>OX595837.1:0-4800000 GCA_951392215.1 Epirrita christyi
ACCTAACCTAACCTAACCTAACCTAACCTAACCTAACCTAACCTAACCTAACCTAACCTAACCTAACCTAACCTAACCTAACCTAACCTAACCTAACCTAACCTAACCTAACCTAACCTAACCTAACCTAACCTAACCTAACCTAACCTAACCTAACCTAACCTATACCTAACCTAACCTAACCTAACCTAACCTAACCTAACCTAACCTAACCTAACCTAACCTAACCTAACCTAACCTAACCTAACCTAACCTAACCTAACCTAACCTAACCTAACCTAACCTAACCTAACCTAACCTAACCTAACCTAACCTAACCTAACCTAACCTAACCTAACCTAACCTAACCTAACCTAACCTAACCTAACCTAACCTAACCTAACCTAACCTAACCTAACCTAACCTAACCTAACCTAACCTAACCTAACCTAACCTAACCTAACCTAACCTAACCTAACCTAACCTAACCTAACCTAACCTAACCTAACCTAACCTAACCTAACCTAACCTAACCTAACCTAACCTAACCTAACCTAACCTAACCTAACCTAACCTAACCTAACCTAACCTAACCTAACCTAACCTAACCTAACCTAACCTAACCTAACCTAACCTAACCTAACCTAACCTAACCTAACCTAACCTAACCTAACCTAACCTAACCTAACCTAACCTAACCTAACCTAACCTAACCTAACCTAACCTAACCTAACCTAACCTAACCTAACCTAACCTAACCTAACCTAACCTAACCTAACCTAACCTAACCTAACCTAACCTAACCTAACCTAACCTAACCTAACCTAACCTAACCTAACCTAACCTAACCTAACCTAACCTAACCTAACCTAACCTAACCTAACCTAACCTAACCTAACCTAACCTAACCTAACCTAACCTAACCTAACCTAACCTAACCTAACCTAACCTAACCTAACCTAACCTAACCTAACCTAACCTAACCTAACCTAACCTAACCTAACCTAACCTAACCTAACCTAACCTAACCTAACCTAACCTAACCTAACCTAACCTAACCTAACCTAACCTAACCTAACCTAACCTAACCTAACCTAACCTAACCTAACCTAACCTAACCTAACCTAACCTAACCTAACCTAACCTAACCTAACCTAACCTAACCTAACCTAACCTAACCTAACCTAACCTAACCTAACCTAACCTAACCTAACCTAACCTAACCTAACCTAACCTAACCTAACCTAACCTAACCTAACCTAACCTAACCTAACCTAACCTAACCTAACCTAACCTAACCTAACCTAACCTAACCTAACCTAACCTAACCTAACCTAACCTAACCTAACCTAACCTAACCTAACCTAACCTAACCTAACCTAACCTAACCTAACCTAACCTAACCTAACCTAACCTAACCTAACCTAACCTAACCTAACCTAACCTAACCTAACCTAACCTAACCTAACCTAACCTAACCTAACCTAACCTAACCTAACCTAACCTAACCTAACCTAACCTAACCTAACCTAACCTAACCTAACCTAACCTAACCTAACCTAACCTAACCTAACCTAACCTAACCTAACCTAACCTAACCTAACCTAACCTAACCTAACCTAACCTAACCTAACCTAACCTAACCTAACCTAACCTAACCTAACCTAACCTAACCTAACCTAACCTAACCTAACCTAACCTAACCTAACCTAACCTAACCTAACCTAACCTAACCTAACCTAACCTAACCTAACCTAACCTAACCTAACCTAACCTAACCTAACCTAACCTAACCTAACCTAACCTAACCTAACCTAACCTAACCTAACCTAACCTAACCTAACCTAACCTAACCTAACCTAACCTAACCTAACCTAACCTAACCTAACCTAACCTAACCTAACCTAACCTAACCTAACCTAACCTAACCTAACCTAACCTAACCTAACCTAACCTAACCTAACCTAACCTAACCTAACCTAACCTAACCTAACCTAACCTAACCTAACCTAACCTAACCTAACCTAACCTAACCTAACCTAACCTAACCTAACCTAACCTAACCTAACCTAACCTAACCTAACCTAACCTAACCTAACCTAACCTAACCTAACCTAACCTAACCTAACCTAACCTAACCTAACCTAACCTAACCTAACCTAACCTAACCTAACCTAACCTAACCTAACCTAACCTAACCTAACCTAACCTAACCTAACCTAACCTAACCTAACCTAACCTAACCTAACCTAACCTAACCTAACCTAACCTAACCTAACCTAACCTAACCTAACCTAACCTAACCTAACCTAACCTAACCTAACCTAACCTAACCTAACCTAACCTAACCTAACCTAACCTAACCTAACCTAACCTAACCTAACCTAACCTAACCTAACCTAACCTAACCTAACCTAACCTAACCTAACCTAACCTAACCTAACCTAACCTAACCTAACCTAACCTAACCTAACCTAACCTAACCTAACCTAACCTAACCTAACCTAACCTAACCTAACCTAACCTAACCTAACCTAACCTAACCTAACCTAACCTAACCTAACCTAACCTAACCTAACCTAACCTAACCTAACCTAACCTAACCTAACCTAACCTAACCTAACCTAACCTAACCTAACCTAACCTAACCTAACCTAACCTAACCTAACCTAACCTAACCTAACCTAACCTAACCTAACCTAACCTAACCTAACCTAACCTAACCTAACCTAACCTAACCTAACCTAACCTAACCTAACCTAACCTAACCTAACCTAACCTAACCTAACCTAACCTAACCTAACCTAACCTAACCTAACCTAACCTAACCTAACCTAACCTAACCTAACCTAACCTAACCTAACCTAACCTAACCTAACCTAACCTAACCTAACCTAACCTAACCTAACCTAACCTAACCTAACCTAACCTAACCTAACCTAACCTAACCTAACCTAACCTAACCTAACCTAACCTAACCTAACCTAACCTAACCTAACCTAACCTAACCTAACCTAACCTAACCTAACCTAACCTAACCTAACCTAACCTAACCTAACCTAACCTAACCTAACCTAACCTAACCTAACCTAACCTAACCTAACCTAACCTAACCTAACCTAACCTAACCTAACCTAACCTAACCTAACCTAACCTAACCTAACCTAACCTAACCTAACCTAACCTAACCTAACCTAACCTAACCTAACCTAACCTAACCTAACCTAACCTAACCTAACCTAACCTAACCTAACCTAACCTAACCTAACCTAACCTAACCTAACCTAACCTAACCTAACCTAACCTAACCTAACCTAACCTAACCTAACCTAACCTAACCTAACCTAACCTAACCTAACCTAACCTAACCTAACCTAACCTAACCTAACCTAACCTAACCTAACCTAACCTAACCTAACCTAACCTAACCTAACCTAACCTAACCTAACCTAACCTAACCTAACCTAACCTAACCTAACCTAACCTAACCTAACCTAACCTAACCTAACCTAACCTAACCTAACCTAACCTAACCTAACCTAACCTAACCTAACCTAACCTAACCTAACCTAACCTAACCTAACCTAACCTAACCTAACCTAACCTAACCTAACCTAACCTAACCTAACCTAACCTAACCTAACCTAACCTAACCTAACCTAACCTAACCTAACCTAACCTAACCTAACCTAACCTAACCTAACCTAACCTAACCTAACCTAACCTAACCTAACCTAACCTAACCTAACCTAACCTAACCTAACCTAACCTAACCTAACCTAACCTAACCTAACCTAACCTAACCTAACCTAACCTAACCTAACCTAACCTAACCTAACCTAACCTAACCTAACCTAACCTAACCTAACCTAACCTAACCTAACCTAACCTAACCTAACCTAACCTAACCTAACCTAACCTAACCTAACCTAACCTAACCTAACCTAACCTAACCTAACCTAACCTAACCTAACCTAACCTAACCTAACCTAACCTAACCTAACCTAACCTAACCTAACCTAACCTAACCTAACCTAACCTAACCTAACCTAACCTAACCTAACCTAACCTAACCTAACCTAACCTAACCTAACCTAACCTAACCTAACCTAACCTAACCTAACCTAACCTAACCTAACCTAACCTAACCTAACCTAACCTAACCTAACCTAACCTAACCTAACCTAACCTAACCTAACCTAACCTAACCTAACCTAACCTAACCTAACCTAACCTAACCTAACCTAACCTAACCTAACCTAACCTAACCTAACCTAACCTAACCTAACCTAACCTAACCTAACCTAACCTAACCTAACCTAACCTAACCTAACCTAACCTAACCTAACCTAACCTAACCTAACCTAACCTAACCTAACCTAACCTAACCTAACCTAACCTAACCTAACCTAACCTAACCTAACCTAACCTAACCTAACCTAACCTAACCTAACCTAACCTAACCTAACCTAACCTAACCTAACCTAACCTAACCTAACCTAACCTAACCTAACCTAACCTAACCTAACCTAACCTAACCTAACCTAACCTAACCTAACCTAACCTAACCTAACCTAACCTAACCTAACCTAACCTAACCTAACCTAACCTAACCTAACCTAACCTAACCTAACCTAACCTAACCTAACCTAACCTAACCTAACCTAACCTAACCTAACCTAACCTAACCTAACCTAACCTAACCTAACCTAACCTAACCTAACCTAACCTAACCTAACCTAACCTAACCTAACCTAACCTAACCTAACCTAACCTAACCTAACCTAACCTAACCTAACCTAACCTAACCTAACCTAACCTAACCTAACCTAACCTAACCTAACCTAACCTAACCTAACCTAACCTAACCTAACCTAACCTAACCTAACCTAACCTAACCTAACCTAACCTAACCTAACCTAACCTAACCTAACCTAACCTAACCTAACCTAACCTAACCTAACCTAACCTAACCTAACCTAACCTAACCTAACCTAACCTAACCTAACCTAACCTAACCTAACCTAACCTAACCTAACCTAACCTAACCTAACCTAACCTAACCTAACCTAACCTAACCTAACCTAACCTAACCTAACCTAACCTAACCTAACCTAACCTAACCTAACCTAACCTAACCTAACCTAACCTAACCTAACCTAACCTAACCTAACCTAACCTAACCTAACCTAACCTAACCTAACCTAACCTAACCTAACCTAACCTAACCTAACCTAACCTAACCTAACCTAACCTAACCTAACCTAACCTAACCTAACCTAACCTAACCTAACCTAACCTAACCTAACCTAACCTAACCTAACCTAACCTAACCTAACCTAACCTAACCTAACCTAACCTAACCTAACCTAACCTAACCTAACCTAACCTAACCTAACCTAACCTAACCTAACCTAACCTAACCTAACCTAACCTAACCTAACCTAACCTAACCTAACCTAACCTAACCTAACCTAACCTAACCTAACCTAACCTAACCTAACCTAACCTAACCTAACCTAACCTAACCTAACCTAACCTAACCTAACCTAACCTAACCTAACCTAACCTAACCTAACCTAACCTAACCTAACCTAACCTAACCTAACCTAACCTAACCTAACCTAACCTCAGTCACGCTCGAGCCGCACTCGAGTGAGCCACGTTCAAAGGCCCTTCCACGCTCGTAAAAATCGCGAAAAATAGTTTTTATCGCTTTTTATACCCTTGCGATATATCAGAAGTTGCGGAAGCGAAAGGCGCACAAGCAAGTGAAAAAATTTTTTATTTTAGTGAAGTGCACACAAAGTTATTTGCAAAAAAGTGAAATTTGTGAAAAATTTTTATACAAAAAGTGGATTATCTCACGCGTTTCAGCGGTGGCGTGAACTTTTTATTGAACCTCTAGGAAGGCTTTCTAGGGGTCCTTATTTTGACACTTTTTGCCGATTTTTCTCGCACAGGAGTGCTGAGATATCGGCAAAAAAAACAAAAGCCACGTGTCCACGAGGTCGGTGACCCAGGGTCGCTGGACAAAAACGGACTTCAGAAAACTTTTGGACTACACCAAGAGGACTTCAAAGCCGTTTCAAGATTTTCAGCAAGTTAAGTTTTAAATTTTTTATGGACTTTTCAAAATTTTACGAATTTTCAAAAAATTATAACTTTGTAGAACTATCGACGACCTATACTTTTTATATATTATTATTGTTAACTTTCAGGTCCTCTACCTATGATAAAAATTTCACATACTCTTGATCAACTAGTTTTTTAGATATAAATTTTTTAATTTTAAATTTTACAAAAGTCCGTTTATCTCGGAAACGGAGAGAGTTAGGTCAATTTTGACGAGAGCTTGCATATACTATCTAGATAGTATATGTAAAAATCTTTTAATTTTCTCTACCCATCAGGTAGAGTGAAAAGTAGAGTCAGACTCTAGAACAAAATTACAAAATTTTAAAATTAAAAATCTTTTTAAATCGACTATAGAGTTGTTTAGGTTGTTTCTAGGCTACTTAGGGTATAAGACTGGCTCGGCATAGAGCAGAAAATTCTTTTTGTACTGGATAAAATAGTTTTATATTATTATTATTTTTAAAATTTTAATTGACTTACCTGGGTACGGACATTGGTTGACCGGTTGAAGTTGTGACTTTGGCGCCAAAATCTGGAACAAAAAACATAGGATTAGTGTATTTGTGCTGGGTTAAAATATTTTTTTTTTGGGTTTTTTCGAAATTTAAAATCTGTTGTGGCTTTTCATTTCTTTTCAATATTATATTTAGTATCTTGAGACTCATAATTTTCACCACAGCAAATTTCAAGCCTCTGACTTGCAAATTGAGGAGCAGGGGGTCCAGTGAACTCTGGAGTGGACGGTTTTTTGGCTGTACCTGCTAAAGTATCAATCTGACAAAAAAAGTTACCTAGCCCTTTTTTGACCTTGAGGTAGTCAGAAATCGTCCAAAGAAAATTCCAGAGTTCTAGCTCTTCGATTGGCTGAGTTGGGACTTTTTTGTTAAAAATTGGGGGTAGTTTTATATTTATTTTTGTTTGTCTTAATCTTAACGCAAACCACTGACAGAAGTGGGATAGAGCGAAAAGTAGAGTTGGACTCTACTTTTGTGAATTATATTTTGAAAAACCGCTTTTTAGCTGCGGGAAGTTTATTAGTACGTATTTAGATAGTAGCTAGTATTAAGTAGACGTGTTTTTGCAAAAATATTTGACCTATAAGTTTTTTCGAATTAATCATTTGTAGCGCTTTTTCTCTTTAATCAGCCTGTAGTGCGATTGTTTTTGATCATTATTAGTAAACATAAAAAATTTTGTGTCTCTGCAAGCAATACTCCTTTTCCTATTGTTTTATTCATATTCATTCTCATTTGAGTTTTATTATTACTATTAATTTTGAATTTACATTGTTAGTTTAGCCGAGAAATACTCACAATTCTGCAATCCATTTGACCAGCTACTTCGGACTTGATCCTCCTGAAACAAAAAAGAAAAACACAAATTAGTTAAATTAACATATTGACATTGATTTAGAAGATTTTAAGGGTTAAGATTTTAAAACTTTAACGTTTTATATACAACTTTTACAAACCTTTTTTTTTAACCGCGGTATTTTACTTACCTGCATTGACTTGTTGTCAAACCAAGACGAATCTGAAACAAAAAGAGTGAAATTATTAAGAAATTTGTTACCAAGTATTTAACACCAACGTCAACCCATACTTCTTCGTTATACAAAATGTTTGGCCATCGGACGCCTGTTAAACAGAGGCCAACAGACGAGCCACCCCGAGCCACACAAGGCAAAAAAATGATTTTGTCTCCTATCGTCCAGTCAAGCCAAAACACGAGCGTGAGGCGAAGTATTGGGGAGTGGGAAACCGGAAGACAGGATCCCCCCTCAAAGGCTCTGACTGCACCTCAGACAAACAAAACGGCAGAACCTCCAAAGCCGAAACTTAAAGCGACGACTTCGCAAGCTGAGCCCAGAGCGGTAGCTCAAACAACACCGAAGGAAGGAGAGGGGAGCCCGCTAAAACAACAAAATCGGAAATATACCGACCGATTAGTGGAAGCAAAAGCCTGTGTTCTAAAGGCTAAGACAAATCTGGGAAACTCAAGAAATATAAAATCGGAGATCAAAGCTGAAGTAACACAAGCGATCGACCGACTCTACCAGCTTGTCAAGGAATCTGAAAGTGTAAAGAGACAGGTGAAGAAGACAAACGAAACCGAAAAAGAGGGTGAGAGAGATCCTGAAAAGGACAAAGAAACAGAGAGGGAACAAAGAAAGGATGAAAAGGAGTTGATGAGGAAAATAGACGAACACACTAAACTCATACAGGAGAACAATGAGAAGATGGAGAGACTAAAAGTGACGATTGAGAAACAGCAGGAAATGCAAGAGAAGATGACGTACGCAAGAGTAGCAGCGGTGCAACCTGGTAGGTCTGAGCAGACCGCGCTGCATTCTGTTGTTGTCACTGCTGTAGACGAAAACGAAACCGGGGAAGAGGTTTTGGACAGGATAAGGAAGGTAGTTAACGCAAGGGAAAGTGGAATTGCAGTAGAAAAGATAAGAAAGGCTAAAGACCGGAAAGTAATTGTGGGTTGCAAGACACATGAGGAGAGACAGAGGGTAAAAGAAAGGTTGGAAGGAGATAAACAACTGACAGTGGAAGAAATGAAGAATAAGGATCCCCTTGTGATCCTCAAAGACGTCCTCAAGTATAATACCGACAAAGACGTTCTAGATGCTTTGAGGAATCAGAACAAGGGAGTCCTTAAAGATCAAAGTGACCAAAAGATGGAGATAGCCTTCAAAAAGCCCACAAGGAACCCCCTAACACACCACATTGTTATGAGGGTATCCCCCGGAATTTGGCAGCGTTTGGTCGATGCCAGAGCTGTCCAAATTGACCTTCAGCGAGTCAGAGTGGCAGACCAATCGCCACTCGTGCAGTGCTCCCTATGCTTGGGATATGGTCACGGGAGGCGTTTTTGTAAAGAGACGGTGGAAAAGTGCTGCCACTGTGGGGGGCCTCATATGAAGTCAGAGTGTGCAGACTGGCTCGCGGATGCGCCCCCCTCGTGTACAAATTGCATGCACTCGAAACTGAGCAGGACAGACCACAACGCCTTCAGTAGCGACTGTCCAATCCGACGAAGGTGGGAGGCACTGGCTCGGGCCACAGTAGCTTATTGCTAAAGTGGTCCCTGGCTCCCCAAACGTTCCGCAAATGGGTGCAAAGGCGTTTTTAGTCGCGCAAGCAAATTTGCAAAGAAAGGCACTGGCAACATACGAAATTATGCTTGAAGCAGACAGCAAGAAGATGGCCTTTGCACTCCTCCAGGAGCCATATATCGGAGGCATAGGTAGGCTGAAGAGTTATGGAACTGCCAGGATTTTCCAGAGCACAAACCAAGGGGATACTGTAGTAAAAGCGGCAGTCGCCGTCTTTGATCACGAAATAGACGCTATCCTCTGTCCGGAATTTACCACAAATAACATCGTTGTGGTAAAACTCCGAACAAGTGCCTGGGAGATCGTGGTGGTTTCATTCTACTTTGAGCCAACCGAACCGCTAGAGCCTTATCTGGAGCAACTTAAGAAGATAAAAGACCACGTTGGAACGGGAAAGCTTTTGATAGGAGGCGATGCCAACGCTAAAAACTCCTGGTGGGGAAGCCTGAAAATTGACAGTAGGGGAGAAGATACGGCCGGAACTTTTGAAGAAATGGAACTGCAAGTGCTAAACGATGGAGATACGCCTACATTTGACACGGTTAGGGGTAATAAATCCTACTCCAGCTTCATCGATATAACGGCCTGCACGACGGAGCTACTTGATTTAGTCGAAGACTGGAGAGTAGAAGTCGGCATGACGAGCTCCGACCACAACGTGTTGACTTTTAAAATAAAACTACAAAAAGCAAAAGGAATTAACATTAGTAGGACAACCAGAATTTTCAATAGCAAAAAAGCAAATTGGGACCAGTTTCATAAGAAACTGGCCCAATTACTAGAGTCAAAAAGCATAAACAAAAATGAAATAGAAAGTATATTAGACCAAGTAGAATTAGATAAGAAAATAGAACTTTACACACAATCAATAGTAGAAGCATGTAGTGATAGTATCCCAAAAAAGAAGCAAAAAAGCACACTTACCTTACCGTGGTGGTCGGAGAAACTCGCTGAGCTGAAGAGGAAGGTGAAGACTATGAAGCGACGAATCCGTTGCGCAGCACCGGTCCGCAGGCAGAAGGTGGTTGATGATTACCTGAAACAGAAAGAGACATATGAAAATGAAGCTAAAGAGGCACAAATTAGGAGTTGGAAGGACTTTTGTGGAAAACAAGATAATGAAGGAGTATGGGAAGGCATTTACCGAGTGTTAGGTAGAACAGCAAAGAGACAGGAGGATTTGCCTCTGGTTAGGGAAGGAGCATTTTTGAGTCAAAAGGAATCTGCAACCCTGCTAGCTGAAACCTTCTACCCGGAGGACGATAGAGAGGGGGATAATACAGATCACCACAGAACCAGACAGAAAGCTGACCAAGTAAACGGATTGGGTCATGATGAAAACCATGACCCTCCGTTTACCTTCGAAGAGCTAAAAGCTGCAGTGAAAAGTTTTAACCCCAAAAAAGCCCCGGGTTCAGATGGTCTTACGGCCGACATCTGTAAACACGCGATTCTCCAGGATCCCGATCTGTGCCTATCACTGGCAAACAAGTGCCTAGAGCTCAGCCACTTCCCAACAATCTGGAAGGAGGCAACGGTGGTGGTACTAAGGAAGCCGGGGAAAGACCATTACACGGATCCTAAATCCTATAGGCCTATTGGACTGTTACCGGTGATGGGCAAGATCCTGGAGAAGATGATGGTTGGCCGTATAAGGTGGCACTTATTCCCGAGGTTGAGTACTCGCCAGTACGGATTCATGCCCCAAAGGGGAACAGAGGACTCTCTCTATGTCTTGATACAGTATATACGCCAAAAACTGGAACGGAAGAAACTTATTACCGTGGTTTCACTTGACATAGAGGGAGCCTTCGATAGTGCATGGTGGCCTGCAATCAGAGTCCGACTGGCTGAGGAAGAATGTCCAGTCAACATCAGACGCCTCGTGGACAGCTACCTCACAAACAGGAGGGTTAAAGTGCGCTACGCAGGTAACGAAGTGGTAAGAGGAACAGCCAAAGGATGTGTTCAGGGCTCCATTGGAGGCCCAATCCTTTGGAACTTGATCCTTGACCCACTTCTCAAAGGCCTAGAACAGCGCGGTGACTATTGTCAAGCCTTCGCAGACGATGTGGTACTGGTGTTTGATGGTGACACGGCGATGGAGGTCCAGCGACATGCCAATGCCACTCTCGGGTATGTTTTGGAGTGGGGTGTCAAGAATAAGCTAAAGTTTGCGCCGCATAAAACCAACGCAATGCTTATAACTCGCAAGCTTAAGCATGACACGCCTCACCTGAACATGGGCGGGATTGACATTGGCATGTCGAAGGAGTTCAAAATCCTGGGGCTGACGATCGACGACAAGCTGACGTTTAACAGCCATGCAGCTAACGTGTGCAAGAAGGCGTTAAACTTTTACAAACAGCTCTCCAAAGCTGCCAGGATCAGTTGGGGCCTCCACCCCGAAGTCATACGTACCATCTACATGGCAGTAGTAGAGCCCATCGTTCTGTATGCGGCAAGTGCCTGGGCGCCAGCAGCCAAAAAGCTTGGAATACAAAGGCAGTTGAACGTGGTGCAGCGAGGATTTGCTCAAAAACTGTGTAAGGCCTACCGTACAGTTTCCCTTAACTCAGCACTGGTTCTGGCTGGAATTCTTCCTCTCGACCTCAGAATACAGGAGGCAGCCGCCCTGTATGAGGCAAAGAGAGGGGTATCCCTGCCGGAACTAGGAGATAGGGAAATTGAGAGTATGGTGGCATTCGCAGACACTGACCATCCGGCGAAACATGTGGCCATCGATTTTACGTGCCTGGTAGACGAGGAACAAGTAGGTATCCACAGTAACCATGCGGTACGCATATTTACGGACGGCAGCAAAATTGAGGGCAAGGTCGGTGCAGCTCTGTCCATATGGAACAGTGAGGCAGAGACCAAAACCCGGAAATTGAAGCTGTCGTCCTACTGCACCGTTTACCAGGCTGAATTGTTGGCCATATGTGAGGCCACAAAGCAAATCCTCCAGAGTACTGACACCACGTTTGCCATTTATAGTGACTCTAGATCGTCGCTAGAGACTATAATAAATCCAAGCTCAGTTCATCCCCTGGCAAACGAAATCCGCAAAAACCTGCTAGCCTCAAAACACCAGAACAAAACCGTTAGATTGTTCTGGATAAAGGCTCACGCTGGACTCGAGGGAAATGAACGCGCTGACCAGCTGGCAAAGGATGCTGCTCTGCGAGGCAAGGCAAAAGACGACTACGATCAGTGTCCGGTTTCATTCGTCAAGCGACAGATCCGTTTGGACACGCTTGAGGAATGGAACCGGAGATATAGATCGGGCGAAACAGCGGCTGTTACAAAAATGTTCCTTCCTGACCCTTTAAGGGCTTTCAAATTGATAAGGCACATTAAACCAAGCGGAGTGCTCACCCAGGTACTCACGGGGCACGGTGGATTCTCCGAATACTTGAATAGATTCAAGTGTAAGGAGAATCCATCGTGCATCTGTGAGCCCGGCGTACTTGAAACAGTAGCGCACTTTCTATTTGAATGCCCTGTGTATGGCTTGCAGAGACACGAAGTAGAGCAAGAATTAAACTGTGAAGTAAATAAAGAAAGTATTAGTGTAATACTGGCAGATAAAGAGAAAAGAAACAAACTTTTACAATACTGTATAGAGATAGCAGTAAAGGTTATAAATAGAAATAAAGATAGATAAATTATGGTGAATGTATATTGTATAATATATATAAACAACATAAGAGTAAAATAGCAGTAGAAAATAAATATTGTAAGCAAATAAAAAGTTAATTATGTATATTTTTAGAGACATGTGTAAATTAGTTGAAATCTTAGATAGATAATAATAGTTAATAAGTTGGAATTAGTATTTAAGAAAACTATGTAAGCTTAGGAAAATGAGAAAAAATGTTAATATTTTGTTAAAATTTAAGTCCTCGCAATTAAGTCTAAGATAAACAATAAAAATATAACCTTGTAAATCCCACAAGAAATGGGAAAACCCCACCCTATCCTGTTATAAATAAAAACTTCAGTAGAATTAGGAAACAGAAGGACAAGGTCTCTGATACATTCAGAGGAACTACGTAGAACCGTTTCTAGACGGTAAAAAAAAAAAAAAAAAAAAAAAAAAAAAAAAACCTAACCTAACCTAACCTAACCTAACCTAACCTAACCTAACCTAACCTAACCTAACCTAACCTAACCTAACCTAACCTAACCTAACCTAACCTAACCTAACCTAACCTAACCTAACCTAACCTAACCTAACCTAACCTAACCTAACCTAACCTAACCTAACCTAACCTAACCTAACCTAACCTAACCTAACCTAACCTAACCTAACCTAACCTAACCTAACCTAACCTAACCTAACCTAACCTAACCTAACCTAACCTAACCTAACCTAACCTAACCTAACCTAACCTAACCTAACCTAACCTAACCTAACCTAACCTAACCTAACCTAACCTAACCTAACCTAACCTAACCTAACCTAACCTAACCTAACCTAACCTAACCTAACCTAACCTAACCTAACCTAACCTAACCTAACCTAACCTAACCTAACCTAACCTAACCTAACCTAACCTAACCTAACCTAACCTAACCTAACCTAACCTAACCTAACCTAACCTAACCTAACCTAACCTAACCTAACCTAACCTAACCTAACCTAACCTAACCAGTCTGCTCCGATCCGTTGTCGAGAGAGCCACGAAATCAAGCCGCTCCACGCTCGAAAAATCTGAAAAATAGGTTTTTTCACTCAAAAACACCCGTGTTATATACCAAAACACGCAGGTTCGCGAGGCGCACACAGTGATAAAATCCGCACAGTGATACGATTATCGGCAAAAAAAAAAAAAAAAAAAAAAAAAAAAAAAGTTATACGTGAAAAAGTGAGTTTTAAACACAAAAAGTGAAATATCTCGGGATCGGAAGCGACAACACCATACTTTCTTGGTGCCTTCTGAAAGGCCTTTTGGAGACCTACAAGCTGACACCACTTGCTGATTTTTCCCGCGCAGGAGTGCGGAGAAATCGGCAAACAGGAAAAACCACGTGGCCACGAGGTCGGTGACCCAGGGCCGCGCGGAAATATTCAACATCTTGGAAAGCAGCGGAACACTCCAAGGACCTTGGAGGCATTTTTGGAACCAATAAAAGTTAAGTGGCTGCGTTGAAACAAGGATTTTAAAAATTGTGCAGTTGAACTTTATTTTCAAGAATTATTATTTCAAAATTGACAGCGACAACACACACTTTAAAAATACTTAATCTGTAGACCTTAACTAGTTTTATATACCATAAAAAATTCGGATGCACTTAATGCACAAAAATTTTTAGTTATTGATTTTAGTAAATGTAGGTCAACCGCAAATAACAGTAAAGTCCTTGCATCTCTTAAATTAGTAAAGATATCAAAATTTTAGTGCTATCCTCGGTATATAGTATATACTATATACTACCAAGCTAGTTTTTTAGTAGTCGATATCATCCCCCCTTTTTTGAAAAATTTTCCCCTTAAATTAAAATTTTATTTTGAAAAGTTTGTTTGAAAAAGTGTGTGTTTTAAAATAATTAAATAGTAGATTGTATTTGTTATATTTTAAGTTATCTCTTTTGTTACATTAACTTTTACCCCCCTTCACCCCCTCATTTGGTAGAGTGGTCCAGATACCCTAATTGTAATAATTTTTAAATTTTCTTTCATTGTTCTTAAAGACCATATTTTTAAAACTTTATTTAAAAATTTCCCCCCTCTCAAACTCTCACCTCCCATTTTTAAAATAATTTTAAAACTTTAACATCAAATATCTCGAGAACGGTGAGAGCTAGACCAATTTTGACAGGGGATTGTTATTTTAGTAATACTAAAATACATGGTAGCTTATATTTATATAACCTTTCATAAAATCTGAAAAAATCCCCCCTTTTCCCCCTCAAAACTTTGAAGTCCTGTAACTTCCCAACGGATGCTCCAATTTATGAGCTGATTTCTGTGTTAGCTTTAAGAAAATTAGTTTTAAGCATTGACGAGCACGTATTGACTCTATATAGAGTAGAAACTCTTGTACAAATACTCGGTCCCTATACATTTACGGATGCTCATACCTTTTTCTACCGAAACGCGAAACTCGGCGTAACCTTTGGATCATAGGCTGGACTACTTGACTGGCTGAAAACGCGACTCTATATACATAGAGTTATAAGTAAATTTTCATTTATATTGACTTTTTCGCTAATATTAATCACCAGTAGCTCAGTTTATGTTTATTGTGTGTTAGGTTGACCTTTATCAACACAATTCGACTATATTCGAATTTAGTATTTACAAATTATATAGACTAGGACAAACTTTTTACAAACTTTTTACAACTTATACAAATTTACAAATTTTATAAATTCTTATCTCTACCCTCTGACAAAAATGTTTCATACACCCACTAAGACGACAAGGGTCACTGAAGAGGACCCAAAAATTGGGACACAAGCAATGGCAACGGCCATTGAAACAATGATGCCGAAGCAGAAAGAAGACGCAAAAAACCCGAAGGCGTGTGTAGCCACGAACCAAACGCAAAAAAGCAACGAGACTTTTACCGTTCAAGTCACCCCGATCCAAAGCGTCAGGAGAAGTATTGGAGACTGGGAATCTGGAAAACCGGATTTACAGACCAACACTTCAGTGACTCCAAAAAAGACGAGGAAGGTGGAGCTTTCACAGCCAAAACCTAAGGCGACGACCTCCCAGACGGAGAACAAAGAAGCGACAGAAAGCCCATCTAGCCAAGCAAAACCAAACCAAAAGCTGAAGGATCGACTGGCAGAAGCCAGACAATGCGTCGTGAAAGCGAAAACGCAACTGGGAAGTGCGAGAAACATAAAAACAGAGATCAAGACAGAAGTAACGATCGCGATAGACAGACTTTACCAGTTGGTAAAGGAAGGGGAAAGCGTGAAAGGAAAGACGATGACCAAGGAACCCGACCACAGACCAGAAATGGAAAAAGAAAAGGAACCTTTAAAAGAGGCTAAAGAAAAAGGAAAAAAGGAGAGCGAAATCTTGAAGAAGCTTGAAGAACATGCAAAGCTTATACAAGAAAATAACGACAAGATGGAAAAGCTAAAAGTTACTATAGAGAAACACCAAGAAGTCCAAGAAAGGTTGTCCTACGCCAGTGTAGCAGCGGCAGCCCCAGCGAGGCAACTCACGGGACAGGCTGCACTCCACTCGGTGGTAGTCACTGCCAAAGACGACAAAGAGACAGGAGAGCAGGTTCTTAACAGGATTAGAGAAGCTGTTAATGCAAAAGAAACTGGAATAACTGTGGAAAGAATAAGGAAAGCGAAAGATAGAAAGGTGATAGTAGGATGCAGGACTGAGGTAGAAAGGCAAAAAATCAAGGAGAAACTGAGAGGAGCACAAGAACTTAATGTGGAAGAAATTAAAAACAAAGACCCATTAGTGATACTCAGGGACGTTTTCAAATTTAACAGTGACGACGATGTCCTAAACGCCCTTAGGAATCAAAATAAGAGCGTAATCTCAGACGACATAAAACAGCCGAAAATGGAGATCCTCTACAAAAAGAACGCGAGGAACCCACTCATGCACCACATAGTGATGAGGGTGGCCCCAAGGATCTGGCGACAAATGGTTGATGCAGAAACCATCCTCATTGACCTTCAGAGGGTGAGAGTGGCGGACCAATCCCCATTGGTCCAGTGCTCACTTTGTCTGGGGTATGGACATGGGAGGAGATTCTGCAAAGAGACCATAGAGAAGTGTTGCCACTGCGGGGGCCCCCACATGCGGTCTGAGTGTGTAGAGTGGACCGCCGGTGCGGTCCCGTCTTGCAGTAACTGCACGCATGCAAAAGCTGATAGGTCCGACCACAACGCTTTCAGCCAAGACTGCCCCATCCGCAGGAAGTGGGAAGCACTGGCGCGAGCGACCATAGCGTATTGCTAAGGTGGTGCCACGGGTCAAAACCGCACAATTCAGCGCGAAGCCATACCTGGCAGTCCAAGCAAACTTGCAAAGAATGGAGCTAGCAACCCAAGAGCTGATGCTTGAGGCAAGCAAGAGAAGGATGGCTTTCGCGCTGATTCAGGAGCCTTACGTTGGAGCGGTTGGCGAAATAAAGAACTACCAAGGAGCTAGAATTTACCAGTGCACTAGCCGCGGTGACAGAGTAGTGAAGGCAGGAATCGTGGTTTTTGATAAGGACATTGATGTAAGTCAATGTCCAGACCTGACTACACCAAACATCACAGTAGTTAAGCTGCGCACTAGTGCCTGGGAAATAGCTGTAGTGTCGTTCTACTTTGAACCAACGGAACCCATCCAACCGTACTTGGAACATCTTAGAAAGGTCGTGCAGAAGGTAGGTGGGGGGAAAATCCTAATAGGAGGTGACGCAAATGCTAAAAGTACCTGGTGGGGCAGCAAAAAAGTCGATGACAGGGGTGAGGACATGGCCGGAGCAATGGAAGAACTAGATTTTCAGGTACTCAACGAAGGAGACATCCCAACCTTCGAAACTGTGAGAGGAAACAAGCTTTACACAAGCTTTGTGGACATCACGGCTTGTACGACGGACCTGTTGGCCTTGATCGAGAACTGGACAGTGGACGAAGGCTTGACGAGCTCTGACCACAACGCGATACTTTTTAAAATTAGATTAACAAAAGTACAAGGTACACAAATTAACCGAACAACTAGAGTCTACAATAGTAAAAAGGCAAATTGGCCCCAGTTTCATGAGAAACTGGCCAAATTGAAAGTCGAAAACAATATAGCTAAAGACAAAATAGATAAAGTAAGCAATAATTTAGAACTAGAAAGCAAAGTAAAGCAGTACATAAATATTATTATTGAAGCAAGTAACAGTAGCATCCCTAAAATAAAAGCAAAAGAACAAATAAACTTACCGTGGTGGTCTGAAGAGCTCGCCCAGCTGAAGAAGAAGGTTGCAACCAGGAAGCGAAGAGTCCGCTGCGCAGCGCCGGTCCGGAGGGAGATGGTCGTCGAAGAGTACCTGAAAATAAAACAAGAATATGAGCACACAGTTAAAAAAGCACAAATAGAAAGCTGGAAGGATTTCTGCAAAAAGCAAGATAGAGAAGGGATGTGGGAGGGAATATACCGGGTGATTGGTAGGACAACCAGAAGGCAAGAAGACCTGCCCCTGGTTAAGGAAGGAAAGCTACTAAGCTCTAGAGAATCTGCCGAATTGTTAGCCAGGACATTCTACCCAGACGACGAGGAGGAAAGCGATAATAGCCATCATCAGCAGATAAGAATAAAAGCCGACCAAGTAAATGGCTGGGAGCATATTACACACCATGACCCACCATTTACCCCTGAAGAGGTGAAAGCAGCGATGAACGGCTTTAACCCGAAAAAAGCCCCGGGCTCGGATGGTCTGACGGCAGATATATGTAAGCACGTGATAACCCAGGACCCAGAATTGTACCTATCACTGGCCAACAAATGCCTAGAACATGGACACTTCCCCAACATTTGGAAAGAGGCGACCGTGGTAGTGCTCCGGAAACCGGGGAAGGTGAGCTACACGGAAGTCAAATCTTACAGGCCAATAGGGTTGTTACCAGTGATGGGTAAAATTCTGGAGAAAATGATCGTGAACAGGATAAAGTGGCACATACTCCCAAACATGAGTGCCTGCCAATACGGGTTCATGCCAAGACGGAGCACGGAAGACTCCCTCTATGTCCTCATACACCACATACGTGCTAAATTAAACCAGAAAAAACTTGTCACAGTAGTATCATTGGATATAGAGGGAGCCTTTGACAGTGCATGGTGGCCTGCCATAAGGACACGTTTGGCGGAGGAAAGCTGTCCCATAAACCTACGGAGGCTCATTGATAGTTACCTTAAAAATAGGCAGGTAAAAGTTAGGTACGCGGGTGAGGAAATAAATAGAACTACCACAAAGGGCTGTGTCCAAGGGTCCATTGGAGGACCAATTCTATGGAATTTAATCCTCGACCCATTGCTCAAAGGTCTTTTGCAAAGGGGAGACTACTGCCAAGCGTTCGCCGACGATGTTGTACTCGTGTTTGATGGAGAAACGGCACTGAAAGTCGAACAGCAAGCAAATGCCGCACTCGCTTATGTTCAGGCTTGGGGTGTCGCGAACAAACTTAAGTTTGCTCCGCAAAAGACAAACGCGATGCTAATTACAAGAAAACTTAAACATGACACACCAAGACTGAGCATGGGCGGGATCGGAATTTGCATGTCAGATGAGATCAGGATCTTGGGGCTCACGATAGACAACAAGCTCACGTTCAATAGCCACGCAGCAAATGTGTGCAAAAAGGCATTGAACGTGTACAAGAGTCTGTCGAGAGCTGCCAAGATCAGCTGGGGTCTCCACCCAGAGGTGATTCGCACGATCTACATGGCAGTAGTTGAACCAATTATCATGTATGCAGCTAGTGCATGGGCACCGGCAGCTAAAAAATTGGGCATACAGCGACAATTAAATGCTGTCCAAAGGGGCTTTGCACAAAAGATGTGTAAGTCCTACCGTACCGTCTCTCTAAACTCGGCACTAGTTCTGGCTGGCATTCTGCCACTCGATCTCCGAATACAGGAGGCAGCAGCCCTGTATGAGACAAAGAGAGGAGTCCCCCGGCCAGAGCTAGGAGACAGAGAGATGGAGAAAATGGCAGCACTTACCGAATTCCCCCACCCGGCGGAGCATATGGCCTTGGAGTTCGTATGCCTGGAGGACCAAGAGCAAGTGGACATTCACAGCGGTTACGCAGTCCGAATGTTCACGGACGGCAGTAAAATTGAGGGCAAGGTCGGAGCAGCATTATCCGTATGGAATAATTCTGCCGAGACCAAAGCCCACAAATTGAAACTGTCGTCCCACTGCACCGTCTACCAGGCAGAATTGCTGGCCATATGCAAAGCCACGAGGGAAATCCTGAAGAGCCCACAAACAAGCTTCGGTATCTATAGTGATTCGAGATCCTCACTTGAGGCTATCACGAATCATGCCTCGATACACCCTTTAGCGAGCGAAACAAGGAAAAACCTACGAGCTGCAAAAAAAACAAAATAAAACTGTGTTTTTATTTTGGATAAAAGCGCACGCAGGCCTAGAGGGCAATGAGAGGGCAGACATGCTAGCAAAGGACGCAGCCCTTAAAATAAAAACCAAACCTGACTACGAGCACTGTCCGGCCTCGTATATCAAAAGGCAGATTAGGCAGGAAACACTGGTTGAATGGGGACATAGGTATGAAACGGGTGACACAGCAGCAATAACAAAACTCTTCTTCCCCGACGCGATAACCGCCTATAAAACAGTCAGGCAAGTAGAGCCAACTGGAGTGATGACACAAATCATGACGGGGCACGGTGGGTTCTCAGAATACTTGGCACGTTTCAAGTGTAAGGAGAACCCATCGTGCACCTGTGAACCAGGTAAACCAGAGAGTGTGCAACACATACTATTTGAGTGCCCCATTTTCGGTAGAGAAAGGTACGAGACTGAGCAAGAGTTAAATGTAGCTTTGACACCAGTTAGCATTAGTGAGTGTTTGAGTAATAAAAAACTAAGAAATCGGTTTTTGAACTATTGTAGTAATGTAGCGAATAAGGTTATAAATAGAAACAAGGATAGATAAGTTTGTTGAATATGTATATTAAAGAATATATATAAAATCATCAAAAATTGTTATGTAAAAATATTATGTATAAATAGTATTAAAACATAGAAAAGTAAGAAAAATTTTGAAATAAAGAGAAACAGTAATAGTTAAGATAAGTTATAAACCACTAAGTTCTATTATGTAAACTGTACGCTAGGATATGATTTTTTGTCAAATTAGTAATACGTGTTTTCCCCTTGTGTTTAAATTTAAATAGAGAGTTAAGAAATACAACATTGTAACTAGACATAAGATCCTCTAGACCCCAAGTGGGTATGTAAGAATGTAATCCCACATGTAGCTAGAATTAAAGAAAAAAAACAGTCTTTGATTACGTCAAAGGAACGAGTTAGTCGTCTCTACGTAGTGCCATTTCGAGATGGTGGTATGGGTAGGGAAAAAAAAAAAAAAAAAAAAAAAAAAAAAAAAAAACCTAACCTAACCTAACCTAACCTAACCTAACCTAACCTAACCTAACCTAACCTAACCTAACCTAACCTAACCTAACCTAACCTAACCTAACCTAACCTAACCTAACCTAACCTAACCTAACCTAACCTAACCTAACCTAACCGACGCATTTTTGGACTTTTTCCATACATTTAAAACTTAAATTCAGTAAAAGTTAGTTTAAATTAAGGTTTTTCACTTTTTGAAGGTAAATTTTCGTAGTTGGAGCGAGATTTTTCTTCTGTTGCAGCTTAAACACCATCCCTCGACGTCCCCTCGTCGATCTGTAACAGAAAGAGAAAGTTAGCACGCGAAAATACGAAAAATTGCAAATTCAGTGCACAAAAAGTTGATATACCGGAGTAATTTTTCCTTTGAAATTATTCTAAAGTTTTACAAATCTCTGTCTTTTCTTTCGACACAAAGTCAAACCAGGTAATACCCCCCCCCCCCCCCCCTCATCCATCTTTCATATAAATTTAGGCTTAGAATAAATAGTTAAGTTCAATTTCATATCTCTTGTCACTCATAACTTAAATTCTTTGTACTTTCTTTATATTTCGTTGTTTTTTGCTGTGTTCTTACGTATAAAATGGGTTTTGGCATCCGTACGCCTACCAAAAAGAAGAGTGCCAACATCAGCACAGAATCTGTTGAGGAGATGGAGAAGGCGGGGCCCTCTCGGGCACCGGAGCCTAATGTGTTGCCGGGCACTGGTAAACCGGAGGCGAGAGAAGCGGAACTGCAGGCTATATATCTGACCCCGGTAAAGGAGCAGCGGAGTGCGATGGAAGTGATAGAGAGCTCACCAAAACAAAATCACAAATATTTGGATCGACTGGCTGAAGCTAAGAACTGCGTGACCAAGGCTAAGATAAACCTCAGCAACTCCCGAAATATAAAAACGGAGATTAAAAACGAGGTCATAAGCGCAGTAGACAGGTTGTACCAATTGGTGAAGGAAGGGGAAACTGTAAAGGGGAAGACAAAAATGGTAGAAACAGAAAAGGTCAACAAAATGCAAGCAGAGGAGGTGACAAAGAAAGGAGTTGGAAAAGGTGAAAAAGACCTGATAGATAAAATGGAAGCACACGCGAAACTCATTCGCGAAAATAATGATAAAATGGAGAAACTGAAGGAGACGATAGAAAAACAGCAAGAAGTTCTCGAGAGGCAAACCTACGCGAGTGTGGCGGCTGCTCCAAACAGGCAGACCCGAGGGCAGACCGCCCTACACTCGGTGGTTGTTACAGCCAAAGATGAAACGGAGACTGGTGAAGAAGTCCTCAACCGCATACGAAAGGCAGTAAATGCGAAAGAGAGCGGGATAAGTGTTGAAAAAATCAGGAAGGCAAAGGACCGGAAAGTGATCGTTGGTTGCAGGACGGAAGAGGAAAGGGATAAAGTAAAAGCAAAGCTCCGAGGAGCGACTGAGCTCAACGTCGAAGAAGTAAAAAACAAGGATCCGTTGGTGATCCTGAAAGACGTCTTGAAATACAACACCGACGAAGATGTTCTTAGTTCCCTGGTTAACCAGAACAAGGCGATAGTAGGCAACACAAAAGGCCTTAAGATGGAGATTGCATACAAAAAGAACACCAGAAACCCCCATACGCACCACATCGTGCTGAGAGTGTCTCCCAAGATATGGCAATGTTTGATCGATGCGGAAACGGTCCTTATTGACCTCCAGAGAGTGAGAGTAGCGGACCAATCACCGCTTGTTCAGTGCTCTCTCTGCCTGGGTTACGGTCACGGCCGAAGATTCTGCAAAGAGACAACTGAGAAATGTAGCCACTGCAGTGGACCCCACCTCAAAACCGAGTGTGCGGAGTGGACAGCCGGTGCAGTCCCCACATGCATTAACTGCGTGCATGCAAAGGTAGAAAAATCAGACCACAATGCTTTTAGTGGTGAATGCCCGATCAGAAGAAGGTGGGACGCATTGGCTCGAGCCTCGATAGCATATTGCTAAGGTGGTCTCGGGGCAAATAGCTCTTCCAAGTGACGCAAGGCCATACTATGTTATCCAAGCTAACTTGCAAAGAAAAGCTCTTGCTACACAAGAACTAATACTCGAGGCAAACAACAGAAAAATGGCTTTTGCGCTACTTCAAGAACCTTATGTTGGGACGATCGGCCGAATGAAGAATTATGGGACTGCCAGGATTTTCCAGAACGCGAATCAAGGAGATGGCACAATCAAAGCAGCTATAGTAGTGTTTGATACAGACATGGATGCCATTCTCTGCCCGGACTTCACCACAAATAACATCGTCGTGGTGAAGCTCAGGACAAGCGCCTGGGAGATTGTGGTGGTTTCATATTACTTCGAGCCAAACCATACCACTATAGAGCCTTTCTTATTACACCTACGAAAAATCGAAAGGGAAGTAGGAATTAAAAAACTAATTATAGGAGGGGATGCAAACGCCAAACATACATGGTGGGGAAGCCTTATAATAGACGAGAAAGGAGAAGAACTAGCTGGAACAATAGAGGATTTGGATTTGCAGGTCCTCAATGTTGGGGATACCCCAACTTTCGATACCGTGAGAGGAGGAAAGACCTATGCGAGTTTTGTGGACATCACTGCCTGTACGACAAATCTTCTGGACCTAGTAGAAGACTGGAAGGTTAACGAAGGGCTGATTTCATCCGATCACAATGCGCTTACTTTTAAAATCAGATTAAAACGAGAAAAAGGTATAAGCATTCAGAGAACCACACGTATTTTTAATAGCAAAAAAGCCAATTGGCCCCAATTTCATGAAAAGCTGGCTAAATTACTAGAAGAAGAAAATTTAAATAAAGAAGAAATAGGTAAAATCACAAACAAAGAAAAATTAGAAAACAAAATAGAAACATATGTCAAATTAACAACAGAAGCATGCAATAATAGCATACCAAAAATAAAATTAAAAACAAAAAATAGCTTACCATGGTGGTCGAATGAACTCGCGCAGATGAAGAAGGAGGTCCGATCCAGGAAGAGGAGAATCCGTTGCGCAGCGCCGGTCCGTAGAAAGAAGGTCATCGAGGAGTATCTGGAAATAAAAGAAAAATATGAAAAACAAACAAAACAGGCACAGATAGACAGTTGGAAAGAGTTCTGTGGAAAGCAAGACAAGGAGGGACTCTGGGAGGGAATCTACAGGGTGATTGGGAAGACTACCAAGAGGCAAGAAGACCTGCCCCTGGTAAAAGAAGGTAAAGCCCTAAGTCCCAAAGAGTCGGCTGAACTACTCTCTGAGACCTTCTACCCGGAAGATAAGGAGGAACATGACAACGCGGATCACCGAAAAATGAGGGAACTTGCTGACCAAGTAAATGAAGAGGAGCAAGAATTCCACCATGACCCTCCGTTTACCATGGAAGAGGTAACAACCGCGGTAAATAGTTTTAACCCCAAAAAGGCTCCGGGTTCAGACGGGTTTACAGCAGATATCTGCAAGCACACAGTTCTACAAGACCCTGAAACGTACTTAGCTTTAGTAAATAAGTGCCTAGAGTATGGCCATTTCCCGAAAGTATGGAAAGAAGCAACGGTAGTAGTACTAAGGAAACCGGGAAAGAAGAACTACCAGGATCCCAAATCATATAGGCCGATAGGATTGCTCCCGGTCATGGGAAAGGTCTTTGAGAAAATGGTTGTGGGTAGGATCAAATACCATATTCTCCCAAAGCTCAGTTCCCGTCAGTTTGGATTCATGCCCCAAAAAAGCACCGAAGACGCCCTCTACACCCTGATAAAACACATTCATCAAAAATTGGACCTTAAAAAACTTATCACAATTGTATCTTTAGATATAGAGGGCGCTTTCGATGGCGCCTGGTGGCCAGCACTCAGAATTCGACTGGCCGAAGAAGGATGCCCGATCAATGTAAGGAAACTCATGGACAGCTACCTAGAAGGAAGAATAGTGAAAGTGAGATACGCTGGAGAACAGATTACCAGACCCACCTCAAAGGGATGCGTTCAAGGTTCAATTGGCGGGCCTATCCTATGGAATTTGCTCATAGATCCGTTGCTCAAAGGTCTTGAAAAAAGAAGAGATTATTGTCAAGCATTCGCCGATGATATAGTGATGGTCTTTGACGGAAACACTGCAATGGATATCCAGAAACAGGCAAATGACACTCTCGCCTATGTTCAAGAATGGGGCATCAAAAATAAATTAAAGTTTGCGCCACACAAAACAAGTGCGATGATAGTGACCAGAAAACTGAAATACGACGTGCCACTTCTGAGAATGGGTGGTATCGACATAGCCATGTCAAAGGAAATGAAGATACTGGGACTTACGATTGATGACAAGCTGACTTTTAATCAGCATACGTCAATAGTCTGTAGGAAAGCCGTAAATATCTTCAAGCAACTAAG
Organism: Epirrita christyi; assembly: GCA_951392215.1. Classification (NCBI taxonomy): domain Eukaryota; kingdom Metazoa; phylum Arthropoda; class Insecta; order Lepidoptera; family Geometridae; genus Epirrita; species Epirrita christyi. The sequence goes on from OX595837.1 coordinate 25,749, forward strand.
CAGAGCCGCAAAGGTTAGCTGGGGTCTACACCCAGAAGTAGTAAGAATAATATACACTGCAGTTGTCGAACCAACTGTAATGTACGCAGCAAGTGTCTGGGCCCCAGCAACCAAAAAGTTAGGCATCCAAAAAATGCTAAATTCGGTCCAACGCGGATTTGCTCAAAAATTATGCAGATCATATAGAACAGTTTCTCTGAACTCGGCACTGGCACTGGCGGGAATACTGCCCCTCGATCTAAGAGTACAAGAGGCAGCCGCCTTGTACGAGACACGGAAAGGGGAAATCCAGACAGTGCTAGGAGACAGAGAAATGGAGAGGATGTCGACATTCTCAGCGAAGCCTCATCCAGCGGAGTATATGAGCATAGAATTCAAACGCCTGGAGGACCAGCAGCAAGTGGACGTCCATAGCGATTACGCAGTGCGGATGTTCACAGACGGTAGTAGGATTGAGGATAAGGTCGGAGCTGCATTATCCATATGGACTAATCAGACCGAGACCAAATCCATCAAACTGAAGCTTTCGTCACATTGCACAGTCTACCAGGCGGAATTACTGGCCATATACAAAGCTACCGAGGAGATATTGAAGATGTCAGAAACCCGATTTGGTATATACAGCGACTCACAGTCATCGCTCCAAACCATTACGAATAACAGCTCCACGCACCCTCTTGCCGTAAAAGTTCGTAAGAACTTGAAAGCAAGTGGGGCACTGAACAAGTGTGTCGATTTGTACTGGATCAAAGCACATGCTGGACTTGAAGGCAATGAGCGAGCCGATACATTGGCAAAGGACGCTGCCCTGAAAACTAAGACTGCACCGATATATGACGCATGTCCTGTTTCATTCGTCAAGCGACAGATCCGAAGAGGTACTCTTGACGAATGGAACAGGAGATATGTTACAAGTAAAAACGCAGCCGTGACAAAAATTTTCTTCCCCGACATTATCAATGCTTACAAACTCATTAAAATATTAAAACCCTCCGGTGTACTCACGCAAATAATGACAGGGCACGGTGGATTCTCAGAATACCTAAACCGGTTCAGGTGTAAGGAGAGTCCATCGTGCATCTGCGAAAGCAGTAAAATGGAAACAGTGGAGCACATCTTATTTGAGTGCCCAGTTTTTGGCAAACGGAGATACGAGGCTGAACAAAAACTAGAAATAGAACTAAAAGTTGAAAATGCTAAAGACTATGTCAGTAATAAATATATAAGAAACGAATTTATAGAGTATTGTACAGAAATAGCTAAAATAGTTATCAAAAGAAACAAAGATGTATAACATTGCTGAACACTTAAGTTATATTGTTTTATATATTATATTATATATTATATTATATATACTTAATAAAAATATGTATAAAATAAAATTAGATATAATAAGATATTTGTGTCAAATAAGATAAGATAAAATTAGATCTATATAGTGATATATAAAATAGAATAAGGATTTCACAAGTAAAAGTATGTAATAGAATAAATAAATATTTTGTATAAGTCTGAAACCCATAAAGGGTTTTCTATCCCAAGGGATACAGCAATAAATAAAAAACCCTGTCTTAATCCTAAATAAAAAGTAAAAAAGGTCTCTGATCATCATGTCAGAGGAATCAAGCAATGGGAGGAGGTTTTAGTCCGTAGGTCACTGGGCAACCAGTGGAGTCGGACATACCCGCGAGGGATCCATGAGGATTTCCTCCTCCCAACCAAAAAAAAAAAAAAAAAAAAAAAAAAAACCTAACCTAACCTAACCTAACCTAACCTAACCTAACCTAACCTAACCTAACCTAACCTAACCTTTTTTTTTTTTTTTTTTTTTTGACCCGGGAAAATCCTTTATGGATACCACCCAGCCCCGGGGGGGGCGGGGTGGTTATGTGGGAGTCCTCGCCTGAAGGGCCTTACTACCCCCACGGGGGGGTAGTAACGAGGTTACCCACTAAAAACCCGGGATGAGCAGTCCGCCGCGTAGTCGGAGCGAGATGGGGTCGCGCTAGCATTCACCATCTCGCCCCGGCGGTTGGCCCGTCACCGGTGACGGGCCCCGGCCAAAGGAGGGATGACCCGGCTCACTAGGGCCATCCCTCAGACGTGTGGGATCGTGCAAGCCAGTGGAGAATCCCCCGACTCTCCACCAGTGATCCGCACAGCACTAGGAGAGAGAGAGGAGGCGCCCGAACCGCCTCCTCCTCCCCCCAGTTCGTCTACGCCGGAGCGGGTCAGAGAGGACGTTGTCCTCTCTTGCCCGCTCCGCGGCCTCTTTCTGCGCCATCACCGCTTCGCAGAAAGAGACCACCGCCTGCCACGATCTGTCACTCCCGAGCATGGCATTAACCACGCTCGGCAGAGACAGATCTGCGCCTATGACCGCTGTGAGGGTGTGCCGCATGGGACCCCATGCGGCGCACTCCTCAAGCGTGTGGAGCGCCGTGTCCTCCGGCGCTCCACACTCGTGGCAGGCGGGGGTCGCCTCACGTCTTGCGATGTGATGCAGGTACTTACCGAAACATCCGTGTCCGGAAAGCACCTGCACCAATCGGAAGGTCAGCGACCCAAATCGCCGCCCTACCCACCTCCGGAGGACCGGGCGAATGGCATCCACCGTCCTCTGTCCAGGGACCGGTGGAGCCAGGTCCTCCGTCCACCGCCGCAACAGGGCAGCCCGCGCCCGTCGCCGCATGCGCGTGACCTCCTCCCACGCTGTGGGCTCCCCGCGGGATCTCCTCGCCGCCACAAAGTGGTAAACTTCGGCGAGGATCTCCGCTTGGAGCTCCCAGGGGGGATCACCGGCCAGCACGCAGCCCGCCGTCCAGGACACCGTCCGGTATCCGCGTATCGCCCTCGTCGCGATGACCCGCTGCGGACGTCGCAGCAGAGCCTTGTTCGTGCGACCGAGGGCGTCCACCCAGACGGGTGCCCCATACAGGGCCATACTCCGGATCACTCCGGAGTACAGGCGACGACATGTGGCGCTCGGGCCACCCACGTTGGGCAGCAGCCTCCCCAGGGCGGCTGCGGCGCCTATGACTTTTGGGGCCAGAAGAGTAAAGTGGGCCCCAAAAGTCCACCGCCCGTCCAGGATGAGACCCAGATATCTCATCTGAGTCCCAACCCGGACCGGGACCCCATCCAGGTCTAACGTCGTTCCTGGAGGGGGTCCCCCCCGAGGCCCATGGAACATTAGGGCTTCGGTCTTGGAGAGGGCAACCTCCAGCCCCAGGGCACGAATGCGACTGACCACGAGTGTTGTGGCCACCGTGGCCCGTCGCACCGTTTCCCTGAGGTCCCTCCCCTTGGCTACGACCAGGGTGTCATCCGCGTAGCACGCAACCCGCATACTTGCGGGAAACGTGCCGCGGAGCACCCAGTCATAGCCAATGTTCCACAGGAGCGGTCCCAGCACCGACCCCTGTGGAACCCCGCAGGACACGCAACGTCGCCTCAGACCGTCGCGTCCCTCCACCAGGACCTCACGGTCCTGGAGATAGTCAGCCAACAGCCTACGCAAATACAGGGGCACTCCGTGATAGCGGAGCGCCTCCCGTATTGTTCCATGCGGTAGGCTGTTGAAGGCGTTGGCTATGTCCAGCGAGACAGCCAACGCCTTTTCCCCCCCACTGACTGCGTCCTGCGTCCACCCTTTGATCCAGAGCAGGGCGTCTATCGTCGACCGCCTTGCCCTGAATCCGAACTGGGCCTCAGAGAGGTCAGGCCCAGTTCCCCCCAAGTGCTGGATGACACGGGAAGCCACTATTTTCTCCAGCAGCTTAGCCGTATCATCCAGCAACACGATTGGCCTGTATGCGGAAGGCGAGCTAACGTCTCGCCCCTCCTTCCGCAACAGGCACAATCGCCCGTCCTTCCAAAGCTTCGGGAACTGACCCGACGTGAGGCACGCGTCGAACAGTTCCCGAAGCCGACCGCCCATCTCCCTAAGGGCGATCCTGAGGACCCGCCCGGGAATTCCATCTGGTCCCGGGGCAGTCCTTTTGCCACGCAGGCGATCGACTGCTACCTCCATCTCCGCCTCTGAAATAGGCGGGATGGAGGCCGGGTCCTCTTCCTCCTGGAAGGACGGCATGGCCATCGGTGGAGGGGTGTAGTGGGGGTCGCTGTCGGGGAATAGCCCCCCCAGCACCCTCTCCAAGAGCTCCGGCTCCAGGGACTCCGCGATTGGGGGCGCTCGGCCCCGGAACTTATTCCGGGCAGCCTTATATGGACGCCCCCAGGGGTCCCTGTCGAGGCCGTCTAGGGCCTCGCTCCAGCCCTGGGCCTTAGCCCGGCCGATGGCCAGCTGCAACTCCTGTTTGGCTAGCCGGAAATTGCCATACAGGAGCCGCTCGGCCACCAGCTGCTCCGCAGGCAGCTCCTCGTTTGTCCGGCCATGACGCCGCCTCCTGCAGTGCCCGTAGCGACGCTGCGTCTCCGAACACTGTGTTCGGAGATCCTCAATTTCCGAGCACCACCAGAAAACCTGGCGGCGCTCGGGGCGGCGTCGGGACCTCGGCATGGCGGCGTCGCACACCGCCGTCACCGCCTCGCGGAAGTGGTCCGCTGCGACGTCCACTTCCGGGTGCGTGGGGGCGGCAAGCCACGACTGGACGATCGCCGCCTCTTCCGCCAATTCGGCGTCGAGGCGACTGATCGTCCAGCGCGGGAAATCCGCTCGCGCCACGCGCCGAGTCCCTCCTGTGTAGGAGGTGGCGATCTCGAACCGTATGTAGTTGTGGTCCGAGAGAGTCGCCACCTCCGACACCACCCTCCAGGCCTGCACACGTGCTGCGACTGCCGGGGTGGCGAACGAAAGGTCCACCACGGACCCCCCGTTGTGCCGCACGCACGTGTGGACCGACCCTCTGTTGAGGAGGGTCAGCCCTGTGGCAACCGCCCACTCCCTGACAACCTCCCCGCGAGTGTCAGTGAAGGGGTTGCCCCAGACCAACCTAACCTAACCTAACCTAACCTAACCTTTTTTTTTTTAACGTGAGGAAATGCCTTTACGCATCCCCGCCCGCTGGGGTGCGGACAGGGTATGTCGGACTCGCCTAAAGCCGGCCCTACCGACTAAAACCTCACGATGTCCCTCTACAACGATAGTAGACGGGGCCGCGGGTCCGCTTTCGCACTCTACCGCAGCCCCATCTACCGACGTCTGCCTTAAAAACAAGGCGGACCCGCCTCGGGAGGGGAAAAGCCCCCCCATTCGGCTCGGGCGACGCACACGGGACAAACCAGCGCGTCACCCCACTCTCAGAGGGCCTTTGCTCTAGGGAGCAACGGATGCCCCAACATCCATCGCCCCCGGCCCTCCAAGCGGAGACGGAGTGCGAGCTCTACTAGCTCGCCTCCGTGTCCGCGTCCTCCGGAGCGGGAGAGCGAGAGGACTTTTCTCCCTCTCACGCTCCTCTTCCTCCCTCTGCGACATCACTACCTCGCAGAAGGAGACCACCGCCTGCCAAGACCCCTCGTCTTGGACCATCTTCTCTAAGATGGTCGGCAACGAGAGGTCCGTCCCTACGACCGCGACCAGAGCTTGTCGCGGTCCCTCCGTTCCGGAGCATGCCTCCAGCACGTGCTGCGCCGTCTCTTCCGCGCATCCGCACTGGAGGCATACCGGGGAAGCTTCCCTTCGGGCAACACGACACAGGTACCTCCCGAAGCAACCATGCCCCGAGAGGATCTGCGTCAGCCGGAAGGAAAGCGCCCCGTACTCCCTGTTCACCCATTCCCTCAGAATGGGCTGAACCGCCTCCAATAGCCGATTGGCCCCAGCACCCCGACGGGGGTTGGCTAGGGCCAATCTCCTACTCCAGGACTCCAGGGCCTCCTCCCTGGCGTCCAACCTCCACTGCGCGACCTCCTGCGCCACCGGCCGAAGGTCCTCCTCGCGGGCCCGCTTCCTTTGCCAATAGACCGAGGACAGAACCTCAGCCTCAAGGTCCCAAGGAAGCGAGCCCGCGAGGGCGCACGCCACCTCATGCGAGAGTGTGCGGTAGCCCCGACACACTCTCACCGCCATGACCCTCTGGGCCCTGTGTAGCACGGCGGTCTCCCTCGAGTTAATCGAGCCCGCCCACACAGGTGCACCATAGAGGGCCATCGAGCGCACCACCGCCATATACAGGCGGCGGCAGCTCTCTCCTCCGCCGCCGAGATTCGGAAGGAGGCGGCCTAAAGAGGCGGCCGTCCTCACGAGCCTCGGGGCCAACTCCTCCAGGTGGGGGCCGAATCTCCATCTGCTGTGCAGTACAACGCCGAGATACTTCAGCGTCGACCGGACAGCGATAGAGACACCCCCCACCATTATGCTGCAGCCCGCAGGTGGCGCCCTCCGGGGACCATAGAAACATATGGCTTCGGACTTGTGGAGTGCCACCTCAAGGCCCAGCCGCCGGATCCTGGCCACTACCGCCGCAACTCCAGCAGTGGCCAGGAGGGACGCATCCCTGTACGTCCGCCCCCGGGCGGTAACGAGGGTGTCGTCAGCGTAGCACACGATGCCGACGCCACTCAGGTTAGCGCCCCGAAGGACCCAGTCATACCCAACGTTCCACAGAAGGGGGCCCAGAACGGATCCCTGTGGAACGCCGCGCGTCATGGGGCTCCGGCCCTCCCCCACTATCGTTGGGTAGACTACCTCTCTATCGGAGAGGTAGTCCCCGACGAGGCGTTGAAGATACTGGGGCACGCCATGATACTCCAGTGCCCTCAAAATCGTGCTCCACGGCAGGGTGTTAAACGCGTTGGTGATGTCAAGTGACACCGCCAACATGACACCACCACTGGAACACGCCTCCTCAGAGAGATCGCGTACGCGAGTTATCGCATCTAGTGTCGAACGACCTCTCCGGAAACCAAACTGTGTGTCAGCCAGATCGGGGCCGATGACCACGAGGTGCCTGACCAGGCGGGCAGCAACAATACGCTCCAGGAGCTTGCCAGCCTCATCAAGTAGTACGATCGGGCGATATCCAGATGGCTCTTCACCGGCCGCCCCTCCTTTCGCAAGAGGACGAGCCTACCTCCCTTCCACCTTCTAGGAAACCTCCCCTCCCGAATACACCGGCTGAAAAGGGCCCTTATGCGGGGCCCCAAGGCTTCCTGAGAGAGGGCCCACGCGCGGCCGGGAATGCCATCAGGTCCCGGTGCCGTGTTCTTGGCCTTCATGCAGAGAACGGCCGCATCTAGTTCCCCCTCAGAAATCTCCGGCACGTCCTCCTCCTCCGCTTCCACCGTTGGCATCGTCACGGTGGGAGGGACGAACTCAGTCCCCGGGCGTTCGGGGAACAGTCCCTCAACTACCCGACGGAGGACCGAAGGCTGCAGCGTGCTCGTGATGGGGGGAGCCCAAGGGCGGAGCTTCTGTCTTGCTAACCTGTATGGCCTCCCCCAAGGGTCCCGCTCCAGGGACTCCAGGAGCTGCAACCAGGCCTCTGCTTTGGCCTCACTAATGGCCACACGGAGGGCTTGCAGCGCTTCTCTGTAGGCAGCGTAGAGATCATCTGATTCAGCCGTTTCCTGCCGTCTTCTTCTCCGATTTCGTTGGTAGCAGCGGCGCCTCGCTACGCACTGCCGGCGGAGCTCAGCAATCTCTTCGGACCACCAGTAGACTTGGCGCCTGGACTGCGGCGCCCTCGCCCGAGGCATGGCAGCGTCACAGACGTGCACCATTGCCTCGCACAGACCACCAGCCTCCGCGTCCAGGTCTTGTGGTTCCGAAGGAGGGGCATTCCATTCCTGTACAATAGCCGCTTCTTGCAGCAGCCCTACGTCTAAGCGGTTCAAGACCCACCGTCTTCCAACTGTAGGTGGTCGCTGTCTGTTCAGTTCCGCTGAGGATGAGGAGACACTAAACCGAATGTAGCGGTGGTCGGATAAGGTCTCCTCGTTAACCAGCACTTTCCAATCCCGGACACGCACGGCGAGTTCAGGAGTGGCAAAGGTCACATCAACCACCGATCCACCCCATCGCCGCACGCACGTGTCTGTTGTCCCCTGGTTGAGAACGCACATCCCGTTCTCCACCAGCCATTCTTCAACGATCCTACCTCTTGCATTGGTACCCGGAGACCCCCACGCTATGGATTTAGCGTTAAGGTCCCCGAGAACAAAGACGGGTCGGGGTCGGCTTTGACCAACCAGGGCCCCCACCTCACCGAGGAATGACTCAAATTCAGCCAGTATCCTGTTGGGGGAGAAATAAACCCCCACTACCACCACCTCACCAACCTGGGCCTTAACAAACCCCCTACCTCTCACCACTCCATCCAGTATGGCAGAACGGGCAAACGACTGTATGGTGATCGCTACTAGTCCGTCAAGATCTCCGACCCAGTCAGATCTGGCTGGAACCACGTACGGCTCAGCGACTACGGCTACATGTATCAACCACTCCGCCAGGCTTTGGAGTAGAACATCCTGAGCCCTGGCGGAATGGTTGATATTCGCCTGAAGAAAATTTATGGCCATACTAATTTTCTTCCATACGCACCGTCTGCTCCGTTAAGGGGCGAGTCGGCTGCGACTTGGCCTTGACCTCAGTCGCACTGTTTTTCCCCCTAGCCCCTATCTTTTTCGGGGGCTTGGCGCATGCCTTGCCCCCGGAGAGGTGATCTGCCTGTTTTCCCGCAGCTGCGCACAAAGTGCAGTGTGGGGTGGCAGAGCAGACACTGGCCTTGTGGCCCTTCCGACCGCAGCGATGGCACTCATCACTGCGGTCAATCTCTGATTTACACTGGGCCCTTACGTGGCCCAGTGCAAGGCACCGGTAGCAGCGACGGGGACGGGCATCCAATATCTGTACCCGCGCCGCCACCCAGCCCACCAAGAGCCGGCCGCCATTTGCAACGATCTTTTTGGCGGCTGCCATAGGACACCTCACAAAGGCAGTGCCCATTCCTGCCGTGCCCTTCCTTATTTCACCGGCTTTGATTGCCAACGTATCACAGCCCCCAGCTTTGGCGAGCACCTCCACCAGCTCCGAGGGGATGATCGAGTCATCAAGGCCGCTTACACGTAAATCCGTGGTGACGACCGGCCTTGTGACCTTGACTTCCTCCTGCTCCTGGAAGACCTCCCGGAGCTTTGCAGCCAGGGAGTCTGCCATCTCGCTCTTCTCCGTACCAGGCACCTCGAGGATGCGGGCTCCAGTCGCCGATGTCCTCATCCTTAAAGGTGGAACTCCAAGAGCCCCAAGGTCAATGCGGCCTTTAGCTTCTGCTAACACCTTGGAGTATGTCAATCCCTTTGTCTCCGCCCCTGGCAGCAACGTAATAACAACGGCTGCAGTGCGAGGAGGCCGGAGTTTAGCCGCCTTCGGTTTTGCCGCTTGACGCGACACTTTTGGAGATGGCCTCACAGCTTGGGGCCGCGCAGATGGGGCCGTCTTCTGCTTCGCAGACCGCGGCTCACGATCTTTCCGCCTAGACCCACGCTTGACCACCTCAGTCCAAGGTGTCTCCACAGTAGGTGGAGCTGATGGACGAACAACGGGCTCAGAAGAGGTTCCTTTGTCTTTGCCCTTCTTGGCCCTTGACTCCAGTACACGAGGAGGGGACGGTGCAGAGGGAGAGACCTCCATCTGACTAGCCCCTGCCAATTCCCTTTCCTCCCTACGCCTATCCGCAGCCAGTGGAGGCCTGAGACGCTTCTCGGGAAGCAAGCGTTCCTCCAGGCCCTCAAACCGTGCATTAATCATGGTACCCACCTGTACCATGATTGTTCGCAGCATATCTTCAAAAGCAGGCTCGCGGGCCGGAGCTGGAACAGGGGCTATGACAGGTTGCACCCGAGTGGCCCGCATCTCTCTCATCTCCCTCCGAAGGACTTCTAACTCAACTGCGAGCTTCGCATTTGCTGCCTCAAGACGGGCTACCTCCTCTGTCATCGTGCGAGACCGCATCTCTACGAATGAGGCCTTGATGTTATCCGCCGCTTCCTTTAAGGCTTTCACATACGTCCCTTTCAGGCTACCGGATGTCTTCGCGACCTTCTGTATGGTTGCCAAGGACTCTGATACTAGTCTCTCAAGGTCTGGCGGCTCCTGTTCTTCACAGCCCCGCATGGCCATCGTTATGTCCGGGGATTTACGGAAGGAAGCGGCGGTCTCTCCTCTCTTCCGTCTCAGCTCCTCTGCCAACTCCATTTCGGCCTTCAGCCGAATTTCGTCAGCCTTGGCCGCGTTCAGCTCAGCTTTGGCTTTCGCCAAACCTATGTATTCTCCAGTCGTGGGTGGACGGCCGCGTCCACGCCGGGGTGACGATACCTCGTCCTCCCCGCTGTCTCCCTCTCCTTCTCTCGGACGCTTCCGCCACAGGCCAGCGGAAGATGACCTTGAAGCCCGAGATGTTACCGTCGAATGACTAGTGTCCGAGTCTGACTCAGACAGGTCTATCATCTTCGACCCTGAACTAAGTATGTCGTCAACCGACATCCGCTCCAAACTCACACCACGCGCCTTCTGTCTTATCCTTTGGTTTGGCGTCGCGCAACGTGTCAACACCACGCGCGCCTTTGTCGTCAATGCCGTTTTTGCACTCAGTGCAACCTCCTTGTCTGACATTACTGTCTCCACGTCTACGTCCGTCTCCAGTACCGAAGCACTAGCAGACCCTCTCTCATCATTATCCCCCCCTTTCCCAGTGTTTTTTAAATTTACCATCTAGATCCCACGAGTACGTGGGAACAAATGGTCACCCCGGACAGTGCCCACTGTAACCGGGGAAGCCTAGCGTTACCCGCTCAGGGTGACGGCGATTCCCTGGCGGGGGACACAGTAGCGACTGAAACTCCGATCAGCCATCCAGATCCTAACGCTGCGCCTCCGCTTGCCTTCGGGTAATTTTTATAGAGGTTGTCTTCCTCGTAGCCCAGGCGGCCAAGCCAAGGCCATCGGTCCTACTCATGTCACGAGACGTGACCGCAACAGTGTTGTAGGATTACGACTGTCGGACGGTGGCAAGGAAGACAAATCTCCCACTGCCTGCCCGGTGGCAGGGTAAGTGCACACCTAGCCCGCCCTTCCACTCCTCTGATCCATCCTCGGATCTAACCTAGACGGCTCATTTGAGCGCGTCTCACCTACCTACTGTGCCCTAGCGGCCGGGTTCCCCCCGACCATGCATCCTCTCAGCAGGCACCAAACCTTAGGATTCGGAGATTTATCCTACGCCCGACAGGGAGGCCGAGTTGACCGTCCCTGCCGCGCCGCAGGCCTTGCAGGCCCGCCATCCTACGACCCGAAGGTCCACTGCAAACCACAATCCCTCAACCTGAGGGTACATTGCGGCTCGCAATCCTCCTCTGCCCGACAGGGTGGCCGAGTTGACCCTCCCTGCCGCGCCGCTGGTCTTGCAGACCAGCCATCCTACGACCCAATGGGTCCGCTGAGCCACTAAGACTCTCCCGCCTCATCCACTGTGCCCTATGCACACGCGGAGAGGCCCACCGTGTCGGGTTTTCGGCCACCACTAACAAAATCCCACAAAAGTGAGAAGTTATTAGCAGTGGGAACCAGGGTGCACCGGCCTACCATGCTTCCGTTCCTCCAGGACTGATCCCAAAGGACCAAAAACACGGCTTCAAGGCTCACTAGGAGGTAACCCGACCACGTCACCCCAACCTAACCTTTTTTTTTTTTTTTTTTTTTTTTTTTTTTTTTTTTTCGTGAGGAAATGCATTTACGCATCCCCGCCCACCCGAGGGAAGCGGACAGGGTATGTCGGACTCGCCTAAGAACCGCCCTACCGACTAAAACCTCACGGTGTTCCTTCTCCGCCGCTAGTGGCGGGAACACGGGAACGCTTTCGCACACCTCCGCGAACCCGCCGCGGCCGTCCGTCGCCGGACCCTCCTCAGGGGCTCCGCCCCGTTACGACACCCAGAACAACCATGGCGTGCCGTAACCACATCCTCGGGGACCCAACCAGCAAAATGAGCGTTCAGCCATCCCCGTGACTGAACGCTCGAGGTCCCCCTGCGACGGGTCTGATGAGTGGCCCCATCGCCTGCCACTTGTACCGCTCCATACTGGGCTTAAACGCAAAGCCCATAGGAGCGGTCCACCTCCGGTTCCTCTTCGCTTCACCGTGGTCCACCAAGCCACGGTTACTGAGCCCCCCCGCCACGCCAAGGCGGGAACCCTCGGGGGGGACCCCAACCTAACCTAACCTAACCTAACCTAACCTAACCTAACCTAACCTAACCTAACCTAACCTAACCTAACCTAACCTAACCTAACCTTTTTTTTTTTTTTTTTTTTTTTTTTTTTTTAGCGTGAGGAAATGCATTTACGCATCCCCGCCGGCCTGGGAAGTGGGCGGGGTATGTCGGACTCGCCTAAAGACGGCCCTACCGACTTAAACCTCACGATGTCCCTCTACAACGATAGTAGACGGGGCCGCGGGTCCGCTTTCGCACTCTTCCGCAGCCTCATCTACCGACGTCCGCCTTAAAAACACCAAGGCGGACCCGCCTCGGGAGGGGAAAAACCCCCCCATTCGGCTCGGGCGACGCACACGGGACAAACCAGCGCGTCACCCCACTCTCAGAGGGCCTTTGCTCTAGGGAGCAACGGATGCCCCAACATCCATCGCCCCCGGCCCTCCAAGCGGAGACGGAGTGCGAGCTCTACTAGCTCGCCTCCGTGTCCGCGTCCTCCGGAGCGGGAGAGCGAGAGCACCTCTCTCCCTCTCACGCTCCTCTGTCTCCCTCTGCGACATCACAACCTCGCAGAAGGAGACCACCGCATCCCAAGACCCCTCGTCTTGGACCATCTTAACCAAGATGGTCGGCAACGAGAGGTCTGCTCCTACGACCGCGACCAGAGCCTGTCGCGGTCCATCCACACCGGAGCATGCCTCCAGCACGTGCTGCGCCGTCTCCTCTGCGCAGCCGCACTGGTGGCATACCGGGGAAGCTTCCCTTCGAGCAACGCGACACAGGTACCTCCCGAGGCAACCATGCCCCGAGAGGACCTGCGTCAGCCGGAAGGAAAGCGCCCCGTACTCCCTGTTCACCCATTCCCTCAGAATGGGCTGAACCGCCTCCAATAGCCGATTGGCCCCAGCACCCCGACGGGGGTTGACTAGGGCCAATCGCCTACTCCAGGACTCCAGGGCCTCCTCCCTGGCGTCCAACCTCCACTGCGCGACCTCCTGCGCCACCGGCCGAAGGTCCTCCTCGCGGGCTCGCCTCCTTTGCCAATAGACCGAGGACAGAACCTCAGCCTCAAGGTCCCAAGGAAGCGAGCCCGCGAGGGCGCACGCCACCTCATGCGAGAGTGTGCGGTAGCCCCGACACACTCTCACCGCCATGACCCTCTGGGCCCTGTGTAGCACGGCGGTCTCCCTCGAGTTAATCGAGCCCGCCCACACAGGTGCACCATAGAGGGCCATCGAGCGCACCACCGCCATATACAGCCGGCGGCAGCTCGCTCCTCCGCCTCCGAGATTCGGAAGGAGGCGGCCTAAAGAGGCGGCCGTCCTTACGAGCCTCGGGGCCAACTCCTCCAGGTGGGGGCCGAATCTCCATCTGCTGTGCAGTACAACGCCGAGATACTTCAGCGTCGACCGGACAGCGATGGAGACACCCCCCACCATTATGCTGCAGCCCGCAGGTGGCGCCCTCCGAGGACCATGGAAGCAAATGGCCTCGGATTTGCGGAGCGCCACCTCCAGGCCCAGCCGCCGAATCCTGGCCACCACCGAGGCAACACCAGCGGTGGCCAGTAGGGACGCCTCTCTGTATGTCGTCCCCCGGGCGGTAACCAGGGTGTCGTCAGCGTAGCAGACTACGTCGACGCCATCGAGGTTAGCGGCCCGCAGCACCCAGTTGTACCCGATGTTCCAAAGCAGGGGGCCCATTACGGACCCCTGTGGAACACCGCGTGCAACCGGGCTTCGGCCCTCTCCGTTCATCGTCGGGTAGACTACCTCCCTATCAGAGAGATAGTCCCCGACGAGGCGTTGCAGGTACTGGGGCACCCTATGGTACTCCAGTGCCGCCAGGATCGTGGTCCACGGCAGGGTGTTGAATGCGTTGGCGATGTCGAGTGACACCGCCAGCAACACCCCGCCCCTGGAGCACGCATCCTCGGAGAGGTCTCGGACGTAGGCAATGGCATCTACCGTCGATCGACCTCTCCTGAACCCGAACTGAGCATCAGCTAAGTCGGGTCCAACCACCTCCAGGTGTTTGACAAGGCGGGCAGCTACAACTCTTTCGAGGAGCTTGCCCGCCTCGTCAAGCAGCACAATTGGGCGATAGCCCCCGGGCTCATCGGCCGGCCGTCCCTCCTTCCGGAGCAGGACGAGCCGGCCGGCCTTCCACCGCATTGGGAACCTCCCCTCCCGCATACAGCGGTCAAAGAGGTCCCGAATGCGGGGTTCAAGGTGTTTTAGGGCGAGGGCCCACGCGCGACCAGGGATTCCATCTGGTCCCGGCGCCGTGTTCTTGGCCCTCATCTTCCTTACCGCGGCGCCTATCTCCCCTTCGGAAGTCGGAGGCACCTCCTCCTCCTCCTCCACTACCTCGGCCACCTCTTGAGGCGCCGTCATGGTGAGAGGGACGAAGTCGGTTCCCGGGCTACCCGGGAACAGTCCCTCGATCACCCGCCGGAGAACCGGAGGCTGCAGAGTGCTGGTGATGGGGGGGGCCCAGGGGCGAAGCTTCTGCCTCGCTAGCCTGTATGGCCTGCCCCATGGGTCCCGCTCCAGGGACTCCAGCAGCTGCAGCCAGGCCTCCGCTTTTGCCTCTGAGATGGCAAGGCGGAGGGCCTTGGACGCCTCTCTATACAGGGCATAGAGGGCGTCCGCTTCGGCCTCGACTTGGCGCCTTCTTCTCCAGTACCGCTGGTACTCCCTCCGTTGGGTCACACAATGCAGCCGCAGCTCGGCGATTCTTTCCGACCACCAGTAGACCTGGCGGCGAAGATGCGATGCCCCAGCACGGGGCATGGCGGAACCTAACCTAACCTAACCTTTTTTTTTTTTTTTTTTTTTTTTTTTTTTTTTTGACCCAGGAAAACCTTTTATAGGTACCACCGGCCGGGGGGAGGCCGGATGGTTATGTACGAGTCACCGACCTTGTAGGCAGCATACGCACTAAAAACCTGGGGTGTTCCACATCTCCGCAATTGGGGGAAGCCACGGGATCGCGTTGCGCCTCCGCAACTTCCTCAGCGGTTGCCCGTTTGGGCCCTTCATTGGAGGGGGTGTAAAGCTCCCCCTCTAAAAACTCCGCTTAAGGCACCTCGGAACACAGACGAGGTGCCTTACAGCCCGGGACCTCTTAGGTCGGGTAATAATTCCCCCGAACTATTACCCGAAGATCCCCATTTATGGTGGTTGACGACTGGCAAAAGCCAGCCGTCTGCGACCTATTCTTCTACGGCGTAGAGGGTCCGAGAGAGGATCGTCCTCTCGGTCCCTTTCCGCTGCCTCCTTTTCACGCATCACCGCCTCCGCAAAGTCGGCAACCGCTCTCCAGTTTCTCTCGCTATCAGTCATTGAGCTAATGATGGCCGATAGTGAGAGACCTCCACCTATTACGTCCGTTAGTTCGGCACGTTGCGCTATCCATTTGGGACACTCAGCTCTCGTGTGTTGCGCCGTGTCTTCCGCCGCTCCACAATGGTGGCACACCATTGACGGCTCCCGACGCGCCACTCGGCACAAATACCTCCCAAAGCATCCATGCCCTGAGAGGATCTGCGTCAAGCGAAACGTCGGAGCACCGTGGCGGCGATCGACCCACTCTAGAAGAACTGGTCGAATCGCAGCCACTATATCCCGGCTAGCAGCCGGAGACTCCAACCTGTGTGACCATTGCTGGAAGAGGTCTTCACGGCCCAACTCTCTCCACCGCTTGATTTCCTCCTGCATTGGCCAGCCTCCACCCTTTTTTACTTCCACGCTGCGCCAGTACACCGCCGATAATACCCCAGCTTCGAGATCCCACGGCGGTGTACTGGCCAGTAAACACGCCCCCTCAAAAGAGACGGTGTGGTACGCCCTAGCCACCCTGACCGCTATGACCCGTTGCGGACGTCGCAGCAGGGTCTGGTTCGGAGCGTTCAGGGCACCCGACCATATGGGCGCTCCATAGAGCGCCTTTGAGCGAACCACACCGGCAAATAGACGGCGGCACGCCACACTGGGCCCTCCTACATTTGGGATCAAACTCCCGAGCACTCCGGCGAAAGCAATGAGCTTTGGGCCCAATTGCTGGAAGTGCTCTTCGAATCTCCATCGACCATCGAGGACAAGGCCTAAATACCGCATCGTCGACTTGACGGCGATGGAGGTTCCACCCACAATGACCGTCTGGCCACTCCGTGGAGCATTCCGAGGCCCATGGAAAGCGAGGGCCTCTGATTTCTCTAGGGCCACATCCAGCCCAAGCGCTTTTATTTTGCGCACAATTTGGGCGACTCCTGCCGTAGCTAATATCGCCGCTTCCCTGTGCGTCTTGCCGCGGGCTGTAACGAGGGTGTCATCGGCGTAGCATAATACGCCGATCCCCCGTAGGTTTTGCCCGCGCAATACGTAGTCATACCCGATGTTCCACAGGAGCGGTCCTAGGACCGATCCCTGTGGAACACCGCACGACATTCTCCTTTCCTCATATCTGCCCTCCCGGGCCGGATAAATCACGGCCCGTTGAGCAAAGTAGCTCTGAACAGAGTTCCTCAGGTACTGAGGGACGCGGTGGTACCCGAGGGCTTCTATTACGGTCTCCCAGGGTAGGGTATTAAAAGCGTTTTTGATGTCTAACGACACCGACAGCAACACCCCACCATCCGAGACCGCCTCATCAGCTAGCTCCCGTAATTTCGCAATGGCGTCGATGGTCGAACGCCCATGGCGGAAACCGAATTGCCCGTCGCTTAGATTTGGTCCCACTTCAACCAAGTGCCGGACGAGACGTGCGGCGAGCACCCGCTCGAAAAGCTTGCTCGTCTCACCCAACAACACAATGGGGCGGTAAGCAGACGGAGAGTCGGCTGGGCGCCCATTCTTCCTTAGCAGAACCAACTTCCCACGCTTCCAGCACTGCGGGAAGTGGCCCTGCGCCAGGCACTCTGAGAAGAGCGCCCTTATTTCCTCCCCAAGTTCTTTCGTTGCGTGGACGAGCAGACGGCCCGGCACACCATCCGGTCCAGGGGCCGCGTTCTTGGCCCGGAGCCGCAAAACAGCTAGATCAAACTCCACCTCACTTACTGGAGGGACCTCCTCGTCGTCCTGTTCGGGCAGCTCTGGCCCGAGTGCCATGGGAGGCGGGAACCACGCATTCCTTTGAGGGAAGAGCGTGGACACCACTTGTCTAAGTAACTCCGGTTCCAGGGTCGCAGTCAGTGGGGGGGCCCATGCACGGAGTTTGCCTGTCACCGACTTGTACGGGCGACCCCAAGGATCCCGGTCCAGGGATTCCAACCACTCGCGCCACGCTGACTCCTTCGCCTCCTTAATGGCCACCTGTAAATCTTTACAGGCGGCCCTATAATCAGCGTAGCGCTCATGCTCCACTGCCTCATCTCTCCGACGCCATCGACGACAACGGCTGTATAGTCGCCGCTTGGCGACACAGGCTTTCCGGAGCTGGCGAAACTCTGGTCTCCACCAATACATATTGCGTGGTGGCGATGACGTCTTCACGCGTGGCATGGAAGCATCACAGATCCGGGCGAGGGCTTCTCCAAGCCTCTCCGCCGCGGCATCCACATCGCCCATGTCTGGGGTCGCCATCCACGCCTCCACAATTGCCGCCTCGGTCGCGGCCTCCTTATTAAGCCCTCTTAGGGACCACCGTGGGCCTACACTAGCCGAAGGTGGTGAAGCCTGTCCTACAGAAGAGACGCTGAATCGGATGTACCGATGATCTGACAGCGTCTCTTCATCCGTTTCTACAGTCCAATCGAGAACACGGCGCGCGACGATGGGGGAAGCGAACGTTATGTCAACTATAGACCCACCATATTGTCGCACGCACGTGTTCTCCGAGCCCCTATTCAAAATGAGGAGACCCAGGGATGCCGCCCACTCCTCCAAAACTTCTCCACGTGCGTCGGTTGCTGGAGATCCCCACGCCGTTGATTTTGCGTTGAAATCGCCAGCAACCAACACTGGACTGGGGCATACTGCTCCCGCCAGAACTCCGACCTCGGCAAGCACTCGTTCAAATTCAACGAGGCTCCGGTTCGGGGAACAGTAGACCCCAATCACTGCTATACCACAGCCACCGCCTAAGACGGCTAACGCGCATCCCTGACCCGTCGATACTTTTTCGAAGGGCAGGGAGCCAGTGGACGACGAAATAATAGCCACCGAGTCTTCGCGGTCCCCCACCCAGTTATTTCGGGAAGGAACCATGTAAGGCTCGGCGACAACTGCAATTTGAGTTGACCGCTCCGCCAGGCTTTGGAGCAAGAGATCCTGAGCCCTGGCGGAGCGGTTAATATTTGTCTGTAGGAATCGGATGGCCATCTAACTAGTGTCCATCCGATCCTCCGGTTGCGCCCTTGGGCGCGTAGATGGCTGCGAGGGGGCCGAAGGGCCTACGCTAGCCGTCTTTCTTTCTTTTCTTTTGTTGGAGGCCGGGCCTTTGCAAGCCTTGGCCCCAACGCGGTGATCGGCATTTTTGCCAGCCGCTTCACAAACCGGGCAGTGCGGTTTGTCCTCGCACGTTGCTGCCTTGTGCCCAGACTTGCCGCAGCGGAAGCACAGTGCACTACGGTCTGCAGTACACTGGCATTTCACCCCCAGGTGCCCGATCTCCAGGCATCGGTAACACTGCAAGGGCCTGGGCTCTAGCACTTTCACCGATACCGAGGTCCAACCCACCAGTATCCTACCAGCTGCGGCTTTCTTCGCTGCGGCAACGGGGCAGCTCAGCCAAACTGTTCCCTGGCGCCCCGGTGGCCGAACAATATTGCCGACCTTGATGGACTCCACAGAGCAGCCTCCCACTTTGGCAACGGCCGCTGAAATATCCTCCTTGGTGGTGCAGTCGTCAAGGCCCGAGAGCCGCAGCTCCGCCATCTTTTGTGGTCGGGAGACCTTTAAAAGGTCTCCACTGAAGGACTCCCTGAGTTTGTTTGCTAGGGAGTCGGCCTTCTCCGCACTTGCAGCTCCGGGCAACTCTAGTACTCGCGCGCCAGTGGCAGCTGTCCGGAACCTAACACCCTCTATGCCCAGAGCCTTTAAATCAACGCTCTCTTTGGCATCGGAGAGGATCTTAGCATAGGTGATGCCCTTCTTGACTGCGTCCGGCTGGAGTGTTAAAATCACCGCTGCCGAACGAGGAGCCTTTGGCCTTCTTTGCCATTTGGCTGGCGCCTTGGCGGGCTTGGCTGCCGGTTTCGCTGTCTGGGCGGCTTTGGTAGCTTTGGCGGCTTTGGCGGAGGTTTTGGCACCCTTACGAGTCACCTTACTCCAACCCTCTTCTGTGGACTTAGGAGCAGGTCCCGGAGGGCGCGGCTCATTGGTCTCCTTCTTTTTATTATTCTGCTCCTTTGGAGCTTTGGCTGCTCCGCTGTTGTTAGCCACAGCCTCTGGATTAGGAGGAGGGGCTCGAACAGTGGTCGCATACGATGCAGCAGCCACACTTTTCTTCTTTTTGTCTGCGGCCAATGGTGGACGCAGTCGCACCTCCGGCAGCAAGCGGTCTTCCAGCCCTGCAAATCGTGCGTTGACCATGGTCCCGCATTGGTCCATGACAACGCGCACTATCTCTTCGACTGCTGGGACTGAGGTTGGCCCTGGAGTTGGTATCGACTTTTGTGCTTGTACACGGATTTGCGCCATCTCCTTGCGCATCTCACCCAACTCTCTTGCGAGTTTAGCATTGGCTGCCTCCAAGCGGGCAACCTCCTCCGTCATTGTCCGGGACCGCTGCTCTGCGAAGGCAGCTTTTATAGTTTCAGCTGCTTCCTTCAGAGCACGAACATACGTCCCTTTTAGGTGACCGGACGTCCCGGCAACCTTTATTATTGTTTCCACCGAATCCGACACCAGTCTAGCTAGATCCGGGGAGTCTTGGCATTCATCGCCAGACATCGTTATTGGAGAATGGCGGAAGGTGGCAGCCTTTGCTTCTCTCTTCCGCTTAACTTCCTCAGCCATCTCCAATTCAGCATTGAGCCGAAGCTCCTCCGCCTTTGCCTTATTTAATTCGTCCTGGGCTTTCTTCAGACCAACGTACGTTCCAGTACTGGGGGGACGTCCGGGCCCTCTCTTAGCCTTTACCATCTTCAGCGGCTTTCCCGTATTACCTTCGTCGGTACCACCACTATCGATCCTAGCACGCTTCCAGAAGCGGTTTCCTTCAGGTGACGACCGCTGTGACCGAAGTGAAGATACTGATCGGAAGCTCGTATCAGAGTCCGTGTCAGAGAGGTTCGGCAACCTCTCCAAGCTCACCCTTACTATTGGCATACTCCCGCTGCGTGCACGAACCAAATCTTCCTCATACGCCTTCTTGGCGTTAACGTGCGCTGAAGCGCCACCTTTCTCCAAATCTAAATCAGTGTCCATATTCATGCCTTTGTCCGTCTCCTGTGCCGAAGCACTGGTAGACCCTCTATCGTCTATATCCCTCCCCTTCCCAATGTTTTTATCAGTTTCCATTCAAATCCCACGAGTACGTGGGAACAAATGGTCACCCCGGACAGTGCCCACTGTAACCGGGGAGGCCTAGCGTAACCCGCTCAGGGTGACGGCGATTCCCTGGCGGGGGACACAGTAGCGACTGAAACTCCGATCAGCCATCCAGATCCTCACGCTGCGCCTCCGCTTGTCTTCGAGTGATTTTTATAGAGGTTGTCTTCCTCGTAGCCCAGGCGGCCAAGCCAAGGCCATCGGTCCTACTCATGTCACGAGACGTGACCGCAACAATGTTGCAGGATTACGACTGTCGGGCGGTGGCAAGGAAGACAAATCTCCCACTGCCTGCCCGGTGGCAGGGTAAGTGCACACCTAGCCCGCCCTTCCACTCCTCTGATCCATCCTCGGATCTAACGTAGACGGCTCATTTGAGCGCGTCTCACCTACCTACTGTGCCCTAGCGGCCGGGTTCCCCCCGACCATGCATCCTCTCGGCAGGCACCAAACCTTAGGATTCGGAGATTTATCCTACGCCCGACAGGGAGGCCGAGTTGACCGTCCCTGCCGCGCCGCAGGCCTTGCAGGCCCGCCATCCTACGACCCGAAGGTCCACTGCAAACCGCAATCCCTCAACCTGAACATTGCGGCTCGCAATCCTCCTCTGCCCGACAGGGTGGCCGAGTTGACCCTCCCTGCCGCGCCGCTGGTCTTGCAGACCAGCCATCCTACGACCCAACGGGTCCGCTGAGCCCCTAAGGCTCTCCCGCCTCGTCCAGTGTGCCCTATGCACACGCGGAGAGGCCCACCGTGTCGGGTTTTCGGCCACCGCTAACAAGATCCCACAAAAGTGAGAAGTTATTAACAGTGGGAACCAGGGTGCACCGGCCTACCATGCTTCCGTTCCTCCAGGACAAATCCCAGAGGACCAGAAACACGGCTTCAAGGCTCACTAGGAGGTAACCCGACCACGTCACCCCAACCTAACCTAACCTAACCTAACCTAACCTAACCTAACCTAACCTAACCTAACCTAACCTAACCTAACCTAACCTAACCTAACCTAACCTAACCTTTTTTTTTTTTTTTTTTTTTTTTTTTTTAACGTGAGGAAATGCTTTTACGCATCCCCGTCCGCTGGGGAAACGGACAGGGTATGTCGGACTCGCCTAAAGACGGCCCTACCGACTAAAACCTCACGGTGTTCCTACGACAACGACTGCAAACGGGGCCGCGGGACCGCTCACGCATTCTTCCGCAGCTCCGTCTTGCCGACGTCCGCCTCGTTACGTCAGGGCAGACCCGCCTCGGCGATGCACCGGAACGCAGCGCATCACCCACACTGGAGGACCTATGCGGAAGTGCCGGACGCCCCCGCGTCCGACGCCCCAGGTCCTCTTAGCGGAGACGGAGTGCGAGCTCGGTTAGCTCGCCTCCGTGTCCGTACTCTCCGGAGCGGGAGAGAGAGGGGATCAGCCTCTCTCTCACGCTCCTCAGCCTCCCTCTGCGACATCACTTCCTCGCAGAAGGAGGCCACTGCCTCCCATGACCTCTCTTCGTCGACCATCTGGGCTAAGACGGTCGGCAAAGAGAGGTCCATACCCACGACCGCGGCCAAGGTCCGCCGCGGTTCCGCCGCTCCCGGGCACGCCTCCAGCACATGCTGTGCGGTTTCTTCCGCACAGCCACACTGGTGGCATACCGGGATCACCTCCCTCCGGGCTACATTGCACAAGTACCTCCCGAAGCACCCATGCGACGAGAGAACCTGCGTCAACCGGAAGGTAAGTGCCCCATGTCTTCGGTAAACCCACTCTTCGAGTACGGGCCCGACCGCCTCAAGAAACCGGCAGGCTCCAGCCCCTCTCCGGGAGTCCACTGCCAGCCTCCTGCTCCAGGATTCCAGGGCATCATCCCTGGCTTCCGTCCGCCACTGCTGCACCTCCTGCGGTGTAATGCGTAGATTTTCTTCGCGGGCTCGCGCCCTACGCCAGAAGACCGAGGACAGAACCTCGGCCTCCAAATCCCATGGCAGAGAGCCTGCGAGGACGCAAGCCACCTCGTGTGAGAGTGTGCGATAGCCCCTGCACACTCTTACCGCCATGACCCTCTGAGCCCTGTGGAGTAGGGCGATCTCCCTAGAGTTGAGAGTGGCCGCCCAAATGGGGGCACCGTATAGAGCCATTGAGCGTACTACCGCCATGTAAAGGCGGCGGCAGCTCCCATTTCCCCCGCCGAGATTTGGAAGGAGGCGACCCAGTGCAGCGGCCGTCCCCACAAGTTTGGGGCACAACCGTTCAAGGTGCGCCCCGAACTTCCATCTGCTGTCAAGCACGACGCCAAGATATTTCAGCGTCGGCTTGACAGCGATGGACGTTCCACCCACTACAATACTGCAGCCTGCAGGTGGCGCCCTCCGAGGACCATGGAAACATATGGCCTCGGACTTATGGAGCGCCACCTCAAGGCCCAGCCGCCGGATCCTGGCTACAACTGCCGCAACTCCAACAGTGGCCAGGAGGGACGCATCCCTGTACGTTCGCCCCCGGGCGGTAACAAGAGTGTCGTCAGCGTAGCAAACGACGCTGACGCCACTCAGGTTAGCACCCCGAAGGACCCAGTCATACCCGACGTTCCACAGCAGCGGGCCCAGAACCGACCCCTGTGGAACGCCGCGCGTCACGGGGCTCCGGCCCTCACCTTCTATCGTCGAGTAGACTACCTCTCTATCAGAGAGGTAGTCCCCGACGAGGCGTTGGAGATACTGGGGCACGCGATGGTACCCCAGTGCCCCCAAAATCGTGCTCCACGGCAGGGTGTTAAACGCGTTGGCAATGTCTAGTGACACCGCCAACATAACACCACCGCTGGAGCACGCCTCCTCGGAGAGGTCGCGGACGCGAGATATCGCATCTAACGTCGAACGACCTCTCCGGAAACCAAACTGGGTGTCGGCCAGATCAGGGCCCACGACCACGAGGTGCCTGACGAGGCGGGCAGCGACGACACGCTCCAGGAGCTTGCCAGCCTCGTCAAGCAGCACAATGGGGCGATACCCAGACGGCTCGTCCACCGGGCGCCCCTCTTTCCGCAGGAGGACAAGCCTGCCTTCCTTCCACCTTCTGGGAAACCTACCCTCCCGAACACATCGGGTAAAAAGGGCTCTTATGCGGAGCCCCAAGGTCTCCAGGGCAAGGGCCCACGCGCGGCCGGGAATGCCATCGGGTCCCGGCGCCGTGTTCTTGGCCCTCATTCGAAGAACAGCCGCACCCAGCTCCCCCTCGGAGATTTCTGGCACGTCCTCCTCCTCCTCGTCCACTCTTGACAGCACCGCGGTGGGAGGGACAAACTCAGTCCCCGGGCATTCAGGAAACAGCCCTTCTACCACCCGACGAAGGACTTGAGGTCGCAGTGTACTGGTGATGGGGGGAGCCCAGGGGCGAAGTTTCTGCCTCGCTAACCTGTATGGCCTCCCCCATGGGTCCCGCTCTAGTGACTCCAGCAGTTGCTGCCAGGCTTCCGCCTTGGCCTCGCTAATGGCGACTCGTAGGGCCTGGGATGCCTCTCTGTAGGCAGCGTACAGGGTGTCCGCATCTGCCGTTTCCTGTCGTCTCCTCCTCCTATTCCGCTGGTAGCTGCGGCGCTTCACCACACACTGGCGGCGGAGCTCGGCAATCTCCTCGGACCACCAGTAGACCTGGCGCCTGGACTGTGGTGCTCTTGCACGAGGCATGGCAGCGTCACAAACGTGCGCCATCCCCTCGCACAGATTGCCAGCCTCCGCGTCCAGATCTACTGGTTCCGATGGGGAGCCGTTCCACGCTTGAACAAGAGCCGCCTCCTGCAGCAGCTCCACATCCAGGCGGTTGAGGACCCACCGTGGACCCGCAGATGTCAGCCGTCTACCTAGTTCCTCTGACGATGAGGAGACGCTGAACCGAATATAGCGGTGATCGGATAGCGTCTCCTCATTTACCAGTACCTCCCAATCCCGGATACGCACGGCGAGATCAGGAGTAGCAAATGTTATATCAACCACTGACCCACCCGATCGCCGCACGCACGTATCCGTGGACCCCCGGTTGATGACGCACAGACCCACCTCCGTTAACCAGTCCTGAACGACTTCTCCCCTTGCATCAGTCCTTGAAGACCCCCACGCCAAAGATTTGGCGTTGAGGTCTCCAAGAACGATGACAGGTCGGGGTCGGCTTTGGCCGACCAGGGTCCCCACCTCGCCAAGAAAAGTCTCGAACTCAGCGAGGACCCTGTTAGGAGAGAAGTACACTCCCACGACTACCGCCTCACCGACTTGGGCCACTATGAGCCCTCTGCCCCGTATCACTCCTTCAATGGAAGGAGACGAAGCAGGTGACTGTGTTGTAATTGCAACCAAGCCGTCGAGGTCTCCAACCCAGTCAGCCCTGGGTGGGACCCAGTACGGCTCGGTAATTACGGAAACTTTTATCAACCGCTCCGCCAGGCTCTGGAGTAGAACGTCCTGAGCCCTGGCGGAGTGGTTGATGTTCGCCTGGAGGAAAGTTAGGGCCATACTAACTAACCTTCCTCCATACTCAACGTCTGCTCCGTTATGGGGCGAGTTGGCTGCGACTTGGCCTTGGCCTCAGTCCCAGTTTTTTTCCTACTCACCCCTGTCTTGGTCGGGGGCTTGGCACATGCCTTGCCCCCGGAGAGGTGGTCTGCCGGTTTTCCTGCGGCTGCACATAGTGTGCAGTGTGGGGCGGCGGAGCAGTCACTTGCCTTGTGGGCCTTCTGACCGCAGCGATGACACTCATCACTGCGGTCAACCTCGGATTTGCACTGGGCCCTTACGTGGCCCAGTGCGAGGCACCGGTAACAGCGGCGGGGCCGGACATCCAAAATTCGTACTTGCGCCGCCACCCAGCCCACTGAAAGCCGGCCGCCATTCGCCATTATCTTTTTGGCGGCCATCATAGGGCACCGCACAAAGGCGGAGCCCATACCCACCGCGCCCTTTCTGATGTCGCCGGCTTTCACTGCCGACGCATCACAGTTCCCGGCTTTTGCGAGGGCCTCCACCAGCTCCGAGGGGACGATCGAGTCATCAAGGCCACTCACTCGCAAATCCGTCGTGATGGTTGGCCTTGAGATCCGAACGTCCTCCACCCCCTGGAATACCTCCTGGAGCTTTGCAGCCAGGGAGTCCGCCTTTTCACCCTTCTCCGCGCCAGGGACCTCGAGGATGCGGGCCCCGGTGGCAGCGGTTCTCATCCTCAGAGGTGGCACCCCAATGGCCCCAAGGTCAATGCGTCCTTTCGCCTCCGCCAAAACCTTGGAGTAGGTCAGTCCCTTTGTCTCCGCCCCTGGTAGCAGCGTGATTACCACGGCTGCGGTGCGAGGGGGGCGGAGTTTGGCTGCCTTCGGCTTTGCGGCTTGACGCCGTGCTTGCGGAAGTGGCCTCACGGCTTGTAGCCGCATGTTTGGGGTCGTCTTTTGCTGCTCCAACGGCCGCGGCTCACGGGTTTTCCGCCTTGAACTTCGTTTGACCACCTCAGTCCAGGGTTGAAGTGTAACCGGTGGAGCTGATGGGCGAACCGCTGGCTCTGAGGGAGTTCCTCTGCCTTTTTTCCCCTTGGCCCTAGGCTCCAACACCCGAGGAGGGTATGGTGCAGAGGGAGGGACCTTCATCTGACTGGCCCCAGCCGATTCCCTCTCCTCCCTGCGTCTGGCCGCGGCTAACGGAGGCCTGAGGCGCTTCTCCGGGAGCAAGCGCTCTTCGAGCCCTTCGAAGCGGGCATTGATCATGGTGCCCACCTGTACCATGATCGTTCGTACCACATCTTCGAGGGCTGGCTCCCGGTCCGAGGCCAGAACAGGGCCTGGGACCGAAACCGGGGCTGGAGCCGAAACCAGAGCCGATTGCACCCGAGTGGCCCGCAACTCCGCCATCTCCCTCCGCAGCACTACTAGCTCACCTGCGAGCTTCGTATTTGCCGCCTCTAGACGAGCTACCTCCTCCGTCATTGTGCGAGACCGCATCTCCGCAAACGTTGCCCTGATGTGCTCCGCCGCATCCTTCAGTGCCTTCACATATGTCCCTTTTAGGTTGCCGGATGTCTTGGCAACCTTCTGTATTGTTGCCAAGGACTCCGACATTATCCTATCCAGGTCCGGCTCTTGACCCTCACAGCCCTGCGTGGCCACTGCTACTACCGGGGATTTAAGAAAGGAAGCGGCTGTTTCCTTTCTCTTTCGCCTTAACTCCTCTGCCAACTCCTTTTCAGCCTCCATCAGAATTTGCTCTGCCTTTGCTTTGTTCAGTTCTGCTTTGGCTTTCGCCAAGCCAACGTAATGTCCTGTGGTGGTTGAACGGCCGCGGCCACGCCGAGACGAGGCTATTTTGGGCGACGGTAACTCATCCTCCACGGTGTCTGTCTCAATGTCTCTCTGACGCTTCCGCAACAGACCAGCCGAGGACGCCTTGTGAGCCTGGGACGTCATCGTCACAGAACTCCGGCCCGCGTCAGTCTCGGACTCGTCATCGTCATCTGACATGCGCTCCAGACTCTCACAGCGCTCCTCCTGTTCCAAACGCTGATTTGGCGTCACGCAGCGTGTTAACGCTTCGTGCACCTCATTCGCTGATGCCAATTGGCATGCCTCATCGTCCAGCTCATGTCCATTATTATTGCCTAGGTCGTTGTTATAGCGGTTATTGTCCCCCCCAGAATACGAGGGACAGCCTCCTGAAGGAGGGTGGGATTCCCCGACGGCAGAACCGTCGGAACCCACCTGGGGTAGTTCTGTATTTTTATAACTCGCCATTTGTTTTTTTTTTGTCAGTTTTAAGGCTCGACAGCCTGGCGTCTCAATTTTTAAGGGGTAGAGCTACCCCTTTGGTGGTTTAGTGGCCGAGTTTCCCCAACCATGCTAGAACTTGCAAGCCAAGAGGAATGGAGCGAATTCAGCAACATCCCCCGGGGCTCGCAAGCCCCAACAACCTCATCAGCAACCACCGAACCTTGGGACATAAACCACAAACACAAACAACACAACACATATCCAAGATGAAAGCCACCACAAAGATAAAAGCTCTTCGTAGGTGCTCCCATCTCGTCGTCCAGACCAGAATGTCGGACCCCTCACCGCGCTCTGAAAAACCTCTTAAGAGGCTCGCATCACGCCGTCCAGGCATAAATGCCCAGACCCACCGAGGTGGATGCTCATCCCTGAGCCCACCCTACCTCATCCACTGTGTCCTATGCTACCTTCATAGGAACACGCAGAGAGGCCCACCAGGCACCACACATACACAACACAACACAACAGTTGATATTTGCAGCGACAGCACGCACACTCCATCTCCTCATTTACAGATGTAAGCAAGGAGAGACGCGCACGGTCTGTTGCCGCCAATACCCTCCCAGATCTAACTAACGGATCTCCATCCTAAGCGCAGAGCGCATCAGGCCTATGTGGAGCTTCTAACGAAAATCCACATAAACGACGCTCCCGACGCTCTTCCAGGCATACAGCCCAGGCCCTCCGTGGCGAAAGCTCAACATTGAGCCCGCCTGCCTCATCCACTGTGTCCTATGCTACCTTCATAGGAACACGCGGAGAGGTCCACCGTTCCAGGTTTTTTGGCTACGACCAATAAGATCCCATGCTTAGCATGGGAAGTGATTGGCCGAACCCCAGGGCGCACCGTCCCGATATAATGCTCTTCCCCCCAGATGAAGACATCGAGAGGGATTAACATTATGCCGGACACACTTGGAGGTAAACCTGGCTAGCGCCCCAACCTAACCTAACCTAACCTAACCTAACCTAACCTAACCTAACCTAACCTAACCTAACCTAACCTAACCTAACCTAACCTAACCTAACCTAACCTAACCTAACCTAACCTAACCTAACCTAACCTAACCTAACCTAACCTAACCCATCTCTGTGTTTTCTTTCGACACAAAGTCAAACCAGGTGCGCTTTAAAAAAAAAAAAAATTTTTTTGATTTGGTAACTTTAATACCCCCCCCCCCTTCCCCACCTTGTTTGACGATCTTCATTATAAATTTGAAATTTGGAACTTAAGTCATGTTCAGAACGCCCTCTAAGATGGACATATCAGCGAAAGGTTTTCAACAAAAAACGGCAGGACCAGACGCGAACGAGCCAGGACCATCGGGGACGACACCCAGTGTCAGGAAGAGTATTGGAGAGTGGGAAGCGGGGAAGACGGTGACCAAGAAAACACAAACCCCACCCACGGAGGCTGTCTCGGTGGGTCTTCCAAAGCCGAAACCGGCGGCAGCACGGAAACTGTTAACGGAGGTATCGGGAAGCCCACCGAGACCGGTCAGTGCCAAGTACGCTGACCGGGTGTCGGAAGCAAAGGCTTGCGTCACAAGGGCTAAGTTGAACCTGAGCAGATCCGGAAACCTCAAGAGAGAGATCAAGACTGAGGTCCATTTAGCCATTGACCGCCTCTATCTGTTGGTAAAAGAGGCTGACTCGGCCAAAGGTCAAAGCTGGAAGAAGCAGGAGAAAGAACCAAGGAATGATGGCATCTTGGTTGGTGGCGACAAGGAGATAGGTAAATGTGACAGTGGGAAAGAAATGGAAAAACGTATGGCAGAACTTATAGAGAGCCACACGTTAATGATAGACGGACACTCGATTTTATTACGAGAGAATCAAAGGGAGATGCAGAAACTGAAGGGATTATTGTTGGAAGACCAGGAGAGAGGAAAGAAAGGAGAAGGAAATGACCAAAAGTCCTTAGAAGACTGTAAAGAGCTGTTAAAAGAAAATAAGGAAGAAATGACAAAGCTGAGAGAAATGGTTGCAAAGCAACAGGAAGAGATAGGCAAAACTTACGCTAACGTAGTGGCAGGCCCCCCCAGAAGTAAACCAGCAGAGAGAACGACCGTTCACTCGGTGGTGGTCAGTTCCAATGACGAGCTGGAAACCGGGGAGCAGGTCCTAGGAAAGATAAGGGCAGCCGTCAACGCAATAGAGGAGGGAGTACAGATAGAGAATGTTCGGAAGGCCAAGGACAGGAAGGTGATTATAGGATGCACTTCACGCGAAGAAATTGGCAGGGTTAAGGAAAGGTTGAAGATGGCAGGAAAGGACTTGAGAGTGGAAGACATTAAGAACAAGGACCCCTTAGTAATATTGTGGGACGTGATGAAAATTACTAAGAACCAAGAAGTACTCGACGGGATCAGAAACCAAAATAAGGAACTATTTAGAGGATTGAATGAGGAGGACAACAGGATGGAGGTGAAATATAGAAGAAGAGCAAGGAATCCACTCATGGAACATGTCGTGCTGAAGGTTTCACCGATGATGTGGAGACGTCTGACTGAGGCCGGTACCGTACGTGTGGACATCAAAAAGGTCAAGGTGGCTGATCAGTCGCCCCTTATACAATGTTCGAGGTGCCTTGGATACGGCCACGTGAGACGGTTTTGTCCGGATGCCGTGGACGTATGCAGCCATTGCGGGGGGCAGCACTTAAGAGCTCAGTGCACTGATCGTATGGCTGGAGTAGCACCAAGGTGTACAAATTGCCAGCAGGCCAAGATGGAAAAGACGAATCACGGTGCCTTCAGCGAGGATTGTTCCGTCAGAAGGCGTTGGGAGGCGTTTGCTCGCTCCACCGTACAGTATTGTTAAGGGCACCCACGGGAATTCAAGTAAGGCAGTCATGGCTGGAAGCTTAGGAGGCAGAGGATACCACGTCCTGCAGTCGAATCTACAACGTAGCAAACTCGCGACAGCGGAGCTGATCTTGGAAGCAGCAAACCGGAGAGTAGCGTTCGCACTGGTACAGGAGCCTTACATCGGGGCAGTGGGTGAGATGAGGACCTACCCCGGTGTGAGAGTAGTCCAGTGCTGCAACAGAGCTGCGGACCGGGTCATTAAGGCCGCCATCTTGGTTTTCGACGAGCAGATTGACGTCATCCAATGCCCGACACTCACGACCGAAAATATTGCGGTAGCAAAACTAAGAACGAGTGCCTGGGAAGTTGTGGTGATGTCAATCTACTTGGAAGGAGACAAGGCAATCGAGCCATACGGACTGCACATAGCGAAGGTTGTGGAGGAGATTGGAAGGAGAAACGTGGTATTGGGGGGGGATGTGAATGCGTGGAATACGTGGTGGGGAAGCAGGGACATAGACGAAAGAGGAGAGGAAATGGCAGCGTTGCTAGAGGAACTTGACCTGCAGATCCTAAATCAGGGCACGGAACCCACATTTGACACGTATAGGGGAGGCGTGAGATACACTAGCCATGTGGACATCACGGCCTGCTCCTCGAACATTCTTGGATGTGTCAGCGGTTGGAGAGTGGCAGCCGACGTAACATGCTCGGACCACGCAGCGGTTTTGTTTGAGTTGAAAATAGAAAAAGCTAAAGGTATAGACATCAAAAGTGCAACAAGAAAGTTCAACACGAAGAAGGCAGACTGGAGCCAGTTTCATGCGAAACTGGCCCAAATTTGGGAAGTTAATAACATTAATAGAGAAGTAGTGGAAAAACTGGACAATACAGAAGATTTAGAGAAGATTTTAGGCGAAATTACTCAGTCAATAACGCAAGTCTGTACAGAAATGATGCCTTTAGTAAAAAAGAACAGACAAACGAAACTGCCGTGGTGGTCTGAGCAGCTAGCTGCATTGAAAAAAGAGGTGCTGCGGAAAAAGCGAAGGATCTCTAGTGCGGGGCCGTCCCGTCGGAAGTGGGTCGTCGACCAATATCTGAAAGCGAAGGAAGAGTACCTGGTGGAGGCTCAAATGGCCCAAACCGCCAGCTGGAAAGAATTCTGTAGCAAGCAGGATAGGGAGACGATGTGGGATGGCATTTACCGGGTAATAGGCCGCACTGCCACCCGACACGAGGACGTGCCGCTGGTGGTGAACGGGAAACAGCTGGATGGAGAGGAGTCCGCGAGTCTGCTGGCCGAGACCTTCTTTCCGGAGGACAGGCTAGACAGGGACAACCCAGATCATCAACTAACGAGAGCGGTAGCCGAAAGTGTGAATGTGGAAGGACATGATGAGTCATGGGACCCCCCATTTACGTCGGAGGAGTTGCGATGGTCTGCGGCGAGTTTCAGCCCGAAAAAAGCACCCGGACTCGACGGATTCACGGCGGACATCTGCAGTGCGGCTATCTGTCGAGATCCCGATCTGTTTCTGGCTATTTTCAATAAGTGCTTGTCTCTCTCCTGTTTTCCCACTATGTGGAAGGAAGCGGTAGTGGTCGTGTTAAGGAAGAGTGGCAAAGCTGACTACACCCATCCCAAGTCGTACAGGCCGATTGGGCTTTTGCCTGTCCTTGGGAAAATCCTTGAAAAGATGATGATGAGGCGAATTAGGTGGCAAATCTTACCTGGCATGAGCGAGAAGCAGTACGGTTTTACACCGCAGCGCAGTACCGAGGACTCCCTCTATGTCATGATGCAATACATAAAGCAAAAGCTAAAGGAGAAGAAGCTCATCGTGATTGTATCACTAGACATAGAGGGGGCCTTCGACAGCGCGTGGTGGCCCGCGGTGAGGTGCAGGCTCGCGGAAACCGGATGTTCACCCAACCTGAGGCGTCTCGTCGACAGTTACCTGAAACAGAGAAAGATACGGATTAGATACGCGGGGACTGAGTGTGAAAGGAACACCACGAAAGGTTGTGTGCAAGGTTCAATAGGGGGACCAACTTTTTGGAACCTCTTATTGGACCCCCTATTGAAAGATATAGAA
The DNA here is from genome assembly GCA_951392215.1 of Epirrita christyi. Lineage (NCBI taxonomy): Eukaryota > Metazoa > Arthropoda > Insecta > Lepidoptera > Geometridae > Epirrita > Epirrita christyi. The sequence goes on from OX595837.1 coordinate 58,110, forward strand.
GGGATGGGTGAGCACGTTCAGGCGTTTGCCGATGATATCGTTCTGATAGTCTCCGGCAACACAGGTTCCGAGGTTCAGGGGAGGGCTAACGCTGTTCTCTCGCATGTCTGGGGGTGGGGGGTCAAGAATAAGCTCAAGTTTGCGCCCCAAAAGACCCAAGCAATGGTAGTCACCAATAAACTTAGATTTGACACCCCGGCCCTGGTCATGGGGGGCGAGTGCGTTGGCCTGTCTCATGAAATTAAGATCCTGGGTCTTACAGTGGACAATAGGTTGACATTCAATGCGCATGTATCGAATGTCTGTCGCAAGGCGCTCAACCTATACAAGCAGCTCGCGAGAGCAGCTAAGATCCACTGGGGACTGGGGCCGGAGATCGTTAGAACGATATACTTGGCTGTGGTGGAGCCAGTGATTCTGTACGCCGCCAGTGCTTGGGCACCAGCAGCTCACAAAATCTGCGTGCAGAAGCAGTTGAACGCGGTGCAGAGAGGGTTCGTCAGAAAGATCGTGAAGGCGTACCGAACGGTCTCCCTAAACTCGGCCCTAATACTCGCTGGGTTGCTTCCCTTGGATTTACGAATCCAGGAAGCAGCCTCTCTTTTTGAAATAAAAAGAGGTCATTCCCAGCGGGTATTGGGAGACCGAGAGGTCGAGAAACGGGTAGCCTATAAGGACACACCTCATCCCGCGCAGCACGCCAGACTGACTTTTGAGAACATGGTGGACGTAGCGGAGGGAACTCAGCTTGAAAGTGGGACCATACGGATTTACACGGACGGCTCAAAAATCCAAGGGAAAGTTGGTGCCGCGCTGTCAGTATGGGAAGGCAACGTGGAAGTAAAGAGCCAGAAGCTAAAGCTGGAATCGTTCTGCTCCGTTTACCAAGCGGAGCTGTTGGCTCTGGAAAAAGCCACAAAACTAGCCGTTGAAAGCAGGACGGAGAAGTGCAACATTTATAGTGACTCGAGGTCGGCTCTCGAAACGATTGTCGATAACGTTTCCCTCCACCCCCTTGCAGAAAGAACACGAACGAACTTACAAACAGCTCAAATTCACGGAAAAAGTGTAAACCTTTTCTGGGTGAAGGCGCATGTGGGTGTGGAGGGCAACGAAAGGGCCGACGCGCTTGCTAAGGGTGCTGCGCTTGGCTTAAAGAAAAGTCCTGATTATGATTTGTGTCCTGTTTCATTCGTCAAACGTCAGATACGTCTGGACACGCTTGGCGAATGGAACAGGAGATACAAGGAAGGAGCGACGGCCTCAGGCACGAAAATCTTCTTTCCCGACGCTGTGGAGGCGTACAGAATAATGAGGAAAATTAAAGTGGATCACGTGCTGGCTCAAGTGATAACAGGGCACGGTGGGTTCTCCGAGTACTTATATCGCTTTAAGTGCAAGGAGAACTCATCGTGCATATGCGATCCAAAGAAGGAGGAAAGCATTGTGCATGCAATCGTTGAGTGTCCTGTCTTTGGCTCACAAAGGCAAGACCTAGAGATAGAGATAGGGATGGAAATTAAAAAAGAAAGTATTTATGAAATTATTAGTGGAACAGAAAACGAAAGATCAAAATTTTTGGAATATTGTCGCAAAATTGCCATGAAAATTATTAAAAGAAATAAAACTAAATAAACTACTGCGTATATACAAGTTGTGGAAATAATAGATATACCCCTAGTGATTAATAAAAGGAAATAAATTAACCCGGCAAACAAGGTCTCTGCTCCAAATACAGAGGAAAACCTGCAATGGGAGGAGGTTTTAGTCCGTAGGTCACTGGGCAACCAGTGGAGTCGGACATACCCGCGAGGGATCCATGAGGATTTCCTCCTCCCAACCAACAAAAAAAAAAAAAAAAAAAAAAAACCTAACCTAACCTAACCTAACCTAACCTAACCTAACCTAACCTAACCTAACCTAACCTAACCTAACCTAACCTAACCTAACCTAACCTAACCTAACCTAACCTAACCTAACCTAACCTAACCGAGTAACAGTCCAATATCGACACATACAACATAAGGCTCCGCGGAAAAAATTAATAATAAATTGATTTTACGAGCCTCGCGCAAACAAGTGTTTTCTACGGTTTACGAAGTGTCCAACTCACCAGGATTATCGTTTGCAGCAGTCCACCTCATAGGGTTCAGGTGCAGGAGACCCTGAACTTTGGATCCTTATACCGGCAAGGGGGTTAGTGCAATCTCTTATTTTTATAACATCATTCTCAAGAATATCAAAAGGCCTATCCAGAGACATTGGAATTTTGGAAATCCGTCGATGAACCACGGAGTTATAAGGCACCGAATAGAGAGCATTTAACCTCCAAAACCGCGTGGCCGCCACACGTGTAACCCCAAATCGACACGAGGCGTGACGTTCGAGCACCACTAAGCACCGGCGTGAAGACTTCGAAGCCGGCTCCGGGACTTCGCCCCTTGTTGAAGATCAGCGTGAAGGATCCTCATCAGGCCACCAGCTCTTCAAGTAGACCTCAAGGTAACTCCTACACCCTTATACCTGGGATACCCGTGTCTGGACTCATCTGGACGGGCAGACCAGGACCTTCCTCTTCCCACATACCTCACCCTCCTAAATTTTTAGCCCTCCTCCCCCTTCCCCTCAGAATTTCCTCACCCCCCCGCGGCCTATCTCCTTAACTAGAGGAGGTAGATCCAAGTGATTGGTGTCCCTGACATCGGGATAAGGAGCAGTGCAACTTGGCTCCAAAGGTTTTTCATTCCCCTCTACTCCTTTACCCCTCGGGATTACCTCACCCCCCCGCGGTCCATCTCCTTAACCAGAGGAGGCAGACCCTTGGTGTTTGGTATCCCTGACATCGGGATAAGGAGCAGTACAACTTGGCTCCAAGGGATTTCCTTTCCCCCCTACCACACAACCCCCCCCCCCCACTAACCCCTCCTTTAAAAACCCCCCTAATCCCTGCAATCCCCCTAAACTCACCTGAAGCCCCTCCCAAGCCCCTCCAAGCTCTCCTTTCAACCCCCAAACACCCCCCAACCCTTCCAACCCCCTTCCCAAGAACCCCCCTTCAAACCCCCCACATCCCCCAAACCTCCCCCAACCTCCCCAAGAACCCCCCTCCCTCCCCCCCGACCCCCCTCCAAAAAACCCCTCACGCCATTTCTCCTTAACCAGAAGAGATAGACCCCTAGTGTGTGGTATCTCTGAAATCGGGATAAGGAGCACTACAACTTGGCCCCAATAGAATCCTCAAATTCTTACTTCCATTTCCTTTTCTCCTCTCTTTACCTTGAGGTTCTCTCCTGGAAGACATTCAGCACTGCAGAACAACACTCACCACGCAGGGCCCACGTCACCCCAAGGCCCTGGCGCGTTTCACCATAGACGTTACTCAATAAACGCAGAACACCAGCAATTAAGGAACACTAGGTTAGTTAATTAAGTATAGCATAATTTAGAATAAGAAATTTCTTTTGTTTATTTTTACACTAATTTTTCATCTAGAGATATCTTTATCAAATATAAAAATGTCTTCTTCTTCTGCGACCACATCCGCCCCGAAGACAAAGGTTGCCCTTCCAGTCACCGCCACCTCACACAAACACCGATCGTTGCGCCAGAGAGTACTCAAAAAAGAAACGGTCGCAAAATCCGTAAAATCGGAGAAGCTGGCAAAACCATCAGGGAGAGTAACCGCGGTCAAAAAGGCGTCGTCGGAGGGTACCGCTCATGCAACATCCCCTGTGGTTCCACCAAGAAGGAAACGCTCCAAGGAGCCCGAAACTCCTCAGGAGCTCGAAACTCTTCAGGAGCCGAGCGATAAGTCTGCTCTATCCTCCACAGTTCTGGAACCACAGTCAGCCTCGGATTCGGTCAAGGAGAAGGTTATAAATTGGGAGCAATGTGGCATATCTCCACCAAAACAGATTATGTCAGATGATGAGTCAGTCACGTCATTCATCGACCTAGCCACCCCTATTGCACATAAAGTTCGGCGTAGCATGCTAGTCGAACACTCTGGCAGACGGATAGGGGTCGAAATGGACATGGCCACTAAGCTTGCTAATGATGTGATGTTGAGGGGAAAGGACGCGTTAGAAGCTGCGGGAAACATGAAAAGGGAGTGCAAAGTCATCGCACTTGAAGGCCTGCAGACCCTTTACGAGATTGTCCTTTCCCTCTCTGACTCGAGATCTAGACACATAACAAATCTGGAAAAAGAAAGGACGAGACATGCGATTGAGCTCGTTCGGGTGGAGAGGGCGCATAATAAACAAATTGTAGAAATAACAAATAAACTTACACTTGAGATGTCTCTGGTCAGAAGTGATGTCGAGACCTCACTTAAAGAGACGAGAGCGATTCGCGACTGGCAAGGTTTTGAGACTCAAGAACCCCATAGGTTAATTAGAGAAACAGCAGAGGAAATCCGGGATCTAGATAAGCGGCTCAGGCTTCTTGGAGAGACCATAACCAACGAGGATAGGAGTAAAGAAATCGAACTCCTCAGAAGGGACGACTCCAGCTTAAAAATTGGAGTAAGCACCCTACAAAACCAGTTGGATGAGCTCCGAAGAAGCCTTCAAAAAGAACAAGATAAGACGCAGCAGATCCTGGAGATAAATACAGTAACTCTGGATCACCTGCAATCAATTCCACCCCAAAATACTGAAACGGGAGATACGAAGGAAATCCTAGAGATTCGCGAAATTCTTACAGCGATGTCTAAGATCCCAAAAGCGCCCGAAACCGCCCCACAACAGGTCCTCATTAACATGGAGGACCAGATGCAGCCAATTACTGAGAGGCTTGAGGCGGTTTCATCTGAGCTTCGAACGTTGCGGCAAGAAAAGATGAGGATTCTACCACCGGCCCTAAGCTTGGAAGCTGAGCTTACAAATGCGGAGGCGAGAAGCGGCACAAAGGCAACTTACGCCAAGATTGCTGCAAAGCCGCCACCGCACAGGCCAAACCATACCCTCATCATCACATCTACGAATCCTGTAAACACAAGTGATAATGTGATTGACCGCATCGTAGAGGCCTTAGACACAAGAACGAGTGGCGCTAGGATTGATAAGGTTCGGAAAGCCAAGAACAGTAAAGTGGTCCTCAGCTGTAGCTCAAAAGAAGACCTTCTTCTAGTCCAAAACCGAGTCAGGATGGACAAAGGTCTCAAGGCAGAGGTGGCTAAGGCAGGGAATCCCCTACTTATTGTGAGGGATGTGCTCTCTCACCACAAGGATTCTTATCTTGTGGAGACATTGTTGGCACAAAACAATCGTCTCCTGCAGGATGTGGATCTGAAGGAGTGTACCATAAAGGTTAGGTACAGAAAGAGAGCACGAAATACCCACGAGTGTCATCTGGTGCTAGAAGTCTCCCCTCCCATACATAAACGCTTCATAGAGGCAGAGAAAGTTCACATAGGTATCCAGCGGAGACCTGTGTTTGATCATTCTCCTCTGGTGCAGTGCACCAAATGCCTTGGTTTCGGCCATACAAAAGCAGTATGCCAGGAAAAGGACAATCTCTGCAGCCACTGCGGAAGATCCCACACCTGGGAGATATGCAAGGGGAGGCTAGAGGGTAATCCCCCAAAATGTAGGAACTGCGCTGCCAAGCATGGAACAGGTACAAACCTGGAACACAACGCTTTCAGCGATGAATGTCCAGAGAGGCAAAAATGGGATGCCATAGCGCGGTCCCGTGTTTCCTACTGCTGAGGGCACCTCACAGCATCAAAGCTCGTTCCCCCCAATGTCAGGCGGAACAGGTTTGCGGTTCATCCAAGCAAACCTGCAACGCTCAAAATTGGCTACTACGGAACTACTTCAGGTTGCAAGGGATAAGGGTATCGCCATCGCCCTAGTACAAGAACCCTATGTTGGAAAAAATGGCGTCCTGAAACAACATCCAGGGACGCAGGTGATCCAATGTACACTTAACAGGCAAACACCGGTCAAGGCAGCCATAATAGTTTTTGGAAACCAGTTGGAGGTCATTCATGATCCTCAGCTGGTGACAGAAACTGAGGCGGCAGTGATGGTGATCGGAGGAGGCCTAAAGTTAGGAGTAGTTTCCGTTTACTTTGATGGGGAACAAGATATAGCACCTTACCTTGAGAGAACGAAGAGATCCTGCGGAAAGCTCTCAACGCAAAACCTCATAGTGGCAGGAGATGTAAACGCCTGGAGCCACTGGTGGGGTAGCAGTCTGGAGAATGATAGAGGAGCAGCCTACAATGCGTTCTTGAATGAGATGGGTTTTCAGATTCTCAATTTCGGGGATTCACCAACATTTGAGGTCTTTAGAGACGGAAGAGCCTGTACAAGCATAGTGGACGTGTCCGCTTGCAGTGTATCTTTACTTGGCAGGATAGAAAGGTGGAAAGTAGACAGTAGTCTCTTAACTTCAGACCACAATGCTATCACTTTCACTCTACGTCTAGGAAAAGCCCTGGAACCTTTACGGCCTATTACCACACGCAAATATAACACTAAAAAAGCGAAGTGGCCGGAATTCAGGGCTCTACTAAGGACCTCTTTTGCGGAGAGAGACATCACCATTGCCTCCGTAAACGAGTTGGAATCCAAAAGGAACCTCGAAGGTAAGATCACAGCTTATACTGAAGCCATCCACGAAGCCTGTGAGCAAACTATGCAAACAGTGGGCACAAAAAAAGGGGAACCAAAGCCCCCGTGGTGGTCTCAGTCGCTGGAGGATCTTAAAAGAGAGGTTCTGCGGAAAAAAAGGAGAATCAGAAATGCAGCCCCAATGCGCTTGAAGTTCGTCATAGAGGAATATCAAAAAGCCAAATTGGAGTACGCAGCAAAGGCTGAAAAAGCTCAAACGGAAAATTGGAAGGAGTTCTGCACGACGCAGGAGAAAGAAAGTATGTGGGATAAGATCTACCGAGTGATTAGGAAGACCTCAGGAAGGCAAGAAGATATGCTCCTGAGAAGCCCAGAAGGAAACACTCTATCCCCACATAAGTCAGCAGAACTCCTAGCCAAAACTTTCTATCCGGACGATTCGGAGCACACTGACCAGCAGTGCCACACCGAACTCCGGGAACTAACAAAGGAGAACCCATGGGAGGATCTTTCGGAAGATGACCCACACTTTACGTCAGCTGAATTGGAAATAGTGCTCCAAGCACAAAATCCCAAAAAAGCTCCCGGACCAGACGGGCTCACAGCTGACATCTGTGTCGCAGCAATCCGCAGTGATAGGGAGGTATTTATGGCTATAGTCAACAAATGCCTATCATTAAAATACTTCCCAGCACAGTGGAAGACGGCACATGTGGTCATTATCCGGAAACCCGGAAAGTCGGACTACACTCATCCGAAATCCTACCGTCCCATAGGGCTCCTATCAGTTCTCGGAAAAATCGTCGAGAAGCTTTTGATTGGCCGGCTCCAATGGCACATAATTCCATCCTTAAATAAAAACCAATACGGCTTTATGCCACAGCGAGGAACCGAGGACGCCCTCTATGACTTGGTAGAGCACTTAAGAAAAGGAGTAAACAATAAAAACATAGTACTCCTGATCTCTCTAGACATAGAGGGGGCCTTCGATAACGCATGGTGGCCCGCCTTGAAAAACCAACTAGCGAAAAAGAGATGTCCAAAAAATCTTTACGAGATGGTGTGCTCATATCTCAGCGACCGGAAGGTCAAGGTCAACTATGCCAGAGCAGCATACGAGAAGGAAACTACGAAAGGTTGTGTCCAGGGATCAGTCGGAGGACCAACCTTTTGGAACGTTATCCTAGACTCGTTGTTGCAAAAACTGGAAGCTGAGGGAGTACACTGTCAAGCTTTTGCGGACGATGTGGTCCTCGTATTCACAGAAATCTCTATAAACAATTTGGAACGTCTAGTTAACAACACGCTAGAAATAATAGCTGACTGGGGTACTCAGAATAAACTTAACTTTGCACCGCACAAGACCAACGCGATGCTGCTTACAAAGAAGTTAAAGTTTGAGATTCCTCAGTTAGTTATGTCTGGCACTAGACTGAACCTGGTTAAAGAGATAAAACTGTTGGGCCTTGTCATTGACAGTAAACTCACTTTTAAGTCGCACGTGTCTGCACAATGTAAAAAAGTCACAGACATTTATAAACAACTTGCGTGCGCTGCAAAAGTGACGTGGGGCCTGAATAGTGAGATTATTAGGACCATATACATCGCAGTGGTTGAGCCAATTATGACGTACGCTTCAAGCGCATGGTCTCAAGCGGCAGACCTCCAAATGAATCATAACCAGCTCAACGCTATCCAGAGAGGTTTTGCACAGAAAGTGTGCAGATCATATCGCACCGTCTCGCTGACGTCCGCACTCGTGCTGTCAGGTTTGCTGCCATTGGACCTGAGAATCCAAGAAGCAGCAAATCTTTTCAAATCTAAGAAAGGCATCTCCCAACACTATCTTCCCCCGGGTAAGAAGCTCGAACTCAGGGTGGGATATCTGGAGCAACCTCATCCATCCACATTAACATCCATAGAGTACGGGCTACTAGAAAGCGCACCTCACAGTATCACCGGACCACAAATCTACACAGATGGTAGCAAGATAGAAGGTCAAGTGGGGGCTGCGCTTACCTGGTGGGAAGAAGGCGTCGAGTCCAAGTTTGCCACCTTTAAGCTTCACCCTTCTTGCACAGTCTTCCAGTCGGAACTATATGCACTCAGCAGGGCTATTCAGATGGTGAGTTTATGCGAGGATCCCGTGGTTAGCATTTTGAGTGACTCAAGATCTTCACTCGATCTTCTGCGGAATCCCAAACTGAGCCATCCCCTGGTGAGAAGTATAAGAGAAGACGTCGATAGGATTGTGAGAGAGGGAAGAGGTGTTCAGATGTTTTGGTTGCGGGCGCATGTAGGCACAGCTGGCAACGAAAGAGCCGATGAGCTCGCAAAAACGGCTGCACTCAGCAACATCACCCAAGACTACGACAGAGTTCCCCTGTCTTACGTCAGAAAGAAAATTCGGGAGGAATCGGTCCGCAAATGGCAAGATCGATACGTAACCTCCAGCACTGGCGCAGTTACTAAGAAGTTCCTTCCATCCGTCGATAGAGCATACCGGATGATGCGGACTACACAACTGTCGCCCACTCAAGTGCAAGTACTGACGGGACATGGAGGCATTGCTGAATACCTACACAGGTTCAAACTTAAAGACAGTTCTGGATGCGAGTGTGATGAAGATGTGAGTGAGTCAGTGTGGCACATATTGCTCCACTGCCCCCGTTTCTTGTCGGTACGAATAGATCTTGAAACTCGGATTGACAGAAATTTGGTTGAGTCGGAACTTCAGAACATACTTGAAGATCCGAAATGCAGACCACATTTCTTGGCCTATGCCGAAAAGGTCTTCCAACTCGCAGCTAGGAGAAACAGCACGCTTCCACCACCCCAGCGAGAGCTAACACATTCCCAAGACCCAAATACACGCAACATTGCAATCCCTCAGCTAGCACCCTCTCCGAATAGCATGGCCATCTCCCAGCTTTTGGCATGTGGAGAGAAAGGCAATGCTGGAATCAGAATTCGAGGTGTGGCTCTTTTTATGGATGACAACAACGAAAGGCTGGGCTTGAGTTTCTGCTTCTGCCCAACCGGGAAAACAAAGCGAGTAGCGATATCTCCCGGTCTGGCATCTCTGGTTAATGGGAGCACATCCAAAACGACAATGCGCTTTAAAACCTACAGCGCATTACCTGTGATAGAGGTGGAAAACCATCAATGTCGGTTGGTGCGATCAAAGAACAAAACGATCGCATTACTTGAATTGGGTGGTTTAACACCATTCGCACGGGTGAGTTCGGTGCTCACTACAATCGGAGATCGGGCGGCAGAAGGGATATCCACCATTCCCCGCATAATAAGCGTAGACGCGATGGTGATCGAGTATGAGAAAGGGGAAGTCGTAGACCGGCTGGGTTGTATAAAAGCCTCAGAACATCATGAGGTTGTTGTGTACGAGGACAGGGGTGAAAACCTTAGCTTCCTAAGAGTACACAATTGGAATACAGCCACAGACAGCTGGGGACATCCCATACCAACGTCGATCAGTGGATCCGAACGCGTCCAGCAAAATGCAGCTGCTAAGAATGAGGCGGAGAAACTTAAGCAAACCGGAAAACCTCCAAAGGATAGCACAAGGTTGGCAGAGTTTCTGGACGCTTTCAGTGCAGCAGCAAAGAGTCTGATCGGGAAACCTTCAGAAACAGCAAAAGGGAAAGCGAAAGCTAAAAAACAACTCATCCCAATATCGCTGAAGGTGACCCGTACGCGAGCGGACATGGGGCAGGTGAGTCCGCCAAGTCTCAGACCGGTATTGTGCCCGTCAGACCACGTAGCAAATGCCTTCCTCGAGTTCCTTGCTCTAACTAAGGCATCAAAAGAGGTGAACCTTCAAACCTGCAAAAAGATCTTGCAGACCTTTGAGCAAGGAAATGAAAGCCTCCTAAAGGTGAGACTCGAGGAGGCGGAGGCTGCCATATACGACAATGACAAATTCCAAGTAATAAAGGGTACAATGTCAGGTAGTTATATGGCGGCTTACAATGCAACAAGTGGTTTTGTGGCACAAAAGGAGGGTGAGACGGGGCAGACTGAAAAACCAAGTTTCGCGACTCCAGAAAGTGACCCAATAGTGGTTGTAGCCCAGTGTACCAAAATTATGCTAGATGACCGGATCCTCGAAAAGGGTAAAACCATATCGGGGGGTCAGGAGGCAGATTGGAATAACTGGGCGATACCAAATATTCGCTGGATCAACGGAGTTCCAGGATGCGGCAAAACAACCTGGGTGGTAAAGCACTTCAACGTGGACAAGGACACCATCATCACCTCGACGACAGAGGCAGCAAACGACCTCAAAGAGAAGCTTGCGCAGCGCATTGGAGACTTGGCTAAAACCAAGGTGCGCACTATGGCTTCAGTTCTAGTGAATGGTTTCAGGGAGAAATGCTTTCGTCTTACGATAGACGAGGCTCTCATGAACCATTTCGGAGCTATTGTCATGGCTTCTCGTTTGTCTAACGCTGGTGAAGTTGTCCTCATTGGAGATGTGAACCAACTGCCTTATATCGACAGGAACAACCTCTTCGAGATAAGGTACAATCGCCCAAACCTGGTAGCTAACATCAGCCAGGAGTTGTTGTGCACGCATCGGAACCCAATGGATGTCGCGTACGCCCTACGAGAAGTCTACTCTGGCATATACTCGTCCAAGCCCATAGTTAAATCCTTGAAGCTGAAAAGTTACACAGGTGCGCGAATTTCCAAGGACCCTCCCAACACACTCTTCCTTGTTCACACCCAGGAGGAGAAGGAAACCCTCATCAACCAGGGTTACGGAGAGGGTGCAGGATCGCGTACGCTTACCATACACGAAGCTCAGGGTTTATCTTATGAATCTGTTGTTGTCATCAATACTAGGCGCAAGATGAAGTTGCATGAGAGCGTTCCACACGCAGTAGTAGCTATATCGCGGCACACAAACAGCTGCACCTACTACGCCGACGACACCAAGGACGCTATAGGATACTTCGCCGAGCGAGCAATGGCAGCGCCAGCTAAGACCATCGTTGAGTACAATCTGAAAATGGCAATAAAAGATCGCAACGCTGTGGTGTGGGAGGCTCTGGCTGGAATGCCAGAGGAAGGGGGTGGGAGTCAGTAACATATGTTATTTTTGTATTAAAAGTCATTGTTGAAATTAAGGTTTAAATGTTTGAAACCTAGTCTTTAAATTCAACTACTGTAAGAATGTAACCCATAGTTTAAGCAATAAAGATCCTTAGTAATATATAGCTCATAAGCAACTATGTAAAATATCAAATAATTGTAAAACCCAATGTAACCTTATCCCTAAGTTTCCTTAGTTTATTGAGTAAGTTAAAATGGAAAGAAATAATATGTACAAGAAAAAGAGTTAATAAATAAAAACCTAGTTAAATAAGAGCACGGACAAGAAGGTCTGTGGTGAACGCATAGTGACGTTTCGAGACGTCAAAATAAAAAAAAAAAAAAAAAAAAAAAAAAAAAAAACCTAACCTAACCTAACCTAACCTAACCGATCTTTGAGTTTGAGAAAATTGTAGTTGTTCTTCTGTTTAAAAATATTACTGGGTGCGCTTTGTTACCTACACCTGTTGTCTAAATTCTACGTAATTTTATTAGTGTTCTCTGACTTAATTTTCACGAAATATTTGACATTTGGACATTTCCAAAGGAAAATATTAGATCGCAAGTGATTGTTTCTAGTTTTCAGCAGTATTTTCTTCAGTAGCAGTTGTAACACCATCCCTCGACGCTCTCCTGTCGACCTGCAACATAAGAAAAATATTAGCACGAGAAAAAACGAGAATTTGCAAATCTAGTATCGAAAAAGTTGATATACCGGGGCTAATTTCCTTCAGAAATTATCTTTGAGTTTGAGAAAATTGTAGTTGTTCTTCTGTTTAAAAATATTACTGGGTGCGCTTTGTTACCTACACCTGTTGTCTAAATTCTACGTAATTTTATTAGTGTTCTCTGACTTAATTTTCACGAAATATTTGACATTTGGACATTTTCAAAGGAAAATATTAGATCGCAAGTGATTGTTTCTAGTTTTCAGCAGTATTTTCTTCAGTAGCAGTTGTAACACCATCCCTCGACGCTCTCCTGTCGACCTGCAACATAAGAAAAATATTAGCACGAGAAAAAACGAGAATTTGCAAATCTAGTATCGAAAAAGTTGATATACCGGGGCTAATTTCCTTCAGAAATTATCTTTGAGTTTGAGAAAATTGTAGTTGTTCTTCTGTTAAAAATATTACTGGGTGCGCTTTGTTACCTACACCTGTTGTCTAAATTCTACGTAATTTTATTAGTGTTCTCTGACTTAATTTTCACGAAATATTTGACATTTGGACATTTTCAAAGGAAAATATTAGATCGCGAAAAAAATAAAAAAAAAAAAAAAAATAGAAAAATTTTTTTTTCAATTTTCAAACTTCAATACCCCCCCCCCCCCCCCACCTTATAAACAGATAAACACAGGGTTAGAAATACAGAAGAGGACTTAAAGAGTAGTTTTAACTTTACTTACATATTTCAAAATTTATTAGTATTTAGTATTTGACGTGTCCTCTGACCAATATGTTCGGGTTCCGTACCCCCGATAAGAAGGCTTCGAATAGTGACCACCAGAGAGCCCCGGAAATGTCGGAAAAGGCGGGACCGTCTCAGAAACCGACCAAAACCGTGAGGCGAAGCATTGGAGAGTCGGAGTCGGGGAAACCTGTAGAAGCCCCTAAAATAATGACCTCCTCACCAAAAAAGGCGGTATCGGTGGAACTTCCAAAGCCAAAGGCAACGCGAACTCTCTCGCAAGACAACAGAGCCGGAAGCCAAATAACATCGATGGAAGCAGTGGCGAGTCCACCGATACAACTAAAGCTGAAGTATACTGACCGGTTGGCGGAAGCGAAAGCTTGTGTTCAAAAGGCTAAAACGCACCTCGGGAACTCGAGAAACATCAAAACCGAAATCAAAACCGAGGTGACACAGGCAATCGAGAGGCTGTACCAACTGGTAAAAGAAGCAGATAGTGTGAAGGGACAGGGAAATAAAGAGAGCAAACTAGAGAATGAAAAAGAATCTGTAAAGAATAAAGAACTGGAGACGGAACAAAGGAAGGAGGATAAGCAGCTGATGAAACGAATAGAAGAACATGCAAAATTAATGACGGAAGGATTCAGGAAAATGGATGGACTGAAAGAGGCTCTCTGTACGCATCAAAAAGATATGCAGGAGAGCATAAAGACGTATGCGAGTGTTGTAGCGACTCAGAACTCTCCGAGTACATCGTCCAATGAAGGGGTGCAGCAAAATATTGAAAAACTGGTAGAAGAAGTGCGGGAGCTGCGCCAGGTGACAGAAGGGACGAGTAAGTTGGTGGGGGAGTCTTTTAAAGGGGCAACGCCTTCTTACTCTGAAGTGATGACGGGAACTGGCGGTAAGTTTCCAAGCAATGCCACTCCTAAGCACTCAATCATAGTGTCGTCGGACGTAGAAAAGGACACTAGCGACGAGGTACTCGGAAAGGTAAGGAATGCGCTGGACGCTAGAGCCTCCGGCCTACAGATCCAAAAGGTCCGAAAAGTGAAGAACCAAAAAGTGGTGTTAAGCTGCAATAGCAGGGAAGACATGGAGAAAATGGCTGAGAAGATATCGTCAGACCGGAGTCTTAAAGTAGAGGAGGCCAAGAATAAGGACCCATTAGTCATTATTAAGGACCTCCTCAGCTATAATACGGATGACGATATAGTCGCATCTCTTAAAAGCCAAAACCCTGGTCTGCTGGGAAATGTGGCCGATGATCACTTTCGGGCCACAGTGAGATACCGAAGGCGAGCAAGAAATCCACTGGCCAACCATGTGGTACTTCAGGTGTCTCCCGTTCTCTGGCAGAAACTGACGTCGGCCAAACACGTCCACATCGATTTGCAGCGCGTAACGGTGCAGGATCAGTCTCCATTGGTGCAGTGCACTAGGTGCCTCGGCTATGGACATGGCCGCAAGATGTGCAAAGAACCAGCAGACTTGTGCAGCCATTGTGGTGGCCCCCATCACCAAGCTGAGTGCTCCAACTACCTAGTGGGTGAACCACCATCCTGCCGCAACTGCAAACTGGCCAAATATACAGTGACAGGCCACAATGCATTCAGTGGAGAATGCCCGATACGCAAAAGATGGGACGAGACAGCCAGATCGAGTGTGGCATACTGTTAACGTTATGGGCACCCTAAATTTAATGGATGTTAACAAAGAGACCCAAATTTATCGAGCAGTGCAAGCCAATTTGCAACGGAAGAGATTAGCCACACAGGAACTGTTCCTCGAAGCTCAAAAAAGGAACGTCAGTTTTGCATTGGTCCAGGAACCTTACGTAGGATCTGTGGGAGAGCTCAAGCAGTACGGTAGCACCAGGATCATACAATGTGGCTCAAATAGGACAAAGCCAGTTAAGGCGGCCATTGTTGTCTTCGACCAAGGCATAGAGATCCTTCACGACCAGACCACAATTACCGAAAACATTGTTGCCACGCGCTTAAAAACCGAAAAATGGATAGTAGGAGTGGTCTCGGTTTATTTTGAAGACACCGAACCTCTTGAGCCATACCTTGACCGACTAAAGGAAATCCTGAACTCAGTGCAAACTGATAAAATCCTTATGGGAGGAGACGTCAACGCGTGGAGTATTTGGTGGGGAAGTGTAACCGAGGACAGCAGAGGCGAAGTACTTAGAGGCTTCTTGGACGAAAATGATTTGCATATTTTGAACCAGGGTAATGACCCGACCTTCGATACAGTTAGAGGTGGACGCATACTCACAAGCAACGTGGACATTACGGTGACTTCAACCAACTTGGCACCGTACATCTCGAACTGGAGGGTGGACAAGTCGGTAACTAGCTCGGACCATAACGCAATCACTTTCGACCTGAATTTGGTGAGACCGTCTGAGATGACGAACTCTACAATTTCAACTCGCAAATACAACACACGGAAGGCGGACTGGAATCGGTTTGTCGAGGTATTCCAGAATCTTCTTGTAGAAAAACACCTAACACCAGAGAATATTGAGAAAATAGTAACAATAGATCAATTAGAATCATCAGTCCAAACTTATCTAGAATGCGTTAACACTGCCTGCTCAAACTCAATACCTAAAAAGAAAAACCCTAAAAATAAAGATTACTTACCTTGGTGGACCGATGAGCTGGAACGCCTGAAAAGAAGAGTAGTCACGTTGAGACGAAGAGTGTCCTGTGCCGCCCCCCGAAGACGCAGTCACGTAGTTGCAGAGTACCTGGAACAGAAAATAAAATATGAGGAAGCAGCATCGAAAGCACAGACTGAAAGCTGGAAGGAGCACTGTACAAAACAAGACAGAGAAAGCCTTTGGGACTCGATATACAGGGTGATCAGAGGCAAGACAAGGCGACCCGAAGATTTGTTACTGATGGACGATGGAGCCATCTTAAGTCCTGAAAAATCCGTCGAATTGCTTGCTAATACATTTTTTCCTGAGGATAATAGTTGCGAAGATAATGATATCCACAAAGCTATTAGAGCCAAAGCTGGAACACTAAGCAATTCGACCGAAGATAGCACTGATGACCCTCCGTTTACGGAGGCGGAGCTTAACAGGACTATAAGTGGCTTCAACCCTAAAAAGGCTCCCGGGCCGGACGGTTTTACGGCGGATATTTGCTGTAGAGCAATATTCGCCGGGAAACAAGTATTCCTGGGGATCCTAAACAAGTGTCTAGCCTTGTCGTGCTTCCCTTCACCTTGGAAAGAGGCTGCTGTAGTTGTGCTGCGTAAACCAGGAAAAGCTGATTATACTCTGCCAAAGTCGTACCGACCGATTGGTCTCCTGTCGATCTTCGGTAAAGTACTGGAGAAGATGTTGGTGCGGAGAATAAAATGGCACTTACTTCCCATGTCAAACCCTCGTCAGTATGGCTTCGTTCCGCAGCGTAGTACAGAAGACGCATTGTACGACCTAATGCAGCGTGTTGGAGGCAACCTTGGGAAGAAGGAGATAACATTAATGGTATCTCTGGACATCGAAGGGGCCTTTGATAGCGCATGGTGGCCAGCCATCAAGACCCAGTTGATCATCAAGAAGTGTCCGCTGAACCTGAAACAACTCACAAATAGTTACTTTCAAGATAGGAAGGTGGTAGTTGGATACGCGGGAAAGACCTATGCAAAAGGGACCGACAAAGGTTGTGTGCAGGGGTCAATAGCAGGCCCAACCTTTTGGAATCTGCTTCTGGACCCGCTGTTGGATGACCTGGTGGCGCAGGGGGTATATGTGCAAGCTTTCGCGGACGATGTCGTTCTGATATTCTCCGGACAATCAGTCTCCAAAATAGAAGAAATTGCTAACCAGACTCTGGCATATGTGCACGAGTGGGGCATCAAAAACAAACTGAAATTTTCCACACAAAAAACTCACGGGATGATAATAACAAAAAAGTTAAAATACGATGCTCCGCGCGTGCACATGGGTGGAAGAGACATCAGATTGGTAGATGAGATCAAGCTGCTTGGTCTTACGATGGACAGGAAACTGACTTTTAATAGCCATGTTTCAAATGTCTGTCGTAGGGCCACCAACATCTACAAGCAGCTGGCAAGGACAGCCAAAATTGAATGGGGACTGAACCCGGAGATTGTCAGAACGATTTACGTAGCAGTTATAGAGCCTATTATCATGTACGCCTCTAGTGCTTGGGCACCTGCCACTAAGAAGATAATGGTCCAGAAGCAGTTAAATGCTGTGCAAAGAGGATTCGCCCAAAAGATTTGCAAGTCGTATCGGACGGTCTCTCTTAACGCTGCTCTCGTGCTAACGGGGCTGCTGCCTCTGGATCTCAGGATCCAGGAAGCGGCCCAGTTTTACGAGGCTAGGAGGGGCAGCCGAGACGACTTGCAAATTGAGGGCCGGGTGTGCTTTGCGAGTGCTCCACATCCAGCTAGCCAGACAGAGGTGGAATTCGAGTCCCTCAGTGATACGCTGCCCGAAACCCTTGAGAAATACAAATTACCTGAAACCCATATTTACACCGACGGGAGTAAAATTCAAGGGAAAGTCGGAGCAGCGTATACCTGTTGGACCAATGGAGTGGAAGTTGGTAAAAGAAAGATGAAGCTTGAGTCGTTCTGCACGGTCTACCAGGCTGAGCTGTACGCGTTATACCAAGCCACGGAACACCTTCATAAGACGAAATACAAGGAGGTGGCCGTGCTGAGCGACTCAAGGTCTGCCTTGGAAACTGTCCGGAGCTGTGAAACATTCCATCCTCTGGCCTTCGCCGTAAGACAGAACATTGCAAGTCTAGCGGCAGAAGGCTTAAACATCAAGTGGTACTGGATTAAGGCACACGTTGGCGTACCAGGCAATGAAAGGGCTGATGAATTAGCCAAGGAGGCAGCCCTTTATAGTAAAATTGCTGCCCACTATAATAAATGCCCTGCTTCACACTTAAAAAAAGATATACGGAGCACAACGGTTGAAATCTGGGGCCGTAGATATCTGGATGAGGAGACTGCTGGAGTCACCAAGCTCTTCCTGCCAAACGTGTCAGAGGCTTACAAGACAGTGAAAAAATTGCGGCTCACTCCTCTTTTGACGCAAGTGCTGACTGGCCATGGCGGATTTGCAGCATATTTAAACAGATTTAAATGCAAAGAGAATCCGTCATGTGACTGCGACGACGAAAAAGACGAAACCGTACAGCATTTGCTATTCGAATGCCCAAAAAATGACGCTGCCAGGTACGACCTGGAATCTGCAACAAATAAACAGCTGACTCCGGTAACATTGTCAGAAATGATGTCGGATAACGACTCCAGGCCGTACCTGAAAGCGTTCTGCACGCGAATAGCAAAGAACGCGGTTCTGAGAAACAAAACAAGATGAATAGACGAAATTGGTAAGAAAATATGCGTACCGTTGTATTGTGAATACAGCTGGGCACACATAAACATGTAGATATTAAATTAGATAGAATATATAGTATCAGTAAAAGTAATCCGGTCAACACTAAAAGTAAAGCTTATCAATTATACTATATTTAAATCCATATATATATAAAAACATAGTATATTAGTTTACATATTATATAAATATTATATTAATTATTCTATATTGACAAAAAACAGAAAAAGTACATAAGATATTATACAAAATATTAATAGTTATAAATTTAAAAAGTTATTCTATAGTAAAATAGTTTATCAGAAGTTGCTAAAATTATATTAAAATTCGGCTTTAACATTCAAAATTATTAAATTGTAAAAGTAAAATTATAAGATGTACAAAATACACCTAAAAAAGGTCTCCGACAATATCGGAGGAAAATTAGTAATAATAAAAAAAAAAAAAAAAAAAAAAAAAAAAAAAAAAAAAAAAAAACCTAACCTAACCTAACCTAACCTAACCTAACCTAACCTAACCTAACCTAACCTAACCTAACCTAACCTAACCTAACCTAACCTAACCTAACCTAACCTAACCTTTTTTTTTTTTTTTTTTTTGACCCGGGAAAATCCTTTATGGATACCACCCAGCCCCGGGGGGGGCGGGGTGGTTATGTGGGAGTCCTCGCCTGAAGGGCCTTACTACCCCCACGGGGGGGTAGTAACGAGGTTACCCACTAAAAACCCGGGATGAGCAGTCCGCCGCGTAGTCGGAGCGAGATGGGGTCGCGCTAGCATTCACCATCTCGCCCCGGCGGTTGGCCCGTCACCGGTGACGGGCCCCGGCCAAAGGAGGGATGACCCGGCTCACTAGGGCCATCCCTCAGACGTGTGGGATCGTGCAAGCCAGTGGAGAATCCCCCGACTCTCCACCAGTGATCCGCACAGCACTAGGAGAGAGAGAGGAGGCGCCCGAACCGCCTCCTCCTCCCCCCAGTTCGTCTACGCCGGAGCGGGTCAGAGAGGACGTTGTCCTCTCTTGCCCGCTCCGCGGCCTCTTTCTGCGCCATCACCGCTTCGCAGAAAGAGACCACCGCCTGCCACGATCTGTCACTCCCGAGCATGGCATTAACCACGCTCGGCAGAGACAGATCTGCGCCTATGACCGCTGTGAGGGTGTGCCGCATGGGACCCCATGCGGCGCACTCCTCAAGCGTGTGGAGCGCCGTGTCCTCCGGCGCTCCACACTCGTGGCAGGCGGGGGTCGCCTCACGTCTTGCGATGTGATGCAGGTACTTACCGAAACATCCGTGTCCGGAAAGCACCTGCACCAATCGGAAGGTCAGCGACCCAAATCGCCGCCCTACCCACCTCCGGAGGACCGGGCGAATGGCATCCACCGTCCTCTGTCCAGGGACCGGTGGAGCCAGGTCCTCCGTCCACCGCCGCAACAGGGCAGCCCGCACCCGTCGCCGCATGCGCGTGACCTCCTCCCACGCTGTGGGCTCCCCGCGGGATCTCCTCGCCGCCACAAAGTGGTAAACTTCGGCGAGGATCTCCGCTTGGAGCTCCCAGGGGGGATCACCGGCCAGCACGCAGCCCGCCGTCCAGGACACCGTCCGGTATCCGCGTATCGCCCTCGTCGCGATGACCCGCTGCGGACGTCGCAGCAGAGCCTTGTTCGCGCGACCGAGGGCGTCCACCCAGACGGGTGCCCCATACAGGGCCATACTCCGGATCACTCCGGAGTACAGGCGACGACATGTGGCGCTCGGGCCACCCACGTTGGGCAGCAGCCTCCCCAGGGCGGCTGCGGCGCCTATGACTTTTGGGGCCAGAAGAGTAAAGTGGGCCCCAAAAGTCCACCGCCCGTCCAGGATGAGACCCAGATATCTCATCTGAGTCCCAACCCGGACCGGGACCCCATCCAGGTCTAACGTCGTTCCTGGAGGGGGTCCCCCCCGAGGCCCATGGAACATTAGGGCCTCGGTCTTGGAGAGGGCAACCTCCAGCCCCAGGGCACGAATGCGACTGACCACGAGTGTTGTGGCCACCGTGGCCCGTCGCACCGTTTCCCTGAGGTCCCTCCCCTTGGCTACGACCAGGGTGTCATCCGCGTAGCACGCAACCCGCATACTTGCGGGAAACGTGCCGCGGAGCACCCAGTCATAGCCAATGTTCCACAGGAGCGGTCCCAGCACCGACCCCTGTGGAACCCCGCAGGACACGCAACGTCGCCTCAGACCGTCGCGTCCCTCCACCAGGACCTCACGGTCCTGGAGATAGTCAGCCAACAGCCTACGCAAATACAGGGGCACTCCGTGATAGCGGAGCGCCTCCCGTATTGTTCCATGCGGTAGGCTGTTGAAGGCGTTGGCTATGTCCAGCGAGACAGCCAACGCCTTTTCCCCCCCACTGACTGCGTCCTGCGTCCACCCTTTGATCCAGAGCAGGGCGTCTATCGTCGACCGCCTTGCCCTGAATCCGAACTGGGCCTCAGAGAGGTCAGGCCCAGTTCCCCCCAAGTGCTGGATGACACGGGAAGCCACTATTTTCTCCAGCAGCTTAGCCGTATCATCCAGCAACACGATTGGCCTGTATGCGGAAGGCGAGCTAACGTCTCGCCCCTCCTTCCGCAACAGGCACAATCGCCCGTCCTTCCATAGCTTCGGGAACTGACCCGACGTGAGGCACGCGTCGAACAGTTCCCGAAGCCGACCGCCCATCTCCCTAAGGGCGATCCTGAGGACCCGCCCGGGAATTCCATCTGGTCCCGGGGCAGTCCTTTTGCCACGCAGGCGATCGACTGCTACCTCCATCTCCGCCTCTGAAATAGGCGGGATGGAGGCCGGGTCCTCTTCCTCCTGGAAGGACGGCATGGCCATCGGTGGAGGGGTGTAGTGGGGGTCGCTGTCGGGGAATAGCCCCCCCAGCACCCTCTCCAAGAGCTCCGGCTCCAGGGACTCCGCGATTGGGGGCGCTCGGCCCCGGAACTTATTCCGGGCAGCCTTATATGGACGCCCCCAGGGGTCCCTGTCGAGGCCGTCTAGGGCCTCGCTCCAGCCCTGGGCCTTAGCCCGGCCGATGGCCAGCTGCAACTCCTGTTTGGCTAGCCGGAAATTGCCATACAGGAGCCGCTCGGCCACCAGCTGCTCCGCAGGCAGCTCCTCGTTTGTCCGGCCGTGACGCCGCCTCCTGCAGTGCCCGTAGCGACGCCGCGTCTCCGAACACTGTGTTCGGAGATCCTCAATTTCCGAGCACCACCAGAAAACCTGGCGGCGCTCGGGGCGGCGTCGGGACCTCGGCATGGCGGCGTCACACACCGCCGTCACCGCCTCGCGGAAGTGGTCCGCTGCGACGTCCACTTCCGGGTGCGTGGGGGCGGCAAGCCACGACTGGACGATCGCCGCCTCTTCCGCCAATTCGGCGTCGAGGCGACTGATCGTCCAGCGCGGGAAATCCGCTCGCGCCACGCGCCGAGTCCCTCCTGTGTAGGAGGTGGCGATCTCGAACCGTATGTAGTTGTGGTCCGAGAGAGTCGCCACCTCCGACACCACCCTCCAGGCCTGCACACGTGCTGCGACTGCCGGGGTGGCGAACGAAAGGTCCACCACGGACCCCCCGTTGTGCCGCACGCACGTGTGGACCGACCCTCTGTTGAGGAGGGTCAGCCCTGTGGCAACCGCCCACTCCCTGACAACCTCCCCGCGAGTGTCAGTGAAGGGGTTGCCCCAGGCCCGGGCCTTGGCGTTCAGGTCCCCCATGAGGAGGACCTGACGTGGCGCCTGTCTTCGCACCGCCGCGGCCAGGAGGTCCACAAACACCTCCAGCTCCGCGACGGTTCTGTTGGGGGAGAAGTATGCGCCAACTATCGCATACTCCTCCCACTTGGCCACCACGTACCCCGAACCCCTCTCCAATAACGAGAGGGGTGGGCCGCCACCGGCTCGTCCAATTATGGCCACGGAGCCATCCAGATCCCCCGCCCAGTAGGGATGGGACTGGGGAACGTAGTATGGCTCCGCGGCGACTGCCAAATCAATTCGCCACTGCGCCAGGGACTGCATTAGCAAGTCCTGAGCCCTGACGCAGTGGTTCAAATTCGTCTGGAGGAGGTTGTGATGTCCGACTTGATCCATATTAATCGGGCATCACAACCTCCATGCTCGCCACACGGCGAACGACCTCGGATGCGGCCTGAATTGCAGCAGCAGGGGGGGTGGCCTGGGTCCTGGTGGCCTTCCCCGTCGTCTTCGGGGGAACGCAGCTGCGTCCCCCCATTCTGTGCCCGGAGGGCCGCCCCGACTCTGAGCATATCGTGCAGCGCGGGGTGGTCCTTTCGCAGTTGGTCGCCCGATGTCCTGTGCCCCCACACCGGAAGCACAGGTCCCCCCTGTCGGCAGAAGCGGGACACATTGGGCGCGTATGCCCTAGTCCCATGCATCTGTAGCAGCGCATGGGACGCGCCGCCAGTGCCACCACCCGCACCGAGCTCCACCCTACCAGAATCCTGCCCTTACCAACAAGCACTTTTGCTGCTGGAACTGGGCAGGAGACTAGGCAGGAGCCGGCTCCACCGTAGCCGTGACGCACTTCACCGACCTTGACGTGAAGTACGTCACACCCTCCCTCCTTGGCGACCGCCGCCGCCACTTTCTCTTTCGTGGCGGCATCGTCCAGACCCGTCACGTTTATTTCCACGGACTTAAAGGGCCTGGTGACGTTGGCCACCTCGGACAGGATACCGCGGAGCTTCTCCGCGAGCCTGTCCGCCTTCTCTTTGTTTTGGGAGCCAGGGATCTCCAACATCCTGGCTCCGGTGGCCGTCTGACGGAAACGTAGTTGGTCGATCCCCAGCTCTTGGAGATCAACCATTTCCTGCGCCTTCTGGAGGACGGCACTGTAGGTCACCCCCTTTTCCGCCGCTTCGGGCTGGAGCGACAGAACTACTACTGCAGATTGGGGGGATTTCGGCAGCACCGTCTTTGAGCCGGCAGCCCCAGAGGCCTTTGGCTTTGGCGTCGGTTTCGTGGCGGCGGGGGCTGCACGAGCTACAGGGGCAGGTGCAGGTGCAGGCGTGGCGAGAGAGGTAGACCCTCCCTTCCCTTTGCCCTTTTTTACCACCGTTGCCCATTCACAAACCTGGGCAACAGTGGAGGGAGCAGCAGCAGGGATAACCCTCTGGGAACCTTGGGTTCCCCGCACGGTGGAGGGACCCGCAGACGGGGTCACGGGAGGGGCAGCAGCCTGCAAGGCCTGGCCGACCCGTTTCCTTGGCGTCGGTTTTGAAGGCGCGGTTACCGCCACCGCCGTTTTAGCGTCCACCTTGAGAGGCGGGCGAGGCGGCGAGATCGGCTTAGGCAAAAGGCGTTCCTCGATCATCGCCAGTCGGGAATTGAGCATGTCCCCGAAAGTCATTGTCAAGGAGCGCCTCAGCTCCTCCACTATTTCCGCCCCCTGAAGGAATGCAGGGGGCGCCGGCGTCTCAGCGGCAGCAACAGCCGCAGCAGAGGTAGCAGCAGCCGCCTGCGTCTTTGCTTCGGTGAAGCCGCGGCGTAGCGCCTTCACCTCCTCCTTACTGGCCTTGACTTCGAGACGCAGGCGGTTACACTCCGCCCTTAGTCGCCGCGTTTCCTCCGCCTCGCTCCGGCATGCGAGAGCATCTACAACCTCTCGTAGAGTCGACGCCGACCGTTTCAGGCGACCGACAAACTCGCCTTTGAGGTTGCCAGATTTTTTGGCAACCTCCAAAATGCAGGCGAGCATCTCGCCCGCCTGTGCCCTCAGCTCCTGGGCGTTAAGCCCACTGAGGTCACCAAACCTCGCGAGGACATCGGAATCGCTTCCAGTGTTGAGCAAAGCTTCGGCGGCCACAGTGGCCGGCCTCTTTTTAAACTTGCGGCTTTGCATAGCCTCCTCCAACTCTCCATCCAGAGAAACTGGGTGAGGCCTTAAAAATTCTTCGCGGGAATGGCCCGCCTTTGGACCCTTCCCTCTCCCTCTTCGCGCCGTATTTACTTTTGCGGCCGCCGTCCCCTCGGTCTCCGTGTCCGACTCGGAATAGCCGGGCACGTCGAACGTGGAGTAAGGCCGCTTCCTTCGGCTGTTTTCTTCGTCCGCAGTCTCGCAACCGCCGGACTCTCCCCCCTCTACTACGAACTCAACGTCCGATACCCCCATTTCCACAATGTGGACCTCCGATGAATCCCGCGAGGGATCAGCTGAAGTTTGGCCCTGAGAAGGGCCGTTTTCGTGGTCAATGTCATCGCCACCCAAATGGCCCTGGGAAGGGCCCCCTGGGTGGTCCCGAGAAGGGCCACTCGGTTGGCCCTGAAAAGGGCCTTTTACGGACTTTCCTTTCTTATCTCTTACTTGCTTAGGCATCTCGTCTTTTATCGCTGTATCGGCACGTGAAAACTGTGAAGGCAGAATAATTATCAAATATTTAATAATTCAGTTGTCACCATAAAAGAGATTTGTTGGGAGTGGACAGGCTTCATTCTTTCTACTCAAGCCTCCGGAAGTTTAGAGTTCAGACGACTGACAATACCTTAGAGGTATTTTCCCGAAGTCCAAGGATACACTTGTCATCGGGGTTTTGGATCCAGTCCAGCCAGTTTATCCCTGCCTCCAGTAACGTTAGTTACCAGAACAGGGGTCACTACCAAATATGATATAGCGGTTATTTTCGATTATGTAACAATATGTTTGACAATAGTAGGCGCTGGTGTTGGCCAGTTAGAGGGGTCCCTATTTTAACACACACACTGTCAAACTGTTTTTCATCTACTCATAAACATATAACAATATTTGTAGCCTTGCCTTAAAACTAACACTGTTTTTACACCGTAAGTCTAATTTGTCATCCGTATCATAAGTGAAAACACTTACAATACCGATGACAAACAGTTAAATACGGCCCCGGTCTGTACCGAGCATTTAATGTTTTGTTACTAATAAGGGGTTGAATAGCCCTGTGAACTATACTAAAAACTATACAATTTATACACCGTAAGTCTAATTTGTCATCCGTATCATAAGCAAAAACACTTATAACACAGATGACAAACAGAAATACGGCCCCGGTCTGTACCGAGTATTTAATATTTTGTTACTAATAAGGGGTTGAATAGCCCTGTGAACTATATGAGATGATGAAAAGACGGGAAAAACGAAAGAAACAAATAAAACAAAACTAAGAAAAGAAGAGTAAAACAAATGATGAAAGGATGAAATGAGATAAAATGACGCGGCGCCTGACGGTGTTCTGTTACGTTTATTTCGGAAGGAAATAAACCAATAACGGGCAGCACCACGGGAAGGTACCCGCCAGACTTGCCTTGGGGATCATCACGACCTGCGCTCTCCCCCAAGACCGTTGCCTCCGAACCCATCGCGGGATGAGTAAGGAAGGCCTGAGTTTATCCAAGACAAGCAGCGCAAGGCATACTTGCTAGGCCAAACCAACTATTAATGGATAAACACAGACCCGCCCAACCTAACCTAACCTAACCTAACCTAACCTAACCTAACCTAACCTAACCTAACCTAACCTAACCTTTTTTTTTTTTTTTTTACCCGGGAAAATCCTTTATGGATACCATCTGCTTGGGAGGCAAGATGGTTATGTGGGATTCCCCACCTAATGAGGCGGTATACCCACTAAAAACCCGGGATGTTCTCCTTGCTGCATTTAACGAGGGAGTCGCGGGATCGCTAGTCGCGCTTCCGTAACCCCTTCGGCAGATACCCATTATTGGGCTCATCTCTAGAAGCATAGATGCTCCACTTTCTTCATTCAAGACATCCCAGAACACGTTGGGAATCTTTAACTCCTCAGGACTTCTGAAATTGGGCATGGATCCCCCGATCCATTACCCAAAAGTCAATGTTATGGTGGCATATGGTGAGCAAAGGCCAACCGCCTTCGGCCTATTCTCCTTTGGCGAATTGGAAGCGATAGGACGTCTTCTTCTCGATTCCTTTCCGCCGCCTCTTTTTCAGACATTACTGTCTCCGAGTAAACGATCATCGCGTCCCACGCCTCCTCGCTGCCAACCATTGCGTTTAGCAAGGCCGGGAGTGACAGGTCTCTACCTACAGCCATTTCAAGAGTCGCACGCGGCACTGCCCAAGCAGGGCACACAGCACGGGTATGATTTGCTGTGTCTTCTTCTCTCTGCCCACAATGGTGGCACTCTGTTGAGGGCTCTCGACCAACCACCCGACACAAATATCTGCCGAAACAACCATGTCCCGTAATTATCTGTGCTAGGCGGAAGGTAAGTGCACCGTGCTTGCGATTGAGCCATGGTGTGAGCACAGTTCGAAAAGCGCCTACCACTTCATGGCTAGCACTGGGGTTCTCCAACCTTTCGGACCACTCTAATATGAGCTCATCATGAGCCTGATCTCTCCAACGCTTGATTTCTTCTGGAAGCGGCCAGTTTCCACAAGCACGTGCCTCTGCATTTCTCCGGTATACTGTTGCTTGGACTTCAGCTTCGAGATCCCACGGTGGGCTTCCAGCCAACAGACAAGCCGCCTCAAACGAAACGGTGCAATAAGCTCGAGCTGCCCTGAGCGCTATTGCCCGCTGCGGGCGTCGCAACAAAGCCTTATTTTTATTATTTAGGGCATCCGCCCATATTGGCGCTCCATAGAGTGCCTTAGAGCGAATCACACCAACGTATAAACGGCGACACGCAACGCTTGGACCTCCTAAATTTGGGAGTAGTGTGCTAAGCACTCCAGCAAAAGCCATTAGTTTAGGCACCAGTCGCCGGAAGTGTTCCGTGAACTTCCACTGCCCATCCAGGACAATGCCCAAATAGCGTATCGTTGGTTCAACGGCGATAGGAGCTCCACCAACTACAATATTCATTCCTGCCCGTGGTGCGTTCCGTGGCCCATGAAAAACAAGGGCCTCAGATTTACTTAGGGCTACCTCCAAGCCCAGAGCTCGTATTCTCCGGACCACCTGGGCAACTCCAGCAGTAGCAAGAAGGGCCGCCTCTCTGTGGGTGCGTCCGCGGGCCGTGACCAAGGTGTCATCAGCATAAGCTGTGACACCGATGCCCCGCAGATTTTGACCACGAAGCACCCAATCATAACCAATGTTCCACAGGAGCGGTCCAAGGACAGACCCCTGTGGAACACCACAGGTCATAACTCTCCTAGACCACTCATTTCGGGAAGGATAGATAACTGCTCTATCGACAAAATAGTCCGCCACCACTCTCCTCAAATACCAGGGTATGCCATGGTACTTCAGCGCTTCCTTTATGGTCTCCCAGGGCAAAGTGTTAAAAGCGTTTGCAATGTCTAGTGAGACTGCCAATACCACCTCACCCTGAGCAACCGCCTCTTTAGCTAAAATGCGTACCCGTGCAATGGCGTCTAGGGTAGACCGACCGCAGCGGAAGCCAAACTGACCATCATGCAGATCTGGCCCAACCCTTCTCATATGCCCGACGAGGCGGTCAACGAGGATCCTCTCAAAAAGCTTACTCATCTCGTCGAGCAGCACGATAGGGCGGTAGGCTGACGGTGATTCAGCTGGGCGTCCGCTCTTTCGGAGCAGAACGAGTTTGCCGGTCTTCCATATGCGTAACCTAACCTAACCTAACCTAACCTAACCTAACCTAACCTAACCTAACCTAACCTAACCTAACCTAACCTAACCTAACCTAACCTAACCTAACCTAACCTTTTTTTTTTTTTTTTTTTTTTTTTTTTTTTAACGTGAGGAAATGCGTTTACGCATCCCCGCCCGCTGGGGAAGCGAACGGGGTATGTCGGACTCGCCTAAAGACGGCCCTACCGACTAAAACCTCACGGTGTTCCCTCTGTATGCCGTTTACCAGGGACACGGGTACGCAAAAGCATTCTTCCGCGACCCCGGCAGCAATGGTCCGCTTTGCGGGCCCCATCTTTTGTACTTCAATACTATTAGAAATTTATTGTCCCAACCATTTATAAGAGGCGCGCGGAACACATGCGCCACCGTCTCGGGTCTAATTTAGACGGGCGACGACCTTCCCCAAGCTCGTCGTCCATAGACCACTATTATGGGGGATGGAGATCAGCATACGCTCTTCTCCTTCGCCCTGTTCTTCTGCGGCGGATTTGAATAGGGTTTTCCGTCTCTCTTTCCCTCTCCGCCGATTCTTTTTTGGTCATCACTGCCTCGCAGAAGGCAAGAACTGCTTTCCACACATTATCGCTATCTACCATAGCCCGAATTAAATTCGAGAGGGAAAGGTCCTGTCCTACTTTGGTGTTAAGGTCACGGCGCTCTTCAGCCCAGGCAGGGCAAAATTCGAGCGTATGTTGAGCCGTGTCCTCAGAGCATCCATCACAGTGGTGGCATCTTGAAAATTGTTCCCTTCCAATTCTGCACAGGTACTTTCCGAAACAGCCGTGTCCCGAAAGCACCTGTGCCATCCGGAAGGTAACAGTACCATGCTCTCTGCCTATCCACTGCTGTAGCACTGGACGGACTGCCTCAATTGTTCGTACACCAGCGCTTGGCAGTGCCAGTCTTTCCTGCCACTCCCTTAACATAATTTCTTGGAGCTCATTTCTATGGCTCTCCACCTCTCTTGGTGCCGGTCGTTCACCCCGGACCAGTGCATCCTCACGCCAGAAATGGACTGCTGCAAGGAGATCTGCGTCCAGGTCCCAGGGTGGTGATCCCGCTAGCACACACGCTGCCTCAAAAGATATGGTGCGATATCCACGAATCAACCTGATTGTCATCACTCTTTGCGGCTTTCGCAACAGAGCAACGTTCTGTCTGTTCAGGGCTTCGGCCCACACCGGTGCTCCATACAGTGCCATGGAACGTACAACCCCCATATACAGACGCCGACAGCCCGCGTTTGCGCCTCGGAGGTTCGGTATTAGTCCTCCGAGAGCGGCCGCTACACCCATCAATTTTGGCGCCAAACGTTGGAAGTGGGAGTTGAATTTCCATCGGCTGTCAAGGACGAGTCCCAGGTACTTCATCGTCGACTCAACGCTTATTTGGGTTCCACCCACAATAATATGGGATCCTGCTGGTGGTGCTTTCCTTGGCCCATGGAAGCACAGGGCCTCGGTCTTATTCAAGGCTACCTCGAGCCCGAGCTGCCTAATTCTAGAAACCACCTGAGCCACACCGGCTGTGGCAAGAATTCCCGCGTCTCTAAAGTTCCTACCACTAGCCGTGACCAGGGTGTCATCGGCGTAGCAGGTCATCCTGATGCCGGGGAGGGTGTCACCTCTCAGCACCCAGTCGTATCCGATGTTCCACAAAAGTGGCCCAAGGACTGAGCCTTGTGGAACACCGCACGACATCTTACGCTGACACCATCTGTTCTGGCCCTGATAGACCACAAATCTATCCACGAAATAGTCGGAGACTATTTTGCAAAGGTAATGAGGCATTTGATGGTACCTGAGTGCCTCCATTATGCAGCTCCAGGGCAAGGTGTTGAAAGCGTTGGAAATATCAAGTGACACCGCCAAAACTACATCACCTCGGGAGACTGCCTCCTCCGCGAGGGCTTTAACTCGCAAGATTGCGCCAACCGTCGATCTCCCCCTTCGAAAGCCAAATTGGTTGTCGTTTAGATTAGGACCAACTGAGCTCAGGTGTCCAAGAAGGCGACCAGCGATGATACGCTCAAACAGTTTTCCCACCTCGTCCAGTAACACAATGGGCCGATAAGCAGACGGGGAGTCTGCGGGTCGACCTTCCTTGCGCAGCAAGACTAAGCGGCCTGTTTTCCACGGTCCTGGGAACCGACCCTGTTGCAAGCACGCCTCAAACAACTCACACAGTCTCTGACCCAAACCAGACCTCAGGGCTAAAACCCAAGCACGTCCGGGGATCCCGTCTGGTCCCGGCGCTGTTTTCTTGGATTGCAACCGTAGCACAGCCATCCTCATCTCGACATCGGTTACTTCTGGCACGTCAGTATCCGCATCTCTTACATCCGAAGCAGGTGGCGCCATCGTCGGCGGTGTGTGCTCCTCCCTGGTGGGAAACAGAGCTGGAATGACTTCCTCAAGAAGCCGAGGCTCAAGGCTCTGCGTCAGTGGAGGGGCCCACGGGCGTAGTTTCCCACGTACTGACCTGTATGGCCGTCCCCATGGGTCACGGTTCAGGGTTTCCAGGAGTTCATCCCTAGCCTGGGTTTTGGCCCTGGCAATGGCCAGCTGCAGTGTCTCTTTAGCCTCCCTATATGCGGCGTATAGCCGCACTTCCGAATCCTCGTCGCGGAAACGCCTTCTCCGTTGCCTGGTATATTGGCGCCTGGTCACCACGCATGCCCTGCGCAATTGCGCAATCTCCGCCGACCACCAATACACCTGACGTTTGGGAGTATACTGTCTAACCCGGGGCATTGATGCATCACAAATGTGCGTCATTGCCCCCCGAAACCACTCCGCCTCTTGATTGACATTGATATCATCAGGCCCACTTACTACAGAAATCCAGGCCTGCACCAAAGAAGCCTCTTCCAATGCGTCCCTGTCCAAGTGTCTTAACGCCCATCGCACATTGCCCATTTGGGTAGTGGCACTCCTGGTTGGACTGTTTGGTACAGTTGGTAGAGTAGAAATATCGAATCGGATATACCGGTGGTCCGATAATGTTTCCACGTCCGCCATTACTTTCCAGCCCTGAACCCGACGCACCAATTCTGGACTGGCGAAGGACAAATCCACCATGGACTCACCTTGCTGTCGCACACAAGTGTTGACCGATCCCCGGTTAAGGATGGAGAGACCAGACAACACGGCCCACTCCTCCAGCACCTCTCCCCGCACATCCGTAGCTGGTGATCCCCATGCTGTGGACTTGGCATTGAAGTCTCCAAGCACAAGCATGGAGTTGGGATGACTTCTCCCGACAAGAGCCCCCATTTCGACGAGAAACGTCTCAAATTCAGCAAGGACTCTGTTGGGCGAGAAATAAGCACCAACGACAACTATGCCACCCAGCAGACCTGCGACATATCCCCGACCCTTAACGATATTAGTAAATGGTGGGAAGCCGACAGCACTCCGGGAGACAATGGCCACCAGCTCATCCTCGTCTGCTATCCAGTCTAAACTTGGAGACACAAAATAGGGCTCCGAAATCACAGCTATGCTAATCAACCACTCCGCCATGCTTTGGATCAAGAGATCTTGAGCCCTGGCGGAGTGGTTAATGTTCGCCTGTAGAAATTTCAGGGCCATACTATTGTGTGTCCATTTGAACCTCCTCTTCCCTGAATTTAGCCAGAGGATAGGTACGCTGCGAGGGGACTTTAGCCCCAGCCACCGCTATCTCCTTCTTTTTGCTACTAGACTTTGAAGCTAAACACATCTTGCTGCCTACTCTATGCCCTGCAGGTTTCTCTGACGCCGCGCATAGTGAGCAATGAGCAGCAGCGGCAGTGCACTCCCTCACCTTGTGTCCTGGCTGGCCACAGCGATAGCACTCCGTGCTTCGATCGACCACCGATGTACACTGGGCATACACGTGTCCACTCTCCAGGCATCTGTAGCACCGCAGGGCCCTGGGCTCCAGGACCTTGACTTGCGCCGCAACCCATCCTATCAGAATTCTATTACTTTCAGACATCTTTTTGGCCGCTGTTACTGGACAACGCACCCAAACAGTACCAAGCCCCGAAGAATCACGGCGAATTTCGCCACACTTCACTGCCTCTGCGGGGCTCCCGCCAACTCGTACTACTGCACATATGACCTCTTCGGTGGAGATCGAGTCATCTAATCCTGAAATACGCACTTCTGTGCACTTAGAGGGCCTATAGACTCTTATGTCATCCACATTAAGGGACTCCTTTAACTTTTTGGCAAGTGAATCCGCTTTGTCCGCACTCATCGTACCTGGCACCTCCAGTATACGCGCTCCGGTAGCCGCTTTACGGAAGCGGAGAGCCGAGATCCCAAGGCCTGAAAGATCAATTTTACTTTTTGCCTCTGCAAGCACCTTTCCATATGTCACGCCTCTCTCCTGGGCTCCAGGTTGAAGTGTGACCACTACAGCCGCTGAACTAGGTAGTCGAAGCTTTGGCGGTTGTTTAGCCGGATGTTTTGTCAGTCGGCTAGTCGTTTGCTTAGCTTGTTGTGGTCCTTCCTGAGTACTGCTCTGAACTGTGCGAGCTTTCTTTTTGGAGTTCCTCTTTATAACCTTGGTCCAATCCTCGTCCGTGGGCTCATGTACTAATGGGCTTCGTATAACCTGGGGCTCCCTCTGGGAAGGAGCTACTTGGCCCTTCTTTTTCTTTTTCCCCTTTTGGTGCTGAAGGGAGGATTGGCCTCCCTCTTTGTTTTGCGTTGCTTGTACTACTGCTGCCTCAGCAGGAGTAGCCTGGTTTTTATTCTTGTCCATGGCTAGCGGTGGGCGTACGCGCTTTTCGGGGAGCAGACGCTCCTCTAGCGCCTCCAACCGTGCATTCATCATGCCGCCAACCTGCAGCATGATAGAGCGTGTCAATTCATCCACCAGCCCACTTCCTTGCGAGAACAAAAGCTCCCGTGGTTCCTCGATCGTCTCGGGCAACTGCCGATGTGGAGCAACTGACCCTTTCCGGGTGGCACTCTTAAGTGGGACTTTCGATTTAGGGCGCTCTGGCATCGCAGGAGGCAATTCTTCCCTATGCTCGTAGGCCTGCGTGAAACTAGCCTTGAGATCTGCCACCTCTTTGCGGAGCGCCTCCAGCTCGGCCTGCAAACGAGCGTTGTCTGCCTGCAGTGCTGCAGTCTCTTCCGTAGAGGATCTACAGTGTAGAACCTCAACAGCGGATTTGATAGATGCTGCTGCTTCTTTGAGGGCACGTACGTACGTACCTTTTAGGTTTCCGGACCTTGTCGCTACCTTCATTATGATGTCGGTATCATCTTGTACTCTCTGGTTTAAGGCGTTGGTTGTTCGGGCATCCCTTTGTTCAGTAACTTCAAGCCCAAGTGTGGCTCGGCTCATTTTGGCTTTGCACAAGAGCTCTTCCAACCTTTCCTCAGCCCCCAAGCGGGTTTCCTCTCTTCTCGACTTGAGGAATTCATTCCTTCGGTGACTTAACGAAGCAGGGGTTTTTTGCGCTTCTGCTTCGAGTGCCAGATTTTCATTTTCGCTAGAAGACACTGAGCCGTCCAGACGCCGTCTCTTGGAATTTGACCTCCACAATGGGCTAGCGGTCTTGGAAGCCCGTGCTGACTTCTCCGATCGTATGCTTGCGTCAGTTCCGTCTGAATCCGATGCAAGTCTTTCCCTTTCTTCTCTTTGCTGTGAGCTGAGGCTCTTAACGCAATTGTTGCCTCCATCAATCTGCATTCTGTTGTCCGACTCGGACTGGTCCATCTGCATGTCCATCTCCTGCGCGGTCCTAACCGTCTCTGCTCTTGCGTTCGAAACAGATACATTCCCAGGTACAACCACCTCCAACGTCGAAGAAGATCCCGAAGGATTATCGCGTTGGCTTGGCGTCGCGCAGCGTGTCAACACCACGCGAGCCCTACTCAACAATGCCATCTCCTCACTCAATGCAACCTCCTTATCCAACACCTCCAAAGACATTGGCTGCATGCATGTATCCACACTAGATCCAAGCATGCAGTCAATATCAGCCACTGCCGCAGCAGCCACCTTCTGTGTTTGTGTCAGAACGACAGAAGGCCCCCTAACATCATGGCGATCCTTGTCCCCCCCAGAGTACGTGGGACAGAGTGCTGGAACACTGTGGGATTCCCCGGCTAAGCCGGGACCCACCTGGGTAGTCTTTTTAGAATCGGCCATTTTCATTTTTTTGTTGTCCTGATTTTTGAAAAGGGTTGTGGTCCCCTTTGTTTTGGCGCCCTAACGGCCGGGTTCCCCCCGACCATACACTGCGTATGAATCCGGACATGGACCGCACTACTCCACTCACGGCCATGGGCCGTGTGTGGAGCCAAGCAGAACAGGTCCAGATTCACACGCACTATACTCCCATCGCCGGGCGCTAGAAACTTAGGATTTGGTCTCCAACCTGGTCCGAAAACGGACCCCTCACAATGGCAGCTCCATGAGCATACCAACCTCCTACCAAGCGGAGAAGAGACTCCTTGCCTCCGCCATAACCTAAACCAACACGGCCCAAAAGGACCGTGAAGGCGCCTGGTGGTTCTTGTTACGTCTATTTCAGAAGGAAATAGACCAATAACAGGCAGCAACCACGTGAAGGATAACCACCAGACTTGCCTTGAGGATCAACGACTGTTGCGCTCCTCTCAAGACCATTCGCCTCCTCACCCACTCCCTGAGCGGGCAAGGAAGGCCCGTATTTATCCAAAACCGGAGCTAGGCCAAAACCAACTATTAATGGATAAACACAGACCCGCCCAACCTAACCTAACCTAACCTAACCTAACCTAACCTTTTTTTTTTTTTTTTTTTTTTTTTTTTTTTTTTTTTTTTTTTTAACGTGAGGAAATGCATTTACGCATCCCCGCCCGCTGGGAAGCGGACAGGGTATGTCGGACTCGCCTAAAGACGGCCCTACCGACTAAAACCTCACGGGTGTCCCTCTTCCACGATAGTAGACGGGGCCGCGGGTCCGTTTACACACTCCACGCAGCCCCATCCACCGACGTCCGCCCTAATACAACAAGGCGGACCCGCCTCGGGAGGGTATGAGCCCCCCATTCGGCTCCGGCGACGCACACGGGACATCCATCCAGCGCGTCACCCCACATTCTCGGAGGGCCTTTACTCTAGGGAGCGACGGATGCCCCAACATCCATCGCCCCAGGCCCTCCAAGCGGAGACGGAGTGCGAGCTCTACTAGCTCGCCTCCGTGTCCGCGTCCTCCGGAGCGGGAGAGCGAGAGCACCTCTCTCCCTCTCACGCTCCTCTGTCTCCCTCTGCGACATCACAACCTCGCAGAAGGAGACCACCGCATCCCAAGACCCCTCGTCTTGGACCATCTTAACCAAGATGGTCGGCAACGAGAGGTCTGCTCCTACGACCGCGACCAGAGCCTGTCGCGGTCCATCCACACCGGAGCATGCCTCCAGCACGTGCTGCGCCGTCTCCTCTGCGCAGCCGCACTGGTGGCATACCGGGGAAGCTTCCCTTCGGGCAACGCGACACAGGTACCTCCCGAGGCAACCATGCCCCGAGAGGATCTGCGTCAGCCGGAAGGAAAGCGCCCCGTGCTCCCGGTTCACCCACTCGCTCAGAATGGGCTGAACCGCCTCCAACATCCTACATGCCCCAACACCCCGACGGGGGTTCGCTAGGGCCAGCCGCCTGCTCCACG
This sequence comes from Epirrita christyi, assembly GCA_951392215.1. Classification (NCBI taxonomy): domain Eukaryota; kingdom Metazoa; phylum Arthropoda; class Insecta; order Lepidoptera; family Geometridae; genus Epirrita; species Epirrita christyi. Next base: position 93,904 of record OX595837.1, read on the forward strand.
ACTCCAGAGCCTCTTCTCTGGCGTCCACACGCCACTGCAGGACCTCCCGCGCCACCGGCCGAAGGTCCTCCTCGCGGGCTCGCCTCCTCCGCCAATAGACCGAGGACAGAACCTCGGCCTCAAGGTCCCAAGGAAGCGAGCCCGCGAGGGCACATGCCACCTCATGTGAAAGTGTGCGGTAGCCCCGACACACTCTCACCGCCATGACCCTCTGGGCCCTGTGTAGCACGGCGGTCTCCCTCGAGTTAATCGAGCCCGCCCACACAGGTGCACCATAGAGGGCCATCGAGCGCACCACCGCCATATACAGGCGGCGGCAGCTCGCTCCTCCGCCTCCGAGGTTCGGAAGGAGGCGGCCTAAAGAGGCCGCCGTCCTTACGAGCCTCGGGGCCAACTCCTCCAGGTGGGGGCCGAATCTCCATCTGCTGTGCAGTACAACGCCGAGATACTTCAGCGTCGACCGGACAGCGATGGAGACACCCCCCACCATTATGCTGCAGCCCGCAGGTGGCGCCCTCCGAGGACCATAAAAGCAAATGGCCTCGGATTTGCTGAGCGCCACCTCCAGGCCCAGCCGCCGAATCCTGGCCACCACCGCAGCTACCCCTAACCTAACCTAACCTTTTTTTTTTTTTGACCCAGGAAAACCTTTTATAGGTACCACCGGCCGGGGGGAGGCCGGATGGTTATGTACGAGTCACCGACCTTGTAGGCAGCATACGCACTAAAAACCTGGGGTGTTCCACATCTCCGCAATTGGGGGAAGCCACGGGATCGCGTTGCGCCTCCGCAACTTCCTCAGCGGTTGCCCGTTTGGGCCCTTCATTGGAGGGGGTGTAAAGCTCCCCCTCTAAAAACTCCGCTTAAGGCACCTCGGAACACAGACGAGGTGCCTTACAGCCCGGGACCTCTTAGGTCGGGTAATAATTCCCCCGAACTATTATCCGAAGATCCCCATTTATGGTGGTTGACGACTGGCAAAAGCCAGCCGTCTGCGACCTATTCTCCTACGGCGTAGAGGGTCCGAGAGAGGATCGTCCTCTCGGTCCCTTTCCGCTGCCTCCTTTTCACGCATCACCGCCTCCGCAAAGTCGGCAACCGCTCTCCAGTTTCTCTCGCTATCAGTCATTGAGCTAATGATGGCCGATAGTGAGAGACCTCCACCTATTACGTCCGTTAGTTCGGCACGTTGCGCTATCCATTTGGGACACTCAGCTCTCGTGTGTTGCGCCGTGTCTTCCGCCGCTCCACAATGGTGGCACACCATTGACGGCTCCCGACGCGCCACTCGGCACAAATACCTCCCAAAGCATCCATGCCCTGAGAGGATCTGCGTCAAGCGAAACGTCGGAGCACCGTGGCGGCGATCGACCCACTCTAAAAGAACTGGTCGAATCGCAGCCACTATGTCCCGGCTAGCAGCCGGAGACTCCAACCTGTGTGACCATTGCTGGAAGAGGTCTTCACGGCCCAACTCTCTCCACCGCTTGATTTCCTCCTGCATTGGCCAGCCTCCACCCTTTTTTACTTCCACGCTGCGCCAGTACACCGCCGATAATACCCCAGCTTCGAGATCCCACGGCGGTGTACTGGCCAGTAAACACGCCCCCTCAAAAGAGACGGTGTGGTACGCCCTAGCCACCCTGACCGCTATGACCCGTTGCGGACGTCGCAGCAGGGTCTGGTTCGGAGCGTTCAGGGCACCCGACCATATGGGCGCTCCATAGAGCGCCTTTGAGCGAACCACACCGGCAAATAGACGGCGGCACGCCACACTGGGCCCTCCTACATTTGGGATCAAACTCCCGAGCACTCCGGCGAAAGCAATGAGCTTTGGGCCCAATTGCTGGAAGTGCTCTTCGAATCTCCATCGACCATCGAGGACAAGGCCTAAATACCGCATCGTCGACTTGACGGCGATGGAGGTTCCACCCACAATGACCGTCTGGCCACTCCGTGGAGCATTCCGAGGCCCATGGAAAGCGAGGGCCTCTGATTTCTCTAGGGCCACATCCAGCCCAAGCGCTTTTATTTTGCGCACAATTTGGGCGACTCCTGCCGTAGCTAATATCGCCGCTTCCCTGTGCGTCTTGCCGCGGGCTGTAACGAGGGTGTCATCGGCGTAGCATAGTACGCCGATCCCCCGTAGGTTTTGCCCGCGCAATACGTAGTCATACCCGATGTTCCACAGGAGCGGTCCTAGGACCGATCCCTGTGGAACACCGCACGACATTCTCCTTTCTTCATATCTGCCCTCCCGGGCCGGATAAATCACGGCCCGTTGAGCAAAGTAGCTCTGAACAGAGTTCATCAGGTACTGAGGGACGCGGTGGTACCCGAGGGCCTCTATTACGGTCTCCCAGGGTAGGGTATTAAAGGCGTTTTTGATGTCTAACGACACCGACAGCAACACCCCACCCTCCGAGACCGCCTCGTCCGCTAGCTCCCGTAATTTCGCAATGGCGTCGATGGTCGAACGCCCATGGCGGAAACCGAATTGCCCGTCGCTTAGATTTGGTCCCACTTCAACCAAGTGCCGGACGAGACGTGCGGCGAGCACCCGCTCGAAAAGCTTGCTCGTCTCACCCAACAACACAATGGGGCGGTAAGCAGACGGAGAGTCGGCTGGGCGCCCATTCTTCCTTAGCAGAACCAACTTCCCGCGCTTCCAGCACTGCGGGAAGTGGCCCTGCACCAGGCACTCTGAGAAGAGCGCCCTTATTTCCTCCCCAAGCTCTTTCGTTGCGTGGACGAGCAGACGGCCCGGCACACCATCCGGTCCAGGGGCCGCGTTCTTGGCCCGGAGCCGCAAAACAGCCAGATCAAACTCCACCTCACTTACTGGAGGGACCTCCTCGTCGTCCTGTTCGGGCAGCTCTGGCCCGAGTGCCATGGGAGGCGGGAACCACGCATTCCTTTGAGGGAAGAGCGTGGACACCACTTGTCTAAGTAACTCCGGTTCCAGGGTCGCAGTCAGTGGGGGGGCCCATGCACGGAGTTTGCCTGTCACCGACTTGTACGGGCGACCCCAAGGATCCCGGTCCAGGGATTCCAACCACTCGCGCCACGCTGACTCCTTCGCCTCCTTAATGGCCACCTGTAAATCTTTACAGGCGGCCCTATAATCAGCGTAGCGCTCATGCTCCACTGCCTCATCTCTCCGACGCCATCGACGACAACGGCTGTATAGTCGCCGCTTGGCGACACAGGCTTTCCGGAGCTGGCGAAACTCTGGTCTCCACCAATACATATTGCGTGGTGGCGATGACGTCTTCACGCGTGGCATGGAGGCATCACAGATCCGGGCGAGGGCTTCACCAAGCCTCTCCGCCGCGGCATCCACATCGCCCATGTCTGGGGTCGCCATCCACGCCTCCACAATTGCCGCCTCGGTCGCGGCCTCCTTATTAAGCCCTCTTAGGGACCACCGTGGGCCTACACTAGCCGAAGGTGGTGAAGCCTGTCCTACAGAAGAGACGCTGAATCGGATGTACCGATGATCTGACAGCGTCTCTTCATCCGTTTCTACAGTCCAATCGAGAACACGGCGCGCGACGATGGGGGAAGCGAACGTTATGTCAACTATAGACCCACCATATTGTCGCACGCACGTGTTCTCCGAGCCCCTATTCAAAATGAGGAGACCCAGGGATGCCGCCCACTCCTCCAAAACTTCTCCACGTGCGTCGGTTGCTGGAGATCCCCACGCCGTTGATTTTGCGTTGAAATCGCCAGCAACCAACACTGGACTGGGGCATACTGCTCCCGCCAGAACTCCGACCTCGGCAAGCACTCGTTCAAATTCAACGAGGCTCCGGTTCGGGGAACAGTAGACCCCAATCACTGCTATACCACAGCCACCGCCTAAGACGGCTAACGCGCATCCCTGACCCGTCGATACTTTTTCGAAGGGCAGGGAGCCAGTGGACGACGAAATAATAGCCACCGAGTCTTCGCGGTCCCCCACCCAGTTATTTCGGGAAGGAACCATGTAAGGCTCGGCGACAACTGCAATTTGAGTTGACCGCTCCGCCAGGCTTTGGAGCAAGAGATCCTGAGCCCTGGCGGAGCGGTTAATATTTGTCTGTAGGAATCGGATGGCCATCTAACTAGTGTCCATCCGATCCTCCGGTTGCGCCTTTGGGCGCGTAGATGGCTGCGAGGGGGCCGAAGGGCCTACGCTAGCCGTCTTTCTTTCTTTTCTTTTGTTGGAGGCCGGGCCTTTGCAAGCCTTGGCCCCAACGCGGTGATCGGCATTTTTGCCAGCCGCTTCACAAACCGGGCAGTGCGGTTTGTCCTCGCACGTTGCTGCCTTGTGCCCAGACTTGCCGCAGCGGAAGCACAGTGCACTACGGTCTGCAGTACACTGGCATTTCACCCCCAGGTGCCCGATCTCCAGGCATCGGTAACACTGCAAGGGCCTGGGCTCTAGCACTTTCACTGATACCGAGGTCCAACCCACCAGTATCCTACCAGCTGCGGCTTTCTTCGCTGCGGCAACAGGGCAGCTCAGCCAAACTGTTCCCTGGCGCCCCGGTGGCCGAACAATATTGCCGACCTTGAGGGACTCCACAGAGCAGCCTCCCACTTTGGCAACGGCCGCTGAAATGTCCTCCTTGGTGGTGCAGTCGTCAAGGCCCGAGAGCCGCAGCTCCGCCATCTTTTGTGGTCGGGAGACCTTTAAAAGGTCTCCACTGAAGGACTCCCTGAGTTTGTTTGCTAGGGAGTCGGCCTTCTCCGCACTTGCAGCTCCGGGCAACTCTAGTACTCGCGCGCCAGTGGCAGCTGTCCGGAACCTAACACCCTCTATGCCCAGAGCCTTTAAATCAACGCTCTCTTTGGCATCGGAGAGGATCTTAGCATAGGTGATGCCCTTCTTGACTGCGTCCGGCTGGAGTGTTAAAATCACCGCTGCCGAACGAGGAGCCTTTGGCCTTCTTTGCCGTTTGGCTGGCGCCTTGGCGGGCTTGGCTGCCGGTTTCGCTGTCTGGGCGGCTTTGGTAGCTTTGGCGGCTTTGGCGTAGGTTTTGGCACCCTTACGAGTCACCTTACTCCAACCCTCTTCTGTGGACTTAGGAGCAGGTCCCGGAGGGCGCGGCTCATTGGTCTCCTTCTTTTTATTATTCTGCTCCTTTGGAGCTTTGGCTGCTCCGCTGTTAGCCACAGCCTCTGGATTAGGAGGAGGGGCTCGAACAGTGGTCGCATACGATGCAGCAGCCACACTTTTCTTCTTTTTGTCTGCGGCCAATGGTGGACGCAGTCGCACCTCCGGCAGCAAGCGGTCTTCTAGCCCTGCAAATCGTGCGTTGACCATGGTCCCGCATTGGTCCATGACAACGCGCACTATCTCTTCGACTGCTGGGACTGAGGTTGGCGCTGGAGTTGGTATCGACTTTTGTGCTTGTACACGGATTTGCGCCATCTCCTTGCGCATCTCACCCAACTCTCTTGCGAGTTTAGCATTGGCTGCCTCCAAGCGGGCAACCTCCTCCGTCATTGTCCGGGACCGCTGCTCTGCGAAGGCAGCTTTTATAGTTTCAGCTGCTTCCTTCAGAGCACGAACATACGTCCCTTTTAGGTGACCGGACGTCCCGGCAACCTTTATTATTGTTTCCACCGAATCCGACACCAGTCTAGCTAGATCCGGGGAGTCTTGGCATTCATCGCCAGACATCGTTATTGGAGAATGGCGGAAGGTGGCAGCCTTTGCTTCTCTCTTCCGCTTAACTTCCTCAGCCATCTCCAATTCAGCATTGAGCCGAAGCTCCTCCGCCTTTGCATTATTTAATTCGTCCTGGGCTTTCTTCAGACCAACGTACGTTCCAGTACTGGGTGGACGTCCGGGCCCTCTCTTAGCCTTTACCATCTTCAGCGGCTTTCCCGTATTACCTTCGTCGGTACCACCACTATCGATCCTAGCACGCTTCCAGAAGCGGTTTCCTTCAGGTGACGACCGCTGTGACCGAAGTGAAGATACTGATCGGAAGCTCGTATCAGAGTCCGTGTCAGAGAGGTTCGGCAACCTCTCCAAGCTCACCCTTGCTATCGGCATACTCCCGCTGCTCCCTGAGGCGCTGCGTGCACGAACCAAATCTTCCTCATACGCCTTCTTGGCGTTAACGTGCGCTGAAGCGCCACCTTTCTCCAAATCTAAATCAGTGTCCATATTCATGCCTTTGTCCGTCTCCTGTGCCGAAGCACTGGTAGACCCTCTATCGTCTATATCCCTCCCCTTCCCAATATTTTTATCAGTTTCCATTCAAATCCCACGAGTACGTGGGAACAAATGGTCACCCCGGACAGTGCCCACTGTAACCGGGGAGGCCTAGCGTAACCCGCTCAGGGTGACGGCGATTCCCTGGCGGGGGACACAGTAGCGACTGAAACTCCGATCAGCCATCCAGATCCTCACGCTGCGCCTCCGCTTGTCTTCGAGTGATTTTTATAGAGGTTGTCTTCCTCGTAGCCCAGGCGGCCAAGCCAAGGCCATCGGTCCTACTCATGTCACGAGACGTGACCGCAACAGTGTTGCAGGATTACGACTGTCGGGCGGTGGCAAGGAAGACAAATCTCCCACTGCCTGCCCGGTGGCAGGGTAAGTGCACACCTAGCCCGCCCTTCCACTCCTCTGATCCAACCTCGGATCTAACGTAGACGGCTCATTTGAGCGCGTCTCACCTACCTACTGTGCCCTAGCGGCCGGGTTCTCCCCGACCATGCATCCTCTCGGCAGGCACCAAACCTTAGGATTCGGAGATTTATCCTACGCCCGACAGGGAGGCCGAGTTGACCGTCCCTGCCGCGCCGCAGGCCTTGCAGGCCCGCCATCCTACGACCCGAAGGTCCACTGCAAACCGCAATCCCTCAACCTGAGGGTACATTGCGGCTCGCAATCCTCCTCTGCCCGACAGGGTGGCCGAGTTGACCCTCCCTGCCGCACCGCTGGTCTTGCAGACCAGCCATCCTACGACCCAACGGGTCCGCTGAGCCCCTAAGGCTCTCCCGCCTCGTCCACTGTGCCCTATGCACACGCGGAGAGGCCCACCGTGTCGGGATTTTGGCCACCGCTAACAAGATCTCACAAAAGTGAGAAGTTATTAGCAGTGGGAACCAGGGTGCACCGGCCTACCATGTTTCCGTTCCTCCAGGACTGATCCCAAAGGACAAGAAACACGGCTTCAAGGCTCACTAGGAGGTAACCCGACCACGTCACCCCAACCTAACCTAACCTAACCTAACCTAACCTAACCTAACCTAACCTAACCTAACCTAACCTAACCTAACCTAACCTAACCTAACCTAACCTAACCTTTTTTTTTTTTTTTTTTTTTTTTTTTTTTTTTTTTTTTTTTTTGGTAACGGGTGGGAATCTGCAACCAGATAAACAATTACTGGGGGAAGTAATTGAATTATGTGAGGTTGTCGGGACTCCGACGACTCACTAAACCACACCCGGTGGCCGGCCTCATTGCATGTCAAGGGGCTCCGGGATCTCCATACGGAACGCACCGGTGCCCCTCTCGCAATTGCCTGTGGAGCACAAGTCCCAGGAATGACACCCATAGTCACGCCCGGCACCTTGAAGGTGCTCACAGCGACAACTTGCCACAAGTTGCCGCCGCCTTCCCGAGATCCGCATACGGGCAGCCAGAGTCCCCAACTCCAACTACCCGCGGACCCGAAAAGACCCCTGCTCGGCAGGGGCTACCGCTCACCCCCCCTCATGGGGGGGCAGGCAGCGCGGGGCGGCCGTTGCCGACGCCCCGCTGCCGCCTCCTTCTCCGAGCGGGATTGGCCCTCTCCCGATCTCGCTCGGCGGCCTCTTTCCGAACCATTACGGTCTCACAGAAAGAGGCCACGGCCTTCCACGCCGTCTCATCTGCCAACATAGTCTCAACTATGCTTGGCAGAGAGAGATCCTGCCCGATCCTGTTGACCAGGATTCCGCGCTCCACACACCATGCTGAGCAATGCTCCAGCGTGTGCTGCGCCGAATCCAAGTCCCACCCACAATGGTGGCATTGTGGTGTCGGTTCGCGTCCGATCCTACTCAGATACTCACCGAAGCATCCATGCCCCGTGAGTATCTGAGTAAGCCTATAGGTGACGCTTCCATGTTGCCTTCCCAGCCAGGCTTCGAGGTCTGGTGCAATGGCGCCGACGACGCGTTGGCGCGAGCTTCCTGGCTCCTCGAGCCGCTCGCGCCACCTAACGAGCGCACGCCGGCGCTCTTGCACCCGCACTTCAGCAGGCGTGTTCTCGCCCATGGCATCCTGACGGAGGCGCACGTATACTCGTGCGTCCATCTCCGCCAAGATGTCGAGGGGCGGGAACCGCGCCAAGATGCTGGCCGCCTCATGGGATATCGTCCGATACCCCCGTGCGATCCGGATGGCTATAGAACGTTGTAGGCTATTAAACAATAGCCTATAACGCCTAACACCCGCCAGTCTATGTGACCAGACGGGCGCTCCGTAGAGAGCCATCGATCGCACCACCCCTGCGTAGAGGCGGCGAACGCCCTCCCTAGGTCCCCCGAGATTTGGTAGCAGTCTATGCAAAGCACCCACTACCCTCTGAATCCGGGGGACGGAGCGGCTGAAGTGCTCCCCGAAGTCCCAGCGACTGTCCAGGGTAAGGCCGAGGTACTTAAGGTACCGCCCCACCTGGACATCAACGTCACCCACGCGAACCGACAAGCTGGGTGGTTCCCTTCCCCTCGGGAACTTGTGGAACCACAGCGCCTCGGTCTTATGAGGCGCTATCCGCAGACCCAGCTCGTGGATCTTGTCCACGACACATGCCACACCAAGCTCGGCGAGCCCTTTGGTCCTGTCGAAGGAGTCCCCACCAGCTAATACAAGCGTGTCATCCGCATAGCAGACGACTTGCACGCCGGCGGGGAGATCGACGCGCAGGACCGCGTCGTATGCAAGGTTCCACAGGAGGGGCCCTAAAACAGACCCCTGCGGAACCCCACAATACACCTCCCTCTCGTGCAATGCACCGTCCCTGCCCACGTACTGCACACATCTGTCGCGCAGATACGCGCCAACAATGCGCTGCAGGTAGAGGGGCACTCCGTGAAACACGAGTGCCTCCCTGATCGCCCTCCAGGGCAAGGAGTTAAAGGCGTTAACGATGTCTAAGGACACCGCCAGCACCCTCCCGCCCCGGGACACTACCTGGTCCGACAGCGTACGGACACGAAGAATCGCGTCCACCGTCGAACGCGCCTGCCGGAAACCGAACTGGTTATCCGACAGGTTGGGGCCTACCTGCCACAGATGTGTGCATAGACGGGCGGCAATTATTCTCTCGAATAATTTGCCAGCCTCGTCCAGCAGGCAGATGGGACGATACGCAGAGGGAGAGTCCGCGGACCTGCCGTCCTTCTTCAAGAGGACCAACCTTGCCTTCTTCCATTCCTTGGGGAACACACCAGTACAGAGGCAGCTATCAAAAAGCCGCCTCAATTTGTCCCCCAAACCGGCGGATAGAGCCAGCACCCAAGCCCGACCAGGTATTCCGTCAGGGCCAGGTGCTGTATTACGAGCCCTGAGGCGCTTTACGGCTCGGTCCAACTCCTCTTCGGATACCCCCATATCATCGGCCCAGATGTTCGGGTCCGATGAAGACACGGGGGTAGAGGGACTGTCCTGGACCCTTGGGAAGAGTGTATCAACCACTCCCCCCACGAGCACTGGGTCCAGGGTTTCCGTCAGTGGAGGGACCCATGCGCGGAGCTTGCCCAGTACAGTCTTGTACGGGCGGCCCCATGGATCCCTATCCAGTCCCTCGAGGAGTTCGCTCCAGGACCGAGACCTGGCTTCAGCTATGGCGCCTTGGAGCGCCTTTGTCGCACCTCGGTATACCTCGTAGGCTCTATCCGTCTCTTCGGCAAGGGCTCGCCTTCTTCTCCGGGCTCTGGTGTACAGGCGTCGGGTGCGCAGGCATGTCTCGCGCAGCCGCGCAAGCTCCTCCGACCACCAGTACACCGCCCTACGCTTCGTTGGCCTGGCTCGGGGCATGGATGCGTCACAAATCGACGTCATCGTTGCCCGGAACCAGGCTGCCTCCCTCACAGGATCAGGCATGGCGTGGCCATCCGGCCAGGCCGCGACGATGGCTGCGGCTTCGAACAGATCCCTGTCGAGCCGCTTGAGGGCCCATCGTCGCGGCGGGCTGCCATCGCGGCGGGACGCACGGTCCGGGGGGCGGAGGGCCACATTAAAAACAATGTGGCGGTGATCGGATAAAGTGACCACCTCTTCCGCTACTCTCCATCCCGACACCATGTGTGTGGCAGAAGGAGTCGCCCAGGATATATCCACGATCGACTCCCCCTGCCACCGCACACATGTGCTTACGGACCCCCGATTTAGCAATCGGAGGTCTATACCCGCCGCCCATTCAACAATGGTCTCTCCTCTAGGGTTGTTTTGGGGACTCCCCCACTCACTAGAGTGAGCGTTGAAGTCGCCCAAGACAAGCACGGGACGCGGAAGGCACCTGCGAATGCAATTACCCACCGCGTCCAGGTACACCTCAAACTCGACCAGTGTACAGTTGGGAGAGATGTAGCAGCCCACAACGGCTAGGCGACCCCATTCCGTGGCCACGAAACCCTGACCCTTCTCCAGAAGGGCACAGGGGGGGTCACCTTGGTTGCCGCCCCAATAAATAGCGACGGAGTCCAAATCGTCCCCAAACCATCGAGCGTGATCCGGAATACGATAGGGCTCCGCGACTACGGCAAGTGCAATGGACCACTGCGCGAAGGTTTGCAGGACAAGATCCTGCGCGCTCCGGCAGTGGTTCAAATTGCACTGGAGGACTCGTATGGTGTGATCCATTACGAGGCCTCCATGCCTTCCTGGGGCGAGCCTTTAGGACCCGACTTAGCGGCCCCTTCTGTTGGGGCCGCTTTTCCTTCCGGTGCTGGGGCTGGAGGAGATGGTTTCCTCTTACCCTTACCCTTAGGTGGGTGGCACTTCTTGCTGCCCATCCTATGGTCAGCCTTACAGCCCTTGTCGGTGCACAGCGGACATTTGTGCGGACGTGTGCACTGGCTCGCCTTATGGTCGGCTTCGCCGCACGCGTAGCACAAGCTACTACGGTCCACTGTGCCCTGACAAGTGCTGCGTACGTGCCCGTACTCCAAGCACCGGAAGCACTGGAGTGGCCTCGAGGTCAGATAGTCGACCCGGGCCTTCACCCATCCGACAACAACGTGCTTTGCCGCTGCTAGTTTCCGCACGGAAACTAGTGGACAACGGACCCATACCGTGCCCAGGGCAGTGGGTGAGCGACGTATTTCGCCCACCCGCACGTCGATGACTGAGCAGCCTCCGGCCTCGGCAACCGCAGTCTGCACCTCTTGTGGTGTGACGCTGTCATCGAGGTCCTTCAGCCGCAACTCCCCCGTTTTCACTGGGCGCGCAACACGCACACCCAGATCCTTGAGGGCCACGCTCATGCGTTCAGCCAGTTTGTCGGCTTTGGAGGCGCAGTCGGGTCCTGACACCTCCAAAATGAGACCTCCAGTAATAGCTTTTTTGGAGCGAACGTTTTCCACCCCGAACTCAGCCAGCTTTATGCGGGCCTTGGCAGCCGCCATAACTGCAGCGAGAGTGACCTCCGAACCCTCCGGAACCGTCACTGTGATCGCCGCAGATGTCGGCAGCCGCTCAGGCCTAACAACAGCCTTGGGGCCTTCTTTGAGGCCAGCCTTCATTGGAAACTTAGGGCCAGCTTTGGGACCAGCCTTCGGGCCAGCCTTCGGGCCAGCCTTGGGACCAGCCTTCGGGCCGGCATTGGGGCCAGTCGACGGGCCGATTTTCGGGCCGGATTTTGTCGGCGGTGGAGCCCTCTCCTTTTCCTTTCTCTTCTTTTTCCCAACCACTGTCGCCCACGAGGAGGCCGATGCCTTTGACACCTGCTCCTCGGGAGACCACGACTGCACGGGTGGCAGGGAAGCGACTGGCATAGGACGACTTCTCGCCTCACCAGTAGGACCTTTCGAAAGGCCTGGGCGCACTGCTGTTCCAGCCTGCAAAACAGAAGAAGGCTGAGCTCTAAAAGCCGCAGCCAGCTTCTGGTCCATTAGAGCGCCAATGCGCTCCATAAACCGGCCTTCCCATTTTGTCCCTCCGACAGCAGGTGGTGATGCCGCCGGTTCGGCTGCGCTACCAGCGCCAGCCTGGGGACTGTTTTGCTGACGGATCGCATCCGTCAGCTTCTCTACCTTGGTGGAGAGGTCAGCCAGTTTGGCTCGCAGCTCGGCATTCTCCCGCTCGAGCCGCTCCACATTGTCGTCCACGAGGAAACGCTGTGTTGTTTCCCTCATAATGGCCTCAGCCCTTCGCGCTGAAATGCGCAGACCCTTGATAAAATCGCCGCGCAAGTTTTTGGACCTGTCGGCGATTTTCTCAATGGTCTGTAATTCGACCACCATGCAGGCCTCCAACTCCGATGTTGGCAGTGCTCGCAATTCTCCCCCTAAGTCATATGCCGACGGCAGGTTTGCCTTGGACCTTATGGTCAGGTCAGGCACGACTTCGGGATTGAAAGCCTCTTCCTCCTCTCTGTCCTTCCGGTCTTTAAGGAACGAGGCGCGCTTGGACCCAGTGTCCGAGGCGTCATCGTTCTCCTTCCTTGTACGCTTTCGTATACCGCGCTTCGCCTCCGATGCCGTCGAAGCAACAGAAGCAAACGAGGAGACGGACATGACAGAGCCATCTGACTCCTCACCTCCATCACTCGCAGCTTTCGCCGGCACCTTTGGCTTCACGAACGAAGCCTCCTTCCCTCTACCAGCCGCTGCCGAAGCAACCGCTGCCGCTGCCGAAGCAGCCATCTTCCGCGTCGACACGCGAGAAGACCCCCTTTCGTCTTGGCGTTTCTTTCCCCCCTCAGATACGGTGGGGTTGGATGCCGGAGCACCGTGGGATTCTTCAGCATCGCTGATACCCACCTGAGGTATTTCGTTTTTTAGATTCGCCATTGTCATGTTTTTTCCTTTTTGGAGGGGTGAGGTCCCCGTTTGGCGCCCTAGCGGCCGGGTTCCCCCCGACCATACTGCGTGTGTGAGCCCGGATGCGCACCGCAACCTCCCGCCCACGATCGCCATGTACAAACTTGTACACCGCGGTCACGGATGAGATGCGGCAGTGCAGATCCGGACTCACACACACAATACTCCCTTCGGCAGGCGCCGAAACCATATGTTGGGATTTGGCCTCCCCTGATCCTTCCTCGGATCCAACAAACTGGACGGCTCCCTGAGCGCGTCCCACCTACCCAGCGGAGAAGGAACTCCTTTCCTCCGCCAAGCTCCATCCGCAGTGCTCTATGATACACATAGAGACACGCGGAGAAGCCTCCGTGTCGGGTTTTCGGCCACCGCTAACAAGATCCCACAAAAGTGAGAAGTTATTAGCAGTGGGAACCAGGGTGCACCGGCCTACCATGCTTCCGTTCCTCCAGGACAAATCCCAGACGACCAGAAACACGGCTTCAAGGCTCACTAGGAGGTAACCCGACCACGTCACCCCAACCTAACCTAACCTAACCTAACCTAACCTAACCCATCCTTTAAATTTATAAAGTTCTATATTTTCTTCTGCTACAAAAATACAACCAGGTGCGCATTGGTACATACGCCTTCGGTCTAGTTTCTCCGTATTGTTATCAACGTTTTTGACCCATTTTTTGGACTTCTTCACACATTTAAAACCAAAATTTAAGTAAAAGTTAGTTTAAATTAAAATTTTGTCACTTTTTGGAGGTAATTTTCGTACTTGGAGCGAGATTTTTCTTCAGTTGCAGCTGAAACACCATCCCTCGACGTTCTCTAGTCGACCTGTAACAGAAACAAAAAATTAGCACGCGAAAATACGAAAATTTGCAAATCCAGTACAAAAAAGTTGATATACCGAGGTTAATTTCCATATGAAATTATCCTTTAAATTTATAAAGTTCTATATTTTCTTCTGCTACAAAAATACAACCAGGTGCGCGCGCGGAACGCGCGCGAAAAAATTTTTTTTCAAATTGCAGCTTTAATACCCCCCCCCTCACCCCTTCCCTCTCTGATCGTTCCTTTCACCTGATCGCTGCGGCCTATCCATTGTTTGGTATTGAGGTCCCGAGGAGGGACACGAAGGAATGGATAAGCCAAAGCCATCAAAGGCAAGGGTCCCTTCTAGACCGGAAGTCATGAGAAAGGAGGCCCTTATTCGAAGTGCGGAAGTGGCTGCTAGCGGTTCAGGGGTTAGGGGATCGACACCGACATCCGAGCCATCTTCCAGAGAGCAATCTCCTACCCCATCATCTCAGTCATCTGGAGAATCGACGGGGTCCACGACAGTGGTGTTTATGAGGGCTGCTGCAAACAAACTGTTCTTACATGCTAAAGAACAACTCGAGCAGTCTGGCAATCTGAAGAGCACGATTAAGGAGGGGGTGTTGGCTGATCTTTCGGCTATCTACGACATCGTTCTTAAATTGTGCGAGTCGAAGCAAACTTTACAGACGCAGATTGAGAAAATGAGGAGTCAAGTTCATCAGCAAATGTTAACTCAGGAAAAGGATCACACTAAGAGATTAGTCGATCTTAATAATGCCTTTACGGAGAAATTGACGAAGAAGGAGTCTGGTCCATCGCCTACTGAGATATTGGCTGAAATAAAATCCTTGCGCCAGATAGTGGTGTTCGACGTTCTTGAGGGCCAAAAAACTCAGCATCAGAAATGCCCAGCGCTGACGAACATCAATCAGCTTAAAAGCGAGATGAAGGAAGCGTGTGAGGTTATGAAAAACTGTACTCCAGCTGTACCAGCTGATACTGAGATGCTTCGAGAGGGCATACAGAGCCTAAAAGCAGCGCTGAGCGACCATAAAGTGCAGCTTGATACTGTGATGAGCACGCAAGGTATGTCCTACGCTGAGGTGGCCCGTAAACCAGTACCTCCGACGCAAAACCACGCTCTGATTGTGTCATCTTTAGACCAGGCGGACACTAGCGCGACGGTATTGGAGAAAATAAGAGGTGCAGTGGATGCGAGATCTACTGGTATACGCGTCGATATGGTACGGAGGGCGAGGGACCAGAAAGTGGTGATAGGCTGTAGAAGCCAGGAGGAAGTCCAGAAATTGCATGGTAGACTTCGAAATGAAGCAAAGGACCTTAAAGTGGAAGAGGCAAAGACTAAGGACCCATACGTCATCATCAGGGATGTTCTCTCCTTTAACACCGATGAGGATGTCGTGAAATCTCTCAAGACTCAAAATCCTCACATAACGGGGGACATCCCTGAGGCGGAATATAGGGCATCAGTAAAGTATAGACGAAGAGCGCGTAACCCTTTGGAGAGTCATATTGTCCTCCAAGTATCGCCTAAGTTATGGCAGAAGTTGACCACGGCGGGAATAGTCCATGTGGATCTGCAGCGCCGACCAGTGGCCGATCAGAGTCCGCTGCTACAATGCACGAAATGCCTTGGCTTTGGCCATGGGCGTAGATTCTGTAAGGTAGCAGCGGACTTATGCAGTCATTGTGGCGAGCCGCATCTGCGTAAAGACTGTCCAGCATGGACTGTTGGAGACGTGCCGTCATGTCGAAACTGCCGTATGGCGAAGTTGGACCGGCACGACCACAGTGCCTACGACATGGAATGCCCTACGCGACGCCGCTGGGACTCTTTAGCAAGGTCAAGTGTCGCATATTGTTAAGGGCTCTTCATTGATTCCGAATCAAAAGGGGAAGGGGTATAAGGGTAGAGTAAAAGCGACGACATGTAGTAAGATATATTACCAAAGATAGACAACGCACAAAAAGCGGCTGCCCTTACCTTACCTTGAAAACTGCACCAGTTGTGATAAATGTCCTATCTCGTTCATTAAAGGTTTATAAGACAGGCAGAAATGATGCGAAGAATCGGAAACTGCAAAAACAACAAATTTATTATTCCCCATGTAGAATTAGCACAAAAATAAAAATCATTAGGGAACTTAGTTTCGATTGAATTTAGGAAAATTTTACGGGTCATGGGGGGTTTTTCACAAAACTTTTTACAATATACATAGATTTAAACTAAAAGGCTTCACCAGAATATAATTACGATCCAGAGAAAGACGAATCAATTATCTCTAATAGTGGAATGCCCAATATATTTGGATAGGAGAGAGATGTTGTAAATAGAATCTAAAAGAGATATTAATCAACAAACACTTTATGAGGTGTTTTTGAGAGGAAGAAAGTAGGCATAAATTTTTAAAGAATTCTAATAACTGTAACGTCAAATTCGATAGAAAGAAATAAGACATGTCAAAACATCGAGGGGTGTTAGTCGGTATATATACAAATATATTATTATATGCTTTTATAATTATCGGTTTTAGTTGTGTAATGTATGTATATATAGATATATATATATATATAGGCAATATGTATTGGTGTATCGATATTCATATAATTTGTATATGAATATGTGATAGTTGAACAAATATGATCAAAACTGTGTATTTACTATATTTTTTAAAATATACCTAAATACGCAGGAATACGAATAGGAATAACTAATAATAGTACATAAATAATGAATAAGGACAATCTTAAACAGATGAGATTGTAACGGTATAGTTATTGCATATAAATGGAGTTGTATGCGAGGTTATACTTAAAAAATTAAGATAATTAAAACGTTATTATTATAGTTATTAAAATAAAGCTCAACAAAACATAATACATATGTGTGTGTTTACAAATATGAAGAGGGAAAAAAAAAAAAAAAATGTACATATATACATATATAATTATCATAAAACATAAAAACATGAATATGCAGCTATAAACTTTTTATACAAATTATAAATAAGCACAGTTGTAGACTCATTAGTTAAAATATTGAATAAAGTAAAATATACCAATGTAAAATAATGAAAACTAAAATACATTAAACATAGGTAAAAAACAATAAAAAAAAAAAAAAAATAAAAAAAAAACAAATAAAATTAAATAAATAAAAAAATAAAATAAAAATAAAAATATTTATATAAATAATAACTAAGCAAAATTTAAGATTCATTTGTTGCAACATCGAGTAAGTAGAAATTTACCAATGTAAAATAATTAAAGCTAAAATACATTAAATATAGGTTAATAAAACAGTAGAAAGCATGAGTGCATAAAAATCTAGATTCTTAATAAGGAACATATAATAAAATTAAAGAAGTGTTGATAAAAAGCATGGCACATGCGCAGTCGAACCCTTTGGCAAGGCCAGCATGTTTCGATTGCGGAAGTGCCATGCCATGTAGATAACAATGGCTCTGACTATTGTCAGAGGAAAAAATACGAAGTTTAGATAATTCAATATTATCTAAATTAAAAAAAAAAAAAAAAAAAAAAAAAACCTAACCTAACCTAACCGGTGCAAATTTTAGCTTAAGCTTTTCACCCCACTGCAAGATAACAGCCAGAGCTCGGTTCATCTTCTCCTCCAGCTTACAACCATCAGATGCAGCCGCAATCATCAGGATGTCATCTGCAAAGGCTTGCACACGTACACCCCCTGTTTGCGCTTCTTAATATTTGAATTTTGGCGGCATTCCTACACGCCGGCGACGACAGCGGCCGCTCGGCCAATCACAGGCCGGGATGGCTAACCAGTGGCGCCCCCACACGCACCACAAGAAAAACACTCGTGAATCGAAGAAGTCGAGAAAATTCATGGCGGCAGCGCGAGCGCAAAAATATAAAGAAAAACGGCAATCTCTTTTCGGTCGGTGCTGGTTCGATGCCCGGCTTGGCAAACCATAATAAAACTGAAATACTATATTGTGTGTGTGAAAACTGTGCAGAGTGCAGTGCAAATTTGGAACATCTTTCCCGCGCCTGGAGTCGTGAGAGTCAAAGGTACGTGGGTTGCTCCAAGTTCATGTTTTGAGGCTGCAAACAAATAATAATTTTACTACGTGTTCTCCCGAACATATTTCCTTCGAACCGGATCGGAATTTAGGTAATTTTGGGTCTCAAATTGAGTCTGGGAACTTTGGGTTTAGTGGGACCGCGTGTCGTGTTCATTCGGTTATTTCCTCATATTTCGGTTGGATTATAGTTATTTTTTGGTTATCTATTTTTGGGGATCAGTTTGGGAGTCCATCATAACCATGGCGCTCTTGAAAGGCCATATTTCCAAGTTTAAAATTCGGTACGACTGGTTCCTTCACACGGTAGAAATGGCGGACGGCAAAACGAAGTCGACCAGCCTAATGTCTACTCGGTTAGATAAATTAGCGACTTATTTTGATATACTAACGGAAGCATACGAAGGCATATTAAATGCATGTACGAATGATGCGGAACACACAGAAATAATAAAAAAGTATGAAAAATTATATGAGGAGGCTACGGAGTCATACAATAAATTGGAAGCGATTTCGGCCGGTTTTCCTAGCACGGCGGGTACGTTCATGCCGACGGATAGCGCGCCTACGGCAAGGTTGCCACGGATCAACCTTACTAGCTTTGACGGAGATGTATTCTCGTGGAATAGTTTTATTAGCTTGTTTAGCTCGCTAGTGCTTACTCGGACAAATATTTCAAAGACGGAAAAGTTCCATTACTTGTTTTCTAATGTTGAAAATGAACCCAAGTCCCTAATAAGGCATCTTCCAATGATAGATTCCTCCCTTGATACGGCTTTAGAACTCTTACGAAGTAGGTACGAGAATATACGGCTACTTGCGGATTCGCACATTTCGCGAATATTACATTTACCGGTATTAAAACAAGCGACCGGGCTTCGGACTAAAATACTGAACCCATTATTGGAATCCACTCGGGCTTTGAAAAATCTAGGTTTACCTACGGATCAGTGGAGCTATTTACTATTTTACATTAGCTTGAATAAGTTACCAATTGATATCAAAACCAGATTCGAACAATTACACGGCGGGAATCATAGTACATTACCTACATTCGAAACATTATCGGAATTCCTGAGTAATGAATGCAGATTGATAGATACGGCGACTGAGCCGGCTATTTATCCAGAATCAGGACACGGACACAGCTCTGAGCGTCCTCGCAGAGGCGAACGCGCTATTCATTTAGGTAAAATTACTCATACTGAAAACAATAACAAGTGTGCCTACTGTGCCATACCGGGTCACACGATTTATGACTGTTTTAAGTTTCGAAAATTAGACAGGACAGAACGAAAAAATGTAGTGCGGAGTAAGTACTTGTGTTTCAAGTGTTTCGGTGATCATTCGGCGGTTGAGTGTACTCGCGTGATTCAGTGCTCATTGTGCGGTCATTCGGGACATGATAGCATGATATGTTTAAGTTATCCGCGTCCGATCAACGGGGATCAAGAGAGCGGTATGCAGGGCGCTCGGAACGCGCATGTTTCACCGCGGGACAGATGGAACGGAGCGAGGGCCGGTGTTGAGCGCGGACGTAACCGGGTCCAAGGGTACCGCGCTGACACTGTTGGTTCCGCCCCACCTGCCCGTCGGTCGGATTCGACACGGTTTTCAGCGCCGCTACCTAGACCAGGTTATCAGGGGCACGTTGACAGAGGTGATGTGCGGAATGGTTGGAATCGAACCCGGGACGATCGCGATAATGCGCGCGATACTGAGACCAATCGGAGGTGGTCTCGAGGGCCGAGCCCTACGGAGGCTCGCCGCCCCGCCATATAGCAATTACAGAAAACATGTAATACTGCTTCAGCGCCCATGTTACCATCCAATGTTACTTTACCTACGGCCATTATAGAAATTCAAGCATCGAACGGTGAGTTTATACTGGCGCGTGCTTTATTAGATACTGGGGCTGAAGTAAGTGTTGTGCGTAGTGATTTAGTCTCTGCGTTACGGTTAAAGCGGTTTTACTCACTTATACGTCTGAGTGGGATCGGAGGTACCCATACGGGTGATAGTACACACATTGTTACAATTAATTTTAGGCCTATGCGGACAGGCAAACCTTTATTATCGGTTACGGCGGCATTATTAAAAAATCCCACTGCATATTTGGCACAAAAGATAGGTATTTCTTCACAGAAATTGAAATTAAAATTAAATTCAGATGACGGTGTCTGGAATGATTCTCAAATAGACATAATATTAGGTTCAGATATCCTCGGTCAAGTATTGAATCAGGCTATTGAATTAGAGGGCAACGGTCCCTATGCGTTGAACACAATTTTTGATTATGTGGTGCTCGGTCCTACGGAACCTTCTGATCAATTAGGTACTGAAACTTTACCACAATATGTAAATCGGACAAGTCTTCATTCAGGTGTCACTTTAGCTGACCAAGTTGAGCGATTCTGGCGTTCAGAGGAACCCCCTGGACGGCCATTGAAGGATCCCTCGGACATTCAGTGTGAGGAATTGTTTAGTAGTACTGTGTCACGTGGTCCGGACGGCAAGTTTACAGTGCGTTTACCACTCACACCCAATCACATGTTAGGTGACACAAGTCAAATTGCACTACGTAGGTTTTTGTCTATTGAACGTAGAATGGAAAGACAACCTGAGTACAAAGCTAAGTATGTGGAATTTATGTCGGAATACATAAGTCTCGGCCACATGCAATTAACTAATTTTGATGCTAATTCTAATGAGCAACATTACATTCTATCACATCACGGAGTTTTTAAGAAGTCAGGTGACACAAATAAAATTAGAGTCGTTTTCGACGGCAGTGTCCGGTCTAGTAATGGTGTATCATTGAACGATTGCTTATATTCGGGTGAACGGTTACAAAATGACATTACGGACATCATCATTAATTTTAGGGTTCCTCTTTTGGTTTTTACAACTGATGTAAAAATGATGTTCCGCCAGACCCGGATACATCCGGATGACCGGAAATACCAGCTTATTTATTGGAGAGCTTCTAAATCGGATCCACTTCAACTTTACGAACTAACCACCAATACCTACGGTTTAAAGTCGAGTCCTTTTGTCGCGATTCGTTGTCTTCATCAACTTGCGACTGATGAACGGCATAGGTATCCTCGGGCGGCTAAGTTATTGGTTAAACAATCCTACGTTGATGACCTGAATGGGGGTGGGGATACGTTGCAAGAGGCCAAGGCGTTGCAGAACGAATTAGTGGCTCTTATGAGTTCAGCCGGTTACGAACTTAGGAAATGGTCGTCCAACGACCCGCAGTTGTTACGCGATCTGCCCTCGGATCATTTAGGAACCCCTCGGACATTTGACGAAGAGACGGACGGTACCGGATTTGTTAAGTTTTTAGGTATTCAATGGAATCCTAATTTTGATAATTTTACGTATAGGTATCAGCTACCTCGTGAAGATAATGTTACACGGAGAGTAATCTTATCTACAGTCGCTCGGTTGTTTGATCCTCTCGGTTGGATCTGCCCGGTTGTTTTCCGGATGAAGCTTTTACTACAGTCATTACTTAGTAGTGTTGATGATTCACGCAAAATTGAATGGGATGCAGTTGCATCTCCGGATATAGTTCGTCAATGGTTAAATATAACTACGGATCTACCTAATTTACAACAGCTTTCTATTCCTCGTTGTATCAAAACGGCTAGGGATGTTAGATATTCATTGCACGGTTTTTGTGACGGCTCGTCACTAGGTTATGCGGCGGCGGTTTATGTGCGTACACAGCACTCTGACGGTACAGTTCTTGTACGTTTACTGATAGCTAAGACTCGGGTGGCACCGCTTAAGTCGAATCGCACTATTCCTAAACTTGAATTAAGCGGCGCGACGTTATTGGTAACGCTACTCAACCATGTATGTTCGTCGGTTGAATACGACATGGATTTTGATGAGGTCATAGGCTGGTGTGACAGCACTATAGTGTTGGCTTGGCTTCGGACGCCACCACACAAACTTCAAGTATTTGAAGGGAATCGGGTTGCTCAAATCAATTCGTCCAAGGTCACTATTCAGTGGAGGCACATACCGGGAACCATGAATAGTGCGGACGTAGCCTCGCGCGGTGCGACGGCGGCGGATTTACTGTCGAATAGTAGCTGGTGGGAGCCACAGTGGCTGTGTGATCCACCAGATCGATGGCCAAAGAATTGTGTGGAATTGTCCACAGAGTCATTACCGGGACTCAAGGCCAAGGTTGTTAATATCGGAAATGTAGAATCAGAATTTGATATATTAGAAAAATTCAGTTCATTTGAAAAATTGGTTAATGTCACGGCTTATATTTTACGGTTTGGTAGTAGGAATATTAGAGGTAAATATCACGGTATTAATATTTCGGTTTCGGAGCGGCGAAATGCCATTTCTCATTTAATTCGGTCGGTTCAAGATAGGTTTTTTCATAACGAAATAGTAGCCATACGGTCGGATAAGCCTATTACAAATTCATTACGGAGATTGAATTTGTTTATAGATAAGGAAAACATAATTAGGGTAGGCGGTCGGATTGATGCGGCAAACTTGCCATATGACGCAAGGCATCAAATATTGTTACCAAGCAAGGGTAAATTCACGGAATTATTGGTCACTTATTATCATCGGAACTATTGTCATTGCGGAGCTAACACACTTGCAGCTATTTTGTCTCGGTTTTATTGGATACTTTCGGTTCGGCGGATCACTCGGTTTATTACTTTTCGGTGCATACCATGTTATCGGTCTAAGGCTCGTCCTACACAGCCTTTTATGGCGGACTTACCGGCGGATAGAATAAGACAAGCGCGCCCATTTGAGGGAGTTGGTACGGATTTTGCGGGACCATTTTACATTAAAACGAGTACCCTACGGAACTCTAAAATTGTAAAATGTTATTTATGCGTATTTGTCTCTTTGAGCACTAAGGCTGTTCACTTAGAAATTGTTTCTGATTTAACGGTCGAGGCCTTCGTGGCTACACTCACTCGGTTTGTGTCCCGTCGGGGACTACCGTCACTAATACGGTCGGATTGTGGTACGAATTTTACAGGAACGGATAAATATATTAAGGAACTTTACATATTCCTTCGTGACAACCAATCAAGTATTGAACGACATCTCGGCAGACAAGAAATAACATGGTTATTCAATGCTCCATCTAGTCCTAATCACGGCGGGATATTTGAAGCTGCGGTAAAATCGGCTAAAACTCACGCTCGGAGAGTACTAGGTGAAACTCGATTAACGTTCGAGGAACTGTCGACATTCTTCACAAAGGTAGAAGCGGTTATGAATTCTCGGCCTTTGTGCCCGCTGAGCTCGGACCCAGCTGATCTCGAGGTTCTTACCCCGGGACATTTTTTAATCGGTCAAGCTTTAGTAGCGCTCCCGGAATACCCGTACATGGAAATTAATATGCCTCGGTTGTCTCGGTTTCAACAAATTCAAAAATTAACTCAACATTTTTGGTCACGATGGAATATGGAATATTTACATACACTTCAACAGCGGTATAAATGGACATCTCATACTGATCCACCGAAGTTAGATGACTTGGTTTTGATTAAGGAGGACAATCAGCCGGCCTCTCATTGGAAACGGGGTAGGTTAATCAAATTATTGCCGGGGAAAAATGGGGTAATAAGAATAGCGGAAGTTAGGACCCTATCTGGTGTCCTAGTAAGGCCCATTTCTAAACTATGTAGGTTGCCTATTGACAATTAGGAACCAAGGGGGCCTTGGTTAGTGGGGGGGATGTTTGCGCTTCTTAATATTTGAATTTTGGCGGCATTCCTACACGCCGGCGACGACAGCGGCCGCTCGGCCAATCACAGGCCGGGATGGCTAACCAGTGGCGCCCCCACACGCACCACAAGAAAAACACTCGTGAATCGAAGAAGTCGAGAAAATTCATGGCGGCAGCGCGAGCGCAAAAATATAAAGAAAAACGGCAATCTCTTTTCGGTCGGTGCTGGTTCGATGCCCGGCTTGGCAAACCATAATAAAACTGAAATACTATATTGTGTGTGTGAAAACTGTGCAGAGTGCAGTGCAAATTTGGAACATCTTTCCCGCGCCTGGAGTCGTGAGAGTCAAAGGTACGTGGGTTGCTCCAAGTTCATGTTTTGAGGCTGCAAACAAATAATAATTTTACTACGTGTTCTCCCGAACACCCCCATACTGAGTCTGCTCTAAAACTTGGTCCAACAAAACATTCCAGAGGATCGGTCCACAGGTTGAACCCTGTATACAACCCCTGTTGGTATCTCTTTCGATGGTCTCTCCCAAATAACGAAGCCTCACTCTCCTCTTCGACAGATAATCAACAATAAGGCGCACGATGACACCATCCACCTTCTTTTCGTGCAGCTGCTGGATGATCACCGGCCACCACGCATTATCAAATGCACCTTCTATGTCCAGCGACACCATGACCACTATCTTCTTCTGTTCCAGATTCCTTCTAACCACAGCCAAGCCATCGTACAGGGCATCCTCAGTACTACACTGCGGGGTAAAACCATACTGAAGCGGACTCAAGCGTCCCTCCCTGCCAAGCTGCCACTGCAACCGGTTCACAAAGAGCTTCTCCAGCATTTTCCCCAGAACCGGTAAAAGTCCGATAGGTCTGTATGACTTCGGTTTAGTATAATCATCCCTTGCCGGCTTTGGGATCACCTTAACGGTGGCCAACTTCCAGATCGTCGGAAAGCATCCCCACCTCAAACATAACGAGAACAAACTAAGAACCAGGGCTTTATTACAAACAAAAGCCTTAAGGCAAATATCCAAAGTGAGCCCATCCCCCCCCGGAGCCTTCTTAGAACTCATAGAGCGAAGGACAACCTCAAGCTCCGTTCCAGTGAAAGCAACCAAGTCACATGCCTGCACACAGTATACCTTACTTGCTGCAACCAGCCGTACCACTTTATTTCTAAGGTCCGCCTGATCAGGCGTATCGTGCATGGGGTCATCCCGAGGGTAGAACGTTTCCGCCAACAGCGCTGCAGATCCCCGCTCATCAAGAGAGGAACCATCTGGCTTCTCCAACAGTCTGTCCTCAACACGAGCCGAACAAATCTCCATTATCCAGTAGGATCTTTGCCAGATAGTCTCCCTTTTCTCTCCCATACAGAACTCTTTCCAGCTCTCAGTTACAGCTGACTCTATGGCTTGCTTATATTCAGCCCTAGCCCCCAAGTACTGGTCAACCACGAACTGCCTCCTCCGTAGATTGGCCTTAGCAACCCTTCTCCTGCATCTCACCATCTCAGCCTTTAGCCGGACAAGTTCAGCCGTCCACCATCTGCAGGCTCTCCCTATTTTCCTCGGTTGAAGACGAGGAATGGCTGCATTGCACGCACTAATAATGCAATCCGTGTATTTTTCCGCAACGAAATTCACACCCTCACCGTCCTCCACCACAGACACACAATGCTCCAGATTGAACCTGCTCAACTCCTCATTAAATTTGTCCGTGAACTCTGACCAATTCGCCTTTTCTTCATTGTAGACCCTGGTACCAGTAGTTGCATTGGAGGCAAGTCCCCCCACCCCAAGACACAGAGTGAACAGGACGGGCCTGTGGTCAGACAGCGTGCAGAACCGCTCATCAACGCGCCAGTTCACCACAGCACCCAATAGTGGCACAGAACACGCCGTCACATCAATGATGCTCGATGCCTCGCGCCCTCCACGAAGCACACAGAACGTCGGCTTACTGCCCTCGTTCACCACTTCGAGCCCGAGTTCCCCGAACGCATCCATCACAGCACGCCCCGCGTCATCCTCTTCATCACAACCCCACCAATGACTAACGGCATTAACATCACCACCCAACACCAGTCTATCGGTTCTCATCGCCGCCACTATCCTCTTTATTGTGCATATATAAGCATCCAAATCCAACTCTTTGTCCAAATAAACGCTGACAATACCTATTCTCAAATTGTTAACCTTAACTATTACACCCAAAATATCCTCAGTTATAAATTTAGAACTCTCTATGCACTCTACGCTACCATCAGTGATGACAATCGCAGACCGAACGGGCTTATTAACATCACGGCTCTGACTCTGTACGACTCTGAAACCACTTGGCACGACCATGTGAGCTTTAACTCCCACATATGGCTCCTGCAACATCAAAACCTGACAGCCACGTATCGTAGCCTCCCGCATACATTCATGCGTCGCAGCTCTTCCTCTGCCCAAGTTATACTGCACCAGCTTTAAGGTCTGTAGAGGGGCAGGATTAGTGCCCTTAGCAATAGCGGACGGCCAGTCTAGCTAACCGATCCCATCTTCTCCACTCCGGACAGTTATAGCTATAGGCGGGGTGCGCACAATCCTGCAGGTGCTTACCAAGGCAGTTGATACACTGAGGGCTCGCTCTCTGGTCGGGACACTCACGAGTTTCATGGCTTCCCGCACAATGGCCACATTTTGGCTCCAGAGCCTTGCAGTCCCCAGCTTTGTGCGAGGAACCGAGGCACCGGTAACATTGAACTAGAGGTGACTGGTCAATCGCGGTAACCATCTGATACCCCAATCGCACCCTACGGTCTGTAAGAGCCCCCCACACCCCCGGGCTCACCTGAACCACAACATTATTTAAACCAACATTACGCCCCTTAATCCGTCTAACCACCCTAACCTTTCTATCTGTTTCAGGTACATTGCTAAGCAGAGCAACGTTCTGTTGCAGGAGTGCTTCCACAACCTTAGCATCACTGAGTTCAGAAATGACACCGATGAGACGCAGCAGAGGATACTTCTCCCGCGGCTCCGACACCGTGAACTCATCACCAAGCCCCTTAATCGCTTCACCCATTGCCACCCGCTCACGTTCCGATTCCAATGATATGGCCACCCGACTATTCCTACACTTGCGAACCCCGTTTACACCAACACCTAGTTCAATTACATCCACCCCCTTCTTGATCATAGATATAATCTGATCACCTGTATGGGTAGGATTCTTCGATTCCACCATAATCGGGTACCTACTACGCACAGCTGCAGCATACAAACCTCCAGAGACATGTCTAGGGGTCAGATGGACCCCTACTGAACTTAACCTCTCCACATCCCCAAGTGGCCCAGCAAGAGCCCCAGCACCAGAATAATCAGAGTCAGGAACTGAAGCCATAACAGGTGGCCTTAGTTGATGGCACTCTTCACGAAGAGCACGCACCTCCTCAACCAACCTACCTACCTGATCACAAACCTCCACAGGGCCAGAGCTCGAGCTCCCAACTGCCTCCTTGAGCTGCTCCTGAACCCCCATCATAAGGAAGCGGGTAGTCTCAGCCTCTTTGAAACTCTTCTTACTAAGTTCCTTCAACTCGTCTAGGTTAGCCTGCACACTAGACTGCAACCCCTCCAACCTTGCCACCTGCGCCTTATGCAACCGAGTGGCCTCTTTCTCCAAAGTAACCCTAGACCTCTCTTCCTCTGCTATATGACGGGTTCGAGAGTCCGACAACAACACGGTAACAAGGAAATTGAAATACCATACTCCAAGACTGGAGATGGCTGGTGTTGAATTGAAGTATGGAGCTAGTCTTAGAATATTAGGGTTAACTATTGACCCCATGCTAAGTTTTCGTCAGCATCTCGAAGTGATGGTTAAGAAGGTGGTAGCGTTCTATAGGGTAGTTTCAAGAGCAGCACGCGCGCAGTGGGGTCTTAACTCTGATATTTTAAGGCTAATTTACATGGCTGTTGTGGAGCCGACGGTGTTGTACTCGGCAGGCTGCTGGGCTGTCGTTTCTAGTAAAGTTTACGCAGAAACGGTGCTTGACAGACTTACTCGTTCTTTCGCTATTAGGATTAGTAAAGCTCATCGCACGGTCTCCTTAGTGTCAAGTGTACTATTGGCGAGGATAATACCTCTGTCGTTGAGGGTCAAAGAGCATTCCTGTGTATACAGAGTAAAGAGAGGAGAGGAACTTGCGGGTTTGCCTGGACGGAGTATTGAGCTCAGGAGGAGTCCTTATTCACTGCCTCACCCGGCGGAGCGGTTGAGGCTGGAGTTTGGACTGATTAAGTCCCGGGAGGATGTGGAGTCTCTTGAAACTGATGGGCTGGTTCTTTATACGGATGGTAGTAAGCTGGAAGGTAAGGTTGGGGCGGCGGTTAGCGCCTGGATTGATGGGGTGGAGGTTCGGTATGCTAGCTTTCGTCTTGAAAATTTTTGCAGCGTCTTTCAGGCTGAACTTTCGGCTATACTTTGGGCACTTACTATTATTAGAGAAAGAAAGGACAGAACAGTCAGTATCGCTAGTGACTCGAGGTCGGGTCTGGAAGCGATTTGTGACCCAAACTCAGTTAACCCGCTAGCGGTCGATATCAGGGCGGGTATCTCTCAGTTAGGAGTTGAGGGTGTAGTTGTGACTCTGTTCTGGGTAAGAGCTCATTGTGGAATTGTGGGTAATGAGAGGGCAGATGAACTCGCAAAGAATGCAGCACTTAAAAATAAGCAGTTGCCAAGGTATGATAGGTTCCCATTGTCTTTTGCTAAGCATTCCACCAGGGTCAATACCTTGGAGGAATGGCAGCATACCTATGAGACGGCCACTTCAGGGTCTACTACAAGATTATTTTTTAAAAGTGTAAAGTTAGCCTATGGGGTTTTAAGGGAGTTAGCACTAGACAACTACCTAGCACAAATATTCACTGGACATGGGGGGTTTAGGTTCTACTTACATAGGTTTAAGTTGGTAGAGTCTGCATTGTGCTCTTGTGGTGAGGATGTCCCTCAGACATTGGAACATGTTTTAATAGGCTGTTCTAGGTTTGGTAAGTTGAGGTACGACTGTGAGTGTAGTATTGAGACTGAAATATGTCTAGGCAATTTGGCGGTGATAATGCTTGAGTGTGGTCATAGACGTATTTTTCTTGATTTTGCAAGGGCGGTTCTTCAAAGAGTTGGGAGGGAGAATGGTTCATTTGTTATGTAGTTTGGCTGTTGTTTATTATAATAGTATTAAGTTGTAATGAAATTGTTAAATGTTTTGTTGTAATTAATTGTTTAATTTTGGTTTTCATCATGGTTGTATAGTTTTATATAGAATAGATACAAATGCAATTATTACTCTGTTAAATTTATGTTAAAGTTAAAAATTGTGTTATTTATATTATTGTTTAAGATTGTTAAAAGTAATTTATTGTTTTGAGCAGCCATTGCTTTGGGTAATCGGCGCCTTTTTGGTATTTTTATTATTAATATTTTATTAATGGTATTGTTTGCTAATTTAATTAATTATAAGTTGAGAATGATTTGTTATATAGTTTGTTCTTTGTTTATTATAATTGTTATGAAATTGTAGTAAAATTGTAATCAGTGATTATTTTTGTTAAGTTTGTTTTTCAGCATGGTTGTTTGTATTTATGCAGAGTAAATACAAATGCAATTATGTTGTTAATTATATATTGAGTAAAGTCTTAATAAATCTTGTTTATTGAGATAGTTTAATGATGTAATTAATTGTTTTGGTCAGCCATTATTAAGGAAAATATGTATTAAAAGAATGTTAATTATATTATTAGAATATTTATTGAAATTTGGGTAAATTATTATTTTTAATTGTTTAATTGGTTATTAATGTTATCGTTAACCGTTGTAGTTGAAATGGAAACTTTTGTATTTTGTATTCAGTTTATTTTGGTTATTTCTTTTTTTTGGTATTTTTATTGTTAATATTTTATTAATGGTATTGTTTGCTAATTTAATTAATTATAAGTTGAGAATGATTTGTTATAGTTTTCTTTGTTTATTATAACTGGTATGAAATTGTAGTAAAATTGTATTCAGTGATTATTTTTGTTAAGTTTGTTTTTCAGCATTGTTGTTTGTATTTATGCAGAGTAAATACAAATGCAATTATGTTGTTAATTATATATTGAGTAAAGTCTTAATAAATCTTGTTTATTGAGATAGTTTAATGATGTAATTAATTGTTTTGGTCAGCCATTGTTAAGGAAAATATGTATTAAAAGAATATTAATTATATTATTAGAATATTATTGAAATTTGGGGTAAATTATTATTTTTAATTGTTTAATTGGTTATTGCAATAATAACGTTACCGTTGTAGTTGAAATGGAAATTTTGTATTTTGTATTCAGTTTATTTTGGTTATTTCTTTTATAAGCTGTTTTATTGGTATAATTATGTTATCTTCGTGTAGCTTGATACTGTATTATGGTTTATTTGAATATGTGTAATTTTATCTTATTAATTTGTTTATTCGGTAGGATATGGGGTTAAATAAAGGAAAATTGGATAATTGGGGGGATTAAGGTAATTAATGTTGTTGCATTTTTATAGCAACAGGTATGGTTAGTCTCTAAAAAAAAAAAAAAAAAAAAAAAACCTAACCTAACCTAACCTAACCTAACCTAACCTAACCTTTTTTTTTTTTTTTGCTGTCGAGGGGGAAATCTTCAACAAGATACCCTATCACCTTTGAGGGTGTGATAGGGTTATGTGAGGTTGCCGGGACTCCGACCGACTCACTAAAACCCCCCCGGTGGCCATCCTCTGCGCATGTCGATGGGCTCCGGGATCTCCAAAGGAACGCACCGGTGCCCATCTCGCGCGGTGCCCTTTCGGGCCCATCCCGTGGTTGGCCCAAAAAGACCAACCACAAACACTCCCTCCAAGTTGTGGCAGCACAGGGTCCACACCGTGCTGCCACCGTCCACGGGCTCGTAGGAGGGTGGCCGGGGCCCTCACCCCAACCACCACGCGAGCCCAGTGACATCCATCTCTTTCACCACAAAGTCGCGAGAAAAACTCAGGACTTTGTGGAGAAAGAGAGAGATGGCACCTCCTTCCTGGCCGTCTTCTACCTTCCAAGCATAGTTCAGTCTTTGTACATAACTGGCTACGCCCGGAAGGTAGAGAGGGCAAAACACCTCTTCGCCGTTTATTCCCACATTTGCTTCC
This sequence comes from Epirrita christyi, assembly GCA_951392215.1. Lineage (NCBI taxonomy): Eukaryota > Metazoa > Arthropoda > Insecta > Lepidoptera > Geometridae > Epirrita > Epirrita christyi. Next base: position 124,775 of record OX595837.1, read on the forward strand.
GATTCCAGTCAGAAACAAACATGGGAACAAACAGCCCTTCCCTGCCGTCTCATCATCCAGGCATAGCAGGGAGCCGCTCTGCCTGGGTGATGAGAGGGCAGCGCCTCTCCGTTGCGAATGGTGCCAGACTCGAAATTCGAGTGTGCCACCAGTCGCAAACAGAGGCACTCCACCACGCCCATCGGGCACCTCACACTGGCCCTCCACTGTGCCCTCTGCTATTCAGAGGGACACGCGGAGAGCCCCTTCCCTCCCCAAAATGGGGGGAACACCTCAATAGTTGGTGTCAAGGTGATGGTCGGCTCGCTCTTTACCGACCATCCGATGAAGAGCCAACCGACCACCATCCCAACACCAACCTTCCATCCCGTTGGCGGTCTTTTTCCGTGTCACTGCACTCACAATACAGTGACCTGGAGAGAGACCGCCCGCCAAACCTCCGTCGTATCCTCCAGATGTATAGTATACTACACCTAGAGGATACGAAGGAAACGCCTCCCCGTTTGCAAGTGGAAACACACTCGAGTTGAGGCCCGAGTGCATCACCAGTCGCAAACAGGGGTCCCTACAACTACCAAAAACCTCCGTCGCATCCTCCAGATGTATTCTGTTAGGTAAAATACACCTAGAGGATGCGAAGGAAACGCCTCCCCGTTTGCAACTGGACACTCGAGTGAGAGGGACCCGAGTTTACTGCCAGTCGCAAACAGGGGTCTACACCTACGCCCGCAAGCGGGCCCGTCCCTACCGCACCCCAAACCGCCATTGAAGCGCCACCACACCCAGATTCCCGCAAGAAGACTGACCCATACAGCCGGCCCGCGGGAACCGAGCAGGACGACACCGCGCCAACAGTCTGGGGCACGGACCCTACAACCCACACGGCCCAAATGGACCGTGGAGGCGCCTGGTGGTTTTCGTTACGTCTATTTCAGAAGGAAATAGACCAATAACAGGCAGCAACCACGTGAAGGATGACCACCAGACTTGCCTTGAGGATCAACGACTGTTGCGCTCCTCTCAAGACCATTCGCCTCCTCACCCGCTCCCGGAGCGGGCAAGGAAGGCCCGTATTTATCCAAAACCGGAGCTAGGCCAAACCAACTATTAATGGATAAACACAGACCCGCCCAACCTAACCTAACCTAACCTAACCTAACCTAACCTAACCTAACCCAGAAGCAGTCTGCAAACTTATTAGCCGAGACCTTTTACCCTGAGGACAAAAAAGAGGAGGATAACGCAGATCATAGGCGAGCTAGACAGATAGCTGACCAAGTAAACGGATTGGGGCATGATGAACATCATGACCCACCGTTTACCCTTGAAGAGCTCAAGATCGCTGCGAGTAGTTTTAATCCCAAAAAAGCCCCAGGGTCAGATGGTCTTACGGCCGACATTTGCAAGCATGCAATCCTCCAGGATCCTGATCTGTGTCTGTCACTGACAAACAAGTGTTTGGAGTTAAGCCACTTCCCAAACATCTGGAAGGAGGCAACGGTGGTGGTACTAAGAAAACCAGGGAAAGAATGCTACACAGATCCCAAATCGTATAGACCCATCGGACTGTTACCAGTGATGGGCAAGATCCTGGAGAAGGTGATGGTTGGCCGTATAAGGTGGCACATATTCCCGAGGTTGAGTACTCGCCAGTACGGGTTCATGCCCCAAAGGGGAACTGAAGACTCTCTCTATGTCATGATACAACGCATACGCCTAAAGTTGGAACAAAAGAAACTCATTACCATGGTTTCACTGGACATAGAGGGAGCCTTTGACAGTGCATGGTGGCCTGCAATTAGAATCCGACTGGCTGAGGAAAAATGTCCCGTCAACATCAGGCGACTCGTGGACAGCTACCTTTCAGAACGAAGGGTGAAAGTGCGGTTTGCAGGTGAGGAAGTGGAAAGAGAAACGACAAAAGGATGTGTTCAGGGATCCATTGGAGGCCCAATCCTGTGGAATTTAGTCCTTGATCCACTCCTCCAAGGTTTAGAAGAGCGCGGTGTCTATTGTCAAGCCTTTGCAGACGATGTGGTTCTGCTGTTTGATGGAGACACGGCGATGGAGGTCCAGCGGCAGGCCAATGCTGCTCTCGAGTATGTTCGGGAGTGGGGTGTCCGGAATAAACTTAGGTTTGCGCCGCACAAGACAAATGCGATGCTTGTGACACGCAAACTTAAGCACGACACGCCTCTCCTGAACATGGGTGGGGTCAGCATTGGCATGTCGAAGGAGATAAAGATCCTGGGGCTAACTATTGATAATAAGCTCACATTTAATAGTCATGCGGCCAATGTGTGCAAAAAGGCGTTAAATTTTTACAAAAAGCTGTCTAGAGCCGCCAGGATCAGTTGGGGCCTCCACCCCGAAGTCTTACGTACCATCTATATGGCAGTAGTGGAGCCCACCGTTCTGTATGCAGCTAGTGCCTGGGCGCCAGCGGTGAAAAAGCTCGGAATACAAAAGCAGCTAAACGTGGTACAGAGAGGATTTGCGCAAAAACTTTGCAAGGCCTACCGTACAGTCTCCCTAAACTCAGCACTCGTTCTCGCCGGAATTCTGCCTCTTGACCTCAGAATTCAGGAGGCAGCCGCCCTGTTTGAGGCAAAGCGAGGAGTACCCCGGCTTGGGTTGGGAGATACTTAGAGAATTTATGTAGGGAGATGGCATGCTCAACTTCTAGTACTAAATTATTTCTGCCACTTTTTGGGGGAGGCGAGGTAAACACGTACAGCACACATTTACTTACTCACGCACACTCATGCAGAAAGTTGAGGCGTCTCTATAAACGCACACGGAAATAAAAGCTGTCACACTAACATAAAACAAGCACACAAATAAATTATTTGTGTAATTACACTATTGGTTAGTTACACACTAGCGCAAAAACTAGAGATGGGGTGTAAAAGACTGAATGATATTAAGATTATTCATTGTCTATGGATCTACTCTGTGGATGTATGTTTATTATGTTTGAATGGGTGAATAGATTCATATTGATCAAAAGTAATCGCGTAACAAACATACAAAAAAAACATTAATGCGACTTGAGAACCTCCTGCATTTTAAGTCAGTTAAAAATTGATTTTTAGGATTTAAGAGGTCACCGGTGGGACGCGTACGTTCTTTTGCACGCGAACGAAGTTTGCTTCTATTTTGGCTATTATTTCTTCAAACTCCATGAAATTTTGTACTCATGATCAGTACGCTAATATCTAGACCCGTAGTGCGTTGGTTTCTTATACAATTATATGGTTTTCAAATCACACGCATCAGGCATGTATGATCTGCAAATATTTGTTCCGGGTCTGGGGTTATGGTACCATGGTACTCGTAGTTCCTGATAAGCACCTACGATACAGGGAATCCTAGTGTGGGATCAAGACTACGTATCGTATGTGACTGTTGAGTGTTAAAAAAACAATATTTTGGCTCCTGCTCGGAATGGATGTAAGGTTGGGTCCCGTGGTACTAAGGAGCTTCTCTTCATTGACATGGCCATCAGACAGAAGGTCAGGAGGAGCAAAGGAACCTCTCGGCTGCCTGTATTGAAAGGCCTATGATTCGGTGCCACATAAATGGATTTAAAAATTATAAGCTGGGATTAAGACATTTTATTTTGCATTGTTTTAATGAAAATATAAGCTATTGGTTTTTAAAATGGGTCAATTTATTGTTAAGAAAATGTATTTTCGTGTATCTGCCTTTTTCATACGAGACGAGATTCAAATATCCGTATAGGTACTTAAGCATACCTTCCTAATTCCATATTTTCCTATACCTATTCTGATAATTTCATAAAAATCGTTGCAGCCTCTTTCGTGCATTTGTTCGTTCGTTGTTTTCACATCACTTGTCCCCGTACCAAGAAATTACGTATCGTTATTTCTGTCGTAAGCTTGCAGTAAGAAAAAATATTTTACGGTGAAATTAATGGCTTAATTGTGTTGTCAATTACTTAAATGTGATAAGAAACTCCATATTTTGTTAAATTTGATGTTTCCGACCGCCATTTACACGAAATTACAGCACAACCAACAATTTTAAGGAGCTCCGTATAGCGACAGGTATGAACACATAATGGCGACCGATCGTGGCTAAACTAGTTTTTATAAACTGACACGAACGACCGTTCATGTACTTCGGCAGAGGGGAAAGCGTGTGCTTGCCATCTCCCTACTATAAATTCTCTAAGGGGAGATAGGGAGATTGAAAAAATGGTGGCATTCGCAAGCACTGGTCATCCGGCCGAACATATGGGCATAACATTCACTTGCCTGGTAGACGATGAACTAGTAAGTACCCACAGTGACCATGGGGTACGCATATTTACGGACGGCAGCAAAATTGAGGGCAAGGTCGGTGCAGCACTGTCCATATGGAACAGTGAGGCTGAGATCGAAACCCGAAAATTGAAGCTGTCGTCCTACTGCACCGTTTACCAGGCCGAATTACTGGCCATATGTGAGGCCACGAAGCAAATACTTAAGAGTTCTGAGATCACGTTTGGCATCTACAGCGACTCAAGATCATCGCTTGAGACGATTTCTAATCCGAGCTCAGTTCATCCCCTCGCGGCAGAAATACGCCAGAATCTCAAAGTCGCAAAGCAGCATAACAAGGCAGTTAGTCTTTATTGGATAAAAGCCCATGCCGGACATGAGGGGAATGAACGCGCTGATGAGCTGGCAAAACACGCTGCACTAAAAGGCAAGACCAGAGACCACTACGACCAGTGTCCGATTTCATTCGTCAAGCGGCAGATCCGATCGGACACGCTTGGGGAATGGAATCGGAGATATAGGTCAAGTGAAACCGCGGCTGTGACAAAGATGTTCCTCCCCGATCCAATAAAAGCTTTTAAATTAATCCGGCACATAGAACTAACGGGAGTACTTACCCAGGTTTTAACGGGGCACGGGGGGTTCTCTGAATACTTGAACAGGTTCAAGTGTAAGGAGAACCCGTCGTGCATCTGTGAGCCTGGCGTGGACGAGACAGTGGCGCATTTCTTGTTTGAATGTCCCATTTATGGTTTGGAGAGATATGAAGTCGAGCAACATTTAAATTGTACACTTAATGTAAGAACCATAAATTAAATTATGGCAGATAAACTGAATAGAGCGCGGCTACTCAAATATTGTACTGAGATAGCATCGAGAGTTATAAAAAGAAATAAATAGATAGATAAGTTATGATGAATATATATTTAAAAATATATATAAACAGCATATATGTAAACTAGTTTTAAGAAATTAAAAGGTAAAGGTACGATGCTTAACATGTTAAGGATTAAAAGTAAAGTTATAGGAATAATAGATAATAGTGAATATGTAAAGAATGTAAAAACAGTAAGGGGCAAATATTTTAAGCCCTAAGAATGTTAGAAACTAGTAAAGTTTGTAAAAACTGTATCCCTAAAAATGAAAGTTTCCATAAAATTGTTTAAAATAAGATATATAATATAAATAAAGTACATAATAAGATATAAATTAAAAATGTTAGGAAGTAAGACTAGATTTAGAACACCCTGTAACCCTTTACGGGTCAGAAATATATAAAAAAAACCCTGTCTTTTAATATAAGGAGCACAAAAAAGTCTCTGGCCTGAGTCAGAGGGACATCGTAGAGCCATTTCGAGATGGCAAAAAAAAAAAAAAAAAAAACCTAACCTAACCTAACCTCTCAGTTAGGAGTTGAGGGTGTAGTTGTGACTCTGTTCTGGGTAAGAGCTCATTGTGGAATTGTGGGTAATGAGAGGGCAGATGAACTCGCAAAGAATGCAGCACTTAAAAATAAGCAGTTGCCAAGGTATGATAGGTTCCCATTGTCTTTTGCTAAGCATTCCACCAGGGTCAATACCTTGGAGGAATGGCAGCATACCTATGAGACGGCCACTTCAGGGTCTACTACAAGATTATTTTTTAAAAGTGTAAAGTTAGCCTATGGGGTTTTAAGGGAGTTAGCACTAGACAACTACCTAGCACAAATATTCACTGGACATGGGGGGTTTAGGTTCTACTTACATAGGTTTAAGTTGGTAGAGTCTGCATTGTGCTCTTGTGGTGAGGATGTCCCTCAGACATTGGAACATGTTTTAATAGGCTGTTCTAGGTTTGGTAAGTTGAGGTACGACTGTGAGTGTAGTATTGAGACTGAAATATGTCTAGGCAATTTGGCGGTGATAATGCTTGAGTGTGGTCATAGACGTATTTTTCTTGATTTTGCAAGGGCGGTTCTTCAAAGAGTTGGGAGGGAGAATGGTTCATTTGTTATGTAGTTTGGCTGTTGTTTATTATAATAGTATTAAGTTGTAATGAAATTGTTAAATGTTTTGTTGTAATTAATTGTTTAATTTTGGTTTTCATCATGGTTGTATAGTTTTATATAGAATAGATACAAATGCAATTATTACTCTGTTAAATTTATGTTAAAGTTAAAAATTGTGTTATTTATATTATTGTTTAAGATTGTTAAAAGTAATTTATTGTTTTGAGCAGCCATTGCTTTGGGTAATCGGCGCCTTTTTGGTATTTTTATTATTAATATTTTATTAATGGTATTGTTTGCTAATTTAATTAATTATAAGTTGAGAATGATTTGTTATATAGTTTGTTCTTTGTTTATTATAATTGTTATGAAATTGTAGTAAAATTGTAATCAGTGATTATTTTTGTTAAGTTTGTTTTTCAGCATGGTTGTTTGTATTTATGCAGAGTAAATACAAATGCAATTATGTTGTTAATTATATATTGAGTAAAGTCTTAATAAATCTTGTTTATTGAGATAGTTTAATGATGTAATTAATTGTTTTGGTCAGCCATTATTAAGGAAAATATGTATTAAAAGAATGTTAATTATATTATTAGAATATTTATTGAAATTTGGGTAAATTATTATTTTTAATTGTTTAATTGGTTATTAATGTTATCGTTAACCGTTGTAGTTGAAATGGAAACTTTTGTATTTTGTATTCAGTTTATTTTGGTTATTTCTTTTTTTTGGTATTTTTATTGTTAATATTTTATTAATGGTATTGTTTGCTAATTTAATTAATTATAAGTTGAGAATGATTTGTTATAGTTTTCTTTGTTTATTATAACTGGTATGAAATTGTAGTAAAATTGTATTCAGTGATTATTTTTGTTAAGTTTGTTTTTCAGCATTGTTGTTTGTATTTATGCAGAGTAAATACAAATGCAATTATGTTGTTAATTATATATTGAGTAAAGTCTTAATAAATCTTGTTTATTGAGATAGTTTAATGATGTAATTAATTGTTTTGGTCAGCCATTGTTAAGGAAAATATGTATTAAAAGAATATTAATTATATTATTAGAATATTATTGAAATTTGGGGTAAATTATTATTTTTAATTGTTTAATTGGTTATTGCAATAATAACGTTACCGTTGTAGTTGAAATGGAAATTTTGTATTTTGTATTCAGTTTATTTTGGTTATTTCTTTTATAAGCTGTTTTATTGGTATAATTATGTTATCTTCGTGTAGCTTGATACTGTATTATGGTTTATTTGAATATGTGTAATTTTATCTTATTAATTTGTTTATTCGGTAGGATATGGGGTTAAATAAAGGAAAATTGGATAATTGGGGGGATTAAGGTAATTAATGTTGTTGCATTTTTATAGCAACAGGTATGGTTAGTCTCTAAAAAAAAAAAAAAAAAAAACCTAACCTAACCTAACCTAACCTAACCTTTTTTTTTTTTTTTGCTGTCGAGGGGGAAATCTTCAACAAGATACCCTATCACCTTTGAGGGTGTGATAGGGTTATGTGAGGTTGCCGGGACTCCGACCGACTCACTAAAACCCCCCCGGTGGCCATCCTCTGCGCATGTCGATGGGCTCCGGGATCTCCAAAGGAACGCACCGGTGCCCATCTCGCGCGGTGCCCTTTCGGGCCCATCCCGTGGTTGGCCCAAAAAGACCAACCACAAACACTCCCTCCAAGTTGTGGCAGCACAGGGTCCACACCGTGCTGCCACCGTCCACGGGCTCGTAGGAGGGTGGCCGGGGCCCTCACCCCAACCACCACGCGAGCCCAGTGACATCCATCTCTTTCACCACAAAGTCGCGAGAAAAACTCAGGACTTTGTGGAGAAAGAGAGAGATGGCACCTCCTTCCTGGCCGTCTTCTACCTTCCAAGCATAGTTCAGTCTTTGTACATAACTGGCTACGCCCGGAAGGTAGAGAGGGCAAAACACCTCTTCGCCGTTTATTCCCACATTTGCTTCCGATTCCAGTCAGAAACAAACATGGGAACAAACAGCCCTTCCCTGCCGTCTCATCATCCAGGCATAGCAGGGAGCCGCTCTGCCTGGGTGATGAGAGGGCAGCGCCTCTCCGTTGCGAATGGTGCCAGACTCGAAATTCGAGTGTGCCACCAGTCGCAAACAGAGGCACTCCACCACGCCCATCGGGCACCTCACACTGGCCCTCCACTGTGCCCTCTGCTATTCAGAGGGACACGCGGAGAGCCCCTTCCCTCCCCAAAATGGGGGGAACACCTCAATAGTTGGTGTCAAGGTGATGGTCGGCTCGCTCTTTACCGACCATCCGATGAAGAGCCAACCGACCACCATCCCAACACCAACCTTCCATCCCGTTGGCGGTCTTTTTCCGTGTCACTGCACTCACAATACAGTGACCTGGAGAGAGACCGCCCGCCAAACCTCCGTCGTATCCTCCAGATGTATAGTATACTACACCTAGAGGATACGAAGGAAACGCCTCCCCGTTTGCAAGTGGAAACACACTCGAGTTGAGGCCCGAGTGCATCACCAGTCGCAAACAGGGGTCCCTACAACTACCAAAAACCTCCGTCGCATCCTCCAGATGTATTCTGTTAGGTAAAATACACCTAGAGGATGCGAAGGAAACGCCTCCCCGTTTGCAACTGGACACTCGAGTGAGAGGGACCCGAGTTTACTGCCAGTCGCAAACAGGGGTCTACACCTACGCCCGCAAGCGGGCCCGTCCCTACCGCACCCCAAACCGCCATTGAAGCGCCACCACACCCAGATTCCCGCAAGAAGACTGACCCATACAGCCGGCCCGCGGGAACCGAGCAGGACGACACCGCGCCAACAGTCTGGGGCACGGACCCTACAACCCACACGGCCCAAATGGACCGTGGAGGCGCCTGGTGGTTTTCGTTACGTCTATTTCAGAAGGAAATAGACCAATAACAGGCAGCAACCACGTGAAGGATGACCACCAGACTTGCCTTGAGGATCAACGACTGTTGCGCTCCTCTCAAGACCATTCGCCTCCTCACCCGCTCCCGGAGCGGGCAAGGAAGGCCCGTATTTATCCAAAACCGGAGCTAGGCCAAACCAACTATTAATGGATAAACACAGACCCGCCCAACCTAACCTAACCTAACCTAACCTAACCTAACCTAACCTAACCCAGAAGCAGTCTGCAAACTTATTAGCCGAGACCTTTTACCCTGAGGACAAAAAAGAGGAGGATAACGCAGATCATAGGCGAGCTAGACAGATAGCTGACCAAGTAAACGGATTGGGGCATGATGAACATCATGACCCACCGTTTACCCTTGAAGAGCTCAAGATCGCTGCGAGTAGTTTTAATCCCAAAAAAGCCCCAGGGTCAGATGGTCTTACGGCCGACATTTGCAAGCATGCAATCCTCCAGGATCCTGATCTGTGTCTGTCACTGACAAACAAGTGTTTGGAGTTAAGCCACTTCCCAAACATCTGGAAGGAGGCAACGGTGGTGGTACTAAGAAAACCAGGGAAAGAATGCTACACAGATCCCAAATCGTATAGACCCATCGGACTGTTACCAGTGATGGGCAAGATCCTGGAGAAGGTGATGGTTGGCCGTATAAGGTGGCACATATTCCCGAGGTTGAGTACTCGCCAGTACGGGTTCATGCCCCAAAGGGGAACTGAAGACTCTCTCTATGTCATGATACAACGCATACGCCTAAAGTTGGAACAAAAGAAACTCATTACCATGGTTTCACTGGACATAGAGGGAGCCTTTGACAGTGCATGGTGGCCTGCAATTAGAATCCGACTGGCTGAGGAAAAATGTCCCGTCAACATCAGGCGACTCGTGGACAGCTACCTTTCAGAACGAAGGGTGAAAGTGCGGTTTGCAGGTGAGGAAGTGGAAAGAGAAACGACAAAAGGATGTGTTCAGGGATCCATTGGAGGCCCAATCCTGTGGAATTTAGTCCTTGATCCACTCCTCCAAGGTTTAGAAGAGCGCGGTGTCTATTGTCAAGCCTTTGCAGACGATGTGGTTCTGCTGTTTGATGGAGACACGGCGATGGAGGTCCAGCGGCAGGCCAATGCTGCTCTCGAGTATGTTCGGGAGTGGGGTGTCCGGAATAAACTTAGGTTTGCGCCGCACAAGACAAATGCGATGCTTGTGACACGCAAACTTAAGCACGACACGCCTCTCCTGAACATGGGTGGGGTCAGCATTGGCATGTCGAAGGAGATAAAGATCCTGGGGCTAACTATTGATAATAAGCTCACATTTAATAGTCATGCGGCCAATGTGTGCAAAAAGGCGTTAAATTTTTACAAAAAGCTGTCTAGAGCCGCCAGGATCAGTTGGGGCCTCCACCCCGAAGTCTTACGTACCATCTATATGGCAGTAGTGGAGCCCACCGTTCTGTATGCAGCTAGTGCCTGGGCGCCAGCGGTGAAAAAGCTCGGAATACAAAAGCAGCTAAACGTGGTACAGAGAGGATTTGCGCAAAAACTTTGCAAGGCCTACCGTACAGTCTCCCTAAACTCAGCACTCGTTCTCGCCGGAATTCTGCCTCTTGACCTCAGAATTCAGGAGGCAGCCGCCCTGTTTGAGGCAAAGCGAGGAGTACCCCGGCTTGGGTTGGGAGATACTTAGAGAATTTATGTAGGGAGATGGCATGCTCAACTTCTAGTACTAAATTATTTCTGCCACTTTTTGGGGGAGGCGAGGTAAACACGTACAGCACACATTTACTTACTCACGCACACTCATGCAGAAAGTTGAGGCGTCTCTATAAACGCACACGGAAATAAAAGCTGTCACACTAACATAAAACAAGCACACAAATAAATTATTTGTGTAATTACACTATTGGTTAGTTACACACTAGCGCAAAAACTAGAGATGGGGTGTAAAAGACTGAATGATATTAAGATTATTCATTGTCTATGGATCTACTCTGTGGATGTATGTTTATTATGTTTGAATGGGTGAATAGATTCATATTGATCAAAAGTAATCGCGTAACAAACATACAAAAAAAACATTAATGCGACTTGAGAACCTCCTGCATTTTAAGTCAGTTAAAAATTGATTTTTAGGATTTAAGAGGTCACCGGTGGGACGCGTACGTTCTTTTGCACGCGAACGAAGTTTGCTTCTATTTTGGCTATTATTTCTTCAAACTCCATGAAATTTTGTACTCATGATCAGTACGCTAATATCTAGACCCGTAGTGCGTTGGTTTCTTATACAATTATATGGTTTTCAAATCACACGCATCAGGCATGTATGATCTGCAAATATTTGTTCCGGGTCTGGGGTTATGGTACCATGGTACTCGTAGTTCCTGATAAGCACCTACGATACAGGGAATCCTAGTGTGGGATCAAGACTACGTATCGTATGTGACTGTTGAGTGTTAAAAAAACAATATTTTGGCTCCTGCTCGGAATGGATGTAAGGTTGGGTCCCGTGGTACTAAGGAGCTTCTCTTCATTGACATGGCCATCAGACAGAAGGTCAGGAGGAGCAAAGGAACCTCTCGGCTGCCTGTATTGAAAGGCCTATGATTCGGTGCCACATAAATGGATTTAAAAATTATAAGCTGGGATTAAGACATTTTATTTTGCATTGTTTTAATGAAAATATAAGCTATTGGTTTTTAAAATGGGTCAATTTATTGTTAAGAAAATGTATTTTCGTGTATCTGCCTTTTTCATACGAGACGAGATTCAAATATCCGTATAGGTACTTAAGCATACCTTCCTAATTCCATATTTTCCTATACCTATTCTGATAATTTCATAAAAATCGTTGCAGCCTCTTTCGTGCATTTGTTCGTTCGTTGTTTTCACATCACTTGTCCCCGTACCAAGAAATTACGTATCGTTATTTCTGTCGTAAGCTTGCAGTAAGAAAAAATATTTTACGGTGAAATTAATGGCTTAATTGTGTTGTCAATTACTTAAATGTGATAAGAAACTCCATATTTTGTTAAATTTGATGTTTCCGACCGCCATTTACACGAAATTACAGCACAACCAACAATTTTTAGGAGCTCCGTATAGCGACAGGTATGAACACATAATGGCGACCGATCGTGGCTAAACTAGTTTTTATAAACTGACACGAACGACCGTTCATGTACTTCGGCAGAGGGGAAAGCGTGTGCTTGCCATCTCCCTACTATAAATTCTCTAAGGGGAGATAGGGAGATTGAAAAAATGGTGGCATTCGCAAGCACTGGTCATCCGGCCGAACATATGGGCATAACATTCACTTGCCTGGTAGACGATGAACTAGTAAGTACCCACAGTGACCATGGGGTACGCATATTTACGGACGGCAGCAAAATTGAGGGCAAGGTCGGTGCAGCACTGTCCATATGGAACAGTGAGGCTGAGATCGAAACCCGAAAATTGAAGCTGTCGTCCTACTGCACCGTTTACCAGGCCGAATTACTGGCCATATGTGAGGCCACGAAGCAAATACTTAAGAGTTCTGAGATCACGTTTGGCATCTACAGCGACTCAAGATCATCGCTTGAGACGATTTCTAATCCGAGCTCAGTTCATCCCCTCGCGGCAGAAATACGCCAGAATCTCAAAGTCGCAAAGCAGCATAACAAGGCAGTTAGTCTTTATTGGATAAAAGCCCATGCCGGACATGAGGGGAATGAACGCGCTGATGAGCTGGCAAAACACGCTGCACTAAAAGGCAAGACCAGAGACCACTACGACCAGTGTCCGATTTCATTCGTCAAGCGGCAGATCCGATCGGACACGCTTGGGGAATGGAATCGGAGATATAGGTCAAGTGAAACCGCGGCTGTGACAAAGATGTTCCTCCCCGATCCAATAAAAGCTTTTAAATTAATCCGGCACATAGAACTAACGGGAGTACTTACCCAGGTTTTAACGGGGCACGGGGGGTTCTCTGAATACTTGAACAGGTTCAAGTGTAAGGAGAACCCGTCGTGCATCTGTGAGCCTGGCGTGGACGAGACAGTGGCGCATTTCTTGTTTGAATGTCCCATTTATGGTTTGGAGAGATATGAAGTCGAGCAACATTTAAATTGTACACTTAATGTAAGAACCATAAATTAAATTATGGCAGATAAACTGAATAGAGCGCGGCTACTCAAATATTGTACTGAGATAGCATCGAGAGTTATAAAAAGAAATAAATAGATAGATAAGTTATGATGAATATATATTTAAAAATATATATAAACAGCATATATGTAAACTAGTTTTAAGAAATTAAAAGGTAAAGGTACGATGCTTAACATGTTAAGGATTAAAAGTAAAGTTATAGGAATAATAGATAATAGTGAATATGTAAAGAATGTAAAAACAGTAAGGGGCAAATATTTTAAGCCCTAAGAATGTTAGAAACTAGTAAAGTTTGTAAAAACTGTATCCCTAAAAATGAAAGTTTCCATAAAATTGTTTAAAATAAGATATATAATATAAATAAAGTACATAATAAGATATAAATTAAAAATGTTAGGAAGTAAGACTAGATTTAGAACACCCTGTAACCCTTTACGGGTCAGAAATATATAAAAAAAACCCTGTCTTTTAATATAAGGAGCACAAAAAAGTCTCTGGCCTGAGTCAGAGGGACATCGTAGAGCCATTTCGAGATGGCAAAAAAAAAAAAAAAAAAAAAAAACCTAACCTAACCTAACCTAACCTAACCTAACCTAACCTAACCAGTCTCGACCCGGCAGCGGCCGCGACCAGTCGCATTTGGCCTTAGCTCCCGAAATTCGGTGAGTCTCACCAAACCAATCGTCTTGAGTTTAGTGAGTTCGGAATGTGAGTTAAGTGAGTTCGGGACGTGAGTTCAGTGAGTTTGGCACGTGAGTTTGGTGACTTCCACTTAAATCGCGGCAAGTTGTGTGACTTATGTGAACTCGGTTAGTCGGGCAAGTTAAGTGAGTTCGGGATGTGAGTTTGGTGACTTCCGTTCAAATCGCGGCAAGTTGCGTGACTTGTGTGAGCTCGGTTAGTCGGGCAAGTTTAGTGAGTTTGGGATGTGAGTTTGGTGACTTCAGTGAGTTTTGTGAGTTTTGTGAGATCGGTGCAGCGGTGAATTTGGGACGTGATTTGGATACTCCCACTGAAAATCGCGGCAAGCTGGGTGAGTTATTTGAGCACTATTAGTCGGGCAAATTTGCTGCACAAAGGGTGTATCATGGATCTCACCAACATTAACGAACTAAACCCAAGTGATAACGCTGCCCACGGCCCTTCTGATTGCGATGATTTTGATCCCTTCGAAGATCTCTTTGACTGTACTCGCGGTGACACTAAGCTCATTCTTAGAAAACTTACTGAAGGCAAAAGCCTTACCAGAATCAACAAGGAATTTATCAAGCAAAGAGTAATTGACATTCTTACCCGCGTAGAACAGTTTTGCTCCAAATATAAGAACCTCCCCACGCCCATGCCGGCATCTACATCGAGTCTCCCTGCTTCCAAGCCGACATCTACACCAACTACCGATCACTCTATCGTTGAGGTAATAAGAGACACCATCAAAGAAGAAATATCAAAGATTCAAAAACAAATACCCATCACTCACACTGACTCTCCACTTAGCCCGGCGCCAGCTGCACCTCCTCATTCCTCCAAAGCTCCAATATCAAAATCAGCTATTACCATCTCCACAAAAACACCAGCAACTAACCATCAGGAGACAGTACAAGCCTGGCACAGGAGCATTTCCTTTAAGGACACCAACTTCGCCCCCGCTGGAATCAAATACATATCCAACAACAAACTCATGGTAGAATTTGACAGTCCAGAGCACAGAGAAATTGCCATCAACAAATCCAAGCAGCCCCTTAGTGAGGTGGAAGCTGAACCCTGCAAGAAACTCAAACCTATGATTATCCTCAAGAGCATCCACAAGTCCACTACGCCTGAAACTCTCATGGATATTATCCCTATACAAAACGACTGTGTCAAGGAAAACATTGCAGACAGGGAGGACTTCCAACTAAAATTCCAACGGAGAAACAAAAATCCCAACTTATATAACGCGGTCTTCATGGTCACCCCTACCTTGTGGAAGGCCATCACTGAGAATGGCCGAATCAACATCAGTCACCAACGCGTCCAGGCAGAGGATCATCCCCCTTTACTTCAATGCTACCAATGCCTGCAATTTGGCCACACCAGGAACAAATGTACACAAACTAACCCAACATGCTCTCATTGCTCCTCATCCTCACACATGTACAAAAACTGCCCAAACAAGAACGATCCCACTAAGATTGCCTGCCACAACTGCGCCCAGTTCAACAAAGCCAAAAATCTCAAATCCAAAGACACCTTACACAGTGCTACATCTAACAAGTGCCCCCTAGTTCAACACATGATAAACAGGGTCCGATCCAGGACTGACTATGGACTCTAGTATCACTCTCACCACTATTCTTATTCACTCTCCCATTCCAAATTCTTAGCACTCTTGGGCCCGGATGATCGGATTTCACTTCGCGGTGATTAGGTCTGGGCCCCTCTTTAAGGTCGCCCCTGTTATTGTTACTTTTATTTTGTAGCATGTGTACAGATGTGGACAGGGGCGACCTTGAGGTGGGGCTTGGGACTGTTTGTCGCGGGGTGAATTTTGCTTGTTTGGACCCTGGAGTGCTATTCTAATATAATTCTAATTGTAAAATTTTCTTTTACCTATTTAATCATGTGTGTGGGGTTCAGACACCCATTTATGGGTCGGGAACTGGTAGGAAATCAGAACAAACAAACGGATCGTAATAAATTACAAACGGTACGCCCGCTTGGTCCGAACGTTGTCGAAGTAATGTCACTCACCGGGCGGGCGGCCCGATCGCAATCGCTTTATTTCAAAGGCTGAATACCACATCTCTTCCTTTTTAACAAATTAAAAATTAACAACTGCTTATTTCCAAAAGTTAAATTACTATTCTTACTTCACTATATACCTCTAGTGATTTTACAACATAATTACTATTCTAAATCGAATTTTATTTTAACAAGTAAATAAACTACGCCGTTGATGTTTAATTAAGTACCTATACAATTATCGATCTCTTTACTAGGTACGCTATTGTTTGTCCTCGTCAATTTCTTCATGATCACAGATCTTCCAATTACTACCTTCTACTCTTTTCCAGTGTAGGTATTATATTCCAACGATACTCCCGACCTTCCTGTATCAGAGCCTTCCAGATTTCTGATCCATGTGCATCGCAGAAGCAGCCTACACCTTCTGTATAGATTGAAGTAGTTCCCACCTCTGCTTGTACGCAGTCTCCGGTTAGTCAGGTTAAATCCTGGTGGCAGACTTGGAAGACTGTGGCATATTCAGATAAGATAGGCGTTGGGATGGGTTTGCTACTCAGTGATCTGTTAGGGCAAGTTGTCACAAATAATTGCTTTCCAAATGCCTTCATTCACAAAACTTATAGATACTACGACACCACTCTGATAATACAATAAGGTGAAAATGTGGTGTCATGCGATATGATATTATTAGCTAGTTATAAGTTAGTGCAGACAATCAAATAGTTTTTAATCTTAATTTAATGTTGTACAATTTGACATTGTCGAGACGTTTTGTATTTTAATACTAAAATTTTATTAGAAATTTTGTTTTGACACGAGATACTGTAGATATACAGTATCTTGAGTCTTGAGTTTATTATTATTTTATTAAAACAGACAGCACACATAGTAAATTAATAATTGCTAAATTGTTAGCATTTCATATTTTTAATCTCGTTATAAGTATCTACTATCACGCAGTTCACCGACGAGTTCGTGGTTAGAAGTAGGTAGGTAGTACTAATGAGAGTAAAAGATAGGAGTGTCAGCTGACAGTCATTTAAACTAGTTCGACAATGAGAAGGCCGGCCACATAAAATGTACAAGCCCTTCCCAGCAAAATCTTAGAATTAGAAACATTTTTAAACAGTTTTAATATACATTATCATGTATGTAACTGAACACTGGATGTTACAATTTGAGTTACTCCCTTATTATGAGAATTATAATATTGTAAGTTCATACAAACGCAAGAACGCCATAGGGTTCCTAACTGTTGTTCGAAAACCTTTAAAATGCAAGAAACGTAAAGATGTTGCAAATCTAACTATTGAGAGGACTATTGAGCTGTATTGTGTTGAGCTAGAGATGCATATAGTGTGTGTTTACCGTCCCCCTGACGCAGACTTCGTGTTATTTTAATCCACTATGGAAAAGTATTGCTCAAAACTTTTGTACATAATAAAATGCTAATAGTCTGCGGAAATTTCAATATAGGTATTTACAAAATACCTAAATACTATTTTGGTTAGGTTTTTGTCTGACAGGCTGTTTAATTTGTTGTTTATGTTTTAATTTACATCACCTCTTCGAATAACCAACAAGAGTGACACTAACAACATCCACCTGTTTAGATAATATTTATTGTAGTAGTGTTCCAATTGATAAATCAGTAATTAAACATTTCACCTCAGATCACTATGGTCACAGCACAGTGCTTTAAATATTGTAATTTCACTTATCACAGATAATCGCATTATGAAATTCCACGGCAGTATTGAACTAAAAATGCCCCTTGTACGTACCGTGCGTATATGATCCGAATGACCTTTTTACCAGTTTGTCTAAATTGATAAGTGAGGAACATAGTGAGATTGTAAAGCTAGAGCGAATGTCGGGTTAGCTGATTGGGCTACAACCCTTTATTAACTCTATATGGCTGGGGAATCAATGTTGCACGACCCAACGTTTATCTTGTACATAAAGAACTACCAAGTCCTTCAAAAAGTTTGTCATACATTAAAATCATTGCATTTGAGAAATTCAATAGAAAAATCAGCAAATAAAATTAATGCAACTTGGAAATTAATAATGAAACAGGTAAATCTAAACCTTGTAGTAACCAGATGAATTTAAACACAAACAATACTATGTTATCAAAAATATTCAGGCCGCGAATGCCTTTGATAGTTTTTCTCTAGTAATTGTGCTAGGTGCTATAATTATTGATATTGCGCCGTGTATGGCCTACATTTTCAATAGATGTGTTGACAAGAGTCTTTCCTGATCTTATGAAACATAGTAAATTAATCCTTTGTTCAAGTCTGGAAATGAAAAGATCCAGGTAACTATAGGCCAATTTCTATATTGCCTGCTTTAAGTAAGATCTTCGAGAAACTTATTCTTACTCAGTTATTGTCACACTTCGACCTCCACGGACTTCTTCAGTCATTAATTTGGAATAACTAAAGGTCATTTGACAGCCGATGCTGGTACCATGCTCTTAGAACACATATTTGAAGCGTAGGAGAACTCGCAGAACGTGATCGTCCAAAGCTTTTGACTGTATGGCATGATACATTAATTTCCAAGTTAAAACATCATGGCACCCAAAATCAGGCTATTAATCTTGTTAATTTTAATATATCCAATAGAGTCCAAAAAGTTGATTTTGGTGGTGAAAGGATCGACTATTGTCATGGGGGTGCCACAGGGTTCAATACTAGGCCCTTTTTATTTCTAGTTTACACTATCAATCTCCTTTTTTACATTATGAGGCATAGTTCTGTTTGCTGACAATACTTCTTTGATTTTTATTTTTATTTTCAGGGTGTTCTGGGTATTTTTCTATTTATAATAAAAATATCTATCTACATAGATACATGTATTATATTATGTATATCAGTTATCTAGTACCCATAACACAAGCTCTGCTTAACTTGGGGCTAGATAATGTTGTGTGAAATGTCCAGCATTTATTTATTTATTTATTATTTTCAAAGTTGACAGATCTAAAGAAAATTACAATGGAGTAAATGATTCACTGTCGCGAGTTCTTGTAAATAATGTTTTGATCACAGTAAATAATCTTTTGATTAACGCTAAAAACGAAAAGCATCAAATTCACATAGCCAAATGTAAAACATTATTATCAAACTAAATATTAAAATAAATGGGGAGACACTTGATCTTGTTAAGTCTACTATTTTCTCAGGGCTTAATATTGATCCAGGGTTGCAGTGGGCACCGCAACCCTGTTGTGGTTTTAGCTGGTAGACTTAGTTCCACTGCATATGCAGTTCGTATGATAAGGCAGCTTACTGATGAAGCTACAGCTAGGCTTGTTTATTTTAGCTACTTCATAGTGTTATGTCATATGGTATCATGCTGTGGGGTAAAACAGCTATATTTCCAGCTAAATTTCTCTTACAAAATCGGGTAATACGTGCCATTTATAAAATGAAGTCACGTGACCCCTTGAACGCCTTGCGTTTCAAAGAAATCAATATTCTCACAGTAATTTCGCAATATATCTATGAAATATTATTACATACACATAAACACTTGGATAGTTGTATGAAAAAGGGCGACTTGCATGGTATTTGGATTTATACGAGAAATAAAACCAAACTAAATATACCAAAATTTCGATTGAAGAAAGTAAATGGGTCTTTTATGAAGAATTCTGTACAGTTCTATAATTAAATTCCAGAAGGTGCATCCAAATTTCTTATTCGAAGATAAATGGAAATTTCATATTCATATCATTTATTCACCGTAGGACCACTGGGAGCACTTGGTTTTGTTATGGTGTACTACATTTTAGCGGCCGCACATAAGCCTTGTCAGATAATTGCTATATCTGATTTGAGCTGATTTGCTATAATATCTGTACTTTTCTCTTTACATGGTTCTATTAGATTGTTATAAGTAGGTATAATCATACTCATACTTATTTATTAAAACCATAGGAACAATTATTAAGAACACTTGGTCACGTCATACATTATATTTAGAAATTAGGTTATATCAAGTGGAGCGTGTACTGTCTTATAAACTTTTGCTGATGTTTATTTACATTTGACTAACTTTCTTAGGTTTTTAAGTTCTCATTTAATATATATCAGCAACTCCTGCTCCGAGGCACCACACAGGCGCTTCCCACTTTGTGGTAAGACGTATCATCAAAGCAAGTCAAGCCGTGCTTGTTGCCTGATTCTTCTGGGCTTGATCGCGTTAGAACAGGAGTAATTTTAGTTTATAAGGCGATTCAAAATGATCCTTGTGATTTCAATGAATAAAATTCATTTGATTTGATTAACAGAGGGATCAAAATGCACTACTTTAGAGTACGTACCTACATTAAACATGTGTAGGTATCGGAGTTTATTGCCATTTATCGCTCCATACTGTCACCATTTTGTAGACATTAACATTCGTCTTTTAGGCAAACTTGCGTAAATAAATACGTGGCACAATTTCAATGAGTAGGTAAAAGTTTAATTGACTCATTGAAAACAACTTTATAGAAGCTCGTAACACTTTTGTCCATTCCCTGGAGTTGGTTCACATCAACAAGAACTTTATAGGTAGTTATTTGCTATGAGCAAGGTACCAGAAATAAACTCATAAATTGGTTGACATGAACTGAAACATTTTGCCTCATTGTTTTTTCATTTCATTATGGTTGCGACGTGTTGCGAGATAAATAGCCACCATAAATTTATTTCAAGTAAGAGGGTACTTAAGTAAAAACTTTTAAATTCGAGTGGCCGGTTAAAAATCAAGTCAAAAATATCTAGCTACGACCACGTTACGACTGATTTAAATCACTAAGAATAAGTACCCTTCCTCGAGTTTTAGAAAAGTTTTCCAGGTATTATTCAATTAACACAACACTACGCAACTTTTAGTCGAATTATCGACTAGGTACTTACAATTTTTATCCTCGTCGCCAATGTGGGGTTCAGACACCCATTTATGGGTCGGGAACTGGTAGGAAATCAGAACAAACAAACGGATCGTAATAAATTACAAACGGTACGCCCGCTTGGTCCGAACGTTGTCGAAGTAATGTCACTCACCGGGCGGGCGGCCCGATCGCAATCGCTTTATTTCAAAGGCTGAATACCACATCGTGTACTTATTAAAAAAAAAAAATATATATATATATATATAATAATAATAATGTTAATGGAAAAGAAAAAATGAAAAGAAAAAAAAAGAAAAATATACATATATAAAAAAAAAAAAAAAAAAAAAAAAAAAAAAAAAAACTCACAATCCTTAAACTTTTAAGCATTTTAAATAATTATTTAAGTACTCTTCTCACTTAATCATACCCACTGTTTTTAACTAACTACTAACACCTCTTTGAAAATATGTTTCTAAGTCATACCTGTACATATCTAGTTTTAAGAACTCTATACTTTGTAATAGCACCTTTTTTTTTTGTAATTAAGTGTCTGCATTCATGCATGTACATACCTAGCTTTAAAACATCCAATCACTTTCTTTAGGTGTATTTAGGTATACGCCTGAACTTCTATCAGCCGGAACATCCTCTTGCACACCAACCAGATTTTTCCTCAATAGTCATCAGAACTTCGACCTGCTCAAGCAACTACATCTTCACACCAGTATCAAACTCTACACCACCCATGCCGGGAGGCCAAGGTGCATCTCAAAAGCCCAAGCCCCCGAATATGCCCTAGATGGCGGACTGCAGTGGGGAGGGGGTTTTTAGTCGGTAGGCTGCCTTCTCTCAAGGCAGAATCCGACATAACCGCGGTACCCTTCGCGGTATCCTTTGAGGATTTCCCCCTCCTCCGCAAAAAAAAAAAAAAAAAAAAAAAAAAAAAAACCTAACCTAACCTAACCTTTTTTTTTTTTTTTTTTTTTTATATGGGGTATGTCGGACTCGCCTAAAGCCGGCCCTACCGACTAAAACCTCACGATGTCCCTCTACAACGATAGTAGACAGGGCCACGGGTCCGTTTTCACACTCTACCGCAGCCCTATCTACCGACGTCCGCCTTAACAACAACAAGGCGGACCCGCCTCGGGAGGGGAAACACCCCTCCATTCGGCTCGGGCGACGCACACGGGACAAACCAGCGCGTCACCCCACTCTCAGAGGGCCTTTACTCTAGGGAGCGACGGATGCCCCAACATCCATCGCCCCAGGCCCTCCAAGCGGAGACGGAGTGCGAGCTCTACTAGCTCGCCTCCGTGTCCGCGTCCTCCGGAGCGGGAGAGCGAGAGCACCTCTCTCCCTCTCACGCTCCTCTTCCTCCCTCTGCGACATCACAACCTCGCAGAAGGAGACCACCGCCTGCCAAGACCCCTCGTCTTGGACCATCTTATCCAAGATGGTCGGCAACGAGAGGTCTGCTCCCACGACCGCGACTAGAGCTTGTCGCGGTCCATCCACACCGGAGCATGCCTCCAGCACGTGCTGCGCCGTCTCCTCTGCGCAGCCGCACTGGTGGCATACCGGGGAAGCTTCCCTTCGGGCGACGCGACACAGGTACCTCCCGAGGCAACCATGCCCCGAGAGGATCTGCGTCAGCCGGAAGGAAAGCGCCCCGTGCTCCCTGTTCACCCATTCCTTCAGAGTGGGCTGAACCGCCTCCAATAGCCGATTGGCCCCAGCACCCCGACAGGGGTTGGCTAGGGCCAATCGCCTACTCCAGGACTCCAGGGCCTCCTCCCTGGCGTCCAACCTCCACTGCGCGACCTCCCGCGCCACCGGCCGAAGGTCCTCCTCGCGGGCCCGCTTCCTTTGCCAATAAACCGAGGACAGAACCTCAGCCTCAAGGTCCCAAGGAAGCGAGCCCGCGAGGGCGCACGCCACCTCATGCGAGAGTGTGCGGTAGCCCCGACACACTCTCACCGCCATGACCCTCTGGGCCCTGTGTAGCATGGCGGTCTCCCTCGAGTTAATCGAGCCCGCCCACACAGGTGCACCATAGAGGGCCATCGAGCGCACTACCGCCATATACAGGCGGCGGCAGCTCGCTCCTCCGCCTCCGAGGTTCGGAAGGAGGCGGCCTAAAGAGGCTGCCGTCCTTACGAGCCTCGGGGCCAACTCCTCCAGGTGGGGGCCGAATCTCCATCTGCTGTGCAGTACAACGCCGAGATACTTCAGCGTCGACCGGACAGCGATGGAGACACCCCGCACCATTATGCTGCAGCCCGCAGGTGGCGCCCTCCGAGGACCATGGAAGCAAATGGCCTCGGATTTGCGGAGCGCCACCTCCAGACCCAGCCGCCGAATCCTGGCCACCACCGAGGCAACACCAGCGGTGGCCAGTAGGGACGCCTCTCTGTAGGTCGTCCCCCGGGCGGTAACCAAGGTGTCGTCAGCGTAGCACACTACGCTGACGCCATCAAGGTTAGCGGCCCGCAGCACCCAGTCGTACCCGATGTTCCAAAGCAGGGGGCCCATTACGGACCCCTGTGGAACACCACGTGCAACCGGGCTTCGGCCCTCTCCGTTCATCGTCGGGTAGACTACCTCCCTATCAGAGAGATAGTCCCCGACGAGGCGTTGCAGGTACTGGGGCACCCTATGGTACTCCAGTGCCGCCAGGATCGTGGTCCACGGCAGGGTGTTGAATGCGTTGGCGATGTCGAGTGACACCGCCAGCAACACCCCGCCCCTGGAGCACGCATCCTCGGAGAGGTCTCGGACGTAGGCAATGGCATCTACCGTCGATCGACCTCTCCTGAACCCGAACTGAGCATCAGCCAGGTCGGGTCCAACCACCTCCAGGTGTTTGACAAGGCGGGCAGCTACAACTCTTTCGAGGAGCTTGCCCGCCTCGTCAAGCAGCACAATAGGGCGATAGCCCCCGGGCTCATCGGCCGGCCGTCCCTCCTTCCGGAGCAGGACGAGCCGGCCGGCCTTCCACCGCATTGGGAACCTCCCCTCCCGCATACAGCGGTCGAAGAGGTCCCGAATGCGGGGTGCAAGATATTCCTGAGCGAGGGCCCACGCGCGACCAGGAATCCCATCGGGTCCCGGCGCCGTGTTCTTGGCCCTCATCCTCAGTACCGCGCCGCCTAATTCACCTTCGGAGGTCTGAGGCACCTCCTCCTCCTCCGCCGCTACCTCGGCCGCCCCCTGAGGCGCCGTCATGGTGAGAGGGACGAAGTCGGGTCCCGGGCTACCCGGGAACAGTCCCTCGATCACCCGCCGGAGAACCGGAGGCTGCAGAGTGCTGGTGATGGGGGGGGCTCAGGGGCGAAGCTTCTGCCTCGCTAGCCTGTATGGCCTGCCCCATGGGTCCCGCTCCAAGGACTCCAGCAACTGCAGCCAGGCCTCCGCCTTTGCCTCTGAGATGGCTAGGCGGAGGGCCTTGGACGCCTCTCTATACAGGGCATAGAGGGCGTCCGCTTCGGCCTCGACTTGGCGTCTCCTTCTCCTGTACCTCTGGTACGTCCTACGTAGGTCCACACATCTCAGCCGCAGCTCAGCTATCCTCTCTGACCACCAGTGCACCTGGCGGCGGATATGCGGTGCCCCAGCACGTGGCATGGCGACGTCACAGACGTGCGCCATCGCCCTGCACAGGGCATCTGTCTCCGCGTCCAGGCCCACTGGCTCCGAGGGAGGGGCGTTCCATGACTGGACTAAGGCCGCCTCCCTCAGCACGTCCCTTTCTAGCCGACCCAGCATCCACCGCGGACCAACCGCTGAAGGTGGGGGGGCCCGTGCTACCGTCGAGGACGGGGAGACGCTAAACTGAGCATACCTATGGTCAGATAGCGTCTCCTCGTCCGTTAAAACCTCCCAGTCGCGAATACGTGGTGCGATCTCGGGGGTGGCGAATGCGATGTCTATCACCGATCCGCCATCCCGACGCACACACGTATTCGCGGTACCCACATTTAAAATACAGAGGCTCGTCCCCACTAGCCATTCCTCCACGGCTTCGCCTCTCGCGTCCGTCCTCGAAGATCCCCACGCCAGTGATTTGGCGTTGAGATCTCCGACGACGAGCACTGGCCGTGGTCTACTCTGTCCGACCAGGGTCCCCACCTCGTCGAGGAACGTCTCGAATTCGGCGAGGGCCCGGTTCGGAGAGAAGTAAACACCCACGACCACCATCTCTCCCACCTGTGCAGCAATCAGTCCCCTGCCCCTAACCACTCCCCCGAAAGGAGGAGAATGGGCAGGAGACTGAGTGGTGATGGCCACCAGGCCGTCCAGGTCACCGACCCAGTCGGTTCTAGCGGGGACCCGGTACGGCTCCGCTACTACCGCGACACTTATCAACCGCTCCGCCAGAGTC
Source organism: Epirrita christyi (assembly GCA_951392215.1). Taxonomy (NCBI): domain Eukaryota; kingdom Metazoa; phylum Arthropoda; class Insecta; order Lepidoptera; family Geometridae; genus Epirrita; species Epirrita christyi. The sequence continues at coordinate 150,148 of OX595837.1, forward strand.
TGGAGTAAAAGATCCTGGGCCCTGGCGGAGCGGCCGATATTCCCTGCAGTAACTACCCTGGCGCCTTTCGCTGTTCTCTCCGCGTTGCGCCTGTCCGCAGCAAGTGGCGGCCGACGGCGCTCCTCCGGCAGGAGCCTGGACTCCAGGCCCTCGAAACGGGCGTTTATCATGGTGCCCACGTGCACCATGACCTCCCGCAGTATATGTTCGAGTCCCGGAGCCAGGGCCGAGTTTGGAAACGGGGCCGGGGCTGGGGCCGGGGCTGGAGCCTGGGCAGGGGCCGAGGCCGGGGGCAGGGACGGGACCGGTGCCGGGGCCGGGGCCGAGGCGGCGGAACGTGAGACCTTCATGGCCGCAACCTCCCTGCGCAGGTCCTGCAGCTCCTCCGACAGCCGTTTGTTGGCGGCCTCCAGCCGCACTACCTCCTCCGATACCGATCGGTTCCTCAGCCCTGCGACCGCCACCCTTATTGCCTCCGCCGCATCATGGAGGCCCCTGACGAAGGTTCCCTTGAGGTTCTTGGATGTCTTGGCGACTTTCTGGATAGTCGCCAAGGACTCCACGACGTGCCTCTCAAGGTCCGACGCCAGGGCTTCCGCCTCTTCACTTACCGGCGCGGTGGTGATGATGGGGACTTTGCGGAAGGTGTCCCGCACCGCCTCCATCCTGCGCCGGTTCTCCTCCGCCAGCTCCTCCTCCGCCTGCAGCCTGATTTCTTCAGCCTTAGCGGCGTTTAAAGCAGCCTTTGCCGCTGCTAACCCAGCGTAGTCCCCGGTTGTCACCGGGCGACCACGCCCACGTCCTCGTCCGCGCCGAGTCGCCGTGACCTTGGGTGACGGTAAGGGGTCACCCTGGTCATCCTCACAACGTTGGCGCTTACGGAGCTTCCTCGCGCCGGAGCCGCGAGAAGACACCGTGGTCCAGCTCATGTTATCGGAGTCTTGCTCTGACGACTCCGATAAATTCAAAACTGGGATCTCACCCACATCCAGATTGGACATGGGGGGGACACCAGTTTTCTCCACAGATTCAAGTGAAAGCTCCTCCTTCTCCAGCTTTTCCTCTTTCTCCTCCTCTTTTCTCACCTCTCCCTCCTTCTCCGTCACCTTCTCCTTCCTACCTCTCTTTCTCTCCTTCGTCTCCTCACAAACCTGTCGAACAGTTCCCCTCCCAGATACGAGGGGGCGATTGAGCACCGTAGTGCTGCCGGATTCTCCGGCCTCATCGAGACCGGTACCGACCTGGGTTAATATTTTTCCTAGTTTCGACATTATCATGATTTTTTCCTTTTTTTTTGGAAAGGGGTGAGGTCCCCTTTGGTACCCTAGCGGCCGGGTTCCCCCCGACCATACATCTTCTCGGCAGGCACCAAACCTTAAGATTTGGAGACGCATATGCCCGACAGGGTGGCCGAGTTGACCCTCCCTGCCGCGCCGCAGGCCTTGCAGGCCCGCCATCCTACGACCCGAAGGTCCGCTGCAGCTGTAGCTGCTCTTCAAGTTGTTGCCCGACAGGGTGGCCGAGTTGACCCCCCCTGCCGCGCCGCCAGCCTAAAAGGCTTCCATCCTCACCTGAGGGTCTGTTGCGGTGGATTGCCCGCAACCTCTCCTCTGCCCGACAAGGTGGCCGAGTTGACCTTCCTTGCCGCGCCGCTGACCTTGCAGACCAGCCATCCTACGACCCAACGGGTCCGCTGAGCCCCTAGGGCTCTCCCGCCTCATCCACTGTGCCCTATGCTACCTTCATAGGGACACGCGGAGAGGCCAAGCGTGTCGGGTTTTCGGCCACCGCTAACAAGATCCCACAAAAGTGAGAAGTTATTAGCAGTGGGAACCAGGGTGCACCGGCCTACCATGCTTCCGTTCCTCCAGGACTGATCCCAAAGGACCAGAAGCACGGCTTCAAGGCTCACTAGGAGGTAACCCGACCACGTCACCCCAACCTAACCTAACCTAACCTAACCTTTTTTCTTTTTTTTTTGCTGTCGAGGGGGAAATCTTCAACAAGATACCCTATCACCTTTGAGGGTGTGATAGGGTTATGTGAGGTTGCCGGGACTCCGACCGACTCACTAAAACCCCCCCGGTGGCCATCCTCTGCGCATGTCGATGGGCTCCGGGATCTCCATAGGAACGCACCGGTGCCCATCTCGCGCGGTGCCCTTTCGGGCCCGTCCCGTGGTTGGCCCAAAATGACCAACCACAAACACTCCCTCCAAATTGTGGCAGCACAGGGTCCACACCGTGCTGCCACCGTCCACGGGCTCGTAGGAGGGTGGCCGGGGCCCTCACCCCAACCACCACGCGAGCCCAGCGACATCCATCTCTTTCACCACAAAGTCGCGAGAAAAACTCACGACTTTGTGGAGAAAGAGAGAGATGTCACTTCCTTCCTGGCCGTCATCTACCTTCCAAGCATAGTTCAGTCATTGCACATAACTGGCTACACCCGGAAGGTAGAGAAGGCAAAAACCACCACTTCGCCGTTTATTCCCACATTTGCTTCAAGAACCAGGCAGAAACAAACGCGGGAACAAACAGCCCTTCCCTGCCGTCTCATCATCCAGGCATAGCAGGGAGCCGCTCTGCCTGGGTGATGAGAGGGCAGCGCCTCTCCGTTGCGAATGGTGCCAGACTCGAAATTCGAGTGTGCCACCAGTCGCAAACAGAGGCACTCCACCACGCCCATCGGGCACCTCACACTGGCCCTCCACTGTGCCCTCTGCTTATCAGAGGGACACGCGGAGAGCCCCTTCCCTCCCCTAAATGGGGGGACCCCCTCAATAGTTGGTGTCAAGGTGATGGTCGGCTCGCTCTTCATTGACCATCCGATGAAGAGCCAACCGACCACCATCCCAACACCAACCTTCCATCCCGTTGGCGGTCTTTTTCCGTGTCACTGCACTCACAATACAGTGACCTGAAGAGAGACCGCCCGCCAACCCTCCGTCGTATCCTCCAGATGTATAGTATACTACACCTAGAGGATACGAAGGAAACGCCTCCCCGTTTGCAAGTGGAAACACACTCGAGTTGAGGCCCGAGTGCATCACCAGTCGCAAACAGGGGTCCCTACACCTGCCAAAAACCTCCGTCGCATCCTCCAGATGTATTCCGTTAGGTAAAATACACCTAGAGGATGCGAAGGAAACGCCTCCCCGTTTGCAACTGGACACTCGAGTGAGAGGGACCCGAGTTTACTGCCAGTCGCAAACAGGGGTCTACACCTACGCCCGCAAGCGGGCCCGTCCCTACCGCACCCCAAACCGCCATTGAAGCGCCACCCCACCCAGATTCCCGCAAGAAGACTGACCCATACAGCCGGCCCGCGGGAACCGAGCAGGACGACACCGCGCCAACAGTCCAGGGCACGGACCCTACAACCCACACGGCCCAAATGGACCGTGGAGGCGCCTGATGGTTTTCGTTACGTCTATTTCAGAAGAAAATAGACCAATAACAGGCAGCAACCACGTGAAGGATGACCACCAGACTTGCCTTGAGGATCAACGACTGTTGCGCTCCTCTCAAGACCATTCGCCTCCTCACCCGCTCCCGGAGCGGGCAAGGAAGGCCCGTATTTATCCAAAACCGGAGCTAGGCCAAACCAACTATTAATGGATAAACACAGACCCGCCCAACCTTTTTTTTTTTTTTTTTTTTTTTTTTTGACCCGGGAAAATCCTTTATGGATACCACCCAGCCCCGGGGGGGGCGGGGTGGTTATGTGGGAGTCCTCGCCTGAAGGGCCTTACAATCCCCACGGGGGGGTAGTAACGAGGTTACCCACTAAAAACCCGGGATGAGCAGTCCGCCGCGTAGTCGGAGCGAGATGGGGTCGCGCTAGCATTCACCATCTCGCCCCGGCGGTTGGCCCGTCACCGGTGACGGGCCCCGGCCAAAGGAGGGATGACCCGGCTCACTAGGGCCATCCCTCAGACGTGTGGGATCGTGCAAGCCAGTGGAGAATCCCCCGACTCTCCACCAGTGATCCGCACAGCACTAGGAGAGAGAGAGGAGGCGCCCGAACCGCCTCCTCCTCCCCCCAGTTCGTCTACGCCGGAGCGGGTCAGAGAGGACGTTGTCCTCTCTTGCCCGCTCCGCGGCCTCTTTCTGCGCCATCACCGCTTCGCAGAAAGAGACCACCGCCTGCCACGATCTGTCACTCCCGAGCATGGCATTAACCACGCTCGGCAGAGACAGATCTGCGCCTATGACCGCTGTGAGGGTGTGCCGCATGGGACCCCATGCGGCGCACTCCTCAAGCGTGTGGAGCGCCGTGTCCTCCGGCGCTCCACACTCGTGGCAGGCGGGGGTCGCCTCACGTCTTGCGATGTGATGCAGGTACTTACCGAAACATCCGTGTCCGGAAAGCACCTGCACCAATCGGAAGGTCAGCGACCCAAATCGCCGCCCTACCCACCTCCGGAGGACCGGGCGAATGGCATCCACCGTCCTCTGTCCAGGGACCGGTGGAGCCAGGTCCTCCGTCCACCGCCGCAACAGGGCAGCCCGCGCCCGTCGCCGCATGCGCGTGACCTCCTCCCACGCTGTGGGCTCCCCGCGGGATCTCCTCGCCGCCACAAAGTGGTAAACTTCGGCGAGGATCTCCGCTTGGAGCTCCCAGGGGGGATCACCGGCCAGCACGCAGCCCGAGACCTGCCCAACCTAACCTAACCTAACCTAACCTAACCTACAATCAAAAAAATAGTGTATATACACTGCTGCTGTCGAACCAATCATGATGAGTCATGTCCAGTCTCGTACATAAAACGGCAAATTCGGGTAGGAACCCTCAAAACATGGAATGATAGGTACAAAAACAGTGAGACAGCAGCAACCACAAAAATGTATTTCCCCGATGCCTTGAAAATCCTTTTACATGCATTTAAAATAGTTAGGCAGGTCGAGCCAACGGGAGTACTCACGCAAATTATGACAGGGCACGGTGGGTTTTCAGAATACTTGACCCGATTCAAGTGTAAGGAAAACCCATCGTGCATCTGTGAGCCCGAAAAGGAGGAGACCGTTGCGCATATTCTTTTTGAATCTCCGGTTTATGGTAAAAGAAGATACGAAGTGGAGCAGGAATTCGGAATAGCTCTTAAACCCGAAACAGCAAATCAGCTCATCATAGATAAAAATATTAGGAATAATTTTATTACATACTGTGTAATGGTTGCAAATAAGGTAATAGGTAGAAATAAAATATGATGTGTAAATTTGTTGAAAATATATATTGTTATATATATTTTACCAGCAAAGATGTTAAATAGTAATAAGAATGTAGAACTAAGGATATACCTATTGGATATAAATATTGTACAGCAGAACATGGAACATGATTATTCTGACATACGAGTAACACCACCAGTCAGCCAATCCTCATCTTTTGTGCTACTTGATTCAGACCATAATGAAGTGCTTGTTAGCGACAGGAGCGTGAGGGGTTCAAATGAGGGGCGCGGGGTGAGGCCCGCAGCTAGATTGGCATGGCAAGTAGTCGAAATATGAGCCCCAAGAAAGTCGCACGCTCCTTTTCTCTTATAATAGTTCTAGTTACTGTAATTTCCAAATCGCGAATAAAACAGTGTTTAGTACTCTTGGCTTTCTAATTTGGTTACTGCTAAGTTGACCATACCATTTGCCTGCACCGTTTACATTGGTCTTCGAGCCTGGATCTTATTAATGTTCCACACGCCACGGCATAGCAAGAAAATGGTTAATACCCGCAGTACCACACGGAATGAAAGCCGACCGGAGAAAGAAACCCAATCGCAGACACAAGTAGAAGTTGATGATGGAAAACTGAAGGTGACCAACCCAAAAAGACCTGGAACAAGTGCTGGAAGTGCAAAAGTTGAACCGATGGACCCACTTACTCAACCACTTACTGAACCACTTACTGAACCACCTCAAAAACTAAAATCTTCAATAACTAGAAAGTCTTCGTCATCGTCAGTACTGGCACAAAAGAAAAGGCTCGAACTGGAAGCCGCAAAGCAAAAGGCTCGTATTCAAATGGAATTAATCGACAAAAAGTTAGCAGCTGACTTAGCAGCTGTTGAAGAACAATACAGTCCACAAGTATCGGAAAACAACAGTCAAAGTGATGGCAAGGAGATAGAGGAGTGGCTAGAACACAGCCAGCTGGAACTGAAGAAGCAGAAGGCCAACAATCATGGAACTCTAAGAGGCTCACTGTTTCCGCCGCCGAATGTCGACGGCACTAACGGTTCAGTTCAGCAATTGGCCAGTGCTCTAAGGGACTTGGTTGCAGCTACAGCATCCACCAGCCACAACGCCAACCTACTCAGCCGCATCAGCACACCTAAAGAGCTTCCTCTGTATTTTGGTGACCCTATGGAGTGGCTTTCGTTCAAGAACGCCTACGAAGAATCCACCAATGTGTGCAATTTTAGTGGCAAAGAAAATTTATGGAGGCTACGAAAATGCCTACGTGGTTCCGCTAAAGAAGCGGTGTCAGCGCTGTTAATTAGCACTACGTCTCCAGATATTGTGATGTCCACCCTGGAGTTACAATTTGGAAACCCGGAAATAATTATATCAAGAATTTTACTAGAGGTCAAAAAGTTGAACCCACTATCACAAGAATATCATAAAGACATAGTGCCGTTTTCAGTTAAAATTAAAAACTATGTGGCAGCTGTGCGTGAACTCAAACGTGAAGAGTACCTACAAGGTGTAAGTGTCGTGAATATAGTACTATCTAAATTACCTACAGTTCTACTGTCTAAGTGGGCGGACTATAGTTACCCGCTCATAACTGTAGGTACTAAAGCGCGCCTAGATATACTATCAGACTTTTTAAGCGAGGAAGCTGTCAAGATAGCTACGTGCAGTGCTAACTTAATGAACATTCGATGGGACAATAGACATACTAAATATAGTGATAATTACTCGGGTCAAAGTCAGACTGTTTTGTTGCAAACTGATGTGTTTAAACAAAGTGACAATAAGTGCCGATTTTGTCGTGACTCCGTACATAAATTAATTGACTGCAAAAAGTTTAAAAAATCATTACGCAAGAACCGGTGGTCATATGTGAAGCGCGTTGGTTTATGTTATAAGTGCCTCATATCTCAACACGATAGACAAACGTGTCCGGCCGCCGCTTGTGACGTTGAGGGGTGCGGGGAGCCTCACCACCGCCTCCTGCATTACGTGCCTAGCTCGCGACAAAACAATAACAGTGCAGTGCAATCATTCCCTACGGGATTAACAGAGACTCAAAACAACTTGACCGAAAGTGTTAATCATATAAACATAAACAGTTCAGTGTTACTAAAGGTGGTACCTATAGATATTTATGGACCGAACGGTAAGTTTAGTACTAGTGCCTTGCTTGACGACGGATCAACTGTGTCTCTAATGAGTGCGAAACTAGCCTCGCGCGCGGGTTTGCGCGGCCGCAAACTATCCATGCGCGTGCGCGGTGCGTGGGACAATACTAACTTACAGTGCGATACGGAACTAGTGGACTTAACCTTGTCAAATAAACAAGGAAATAAATATGATATTAGTGTACGCAGTGTTAACGAGCTTAATTTACCTATACAAGACTTAACTTTAGTGAGATGTGAAAACTATAACTACTTACGTAAAATTAGAGGTGAACTGTGTGCCGGTCCCCAGAAACCGGAAGTGCTTATAGGGCAGGACAATTATCAACTACTGTTACCTTTGGAGGTCGTAGTTGGCGGCCCGACCGAGCCGTGTGCCACCCGCACTCCGATGGGCTGGTGCCTGCATGGCGTGGTCCCGCACGCGTATTCAACTACGTGCGACGACCACTCCACACTTTTCATCACCGACGGGGTATGTTCTAAAAATAATGATGATGACTGTAGTCTTCGAGAGCTTCATGACGATGTACGACGTTACTTCTTAATGGAATCAATGGGAGTTTCTGCTTGTAAACCACGACAGAACGCAGAGGAACAACGTGCCTGGCATCACCTACAACAAACGGCCACACTCATTGAAGGCAGGTGGCAAGTGGGCTTACCCTGGAAGGACCATAACTGCGTAATGCCTGACTCACTACCTACAGCTATGACCCGACTTAGAGGAGTGGAAAATAAAATGAAAAAGAATACAGAATATGCACAAAGGTACCACGAGCGAGTACAACATTTACTTCAAAATGATTACGCAGAAGAATTAGCCAATGATAAAACCACAGAAAGGACTTGGTACCTACCTCATTTTGGCGTAGACAACCCTAATAAAAAAAAGCTGCGTTTGGTGTTCGACGCCGCAGCCCAAACTTCAAAATTATCGCTAAATGATTATCTCCTTAAAGGGCCTGATCTACTTATGTCACTATTTGGAATAATGTTGCGCTTCAGAGAAAATAAAATTGCCGTAATGGGAGACATAAAAGACATGTTTTTAAGGGCCAAAATTCGTCCTGAAGATCAAAATTCCCTAAGATTTATTTATAGAGGCAGCCCTAGAAAAAACTATAACCCTGAAATGTTACAAGAACCGATAAAAACATATGTTATGAAGTCATTAATATTCGGTGCCAATTGTTCACCATTTATTGCTCAATTTGTCAAAAACAAGAACGCTCAACGCTTTGAGCCAACTATGCCTACGGCCTGTGCTGCTATATACTCCCAACACTATATGGATGACTATATTCAAAGCTTACCTGACGAACAAACAGCGATACAGTTAGTAAAAGAAGTTACATACGTTCATTCGCAAGGAGGCTTCGAAATTCGTAACTGGATCAGTAATAGCGAAGCGGTGCTCAACAGCGTGCCAAAAGAGACTCTGGGGGCTTCTGATGTAAGGTTCAAAATGGGACAACAATGTGACGGCGAACGAACGCTTGGACTTATATGGCATACCAATGACGACACGTTGAGGTTCGACGTATCATTTAAAAAGATTCCTGAAAATATAATTAATGGAGACAAAACACCTACTAAAAGAGAGATGCTACGTGTTGTTATGTCTATCTTTGACGTTTATGGTTTTTTATCGCCATTCACGATCAACGGAAAAATAATTTTACAAGAAACATGGCGCCTAGATATCAGCTGGGATGATCCTATAACCGAGGAAATAAATACAAAATGGCTTAAATGGATATGTTTACTAAAAACAATAAATGACGTAAGATTACCTAGATACTATCCTGCAGCTGCAGCAAGTGCGAGCGAGACGCAGAGTGGAACTAGCCTACCGTCGCAGTCGCACCTTATGCATTCGACTACCAATCTCGTAGGCAGTGCTACGCTCGTAGCGGAAAGTATGAACGCTACGACGTCTACGCATATTACGCCGCACGGACCTAATGATGGAATTTGTTATAGGCACCTACAGATGCATATATTTTGCGATGCATCGTCGAAAGCATTTTGCGCCGTAGCTTACTGGCGCTGGATAGATAACAAGTTTAAAACACGAGTATCATTTATTGCAAGCAAGTGCCGCGTAGCGGGAAATAAACCAATCACAATACCACGCTTAGAGCTTCAGGCCGCTGTACTGGCGGCTAGACTGGCGGACACGATTACTAGAGAACAGAAAATGACCGCCGAGCGACGAATATTTTGGAGTGATTCAACTACAGTACTACAATGGATTAGAAACGATTCTCGTAATTATAAAATATATGTCGCGAATCGCTTAGGTGAAATCGACGAGTTAACGAAAATACAGGAATGGCGATACGTACCTACTAAACTTAATGTCGCCGACATCGCAACGAGAGAAAGTTATGACTGCTCAGTTTTGAAAAATGAATGGTTACATGGACCTTGTTTTCTACAAAATGATTGTGATGAATGGCCGCTTGATGTCACTGAACCTGCAAACAAAGAAGATCAATTAGAATGTGTAAACGTAGTAAATATGGAAAATGAGAACTTACCTGTACCTGAACCTACAAAGTTTTCTACGTGGCTACGCTTACTTAGATCTACATCGCGAGTACTTACTTTTGTTGACAAGGGATTGAAGGCCATAACTCGCAAATTTGGACGAAGCGTACGTACCTACAATATGGATGATGATGTAATGGAAAAGGCTGAGCTACTACTTATAAAATATTCGCAAGCACAGTCATTCAGTGGAGAAATCACGCTACTTAGAACATCTAAAGAAGTCCCTACTACTAGTAAACTACTAACCTTGTCACCTTACCTTGATGCTGCCGGAGTCCTGCGCGTTGGCGGTCGGATAGACGCTGCCCTCGATGTGCTGGCCGACGTAAAGAGACCTATAATTTTAGATGGAAAAAATCATATAACACGTTTAATAGTAAGACATTATCACGTGCAGCATGCACATGGAAACCAAGAGACGGTTGTCAATGAAATTAAACAGAAATATTGGGTGATAAGATTACGGCCTACTGTTAAAACTGTAGTAGCAAAATGTATGTTATGTAGATTGAAAAAATGCAAACCAGAAATACCGAGAATTGGTGACTTACCATTTGCTAGGGTGGCCCATCATCAACGTCCGTTCACCTACTGTGGAGTTGACTTGTTCGGCCCTATGGATGTTACCGTTGGAAGACGTCACGAACTAAGATATGGAGTACTGTTCACATGTCTCACAGTAAGGGCTATTCACATCGAGATAGCTTCTTCCCTAACGACCGATTCCTTCATCATGGCTCTGAGACGAATGGCTTCGCGCCGCGGTTGGCCTCATAATCTTTTCTCTGACAACGGCACTAACCTTCGAGGTGCGAATACCGAACTGAAAAAGTCAATTCAAGAATTAAATGAGGAAGATTTGAAGAATGAGGCTATAAATCATGGCACTAAATGGACTTATATACCTCCTGTAAGCCCTCATTGGGGGGGGGCCTGGGAGAGGCTCATCCGCAGCGTCAAGACGTCATTAAAGGTTGTCCTCAAGGAAAGAGCTCCACGTGATGAAGTTCTAAAAACACTAATGGCCGAGGTTGAGAATATTGTAAATAGCCGACCGCTGACTCACGTGTCGGTGGAACCTGGAAGTAAAGAAACCCTGACTCCAAATCATTTTCTACTCGGGACATCATCAAACTCGCCGCAGATAGGCAAATTCGATGACTCTGATCTGTTCCTAAGAAAACAATGGCGAATATCTCAGCGTCTAGCGGACATGTTCTGGAATAGATGGGTGAGGGAAGTACTACCTGATCTGCTACCTCGGAAAAAGTGGAACAAGGATCAAAGAACCCTGCAGATTGGTGATCTGGTTTACGTAGTGGACCCAAACGGACCCAGGAACAAGTGGCAAAAGGGCTTGATACAAGAAGTGTGTCCTGGAAAAGATAAAAGGGTCAGAATGGTAAAAATCAAGACGATGACTGGAGTACTTACCCGATCAGCTGGTCGCGTCGCACGGATCCCGTTGGCTGATGAGTGTTGCTAACTAATAGCTACACTGGGGTGGGGAATGTTAGCGACAGGAGCGTGAGGGGTTCAAATGAGGGGTGCGGGGTGAGGCCCGCAGCTAGATTGGCATGGCAAGTAGTCGAAATATGAGCCCCAAGAAAGTCGCACGCTCCTTTTCTCTTATAATAGTTCTAGTTACTGTAATTTCCAAATCGCGAATAAAACAGTGTTTAGTACTCTTGGCTTTCTAATTTGGTTACTGCTAAGTTGACCATACCATTTGCCTGCACCGTTTACAGTGCTCAATGTGATTCTAAAACTAAAATCTAAAAGTGCCCCTGGATGGGACAACATCTCTACTTACTTCTTAAAACTAGCTAAACCTATTTTGATTCCTATTATTTGCCATTTAGTCAACTTATGCTTTAGTACAGGAACTTTTCCTGCTGTTCTCAAACAATCTATTATAACCCCTGTGCACAAAGGTGGGGACATGGGTGACGTCAACAATTACAGGCCTATTTCAGTTTTGCCTTCAATCTCGAAAATTTTGGAAAAAATTATAAACAATAGACTACTAAATTACTTAAACAAATATAACCTTATTTCAAAGTCACAGTTTGGTTTCAGACAAGGTCTATCAACCGAGGATGCCATTACAGCGTTGAGTACTATTGTTGCAAAAGAAGTAGATAAAGGACGGAAATGTATAACTGTGTTCTTGGATTTCAAAAAGGCCTTCGATACCGTATCTATTCCTATTCTTCTAGAAAAGCTAGAGCTGCATGGAATTAGGGGCTCCCCACTGGCTTTACTAACAGATTACCTCTATGACCGTAAACAGAGAGTCAAGATTGGGGAAGTAGTTAGTGAGGATGTCTCTGTTACATATGGTGTCCCACAAGGAAGCGTATTGGGACCTACCTTGTTTTTATGATATATTAACGACCTATGTAAAATGAATATAGAAGATGGGCATATCTTTTCCTACGCAGACGATACTGCCGTCGTATTCTCTGGCAAATCCTGGGATGAAGTCAAATGCAAAGTAGAAAATGGCCTCACAAAGATAGATGTCTGGCTTAAAAAGAACCTTCTAACCCTTAATATAGCTAAAACTAACTTTATTTGCTTCACGATGTACAATCGAACTCAATCCGATCCTGTTTTCAATATAAAAATTCATAAATGTGACCAGAATAATCAATACTGTGACTGTCCAGCGATTAGTAAAGTGGAAAATACCAAATATCTTGGGATCATCATTGATCAACGCTTATCCTGGCATGCGCAATTGGAAAAACTTATGAACAGAACCAGACAACTGATGTGGATTTTTAAAAATCTGAGACACGTTGCTCATCGTGCTCTTCTTGAGCAAATATATGTTGCGCTGGTACAATCTACACTAAGCTATTGTATACCTATTTGGGGAGGAGCTACTAAAACACATTTCTTAGACCTTGAAAGAGCGCAAAGGTCGCTCTTAAAAGTAATGTGCTTCAAACCATATAGGTTTTCCACCGAAATGTTGTACTCGGACGTGAATTTACTTTCTGCTCGGAAATTGTATGTTTTTAACTCTGTACTTAAACTACCATAAAAATAAATAAACATTTAAACATATATGAACAATCATGAATGTAAAACAAACTTAATTAAATGGTTATTGTCTTTCAGCTATGATGATGTTGAAAAACTTTTGGATGTTATCACATAAAAGTACACACACGAACTAAAAATCTAAAATAGCAACACACACTTACTCAAACACACACACACACACACATACACATACACACACTTACTCACACACACACACACACACACATATACACAGAGACACACGTGCTCACATGGCTTGGGTTCCATCTGTTGCCCAGACTCTTACGAGACTGGTGTTCTCAGTGGTACTCAGACTCACTAAACATACACTCTACACTCAGTCACTCTAAGCTCACCCTAATTTCTACCTATTTTGTTTTTAAATGTTAATAATTCTATTACCTTAAATACCGTTAAATAGACCTAAGCAAGAGCGAAATCTCCTATGACAAGTAATTTCTTACTTAAAAGGAGGTTTCATCATTGGTTTTTATATTGTATCTTTTGGAAACGCAATAAAAACATTTGTATTTGTATTGTATTGTACCTATGTTAAAATTAAGAAATTGTTAAAAATTTAGAAATAGTAGTAAATAAGGAATAAAGAAAACTCCTACCCCTCCCAAAAACTAAAATAATGTAAATTGTAAGGAATATATTGTTAAATTATATATTTAACTAGCAATGTTAAAATGATAAGAAATATGTTAAATTAAGGAAAGTATATTTAAATTAAAAATTGCCATAAAATAAGGAAAATTAGGAAATAAGAAATAAAGGAAAATCCTAACTTCAATCCCATCCCAAAAAACCATCCATATGAAATAAGATGTAGAATAATAGGAAAACGAGTAGGAAAATAGGCTGCTCTGATAAAGTCAGAGGAACACCATAGTGCCCTTTCGAGAGGGCAAAAAAAAAAAAAAAAACTAACCTAACCTAACTGTCTGTCTGTCTGTCTGTCTGTCTGTCAATCTGTCTGTCTGTCTATCTGTCTGTCTGTCTGTCTGTCTGTCTGTCTGTCGGTCCGTCCGTCCGTCCGTCCGTCCGTCCGTCCGTCCGTCCGTCCATCCACCTCATCATCAGGTGTCATCCTCTGGCACCTGTAGCAGGAACGCAGGAACGCCTTCGCTCGCACACGGCCACGAATCCGCCGAGGCCTTACGTTGCCGGACCCTCGGGGGTAAATCCCGTTACGACACCCAGACTCCCTTGTGCAACGTCTGCGTCTACGATTCCAGCAACACCCTCCTGGTTCATATTTTGAACGAGTACGTGCGCAAATGGAAACCTTGATGTCTCACCTTTATACTGTGCGGACTGCACTTGGTAAAGCATTACCGGACGTGGGCAGACTACCAGGCAGCACGGCAGAGGGCTCTGGAGGAGATTGACAGAAGAATATGGTATTTCCCGAACTGGAGCAGCGTGGAAAATTACCTTGGCATGACTTTACGACCTAGCTTCTTGTTTTCTGTTCTGTACAGTAAACAAGATGTGTCAACGCCTACGCTATATTTGTGAGCAGCCTAGCATCGCTGCACCTGACTATATATCATGTATAGGCACTAGTTTTGCATACAACGTCACTTCCATTTCGATCAAGGGCAACCTAACATTGTTCCCACACCAAATTATCCAAAAACTCTGTAATTATAGACAATACAACTTAAAACAAGTATCGGGAGTTTCATTTGTGTTCACCTGTGCACATTCATCTGGCGACCGTACCAAGAACTGCGAAAATCTTTGGAAAATCAAGAATTTCAACAAAACTCGGATGGTCTAGCTGAGCCGGCGCCGCCATTATCGGATCGTTGCACCAAAGCCAGCTGCCGTTCCAACAACAAAAACAATATTCAAGGGATCCCTGGAGGTCTATCCATTGCAGCCATCGCCGGTCATCGATCAGCAATCAGCATCGAGCCGCAGCCCAGGCCAATGCAGATAAGTGCCCTTCCTATTCCCATCAATTTGTGTCCATTTTTTACCTAAAATTCCCGATCATTTTTACCTATTTCACTAAGTGTATTTGTCTATAACTTGTGCTAATTATCATTATACGGTGTTCCTTAGTATAAATCAAATATTAAATTCAGTAAGACTCATTATGCATTTGTAAAACAAAAATTGTTTAGTCAATGGTTAGTGACATCTTTTCTAACAAAGTCCCTCATTTCCATTGACTTTAAATACTCATTTCATAGAAGTACCCAACGTGCTTCTATAGAAGTACCTAGTAAAGTTATTTTGTTTCAATTCTCAAACTAAAGTTTATATCCATAAGTACAAAGAACTATTGGTAACTTAAATAAAAATATCAAATAAATAGAAAATCAAATAGCATTCATTAGGTAGTTAAATAATTCCTTAATTCTAATCTTTTTGCAATTATTATTATTATTATTATTTATTTATTTATTCAGATTTCACACAGAGTAATTCACATGTCATCCATTTTGTTAGCAATTACGTCTTAAAAATAGTGTTAGTAAGTATACAAAATTATAATAAATAGCAAACATATTAATTCAAATTCAGTCACATTAAAAATAGTCAATATATAATGATGTCAGGTACTTATTGAGTCACAAGCTGGGCGACTGGCTGATGTTTCGAAACCCAGTGAGCTATAATGCCGGAATTAAAATTAAAATGGTCTGCCACAATGGCCAGCATGCTGTTGGAACTATCGCGGACGCGACTCATCATTGATGCCGTTCTGTTGCGTATGATGGCATAGAAGTCATCAACGCGCGCATCAGCGAACATGCCTGATGCGCTACAGAACCGCGGCAGCCCCATCAGCACCCTGAAACCGTTGTTATACTGGATTCGTAGAATTATTGCAATGTTATTGCAATAAATTTACTATTACGCCGAATATTCCAGGCTGACTACTGCGCATTCGCCCGTATCTACCTATTCTACGGGCTACCGGACTTGGCCGCCCGGTCCAGAACAGTGAATCCAGAGTGCAGTAGGCCCGGATTCCTGCAAAGGTGACGCCTAGTGCCGGAGCGTGAGCTAATTTTATTTACTTTATTTAAATTTTACAAATCTGATTTCATTTTTTTGTGCTGAGTTTCACTTCTGGCCTAACTAAACGTTGCGGTAATTGTTTTGAAGTAATTTAACATTGATTATCGCATAGCGAACTTTAATTTTCATTACAAAATACAGTTATTTAACCATGATGGGAGGTGAAACTACTGCAAAGAACTCTCAAGATTTGCTTGATCTACATATTTGTCAAACGTAGCTCCATAAAGGGCCAAATTACCAAGTTTAAAAACTATTTATCGCATACAATTGCAAAGGAAACTTTAACTTCAATTGAGTTAGCTGAATTGACGCTCAAGCTTGGTAAATTTGAGTCCCTTTCCAATCGGTTTGACGACTTGCAGAATCAGATAGAGGTTTCAAATTCTAGTAATTTACCGAACGAAGTTGATGAGCGAGATGATATTGAGCAGTTATTTATTTCGAGCATTGCCTCGGCCCAAAGCATTATTCAAAAATACAATGCGAGCAAGCAGGATGAAAGTATTAACTCGATAAATTTATCATCAGCTCAATGCAACCATCATGAAACATTGGGATTCAAATTGCCACAAATACAAATTGCGAAGTTCGACGGATCATACTTCCGTTGGCTTGAGTTCCGTGACACGTTCGTATCGCTAATACACAACAATGAGCGCATCGCTCCTATTAATAAGTACCATTACTTGATATCGTACCTAACGGGTGATGCAGCACGCATTATTTACAATTTTGAGGTTTCCAGCGCGAACTATAAAAATGCTTGGAAATTATTATGTGATCGTTATGACAACAAGCGTCAGTTGATAAATCATCATTTAAATTCGTTGTTAGGTATTCAACAAATAACACGCGAATCTGATAGATCATTGAGATTTATGGTAGATCACATCACTAAAAACCTGCGCGCATTGTCCACTCTTGGGCAGCCTACAAACAAATGGGATGTCCTGATAATCCATATCATGAGCGCTAAGCTGGACAATCACACTCTTTTGAAATGGGAGGAGTGTCGTGGTGGTTTGGATGAGGTACCAAATTTGGAACAATTTTACAAATTTTTAGTTGATCGTGCTGACGTCCTAGAGTCTATAAATCGTAACTCAAACAAACCAACACAATATACACCAAAGCCCACTGCTTCCAATGCTAACAACAATCGGACCCATACAAAATCTTTCTCATGCACCAGCAATCGCGATGAAGGCTCCGCTCCTTCTCCACGTATAACGTGCGTCGTCTGCCGTGAAGGGCATCGTATCTATGATTGTCCCACATTTATGGCCAAGAGCGTAGAAGAACGGATATCTGAAGCGCATAGATTGAAACTATGTACTAACTGTTTAAGGCTCGGACACAGAATGCAAACTTGCCGGCTAGGTCCATGTCTCCAATGCAAAGGGAGACACAACACTCTTATACACAAGCCATCCAATAATAATATCAATGATGCTTCTACTTCCAGTGTTGTCACCACCATAGCTGATAGCACTGACGATACTATTGTAATTTTTTCTAAGCAAAGTTCAAATCAAGTCTTGCTGTCTACCGCTTTAATTGAGGTGGGTAATCCTCGGACGAACCAAATAGAAAAGGTTCGGGCCCTATTAGATTGCGGTAGCCAGTCCTCTTTTATAACGCAGTCTCTCAAGGAGAAGCTGTCGTTACCATCCAACTCAAAGTGCCTTGTCAACGTAATCGGCATAGGCAACCATCAAACGGGTAAGGTCACAGAATCCTGTGTGGCGCAATTGAGGTCATTAGTCAACCAGTTCAACGTCACATCAGGTTTTCTAGTACTACCACAATTAACAGGTCAATTACCTAGATTTCCTATCAATACGAAACAATTACAAATATCTAATGATTTTCAACTAGCTGACCCTATGTTTCACCAGCCAGCGCCGATTGAAGTTCTCATCGGTGCCGATCTTTTCTGGGATATTCTTGGCCGTGAGCAACAGTCTCTCGGTCCTAACAATCCAAAATTAAGAAGCTCCCAGTTTGGTTGGATTATTTCAGGTCCTATGAATATAAATGATACATCATACAATAATACTATCCAATGCAACCATTCCATCATTTCAAATACATTGAATGATGACGATAATCAAATTCACCAAGAGCTTACTAAATTCTGGGAATTAGAAGAAGTTCCCTTAAGATCTAAGCTAAGTGAGAATGAGAAAGCGTGCGAAGCCCATTTTCTATCTCACACCTCTCGACTAGATTCCGGTAGATTCTCTGTAGGTTTACCTCTTAAGGATTCTCCCGACTGTCTTGGAGAATCATACAATTTAGCAAAGAAACGATTACTCAATTTAGAAAGGCGATTCAAAAGACAGCCCGAAGTCAAATCACAATACGTAGAATTTATGCGTGAGTACGCCGAGCTCGGTCATCTATCCGAGTCTCCAATAGCTAAGCCAGACAATTCCTATTTCCTATGTCATCATGCTGTCTTTAAAGACAGTAGTGAATCCACAAAGATCAGAGTCGTCTTCGATGGCTCAGCTTCGACTTCCTCTGGGAATTCTGTCAATGACATTCTTTTGGTAGGTCCAAATATGCAAGACTCACTTTTCTTTATTCTTATAAGAGCTCGACAATACAAATACCTCCTAACGGGTGATGTCGAGAAAATTTATAGGCAAGCCCTTATTAATAAAGAGGACCGAAACCTCCAACTTATACTATGGAGAGAGGATGAGTCTATGCCTATCAAGACGCTGCGTTTGAATACTATTACTTACGGAATGGCAAGTTCTAGTTATTTGAGTACGCGCTGCCTCTGGCAACTAGGTGAAGAATGCTCTGACCCCGCAATAAAGGAAATAATACAGTCCGATTTTTACATCGACGATCTGATCACAACATGTAGCAGTGAAGGTACTTTACGACACGTCCATGAAGCAGTATCCGCTGCTCTACAGAAAGGCTGTTTTAATCTCAGAAAGTTTAAAACCAATTTACCTTTCATATTAGAGTCAACCTCTTTAAATTCAAACGATACATTAATTGTGAGTGAATCCACCTCCACGCTAGGTATGGGTTGGAATCCAGCCACTGATAAATTGCATTTTCCATTTAAGATTCCACCCCCATCTGATGATCATACCTTTACCAAACGATTCATTCTGTCATCGCTGTTTAAGATTTTTGATCCTTTGGGATTATTGAGTCCTTGCGTGATCAAAGCTAAAATGTTGTTGCAACAATTGTGGTTGCACAAGCTATCATGGGATGATCCAATTCCAAATGATATTCAAAGGGAATGGAATAAATTTTCCAAGGCCATTCCTACACTTTTGAGTCTCGAATTACCCAGATGGGTACTCTGTGATGAACCTGCATCCGTAGAACTTCATTCTTTTAGTGATGCATCTCAGAATGCGTACGGAGCTTGCATCTATTTGCGCTCTGTAAACTCTAATGGCGAAGTAACTGTAAGGTTACTTATGTTCCAAATCGAAAGTAGCCCCAATCAAAGCTACTACAATTCCCCGACTCGAACTCTGTGCCGCTCTATTGGCAGCAAAATTAAGTAAAGCTGTTAAGGAAGCTTTAAGATACGACATACAAATCCAGGTACATTGGTGCGACTCCACAATTGTGCTCGCCTGGCTTCGAAGCAGCTTCCAAAATTTGAAAACATTTGTCTCAAATCGGATTTCAGAAATTTGTGAATTGACTAACTCTTCCTCATGGCGTTACGTGCCAACATCAGTTAATCCTGCTGATCTTATATCCAGAGGCATTAGTCCAGACCAATTAAGTTCCACAACGATCTGGTGGTCAGGTCCGTCGTACCTATCTGAACCAGAATGTACTTGGCCCATCTTAAATAATAAAATTGATATAACAAACTTACCTGAAACTAAAACTATTTCAACTTTAAGTAATTTGACAATTAACAATGATCCTATCATACACTTTAAAAACTATTCCAGTCTAACTAAATTAAAACGAATATTTGCATTCATCTTGCGGTTTATGCACAATACTAGAAATCCCGAAAATTGATTCACCGGTCCTCTGTCAGTTGAAGAATTGAAACTATCATTTCTTCACTTGTGTCGCTTATCGCAAAAGGAATCTTTTGTGACCGAGTACGATTTACTAACAAACAAAAAATCTCTGAGTCCTAAATCTCAAATTTTATCCTTGACTCCGTTTTTTACTGATGACCGGGTTATTCGGGTGGGTGGTCGATTAGACGCATCTGATTATAATTTTGACAAGAAACATCCCGTGCTTTTGCACGCTAATCATCATTTTACGAAAATTATATTTGAACATGAACATAAGCATAATCTCCATGCTGGACCACAATTGTTACTTGCTACTATTCGAGAATTTGCGTGGCCCATCAATGGTAGACATCTAGCTCGACGCACGTTTCATAATTGTTTTAAATGTAGACGACTTCAAGGAAAGACTATGAAGCCCATGATGGGCAACTTACCATCACAACGCATTACACCAAGTTTCCCATTCAAGTCTGTAGGTCTAGATTTTGCCGGTCCATTTTTAATTTCAAACAAGAAAGTACGCGGTTCTAAATTGATAAAGTGTTATCTATGCCTTTTCGTTTGTTTACGGTATAAATGCATACACCTTGAAGCCGTAAGTGATCTCTCAAAAGACGCTTTTATCATGACATTTCGCCGATTCGTGTCACGTCGAGGTAGGCCAGCGGAAGTGTTTTGCGATAACGGACGCAATTTTGTGGCCGGTGCAAAAGAGATTAAGCAATTTTTTAAGGCTAATGCAGAAGCTTTGTCTGATTTTGCAAGTGAGGATGAAATCAGCTTTGTATTTTCGCCAGCATACGCCCCGCACTTCGGCGGAATCTTTGAGGCCGGTGTGAAATCTGCAAAATTTCATATAAAACGCGTTATGGGTAATTCACACCTAACGTTCGAAGAATTATCAACTCTTTTCGCACAAGTAGAGGCAATACTAAACAGTCGTCCGCTATGTCCTTTATCACCTTCTCCTGACGATTTCCTTTGCCTGACTCCTGGGAACTTCCTCATTGGTCGGGCTCTCACCGCTCTGCCTTCACCTGATCTGGAGGACAATAACCAAACCAACCTGCAGCGCTACGCCAGATTACAGCACATATATCAACACTTTTGGAAGCGCTGGCAGCGAGAATATATTGCTGAGCTGCAGCAACGCCACAAATGGAAGACCAACTCCGCGAGCCCAAATGTAGGAGACTTAGTTCTTTTACAAGAAGACGATGTCCCACCACTCTGCTGGAGGCTTGGAAGAATTTCAAGACTATTTTATGGTCCAGATGATAAGATACCCCGAGTAGCGGCCGTAAATACATCTAGAGGATGCGTACGTCGTGCTTTAGTACGTCTGGTTTCCCTGCCTACTGCAGAAGAATTAGAGGGTTGAAAACTGAAGCTTTCCACGGGGGCAGGATGTCAACGCCTACGCTATATTTGTGAGCAGCCTAGCATCGCTGCACCTGACTATATATCATGTATAGGCACTAGTTTTGCATACAACGTCACTTCCATTTCGATCAAGGGCAACCTAACATTGTTCCCACACCAAATTATCCAAAAACTCTGTAATTATAGACAATACAACTTAAAACAAGTATCGGGAGTTTCATTTGTGTTCACCTGTGCACATTCAAGATGTATGTATTTTAAATTATCTTTAATTTTTATATCAGGTTGTTTTATTTCAGGCTACATGGGAAATGTATAATAAAATTATACCTAAACAATAAACCCATAGAATATATACCTTATAGACTAACATATATATTTTACACTTAAAACTAACACTTTACATCTTTTGGGGGATTTTGTTTCGATACCGCTTCCCTATAGCGTCGGTAAACAATACCAGCTGGCCAGAAATCAGGTTTGAGGAGCCCATTCTTGATTCTTTATCCTAACCATCTTTTCTTTCCTTGCCACTCTACGTGAAAAACTGTGTAGCCGTTTACCCAGGAACTCGGGACTGAGTTACCCGAGTAGGCGACTTACGGGCCAAAGGAGGAACCATCATTCGAAAGGTATTTCATAACAATTGTCCCCTTCCAGAATCTGCTTGATGAATCACCTGGCCTTCCTACTTCAACCCCGGGAGTATGTCTGAGACAAAACAACGTATCGCCGATTCACCGTGCGCCGCTCACTACAAGGATGGCGGATATATAATACGGGAGGACGAGGTAGCGCTCAAGAACACAGACCAACAAAGCGCGCGTTTTTTATAGTTTCATTAATATAAACCAGTAATACAGTCAACTAATCATTTATTTCGAAGACTCCAAAAGGTATCTTACATAATTATACCGAATTAGCTTATCCTTATCTAGTAAGTAACCTAGGTTTTAATGTAGATGGGGAAACAGTCCCTCGCAGAAGTAGAGACCACTGCACAGATCGTTCAACCTCACTACAGTTCAACGTTTTAGTTTTCAAACGAGCATTCACCGCACACAACGTCTACGGCCGTGGGACGCTCCGAGAAGGGTGCCCCTCACTCTCTAGAAGTGCGCGCGCGTGTGTCCATTCCATCTGGCGGCGGTGGGCGGCGCGTCCGCAGCACCTGACGCGCTCGTCATCTCCGTGGCAGGCGGCGTAGGGTAGTAGACGGAGGCCTGAGAGCGCGCGCGGGAGCTGCGCACGTCGGAGCGCCGGAGCGTGCCGTTGCGCGCCAGGCGCAGCGACACGCGCTCGCCACACGACGCGAACGAGTCGTCGCGCGTGTGCTCGGGCGAGTCACGTCCGGCTCGTCGCCTGATGCCACCCGCGCAGAACATCTTGAGGAATACGCGTTTGAATTTCTCGCCGAAGATGACGTAGATGACAAAGTTGACACTGCTGTTGATCGTGACGAGCAGGTTGCTCGTCTTTACGAGCGGGTCCAGGTTCTCGAGGCGGTCCCCGAGGAATACCTCGAACGAGTTGGTGACGAGCGGTAGCAGGTTGCAAAGGAAGAACACGAGCACCACCACCAGCAGCATAGTGGCGAGCCCCAGCTCCCGGCGCTGCACGCGGCTGAGCCTCGCTCGCTCCGCCTGCGCGCGTCGCACCTGTCGCACAATGCACGCGTTGAGTGCCGCGAGCGCACTGAAGGGCACGATGTACATCACGATCATGTAGAGCGAGTGGATGTAGACCACGACGTATGTCTCCGTGCGGAAGGCGAGGTCTGCGGTGACGCAGTAGACGTGCTCACCGTCGGGCGCCTCGTGTCGCACCACGTCGGCTTCGAAGAACTTGGGCGCGTTGTAAGCGAGCGCGAAGGCAGCCGTGCCCAGCACGTACCAGCGTGCGCGCCCTGACGTGCACAGCGCCTTCGCGCGGAACGGGTGGCACACAGCAACCCAGCGCTCGACGGTCACTATCAGCGTCAGATACACGGACATGGTCTGCGCCGCGTTCGCGATTGGGTAGGCGTACGGCGTGAGATGCGGGCAGACGTGGTAGTAGTAGTAGCGCAGTCTCCCTGTGTATGGGAACACGGCCGTCAACCCGAACAGGAGCACGGAAGTGAGGATGAGTACGGTGTCGCAGGCGGCGAGCCCCACCAGCAAGCAGTTAATGGAAGAGCGCATTTGCGGGCGTGAAAGCACCAGCATGGACAGTGCGTTGCCCAGCAGCCCACCCGCGCCGATGGCGTTCAGCAGCACGCCGTGCACCACGAAGCGGAACAGGCGGTCGCCCTCGTCCACGCCGTAGTCAGCGTCGCAGCCGAGCGGCTCCGCGTCCACGAGCACGAAGCTAGTGCCGTTGCCAGTCATGCTGCCCCGCACCGCCCGCGCCCGCGCCTGCCCTCTGGCCGCTCAGACCGCATGTTCACAGTGTGCACCTGAAGACAAACAAAAGACACTCTTAGCTACACCATATCAAAACAAGACCGTGACGTGATAC
Organism: Epirrita christyi; assembly: GCA_951392215.1. Classification (NCBI taxonomy): domain Eukaryota; kingdom Metazoa; phylum Arthropoda; class Insecta; order Lepidoptera; family Geometridae; genus Epirrita; species Epirrita christyi. The sequence goes on from OX595837.1 coordinate 174,082, forward strand.
ACCTTTACATGCCTAAAGGTGGCATGCCAGCTACGGGCATTCTACTGTATCAAAATGCCGGCATGCCGGTTTCTAGAAACGCTTCGTGAAGTTCCAGTTGAAGACCACAAACTAGACCCCTGCTCCCCGCTTCCCAACGGGAAAAAAATCAAACGGCTTGCGATTTCCTAGCATGCTAAGTGCCTACCTGGCAGTATCAACCTAGCAGAACTTCGTTCGTTACATGCTAGGAGCTCGCATCGCACTTGCAGGCGTTATCTCTTAGTCAGAAAGTTGAAAGATTCATAAAGAAATATTTTTAGCAAAAGTGTCACGGACAGGAGCAGCCCAAAGTGGCGATCATTTCAGCCCCCCTATTAGGGAATAGGGGGGCTGATCGCCACTTTGGATAAGATAGGGATCTTGAAAGTCACTCAGTGACCAACGTTTCACAAGTAAAATTACCATCAATTGACAATTCTTCATATTATTTTTTTTATGGTCATTCTACTTGTCAAACGTTAGTCACTGAGTGACTTTCAGTTAGGGAATAGGGGGGCAGATCTATTCTATTTTGAAATAAAACGGACAAGTGCGAGTGACACTCGTGCCCTGAGGGTTCCCATACGTAATTGTTTTCAAAATCATCTTAATACCAACAAGTTGTATGTTTATTATTTAGTTTTTAAATAAAAATACTTTAAATTAACCTTTTTTATATTTGATTAGAATAAGATAAAAATGTGTTAATTTGAACTTGATTTTTATAAAACGGTATTTTGTAATAACTTGGCGATTTTGATTGGTCGTGCTAATACAAAATTAAGGACAAAATATCAACTATGACGAATGCCTTATTAATAGTTGGTTAATTATATGGAGTAACTTAGCATATTAATAGCAACTGCAGACTTACTGTAGATATTCTAAGGCATCAAGGTTTTTGATAATTATAACTCTTACTTAACATAAACGGTGTTTACATCATTTTAAACAGAAAACAAATACACGATGATTAACGTAATATATTTGAAGAACGTCTGTTATGCAATTTAATAAAAAAAACAAAAACCAAAATTGCTCAGTAGGTACTAAAGTCAGAACAAGTCAAAACGTGTTTACGCGCCATTTTCTCGGTTTCATGACAAATGGACTTACTGTAAATATTGTACATTTATTGCAATTTTTTTTTAAGTTCCTACTTCTTTGAAGCATACTCCCGTGCTTTGGGCAAAACCCCTAATCTAAGTTAGGAGTTCCAAAAAATGCTCAAATGTTTATTTACTCGTATTATTAATTTTATAGGTCTTTTACACCCCATCACTAGTTTTTGCGCTAGTGTGCAACTAAACACAGCCATTCTTTATTTGGGCTTGTTGTATGTTGTGTGACAGCTTTTTACAGCTTTTATTTGCGTGTGCGTTTATAGAGACGCCTCGACTTTCTGCATGAGTGTGCGTGAGTAGGTAAATGTGTGCTGTACGTGTTTACCTCGCCTCCCTTAAAAAATGACAGAAATAATAGGTCTTTACCTATGAAATTGCCGTTCTTCAGTACTGGTCATTTCAAATAGAAAAAAACTTTGGAATGGCTTTGTATTCTAAAATCTACAGCTGAGCTAGCAGCAGCTTTTGATGTTAGCATCAAAACGATTTTGATCCATTTGCGACAAATAGGTAAGGTAAAACAACTTGATAGATGTATGCCCCAGGAACTTAACGATCGCCAGCGCAACGTACGCGTCGAGACCTGCCTCGCGCTGCTCAATAGGCAAAGAAATGAAGGAATTTTGAACCGAATTGTTACGTGCGATGAAAAATGGATTCTGTTCGACAATCGAAAGCGCTCAGCAAGTTGGTTAGATCCTGATTCAGCAAAGCAATGCCCTAAACGAAAAATGACCCCTAAAAAGGTGATGGTCACTGTTTGGTGTTCTAATGCGGGTGTGATTCACCACAGCTTTTTACAAAACGGCATGAGCATTACTGCAGATGTGTACTGTGAAGAACTGGAGACAATGATGGAGAAGCTTGCACATCGGCAACCAGCTTTGGTCAATCGGTCATCCCCACTGCTCCTTCACGACAACGCGCGACCCCATACTGCACATCAGACAGTATCCAAGCTGCAAGAGCTGGGGTCGGAAGCTCTCCCTCATCCGCCATACTCACCAGACCTTGCACCTACCGACTATTACTTTTTCCAAAATTTAGACAACTTTTTAGTGGGTAAAAAATTCAATTCCCGAGAGGCTGTAGAAAATGCCTTTGAAGAGTTTGTTGCCTCCCGTCCAGCTGATTTTTACAAGAAGGGCATCAATAAACTGCCAATGCGTTGGCAAAGATGCGTCGATTGCATGGGTTGCGTCGATGGCATTTGAATAACCGAAATAAAAAAGTTAAAAAAAATAAGTACTTTCACTTATTCCATACAAAACGGCAATTTCATAGGTAAAGACCTAATAATATAGCAAGGAATTGTTATACTAGAGTTACTATATCCATGTGGGTACTAGAAGTTGAGCTTGCCATCTCCCTACAAAAATGCTCTGAGGCCATAGTGTAATCATAAGCGTTTTTGCAATCATTGCTGTCAAACGATAACTTTTGTACATAGAAGTAATAATTACTTACTAGTTGTACTTGTGCGTAGTATACAGGGTGTTTTTTTTAAATGGGACAGTATGGGGATATCCGAATCCATAAAAGATACGGGAAAACTGTCTTTGGAACCATTTGCTCATTTTGTATGAAAACGATTTTGGCATAGTTATTTTTTTGGTCAAGCGTGAGTTCTCCAAAAAAATGAGTAGTTTTGATCAAAAAAAAATTTAATGCGTACCGACTCAGTTTCATGTAAGGATTGTTTCCTTGCATCGGAAGAAAAAAATCTGAGCAGCAGAAGTTAGTCAAATGTAATTAAAAAAATCTCATACAATTTGTAAGTAATCTGGTACATAAAACTATCGCATAAAAAAAAACAAAATGGCCTCCCTCTAGCTGTTTCCAGGTACGGGTACGTTTCAGAATACCTCTAGTGGCCTTAGTTAAAGATCTTCTTATTAAAGTTTGATTAACTTCTACAGCTCTGATTTTTCTCATTTCCCGAGACCATCAGAGCAATAGAACAACATTCACCACACATCTTTGTCTAATGCCACTAGAGGTGTTCTGGAAACAGCAAGAGGGAGCCATTTTGAAAATTTATTGTGTTAGTTTTATTAACTTAGGTCCCAGATTACTTACAAATTTTATGAGAAAACATTTTATTAAATTTGACTAACTTCTGCTGCTCAGATTTTTTTCTTCCGATACAATGAAACAATCCTTACATGAAACTGAGTCGATACGCATTAAAAAAAAAAACATCAAAACTACTCATTTTTATGGAGAACTCACGCTTGACCAAAAAATAACAATGCCAAAATCGTTTTCATCCCATCTATTCGAAAAGGATGACTTGTTTCGCCTTTAAGTGCACCCAAAGGTGGTGTTTTCTGTATGAGGCTTCTATAATTATCTTTGCCGCGCACTTTTTAAATTTGGAACATATCGAACTCAAATAAGTGCGCCGCAATTATCTTTTACGCGCACTTTTTGAATTTGGAACATCTTGAAAAGACTCAAACACAAATAAGTGCGCCGCAATTATCTTTGCCGCGCCTTTTTTAAACTTGGTACATCAACACAGTGTTCAGCGCCAAAAAAGTTGAATGCAAATATTGTTTAAATAAATACTGGCTGGTACGACGGCCCATAGTCGCGCCACCGGCTGAATAAAAAAAAACAAGTAGTACAAGTTTGTAAATTCTTCAATTTCAGACTTTTTCCTGTATTTGTGTCACAAAAGCTACCAGCATACCAAATTTCAGCATTGTGGGATTGCTGGAAGTACCCTAGAATTTTGGATTTTACGTTTTTGTTTTTCCCTAATATCTCAAAAACTATATTGTCTAAATACTTATTAAAACCAGTTTTGAAATATCCAACTAAAGCGCTTTCATTAGACATCCCACTTGATCTGACTGTCTCACTTTTATTTTTTTACCCCCTCTCGGAACCCAATATCTCACCAACCCCCCAACCGATATAGCCTTACCGACAAATTGTACCAATACTATCTTCCCCTATACTAAATTTCATGAAGATCGAATTAACGGTTAGGAAGTTTTCATCGGACAAACATACATACATACACACATACATACAAACGCCGATTCTTCCAACTTGACTTAGAGAACTCGCTTCGCTCGTTCAATAAAATATGAGGCGCCTTTTATTTCCTCATAGTGGTGCTGAAAAGTAGAGTGTAACACTCGGGCGCAAAATATATTTTTGGCTCTGGCGACGTACTTTGAATCCCTCGCTACGTTCGGGATTCTACTAAAGAATCCCTCGCTCTCGCCGTAAAAATATTATTTTGCTCCCTTATGATACAATCTACTATTTCATACAAAATGATCAAATGGTTCCAAAGACAGTTTTCCCGTATCTCTTATGGATTCGGATATCCCCATACTGTCCCATTTAAAAAAAAACACCCTGTATATTACTTCCATGCTTTTGTATGAGAAAAGCGACGTTTGACCGCCATAATCGCACAATTTACGCCTGTTGCAAGCCTGTCGCGAGACTGAATACGGAGCGGGGGCGGGTTACTACCTCACGCATTGTACTCCCGTTATTCTGAGGTACTTTCACTAAGGGAGTTCACGTCAGATTTTGGCAGCGAGTACCTACCGTCAGCATGGCAATGGCAACTGAGCGCAAACTTGTTGGTAGGTATAAAAGGTAACTTTTTAAATAATTATGAACATAAAACAAAATACAATGCTTCTGTGAAATTATTTGATTAAACAATAATACTTTATAAATTGGTTTTTCATCCCACCATCTCGGAAAGAGTATTTTTGCTCTTCGATATCAGAGTGCAAAAGCCGTTTTTATCCGCTAGCTAGAGGATAAAGTAGGTAAATTGAATTTAGAACATCGTGTGCACTAAGTTGTGAATTCAAAACATCATTAAACCTATTTACTTCTACCTCCATGGTGCCGAATTTATCATACAACCTTTTTTAATTTGTTAAATACTCAGACTCTGAACCTTCTTGGTGTATTACTTTTTTATAATTTGCTTTACCGCGCCATTTTCTTTTCACGTCATATTGTTAAAACTTATTCTGAGGTTAAAACCTTATTAGGTCACGGAAGAAAAACCTAAAATGAGTGATTCTAGCGACGAGGAAGTTTATTTGACGCCATCAGAATTGACTAAAACTGTTAAAAATGCGCAACAGTATCTTGTGATTGTTAGGGTAATTTAGAATAAACATGATTTGTCATGACACATTTGATTTATATCGAGCTTGCTAAAATTAATTTATTTAAAAAGACAGGAGTTGGCTTCCTCATAATAATTGTAGATCTTGAAAACTGTTATAAGTATATAAGTTTCTAATTGATTATAGTCGTGTATGTTTATTAATAATTTAATGTTTATTTTTATGTAAACCTTACTAAATATTTTAGAATTAATGAACATTGAATTGTAAAAAAATTAAGTAACTGAGTGGTGTGGTCATCTCGTTTTTCGATCGGGCGGGCACGACGAAAAACGAAGGAGCGGGAACGGTACAGAAACGACACGTGGCTCATGTTCTTGGAGTAATCAATGTGAAATTGTGAATTGGGAGAATAAATCATTGTGTTGTGGATAATTCGAGTTTTGTTTTTTTTAATATTGGCCTGCGCCAATAGTTCAGAAGTTGGATGACAAAGGATAGACAAAATTTCCTTAACACGCCTACAAAAATGTAAGTAACCTATTTTTTTTTTCTTATTGATCTGAGTTTGTAGTTATTGAGCAATCTAAATATGATTGAACGAGCATAGTGAGTTCTCGGTGCTAATTAGAGCAGTCGGCTCTCGTATGTATGTGGGTGGGTCTGTGTCTGCAATACATTTGTTCTGCTATATCTTTCGAACCGTTTGTCCAATCGTCATGAAGTTTAGTAGGTTGGCTAGTAATACAATCGTCATGTTAGCATATGAGCTTAAAGGTTAAGGACTCGCTGAGATATGTGAGTTCTCAGTTCGGAAGGAACTACAGTATTAACCGAACTACCTGAGCATAAACCTCAACGCAAAGTGAATAAATCCATTGCCAGTTATGTTACAACTTGATGATTTAGGAATAAGCTTGTAAATTATATTAAATAATAAAATGACATGACTCTTCAACAATCTGAGTCTGAGATTATTGGACTGCATTTATGAGATGTTTTTTTTTAATTGATGCTATTATCATCATTTTACTGCATTTATTAGTCATGCTGAAGTTATTTTGATTTACATGTACCTATAAATTTATTTATTTATTTTTAAAATTGTATTGAACCTAGACATGAAAATATTTTTTAATATAAAAAAAAATACCTGCTAGTTATCGAGAAACGTACAAGACCATAATATTTTCTACAATTTGCTAAGCTTGTTATTTTTCTTTCTCTGAGCTACCGAAATATGGATGAAAGCAGCACCCATGGTCAAGTGCAAATTGGAAATGGTGCCCAGGATCAAGGGAGCGAGGATTGTGATGCCCAAAGTCGAGGGCGACAAGATCATGATGCCCATGGTAAAGGGCGAGATTATGGTGCCCATGGTCGAGGGCGTGAAACTTATGATGCTCAAGGTCGAGGGCGAGATCGTGATGCCCAAGGTCGAGGGCGAGATCATGATGCCCAAGGACAAGAGCGAGATCATGATGCCCAAGGTCAAGGGCGAGATCACAATGCCCAAGGTCAAAGGCGAGATCATGATGCCCAAGGTCAAAGGCGAGATCATGATGCCGATGATCGAGGGTTTGAAGATCATAATACCAAAGGTCAAAAGGTCACGGAAGATACAACTCAAGAAAACCGAAGCCATGGGCGAGCCTCATACCAAAAAGGACAGCGAAGAAAGAGGAGACTAACATCCGAGGAATCTGAAGATGACGATCTTTACGGAAGAACTGGACCTAAGAGAAGACGAACTTCTATGCGGCGACCAAGGCGCAAACGTAGATACTCTAGTTCTTCAGGTGAGTCCGACAAAGCTCATTCAAAATCTTCGGACCATAATAGTCATGCTATTTTAGATAAAGTTCTCTCCATTATCAGGGATGTAAGAAGTTCAGATAAATCTAAAATGTCTTATAATAATGTTGTCCCTGACTTTGACCCCATGACCAAAGAGCAGACCGTCCTTACTTGGATAACAAAAATAGAGGAATGCGCAGAGATATATGGTTGGAATGAGAGAGAAACAATCCACTATTCACTGCCAAAACTATGCGGCGTCGCTAAGTCATGGTATCAAGGTCTACCAACCTTATTGCACAGTTGGTCAGAATGGAAGAAAATGCTCATTGAATCCTTTCCTTGTCGAGAAGATTATGCTGAACTTCTTACGGAAATGCTTGGTAAAAGAGTTAGGTATGGGGAATCGTTGGAGCAGTACTACTATACAAAGGTCAATCTCTTGAATCGCTGTAAAATAAAAGGTAGGCAAGCAGTTGATTGTTTGCTTCATGGCATAGATGATCGTGCCGTAAGGGTAGGAGCTCAAGCGGCACAGTTTCCAGAACCTGAACAGGTTATGAAATACTTTAGGTCAGTCAAAGTAGGTAATGCTAGGGAGAGTAATGACAACTTTAGGAAAAATAGATTTGACAGAAATAACACTATGACGAACAGTAGACAAAATGATTCAAAAGCTGGTTTCAGCGGTTCAAACATCGTATGTTATAATTGCAATCAGATAGGGCACCCTAGATACAAATGCGACAAACCTGCGGCAAAATGCTCACACTGTGATAGATTAGGACATCTGTCGTCTCATTGCTTCAAGAATAAATCAAAAATTATCCCAAACAGCATCAGCTCTTCCGAAAGAAACGAAAAACAGGTCTCCGAACTCACTGTTGCCGATAAGACAAATGACAAGTATATTATCAATGTGCGCATAAACGGTATTCCATTTGACTGTCATTTAGATTTGGGTAGTCAGTGTACGTTAATTAGAGAAAGTGATTCAAAACTGTTAAATATTAATCTAATGACGGATTTGGAACTACCAATGTTAAGGGGAATTGGGGCAAACTTAGTTCAACCCTTGGGTATGATAACAACAGCTGTAGAAGTCCAAAATATTGAGGAAATGGTAGACATATATGTAGTGGAGGACTACGTGCTTAAATATCCAGTTCTGTTGGGACACTCCTTTACGGAAAAACCACGGATTGTTATTACGAAAACACCAGACAAAATCGTCTTTCAAAAGATGCCAAATAATAACAAAGTGCACCTAGTTACACGTGATAAGGTCTCGATCCCTGTAAATAACTTACGGGCCGTACCTGTATTCTGCACGTCATTAAGTAAAGGTACGATTTTTGTGGATGGATCGATCAGAGGACCAGAGGGTCAAGAGTATTACCTCCTCCCTGGTGAATATGGTATTACAAATAACAGCTGTGCATTGCTTATTCATAATGTGTCTAACTCAAATATTATCATAGAAAAGGATACACTACTGACGAGGGCTACTCAAATTTATATGACACTAAATGCATGCGAAGTGACCATTAGTACAGCCGAAGTTGATGACACGATTAACTGTAATCCAAATTTAACGTCCGAACAACGTTCAACTCTCGAGGATCTGCTATCTGAATATAAAAATTGTTTTTCTAGTAGCCTCAAAGATTTAGGGTACACAAATGCAACTGAAATGACGATAGACTTAGAAGATGCAGATCCCGTAGTTTACAGGCCTTATCGCATGTCACATTCAGAAAGGTCCCTAGTTCGAAACATGGTTGACGAAATGATGAACAGTGGGATAATTAGAGAATCATCCTCGCCCTACGCAAGTCCAATAGTTCTTGTTAAAAAGAAAACTGGTGAAAAAAGGTTATGCGTCGATTACCGCGCTTTGAATCGTAAAACTAAAAAAGACCATTACCCATTACCTCGTATAGAAGATCAATTGGACTTGTTAGCAGGCAACAATCTGTTTACATCGCTAGACTTAGCCTCAGGATACTACCAAATCCCTATAGATGAAAACTCACGTCTCAAGACGGCATTCGTAACTCCTGATGGCCAATTTGAATATAACCGGATGCCATTTGGACTCGTCAATGCGCCGTCAGTCTTTCAAAGAACAATAAACAAAATTTTGGCTGAGGCTAAAATTAAATATGCACTGGTATACATGGATGACATTTTAATACCGTCCAAAGACCTCGACGAAGGCCTAATAAGATTGAAAGAAGTGCTTGATTTACTAAGAAAGGGGGGTCTAACTTTGAAAATGAGTAAATGTCATTTTTTCTACGATAAAATAGATTTTCTAGGCTTTGAAGTGAGTGCAAACGGCATCCGACCAGGATCCAGGAAAACTGAGGCAGTAGCTAAATTCCCTAGGCCAAGGAATGAACATGAGCTCCGTCAGTTTTTAGGCCTGTCAGGGTTCTTTAGAAGATTTATTAGAGATTATGCTCTAATAGCTACCCCATTGTCAGAACTGCTTAAAAAAGAAAAAGAATGGGCATGGCATGAAGCTCAAGAAAAGTCATTCAAACAAATCAAAGATTTACTAATCGAGCGACCAGTCCTTTCCTTGTATGATCCCTTAGGAGAAACGCATCTCCATACTGATGCAAGCAAACATGGCCTAGCTGGCATTCTGTTTCAACGAAACCGTAATGGGGTTTTACAACCAGTGTCTTATTTCAGTCGGAAAACAACGCATGAAGAACAAAAATACCACTCATTTGAATTAGAGACGCTGGCCATTATTGCATCTTTGAACAGGTTTAGGGTTTACCTCATAGGAATCCCTTTCACTATTCAAACTGACTGCAATGCCATTAGAACAACGCTTACGAAAAGGGACTTGGTACCCCGTATTGCAAGGTGGTGGATCCAATTACAGGAATATGATTGCACGATCGAATATAGACCAGGTGCTAAGATGTCACATGTGGATGCGTTAAGTCGCAATCCCGTAGACACACAATCAGAAGAGTCTCATATTCTTGACATTTTGGTGGTTGAGTCTGAACATGATTGGATCACCACCGTGCAATCGGCGGACGAAGAAATTATTAGGATAAAGAACATTCTTAGTAATCCAGACACAAAAGATGTGGCAGACGTTCATAAAAACTTCAAGCTGAAAAATGGTCGCGTATATCGTATGGTAGGTGACGAAATAAAATGGGTCGTACCAAAGGGAGTGCGTTGGCAAATACTCAAGAAAAATCACGATGACGTAGGGCATTATGGATACGAAAAGACATTAGAACGCATAAGAAAACATTATTGGTTTGGGCGTATGAGGCGGTTCGTCAAGAAATATGTTTTAGCATGTCTGGAATGTGCCCATCACAAGACACCAGGTGGTAAGCGTGAAGGAGAATTACACCCAATAGAAAAGATAAGTGTACCATTCCACACTATTCACGCAGACCACCTGGGGCCTTTTGTAAGGAGCAAGGTCGGGAACTGTTACTTATTGGTTATAATTGACAGTTTTACGAAATTTATTAACATTACTCCTGTTAAAAATACAAAATCAATAACGTCAATCAAGGTTTTGAAAGATCACATTAGTTTTTTTGGAGTCCCGACACGTCTAATTACGGACAGAGGATCTAGTTTTACTAGCAAAACCTTTAAAGACTTTACTGTAGAATATGGAATAAAACACGTATTAAACGCAGTCGCGACTCCAAGAGCTAATGGTCAGGTAGAAAGATTTAATAGGACGATTACGGAAGCACTCGCTACATCCAATCATGGGCACGATGAAAGAATTTGGGATGAGAATATTCGTGACATACAAATAGGCATTAATACGACTGTTCATAAGACAACCTTAAAATCGCCATCAGAACTGTTATTTGGTTTTAACATTACTCATAGGGCCCAAGGAATATTAAGTTCAGTAATAAATGAGACACTTAACGTACTCTCGTCAGATGAACTAGACACGGTTAGGGAGGAAGCGACTAAACGCATGGAGGTACAACAGCAAAAAGATACAGAGCGTTATAATAAACATCGAAAACCAAGTACAAAGTACAAAGTAGGAGATTTAGTTCGAATCGAAAGACAAGTGCCACACGACGGTAAATCTCAGAAATTGGTTGTCAAATTCCAAGGACCTTATCGTATCGTAAAACTGCTCCAAAACGATCGATTTATAGTCGAAGACACTCCTATATCGCGCAAAAATGGTCGTAAGTATGAGGGAACTGTAGCTATTGACAAGATTCAACCTTGGATGAGCTTTGATCGGAATTTTGGTGACAGCACCGACGATAATGATGATGATAACATATGCAATGATGGTAACGATTAAATTAGTTACAAAAATAATAAAAACATAAATGATAAACTATAAATATAATATTGTAAATATTGCAAATGGAAGTACTCATGTAATGATATAATAAACAGCGGCGTAAGCGACATAAATGAAAATAATTAACTTTTATAAAATATGCAGTAGATTTGTTTCTGTGATTTGAATTTACCAATTTTTTTTTTGTGAAAGTGTAATTATTTAACTATTTTCATTTAACAAATGTAGATGATAAACTTGTATAAAAACCTACATTAGATTTGTTTCTGTGTGATATAATTATAGGTAGTACCAATTTTACTGAAGTAAGGTAGTGTACAAACATACATGTTACTACTATTGATTGTGCAAATTCACTTTTGCATTTTGGGCACGAAGGGACTCGCACCGAGCAGGGAGGCCGAGCTGTTAGGGTAATTTAGAATAAACATGATTTGTCATGACACATTTGATTTATATCGAGCTTGCTAAAATTAATTTATTTAAAAAGACAGGAGTTGGCTTCCTCATAATAATTGTAGATCTTGAAAACTGTTATAAGTATATAAGTTTCTAATTGATTATAGTCGTGTATGTTTATTAATAATTTAATGTTTATTTTTATGTAAACCTTACTAAATATTTTAGAATTAATGAACATTGAATTGTAAAAAAATTAAGTAACTGAGTGGTGTGGTCATCTCGTTTTTCGATCGGGCGGGCACGACGAAAAACGAAGGAGCGGGAACGGTACAGAAACGACACGTGGCTCATGTTCTTGGAGTAATCAATGTGAAATTGTGAATTGGGAGAATAAATCATTGTGTTGTGGATAATTCGAGTTTTGTTTTTTTTAATATTGGCCTGCGCCAATATGATTGTAAATGTTTTTTTTTTGTTTGCGCTTAGTCATTTCCTCGCTGATGTGGGATGACAAGTTGGTACGTGTTGCACTCGAGTGCAAAGATATTTCACTTCGTGCTCTTTTGATTCCCTCGCTAACGCTCAGGATTCTAATTTCGCTTGCTTGGTCATCAAAATTGAGCACGCGGTTAAAAAGCAACTTTGCACTCTTGTGTAACAAATAACTATTTCATCCCACCATCTCGAAAAGAGTATTTTTGCTATTCGATATCTGAGTGTAAAAGCCGTTTTTATCCTCTAGAGGATAAAGTAAAATTGAATTTAGAACATCGTGTGCACTAAGTTTGTGAATTCAAAACATCATTAAACCTATTTACTTTTACCTCCATGGTGCCGAATTTATCATACTACCTTTTTTAATTTGTTAAAAACTTAAGACTCGGAACCTTCTTGGTGTATTGCTATTTTATTAATTTGCTTTAAGCGCGCCATTTTCTTTCACGTCATATTGTTAAAACCTTAGGTTAAAAACAAGAAACTTGAAAACAAGTAAACCCTAAAATGAGTGATTCTAGCGACGAAGAAGTTTATTTGAAGCCAACAGAATTGACTGAAACTGCTGAAAATGCGCAAAAGTATCATGTGACTGTAAGTGTTTATTTTTCCTCGCTGAGGTGGGATGAAAAGTTACGTGTTGCACTCGAGTGCAAAGATTTTTCACCTCGTGCTCTTTGAGCACGCGGTTAAAAAGCAACTTTGCACTCTTGTATAACAAATAACTATTGTTTTAGGGTCGAAGCATGATAACTAATATTCATAATTTTCTAATGGAATAATAATGAATTTATCGTATCCACTCCACATTCCACTTCATAATTTTCCCATTTAATCATACGATGCAGGTTCTATACCTACTACGTACTTATTTACCCACATTTCATAATTTTCCCAGATCATCACACGATTTCGGTCCGCAACTATTGTACGAACAGATACAAAACGTATACTTAGGTATTTTTTCTTCTGCCACTGTCGCGAACACCTCCCCTAATACAGTCCTAATCCACGATTACTACTATGTGTTATTTGACGTATTGACTGTCATGAGGTATTGCGAATGTGTTTTGGTGAAACAAAAGGAAACAGTATTCGGTACCTCAAATCAGCCCGTGACATCTGAAGGCAGCGGCTCCCGTTGCGACCTTGGAAGTCAGCACCGATGTGGCTCAGCACGTTGTCTCGTTGTCTCTCTAACAGGTAGCAGGATGATGTCGTGTTTCGCATTCACTTGTTACGTCATTCTTGTCCTGTCTGTATTTATAAGAGAAGATGACTTACAAGTAAGCTCTAAGTGATTCGGACCTTCCTAGTCTCGTAATTAGACATTAACTAATAGTTTCTAGTCACACATCACATGTACTTGCTAGTGGCTTTCTACCTGCCATCTAGCTACTTCGAAGGGCCACGACGAAGTCTGCTACCAACCAACCGACCCACAACTCCTAATACTTCATTAATAAAGTTCACTACCAGCCAACCTCCCAAAGTTCTCCTAGAACTTTACTAATGAAGTCTGCCACCAACCAACCGACCCACAATGCATAGCAACGTATAACTTGAGACTACAGGTCAAATAGATGAATTCACTTAGCTTCAGTTTACTCCAGAAGATATGCCGTGCATAAAGGCTCGTTCCTCCCTTCGCCGACATAAGGTACTCTACCTTTAACAAGCGACATGGGAGGTTCCTTCTATGTTGTTCTTTCCATGCCTTGGACTAAGGTCCATAAACTTTCTACTTTCGCTGATATCATAAATTACTGAAATATTTTACTTCCAAACCAAACTGTCTTTCACGAACGATAATTTTATTCTGTCTGACATCAAGAAAAAACAGTTGATAAGTAGAACGCAGATTTCAATTTAATTCATAATTTAAAAAGTTTATAAGTTCAAAAATCAAAAGAGTCTTCACTCAATATAACAAGCAGTCTCGTGAACATTTCACGACACTCCCCACAAAAACTAAAAAGGAAGAACGACTAAGTTGTGTATCCTTTTTTGATTTCAGCTAGAGTCCGAATGACAGCCTACCTCAGAAATCTGCTATTCTGAATTCTTTCTTCAATTGTGACTTCGTCACCTTTTCTGTTCATATTCTCAACCGGTTCTATCACTCCGCTGGTTTGACATTCCATATGTTTTCCTAAAATCGAGGATGACTTTTCTTGACTGTGCTGTATAGTACTGATTCTCTCGGAGAAGAGCGTCTTGAGGGTTAACAGGTGTACTTTCTGATATCTTAACAGTCCTTGGTGGACTTATTGTTCCCATTTCCAATGAGTATAAGTGAGCAATTGAACGAGTAAAAACTGAATCTCCAACTTGTGATATCGATTTGTGATTTGTGTGTTTTGTTGCAATCTTTAAAAAATTTTGAGGCAATCTCTCGAAAGCGAGAATCTCTTGAGGGAGACTTCAACACTTGTTCTTGGTGTAGACTTTTGAACTTTTTTGGTGCTGACTTATTTAAAGTAGCGATGTACTAATATCTACTAAACAGTTGTAGCTTAGTGATGCAGTCCTTACTTCCACTCGCTTGACTGTAGCTTATATCGTGTAAATACTAAATCCCGTAGGATTGAACCTTGAGTTCAGGGAAACTCCTAAATACAGGCGAGGAAATTACACGTAGCTAAACCTCTATTGGTGGTATCTTACGATATTAATAAAGATCTCATTAATAGAACTCAATAATATGTTATACGATCTGTGGGCATGGTTGGTTGGTAGTGTTTGTTCGTCGTGGCCCTTCGAACGTTGCCTTAGGACACACTTGGTTGTCGCTATTGTATCTGGCTAGCCTAGGTTTTGTACCGCTAAGTCCAAGGGTACTTGCTAGCATTCTCTTTGATCGACTGTGGACGATTTGTTTGAGTCTAATCACGAGACTACTAAGATCTGAATCACTTAGAGCTTACGTGTAAGTCCACCATGTCGCGAACACCTCCCCTAATACAGTCCTAATCCGCGATTACTACTATGTGTTATTTGACGTATTGACTGTCATGAGGTATTGCGAATGTGTTTTGGCGAAACAAAAGGAAACTACATTCGGTACCTTAAATCAGCCCGTGACATATGAAAGCAGCGGCTCCCGTTGCGACCTTATGGAAGTCAGCACCGATGTGGCTCAGCACGTTGTCTCGTTCTCTAACAGGTAGCAGGATGATGTCGTATTTCGCATTCACTTGTTACGTCATTCTTGTCCTGTCTGTATTGATAAAAGAAGTTGACTTACACGTAAGCTCTAAGTGATCCAGATCTTAGTAGTCTCTACACTACTAGCAAATACATAGTAACCTAGTGGCACGCAAGCGCCCTAGGCTTTCATACTCTAGCGACCTTGGACAGGTCCCAGGGGTGTTTACTCTAGCGACCTTCAATAGGTCCCAGGGGTGTTTACTCTAGCGACCTTCAATAGGTCCCAGGGGTGTTTACTCTAGCGACCTTCAATAGGTCCCAGGGGTGTTTACTCTAGCGACCTTCAATAGGTCCCAGGGGTGTTAAAAGGGCCACGACGAACTAACAAACAAATACTAAGTGCTAAGCAAGCGGAAGTGTGAACTGAATCTTACAAGTTATAAACTCTACATCGACTGAGTCGCTAGTTATCTACGTGAGACTATAGATCTAATCATGTGAATCACTTAGCTTCAGTTTACTCCAGAAGATATGCCGTGCATAAAGGCTCGTTCCTCCCTTCGCCGACATAAGGTACTCTACCTTTGTCAAGCGACATGGGAGGCTCCTTTCTATGTTGTTCTTTCCATGCCTTGGACTAAGGTCCATAAACTTTCTACTTTCGCTGATATCATAAATTACTGAAATATTTTACTTCCAAACCAAACTGTCTTTCACGAACGATAATTTTATTCTGTCTGACATCAAGAAAAAACAGTTGATAAGTAGAACGCAGATTTCAATTTAATTCATAATTTAAAAAGTTTATAAGTTCAAAAATCAAAAGAGTCTTCACTCAATATAACAAGCAGTCTCGTGAACATTTCACGACACTCCCCACAAAAACTAAAAAGAAGAACGACTAAGCTGTGCATTCACTTTTGATTTCAGCTAGAGTCCGAATGACAGCCCGCCTCCGAAATCCGCTATTCTGAACTTCCTCTTCAACTGCGACCTCAACACCCTTTCTGTTCATATTCTCAACCGGCTCTATCACTCCGCTGGTTTGACATTCCATATGTCGTCCTAAAATCGAGGATGATTTTCTTGACTTTGCTGTATAGTACTGATTCTCTCGGAGAAGAGTGTCTTGAGGTTTAACAGGTGTACTTTCTGATATCCTAACAGTCCTTAGTGGGCTTATTGTTCCCATTTCCAATGGGTATAAGTGAGCAATTGAACGAGTAAAAACTGAATCTCCAACTTGTGATATCGATTTGTGAACATGACATTAAATTCGTTGTTGCAATCTTTAAAAAATTTTGAGGCAATCTCTCGAAAGCGAGAATCTCTTGAGGGAGACCCTCTCGAAGAAAGAAGAAAACTTATTATTTCCTCTCTTCACTCTTTTAATCATAATTTTCTTTAATTTACCTTCTTTTGTAATTTTGGACAGTATCGTTTAATATGTCCAGGTTCGTAACAATAAAAACAAAGTTTCTTTATTCTCATGATAATTCTCTTTTGTATATAATCTTTAGGACATTTAAAACTCTCATGTTTGCCTTCACAAATTATACATTTCTCAAACTTTCTCCTTTTAATTTCTTCGTTTCTCCTTTCATACGTGTTGCTGTCATCATTATTGTATCGCCTCTTTTTAAATTCATTGCTTGTTATTAATCTTCGTAAATCATCAGCGTGTTGAAATGATGATACTGAGAAATAATTTTGTAATTCTGTATTGAATCTTGTTATAATTTTATCCAATTCAGCAGCATGTATTTTAATATAACAATAATTTTCATTTGAAAAATTTTCTATCATCTTCACACAATTTGTTGTATTTAATAGCATCTGATCGGCAATCATGCTCAATCGTTTTATTAACACTTCGTCCATCTCTTTATTTCGGCAAACGAACAGCTCACTTTTATTTCAATTGACGAAAAGAAAATATTTTATTGTTGCCACGACAATTGCCAAACAACAACTGACATCAAACTCATCACAAAAATTTGAAATGACAGAATTCAAATTCAAATTCAAATTCGAAATCTCATTTTGAAAATTTTATTTTGCATTTTTAGGGTTCTGTATTTTAAATTTATTTATTTTGAAATATTTTTTTTTAAGTATTTATTTTTAAATTAAATAAAATTGATTGGTTTTGTTTATTTGTTTTATTGTAGTTTGTAATTTTGAATTTTATTTTGAATAACCTCGATGATGCAGATAATTTGTTTTAGTTATTTATTCACAATGTCAGACCAATTTTACCATAACACGATATAACTTGCTCATAATATTTCAATAAATTGTCATAATTGCAGAATAGGTCGTCATAAATAATTATTCGATGATAAAATTCAATGTTCAAATTCAATTTCAAATTCAAAGTTCAAATTTCAATTTCAAATTTAATGTTCAAATTCAATATTCAAATTCAATGTTCAAATAATTCTAACTGCTACTTCCTGATTCGCAAAGGATGTCGCTACCTCCCGGGTGTAAAGGACGAATACAGTTTCCAACATATTTCACCAAAACCTGCTGAAAGTTGGGTTACTAAATTTCTATTATACTGTATCTAAATAAAAATAATTTTACCGTGCAAAAGAAAATCATTTTTATATCCCTGCATCTCCACCATGTCGCGAACACCTCCCCTAATACAGTCCTAATCCACGATTACTACTATGTGTTATTTGACGTATTGACTGTCATGAGGTATTGCGAATGTGTTTTGGTGAAACAAAAGGAAACAGTATTCGGTACCTCAAATCAGCCCGTGACATCTGAAGGCAGCGGCTCCCGTTGCGACCTTGGAAGTCAGCACCGATGTGGCTCAGCACGTTGTCTCGTTGTCTCTCTAACAGGTAGCAGGATGATGTCGTGTTTCGCATTCACTTGTTACGTCATTCTTGTCCTGTCTGTATTTATAAGAGAAGATGACTTACAAGTAAGCTCTAAGTGATTCGGACCTTCCTAGTCTCGTAATTAGACATTAACTAATAGTTTCTAGTCACACATCACATGTACTTGCTAGTGGCTTTCTACCTGCCATCTAGCTACTTCGAAGGGCCACGACGAAGTCTGCTACCAACCAACCGACCCACAACTCCTAATACTTCATTAATAAAGTTCACTACCAGCCAACCTCCCAAAGTTCTCCTAGAACTTTACTAATGAAGTCTGCCACCAACCAACTGACCCACAATGCATAGCAACGTATAACTTGAGACTACAGGTCAAATAGATGAATTCACTTAGCTTCAGTTTACTCCAGAAGATATGCCGTGCATAAAGGCTCGTTCCTCCCTTCGCCGACATAAGGTACTCTACCTTTAACAAGCGACATGGGAGGTTCCTTCTATGTTGTTCTTTCCATGCCTTGGACTAAGGTCCATAAACTTTCTACTTTCGCTGATATCATAAATTACTGAAATATTTTACTTCCAAACCAAACTGTCTTTCACGAACGATAATTTTATTCTGTCTGACATCAAGAAAAAACAGTTGATAAGTAGAACGCAGATTTCAATTTAATTCATAATTTAAAAAGTTTATAAGTTCAAAAATCAAAAGAGTCTTCACTCAATATAACAAGCAGTCTCGTGAACATTTCACGACAGCCACTGTCTCCCATCCGTGTTTCCATGCTCCATGGTCTCTCCGACAGCTACCAAAGGCGTCTCGTAACGTCACGAATCAGCGTGGCGGGAAATGTCAGATACGCGAGTCGCGATCATAATCGTAGTTTTATTAGGGTTCCGAAGCCAAATGGCGAAAACGATACCCTTAAATTATACTCGACTCAAAATAAGATGACGTGTGCAAAAATGAACGGTTCTTGGCCGCCAGCGTTATTCTGTTCTGTCATTATTGAACAAGCAAAGCTAGTTTTAGGGGGACTTGGCTAATTTGGCATTTGTATGTAATATGTTAGTCTGAGGCATAGAATAAGTAAACTCTCTAGAAGTGCTACGTACGTAAGTACTTCTCTATAGGTACCGCCGAGATAAATACTAACTATAAATGCTCTTAGTTCATTTTGAACGGCAACAACACAATGTTTTTACGAATGAAATAGCTTGACTTGTATTCTAAAGTTGTAACCGCATATTTTTTATCTTTGATTTGATCTTGAGATTTTATGTTTTTTAGAAGATCGTTGACGGTTTTTATATTTCGATTAAATTAAAAAAAAACTTAAAATGCCTTAAAAAAACCTGTGTCATCGTCAAATGCGATTTTCAACTTTAAGCAAAGCCGTTTGGATATTTTATTTTTATTTTTAGATGTTTGGATTTTAGGATCATACCCTGCCTTGAGTCGCAATAGGTTCACAAAATGCCTTTATTTATTTATTCAATTAAATTAAACAGTTTGCTTACAGTTGCTTTAATGAGCTCTATAATATTTTAGATTTTGATATAAGTAGTTTTATAGTTTTCAAAAAGAAAAAAAATGATATCGTATTCTTAAACTTTTTATGTAGTGAAGTCATAAATTCAGTATACAATTTGAATTACTTCACTCGTTAAAATAAACAAACAAAGATACCTCCTTTTTAACCTTTTTAAATTTTAAATATAATTTTAGACTAACTTTTAACACGTTTTAATTTTTGTAACTTATAAGTTATAAATTGGGTATATATTTATAATATTTTTTATTTTTCTTATAAGTTATAATATTTTTGTATCATTTTAGTTTTCAATGTTTCCTTTGCTTTTGTATTTTTATTTAGTGTGCAATAAAGAGTTTATCCATCTATCTAATCATTACCCTTCGCGCGACATCGGAGCGGTTATGATATTACACATTTGTGTGATTTGAGGCACGCAACTTCTGAACCTTGACATAGGCGAGGCTAGACGCGACTTGGCCAGTGTGATGAATATTTTAGTGACATATGTTACATATTTTAGTATCATAGCTAAAAATCTGTGTTCTGTGCAAAATTTGTTGGTGTCAACGCCGCACAAAGCTGGGCACCACAGCAGCAACGAACCTATTGCGAGACAAGTAGCACGACATGACGGCGATGCTCGCAGCAACGCTCCTGCTGGCGCTCGCGGTGTCGGCGGCGTCGTCGCCGAGCGCGCAGCCCGTTCGCTATGGATTCTACCGCGCCATGGATGTGGGCCGCAGGCACTTGGGCCTAGGATCGCGCCGCGTGTTTGGCGGACATCGCGCGGAGCAGAGCGCGTGGGGCGCGGCGTGCGTGCTGCTGGATCGTTATTGGGCGACGCGCTGCTCGGCTTCCGTGCTGACGCCGCGCTGGGTGCTCACTGCCGCTCACTGCGTGTCGCCGGACGTCGCCTACGTCAAGTACAACTCACGGCTTCCCGCCGCGCCCGATGGCAACGTGCAGCCCGTGCACTACCTGTACAGGCATCCGGGGTGAGAGCCGTGCCTGCCCCCCGTGCCACGCTCCTCCCACTTCCACTCACGCTCTCCCACTCCGTCTCCGCAGGTACAAGGTGGTGCACGAGGACGTGGGGCACGGCATGGACGTGACGCTGCTGCACCACGACGTAGGCCTGGTGCGCACGCGACATGATATGCACCTCGAGCATAGCCCCTCAACACTCAATGCGTTAACGCTCTACTACACGATGGACATGCGGAACCAAGAAGTCGAGGTAAGTACTTGTCACATCAACATCGCGTCGCGTCGGTCGCTGAGAAGTGATTTGTTACGTGCGTGCAGGTCCTCGGGTTCGGGCGCACGGAGCGATCGACGCTGGGCGAGGAGCTGTTCTCGGCGCGGCTGTGGTCGGTGGCGTGTGACCGTGGCACCTGGTTTCACTGCACGTGCGGCGTCGCAGGCGGCAAGGACAAGGCCGGCGTCTGCGTGGGCGACTCCGGCGGGCCCGTGCTGTACCGCGGCACTCAAGTAAGTGGGGACGGACCTCGCGGCCGCTTGAGAGCGCTGCACGCAGCCCCATCTGACCTTTATCAAACGCCATTTCAAAGTCATCATCATCGCCAGCCTGTAGTCAATGCCACGATGGACGGTCTTGAACCGCCTCCAACTACCGCCTTCCTACGACCTTTTAAATGTCTTCGGTCTATCGAGAGGGGGGCCTTCAGCCACTGTGGTGGTGTGGTGGTATGGTCTTCTTATTCCCTTTCATGCAGTGGGGCTAGCTCCCTCAGGTGTGGGAGCCCTGACTGCGCCGTGCAAGGCGAACATGTTCTGTGACAGTCTACTGTGATCCAGAGAGACCTACTGATGGAAGAACTCCTCGATCCGTAGGTCTCTCTGGATCGTCGAGTTCCTTAACATAGCAAGGGGCAGCAGCGATGGCTCTCAGGGCGCGGCTCTGTTGAGACCGAAGGCGTTTCTTGTTTGCTTCCGAGAGTAGCCCGAACCATGCGGGTGGTGCTGCGTAGGTAACACATAGGTACCACTCGCTGGTAGGTGAGACATATACGTCTAGTATATCCGGCCTTCTCATGTAGTGCCAAAGCGGAGTTCATTACCGGGGATAATAGGTTACGGTCTACTCTGACCGTGTTCACGAGATTGTCACGGATCACTTGACGGTCTCTCCCTGTGGATCATCGGCAGGTATTCCCTTTTTCCGGACATGCAGATGGCCTGAGGAAGGACCCAAAATGGTCAACAAAACGTCAGCAGGAGAATAGTAAAGTACGTGGTGTATAGTCGTAATTTTTCAAAAATGATACCAAGCCAAAGTAATTTCAATTCTATTATCTCGGATATCCTCCCTGATCAAGTGGCGGAGAGGTAAATTGGAAAAAGTTGGCTTCGGAATCATGTACTTACTGGGTATGCATGGTTCGGCACGCACTTGGCTGGTTGTTTATGTAATTAGTAAGTAATATTTGTACGTATGTGCAGGTGGGCGTGACGTCGATGGGTCCTGTGGAGTGCGCGGCGGACGGCGACACGGCAGCGACGGCGCAGGGCACGAGCGTGTTCACGATGCTGGCGCCATACGCGGCGCTCATCAACGCCACCATGAACTCGGCGGACGCGGCAGTGATGCGTATGGAGCGGATGTCGCCTGCGAACCCGATGTCGCGCGCGGCTCCAGCTTCGCCAGAGCTTGCACTGCTCCTAGTCGGGATGCTATTGCTGCTGGTACGCTAATCGTCTCTTCGACACTTATCTTGTGAAGTACTTCGGGTAATATAATAGTTGTTTTAGCGCGCCGTCTTTTACTGCTCCATCCAGCGCAAACGGGGGTTCGAGGCTCGAGTTATCTGGGGTGCTTGTGCGTCTGTTCCATACCGGGATCCCCTAGCAAACGAGGGTTTGTTTTGAGAACGGAACCCAAGTAATAGCGCTAACCTCTGCCTATACCTATAACAATGAACTACCTCACAGGCCACGTCAAGTATTGGGAAGCTCCTCCGCTCCAAGGAGTTCACCTTTTAATCGGGGTGGCCCCCTCCCTCATCAGCGCAGTTGCGCTGCATGCAGTGCAGAGCCGTGAGTGTTATGTCTCTAAAAAACAATATTAATTATAATAAATATACATAAATTGTTATACCATACGTCCTTTTTTTGTCCGTGTCAATTGCTTGTTGAAACTCGCACTACGGCTCAGCAGCTTGTCTAGACGCTACTGTACAGTGTAGGTACAGCGTAGTGTAGACAATGCTACTCTATATAGCGCAGACGGGCCAAGGGGCGTCGGCGTCGCTTCCCTCACGGAGAGCACTCTCGGAGGGCAACTACTTATGTATTATGATACGCATTACTGTTTGATTTATGATGACTTATTGGTAAATAACGATTATTGCACGTTATGAATGGCCCGAAACAGGCGGTTTATTTTGGGTTGTTTTCATGGTGGCCGGGGAACTATGTGGCCCTATCTTGTTGTTGCCGATTTGGGCTACTTGCTCTTGCATAATAATATCTGTTTGTGGTTCTGCCTGATTGCAGTTTTATTGGGTTGTGAACTTTTGACCTTGCGACTCTGTCTGGTTTGTTTTGTTAAGAAATTTGGCCACGCACGTAAAAACATACGTAAGCTAGACGTACGTAGGTAGTGGAGTTGAATGAGCCAAGAAGCACGACCTCTTTTGCTAGCCGTACAACGCGCCTCCTAAGTAATCTAGGTAGATTACTTCTGTTATTGCCGATCCCCTGGGTGGCTGGGTGGCTGGCCAGCTGGCTGGAGGGCTAAGTTCATCAGCCAAGCTTGACAAAGGCTAACTGAAAGAGCCAAGTGAGTCCTTTAAACCAAATTTGACGAATCTGCGTTTGCATGTAGATAAGTGGTATGTATATAATATGCACAGCTTCAAAAAAAAATGTGAAAAGGGTCCTCCAAGGCAGGCAACGCATTGGCAATGCCTCGGGTGTTGCAGATGTCAATAGGCGACGGTAACCGCTTACCATCAGGTGGACCGTATGCCAGTTTGTCGAGCAATAACATAAAAAAAAAGAAAAAAATATCTATGCATTATGAGTAAGTTTGTCTGACGATAAATTTCGAAGGAACCGTTGGTAGATTTAATCTTTATGTGGTAGATTGGATTGGCCAGATTCCGTTTTAATGCTGGATCTGGCTATTTACGCATGCGTGCCCATGGTGGGATGCACAGCAAGAAGGGGCGTGCGCCTGCGCCTCGCCGCGAGTTCCGTGCATGTATGGCGTAGTATATTTTCAGAAAGATGACAAAAAACGATAGCTTCCACTACCAGATCACCGAGCCGTCAACCGATCGATGGCAGAGTGCCCAGAATGGTGGCTGTGCATTGCCCATTCGTTGACCGAAATAAAAGTCAGCAAAATAATTTGAGTTACGAATGTTCAAACAAATATTGTGATTGTGAACCGTGCCACCGTGTCAACGTGATTAGTGATTACTGATATGATATTTGTTTTGGCAAATCGAGCCCGAATTGTGAATTGTCTGAAACATGGTGAAAACTTTATTTTGACTATTTTTGTTACGAGAATTGGGCTGTGTTCTGTAGCTGCGTGTTCAAGTGTGGTGTACATTCGATTATGGCCACTGTCGTGTCCAAAGCCATGTGTCAGTTCATTTTAAAACTACGTGACATACCTAATAGGTACGGTATCGACTCAATATTTATATTTTTTACGTTTAATCTTTTGGGGAAAGTTTCAATCGAATCTACCGTACCTACTTCCTTACTTTATCCGTAGGGACAGCTTTTCACAAAGATTTATGCTTTCCATATAAACTTTGAAAATCCATTTCGCACTTTTAAGGGTTGCTTTTCTAAAGGATAAGTATCCGTTGTAGATAGATAGTTCAACCCGGTACAATGAAATTGAATTGAAATCGGTTCAGCCGTTACGGCATGTTTGTGTAAACAATCATCCAAACGTTCGCAATTATAATATTAGTGGGACGATTTTATTAGCGATGCTGGCGATGTCGTCCAGTCCAATCGTCACGACACTATTTCGAGCACACGAACACATCGCGCAACGGTACTACCACAGCCAGTAATATACATAAACGTGTTACAAATATCAACGTTCAGTTTATTTGTTGTCAAAAGACTTGAGACTCTGAGGAACCCAAATACTTGTAATATGTTACGTTCCGTCGTGCGTGATCGAGCAGTCAAAATTCAGGCAACAAACACAGGACGCCTATTTCTTTTGACGTTTAGTTTTTCTTGATCTCCTCTGAAAGCTCACGTAGGTAAATAAATCCGGTGGTAATGGCACCAGCAATTGTCCACGCGGGCAATGCGTGTCACGAGTCGCGTTTGAGAGGAGACCTTGAGGCGGCCGTGACCTGGCAGCCGCGAGCGCGACCAGCCATCCTGAACCTACCTAACAAATAAATAAAAATAACCAAAAAAACGAGTCTAGGCAGTTTTTGTGTTCAGAAAAACGTTTGGATTTGCCAGTACCTAGGTAAAGCCAGGTTTATATTGGTAGAGCAGTTAGGGTACTCAAATAATACTTAAGAGTCCACGAATACAGTTGCCCTGCTGAAAGATTACATAAGTAGGTACATTAGCAAAAGGCAAGCGCGAGGACATTGACTACTGGCAATAATTCCTGTAGAATGGGGTAAGTAAGCACTCGTCCGAGTACCAAACGGAGACAGGTGCACCAGTAGGTACCTACGTTTATTGCTACAACTACATCGCTCACTCGTAAGATCTGAGGCCCAATTCACTAACTAAAAAATAGTTAAAATAGAGTTCGGATCATGTTTCGATCTTGTCGATATATTATTATTATATGTCTTAAATGTCAGAAATGGTATTCTCCTGACATAAAATACAACACTGTAATGTGATTATATCGAAATGTGACCGAAACTTGAACGATTCAAAGTTTTTTCGTTAATTTTAGCATAAATAGATGGAGTCTCTCTTTACTCTTTCCAATTATATATATATATCTATTCTACTCTAACGGTAGTCACCGTGAATTGAAAGTACACTAAATTGTTATTTAGGAGGGACTAGAAATTCAACTTTCAGTCAATTTACAATTCAGTCTCGATTCGGTCAACTTTCAGTGTTGTTTTAAAATAACTTAGAGAATTGGGCCTCTGCTGTCGAGCGCTTTGAACGTAAATAGGCTGTGAGCTGTCGAAAGCATTCAATGTCGCTGATGTACTAAGGCATCCGGTAGTCACAAGCGCACTCGCTCCTGACCATAGAGCAGAACAAGTAAGTAGGTATACCACTCTCCTGATGGATCTTCGACGACCTCTGTGGCGCGGCGGGCGAAAGTTCGCCTGCGACGCAGGAGGATGCGGGTTCGATTCTCGCCTTGGAACAAATATTTGTACAATCTGCAGATATTTGTTCAGGGTGTTCTGGGTATTTTTATATGTATAATAAAAAATATCTATATATGATAATGTATTGTATTAAATATATCAGTTATCTAGTACCCATAACACAAGCTCTGCTTAGCTTGGGGCTAGATAATGTTGTGTGAAATGTCCAGCATTTATTATTATTATTATCTTCTGCGAAGCCATAATCACCAACGCTTGGAAGGCGCATTGTGATCGCAGTATTCGTGTTGACTACTAGATGGACGTTGATGCCCACCAAATCAAATCAAAAGAATTTTATTCATTGAAATCACAAGGATCATTTTGAATCGTCTTATAAACTAAAATTACTTCTGTCCCAACGCGTACACGTGGTGTAATTACCCCTTAGTTGTCTTCTACGACATCCACGGGAGGAAATGGAGGGCTCTATTCTTAGGTCGGAATGCTAAACTACAATTCAGATCTTCATAAACATTTGTAATTACATATGAAATTGCTGATTTGTACAAAAAAGTTTAAAACATTTGTTTCTCACTATCTTTTTATTTGA
The DNA here is from genome assembly GCA_951392215.1 of Epirrita christyi. NCBI lineage: Eukaryota > Metazoa > Arthropoda > Insecta > Lepidoptera > Geometridae > Epirrita > Epirrita christyi. The sequence continues at coordinate 200,827 of OX595837.1, forward strand.
ATAATCAAAGTATTCGCTCATGCTTTCAATAGGTACATTGTAAAAGTCGGGTAATGATTTTGCTCCGGCCAAGCAGTTGTCTAAACTCTGGACAAAGTACAAGTCAGTTGGCGCCAAGTCTGGTTAGTACGATGGATAGCAGAGTTCCAGCCCTAGCTTTTATAACTTGGAATCCGTGTGTTGTGCAGAGTGAACTCGTGCGTGGTTATGTTCAGTTTTTAACAGTATAAATCTGCAGTAACCGTCGTGCTGTGTAAAGGAGCTACCGGCGCACTGGACCACCAAACAGTGACCATGACTTTGCAGCCCCTGTGTGCTAATCCAGGGTCCACAGGAAGAGCTCTTACAATTGTGGTTCTATTAATTTTCCAAACTATTTTAGTAGTTTTTTAATGAATAACCAGGTATCCGAAATTTTTAAGATTGTTGGTCGTTGACTGACAGGTCACAGTTGGCAGCACATCAACGAATGTTATTTTGACCCATGGTTTTGACCTAGTTTTATTCGTATTGAAAGGAAATTTAAACAGAACGCCTTATTAGCAGAACGTCCTAAAAGCAAAACGGCATATTAGCATAACGTCCTATTAGCAACATGACCTAGTAGCAAATGGGACTAATATCAAAATGACACCTTAGCTTAACGGCCGGCCTAGTACAATTCAATAAACACAAATTCATGAACTTAAATCTTTAATCTACCAATTTTTTCTATAATAATAATTAAGTATACAAATGTTACTAGTAATCAATAATCATCGAATGTAATTATTATTTAATGTGAGTTTCTTTTTCATTCTTGTTTTGCTTTAGGTTTGATCGTCTTTTGAAATCCAAGGAGAAAATTGTGAAAGGAAAAGTTGCCAAATCTGTGCCATCTGTAATTTTTTGTTGCTTGCCTGTAATTTTTCTTAATATGTAAGTATTTATATGCCGTAGCTAACTATGCGTTCAGAACTTTAAATTAAAGGAATAGCCGGCATATTCATGTGAACCAGCAATATTATGTATCAATAACATGAACAATGATTAACAGGCCTACTCGAAAAAAGAGTATCCGATAAATACTTACCTATTTATTTTCTTGAAAGAATGTGATAAAGATGGCCCTTTCGGTTTTTTCAAGGTTGCAAAATTGCCTTGTATTTCCGCCACTTCCGCCAATTTAGTGTTTGTCATAAACATATCAATAAAATAAATAAATATAGACTGCTAAAATCATAACATCATGTCCTTTTGCTTTGCCGCAGTCGGGTACAAATAAAAACACTAGGTAACACTTAATTTTGTTCTGAAATGACTTTCTACGCCAACGAATGTTGTTTTGTCTCATTTTGAAAGCATTTCTGAACGTAGAGATCTGCTAGAGATTAATCAGTATCTCAAGAGCCACAGGCTTAATGAAATTAGTCTCGTGTCGTCAGTGACGACGCCGACGTGACGTGGCTCGAGGACTCTCCTCCGCTCTCGAGACAGATTGCCCGATTACAATTTATCATCGCACCAACAGTAGGTACCTACCTACCCAGAGCCACTGCAAAAGATTACTCCATTCATTTTACATCCGGTTTCGTCATTATTTACCTACTAACTCCTAATGCTTTAATTGTTTCTTACTCAAACGCTTTAGTGCTTAATTACTGACTAAAACTATGAATATTATTATAGCTGTCAAATTATTAATTTAAAATTAAACAAATCAGCACCCGGCTTGCTTAGCGAATTTTAATACTTAGCAGATTTTGAATCGCTGTTACATTTTATGGTCGACGCGTATGAAAATATGTAAGTGGGTACTTCTTACCTAAAAGAAGTCAGCCGCTCATAGCAGCCGCTGCACAATACCGAAATACCGACTAAAATGCGAAGGCAACATTGTGGGAACAAGAAATCGGGGAGAGATGGAATCGCTTTGCGGGGCTTATTCGAAATGAAAACACATCATTTTCAACGATGACGTCCAATGCCTTATTTCTTTTAGATTTTCCATATTTCAAACACACAGCGACGAAGGAAGTATTGCTTGGTGCAAATTGGCATTATTCTTATTTTCACCAGTTACGTATAAGAACAGTCCGACACCTAATACTTACGATGTAAGTGACTGTTAGGTGTTTTCTTATGTTATACGAGACAAATACAACTCAGTCAAATTGTTATTTTTTTCAAAGAAATAGTTGAATTTGGCATAAGTGTCACGCAATGTTAGGTGTCCCTTAGTGGTTAAAATGAGGATCAGAGACGCACATTCCTAAACCAGTGGCTTAAATTAAAAATAGGTATCAATAACAAGTTCTAACAAGACCAAAATTTTCTTTAGTCATAACATAAATGGACCGATTTATAGTAAAACAAATATTTACTAAGTGTTACAATAAATGTAAGTAAGTACCTACTTACTTTAAATATCATATGTTTGAATTTGTTTACCTATCGGTCTGATCCATTGTTTTTCCATTGACTCGTAAGTGACCCGATACTTCAAACAAAGAGTAATAAATAAGATACGTTTTGTTCTGAATCAGGCTTGTGACGTAATGAATACGCTTAGATTTCGTGTGCCATTCAAAAAGCTAAGCAGTGTGTGAGACTCCAGCCAAAAGTAACTATTAGTTCGAGACACCTCTCGTTTTAGATTGCGATTATATTACTTAGCGAATAAACCTACGGTAGATATATCACCGTAGCAGACCGCCCATTGAAAATTTATTTTGTTTTCTGTGTGTTATTATCTTGTTGTTTTACGAAATCCATCTCATGGTTCGTGCAATTCATTCTACCCAGTGAAACAATTCGTTCACCGTACTATAGCTAATATGGTTGGCTAACACGACAACGCTCTGAACCAATAGAGCGATAGACCGATTGTTTTCCATAAACGACGAGCAGCTCAACACTTTGGCCAAGAGGCATCAGCAGTCATTCATCATCATCAGACAAAACCAGCGCTCGCGTTCACTTCTCGCAGAGCGCACGATTCCCGAGATGAGTGTAGCGGGAAGCTGAGGCCAGTGTTTCTTTGTTTGCATCCCAAAGGAGCCATCATTTAGAAGCAAAACACGTCGAGGACCTATACCACAACACGGTAAAACGAGAAAAATTCGCGCCTAGCTTTGCGATCCGCGCCAGAAGAATTTAATAAAAACAGCTACAATAATTAGAAGGCTTCCAGTGGATATTAATAATTATTGATATACCGAAGCACATTGAAGCACATTTTACAATAGAGGGATCTACAGAAATATCGATTACGCAATAAATCGGCCGGGCAGCAAAAAAAAATTTTTTCCTTTTTCCTATTTGTTTTTCCTGAGTGGTAAAGTGAATCCGTGATTAGGAGACGCGACGCGCGTGTACAATGACCGCCATTACAAGACGTCGGCCGACCCCGCCCCAGCAGCGTGGCCTCGATGCGACAACGCGTACGATAGGAGTTAGGTTTCATCTAATGGAAAGGATATATCACGAGGACGCGCCGTCCGTTACAAAGACATGACAACCCTGTTTGTAGATTAACGCGGGAATGATGATCATTGTTGTTCCGGCGATATCACAAAGCATTTAATTCTTTTGAGAAGTACCTGCTGGCAGTGAGGCACCTAATACCTCAAAGATGAGCTTCGCGAATAGCAGATCATCGCCAGTCGGAGGTTCGTAATCACACTTTCGCGGAACTTTTCCAAAAGGGCAAAGCTTGTACATCAAGAGGACCGACATTTAACAATTTCCCTTCGGAGATGAAATTCAAACGCTCATTTAGATCTAAGTAAATTAATTTTGTGGCTTTGGAGAAAAAAAGCAATTTAAGTGAAATTAACAGTTTTGGGTCGACGACGGAATGTATGGAACTCAAATATTTACCTTAGTAAGTTTAGTAAGTTAGTAGTGCTTCCTATCCATCTTCACTTGTCACAGAGATGAGATGAAATCAAAATATTTAATAAAGAGCCGCGGCGTTAACGACGAACCCACAAAACTGTTAAAATCAGTTATGATCGATCTCGTTCATTGCTTTTTAATCTGTTGCTGTTTAAGACGAGAGCTGATCTCAAAAGTAGTATTTTGAACGCTAAGTGCGATGTGACGAGATTAAATAATGATATAAGTACAAAAAATAGCGTAGGTAGAACAACAATATATACACAGAATTTTGAAAAAAAGTCTGGTTTTGCTAATAAATATAGCACTAACCACCCTATAAAAGCTTTAGCATTGAAATGCTCTTAATTTTGAACGGCAATTTCGGCTTATTTTCACTCTCCAACAGAAGAAACTTACTGGATATTCAGTTCTTATTTAATTTTAAGCTTTTGAGAAACCATTATACTATAGACTCAGTTCGTCGAAAGAATGCACTAGCTATAAAGCCTCTGTCACGATCTGGGATGCGATTTTTGAAAGTCATGAGTGACTAAACGTCAGTAAACTTGCCGTTTATTCCACGATTTCCAAATTTCTATACATCTGAAATTCATTGAAATCTGGCATTTTGGGGCTTGGCCCACGCCAATGCGAGTCCTCTTAGATCACTTTTCCAGAATAGTAATTGTGTTGCACGTTTCTCGTTACTTATCTTTTATTGTGTTTTTTGTAAATCACAGCTAATCAACACTTCTTGAGATAGAGAAAACAGATTTTGCGAAAACTGGGAGACCTAGCACACATGTTTTAATTGATAGTATCTCATAAATGTCATTAGTTAAGCTACGCATATCTTTAAACCAAAAAAATACTGTAAAAATCATTGAAGAGTATTCGTAGCTGAAGTAATGATTTATATGTGAAACTATAAACTAAAACATGTGTGCTAGGTCTCCTAGTTTTCGCAAAATCAGTTTTTACTATCTCAAGAAGTGTTGATGAGCTGTAATGAGCAAAAACGCAATAAAATTTGAATTTCGCGCCACATGCGAGAGGAATCACCTTAAGGGTTAATCCGTCACTGTCTAGATGACTATATGAATGATAAAGCCGCGTGGTCTGATGTCAACACATGATATTATTGGGTTGTTATTTATAAATACCTACCAAAGGTTTTCAAGTTCTCTTTTTCTATGTCAGCTTCTCCTTATTCTCAAGGCACCACAAAGGGGCTTCCCGCCAGCCGTGTTTATTGCCCTGATTCTTAAGCTTGTTCGCGTTTGCACTTGCACACAAGTAATTTGAGTTTATAAAAAGATTCAAAATGATCCTTGTGATATCAATGCATGCGGTATCTCCACTACTCGACAATACCGAATAGTGATCACTCCCCATTAAACTCCTCTCAGGATTCGTTTTTCTGGATGAAAAGTAGCCTATAGTAAATCTATCTGTAACTTTTGAGTACAGTACAAACATCTATACTAGTAAGATAAACCTGAGTTTGGTTCATAGTTGGTATAATAAACCATTTCACGTATTAAGTTGCTTTATATTATCCATTCCAGTAGCAAAGTCCTCGACAGTCGGCATTTAGCGATAAAAAAGTCGTAAAAAGTGACTTTTTAATGGGCAATAAAAGTTTTCTAAAGTTCCCTTAGTAATATTGTGATTTTTTTGTTTTAGAGAAATTAACGGGCGGCGATTCCATTATGAAGACAATTTATGACTAATAAATGAAAATGTTCACACCTTATGTTGAGGATGAGTTCACACCAAACTACGAAAACGAATCACAACGCTAGTATGAACTCCAACCAAGGGCACCTGTTTCCTCTCCTCTTCGAATACCAGGTTGATCTGCAGCTGCACGCTATATCTGACGGCTGTCATCACGATTTTTATCAACTCTGCATGCCAATAAATCCCAACATTTTTCTATCGGCAAGCTAAAAACTCCATCCCGTCCTAATTCACTTACCATAAAGACTCTCATTATTCTTGCTTCATAAATACAATTTTTGTTTTATAAACTAAGTATTTGCTTTTAGTTATAAATTAAAAAAAGACCGTAAATCTTTTTGGGTCAATCGTCTATCTCCGAAATGTTGCATCACTACCCCGTCTCTTCCTCGACTCTAATGATTTGCAAACGCAGAGGCAGACCACATATTTCTGGGCCTTGCCATCTCCAAGTCACCATAATTCAGCGTTGTAGGTATGTCTCGCTCGGCCGACCTCAGCACTGCCTATTACAGCGGAATGGCATCTGCTGCCACCACACAAAGCCGCCGCCGCCGCCGCCGCCGTCTGCGTCGGCCGCAGCCAATAAACCGCGTAACTGCCCCTAAGTACCCCTCAACAATACTACATAATATGTACCTAACTACCTAAACGATACTAAACAATAAATTATACGCTATTGTGCCACAGTTGTCGCGTCGCGTCGCCATAGCACGTATATAGTACCACTAATAGAATAGTAGCCTTGGTCGCACGACTATAATATATTATTATTGTAACTGATTAGTTCAGATGGCAAGTTCCCTAATTAAAACGACCGAAGAGAGTTCTCTGAGTCAACTTTGGCGATTGGCGTTCGTTTCTATGTATTTATGTATACATTATGTTAGCCCGAGGATAACTTTCGGACCGTCTTCTCCGATCTTCATGAAAATTGGTAAAGGGGGTACCTATTGTAATAATAATAATAATATGCACGCATGCCTAGTCAGGAAGTTCCTCTGCAGCCCTAGGCCCCGCTTGGGCCTTACTCCGCGGTCGGTGGTCTACCGTTTTGTTATACAGGGTGTCCCACGGCCATGCCACATGGAGGACAAGTAGGGGAGACCTAGGAGATTTGTGACAGAGGTGAGTTGTGACAAGGACGATTTCTCCCAACCTATTATAGGTAGCGAGCTGGCAACACCGCATACATGACGCTTTCGATACGCGCTACTCGACTCAGTACATGCCGGCGACGCACGAGGCGCTGTTTCGTAAATACAACGGTTGTGTACAAAAAAATGCGAAAAGTAAGTTTTTCTTCAAAATTTTATTTGAATTTATATCATTTCTTATTATATGTGCTTTGTTTTCTTATTTTTTCTTAAGTTGTATGGTTATTCAACTCTCATATCGCTGCAACAATCTTTTGTCTGCGCATCGTGTTTAGAAAATATGAATTATTATTCAGATCAAGTCGTCATTTGAAACACCTAGGTGAGTTGTGACAGCCTGTCACAACTCTCCTATATTACTCCATTTTTAACCTTAGCTAATTCCTTAATGTTTTTTTTATTAAATTTAGATGTTTGTTTATCTATTAGTAGGTAGGTACATATTGTATATAATGGCATACTGCATGCTGAATGGCTTTTTTTTTTCAGAATGCCTAATAACTATACACGAAAGACTGATAGAGGAACCGCTACTGTCGAAATCTACGACCTGGCTTTTGAAGAAGTTAAGTTAAGAGGTAAAAGTTTAAGAGATGCTGCGGCCTCTTACAATCTAAACTACATGTCTTTATCAAGATATATTAAGAAGAAAGAGGCTTTTCAAGCAAACCCAGAAGGCGAAGCTCCGTCTATGGGTTATACCATTCCAACTATTTTTACAGAAGAGGAGGAGAATATATTAAGCGACTATTTGCTAACATGTGCAGCATCTAATTATGGGCTGACAACGAAAGAAACCAGAGTCATTGCATATAAGTTAGCCAAAAAATATAATAAAAAAGTTCCAGAGTCATGGGACAAAAATGAAAAAGCAGGAGAAGTGTGGCTCAAGCTATTTATGCAACGACATCCTAATTTATCTTTACGACTGCCTCAAGCCACTAGCATCGCTCGTGCTACGAGTTTTAATAAAACGAACGTGGCCGTTTTTTTTGATAACTATACAGCCGTCCTAAACAAATATAAACTTGAGGCAAAAGATATTTGGAATGTCGATGAAACAGGAATTACTACAGTGCAAAAGCCAGACAGGATCATTGCACGACGCGGTGAAAAACAGGTCAGTGCGATGACGTCGGCAGAAAGAGGAACCTTAGTTACACTGGCTTTAGCTGGAAACGCAATAGGTAATTATATACCACCTATGTTTATATTTCCGCGTAAGCGATTCCAAGACCATTTTATTCGGGACGGCCCAACTGGTTCAATCGGAACAGCTAACGGATCAGGCTGGATGCAAGAAGATGATTTTCAAGTTTTTCTTGAGCATTTTAAAAATCATGTCAGACCATCAAAAGAACACAGAGCTCTGTTGCTCCTTGATAACCATGCCTCGCATACAGCTCTAAAAAACATTGAATTCTGCAGAGAAAATGGCATAATTTTGCTCACATTTCCCCCGCATTGTACGCACAAGCTACAACCACTAGATCGAACTATTTTTGGGCCTCTAAAAAAAGGTGTTAATACCGCTTGCGACAATTGGATGCGAAGCAATGCCGGGAAAGTCATGACAATTTATGATATTCCATCTATATCAAAGTCTGCATTTAATGTAGCAGTCACTGCAAGGAATATCAGTGCTGGTTTTGCTGCAACTGGAACATGGCCAGTTAACACAGACATATTTCAAGATTCTGATTTCCTGCCAAGTCAAGTCACTGATCGTCCCAATCCAGAAGTAGAACAATCCGTTCCAGAAATTGATGACAATCTAGCAGAAAGTACCATAACTCCAAATCTTAACGCTGATGTAGTTGATAATGATGAAGCAAGAGCCATTACTCCAGGTACATCTGCGAATCAAATCATGCCATCTAGCAATTCATCTGTTGTGAATAATAATGCCAATGAACCTGTTGCCTCCACGTCCACAGCCCATACCCCAGTTCTGAATAATATCACCATTGAACCAATTGCATCCACATCTACAGCCCCTAGTCCACTTGCCACTGTTTCTAATGTGTTCTCGCCGGAATCAGTTAGGCCATTACCGAAAGCTCCGCCAAGGAAAAACAATCAACCAAACCGACGTAAAATCAAATCTGCTGTCCTTACTGACACTCCCACGAAGGATGAAATAGCTGCAATAGAGGCTAATAGGAAGTTTAAGAATGTTAAGAAGCGTATCTTCAGCGAAGGAAAGAAGAAATCTAAAACTGCCAAGAAGACTTATAAGAAGAGGTTAACAGCTGGTGACGAAGAAGAAGAAGCAGAAAACAATTGTTTTTGCTTGGTTTGCCTTGAAGCCTATGCAAACAGCAGATCGAATGAGCAGTGGGTCCAATGCCTAGAATGCAAAGGCTGGGCACACGTAGATTGTACTGGAGACGAGCGTCATTACGTTTGCCATAATTGTGAATCTGAGTAAATTAAGATTTTGGACTGATTATAATAATAAAAATGATTGATCTCAAAGCGATGCCATATTAAGTTAATTAAAACTATAATTACTTGTTATGAGAATGTTAATATGATAATTTTGTTGATACTTAAGCATAATAAAAGTACTTTTTCCTAAAAAAACATGTTTGATTTATTAATATTAAGTGTAATGATATTTTTTATATCTAATACAATGCTGTCACATCTTACCTCGGTACCTGTCACAACTTACCTCGGTAGTAGGAGAGTTGTGACAGGGGGAGTAGTCTTTAGTTTTGTCGATTTTCTCAGAAACCATAATACTTAAATTAGTTTTGGTGATTGTTTTGAAAAGAGAAGGAATGCCGCTAAATTAATCACATGGTTCATAACTGTGGAATGTTTCTTGAGCGAAATATGGCCCCAAAAGTAAAAACTGTCACAACCCTCCTAGGTCTCCCCTACTTAGGTACTTTAAATATTAAAGTTAGGCCAAAAAGTCAGCAATACTGCATTCAAGGCTATTCAAAATGTCACTGTGTGTTCCTTTAATTTGAGTACTATGTTATTGAGAAGAAATTGATCCTTGTAATTTACTCTCACGATCGGTATCATAAAAATACAGAATGTTTGTTTTTGTAATTTAGCTGGTTTGAGTCCCGACTTAGGCAAGTGTTATCCTTGAATGCAGTATTACCTACTTACTTTAAAAAATAAAGGAAAGTCTCCCTTATGTAAAACTTCCTTACTTCAATATTTACCTAAAGTAGGTACTTGTCCTCCATGTAGAATGGCCGTGGGACACATTGTATATTTTTTACTAAACTCTTTTTATACTATTTGTTTTTATAGATTCCTAAAAAGTAAAAATGTATTTTATAACGAGTTTTAAAATAAATCAGTGTCATAATAATCATTTTGCGCTTCTGCGTAGCACTGAATCCTCTCAGCACTCTGCGAAAGGATTCTGGCCTAGGCTATCGGCTTCGAAGAGAGCGTGAGATGATTTCTCATCTGCTGTACCTGGATGACCTCAAGCTTTTTGCACAGCAAAAAGCGGGGGGAAGTTACAATTGCATAGGGGCACGTACGGAGCTACATAATATTGTAGAAAACGGGTCCGTGACTGCGGCACGGTAGAACCCATTGTGATGCCTTTTGTCCCATATTAAGTATATTATAGGAGACTAGTTGCGCCCCGCGGTTTCACCCGCGTGAAAAATGATGAAAATTGATGATGATGATGATGATGAAAAGTAGTCTATGTGTTAAATCAGGGCGTAAAGTATCTCCATTCCAAATTTCACTTAAATCCATTCAGTAGTTTTTACGTGAAAGAGTAACAAACATCCATCCATACTCACAAACTTTCGCGTTTATAATATTAGTAGGATAGGATGGTTTTCGTTGAATGCATTTAGTATACTCGCGTTTAAGGTAATTCGATCATAAGGGATAAAAAGCTTGCCGAAAAGAATGCAGGCGTTTTAACAACAACTACAAAAGGGTAACAGCAAGTACTGATTGTGCCCAAACGTAGGCGTAATGCGTAATTTGTCCCCGATACTAAAATAAGAATGACTAAGTAGGATGTGAGGTTTTTTTTTCACTAGCTGCGGCCCGCGGTTTCACCCGCATAAGTCTCGATCTGGTGGGAATATCGGGATAAATGGTCTACAAGTTTGAAGCAGATTGCTTTAGCTGTGTTTTAGCGTGAATTGGTAAGAACCAAATTGCTCACAAACTTTCGCATTTTTAGTATTAGTGAGATGGGATTCATTCTAAGTATGTATACCCAAAATATATCGGTAAATACGAGTATAATAATATCTCCATGCGGAGGGATGGGTAAGTATAATTGTGGGGGTAGGGGTTACCCCATGACCCTCCCTTCCCAAATTTCCGATAAATTTATGAGAACCAGACCTGATAATGGAGTTTGTAGGTATTTTACTGGTCTCCTAAACGATCTGACTTGCAATAGAATAGTCGTGTGTGGACTCTTTAATAATTAAATATAAGAACTTACAAATCTTAATAATAATTATAAGTAGTAATTACGATGCTGTCGTGGTACATGATATATTTATTAGCTAAACCACTCGGCACTATAATTGCCCCAAAAAGGCGGGTGTGTGCAGGACGGGGACACATCCGAGGCATGTGCCGGCATGTCGCGTGGGCATTTCACGTGTCGCATCGCATCAAGTACACATCACGTCGCGCGGCGAATTAATCGCGGCGGCGGCGCGCGGCGCTCGTTGAAGCACAAAACATTTTAAATTCATCCAGCACCGCACCCCCTGCGTCCCCCCGTAGCCTGGACTAAGGGCACCCGCTCGTCAGCGCCAGTATCCTCTCCACTAGAGACGAGGTACAGCAGTTATTGTATACTGACTGCTACAGTATTCTGCGGTAGCGGTCTATTTCGTAGTCAAATCCTCGAGGAAAATGTAGCGAATACCGGTTGCCATAGTGCGAAATAATTGCCAAATCGCAAATAACTCATTTTAGATGATAATATCTGTTTACGGTTTCTACTAATCCATCGTTTGATGTGACGTCTTGCGAAAACCCTCTTGTGCCTGTTTTTAGAATTTGTAAGTATCTGTTTAGTTAGACTCAAAAAATAGGGTAGTTTGTTGAGTGTTTTATGTTTTCGGTAACGTAAATTGAAAGCGAGGGAGGCGTTATTACCTATTTGGTATACCTACCGGGCTTTAAGAAATGAGCACCATGGGCATGAGTATCGCCAGCTCCGATAGTGTTGAAGCTAATGCTGTGCTGACGTGCAGGTAATACAAGTACATCCGTAGGTACAAGGGGCTTACCTCGTTTACCCGCCACTTGCGTCACGCTCCACCACCGGCATCGGCACCGGTCCGCCAGCGCCAGACGGAGCCGGTTCCACCACTTTTTATGCATCAATTAATTTTTCGGTGGACTGACCGTACATCAAACGTCTGTATATTAAATTAATAAATTAGCAAAAAATTTACAAATTCCTAGACATGATGTCAGTTATGATTCCTAGAAAAAAAACCCGTGGATAATCGGTTTCTCGAAGGATAATAATAATACCTACTTATGATAGAGAGTGCTTAGTACTATTTATATGAACAGCGTGTAATACTTAGTAGCACACTGTGAGATGTTTTACATTTGAAGAAACAGCTCGCGTGAGATGTTCGTTACTAAGTAGGTTTGATATACTTTGAGAGCTTCAGTTAATTTCAGCCAGGAGCCCATTGCAATGTGAGCGAATGCAAATTATAAAAAAATAATAGGTACACAGCGTAGGCGTAGAGTGGGAATGTTACTGCTCTTCAATTCAAAATGCCTTCAATTTGAACCAGCCCAGTGTAAAGTGAACATTACTCTTTTCAATTTCCCATAGACCAGCGAAGACAGCTAGCACAGGCTGACTAACGTTAGAACATAGGTAGGTAGTATAAATGATCAAATTGCAAAGATTTCAAGCTACCCCGATGTCATTGGCCAAATATAAATATTTGCGGTCGTCGCGCTAGCGTCTTGGTAACGTTACTTAGCTTGTGCTAGCCGTACTGTAACACGGAACGAAATGAATTATTTAATTTAAAACGTTCTGACGGCTGTGTGTGTATTTAAATTATTATTTATTATTTTTATTTATTTGTGTGGCCTTGAAGGTGCCAGCATTATCACAATAGACATCTTGCAAGGAATCGTTTGAGACTTGCTAGAAATGTTTTTGCTTCTAGATTTGAAACTTACTCATTGGTTACAAAACATACAATAACCTTTTGCTGTAATAACATTTATAATTCTAGATTATATTATTCATAATAATTGGCTCTGCAAAATCAATACCCACTTTTAAAGAACATCTATCAGCTGTTTTGCAGTAATACCTTTGTGTCTAAAGCAAACTGCACAATTGTAGATAAAACCATTGACTATCCTACAACATCTTAGTTGGGGGCTACCTAATGAGGTAATAGTTCATAACTGTTGGAATTTTCCTGGAAGGTAGTAGAAAAGCAATAAGTAATATTATTATACGAAGTGAAGCTCATCACGAGATCCCTGCCCCAGGCAGTCCCGCGAGCCGGGATGGAATGCAGGACATACGTCACCGTCTCGTATCCTTACGTCACACGTATGGACGCGCGCGGCCCACGTTAATATTAACATGACATTTGTCATCAAGCCCTCCAGCTCCAAGACAGATAGGAAAAGGGAACACTACTTTTTCAGCGGATGGGCTTGTGGAGGTAATCGCTGCGATTTAAAGAATACGTAATGAGACCTATGGTAGGTACTTAGCTAAAATCTTTGAAACGCTGAAAATACATTTCAATAAAGTTGGTGTCAATTTTTATTTGGTAAGATAACGTTTTGTTTATTATATTATTTTAGTTTTAGATATTTGGTAAACCAACAACGTATACTACAAGAATTATTCACTAAGTACCTACTAATAAATTTGCTCAAAAAACAGCAACTCCAATAAATTGAAAACCCCAAATCACATTACGATTGGTAACTCAGATTCTTTCACCATTTACTGTGATTCTGGTTTGGAATGGTAGCCCACACCATTCGACATCTATTGTATTGTATTGTATAAATATTTGAATCCTCTATTGGTGCCTTTAGAGTTGGAGAGTATGATCACCTTTTTATCACTATTTTACTCTGATGATTAACTCATACAGCATAACTCATTGTACGACATGTACAATAACAATTTGACTGACATCGATCTATTCTTATTGTCCAAACCGAGATTTAAAACTAACTATATACATATTTAGATTAAAAATGTTGATCGACTAAACGTGCAAAATATAAACCACGAACTCGCACACACTTTAAAATTTTATTACTTACCAGGAAATTTACAAAACAACAACAACCTCATAATCTTTTTTAGTAATCCGTAAATGACGTCGTTGGTTAACATTCACTCATATATATTTAAACAGTGTTATTTAAGTAATAAATATAATAATGTATCCACTGTCTGTGTTTCACAAGGAATTTTTATACTTACTACGGTTTTCCCCAATAAAGTAAAATAAAATATAAAGGGAAAAATTTAACCTGAAACGCTAATTCTTAGTTTAATGTATTTATTAGTGTGTATTGTATAAATAATATATAAGTCACTAGGTTTATGTTATAGGTCTATTATCCTATAATTTATTTGGGTATGTATTGTATAATAGTAGATTATGCACTAAGGGAATAAAGCAGTGTCGTTGTATAGAGCCCTGAGTGAAGCGAGGTTCAAGCTGCCCAAGACGAAAACAGGATTTATTCCAGAGGAGCATACTCTACTTTTCACACCTTCTGCGAGCCAATAAAAAGCCTGGGCTTGTGTTGATTTTTGCGATAGTAGATTATCAATAATCTCTAAAGCGTCTGTTTAGATAAACTCTGGAATAGAATCACTCGTTTGAAATTTTTTATCAACATGAATATTGCAATAAAATTTACTGAAAATCACAGTTGCGTTGTTGTGATTTTCAGTAAATTTTATTGCAATATTCATGTTGATAAAAAATGTCATGTGTGACAAAAGATTCTTTTGTTCCACATTTTTTGTAAACGCACCTTTTTCCTTTTTTATTTTAGTTCTGCTTATGGTGGCCAGTTCTATTTTCGAACAAACCTCTTTACAATGCCTTATGGGCATCTTTTTAGTTAGAGTTTTCCACAAGTCTCCACGCGAATTTGACGTTCAAAATTCAAATCACTTTATTCCCTAGGGAGTTTCATACAACTTTATAGCCCTGGGAGAGACAATGCTTTACTTTACGTTGAGGTGGCATGATATGTAATTGGACATTGTCGAGCAGGTGGTGTGAAAATATATTTACTCTTATTTTAAAGTGTTATTATGTACCAAGTATTGTTCATGTGTGAGTGTTGTGTATGTTGTACTATATCGAAATAAACTACCAATTCTGTTCCTCGTATTTATTTTGCGCCATCTACATACACGCTATCCAAATTACACAAAAAATAGTTGATATAGGATGTACATTGTATGTTGTGTGCAATACAAATATTCTATCTATAGATCTATCTATAAATAAAGAAATAGAGGACGCCCGAAATAGCGACAAGATGATAATGTTTCGACGTTTTTGTCGATCTAGTCACTAGATGATACGAGCTAGAGAGAGAAGGCTATAGAGTGAACAGCGGGATACCTAGGCCAGAGAGACGACGACTACATTTGCATGCGTGATCATTTTATATAATAAACAAATATATATTATCAAATAGTCATAAATATGACATTTAGGTAGTGACAAGGATAAATCAATATACGCAGGGTGGCTCAAAAGATAAAGTGATTTCAAAAAAAAAACAATGCAGTTTACAGGTAGACGGCTAGTATAGGCTGACTAACGTTACCAACACGCTAACGAGAGGACCGCAAATGATACCTAATTATGTTTGACCAATGACATCGGGCTAGCTTGAAATCTTCGTAATTTCATTGGATAATATTTGTCATTTACTATCGTCTCGCTATCGTTATTAACGATTACTTTCTGGTGACATTTCGCCAATTTGTCTACTCTAGTTGAAGTACGCAATATGAAATAAAATAAAAGTGTATTGCGTGACTTTTCAAATGGGTGGTGTGGTATTCAGCCTTTGAAATAAAGCGATTACGATCGAGGCGCCCCCATGGAATTACATTGCTTGGACAACGTTCGGACCGGACGGGCGTATCGCTTGTAATTTATTACAATCCGTTTGTTTGTTCTGATTTCCTACCAGTTCCCAGACCCATAAATGGGTGTCTGAACCCCACATTGGCGACGAGGATAAAAAATTGTGAGTACCTAGCCGATAATTCGACTAAAAGTTGCGTAGTGTTGTGTTAATTGAATACCTACATACATGGAAAACTTCTCTAAAACTCGAGGAAGGGTACTTATTCTTTGTGATTTAAATCAGTCGTAACGTGGTCGTAACTAGATATTTTTGACTTGATTTTTAACCGGCCACACGAATTTAAAAGTTTTTACTAAGTACCCTCTTACATGAAATAAATTTATGGTGGGTAATTATCTCGCAACACGTCGCAACCATAATGAAATGACAAAACAATGAGGCAAAATGTTCCAGTTCATGTCAACCAATTTATGAGTTTATTTCTGGTACCTTGCTTATAGCAAATAACTACCTATAATGTTCTTGTTGATGTGAACCAACTCCAGGGAATGGACAAAAGTGTTACGAGCTTCTATAAAGTTGTTTTCAATGAGTCAATTAAACTTTTACCTACTCATTGAAATTGTGCCACGTATATATTTACGCAAGTTTGCCTAAAAGACGAATATTAATGTCTACAAAATGGTGACAGTATGGAGCGATAAATGGCAATAACCTCCGATACCTACACATATTTAATGTAGGCACGTACTCTAAGGTAATGCATTTTGATCCCTCTGTTAATCAAATCAAATGAATTTTAATCATTGAAATCACAAGGATCATTTTGAATCGCCTTATAAACTAAAATTACTCCTGTTCCAACGCGATCAAGCCTAGAAGAATCAGGCAACAAACACGGCTTGACTTACTTTGATGATACGTCTTACCACAAGGTGGGAAGCGCCTGTGTGGTGCATCGGAGCAAGAAGTTGCTGATACATATTAAATGAGAGCTTAAAAACCTAAGAAAGTTAGTCAAATGCAAATAAACATCAGCAAAAGTTTATAAGACAGTACACGCTCCACTTGATATAACCTAATTTCTAAATATAATGTATGACGTGACCAAGTGTTATTAATAATTGTTCCTATGGTTTAAAAAAATGAGTATGAGTATCAGTATGAGTATACCTACTTATAAATAACAATCTAATAGAACCATGTAAAGAGAAAAGCACAGATATTATAGCAAATCAGCTCAAATCAGATGTAGCAATTATCTGACAAGGCTTATGTGCGGCCGCTAAAATGTATGTACACCATAACAAAACCAAGTGCTCCCAGTGGTCCTACGGTGAATAAATGATATAAATATGAATATGAAATTTCCATTTATCTTCGAGTAAGATGTTTGGATGCACCTTCTGGAAGTTTATTATAGAACTGTACAGAATTCCTCATAAAAGACCCATTTACTTTCTTCAATCGAAATTTTGGTATATTTAGTTTGGTTGTATTTATAAATCCAAATACCATGCAAGTCACCCTTTTTCATACAACTATCCAAGTGTTTATGTGTATGTAATATTATTTCATAGATATATTGCGAAATTACTGTGAGAATATTGATTTCTTTGAAACGCAAGGCGTTCAAGGGGTCACGTGACTTCATTTTATAAATGGCACGTATTGCCCGATTTTGTAAGACAAATATAGCTGGAAATATAGCTGTTTTACCCCACAGCATGATACCATATGACATAACACTATGAAGTAGCTAAAATAAACAAGCCTAGCTGTAGCTTCATCAGTAAGCTGCCTTATCATACAAACTGCATATGCAGTGGAACTAAGTCTACCAGCTAAAGCCACAATTTGCGGTGCCCACTGACCCCCTGGATCAATATTAAGCCCTAAGAAAATACTAGACTTAAAAAGATCAAGTGTCTCCCCATTCATTTTAATATTTAGTTCGATAATGTTATACATTTGGCTATGTGAATTTGATGCTTTTCGTTTTTAGCATTAAGCAAAAGATTATTTACTGTGATCAAAACATTATTTACAAGAACTCGCGACAGTGAATTATTTACTCTATCGTAATTTGCTTTAGATCTGTCAACTTTGAAAATCAAAGAAGTATCGTCAGCAAACAGAACTATGCCACATAATGTAAAAAAAGAGATTGATAGTGTTAACTAGAAATAAAAAGGGCCTAGTATTGAACCCTGTGGCACCCCCATGACAATAGTCGATCCTTTCACCACCAACATCAACTTTTTGAATTCTATTGGATAAGTAAGAATTTACAAGATTAATTGCCTGATTTTGAATGCCATAATGTTTTAACTTGAAATTAATGTATCATGCCACACGCAGTCAAAAGCTTTGGACGATCGCGTTCTGCGAGTTCTCCTACGCTTCAAATATGTGTTCTAAGAGCATGGTATCAGCATCGGCTGTCGAATGACCCTTATTTATTCCAAATGAATGACTGAAGAAGTCCGTGGAGGTCGAAGTGTGACAATAACTGAGTAAGAATAAGTTTCTCGAAGATCTTACTTAAAGCAGGTAATATAGAAATTGGCCTATAGTTACCTGGATCTTTATCATTTACAGACTTGAACAAAGGATTAATTTACTATGCTTCATAAGATGAGGAAAGACTCTCATCAAGACATCTATTGACAATGTAGGCCATACACGGCGCAATATCAGCACCTAGCACAATTACTAGAGAAAAACTATCAAAGGCATTCGTGACCTGAATATTTTTGATAACATAGTATTGTTTATGTTTAAATTCATCTGGTTACTACAAGGTTTAGATTTACCTGTTTCATTATTAATTTCCAAGTTGTATTATTTTTTTTTGCTGACTTTTCTATTGAACTTCTCAAATGCAATGATTTTAATGTATGACAAACTTTTTGAAGGACTTGGAATAGTTCTTTATGTACAAGATAAACGTTGGGTCGTACAACATTGATTCCCCAGCCGTATAGAGTTCATATAGGGTTGTAGCCCAATCAGCTAACCCGACATTCGCTCTAGCTTTACAATCTCACTATGTTCCTCACTTATCAATTTAGACCAACTGGTAAAAAGGTAATTCGGATCATCTACGCACGGTACGTACAAGGGGCATTTTTAGTTCAATACTGCCGTGGAATTTCATAATGCGATTATCTGTGATCAGTGAAATTACAAGTATTTAAAGCATTGCGCTGTGACCATAGTGATCTGAGGTGAAATGATACTATGAAATGGTACTGATGTATCAATTGGAACACTACTACAATAAATATTATCTAAACAGGTGGATGTTGTTAGTGTCACTCTTGTTGGTTATTCGAAGAGGTGATGTAAATTAAAACATTTAAACAAATTAAGCAGCCTCTCAGAAAAAGAACTAACCTAAATACCTATATTGAAATTTCCGCAGACTATTAGCAGTTTACTATGTACAAAAGTTTTGAGCAATACTTTTTCCATAGTGGATTAAAATAACGCGAAGTCTGCGTCAGGGGGACGGTAAACACACAATGATATGCAGCTCTAGCTCAACAGCTCAATAGTCCTCTCAATAGTGAGATTTGCAACATCTTTACGTTTCTTGCATTTTAAAGTATTTCGAACAACAGTTAAGGAACCCTATGGAGTTCTTGCGTTTGTATGAACTTACAATATTGTAATTCTCATAATAAGGGAGTAGTAACTCAAATTGTAACATCCAGTGTTCAGTTACATACATGATAATGTACATTAAAACTGTTTAAAAATGTCTAAGATTTTGCTGGGAAGGGCTTGTACCTACATTTTATGTGGCCAGCCTTCTCATTGTCGAACTAGTTTAAATGACTGTCAGCTGACACTCCTATCTTTTACCCTCATTGGTACTACCTACTTCTAACCACGAGCTCGTCGGTGAACTGCGTTATAGTAAATACTTATAACGAGATCAAAAATATGAAATGCTAAATACTTATAACGAGATCAAAAATATGAAATGCTAACAATTTAGCAATTATTAATTTACTATGTCTGCTGTCTGTTTTGACTCAAGATACATACCATGTTTACCATGTTTGTATCTACAGTATCTCGTGTCAAAACAAAATTTCTAATAAAATTATTAGTATTAAAATACAAAACGTCTCTATGACGACATGTCAAATTGTGCAACAATAAATTAAGATTAAAAGTTAATTGATTGTCTGCACTAACTTACAACTAGCTAATAATATCATATCGCATGACACCACACTTTCACCTAATTGTATTATCAGAGTGGTGTCGTAGTATCTATAAGTTTTGTGAATGAAGGCATTTGGAAAGCAGTTATTTGTGACAACTTGCCCTAACAGATCACTGAATAGCAAACCCATTCCAACGCTTATCTTATCTGAATACGCCACAGTCTTCCAAGTCTGCCACCAGAATTTAACCTGTCTAACCGGAGACTGCGTACAAGCAGATGTGGGAACTACTTCAATCTATACAGAAGGTGTAGGCTGCTTCTGCGATGCACATGGATCAGAAATCTGGAAGGCTCTGATACAGGAAGGTCGGGAGTATCGTTGGAATATAATACCTACACTTGAAAAGAGTAGAAGGTAGTAATTGGAAGATCTGTGATCATGAAGAAATTGAGGAGGACAATAATAGTGTACCTAGTAAAGAGATCGATAATTGTATAGGTACTTAATTAAACATCAACGGCGTAGTTTAATTACTTGTTAAAATAAAATTCGATTTAGAATAAATAATTATGTTGTAAAATCATTAGAAGTATCACTTTAGAATAATTATGGCTTACTTGATGTTGTAAAATCACTAGAGGTATATAGTAAAATAAGAATAGTAAGTTAACTTTTGGAAATAAGCAATTGTTAATTTTTTATTTGTTAAAAAGGAAGAGATGTGGTATTCAGCCTTTGAAATAAAGCGATTACGATCGAGGCGCCCCCATGGAATTACATTGCTTGGACAACGTTCGGACCGGACGGGCGTATCGCTTGTAATTTATTACAATCCGTTTGTTTGTTCTGATTTCCTACCAGTTCCCAGACCCATAAATGGGTGTCTGAACCCCACAGGTGGTACATAAATGCGATGATAACATTTACGGACACAGTATTTCATTACAGCTAATATTAATTTCGAATTAACTAGGAACCTACCTATTACTTTTTGGTGTTACTTATTATTCGCTGAATACAAATACCCTTATCAATGAATTCAGTAGATCCACTACGTTTCGTAGAAGTCGCCAAACGCATTATGAAATAATGACTGACATTGGCACTGCACTGCACCGCCGCTTTAGTAGCCTCACCGCGGTAGTATCTAGGCTCATACATTTATATGATATATCTAGGCGTGTCCATTACAACACTATTACTCTATTAGACATCGCACTGCGATCCTTGCTTCTTCTCGCTCAGTAGGAATAAATCACAGGCCCTAGTCATTGACGCTTTAGTTTCACTTGACTATAAGTACTTATAGATAGTCTTTCTTAGCTGAGTTTTGGTTAATTCCTTTTGTCTTTTGAGCTAACGATAAAAGATACGACTAATATGCCATTAGTCTCATTGATCAACTTGTTTTGAAAACCATCTGCAGGACAGAATTTAGAGCTGACTACCTAACATAATATGTACTTAATTATTATTTTTGTTTCTATACCTATATTAGCTACGTTTTCATATTGCGTTGTATTTATTGTAGTGTAGTGCGTTACGCAGCGGGGGAAGAGTAAGTACCTTCGCGACACATCATCCATCACTATCGGGCATCCATTACGAGAACGTGAACCTACAGTGCCCACAGCTGAACCAACAGTTGGTATGGTATCAATAGCGATACTCGTACTGTCACAGGTCTAAAAGTACATACAGCGTCGACTAGTGGGGCTGTGTACAGAGAAAGAGCCCACCGCAATCTGAGGGAACTATACATAGATGCTCCGAAAGAAAGAGAAAGACCTAACTACCCACCGCTAGTGGTAGTAGAGACATTGGAAAATTGGTCTAGCTATTTTAAAACGGCCTCTAACGTCAGCTATAAACAGAGCTAGGAAAGAGTGCAGCGATCAGCTGGTTCTCCTACTACCTGCCGGCCGAAAGAAGCCTGCCTTATGTGAAAGGGCTAATTGACAAAATTGGTAACGTTCTGAAGGAGTACTCGGTTAAGTAAGAGGGGTTTGAATAAGGCAGACGTTAACCGACAGGGCCGCGGTTGAGTCCGATCGGGACCCCGTGACCCGCCCGTGTCAAGCTGATGATGCTTTAGCACTCAGGTGAATGAAGGAATATCGATGGGTTTTTAGTCGGCATGAGACTTAATTAGACTAGCCTAGGACCTTCGTGAATGAGTGAATGACACTAACGAAGACTATACTCAGCAATGGCTAAAGAGGAGGATAATTAATTTCAGATTCAAAACAATAATTGTATCAGACAAAGTGCCTAAAGAAGCAAGTCAGGTCGTAAAGTAATCTCCAACGTACGCGAAGGAATTGAATGGCCACTCAATAATTTATCTCGAGTGACATATTGCTTGGTACGACGCCGACGACGCGTTCGGATGACGAGCAAAACTGAGAAGTGGTGATCGGTGACGTCATGTAACTAATGTTTTTCCGCCCGTTAGTTGTGTCATCAGAATATCCAAAAATTAAGAAGTAAGCTTCCAAACCAAACGCTGGTCGTAATGAAAGTGATGCTAAGTAGTGCTAGGTCACAATCGCGGTTGATTATGATATCATCAGTGCTACTCGCTACGGCGGAAACGATGACGATACGAATCGTCCTTTTAGAAAGTAATTAAAATAAGATTGTCACGATACAATCAATCAGCGATTCAATGGCTGAAACCTCGATACCCAAACTGAAAACTGCAACGGCTTTCTCCTTTCAAAATGTCGTTCCTAGTGGCAGTGATTGATTGGACTATTTCAAAATGTTGTAGCCAATGTTCTTATGTACCTAGCTACCTAGTCGGTTATAATTAAATACACTCCGCCATCTCAACAGCGTTCACATTAAGGTAAACGAGGGTGCCAGATCAGCCCCTATTACAGTAGCAAATGGTAATGGGGAACGCAACAATGGGGATAATTTTGGCAGCTTTAGCGCTACCTTAATCTTATGAAACTTGAATAGGAGGAACCTATTGTCCTAAATATTCCTCCTTTTAAGTTTCAAAAGATTTGGACAGCGCTAAGGCTGCTAAAATGATCCGTATTGGTTGCGTTACCCATTGCCATTTGCTACTGAATTTGGGGGGCTGTACCACACAACGAGTACAGAGGGGATACAGGGTCATAGAGGAGAGTTCAAAACATCTCCGATTTGGTCAGAATGAGTAGGTACCCCTTCCAACTGATGGTCCATTCACTCTCGCCTTATGTGCCTGTTTCGTCAATCTTCTTTCATCCATGTTCTCTACATGCTCAAACCATCTTGAACCGTGGTTGGATTACTCTAATGAAATTGACAAATTACAGTTGAGGTACCGTTCTCTGATAAGTTTATTATTAGATATTTATTTACGAAGTTTGTTTGGTAGCGCCGTGATGTTATTTCGGCGAAAAGTGTTCGGCCTCGGCTGCGGCTGGCAGTTGTTCGAGACGAGAGCAAGAGGCCGCGCCAGGTACCCGCAGACAATGCCGCGCGAAATGATAAATGAGCGCTGCCGTTGCCTCTGCTCATCGTTTGTTCCCTAATGGTGGTTTAGGAGTTTAGTAAACAGGCCGAACTTTATTGAAATATACCGAAATGTATTGTAAATAAGGAACAGCGATAGGCCCCCTAAGGCCGATGCGAGCGGCGCGTGTTCCAACTTCGGAGACGGCGCTTGCTGTGTTCATAACTTTTTCATTTTGATGTATGGGCCAGGGCTAGGGCTAAGGCTTATTGGGAGAAGTTTTCGAGAATCTAACAAGTTTACTGATCTTGTTTTGCGAGAGACCCAAAAGTTCCTATCCTACAAAACTATTTATTGAATATTAAATTAGGTGAAAATTTTGTCTTTAAACTTTCGCGAATCTTTACAAGTCTACGTTAACTTTAAAATTCGGTTCTTAGTTTTAACAGAGTTTCGCTCCTATTTGAGTGATGAATATTCGAGACCTTTAAGAACTGTGGGGAACCAGTCAAAGCCTAGCACACGGCGTATTTTGACAGCGATACATTCATAATACCTCATAGTTTTAATTTTAATTTAAGTATACGTAGACTATGTTGATGTGAAACGTGGGCTATCAGTGACTCCATTGAGCATCTCTACGTACGGTTTTAGGGTTCAGTACCTCAACGGGAAAAAACGAGACCCTTATAGGATCACTTTGTTGTTCGTTGAAACTAATATCAAATCCTCATGTCTACAATTTCCTCGGAGCTGTGAAAAAATGAAACGGCCATTTATGCCGCATACTTTTACACTCGCAACGGAATCAAAACCTAAGAAGCAAGGTCTTATAATAGCCCAAATAAAGGGAAAAATCCGAAAACCGTAAATTTGTAGTTACATCACTCTGATTAAGATTAATCAACGATCTTCTATATTACATTGTCTTGGATGCAATTACTAAAACTGTGAAGACCCATTTTCTCAGAAACGGCTAAAGGTATATCCACATGAACTTTCCAAAAGTGCTGTAAAAAATCAAGCTTTTATCTCATGCATTAAAGATATATCGTAATTAATATCTAATTTTTGTATGGAAATCGCGAAAATGAGAAACCTCTAAGGTACTTCCAGTAAACTCACAATTCTGAAATTTGGAATGCTAAGAGTCAAAAAGTAAAAAATTGAGACATTTCTACTTTTTTATCCTTACAGGGAAAAGTGGCTAAAACTCTTTCGAAATAATTTACCTACGGATTGTCCTGCATCGGAAATTGAAATAACTGCAGTAAGAAAAAAACGGCCAAGCGCGTGTTGGACAGCAGGCAAGGCGAGAGTAGATAGCTATGCTCAAATAAGACACGCAAAAAAACCTTATAATAGATAAAACATGGCATTGAGTCATTAAATAACAAAGAAAAGTTCTTCTCTTCTATTCAGTGGTCGTAACATAACATATATTTATTATACTTTATAGATCCTGCCTGCCGTCTGATTATAGATTATTTAATAAGTACCAGAAGGAGATAATAATATAACCCTTCAGATAATATCTTTGGGTCATATAAAGCTGCAACACTCTCTGATTAGTTATAGCGGAAAGTGACATACAGAGAGCAGCAGGTAAGTTTTCCGTTTTTCCAAAGCACGGATCACTGCAAATAATTTTATTCCATGACAGCCGAGCTAGGTAATTCTTGAGGGCGCCAAGATGTCTGCATGGTTATTCATAAGTTCAATGTACTGCTGGTGCGGTTGTTAGGGTACCGTAGTCTGGTAAGGAACCCTTGTTTATAAAATAGTTCGGGACGGACGTCGCGTCGTCCGTCCTTCCGTCCCAGCCTGTTACAGCATAAAATCATATTTGGTACCTATAGAGAGGGATAGGTACTCAATTTAGATTCCTAACAGGAGATACTTTTTTAGGGGTACATTTTGGAGCGCGCCCCCTTCGTTTAGTACATCGTTCATAAGACAGTGTTTTCCTAAACCTTTCTTCCTATTAACCCTCCCATCAGCAAGGTATACCCTAGTTTCACCCTGTGATGAAATATTTCGGGTTATGGAGGAAAAACTTTATGACTTGACTTCGGAACCCTACACTATGCGCATGCTTTTTATACGCACTTGGCTGGTTTCTTTTTATACTTTGTGTTTACAACCAAACATCTAATCTTGATTATTTTTACCAGAAATGAACACAAATAAAAGCGTTTCATAAATTAGGCAAACCTATGTAACCATTTACATCATCAGTTAAAAATAGCCAGTTTAAGAAACGTGTACCTACTGTTGGTTCTCGAGTGGCGACCACAAAACGAACGACGCGGTATAGAGGAAGAAAAATCCATTCCTAAAAAGTTGAAATTTCCCAAATTAAGACGTTTTCCTTCATTGCGTCGCAAAAAGCGTCCAAATTTCTGAATTGTAAGGTCACTGGAAGTAAATAAATATACCCAAGCAAGTGGAGGATTTTCATTTTTGCGATTGTAATAATGAAAGGTTCTGTTTTCAATTGTTGTAGCTTGGTTAAGTTCCCTGTTGCTGATTAGATGGCACTGTAGGTTTACACAAAAAAAATCAGACGAGGATTTATTGAAAAAAGCACAGACCAAAGTGATTGATTTGCACGTTGAGTTTTACGAACAAATATCATGTACCTACGGGTGTTTCGCAAAACCCGTGTTTTTGCCACGTTCTAGTATCGCTGTATTTTTTTGGAAATAGTATAATAAGTAAGCTATTATTGCATAGGTAATACCCTCAATTATACATACGTAGGAAAGCTATAATTAATTTCTGAAGTCGTAAAAGCTAAGTTCTTTGGCGCGTCTACCACACCCCTTTTAACCGACTTCAAGAAAAGATGGAGGTTCTCAATTCAGTTGTACAGAAGACATCTCCAAGACTCCTCCCGTGGATATCTTTAAGATGACATAGGGGATTATACCCAGGGATGTGCAGCAGCATCCGCCTAGGCACTCAATACCAATTAATAAAACAATTCAAAATGTAATTAAATGGCTTGACATTAATAACTTGAAAGCAAACATCAAAAAAACTAAGTTCATTCAATTTCATACCTCAAGAGCTACTCCGATAACATTAAATATAAAATACCTTGACGAAAAAGTTGAAGAAGTTTCCACAACAAACTTTCTTGGTCTTATGCTGGACAGTAACTGTAATTGGAAATCTCATGTTGAAACTGTCTGTACCAAATTAAGTCGCTTTGTATTTGTGCTACGTCGGCTCCGACAAGTAGCTTCCGTGGAAACCTGTCTAACTGCGTACCATGGAAATATTGCATCGATTTTACAGTATGGTCTCATATTGTGGGGAAACTCTGTAGACACCGATAAAGCATTTATTCTCCAAAAAAAGTGTGTCAGAGCGATATGCAATGCAGAGTTCACAGACCACTGTAAGCCACTTTTCCAGGAACTCAAAGTTCTAACCCTTCCATGCTTATATATTAAACAGGTGGCCGTATTTGTGAAAGAGCATCCTAGTCTGTTTGCCACTCGCATAGAAACCAGCGCCAGGGTTCAAAGGAGTATGCATGCTAACAAACTACATATCCCGAAATGCAAACTAGAACTTTATAAACGTAATGTATATATAATGGCGGTCAAAATTTACAATAAGCTGCCTAAAGACTTAACAGATATGCCAATAAATATATTTAAAACCGCATTACACAGATGGCTTTTGTTAAATTCTTTTTATTCAGTAAATGAGTTTTTATACTAAACTAAATAAGTCACTACTGACTTTGACATTATTCCTGAAATTAATTTGACATACCTATCTTCGTATTTTATACTGACGTTTTATCTAATCAATTAATCAATGTGTGTACCAAATAAATAAATAATCAATAATATAAATTATATACTATGTAAAATCATTAAAATTCGCATACTTTTTATAGGTTGAATTAGTGGAACTGGCTAATATTATTTAAGAACAATTTGTAAACCCTTTTTCTGCGAAATAAATCATTCATTCATTCATTCATTCATTCATTCATTCATTCATTCATTTACTGCGATCACCAATCCACCAGCCAATGTTGGCTTATTTTTTATTGTTTGTTCCTTATATCTCCGTCGTTTATAAACCGATTTGGAAAATTCTTTTTTTTATTTTAAAGTTTTTTTAAATCCAGTTCTGATCAGTTCTGGAGTCCATAATGAGGAATTGAGGGAACTCCTTAAATATTACAGAAAGTATAATTTAGTGAAGTGGAACTGATGAAGAAGATCACAGATAGCCACCGGAATTCCTCAATGATAAGTATTTCACGAGAGACGATGATATACCTAATCTTGATTAAGAAGTTATGCGACTATATGAAGCATATTTAAATAAATAATTGTGATAAAAATGGTATAGTCGAATCGAAAACTTTGTATTCTAGCCGTGTTTGGGCTTATTGGAATGATTTTAAGGTGATTGCTCTCGCATGTGGCGCGAAATTCAAATTTTATTGCGTTTTTGCTCATTGCAGCTCATCAACACTTCTTGAGATAGTAAAAACTGATTTTGCGAAAACTAGGAGATCTAACACACATGTTTTAGTTTATAGTTTCACATATAGATCATTACTTCAGCTATGAATACTCTTCAAAGATATTTACAGTGTTTTTTTGGTTTAAAGGTATGCGTAGCTTAACTAATGACATTTATGAGATACTATCAATTAAAACATGTGTGCTAGGTCTCCTAGTTTTCGCAAAATCTGTTTTCTCTATCTCAAGAAGTGTTGATTAGCTGTGATTTACAAAAAATACAATAAAATTTGAATTTCGCGCCACATGCGAGAGCAATCACCTTAATGGTAATTGCGTTACTTGAGTCGTATTTTATGTGTGGCCTTGATTTAATACTTTCGCCACACTGTTTTTTTCACCATCAAAATATCATCCAGATAGTCGAATGCAATGTCGCAAGTCGGCTTTTTAAATGAAAAACTCTAATATGTGTGGCCAACGGCCTGCAGGCACCCGTTGCAGAGCGACAGGAGCAGAACTGAACAAAGTTGTTAGAGTTTCGTGAAAAAAAAATAACACCACTCAAACGGACTTTGGTCACGTAAGTATCTAATTAATTCTTCGGAAGTATTATTTACGCATTTGTTTGTGTTGAAGCTCACTCATTTTTTCTGTGCATTACTATTGGGTTATGGAGGGGGGTATGCATTATGACCTTAAAAATTCATAGTAATAAGTATTTTTTTGGTATGGTTGAAATAAAACTAATTGTGATACAAACCGGTTGGTAGTAAATTAAGCTGATAGACGATGAACGCCTTATGAACGCTGATGTGTGAACTTGAACTATTTATAATAAAAACAGTTTCCAAAGCGAAGCTTGTCGCATTTTAATTGAATTTTTAGTAATGGTGTTGCCATGGCATGGTTGCCTATTTTAGATTGATACAGTGTATGAAATCATAATTTCTTGATAAATTCGACGTTCTTGGTGTCAAAAACATTCATTCAAAATCTATAGTCCAGTAAGCAGGTATTTTTGCGCTACAAAAGGTGGTGTAGAAAATGTTTTAATTTGTATTGCTTAAGTATATGAAAAATGTAAGTTTTAGACCTAGAGCGTTAGCCGCCATCTTGAATTGAAGGGGCCAAAATTTGTTATTTTTTATATAATGCTTCAACAGTTGACTTTATGACAACATACTATAGTATATAATAAAAGCTGATAAAATTCTCTACAACTTTGATTCTATACACTTTTAACCTATTCTTAATTGTTGTCTAGATATGAGCTCCGAAAAACGGTCGATTTTCAAAAATGTGTATTTCACCTCAAGTTTTTTGTCATACATTGCTCTATAACTTGCAAACAGTTTATCTGAGAAAGAAACCCTTCCAATAAAACTTGTAGAAAATTTAATTTCCTTTATGAATATGTACAATAAAATTAGTAACATAATTAATGTGCTAATTTGTCTCCAACTGTTGAAAAGTTATACCAATTTTACAAATTGGCATATCTTTAACAGCGGCAAACGCTGTGACCCCTCGAGGTCTAAAACTTAAATTTTTCATGACTAGTTTATGCTTAAGCAATACAAATTTAATCATTTTCTACACCACCTTTTGTAGGGCAAAGCCTCTTTTTTCCCCCACTGATTGGACTACTAGTTTATTTGCACAAAATTCCAACTGAATTGGCAATATTTCTAATTTCTTTGGACTATTTCTAGTTTTTCTGGTCCAAACCTAATGTCTTTGGACACGAATATATGTATATGAAATATTAAAACTTAAAAACGTCTTTATCAAATTGAGGGTGAATAACATTAAAATGCATGTCTTTGAGTGCCTAATAGGATCGGTGCTCTTAGTGGAACGCTTTGGTATGTTAAATAGTTTTGAGAAATAACAAAAAGAATTGCGCCAATTAAATTATGATATTCGGACAGCTTTTTGCAAAACACCGACCTACACTTTTTTGTCCTTTTTAACCGACTTCCCAAAAAGGAGGAGGTTCTCAATTCGGTTGTAAGTATTTTTTTTTTTTTTTTATGTTTGTTACCGCATATCTCCGGCATTTATGAACCGATTTGGAAAATTCTTTTTTTATTTGAATAGATATAATTCCAGATTGGTCCCATTTTTTTCAGAATCCAGTTCTGATGATGGGATTCATGAGGAATTGAGGGAACTCCTCAAATATTGTAGGCATACATATGGCGATTTTGATATTTTGAGCAAGACACCAAGCATTGGCATTCAGAAAGTATCATAATCCTTTTTATCCATTTCAATCCATAATTTTTTTTTCATCCAAAATTATTTAGTCGAATACAATGGCGGAAGTCGGTTTTTTAAATGAAAAGTTATTAAATGAAAAGTTATCTTTCCTTTGCATTACAAATTCTTTGCTAACAATAAATAACATTCCTACTTATAAAAATCTGTACAAAGCTTAAAATATTGCATAAAGTCAAACAGTCAGAACTAATTTTAAGCTATGCTTAAATTTAAATAACGGTTCTAGGTTAGGGGGCTAATAATCATCGATAGTCGAATACAAATTATGACGGAAGTCGGTTTTTTTGTTGAAAAGTTATCAAGGTCATTTTTATTGTCGGTTGATCACATCACATACTATGATGTGCCACGAGCGATAGCAAAATCGGGTTTTGGTAATAAACATAATTTAGTAGGTACCAACCTGATCGCGTCATGTATAAACAAGTTTTGTCTAAAATACAAATAAATTGTTTCCATCTTGTAAATTCGTTTTAGTTATGTAAGTAGGTACCTTATTATCCAGGCAAGTAAATAATTCTGGAACAGCTCTTCGATTGCCAACATTCAGCTTCACAACTTTTCAAGAGTTATTCAAACTTTGCACAAACTGATGCACTTCACTATCAGATTTTTCCCACTGGTTTTTCGGCCTGTTCGTATTATTTTTCAGTAAGAATATATTTGCTAGCTAATAATTTTCCGTGCGTAAATTTGGATCACGAGATATCTCGCGAGAAGAAAAGCGTGCGATCACTCGGCAGTAGGAAGGACGTCGCGTCCGCCGCGCTTGGAAGCGCTCCGCTGTGGCGCGGGGCGGGGAAGCCGCGCAACGGGGACGCGCGGCACGCCGCTCCACCACGGCGTCCACGCCCTCCTCTCGTAGAGCTCCATGTAGTTTCAGCGACGAGGGAGGCTGAAGTAAGAAATGCAGCAAACATTATTCCTGCTTAGTTTTTTCTACTCTATTCTTCGAATTGAACAACATGCAGGATAGGTTCCAGTTTTTCAGTAGGTAGAAATCCTTTCTTCAAACTAGAATTTAGAACCACACCACCACTTGCTTAGCTACTGAAAAATCACGCTCTAAAAAGTATGAAGAAAGAAAACATTCTCATTTGAAATTTGTCATATATAAACTAGGTCTAGGTATCAACCCTTATCGTCTAAATAAACAACTTACACGCAATATATTTTAATGTAATGTTCATATTCATAGTGATGTTCAGAGCTGTAACTTCCCTGCAAATTGTACCAATACTATCTGAGGTATTTATATACTAAAAAGGAGGTATCAAGTATAGTTAAAATACTGTTATCTTAGTAGTAAAGAAAATGAAACATTTTGTATTTGTATATATTTACTATACTCGTACTATCTACTCACCAACCTTTCATGAAGATTTGATAAATGGTTCGATGGTTATCCTCAGACTAATATACCACACATACAAATGCCCGTTCACCCAAGTTGACTCTGAGAACTCCTTCGCTCGTTCAATAACATGAATTCCCATTTGTTGCAGTTTCATATAATTTCTCCATTATATTTATAAAAAGCGGTTCATCGAATAAGCAACGAGGGCGCCCGACAAATGTACACAGCTCGATTGATTGCCGAAACAATTTCACTCAGCTGGACAAATACGAGTTCGACGACAAAATTCATTCGTTATCCATTTTTCCCCAATATTTCGTAACACGATATCAATTAGCTGCATTATAACACACAGGATGTTTTTTTTTTAAATGGGACAGTATGGGCATATCCGAATCCTTAAGAGATACGGGAAAACTGTCTTTGGAATCATTTACTTACTCATTTTGTATGAAAACAATTTTGGCTAACTTTTTTTGGTCAAGCGTGAGTTCTCCATAAAAATGAGTTGTTTTGATCAAATTTTTTTTAATGCGTGTCGTCTCAGTTTCATGTTAGGATTGTGTCATTGTATTGGAAGAAAAAATCTGAGCAGTAGAACTTAGTCAAATTTAATAAAATGTTTTCTCATACAATTTGTAAGCCAATCTGGTACCTAGTTACGTTAATAAAACTATCGCAATAAATTTTCAAAATGGCCTCCCTTTTGCTGTTTCCAGGTACGGGCACGTTTCAGAAGAACACCTCTAGTGGCATTAGACAATGATGTTCTTACTAAAATTTGACTAACTTCTACAGCTGTCTTTTTCTCATTTCATGAGACCAATCAGAGCAGTAGAACAACATTCATTCATCACACATCTTCGTCTAAGACACAAAAAGACCTGAAAATAACAAGGCTAATAACCTTACTTTCCCATGGCATCTTTCACACAATCCATCCATATTTTTTTCTTCTACTTTTCAAGTAAGTGGATCTCTTGAAAATAAATGAATAGGGTTTTTGATGGGTTTTTCCACCCTAGGTACTTACGTTCTTGATCTTTACCACTCAGCGGTAGGATAAACTGTTATTTTCGGTTTTATTAATAAATAGGTACTAAAAACTCAATAATTTGTCCCGCGGATAGCGACAACACTTCCAATGTCCTGTTTGTCAGTTACCCGACCTTGATGATATTGACATTGCATTGTGAACACAATGTAGATGATTATTATTTGATGATGATTGATGACATATGGGTTTTCTGTTGCTGTAGATAGATCCAGTACTATAATAATTTTCCAAACCAAATATTGCCCAGAACGGAAAGTGAATTTATTTTTTTGAAAATGTAGTTTTCCCAAAAATGTCTTCCATAGAGAGGCGCGGACGTCGCGTTGTCTCAAGGGAGGAAGGGACCATCATTTATATCAGTAAACAAAGGGTTATTTGCTGAGATTAATAACAAAGTAGCTGCGCCTGGGGAAGCGGACAAGACACCAGGCCATATCTTGTTTTCATAAATGTATATCTTCAACATTATTTTTGAACGAGCGAAGTGTCGTTGTCGACTTGGACGAATCGGCGTCTATGTTCTATGTATGTTTGTTCGAACCGTCGTTGATCCGATTTTATGAAAATATACAGGGTGTTTTTTTTAAATGGGACAGTATGGAGATATCCGAATCCATAAGAGATACGGGAAAACTGTCTTTGGAACCATTTGCTCATTTTGTATGAAAATGATTTTGGCATAGTTATTTTTTTGGTCAAGCGTGAGTTCTCCATAAAAATGAGTTGTTTTGATAAAACTTTTTTTTTATGCGTATCGTTTCAGTTTAATGTAAGAATTGTTTCATTGTAGTGGAAGAAAAAAATCTGAGCAGCAGAAGTTAGTCAAATTTTATAAAATGTTTTCTCATACAAATTGTAAGCAATCTGGTACCTACGTTAATAAAACTATCGCAATAAATTTTCAAAATGGCATCCCTCTTGCTGTTTCCAGGTACGGGTATACGTTTCAGAATACCTCTTGTGGCCTCAGACAAAGATTTTCTTATTAAAGTTTGACTAAGTTCTACAGCTCTGATTTTTCTCATTTCACGAGACCATCAGAGCAGTAAAACAACATTCACCACACATCTTTGTCTAATGCCACTAGAGATGTTCTGAAACGTGCCCGTACTTGGAAACAGCAAGAGGGAGGCCATTTTGAAAATGTATTGCGATAGTTTTATTAACGTAGGTACCAGATTGCTTACAATTTGTATGAGAAAACATTTTATAAAATTTGACTAACTTCTGCTGCTCAGATTTTTTTCTTCCGATACTATGAAACAATCCTTACATGAAACTGAGTCGATACGCATAAAAAAAATTTTTGATCAAAACTACTCATTTTTATGGAGAACTCCGCTTGACCAAAAAAATAACTATGCCAAAATAATTTTCATACAAAATGAGCAAATGGTTCCAAAGACAGTTTTCCCGTATCTCTTATGGATTCGGATATCCCCATACTGTCCCATTTAAAAAAACACTCTGTATAATATTATGCAGTGCAAGTACGTAGGACTCGATTCGATAAACACATTAAAATTCGACAAAACGTTACGTTTGCCTCCCTGAGGGGGCATCCATTAATTACGTGAGGTAATTTTTTGACCCCTCCCTCTCCTCGTGGTGAGATGTCGTGAGATTTCGCTCGACTCCCCCCTTAATCTCACGTGAGATTTTTGAAAATGCATATTTTTAATATAAATAAATTAATCTTTGCTTGATTGCGATGGATATACTATTTAAAAAAACACTTCGCTCGTAATTTTGAAGATAAAGAAAGATAAAGATAATTTATTTGTTTTGAATATGGTAATTTTACATAGATGGTCATAATTCACACGTCCAACATACTCAGTCATACATATGACATACAAATAATTTAGTTCCCATAAGTAGGTACTTGGTAGATACATCCATTACCATGTCATTATAAATAGTACCTAATAATTATCAATTTAAAGAATTTTTGGGATGCGCGTTGAAATCAAAATTAAGAAATATATGTCAAAGAGATAAAAATAAAAACAATTCAATTTTACAACACAATACACACAGAACAATATAATTTTACATGTCAAGAAATTCTTCAATTGAATAGAAACAATTTATAGCAAGCCATTCCTTTAGTGCATTACTAAAAGCATTGCCTCTCTTTTCCAATAACAATTTTGCCAGTTTATTTAAGATTAAAAAAAGCAAGAGCCAATATTCCAAAACCATTAAAAGTTTTGTGAATATTAAAATGATTAAAATCCACTCTTAATTCAAGGGCAACAAAACCACTGTTGACAGTGTCAACAGGTCAGGATTATAATGTTAACATAATTAATTACCTTACACATTAAAATATACCTATATTATAACATACCATACACATATTATGCATAGATAGAAAATGATTTACTGCATTTACATAAAAGGAGTACAAAAGCGAACTTAATGCTAAAAAGCATTCTCTTCCAGATGGATGGATGAAAGAATTATGTGTCGGTAGTACACAGAAAGGGTTTATCAGAAATGTTTGCAAAAAAACAAATTTTTAGTAGTACCTACTAATGCCTAAGATATAAAATAAACTAATATTATTATACACCATTTATATAATTACAAATAGAAAGATATACAAATATCAAAAATAAATAAATAAGAAATAAAAAAAAACTATACTTAGATCTGAGACCTGAGTCACAGAATAAATATTAGTACAATGAGTCTATAGTGCACTCGCTCTCCCGACTCCCGAATTACGAATCGATATTCTTTTTTGTATGGTCGTACATTATTATATATTATCTCATTGTACCGCATTATAGTCATTTTTATCATACAAAAACCACATGTCGACTCGTAATTCGGGAGTAGGGAAAACGAGTGCTCTACTTAGACTCAGGCCTCTGAACACCTCCACTGAAGTGGCTTCACAATAATTAGAAAAGAGATGATTCCAGAGACTAATAGCACTTATTGTGAAGAGTCAGAGAACGAAGCCGTATGCAACGGAATCATTAGTTTATAACGTCATTGATACAAACCAACAAGAAATCAAATAAATAACGTAAGCGCTCAATTTTGCTGAACATTTTGCAATGACACAGTTTGGACTTGAACATTTCTATGGCAGCAGCTTTTCGGATTTCTAGTGACCGTAAAAAGTCCGCATTAAAATTGATCTTATATGGACAGGAATCATGAGAAGATATTGAGAGGAACGAGATGGACGGTCAGGACGAAAGCTGGGAGGGAAACGTGAAGGATGATTATAAAGAAGACCAGAGGAACTCCTGACTCAAGAGTAATGAGCACGTCAGTGGCTCCTACGGAGGACGCGTTCACAGCAGTGCTGCTGCTGCATGATGAAAGTAGCAATTACCACGGCTTTATGTTTATTTTGGTAAATTGTTGCAACAAAGCTCATAACTGTGCGATCTCGTGCGCAGATAGTATTGTCGACATGCGACGTGTGAACCTTCTCCGTAAATTTAACTATCGTGTTCAAACGAGATCCTATCGAATTCTAATTAGGTTCCAAGAATGTTGATATTTTTTTTTATTGTTGTTGCATCTAATTATTGACATAATTGCTTTCACTGAATCATTCTAATAAAATGGATGTTTAGACAGTTATTAGTCTTCGCTTCGGTAGGGCAATAATTTTCTCCTTAGTATTGAAATTAAGTATCTACTTCTAGGTATTAGTACTTCGTCGTGCCCCTTGGCAAGGCAGATGGACGTCAGATAAGAGACCAGCTGGTGATAGGACCGGTGAGGTGAAAGGCTCCTTTCATGCAAATGTCACGTCATTAGTCTTCAAACTTTTGGCTCTAGGAAATGCTGGTTTCCCTTTGATGTTTTCTTTGGACTTTGAACGACCTTAGGATACCAGCAGTGCTCTCAATCAGTACCTATCTGCTAAGTGATACTCAGTGAAATCTTTTTCTCTACAAATCACTTCCTAAGTGAGTCATAAAGCATTCGGTCGGCGCTAACAGTATTCCGAAATGATTGTTATGCGAGTGTCGGAGCACAAAAACAGAATCACACGAAATAATGGCACTCTGCAACAAATCCCATTTTCATCAACTTGCAACTTTGTTTGATATTATTTAGCGGGAGTTCCATAATGCTACTCATATTTTTCACATTTAGCAGAGCCGCTATTAGAGCATGCGTAGGTAGCAAATTAATGTCTCATTTTTGCATGGAAATCGTGGAAATGAAAAACTTTTAGGGTAGGTACTTCCACTAACCTGAAAATTCTGGAAGAAGGATGGCGACGCTCCATACATTTTGTGACCCACCTTTTTTGACAATTTCACGTTACCTTCAATAGATCTTCTCTTAGAGTAGTCTTTTGGTTATACAGCGTGTAAAAGGATGGCTCCCGAATACTGAAGTTACCGGTATAAAGCTACCTATATCATAGCTACCTATATCATAGCTATATAAAATAGCGTTTGCCTGAGAGGTGATTCATACCGGAGAAAACCGTTTTTTTTTCGTTTCGTATCGTATTTGTCAGCCAGCAATGTAGGTACGCATTTATTCCGGCCACGCGAGTTCAACGCTCCCGGTCATAGTACAGTCAAATTAGGTGATTTTTTACACAAATGTGGAACTAATTAGACGTAGTCATGAAAACTTTTCTAATTGTTTTGTATGGCTTAAAAATCACCTCTAATAATAAGCATCAGTAATTTCACCCTCCGGAACAGGGTGAAATATGGTGAAAACCATAAAAATATCCGTAACTTAATGGGGAAAATAGAAGTAGTCGGTGCAATTTGGCATAGACTTTGAACCGTTATGATCTACATTTGCACCAAGTATTTTTTAAATCCGACATACGGAACATACAAAAAAAATCATTTACAAAAAAAACTTTTTGTGGTTATTACGGCTCCGGGAAAATTAAGGTAGTCGGTGCAAATTGATAGAATTATCAGAAAAATGTTCGAAATACATTACCAGGTTTGCACCATGGTGCGTCTCACGGAAGGCACTTTTCCATATTTTATTGTCGCTCTACTTCGGGGAAAATTAATGTAGTTCTGGAAATTGACTTAAACTTATTCATTTAATTAGTACTACATCCGCCGGAAGTTTTATACTGGTTTTTTTTTACGGAAGATGCATTTGTTCAACACTGTGTTCCCTACATGCACGTGGTTTTTATTAAAATCATAATGCACTAAGACAGTCTCTCTATACGTAATTTAACTTGCATCAAGTAATTTCTTTCTATTTTAAAATTTACGGCCTTTATAAGTTTGTAAATAATATTTAAAAGGGTTCCGTAAGCGCCAGAAACGGTGCAAACCTAGGATAAGCTTCTTTTCGTGTCATCTAACGTTTCCATAAGAATCCACGACTACACGACTTAGGTCCACACTTTTTGCTAATTTGCCTGTACTATCAGCTGACCGTCCCGTAGTGCCAATAATTTCTTATCTGGTTTTCATTGCTTTTTTTGAACGTGTTTTTAATTATAGAAATTAGGTTTTTGTGTTCCTTTAATGATATTTTATGGATATTTAAAGAAAACACGAAAAAAGCGGCTTAAGCTAAAAAAACACTTACGTTTTTTTAGCTTAAATATTTTCAGGATCATGGTCTGAATGCACTGTTTCAGTTTTCGGGAGTAGTCTTTGTACGCCATGTATAATTATGCTAAGAGAATGAAAAAAAAATTGAATGAAGTGTGTAGAAGTTGGGGGAAAATAATTTATAGAGGTTATTTACATAAAAAACTTCGCAAACTTCGCTTGGAATACGAAATACGAATGACACATCGACTGACATGAAACATCTACCATCAACGTTCCTATTAAAGTTGATAAATTATTATTGTTTAGTTTAAATTGTACAAAACTACCCTTTCATGTACTTCCTACTAATATTATAAACGCGAAAGTTTGTGAGTATGGATGGATGTTTGTTACTCTTTCACGTAAAAACTACTGAATGGATTTGAGTGAAATTTGGAATGGAGATACTTTACGTCCTGGATTAACACATAGGCTACTTTTCATCATCATCATCATCATCAAACGCGTAAGTTTGTGAGTATGGATGGATGTTTGTTACTCTTTCACGTAAAAACTACTGAATGGATTTGAGTGAAATTTGGAATGGAGATACTTTACGCCCTGGATTAACACATAGGCTACTTTTCATCATCATCATCAATTTTAATCATTATTCACGCGGGTGAAACCGCGGGGCGCAACTAGTATAATAATATAATTAGCAATCGTATGATCGAAAGTAAAATAAGTATTTTATGTAAGTTTATTTTCTTTATAAAGTTTTTATCAAGTTTTTGTTATAAATTGAATTAGACGTAACTTTTGATTCCCTAATTCTAAAAATATACAAGATCTATGGAAAAATCAGCCAAAAAATTGCTACCTACTAATTGCTTTCATGAAGGGCCCTGGTTATTTTTTTTGACCTGAGTCGCCTATCTTCTTTGGAATGCTTAGAGGCTTTGTGCGACAAATAAAGGAAAAAGTCTAAAGTTGAAGAATTTCGACTTTTTTACCACTTTATTAGGATGAT
Source organism: Epirrita christyi (assembly GCA_951392215.1). Taxonomy (NCBI): domain Eukaryota; kingdom Metazoa; phylum Arthropoda; class Insecta; order Lepidoptera; family Geometridae; genus Epirrita; species Epirrita christyi. Next base: position 240,067 of record OX595837.1, read on the forward strand.
GAAGTTTTTAAAGAAAAAATAGCTGAAACTCGAAAAGGGCCAACTTGAGTCAGAGAACTCGCTTCGCTCGTTCAATTAACACTGACAGTAGACTGGCCGTGTTTGGTAGGTAGATAGATTAACACTTTATTGTACTCCAGGAATACATAACAGGATTTATTAAAATTAGCAGTACAATGGGCGGCCTTATCGCTGAGAGCGATTTGGGCTCATTTTAATCAGTTTATGTTTCGAAATACATTTTTCATCATCTTCATCAGTTAGGCAACTTTATAAAAACATTTCTGTAACATGATTTTTCAACAAAAAAAGAATGATTCTCCTAATCGCAATGGCCGCAATGCACTGTACGGGAGAAATCAGTGTAAAATAACTGTAACTAGACCTCGACCTTATCACGTGTCATCCTCGAAACATTTTTCTGTACCGTTTGGATTATTTGTGTAGCTGTGCGGTGGCGATGCGTCCCGTGACGTCACGGGAGTGACAGTGACCCACAAGCCGAAGGTCGGCCGCGCCGCCCCGCGACCACGCGTGTCAACACGTGTCACAGCGCCGCGCCGCGCTGGCGTGCATGACACGTCCACCATGACAGCTCACGGGCACGGGCACGCTTTGGAAACATTTCTCGCTCGCTGCTTTATAAATTGAGATCGTTTATTATTTACTGGAAGCTTTTCATTGTCATTACTCTGGGAACAGCAGAATTCAGGTGAGGTGGTCGAAAGCAAAGGTGAAGTTACTTGACACTGTAAAAGAAGTGAAAGAAAAGCACTGCAGGCTGCCAGTGCAGTTTGACGACCGCTGTGGCGCGGCGGGCGAAGGTTCGCCTGTGACGCAGGAGGTTGCGGGTTCGATTCCCGCCTCGGAATAAATATTTGTACCATCTGCAGATATTTGTTCAGGGTGTTCTGGGTATTTTCTATGTATAATAAAAAATATCTATCTAGGTGGGGTCGGGGAAGGATGAACTTGAACTGCATGCAAACGTAATACCAAAATCATTTGTAATTCGAATTATTTCCACCATATTATGCTATTATTCGGATTCGGATAGTATTTATAGGTTCTTAGATAGTTTTTGTATCAAACAAAATACTTACCTGAAACAAAATTTAAGTGAACTCCATTTTGTATATTTTTACGACTTTTACGACATGTTTTCATCTTATTTGTTTCGTATTCAATAAAAAAAAGGGAATCTTATACTTAGTGTGGAATCAGGACTATGTATGTGACTGTTGGGTGTTATGTTATGTTATCTCAGTAAAATATGAAGTTGCCGTTTTATCGTTACTACGATAAAACGGCAACTTCATATTTTACTGAATTGGCTACTGCCAATTTGAATCCAAGATTCGTGATTATAACATCCAAGTATTCCAAATTCAAAATTTGTATGACTTTCAATTGTTTTTATATTCAATAAATGAGTTATTATAACATGGAGACCTCAATACTTTGAGTAATTTTGGAATCGCATTTCAACGTGGTTCGGAAAAAAAACAAATCTTGCGGTTTTGAGCGTTTGCGAGGCGCGGCGCGCGGCGGGCGGGGCGGGCACCTGCTTTGCACGACCAACTTGTTTTATTATTATCACAGTTTGCTGTAATTCCTTGTTCTCACGCTGAACCATTTTATTTTAATACAGTTCCTGTACCAACTGGAAATAGTAATTCATGCAGAAAATACCTTTCCTCAAAATATCTACCAAACTCAGATTTGCGCATGAACTCCTTCCCAGTAAAATATGTATTATGAAACCGACTTTGTGTCGTTTTTCGAAACTTTTGTTATTGCTGTAAATATTATTTGTAGAATTTTAGGGCATTCACTACACTGTTAGAAAAAATGTAAATTTACATGCAAAATTTTTACATAAAAATGAGAATTTACCGAAATAATCGGGAGAAACTACAGAAAAATCAGTAGAATTACATAATTTTCGTTAATTCTACATAATTTGCGTTATTATCACATATTTCTCGAATATTTTACAGAATTTATGTATTTTTGTACAGATTTTCCACAAAATATGTGATAACACATGGTAATTTGTGAATTTTTACATAAAAACTGGAATTAAACTGATCGTGTATGTAATTTCACATGTTGTGATGGAAATAACACACAAAAAATTTAACTTTTTACATAAATTCTGTGATTTTAAAGTTTTTATGTAAATCTACATAGTAAGCTACACAGATTTTACAGAAAAAAAAGGAAAACAACATACTTCTGCTGTAGTGCAATAAATACCTATATATTTCACAAAAGTTTATGTAATTTATGACATGTTAAATGTGTTTTTACATGTGAGATGTAATTAATACCTTGTCTTGTGCAATTTCTACATATTTTGTATGTATATTTACAGCTTACTGTAAAAATACATGTCATTCTGTATTTTTACAAACCCGTATGGAAAACTACATTTGCAGTAGTATATTTTTTCCATAACAAATTTAATTTCACGTACCGTGATGTAACTATTACATAAATAAATTGACTTTTACAGAAACTCTGTAATTTCACATATGCATATGTAGTTTATTACATGTTAAATGTGTTTTTACATGTTAGATGTAATTTATACCTTGTTTTGTGTTATTTTTACATACTTTGTATGTATATTTACAGCTTACTGCAAATGTACATGTCATTCTGTATTTTCACAAACCCTTATGGAAAATTTTACATTTGTAGTGTATTTTTTACATAACAAAATTAATTTCACGTACCATGATGTAATTATTAGATAACAAGTTATACCGAATCTCTGCTATCGTACATTTGCAATGCTAATTCTCATTTTTAAATCTACTGATTTTATAAAAAAATATGAAAAAAATTACAGACTTGAGGTACTTAGTGCCGAAAATACCTAAAAGGTAGTCCTAGAATCATTAGTAGGTAGGTATTTATGTTTATATTTTTCTGTTAAACAAATGGCACCCAGAGTTTGATTCATTCTGCATTCAACTTTTAGTGAAATATTAACTAAAGCAGCAATCGAATTAGTTTGCATGTAGAAGGTATTTCGCTAGATGGCTAGGTATAATCCAGTCAAACTGTTGGTGCCTTTGCCTTCGGATACCTTAAGGAGCCTTTTGCAAAGTTACGAAAATTGGCGAAGCCTTGAGGTTTGCAAGCAGTTGCTATGGATCATAAATAGTTACTTACATACCTACAATTTGCTAAATGGCCGTGACTACAGTCGCTCAAGGGGTAACTTTGCAGACATTCCCAGGGAATCCTAGGGAATTTGGAAGTATTACGAAGTTTTCTGAAAAATTCAATACCAGCAGACAATACTATGTAATAGTCAATACTGAGTTGACTTTCAAATTAATTCCATTTTGTATCTACGATTACGGTATAGGTAGGTACATTCCTCTATCACTAGATAGATACGATTGTAGGTATTATAAGATATGTCTACTCCGGACGTTCGTTCATTCGGCTTGCGTGTCACTGGTTCTTTCTGGGTAACCCTGCGCTAGTGAGCTATTATGATAAAACCAGTGTGATAAGAGACCCTCCTATCATTGTAAGTAGACCGCATCGTTAGGTGTCACGGGACTAATGGGATTATTTCATCCAAATCATTACGGGACAATTGGAACAAAAAAATCCCATTAGTCCCGCTACGGGACATCCCAACGGGACAACTGGGATCAGAGAAAAAAACCTAAGTACTAAAATCTTCGCAATAAATTGTCGTTTGAAGTACCTACCTGCTTACTTTTACTTACCTGCCTACTTTGAATTGAAATGAATCACATCCAGTTATCTCCAGTAATAATATACTTACCTATTAAAAACACCTTCAAACTCCTTTAAAAAACAAAATTTAATGATTATTATAATTAATGTTTAGGCATTATTCGTCGCCTAGTTTCCAATCTGTCCACCGGCCAGGCAGTGGCGTGGCGCGCGCGTTTTTTGGCCGCTAGACTGCCCCGCGCCGCCGACGCCGGTGCCCTTGTTGCCAAGCGAGTTTAGAGAGTTTGTAGGTATAATTATGTGCAATGCTTAGGTTCATAAAATATTTAAGTAGGTACATATAACCTACTTAATTTGTTTACCGTAGTAGGTACCGTTAGAATATACTTAGGAACTATTGATGGTATCTACTATGTAATTCCTTTTTGGTAGGTAAGTACTTATACTTACTTAAGTACTTAAGATAGTTACCTACCTAGTTAGGTAGGTAGGTAGGTAGGTACTACCTAAGTAGATAAATACAACAATTTTGTTCCTCTATCTCTACATCTATCTTATAATAATTGTATTGCGTACGCAACAGTATTCATACGCATATGAACTATCGTTCAGCACTAGACTTACATGCTGCTTCTTATATACGCTAGATTGAACTGTTGTCTTGTTGCAGGTGAACAATGAAATAAGATAGCCAAGAAAGTATATAGGTAATAGTTTAATAGATAAGAAGATATGACAAGGAAGAGTTATTGAGTTTGAGTTTAAAATTAAGGGGCTAAAACACACGACTCCCAGCGTCCCCCACCTGTCTGGCCCACTGGGGGACGTTGGGACAAAAAAGTGCCAACGTCCCCCACTCGTGACAACGTGCAGGAATTTAATATTTAACAGTAGGAGAACTTTTTTTCTGTTTTTAAGTGTCCATTATGATGATCACTGATCACGATTCTACTGTCAGAAAAGTGATCACAGGGAACCTCAGATATCGATTTTGAAAGCAATCGGTCCGGGAACAAAAAAGTTCAAAATGGCAGCTACTTTTAAAATTTCTGACAGCAGATTCTTTTTCAGTGATCACAGGGAAACTCAGATATCGATTTTGAAAGCAATCGGTTCGGTAACAAAGAAGTTCAAAATGTTAGCAAATTTTTTAATTTCTGACTGCAAATTCTTGTTCAGTGATCACAGGGAACCTCAGATATCGATATTGAAAGCAATCAGTCCGGTAACAAAAAAGTTCAAAATGGCAGCCACTTTTTGAATTTCTGACAGCAGATTATTTTTCAGTGATCACAGGGAAACTCAGATATCGATTTTGAAAGCAATCGGTTCGGTAACAAAGAAGTTCAAAATGGTGGGCAATTTTTTAATTTCTGACTGCATATTCTTGTTCAGTGATCACAGGGAACCTCAGATATCGATATTGAAAGCAATCGGTCCGGTAACAAAAAAGTTCAAAATCGCGGCCACTTTTTTAAATTTCTGACAGCAGTTTCTTGTTCAGTGATCACAGGGACCCTCAGATATCGATTTTGAAAGCAATTGGTTCGGCAACAAAAAATTTCAAAATGGCAGCCACTATTTTTAATTCTGACAGCAGAATCGTGTTCAGTGATCATCATAATGGACACTTAAAAACTGAAAAAAAGTTCTCCTACGGTTAAATATTAAATTTCTGCACGTTGTCACAAGTAGGGAACGTTGGCACTTTTTTCTCCCATCGTCCCCCAATGGGGCCAGACAGGTGGGGGACGCTGGGAGTAAACGAGAAGTAAGGGGTCGACGGAGTTGTACTTGTCGCCAAAGTAAGTCTTGATCAGACGGAGAATTGATTCCGTTTGTCTAGTATCACTCCCCTTGCATCACGTACAGGTAGATCCGGGCAGCTCCTTCCGTTTCAGCCGGTTCTGGTAGCCACTAGGTAGGTACCTAGGTACCTAACTAGGCATCTAGATATCTCCCAGTACAGTATGTAAGTAGGTATAGCTCTCAGTACAGTTGGTAGGAAAAGTAGGTATTTATCAGTGTAATGTCAGGTGAGGTCTGCGGCTCGATTGGTTCCCTCCACGGCCGATACAACCGCGTAGCAAATTGATTTTATAGCCACAAGGTCAACAGTAGGTAGGTAGGTACCAACAGTTGACAAGATAGTAAATGAGTTATGGTTTCAGACGTCCAGACAATCTCTCATCCATCGTTCTATTAAGTAAGTACCTACTTATATCACATGTAAATTTTAAGGATTGATTATTTTCTGCGACAATTAATCTATAGGTAAGTACCTACCTATCGTTCGCAAGCGTGTGACTTCAAGTAGCTTGTAATGTAAATCGGGCTCTAATCGCATCCATAAACATACATACACACGCCTCAAAGGGCCTCTTTTCACCGTGGGTTACACAATCGCTGGAACATAAACGTGACAAGTGGTGAGCTCATCGCAGCCATTGCTTTCCACGACCAACTCGGCTAACACTTTCTTTCAGTAAGTAATAAATAACACACTCCTAAATCTGACATCCTCCTTGGCGTGGCGGGCAAGTAGCCGGCTGAGAGGCAAGAGGTGCGGGTTTGATTTCCACTGCGGGACAAATGGTTGCATGATCTGCAAATATTTGTTCCGGGTCTGGGTAATAAGTACTTACCATGATACTCGTAGTTCCGATACCCACGTCACAGGGAATCCCAGCAGTATGGGGTCAGAACTATGTAAGTATGATGTAAGTAAGTTTTATTATGTAAGTGAGTATAACAACATAACATAACACCCAACAGCCGCAAACGTAGTCTTGATCCCATGTAGGTATATACCTACCATGCTCCGATAACACTCATGCAGACCCGGAACAAATACTTACCTAATTTGCAGAACATAAAAACATATTTTGTCCCGCATTTATATACTGAAGAGATTGGTTAGCTTTAAACAGGAATTTCTGAAAAACCCACGGTTCGGTAAATTTCATACTAACTATGTACTATTCTGTATCTAGAATTCTAAGAAATTGATTTTAAGCTATTTTTTATCGTCGTATCAATTTGAAACTTTGCGTATATATGTAATTCTAATGATACTGTACATAGGACAAAATTTTGACAAAAAAAAACATAATTTTAGGGTTCCGTACCCAAAGGGAAAACGGACCCTATTACTAAGGCTCCGCTGGCCGTCCAACCGTCCGTCTGTCTGTCACCAGGCTGTATCTCATGAACCGTGATGATGTACCTATTTCTGTTGCCGCTATAACAACAAATACTTACAAAACAGAATACTTCAAATAAATATTTAAGGGAGCTCCCATACAGCAAACGTGATTTTTTAGCCGTTTTTATAGATACTTAATGGTACGGAACCCTTCGTGCGCGATTTCAACTCGCACTTGGCCGGTTTTATAGATAATGGTACGGAAACCTTAGTCGTTGCACGAGTCTGACTCGCACTTAGCCTGTTTTTATAGATAATGGTAGGTACCTACGGAACCTTTCGTGCGCGAGTCTGACTTGCACTTGGTCGGTCTTTTGTTTTGATTTGGAGGATAATTTTCAATTCAAAGTACAAGTAAAACAGCAATTTCTGATAGGTAGGTACTTACTACTTACTTACTTAGGTGAGTACTTACTTATACAATTATTATTAAACGTGTTAAGCGTAAGTACAAGTACCTACTTACCTGCCTACCTAGGTATTTCAGTTTAACAGCTGTCTGTAGTCGCTGTCTAACAATCAAATCTTGTACATACTTACCTACCCAGGTAAGTACTTAATCAAATTTTCTTATTGAATTTTGAACAGAAATACCTACAAGCAGAAGCGTCCGTAAGCCGCAGTAAGGTAGGTCGTGCTCTTGTTACTATGTACTATTCCGTTTCTTGAAATCTTAGAATCTTATTTTAACCTATTTTTAACTATAGTATCAATTTGAAATTTTGCATATGTATATTCTAATGACAATACAAGAATGTGTGAATATTTTGACTTGTTTATTAGGTACATTGCCCCAACAGGTAGGTACCTGACAACAGCTTGAGTAGCATAGCAACAACGAAGGTCACGCCGTCACGCGATGATGCAATATAATATTAGTAGGTATTGGTTTGGGAACGGCATTTACCTACTTATTGAATTGACAAAAATATCGTGAATTTTATAGTCAATTAGAACAGTTAAGTAAGTATAGTTTGGTGTAAAAATAAAAGGTGGATTATGGTAATTATTAAAAGAATAAATGGAAGTAAAAAATTAAAGGTATTAAGCCAGGTTGGTTTCTATCTTTTCACCAAAAAATATTTTAGTACCTACGAAATGTATACATAAAACATTGAAAACGAACAGGTGCCATTAGGCCCAGTTTCCACCAAAGCACGAGACGAGAGGAGATGTCCTGCAAAGCTGGCAGGTTATTTCCACCAAAGCGGAGAGCAGACATTTCTCTTGACTTCGACTAGGCACTTTTCCACTCTGCCGCGCCGCTTGCTCGCTCGCCGCACTAAATTAGCTCATATCGTACTTTTTTACTACCTAACTAACAAAGGAGACCATTCATTTTAGGTCTAGAATCGGAAGTGCCGGCCAGTAACAAAAACGATGTTATTTTGATGGGCACATTAATTTGAGCATTTGGTACTACTACACGAAACCTGTAGAACCAATAGTTTAGCTACTATCGCAGTTTAAAAAAATATACTTCCCATACATCTGATCAAAAATTAAAGATATTTTTAATGGTTTTTATACATGGTTTGTATATTTGCTTGACTATTTGTCGTAAGGTAAGCTTGAAGTCGTGCAGCAGGCTATGGCGCGAGCTATGCTAGGAGTTTCACTACGTGATAGAATCCACAATGAGAAAATTCGTAGAAAAACCAAGGTCACCGACAAAGCTCTCTGAATTAGCAAGCTGAAGTGGCCATGGGCAAGTCATATAGCTCGCAAAAATGACAAACGTTATTCGTTTTAAATTGAAAAAACGGCTAATTACCACCGTTTTCCGTCACTTTTGCTGACGTTTCGAGACCGAGTTCAGAAGCCTCTTTATCATGAGCACCACCCGCGACCGCGTTCAATGGTAGACCGGTGAATACTACGTGCGGCCGCACGCTCCGCTCAACGCAACGTTATTCTTCTGTATATATAAAATTCAAAGTTCTGACTGACATATCAACGCACAGCCTAAACCGCTGGTCCTAGAGACATGAAATTTGCAGGGTTTGTTTATTTTAGGATGTATTGGCGTAATAAGAAAGGAATTTTGAAAGTTCACCCTCTAAGGGCGTGAAAAGGGATGAAAACGTTTGTTTGACACGGTCAGCTAGAGGATCTGTAAACCCGTTACAGGACACATTAAGTTGATGGGCATAGTTGTTCGTTCCCAAGTGAAAGTGAACAATATTTCTATTTTCAATATTTAGTGTCATTCCGTTCACTGAGAACCAGTTAGCAACTTCGTTCATCACCTTGTTGAGTTTGTCAGCTAACTGTATAAGTGTTTCCGAAGAGACAATAAGGCACCCGTCATCAGCAAACATGACATAGTCCGCATCTACATGGGCCATCGTCAAATAATTGATAAGTATTAAAAATAGGTTAATTCTCATGATTGAGCCCTGGGACCGGTGACATCATCCGATAAAAAAGTGTCTGATTTAGTGTCACGTACAGATGTTAGATGTGTACGGTTTTTAAGAAAAGAGGTTATCATCTCGAGATGTGGCCCGTTTATACTATAGTGCTCCAGGATTGAGAGCTCCTCTAATACGTACGCGCCATACGGCTATGCTCCATGTTCCATTCCATCGCACAAATTATAGTCAAAAATCAATCAATTACACGCATCGCTAACTCTTACAATTCATTGATTAGTGGCGTAGATCCTTTTATGGCATCCAAATCAGCTTTCAAAGCTCAAGCAATAAAGAAACTTACGTTTTGCCCCGCTACGGGAATCAAACACACAACCTTTCTCATCTCAGGTGGCTGCTCACCCGCGGCGCCACATAAGTCATCAAAATAGTGCAATATTCTAGGTTGCACCCTTTCTAGTCACATGTCCTCTCACGAAACAGAAAACCTGCAGCGAGTTGCATGCAAAAAAATAACAAATATAAAAAACAAAAAAAAAAACAAAAATACAATCATTGTGCAAGGGTGAGCTTGTCTGTTTGTCTCTTAAACTCTATATACTGAAAATAAATATCATACCACTGTCCAAAGGTGTTGTTCCAAGATATATGGAGCCTAGCCCTTGTCGGTGTACATACACTTGTGTAAACGTGGCTAAATGTATACAAAACCTCTTCCCATTGTAATTTTTTGATTATTTCGCTTCATTTAATGCAGGTTCCTAAAATGTCTTTCTCACGGAGAGCAACACAAGACAAAACAATAAGGCGGGGCGGATACAATTTACTCTGTGGTAAAATGTTTCGACAGCTGTTGACAACTTTGACTAGAACTACATTCCGTTCACGTCTTGGCTCCAAGGTCTTGGAGCAAGGAAAATATTTTCGCGTAGAATCGAAATGTAGTAGTAGTTGTTAGCAGTAGAACTTCTTGTGGAAGAGTTCGTCCGGGGAAGTACTACCACCGTACCTATTTCTGCCGCCAAACAGAAGTGTTCGCATTGCAGTGTTTCGGTTTGAAGGGTACGGGTGCCGGTGAAATTACAGGCACATGAGACTTATCATCTTTATGTCTCAGGGTTGGCAGCGCGCGTGTGATGCCTCTGGTGTTACAGGCTTTCATTGGCTACGGTAACTGCTTTCCATCCGGTGGGCCGTAAGCTTGTCTGCTTGACAAGAAGCATAAAAAAAATTTAATTGAAGAACTTTTACTGATGTGATGATCGTAATAAAACTAGCGTAGGCAGCGCATTCTATGTAGATACACTATTCCCAACGAACGAATAAAACAAGCAACCTCAGAGCAATAATCATGATATTCCCTGTCATGCCTGCTCAGGAAAATATGTTGCCATTGTAAATAATTATCGAATTTTAAACATTTCTGTGCAGTAAATTATGCTTCAATTTAGAGTAAGAGTATTTTTACGATAATCACTGATTTTTTCGCCATTCTCTGTCTGGTGTACATCGATAAAGGTCATTTTGGAACATGTCCTTTTGACATCAAAAACAATTGAATGATTGGTCGTAGATTATTACCGCTATAGTATTAAATGTTGATAATGGGTCCCTGAATAAGTTCACATCTAAATATCATTAAAATATAAATATAAATATTTCATTGCAATATATGAGAAATTGCATTTTTCAAACTGCGATATCAGGCAAAACATTGGTTCCTTAGTTTTAGTGCCATAATAATATAAGCTCGAACCAATGTGCCCTATAGTTAAATAACATTTTTTTCATTGGCTGGCACTTCCAGGTTGTGGCCCAAATTTGTATGAAGCGTGAATAGTCTCCTTTCATGAAGATAGTTAGTTATTAATTTCGATGTGGTAAGTAACTAAAACAATTTTATATCAATTTTCTCTAATAAACCACAGTAATATACAATATTTATTGTTTTTTACTGTGTTTTACTAGAGGAAATTGTTTTAGTTAGGTACTTACCACATCGAAATGAAATATTAACGAATCGGATCGGATCCAACGTTTTAAAATCGCCCTGCTGGCAACATTTTTCATTTTCTGTGAGCTCACGCAGCGGGGCGGTACAAACACGTTCGTTTGTTAATTTTTCTGCTTTTTCGAAACGAAACCTCGTCCATTTTGATTTTATTTCAATTTCTAATGTTTTTTGAGTTATATCGTATAATTTTAGTTGCATTTTAACCGGTGTAGCTTATTTAAAGAACGCGTGGTAATGAAATCTAATCAAATCAACTAAGTGTATTGTGTCTTTTCAAACGGGTGAAAATTTACCACGAACATTGTAGTGAAATTTCCAAAGCTGGTAAGTACATTTAGCATTGTTTGTGACCCTTCGAGAACACCTTATTTTATAGAAACAATTTTATTTTATCTTCAAACACGAAGACACCAAACGCCATTTTGTCGTGTGAAAAATGTGTAGACGCTTGATAATGAGTCTCGTAAAACTATGTAGAACTGTGTGGCTTTGGTTATCGGTGCGTACATATCGTGGGTCTTCCCACCCGAGTGGGGGGACCCGGTACTGCCACCAGGCATTGGCCCCTTGCTGGGGTCCTTACGTTTAGCCTATGTGACACGGTACCTATCTTGTGCCTCTGGGTGAGGCCTGCTGTATATGCGCCTCGTGGCGTCACTCTCGCTTTGGAGCAGCTTCCTTGGGTATGCCTTCCCTCGGTGGTCCTGTTCGACCGCAGGAACCCATTCACGGCCGGCTATGCGGTTGATGAATTCGTCCAGGCTCTCTATCTTTAGGTTATTTCACATTCACATTGCGAATTGGAACGATGACTGTAGCTTTCAGAGTAAACCCAAATCTCCTTCGCTGATTCCTGATAGATATTGGTCGATGGAGTTTTGACGAGGTTTTCCGGATAAGTTTGTCTCTTGCCTGTGTTCTTCTGATAAGTGTACCTTCTTAGCTTGCCTCATGCCTATTGATGTATTTTGTGTTACAGGTCAATCAGGCTTTGCAGTTATAATCATAATTGGCATGATTGCCAATTATAAAAGTGTGGTCCGCAGACCAAAGTGTAAAGAAGGCAGTTTGCCTCAACGAAATAACTATCAACCAGTTATTGGAAAAGGGTAAATTTTATCAGATGATTATTCAACTGTTGCTATCTTGTGAGTATTTAGAACCCACAGTTACTTAGAATATATCTTGTAGAATAGAATACCTTACCTATTATATGATATTATAGAATAGACTGATATTTATTTCATCAATCATACTCATATACTCAGCGGCTTGATAATGTAGTATGATTCATACTACATTATCAAGCCGCTGAGTATACAAAGCGAGGGTATATTTTTGCTATCAATTTCAATGTGTATGTGTGCCGTGGTGTCTGACCCACACATTTTTTTTTATAATTTTACTTTCATCATCATCATCGTCAGCAGCAGCCTTTAGACATAACATCCATAACATAACACCCAACAGACACATACATAGTCCTGCCCCCCTATTCCCTAACTGAAAGTCACTCGGTGACTAACGTTTGACAAGTAATATGACCATCATTTTGTCAATTTTTAATGATAATTTTGAGCAATTGATGGTAATTTTACTTGTCAAACGTTAGTCACCGAGTAACTTTCAGTTAGGGAATAGGGGGGCTGATCTCACACTAGGATTCCCTGTGTCGCTTTCACTTGTTGATTGGTTTGAGAATAAGTATCGGTTTAAATGGGCTGTAGTATAAATAGTACCTATGTTTATTCAGGGTGGTCTATTTATAGTAGTCCAAATAAAAACCAGGGGTTGGGGACCTCATAGCATAGATTTAAAATATTTATTACTCCTAAACTATTCAAAATCGTAGAATGTAGACTCGTGGGGATAACTCAGATATGCCATGAAGTCCTCTAAGCCCCGGTTTCCACGTGGGCTACTAAAATATGTCACCCAGACCCAGTACGTAGAACTTGTAGATTGTAGAATTAATTTTTAGTTTTTCATATACAGGGTGTTAAGCATATACAAGGGGTAAAACAAATTTTGGTTTGTCGATAAGGGGGCATTCAGGAAAAAATACTCAATATATCGCAGAAAAAAAATACTTGGAAAATTCTTCAAAATCGTGACAATACTTTTTTTTGTTTTTTTTTTGGCCTACCGTGTAGCTTTTTTCTCGGCCATCAATTAATGTACCTTGTAGAATTTATTTTTAGTTTGTCATATACAGGACGTAAAGCACATACAAGGTGTAAAAAAATTTTTTGGTTGTCGATAAGTTTTTGTCAAAAATTCCTGCGCCCGTAAGTCAAATAGCACGACAAAAAAGGACTGTCAAAATTTTTTTTTGGTTATTTTTTTTTTGCCTACCATGTAGAGGTTTTTCTTAGTCACCGTTATTGAGATATTAACACTGAAATATGTTCAAAGTAGGAACTATTTTGGAAAATACTGAATAATTAGGTAAGAAATTATGTTACTTATTGTTTTACTTAAGACCTTTGTCTGTCATCTCAACATGCCCTTTCATGTTGTCGTCCTTCATTTGCCCCCATATATTGTTTTGATGGTGTACCTGCTTACATAATATAGTTTTACTGGCTATGAATGTGCAGTAATATAATTATTATTTGATATAATAAATTGTGTTGCTTTCAGATCATTTACATGAATGAAGAAATATGTTGGAGAAGTTAAGGATTTTCGAGGCTAGACAGATGAGGTACAGTTTGTTTTCTGATCGTAATACCTTACCTGTATAGATAGAACAATTATATGACATTTATTGACTGTATAATTAAATTACAGGTGGATTCGAGCTCGCTTCAAAGAACCAAGTACAACTGTACAAGAAATTTCACATATGTGATTGTGTATTTTGCTAAAACAAGAACTCATGTTGTTTAATACATTTGAGTTGATTTGGCTCAAAACAAAAGCTTGAGAGCAAAATCAGGATCAGTCTAGGAGTGTTATGTATGCTGACATTATAATATTTATATCATTAACGTAAGTTTGAATATAGATTTATAGCTTTAATATTTTTTCAGACCCTCTGACCCTGTGTTTTGGACATAAAGTTTTAACTAAATGCATTAATGGATAATAAATAATTATCCTTAGTACTGCAGTAACTGAACAAAACACTGAAGAATTTGGGGAGATCGTTTCCATCACAAATAAATTGCCATTGTCTGAAGATTTGGAGACTGTAGGAATTATTTTGGAAAATACTGAATAATTAGGTAAGAAATCATGTTACTTATTGTTTTACTCAAGACCTTTGTCTGTCATCTCAACATGCCCTTTCATGTTGTCGTCCTTCATTTGCCCCCATATATTGTTTTGATGGTGTACCTGCTTACATAATATAGTTTTACTGGCTATGAATGTGCAGTAGTATAATTATTATTTGATATAATAAATTGTGTTGCTTACAGATCAGTTACATGAATCAAGAAATATGTTGGAGAAGTTAAGGATTTTCGAGGCTATACAGATGAGGTACAGTTTGTTTTCTGATCGTAATACCTTACCTGTATAGATATAACAATTACATGACATTTATTGACTGTATAATTAAATTTCAGATGGATTCGAGCTCGTATCAAAGAACCAAGTACAACTGTACAAGAAACACATATGTGATTGTGTATTTTGCTAAAACAAGAACTCAGGTTGTTTAATACATTTGAGTTGATTTGGCTCAAAACAAAAGCTTGAGAGCAAAATCAGGATCAGTCTAGGAGTGTTATGTATGCTGACATTATAATATTTATATCATTAACGTTAGTTTGAATATAGATTTATAGCTTTAATATTTTTTCAGACCCTCTGACCCTCTGTGTTTTGGACATAAAGTTTTAACTAAATGCATTAATGGATAATAAATAATTGTCCTTAGTACTGCAGTAACTGAACAAAACACTGAAGAATTTGGGGAGATCGTTTCCATCACAAATAAATTGCCATTGTCTGAAGATTTGGAGACTATAGGAATTATTTTGGAAAATACTTAATAATTTGGTAAGATATTATGTTACTTATTGTTTTACTTAAGACCTTTGTCTGTCATCTCAACATGCCCTTTCTTGTTGTCGTCCTTTATTTGCCCCAATATATTGTTTTGATGGTGTACCTACTTACAAAATATAGTTTTACTGGCTATGAATGTGCAGTGATATAATTATTATTTGTTATAATAAACTGTGTAAATCAATTATGTTCCTTTCAGATCAGTTACATGAATCAAGAAATATGTTGGAGAAGTTAAGGATTTTTGAGGCTATACAGATGAGGTACAGTTTGTTTTCTGATCGTTATACCTTACCTGTACAGATAGAACAATTATATGACATATATTGACTGTATAATTAAATTTCAGATGGATTCGGGCTCGCTTCAAAGAACCAAGTACAACTGTACAACACTGTGTAACACTGAAGAATTTGGGGAGATCGTTTCCATCACAAATAAATTGTCATTGTCTGAAGATTTCGAGACTGTAGGAATTATTTTGGAAAATACTTAATTTGGTAAGAAATTATGTTACTTATTGCTTTACAAGGGCATGTTGTAGTCCTTCATATGCCCCCATATATTGTTTTGATGGTGTACCTACTTACATATTATAGTTTTACTGGCTACGAATGTGCAGTGGTATAGTTATTATTTGTTATAATAAACTGTGTAAATCAATTATGTTCCTTTCAGATCAGTTACATGAATCAAGAAATATGTTGGAGAAGTTAAGGATTTTTGAGGCTATACAGATGAGGTACAGTTTGTTTTCTGATCGTTATACCTTAACTTGTATAGGTAGAACAGTTTTATGTGATAGTTATTTGACTGTATTATTTAATTTCAGATGGAATCCGGGCTCGCTTTAAATAATCAACTGTACAAGAAATTTCACACAGTGTGAAGAGGGACGCGGAGAGAGTGAAGCGTGGATCACACTCATTCCAAAGAAGATTCGATCCTCATTTACAACTCCAAAAAAAATAGCAAAAATTTCACGGTAATGTTCACATAAATCTTGATCTATCACTCTATACAGGGTGTTTTTTTTAAATGGGACAGTATGGGGATATCCGAATCCATAAGAGATTACAAAATTGTATCATCAATAAGTGTGTTATTTTTAACTAGTTAACATACATTGACTGTTATTTGATTAATTTTAGTATTTATGATTAACAGAATATTGTGAACCAATATTTTCTACTGAATAGTTTTGCACTGAACAGCTATAAGAGCTCATGGTAAGGCCTCAGATCATGGGTTAGTGTATCTATCTTGTATCTAACTATGTGATAGATAGCACGCATTCTTAAAAAAATATGTTTGTTGTGTATTGTGAACTTTATATACACTGTATATCAGTAATTTGCAGTCACTGTCTTACTGTACAACATGCTTTCTATAGTACCTTTGCTACTGTATTATGTAAATTTTGATGTCAATATCAACTGAATTGTATGTTTGGTTTTTAAGTTCAATATTAGGACGATTTTGTATTATTGGTAAAATTGTATCGTATTTCATTCAGTAAGTTGCTGTCACTCTCTTATTGTGTAACATTCTTTTTTTCGTACTTTAGCTAGGTACTGTGTTATGTAAATTTTGGTTATAAGGTTCAATATTACGACCATTTTGTATCTGTTGAAATTGTATCATCATTAAGTGTGTTGTTTTTAACTAGTTAACATACATTGACTGTCATTTGACAATATCGCTATACCAGTTTCTAAATGACATCTGTTTCATTTAAATTATGTATTTATGATTAACAGAATATTGTACAAAATTGTATTATCAATAAGTGTGTTATTTTTAACTAGTTAACATACATTGACTGTTTATTGACAATATAGCTATACAGGTTTCTAATTGACATTGGTTTCATTTAAATTTAGTATTTATGATTAACAGAATATTGTAAACGAAGTCAATTTATTTGTGAATCTACATTATTGGTATTTATGCTCACACTCAAACAGTAATATTCTTTCTTTCAGTAAATTACAGGCTTGGTAATTTCTATCGCATGGGCCTTCAGGACATAACAATCAAGTTGATCTTGATGTTATATGCTGAAAGCCGATGGATAGGAACAAAATACCTGTAATTTTCTGGTAGAAAGAATATTACAGTTTGGCTGCATAATTACTATTAATGTATGCAAATTCACATTTAAATTGTGTATTTTCACATACAATATTCTGTAAAATTCCCCTGGTAGTATTGAATATTACATTTTATTAATGTAATTTTATCACATAAATATATGTGAAAAATTACAATTATTAGGTAGATTTACATACATAATATGTAGTAAGTACTACATAAATGTATGTAAAAACATTACAATTATTAGGTAGATTTACATACATAATATGTAGTAAGTCTACATAAATGTATGTAAAAATTCTGCACTTTCTGTAGAATTACGTATGTGTATGTAAATCTACATAACATCTAGGTAGATAATAATACATATTTTTGTGTAGTTCTACCTATATATACGTAAAACTACATAAATGTATGTGAAATAATTACATAAACTTATGTGGAATAACTACATTTTTGTGTAGATTTACCTACATTATATGTAAAGCTACATAAATGTATGTGAAATAATTACATAAACTTATGTGATAAATCTACATTTTTGTGTAGATTTACCTACATTATATGTATTTTTTTTACATAAATTATGTATATTCACCTTACATGTTTTTGATGTGAAATCGAAGTACATAATTATATGTAATTTTGGATTACATAATTTTATGTGAAATTTATGTAAAAAAATATATAGGAAAATGAGTTATGTAAATTTACATAATAGAATTCACATAAATTTTATTCACATTTTATGTAAAAAAGTGGTTATGTAAATTTACAGACAGAATGGATAATCACATAAACATGTAACTTCACATAAAAGTGAGGGCTACGAACGTGGCCCGAACTTTTATGTAATTTTACAGAAATTTTTCTAACAGTGTACCTACGCCGACTGTCTTCCACAATACAGGCATTAGCTCATTTAGCGCCGAATAAACCGAGTAAAGCGCCCATTTAGCTGTATAAAGGCGATCCATCTACATACTGTCTACAAATACACCGTATAGAACATCAAACAGTAACAACACTTGAAAAAAATATGAATAGGTACATGCCCTGAGGCCCAATTCACTAACTAAAAAATAGTTAAAATAGAGTTCGGATCATGTTTCGATCTTGTGTCGATGTCTTAAATGTCAGAAATGGTATTCTCCTGACATAAAATACAACACTGTAATGTGATTATATCGAAATGTGACCGAAACTTGAACGATTCAAAGTTTTTTTCGTTAATTTTAGCATAAGTAGATGGAGTCTCTCTTTACTCTTTCCAATTATATGCAGTGACGGATTAACCCTTAATCAAATTAAGCAATTGCCTAGGGCATCACGTCTGGGGGGCACCAGAAGAAGCACAAAAAAAACCGTCCTCAGGTTATCACGTCTCACTCTCACGTCACCAAAAACCACACCAAAAAAAGTTTTAAAATTCGCGCGTTTTAAGTTTACATAGAGTCCGACCTAGAGTCATAACCCCGCTCCCGCTTGCCCGCTAGTGCATTCGGCAATTCGAATGCACCGTAATTGAGATCAGGCAAATATTTAAAGACCGATTCTAGTTGACATACGGTCCCACAGGCGTAGATTGCTTAGGGCATCAAGTAGTCTTAATCCGTCACTGATTATATGTATAACTAGCCTACTCTAATGGTAGTCACCGTAAATTGAAAGTAGACTAAATTGCTATTTATGAGGGAGCAGAATACCAACTTTCTGTCAATTTATAATTCAGTCTCGATTCGGTTAACTTTCAGTGTAGTTTTAAAATAACTTAGAGAATTGGGCCTCAGAGCCGCCGCGCGCCGCGGCCGGGGAAGGTCCGTGACGACCGCGCGGATGAAGTCGCGGGCAGGCCACCAGTGGTAGGTTAGGTATACTATTCGATACTTGCAGTGGTTCGCCCCGAACTGAGACCTTGCGAATTTGGAAACCAACTTTCTTTACTTTTTGTACAAATGACATCAAAAAGCATATTGGACTTACCAACGGGGCGTGATATTGCATATCTACCTGACATAGTAGGTATACATAGCTGACAAATTAAGAGGAGATCACCGGAAATTAGCAAGTATGCTTCTAATTTGGCTATTATTTCTTCAAACTCCATGAAACTTTGTACTCATGATCAGTAGGTACACTAATATCTAGACTCGTGGTGCGTTAGTTTCTTATAAAATTTTATGATTACCAAATCATCAATAAAAAACAATTATTAAGTAAAACTATTACAACTGATAGTATTAGATACTATTAGTATAATAATAGTATTAGATACTATTACTATTATTACTATTGATTAATGGATAAGTCTTGGTGCATACCTACGGTTGCATCCCTAAAATGGATTGTAGTGGCGCGCGGCGCGTGCCGGCACGATATTCGGTGCAAGACGCAAATAACTGAAAGTGCTGCTCGCGCGCTCACAACACAAGTGATATTATTGAATTTATTATTAGTGACTGCTCTGCTCACCATCTATATTGTGACTAATAAATATCTGAGGCGATTAATTGGTGAGTGATTCGAATAGCCGCCGAAATGAGACCGCGCGCCACGCCTTCTAATAATACCTTATTTAAGAGCAACAGCACACCAAATTCTTTTTTGCATTCTACCATTTAAGTATTAAAATCTCTCATTTAAATTTATTATCTTGCTATTTTTTAAATGTCGTCACAGAGATGATTGGCCTTACCCACACCGCGTCTTTCGGTTTGGTCTATCGGATATTTCGTTTCACTGCTGTATACCGTTACTTTAGACATAGGTACCTACATTGTGTATGCAAATCTACGAACAGTTAAATCTTTTAGTAGTCCTCCCCCTAGAGCTCTATATGAAAGAGTTCATCCCTATGTACCAATTTCTGCCGCCAAGCAGTTATGTGAGCATTGCTATGTGCTCGAGTCTTTTAGCTTTATGCCTCGGGGCACCATGAGAGCCAAGCCACAAGGCGCGGTCCAGGCGGACCAAGTCGCCTGGTAATACATTGTTATAGGCAGAGGTTACCGCTTCAAGGTGGGCCATCTGCTTGTAAACAAAGTACTCTTACTCCTCGATGTGTAAATAGTTTACCGGTCGGCCCACGGCCACGGGTCCGAATACCTACTAATTTCATTTTCATTCATTTATTTATTTTCATTTATTACCTATTTTCTCAGAATCTACATCACCAAAAGTAAAGTGTAAATACCTGAGTTCTCATTGAAGGGGAATTGAATCCCCAATATTAATATTGGGGAGTAAACTAGAAAATATAATAAAATAAACTTTCAAGTGCATCAAAAACAAAAATTATTTATTTTTCCCAACAGAACACACCCCAAAGATAAACACAAAACAAAATAACATAATATAACGCTTGTATTTTCTGTGTATACAGAAGAAAGATACAAATTAAAAGTAAATCATGAAAACTATTATTAGGCCTCATGTGAAGTATCTTGAGGCTTATGTTATGAGAAACACATGATACAAATATTGCTCGTTTAATAGTAAGTTTATAGATTAGATAGATAGATTATTATCAATTATTTGCAATGTGAGTTCTGCAATGTACAGGTAGAGCAAACTCTACATATTATGTACCTGACTAGTGCAGTATACGGTAAGTACCTAGACCTTGCTTACTTGTTCTTCGGCGTGCCAGCTTGAGGTGGGGTGGCCCTGAAAAGGCCTCTGTGGGTGATGGTGGAAGACCCAATGCACAAAGTACCTATCTACTAAACCAAATTTAAAATAACAATACTAACCCTAAAACAAAAGAAGCTACAAATACAAGGCATTGCTGTGAAAGACACCTGCCCAGCAACCCAATTAGTTTTTAGTTGTTTTTGTTATGTGTAAATATGGGTTTCTATTTTGCTCGAAATAAATGTATATTATATTATAATTATTAATAGGTAGGTACCTACTTAGATATTCTTCTTTAATATTGAGCTGCCGATGCCGTGGAGCACGTTATAAACCAAATTATGCCGATAAAATATGTAAATCGTGCGAGAGAGTTGGGCGATAGTTTGCGATGTGGGTTAGAAGTTCCCCTACTTATTATAACACACAAACTCCATTACGAATACATTATAGGTACGTAAATGATTTAATTATCGGTTTTCCCTTATTTAATTTGCCTTCTATTGGCGCGGCGGTAGGACCTACCTATGAAGTTCGGGTTATAGAGACAAATATTAGCAGTCAAGCGCGTTTCAGATCACGCACAGAGAATTGTTCCGAACACAGTTCGGCTTCTTAATTATCTTCTTTAAGGGTCGGTACCAGCTAAATAGCCTTTGGCCTTCTGCTAATTCTTAAAATTCTTGAAACCAACAATGATTAGTATTTTGTTCCACCTATATTTTTATAAAAAATTTTGTATTTCATTATTTAATCTCGACACGTTGCGCTGTGCGTTCAAGATGACTATACTTTTTTATTAAAGAGTTGGACTACATCATCCATCCTTCAGTTTCTTCGTCAATTGCACCGTAATCGTCGCAAAATCATGAATTTTGATCATAAGGCATCGTGTTGACATCGATAGCTCTGCAGCTGGTGGCTTCAAAAATATCAGGCCGTGCAGTGCAATACAATGCATGTAGATAATGCGCAGTTAATATTGTTGTTGTAGTTTGGAAGCCATGCTTGGAAAATAATGGACGTGCATTATCATGTACAGCATGATAATGTCGTTTTCATGTCATGTTAGTAGGTATAATAGGTATACGGGGAACGTTCGAAATCACAAAGATCATTTTGAATCGATTACTCCTGTGCCATTACAAGTTCCATGTATTCTTCGGAATCTTCGTAGGTTTTTTAGCAAACAAAAAAAAGTCTGCTGTAAATTGTGCTCAATGAGCTCTAGGACAGCGATAAGCCATTCCGTTGTTATCCAGCGCAACTCCCGCCTCGCGCCATAAATAAAAAGTTGCCGCGAATATTTTCTCGATCCAAGTTAGCGAGTATACAAATTGTTATGAGCTGACACTTAAATTCTTTTGGGGCCCGCAAATACGTAGAATCGATACGGAACTGAAAAACCTTGAAAGGCTGGGTTCACCCACGTAACGCAGTAGGTATCTACTTAGAAGTCGGTAGACTGTGTCATAGTAAGTGCCAAAGGCAATAGGCATATGCGGCGAAGCACTGAAAGCAAAGGCTACGCCACTTTGTCGGCTCCAGCATACCCAGCTAGGCTCAAGTGAACGATACATGTCATATTAGCGGGAGTTGGCCGCCTGCAGTTTGTTCGCCAAGATGGCTTTTTAGGTACTCGTATATTCTATCCAATTTACATCCAACCCAATTATTTTAATAGAACTTTTTGTTTCACTGAGACAGCAGCTCCACTTTTTTACCAATTTCCAATTTACGCGCTCGCATGTGTTCCGAATCTCGAAACAAGCGCAAATGAAAATTCCCCGAGTTCGTTCCAACTTCCATTTTATTAAACACCAATACGTAAAAGGGTCGCAAATACGACAATTTATTCTTTTTGGTGATTCAATATTACCTAATACATTAGCAACATCTTTTAGGATTTTATGTTCGGTTTTAGACGTCTACTATCCCGAGACGGGGCCCGGGGACGGATTAAGGCCGTCACCGCGTGGGCCATATTATCATCTAGGTACCTACCCACGACGCGATGTTTTTGTTTGTACTCGTTTATGCCTACATTTTGGCAACGTCCCAGTACCTATTTTTAACAGATAGTGCATTCAGATACGTAGGTATACTAAACGTTAGCAGCGGGTGCCGTCACCCGGCATAGCGATACCCCAATACTGTGCAGTATTATCTAAATTTAAATTGTGTTAAAATTATCGCGTACCCTTTCTAATAAACTGATTTAAAAAAGACCGCGGTCATTTTAGCGCAGTTTATATTTAGAGAATGATGAAAAAAAATCGCTACAACATCGTATAATACGACTTGTCGAGTTGAAAACATAAGACAGGAATAAAACAAAATTCTTCGTTCAACGCACACCCAACATTAAGTGGCCGACTAAAATAACGTAATAGCTTCATGCAGTTCACTGCAACTATGTCTTAAAAGCTCGTAGTGACACCTGTCTATAAGCCAGTGAAAGTCAGAGCATGCGCCGCTACACAAGTTGGCTTCACCTGCAGAGGAACTACCACGACTCAAGTGGACCGAAGCAGGTGCAACGAGGTGAAACATTCAGTGGAACAGAGACGCAGTGCGAATGTGGTGCATCTCTGAAAGCCATGTCACATTTGCTGTCACAACTTCTGAGCCCGTATTCTCATCCAAGACGCCCGTTACAAAATTATGGTTATCAATCGAGATTTGATGTCATCTCGTGTACGTGATTTTTCCGGGATTCACCCTGCACTCTACGGAAGGCCTAATGCAATGCACCGCTAGGACAAACGACGTGTCCACCTATTCAAAGTACATAATCTCACTAAAAATGGTTTGGTCTAATCGACGGTGTCGCGCCATCGCGTGGCGCTGAGTGACTTATACGTTATAGGGCTGCGACAGATAGGTGTAGGTACACAAGACGTTGAGATAGCGAGGCTGTGCGCGAAACCGCAGATAAGCTCCTGGGAAATGACTCACATTAAGTACTTCCAGTGTAATATTTCGTAAGCAAATCATATTGTTTTCCTCGAAGAGAAGATAAATCATACTTCAGTCATAAACTGCTTACATTTAGAGCTATCATTTTGATCCCTTGCTTTTGTTAACATAGATGTTGGTTATCTTACAGGAGAATAGTAAAGTAACTGGTGTATAGTCGAAATTTTTCAAAAATATTAGTTAGTAAGTACTTACTTATACTTTTCCCGTCCAATGCAAAACAAGAATTCACTAGCGCAGTCTGGTTAAAATTATTCTTGTTCAGTTATAGAGCACGGATTTGATTTCATTAGGTACCAAACTCTGTGTGACAACCTAAAAGCGTAGAAAATACCATTAAAAGGTTATCTACCATCTTAATGTTCCAATTTTATATGCGCTGGTAAAGCTTACAGTTTACGAGTTTTTAGGGTACGGTAGTCCAACAAAGAACCCTGACAGTTTCGCCATGTTCATCTGTCTGTTCGTCAGAGTCCATTTTACTCGCACTTTGCATTTACTTTGCACGGCTATACATATTGGTGACGCCTACAAAGTCTTCAAATGATAACTTTGATGTATAGTTTTTTGGGGTAACCCCTTAAAGTAGGGTTTTTAATTTTGTTATTTGCAAAAGCCATTGTGTAATGTTTGTCGTTGCTTAGGTCTTTTCAAATTATTTCATGAGATTTCACGAACACTATTTCGATACAGGTCAAAATGTGAAGCTTTGAAGACACTGAGGTTACCTTGGTAATAATATAGGTATAGATAAGTATCAATGTTTGAAGTGGTTATTTTTGTTCGCCCCCTATAATTTGGAAATACCTGAGAGAAGTATTTTTGTTTACATAAGCGCACAGAACACATGTTTATTGGTATTTTCACGGGTATTTTTTCCGACGTTTTAGTAGACGACCACGACCATGAGTCGTGACACATTCGAAACGTCTTTGGGAATATAAAAATAATGTAACACACGCACCACGCACCTAAAACTATTCCATCCCTGTCTGGCCAAATATAGGCGTAATTCTGCTACAAAAACATTACCAAAAATAAAATATTTAAAATAAATCAATAGAAAAAAATAAACGTAGCTGCATAGATTTATTGTTGCGATCGCGAAAAGTATTGAATGCAGATTTTTCTAATTATGTTGATGTGGTTAGGTAGGAGTGACAAAAACATACAACTCCCTGTAGACGGGTAGTGTAGACACATCGTATCGATGCTGGAAGACATTCGAGGTGGGGAGGGGGAGCTATGTCCAGCCGTGAACTTCTGCAGGCTGATGGTGATGATGATTTCCATAAAAGGATAATACGTTTGAAATCGCATTTTGATACCCAATAATACCCTTATCGATAGGACAGAGATGTTATAACCGTAGCCTGTTTTATTTTATAGTATGTATACTGCGTAATCAAATTACAAGGAAATTTATCCAAACTAGGTAAGTAGGTAGGCTTTACTAGTTTACGAGTAGCAAGTAATCTTATTTGTAATCAGTTCTTAAAAGCTCCATACGAGTGGATTAATTTATCTTGCAATCAACCACCTGGCCACTTTTAGTTTAATGACCCATTGTCATGTTAAAGGAGATATAACTAATAAGCCGTATTGACTTAGGAACCCTCCACTAGCGTGATCCGACACACGCTTGGCTGCTTTTTATATCTAAGTAAAAAATTATAAAAATGATAATGAACTAGAACTAGTCGTAGACCCCTTAGCTCGTCACATAATGTTAACTACAATGCTGATGTAATAAAACACGTCATGAACATTAAGTGTGTGCACAAAATGGCATATTTTCGGACAAACTTGTTTTATTTGTGTCTGATAAACAGCTAAGCATTATAAACATTAATGTAGCTATTTATGTAGACTGGAAGTGTCCAGTCTACGCGCGCGCGCGATTTTTTTGTTTTTTTTTTTGCGGGGTGCGATTTTTTAATGTCCCCGAGTGACTAAATATCATGAAAAAGGTCGCAAAGCAGCGTTTTCCAGGAGATGTACTGGAGGAGGCACTTGTATTGATATCAAAGATATAAGAATTTTAGTCATCAATGAGTTTCAGATAGGTATCGGGGATTATCGGCAATTTGACTGACGTTTAGTCACTCGATGACATAAAAAATGGCACCCCAATCGCAGATCTATAAACTAGGTAAAATAAACAGGTATACCATGCCGTGCTCGGATCCGAGCCAGACCTGTCTTTATTCTGTGGCCAGACCGAGATTTCTTTGAAGTACCCTTAAATAGGGTTGCAAAAGTTACAATGGTTTATACCTTTGAGCTGAAACTGTGTGATTTGGTTTGGTAGACGATTTGTTTCAGCATCAAAGGAATCTCAGTTTGTCAGTAATAGTGAGATGCTGGAGTGACGGTCCATACGAAAGTAATATTTAAGTAGGTTACAAACCTTGTTGTGATTCGGTTTGGTAGACGGTTAGTTGTTAGATTTATGTTCTTTTAGCCATTGCAATAATAGTTAGAGTACTAGTTACTTTTTGTCTGAGGCCAACATGGTTGTGGCATGGAAAACTACAGAATATGTCATCAGCCTATAAAATTGTCTTTTTTTATTATTTGAGGTACATACGTACGACGATGCCAATAGGTTAAGTCACTAAATGTAGATTCAAAATAATACACATTCTAACACACTTCCTTGGGCATTGAGTTCGTTGATCTTACATTAATTATTTGACTTTTATTAGGATCATAATAATGAACATCAACAAATAGTCCTGTTTTTAAGAAGGATACAAACTATTCATAGGACCTCATACACCGACGCCATTATTTTTTGCAGATCATACAAACATTTGTTCCGCAACGGCAATTGAACCCGCAACCTCTCGCATCTCAGCCGGCTACTCGGCCGCCGCCGCGCCGCGCCAAAGAGGTCGTCTTTTTACAAGATCTAACAAAACCAAACATTTAATCTATGCCACAACTTAATTATTTTTTAGAGATTTAATTATGGCATTAGGTAAATAGATAGATGAACTCTTTTGCAAAAAACAAAGGAAAACATAAAAAAGGTAACTTATAATGGGAGGTCTTGCCGCTAAAAGTGATCTCTTCCAGCTAACCTTTGACTTTGATTAATAGATGTTTATTTTAATTATAATCAAGTTTTTCTAATTGTTTATTAAATACCTATTTATATTTCTCCATTACTTACTGGCCAGTATTTTACTAGTAATATCACATTTATCTCACATTTATTGCAAAAAGTTCAATGATATTCAAATTCTATTGATAAGGTATTACCTAATGTATCATCACTTCTTTGCGTTCCGTGCTTTCTTTTAAAAGTATATGCGCTCCTCCTCCATTGGTGCGCTCGGCGCTCTGCAGAAGAGGTATGCGGTGTAAACCTTCTAATGTAAGTAGGTACATCAATCTTGGCAAGGTAAATAAACCTCCGGACAGGTGTTGATCTTCAGTCTGTGGCTCAACCAGGTGGGAGCTTGTTCCTTGGAATGATAGAGCCCCAGAGTTGTGAGCCTTTTGAATTGTTCGTCCCCCGAGGTGTG
The DNA here is from genome assembly GCA_951392215.1 of Epirrita christyi. NCBI lineage: Eukaryota > Metazoa > Arthropoda > Insecta > Lepidoptera > Geometridae > Epirrita > Epirrita christyi. Next base: position 267,649 of record OX595837.1, read on the forward strand.
GGGTTGGGGGCAGCAGATGCGTTGGACTCTTCTGTTGTTCATGGCTCTTCAGAGGTGTAGAATATTTTTGCAGTTCACGGGGTTGCATAGAGTTGTTCGGACTCTTGCTCTGCTGTCTCTGCGGAAGCTGCAGCTGAAGCTCTATAAAACACTGGCGGTATTTGAGACTATATTTCTAACTGAGACCTACATACCAACCTACAACCTACATATACCAAATGGACATTGTAAATTCCAATTAATATGTACCTAATTATTCAACTCTTATGGAAGCTTTCTGTAAAGTTTGCCAAATCACAAATGTGTTAAAATCCTCCTCGCTTGGTTTGTTGCTTAAGCGAATATTATTATAGCTCTTGTTAGTGGCACTTTTTATCAAATTAGCTCTAGCTGTAGGAACTAGGAGGAGCTACTTAAAGTTCCTCATCAAAACTGCCGTTATTGCAGCGTAGGCAGGTAGGTACCTAAGCCGTCTCCTTGCGTGGCCATTAATTAGCGCGCGCGTAATGAAGATGTTGCTGCCGCCTCCGAAGTGTCGCCTTAAATTACTTTTAGAACACGCGCGTAGGTACTTGCCTCAGTTCAATGTGTGCCTAACGAGTGTAACGAGGTACTTTCATTTTATTTCATTGTGCTTATACAAGTCAAATTAACAAAGTAGGTACCTACGACTTCTTATAGGTTTAAGCACAATAAATATACAAATCTAATAATAACTGATTAAAAAGTAAATGATAACACAAGCGATAAGTTATCTGCAAAAGCATCGTTAATTGCTTCATAAATATTAGGAACCATTCAAATATTTCAGTTTACATTTTATCAGCAAAAGCTTCGGCCAACCTAAAATACTAGATGTCCTTTTATAAATAATTTAAATGAGTTATCTGACATTTTTGTACATTTTTTGGTATTTTATTATACAATTTGATTGAAGTACAGTAATAACTTTTGTTTACCTTACCTGATTTTGGGTAAGACGAGGCGATTTCTATATCTAGTGTTATAATTATGTGCCTAAATTTGTATTCCTAGTCATCTTATTTATATTTTATCTTACATGAAGAACATTCTGTAATATAAATATACCCAGACATTGCTTAATGCCTAATTCCTTATTATCCCGACATGAATCAATGTAGCCCATTCCTAAAATATAACGTATTGCACGTTTGTGCAGTAAAAATACTCTGTTGGTATCTACGGCAGTCCCCCAGAACAAAATTCCATAAATCATTAAAGAGTGAAAATATGCAAAATAGACGTCACGAGCAGCTTTTATCCCTGATGCCAGCTCCTTGATTTTTTTCATGGCATAAGTGGCTGAACACAACTTTTTGAGCAGAATGTCAAGATGAATTGCACATGTTAATTTAGTGTATAGCCAAACACCAAAAAAAATTCCGCTATTCGTTGACGTTCACCTTTAAACTATCAAAAACATTTTTCATACATTTAGGAGAGGCATTGTGTCCAGTTCTTAGATAAAATTGTATAACATTTTTCTTTTCTACATTTAAAAGCATGTTATGTTTGCTTAGAACCAGATTTCATGTTATTGATAGATTATAGTATTGTTCTACTCACATTAGATCTGTTTATCTTTAATAACTTGTGTCATCAGCAAACAAGATTCTATGTTATTAAGTACAATGGACACGTCATATTAATATAAACTAAGAAGAGCAATGGCCCTAAAATTGATCCTTGAGGAACACCTACATTAATTGTACGTTATTTAGATCGATATCTATTTATCTCGGTGATGTGTCTTCTACTTTTGAGATACGATCTAAACACTTTCAACTCATTTCCTCCCAAAGTATAATGCTGCAATTTTCCAATCAAAATTTTATGGGACACGCCGCGCCGTCAAATGTTTTAGATAAATCACAAAAACACCGTGTGTTTTTTGTGATTGCTCCAAGCCCGATTACACATCTTCAATAAGTTTTAGAACAGCGTGCTTTATCGACTTTGCTTTCTGAAACCCAAACTGCCTTATACCCAGTGTCCCCGTCTTTATTAGAAAAACAAGCTCCTCAGCTAAATAACTTTTGTAACTGACTGTTTTTTTTTCCAACGTTAAGTCTCATATGAGCGTTTTCCTGTAGCTACAATGGTTAAGGTTCATTACTGCCCTGTCCAAAAATCAAATCTATTTCAAACCGTCGGGCTAGTCCGCATTTTTTTTTTGCACGACGAAGGAGTTATGCAAGGTTTTATTTTATTTATTCTTTAATTATGACTTGTGAGGCAAACTTGCCAGTATCAAGTAGGTATTGATAAAATTCGGTCGTCGTCAAAATATCAGTAAAGTCATTTGACTATGACAGATTTGCAATGACAACTGACACATTCTAAAATCAAATTCCAGAGTATTCCTTGTTTTTTACAACATTATTATAGCCATGGAAGCTTAGAATAAGGTGCTTCAGTCCTTATTCTAAGCATGGAAGTAATAAGTACTACGTATAACTATTACTTCCATGATTATAGCCAATATCGCAACTTCCGGTGTGATACGATCGTGTCCTTATTACACGTGGTTTACGACGGTGTCGGACAAGTTTATTGGGACTCACGTGAAGCCTACACGAGATGGCTTACACAGGTGTACGGTGTAGGCGTGGTGTAAGCATGGCGTAAGCACGATGATCATTTTGGTGTCATCGTATGGATTTTTGCTGCAAAACTTAAGACTCGGGACTCTGGTGTCCTTACTCACAAACTTACTTCAGGTACAGCGGAACCTAGAACTGTACATTGTACAACTGAACAAGCTCATGTTTTAAACGCATGAAAATTTAAATATATTGTTGCTAAAATCAGGTTTGAGCACGATCTCGGAAGTTTTTGGCTAATTAAACTTGTGACAAAGAGCCCTTCTATCACATTTTCGTGTAAAGCTTCTTTTAAGCTATTGCTTAGTGGTTGGTCTAAAGTAAACAGGTCAAACAATTCTCTATTGCGCAACTATCATTTTACAAATAGAGGACTTAATGCTATGCAGCATATTCTGCCAAGAGGATGAAAACAGTGGTTGTTGGCGTCCTTTAAATTTAATACAAAAAATAACTTAAAAAATAATTTCCTTTAAAAATAACTAACCTAAACGCATAACCTGAATATTTATACTATAAAATAATAACAATAAAGAATATGGGTACTTACATTATACTAAAAAATAATAATATGTCTATGTCCAGCAGTGGAGCTCTACAGGCTGATGAAGAACTTCGATAAATTCAAAGTTTATGTATGCAATGATATAAATAAAATTGAGATGAAATCTTTTTCCGTGACAAGCCACAACACCATAGCGCGTGTTGTCGTGTAAAAGCACCTCAACCTAGAGGCGAGATGATGCTGGGTCACTAGCGGCTCAGTGCGGATTCCCTTGTTTTTATGAGTGAAGAACTAAACAACAGAATAATATAGTCTTCGTGTTTTATTTGCTTTTTGTCTCAGTTTATATTCCGTACTAAAAAGCCTGTCAGAAGGTTTTAGATCTTCATAAAATAATGTAGATAAATCGAATAAGACTTATCAAGGTACGATGTGTTATAGATTTTGTACGGGACCGTGGGCAGAGCCAGTAACTGTCAAAAGCGTGGACTGTACTGTGAACTGTCGAATCATTGGCTGACTCTGTCCGGGTCCTTTGTTGTACGGTGAGCTGGGATTCTGTAGGTTCTTGGAGGAATGAAACTCTTCAGATGGATACTGTAAACGCGGCTTGCGGCTGAGGAGGCTTTTCGACTGGAGGTCTGAACACTGTGATGGATCGCTGCTAACTACTCTGTTGACTGTTCTCTATTGACTACCGTTTATGACTACTACTCTGTACTACAACCGTCTGTCGACTACCCCGTTTGTCAGGAAGAGCTCACTATTTATCCCATTGTTCAGACCCGCCCACAAAAATGCCCCCCGCGCCTCCGCCAGACTGTTTATTCCATAATTCTAATATTAAACATGTAAACTATCATAAAATACGGCAAAACTGTGTGCAATATAATTGCACAATGGTTTACAAATTAATCTAGGCAAAATTATAATAAATCTATTTTACAGTGCATGGTAATTTTACAAACATGCATGACAAGACATTTTATAACTATTATTCAGATTCTATATATACGGAAAGGATGAGGTAAAACTAAATTAGGTATTACCAATTGCTGTTACATTTGGATTCATCTAATTGTCTATTATTAAGTTTTACGATATGCCTATTAAGTGGGCGTTAGCCCCTATCTCGATCAATACTATATCTTACACTGAAACATACAATGTGACCATTCTAAATAGACATCTACTCCCAATTGCAGTAGATTAATTTAGCTATACTTATTTGATAACGAGCAATGTTATTCCCGCGCGTCTTGGCGTGTTATTTCGTGCCTATCTGTTTATCTGCACGTAGGCACAGGGCGGCTTTAACTTTATTGGTCTGTCTGGTGCAGCTGCGCATCCATTGTCTTTACAATTCTTATAGCCCACTAAACTGGCTGGTCTTTGTGTTATTTTAAGAATTCTATTAGATTTGAACTACTTTACACTTTTATTACACTCTGTTAATGGTAAATCTGTATTCTGCCTGTAATTGTTTAGTAGGTATCTCTATACAATTTCCTGTGAACCTTTCAAATAACCGTCTTGTTATTGTTTTATGGCTAACTTTATATTTGTATACTATTGAACTAAATTATCTCTATTTGGAGGTGCGTCGGTACTTCTGTGTACCTCACAGTAAAACGATAAAAGCTTCCACGTTTGTATTGGGAACTTATTCTAATTATTATGCTAGCCAATTCCTAGTACTATACACTGTTTACATCTATTTTCGCTGCATTTTTATCTGTATCTTAAAACTATTAATGAATTTCTATTGTCCTAACTAACACAATATTCTGTAGTATTAATCTATTCTATTCTAATTGTGGCCGTTCGGAACAGATTTTGAAACAATGAACTAGAAAAAATCGCAATTGGGAGCTGGCGTGGTTTCACAGGATCCACAGATTGTAATTCCATTAATACGTACCTACACTGTTAGAAAAAATGTAAATTTACATGCAAAATTTTTACATAAAAATGAGAATTTACCGAAATAATCGGGAGAAACTACAGAAAAATCAGTAGAATTACATAATTTTCGTTAATTCTACATAATTTGCGTTATTATCACATATTTCTCGAATATTTTACAGAATTTATGTATTTTTGTACAGATTTTCCACAAAATATGTGATAACACATGGTAATTTGTGAATTTTTACATAAAAACTGGAATTAAACTGATCGTATATGTAATTTCACATGTTGTGATGGAAATAACACACAAAAAATTTAACTTTTTACATAAATTCTGTGATTTTAAAGTTTTTATGTAAATCTACATAGTAAGCTACACAGATTTTACAGAAAAAAAAGGAAAACAACATACTTCTGCTGTAGTGCAATAAATACCTATATATTTCACAAAAGTTTATGTAATTTATGACATGTTAAATGTGTTTTTACATGTGAGATGTAATTAATACCTTGTCTTGTGCAATTTCTACATATTTTGTATGTATATTTACAGCTTACTGTAAAAATACATGTCATTCTGTATTTTTACAAACCCGTATGGAAAACTACATTTGCAGTAGTATATTTTTTCCATAACAAATTTAATTTCACGTACCGTGATGTAACTATTACATAAATAAATTGACTTTTACAGAAACTCTGTAATTTCACATATGCATATGTAGTTTATTACATGTTAAATGTGTTTTTACATGTTAGATGTAATTTATACCTTGTTTTGTGTTATTTTTACATACTTTGTATGTATATTTACAGCTTACTGCAAATGTACATGTCATTCTGTATTTTCACAAACCCTTATGGAAAATTTTACATTTGTAGTGTATTTTTTACATAACAAAATTAATTTCACGTACCATGATGTAATTATTAGATAACAAGTTATACCGAATCTCTGCTATCGTACATTTGCAATGCTAATTCTCATTTTTAAATCTACTGATTTTATAAAAAAATATGAAAAAAATTACAGACTTGAGGTACTTAGTGCCGAAAATACCTAAAAAGTAGTCCTAGAATCATTAGTAGGTAGGTATTTATGTTTATATTTTTCTGTTAAACAAATGGCACCCAGAGTTTGATTCATTCTGCATTCAGCTTTTAGTGAAATATTAACTAAAGCAGCAATCGAATTAGTTTGCATGTAGAAGGTATTTCGCTAGATGGCTAGGTATAATCCAGTCAAACTGTTGGTGCCTTTGCCTTCGGATACCTTAAGGAGCCTTTTGCAAAGTTACGAAAATTGGCGAAGCCTTGAGGTTTGCAAGCAGTTGCTATGGATCATAAATAGTTACTTACATACCTACAATTTGCTAAATGGCCGTGACTACAGTCGCTCAAGGGGTAACTTTGCAGATATTCCCAGGGAATCCTAGGGAATTTGGAAGTATTACGAAGTTTTCTGAAAAATTCAATACCAGCAGACAATACTATGTAATAGTCAATACTGAGTTGACTTTCAAATTAATTCCATTTTGTATCTACGATTACGGTATAGGTAGGTACATTCCTCTATCACTAGATAGATACGATTGTAGGTATTATAAGGTATGTCTACTCCGGACGTTCGTTCATTCGGCTTGCGTGTCACTGGTTCTTTCTGGGTAACCCTGCGCTAGTGAGCTATTATGATAAAACCAGTGTGATAAGAGACCCTCCTATCATTGTAAGTAGACCGCATCGTTAGGTGTCACGGGACTAATGGGATTATTTCATCCAAATCATTACGGGACAATTGGAACAAAAAAATCCCATTAGTCCCGCTACGGGACATCCCAACGGGACAACTGGGATCAGAGAAAAAAACCTAAGTACTAAAATCTTCGCAATAAATTGTCGTTTGAAGTACCTACCTGCTTACTTTTACTTACCTGCCTACTTTGAATTGAAATGAATCACATCCAGTTATCTCCAGTAATAATATACTTACCTATTAAAAACACCTTCAAACTCCTTTAAAAAACAAAATTTAATGATTATTATAATTAATGTTTAGGCATTATTCGTCGCCTAGTTTCCAATCTGTCCACCGGCCAGGCAGTGGCGTGGCGCGCGCGTTTTTTGGCCGCTAGACTGCCCCGCGCCGCCGACGCCGGTGCCCTTGTTGCCAAGCGAGTTTAGAGAGTTTGTAGGTATAATTATGTGCAATGCTTAGGTTCATAAAATATTTAAGTAGGTACATATAACCTACTTAATTTGTTTACCGTAGTAGGTACCGTTAGAATATACTTAGGAACTATTGATGGTATCTACTATGTAATTCCTTTTTGGTAGGTAAGTACTTATACTTACTTAAGTACTTAAGATAGTTACCTACCTAGTTAGGTAGGTAGGTAGGTAGGTACTACCTAAGTAGATAAATACAACAATTTTGTTCCTCTATCTCTACATCTATCTTATAATAATTGTATTGCGTACGCAACAGTATTCATACGCATATGAACTATCGTTCAGCACTAGACTTACATGCTGCTTCTTATATACGCTAGATTGAACTGTTGTCTTGTTGCAGGTGAACAATGAAACAAGATAGCCAAGAAAGTATATAGGTAATAGTTTAATAGATAAGAAGATATGACAAGGAAGAGTTATTGAGTTTGAGTTTAAAATTAAGGGGCTAAAACACACGACTCCCAGCGTCCCCCACCTGTCTGGCCCACTGGGGGACGTTGGGACAAAAAAGTGCCAACGTCCCCCACTCGTGACAACGTGCAGGAATTTAATATTTAACAGTAGGAGAACTTTTTTTCTGTTTTTAAGTGTCCATTATGATGATCACTGATCACGATTCTACTGTCAGAAAAGTGATCACAGGGAACCTCAGATATCGATTTTGAAAGCAATCGGTCCGGGAACAAAAAAGTTCAAAATGGCAGCTACTTTTTAAATTTCTGACAGCAGATTCTTTTTCAGTGATCACAGGGAAACTCAGATATCGATTTTGAAAGCAATCGGTTCGGTAACAAAGAAGTTCAAAATGTTGGCAAATTTTTTAATTTCTGACTGCAAATTCTTGTTCAGTGATCACAGGGAACCTCAGATATCGATATTGAAAGCAATCAGTCCGGTAACAAAAAAGTTCAAAATGGCAGCCACTTTTTGAATTTCTGACAGCAGATTATTTTTCAGTGATCACAGGGAAACTCAGATATCGATTTTGAAAGCAATCGGTTCGGTAACAAAGAAGTTCAAAATGGTGGGCAATTTTTTAATTTCTGACTGCATATTCTTGTTCAGTGGTCACAGGGAACCTCAGATATCGATATTGAAAGCAATCGGTCCGGTAACAAAAAAGTTCAAAATCGCGGCCACTTTTTTAAATTTCTGACAGCAGTTTCTTGTTCAGTGATCACAGGGACCCTCAGATATCGATTTTGAAAGCAATTGGTTCGGCAACAAAAAATTTAAAAATGGCAGCCACTATTTTTAATTCTGACAGCAGAATCGTGTTCAGTGATCATCATAATGGACACTTAAAAACTGAAAAAAAGTTCTCCTACGATTAAATATTAAATTTCTGCACGTTGTCACAAGTAGGGAACGTTGGCACTTTTTTCTCCCATCGTCCCCCAATGGGGCCAGACAGGTGGGGGACGCTGGGAGTAAACGAGAAGTAAGGGGTCGACGGAGTTGTACTTGTCGCCAAAGTAAGTCTTGATCAGACGGAGAATTGATTCCGTTTGTCTAGTATCACTCCCCTTGCATCACGTACAGGTAGATCCGGGCAGCTCCTTCCGTTTCAGCCGGTTCTGGTAGCCACTAGGTAGGTACCTAGGTACCTAACTAGGCATCTAGATATCTCCCAGTACAGTATGTAAGTAGGTATAGCTCTCAGTACAGTTGGTAGGAAAAGTAGGTATTTATCAGTGTAATGTCAGGTGAGGTCTGCGGCTCGATTGGTTCCCTCCACGGCCGATACAACCGCGTAGCAAATTGATTTTATAGCCACAAGGTCAACAGTAGGTAGGTAGGTACCAACAGTTGACAAGATAGTAAATGAGTTATGGTTTCAGACGTCCAGACAATCTCTCATCCATCGTTCTATTAAGTAAGTACCTACTTATATCACATGTAAATTTTAAGGATTGATTATTTTCTGCGACAATTAATCTATAGGTAAGTACCTAGCTATCGTTCGCAAGCGTGTGACTTCAAGTAGCTTGTAATGTAAATCGGGCTCTAATCGCATCCATAAACATACATAAACACACGCCTCAAAGGGCCTCTTTTCACCGTGGGTTACACAATCGCTGGAACATAAACGTGACAAGTGGTGAGCTCATCGCAGCCATTGCTTTCCACGACCAACTCGGCTAACACTTTCTTTCAGTAAGTAATAAATAACACACTCCTAAATCTGACATCCTCCTTGGCGTGGCGGGCAAGTAGCCGGCTGAGAGGCAAGAGGTGCGGGTTTGATTTCCACTGCGGGACAAATGGTTGCATGATCTGCAAATATTTGTTCCGGGTCTGGGTAATAAGTACTTACCATGATACTCGTAGTTCCGATACCCACGTCACAGGGAATCCCAGCAGTATGGGGTCAGAACTATGTAAGTATGATGTAAGTAAGTTTTATTATGTAAGTGAGTATAACAACATAACATAACACCCAACAGCCGCAAACGTAGTCTTGATCCCATGTAGGTATATACCTACCATGCTCCGATAACACTCATGCAGACCCGGAACAAATACTTACCTAATTTGCAGAACATAAAAACATATTTTGTCCCGCATTTATATACTGAAGAGATTGGTTAGCTTTAAACAGGAATTTCTGAAAAACCCACGGTTCGGTAAATTTCATACTAACTATGTACTATTCTGTATCTAGAATTCTAAGAAATTGATTTTAAGCTATTTTTTATCGTCGTATCAATTTGAAACTTTGCGTATATATGTAATTCTAATGATACTGTACATAGGACAAAATTTTGACAAAAAAAACATAATTTTAGGGTTCCGTACCCAAAGGGAAAACGGACCCTATTACTAAGGCTCCGCTGGCCGTCCAACCGTCCGTCTGTCTGTCACCAGGCTGTATCTCATGAACCGTGATGATGTACCTATTTCTGTTGCCGCTATAACAACAAATACTTACAAAACAGAATACTTCAAATAAATATTTAAGGGAGCTCCCATACAGCAAACGTGATTTTTTAGCCGTTTTTATAGATACTTAATGGTACGGAACCCTTCGTGCGCGATTTCAACTCGCACTTGGCCGGTTTTATAGATAATGGTACGGAAACCTTAGTCGTTGCACGAGTCTGACTCGCACTTAGCCTGTTTTTATAGATAATGGTAGGTACCTACGGAACCTTTCGTGCGCGAGTCTGACTTGCACTTGGTCGGTCTTTTGTTTTGATTTGGAGGATAATTTTCAATTCAAAGTACAAGTAAAACAGCAATTTCTGATAGGTAGGTACTTACTACTTACTTACTTAGGTGAGTACTTACTTATACAATTATTATTAAACGTGTTAAGCGTAAGTACAAGTACCTACTTACCTGCCTACCTAGGTATTTCAGTTTAACAGCTGTCTGTAGTCGCTGTCTAACAATCAAATCTTGTACATACTTACCTACCCAGGTAAGTACTTAATCAAATTTTCTTATTGAATTTTGAACAGAAATACCTACAAGCAGAAGCGTCCGTAAGCCGCAGTAAGGTAGGTCGTGCTCTTGTTACTATGTACTATTCCGTTTCTTGAAATCTTAGAATCTTATTTTAACCTATTTTTAACTATAGTATCAATTTGAAATTTTGCATATGTATATTCTAATGACAATACAAGAATTTGTGAATATTTTGACTTGTTTATTAGGTACATTGCCCCAACAGGTAGGTACCTGACAACAGCTTGAGTAGCATAGCAACAACGAAGGTCACGCCGTCACGCGATGATGCAATATAATATTAGTAGGTATTGGTTTGGGAACGGCATTTACCTACTTATTGAATTGACAAAAATATCGTGAATTTTATAGTCAATTAGAACAGTTAAGTAAGTATAGTTTGGTGTAAAAATAAAAGGTGGATTATGGTAATTATTAAAAGAATAAATGGAAGTAAAAAATTAAAGGTATTAAGCCAGGTTGGTTTCTATCTTTTCACCAAAAAATATTTTAGTACCTACGAAATGTATACATAAAACATTGAAAACGAACAGGTGCCATTAGGCCCAGTTTCCACCAAAGCACGAGACGAGAGGAGATGTCCTGCAAAGCTGGCAGGTTATTTCCACCAAAGCGGAGAGCAGACATTTCTCTTGACTTCGACTAGGCACTTTTCCACTCTGCCGCGCCGCTTGCTCGCTCGCCGCACTAAATTAGCTCATATCGTACTTTTTTACTACCTAACTAACAAAGGAGACCATTCATTTTAGGTCTAGAATCGGAAGTGCCGGCCAGTAACAAAAACGATGTTATTTTGATGGGCACATTAATTTGAGCATTTGGTACTACTACACGAAACCTGTAGAACCAATAGTTTAGCTACTATCGCAGTTTAAAAAAATATACTTCCCATACATCTGATCAAAAATTAAAGATATTTTTAATGGTTTTTATACATGGTTTGTATATTTGCTTGACTATTGGTCGTAAGGTAAGCTTGAAGTCGTGCAGCAGGCTATGGCGCGAGCTATGCTAGGAGTTTCACTACGTGATAGAATCCACAATGAGAAAATTCGTAGAAAAACCAAGGTCACCGACAAAGCTCTCTGAATTAGCAAGCTGAAGTGGCCATGGGCAAGTCATATAGCTCGCACAAATGACAAACGTTATTCGTTTTAAATTGAAAAAACGGCTAATTACCACCGTTTTCCGTCACTTTTGCTGACGTTTCGAGACCGAGTTCAGAAGCCTCTTTATCATGAGCACCACCCGCGACCGCGTTCAATGGTAGACCGGTGAATACTACGTGCGGCCGCACGCTCCGCTCAACGCAACGTTATTCTTCTGTATATATAAAATTCAAAGTTCTGACTGACATATCAACGCACAGCCTAAACCGCTGGTCCTAGAGACATGAAATTTGCAGGGTTTGTTTATTTTAGGATGTATTGGCGCAATAAGAAAGGAATTTTGAAAGTTCACCCTCTAAGGGCGTGAAAAGGGATGAAAACGTTTGTTTGACACGGTCAGCTAGAGGATCTGTAAACCCGTTACAGGACACATTAAGTTGATGGGCATAGTTGTTCGTTCCCAAGTGAAAGTGAACAATATTTCTATTTTCAATATTTAGTGTCATTCCGTTCACTGAGAACCAGTTAGCAACTTCGTTCATCACCTTGTTGAGTTTGTCAGCTAACTGTATAAGTGTTTCCGAAGAGACAATAAGGCACCCGTCATCAGCAAACATGACATAGTCCGCATCTACATGGGCCATCGTCAAATAATTGATAAGTATTAAAAATAGGTTAATTCTCATGATTGAGCCCTGGGACCGGTGACATCATCCGATAAAAAAGTGTCTGATTTAGTGTCACGTACAGATGTTAGATGTGTACGGTTTTTAAGAAAAGAGGTTATCATCTCGAGATGTGGCCCGTTTATACTATAGTGCTCCAGGATTGAGAGCTCCTCTAATACGTACGCGCCATACGGCTATGCTCCATGTTCCATTCCATCGCACAAATTATGGTCAAAAATCAATCAATTACACGCATCGCTAACTCTTACAATTCATTGATTAGTGGCGTAGATCCTTTTATGGCATCCAAATCAGCTTTCAAAGCTCAAGCAATAAAGAAACTTACGTTTTGCCCCGCTACGGGAATCAAACACACAACCTTTCTCATCTCAGGTGGCTGCTCACCCGCGGCGCCACATAAGTCATCAAAATAGTGCAATATTCTAGGTTGCACCCTTTCTAGTCACATGTCCTCTCACGAAACAGAAAACCTGCAGCGAGTTGCATGCAAAAAAATAACAAATATATAAAACAAAAAAAAAACAAAAATACAATCATTGTGCAAGGGTGAGCTTGTCTGTTTGTCTCTTAAACTCTATATACTGAAAATAAATATCATACCACTGTCCAAAGGTGTTGTTCCAAGATATATGGAGCCTAGCCCTTGTCGGTGTACATACACTTGTGTAAACGTGGCTAAATGTATACAAAACCTCTTCCCATTGTAATTTTTTGATTATTTCGCTTCATTTAGTGCAGGTTCCTAAAATGTCTTTCTCACGGAGAGCAACACAAGACAAAACAATAAGGCGGGGCGGATACAATTTACTCTGTGGTAAAATGTTTCGACAGCTGTTGACAACTTTGACTAGAACTACATTCCGTTCACGTCTTGGCTCCAAGGTCTTGGAGCAAGGAAAATATTTTCGCGTAGAATCGAAATGTAGTAGTAGTTGTTAGCAGTAGAACTTCTTGTGGAAGAGTTCGTCCGGGGAAGTACTACCACCGTACCTATTTCTGCCGCCAAACAGAAGTGTTCGCATTGCAGTGTTTCGGTTTGAAGGGTACGGGTGCCGGTGAAATAACAGGCACATGAGACTTATCATCTTTATGTCTCAGGGTTGGCAGCGCGCGTGTGATGCCTCTGGTGTTACAGGCTTTCATTGGCTACGGTAACTGCTTTCCATCCGGTGGGCCGTAAGCTTGTCTGCTTGACAAGAAGCATAAAAAAAAATTAATTGAAGAACTTTTACTGATGTGATGATCGTAATAAAACTAGCGTAGGCAGCGCATTCTATGTAGATACACTATTCCCAACGAACGAATAAAACAAGCAACCACAGAGCAATAATCATGATATTCCCTGTCATGCCTGCTCAGGAAAATATGTTGCCATTGTAAATAATTATCGAATTTTAAACATTTCTGTGCAGTAAATTATGCTTCAAATTAGAGTAAGAGTATTTTTACGATAATCACTGATTTTTTCGCCATTCTCTGTCTGGTGTACATCGATAAAGGTCATTTTGGAACATGTCCTTTTGACATCAAAAACAATTGAATGACTGGTCGTAGATTATTACCGCTATAGTATAAAATGTTGATAATGGGTCCCTGAATAAGTTCACATCTAAATATCATTAAAATATAAATATAAATATTTCATTGCAATATATGAGAAATTGCATTTTTCAAACTGCGATATCAGGCAAAACATTGGTTCCTTAGTTTTAGTGCCATAATAATATAAGCTCGAACCAATGTGCCCTATAGTTAAATAACATTTTTTTCATTGGCTGGCACTTCCAGGTTGTGGCCCAAATTTGTATGAAGCGTGAATAGTCTCCTTTCATGAAGATAGTTAGTTATTAATTTCGATGTGGTAAGTAACTAAAACAATTTTATATCAATTTTCTCTAATAAACCACAGTAATATACAATATTTATTGTTTTTTACTGTGTTTTACTAGAGGAAATTGTTTTAGTTAGGTACTTACCACATCGAAATGAAATATTAACGAATCGGATCGGATCCAACGTTTTAAAATCACCCTGCTGGCAACATTTTTCATTTTCTGTGAGCTCACGCAGCGGGGCGGTACAAACACGTTCGTTTGTTAATTTTTCTGCTTTTTCGAAACGAAACCTCGTCCATTTTGATTTTATTTCAATTTCTAATGTTTTTTTGAGTTATATCGTATAATTTTAGTTGCATTTTAACCGGTGTAGCTTATTTAAAGAACGCGTGGTAATGAAATCTAATCAAATCAACTAAGTGTATTGTGTCTTTTCAAACGGGTGAAAATTTACCACGAACATTGTAGTGAAATTTCCAAAGCTGGTAAGTACATTTAGCATTGTTTGTGACCCTTCGAGAACACCTTATTTTATAGAAACAATTTTATTTTATCTTCAAACACGAAGACACCAAACGCCATTTTGTCGTGTGAAAAATGTGTAGACGCTTGATAATGAGTCTCGTAAAACTATGTAGAACTGTGTGGCTTTGGTTATCGGTGCGTACATATCGTGGGTCTTCCCACCCGAGTGGGGGGACCCGGTACTGCCACCAGGCATTGGCCCCTTGCTGGGGTCCTTACGTTTAGCCTATGTGACACGGTACCTATCTTGTGCCTCTGGGTGAGGCCTGCTGTATATGCGCCTCGTGGCGTCACTCTCGCTTTGGAGCAGCTTCCTTGGGTATGCCTTCCCTCGGTGGTCCTGTTCGACCGCAGGAACCCATTCACGGCCGGCTATGCGGTTGATGAATTCGTCCAGGCTCTCTATCTTTAGGTTATTTCACATTCACATTGCGAATTGGAACGATGACTGTAGCTTTCAGAGTAAACCCAAATCTCCTTCGCTGATTCCTGATAGATATTGGTCGATGGAGTTTTGACGAGGTTTTCCGGATAAGTTTGTCTCTTGCCTGTGTTCTTCTGATAAGTGTACCTTCTTAGCTTGCCTCATGCCTATTGATGTATTTTGTGTTACAGGTCAATCAGGCTTTGCAGTTATAATCATAATTGGCATGATTGCCAATTATAAAAGTGTGGTCCGCAGACCAAAGTGTAAAGAAGGCAGTTTGCCTCAACGAAATAACTATCAACCAGTTATTGGAAAAGGGTAAATTTTATCAGATGATTATTCAACTGTTGCTATCTTGTGAGTATTTAGAACCCACAGTTACTTAGAATATATCTTGTAGAATAGAATACCTTACCTATTATATGATATTATAGAATAGACTGATATTTATTTCATCAATCATACTCATATACTCAGCGGCTTGATAATGTAGTATGATTCATACTACATTATCAAGCCGCTGAGTATACAAAGCGAGGGTATATTTTTGCTATCAATTTCAATGTGTATGTGTGCCGTGGTGTCTGACCCACACATTTTTTTTTATAATTTTACTTTCATCATCATCATCGTCAGCAGCAGCCTTTAGACATAACATCCATAACATAACACCCAACAGACACATACATAGTCCTGCCCCCCTATTCCCTAACTGAAAGTCACTCGGTGACTAACGTTTGACAAGTAATATGACCATCATTTTGTCAATTTTTAATGATAATTTTGAGCAATTGATGGTAATTTTACTTGTCAAACGTTAGTCACCGAGTAACTTTCAGTTAGGGAATAGGGGGGCTGATCTCACACTAGGATTCCCTGTGTCGCTTTCACTTGTTGATTGGTTTGAGAATAAGTATCGGTTTAAATGGGCTGTAGTATAAATAGTACCTATGTTTATTCAGGGTGGTCTATTTATAGTAGTCCAAATAAAAACCAGGGGTTGGGGACCTCATAGCATAGATTTAAAATATTTATTACTCCTAAACTATTCAAAATCGTAGAATGTAGACTCGTGGGGATAACTCAGATATGCCATGAAGTCCTCTAAGCCCCGGTTTCCACGTGGGCTACTAAAATATGTCACCCAGACCCAGTACGTAGAACTTGTAGATTGTAGAATTAATTTTTAGTTTTTCATATACAGGGTGTTAAGCATATACAAGGTGTAAAACAAATTTTGGTTTGTCGATAAGGGGGCATTCAGGAAAAAATACTCAATATATCGCAGAAAAAAAATACTTGGAAAATTCTTCAAAATCGTGACAATACTTTTTTTTGTTTTTTTTTTGGCCTACCGTGTAGCTTTTTTCTCGGCCATCAATTAATGTACCTTGTAGAATTTATTTTTAGTTTGTCATATACAGGACGTAAAGCACATACAAGGTGTAAAAAAATTTTTTGGTTGTCGATAAGTTTTTGTCAAAAATTCCTGCGCCCGTAAGTCAAATAGCACGACAAAAAAGGACTGTCAAAATTTTTTTTTGGTTATTTTTTTTTTGCCTACCATGTAGAGTTTTTCTTAGTCACCGTTATTGAGATATTAACACTGAAATATGTTCAAAGTAGGAACTATTTTGGAAAATACTGAATAATTAGGTAAGAAATTATGTTACTTATTGTTTTACTTAAGACCTTTGTCTGTCATCTCAACATGCCTTTTCATGTTGTCGTCCTTCATTTGCCCCCATATATTGTTTTGATGGTGTACCTGCTTACATAATATAGTTTTACTGGCTATGAATGTGCAGTAATATAATTATTATTTGATATAATAAATTGTGTTGCTTTCAGATCAGTTACATGAATGAAGAAATATGTTGGAGAAGTTAAGGATTTTCGAGGCTAGACAGATGAGGTACAGTTTGTTTTCTGATCGTAATACCTTACCTGTATAGATAGAACAATTATATGACATTTATTGACTGTATAATTAAATTACAGGTGGATTCGAGCTCGCTTCAAAGAACCAAGTACAACTGTACAAGAAATTTCACATATGTGATTGTGTATTTTGCTAAAACAAGAACTCATGTTGTTTAATACATTTGAGTTGATTTGGCTCAAAACAAAAGCTTGAGAGCAAAATCAGGATCAGTCTAGGAGTGTTATGTATGCTGACATTATAATATTTATATCATTAACGTAAGTTTGAATATAGATTTATAGCTTTAATATTTTTTCAGACCCTCTGACCCTGTGTTTTGGACATAAAGTTTTAACTAAATGCATTAATGGATAATAAATAATTATCCTTAGTACTGCAGTAACTGAACAAAACACTGAAGAATTTGGGGAGATCGTTTCCATCACAAATAAATTGCCATTGTCTGAAGATTTGGAGACTGTAGGAATTATTTTGGAAAATACTGAATAATTAGGTAAGAAATCATGTTACTTATTGTTTTACTCAAGACCTTTGTCTGTCATCTCAACATGCCCTTTCATGTTGTCGTCCTTCATTTGCCCCCATATATTGTTTTGATGGTGTACCTGCTTACATAATATAGTTTTACTGGCTATGAATGTGCAGTAGTATAATTATTATTTGATATAATAAATTGTGTTGCTTACAGATCAGTTACATGAATCAAGAAATATGTTAGAGAAGTTAAGGATTTTCGAGGCTATACAGATGAGGTACAGTTTGTTTTCTGATCGTAATACCTTACCTGTATAGATATAACAATTACATGACATTTATTGACTGTATAATTAAATTTCAGATGGATTCGAGCTCGTATCAAAGAACCAAGTACAACTGTACAAGAAACACATATGTGATTGTGTATTTTGCTAAAACAAGAACTCAGGTTGTTTAATACATTTGAGTTGATTTGGCTCAAAACAAAAGCTTGAGAGCAAAATCAGGATCAGTCTAGGAGTGTTATGTATGCTGACATTATAATATTTATATCATTAACGTTAGTTTGAATATAGATTTATAGCTTTAATATTTTTTCAGACCCTCTGACCCTCTGTGTTTTGGACATAAAGTTTTAACTAAATGCATTAATGGATAATAAATAATTGTCCTTAGTACTGCAGTAACTGAACAAAACACTGAAGAATTTGGGGAGATCGTTTCCATCACAAATAAATTGCCATTGTCTGAAGATTTGGAGACTATAGGAATTATTTTGGAAAATACTTAATAATTTGGTAAGATATTATGTTACTTATTGTTTTACTTAAGACCTTTGTCTGTCATCTCAACATGCCCTTTCTTGTTGTCGTCCTTTATTTGCCCCAATATATTGTTTTGATGGTGTACCTACTTACAAAATATAGTTTTACTGGCTATGAATGTGCAGTGATATAATTATTATTTGTTATAATAAACTGTGTAAATCAATTATGTTCCTTTCAGATCAGTTACATGAATCAAGAAATATGTTGGAGAAGTTAAGGATTTTTGAGGCTATACAGATGAGGTACAGTTTGTTTTCTGATCGTTATACCTTACCTGTACAGATAGAACAATTATATGACATATATTGACTGTATAATTAAATTTCAGATGGATTCGGGCTCGCTTCAAAGAACCAAGTACAACTGTACAACACTGTGTAACACTGAAGAATTTGGGGAGATCGTTTCCATCACAAATAAATTGTCATTGTCTGAAGATTTCGAGACTGTAGGAATTATTTTGGAAAATACTTAATTTGGTAAGAAATTATGTTACTTATTGCTTTACAAGGGCATGTTGTAGTCCTTCATATGCCCCCATATATTGTTTTGATGGTGTACCTACTTACATATTATAGTTTTACTGGCTACGAATGTGCAGTGGTATAGTTATTATTTGTTATAATAAACTGTGTAAATCAATTATGTTCCTTTCAGATCAGTTACATGAATCAAGAAATATGTTGGAGAAGTTAAGGATTTTTGAGGCTATACAGATGAGGTACAGTTTGTTTTCTGATCGTTATACCTTAACTTGTATAGGTAGAACAGTTTTATGTGATAGTTATTTGACTGTATTATTTAATTTCAGATGGAATCCGGGCTCGCTTTAAATAATCAACTGTACAAGAAATTTCACACAGTGTGAAGAGGGACGCGGAGAGAGTGAAGCGTGGATCACACTCATTCCAAAGAAGATTCGATCCTCATTTACAACTCCAAAAAAAAATAGCAAAAATTTCACGGTAATGTTCACATAAATCTTGATCTATCACTCTATACAGGGTGTTTTTTTTAAATGGGACAGTATGGGGATATCCGAATCCATAAGAGATTACAAAATTGTATCATCAATAAGTGTGTTATTTTTAACTAGTTAACATACATTGACTGTTATTTGATTAATTTTAGTATTTATGATTAACAGAATATTGTGAACCAATATTTTCTACTGAATAGTTTTGCACTGAACAGCTATAAGAGCTCATGGTAAGGCCTCAGATCATGGGTTAGTGTATCTATCTTGTATCTAACTATGTGATAGATAGCACGCATTCTTAAAAAAATATGTTTGTTGTGTATTGTGAACTTTATATACACTGTATATCAGTAATTTGCTGTCACTGTCTTACTGTACAACATGCTTTCTATAGTACCTTTGCTACTGTATTATGTAAATTTTGATGTCAATATCAACTGAATTGTATGTTTGGTTTTTAAGTTCAATATTAGGACGATTTTGTATTATTGGTAAAATTGTATCGTATTTCATTCAGTAAGTTGCTGTCACTCTCTTATTGTGTAACATTCTTTTTTTCGTACTTTAGCTAGGTACTGTGTTATGTAAATTTTTGGTTATAAGGTTCAATATTACGACCATTTTGTATCTGTTGAAATTGTATCATCATTAAGTGTGTTGTTTTTAACTAGTTAACATACATTGACTGTCATTTGACAATATCGCTATACCAGTTTCTAAATGACATCTGTTTCATTTAAATTATGTATTTATGATTAACAGAATATTGTACAAAATTGTATTATCAATAAGTGTGTTATTTTTAACTAGTTAACATACATTGACTGTTTATTGACAATATAGCTATACAGGTTTCTAATTGACATTGGTTTCATTTAAATTTAGTATTTATGATTAACAGAATATTGTAAACGAAGTCAATTTATTTGTGAATCTACATTATTGGTATTTATGCTCACACTCAAACAGTAATATTCTTTCTTTCAGTAAATTACAGGCTTGGTAATTTCTATCGCATGGGCCTTCAGGACATAACAATCAAGTTGATCTTGATGTTATATGCTGAAAGCCGATGGATAGGAACAAAATACCTGTAATTTTCTGGTAGAAAGAATATTACAGTTTGGCTGCATAATTACTATTAATGTATGCAAATTCACATTTAAATTGTGTATTTTCACATACAATATTCTGTAAAATTCCCCTGGTAGTATTGAATATTACATTTTATTAATGTAATTTTATCACATAAATATATGTGAAAAATTACAATTATTAGGTAGATTTACATACATAATATGTAGTAAGTACTACATAAATGTATGTAAAAACATTACAATTATTAGGTAGATTTACATACATAATATGTAGTAAGTCTACATAAATGTATGTAAAAATTCTGCACTTTCTGTAGAATTACGTATGTGTATGTAAATCTACATAACATCTAGGTAGATAATAATACATATTTTTGTGTAGTTCTACCTATATATACGTAAAACTACATAAATGTATGTGAAATAATTACATAAACTTATGTGGAATAACTACATTTTTGTGTAGATTTACCTACATTATATGTAAAGCTACATAAATGTATGTGAAATAATTACATAAACTTATGTGATAAATCTACATTTTTGTGTAGATTTACCTACATTATATGTATTTTTTTTACATAAATTATGTATATTCACCTTACATGTTTTTGATGTGAAATCGAAGTACATAATTATATGTAATTTTGGATTACATAATTTTATGTGAAATTTATGTAAAAAAATATATAGGAAAATGAGTTATGTAAATTTACATAATAGAATTCACATAAATTTTATTCACATTTTATGTAAAAAAGTGGTTATGTAAATTTACAGACAGAATGGATAATCACATAAACATGTAACTTCACATAAAAGTGAGGGCTACGAACGTGGCCCGAACTTTTATGTAATTTTACAGAAATTTTTCTAACAGTGTAGGTATAGCTGTTACTAGCCCTAAAATCAAACTTGTATATCCCTATATTTATATAAGTATGAATAAATCCGCGAGAATTCAGTTGTATCTTCGTTCAGCGATTCTATCGGCATTCGTGGCACGTGCGGTGCGAGAGCTAAAACACTTTGTCTTAGCGAGCCCCAACAAGCCCGAGGCCTTGTTGCGGTTGTGTAACTAGAAAGCAGTAGTCCATCTTCAATTTAGAATAGACTAGCCCACTAGACGCACCCAAGTTGACTGAAGCCCAACTGATTCCTTTATGATATTATACATATAATCTGTATTCTTCAAGCAGGTAAGTACCTATGGTATATCAGCATTTCCTAGCAAGAACAACACCGTATAGACAGTGCATATATTGTGCAGTGCATCTGAAATGAGGAGATTCGTAGGAGAACCAAAACCGCCAAAATGAATGGAAGTGGCAATGAGCAGGCAATATAGCTCGCAGAACCGACAACTGTTGGGGGATAAAGGTTTTCGATGGAGTGTACGAAGAGCCCACTCTCGATGAACCGATGACAATTCGGTGGACATAGGCGGCTCGACCGACCGAGGTTGGCGTCCCCAAGACGCTGGCTTCATTGCCAGCTGAATAACAATGCTAATGAGTTGAGCCAGCAGATAAGAACCAGCTAATTTGTATTTATTTGAGATAATTGTTAGTTTTTTGACTGACTATGGCATTGCCAAGAAACTCGGGCACTTCAAAATACAATATTTCGTACAGCAGGACCTACTTCACAACACCAACTTCAGTTTTAAACTGAACAGCCTTCGGGATAAAGTGATTTTGTTTCGACTTTGTTGTTTTCGATTTTGTTGTAGGGATGGCTGTAACTACATACCTGCCTTCAGTTTTCGGGAGCGGAATCACAATCAAAAGCTATTAACAGAGTTCCATACCTTTGGGAGGCCAAGAAACAATCAGTGACACTGACACAAGGGAAGAAGATCATTATGAAAAGGTACGTAATTATTGAAATTAATTGCAATTATTTTTAGTTTCCTAACATAACGTGCTATCCAGGCCCACCCATGCCGATCTCCGACACAGATGTTCAACCTGTGTTGTACGTACCTACCAATGCACATATAGTACTGTACTGCAATGGAACACATTTACTGTGGTAATGCTTTTTTCTTTACATATTTCAGATAACTGAGCGTTACCATGAAACTAATTTAAACGAAATAAATCTCAAAGCCTGTTATGTACCTAAAAACTAGGTATTGCATACTTATTCGATGGATTTTTAACAAAAAAGATGTTGAATTTAGCGAACCGGACTACAACGTTCAACGTAGGTTTGCTCGACCCGATGGACCGATGACTTTGTAAGTCGAAAGAAGTCGGTGGAAAGAGGCGGCTTAACACCCTTCGTCGTAGCATTCTATGGGAGAGCCCTATGTCCAGCAGTGGACGTCTAAATTACATTTACATGTTTGTTTGTAACTTAATCACAGCGCGGGGCGTTACGGTTGAACCGAATTATACCCAGTTCCTATACGTTCCCAGTTGTCACCAATAGCTCCGTCCTGCCTTGGTGGCAATTGAGAAAAACAACAGTTGTCACCAGTGGTGGCAGCTAGACTATCCCATATTCCCAGATGTCCTTTTAATACATAAAATGGGTAAGTTAGGTACGGAATGTAAAAGTTTCAATTGGAAATTTGGGGTGTATCAACTTGAAACTTGGTTAAAATACTTTTATTCTGATTAATTGGTGTTGTTCTTTCCGCCTACTTATTATCTACCGTGAAGGAACCAACTGTTGAGTTTTCCTATAATAAACAGGAGTAGTATCGTTGATACAAACACTGAACTGAGCTATACGAACAGCAATATACCTCTCAGCTCAAGCCCCACTTATGGAAGGAAGGTCTTAGAAATATGACACGCATTTCCACCAGTCAATGTAATATATCTACAAACTAGCATTTGCCCGTGGCTTCGCCCACGTGGGACGTAAGAACGCGACTTTCAATTTAACATACATTCATTGCAAGTTAAATAAAAGTTTTTAATATTTGACACACAATAAGTGTTCGAGCGCACCGGTCACTCATCATTCACACAGCAGAGACCCTAGTCTGAGTTTTGCAGTAGGTAAACATCATAACGATGAGAA
The DNA here is from genome assembly GCA_951392215.1 of Epirrita christyi. Lineage (NCBI taxonomy): Eukaryota > Metazoa > Arthropoda > Insecta > Lepidoptera > Geometridae > Epirrita > Epirrita christyi. The sequence goes on from OX595837.1 coordinate 291,338, forward strand.
TAAATAACGACGTCCGTGTTTTACGAAGTAACTAGCCATTAATCTGTGCTATTTCTATCGAGCGCACAGATTAGTTGATAATTACTAAATAATTCACGGACGGTAGTCAAAACCGTGATGGTTGCTACAAAACTCGGACTTAATAAGACTCTGAGCATTACTAAACCTCCTTTTCATCATACATTCGGTTTTTTCTCCTTCACAAATATCACTCTGGCTCCTTAACCAACATAGTAAAAAGGATGTATTATGTGTTTTATACCTACTTAGCAAGAAATGTACCTAACTTAAATGATGTATATAAATATTATTATTATTATTTTAAAAGCTGGACAGATAATTATAATAACCTACATAATATATGGTAAAAACAGCATGTAGAAACGTCCAGTAGAAATCGAGCTTTAAGTTTACACACAGATAGACCTCTCGTTAGAGAGTATTATGTTCCTTGAGACAGACAGACGTTGTCTTTTATAAATATAGGGAAGAGATAGATATAGTCGTTGAACTAGTTTCCTATATCGAACTAACCTAATATAATTGCTACATATCGAGAAATTAAAGTGAATAAATGTCCATTATTTCAATTATTTTGTACCAAACATTCTCTCGGCTTCGGATAAGTGTTTCCTTGAAGCTGAGCAAGCGTCCTCGTTGTAGCGAGGTAGGTACGCGGAGCTGCGTGACAAGCGGAATGCCTCGTTTATAGCCGAATCCGGCGATGAGACATTCTATTACTGAGTTACAGAGGCATCCCATTCAATTGTGAATCAAATAGCTGCGACTGCCATTTCAGTGCTAAAGGCACACGTAAAGACAGATTGTTTGAGCAAACTGAAAATACTTATGGATACTTGATTTCTTCACTAAAAGTATTGTCCCCCCGTGCCAGCTAGCAGCTAGTTTAATTTGCAAAAGTCATTAATAAACGACATTATCAGAACCCTTTCAACACCTTTTTCTTAAACTCTTTTCAGCTTCTGCAAAACAACATTTTATTTTAATTAGAGAATTTCGCGAAATTAACGGCCGGCAGTTATAACGGCAGTTTACTCTGCAATATTTTATAATGATTTGTCGTTCGCGGCATAATTGCTTTGTCCTGGAACTATAAATCCAATCAGTAAACTGACCGTATTTAACCATACTGGACTCTAGTCCGCGCGACCACTATTGTTTGAGGAACTAACTCACAACAGTTTTTATTTCGCACTTTTGAGTTTTGGCTCCTTTGTGCCGTGGCGTGTCCGGATTGATGTTTTCAAGCTTCTGCACTGGAACGGATATGGATGGCATCAACATCAATGGCGAATACATCACTCACCTTCGATATGCCAATGACATCTGGCATAATCGCTGGAAGAAATTGGCATAATGCTCAGATACCTCAATACAGGTAGGTCTTAATATGAACATGGACAAGACGCACATCATCTCAAATGCCCATGTCGCACCTATGCCGGTTCACGTTGGGAACAATATTGTCGAAGTTGTTGACCTCTATGTCTATTTGGGTTAGATTATTTAACCTGGAAGGGCCAACTTTGACACAGATGTCAACCGACGAATCCAACTCAGATGGGCATCAGCGCTCGGGAAACTTGGCCATATCTTCTCGTCACAGATATCGCACTAATTATAGACGAAACTCTATATAATTAGTGTGTGTTGTCAGTTACTAAGGCGTGGTCGCTAACTATTGGCCGTATAGACAAAATCAAAGTCGCGCAGCGGGCTATGAAGAGAGCTTCATAGCTCAGGTATATCAATATAATATATTTACGTTTTTAACGTTTATATTTTTTTTTATATATTTTTTTTACGGGTTTTTTCACGTGATAGAATCCGAAATGAGGAAATCCGTAAAAGAGCCAAGATCACCGATATAGCTCTCAGAATCAGCAAGTTGAAGAGGCAATGGGCAGGTCTGGCTCGCAGAACATGACAATCGTTAGGGAATAAAGGTTCTCGAGTGGCGACCACAAACCGGACGACGCGGTAGAGGAGGCCCTTCACTCGATGGATTAAAGATATTATAAACGTCGCAGGAAGCCAGTGGATGGAGGCGGCACAAGACCGGTCATCGTGGCGTTCCATTGGGGAGGCCTATGTCCAGCAGTGGACTTCTACAGGCTGATGATGAAGAGCTCTAGCGCTTCGGTCACGTCACGGCACGGCCTCACAGGCCTTATTTCGTGGCGCGGAAAAGGCAATGTTGTCATTGTCAAAGTTATCTAAGTGGAGACGATAAACTGCTACGCGTAGCACCAGCGTAGAGGCCACTACGCCGTAGACGCCACATTTTTGAAGACTCTGAGCAAGTTCAGCTTGCTTTTAAGTTCTTGAGAGCTTTGTTTAATAATAGAAACTAGATTTTAGCTTGAAATACATCAGTGTAAATTCAATACAAGTCATCAAAAGCGTAACTGCTTCCAAGATGTTTGGCAATGCGAAGCGAGCGAAATGTTTACCTTGCGATAACGAGGTCTGAACATTGTAATTTATCAATAAGCAGAGCCTTCTCTACATTATCATTATGTAGTCGAAGTTAAAGCGCGGCAGACCGCGAAACGAGAGGTTTTGAACGTGACGTCGGCTAATGAAGCGCATTCGGGACGTGTATAATCACGCGACGGCGACAGAGGGCGGCGCGGCGTCGGTCGGCGTCAGACGCTATTGAGGCGCTGTGTGTCCTCGGCTTTACCACAAAGTGCCTAAAGGCGGCGCGCGGCCTTACGCAATTCGCGTTTATTGAATCAGGCCTTATTGCGACAATTTAATTGCCTAATGAATGTTTACATAAACTTTGGAAACAATTTATAGTTTAACAATGCCTCGTATACAACGGGGACAAACAATGGCCGTACCGCAGCGGCAAGTGAAGGGTAAAGGGTATCTAGCACATTTTAATCATCATCAGTCTGCAGAAGTCCTCTGCTGGACATAGGCCTACCCCTTAGAATGCCACGAATAATGGTCTTGAGCCGTCTCCATCCACCGACTTCCTTCGACGTTTATAATGTTTTTAGTCCATCGAGTGGGAGGGTCTTCCTCCAATACCAACATACCAATTATGAAGATCTAACTACGAGTTTATAATGTCATAAAAAATGAAGTTCAATGCATTAAAAAGATTTGGCAATTAAAATCATATTTTTGTATGGAAATCGCAAAGATGAATAAGCTCTGAGGTACCTCCAGTAACCTCACAATACTGTCGTCACCATCTTCACTGGAAGTGACGTAAGTAATACAAAATAAAGGCCGCAATGGGACAAAGTAAGCGATTACATGCTCAGTGGGACAAAGCTCGCGGAAGCAAAAACAACTTTTGTATCATTTTCGACGAAAAATGTCGGCGAAGGGAAATAGACGATTTTTTTCCACGTCAGGCGAGATCGCGAAAGTGCGGCCACTGAATGCGGAAATCATATGCATGTAGGCTGCTGATCCTGATAACTATCCAAATAATCTTGTAATCAAACTTTTTACCCATCTCTTTAAATATTGCTCATGTTTCGTGTAGTTCCAATGACAACACAATGGTATGGTGACAGCGAGCTGATCCCATCATGGAGACGGAAAGTGGACGACGGAACTCTTCGGTGGGTGATGATACACTTGCCAGATTATATTATTATTAAGATTATACTTTTCAATCATAGATAATAGGCGAACGTAATGCTAGATAGCATTCTCTTCCAGTTAACCTTTGTGTATGTGGAAAACAACTACGCTAAAATCGTTTTCATACAAAATGAGAAAATGTTTCCAAAGATAGTTTTCCCGTATCTCTTAAGGATTCGGATATGCCCATACTATCCCAGTTCAAAAAAAAACATCCCTGTACAAATTACACATATTTCATAGATTTAATTTACTTAGATCATAATATAAAAACTACATCACCAGACCCTTGAGCCTGATGTTGTCGAAAATGAACATTTTAAGCTCCAACTGAAGGCTGCTCAAATACTTGCCTCAAACTCAAAAACCTCTGTTTTTAGTTGGGGCTTTAATAATACCTTCTATATACGCTGTATCTAGATACATATTTGGTCCTTCGAAGATTTTGATATGTCAAGTCAAGTTTGGGCCATTCAGCAAAACGGTCACTGGCAGACCTTTGACGTGCAATAAATTATCGAATAGAAATTATGTAGTGGCGAGTGGTTTTTATGACAGCCATATTTCAGCGCCATTGTTCGATCCCAAACGATTGATCCGCGAAAACAATACCCTTGCGAATGTAACGCAGTTCACTCGGAGCTCAGACACAGGAGAAGGATGCTGGTTGCTGCTCTCATTTTCAGTTTTCTGAACACAAACTCTGTATACTTATCATCAACTTTTGTGTTCAGAAAACTATAAATATTTATAAATACTTACTTTGCGTCTTTTTGCAGAGGTAGGTAGTGGTAGTATAGTACGTTTCGGTTACTTTCTAACCGACTTCACAAAAAGGAGGAGGTTCTCAATTTTTATGTTTGTTACCTAATATCTCCATCGTTTATAAACCGATTTGAAAAATTCTTCTTTTATTTGAATAGATATACTTCCAGATTGGTCCCATTTTTTTTCAGAATCCATTTCTGTTGATGTAATCCATGAGGAATTGAGGGAACTACTCAAATATTGTAGGCATACATATAGCGATTATGATATTTTCAGCAACAAATCAAGCATTTGCATTTAGAAAGTATCATAACCCTTTCACCACTATGGTTATTTCATATTTTTTTTTCATCCAGATATTTAGTCTAATACAATGGCGGAAGTCAGTTTTTAAATGAAAAGTTATCCATTGTGAATTGATGGTCTACGCGCGTTGAAAATGGTGAGCTGTGAACTAAACGAAATAATATCACGGTCTTTGATAAACATTGCTTATCAAAGATCTCGGTACCTAAAACCTGAACACTCCAGCGGTTCTCGTTAGACTATATGAGTAACGCGGATTCCTCGTTGGCTGGTGGCGGCCTCTTCAGATTCAGTTTACTTCACGAATGAAACTGAGATGAGGATATTCGATTGTCTACAACAATTCGTTTTGTTGCCTGATAATTTGTCTGACTTCAAATTAATAGAGCTGGCTACACAACCTATGTCGCTATTTGCAGATGACAGTACTGTAACTATTACATGCGATAATGTTGACACTTATAAAAGTGACATAAATCTTGCACTGACATCGATTATAGAGTGGTTAGACAATAACAATTTGAAAATTAATATAAATAAAACTAAAATAATTCATTTCAGACAACGTGATAATGCTACTTTACCAAACCTTGACATACAATATAAAAATAATACAATTGAGGAAGTTAACACCACAAAATTTTTAGGAATTTATATTGACAAAAAACTAAACTGGAAACTACATTTAGAAAATCTATGCAAAAAAATTAACAGCCTTGTTTATGTTTTATATAAACTGTCTCCAATAGTTAATGAGGAAACTCTAATTATTGCATATCACGGCCTGATTGCCTCAAACATCAGGTACGGTGTAATATTTTGGGGAAATTCTACTGACATCGAAAAAGTGTTCAAATACCAAAAAAGATGTATCAGAGCTATGTTTCACCTTAAAGTGACAGATACTTGTAGGCCTTTCTTTGATAAATACAACATACTGACTCTTCCCTCACTGTATATTTTAGAAACTGCTATGTTCGTCAGACACAATCCGGATCTTTTTTGTCGGTTGTCTGATGTCGTTGATCGTAATAGGCGTGATCAATATAAAGTTTGTGTCCGGAACTCTAAGACAACTTTAATGCGCAAGAGCTTCTTCGGTATGGCTCCATTCATCTATAATAAAATACCTATATCTTTGCGAGAATTGCCAACGTCGATGTTGCAGAGAAAGCTGAGAACCATATTGTTTGATAAATGTTATTATAAAATTAGCGAATTCATGACTGATAAATCTTTTATTAATTAAATTTTAATCATTATTTTTATCATTGACTAGACATTTTTTTTTTTTTAAATTTAATTCATGTGACATTTATATTATAATATTTGTAATGTTTGACATCTATTATTTATATTCAACTATTGATATTATTAATCTAAGATTGTAAATTAAATAAATAATTGCACGCCCTTTAAGGGTAGATTACATTGGATCCATTATATAATAACTATGACATCTTTATACATGTAATTCAGCAATAAATATACTTTGACTTTGACTTTGACTTTGGCTGTCTGCCGTTTCAAGAACTTCTTATATCTACCTAACTTGAATTTTACTTTCTTGCTGATATTCCAGTACTAAGTTAAATTTAACAAAATAAGGCAAAAGTATTCCTAGGTAATTACTTCAGCCAAGAAACTTCAGCGCGCTAAACTTATCTCGACTCCCACTATTTTATTTGTAACACAACTAATCAAACTAATTCAGTCAATTACTATTAAAACTAGATTGCTTGCGTCAGATAGGTTGATGTATCGAACCAAAGTACACGAGTGGCTATGATAAGTATGCTATGCGATATTGCTTACAGGTGATTATAATAAAATATTTTGCAGCCCACTATATTGCGACAAGAACACCTGAGAACCCTGACATGTGCTTCTCACCAACGAGATGGTTTTAGGTAACCGAGACAAAGGGGTCTCGGCCGAGAAGCGGGAACGCTATTATCATCCTCGCCGCGAGACGCATGGCAATACAACCTAATACCTACTCATCAATTTTTGGAGAATTTAGTACCGTATGAAAAATGAGTAAGTAGGTACTTTCTAGAACTAAGAATTAAGTATATCAGTTATCTAGTTGCCATAACACAAGCTCTGCTTAGCGTGGGGCTAGATAATGTTGTGTGAAATGTCCAGCATTTATTTTTTTATTTTGATTACTATATTAAGGCACTCAAAATATAAGTTTCATAGATATACAGATACAAGATGTCCCACGGCCATGCTACATGGAGAACAAGTACTCGGTTAGATTTTTCGCTACGACTACTAAGTATAAATACTATAATATAAAATTAAACCCTGAGAGTAGGTAGGTAGCATAAGTAAATAGGTACCTAAAGTAGCATAATTAAGTTTTTTATTTAATTTGATCGTTTGCAGTGGTCTTTATTAGATAGATCAAGTACTTCATTTGTATTGCTTAAATTTTGTATAATTATAATTTCTGTAAATAAAGTTTATTAAAATGTTGATCAAAGTTTATGTTTTGTATTTAATTTCAAATAAGCCTCCCATAGATAACTACTTCACTGCAAGTGAATGTTTACCCGAGCGAAGTAGGGTTCGCAGCTAGTAAATAACAATGAATAAACATCACACGTTAAATAAGTAGACCGTATAAGACGCGAAACGAAATGTAGGTAAGATAAGCCTGTTGTTATTATCATTTCACGATGAACGTGGGAAACAGCACACGTCATATCAAACAATAAATATTCCCGAAAAAATACCGGCTAAATATTATTTGCATGTAATTTTTTTTACCTCTAACCATCGCGCACGTTTCTGCTTACATTGTGACCAATTTGTGAAGTAAAAAGGTTAAACTTATTTATGTGTATACATATGTATGTAAATCAGCACGTTTGATCCATCAGCGTAGCGTAGCGCTTTGCTGGGCACATATTTCTGAGTCCTTCGTTACTATGCTCGCATTTATAAAGTCAAAGTCAATAGTGCTTTAGCCATTCGTATCACTAGAGTCATTTTGAATCGCCATATTAACTATCTGAATTTGCTCCTGTTTTATCTCGACCAAACCTAGACTAGGTACTTAGATAAATTAGAGCAACAAAAATACGGGACGTTTTTGAAATGATTTTTCTTTTCGGAACATTTTTATTTCAGTTCTTACGACAAATCCACGCGAGGAGACGGAGCGGTCTATTTTTAGGCCGGACACGCCACGGGACGACTTTCATATTTGTTAAAGTAAATACAGTGTGTTTTTTAAACTTCGCTTTTCTCATACAATAGTTACCGTTTGACAGCCCTGATTGCTCAATTTACACTTATTGCAAACCTTTCGCGAGATATAGAGAATAGCCCTGCGGATTTGCTTATACTGTTCCAGTTAAAAAAACACACTATTATCAACTCGATACCAGCTCTTCTAACCGTTCCTGATAAAAAGGGTCTTGACTTGACGGACAGACGTAAAACAAAATAATCCGATAGTGGTTGCGTTAGTAGATATACCTTTTGAGGTACGGAATCCTAAAAAGGCAAATCCACTGATTTATAACGAGATCTGCTGCGCTACTATATGTAGAGACGATGCGTGCTGTAGGTATGTACGTAACATATTCTTGTTGGCTTGTTCTTAAAAATTCAACAAATAATAAATACAAAATTGTGTAGTTTATTGAAAAAAAAACGTTATGATAAGTAGTGTGCATCCAAACCACGTTTAATCGTAAGGCAATGTGATACAGCTCTGATTTGGAAACCTTATGGTATATGTCCCCTCGTCGAACTTTTCGGCTGAATTATGTTTCAATTTTATCTGGTTCTTTGTTCCAAAATCTATAGCAATCCTTGCAAAGTCTTATCCGATTATACTTACAAAATCTGACTTGTATAGTTCATAAATGAATGAGAAACTATACATTTTTCCGTTCCGTCTGGCTCTAGCTTCCTTTTTCAAGTATTCATAAAACTTTGTAGATAAAATCGGATTAGACTTATCAAGGTACGTAATATTTTAGATTTTTGAAACAATGTACAGTTTTTTTACATTCATAGCACTACGCCTTAATTTGAGTTATAATGAACCCAAAATTCAAATTCCAAAGAGGTGCAGAGGTTTGAAGATTGAATGGAAAAACTTGTACACTGACAAAGTAGCGGATGATCCACTATATTAAAAAAAAGCTCAAGTTACCGAAATACTTGGTATATACGTTACGCACTCTGAAACAAGACGCCGAGGAATTTTTAATTAAATTTATTCGAAATTATTTACTGGGTTCAGAGGGATTTATATAACTAAGGTACCAGAGCTGTCTGATAGTCGAGACGTTGTACCAATATTAGGAAAATAGTTGGAAAAAAACGGTCAAAGAATTTAAATAATAACGCTCGCTGTTATGATCTAGAGGTAACACAAAAACTAAAAGTGAATTATGAGCAAGACTTTAGTAACAAGTCTCAATGGAACATTATGACGGTCACGTCCCGCGAGCCCTGCCGCAGTGGGAGGCGGGGCCGGGCCGGGCTGGGACGGGCCGGGACGGGACGGGCATGGAACGAGGCAGCCTTTTCACCAAAAATGCGATCTCGATGAAGTGATTTCGGCACATTGTGTGATTCATTATAAAAAGGTATGGGAAAGTTTCGGTTACTTTTATTGAAACAAAAGGACCCTTCGGCCCTTTACGCAAGTTTAGCACCCTTTTAACTCTTTTGATTTCAATTTTCATTTGGATTTACAATTTAAGGAGTAAGTATAAGTATTATATAGTAAGTTATTATTATCGTTACTATCACTGTAAGTATAAATATTGCGAGTAGACGACCTTCTTGAAACAGTACTTCACTAATAACACATTATACAAAGTAAATTGACTGCCGTGTTCTTGAATCTTACATCGTTTAAGTGTTCTACAACTCTATGAAAAAGCAATAAAACGTTGAACGTTGTGAACTTTTTAAATGTCAACTTGTCAATGAAAACCAATGAAAACAGATGATCAGTTACAGACGCTACAATTCATTGTAGCCCTCGCAATAAGGCTGCGTTTCCACCAGAGAGAAACGGCTTAGCGAGCGAGGTTTTTATACTTACGTACAAAACAAGCGAGATGCGAGCGAGAGAGTGTGCGAGGAATGTGTACGAGGAATGTGTTGCGAGGGATGTGTTGCGAGGGATGTGTGCGAGAGATATGCGCGAGGGGTGGACGCGACCGAGAAACTACTAGCAGCCAGCCTGAAAAGAGCCCGCTACGCATCCTCGCACCGCTCACCTACCTCGCACATCTTTGGTGGAATGGAAAGGCAGCCTTAGACTTTTGCAATGCCTACTTCTATCGACGTAGTTATTGCTTATTTTTGTGTACAGGAATCCTTGGGGACGTAAACTCGTTTGTGATATTATTTTGTAGGTTCTGAACCTACACTACTACATACTACTACATTACTATCGGACAAGCCTGGGGTTGCCGATAACAACCACTATGGGAATTTTTGTCAAACAAATGATAGGAAACATTGTTAAACGCACAAAAACAACGTACTTCTCCCTAGACAGAATGTTATAAACTAGCAAAATGCTGTTATAATAAATACAAAAGGTACACAGCAAAATTGTACAAAGATAGGTTCAAAGTTAACTTTGAAAGAAGACGGAGTACGCCAGCGCAGCGGCACAAAGCAGCGGCCCGTGAAATGCACTCCGACCGCTCCACAACCACAGTACCTACTTTTTTTGCACTCTTTGTAACGGGAAAAAACCATCTTCATATTAGCCGGCTCGAGGCATCAGGCAGGTTTCAAAGTTTATGCATTACATAAATTAAAAACTGGTCAAGTGCGAGTTGGATTCGTGTGGAACAAGGTTTCCGTACAAGTAGGCTACCATTGTATGGAACCAATAACCCAATTAGTCTTTTAGTCAATCCTTACCTACGCATTTACTCTTTACGAACATTTGCCGCTTCCCGTGGGAATATAAAACATATGAATAGAATATAATAGAAGAATGAATAGAATATATATTTATTTGTATACAGGAGTTATACAGAAACGGGTTATTCCTGAAATCCTCTTTAGAAATCCCCTTTAAGGGGAGAAACACATAACAAACTTAGACTAAAAGGAAACAGACCCGAAGGTACGAAGTGTAACTCCAGTAACAATATGATTTTCATTTAGGTTTTTCTGAAAATGATGAGTGAAAAACAACATTTAAGTTTAATTTCGTTTTCTAGTTTGTACTCCAAGATGAACCCCCTAAATTTGATTTCGTTTATTTACCCTATACCTACGTCCATGAGTGGTCACCTAACTTTGTGATACCTCCAAATTTCAACTTTTTTGGTTCGGAGAAATTAGGCTGTGACAATAACATACTAGAATGACCTTATAATAATATGTATAATGGTCCCATTGGTACCTTTTAAGGTACGGAATGATAAACGAAATGGAACGGATCCCTAAAAAAACTCCTTGACAAAGTTCATTGAAGTTACACTTTATTAAGTTTGAGAGTTTTTATTTCGGCGCCGAGTGGTGGTACACTGTTAGAAAAATTTCTGTAAAATTACATAAAAGTTCGGGCCACGTTCGTAGCCCTCACTTTTATGTGAAGTTACATGTTTATGTGATTATCCATTCTGTCTGTAAATTTACATAACCACTTTTTTACATAAAATGTGAATAAAATTTATGTGAATTCTATTATGTAAATTTACATAACTCATTATCCTATATATTTTTTTACATAAATTTCACATAAAATTATGTAATCCAAAATTACATATAATTATGTACTTCGATTTCACATCAAAAACATGTAAGGTGAATATACATAAATTATGTAAAAAAAATACATATAATGTAGGTAAATCTACACAAAAATGTAGATTTATCACATAAGTTTATGTAATTATTTCACATACATTTATGTAGCTTTACATATAATGTAGGTAAATCTACACAAAAATGTAGTTATTCCACATAAGTTTATGTAATTATTTCACATACATTTATGTAGTTTTACGTATATATAGGTAGAACTACACAAAAATATGTATTATTATCTACCTAGATGTTATGTAGATTTACATACACATACGTAATTCTACAGAAAGTGCAGAATTTTTACATACATTTATGTAGACTTACTACATATTATGTATGTAAATCTACCTAATAATTGTAATGTTTTTACATACATTTATGTAGTACTTACTACATATTATGTATGTAAATCTACCTAATAATTGTAATTTTTCACATATATTTATGTGATAAAATTACATTAATAAAATGTAATATTCAATACTACCAGGGGAATTTTACAGAATATTGTATGTGAAAATACACAATTTAAATGTGAATTTGCATACATTAATAGTAATTATGCAGCCAAACTGTAATATTCTTTCTACCAGAAAATTACAGATATTTTGTTCCTATCCATCGGCTTTCAGCATATAACATCAAGATCAACTTGATTGTTATGTCCTGAAGGCCCATGCGATAGAAATTACCAAGCCTGTAATTTACTGAAAGAAAGAATATTACTGTTTGAGTGTGAGCATAAATACCAATAATGTAGATTCACAAATAAATTGACTTCGTTTACAATATTCTGTTAATCATAAATACTAAATTTAAATGAAACCAATGTCAATTAGAAACCTGTATAGCTATATTGTCAATAAACAGTCAATGTATGTTAACTAGTTAAAAATAACACACTTATTGATAATACAATTTTGTACAATATTCTGTTAATCATAAATACATAATTTAAATGAAACAGATGTCATTTAGAAACTGGTATAGCGATATTGTCAAATGACAGTCAATGTATGTTAACTAGTTAAAAACAACACACTTAATGATGATACAATTTCAACAGATACAAAATGGTCGTAATATTGAACCTTATAACCAAAAATTTACATAACACAGTACCTAGCTAAAGTACGAAAAAAAGAATGTTACACAATAAGAGAGTGACAGCAACTTACTGAATGAAATACGATACAATTTTACCAATAATACAAAATCGTCCTAATATTGAACTTAAAAACCAAACATACAATTCAGTTGATATTGACATCAAAATTTACATAATACAGTAGCAAAGGTACTATAGAAAGCATGTTGTACAGTAAGACAGTGACAGCAAATTACTGATATACAGTGTATATAAAGTTCACAATACACAACAAACATATTTTTTTAAGAATGCGTGCTATCTATCACATAGTTAGATACAAGATAGATACACTAACCCATGATCTGAGGCCTTACCATGAGCTCTTATAGCTGTTCAGTGCAAAACTATTCAGTAGAAAATATTGGTTCACAATATTCTGTTAATCATAAATACTAAAATTAATCAAATAACAGTCAATGTATGTTAACTAGTTAAAAATAACACACTTATTGATGATACAATTTTGTAATCTCTTATGGATTCGGATATCCCCATACTGTCCCATTTAAAAAAAACACCCTGTATAGAGTGATAGATCAAGATTTATGTGAACATTACCGTGAAATTTTTGCTATTTTTTTTTGGAGTTGTAAATGAGGATCGAATCTTCTTTGGAATGAGTGTGATCCACGCTTCACTCTCTCCGCGTCCCTCTTCACACTGTGTGAAATTTCTTGTACAGTTGATTATTTAAAGCGAGCCCGGATTCCATCTGAAATTAAATAATACAGTCAAATAACTATCACATAAAACTGTTCTACCTATACAAGTTAAGGTATAACGATCAGAAAACAAACTGTACCTCATCTGTATAGCCTCAAAAATCCTTAACTTCTCCAACATATTTCTTGATTCATGTAACTGATCTGAAAGGAACATAATTGATTTACACAGTTTATTATAACAAATAATAACTATACCACTGCACATTCGTAGCCAGTAAAACTATAATATGTAAGTAGGTACACCATCAAAACCATATATGGGGGCATATGAAGGACTACAACATGCCCTAGTAAAGCAATAAGTAACATAATTTCTTACCAAATTAAGTATTTTCCAAAATAATTCCTACAGTCTCGAAATCTTCAGACAATGACAATTTATTTGTGATGGAAACGATCTCCCCAAATTCTTCAGTGTTACACAGTGTTGTACAGTTGTACTTGGTTCTTTGAAGCGAGCCCGAATCCATCTGAAATTTAATTATACAGTCAATATATGTCATATAATTGTTCTATCTGTACAGGTAAGGTATAACGATCAGAAAACAAACTGTACCTCATCTGTATAGCCTCAAAAATCCTTAACTTCTCCAACATATTTCTTGATTCATGTAACTGATCTGAAAGGAACATAATTGATTTACACAGTTTATTATAACAAATAATAATTATATCACTGCACATTCATAGCCAGTAAAACTATATTTTGTAAGTAGGTACACCATCAAAACAATATATTGGGGCAAATAAAGGACGACAACAAGAAAGGGCATGTTGAGATGACAGACAAAGGTCTTAAGTAAAACAATAAGTAACATAATATCTTACCAAATTATTAAGTATTTTCCAAAATAATTCCTATAGTCTCCAAATCTTCAGACAATGGCAATTTATTTGTGATGGAAACGATCTCCCCAAATTCTTCAGTGTTTTGTTCAGTTACTGCAGTACTAAGGACAATTATTTATTATCCATTAATGCATTTAGTTAAAACTTTATGTCCAAAACACAGAGGGTCAGAGGGTCTGAAAAAATATTAAAGCTATAAATCTATATTCAAACTAACGTTAATGATATAAATATTATAATGTCAGCATACATAACACTCCTAGACTGATCCTGATTTTGCTCTCAAGCTTTTGTTTTGAGCCAAATCAACTCAAATGTATTAAACAACATGAGTTCTTGTTTTAGCAAAATACACAATCACATATGTGAAATTTCTTGTACAGTTGTACTTGGTTCTTTGATACGAGCTCGAATCCATCTGAAATTTAATTATACAGTCAATAAATGTCATGTAATTGTTATATCTATACAGGTAAGGTATTACGATCAGAAAACAAACTGTACCTCATCTGTATAGCCTCGAAAATCCTTAACTTCTCCAACATATTTCTTGATTCATGTAACTGATCTGTAAGCAACACAATTTATTATATCAAATAATAATTATACTACTGCACATTCATAGCCAATAAAACTATATTATGTAAGCAGGTACACCATCAAAACAATATATGGGAGCAAATGAAGGACGACAACATGAAAGGGCATGTTGAGATGACAGACAAAGGTCTTGAGTAAAACAATAAGTAACATGATTTCTTACCTAATTATTCAGTATTTTCCAAAATAATTCCTACAGTCTCCAAATCTTCAGACAATGGCAATTTATTTGTGATGGAAACGATCTCCCCAAATTCTTCAGTGTTTTGTTCAGTTACTGCAGTACTAAGGATAATTATTTATTATCCATTAATGCATTTAGTTAAAACTTTATGTCCAAAACACAGGGTCAGAGGGTCTGAAAAAATATTAAAGCTATAAATCTATATTCAAACTTACGTTAATGATATAAATATTATAATGTCAGCATACATACCACTCCTAGACTGATCCTGATTTTGCTCTCAAGCTTTTGTTTTGAGCCAAATCAACTCAAATGTATTAAACAACATGAGTTCTTGTTTTAGCAAAATACACAATCACATATGTGAAATTTCTTGTACAGTTGTACTTGGTTCTTTGAAGCGAGCTCGAATCCACCTGTAATTTAATTATACAGTCAATAAATGTCATATAATTGTTCTATCTATACAGGTAAGGTATTACGATCAGAAAACAAACTGTACATCATCTGTCTAGCCTCGAAAATCCTTAACTTCTCCAACATATTTCTTCATTCATGTAACTGATCTGAAAGCAACACAATTTATTATATCAAATAATAATTATATTACTGCACATTCATAGCCAGTAAAACTATATTATGTAAGCAGGTACACCATCAAAACAATATATGGGGGCAAATGAAGGACGACAACATGAAAGGGCATGTTGAGATGACAGACAAAGGTCTTAAGTAAAACAATATGTAACATAATTTCTTACCTAATTATTCAGTATTTTCCAAAATAGTTCCTACTTTGAACATATTTCAGTGTTAATATCTCAATAACGGTGACTAAGAAAAACTCTACATGGTAGGCAAAAAAAAAATAACCAAAAAAAAATTTTGACAGTCCTTTTTTGTCGTGCTATTTGACTTACGGGCGCAGGAATTTTTGACAAAAACTTATCGACAACCAAAAAATTTTTTTACACCTTGTATGTGCTTTACGTCCTGTATATGACAAACTAAAAATAAATTCTACAAGGTACATTAATTGATGGCCGAGAAAAAAGCTACACGGTAGGCCAAAAAAAAAACAAAAAAAAATATTGTCACGATTTTGAAGAATTTTCCAAGTATTTTTTTTCTGCGATATATTGAGTATTTTTTCCTGAATGCCCCCTTATCGACAAACCAAAATTTGTTTTACACCTTGTATATGCTTAACACCCTGTATATGAAAAACTAAAAATTAATTCTACAATCTACAAGTTCTACGTACTGGGTCTGGGTGACATATTTTAGTAGCCCACGTGGAAACCGGGGCTTAGAGGACTTCATGGCATATCTGAGTTATCCCCACGAGTCTACATTCTACGATTTTGAATAGTTTAGGAGTAATAAATATTTTAAATCTATGCTATGAGGTCCCCAACCCCTGGTTTTTATTTGGACTACTATAAATAGACCACCCTGAATAAACATAGGTACTATTTATACTACAGCCCATTTAAACCGATACTTATTCTCAAACCAATCAACAAGTGAAAGCGACACAGGGAATCCTAGTGTGAGATCAGCCCCCCTATTCCCTAACTGAAAGTTACTCGGTGACTAACGTTTGACAAGTAAAATTACCATCAATTGCTCAAAATTATCATTAAAAATTGACAAAATGATGGTCATATTACTTGTCAAACGTTAGTCACCGAGTGACTTTCAGTTAGGGAATAGGGGGGCAGGACTATGTATGTGTCTGTTGGGTGTTATGTTATGGA
This sequence comes from Epirrita christyi, assembly GCA_951392215.1. NCBI lineage: Eukaryota > Metazoa > Arthropoda > Insecta > Lepidoptera > Geometridae > Epirrita > Epirrita christyi. The sequence continues at coordinate 308,123 of OX595837.1, forward strand.
TGTTATGTCTAAAGGCTGCTGCTGACGATGATGATGATGAAAGTAAAATTATAAAAAAAAATGTGTGGGTCAGACACCACGGCACACATACACATTGAAATTGATAGCAAAAATATACCCTCGCTTTGTATACTCAGCGGCTTGATAATGTAGTATGAATCATACTACATTATCAAGCCGCTGAGTATATGAGTATGATTGATGAAATAAATATCAGTCTATTCTATAATATCATATAATAGGTAAGGTATTCTATTCTACAAGATATATTCTAAGTAACTGTGGGTTCTAAATACTCACAAGATAGCAACAGTTGAATAATCATCTGATAAAATTTACCCTTTTCCAATAACTGGTTGATAGTTATTTCGTTGAGGCAAACTGCCTTCTTTACACTTTGGTCTGCGGACCACACTTTTATAATTGGCAATCATGCCAATTATGATTATAACTGCAAAGCCTGATTGACCTGTAACACAAAATACATCAATAGGCATGAGGCAAGCTAAGAAGGTACACTTATCAGAAGAACACAGGCAAGAGACAAACTTATCCGGAAAACCTCGTCAAAACTCCATCGACCAATATCTATCAGGAATCAGCGAAGGAGATTTGGGTTTACTCTGAAAGCTACAGTCATCGTTCCAATTCGCAATGTGAATGTGAAATAACCTAAAGATAGAGAGCCTGGACGAATTCATCAACCGCATAGCCGGCCGTGAATGGGTTCCTGCGGTCGAACAGGACCACCGAGGGAAGGCATACCCAAGGAAGCTGCTCCAAAGCGAGAGTGACGCCACGAGGCGCATATACAGCAGGCCTCACCCAGAGGCACAAGATAGGTACCGTGTCACATAGGCTAAACGTAAGGACCCCAGCAAGGGGCCAATGCCTGGTGGCAGTACCGGGTCCCCCCACTCGGGTGGGAAGACCCACGATATGTACGCACCGATAACCAAAGCCACACAGTTCTACATAGTTTTACGAGACTCATTATCAAGCGTCTACACATTTTTCACACGACAAAATGGCGTTTGATGTCTTCGTGTTTGAAGATAAAATAAAATTGTTTCTATAAAATAAGGTGTTCTCGAAGGGTCACAAACAATGCTAAATGTACTTACCAGCTTTGGAAATTTCACTACAATGTTCGTGGTAAATTTTCACCCGTTTGAAAAGACACAATACACTTAGTTGATTTGATTAGATTTCATTACCACGCGTTCTTTAAATAAGCTACACCGGTTAAAATGCAACTGAAATTATACGATATAACTCAAAAAACATTAGAAATTGAAATAAAATCAAAATGGACGAGGTTTCGTTTCGAAAAAGCAGAAAAATTAACAAACGAACGTGTTTGTACTGCCCCGCTGCGTGAGCTCACAGAAAATGAAAAATGTTGCCAGCAGGGCGATTTTAAAACGTTGGATCCGATCCGATTCGTTAATATTTCATTTCGATGTGGTAAGTACCTAACTAAAACAATTTCCTCTAGTAAAACACAGTAAAAAACAATAAATATTGTATATTACTGTGGTTTATTAGAGAAAATTGATATAAAATTGTTTTAGTTACTTACCACATCGAAATAATAACTAACTATCTTCATGAAAGGAGACTATTCACGCTTCATACAAATTTGGGCCAAAACCTGGAAGTGCCAGCCAATGAAAAAAATGTTATTTAACTATAGGGCACATTGGTTCGAGCTTATATTATTATGGCACTAAAACTAAGGAACCAATGTTTTGCCTGATATCGCAGTTTGAAAAATGCAATTTCTCATATATTGCAATGAAATATTTATATTTATATTTTAATGATATTTAGATGTGAACTTATTCAGGGACCCATTATCAACATTTTATACTATAGCGGTAATAATCTACGACCAGTCATTCAATTGTTTTTGATGTCAAAAGGACATGTTCCAAAATGACCTTTATCGATGTACACCAGACAAAGAATGGCGAAAAAATCAGTGATTATCGTAAAAATACTCTTACTCTAATTTGAAGCATAATTTACTGCACAGAAATGTTTAAAATTCGATAATTATTTACAATGGCAACATATTTTCCTGAGCAGGCATGACAGGGAATATCATGATTATTGCTCTGTGGTTGCTTGTTTTATTCGTTCGTTGGGAATAGTGTATCTACATAGAATGCGCTGCCTACGCTAGTTTTATTACGATCATCACATCAGTAAAAGTTCTTCAATTAAATTTTTTTATGCTTCTTGTCAAGCAGACAAGCTTACAGCCCACCGGATGGAAAGCAGTTACCGTAGCCAATGAAAGCCTGTAACACCAGAGGCATCACACGCGCGCTGCCAACCCTGAGACATAAAGATGATAAGTCTCATGTGCCTGTAATTTCACCGGCACCCGTACCCTTCAAACCGAAACACTGCAATGCGAACACTTCTGTTTGGCGGCAGAAATAGGTACGGTGGTAGTACTTCCCCGGACGAACTCTTCCACAAGAAGTTCTACTGCTAACAACTACTACTACATTTCGATTCTACGCGAAAATATTTTCCTTGCTCCAAGACCTTGGAGCCAAGACGTGAACGGAATGTAGTTCTAGTCAAAGTTGTCAACAGCTGTCGAAACATTTTACCACAGAGTAAATTGTATCCGCCCCGCCTTATTGTTTTGTCTTGTGTTGCTCACCGTGAGAAAGACATTTTAGGAACCTGCATTAAATGAAGCGAAATAATCAAAAAATTACAATGGGAAGAGGTTTTGTATACATTTAGCCACGTTTACACAAGTGTATGTACACCGACAAGGGCTAGGCTCCATATATCTTGGAACAACACCTTTGGACAGTGGTATGATATTTATTTTCAGTATATAGAGTTTAAGAGACAAACAGACACGCTCACCCTTGCACAATGATTGTATTTTTGTTTTTTTTTTTGTTTTTTATATTTGTTATTTTTTTGCATGCAACTCGCTGCAGGTTTTCTGTTTCGTGAGAGGACATGTGACTAGAAAGGGTGCAACCTAGAATATTGCACTATTTTGATGACTTATGTGGCGCCGCGGGTGAGCAGCCACCTGAGATGAGAAAGGTTGTGTGTTTGATTCCCGTAGCGGGGCAAAACGTAAGTTTCTTTATTGCTTGAGCTTTGAAAGCTGATTTGGATGCCATAAAAGGATCTACGCCACTAATCAATGAATTGTAAGAGTTAGCGATGCGTGTAATTGATTGATTTTTGACCATAATTTGTGCGATGGAATGGAACATGGAGCATAGCCGTATGGCGCGTACGTATTAGAGGAGCTCTCAATCCTGGAGCACTATAGTATAAACGGGCCACATCTCGAGATGATAACCTCTTTTCTTAAAAACCGTACACATCTAACATCTGTACGTGACACTAAATCAGACACTTTTTTATCGGATGATGTCACCGGTCCCAGGGCTCAATCATGAGAATTAACCTATTTTTAATACTTATCAATTATTTGACGATGGCCCATGTAGATGCGGACTATGTCATGTTTGCTGATGACGGGTGCCTTATTGTCTCTTCGGAAACACTTATACAGTTAGCTGACAAACTCAACAAGGTGATGAACGAAGTTGCTAACTGGTTCTCAGTGAACGGAATGACACTAAATATTGAAAATAGAAATATTGTTCACTTTCACTTGGGAACGAACAACTATGCCCATCAACTTAATGTGTCCTGTAACGGGTTTACAGATCCTCTAGCTGACCGTGTCAAACAAACGTTTTCATCCCTTTTCACGCCCTTAGAGGGTGAACTTTCAAAATTCCTTTCTTATTGCGCCAATACATCCTAAAATAAACAAACCCTGCAAATTTCATGTCTCTAGGACCAGCGGTTTAGGCTGTGCGTTGATATGTCAGTCAGAACTTTGAATTTTATATATACAGAAGAATAACGTTGCGTTGAGCGGAGCGTGCGGCCGCACGTAGTATTCACCGGTCTACCATTGAACGCGGTCGCGGGTGGTGCTCATGATAAAGAGGCTTCTGAACTCGGTCTCGAAACGTCAGCAAAAGTGACGGAAAACGGTGGTAATTAGCCGTTTTTTCAATTTAAAACGAATAACGTTTGTCATTTTTGCGAGCTATATGACTTGCCCATGGCCACTTCAGCTTGCTAATTCAGAGAGCTTTGTCGGTGACCTTGGTTTTTCTACGAATTTTCTCATTGTGGATTCTATCACGTAGTGAAACTCCTAGCATAGCTCGCGCCATAGCCTGCTGCACGACTTCAAGCTTACCTTACGACCAATAGTCAAGCAAATATACAAACCATGTATAAAAACCATTAAAAATATCTTTAATTTTTGATCAGATGTATGGGAAGTATATTTTTTTAAACTGCGATAGTAGCTAAACTATTGGTTCTACAGGTTTCGTGTAGTAGTACCAAATGCTCAAATTAATGTGCCCATCAAAATAACATCGTTTTTGTTACTGGCCGGCACTTCCGATTCTAGACCTAAAATGAATGGTCTCCTTTGTTAGTTAGGTAGTAAAAAAGTACGATATGAGCTAATTTAGTGCGGCGAGCGAGCAAGCGGCGCGGCAGAGTGGAAAAGTGCCTAGTCGAAGTCAAGAGAAATGTCTGCTCTCCGCTTTGGTGGAAATAACCTGCCAGCTTTGCAGGACATCTCCTCTCGTCTCGTGCTTTGGTGGAAACTGGGCCTAATGGCACCTGTTCGTTTTCAATGTTTTATGTATACATTTCGTAGGTACTAAAATATTTTTTGGTGAAAAGATAGAAACCAACCTGGCTTAATACCTTTAATTTTTTACTTCCATTTATTCTTTTAATAATTACCATAATCCACCTTTTATTTTTACACCAAACTATACTTACTTAACTGTTCTAATTGACTATAAAATTCACGATATTTTTGTCAATTCAATAAGTAGGTAAATGCCGTTCCCAAACCAATACCTACTAATATTATATTGCATCATCGCGTGACGGCGTGACCTTCGTTGTTGCTATGCTACTCAAGCTGTTGTCAGGTACCTACCTGTTGGGGCAATGTACCTAATAAACAAGTCAAAATATTCACAAATTCTTGTATTGTCATTAGAATATACATATGCAAAATTTCAAATTGATACTATAGTTAAAAATAGGTTAAAATAAGATTCTAAGATTTCAAGAAACGGAATAGTACATAGTAACAAGAGCACGACCTACCTTACTGCGGCTTACGGACGCTTCTGCTTGTAGGTATTTCTGTTCAAAATTCAATAAGAAAATTTGATTAAGTACTTACCTGGGTAGGTAAGTATGTACAAGATTTGATTGTTAGACAGCGACTACAGACAGCTGTTAAACTGAAATACCTAGGTAGGCAGGTAAGTAGGTACTTGTACTTACGCTTAACACGTTTAATAATAATTGTATAAGTAAGTACTCACCTAAGTAAGTAAGTAGTAAGTACCTACCTATCAGAAATTGCTGTTTTACTTGTACTTTGAATTGAAAATTATCCTCCAAATCAAAACAAAAGACCGACCAAGTGCAAGTCAGACTCGCGCACGAAAGGTTCCGTAGGTACCTACCATTATCTATAAAAACAGGCTAAGTGCGAGTCAGACTCGTGCAACGACTAAGGTTTCCGTACCATTATCTATAAAACCGGCCAAGTGCGAGTTGAAATCGCGCACGAAGGGTTCCGTACCATTAAGTATCTATAAAAACGGCTAAAAAATCACGTTTGCTGTATGGGAGCTCCCTTAAATATTTATTTGAAGTATTCTGTTTTGTAAGTATTTGTTGTTATAGCGGCAACAGAAATAGGTACATCATCACGGTTCATGAGATACAGCCTGGTGACAGACAGACGGACGGTTGGATGGCCAGCGGAGCCTTAGTAATAGGGTCCGTTTTCCCTTTGGGTACGGAACCCTAAAATTATGTTTTTTTTTGTCAAAATTTTGTCCTATGTACAGTATCATTAGAATTACATATATACGCAAAGTTTCAAATTGATACGACGATAAAAAATAGCTTAAAATCAATTTCTTAGAATTCTAGATACAGAATAGTACATAGTTAGTATGAAATTTACCGAACCGTGGGTTTTTCAGAAATTCCTGTTTAAAGCTAACCAATCTCTTCAGTATATAAATGCGGGACAAAATATGTTTTTATGTTCTGCAAATTAGGTAAGTATTTGTTCCGGGTCTGCATGAGTGTTATCGGAGCATGGTAGGTATATACCTACATGGGATCAAGACTACGTTTGCGGCTGTTGGGTGTTATGTTATGTTGTTATACTCACTTACATAATAAAACTTACTTACATCATACTTACATAGTTCTGACCCCATACTGCTGGGATTCCCTGTGACGTGGGTATCGGAACTACGAGTATCATGGTAAGTACTTATTACCCAGACCCGGAACAAATATTTGCAGATCATGCAACCATTTGTCCCGCAGTGGAAATCAAACCCGCACCTCTTGCCTCTCAGCCGGCTACTTGCCCGCCACGCCAAGGAGGATGTCAGATTTAGGAGTGTGTTATTTATTACTTACTGAAAGAAAGTGTTAGCCGAGTTGGTCGTGGAAAGCAATGGCTGCGATGAGCTCACCACTTGTCACGTTTATGTTCCAGCGATTGTGTAACCCACGGTGAAAAGAGGCCCTTTGAGGCGTGTGTTTATGTATGTTTATGGATGCGATTAGAGCCCGATTTACATTACAAGCTACTTGAAGTCACACGCTTGCGAACGATAGGTAGGTACTTACCTATAGATTAATTGTCGCAGAAAATAATCAATCCTTAAAATTTACATGTGATATAAGTAGGTACTTACTTAATAGAACGATGGATGAGAGATTGTCTGGACGTCTGAAACCATAACTCATTTACTATCTTGTCAACTGTTGGTACCTACCTACCTACTGTTGACCTTGTGGCTATAAAATCAATTTGCTACGCGGTTGTATCGGCCGTGGAGGGAACCAATCGAGCCGCAGACCTCACCTGACATTACACTGATAAATACCTACTTTTCCTACCAACTGTACTGAGAGCTATACCTACTTACATACTGTACTGGGAGATATCTAGATGCCTAGTTAGGTACCTAGGTACCTACCTAGTGGCTACCAGAACCGGCTGAAACGGAAGGAGCTGCCCGGATCTACCTGTACGTGATGCAAGGGGAGTGATACTAGACAAACGGAATCAATTCTCCGTCTGATCAAGACTTACTTTGGCGACAAGTACAACTCCGTCGACCCCTTACTTCTCGTTTACTCCCAGCGTCCCCCACCTGTCTGGCCCCATTGGGGGACGATGGGAGAAAAAAGTGCCAACGTTCCCTACTTGTGACAACGTGCAGAAATTTAATATTTAACCGTAGGAGAACTTTTTTTCAGTTTTTAAGTGTCCATTATGATGATCACTGAACACGATTCTGCTGTCAGAATTAAAAATAGTGGCTGCCATTTTGAAATTTTTTGTTGCCGAACCAATTGCTTTCAAAATCTATATCTGAGGGTCCCTGTGATCACTGAACAAGAAACTGCTGTCAGAAATTTAAAAAAGTGGCCGCGATTTTGAACTTTTTTGTTACCGGACCGATTGCTTTCAATATCGATATCTGAGGTTCCCTGTGATCACTGAACAAGAATATGCAGTCAGAAATTAAAAAATTGCCCACCATTTTGAACTTCTTTGTTACCGAACCGATTGCTTTCAAAATCGATATCTGAGTTTCCCTGTGATCACTGAAAAATAATCTGCTGTCAGAAATTCAAAAAGTGGCTGCCATTTTGAACTTTTTTGTTACCGGACTGATTGCTTTCAATATCGATATCTGAGGTTCCCTGTGATCACTGAACAAGAATTTGCAGTCAGAAATTAAAAAAATTGCCAACATTTTGAACTTCTTTGTTACCGAACCGATTGCTTTCAAAATCGATATCTGAGTTTCCCTGTGATCACTGAAAAAGAATCTGCTGTCAGAAATTTAAAAAGTAGCTGCCATTTTGAACTTTTTTGTTCCCGGACCGATTGCTTTCAAAATCGATATCTGAGGTTCCCTGTGATCACTTTTCTGACAGTAGAATCGTGATCAGTGATCATCATAATGGACACTTAAAAACAGAAAAAAAGTTCTCCTACTGTTAAATATTAAATTCCTGCACGTTGTCACGAGTGGGGGACGTTGGCACTTTTTTGTCCCAACGTCCCCCAGTGGGCCAGACAGGTGGGGGACGCTGGGAGTCGTGTGTTTTAGCCCCTTAATTTTAAACTCAAACTCAATAACTCTTCCTTGTCATATCTTCTTATCTATTAAACTATTACCTATATACTTTCTTGGCTATCTTATTTCATTGTTCACCTGCAACAAGACAACAGTTCAATCTAGCGTATATAAGAAGCAGCATGTAAGTCTAGTGCTGAACGATAGTTCATATGCGTATGAATACTGTTGCGTACGCAATACAATTATTATAAGATAGATGTAGAGATAGAGGAACAAAATTGTTGTATTTATCTACTTAGGTAGTACCTACCTACCTACCTACCTAACTAGGTAGGTAACTATCTTAAGTACTTAAGTAAGTATAAGTACTTACCTACCAAAAAGGAATTACATAGTAGATACCATCAATAGTTCCTAAGTATATTCTAACGGTACCTACTACGGTAAACAAATTAAGTAGGTTATATGTACCTACTTAAATATTTTATGAACCTAAGCATTGCACATAATTATACCTACAAACTCTCTAAACTCGCTTGGCAACAAGGGCACCGGCGTCGGCGGCGCGGGGCAGTCTAGCGGCCAAAAAATGCGCGCGCCACGCCACTGCCTGGCCGGTGGACAGATTGGAAACTAGGCGACGAATAATGCCTAAACATTAATTATAATAATCATTAAATTTTGTTTTTTAAAGGAGTTTGAAGGTGTTTTTAATAGGTAAGTATATTATTACTGGAGATAACTGGATGTGATTCATTTCAATTCAAAGTAGGCAGGTAAGTAAAAGTAAGCAGGTAGGTACTTCAAACGACAATTTATTGCGAAGATTTTAGTACTTAGGTTTTTTTCTCTGATCCCAGTTGTCCCGTTGGGATGTCCCGTAGCGGGACTAATGGGATTTTTTTGTTCCAATTGTCCCGTAATGATTTGGATGAAATAATCCCATTAGTCCCGTGACACCTAACGATGCGGTCTACTTACAATGATAGGAGGGTCTCTTATCACACTGGTTTTATCATAATAGCTCACTAGCGCAGGGTTACCCAGAAAGAACCAGTGACACGCAAGCCGAATGAACGAACGTCCGGAGTAGACATACCTTATAATACCTACAATCGTATCTATCTAGTGATAGAGGAATGTACCTACCTATACCGTAATCGTATATACAAAATGTAATTAATTTGAAAGTCAACTCAGTATTGACTATTACATAGTATTGTCTGCTGGTATTGAATTTTTCAGAAAACTTCGTAATACTTCCAAATTCCCTAGGATTCCCTGGGAATGTCTGCAAAGTTACCCCTTGAGCGACTGTAGTCACGGCCATTTAGCAAATTGTAGGTATGTAAGTAACTATTTATGATCCATAGCAACTACTTGCAAACCTCAAGGCTTCGCCAATTTTCGTAACTTTGCAAAAGGCTCCTTAAGGTATCCGAAGGCAAAGGCACCAACAGTTTGACTGGATTATACCTAGCCATCTAGCGAAATACCTTCTACATGCAAACTAATTCGATTGCTGCTTTAGTTAATATTTCACTAAAAGCTGAATGCAGAATGAATCAAACTCTGGGTGCCATTTGTTTAACAGAAAAATATAAACATAAATACCTACCTACTAATGATTCTAGGACTACCTTTTAGGTATTTTCGGCACTAAGTACCTCAAGTCATTAATTTTTTTCATATTTTTTTATAAAATCAGTAGATTTAAAAAATGAGAATTAGCATTGCAAATGTACGATAGCAGAGATTCGGTATAACTTGTTATCTAATAATTACATCATGGTACGTGAAATTAATTTTGTTATGTAAAAAATACACTACAAATGTAAAATTTTCCATAAGGGTTTGTGAAAATACAGAATGACATGTACATTTGCAGTAAGCTGTAAATATACATACAAAGTATGTAAAAATAACACAAAACAAGGTATAAATTACATCTAACATGTAAAAACACATTTAACATGTAATAAACTACATATGCATATGTGAAATTACAGAGTTTCTGTAAAAGTCAATTTATTTATGTAATAGTTACATCACGGTACGTGAAATTAAATTTGTTATGGAAAAAATATACTACTGCAAATGTAGTTTTCCATACGGGTTTGTAAAAATACAGAATGACATGTATTTTTACAGTAAGCTGTAAATATACATACAAAATATGTAGAAATTGCACAAGACAAGGTATTAATTACATCTCACATGTAAAAACACATTTAACATGTCATAAATTACATAAACTTTTGTGAAATATATAGGTATTTATTGCACTACAGCAGAAGTATGTTGTTTTCCTTTTTTTTCTGTAAAATCTGTGTAGCTTACTATGTAGATTTACATAAAAACTTTAAAATCACAGAATTTATGTAAAAAGTTAAATTTTTTGTGTGTTATTTCCATCACAACATGTGAAATTACATATACGATCAGTTTAATTCCAGTTTTTATGTAAAAATTCACAAATTACCATGTGTTATCACATATTTTGTGGAAAATCTGTACAAAAATACATAAATTCTGTAAAATATTCGAGAAATATGTGATAATAACGCAAATTATGTAGAATTAACGAAAATTATGTAATTCTACTGATTTTTCTGTAGTTTCTCCCGATTATTTCGGTAAATTCTCATTTTTATGTAAAAATTTTGCATGTAAATTTACATTTTTTCTAACAGTGTAATTGTTTTAGCTTGTTGATAATTCGATGTAGGAGTTAGACGCCTCATCGCTCGCACAATATTATTCTACTTAGTTAAAATAGAATAATATTGAAAGTAAATACTCACCCCGGCATGCGGCATCGCCCATTGAGTCTATTAAAGCCCACGCTCATCACGGCAGAACAATTAATTGACAAATGACGTGATGATCACGCTATTAAAGACCAATACGAAGTCGAACATTCTGAAAGACGCGCGACGCTTTCCTTTGTTGAAGAGCTCTTTATTTGAAATGAAAAAAGTTCTCTTTCGAGATCGGTTACATACAGTTGAAGTTATTGCACACGTTTCGCTTCGCGCGTGCGATAAACAAATTGCTTATTAAAGCTGAATTTGTTCTCGAAGAGTTTCTCGTTGACGAGGGTGGGTGGCAACAACGCCACGCATTAGGCTCGTGCGGCTTTACCTGTCTGCTGAAGTACCAACTCTAATGCGTTTCGGAAGTGGGAAATCAGCCGCGCTAATCCGCGCCAGTGCTCTCTATGTTATTGGTTTACTTTGAGCCGACACATTCACGCAGATATAAATAGGTACCTACCTACCTGAGCAGATTACATCTGGCGAACGAATTTCTTGACAACTTTACAGCATAAGCTATATCTATCTATTTATTTTGGAAAAAGTTAGGGGATTTTGAAATTTGCCCGACATTTTTATTGACTCTCTAGGACTCAAGGTTTGCTGGTAGAAAACTCTTTAAAAGGTTGAGCTCGCCTTTGTACATGTCTTTTATTAGTTTTCAGCAGCCTTTATAGTCCACTGTCCACTGCTGGATGAAGCACGTAGTACTCTCCTTAGTCTGTGGATGAAGCCTCCTCTCAATGGAGGGAATTGCCATAATTATCACGCTGTGGCAGGCGGATTGGTGATCTACCCATCCCCTGGTTTTAATCCCTTACTCGGCTTTTACGACATCCACGGGAGGATAGGGAGAGGTGTATTCTGAGGCCGGACACACCACGGCGCTTTTACAATTACCTACTTGTTTGTGTGTGCGATAAAGAATGATAGGTGTAGTTGACATATAATTGAGAATAGGTAAAGAAGTATATCGGGTGTGTGCAGGGTCAAAGGGCTACCTCTCGGCTACTTCAAAGGAACCTCAAAGGCTACATGTAGGAGATAGGTATAATATGTAATGCAAACAAGCGTCCTAACTAAACACCCGCGGGTCCGGGCGCCGAACATATCGTATCGTATTGAACCTTTATCGAACGGACACACGGGGCGGCACAGACGCCTCAAACACGATAATACCAAACAACAACAGATACCTAAATAGTAAGCAGATTAATAGTATTCAACTTTATAAATCTGATATAATTCATGAATCCAGACACTTTGGTTATATTGTACGTGGTTCCCTTTCTGTGCATTACCGACATATCTTTTTTCCGCAATACAGCAAGGTTATCTGGAAAATAAAGCTTATTAGCATTAAGTTCGCCTTTATACTACTTTTATGAGCAAAAGAGTGTTCTATTTATCTACATTGATGGTGTCGATTTGAGATTGCACTCGCTAAACTTAAAGCTAACTAAAACTGACATAACGCGTGTCGGCATTTGAAACGACACTTATCTATTTCTAAAATTCTGTAAAATAGAAAGTTTGACGTCATCGGTCATTTTAGATAATAAACTTAGCAAGTCTGCATTTGAAACGCAATAGCTATCTGTCAGTTTGGCGTAATATTAGGAAATTCCTTACTAATTTAAAAGCCACCTGAAAAGGTCCCTTCTAAATAAGCAAATTATAATAATTCCAATAAAAACCCGTTTTACCGAAATATACACGAAGAATTCGTTGTTGCGGTAGTGATTGATGCTTCAGGCAGATATTCTAAGAGTGATAGATGCATTTAACTTGGGTTATAGAAGTCCCCACTGATATGTTTACGTGTTTCAACACTAGAATTCTTCAGGAACGAGAGAACGCTCGTGCGAGACGCATCTGACCCATTCAACATTAAAAAAATGTATTTTAATTGGCTGGTTCCTAAAATTGTAGGCTAACTTCTACGTAACTATACAAGGTGCTATATAATTCCCCTATAAGCCCGAGGGGGGGTTATTTAGTCCAAACTTTTGATTACTTTTACATGTGCAAAGGTTCAATACATCGTATTTGAAATTCTCATACAAAAATAAAATTATTAATATCATAGAAGTTAATGACAACCCTAAGTGTTTGTTTACTTTTTGCGTATCAGCTGTTACGCACACACTAACATTGTGTTTTATGTTTGTTGTACACACGCACACTCCTATAGCAATGGACCCACATGCCACACGAACTTGAATTCTTTTACCACACTGGTTCTTACACCATTGGTGTCGAGACGAAGTAGTAGTAGGTATTAGTGGTTAGAAATTACGGTCAAATCTATCATTTTTTACGTTGATATTACGCACTTAGTAGGAACTTGTCGAAGTAGGTAAATAATCACTGAAATTTCACACTTTAAGAAACAATGGTATGAAGACAAGTTTTGGTTTATGATTAAAATAAATAACATACCTTTTTTCTCACCTCCTATGCCAGAGTAGGGACACGACCAATCCTTCACCGGGTATAACCGGTTCACCACGGTACCTATTATCACAGGTTCACAACATTTATCACAATCACAAATGAATTTTGACATAATTGACTGTAGGTAAGTAGGTATCACTGGGTTATTAACAACTGAATTTTGGCACGATTTTATCACTTTTGTTAAAGTTAACAGTATCCATGAGGGAAATCCACTTCACAGGAAAGGCTCGATGTGGCTTCCATCTCGAAGGACGCACATCTCTGCTCTGCGGATCACGGAACGCGTTGCATTCCGGATAATTTCAGGTGTGGTCTGACAACGCCATAATTATTTTTTCTCTCATGGTCTCCGCTGATGAGCTTTCGGTACGATACACGATTCCCTTGAGGTAGCCCCACAAGAAAAAATCCAGCGCCGTCAGGTCAGGGGAGCGTGGTGGCCATCGACAGCTCTACGGGTTCATGTTGCTAGGCCTCCCTCGCTGGTGCGCCGGTAAAAGGATCCCATCGAGTGAAGGCGGTTCACCAGTCCAAGGAAGCAGCCGTACGATGGCACTGGTCGCTCTGGATGTTGTTCTCTGTACAGCTCTCGAGCTGCCACTTAATTATTATTTGGTGCTCTACCAACACACAACACCATGTCATAGTATTCGGCGTTAGAATACATAGTACCTATTCGAAAGATTTCTCGAAAACATCTTGCCACGACCGAATGCAACATGCGACTGACGTGAAAATGTATCACTCGACCAAAAACACTTAGATACCTACGCATAATAATTTTTTAGGGTACCATAGCTGGATAACCTAGATTAATCAACCAGGTTTCGGCTCGAAGTCATCAGAGAGTTTATCTGAGTGAATGCAAAACGCGACTAGGTAGGTTCGTAAGTCTACTAAATGCAACGCAGTTATGTTTTACCTACCTACTTATTAATCTAACAGCAGTAAAGTAGGTACCTACCTAATTTAATCATCTTCCTTCAACCAACTTACAACCTTACCAACCAACTTCAGAAGTAGGTACCTAGCTAAGTGCCAAGGTAGTACCTACAATAAGTACCTACCTACATACCTACTTCGTGTGATGGAGTTCGTTATGTACTACCACAATAAGTTTGTCTCTTATCAAAGGTACCTATGTAAGTAATCTACTTTACGTTTAGGTCCTACTTGTTTATCAATGATGACGTGCTGTTTGCTGTTTGTTTTTGTTTTTTACGAGTCCTTCCCCATAGACTCCATTGGAGGGATTTGCCATAACCACCATGCTTGGCAGGTAGATTGGTGAACGCAGTATTGATCTTCAGTATTCAGGTGGATGCTGCTGTCCATCCTCTGGTGTAATCCCTTAGTCTGCTTTTGCGACATCCACGGCAGGGGACGAAGGGGCCTATTTTTAGGCCGAATACACCAAGGCATATGCATGCGTCGGCTAGTTATGGCGGTTGCTCGGTTTAGTACCTACCGAACTTTATGTACTTTACCTACGACCTGATCAGATATGTACTTACTTGGTACTAGGTACTTAGACATTTGGCTTGGCAGTGTCTAACTAAGCAAGCACCTTACTTGTGGGTCGTAAGGTACCTAAGTACAAAATCAATGAGCGTGCAAAAAAATTTAAACTACGGAACCTTTTTATGTAATTTAACATACGCGGCGGCATTTTCAAACAACTTCTACAGAGCGCGCCGCACTTTGTCGGCGTCTTTGTGGGTTTTGGCGCTTGCACAAGTACTCTTGTCAAAGAAATGCCGTCAGCCAATCATATCACAAGGCACCATCAAAGACACTTCCCCATTTAATATGATTGGTTATTTTTTTTCATTGCAACCAATGAAAGTACGTCGGTCTGTTTGATTTGTAGATAAGTTATGAGACGAGTCACTTTTGAGTTTAAGTGCCTACAAAATTGCAGTTTATTATTTTTAGTAAACTTATTTGTTATCTCTTGTCAAATTACTAAATTGAAACAAAAGTGATGGTAAATCTACATGTTTTAAATTGGAGAAATACGAAACTCACTAAAAATACTTTTTTTGCCATTTAGTAAATTACATCTCGTAATCAAACTAAAATAAATCTTTAGATCACATAATAATAATGTTACATTTTAATAATATCTTTGAAAAAAAAACATAACTTACTCACTGAGTCACCTCAATATTAGGCACTTTACTAGTAGGTGCCAGTTCTGTTATTTCATCCAGAGTTCACACAGAAAGGTCAAATAAACAGCTGTTATAGGGCTGCCTGATGTTGTGGTAGGTACATTTCTGGAGGAAAGTTTACGAGGCATTTCACCAATGAAAAACTTCCAAATTTGAAAAGTGGTAGAACAAACGTTGTTCACCATGACATGCGGAACACCCTCCCCCCGGCCTTATAGGGACATTATGTAACACCGTGTATAGGTACCCTAGGTACCTACAAAGTAATTTAAAAGTTTTTATTTATCCTGCCCTAAAAACAATAATATGGTGATAGCTTTTGTTACCGTGCTGGTCTCCAAAGAGGATACAATAACTAAGACGACGGGGGGAAGGGACGCAAGGGGATTGACCGCACCACCATGTGTGGTACTTAACACCAATACCTACCGCGAATTCGAATCGGTCTTTTTTTTTAAACTACTTGGCAAGCAAACATTCATACGGTCCACCTACCAAAAAGCAGTTACCGTGGTATATGGACGCCTGCAACATGCCACAGAGGCATCACACGCACGCTGCCGACCCGGAGACATAAAAATGAAAAGTCTCATGTGCCTGTAATTTCACCGACACCCGTACCCTTCAAACCCAAACACATCAATGCGAACACTACTGCTTGGTGGCAGAAATAGGTACGGTGGTAGTACTTCCCCCACAATTTATTTTGTGTTTCCCCGGATGAACTCTTTCGCAAGAAGTTCTACTACTAACAACTTCTCAACTTTCCTTTGTCTAGGAGGTTCATATTTGTATCACATGTAGACAATAACAGAGGCCTCCGCACCATGGAGGTCGGTATTACATAAATGTTTATAACAAACACAGATAATTACATGACGGCGCTAGCTGGGCGGTGCAAAGAGTATTTAAAGTTTAAAGTCTTACGAGCTGTTTACCCGATTGGGCTTTTATCAATTTGTTTGCAGATGATACCCATGTAGGATTGAAAGAAAATACTAAACAGCAATTAGAGCATAGAATCGATAATTCAATCCATATAATGACAAATTGGTTTGAAGCAAATGGAATCATATTAAACGCAGACAAAAGTATAGTTATGAGGTATCAAACGAGAAACACAAAGTTAAAAGATGGGGATGGGACTAGGGAACATGTTTTCCTTGGATATACTATGGATCACTCTATTAATCATGTAGCGCACATTGATAAATTATGTAAAAGGCTAGCAAGTGCTAATTATGCTCTTTTAAAATTAAAACCTATTATTGACAAAAAAACACTAATCACAATTTACTACGCTTATGTCCATTCAATAATTAGCTACGCCATAACGGTATGGGGAAATAGTTCAAATGTAAATAAAGTTTTGATCTGCCAGAAACGATCTATAAGAATAATATGTGGGCTAAGGAAGAGAACATCGGCAAGGAAATATTTTGAGCAAAATAAAATAATGACGGTGATATCATTGTACATATATAAAAGCCTTTTAGAAATTCATCAAAATAGAGATAGTTATTTAAAAAATAGGGACATACATAATTATAATTTAAGGAATAAGGACAAACTACATCAACCAAAAGTAAGGCTAGCGAAAGTTCAAAACAGGGGGATTATTCTAAGTTAAAATTGTATAATAAATTGCCAGCGACATTAACAAATTTGGAACATATGTCGGAATTCAAAAGAAAAATAAAATTATTTCTGGATGGACTTGCATTCTATAGCTTAAGTGAATTCACGAATTTAAATTTGTCGGACTCGTCATTCATAATTATTGGCCAAAAAACTATAGTTGCTTGACTTAATGTGTGTGTAATTTGTAACGTATTTAGATTTTATTGACATTATTTTTTATTGTATATTATGTGGCTTGCCTAGTGTAACAGCCTTTGTTGCAAGGCCAAATAAATGAATATGAATAAGTGGATGGCGCGCTGGCGATGCTGTCAGATATAAAATATAGTTCATCGTTTCCTTATTTAGTTGTGAACGCTATGAAAAATACAGCTGCAGGCATAACTATCTTCAAATAAACCAAAAACTATGAGAAAAGTATATTTTTCAATACATTTTCAGTAGTTTCACTGGTTTGCAAAATAACCGATAATATTCGGAAATTATGTAATGACCCCACTCTGTGTGCTAACAGCTTTATACGCCAAGAAATAGAATCACTAAATTGTCTATGGTTTACAACATCATAAGGGTCCAGTACAACAATGTTTACCGGGCTCTTATGAGGTTGCCGAGGTACTGCAGTGCTTCGAGCATGTTCTCTGAGGCGAGAGTTCCTGATTTCTTCGCTATAATAAGGACAAGGATCGCGGCTTTCTGGGATCGACTAAGTCGCTCCAACAACACCATCCTGAGGGCTGCGTCTGACTATCTGGCCAATCCTATATATAAGCACTGGATTTTCGTCCATCAGGACGGAAATAAGAAATGACCCTGACGCAGTAAGTGTCTTATTTTATTTTTATTTTTTATCTTAATTAATTTTGTGTTTATTAGTATTTTTGTGTGATATGGGGGTGTACACTGTACAGTGCCTGAATTAAACGGATTTTATTTTATTATTATTATTTATTTATTTACTCAAATAAGGCCAACCAACGGTTGACGGTGTCAACCGTTGTTTATTTTAGTAAGAAGGAGAAACTCAAATGCAGAATTTCTAAAACTTAGCTTTAAAATTAACTTTAGCTATAGAGAGTGGTAATGTCAAATCGACACCATTGTTTGTTCATGAGAGCGCGGTACCTATCCTTTGCTCTCCATCCGCGTCAAGTAACTATTTGTTCGACAGACTACATCATGTATTTTATTTCGAAAGCGCTGACAGTCCCTTGACAGAGGTGATTCGATACAAGAGCTAGATTGCAGCTACGATTAAAAACAGTTAATGAAATAAATAAACGAAAACATTGCTCTATGACGCAAAGCTGAAATTCACAGTTGAATTCGTTGAGAGTAATGAGAAAATGTCACAATGGAATCCTTCTCAACTGACGATACTACACGGAAATGTGATTATATCGAAATTCGACCGAAACTTGAACGTTTGCAATGAATTATGTAGTAATTTAATGGACGCGTTTCTCTTCATTTGTTTCAATGATGTATACATATCACAATCAATGTATATCACTATCCTACTCTAATCAACGGTCGCCATCAATCCAAAGTAGACTAAATTGTTATTATGATGCGAGCAGAATACTCATTTTCAGTCTATTCACAATTCATGCAGTCTCGATTCGGTCAACTTTCAGTGTGGTTTTAATATAATTACGAGATTGGGCTACTGTTTGTAGGATAGGGTTTTATATTATACAGGACGTTTTTTTGAAATGGGACAGTATGGGGATATCCGAATCCATAAGAGATACGGGAAAACTGTCTTTGGAACCTTTGCTCATTTTGTATGAAAATTATTTTGGCATAGTTATTTTTTTGGTCAAGCGCGAGTTCTCCTTAAAAATTAGTAGTATTGATCAAAAATTTAAAAAAAAAACTGAGCAGCAGAAGTTAGTAAAATTTTATAAAATGTTTTCTCATACAAATTGTAAGTAATCTGGTACCTACGTTAATAAAACTATTGCAAAAAAATTTCAAAATGGCCTCCCTCTTGCTGTTTCCAGGTATGGGTACGTTTCAGAATACTTCTTGTGCCCTTAGATTCAAAGATTCAAAGATTCAAAGATTCAAAGATTCAAAGATTCAAAGATTCAAAGATATTTATTTGCAGAAAACATGTGTAAAAAGATGACAAGAATATAACAGTGAAACAACACGCTTGACCGGTTACGGTATGCAAATTAGGTAGAGAGATGGCATGCGTATAATCTAAACTTAGACAAAGATTTTCTTATTAAAGTTTGACTAAGTTCTACAGCTCTGATTTTTCTCATTTCACGAGACCATCAGAGCAGTAGAACAACATTCACCACACATCTTTGTCTAATGCCACTAAAGATGTTCTGAAACGTGCCTGTACCTACCGACTAAAACCTCACGGTGTTCCTTCTCCGCCGCTAGTGGCGGGAACACGGGAACGCTTTCGCACACCTCCGCGAACCCGCCGCGGCCGTCCGTCGCCGGACCCTCCTCAGGGGCTCCGCCCCGTTACGACACCCAGAACAACCATGGCGTGCCGTAACCACATCCTCGGGGACCCAACCAGCAAAGTGAGCGCCCAGCCATCCCCGTGACCGAACGCTCGAGGTCCCCCTGCGACGGGTCTGATGAGTGGCCCCATCGCCTGCCACTTGTACCGCTCCATACTGGGCTTAGACGCAAAGCCCGTAGGAGCGGTCCACCTCCGGTTCTTCTTCGCTTCACCATGGTCCACCAAGCCACGGTTACTGAGCCCCCCCGCCACGCCAAGGCGGGAACCCTCGGGGGGGAACGTGCCTGTACTTGGAAACAGCAAGAGGGAAGCCATTTTAAAAATTTATTGCGATAGTTTTATTAACGTAGGTACCAGATTACTTACAATTTGTATGAGAAAACATTTTATAAAATTTGACTAACTTCTGCTGCTCAGATTTTTTTCTTCCGATACAATGAAACAATCATTACATAAAACTGAGTCGATACGCATAAAACAAATTTTAGATCATAACTACTCATTTTTATGGAGAACTCACGCTTGACCATAAAAATAACTATGCCAAAATCATTTTCATACAAAATGAGCAAATAGTTCCAAAGATAGTTTTCCCGCATCTCTTATGGATTCGGATATCCCCATACTGTCCCATTTAAAAAAAACACCTGTATATGCCTAATTTACCTAAGTTTAACACACCGGATCCAAACACATACATTTATTTTTGCCTTAACAATTATTATCGATTTTATCGACTTGCATGGCTTTTCAAAACAAATGGTAAACACATTGTTTTAGAAAACCATGAGATGAATGGGTTTAAATTTACGACATACCACCCTGACTGAAAAAAATATAGGTTGGTACCTACTATTCAACATAAAATAAATAAATAAATAAAATAAGTGACTTTTTGAAATTTAAGTAAGCAACATAAAACTTTGAAAGATATTTCTTGCAATAACTAATAAATAAAATAATAAATCAATTTTGGAAACGGGAAGAGTCTCGGAATACAAATTTCCATCCTTTGTCAGAATTAATGTTTTTATTTAGTAAAATGTAAAAATAGGTCAGGGCTGGAAGTATGCTGTACCAATAGCATAATGTTAAGATTATCATTACACCAGTATTTTGTATCAAAAAAAAACAGTCCGTGGAAATGTCCATCACTGAATGAATGAATTAAAACACCTAGTTTTGCGCACCTTACAAAACTAGTTAAGAATTACATATAGCAATAAAATAAAACTAAATGTACAATGGGTAGTCTTATCGACTATCTTAGCGATCTCTTCCAGCCAACATAATATGGATGGAGATGAGCTAAACCTATTTGGAAGATTGGTTGGGGTTTACTTAAATCTTAATAACCTATCTTTCCCAAGCTCCTATTTCCCCTACCCCCTTTCTATTATCCCTTAACACACAATACTTATATGAAAATCCAAACAATCTACCTAATTGCAAGCAGGTTGAAATACGAAATAAAATATAAGTAGGGTAAACTGGCGCATACTGATTTGTAGCCAAACAAACAAGTGAAACGGCGGAAACCAGCGCCAACTGGCCAGCTTATGAAAATATGTACGTACTCGAGCGTCGGCTCGCCGTTAGGATAGTTGGCTTCCCGGCCCGCGGGCCCACGCCACGGCCCACGCGGCCTAACTCCCCCCGAGCGCCATAAATACTCCTCGGAAGGTTTTCGCCCGCCAGCCCCGCCAGGATTGGTTTTGTTTTAGGTACCTTCATGAGTAAAAAGGATTACACTCCAATTACCAGGAAGGAATCAACTTATTTTTAGCATAGGAATTTTGAAAAATATTTTACTGTACAAAATGCAGATTGAGATTTTAATTTAATAAGAATTGAAAATGTGTTTCACTTTTTGTATTTAGAAAAAGGTCAAAAATCAAAACATATTTTGAAAACTAAAATCACAAACATAGTAAGTAAGAGAAATAAACACAACTAAATATTCCAAAATTTCGATTAAAGAAAGTAATGGGTCTTTTATGGGGAATTTTTTACGGTTCTATAATAAACTCCCAGAAGTTGCATATTCGAAGGTATAAATCCTACATAAAGAATAGTCTAGTTAAGAAAGCTTATGATGACTACATTAATGATAAAGCCGCATGGCCTGATGTCGCTCTGCTCCTCAACTGCTAAAATGTATATTTGCAATATCTGTCTGTACCTACCGGTTTACATATAAGTACTTATAAGTATATCAAGCATATAGCGTGTGCAGTCTTATAAATTGATTTGATTTGATTTGTATCAGCTTCTACCTGCTCCGAGGCACCATAGAGGCGCTTCCCACCTAGTGGTAAGACGGATTGTTTATTGCCTGATTCTTCTAGGCTTGGTCACGTTGGAACTGGGGTCGAATAAGACGATTAAAAAGGATCCTTGTGAGTTCAATGAATAAAATTCTTTTGATTTTATATTTGTTTTTTTTGGGCACCGAAGTTAAACAATGATCGCTAGAAACATCTCAAACAATTTTAGAAACCGAACCCATTTTCAAACAGATTATCATTTTGCAATGTGCGTTTGTATGATTTGTGACGTCATTTGCATTGATAGGTACATTTTTAAAGCTCGAAAGCACAAATCCTCAATACATTTGAAGAAGTGAGTGTCTTCACCTTAGAATATTTATTTTGTATGCCCCCACGGCGTACGCACTATAAATGTTTCTGCTCAATCCCATACGCATACCTTTAACTCGACACCTGTCTTGTAACGACCGAAGCCGACGTAGCTCTATCTGAGATGCTCGCCTCTAGCGGAATCTCAAGACTAGTAAAATACCAGCTGTAAACCGTCTGTTAGAATCTTTAATGGTTATTTGGATTAAGCGAGTGAGTACAACTCATTGCGAACCAGCGTACGTACGTACCATGCGTAAGAATGCGGAAATACAACAATGATAATAACAGATAATAAAGAATGGGAATTTTGTAGTACCTACTACAACTACGTCCTACGTACCTATTTCTGCCGTCAAGCAGTAGTGCTCGCATTGCTGTTTTTCGGTTTTATGGGTACGGGTGCCGATGAAATTACAAGCACGTTTAATTTTTTGCAGGGTCGGCAGCGCGCGAGTGATGCCTCTGGTGTTGCAGGCGTCCATAGGTTTCGATAACTACTTTCCATCGTGGGCCATACGCTTGTTTGCTTGCTTAGTAGTATAAGACAAAAACAGAAGCCAGTGAGAATCGCGAGAATGTACCTTAATTTTTTACAATATTACTTACGTAGCTACGGATAGTTATGTTATTACTAACAAGTTACTGCTAAAATTGACTCTAGACTCGTGATATCCAAGAGCGAATAGCTAGACTATTTTAATATTACATAGTAGGTACTTACCAACTAGTCAAACACAAAATGGGTTTGCGCGCTCTCGTAGTAATATTTACCAAATCAACATTATTTTGTTCTAGATTGTAAGTAATTTAGGAAAGTTATATTATTATGCTATGTTTAAAATCGATTATCTACAGTATGAAAATGTTCAGGAACAACAACCGAATAACTCCCAAAATATAGTACCTACCTATAGTGTTGCGCTTGGAAACAATAATTAAGCTCCCATCTCGGGAAAACTCCACGACGGCGGCGCGAGTACGGCTGGGACGCGCGACCGAACGTGGCGACAACACACGCAACTAATTAATTTGGCAATGCTTGAGTCATCGCTCAACGTCATTGGACCCCTCTTACATACCAACTCCGAACAAACATCGATGAACGGGACGAAAACTATTCGAAAGCTGCCTTGTACAAGCAGATCAATTAATTGTCTTATTCCTCCGGGTTCACGACGAAATAACTATCTTTAATTTAATTAGGTTGTAACTGCGAATGATTTAGGGCTAAAACTGTAAATTCGAATCGATTTTATTGTAGGTATTGTAAACTTCTTAATATTTGTAGGAGTAAGTGAAATTTCTGTACCTACTAACCTGACTCCTGTCTGTATAATTACAATACGGAACATGTTCCGTACAAATAAATTATCTCGCACACACGTTGGTGTTACACCTTTTTTTTACATTATGTACTCATCACTTTTTAACGCAAACGAAGTCGCAAGTTTCTGCCAGTATTATATAAATAGGTATTTTTATATATTATACCTACATTAGATATTATGTTCCTCAGTGACATGCGGTCAAGCGTATGTGGTACTTTCAAGAGTGACAAATCTATACTATAGTCTAGTCTAGCGGTTTACATCTAATTAACGTAGACTTTCAGAAATCCGCAAGTTCTGAAAACAATAGACTTTGAACTCTTAGCCGTCCAGACTTGTCAAAATTTGTTACATTAAAGAAGCATCAAAGCCTCTGAGAAAAGTCAACAGAGACAGGAGAGAAATTCCGTAGCTGACTAATAAAAAAAATGAAACCTAAAATTTTCGTTCAAAGTCAGCTCTTGTTTAAATACGGGTAGGTACGCCGCCCAATATTATGTTCCAGTTAGGATAGGTTGGTACCTAAACCATGTCCTGTATTTATGAGTACGTACTCGTCCACCTGTGTGGAATGGTGAAAGCAATCATCGCGCTAACGAACCGCGGCCGCCATCCAGCCGGCCGGGTGAACTGCGATCCTGCGACTCGACATTACAATTTTGTGCACGATTGCCGCCGCCCACAGGCGCCGTCCTGAGCAAATACCTCGTAAATTCATTCTGATTTCGTGAAACAATAAATATCTAACGCAAACAGAACCACTGGCAGTGAGTGGATTTATAATAAAATTCTTTACCTATTTCGGTAATTGCTGGATTTGATCAAATTTTCAAATGGACCGATCAAGCCATGAGTACTAAATACCCACTTATTACACGCCTCTGGTGCTGCAGGCGTCCATAGGCTACGACGGTAACCACTTTCCAACAGGTGGGCCTTATGCTTGTTTCCTTGACAAGTAGAAGGTATAAAAAAAAACTACGACTAAATACACTACTTGCGATACGGACATACTACTTACTACAACTTCGTTTGTATGGAAATGGTGGTCACGTGGTCAAGAGCAATCTCCTTGAATGTTCCTTGAATGATTTGTGCTCAAGGCCTGTGATCCTGTACTGTTCACATCACATCTAGAAAGTCCACACTCATCACGCCCACGTGAGTCCACGCTGTCGTCACGGAGCGGGCAACCTAAATAAAGATTTACTCTCAGAGAGGTATGAGATAACATTTATGTTGTCCAAACATTCCCAACGAACACTTTAGGGCTAGGTAAAGTGCAGAATGACAAACTCTTGATATGAGTGCTCCAATAGAAGAATTAAACAATGTCGCTACCTACTGAATAATAATTATAGTATTTATTTATTTATTTTTACAATAAAATAAAAAATCTTTAGTTTTTAACCAAATTGAGTATTTGTATTGATAAGTTTGGTATCCTCAAATTAAATGGTTTACATTCTAAAAATATATTACAGTGATGTAAGTAATAGGGGTATAAAGTTGCCGTTGTGGCATCACTTTTGATCAAAATTAATTAAACCTGTGGGGTCAGCACGAACAACTAACGTTACCGAGACGCTAGCCAGACGATCGCAAATGCCAAATATTGTCCAATGGCCTCGAGGTAACTCGAAATCTTTGTAAGTTGATTGTTTAATATTTGACGTATACGATCGTCTCGCTAGCGTCACGGTAACGTTAGATTTTCGTCGCCTCAGCATGGTCCAAGATTCGTAAAAAAGTTTTTTTACACAAAAACTACTATACATTCATAATTCAAAAATTGTACGACTTTTAATTGTTTTTTAAATTAAATACAATTTGAGTTGAACATGGAGACCTACGAATACCATGGAGAATACGAGTTTCAAAGCCGTGGTTCTAACGCAGAAGATTTAGCTCACAATATCAATGCTGCAATTTTTATTTAATCGCTTTCGTAGTGGAAACTTCGCTTCCAACCATAAGGAAGAGCACTATGGTAAAATAAGGATGAATTAAAAGTAATACTTAGTGGAAGCCGATCCTTATCAAATAACCAAGGAAGTAAGAATTAAGTCATGGTATGACGTTACCCGCAATATTCACTCATTATTTTACTTTTTTAATTTTTAACTTACTTTTTTTTTATTTTTTTTTTACAACTAATATTAAAATAAATGGGGAGACACTTGATCTTGTCAAGTCTACCATTTTCTTAGGGCTTAATATTGATGCAGGGTTGCAGTGGGCACCACAAATTGTGGCTCTTGCTGGTAGACTTAGTTCCGCTGCATATGCAGTTCGTATAATAAGGCAGCTTACTGATGAAGCTACAGCTAGGCTTGTTTATTTTAGCTACTTCCATAGTGTTATGTCATATGGTATCATACTGTGGGGTAAAGCAGCAGATATCCAAGCTATTTTTGTCTTACAAAAACGGGCAATACGTGCCATTTATAAAATGAAGTCGCGTGACTCCTTGAGGGAGCGTTTCAAAGAAATCAATATTCTTACAGTAATATCGCAATATATCTATGAAATATTATTACATACACATAAACACTTGGATAGTTTTATGATAAAAAGTGACGTGCATGGTATTAACACGAGAAATAAACACAAACTAAATATACCAAAATTTCGATTAAAGAAAGTAAGTGGGTCTTTTATGGGGAATTCTGTACGGTTCTATAATAAACTTCCAGAAGGTGCATTTAAACTTCCTATTCGAAGATTTAAATCCTACATAAAGATGAATCTAATTAAGAAAGCGTATTACACTTTTGATGACTATATTAATGATAAAGCCGCGTGGCCTGATGTCGCTCTGCCCCTCGACTGCTAAAATGGAAATTTGCAATATCTGTACTTACCTATTTACATGTTTGTATTAGATTATTATTTATAAGTATAACAAGCGTAGCGTGTGCTGTCTTGCATATTTTTGCTGATGTTTATTTACTTTTGACTACCTTCCTAAGGTTTTTAAGTTCTCATTTACTATGTATCAGCAACCCCTTGCTCCGAGGCACCACACAGGCGCTTCTCACCTAGTGGTAAGACGGACCATTTATGTAAGCCAAGCCGAGTTTGTTGCCTGATTCTTCTAGGCTTGGTCGCGTTGGAACAGGAGTAATTTAATTTTATATAAGACGATTCAAAATGATCCTTGTGATTTCAATGAATAAAGTTCTTTTTGACTTTTGACTTTGACTTGACTTAGAGTTATCACTTGCTTATTTTACAGTTAAGAAGGTCTTGCAGCAGTGTCTTCGTACAATATTTTTTTACTAGCCCTTCCGTGGAGTGTTATAATTTTTACCCCCCCGCTATTTCTAAAACGTATTATTATCTAGAAACTTGTAATTCTTCGTGTAAGTGGATCGCGGTGAAAACTTTCTAGAATATCCTGCAATTAAAAATGTTCGAGGAAAAACTGCAAATTTACTTGTGAACCCAAAACAATTCGTGGTCCGTCACGCACTTGGCCTGCTATTTAGGTACCTATTAGGCTGAACCCCTACCAAAACAAAGCTTTTAGATAAACCCTTAAACCCTGAAAAGGAGACGGTTAAATTCGTCGCCGGTATAATTTTAGGATAACTAAGTAAATCAACAACTTTATTTTGAACATTAAAGTCATAAGTAGGTAGGTACTTAGTTAAAGTATTATTGTGATTATGACGATGGCGATGGTGCGCGAGTCTGTCGCGTCGCACTTTGCCGAATTTAATTTTGAGTTCAAAAGTTATACCTCTTAGTTATATCATCTAAACAATTTACAACACAATTCGCGCGTAATGTACTCAGCTCAACATTTTCGTAATAGCTTTATAACGAGCAGTGAAAGAGACCCTTTTTATTTACAGCAGCAAAAACAAGACAATGTGACTTACACGTAGGGATGCCTGGTGTCCCGATTTACGCGGGATATCCCGATTTTCAGGGGTCAGGGGACACGCCCTGATTGACCCTTAGTAATTTAATCACAAAAGTTTCAGACTTTGTGGGTCTATTGTTGTCTTCCTTAACAAAAATCGTATCTGTGTGATGCATAAGCGTAGAGTGCAGCAGATAGCGCGATAGACAACACGCTGTCCCGTTAATTTGCAATTTGATATTTTTTTTCGGACACGAAAGATTAAGTCGTGCTTTCTTAACGTATAATACAATGCTTTTTGGCATCGTCCGTTTCGTATTTGCTGCTCTCTAAGGAACCAATGCAGTAAACTTTTCGTGGCTCGCTTACTCGCCGGCATCGTTTATTCACCCGCTAGCTGCTTTGGAGCGTCCAATGCAATGCATTTTTCGCGACTTGCTCCACTCGCAGGGATAAAGCTCATAACACAATTCCATTTACTCATTTTATATTTACTTATTTTGTTTTGCTGCTACCTTAGCATATAGTAATTACATTATTTTGCAACTTACTCTGCTCACCGAAAATAAATGTGAAAAGTTCACTTTATTGGTCACGGGGCGCGCCGTGACCAACTTAACTGCAGTGAACTTTTCGCATCGTCTATTTGGCCACTGGCAACTTTCTTAGCGACCAATACACCGAATTTTTCGTGGCTCGCTTATCATGATAGCACCCAAGCTTCGCCACATGGCTACGGCACAGCCATGAGATCTTACACCACCTAGTAAATAATCTAGGGCCGCCACTGCAAGTATTTTATGATTTTTAGTTAGTTTTATATTATAATGGACGAGAATCGTGACGAGCCGAAAAGAATGGTGTACTAAACAGGAGGTTGGGTATACTAACAATGGGTAAAATGATGATGAATATAATTATTATAATATGGACATTATACTCTCAGCACCGAGTAATAAAAGTTATACTTTGATTGATAAAAACTTATTTTTTTTAGTTGTTTCGATATAAAACCAAAATACCGATATCCATAACCTTCCGTCCCGATATTTGGTTTTCGCGACCTGGCAACACTGCCTACTTACACGAATGCGGCTGTTCACCCTCCACTCCACTCCACTCCACGACAGACAGCACGACACAACCGCCGCGTGCCGGCGCCGGATCCGCGATCGACATCAATCATAATTATTACAGTCAGAAACACTTAGTGCTCGCCCCCGACTTCGCTTTCTTCCAACATCGCCGACTCCATTCATAACTGTCGTCCAAATTCGCAACTCATTTGCCTACGAAGCAAAAATTTCATTAGCTTTTTATTATTGGTGAAAAATTTCAGTGGACAATTTTTGTTTCCGAATTATTTAATTATTTTTATTAGAGAATTGATCATCTTCTTCTTTAACAGCCTTTAGACGTCCATTGTTGGACGAAGAATGCAATGGGGGGATTTGCTATAATCACCAAGCTTGGCAGGCGGATTGGTGATCGCAGTTTGGTGTTAAGTACTCAGGTAGATGCTGCTGTCCATCGCCTGGTGGCCCTTAAGGAAGTAAGGCTTTTACTACTTCCTCGGGGGGAGAAGGAGGGGAAAGACAAGATCCGCGAGTTTCACAAGTTCACAGCAGATATCCCACCCGCACCACATTGGTTAAGTGGCGGAATTCCCTGCAGATATATCCACACATTCATCTCGCCGCTTTCGCGAAATGAAACGCGGATCGCACAACAAAAACTTTTTTCGTGGTTGCATGTCGTGTGGCTGCGTGGCCGGGCTGAGCGAATAATTTCCTAGTACATTAATAGGCACCGAGTGCGTGCCTAGTGCGAAATTATCTTAAAGTATCGAGAGGTTTAAATTAAATCCTTTATCGTGATACTTCGCTGTCTGTCTCAGTGTGCTTCTCAACAACTTTGTGACATTGCAACTACCGAGGCAAAGTTGTAGAACTCTAATGGCAAAAATCTATTCCAGATGAATCAATTTAAAAGTACTTTTGTTTTCATAAATTAGGTACATATGCTTAGAGAAGTACGTACATATGCGTACAAATGTGGACACACGAAAGTCCAATCACTCTCTTGTTAAATCCACTGTACCTAATGTACGGTCTATTGGTTATCGTTGCATTTGTACCCAATCTGTCTTGTTTGGATAACATCGATAGCACGTGGTCGGCATTCGCCCGTAGACGAAATTCAATTTACACACGGGGCCGGTTTGCGGAGACTGTAATTGGTTTCATAGGGCGCCCTTCCGAGCGATGCAGAGATTTACTTACAGATTTAATTCACTTGACCGCACACCGCAACATCATGCGGCGTCATGTATGATACGCCTTACCAGAGCCGATGGCAAATTCATTTAGTAAACATATTGGTCCAATTACCACGCAAACCAATTAGGCGACCCGCAGATAAATCTCTTGTATAACTAGTCGTATCTATACACGTAACTACATACTTACTACTGAGTTAGTGAGTGATCTGTGTCGTTACGCAGAACGATAAGCTATCGCAATTGATGAGCTTTTCGACCAGGTGAGTTTCGAGAATTTGTAATTAATAACGGTCCGGTTCAGCGAATATTGAAAACTCTGCCACTTAAAACGTAAAGCCAAGTCACAAAGTTAGGTTAATGCCACGTTAATGCATAAAAATTATTTTGGTTCTCATGAAAATTATCCCAGAGGAGCATACTCTACTTTTCACACCTTCTATTCTGCGAGACACTAAATTGCCAGGCTTGTTTTGATTGTTTGTAAATAGATTATTAATAATCTCTAAAGCGTCTGTTTTCATAAACTCTGGAGTAGAATCAATATCGCTCGAATATTGCATTTGAGTTCTGCCTAGGGTGGCCAGTTCGATTTTCGAACAAACCTATTTACAATGCCATCTAAGTCAAATCAAATCAAAATAATGTTATTCATTGAAATCACAAGGATCATTTTGAATCGTCTTATAAACTAAAATTACTCCTGTTCCAACGCGACCAAGCCTAGAAGAATCAGGCAACAAACACAGCTTGGCTTACATAAATGATCCGTCTTACCTTCAGTGAGAAGCGCCTGTGTGGTGCCTCGGAGCAAGGAATTGTTTTTACTTAGAGTTTTCCACGAGTTCCACACGAGTTTGACGTTCCAAATTTAAATCACTTTACTCCCTTGGGAACTCCCAAGAGACATACAACTTTACCTCTCTTAAGAGGTAATGTTTTACTTCACCATGCATGATATTTATGTAATTGAACATTGTCGAGCAGGTGTGGTGTGGAATAGTAGATTGTACTTACTTTGGCTTTAAAAACGCCAAAAAATTGACTACGATCCTCGATGCTCACCCGCGCCTGCCTGGTTCAGAAGATCGTAAAAGTAACATTCATGAAAAGAGAACGTCTTTCCCAGAAAAGCTTCTGAAAAATACCTACCTACATTAATCTGTCATCGCCAGATGAAATGCCTACAGAAATGCAAAGCTAAGCGACCAGGGGGGCAATCGCGCTAAATGATCACAGACGAAACGCAATTGAACCATTACCGCAATACAACTTTTTCAATGTTTCGGTATCGCGCTAATGGTTTGACAGAAAGTTGAGACGGACAGCGATCGCAAACGTTACGTTTACGCTGTCAAACAAACGGTTATGAAATAGTACATACAAAGCTACTTTGTGTCGAACGTATTGTGAACGTTCATGGAACGTTCGCAGTTTTTGAGTTATAAATTTTTCTATTGTGCTTCTTGTCAACGAAAAGTTAAATAGAAAATAAAATGTTCGCGTCCATGGATTTGTAGGAGAGGTCCCATGAAGTGAATGTAGCGGTAACTCGAGCCCAAGCCAAGAGGAAAAATATAAGTGCGAGACTTGCGTGTAGAAATTTTTATCTAAGTGATTGGCTGTTTGTCTAACGATCTATAAGAAAGGAGTTACATCGAGATATAATTACTGAGTTGACTCCTCACATGCCACCCAATTTACGTTCTGATGCTTTGGACGTAGAAACCAAGGTAAGGACGAATGTTGTGACGATTCCTTTGGGAAACCATCAACATTCAACATTGTCGCTTGTTTTTATGCAGCAGTTGGGTATTTTATACAGTTACTCTGGGAATATATACCTATCTCAAATTACATAAATTTAGAATTCAATTTGTAGTAAAGTTTGACAGTGAAGTACCTACTACTACTAAAAATCCCTAATAAATTGCAACCAATAGGTAACAAAAATGTTGTTTCAGGTTTTGGTTACCTACATAACTCTCGGATCATTGTCAGAGGCAGCCGGAAACATTGTGTTGGCAAGTTACAATGATCATAAAGAAGCCATCAGTCAGCCATCATATAGCTTTCCTATTTCAACAATGTGAATGAGAAGAAGTTCAAAGAGAGTAAGTATAAAAAAAGATTGACTACCTACAGTTGTGCCAATGGATCTTGGCCGAGCTGGAGTTACTTAGCTGCACAATAATCATTTTAGGAAAATTTGTCTATGTTGCTTTATCTTAGACTTCAACTTCTGCAAGATCGATCAGCACAAATGTAGGTACCTTTACATTTAATTCATCATACATATAGGAGTGTATGATACAAACTAGAATAGTGCATTCTGCAATAACATACAATCATCATTAAAACTTATTAATATTCAAAATGTAAATTTTTCAGGTGCCTATAGGATGACAGGAAGTTGCATTACTCCCCTGTAGCTGCTGCAAGAATAGCAAATGCATGCTGCATTATAATAGCACTGACCTCGCATCACTTACACTCCGCTGATGGTAGAGGAGGCACTACGTGGCGCGGTGCAAGTACCCTTAGCGAGCTGCAGCAGGGATGCGTAACAGCTGGCTCTTATACAATGCTTATATGCAGACAGGGCAATAAATCACTAATCTGATCAATATTATAGATAAATCTGGAACATTGAGGCTCTACCTACCCCTATGGGGAAAAAGATGTGTGTCTGTGTATGATTTTAAACATTTTCTTTAAACAATATTAAATCGAATGAATTGGTAACACATTGTCTCAGATGTTTTAAATAAAAGATAAGCTTTAATAATTTTGACTTTTAATGAATAAAACCAATCATAATGGAATTGTATCAAAAGTAAGTTGTATTTTAATAACAATAGCTCTGCTGCTATGCAGATAATGCCGAGGGTGATGGTGGCAACAACCATGGTTTCAAGCAGCTCCTTATCGCTGTTGCTGGTTTTGTTGCTGACAATACCGCTTCCTCATGCTTCTACTAAATACTGAAACAAAATAATATAGTGTGTCATGAAGTCTGACCAAAATGTCTCTAATCTACATTATGGCAAGATATATAGGTACTTATAGAAACTGTACTAGGTACTGCCGCTGGCAATGCTTGAATGGATTTCAGTATTTTGGGTAAAAAGTCTACTACAGTATCTTCTGGTGGCACCGGTAGTACCAAGCATATGTAGGTAGGACCAGCCAGTGAACAACATCTAATTAATGCAAAAACCAGTTATTTTTGTTTCTATAAGTATATTATTTATAGGTACTGATTATTATTTTACTTTACAATGATTTAAAAAGCTCAATATTTTTATTACCTTATGGCTGCCGCTGTCTTGCTTTCAGCGATCAGTCAGAATGACTCAGTTAGCTTCTGCATTCGTTAGAACAGCCTCTGCTCGTTTTCTTTTATATCGAGGCTCATGTGCAACGGCTTGCTTAGACCTCATCCGTCCAAGAGCCGAGTCTCGATGATGCTCAAGGAACCATGAGCTCCAGCCGATGTACAGTCAAGCACCTGCGACACTCGTCCATTTCCTAAAAAAAATCACAAAATCCATTATGTTTTGCAAATCGGCATACTTTATTTACTTACATAATAAAATCTTTTATAAACTTACCTTTTGGTTACATGGAGCTGGGCCAAGCTGTCCCAGACCGGGCGAAAACCTACCAATGGTACTTATTGATTGAAAGAAATAAACTTTAAAATTGAAACAAACAAGTTTGTTTACATAACCTATATATACCGACCACAGAATACGCGGATATGGCGGTACTAACTGTTATTGTTACTTCTTCGAGATCCGTGTTGTCACTGTCAGCTGTCGAAACTAGAGTTGGACACGTCCAAAAATGCTAAGTCGACCCTCGATTACACCTTATTTTCATTCGTAGTCTGTGGATTCTCTAACGGCTATGGTCCGGCTGCGCTCCAGTAACGTCTATGATTTGGCTGACTTTTGTACTTTATCGCAATACCGATTACAGCCTAGATGAAACGTATCGTAATCACTGTCGCAAACGAATCGTAAACGAACCGCATACGTTCGCTGGCGTTTTAAAATAGCGCGATCGCCCTCGAGCATGCCATTAGTGAAATGGCGCTCATTCATATCTGTCTCCTAGACCATGGCTAGGTCAGGTTTACTCGAGTGGTATGTATGTAGCTAAATGACTGAATCCGCAGTGGCCGTGACTTTGAACGAAGTCCATCTAGCCTAGACATTAGTGTAACAGTTTGCTTTGCAACTTAATTTATAGTCGATAAACAAGAATGTTGGTACAACATTACAGTGACCTTTCGGGTCGTTAGGGCGTTGGCTTCTTCCTAGCCTATTGATTCAGAGTGGATAGCTACACGAAATATGCTACTGATATCGTACGTTACATCCTCTGTTAACTCCTAACTTTATACACCCAAAAATGAGCGATGGCAAAGAATGTAGGTAAAGTTTATGTATTTACATGAATGAACAATTTAAAAGTCTCGGAATCTCTGGCATTTGTTCTAAATTGTGAGCGCGCGTCGTCATAGATCACTGTCGGGAGACGGCAAAACGTTTCTGCTGCAATTTTAAACTGTTTTATGCTTGTATATAACTCTTAATATCCATCAAGCCTATGTAAACTTAAACACTAATAAAATAAATGATAAGCTTTGTTTTGAAGAGATTACATGGATTTTCTCGAAGATAAAACCCAGCTTGATTGATTTCTTGACACATAAACCCTTGTTCTATAAAATTAATTGAAATCGTTTGAGCAGTTTCGAGAGTCTACGTATTTTAAAGTAGATATTTGTAATTGGTCTCTTGAAAACGGCAAATCAATACAAAAATAGGATTTTGTCAATTGGCTACAATTGTTTGAAGCAAGAACTACATCAGTCAGACACGTTGGACGACACCGAGTATGCATCGCACAGTAATGTATTTGCTAGTAAGGAACAAAAATGCAATTAGGTTGCCTGCCACTATTCATAAATCTCACCGAATGGAAAAAGCGCCCACAAAGCGGTTTTATTATTGCCATCCCTTCATACTAAGAAATTCGCAGACGCATAATATTGCATGCTCAACGTGTATGTGACATGACCACTTTAACGAGGGCAGAAACCTTTTCAACTTCATTTGAACTCAACCTGAATAAATTGAGATAATATCAAAATGAACCAACTTACCTACTGCTCTTGGTTTGTATTAGTTGTAGAGTACCTATACCTCCTATATACAGACGAAAGAGTTACAATTTGTAAAAAAATATTATCTATCTATCTACTCTCTATCTTCAACTTCATAAGATTTATAAATAGAATGATAACAAAATAATATGACTGTACCTACCTAAAGGTACTCTCAACCAAATCGACTACAAAGGGGAGCGTTAGGATCACTTCACTTCATCTTATAATTGGCAAAGATAAATAATATATGCTACAGAACGGCGCGGCTGTCAGTCATCCCATACTGAGGAGTGTGTGTCTGTTTTTCCCGATATACTTATACAATCTAGGAGTCTTCAAGTCGCAAGTAAATACTTCTCTAGTATAAAAAATCCTTGAGACAAGCATCGTCGATCATTAGCCAATCCATCAGGTGATTTAAGAGGTTAAAAAAACAGGACTGCACTTTTGATCGTACCCGGACGCCATGTTTTTAGTATGGAGATATTATGGGCACAATGCCATGCGTGACCATGCCGAA
This sequence comes from Epirrita christyi, assembly GCA_951392215.1. Taxonomy (NCBI): domain Eukaryota; kingdom Metazoa; phylum Arthropoda; class Insecta; order Lepidoptera; family Geometridae; genus Epirrita; species Epirrita christyi. Next base: position 343,763 of record OX595837.1, read on the forward strand.
ACATATACGATGTGACACTCCCGCTTTGCATTCATTTTGGTCACGTCTGTTTGGCCGAAAAATAATTTCAACTACAAACTGATTCACATTCAGTTTGTAGTTTTGTTACTGATTGTACCAAAACTGTAAAAAAACTGATCAAGTGCTAGTAGGACTCGCGTGAAGAGGCTTTTATAATCACTAGTATTTTCCGTTTCCCGTAGAAATGTGATGATTTACGATATTCATTTAGGTTTTCCTGTAAAGTAAAATAACCAACATTCCTTTTTTTTTGGCTTAGTTATTTCTGAGATATATATAATTTTGTAAAATGGTAAATTTTTGCATATTTTATTTTATATCTTTTAAACTAAGCATTTTAAAATTATAAAAAATACATTTGTATTTCTCATAATGAGTTCTATCATTTAATAAACATTCAACTCAAGTTTTTATTTTTTGTTTTCTAGTTTGTCCCGCAAAATTAACCACCGAAATCAGAATTCGTTTAAAATAACGTTATACGTCCTTAATTGGGTCACCTAATTCTATATATGTACCAATTATAATTAATTATATCAATTTTGCTCCGGTAGGTTCGGAGAAAATAGGCTGTGACATGCAGACAAACACACCTGAGTGATCCTATAATGCTTCCGTTGGCCCCTTTTGATGTACTAAACCCTAATTATTAAATCTCATAAGGAATCTCTCGCTTAATGTCTTATTATTTAATGAGAATTAGATAGATAGGTAAAACTCTGCATTGCCCACTAAATAAACCCACCAAAGAATTAGGTACGATAACACTAGTCCCGCAATTTAATCCAAAATCATCTTTTTTTTTGTCTTTGTAGTCATTTTGTGTTGGCACTTCTAGAACTTCCAACATTTTCAACCCTCCAGGATGCGTCAGCTAAGATGGATGGTAAAATAAAATAATAAAAATGGATAATACTCAATTTTAATATACTCCTTTAGTTCCATAATCACCAATCCGGAAATACAGAACACTTCTTCACTTCACTACTAAACAACTTATTCCTTCCAAAATCAACGATAGACTGAGCTGTGAGCTACCGATATCGCAGCTACGCAATGTCTCATCGTTACCCCATAATCATACTCGGTGGTAGTCGGCTAAAGCCGTACCACCACCGGCTACGATTGGTCGAGTTAGTTCACTCAGGCAGTCGCTAATAAGGAAGTCAAAACACTGCTATTACATTAATTATTAAGCAGTGTTTTGTATGGTTTACATAAGCTTTGTTATCATAAAATAAACTCTATTTTAATACAACTTTAAATAATTTACAACAGTCGGCCATCCAAAATTATTTTAGCACGCCCTCGTGCTTTTAATTATTATTATTTTTTTTCATTCGTATTTAATTACTCATTGTAATAGTTAATTGCATGAACTTAAAACTAGTAATAATACTAACTTATAACTTAGCTTAATACCCAAGTAGCAACTCTGAAGTATATTTCAATCGACAGAGCACAAACTGTAAATAACATATCCAATTTAAATTTTATTTGTTTATGCTTAATGTAATGTTAAGCTTACATCCAATAGTAGGTATAGCTACTATGCTAGTACATAGCCCCTGTTATTATAAGTACCAGTATTAGTAGTATAAGTATTGGCACCGCATGTTATTATAAATTATTAGATCGATTACAATATTTAGAAGAGACTCGAGATTACTCACTTCTTTATGAGACTAACAGTAACACTAACATTCTTCAACATGATTATTATCTCATATAATCAAAACAGAAAGTTAAGTTTTAGTTTGTATGACATCTTATTAACATGTAATTCAGCAATATATATACTCTTTTGACTTTTCTACGATGCCAAGATAAATGACAAAATATATATATTTTAATTTATGTGGTCAATGTTTTCAAATAGTTTCAAATGGCTTACATCTAATGGGTCTCACTCATGTAAGCACTGTAATACAGAATGGTTCGAGGAAATCCGTAGGTATAGGTGTACCTACCTTCAAAATTCTTGCTAATTTAGTTTGGTTCTGTATTCTTCAATAATATTAAATACAATGAAAGTGTGCTTATGGTTGAACGTTTCAAGGCTATCTTACTACTATGTTAATTAAAATTTTAATTTAGCAGAATTACGACTATCCACCACGTACTTTACTATGCTCTTGCCGACGTTTTGTTGACTGTTTTGAGGTCCTTCCTCATGAGCAATGACCGCAACCACGCTCGGAGGTCGTGAGACGGGAAATAGCTCTGTTTCGTCGCTCCACACGCTCAGCCCGGCTGGATAGTGGGGCAGGCGGCGGGGGCGGCGCGAGAGGCAGTAACTCGTTCACCGTAGCTCGTCAGTCGCGTTTTTTCTAAAATGATACCAAGCCACGATAATTTCAATTTTATTATAATTATATTGTTTTTACCAGTAGTACATAAGACTGTAGTAGTGGTATGTGATATATATTGAGTTTTAAGAGATGAAACAGTTACTTCCTGATTGTCATTTATTTTCAGTGTACCTCACCTAATTCAGGTACCAAAGCATTATAGTACTGTGTCATCTAAAAGTCATGTATACTATAATAACATTTTTAAATTAATAATTGTTTAACATTAGCTTTAAATAAATTCTCATTAAGGTTTTTTTTTACAGAGTTTGGTATTTTATTATAAATACGTACTGCCATGCAGACTACACTCTTTTGCAACAATGCTGTTTTGTAGTTGGGTTTATATAGTCTGTTTCCATCTCGTCTGTTCCGGACTGCAACGTCAGATATACGTGGAAACAGATTAGGATTATTTCTAACAAAGAATGCCATTTCACAAATATATAGGGACGGAAGTGTTAGAATTTTATATTTTAAGAATAGTGGCACGCAGCTATCAGTCATTTGCATTCTAAACATCGATCGAATGCACCGCTTTCGCATTTTGAAGATGATGTCTTTGTTGGTTGAGTTTCCCCAAAATATTATTCCAAACCTGAGTATGGATTCAACTATTCCATAATACGCCATGATTAGTGACTATGTTGACAGTTGAGGATAATTTGTATAATGCATAGGCTGAACTGCTAATTCGCTCACTTAGTGTCTCGATGTGTTTTTTTTCAGTTTAGCCGCTTATCAATGTCTATACCCAAAAATGTTGTACAGTCAGCCTGATTTACGTTATTGCCTCGAAATTCTAGATTTACGTTAGTTTGATTTTGAACTCTTTGGCTAAAATGCATAATATTTGTTTTTTGTAGATTTATTTTTAAATTATTATTGTCAAGCCAGGAAGTTATTGAACTAAGAGAATTATTTATGTCAGATTTATCTGAATGAATACTATTACATTTTATAGTCACTGTGCTGTCGTCTGCAAATAATGTCAAAGGTTCTTCTACAGCATTTGGCATGTCATTCAAATATATGATAAAAAGCAAAGGACCTAATAAGACATAATTAATGTGACAAATAATGTATGAAAGCATCTGTCAAAAGAATTAGTTAGGCTACAGCACAGGTCTGTTGTTCTGATAAATAAGGCGTGCTCGATTTTTGGGTCGGACTGGGTCGGCTATTTGCCCGACCAAGCCCTAGTTGTGAACAATCTTATAAGCAATAAATGAATTACTATGAAATAATGATATTTTACACAACAATGGCACTAATGTCCTTATGTGTACTCTATAGCTCACTAACGCAACATACATTTAGAACAAAATAATGAAGCAAAACTACAATTTCAATGAAAACTGTTGAAGCACTTGTGTAATATCAGCCCAAGCCGATACTGGCTTTGCCTCGTACCACAATGCACAATATTACACCCAGGCATTGTGAAATCCAACTTGTGTAGTAAAAAATATAGGTATTTGCTAATAAAATAGTGAAAATTTACAAAAACACAAAAAGTAAACAAAACTTTGAATGAAGGCAATTAAAGGTCACAGAGTGTTAAATGAATGGTTGAACGGCAAGCAATTTTCATACAAAATAAATGTTACTGCCGCTCCATTTTGTTCCTTGCTCCAAGGGCTACAGGCACAGTTAGGTTAGACCATCTGTTCATGTTTTGGTGAACAGTGGCCAAAGAAGTTAAACAGCCACTTGACTGGCTTATACTCCAGATGCAGATTTCAGTAGATTTACTGTAGTGATTATTGTTGTTATTATTATTTGAAAGAAATCCTTTGAAATTGTGGAAAAGGAACGTAATCGATGGATGAAACGAAATGTTTTGCTACGGCTATTGGTTTAGTACCTATATGATTGGGGAATACTCTTATCGCCAATTGATATTAGTAGCTATTAAGCAGTCAAAAATGTTGATTGATAAGGGCCCACCATTTTCGGTTTTCGTTATGGTTTTAATTTGAGACTTAAATTTATTTTGCATTGTAATATTTTGTTGTATGTACTTATCATATTTTGTGTGTCGTAAAACTCGAGAACTGATTCATATTTAAGCTATTCAACAGCTTATTAAACATTTTTAAGTGATTACAATTAACTTCAAAATATGTTGTATTTTAGAATAATAGAGAGACGATACATCAGGCAGGACAGGCAGATCAACTCCCATGAGCCTCTCGACAGTCTAGATGTTTGTTCTGTGGTCAAGTAACCATGTGGACATGTATCTATGTAAAATATATGTATATGTATGTTGTAAAATATATATAAATCATCATCATGAGAATTTTATTATTCAATGTATGTGCAAATTTTATGAATTATGGCTGCTTGTCGACTTCACTATTAAGTGAATGCTAGTTTTTTGTTGAATGTACCTAGTAGTATTTTCTCTTTCGAGAGGATTTAGGATAAAAGCTTAAAATGCAGATACTTAATAGTATATTATAATAACAAGTTTTAAAATAAAATAAAATACAATACCTATCAAAAGAATAGGTGTAAGTATGTGGATTGTATCTCTCCATCGTAATAACCGATTCTCCAAAATAATATTTTGATGCCGAGTGTAAAGTCATGTTGTTAACGATAACAGAGTACTGTTTAGTTTTATGTCACTTTCAAGATTAACTCAGTACCTACCAAATACAATAATTAGTTACAATGATAATGTTGGGTCTATAAACATCATCAAAGTAAAATAACTTCACAAATATTAAATTTAAAATAAGCAACTTCTAGACGTAAGACTGATGAGGCTAATCTCCAAACGATATTATTTTCTAAGTGTAGGTATTTACTACTTATATTCTGATGTACCAATCCTAAGTCGACATGTTTATGGCACATGTTAAGTACGCCTGATATTGATTAAGGTACCTTTCGATCAAAACAAAGTTGAGCCAAAGGAAAGTTTGGACAAGTAATACTATTGCATCTTTATTTGCATCATTCTAAACTTGTAGAACTACATAGACACATTGATCACAAAAAAGTGCTGCCAGTAAAATGCGTTCAGTGTATACGGGCCTTTTACAAATCATTGAAATTAACTCAGTAATGTCAGTGGACCAAAGTCGAGCTTCAGGAAAACTTCCATTTCACACCTCCAACCAGAGACAATAAATTGCAAAGTTTTATTTTAGTGTAGAGAGTAATAGAGAAATGATGAGAACGATGGTTACTTTTAAACATCATTTAAAATTGATTACTAGTATCACTTACCTGCACCAAAGCTACGTCATTCACTGCAAAAGAAGAGGTTTGTGCCTCTATTAGTTTACTCAATGGTTGATACTAACGCCAGATATTAAGCTAGAGGGTACTTTATTTACCATTGGGTACTTTATTTACCATTGAGTACTTTATTTACCATTGGGTACTTTATTTACCATTGGGTACTTTATTTACCATTGGGTACTTTATTTACCATAGGGTACTTTATTTACCATTGGGTACTTTATTTACCATTGGGTACTTTATTTACCATTGGGTACTTTATTTACCATTGGGTACTTTATTTACCATTGGGTACTTTATTTACCATTGGGTACTTTATTTACCATTGGGTACTTTATTTACCATTGGGTACTTTATTTACCATTGGGTACTTTATTTACCATTGGGTACTTTATTGACGCTGCGTGGCTCGCTGCGTGGCTCGCTGCGGGGTCGCTGGCTGGTCCGGCTGCTGGCGCGCTACGTGGCAGGCTGGCTGCACCGGCTGCTGGCGCGCTGCTACCGCGCTGGCTGCACCGGCTGCTGGCGCGCTGCGTGGCACGCTGGCTGCACCGGCTGCTGGCGTGCCGCGTGGTGCGCTGGCTGTACCAGCTGCTGGCGCGCCGCGTGTTACGCTGGCTGCACAGGCTGCTGGCACGCTGCGTGGCGCGCTGCGTGGCGCGCTGGCTGCACCGGCTGCTGGCGCGCCGCGTGGTGCGCTGGCTGTACCAGCTGCTGGCGCGCCGCGTGGTACGCTGGCTGCACCGGGTGCTGGCACGCTGCGTGGCGCGCTGGCTGCACCGGCTGCTGGCACGCTGCGTGGCGCGCTGGCTGCACCGGCTGCTGGCGCGCTGCGTGGCGCGCTGGCTGCACCGGCTGCTGGCGCGCTGCGTGGCGCGCTGGCTGCACCGGCTGCTGGCGCGCTGCGTGGCGCGCTGGCTGCACCGGCTGCTGGCGCGCTGCGTGGCGCACTGGCTGCACCGGCTGCTGGCGCGCCGCGTGGTGCGCTGGCTGTACCAGCTGCTGGCACGCCGCGTGGTACGCTGGCTGCACCGGCTGCTGGCACGCTGCGTGGCGCGCTGGCTGCACCGGCTGCTGGCACGCTGCGTGGCGCGCTGGCTGCACCGGCTGCTGGGCGCGCTGCGTGGCGCGCTGACTGCACCGGCTGCTGGCGCGCCACGTGGTGCGCTGGCTGTACCAGCTGCTGGCGCGCCGCGTGGTACGCTGGCTGCACCGGCTGCTGCCGCGCCGCATGGCACGCTGGCTGCACCGGCTGCTGGCACACCGCGTGGTGCGCTGGCTCGCTCTCCACGAGGTTGTACTGGAGGAAATAAAAATAACTCCGAAAGTAAACTTATTAACACGTGCTATTTTAAAAGTATGAGCAGCAAGGCGGGTTGTTAAAAGTAAAATTTAAACACCATAATCATGCCTTGTAACCAGTCGTTAATTAAACGGTAATCGGAGGGTACACAGAGAGAAAAAAAAAATATAAATCTAATTCTTCGTTCGAATCGCACTTCTGAGATGTTGGCACTTCTAGAACTTCCAACATTTTCAACCCTCCAGGATGCGTCAGCTAAGATGGATGGTAAAATAAAATAATAAAAATGGATAATACTCAATTTTAATATACTCCTTTAGTTCCATAATCACCAATCCGGAAATACAGAACACTTCTTCACTTCACTACTAAACAACTTATTCCTTCCAAAATCAACGATAGACTGAGCTGTGAGCTACCGATATCGCAGCTACGCAATGTCTCATCGTTACCCCATAATCATACTCGGTGGTAGTCGGCTAAAGCCGTACCACCACCGGCTACGATTGGTCGAGTTAGTTCACTCAGGCAGTCGCTAATAAGGAAGTCAAAACACTGCTATTACATTAATTATTAAGCAGTGTTTTGTATGGTTTACATAAGCTTTGTTATCATAAAATAAACTCTATTTTAATACAACTTTAAATAATTTACAACATTTGTTTGATTTTATAAATATAATATAGTCAGAAAACGCGTGAACTTATAAAAAAGCAATTTAATTATTGCGAATCAAATTGTAATAAATAAATACTGAAATACTTCTGAGAACTAGCAAACAACTAATAGCCCAACTAATTTACATTCTGTTATCAAAGTTGAGGTTAAGTTCGCTAACATTTCGCTAACATTAGAGCTAGGCGCCTGCGTCAACTATTTAATAAGCAGCTAACACAGTTGAGTTAAGCAAAGAATTATACCTCAAACCGGGCTTCATCTGTGTAATTGTCTACAGCTGGCTATGAAGTAAGCAGCAAGCTCAATCTACGGACACAACAAAGTACTAACAAGCTTGCAAAACGCGGATTTATACTTTGAGGAAACCCAGTGTCTTAGAGTCCACACTGGCAATTAGTCCACACTGGCACTGAGTTCAAACTGGCATTGAGTCCACATAGGCACTGAGTCCACACTGGCACTGAGCCCGCACTGGCAGTGAGCCCGCACTGGCACTGAGTTAACACTGGCACTTATAGTCCACAATGGCACTAAGTCCACACTGGCACTGAACCCGCACTGGCACTGAGTTCACACTGGCACTGAGTTCGCACTGGCATTTATAGTCCACACTGGCACTGAGTCCGTGGCATCGAGTCCAAACTGGCATTGAGTCCGCTTCGGTGCTTTCTTCTTAGAGTTTCACAAGTGGGGTGGCACAGAATATTTTTTTTGCTTTCTAACACAGGTTAATTAATTATTTAGTGTAATTGGCCAATGTCGCTCCTGTTAAATAGATAAACAAAATCGTTTACTCCCAGCGTCCCCCACCTGTCTGGTAAGTTATTTGATGAAAAGCTTTTATTAAATTAGTCTTGGGCTGATGATGATGATGATGTCGAGTATTGGAAATATATGTAATGGGCTAGCTTCTTTCCATAACATTCCGAGAAATACTATGTAACCCAACCCTTACCTGGAGACTATAGGTAATAGGCATTCCGCGGCAGAGAGAGAGTTCCGCCGAGGCCAAGACCATTACTTACCTCCCTTTCATAGATTAAGAAGACATTGGAGAAAAATTTGTTACAAACTGGTGACCCTACATCAGAGGGCCTATTCAACAATCACTTTGCGAGTCGTGAGTTTTCAACGTGACTTACGTCATTCTTTAAGTGCATCACACACGTAGCAGATGCGGTAATATTTTATATGTGTATAAAAACTTATCGCATCTGAAGGTATCACGCACGTAGCAAATACGATAATATACGAAAATGATACATTCACGCGGAAACCTTCAAACGGTATATACTTGTTTCTTGGTGCGGATTGTATACACAGATATCATCTGTCCATCTTTTGTCGGTGCCTACAGATGTTTGACGTTAAAATATAAGTGATCTGCTACGTGTGTTGCTCCTTGAGTTTAGTATAGAGAGTGATATGGACAGAAACGCGCTCAGATACAGATATCTTACCGCATCTGCTACGTGTGCGACACACTTTAAACCTAGCCCCAAGTGATTATAATTTTTTTAAGCAGTTTGAACAATTTCTTGCAAAAAAAATTTTGTTTTCATGAAGCGGTACAAAATACCTTCACAGACTTTGTAGAGCCCTGCAGGGGTATTTTGAAACGTTCGGAAAGATTTCTGGTCGGATTCATTTCAATGTGGTAAGTAACTAAAACAATTTTCTCTAATAAAACACAGTAAAAAACAATAAAATATTGTATACTACTCGGTTTTTCTAGAGAAAATTGTTTTATTAATTACTTCCCACATCGAAATGTAAAACTAAGGAAACCGATCGGAAACCCTTCCAAACGTTTTAAAATAGCCCTTCAGATCCCCAGAGTTCTATCCCAAAAGCATAAACGATTTCCATTTAGATGGCAGAAATGAATAGATATTGAAGGTAAATACTTCGATTAAATAAATATGTTTTTTCTGAGAAAAGAAATATTTGAATTTTTCTAAATAAACGGCAATTTCATACTTTAACCCCAGTGTTTATGTCACTCCCCGAACTTACGGCGGGTACTCTGCCCGAAATCCTGAAATCTGTATACATCATTCATAATTTTTTGAGTTCCTATTGCATTTGAAAATCACCTTTCCAAGCCGCACTGTCTTTAGTCACCAAGAGGAAAAGGGGTACTAATTTAAATAGATTGCAATTTTGATTGAAAATTTGAGATTTCCGTTTTGAGATTTTGGGTAACGTAAGGTTGGCGAATTCAATTTATATAAGTACGGACGTAGGTACACGTTCAGAAGCATCAAGACCAACGGCGTAGCCTTCGTCTGCTACGCCGTAGAGGGCATTGCAGTCTGTTGGGATTTACACCGAACACGCAATTCTGTATTTTTGCCTTGCAAGCAAAATCCTCATTGCTTATATAAATCGAACAATTACCAGCCGCCGAGAAGGTGACGCGTATTCATTCACCTTCAAACTATTTACTCTAACTAAAACCCATACCATTCCACCAGTATCTAAACCAGTTATAAGTTATTTTTATGAACCATTTCGTGTTCTATTTTAAAGTTTTAATACAACCATCTTAAGTGAACTTTGACCCACCGACCGTCATTATAAAGCTAGAAATAAGAACGAGGTCCACCACAAAATCGAACATAGCAGAGAGCATAGCTCTTCTTTTTACACAGTCTGAACACCTTTTTTTGTATATTCAGTTTAGAATGGCAGTTTAACTGCATTTTATTGTTTTTTGAATAAACCAATATAATGCATGGTGGTGGAATGGTGATTTTTTTAATTTCACCAATTTTGGTGAAATGTAGTTGCGAGTTACTTTGCAGATTACTGTGAAAATGAGTGTATATTATCATAATAATATACTTCATTCACCCTCAAAATAATTAAATAAAGAGCTATTTCGTACAAATACAAAAATATTATAAAACGCTTTAGATTTGTAACATGTTTTGTTCTTTTACGAAAAAATCTTTAGTTTTAGTCATTATGTTACATTACCTTAAAGCGGCCGCGGCCGGCCAATTCCATAGGTTCATGACACCCAACATACATACATAAGTCAAAATACAAAGTCAAAAAGAACTTTATTCATTGAAATCACAAGGATCATTTTGAATCGTCTTATATAAAATTAAACTACTCCTGTTCCAACGCGACCAAGCCTAGAAGAATCAGGCAACAAACTCGGCTTGGCTTACATAAATGGTCCGTCTTACCACTAGGTGATATAACACCCAACAGTCACATACGTAGCCCTAATCCCACTCTTCCCTGTGTCGTGGGTATCAGGAACTACTGGTACCTGGCAAATATTTACAGAGCATACAAACATTTGTCCCGCAGCGGGAATCGAACCCGGAACCTCTCGCAGCAGCCTCTCGCGTTGTTCAGGTAACAACGCTTCTTAGAACAGCTTGAAATGTGGCAGATACTAACCACATATTTTTCTAGTAATTTCCGTACATGTCAAAAACAAATTATTAAAAACATCCTCAAACCATGAAATGTGAAAAACATAATTTTTCCACGAAAAATGATAAATTTTCCTTTGGCATTGCTAAGAAGCCATTCAAAGACACATTCTGTGTAGATAAGTAAATAGGTAAATGCTCGAGGGCCACGCCGGCGCCACTCGGTATCGGAACGACATGTCACGTAAGTACTCTAAACATGTTTGTACATCCGCCTTGTGATCGGCGTGCGGATCAAAAGAAATAACCACAAAGGGAGGCAGGCGCGCTTCATATTGAAAGATGGGAGATATTACAACCATCCAGCTCGCTTAAAAATTAGGAATTTCGCGTGCCTCGCAGCGATCTGTATATAAATAGAGGAGATGAAAAATAATTTTGACACCAAAGGCTAAAATAATAACTTTATCCCCCTGTGAACGGCATGCCTGCCTCCAAATTAGGTTGGCGAATTACAAACAAAATGGAATTTGTCGCTGTTGGTTGAAGCATCTTTAATATTGGCGCGTGGCGACACAACATTGGCTATAATATACGTTATCAATATCAGTAATGGAACACTCGCGAGTGATTGCGCTGTGAGCGAAGAGTAAATCTTGCGCCCTCGCGGAGGGCACGTCTCGGAACTCGATACAAGCAACGTGAGACATTAGATACCTACGAGTACCAAGTACGTTCATCTGCCACACATAGCGCCGGCCGGTGCGCATAGGTTCTCATTAAAACTTTATCTCCGTAATACAGCTACCTATAACGTAGCTAGGTAGTAAATTATTTTTTTTGCAATTAATTATAAATTTTTATGCAGTTATGTAGGTACACCATGTACTAAAAAATATCGCAAAGGAAGTATAGTAAGGTGTGCTTTGTTGAAAATTTATGCAGTCGTCCAAATTTTACTATGATATAGATATCATAGTAAAAAACAAGAAGAAGATAAGTAAGTAAGATAAGTATAGATACTTTATTTATTTATTATAATTTTGTTGATGAATATACGAACTCAAAAAAAAAATTAAAACGTGTAAGAAGTAGTATGTCTAAAATGGAATTTCAATTTTAAAAAGCACAATTTTAAGAGGTTATCTTAGTTTTTTTGGTATCGAGCGAATTAGTTAAAATTAATAAATTGATTTTATTATTTCACTATATAAAAAGCTTCATATATTTTTTTCTACTGGGAAACTATAAGAACGCTTATCAAAAACTTAAAAATTCTAGAGGAAGGCGGTGGATGGAGGCGGCTCAGGACCGTTCATTGTGGCGTTCTAGTAGTCCAGCAGTGGACTCCTGTAGGCTGATGATGATATCACTCTGGATTTATTTAGAGGTAAAGTAGACTGCGTAGGTCTCGTCGAGGTCTTTTTAAGACTGTCTGTACCCAATGTAGACACAATGACTCGCCTGCGTCCGCGCACGCGGCCCCCCCTTGCGTATGCGGCGGGCCGCACGGTTCAGCGCCGTCAGAGCCCGGCGGAGCGAGCGCGCTCTCTGCTCGGCGCCGCACTCACCGCAGCCCCGCACTGTGACCTGTTCGCGAGCCCAGTGCCGAGTCTGATGCAAGAGTGCAAGAAGATGTATGAGAGGACGGCGAGAAAATCTAATCTAGTCTAGGCTAGACAATTGTATTAAAATTTTTCAAATGTAATTTAATTTAAGTATATGACATAATTAATATTTATTCATATTTAAAGTGTTATTAAAATTCTCGTGATAGAGTTTATTATACCTAATTATTTTTATGTTTAGGTTCATCTGACTAGGACAAATGGTAATTCTTTGTTTTTGTTTGACATAAGTAATTATAAAATTGACAGAATAATTTGATTAATGGAGGTACTTACCTTGGTAGTGCTGTAATAACAATACAATTGTGTATAATTTAATTATTAATGTGACACTGTTTATAACGCGTTGGTATCAAAACTGTTAGGTTATAAATTATGAAATAAATGAATTTGAATTTGAATCAATAATTAAGAACAATTATTAATTAAGAAGAAGCAGTATTTATAAATACTGCTCGTGTGCTTTTGAAAGAAACTAAAAGAAACGTATTGAACGTATTACGGTATTATACCATAACTTCCGAATTTTACATATTGTTTCTTGCGGTAGTTGCGAGGCGCGGGACGAGCTTTTTGTGCGATCGGTGCAGTGTCGCTTCTCTTATGCTAGTATCTATATTATATGTGGCATATAGAATAGAGTGTCGTTTCTGTACATCAAAAATATTTAAAAGGACTTCCGTGGAACTCACACGGTAAGCAAACCTGGTAATTTATTTGGTAATTTTTTTTGTTAATTCTGTTCAGTACTATATTTGCCCTAAAGCCGCAATACCCAAAAAAAATATTTTTTTCGTAAATCAAATTTAAAAAAATACTTTTTGCAAATGTAGATCATAACGGTTTTAAGTGTATGTCAAATCGTACTGACTACTTGATATTATAAGGATTTCACCCCTTTCAGGGCGGTGAATTTACTGAGGGTTATATTAGAGGTGATTTTCAAGCCTCAGAAAATAATTAGAAAAGTTTTCGTGACACTCCTAATTATTTGCACACTTTTGCAAAAAATAACCTAATTTGCCTGTACTACAACATGTTTCATTCAAGTGAAGCAGCACTGCAAGCAGAACCCTGCGGCTGCTACGAGATGCTACGAGATGCTACGCATTTGGATTTGCCGTAGCAACATCGTAGCTGATTGCTCACACTAAAGTAAACTCTACATAAACACCACTCTGTGAATTACACACATTGCCATTATTCGTAGGGAGGTATGTTTTCGAACAAAAGGTATCATACCATACCTAGCTAGACTTACGAAAGTATAATTCTATTACCTACGTGTGAGTGCACACGGCGGCACCGGCGCGGCGAGCACACATAGTAAGTATTATCTACTCTCGACCGAAGGAACGTGCCCTTCACTTCGAGAATTAAATAGGATGATAATCGTAATGGTAATGAGGGTATGTGAACATTACGATACAAGTCTGTCAGAAAAACATACATTGGGGATCTAAACGCTATGCTGATTTAAAGGAAAATACCTACTATAGCTACTTTAAGCGAGATTTGTTAAATCTTTAGGCATCTTGACTCTTGACCCGTCGCATGAGGGCCACCGTCTCGAGTGATATGTTGTTTGTAGGCGTGCACAGTATCGAAACCACTGTAATTGTACACTGTATGTAGTACATTCATTGATGTACAACTGAAGCGTATTTCAAGCCCAATGATTCGTCTGCAACTGCTCGTCAAAGCTTCCGTTCGCGTTACAATATTCGACGTTTACGTGACGTGACGTGATAAATTGGCCTCATACGCAAGCTCATAGTTGCACAGTGGGCTATGGAGAGAGCTATATACTTGGAATTTCCCTACGTAATAGTATCCGAAATTAAGAAATCCGTAGAAGAACCAAGATCACCGATATAGCTCTCAGATGTAGCAAGTTGAAGTATCAATGAGCAGGTAATTTAGCTCGCAGAACTGACCGCCGCGGAATAAAGGTTCTCGAGTAGCTGTGAACCGGATGACGCAGTAGAGGAAGTCGGTGGATGGAGGCAGCTCAAGATCACTCTTCGTGACATTCTTTCATTCATCATCAACCTGTAGAAGTCTACTGCTGGACATAGGCCCCCATGTCCAGCAGTAGACTTCTACAGGTTGATGATAACATTTATCTTATGGCTCTGCCCATATACAGGTTGTTTTTTTTTAATGGGACAGTATGGGGATATCCGAATCCATAAGAGATACGGGAAAACTGTCTTTGGAACCATTTGCTCATTTTGTATGAAAATGATTTTGGCATAGTAATTTTTTTGGTCAAGCGTGAGTTCTCCATAAAAATGAGTAGTTTTGATCAAAAATTTTTTTTATGCGTATCGACTCAGTTTCATGTAAGGATTGTTCCATTGTATCGGAAAAAAAAATCTGAGCAGCAGAAGTTAGTCAAATTTAATAAAATGTTTTCTCATACAAATTGTAAGTATATGATCTGGTACCTACGTTAATAAAACTATCGCAATAAATTTTCAAATTGGCCTCCCTCTTGCTGTTTCCAGGTACGGGCACGTTTCAGAATACCTCTTGTGGCCTTATGGATTCGGATATCCCCATACTGTCCCATTTAAAAAAAACACCCTGTATACCTACCTCTGAGACAGACCTCCGACAGACCGAAAGACGGCCAGCCTAGAGTTACCCCCTTATTCATAATAATATTTAAACCTATTTTAGTTAAAATATGTTTTGTCTTGTTTTGACGTATGACATTTTACATCAGAGAGAAGACAAAAGCTATTTTAAGTGAAATAGGTTTAAAAAATGATCATGAATAAGGCCCCTAGTAATAGTACCCTGTTGCGTACGAAATCCTAATATACGAGACCGTCCCATACTTCAGATTGGATTTGCTTAGTCCTGTTTGAGTTGCTCTACATCTTGCCGGTTTGTAAGTTTACTCTACATCTAGATACATAAGGAGTAACTTTCCATGTGCTCGAGGCTAGTCTAAGTTTTTTGCAAACAATTCACACGGACGTGTGGTGTAGTGATAGTGTAATACGAATTTTGTATGAGCACACTTTGTAAACTTTGTGAACCTCAATTGCCACACAATAATCACCAAACAATACGTCCATGTCAACTTTGGTCTCAGGCAAAGATACACATTTGATTCTATTTCGCAATAACTTCAAACTCAATATCTACAAACGGAACACAATTTCCCGAGGACTACAAATTGCAGCCGCTAAATTACCATTTCAAATTACCTTTCACCCGTTTAGTTATAGGAATGAAAAAACATTAGCTCTTGAGAAAACTGATTGAATTTTTGAGCACTTGTGATCAAAAAAGGTAAAGTAAGCAAGAACATGGGTGTATCAATTACTTACCTGGTATAGATATTTGAAAACAAGCGCCTTGCAAGTCATCGCTGGCATAGCTTCAAGATATTTCAAACATTAGTAAGCACTTTATAACTAACGACGATGATGGGATACCCGCTCAAATGGAATGTTTTGTTGGTAACACCTCCCTAAGTGGCTAAAGTAGTGTAGTGTGAAACTAATATCAATCCCAACGTGTCCAAACAATGTATAATGGAACTGTTTGGGTAAGTATATTTATAGGTACTTACTAAAGTTGATTAGGTATGCAGCGTGTACCTGTTACATGGAAAAATAAATAATGAGTTTACTTATGTCGCTTGTCTTGAACCTTTTGCTCCCACAAACAGTCGCTTTACAAAAGGCTCAAAGACGAAAAACATCTTCCTTATCAATCGTAAATTGTCAAATTATTACAATAGGCTCCAAGCGAACAATAGATATTACTATCGTAATTGGACCCTCTAACAATTGGTATCGATAAATCGCCGCCCTCGAGTCGGTCGGAGAGCTAGAACAAATCAGCTCAAATTGGATTCCACTTGAAAGAACGTTCGCGCCCAATCTCGGGGATGGCCGGGCGGCCGGCGGCCCAGGGAGCGGGGACTGCCTCGCAAAGATCATTCGACTTTCAAATATTGCTGACGTCAACTACCTTACACTATTCACGGAGGATTAGTTGTCTCGTTACTCAAATCTAGCTGAATCCAATCGTGTCATAAGTAACTACCTACCAGATAGGTACATTTCGTAGATATCTAGCCCTGTCTAGGTAGCTTACTTGCTTGACTAAAAATAATAAATAATTTCTGAAGAAAGACAAGAGTTCCATAAGCTGGCGAGCAAAAATCAACAATTTTGCAAATCCTACTAATATTATAAACGCGAAAGTTTGTGAGTATGGATGTTTGTTACTCTTTCACGTAAAAACCACTGAATGGATTTGAGTGAAATTTGGAATGGAGATACTTTACGCCCTGGATTAACACATAGGCTACTTTTCATCATCATCAATTTTCATCATTATTCACGCGAGTGAAACTGCGTGGCGCAACTAGTAATTAATAAAAAGAGCTATCTATGTCAGTATCTTAGCATGTGGAAATCCATGGTCTATGCCTTCCTCTTCGGGAAACAGGCGTAAAATTATATATGTATGTATGTATATAATAATTGAAACGAAAGAAATAGGTTTTTTACCAACTTTGTAATGTCGGGGACGTCAAGCGACGCGCGGGAACGGCCAACGTTGCAAACTTTTTTCCAAAATCACTATTTTCTACAGAAAACTTTTGCGGAAAACTTTGGTGTAATTTTGTTTGAATCTACGTTTAACTAAAGGCTAATTTACGTTTACTATGACTTTGTGTGTTCATCTTGGAGAAATCATCCAAGGTGTAGTGTAGGTAGGTTCACCAAAGATAAACGATGAAACATTAAATAAATTAAAAAAAAAAAAATTTAATAATAAAAAAAAAAAAAAATTTAACGTAAAAAAAACACGAACATCAATTGAACGTAAATTTTTACGTTCAATGAGCTATCGGTGTTTTCGTTCTAGGTCCTCTTATAACGTACTTTTAAGTAAGTTTTCCTTGCACACACTTAAGATAAGAAGATTGCTCCTTGATCTAATGTTGTTGTTTAATATCTGCCATCAAAAATTTGACTGTATTAAGCTTTTTAACCAAATATGCATACACATACCTTTTCGTTCTTATACCCGAGAGACTCGCAAGCGCTACTTGTTCGCACTCACTTCTTGTAAAACGAATGCTGGTCAGCGTGCGCCGTTGCATAGAATCATGAAACTTTTCAATGACCATTTCACGAGCACTGAATTCTTTGCAACCTCACCCAGCTCGTTTAGAAATAATATAATTAAGATTGTGTCTGAGTTTTCAGACCTACCATATTAATGATGTAGGTACATATTCATAACTCTGTTAATTGTTATTATTATAATTTTTTTTTTCAAAACAAACGTGACATAAACAAAGGTGCGCCCTCATATCTTTTTTTATCAAATTCGTGGACGACGGGGCTGATTGCACTTTTAGTATTATAATATCATCATATTGAGTTGACCCTCTATCAACTTTTTATGGAAGAGTCGTTTCCCGAACCAATGATTCATTCGAAGTGAAGGCGCAGTAAAAAAAAGGTCCGTTCATTTCAGTCCCATTCACTATTTAGTGCACAATCGGGGTGTGCGTTATCCTAGCAAAATCTTGTGTCCTTTCAGGATGTGAATATCACGAATAATTCGTATTTAATCTCCTGTAAATGTGCCTGAAATAAAAAATTAGTGCCTTCAGCCGTTTTTGAGTTATTCATGAAAGACAGATTTTGCTGGGGTAACGGTCTTCCAGCAAAAACTTTTTTCCCTGGTTGGGCTAGGCCAGCTGAAAGTGGCTAGAAAGATAAGTTTTAATTTGTGCTAAATGTGCATCTAAACTCTGAATTTGTGGACCCTAGGATTTCAGAGATATTTCAGTTTTTGCTGGGGGAACATTTTAAAAATGGCTGTATCTCCGAAACTTTTAACCGCACAATCATGAATTTTACTACACATATAAGTGTTCATATAGGGTAATTTGTGCCAGTTAAATTTCTTGATAAAACTGCGCCTCTCGTATTTTAATGGGATTTTTCCAAAAAACTAAAATAGCTCCTAGCACTCAAACAAGGGCACTTATGAACTTTATTTAAATGCAAACTTATACCATTCTTTGTTAAGCAACATTTGGTAAAATTTCATAAGCCTACGTTAAGTACTTTACGAGATAGAGAGACTTTAAAATAATCCGGTGGTGAAATTATTTTGACCTCCAAATACACGAGCTTTCTACGTGCTGTCCATTAACGTATTGAGCCAATAATTAGTGCCTCTATTCATCTCCACATACACCAATTTTCAGCTGAATCCATGTGATAATTACAGTAATATCTCAAAATAACTGATCTGATATGATTTCAGGCTATTAACCCACCAAATTCGAATGACTATTAAAAAGCGGCCGTTTCATAATTCATGCTAACCTCTCTTAGTTGTTGGTATTGTAATGTAATTTGTTTGGTACAGTCGCCTACAAAATAGTTTGGGTTGTTCATACACGACGGAACCGTGTCGGTATCTAGGCATTAGCGGTTAAGTTTGTGTATGATTTATGGTTCGTCGATCAAGTCGAGTACCTAACCTACCAAGCCAACCGAACAATTTGGTCTTAAATCAAGTCTTAAAAATTGTTATAAAATTTACCTATCGTAATATTATCTTGCGCATTATCATAATGCCAACGTGAAAGTCTGCCATAATGGCTTTTTTCAAAAGTAAGTAGTTACGTACAGCACAATTTTTTTTTTCAAATTTTTCCGTGGGTTTACCACCTTTTGTTGTATCAAAATCTCAAAATCTTTTTGGTTTCGTTATAGTTATAAGAACAAAAACAACATTCATCAAAGACACATTTATACTCTTAATTAAATCTATGTACATCGTACTCAACTCAAAATGGGCACAACAATCACAGGTTGTTCATTAAAGTCTTAAAAAATTATTATAAAATCTACTTATCGTAATATCTAAGCGTATTATCATAATACCAAAATGAAAGTCTGCCATATAGTTTGTTTAAAAAGTAAGAAGGTACCTACAGCATAAATTTTTATAAATTTTTTTGATGATTTCAAAATCTCAAAAACGTTTTTGTTTCGTTACAGTAACAAGAATTAAAGTTATACCAGAAAGCTATAAATCAAAATAACATGACTAAAACACACACATACTCTTTTAATTAAATCTGTGGACAGCTTACTTAAAATAAGCACAACAAGCACAGGTCGTTTATTAAAGTCTTCAAAAATTATCATAAAATTTACTTATCGTATTATCATAATACCAAAGTGAAAGACCAGAGGACCAGAGTTTGACGACCACTTTCGCGTGGAGGCGAAGGTTCACTTGCGATTCAGGAGGTTGCGGGTTCGATTCCTGCCTCGGAAAAAATATTATTACGATCTGAAGGTATTTGTTCAGGGTGTTCTGGGTATTTTCTATCCTATCCTTCCTACTAATATTATAAACGCGAAAGTTTGTGAGTATGGATGGATGTTTGTTACTCTTTCACGTAAAAACTACTGAATGGATTTTAATTAAACTTTACAATAATATAGCTTATACATCAGAATAACACATAGGCTACAATTTATAAAGATATTGTGTGAATCCTATCCTACTAATATTATAAACGCGAAAGTTTGTGAGTATGTATGGATGTTTGTTACTCTTTCACGTAAAAACTACTGAATGGATTTGAGTGAAATTTGGAATGGAGATACTTTACGCCCTGGATTAACACATAAGCTACTTTTCATCATCATCATCATCAAACGCGAAAGTTTGTGAGTATGGATGGATGTTTGTTACTCTTTCACGTAAAAACTACTGAATGGATTTGAGTGAAATTTGGAATGGAGATACTTTACGCCCTGGATTAACACATAGGCTACTTTTCATCATCATCATCATCATCAAACGCGAAAGTTTGTGAGTATGGATGGATGTTTGTTACTCTTTCACGTAAAAACTACTGAATGGATTTGAGTGAAATTTGGAATGGAGATACTTTACGCCCTGGATTAACACATAGGCTACTTTTCATCATCATCATCATCAATTTTCATCATTATTCACGCGGGTGAAACCGCGGGGCGCAACTAATTGCGCAACTAGCTGCCCGCGCGCGACTTCGTTCGCGTGATCCCGGTGTTTTGCCTAATTGATATATTTTTTAAAAAATTAAGACAACTTTTTGGCGTATGAATCCACTTTTTACTATGCCATGATCGCCTGGTATTATGAACATCAAAACCATCTGTCTATGCATTCTTTTCTCTTTCTTTCCTTCTATCCTTCCTACTAATATTATAAACGCGAAAGTTTGTGAGTATGGATGGATGTTTGTTACTCTTTCACGTAAAAACTACTGAATGGATTTTAATGAAACTTTACAATAATATAGCTTATACATCAGAATAACACATAGCCTACAATTTATAAAGATATTGTGTGAATTGTCTATAATATGACGATAAGTGTCAAGTAAGTTGGAAAAAATCCGAGCGGTCCGACGCACGGCGGGTGAGGTGGGGGAAGAAGTCGCTTATCGTTGAGTGCGCGACAGACGCGGGCAGACGAGTGAGGGAAAACGTCATTGCCGGTTGTGTCCGTTTTACGAATTTTCAAGGCACTAGCGATTTGTTAAAAACGCATTCTACTTAAAGTAATACAGTATAGACCCAAGGTTAGGCAAGTAACTAAATAGGCAAGTATTGCATTTTTAACCGACTTCCCAAAAAAGGAGGAAGTTCTCAATTCGGATGTTTTTTTTTTTTTTTTTTTTTTATTGTTTGTTACCGCATATCTCTGGCGTTTATGAACCGATTTGAAAAAATATTTTTTTATTTGAATAGATAAACTTCCAGATTGGCCCCATTTTTTTCAGAATCCAGTTCTGATGATGGAATCCATGAGGAATTGAGGGAACTCCTCAAATATTGTAGGCATACATATGGCGATTTTGATATTTTCAGCAACAAACCAAGCATTTGCATTCAGAAAGTATCATAATCCTTTCACCACTATGGTTCTTTCATCATTTTTTTTTTCATCTAAATATTTAGTCGAATACAATGGCGGAAGTCGGTTTTTTAAATGAAAAGTTATTTAAGTATAATAAACATAATAATAACTACCGTACTGTATTTTTTGGAAGTGTAGAAAAAGCACGTACTAAGAATTATGTCGCGAAAATTATTTATGTGATAATTTCATAATGTTAGTTCTTTTCTACGCCACGCTAATATAAGCTACTCGAAATACTAATCCTGCGCAGACGAAGTCGCGGGCACCAGCTAGTGTATAATCAAAAAATGTCTATCTATGTAATGTATTGTATTAAGTATATCAGTTATCTAGTACCCATAACACAAGCTCTGCTTAGCTTGGGGCTAGATAATGTTCTGTGAAATGTCCAGCATTTATTTATTTATTTATTATTTATAAAGTCTGCCATAATCTGCTTGTTTCAAAAGTAAGAAGGTACCTACAGCATACATTCTCAATCTCTCATCTCAAGTCTCACTGGCGATGACGTAGGCTGGTGGTGACTATCATGTCTCGGAATAACCAAGTATAGGTATTATACATAATACCTATTCAAAAAGGTATAACTACCTTTTCTATATTATAAGTTTATACCATGGTTTGAACCAAAGTGCAGTCGGCTGACTGGTTATTTGTATGGTGAATATGATGAGCGCCCCTAGCGGACTTGTTGAGAACCTCAGTATCAAACATCAAAAACCTATCTTCACGCAATTTGGTAGTTAGGAAATGAGCGCAATATTTAGAGTAGGTCGACCAATAAATGCAGCACTACTGACGATATAAACAGGCTATGAACCAGTGAATCTGGTGTATTATACTATTCAAATCCGTTTATTAGAAACATTCGATTGTCTTTTGCAGCACTCCCTCACTAGGGGGCGTTTTTAACCAATTAACTTTTCTATAAGTCATACAAACCGACTGCAATTAATTAAATTATAACTAAAACAGTAACAACCTTCAGTCGGTATCGGTATCTTTTCCATAGTGGTTAAAAAAAGAGAACGTGATTAAACTGTTTTTCTTCTTATATGCCATTTTTTACTTGTTATATTATTTTCTAAAATGAAATTAAAATAATCTTTAAATTTTTCTACATGACTGTACCAAAACACTAAAATATTGTTGTATGAATTTAAGAAGGTGGGTGCCATGTATTGGAATCTCGCTTTTTGACAGTCATTCGAATTTGGTCAGTTAATAATTTGGTTGGGTATTCATTCATTCATTCATTCATTCCCCTGAAACGTTTCAATTTCGTTTTTTAATGATATTACGGTAATTGTTTGATGGATTCAGCTGAAAATTGGTGTATGTGGAGATGAATAGAGGCACTAATTATTGGGTCAACACGTTAATGGACAGCACGTAGAAAGCTCGTGTATTTGGAGGTCAAAATAATTTCACCACCGGATTATTTTAAAGTCTCTCTATCTCGTAAAGTACTTAACGTAGGCTTATGAAATTTTACCAAATGTTGCTTAACAAAGAATGGTATAAGTTTGCATTTAAATATAGTTCATAGGTGCCTTTAATTGAGTGCTAGGAGCTATTTTAGTTTTTTGGAAAAATCCCATTAAAATACGAGAGGCGCAGTTTTATCAAGAAATTTAACTGGCACAAATTACCCTATATGAACACTTATATGTGTAGTAAAATTCATGATTGTGCGGTTAAAAGTTTCGGAGATACAGCCATTTTTAAAATGTTCCCCCAGCAAAAACTGAAATATCTCTGAAATCCTAGGGTCCACAAATTCAGAGTTTAGATGCACATTTAGCACAAATTAAAACTTATCTTTCTAGCCACTTTCAGCTGGCCTAGCCCAACCAGGGAAAAAAGTTTTTGCTGGAAGACCGTTACCCCAGCAAAATATGTCTTTCATGAATAACTCAAAAACGGCTGAAGGCACTAATTTTTTATTTCAGGCACATTTACAGGAGATTAAATACGAATTATTCGTGATATTCACATCCTGAAAGGACACAAGATTTTGCTAGGATAACGCACACACATTCACAGCGATAAATGTAAATGAACCTTCAGGTTCCCGTACCCTTCGTCGAACTTTTCTTCGGAATTTACGCTTCAACTCTATTAAAATTTTCTGGTCAAAACCTAGAACACTGCGACCTACCTTGATATTATCCGAATTTATTTACAAAATTTGATGAAGATCTAACTTATAGTTAAAGAACATGATAATATTGCCTTAACTAAAAAAATTGGCAAGAGTATGTTGTAAAAAACATAGCAATGCTACCAGAGTCAGTTTTGAATTCCGTGATACGTAGATTTGTGTTGTGATTTTAGCATCGTAATAAGTACCTAAAGTAAACTTGGCAAATTCATAAAATAAGAACCTATAGGGTAGGTATCTATCCGGTAGATTGTAATATCGTGTAATTCTCCTCGAACAATGCGCCCTTACCCGTCGAACTAACTAATTGTATCTGCGAGCAGTGTGTTTTCTCTCCTCGCGCAATGGTTAAGACTTCGAATTTCCATGGAGAATATAATCTGATCGCATGTCAAAAGAATTATTATGTGTGCTATGTAGATTACGAAACAATTGTGGCCTATTGTAGGTAATTGCTTTCATCTTAGACATGAAAATGGAAACGATAATTAGCTCAAAGCCTCTGTTGTTTAGCTGAAAATAGCACTGTAAGTTACAAATGCTGTGTTACAATCGCTGTACAAAGGTGTAATACCTGCTGCGTGAAGGTGCTTATATTTCAGTAGAACAAGAAAATCCACTTTAGTCTGACACAAAACTCTCATTACAACCAATAAAGAAAAACTTTTGACCTACAGACGAGGAAAATTAGAAGACAGATGCGATTTCTTCGGTTGGCTCTGAAATAAAAACAATTTTGTTACCACAATAAAATTAATTCTGTATTAAATTCCTCAGGGGGTTGGCGGTGTTTCCTTTTGTTCAGAGTTTTTACGAGTGGAGCCGGGGGCGGGCGTGGGGTTGCTCCGGCAGTGTGAGCCAAATTTACGGCAAAATATTATATTGTGTTTGTCCTTTTAATGATAAAGGAGGCAGCGCACCGCACAGGAGCTTCGGTCGCCGGCGACAAATTACCGAGATTAACTGGCGACTTGCGACTTGCTCGCTGTACGCCGCAAAGCCCCGTGAAGATTTTACAGGGAGGCGACTGCGGTCAGAGGAAGCCGTAAAACGTAATCCTTCAGCTTCGTTCATTCTCCGTTCATAAATCTACATGACCGGATCGTAAATCGTTGCGGCGAATTCTTGTGGCACTAAACAGGATATGTGCTCGTGGATATCGATGCGACCTAAACTACGCACACATTTTATTGATAGCAGTAAACAAACGTTTATGTGTTTTGTGTAGACACTGCTGTTTAACCGACCGAGTCGACGCAAACACCGCGAGCGACTTCAGCAGTTCAGCACATCAGAGACTCACGACCACCATGCGTGGTAATGACCCTAATTCGAGTAGCCTTTCATTAATTCCAAGTCTTATATCTGCTGATTCGAACAAACGAATCTTTAAGCTGTGCAATAAGTAACGCTGAGCTGTGGTAGACGGGGATAAGCAAACAATTAGATAAATTTAATGGCAAAAAACACGACTACGCTCCGCCGCCGCCGCCCGTAGCGCCGCGTAGCATGTAGGGCGGCTACGAAAATAAACGGAAAAACCTTCAGGTTTGTTCCTAATGTTTTTCCTCCACATTTTTCCTGCTTTTTCAAGTCAGATGTTTTTAACAGAAGAACTGTATTATCTGTGTAGAGTTTAATAACTTTATCACAAATCTGAAAAGTTTAATAGAAATCTCTAATAACGACCTATAATATACTTTAATAGTAAATACTTTACTTAAAATAGGTGTTCGTAGGCACAATCATAATGTTTCCGTATTTCGGCCAATTTTCCATGGGTGACGTTTTCATTGTTATCAAAGATTTAATTTGCCGAGCTGAGTTCATCATCCAACAAAATATGCATCGACCAATTTTGTGAACCGAAAAAGTCGTTTTAATTCTATTCGTACTTATCCGATACGAATATAGTTTTCTTGGGACCACCCCGGATCATTGAAACACAGAAAAGAAAAAAACCATCAAAAATACAGCAGGTAGTTACCTATCTAAGCTCCCATTTGTAGAAGTTTGTATAAGTTCAGTAGTTACCTATATTCGTAGTTAGACGCTAGTTTCTTCGATACAATAAACTTTGCAATATTGCCTGTAGTTTTTCTTAAATACTACCATCAGTCACATCTTCGTGCCCCATCGTCGGCTGCATCATCACTTACCAACAGTTGAGATCGCGGTCAAACGAGGGCCAATATAATTGTAAAAAAATAAAAGCTGTAATTCAGCGATTGTCCAACCCACAGTGAAACGAGACCCTTTGATACTCTGCCTACCCCTTCGGAGTAAAAGGCGTGTATGTATGTATGATAATATTATAACACCATTTTTATTTAGATTTTTTTGACAGTTTTATTTTACTGAGCAGTAGAAAACACTCTATAAATAGTTTTTTTGGGCCGACCTTTGAGTCAAATGACTCGGAAATAAATTAAATTAGGTACGCAATGTCTTGGATAATTTATCCTTGAGGAGCATAGGTCAAGACGAGAGTGTAGAGTCTGGAACGATAACAAGCTTGCGTGTATCTATAGTAGTCAAATCAGAAGACGTAGCCGAGGTATCTAGGTACCACAGACGTTCAAAAAACCATGGCATTTAACATGGGTAAAACTAATCCTTTTCAGCTTCGTTGGTTGGTTACGATGGAAAACAGTGAATTTTGCACCACTTTTTTTTTCGGCACTTTCTTAGCGGGGCTTCCGACCGACTGTAACGATTTCTGTCACTTTTGTTAAGCTACGTGGTTCTTCGCGGCTCACCGTAGGAGTTTCGTCACGTCTCCGTGTTTGCTGAAACGCCAGTCACTCACAGAATTTGCGGAGGGTTAACTGGATTATTAAATAAAATCATCCATACAAAAGAATAACATAAAGGAAATGTAAGATAACTCGAGCTTTTGTTACGTATTGAATAGAAACACAATGTAAGTGTAGATATAGGTATACCTACCAGCATCGCACTCGGACTCTCAATGTAGAGAATGCAATTACAACATTATCAGACGACCAACTTGTCTGAGTTAAATCAGTGTTGTCGAGATGCAAACATTGAAGGTGCGCGAGCTAGCGAAGCTTGCTTTGCATAGCGGCATAGCCACGTCCCTGGGCTATTCTACTACCTCTGTAAGGCTCTGTATACTTAGGTACGAATAATTTACGTGCTGAACGCCAATATTTATCTCCTCTAGGCATTACATAACATACCATAAAAGATAAAGATAATTTTATTACAAATTTAAAGTACAAAATCTTTGTATTGTAACAGGCAGCAAAATATTGCTTATTCATATACCTACTAGAAACATTAAATTACGAACATAACATAATGTTAACCGAAGTTTAGCTTACTTTATAATATTTATATTCAATGGTTTCCTTCCTGTATACTTTTCATTTAAAAAACCGACTTCCGCCGTTGTATACGACTAAATAATTTTGGTTGAAAAAAAATGTATGAAAGAACCATAGTGATGAAAGGATTATTATACTTTCTGAATACAAATGCTTGGTGTCTTGCTGAAAATATCAAAATCGCCATATGTATGCCTACAATATTTGAGAAGTTCCCTCAATTTCTCATGGATCCCATCATCAGAACTGGATTCTGAAAAAAATGGGACCAATCTGGAAGTATATCTATTCAAATAAAAAAGAATTTTCCAAATCGGTTCATAAACGCCGGAGATATGAGATAACAAACATACAAAAAAAAAATTACAACCGAATTGAGAACCTCCTCCTTTTTGTGAAGTCGGTTAAAAAGCGTACTATCCGTGCTAGATTTTATCTGTGTTACGGCAGGGTACATGCTGGAATTACTTAAAAGTGGAGCAGTCGAGCATCAATGAACATACATGCCGACAATTTAGACAAAAACAATTAATTTAACAAAAACTACGAGTACCCATGATACCATAACACTCTGGCCCAGAGTTCTCTGGGTGTTATGGTACCATGGAACAGATATTTGCAGATCATACAAACATTAAATTAGTCCCGCAGCGGGAATCGAACCCGGAACCTCTTGCATCTACGCCAGCTACCCGCCCTCGCCCACCGCGCCACAGAGATCGTCAAGTCATTAAATCGCTTTGTACGTCCTCCCCAGGGTGCCTTGTTGTTCGTGAGCCGTGGTAGTCACGGCCAAAGAATAGGGCTCCTCCAACTTCTCCGTGAATATCGTAAAATGTAACTAAGGGATTACGCGAGGAGATGGACAGCAGCATCTACCTGAGGATTTAGCACCAAACTGCGGTCACCAATCCGCCTGCCAAGCGTGGTGATGGTGATCGTATTTATTCGTCCGGTTTACATCCTATGGGGTAGGCCTGGTCCAGCAGTGGACGTTTACTGACTAGCTATGCTGATGCTGTATAAATTCTGTTTATCCAGGCAAATAAAAATATTAGGTAAAAAATATTATTATTATAGGTACCTAACTCACAGGTATTTATCGCGTGTTACCTTATTATTTATTATTCCTGACGTTTCGAATGCGTTACCTACAGCAATCAATAAATACCCGTGACAATATTTATAAATTATGTGCTCAAAAGTTTAAAAAATACTATTATCGTAAATATTTTTTAATACCTAAATGAGATTAGATCTTATTCTATTAGAGCAGAGGCTCTGTATTCTGAGGCCAAATTCTCTGGCATGGACATAGATTTAGAAGTATATGTTTATGGGCATGCATCTACAATTTGTAATAAATCAAATCAAATCAAAATGTTTTATTGCGTTCATGTTGTACTAATTAAGATCTTATGGATAAGTTACAGCTTCAACATGAACATACAATATGGAACATGAATTCCAGGTCCAGGTGGTAACAATTATTTGCTACAATTTTATAATATTATATAATTCGCGCGCAAATAATGCCGCCAACTAAAACCATGAAACACTGCAAGAGTTGAGTCAGCGCCATCTATTGAACCAATTTGAACTACTTTTTTTTTTAAATCGAAGATGGAAAGCCCTCATTATTTTCACGTTCTCCCTCTTCATTTCTCCAAGCTGTCATGTCACATTGCTGTCATTATGAAGTCACTTTCTGTCAAATATGTTTGTATGATTCAGTCAGACAGTCAGTGTCAGTCGTCACGTCCGTCCGTGTCAACACTGTCAACTACTTGTCAAGTCAGTCAGTCAGTCAAATGAATTACTTGTAAAAGGTTGCGTTTTTATGAAATTACAATTTCCATGGTTCGGAGTAGTAATCTAACGGCATAATATGATTCATTAATGGATATTTCAATGAAGGTTTAAATTATAACTTTTCGGATGCGTTACAATCGCGTATGGTTACAATCCATGCAGGCAGACGATTGGGTGCCCGTTGTGGTCGCTCCAAGGGTGATTCGTGTGTTATTTCAAGTTATGTTTAGTGCAGTGCAGTGCTGATAACGTTTTTGTGACGAATACACCCTTCGCCAGGCTTAGCCTCTCGGATTCAGTGCAACTCCAATGGATTTTTAGTAGGTAAGAAAATCAATGTGAAGTATTAGTGGAATGCGCCGGTCGTTATGGCCGGGTGGCGAGAGTCACTTTATTTTTGTGTGTGCATTCTTGTGCGTCCGGAGCGCGTATAGATCGTTGTGTCTTGCTGCGTTAGCACAGCAGGCTGTCATGGGCATGGCGAAGCTTACTCGTTGCGGATATAGATTATCTCCAGGTTAGATTGATATGTCAGCCATATTCACAATCACAATACACTTTGTTTGCAGCCACCCATCAGCTGTGCAATTTTATTGTTATGTATTTCTTAGTTTGTTTTGAGTTGCTACATTAACTATTGATCATATTACTAAAATAGTTAGAGACCAAATAAGATACAAATTGTAAGCACATAGTGGGAGTGATCCTGTGCATCATTCTAAATTTAAACTGCGCTAAATTTGTTGCAGTCTCTTTTGTTTCAGTCTTACAGAAGGTGCATGATAATTTTAGTGCACTTAGTGTAAATGTAGATAATACTGCACAGCATTACTACCAGTGAGGAAAAAGATATAAAGTAACATGTTTATCTTTTTACCTAAACAAAAATAAATAAATAAGATAAATACATAAAAATAAATAATTGGTGAATATGGCAAATCCGCTTGGCAGGTGGATTGCTGATTCAAATCAAAATAATTTTATTCATTGAAATCACAAGGATCATTTCGAATTACCTAAAAATCAAAGATGCTACGGAGAGCTGTTTGGGTGGATATCGGATATCCGGCTGAGGCCAGTGCTCTGGCCTCAACTGTTTTTATTGGGAGCAGAAATCGTGTTTCTTACGCGTTTTGATCTAACTGTGTTAATAGGATATGCCGCAAGAGGCTGTTTTCTGAAGTTGGCATGGTTTGCAAAAATAAATTTAATTATTTATCACAATTTGCCACCACTTTAAGATTCATCATTACATTAGCCTTGGTAAAAAAAAATATATAGAGTTTTGGTTTTTGTAATTAAATTGAATAAAATACCCCTGCTTAGGGCCTGGCCATGTGAAACAAGAGTCACAAGTTAAATAACTTTTATACTTACTCTCCGGTATTCAAATAAAAGATTCAAAAATTATTGGATAGGCTGGATATCTGTTGCATCACTACAATCAACCACCAGACACTAAATTAGCAATCTGCTTAGCATAGGTACCTACATAAATATCAACCTGTTATGTAAATGTGACCTAATATGAGTTTTTCTTAAATGACACATCAGCATTTATTTAGTTAATGCAATCAAGTCACTCTTTTTATGACATTTTAAACCAAGGTTATATTTATTATAATATATTTAGATTCAAATATTTATTAGCAAACTCACATATATATTCCACATTTAAATCAAATTACTAAATACTTTTTCACAATCTTAACCTTCAAAATAATTTCCAATCAATGCTGCTGCAAGCCGTCTGCCAAAATAGGAAAATCTTTGGGTCTACCTATAACCAGCTGGGCGATTCTAAAACGTCGGAAACATGCACACGTGCCTTTTTCTCCAAAGGGATAGCTGGGCCTCTTTTCTCTGGTCAGTTGCATAATGCTAGGTGTTATGTACTTTATAATTATTGTGGGTACTTGAATAAAGTTTAGTATTGTTTCCGACTCGACGTGGCCTATATCTTGTAGTGGTGACTTTGGGTATAGTATCACATTGTTGGGACACATGATTGTGTGGAACTTTATCCAGCACCTGCAAAAGTCAAAGAAATACAGGAAACACGGGCGCCTATTAATAAGGAATTATTGAGAGCTTTCCTTGGATTGCACAACTTTTATCAAAAGTTTTTTCCTAGTAGTGCTACTTCGCTGGAGCCTTTGTATCGGTTGCCGGAGTCAAAGACACCAGGAAAGTGGAGTGAAAGCGAGGAAACTCAAATAAAATTTTATTTTATTTTATTCATTTATAAACTTAAATTTAACATAACACCCAACAGTCATGTACATAGTCCTGATCCCACACTTGGATTCCCTGTGTCGTGGGTATCGGGTACTCGCCCGCCGCGCCACAGAGGTTGTTCTCAAATCAATTGTTGATTTAAATTCTTAAATTGTTTTATGTTTAAAGTTCTAGGCTGATCCCATTTAATAACTATAATGTTTTTTGTTAATCCTCTATCCTCTATATATTTATAAAAATCAATTGCTGTTCGTTTGTCTCGCTAAAACTCTAGAACGGCTGGACGGATTTATTTGATTTTGGTTTTGTTGTATTCATAATTGTCACGGAAAGGTTTAAATGTACCGGGACCACCGGGATCACGCGAACGAAGTCGCGCGCGGGCAGCTAGTATATTATAAATATGTTCTATTTTGTGTATGTTGTACTATACCTACACTAGTGGTTCGCCCCGAACTGAGATCTCGCGAATACACGCGATGTTGGAAACCTACTTTCTTTACCTTTCTACTTAAACGACTTCAAAAATCATTAAGATAACATTTTCACTAGACCACCTCGAGATCATTCCCTAAGCATCGAAAGAAGCATTTGAATCAAACTAATCAACGGTGAAACCGTACGACAGACGCAGCTAAGGAAGGCTCCAATTATTATTATATTATGGATATTATAAAGGTCGCAGGAAAAGGGTGGATGGAGGAGGCTCAAGACCGTTCGTCGTGGCATTCTATGGTTGAGGTCTATGTCCAGGAGCCTAAGTTTTGCAACTAAATTGACACAGACTTATGGTGTAGTGTAACACGGATTTTGTATGGCGACACCGATGAGGGGCCCTAACGTACACTCAGTGAACCTAATTTACCCCCTCTTGGAACCTTCAACAACCCCCTGACCGATGCAGCATAACTATACTTACAAATTGTGCTAATACAACTTACCAAACTTCATAAAAATCGAAGTCAAAATCAAAAAGTATTTTATTCATTGAAACCACAAGGATCATTTTAAGCGTCTTATAAACTATAGTTAAACTACCGAATAAAGGGTCCGAAAGTTATCCTCAGACTAACATAATAGATACAAATGCAACCAAGTTGACTGACTTGTTCAATAAAGTACCGATTCTTCTCCTTAAGTATACGTATGCTTCCTAGCATTAAGTTCGTCTATTTACATATCGTTTTATTTTGCTTGCCAGCTAAGCGGATTAGCTGCGGCCAATCCAAGATGATGGTGGAAACCATCCTCGAGTCCTCGCAGGACTTCGGTAAGTCATTCTCAAAACCATTAACCATTAGCTAGCTATTAGCCCACAAATAAAGCTAGTAGGATAGCTGACTACAAAATCAACAACAATAGAACATTATTGCCGCGCCCGGCAAATCGGGCGTTGATGTACGAACGTGACAATATGGGTCCACTATGGAAATCTGTAACAAATTGTTACACTGAGACACCTTGTATATCGTGTTTGAGTATTTTAGCATTGTTTGAGAAAAAACTATACACATACAAGCCTTGGCCGCAATTGGGCATTGATGGACTCGCGTGTGTATTATCACGTTCGTCCATCAACGCCTGATTTGTCGGCCGCTGCAGTAATGTCTATTGCAACCCAGATTTAAATCAGTG
Organism: Epirrita christyi; assembly: GCA_951392215.1. Taxonomy (NCBI): domain Eukaryota; kingdom Metazoa; phylum Arthropoda; class Insecta; order Lepidoptera; family Geometridae; genus Epirrita; species Epirrita christyi. The sequence goes on from OX595837.1 coordinate 376,581, forward strand.
AGACAAAGTAACATCTAAATAATCAATGTTGTTTTCACATCAGTTCGAAACAATCTCAAATAAGACAGCACTAAGACATCTCTCTCTCCCTGGCAGGCATGTCGAACGGGTCGCTGCCGCAATGGAAGCGCGAGCTGCTGCAGCGGCGCATGGCGCGCGTCCGGCCGTGCGCCGCGCCCGCGCCACCGCCGCCCCCTCCCCTGCCGCCGCCGCCCGCCGATGACGACGAGGAGTTGTGCTACGGGCCCGGCATCGTCAAGCGCCTCAAGTCGCGCTACCTCTCCCTAGCACTGCGCGACGCGCCGCGCCGCCGCCCCTCCTTGCTGCGCCGCGCCGCCTCCCTCGAACACCTGCTGGACGAGCGGCCCCCGCCCGTCCCGCGTGCCCGTGCGCCCCGGCCGGCCTCGCTAGTTACCGCAGCCGCGCTCGCGCCTCACCCGCCCCCCGCGCGCGAGTCTGTGAAGCGCGCGCGCTCCGTTGATGCGCTCAGCCGGCTTGACTCGCGTGAAGATGTCGCCTCGCCGTCACCCGAACCGGCGCCGCTAGCTCCGCGACCCCCCGCGCCGCGTACCGCACGACCCCCGCGCCGTCCACAGCCACTGCTGCGTGAAACAGAACGTCCCCCGCCAGACGTTGTGCGCTCGACGCTGCGGAAGTTCGAGAGCGCACCTTCGAGACGTCCAGCTCCCGCGGCGCGCGTGTCGGCTGTGCTGCGGGGGCTAGAGCCGCGCCGCAGCACCACGCCCGAGTGTCCCGAGCCGGAGGCCGAGCCGCGCTCGCCGAGCCCTCTCGCTCTGGTTGAACCCAGGTCCCCGCCGCTCCCCGCAGTGACGGAGACCCCACCGCCGACTCCGACGGAGACCCCGCCGCCAATCCCGACGACTCTACCGTCTCCGCCGGTCGCAGATCTTCCACCGTCGACCCCTCCTCCGGTCTCCGAGCTGGAGCCCCCCTTCCCGCCTAGAACTCCTGCGCCAGCAACCGCTCCAGGCGAGAAATTCCAACCAAAAATCGTTCAGACTCCAAATGCAGTGCCGATTCCGAAGGTTCAGATCCGAACTCGTACGGAAGTGACGACGCCACCGACAGAGTCCATTGATGAAGTTGAAGGATGTGCGGCGTCAGCCGAAGCGCGACGCGTGTCACGGGCGTCTCTCGAGGAGATAGCGCGTGCTGGCTCCAGTGTGCGTTACGCTTTCAATTCTCCTGGTGCTGCGTCTCACCTGCCGCCGCTGGCCGCCACCAACCCCGTGCTGCGGCGTGTCGGTGTCATCCGCCCCATGCCGACCGCTCGGACTGCCCCCTCCCTACCACCGCCTCGCCTGGCTGCGCCGGAACAGGAGGCGACCCCTGCCCGCCTTGAGCGTCACTCGACGCCCTCGGCGCTTGTGGAGCCGATACCTCGCGTCCCGGAGCCGACTCGGGCAGAATCCCCGGAGCGTGCTCTGCTAGTAAACGGGCACTCGACGCCGGAACCCAACTCCCGATCCCGCATCGGTGCCGCCGGCATCGAGCGAGCATGGAGCGGCTCCGCGGTGAAGAAGATCGAGCCACCTCGACCGTCGCCGCTCCGCGAGACACCTGACCAGAAGCCGTCATGGCTGCGCTCCGCGGGCACGCGGCCCCGCGCTCCGCCGGCGGCTGCGACCAGTGTCGTGTTCAACTTCTCCAACCGCAAAGAGGTGCCCGATTACATCGAGAACGACGGTATCATCCTGCGCGCCAGCCGGCGGAACAGGATCAAGGTGAGTCCTATTATTTTTAATAAACTACAACTAATAGATCGCGTCAGAATCCAACCACTTCCATTCTCACAACCATGTCAGGTAGCATTCAATCACTAGGCTTACTTACAGCTGATTGACCATGTCTACGTGCACAGCTGATCAACCGTGTTAGAATTGCGCGGTTTAACCTTAGCATTCAACGCTGATAATATGCGTAAGAATTTCCACAAACCGTAAACTATTCGTTTCATTTATGTCGCCATGTTTATTTATTGACTTAATTATAACTTATCAATTGCGTTATGCATAGATTTGCACCCACATTATCTACTGACGGCATTCTGCCGTTATCGCGTTGATAGAGCCATGCCACAGATTATATCATTTTTAATTTCTTCCACTCTATCGACAAATTACTAAAAGTCGAGTGTTATATGGAAGTAACGAAGTTTTGACTTGTAATTGACACCTATGTATAGTAGAGTCAGCGCTATAGTTACAACGCAACAACTCGAAGCTCATGTGCCATATTCTGTTTAGGCAAGATCCACCGATCCAGTTTTAGTTCATAGTTCGCGCAAGTAGTAAATGCAATGCATAGCATGGATAAATTCACCTGCTCTATCTAACGGTTTGGCCTGACGACGTGCATAGCTAATAGCCAGAATGTTAGAAACTTCTGCACACACTGTGGTATGGTAGTCGAGATGCCTCCGTCGTTCGCGGTTCGCCGACGATGCCGCTACTCCGGAAACAGTGTTTTTCCTTACCTGAATTAGAGTAACAAAGCAAATGTCTCGTTTGTATTTTACACAATATTGTAAAATCAAAATCCATTCAGCAAATTAAAAACCTCACGTAAAGAATCCCTCCCGATCAAGCGCCTACATTATTAGATTGCGGTATTTTTCAAAACCGGTGGGATCAAGCTTCAGTCAGGAACTGACAAAAATACTGAATGTATATGTCGTTCGGAGAGTTCTCACGATTGGGTGGAATTCGCTTCGAAATGAGTAATTTAGAAACATTAATTTGACGTTGACCGCGCCGGAAATCGCCGCTATCTCCGAGCCACGGTCGAGCTGCTCATTACACGGATCAGCACCGCCGTCGATATTGTAAAATTGTGCAACGTGATAGGTATGTAAATAAAATACCTATCTAAATCATTTCTACAAACGGTGAAAGTATGGGGCCGACTTCCTATTACGTATTCTGTGGATATCGACGATACCACTCACGGTTTCGTCAGTGTTACTGCCCTGCGCCACAGCTCAGTTAAAAGTTACTACACACTACAAACGCTGCTATGAATTCAATACAATGCGCGTGCGTAGTCGGAATGCTCAATACAATGATCTCGGCAACTACAGCATTTTACACACGATTACGCAACCTGTTGAATATTTGTACTGGACGTTCCGCTCTCTGTTCGTGTTTGTTTAGCGCACAGTTAGATTATCTAATTTGTCTGAACGTGACACCCGTTACGTGCCCTTTAGGTGCAGCGTCCGTCCAGTCCACTGCCATTCGAGACTCGCATTCTTTGCACTATTTCCTTTCTTCAGCACCTTCCCCAGAAACAATGCTCCCAGTCATCGAACTTCCATTCCAAATGTTTAAATCGTTCTGAACCGTTCGATGTCTTGGACCATTCGTGTCAGTAGAAATGTATGTGATATCCTTACTTGTAATACACAATCGACCCGCAGCGGGACATGCTTTCACTGTGGGCCCGCCCACGCATGCTGCGTGCCCATCACGTGCCCAAGTAAATCGAAAGTGAACCGTGTTCCGATCACACACATCACACCACACCATGTAAACTGGTACTATCTAAGCTATTCTAGCTTGTAGCAATTTCTCTTAGGCTTAGCTGTTCTTGTGTCTTTTATTTTAAACGTCTTTGTTAGTGATTGGCAATCAGTTATTTGAAATTCAATCAAATAAATAAGAATCAAAGTCCTGACTGACCGACAGACAACGCAGAACCCATACCGCTAAACCAAGAAACTTGAAATTTGGAGGATGTGTTCCTTTTAGGATGTAGTGTAGGGGTGTACTAAGAAAGGAATTTGGGAAATTCATCCTCAAAGGGGGCTTTTGAAGCACAAAAATGCTCTGTGCTTCAAAAGCCATTCTTCAACCAAAATAAACAAATACGTAAAAATAGAAAAGTACGTGGTGTATAGTCGTAATTTATCTAAAATAAAATAAATACGTGTTTCAGCGGAATTGAATAGGGAAGTACGCGACAGTTTTCTTTATAAAATAATATCCACTTTACGTTTTAAAAGCCAGATTTCAACGTACTTCAAGACTGATGAATAGCCGACATAAAACGACATAATAGGTAGGTATACAAACTAAATATGATACACAACAATTTCGTCTCAAATTATGTTCAATAATTATGCATCAAACCAATCAAATTTATATGTTGTTATCATTTAAAACATACGTTGAACGGTTCTATTTACGGAAAAGCGAGCCTTAGCTCTAAATTAACCCTAAATCCTACTAATATTATAAACGCGAAAGTTTGTGAGTATGGTATGGATGGATGTTTGTTACTCTTTCACGTAAAAACTACTGAGTGGATTTGAGTGAAATTTGGAATGGAGATACTTTACGCCCTGGATTAACACTAACCTGGCCTAGGCCTAACTGGATAGGCTACGTTTCATCATTTTTTTTTTTTAATATCTTCGTTTGTGGTCAGACTATAACAACATAACACCCAACAGTCACCATCACAGTCAGTACCCGCTGTGTCGTGGGTATAGAACTACAAGTACGAGTACCATGGTACTATGGTTATGAATTTGCTGTGCTACTGGGTGACAGTTGGTGTTAATAAAAAAATTATACAATATTAATATTTAAATTGATCTAGTTAACCTATCCGTGAAGTTGCACCGAAGTAAAGAATACTAAAATATGACCGAAGTCACCTTCAACAAGAATGCTGCGGCTGGCACCGACTGGTCGATCTCATTTGAATATATTTTTACACATTTGATACTGGTTTGGTAATGGTCGTAATCACCGCATCTATTCATCGAAGTGTTAATGATTATGGGCCGAACTTGGAAGAAAGTTCCAGTGATTAGTAACTGCGGAAGTAAGAAGAAAAAGCATTCCAATTTCTGTGCTTCGTCATTGAACTGTACATTCAACTTTTCATTACAATTAACTTCGCAAACAGTTGAACAGGCCGTCATCAATTTAGTTGGATGGAACTGGAAGAACAATGATTGGAGCTATTTAAGCGGCAGGTGGCAACGCGACTCGTTTGCCGGCAGGTTTCTTGCTCGTTTTATTGATAGGTACATCCAGTCCGACTAGGGCTGCCAGACTTTTAGTCTGCTTGTCCGGCCATCATTTCGGGGCTTTTTGACGAGGCAACGTTTGTTTTGCCCATTTTTCTGCTTATATTTCGCCACCAAAACACTAAGTTATTTTAGCTGCCCTCCCCGGTAAACCTGTATTTTTTGTTCTTTGCTCTTCAAGCTCATCAAGGCACCAAAATTTTCGAGACTTGCTCTGCTCGCACTATCGTCTGGAACTATCTTTTGCTAGTATCGTCTCTGCAGGTCTGTGCAGTTCATCTCTTAGCGCACAGAAGACTAGTTCTGTAGTGTAGTATTCTGTGCGCTAAGAGCATAGCATGTTTTGCCTTGGAACAAAAATGTCTAGCTTTTTCATTGGTCATGTCCAGCCTTGTGAAATAATCATCTGGCAACCCTACGTACGACTTGCTGCTTTAATGCAATGCGTGCATGCAGTTGACATCTTCACGAGGAACGCTCAAAACATCACGTTCTCCTTGAAAGTGTCTGATTCAAAGTGGTTTTGTTTTGCGCTTTTAGGCAAACTTTATACACGCTGCTGTCATGCAAAAGTTAGACATAATTTAATTAAACACTAACTAAATGTTTGAAAATGTTTTAGTAAACATGTTGAACCAGTTATTTTCCTCGGACATGACGTGTAGTATCTGTGACCGCAGACCGGTCGGTGAGTGCGGGCGAGTCGCGACTGATTCACGTTTGTCGGGTCGCCCTTCACATTGCTTATTGCCTCTATCCTGCTGCCAAAGCCTCATACCATACAACTCAAACATATTATGACAAGCAGCATTTTCCTGGCGATATAAATACGTTCTCGCACTCTTCACGGTCATTTAAACCTACAAACCGTGTAGATATTAGTGTAATTGTTTACTCAGATTAGTACGCCCTTCCTTATCAAACAACCTAAATGTTGAAGTTAATACTCGCAAGCAACGTACATCCATTATCATAGGACAGTTCCACTCGCTTGTGATATCGACAGCGTAGTGGCAGTTCCGTCTCACAGTCGTTCCTATCTCAGCTGCTTCCTCGTGCGATTAATACAACAGTCGGTAAAAACGTCGACCAAATAGGTACCCATAATAGCGACACGGCACGTAATGTTTTTTTTTTAATTTAACTTTCTAGCGTCAAGAACGCACGTGTAGCGTATACACATCGCGTGGGGCTCACAATGCGCGCGATTGCCAAAAAAGAGTTCCCAAGCGCTCGCAGCAGTGAGAGCTATCTTCCCAAGCATCTTACATAATTAGATGGTGTAGAACAACTATCGTTTTTGATGTGGCACATTTCCTTGATTTGTTTCTTGTACTTATTGATGTTCACCTTTCTCTATTCGGATTCGCATTCCAAAATGATTCAGCTCTTCTCATCGTTCGTGGTTCTTAGGCCATTTTGATATCCTAGTTGAGGCTTGAACCATTCAGCTCAAGTCGTCAGATATTACGGAAGACCCGCAAACGCGTCATGAACACACAAAAAACTATTACCACATACGGATGCTTTAATTTATACGAAACTTAAATATTTGCCTTCATAGTCTTAGTAAATTTAGTACCTGTCTACTCTTTATTCTGCTCCAGAATTCCTTCGCCCGTCTTTCTCGGAGTCGCTTCGCAATGTTTGGAAGATTGCGAAATAAACACAATTTTGTCATTGTTCAAATATTTGGATCCGATTAAGCCAGCTGAACACCTCAACAATTGCTGGAGCATTTATTTGATGAATCGCATAGATGCCGGTGCCGCTTGAATACCGTAAGACCGCTGGGTTTATGAAAAATATAAGATGATAAAATAATGTAAAAAAGTAAGATAAAGAACGTGGAATGCGTTATGCTTGATGTCTGCCTCTGCAGACCGATGGATCAGATACTTCACACAGCAGCTGTTGCTAGCTAGTGCACGTATAGACGATTGTGCTGACAATGCTCATCGCGGCTTCACTCGTCCAGCGTTTCATCTGCCCCCTATTGCATAACTGAAAGTCACTCGGTGACTAAAGGTTGACAAGTAAAATTACCAAAATGATCATTAAGAATTGTCAATTGATGGTTTAGTTAGGGAATAGGGGGGAATGAAGGCGTTCGAGAGCGAGTTACTTCGTCTACGCACGCAGTGACAGACGTGACAGTTGACTGAGATGAGATTAGATTGTGAATTGAATGTTCAATAATTACGAGAATGGGGGCTCAGGGGTGCTATTTTTTAATGTCACTGAGTGACTAAATATCATGAAAAAGGTAGCAAATCACCGTTTTTCAGGAGATGTACTGGAGAAGGCACTTGTAATGATATCTAAGGTATAATAATTTTAATTATTAATGAGTTTCAGATATTTAGAAATTTGGAAATCAAGGATTACGCGCAATTTTACTGATGATTACTCACTCGATGTCACTCAAAAATCGCACCCCAGGACTAACAATAAGTAACACTATGTATGTGACTATTGGGTTCTACCTATGCTATGGTATATGTATAAGTAAGCATTGACATTTAAATAACAAATCATATTTATCCTGAAACACCACTTCAAATGAGCGTTTATTTCGCGTCATAGGTATATAACAAAGATTATCTTCCAAGATCTGGGACAAAGATAAACCAGAGGTCACTTTAATAACATTGAAATGCACAGCTTGCACTACGACCACTGTCAATGGCCTGGGAAAGGACAAACAGCTGAATGAGACTCTATTGTTGTTAATATCGCTATTCGCTGGCCACCGACCATGCCGACCACGTCGAGTAGACCACGCGGTCGACCTTGTAGGTAATGGAAGGCTTAGTCAACAATACATTATCGATAATTGATAAGACTATCTGATATCGGCTATTTCGCAGATAAAAATGCTTTGGCATGTAATAGCACGCGACTTCGTAAGGTCGTCGATATACAAATATAGACAATAAGCGATCGGCTTTTGGTAATTTCTGTCAGAAACAGCAAAGTCCATTGTCTTTCCATAATTATTGTACTCGATATCGAAGTGTCGTGCGATTTTCCCTACTTCACAACACTCGGTTCCTAGAGATGTGGGTGGCCTCTCTCTACAAGCGAAATCCATTTATCGCATGCATCTAACAGTAAACAATACAATATATTAATGAAACTAGTTTTTTCTTCTGAACAAATTGTACATAAACAATCAGCCGTTTTCTCAAAAACTTAACTAAAATACTACATGAGTAACGACGAGTGGTCCAAAAAAATTGTGTTTCTCATAATGAGCCCTTTGATTTGATACGTAACATGCATGAGGCACTTGATAAAAAAGTATAATTATTTATTTGAATTTCATCAAGCTGTCGTGCACGTATCTGTATTTGGGTAGAGAGATCTCTATCGGTGCAGGGTCTGTCGGATCACATAAGGCAGAGGCGCGAGTGTGCGGTTATCATTCGTTCTGCTCTGATTGTGCGTGTCAGCTCCGCCCGGCGCGCGGCGCACGCGCAACAACGCTGTGTCGTACCACTGGTGTTTATTCTGCTCTGTGCCACTACATTGTAGATGTCTTCTTCCACTATACATGTGATAATATCTCTTACGCTCCCATTCCCATTGGTTTGTTGAATGCCGTTCCCGATATCCCATAAGAATGAATGAGCTCTAACGGTATACGGTAACTTTCGTGACTTATTTAACGATAAAAGATTTATCGCTTTTTTATGTTGGTTAGTAGTAGAACTTCTTGTGAAAGAGTTCGTCCGGGGAAGTACTACAACCGTACCTATTTCTGCCGCCTGTTTCGGTTTGAAGGATACAAGAGCCGGTGAAATTACAGACACATGAGACTTTTCATCTTTATGTCTAGGGTCAGTAGTGCGCGGTGATGCCTCTGGTGTTGCATGCGTCCATAGGCTACGATAACTACTTTCCATCAGGTGCCAAGAAGTATAAAAAATAAACACTTGTGGAGCAATTTTCTTTGATATATTTATGATTTGACCTGGCAGCTTGCTGGCTTATTTAGGAATGTGTTATTGCTGTAAGAAAGCGTTAGCTGAGTTGGTCGTGGAAAAACAATGGTGGCGATGATATTGCTCACCAGTCAACACTGGTCATGTCTATGTTCTTATGACTGTGCGACCGACGACTCAAAGGCTGCAAGGCTGTCTAGTATGTGTATCTGTTGTTATAAAATAATTCAATTCCAGAGAGAGACACAACTAAATTAATTAGAAATAATCACAGGCAGCACTAACATTTGAACAATACTTTAAATTAGACACTAGATCTGCTTATAATTAATTAAATTCATGTTTACAGTTCTAAATTGTAGCTCTCTTCGCGGTCTTGCATTTCTGAGATGGCATTTTCGTCAGACGAATAGATGCTCTTTTCAAATTGCTTAGATGCTCAAATTCATTGTGAAATATAACTGCGATAGGTATAACTTTTAAATTTGAACTTATCATTTGAAATTGTAATTCTCAAATGCTAAACTTAGCCTTAAATATACTAAATCAGTAAAAGAGCTCTTTCTAGCAATGCTTTCGACATCAATTCCAATGTCAACGGCAAATGTCGTGTCGTGTCGTGTGTCGCAGTTGATGAGCAGTAGGTATGCAATACAGACAGACACGTGGGTTGGCTACCGGATTCGGATGATAGTAATAAAATGGCCAAACATGTTTGCACGAGATGACGACGCCGCGAGTAACAACGATCACGCAATGATTAAGAGGTCTATTGCGGTCTAGCTCAGGTGCACAGGTGTTGCGGAAGGCAATTCGCCTGAACCACCGAGTCTACTCAGTGCCTGAATTGCAACATTCCCTGGCATATTGGACCTTTCTTTCGGTTGCTCGTGATGAGTGTTCCCAAAACATGTCCTTTTAAGCTTATACTTATATAAACATCGGTGTAACTTACGTTACGTATACTTAACTGTTCTTGATATTTACTCTACTGGGGTGCGATTTTTGAAAGTCATCAAGTGACTAAACGTCAGTAAAATTGCCGTTTATTTCATTATTTCCAAATTCCTTTATATCTGAACCTCGTTGAAGACTAAAATTCTTATACCTATGATATCAATAAAAGTGCCTCCTCCAGTACATCTCCTGAAAAACGGTGATTTGCGGCCTTTTTTTTATTTAGTCACTCAGTGACATTAAAAAATCGCACCCCTGGAGTTTCATTGTCACGCGGCCAACTTCGTGAAGGAGAGAGTAACTAGAGTAACAAGAAAACAGTTATGCGTTACTCAAACCGGTGTTTATACATAATTAATTATACTTAATGGAAGTTTTTAAACAAAAAAGCTTCTTTACCTTGGGCTTGTATTAAACACGTGCATTGTTTGTATAACATTGTATTGTTTCCACTTGGGTCCGTACCGTATCGCTTATCCACCGGCATCGGCAGCTGTGGTTACTCATGAACTTCAATATTTTATTCCATAATATACCTTTGTATTCCAATTTCCACGTCAATAATTCTAGTTACTTCAATACCTTAACCTGAGATATATATAGTTGGTATGTTTACTATGATTGGTATCAATATTTGGACTTATAGTAGGTTACCTACCCTATTCTCTTTAGCTCATGTATTTAGTTTTTTTTTTTGTTTTGAAATATTTTTTTGTTAGAAAGTTGACCTGCCCCTTATTCTCTAACTGATAGTCACTCGGTAACTAATATTTGACAAGTAAAATTACCATCAATTGCTCAAAATTATCATTAAGAATTGTCAATTGATGGTAATTTTACTTTTCAAAACGTTAGTCATCGAGTGACTTTTGTTTGTGTCGGGGGTTTTTTAATTTTCATATGTTGTAAAGCTATTCTCGTCTCTTTATTGCCCATTAACAACTAGAGGAAAACGTTGGGTGTGATGTTATGTTATGAAAGGTGTACGAGATGATCTCATTGGGTAAGATGATCTCCTCAATATTTCTAAAACTATCAACATCATCATCAGGAGCCTTTAGACGTCCACTGCTGGACGAGGCCTCTCCCATATTTGGGGGGGATTTGCCATACTCACCACGCTTGGCAGGCGGGTCGGTGGTCGCAGTATTGGTGTTAAGTAATCAAATGGATGCTGTTGTCTATCCCATCCCCCTATCGGCGTAATCCCTTAGGCGCCTTTTACGACATCCACGAGAGGCGTTAGAGAAGTCCTATTCTTAGGTCGAGATCACCACAGCATTATGCCTAGTTCATACTCAAATCTACCTAACAAATTTTACTACCACGGCCCAGTCCAAAAAGTCTAAAATCTATCCAAAAAGTAGTTCACCACATGTTGAGCATTTGGTTTAGTTCCTTAGATTTATCATATCGTACACCCTGTACTAGATGATAAATCTAAGGAACTAAACTAAATGTTATCCCCCTATCCCCCTGTCTAGAAATTAAATACCTCGTTATTTTAATTCCGGAATCCGGACCCAAGGCCAGAGGCCCAAGGCTAGAGGATAGCCCTGGGGGTGCCACGGGAACTTGAATTCGGACCCGTGGCACCCCCAGCTCCTCAAATCCATACAACGGTGTACCAGTGGTGTCACGGTCCAATCCAGCGGTGCCTTGGGTCCGTTGACTAACATTTGCAAATCATTGTTACAACGAGTAGTTACTGACAGAGCCGGTGGCCAACTAAGTCAAGTTTAATAGACTTGTGATGCTCGTTACTTCGTCTGAGCATCTGTGGAGCAATGAAAATAGCTGGCAGGAACAATTTGAACAGATAGATCTACCGTATTGACCGTATCATACTCGTTAGTCTTTAATTTCATAAACTCCAATATGCTATCATGTCTTTACGGCTATAATTATCTCTGTAATATGAGTATTAGTTAAACAAGAAGCTTTCTACGTAAATCGCAAATACCATTTGGAACATTCTTCCGCATGTCAACGAAGTCGTGCGATCGCTGGAACGAGACAATCCGTAAAGTAAACACTGCGTCGTCGTCGGGTAACGGCACTTGACCCGTACCCATCACTGCACTGCTGTGGCTGCTATCTCATCGCAATGTCATCTGGGGAATCGCAATTATAATTATGAATCCCGTTATTATGAGTTATCATTAAAAAATCGTTCACCTTAATCGCTCTTGAAATTCCTGCATTCTGATTGTCCTCAACTATTTCGGGGCCAGACTCAGTGTGACACTTTTAATGTTTTGAACATAAACAGAAGTGACAACCGTTGGGGATGAAAGGTTCTCAAGTGGCGACCACTAATTAGACGACGCAATAGAGAAACGCTCTATCTCAAGACCGTTCGTCATGTCATTCCATGGGGGAGGCTTGAGTCCAGCAGTGGACTTTTTCAGGCTGATGATGATGATAAACGGCATATATCCATTGAACTGTCTTATTTAATTGATACTAATCAGTTCATAGCTCGAGCCTTTACTTCAAAAAATATGCTGTTCATATTCACAAATACTCCTAGAATCAATTTCGTGAGCGATCCATTTAATGGGCGTACTGATAGCAGCGGAAGCCGCAGTCAAAGAATTAGTAATTCGTTACAAACATTATTAATCGTTTGCTTTCTCTTCTCGGTTGAAGTGTACACTTATTTAAACAAGATTGAATTGTTATTATACACAGTGTGATGACGCGATGACGGCCGCCCAATCTGTTGACCATGATTTATAACACCATCACCATAATAGTACCATACGTATAACACCATATGTATAGCACCATAATTGTGTATACTTATAGGGTCTATAATGACTTCTTTCCAAAACGCTTTTAAAGAAAAACATACAGCCGAATTGAGAACCTCGTCTTTTTAAGTTGGTTAAAAAATACGCTGTATCGTTCAACACTTCAACAGTAACATAACATATTTGTTTTCACCTATAGGGCCTTTTTTAGGCTCCTTTCATTCTGCAACGTGTTCCCGGTCGTGTGCAATGCAGACTGTCGAATTAGCTTTTCCCAGTTTTGTGTACTGTGAAATAATTAATAAAAAAACTTGTTTTGATTTCTACGCTATGTCATTGCTTTTACACCACCCAACAATTCTGTTTAACATTTTTTAAACAGAGTTGTTGTATTTTGAATTTCATTGAATTTTGAATGTTGAATTTGAATGAATTTTTGTCGATATTGTTTTTCTAAAACATATATTTGTGATTACCACAAGGACCCAATAAAGGCCTCTCACTGCGCAATACTCAATACTGCGATAAATGATAAACACATGCAAATCCAATTGGACAAAATCCATTTCTTATCGACTAGAATCAAATCCAGTACATTCTCTAAGCAAAACTATAAAGTTAAAAATAATTTATAACTTTTGTCCCCGCATCAAATGAGTCATGTTAAAATAAAACATTGAACTTAGGTGTGTGGACGTTTATTGATCCTGCTTGAATACACCTACAAACTAATTGAAACGCGTCCCTATTCCGTTTTGCCAAATAGGTGTTTAGGATCGGCTGTGAAAAGCATTAATCGCTCGGCGAGTGGCCCAGACGAAGTATTTAGGGTCGATGCAGTAGGTTGGCAGACAGTGGTCCCCTGACCCCCCGGCTCTCGGTCCCCCGAGAAGTGCTCCCTCCGCGGGCGCCTGCGAAGGGAACGCAGTGAATCACGCTCACGACATACCTATTGATAAAAGGATATCAAATGATAGCGCTGCTGACTGCATGCTGAAACATTGCTCATGCATTTTTATGGCCGTTCTTGATTTCTTAGTTTTAAGTTTTAACAAAGCAAACTGTTGATGTAATTGCAAGCAAGTAAAGAATTATGTGTAATTATGTGTTATTATTGATTAAATTTCGTTTTGATGAGGTACTGAAGAAACGATTGGATGAAATTGGTTTACAAAAAAAAAACAAAAATAGCTAAAGAATCCAGTCACGACTTCAGTTTAAAGCCAATAAAGAAAAAACATGTTTTTAGTCAACAATTGCAAACAGACACAAATAAAATTACAAGGGATACACACATATAAACAAAGATTAATAAAACTAAAAAATTGTGTTCATCTCATCATTTGTTGGTTTGTCGAAACACATAGCTGATCCCGCTGGAGCCGTGCAAGTGAAATGAAAACACGGATGTCAGCTTTACAACAGTAACAGATAATTATACTAACTTCATAAATAAATAACAATTATTAATGTGTAAGTATATAAAAAGACATTGTGATGATTAAAATCGTAGGTAGATACCTATGTCAATAGGTCATAATACAGTTGGCATGTGGGCAGACGTACACGTAACACGTAATAGTATTACATAAACAAACAATACAATATTGCTTATTGCCACATAAAGTATGTTATTTCAGGAATTCAGCAAGCGATTCGAGCCGATAAATAACCGATACAGACTACACAAATTCAATGACGTTTGATTGAACACATGTTTATAGGAGCCGAATATCTGATTCTTAAATGTTTTTCGCAGGATTAAACAATAATAAAAATATATTGAATATTAATGATTGGAATTGTAAAATATTAGCCAATGGGATGATTTATAGAGGAGGCCTCGATGGGGATAAAATGCAAAGGGGGAAACTGCCATAATCACCAAGCTTTAAAGTTATTATTATAGCTGCCTTTATGAAATTATTAGATCCATGAATATAGGCTCGCTAGCGACTCGGTAACGTCAGAAATTCATGTAAAGGGCCTCTGTACCTATATTGTACTATTATTATACCTGTTAAGCTGTTAACATACATTACTGGTGCATTAGGTGTAACTGCTTATATGGAAATATATTAGAGCTATATAAAGACAACTAGGGCAGTGCTCACTCGTACTATACTATAATATGTATAGTGTGCCGTGCGTGGCCTATCTTCAACAGTAGCATGCGCAATTGTACAACGGGATGTTGATACAACACCAGCCATGATAATTCGCGATTAATCAGACTGTTGACGCGAGTGGACCCGTAACCGGAATAATAGCAGTAACCTAGTAGTAAGTAATGTGATGAATCATTACATTCTACATAAGTGTTCATCATTTTGTTTTAGTTCGGTGTGATTACATCTTCAGATCTGCTGGGTTACCATGAGCTCTTATAGCCATTCAGTACAAAATATCGGTTCTGTGATGTCCGCAACTATATTTAAAGGCACAGCAGTCACAGAAGGTCTATAGACTTCTACGGTAAAAGTAATTCAACGATGGGAAATGTCAACGACGAACCTATATTTTGTACTGAATGGCTATAAGAGCTTATGGCAACCCCCCTGAGCCAGATATGTCGATGGCCTCCGTGGGAAATGTATTATACACGGAGGACATCTACATACATTGTCTATAGATAGATACAGAGTCGAGAAGTTCTTGTAAAAGGGTAGAGCAAGCAATGAACCCAAGTCTACAGCGAGCGAGTATGCTAATAATCGGATGTTTCCATAAAAGCCATTGTGCAGACGATTCCGTTCCATCAATTTATTCTTCGAATTAAATGATCAGAGCACATATCACCTATCTATCCTTCGTCACGATTAATAAAGTGGATTAAGATACCCAAAATATTTTTCCGCTAGTTTACAGCTCAATAAAGATTAATTTCAATAAATAAATTATAATACGTGTGAATATAATCCTGAATTTAGGATTATAAAGATAAGTTCGAATCGTGGTTGCTATTGTTACTCCTTTATAGCGATGCGATTGTCTAGGAGACCTCGTTCCTGGGTCCTCTATGAGTAGCTTACCTGAAAAAGTATCGGCTAATAATTACACATGTATGGGATGTTGCCTGAGCTGTGTCATATAAACCACGTATGAATCTTAAATGAGAATATTGTATCGGCATTTGATAAGCTTGCTTGAGCTACTCAAATATTTACTCTCTTATCTAGCTGTGTAAATAAAAATATTTACTCTGAACTGAACATACAATGTAGTGTTATTTCGACCTACATATAGACGAGTACAAAGTTTGTGGTCGCTGGCATTGTCACTGGTGTGTTTGCTAAATTAATTGTAACTGTCGATGTACGTAAATGCTTTTCCTTATTGACACGCTGAAAATATACGGAGCTGACTCACCCCGACATTATTGCAAATACAAAATATTTTCATTCAATCAGTTCCAAAGTTCAATTCTTTTAGTTCTACTTTAATCGTTTGAAGGGGTCCTCCGAATCCTATCGGAGTATGCGACGAGGTTCGCTGCCCGTCACGCCTCTGTACCTATTTACGAGAGTGGGTTGATGAAGCCTTGCTTACGCCTGCGAGAAAAACGCGTGAATATATCTCGGCTCCAGAAAGTATTGCAATTTTCCCGTTGAACCTTGCCATCATGGTGAATTTACAGGAAACGATAATCGTCCAGCGGACGCATGATTCTTGTTTTATCGCTTCCGGGAATCCGGCGAACAACTCGTAAATACATACATAAACACACGCCTTTTTTCCCCGAAGGGATAGGCAGAGCCTCAAAGGGCCGCTTTTCACCGTGGGTTACCTACACAATCGCAGGAATATACACGTGACAACTGGTGAGCGTATCGCCACCATTGCTTTCCACGACCAACTCGGCTAACGCTCTCTTCCAGTAATAACAAACTCCTAAATAAGCTAGCAGCCAGGACAAATCTTATAACAACGAAAATTGCCCAACAGTCCGGAATCGTTATTTCAAATAATGATTATATTGTAAGTGTACAAAATAATGGACACAGATTGTTACCTAAATATTTCAAGTGTAACCACAGTAATAATGGAGAATATTTTGTTTTACAAAATTTCCGATCCATCAGAGGCCCGTTCTCGTAATTTTAAAACATTCAATTCACAGTATAATCTCGTCTCAGTCGCACTGTCACGTATTAACTATTACTTAATCTTCGCATGATGCCACGAGAATTGGGTCTCTGATCTCGAAACTGCATCTCCGCATTGTATTGGCGATGCCTCGACGAATTCGGCTTAAGACCGAGCTGACGCTGATAATCTGCCATCAATTTTCAAGCCTAGTCTTGTACACCTTATTATTCGACATCGACAAAGTTCTTCACAATATCAAACCTTACATGTAGCAAGTTAGGGGCCATAGTGGCCGAATTAAACTTGTCAAAAGGTTAATCTGTTGTTTCGATACAAAGAGCGAGCACTCTTCGTCTCACAGCCCATGCGTGTTCACGCAACACACACAGGTTAATTTCCCTTGACACTGATCGCGCCACAGCTCACCTCACTGTCGCTACGCGGACCGGATTCCTCGCTCGTTTAGGAAACCCACTGCAGCGTGGAAAGAATGTTTTCTATACGACATTCCGCTAGGAAACTCTCACGGGCTCCCTACGCTCGCTGTTTGTTTAGCTAATACTCTTACAGTGTAGAGCTAGTTTGATAACACCTCATGCTAAATAGGCTTTACTTTTACAATAAACGTTTATTTTTATACTTTTTAATGCCAAAAGATATGAAATGTTATTACTTAGATAAATATAACTAATATGTAATATGTAATATGTGGTCATGTTATTTTAAAATTAAATAGACTGAGCTACGCTTCAGGCGAGGCTTCGGACTATAAAAAACGTTTGCGTCCACCAGTACCTATACTTCATCCTTTCGTTCCAATAAACCAACATTCCTAATGTTGTTTCAGGCGGGTGAACCGGGCGTTGTGGTGCTCCGACCCGAAGCGCTGACCGTGGATATAGATTCCGACGTAGAAGACGTGGACGCGGGGCCACCTTCGCCTTGCGACGTGCACTTCGTCAATGACAACGTACTGATCAACGGGAAGTCTTCCATGCCTGGCAGACCCAACAAGGATCGCATCGCCAAGGTAACACGTCATCGCGAGACTACAGCCGACCGACACTTCCGAGTAGCTCGCAACTGAGTGATGGATAGCGGGCGCAGTGCAATGCCTAGCCCTGCAGGTAGACAGGTATTGTACAGTGGAAGCGGTGTCGCCTTCCCACGGCTACGTGTGCTCCAAGGTAAGATAGGAATGGATGAAACGAGACATTGCCATCATGGTCATCCAACGTTGGAGTCACCACACCGTTTACCATTATTTTGTGTATTTTCTCATACTTACTTAGATCTACCCCCCAATTGTGTTGGCAATTTGAGATATTGATGTATTCTTAGCGCTGGCCAAACCTTTTAAACTTCTCGACTTACACTTTCTCCTATTCAAGTATCAAAAGTTTTGGACAGAGCTCAGACTCTAAAAATGATCCCCATATAGTTGCGTTCCACATGCCCATTTGCTAGCACAATAAGGGGCCAGGTCTCCGCTGCTTTAGCCTTGCTAATGTTGCCAAGTCTCACAAGACGCCTATTCCTTGCCCTAAGCTATGTAATGAGGAGACTGCTGAACTGACTACGTCACGGTGACTGACGTGCAGTTGCAGCGTCCGTGCACACGTGGCGCAGCGAGGCGTGACGCTGTCGTCATGTCGCCCGCCCGGCGAACCAACTGTTACATCACCGCGTGATGCTATTTGTTGTGTGGAGAGCATTGCTATTGCTCTACCAGTCCAGTCATACACATTGTTCCTTGAACTTGGTGATCACACTGTATCGCAAGGCGCCACGGCCTCGGTGAAACAGGATCTAAATGCTAGATATGTATGGATTATAATCCAATTGCAGACCAACGATTACTTCTTGACATAATGTGAGGAAATCAGCGTAAAGAAATTAAGTAGGTTAGTACTATAATGGAGTTTGTAAAAAGGGGAATCTTCACATTAAATTACATGCACTTATCGAGGGTTTACCGAAACAACTCTCGCGCTCGTGGACATGTCTCGTTTTACAAAACGAACGATATATTTGACGGTCGCAAGAAGTCGTTGGATGGAAGCGGCTCAAGACTGTTCGTCGTAGCATTCTATGGGAGAGGCCTACGTCCAGTAGCGGACGTCAACGACTGATGATGTTGATGACAAACTACATTATGTATCTCAAATTGGCACAGTGCGAGATGCTTTGGTATCGCTTCGCTAGTCAAGGCGCTGCGTTCCACATCAGAGCGGTGGGCACATTCCAGGCTAACGAGTTCACTTGATCCTTTCCTAGTGTAGTGTTTTTTTTTTTTTGTTTATACTACTTGGCAAGCAAACAGGCATACGCCTCACCTGATGGAAAGCAGTTACCGTAGCCAGACTGTTGCAGGCGTTCATACGCCTGCAACACCGGAGGCATCACACGCGCGCTGCCTACCCTGAGACGTAAAGATGAAAAGTTTCATGTGCCTGTAATTTCACTGGCACCCATACCCTTCAAACCGAAACACCGCAATGCGAGCACTACTGCTTGGCGGCAGAAATAGGTACGGTGGTTCTACTAAGTGTGAAGTGTAGTATCCTAGTGTGGGATCAAGACTACGTATAAGACTGTTGGATGTTATGTTATGTATGTTATGTTATCTCCTTCCAGCTGAAGCTCCAGTTCGACGACACGCTGACGCGGACTTTCGAGTATCCTTCAGAGACGTCCCTATGCGAGGACTTCTCCCCCGCCCCCGCGCCCATGCCCGCGCCTCCTGCCGCGCCTGTCGCCGCCTCGGTGGACAACTCTGGCTCGCTCGCCGATAACACACATATCGGTATGTATTGTACGATGAAGAAATAGATTTGAGCCACTGAGGCAGTATTTACCCTCATTATCTATACATTGCTGCCATCTCGAGGGAAGATCATATAATATAATATATGCCTTAGAACTTTAGGGTTCTGTACTATACAAAGTCTATGAAGGCATTTGAACCGCTTCCTGAGAGCAAAACATTATTATTTGTGTTTTCATCTTACCTTAGTGCCTGGTCTTGCTCGTGGTTAATTCTTCAAGTCGAAGTTTCCACTACGAAAGCGATCAAACTAAAAACGCACAATGTGTTCGTTAGTCGTATCCTCTCCAAACGCAGCATTGATATTGCGAGCTGTATCTGATCCGTTAGAAGTTAGAACCATGTCGAAACTCGTATTAGAAAATTGCTCTTCATTTTTGAGGTTGAATGTTAACAAAGAGACACGAAATTCAAATTATATTGCGTTTTTTGCTCATTACAAATGAACCAAAATCATTCATTGGCATTCGTAGGTAAACTAATGATATGAGATACAATCAATTAAAACATGTGTGTTAGGTCTCCTGATTCCCGCAAAATCAGTGTTTGCTATCTCAAGTAAGTGTTGATGAGCTGTAATGAGCAAAAAATACAATCAAATTTCAATATCGTGCCACTTTGTTTAATAAATGTCAAAACAATTGAATAAATACATAAATAAATGCTGGACATTTCACACAACATTATCTAGCCCCAAGCTAAGCAGAGCTTGTGTTATGGGTACTAGATAACTGATATACTTAAGGGGGATGCTTTCGATTACTTAAAGCTCGTTTCACGCTAGATGGCGTGGAAAAACAGATATTGACTTTTTTATTTTTTGTTCAAAACTCGAGCGTCTTTAGTGAGTAATTTTACCGTTTGCGAGCACGGTGTAGGTCATAGAATTTGATGCAGCATGAATTTTCGTTAAAGAGTCGTTAGAAATTTCAAATTCACTATAAATAAGATCTGACAATTTGCCTCATGTAATTACACGCACGCACACTTCTACATTCACTGTTTTGTTTTTCACTAGATGGCGTTGTCATTATCCCCAGATGTTATATAGATGGCGTTAAAAAAATGTTTATAAGGTATCTCGATAATGATGGCGTTAAAGAAAATTGTTAGAAGGGATGAGCCGCCACCATCCACCGACTTCCTGCCACCCTATAAAACGTGCCGTGGTGTGCGGCGTAGAATCTATAATCCTCCTCCCGTGGATGTCGGAAAAGCCGACTAAGGGTTTACACCAGGGCATGGGCAGCAGCATCCATCTGAGTAACCGATACTGCAATCACCAATCAACCTGCCAAGGGTGGTAATTATGGCAAACACCCCCACAAAAATGAATGTCTTTTTACAGAAATTAATAAAAAGAAAAAACAAACAGATTAGGTATTTTTATTGGTTTATAATTACAAGTATTTTCCACTAGAAATATCATACACTGACAACAAATATTCATCAATAGGTAAGCGATCAGTGCAACTGCACATTTTGTCTTCGTATATTGTATTCATTGTTACCATTAGTGCCCATTGCATCTCTTCTAAATATAACTTTTCATTTAAAAAACCGACTTCCGCCATTGTATTCGACTAAATATTAGGATGAAAAAAAAATGATGAAAGAACCATAGTGGTGAAAGGATTATGATACTTTCTGAATGCAAATGCTTGGTTTGTTGCTGAAAATATCAAAATCGCCATATGTATGCCTAAAATATTTGAGGAGTTCCCTCAATTCCTCATGGATTCCATCATCAGAACTGGGTTTTGAAAAAAATGGGACCAATCTGGAAGTACATATATCTATTCAAATAAAAAAAGAATTTTCTAAATCGGTTCATAAACGCCGGAGATATGAGGTATCATCTTCATCATCATTAGATGTAGTTGATCTGATGATCAACTACATCATCATCAGCCTGTAGAAGTCCACTTAGGTGTCCCCTAGAGTGCCACGACGAACGGTCTTGAGCCGCCTCCATCCACAGATTTCCTGTGACGTTCATAATGCCTTTAGTCCATCGAGTGGAGGGCCTTCCTCTACAGCCTCGTCCGTTTTTCGGTCGCCACTCGAGAACCTTTATTCTCAAACGGTTATCAGTTCTGCGAGCTATATGACCTTCCCATTGCCACTTCAACTTGCTAATTCTGGTTGATCATCAGTGGCTAGAAAAAAATACATTTCTTGATATAGTTTTGTTTTAGACAATGTTGTAAGGGTTTTTTCTATGAGAAAAAATAACGTACATGATGTCATTTCATTGAGATCTATGCACTTTGCATTTTTCCGAACACGTCTCAATATATATTTCAGATAAAATCGCATTTTTGAAAAATGCTACCAGCTTTAGCATCATGCTGCTGATAAACTCATTTATAGGGTGTGGTGATACGGCGTTTGCAAACATAACAGTGTACAAATATTACTGTGTTGGAAATATATGATATTGGATAAACAATCAACAATCTGCCTCTCTCACTATTCCAAATTGACTCGCAGTCAGACGACTAGTTAGTAGTTTTGTTAGTAGTAGAACTTCTTGTGAAAGAGTTCGTCCGGGGAAGTACTACCACTGTACCTATTTCTGCCGCCAAGCAGTAGTGTTCGCATTGCTGTGTTTCGGTTTGAAGGGTACGGGTGCCGGTGAAATTACAGGCACATGAGACTTTTCATCTTTATGTCTCAGGGTCGGTAGCGCGCGTGTAATGCCTCTGGTGTTACAAGCGTTCATAGGCTGCGGCAACTGCTTTCCATCTGGTGGGCCGTAAGCTTGTCTGCTTGCCAAGTAGCATAAAAAAAAACGTTCCGATCTGTGAGTAACGTATAAATCATTTCCATGCTGTTCATGTTGTGGACCATTTCTCAAATCTTCTGCCATCAAATCTGGCTGACTGCTGTTGTGCATTATTATTTTTCGTGCAACCAGAGTCAGCTTCGTCAATTTCAGCTTCAAAATATTTCGTCCATAAATTGGGAGCTTGGTGTTAGATAAGATCTGAAAACATAACATATTTACTTATTACATTTTCATTCATTAAATTTTTAAAGATATTTCAAGTAATATAAATATCGAGCTGCGCCTCGCGGTTTCACCTGCGTGAACCATGATATTATTATTATGACGTTGATTTATTTTAAAACTCGTTATAAAATACATTTTTCACTATAAAGAAATACTACTTATCTATAAAAACAAATAGTATATAAAAACAGTATAGTAAAAAATATATTACAAAACGGTAAACCACCGACCGCGGAGCAAAGGCCCAAGCGGTCGGAGGCTAGGGCTGCAGAGAGAGGAACCTCCTGACTATGCGTGCCGAGTCCAGGAGTACTGCCTTCTGAATCTGACCGTTGATCCAACCATTTAGTGAGAGCCTCTCAAGGTATTGGTCGAGGCTCTTTGCTATAAAGCCATTCACAGAAACAACTATCGGGACGATAATCGTCGAATCCACATCCCACATGGCGGTAATCTCGTGGGCCAAGTCAAGGTACTTGCTTGCTTATTATTATTATTATTATTATTATTAGGTATCTTCATTCCAAATTTCACTCAAATCCGTTCAGCCGTTTGGGCGTGAAGAAGTAACAAACATACTTATAAACTTTCGCATTTATAATATTAGTGTGATGTGATGAGATGAAGAGGTGAACCGACGAATCCAACTCGGATGGGCAGCGTTCGGGAAACTACGCCATATCTAGTTTGTTGGTTTTGTGAAAACTTCTTGTGAAAGAGTTCGTCCGGGGAAGTACTACCACCGTACCTATTTCTGCCACCAAGCAGTAGTGTTCGCATTGCTCTGGTTCGGTTTGAAGGGTACGGGTGCCAGTGAAATTACAGGCACATGAGACTTTTCACATTATGTCTCAGGGTCGGCAGCGCGCTTGTGATGCCTTTGGTGTTGCAGGCGTCCATAGGCTACGGTAACTGCTTTCCATCAGGTGGGCCGTATGCTTGTCTGCTTGCCAAGTAGCATAAAAAAAAATCTTCTCGTCGCCGATACCGCAGAGCCTCAAGACGAAAGTCTACACGCCAGTGTTGACTTACGGCACTGAGACGTGGTCGCTAACTATTGGCCGTATAGACAAGCTCAAAGTTGCGCAACGGGCTATGGAGAGAGCTATGCTAGGAGTTTCACCACGTGATAGAATCCGAAATGAAGAAATCCGTAGAAGAACCAAGGTCACCGACATAGCTCTCAGAATTAGTGGCAGTGGGCAGGTCATATAGCTCGAAGAAGTGATAACCGTTGGAGAATAAAGGTTCTCGAGTGGCGACCACAAACCGGACGACGCGTTAGAGGAAAGCTCTCCACTCGATGGAATAAAGACATTATAAACGTCGCGGGGAGTCGGTGGATGGAGGCGGCTCAATACCGTTCGTCGTGGCATTCTAAGGGGAAGGCCTATGTCCAACAACAACAACAACGAAGGCTTCAAACAAAGGCAGGCATCTTCTATAATAGTACTACTCTACTAGTAGGTAACACATTAAAATTATGTAAATATCTGTTTACTTACGAAATTTCACCGTGAAACCGTTATAACCTGGCTTGCACTCGTTTCAAAGACACCGCCCCAAAGAAAATTAATCGCATGACACCCACAGTGCACCATAGACAAGGACCATAGAGAAAAAAGTCAAGGAACATATAGGGAGAAATAAGTGCACTAGGCTAGGTAACCACAGACAAACAGAACACTTTAAATTCAAAAGAGCCACAAATCAAAAAAAAACAATATCGTTTTTAATGCAAAAATGGCATTTACATGATTCCAATTTTTATATTCGAAAAAGACACCCATGGTTTTAGCGTTTAAAATAGTTCAATCACACAACTACCCATTTAGCATTTTGAGACTTTGATGACTAACTTCACAGCAAAGCAGCCATCTTTCCAGTTAATAATAATAATAATAATAACTTTATTACGAAACATAAAAGTGTCAGGTTTTGGAATGCGTTTCTTTTGAATGAAAGTTCAATAAGTTTGATTACTATTTTATTAAAACGAAACCGCAGTACTTGGAAATGTGTCTGTTTTGCATATAAGATTACCGTGATTATGGTTGTAATTGTTTATAAACAAACATGCAATATTTGTTAAATGACTGTTATTACAATCAGTCTGTACAATCAGTCTTAAAATACAGTGTTTCATTATTATACATAAGTATCCTTTGAATTAAATAATCACTTTTAAGATTATTAAAATTACTTTGGGATCACATCCTTTTCAATCAGTTTTAGGATGCCCTGTTTTTTGTCTCAGCAACTTGTAGCTTTTTGATATTATTTTATTTTATTTACTTGGGAAAAATCTGTATCCTGAGAAGTTTTGTATAAAAATATATTATGCCTTTACAACTCTTCCTTTGAAAATCTATGCCAAGAGGCTGAACACTAAGAGGTTCTGAATCATAACTGATTGGTAATCAATCGTCTGTACTGCTGTCTGAGCTTATAGATGAGGATTCACTGGAGTCTCTATCTTAATCGCTTCATCAAAAACGGTACAAATTCCATACCAGACAGACAGCCAACACAATCCTAGCCTATCGTTACTTGATGAAAACATTATCTGATTTTGGAAGTCCAGAGCAATGAATAAATTTAGTCATTGAGGAAAGTACAGACAGCGATTCAGATATACTCAAGTGAATCCTCATCTTCAAGCTCAGACAGCAGTACAGATGATTGATTACCAATCAGTTGATCCAGTACTTCCTAGTGTTCAGCCTCTTGACATAGATTTCCAAAGGAAGAGTCGTAAAGAGCAGACCTCAAAGTTATTAAAACTGATCAACAACATTAAAATATATTTTTATACAAAACTTCTCAGGATACAGATTTTTCCCAAGTAAATAATATAAAATAATATCAAAAAGCTACAAGTTGCTGAGACAAAAAACAAAGCATCCTAAAACTGATTGAAAAGGATGTAATCCCAAAGTAATGTTAAACTTTTTATACTTACTTATTTTAAAATTGATTATTTAAGCTAAAGGATTTTTATGTATAATAATGAAACACTTAATGAGATTACTGCGATGACTTAGATATTATTGATCGTAGATCTCATCGTTACTACTAGTAAGTCAAAGATTTATGGAGTATTTTATTTTGTAATATTGCTAGATGAAGAGGTGATAGTTATGGATAAGTTTCTTCCGCATTTAATTACATTGATCTCAATGTAAATTTCAAGGTAGTGTAAGGTTCAAAATACGCATCTTATAATATACCATACATATATGTAGAAAAAAAAGATTTATAAAGTAATACAAAAAAAACTACTATCAAAACTTTGATAGGCTTTCCAGTAAAAAAATGAATTTTCGACT
This sequence comes from Epirrita christyi, assembly GCA_951392215.1. Lineage (NCBI taxonomy): Eukaryota > Metazoa > Arthropoda > Insecta > Lepidoptera > Geometridae > Epirrita > Epirrita christyi. The sequence continues at coordinate 402,561 of OX595837.1, forward strand.
TGTGGCTCTTTTGCATTTAAGGAGCGAGATGACAACTTCATTCTACACTTTGATATTGATATATTATCAGGGTTGCTACACCGAGTTTCTGAATCACAGCACGGTACACGGTCGGATTATAAAAACTAGTAGTTTTGCGAACAGAATACCTCAAGAGCACAAACTATCTTGTTTTTCGATAAAGTTTAAAAATCGCATCCATAGTCCGATCTAGCATATACCCAATCTTACTTGAACCACAAGTCGTTGAAACTCTAACAAATGAGAGCTCACGTAATATTGGTTTTCATTTTTATTTTTTCTCAAAAACTATATTGTAAAATAAATATATAAGTAAGTACATATATCAAGTTTCATCAAGATTAATTGAAAAATGCGACGTACGCGAGTACTTACGTACATAGGTACATACATCCGAACAGACGATAGCAAATTTTGCCATATTATATTGCAAGGACTTACCTTGCTTTGCTCGCTCGGTCAATGACTAGTAATATTTTTTTTTATTGCTGCGAATGAAGTTACGAAAGTATAGTTTTTACATATTCTTTCGTTGTTTTATTTTTATTTTATAAAACTGAAACTTGAGTTTCAATAAAGTACGTTACAATAAAGTATTTTCTCGAAGGTACCTACTTTGTTGATATTGCAAAGTATAAAGAACATAGCCGCAAATAACTTTGTAAACTATGATTATAACGAACGGTTGGCAACCCTATCAGAGCCAGCTCATAAAGCCTAATAATTACGGGTGACTAGCAAGCACTAAACTTGTGACGTAGCGTTGCCTGGCAACGTCGCGTTTCGCAATTTTGGTGACAGACCCGAAAATAACGCGAGGCATACTTTTATTTATTTAGCGCCATCTTTCACTATCTTTCTCAAAACTCGGTGCTCGAGGTCCATTTAACCGCCATCTCTGTCAAATTAAACAAAACAGGGTGCTCTGCGTAAAAATATCACGCTTCGATGGTAGGTGGCGACTCAAAATGGACATTAAAAACACTCACACATACGTAAAATTGGTCGTATTTCAAACTAATTTTAAAAATTACCCTTAGTAAATTTTTATTTGAAACAACCATTTGCGAGTACGATAATCATTAGAAAATCGAAAAAAAAATACGATATAAAGAACGACAATCTGTGGATTGAAAAAATACTTAAATTATTTTGTATGGGCAAGGCAACGAGAGCATTCACCTTAATACAATACATTACATAGGTAGATATTTTTTATTATACATAGAAAAATACCCAGAACACCCTGAACAAATACCTGCAGATCGTAAAAATATTTGTTCCAAGGCGGGAATCGAACCCGCAACCTCCTGCGTCGCAGGCGAACCTTCGCCCGCCGCGCTACAGAGGTCGTGAATGTAATAACAATTCTAGGTCAATAGAATGTCATAACATTTTTGAATTTAGAATGATATCGTTTTTGTCACGAATCTTGGACCATGTAGGGGTTTTATTTACGGAAATTCAAAGTGGTACATTAAAACAGCAACGTTATACCTTTCGTCCCTATCACTAACACCAACCCATATAATAAACAAGATTGAGCTCGATGTGAGTAAGTGTGATCAATCCAGCAGACAGACTGCAACAGCAACAGATCGTGATTCAATAAAATCTCGATGGCAAATTCAGAAAAACTATTTGTTTCTGTAACCGTAACTCCTTGACAAGTTTCTAAGATACCAATTAAATAGAGCATACCGACCTGTAACTAACTAACAGAATGTATTTGTTTGTAAAGTGTTTATAAGTCGAGCCCGACGGCGCCGTCGCGGCCACCGCGGCCACCGCGGTGCGCTGCGTGCGGCGCCGCTGCGGGTGCCCGACGAGACCTTCGTGTAGACTATTCACACCTCACCTTAGAACAGACCTCCTTAGACTAGGCTGACATAACATTGCACTTGGCTAGACAACAGTTATATATTCGTTAGGAATGCTCCGAGAGTACGAATTTCCACTTCGATCCTAATTAACTCTTTTCGCGTTACCTTTCATCAAAATCACTACAAAAAGATATACAGGGTGGTCCAAACGACGACGTTCAACAATTTTTTTTTAGTTTACTCGTACCGAGACCTTTCCGAATTACCCCCAATGCTAAACGTCATCGTTTGGACCATATATATATATACGTATGTATATGTATACGCATTAAACGTTCTTTCCGAGTGAGTACAACAGATGCTGGTGTGCTGGTGCACAATCATTTTCCTGTTTGTTTCGTGCACTTATGATTTATGTTATGAGGAATTAGCAGAGTTTTAAAATAACTCAAATGAAATATATTCAGTAAATCAAGTTCGTTGCGTCTGTCGTTGATCAATCTTTACGATAAAATTAAGTTGGCTATACAAACCCGTCGTATGAGAAAAGAGTTTTTCAAATTTCATCGGCGTGAATCTATGCTCCAGGAATTACCTCCTAGCTCGCTAAAATGTTAGTTAGCTAATTATGTTGTTTCACTTTTAGTAAGCTGAAAGCTCCCCTGTAGTTTGTGTGTGATAGCTAGTGGTCTGTTCCCATAGCGTCGGCGGCGCTGAGTCGCTACACGCCCAGCAAGATGTGCGCAGCCTCCTTCCAGCTCGGACTCACCAATCCGCACGCAATGGAACAACTGCGTGAGTCCTTAATATTATATTTTAAATTGAAACTTGAAAAACTCCATGAAAATGTCCTGCACCTCTCAGTCAAATGCATAGTTAATCCCACACTAGGATTCCGTGTCGTGGGTATCAGGAACTACCAGTACCACGGTACCTCAACACTCTGACCCGGGACAAATAATTGTAAATCATGTATTAGTAGTAGAACTTCTTGTGAAAGAGTTTGTCCGGGGAAGTATTTCTGCCGCCAAGCAGTAGTGCTCGCATTACTGTGTTTCGGTTTAAAGGGTACGGGTGCCGGTGAAATTACAGGCACAGTTTTCAACTTTATGTCTCAGGGTCGGTAGCGCTCGTGTGGTGCCTCTGGTGTTGCCCGGTAACTACTTTCCATCAGGTGGGCCGTATGCTTGTTTGCTTGCCAGGGCAGGAAGATGAACACGGTCCCGCATCTCAGCTGGCTACTCGGCCAACGTGCCACGGAGGTCGGTTTTGCCCAGCAGTGAGACATGGTGACAAGATCTCAGCGTTACTCTGTCTATCCGTTCCTGGCGCGATGTGTCTATAATATTCAACGTCCCAAAAAACGCGAGCAGTTACCTTCTTGCTTCTATGCCCATCGTTCTAGCTAGCTAGAGCATCGTTAGCTTTTACTTTCATTGTAAATTTTGATGTTACTGATATTTCTGGTGTGATGGATAGCCCAAGCGGTGAACGGCGAGCGCTGCCCCGACTCCGCTGACGGCGACCTCGAAAAAAGCTCGGTGGATGAGGGCGATGCGCGCCCGTGCGGCGCCGATGCGGCCAAGTCGTGGAGCGATGCGCGCGCGCAGCACACGGACCTGCTGTTCTAGTCACGACGACACAAGGTACATATTACAAACAAGCTCAGTGGAGGAGGGCGGCGAGCGGATACAATCGATGCAATTTACGCCTAGTGCCTCGGTCGCACTGCTTTACAAAATTACATCAAATATTTGTATGTATCGGAATTGTGTGTGAATCTGATACTTGTTGTATGAGCAATCCGTCCGACTGAGAGCGCGTTCGAACCGAGACTAAGTTATTGACACGGACGTATGGTGTAGTGAAACACGGATTTTTGTATAGAAAATGAGGTTTACAGAGTGTACGCTAGGGGCGCTCATCGGCGTCGCTATACAAAATCCGTGTTACACTACACCATACGTCCGTGTCAATTGTTTGCAAAAAACTGAGACTCACTCACACCGCACTCGGAGGTGCAGCTCAGTGTTGCAGGCTGAATATCATGTTTGAGGCAATCCTAGATTAAAGTATCCTATCGTACCCTAAAATCACCAAAAAACCCTAAACCTACAGTACTTAATCTGTTCTGTCGGCATTTTGAATCATAAACTAAAGAAATAGGTTGTTATTTTTACTTTCATATACTTTAAACAATGTAATGTGTTCTTTTTGCAGTGCAATTGACCGCCTTGTGGGAACGAATGCACAAACGACGCCGCGACCTAGACAGAGCTTTTCCAGTCACGACTTTTAATTTACATGAATTACGATGAAATTCGGACTGTATGCCAAATTCGTGTGTGAACCTAGTTAAGTTTTATAAGAAACGGACGGATTTCTAGACGTACTGCCATGTCGCGCGACACGTGCCCTATTCCTAGACAAGTATTCTACGAAATGGAAAATAAGTGAAAATGCTTCTACGAGAGCCGATGTCTTCAAAATGTGTACAAAGTGTGAAAACAATCACATCGTCCGACATCTAACTCTACCATGCGGGACCATCTCGCGTGTAAGAGTGGTAGGTACCACCAGGGATATGAGCATCAAAGCATCACTTAGTACACCACATAGTGAGGGAGAATTTCTGAACCGGTTCCACATATTTTGAGTGCTTCGTCTCCCGCGTGTAGCCGACAACACAGCCTACTCAAGTCCGAGGCGCTTCATCTATTTCTATCAACAATTACTTATTTGAAAACTAAACTGACAATTTGTAAAATTTTTGAAGCTTTTGAATGTATGTAATGGTGCAGTAGTACCGCCGAGGTGCAAGCCTGCATGTATCGTAGTTAGTGTGCGAGGTAAGAAGACATGTATTTATACTCATTCCTTAAAAGTCATTCCTATTTGTACTGATTTTGATAAATTTTTGTAAGCGATTTACACGTTTATACGAAAAATTCTATTCCAAGGGATTATTCTGCAATTTTATGATTATGTATGCAATGTTGTTATCGAAGCTATGTATTTGCAGTGCCTTCAATGATTTAGCACGCACCTTATGATGAATTAGAACGCGGCCAAGTTAACTTGAGACCCGGGTGAAATGCACTTCTAGTGAAGTCTCAAGCTAACTTGGCCGCGTTATATTGTTATTCTCTATGTATTAGTGTGTTTTATACCTTATTGTGTTGTTTTAAGCGAGAGGCCCAAAGGGGAGGCTCAAGCATTTACTGTAGAGACCGACTGCGAGGAGCGCGTCGATCGAAGCGTTCAGTGTCAAACTGTGCGCAATATTTCCGAGGTCCAGAAATATTGCGCCACCAAAGAGGGTGGCCGACCTCATGTTTAATTCTGCATGCTATATCTTTCGCTGCTTTGGTGGACTCTTATACTTATTATCGAACCGCCGCCGCGCCACCGCAGAGCCAGCCGGGGTTGAAGTGACATGACAACAAACGACGCTCACTCGCAGAGCGGATGGTAGTTGATTAGTTAGTTAGTTAGTTATAGTTTAGACGATGTAGGGCACGCTGCTGCCAGTGTCATATCGTAGTGTCCGCGCGCGCGCCGCAGTCACAGGTCGCGTGACTCGGCCGACACTTGCCAATGCCTAGTTATATTTTATAATACTTACGCATATTATGACATTTAGGTTTCATTGTAGTTTTATATTATGAAATATCAAATAATTTATATACTTAGTTTCAATTTGATTGCGAAGTAAACCGAGACGCACCCGGCGCCGGGGCGCGGCGCCGGCGAGCCATGTGACTCTGGAGCAGGGTTGGATTTCGTACTATACTTTTAGTATTTATACTATATACTATTCATATTTAAGGATAGTACGGAAAAATATTATAATTTAATTTCTTCAAATAAAAGACCAAAATAAAAATTATTCACTGCAAATGTATTAACTTGAAAAAAAAGTTAATTGGGTTGCTAGGCTATCGAATAATACAGAGTTGATAATAATATTTGTCAATAAAATTGACACTTATTTATTTAAGTTAAACTTTATTGCACTTAAAATAATGTAACAAAAAGGTGGGCTTGATGCTAATTATTACCACAGATTATAAATAATCGTCATCGATGAACTATTTACGGAGAAATCCCTTAAATTCCCCTCCCGAGGAGTAAACTAAGCTTATAAACTGGTGTTCATTTTAATGACTTTTATTGACAATTTTGATTTTATGACCAAATGTCATAGACAAATGTGAAGAGTAGTATAATTTTTTGTGCTATCTTTTTCAACATACCTAAATCCAACCTGCCTGGAATGTCTCCAATAGCAATGGGTCTAGTTTAGTCGTCGCCGGGCCGGTGCCGGTGCCGGCGCCGGCGCCGGCGGGCCTCGGCCGCGATGAATCATATTATGGCGAACATACACACCAAGCGAACGTACGAAGGAACGCAATTTTTTTTAGCGTGTTGATTATCTTGTGCCCTGTTTGTAATGGTGCCAAGCTGAACTATCCCTCTCTAGGGGCACCCCATTATAAGCTCCGCGATTTTCTTTTGTTTGGAAGTTGTGGCCATATTTGTCGGGCATTTTTGAGGTATTCCATTTTAAGGATCCTTATAGTTCGAAAGAGAACTTTGAATAATATTACCAGGACCAGGGCAAAATTAAACTTTACCTTAAAAAACTGTCAAGTATTTTTTATGAAAAAATATGATTTGTATTTCTTCTTGACTGTACCAAAGTATGCTTGACTAACAGCGGATTTGATAAGCTAAGAATTTGTCGATTTGAAAATTGACGAATCGAGTTTTTAGGTTTTGACCAATTTCTAATTTGACAAGTGTCTGCGAAATCTGCTGGGGGAGGCCTCATCCAGCATTGGATATCTACCGGCTGATGAGGAAGAAGAGTTCGTACGTTTGCTTGGTAGGTCAGCAATATTAGCCGATCGTTCGCCGCGAGCGCCCTAGTTCGGCCGACATGACAAGGCCGGTTCCTAAAAAATGTATTGTGCAAGCCAACGGCGAACTTCACGAAGGCCAAGATATATCGATAGACCTTAGAGCGTCGCACAAATCGTACCGACGATTTGTGGGATTACTTCGTGTTGGGTACAAATATCTAGAGCTGTAAGTTCTATGCGCGCTACATTCATATCTATTATGTTAGTATGTATCGTTGCAGCAAATGGCAATAAAAATAATATGAATACAATAAAATGTTTTATTCGCGTCCACAGGAAAAATAAACATCACAAAAAAAATACAAAACAGGGTGAATAATATCACAAGATTAAGTAGGTATTTACTAAATAACACAAATGCTCGATTAAAAAAAAAAGAGAAACAGCGTGACGTTATACAGCGTCTACTGGTAGAGATAGCAGGGAGGGCACTCGTCCATGTATGCGTACGTGACGTCGGAGCACGGATGCGTCACTTCCCGCAGAGACCGCTCGCTGCAGTACTGCAGCAGGCACGAGATCGACCCCACCTTCGTACACATTCATTCACTTATTAGACTAAGTACGGTAGCTACAGGTGTGGTACAGGTGTATAACGGGATGGGAGAAAGAGAACTCCATTTCTCACACGTACTGTCCAAATTCATAGACGTACTGACCAAGGAACATAATACTCTATCTAACGAGAGGGTACTGAGTACTGACGAACATCCAACCAGCCAGCGATGACGTGCGTCGACCCGCGGCCGAGTCACATGATCACATTTAGATATCTGAGGGTAGAATTTTGCGCGGTTGCACATTGCAAAATTCAAAGGGCAATCTCAAAAGTGGATCAAGCGAAGGCTTTAGACTTCAATCAGTATATTTTGAGAAAACTCAATGTCCCTCTTATTTACCTACATTTTCTTTGAAGCGACCCTTTCATGTCTATATAGGGAGTGGTATTAGGTACCTACTCCCGAAATTGTATTTACACGTCGATAACACCACGCTGATATTACCGTCACTGAAACGAGTGTCTTTACCTTGGCTCCGTTGCCGGACTTGCGCGAGCCGCCCAGCGACTGCTGGCCCGGTTGCAGCTCCGAGCAGCGCTCGTTCACGCACAGCGTCGCCGCCGCGTCGCGCAGCGCGCCCACCGCGCCGCGCGCCCAGCTCACGTCCTACCACACAACACGCAGATCACGGATTATGCTACAGGAGAACCAACAGCTTTTCATAAAAAGTTAACACACTATGCTAGTTTAAGAGAGCCAACTAAAAGTTCCCACGAATACAAGTGGTGAAAATTATAGGATCTCACTAAGCATACCTAATATTATAAATGTAAAAGTTTGGATGGATGGATGTTTGTTACTCTTTCACGCAAAAACTACACCTAACGGATTTTCAGATATAATTTTCAAGTGATTGTCATGTCTATTTTAGGCATAAAGCGTTGCTTATCTTTTAAAAAATTGACGCCGCGCCGGTGGACTCTAGCATATAGTTACCGGCTGCTTTAGAGAATTCTGACTGCAATGATTAGGTACCTGCGCATAAATGGAGCCCGTCATTGCGAAGGGTGCCTGCGCCGCCGCCCACTCGAGGTAGGTGAGGTCCGCGTCCGGGAAGCCATGCAGCACCACCAGCGGCCCACGCAGCGGCTCCGTCATTAGCCAGTGCCGCGCGTCGCTCACCACCAGCACCGCTGGCTCCGCGTAGTACCCCACCGAGCAGTCCGCGCGCCCCCCGCACGCTAGCTTAGCGCCCCCGCACTGCACGGCTCGCGTGAGCGTCGTCGCGACCTCGTCATACGTGTCGCGCGACGCGAGCGCTGACACGAAGCAGCGGTAGTCGAGCGGGTGGCACACCACTAGCGCCTGCGTGATCCGCGCCAGTGCGTCCGTGAACCGCTCCAACACCGACTCGGCCACGAACACACGCGAGCAGCCCGTCGCCTTCTGCCCCGCCTGCTCGAAAGCGGCGCGCGCCGTGCCCGCTGCTGCCGCCGCCAGGTTTGCACTCGAGTGCACGGCGTGGAAGTTGCGCGCGCCACCGTAGCCCACCACGCGTGGAAAGCGCCGGTACCGCTCCACGTTCTCGCCTACGCGGCGCCACGCCATCTCCAGCACGCGCGTCGTGCCGCCGAACGCGATGCCCGCCAGGTCGGCGCGTGCCACTGACGCCTCCAGGAAGACGCGCTCCTCGCACGGCACGAAGTTGATGACGCCGGGCGGCAGTCCTGCGCACTCGAGCGTCTCGAGCACGCGGTGCGCGGAAAGTGCGGCGCGGTCGCTCGGCTTCCAGACGACGCCGTTGCCGGTGAGCGCCGGCGTCAGTGCGAGCTGCGCTGCGCCTGCGATCGAGTCGCTAGGGGAGATCGCTGCCCAGAACCCCTCGAGACCGTGGTACTGGTTGCCGTTGCGCGTGCCTTCACCTCCGTCGAACACGCAGCGACCGCGCGTGAGGTCGCGCATGAAGTGGCAGTCTACGCGGATCTGGTCGATGAGCTGGCGCACGTCGAGCTCGGCACGCACGGCAGTGGCAGCGCTGCCCACCACGGCGGCCGCCACCACGCGCTGGCGGTGCGCACCGGCCAACAGGTCGGCCGCTCGCTCGAACACGGTGCAGCGCTCATTGATGGGCGTGCGCTCCCAGTCCCGCTGCGCGAAACTCGCCGCAGTAAAGGCGCGCTGCACAGTGTCGGGCCACGCGTGGTAGTAGTAGGCAGCGACTCGGCGGTGGTCGAAGGGCATCGGTTGCATGCGGCAATTGCCGGCCTCGCCACGCTCGGCGCCGACTACCAGTGGCAACTTGGCGGGGCAGCGGCAGAGCGCGGTGAGTTCGTGCGACAGCGCTGCGCGCTCGGCACTGCCGGCGCGGTGCTGGCGAAAAGGCTCGGGCGCGGGAGGACCACCGCGTGGCGGACACGGCTCCTCGAGGGCGGAGGCGATGCTGCAGGACGCGCAATGGGCGTGGTGCCGCGCCGGTGCCGCCGACTCCATTACGACGCGGAGGAGGGCTCGAGACATTTTCTAACGGTCTTGCTCAGCGTTATGTTCTCATTGGGATCATAGTATTTTATAAATTTGTTTGGAAGTGCATAGTATCAAAATTCCTTGGTTAAACATCAGTCCCGTAATTCCCGTATATAAAATGTACCTACTCTATGGCATCATGGCATCAGTTAGCGAATTTCGTTCAGTCTTAGAATAAGGACTGAAGTTATTCTGAGCGTTCAGTGGTGCATAGAGGATTGTAAAGGCACAGCAAATTCTCTTTGGCATTATTTTTGTCCTAATTTGTAGTAAATAGCTTAGAATAAGGACTGTTATTCTAAGGTAAATAGGTTATTGATAAAAGATTTCGTCTCCTCCCATGGATGTAGTAAAAGCCAACTAAAGGATTACACATAAGTACCTATAGGTATCCACCTACTCCTCACCAATACCGCAATCATCAATCAATCCGCCTGCTAAGCGTGGTGAATATGGCAAATCCCCCATTGCATTGAATGTTTCCGTATATATAAAAGTACTCTGTGATTGAATGGTAATCTGATCCAACCATTGATGTCCTACGCGCGGCTGATGATCATTATGATGATGACAAGCAAGGAAGATGAAATGCAAGAATGTCTAATTTTTTTACAGGTGATATCAGACTGGTCACTTGTTCCTTGCTCCAAGCTGGTCACTCGCTTAGAGAATTTATCTCTAAGGGTCACTCGAGTGAATGCTTCATTTTTCTTTGAATTCCATTTGGGTGATATTTACGTTATTTTTATTATTATTTACGTTATTTCGATGGAAATCGCGAATTGTTTCGATGAAACAAAGAGGGTATAGGTATAAAATTTGGAGTGCTACGATACGAGGCTTTGTATAAGATGATGTTTGTTACCTCATATCTCCGGCGTTTATGAACCGATTTGGAAAATTCTTCTTTTATTTGAATAGATAGGTATACTTACTTCCAGATTGGTCCCATTTTTTTCAGAATCCAGTTCTGATGATGGGATCCATGAGGAATTGAGGGAACTCCTCAAATATTGTAGGCATACATATGGCGATTTTGATATTTTCAGCAAGACACCAAGCATTTGCATTCAGAAAGTATCATAATCCTTTCACCACTATGGTTCTTTCATAAAAAAAAATTCATCCAAAAATAGTCGAATACAATGGCGGAAGTCGGTTTTTTAAATGAAAAGTTATTTTTTGTCATGTCACACTGAAATAAGCTTGAAATAAGCATGGAAGTAATAAGTACTGTACGTAGTACTTATTACTTCCATGGAAATAAGTGCTCGCAATTTTGAACATTTTAGTAAATCCACCCACTGCTTTTAAAATCGATATTTAATGGTGGCACTTCACTTCGCGTATTTGAGTAAATGTTTGCATTATTTTGCCTAGGCAAACAACATTGTGTACTGATGGAGTCATGGTTGATTTTGCCTTTGATAAATAACGCAAACATTTGCAATTATACATCCAAGTGAAGTTGCACCATCAAAGTCGCTGTGATCAACCAACACAAATCTGTTGTCAAAATTGAAAAAAAGTGACCACAGCATTGTTTGAAATAAAACAAAACTTTATGTGTGCATGTCATAGTATTGTGTGTATTTATATTACAGATATAACAATTATTACTATAATTATGTACCTACAACAAAATTTTATAGGTTACAATTATACCTTAACTAAGCATTATTATCACAATTGCTTAGTTACTACCTACCTACTTCTATAATCACAGATTTCTGTAATATGTGTATAGCACAGTTTTTGGTAACTACAAAAATATTTAAACAGAAAAACAATCATTTATTTTTTTTTAATTAATTTAATTTTTACAATAGTCAAATAGTTAGATGGTCTTGACACGGGGTTTTTTACATTTATTGAATGTTTGAACTGATCGTCAAAATTAGTTATTATGCATTTTAATTCTATTAAATTTTCTGTTTTGGGCAAGGTTAATACTGTTATTTTGCATGACATTGTTTACAATATCCTTTCATAGTGACATTAAAATAATTTTACAAATATTGGTACACACACAGTACAACATAATTTAAGTGCTTCCCACAGTTTTCCTTGGATTAGTTAGGTTGGTCCATTTATTTATTTTGAATTTTAACTTCTTACGGTTACGAATGATGTCTGTTTTTTTATTTCGACCGTGGTACCTAACGATGGGTTGGACTTATTCCTTCCCATGTAATTGTGTCTATGCAAAATAAATGAACAAAACTTTTTTGTTGGTATCAGGGACACCACTGTTAGTTCTTATCCGGGATAGTCCTGCGAGTCTTGAGTAAGTACCATGAACCCAGGTAATAATTCCATGGTAGGTACTTGTTTCGAACAAGGATACAATTCTACTTATATCTTCTACACCTACACCATTGTGACAAAATCGAACGAAGGCCTAGATATATGAATGCGCATTCATGTGCTCCAAAAAGTAGACATAAGTAAGTAATTTCTTTTAACACTCAAATGTATACTTATTTTTGTCATTTTATCATGGAAGTAATAAGTAGTACCTACTTATTACTTCCTTGCATTTTATAAGGTCCGGAGAGGCTATTGTAACTACCGGGAAAATGCAACTAATTGAAATAACTTCTTTTGTATTTTTTTCTAAGAATAGTGACATCTATGAAACGATAGCGGAACAAAGAATAATTGATTGATCTAATATCGTGCGAACTGTTGTATCTACAGTGACATTTAATATCCGCCATTTTTATGGCGATATTCACGAAAGGACAGATGACGAAGTTTGTGTAAAAAAATATATAAAAACCAATTTTACGGCTGTGTTTTTAATGGAGAGCAGAGTTAGAACACGGCTAGTCCGTTTTTATTATTTATTTGAAAGAAATACTGCATTAGTTGTGAAATACGGCCACGGATACATTAGCCCCTCGAAATTTTGAAGAATCTATATTCTGACTATCTATATTGTGACTTTTAGGTTAGTTGCAATTACCCCATCAAATTTGTATGAAATTGATTATAGCTATTGATAAGCTCTTGTCGATGTTTTAGTAAGGTAGAACAATAGTATTATCGGCAAATATTTATAAAAACTATGGGTAAGACTCAGAGCCTGGATGTTTGCAAAACTACCATAGTCCTGGTAGTTCCTAAATTATTTTTAAATAGTTGTGGCTGTGTATAATAAGTATTTATACCGTATTTATTTATTTATTTCGCCTGATTATTCACCTTGTTTTTCTTAACCACCTACATTAAATAGTTATTAAAGATTCGACTTCGCAGTACCTGCATAAGAAGTAAGATGAGATAAATATTACCCGAGTATCGATAAACGCACCGTTTTGTAATATGTCCCACCACTATGTCTATGAAAAAAGTTGCATTAGCCCCGCAATATATTTTAAGAAAGCTTCCGGTAAATTAAGCCTTCCTGCGATGGCATAAAGTCCATTATAAGAAAAAAGGTATTTTGAATGTTACGTAAACGAACTTTTAACTTTAAATTCTGATGTAAATCATAGCTACAAGTATTAGTTGCATTTACCTCGGTAAGGGCTTATTGCAACTATTTTGGTTACTGTGGAAGAAATATGATAATTGACGCTTCACGTAATGCTTTTGTGGCTTAGTGTCATATCAAGAGTATTCATTTATATATTTGTAATTTACTAAATCGATTGTTTTATCTCCATGATTGCTAGAGACGATGGTACCTCAGTTGAAATTATTGATCATATATTTTTTAGTTGCAATAGCCTCCCCGGACCTTAGTATAAATTATCCCAGTATTTTCCAATTAATGGATTTAGGATAAAGTAAGAAAATTAAAATGCGCTGGATACGATTTGACGATTGCCAGTGTATGGGGGAATGATATTTCATAAAAATTTTGATCTTCCAGCGGACCTCGTTTCTTTTTGTGTCATAAAACAAGAAACAAAAATCGGTACACAAATCAAGAAACTCCGTTATGTATCACGTTGCTGGGTTCTTCTTACTTCTTCCTTCCACACCGCAATGCTTCTCGTAAAATCTGAAAATAATAAAAAAAATTAAGACAATATAATAAAGCGATCGAAGAGGGTTCTCGAAATAATGTTTGAATAACTGAACATGTTTGACTGGTAATTTTTCGTTAATTTTCGTCTTTCATTCAGCACCTTTCACTCGAAATGAAACGTTTGAACACAAAATGAAACAATGAATTAATTCAAAGAAAAATGAAGCATTCACTCGAGTCTCGAAGACTCGAGTGAACTTTCATTCGAGTGACCTTTACTGCCGCTGATTTTATTTGACAATTTGACATGCTATTTTTATTCACTTTACGTATTTTAAAGGAACCTACCTATGTACTTTTTTTACAATTCTTTGTAAACAAAGTACAGAGTTATATCGGCAGTGTATGCTCTGAGTAGGTATCCAAGCCATATCCAAGCATTATGTATAAAAATTCCTTGATTACCATATTGTTTTTTTTTATTTGATATTTTTTCCCATGCTATTTACCAGAATTGGCACCATCAATTACAAAGGCCAAGCCATGCGGCCGGAACCACTGATAAAAAATAATGTGCTCAATATAGTTTAAGTAGGATGTGTGTGCTACATCTACATGTGCTTTCAAACGGTGACCGAAATGATCGTGAGGAAGGTATTGTTGTTTATTTTTAGTACATCAGCCTATCATGTAGTAGAAAAAGTACTTCGTATTGTGCCCAAAAAGCTCGTGCTCGCAATGAAGCTTTCTAGCTTCTAAACCAGCTTCCATCTGCGTGTTAGAAAGTGTAGGTATTATTTATGTTCGTTACGAAATATAATAATTAGTGTCGATAAAAAATTGCCTGTTGTCGATTTCTCATCCTGTAATCTTTGGTCAAAAAAGGGAGTTGTGTAACAAGTATAAATGTCTATGTGTAATCTTTGTACACAGAAAAGTAGCTCATTTTTATAATAGTTTTTTTTGTTTGGGATATTATGTATTCGATACAAAAAGATATTGTTTACTTTTGGAACCACAATTTGTATGAAACAAAATAGAAGTATAAATGTGCTACTTGGTCAATAAACGCTTTATAAAATGTTTTTTCGTTTTTATTTTACGGTTTGGCCGTTTTCATTATTTGATATCAAACATCGAGAACGGTACCGTAGCGTAGGTAGGTAGAGTCTGTTCAGCGAGAGACCCTTCGTGGCCAAATTGTGAACCACATAATATAATAATATAACCCATAATTAGGAGCTGGTTTCTTTCTGTCGGCATTTCGAATTTAATACTAAAGAAGTACCTATTAACAGTTGTAATAGGATCATAACGAAATACTGACGCGCTATATTATTGCCCGCTAAACAAAAAAGGCGCCCTCCTATCCCACGACGCGGCTGTCGTTGAATAGACTCTACCAACTGTATCTAGAGGAAACCGCAGATTTTTACGATTGTATTGTTTCGATCAGTCGAAAGTGTCACTGGATAGGTCTTAAAATAAAATTCAAAATCCCGCTAGTTTTGTTTTAGAATCGACGCGCAATAACTTAAAACTCCCGCTGTGACAGCCAGCGCCATCTGTCATTGGCCCCCTTTTAGCTCAAAATTAAGGCCCCCAGCTCCGCCTTTTTGTATGTGTAGTCGACCACAGACTAAGAAGATTAGTCGCCCTTGTTGTGATAGTAAAGTTGTTCTATGACCGTAGCTTTAATTAAATTCTCTTTGGTCTACAGTACGTACACTACTGTGTCATGCAGAATTTTACATACCGTGGCCGTAAACTTGTCGCGGTTGTTTGTTTCGTATGATTATTCGTTTCGGACCGAAGCAAAATAAATTGTGAAGATCGTCTCCTCGTTTAGCAAAGTCCGTCCAGTCCACAACCGCAACGCATCCATCAGCGCGCGCCCGCCACCGCCGCCGTTGCGTCGCACGCATTCGCGGTTTACGTAACGAGCCCCTTCGATTCCAGCCTCCCGATTCAACCGCATCCCAGATCCGCGAACAGAATGCTGAACGTGTGGACGGGCTGTGCGCGCAGCCGGCGCTCGCTGGAGCGCTCGCTGTCCAGCATCATCGAAGTGCCCAAGTTCAAGGGCCACAGCGTCGCGAACGAGCCCGTGCTTGGCTACCGCGCTGGCAGCGCCGAGCGCAAAGAGCTGGAGGCCGAGCTGAAACGCGCAGCCGCCGTCACCGAGGATGTGCCCATCGTCATCGGCAAAGAGAACATCAAGGACGGCGAGCCGCGCTATCAGGTGATGCCGCACGATCACTCCAAGAAGATTGCCAAGTTTTACTACGCGAGTGACAAGACAATCAAGAAGGCGATCGACGTAAGCGTGGAGGCTCAGCGGCGCTGGGACCGCACGCCGCTGCAGGAGCGCGTTGACATGTGGGAGCGCGCCGTGAAGCTGATGGTGGGCGAGCACCGGCAGCGCATCAACGCCGCTACCATACTGGGCCAGTCCAAGACGGTCGTGCAGGCGGAGATCGATGCTGCAGCAGAGCTCATCGACTTCTTCCGCTTCAACGTGTTCTTCCTGAAGGAGAACTCCAAGTACCAGCCCATCTCGGAAGATGCGAAAGTGACGCGCAACTCTATGCGCTTCCGCGGCTTGGACGGCTTCGTGGCTGCTATCAGCCCCTTCAACTTCACGGCGATCGGTGGCAACCTAGCGTACACGCCGGCACTCATGGGCAACTCCGTCTTGTGGAAGCCTTCTGACACAGCAGTGCTGTCCAACTGGCGCATCTTCAACATCATGCGTGAGGCGGGGCTGCCTGACGGTGTTGTCAACTTTGTGCCGGCAGACGGGCCTACGTTCGGCCGCGCCATCACCTCCTCGCCGCACCTCTCGGGGATCAACTTCACGGGCTCCGTGCCCACCTTTAACTGGTTGTGGAACGAGGTTGGCAAAAACCTCCAACTCTACCATAACTATCCCCGGCTGATCGGCGAGTGCGGTGGAAAAAATTATCATTTTGTGCATCCAACTGCTGACACACAGTCTGTGGTGACTGGCTCCATCCGCTCTGCATTTGAGTACTGTGGACAAAAATGCTCTGCTCTCTCACGCATGTATGTCCCTCGCTCACTATATGAGCCGATCACGAAAGGCCTCATTGCTGAAAGGGACAAGCTGAAGATTGGCGACCCGAAAGACTTTTCGGTGTTCGCGGCGGCCGTAATCGACGACAAGGCCTTTGCACGAATAACTGGATACATAGAACATGCCAAGAAAGACCCTAAGTGTAAGATCATCGGTGGTGGCAAGTATGATGGCAGCAAGGGGTACTTTATTAATCCCACAATCATCGAGACAACAGATCCACATAACAAGCTGATGACCGAGGAGATCTTTGGACCAGTGCTCACTATGTATGTTTATGAGGACAAAGATGTCTTGAAGGCACTCTCATTGGTCGGCTCATCAACCAAGTTCGCGCTGACAGGTGCAATCTTCGCACAGGATGAAGCCTTCCTGCGTATGGCTCTTGAGGAGCTCAAGATGACTGCTGGCAACTTCTATATCAACGATAAGTCGACAGGCTCCGTGGTTGGCCAGCAGCCGTTCGGCGGCGGCCGCATGTCGGGAACCAACGATAAAGCAGGCGGACCCAACTATGTGATGAGGTGGACTACTCCCCAGTCCATAAAGGAGACCTTTGTTCCACTCCGGGATGTTGATTACCCCTACATGAGGGAGTAGAGTGTAGCCTGGCCTCAATTTTCATACTTATTGAACATTCAATTATCAATCTAATCTCATCCCAGTCAACTGTCACTGTGTGTGTGTAGACGTAGTAACTATTACTTAATCATGTTATCTTTCTCACTCTAACAAATGCCTTCCTGAGCAACAGAAAGGGTGACAACTCATGGAAAGATGTCTAAGATGAGATTATTTTATGAATTAAATGTTAAATAATTAGGAGAAGTGCCTTCCAAGATCTGAGCATTGTTCCACAAATCGTTCGCCTGAGAAAGACGCATGTCTCATGTAAAATATCAGTTCAATCATAATGTTCTAGGCTTACCTGAGTAAGATCTGATGATATCTCATTATATTAATTATTGTAGAGTCAATGGAAGTGTAGTGTATTATCATTTCTTGAATTACTGTTATATTGTTCTAGTCTAATAATATCTGTTGTAATTCATGAGGCAACTATACAGAATAGGATAGAATCTTGTCTGGCATGCCTACCTGCCTACACTATGTAGGTACATAAGTATAGAATGTTGCAGACCTGAGTATTTAGTGTAAATTTAATAAATTTGATGAGAAGATGTAAGTATTGTTAAAAGTAAATTTATGATATTTAATTAAATGTAACTTACGCGTTTCCTTATCCAACCACTTGACCTAACTGTAATGCCCTTATCAAGCTTGCTGTTTGCTAGCCTCCTTATCAACTAATACTTTTATCTGTCTGTTACTTGTCTTCTGCTCTCTCATGGTTTTCTGCATTTATGCTTTTATATTTTATTATTACTTACATGCCCACTGTACATGAGCGTTTATACTTTTTGTTGTACCTGAAATTTTGGTGATTTTTTTAAACTTATGAGGTACCTATTTAGGGCGTTCAATATAGTTTTATTTATCTTATTTTGTTAATGATTTAGCAAAAAAGGTACCTACAGAATGACTATATTATAAAATGAGTTTAAAAGTGACTAAAGCTGTTATTTTAGTTTCGTTACGTTACTTCTTTTTATTTTTTTTATTTAATTTAGTAAATCCAACAGCGGATATAAATTATAATAAAATTAATAATTTTATTGTAAGCGAATATAACTTGCAATTAAAAACTTTAATTATAAGTTAATCAGCTATATAAAGGTTTTCACGTCTAAAAACAATTAGCAAAGTATAAACAAATTACTTAGATGTCCAACATAACAAACAATTACCTTTGTAGAGTATATTACATTGTTCTATCTCACGAAGTTCACTCAGCCCTTGTACAAGTGAAGTGTACCGTTAGGCGGATAAATAAATGTACGCGTTAACCTAGGTAGCGTTAGCACCAAAATCTTATTTATTTTACTTTTAATTATTGTATTTTTAAGTGAAAAATGTGAAAGTAGGTTGTATTAAATAAAAACAAACACTTAAGTACATAGTGTTAATGTGATTTATTCACTATCTGATAAACAATCAATTTCTAATTCGCTAAAATTGCTGCATCTTCGAAATCTAGGTCGAATAGTTTGAAATACTTACTCCTTTTCTTACTCCTTTTCGATTTTCTCGACAGGACCAAAAGTTCTAAGCCATGTTTCGCTGCTTATCTGCTCCAAGCTTTCAGTAACGGTTTTTTATGATATTGTCACGAGCATTTTACCTTATTATTTATTATTCAGACGTTTCGAATGCGTTACAACAGCAATCTTGGTCGTGGGCTGACTGGAGTACATGGAGCTACCGTCGAGAAGTGGTGGCAGCTGCAGAACTACCCTCACTTGGTCTTCAGAATAAGAAATGTCTGTATTCATAATCCGACACACCATAACTATTCGGTTTTTTAACCGACTTCCCAAAAAGGAGGAGGTTCTCAATTCGGTTGTATTTTTTTGTTAATTTTGTCATATCGTAATTATCGTATAACTAGATGGACTAACCCACGAAACGTATCCACGCACTGAGATGACACACCTACTAATGATAGGATTCCAAGACGATGGTTTTTTATGTTGTACTAGTTGCGCCCCGCGGTTTCACCCGCGTCAATAATGATGAAAATTGATGATGATGATGAAAAGTAGCCTATGTATTAATCCAGGGCGTAAAGTATCTCCATTCCAAATTTCACTAAAATCCATTCAGTAGTTTTTACGTGAAACAGTAACAAACATCCATACTCACAAACTTTCGCGTTTATAATATTAGTAGGATAGGATACGATTTAACTCCGGGACGGATTATTCGAACGCTATGCCTTTATCCATGCTGAGCCATGTTGCATATACATTATATCTTAGATGCCGATGTTGCAAATTGTTCAGCTCGTGTTATGATTATATGAAGCATTGGCACTTATAGTTGTAGGTATCCTAATTTCCTTCTAATTTCAGTAAGTAATAACTTGCGAAGCGATTCAAATCAAGCAAGAGGTTGACGACCTCTTTGGCGCGCCCCGCGCGAGTAGCCGGCTGAGATGCGAGAGGTTGCGGGTTCGATTCCCGCTGCGGGACAAATGTTTGTACGATCTGCAAATATTTGTTCCGGGTCTGGGTGTTCTGGTAGGTAATGTTATGTAAGCCTTAGAGAATTTATATAGGTATCTAGTGTTGAGCCAACGGTTGTTATTCAATGAGGGGTTTTCACGGGCGTCATAGAATACGTAATAACCGGGCGTTTCAAATCATGCTTTCAGCGTTGAAAATAGATGGCGCTGTTCTGTTACGTAGCTGTCAAGTGTCAAAATAAAGTTAAATGTCAACATCAACAACGTGGATATATTTTCGTTTCATGGTATTTATTTTTGCTTACCTAGAAAAATACCACGAAATCCTTGGACGAAATATCGTCCAAGATGAAATCACTAGCACTCTCAAGACAAGAAGCAGACACAAAAAGAGTATCATGACTAAAAGCCACAGATTCATTAGATAATAGCTCAGTACGCGTAAACCACAGATAATACATTTGACAATCTTGTCAGCTACAGTTGAATCAGCGCCATCTATCGAACCAATTTGAACTAAGTACTTCTCGAACTTGAAAAGCCGTAGTTAGATTTTTTTTATTATCGAAGAACGTTTTGTATCGTTCGCCGAACGAAATTTTTGTTTTTTTATTAAAAATTAACTTTATTATTATAGGTAGGTACCTACCTAGATAGATGCACAAAATACATATATAGGTACAGAAGGCCAGCTCAGGATAACAGACGCATGCACACATAGACACGCGTACCCACGTAGAACTCGACTACGTGGGTACGTCGACTCGCGACTGGGGCGTTCGGCCGAGTTCTAACGAGATCGTCATGGGTACGCGTCTATGTGTGCATGCGCCTGCCTGTTACTGCTTGTTGTACTGAGCTTGCCTTCTGTACCTATTTATATATGTATTTTGTGCATCTATCTAGGTATACTACTTATAATATCTTATAAAGTTAATTTTTAGAACTAAAAAAAACAAAAACCGACTTCAACTAAAGCCCGCCATTCACTACACGCACCGCGAGCCGAGCCCCGAGCCGTACCCATTCGTGGACAAATCCGTCATCGTCCACACACTACACAAGCGCCGAGTTGCTGTCCAGTCGCTTGTGTACTGTGGTGAGCCTTGCATGCAAGGCAAGACGTATATTATATTGTTGTTGGTTGCCTACCAAGGTACATAGAGGAAAAGTCCATTATGGCACAATAAATCCATATTAATAATAATAATAACCCTCTAAAAAGCTTAAGATCAATTAATTAATAATATTTATTTTTATTTCTTTATCACAATTTGAGTATTTGTCCGGACATCAAAATTACATATTTTTTTCAGGAAATACCCTAATAAAGGGTACTCGAGTTGAACAAACAACACAAATGCGTGCACGCGATGGTGAATGACTGACAAGTTCACCGATAAATCAGTGCATGCACGCTATGGAAATAATAAGTACTACGTACAACAGTAGTTATTACTTCCATGGTGCACGCACAAACATGTACGGACTTGTGGGATGCGGCGCGGCGCTCAAGTCTCTGTGAGCCGCGCACCGAACCAGGCCACCGCCACTCGCTCAAGGTCGCGCGTTATTTACCTACATCCAAGCCGTTTCCCAAAGAGAACAAGTGACAGTCGGTTGTCGGGCGCACGCCTGAGCGCTCGCACAGTAAGTTTCCCGCGCAAATATGACTTCACGTGCATATTGTGCTGTAAATAGATGCAGTACTCAAAAGACAAACAGAGGACGATGAAAGGTAAGTTATTTGATTGATGTAGGTACATTAGTTATTGTCTGTAGGTGCATATCGAAGTAATGCCTTTTATAGTTGTGATTTTATGTACATTTAGCATAGATTGCAATGATCTAGGTTGGAGATACCTAACTTCAATTTTCTACCTACTTACGTGCTTAATTTGATTTTACTTCGGAATCGCTCTAGATTACTTATATTATAACGACCTAAATACTTACCTACTTTATTTCTCCATAATAACAATATTGATAAAAACAAACGGTAAGTACTTAAGTAATTCGTAGGTACAAGTCGACAACACTTACGAGTTGCACCACTCCGCGCCAGATAGCGACAGAGTTACGCGTTAGGAGAGAGCCGCAATGTTTAGGTGAATATTGCGTTAGGTACAAAGCGCTTGTGCGAGCTGAATTTCACTTTATTGCGACCTAGCAAGAGTAGCTATTAAAATAAAAAAAATCGCAAAGTGAGTCTTCTGTACTCGTACTAATATTTTATTCTGTGACCGAACCGAGAACCAATACATTCACACGCAGATTTGGCTGCGGACTTGTCGCTGGCGACAAATCCGGTGGATGGGTGCGCCTGTGAATAGTAGCCTTAACTTAATCCCATAACAAGTACCTACTTTTAAAGAACCTCAAGAAAATGAGGGGTTTTCACGTACGATTCAAAAAAAGTAGTTCAAATTGGTTCGATAGATGGCGCTAACTTAACTGTAGCTGCCAAGATTTTCAAATATATTATCTGTGGTGTACGCGTACATTATCTAAGCTATTAGTAAATTTAGTCATGATATTCTGTTTGTGTTTACTGCTTGAGTGTGCGCTATAATTTCGATTTTCGTGGTGTTTTTACTTAGAGAATTTCTCTAAGTGTTTTTATAACTTCGTCAGAGTTTTTTAGAACATCATGATTCATGACTAATAGCCACAGACTAGTTAGATAATAGCCTCTTAGAATAAAGACTAGAGCACAATTAGCACAATACGCGTACACCGCACAGATAATACATTTGCCAATTTTGTCAGCTAGAGTTGAGTCAGCGCCATCTATTGAACCAATTCGAACTCTTTTTTTATCGAAGATGAAAGCCCTCATTAGGTTATTATAGTTTGTGGTCGCCCTACAGTACATAACAAGGACAGACAGACAGAGACAGAGGGCTCTCTCCCACGCCACGGGCCGCGTTTCATGTTCCTTGTTTGTTCTATCCTCAGAATGATTCTGAAGTTCTAATATTCGTAATATTTTTAGCATGCAAGGGTTTTATCCTCTTTTCGGATCTTTTTAGGTTCGGTGTCGGATCTTTTCGCGTTTGGCTGCCGATGCCGCTGCCGCCGCGCGCCGCCTGGCCGCGCCCGGGGCATCACCACCTTAGAGAATTTATAGTAGGGAGATGGCAAGCATACGCTTTCCCCTCTGCCGAAGTACATGAACGATCGTTCGTGTCAGTTTATAAAAACTAGTTTAGCCACGATCGTTCGCCATTCTGCGTTCATACCTGTCGCTATACGGAGCTCCTAAAAATGGTTGGTTGTGCTGTGGTTTCGTGTTAATGGCGGTCGGAAACATCAAATTTAACAAAATATTGAGTTTCATATCACATTTAAGTGATTGACAACACAATTAAGCCATTAATTTCACCGTAAAATATATTTTCTTACTGCAAGCTTACGACAGAAATAACGATACGTAATTTCTTGGTACGGGGACAAGTGATGTGAAAACAACGAACGAATGAATGAACGAAAGAGGCTGCAACGATTTTTATGAAATTAACAGGATAGGGAGTTTTCAGGCCGAAAAAACGATCTTAAAGCTGTAAAAAAAACCTGATTCCAAAGAAAATATCAATACCTACGCCGCTCAATACTAGCCTAAAATATAAGTTAAATGGGCTTGATTAGCTGTTTTTGGGGTTTAAAGGGGTTGTAAGGTTATTTTAGAGGTTTGTATTTCCGTTTTTTACGTTTTTAGGGTTATTTCGTCAATCACAATATGAAAATTAGGAAGGTATGCAAAAGTATACTTATTGATAAGTTTATTCGTTATTCGAATCTCGTTTCGTATGAAAAAAGCAGATCTACGAAAATACATTTTCTTAACAATAAATTGATCCATTTTAAAACTAATAACTTATATTTTCATTAAAAAAATACACTAGGATTCCATGTATCGTAGGTACCTATCAGGAACTACGAGTACCTGGTACCATAACACCCAGACCCGGAACAAATATTTGCAAATCATACATGCCTGAGGCCCAATCCTCTAATTTAAAAACATTCCAGTCACAATATAATCTCGT
Source organism: Epirrita christyi (assembly GCA_951392215.1). NCBI lineage: Eukaryota > Metazoa > Arthropoda > Insecta > Lepidoptera > Geometridae > Epirrita > Epirrita christyi. The sequence goes on from OX595837.1 coordinate 426,563, forward strand.
GTCAGTCGCACTGTCTCGTATAGTAACTATTACATATTCTTCGCAAGAAACGCGAAGATAAATTAATAGTAACATACGTGACAGTGCGACTGAAACGAGATTATACTGCGAATTGAATGTTTTTAAATTAGAAAATTGGGCCTCTGATGCGTGTGATTTGGAAATCATATAATTTTATAAGAAACCAACGCACCACGGGTCTAGATATTAGTGTACTGATCATGAATACAAAATTTCATGGAGTTTGAAGAAATAATAGCCAAAATAAAAACAAACTTCGTTCCCATGCAAAAGGACATACGTGTCGCGAACACCTCCCCTAATACAGTCCTAATCCGCGATTACTACTATGTGTTATTTGACATAATGACTGTCATGAGGTATTGCGAATGTGTCTTGGCGAAACAAAAGGAAACTACATTCGGTACCTCAAGTCAGCCCGTGACGTCTGAAGGCAGCGGCTCCCGTTACGACCTTGGAAGTCAGCACCGATGTGGCTCAGCACGTTGTCTCGTTCTCTCTCTACCCAGTAGCAGGATGATGTCTTATTTCGCATTCACTTGTTACGTCATTCTTGTCCTGTCTGAATTGATAAAAGAAGATGACTTACACGTAAGCTCTAAGTGATTCAGATCTTAGTAGTCTCGTGATTAGACTCAAACAAATCGTCCACAGTCGATCAAAGAGAATGCTAGCAAGTACCCTTGGACTTAGCGGTACAAAACCTAGGCTAGCCAGATACAATAGCGACAACCAAGTGTGTCCTAAGGCAACGTTCGAAGGGCCACGACGAACAAACACTACCAACCAACCATGCCCACAGATCGTATAACATATTATTGAGTTCTATTAATGAGATCTTTATTAATATCGTAAGATACCACCAATAGAGGTTTAGCTACGTGTAATTTCCTCGCCTGTATTTAGGAGTTTCCCTGAACTCAAGGTTCAATCCTACGGGATTTAGTATTTACACGATATAAGCTACAGTCAAGCGAGTGGAAGTAAGGACTGCATCACTAAGCTACAACTGTTTAGTAGATATTAGTACATCGCTACTTTTACCGATCACGTGGTTCAAGTACGGAATATGGGCGAGTTCTAATTTCTCTAAGAGCTAAAATTCCTACATCGACCTGCGACGCTAGTCATCTACAATGGGACTATAGATCTAATCATGTGAATCCACTTAGCTTCAGATCACACTAGACGACATGCCGTGAACGAGGACCCGTCCTCTTCCTTCAACATTTACACAACTTGTGCCAAACACTATGATAGATTACACCAGACCTAGGGCACCAAACTAGGGCTCCTTGTCCCCTTATACCAAATATATTTAATGATCTTTGTAACATCTTTCTCGTATAATAATCTTATTCTGTCTGACACTGGGAAAAAATTAGACTGACAATTTCGAACGCAAATTCTCATTTATTCAAATTTAAAGTTTACAAGTTTTAAATCAAAAGAGTTTTCACTCTATATAACAAGTAGTTTCGTGAACATTTCACGACACTCCCCACAAAAAACTAAAAAGAAGAACGACTAAGCTGTGTATCCACTTTTGATTTTTGTTAGAGTCCAAATGACAGCCTGCCTCTGAAATCTGCTATTCTGAATTCTTTCTTCAATTGTGACTTCGTCACCTTTTCTGTTCATATTCTCAACCGTCTCTATCACTCCGCTGGTTTGACATTCCATATGTTTTCCTAAAATCGAGGATAAATTTTCTTGACTGTGTTGTACAGTATTGATTCTCTCGGAGAAGAGCGTCTTGAGGGTTAACAGGTGTACTTTCTGATATCCTAACAGTCCTTGGTGGGCTTATTGTTTCCATTTCCAATGGATATAAGTGTGCAATTGAACGAGTAAAAACTGAATCTCCAACTTGTGATATCGATTTGTGAACATGACTTTAAATTCGTTGTTGCAATCTTTAAAAATTTTTGAGGCAATCTCTCGAAAGCGAGAATCTCTTGAAGGAGACCCTCTCGAAGAAAGAAGAAAACTTATTATTTCCTCTCTTCACTCTTTTAATCATAATTTTCTTTAATTTACCTTCTCTGTAATTTTGGACAGTATCGTTTAATATGTCCAGGTTCGAAACAATAAAAACAAAGTTTCTTTACTTTCATAATTATTTTCTTTTCTTTGAAATCTTTAGGACATTTAAAACTCTCATGTTTGCCTTCACAAATTATACATTTCTCGAACCTTCTCCTTTTAATTTCTTCGTCTCTCCTTTCATATGTGTTGCTGTCATTATATCGTTTTTTTTTAAATTCATTGCTTGTTATTAATCTTCGTAAATCATTTCTGCTACTACTATTCTCTCGACCAACATATAACATATTTTGTTTTCTATGGTTAATTCTTTCGGTCACCTCTACCAACGTCTCCTCAGCAGACAACTGTATTGTTGTGAAATTTGATATATCATCAGCGTGTTGAAATGATGATACTGAGAAATAATTTTGTAATTCTGTATTGAATCTTGCTATAATTTTATCCAATTTAGCAGCATGTACATGAATATCTTCAAAATTTTCATTTGAAAAATTTTCTATCATCTTCACACAATTTGTTGTATTTAATAGCATCTGATCGGCAATCATGCTCAATCGTTTTATTAACACTTCGTCCATCTCTTTATTTCGGCAAACGAACAGATCACTTTTATTTCAATTGACGAAAATAAAATATTTTATTCTTTCCACGACAATTGCCAAACAACAACTGACATCAAACTCATCACAAAATTTTGAAACGACGGAATTCAAATTCTAATTTCAAATTTGAAATCTCATTTTGAAAATTTTATTTTGAATTTTTAGGGTTCTGTATTTTAAATTTATTTATTTTGATTTTTTTTTTTTTTTTTTAAGTATTTATTTTCAAATTAAATAAAATTGATTGGTTTTGTTTATTTGTTTTATTGTAGTTTATAATTTTGAATTTTATTTTGAATAACCTCGATGATGTAGATAATTTGTTTTAGTTGTTTTATTCACAATGTCAGACCAATTTTACCATAACACGAAATAACTTGCTCATAATATTTCAATAAATCGTCATAATTGCAGAATAGATCGTCGTAAATAATTATTCAATAAAAAATTCAATGTTCAAATTCAATTTCAAATTCAAAGTTCAAATTTCAATTTCAAATTCAATGTTCAAATTCAATATTCAAACAATTCTTACTGCTACTTCCTGATTCGCAAAGGATGTCGCTACCTCCCGGGTGTAAAGGACGAATACAGCTTCCAATATATTTCACCAAAACCTGCTGAAAGTTGGGTTACTAAATTTCTATTATACTGTATATAAATAAAAACAATTTTCCGTGCACAAGAAAATCATTTTTATATCCCTGCATCTCCACCATGTCGCGAACACCTCCCCTAATACAGTCCTAATCCGCGATTACTACTATGTGTTATTTGACATAATGACTGTCATGAGGTATTGCGAATGTGTCTTGGCGAAACAAAAGGAAACTACATTCGGTACCTCAAGTCAGCCCGTGACGTCTGAAGGCAGCGGCTCCCGTTACGACCTTGGAAGTCAGCACCGATGTGGCTCAGCACGTTGTCTCGTTCTCTCTCTACCCAGTAGCAGGATGATGTCTTATTTCGCATTCACTTGTTACGTCATTCTTGTCCTGTCTGAATTGATAAAAGAAGATGACTTACACGTAAGCTCTAAGTGATTCAGATCTTAGTAGTCTCGTGATTAGACTCAAACAAATCGTCCACAGTCGATCAAAGAGAATGCTAGCAAGTACCCTTGGACTTAGCGGTACAAAACCTAGGCTAGCCAGATACAATAGCGACAACCAAGTGTGTCCTAAGGCAACGTTCGAAGGGCCACGACGAACAAACACTACCAACCAACCATGCCCACAGATCGTATAACATATTATTGAGTTCTATTAATGAGATCTTTATTAATATCGTAAGATACCACCAATAGAGGTTTAGCTACGTGTAATTTCCTCGCCTGTATTTAGGAGTTTCCCTGAACTCAAGGTTCAATCCTACGGGATTTAGTATTTACACGATATAAGCTACAGTCAAGCGAGTGGAAGTAAGGACTGCATCACTAAGCTACAACTGTTTAGTAGATATTAGTACATCGCTACTTTTACCGATCACGTGGTTCAAGTACGGAATATGGGCGAGTTCTAATTTCTCTAAGAGCTAAAATTCCTACATCGACCTGCGACGCTAGTCATCTACAATGGGACTATAGATCTAATCATGTGAATCCACTTAGCTTCAGATCACACTAGACGACATGCCGTGAACGAGGACCCGTCCTCTTCCTTCAACATTTACACAACTTGTGCCAAACACTATGATAGATTACACCAGACCTAGGGCACCAAACTAGGGCTCCTTGTCCCCTTATACCAAATATATTTAATGATCTTTGTAACATCTTTCTCGTATAATAATCTTATTCTGTCTGACACTGGGAAAAAATTAGACTGACAATTTCGAACGCAAATTCTCATTTATTCAAATTTAAAGTTTACAAGTTTTAAATCAAAAGAGTTTTCACTCTATATAACAAGTAGTTTCGTGAACATTTCACGACAATACGTGTACTACCGGTGACCTCTTAAATCCTAAAAATCAATTTTTAACTGACTATGTTTTTTTTGTATGTTTGTTACGCGATTACTATTGATCAAAATTCACCTATTCAACCATAATGAACATACAGCCACAGACTAGATCCATAGACAATGGATAATCTTTATTTCATTCAATCTTTTACACCCCATCACTAGTTTTTGCGCTAGTGTGCAACTAACCAATAGTGTAATTACAGAAATTATTTATTTGTGTGCTTGTTTTATGTTTGTGTGACAGCTTTTATTTCCGTGTGCGTTTATAGAGACGCCTCAACTTTCTGCATGAGTGTGCGTGAGTAAGTAAATGTGTGCTGTACGTGTTTACCTCGCCTCCCGCAAAAAGTGGCAGAAATAATTTAGTACTGGAAGTTGAGCATGCCATCTCCCTACATAAATTCTCTAAGATCACCACAGAATCTCAGATGTATTAGGTGTACTAAAAACTTATATCTAGGGGCAACACTGGCTGGACCAAAACACAACAAAATGAAAAGATGAAGTTTCGCTTCTAGAATAAATTGGAATTTTGTGATAATAGCTAAGCGATAGTCAATGATAAAATCATTTATGAAATTTAACAAATAAGCGCCGACAGCTATGTCTAACGTATTCGGACTGATCGTCTCCGGCCGCCTGGTGCGTGAGTCGACGGATATAAGATTGCGTTCTTTCGTAACAATCGCAGAGAGTTGTGATAGAAGATCGATGTTTTGTGCAGGTGCAGACGGACTTCACGCAGCTCTCGGAGACGCGGTTCCTGGTGACGATCGAGGAGGCAGACGGCATCAACCACGCCGTGGTGTTCCTCACGGGCCTGGCGCTGCTGCCGGCCGGCACGGCGGGCATGGTGTATTGGAGTTGGCCGGACCCGGCCGCGCCGCCCAACTGGCAGCTGTTGGGCCACATCTCCAACGCTAAACCCTCCGCTATCTTTAAGATATCCAACTTGAAAAAACTCCATGAACTATCTAGTATGCACTCTATAAAATGTTCTTTATAGTAGGGACACGTAACAACCCCTTTTTGACATTGCAGTTTTATCAAGAACCCGAAACCAAAGGAACCTGGTCCACTTTCATTCAAAAGAAATTAAATTGGTTCATTGTTTGATTTCATATAAGTACTTACCATATATTTTTACGAAACTGGAATTGTCAATGTCAAAAAGGAGTTGATAACGTGTACCTAGTATATCTTAAAGTTCCTCATCAGAGTAATTGAATTTGACACACTAGTCAAGTTTTGAAACAACCTTGCTGTTTTTAGGTGAAAACAAATTCGTCAGTGCATTTGGTCAGCAGAACATATGCCACAATGCACAGATTGGAATCTCCATTGAGCCTGAACTCAACATCCAGTTACTTTCTTCCTCAGTGGTGAGTGCTTAATCTTTAGATATCATCTACCTGATTTTAGGAGTTGTGGAGATGCTCCCTGTACCATTCTAGCCAGAGGCCAAATGGGGTATGAAAGCAGTTGGCTTTCGATATCATCCACCATACGAGGGATAACCGTTCTTGCCGGAGACAGCAGTTTTTTTTTTACTTATTGTGGTAAAACTCTTAGAAAAAGTAATATGTATGGTTGGGGGGAAAGGGGGAATTGAGCATAATTTTTTTTGTATAGAAACGCTCAATAATAATCTTTTTGAAAAGCAACCTAACAACCTACCAGGAGGCTATCTATACAATGGCCCGTGATGAGCCACTCCTTCTTTTCCTCTTCCAACCTGCCATATTTGGCAAGAACAGCCAAGGTTATCTAAAGCCAACCTTGACTGAACCTAAATGTCTCGCATGATAAATAAACACCCTAATCTTAATTTTGTTTCAGGCCCAGCAAACTAATTCCTACATCTCATTTGCTCAAAAGATGTTGGAAAACCTAGTGAACTTTGTGGCGTCATTCTCGGTGACCCAGGACCAGATGACCCCTACCCCGGGGGTCTCCTACATACCCCTCAATACTCTCCACATGTGGTATCAGAACTTTGAGCGGCGTCTCGAGCAAAACCCTAACTTCTGGAAGAATACATAACCAAATTACTTCATTACTACTGATAAATCTTAAAATAAGTTATTTTTAAGTTTAATTTATAAACAATAATCATGCTTCTTAGAAGAGTCGCTCTGTCCATGCTATAACTAAACAAGGTGTCTCCAGTGTGGTAGCGTTGGCGTTGTTTTGAAACCATAATAAAATAATTAATTATGCAAGTACCTATTTTTAAGTGCACATTTGTTCAAACTTTATTCTAATGAAATGTTGGCGCCTGATTGGTTTATTAGACCATGGTCATAATTGGTTTTTGTTTCCCATGGAGACAACAAAATAATTTGTGAGCAACAATATTTATAAGCCAAGTGTGAGAGGTGTCTAGTGGCACACCGCCTGATACAATGCAGCGGAAGTAAAGACTGCTTTATGAATTCATATTTTATATAAGTAAAGCAATTTCTATCATTGTTTGGTTTTATTTTTGTTTATGTATGAAATTTTTAACCCGTAAGAAGCTATAAATAAAAGTCTACACACTCGAAGAGAGAAAGAAGATACATTATAAGTCGGAAGACTCATTATTATTATCTTTTGGGAGTGGAGTAGGTACCTACAGTAGAATAAATTCTAATGTGGAGAAATAACAAAACAAATTACATAAATATAACTTTTATTACTATTAAAACAATGAGGTAAGTTAACAACTATTCAAGGCACTTTGTAAGTTATTAACATGGAATAAAGACATTATGTTCTGTGCTAGCGTGTCACAAATCGTCAAACTGGTATAAAAACGAAAATAGCACTGTAGGGTGAGTCTAGACAAACACTGCACGCTCCTTACAGCGTTTACCGTTTGGCACTTGACGTACGAAAACGGTCATCGTGGCTAAGGACCCTCTGCAGCAGAAGAAAGGAATATTTTACTATAATGATGATGATGAATCAAATAGTGAGGCGTTCATACTCGTACTCATACTCATTTATTTACCGTAGGAGCTTTACAGCACACTTGGTTATGTCAAATTTAAACAGTAGTAACAATAAATAACTAGTGGTTCGCCCCGAACTGAGACCTCGCGATGACACCTTTATCAGCCCGACTACTTAAATGTAAGACATTTCCATAATTTCCATTTTTTTTTTATTTTCACCTCGAGGTAATTTCCTACACATCATCTAAATAACTTTTGAATAGCACTAAGCAACGGGGCTTTCATACCACCAGAGACAAGTAACTTGTCTCTGATACTACATAAGTACCTGTTACGAATTAATTGGTAACGTCCTTTTGACGAAATCATAGAACTCCAACGTCATTCAAATTCCTAGAAATGGGAGGTCAACAACGGATTTTATATTGTTTTATTGTTTTATAGGGTACATGTCTAGAAATTCTTCAATTTCAGACTTTTCCCTGTAGTTGTGACACAAAAGCCACAAGCATACCAAATTTCAGCATTGTGGGATTGCTGGAAGTACCCTAGAATTTTCGATTTTTTCGTTTTTTATTTTCCCTAATATCTCGGAAACTACTAAGTTTAAATACGCATCAAAAACAGTTTTGAAATGTCCAACCAAAGCGCTTTCATTAGACACCCCACTTGATCTGAAAGTCTATTTTTTTTTTTTACCCCCTCTTAGACCCCAATATCTCAGCAACCCCTTGACCGATATAGCTCATAACCTTACCTACAAATTGTACCAATACTATCTACCCCCATACCAAATTTCATGAAGATCGGATTAACGGTTTGGAAGTTTTCATCGGACAAACATACATACATACATACAAACGCCGATTCTTTCAACTTGACTCAGAGAACTCGCTTCGCTCGTTCAATAAACTAAACAAATACAGAGATATAACCTACAGAGCCATCCAAAAACAGACAAGCATAGGGATACACAAGATAACACAGTTCAGTTTTAGAACATCTGTTTTAACCCTGGGTTCCTCGATACTTAGCTAGGTACCTAGGTCTTTTTCTACTACGTCAGTCACTTAACTACTAAGTCACTAAGTATAGGTCCTACCTACACGTAAGTAGAAACCAAGGAACATAATACTCTCTAAACGAGAGGTAGAAACGCTTGCCTACGCATTGGATTCAAGGTCACTGATCTTAGGACAAAGTTAACAAAAACATCAGGTAAGATTAGTAAAGAAACTAAACATTCGAAGCCATTGGTAGCATTCCCCATTAGTTTTTGTCACGGGTTGTCAATGTCCTGGCCCACGGACGACCCTCGGTGGCTCGCTGATGACTCGCAGCGCAGCGCAGGGTTGGGTGCGAGGTCAAAACACTGAAAACGTTGACACAGCCACCGCCGGGGTCTACGTAATCGCAGGGCAGATTCATAATTAAGGCAGTATGATCCTAAAATCCAAAAATCTCATTTTTTTATGCAAGCAGCTTTGCTTAAAATTGAAAAGTTTGCCTGGTTTTTTTGTATTCATTTTGAGGGTTTTTTGAATTAGGTAATCGAAATACACAAATCATAGATAAAAAATATGCGGGTAAACTTTAAAATACAAGTCTAACTATTTAAATCGTAAAAATAATCGTGTTGTTGCCGTTCAAAATTGAGCATTTGAATGCCAAAGCTTTTTAAAACCAAACAAAAGACCCATCATCTTTTGTTATTTGGCAATCCACACTTTTCAAAATTCTGTTTGGTTACACTATTATTAGTAAATTTAATGTTCTACCTGCACTATTTTTTGTATCTCATTATTGAATCTCGTCACTTTGCACTGGGCGTTCAAAATACTGTTTGTATTTACCTTTGATTTATAGGTCCCGCCCGTCACGTAGTCTACTGCACATGCGCGTGCGAAACCGCGAAACGTGACTTCCCTTTCCCACCAAATAGACCGCTTAATCGCCTACTGCGCAGGTAGGTACACTAGCGCTCTTTTTACGTGCTGTACCTGTGTACGTTGGCACGAGAAAACGCCAAATAAAATATATGTACTGACCGTGGTGTCCGTGACCGTGGTGTGTCCTGACCGTGGTGTGTCCGGTCTAAGAATAGACAAGCATCTGTCCCGTGTATATCGTAAAAGCCGACTAAGGGATTACACCAGGGGATGGGCAGCAGCATCCGCCTGAGAACTCAACACGAATACTGCGATCACCAATCCGCCGGCCAAATGGGGAGGTCTCTTCCAGCAGTGGACGCCCAAAGGCTGTTGATGATGATGATGTGACTGTTGGGTTTATGTTAATAAATATGTTATATATTATTGTGTAGTTGAGCGCGGAAGTACCTATACAGCTATTACGGAGTCTATTTGAAAATCGGCAAATCTGTGGAATATTTGTTGCGGGACTATACTTCTAGAAATGGAGAATTAACGACAATATTACTGACATTTAGTCAGTCGATGACACTCGAAAATCGCACGCTTTGTTTTTAATTTTATTGTATATGGTAAACATGTTGAATTCTATTCTTCGACCTTGGGCTTTTCCCTGTATTTGTGTCACATAAGCTACCAGCATGCCAAACAGCATTGTCGGATTACTGGAAGTACCCTTGAGGCTTTAATTAACGTTTTTAATTGAATTAAAGACTACTTGACCTGTTTGTCTCCTTTTCTAAACTATTTTATTGAGATCCCTTTACAACTAATCAACAATAATAAATTAAGACAGCTTTCTTATTTAGCTTAATGTTCATGAAAACTCAAACGAAATCTAATACTACATAAAAAGTACCTAAGTCCTGTTGCTATCAGTTTCAGTTTCTATTTGAAATTACTTAATTTGAGCAGTCTAGTTGCAATCAAGCTTTGTAGGCAAATAGCGTAAATTGGGTACCTAATCTCAAAAGTGGCATTTCGGATAGAAACAACATTGAAATTGATAGCAACAGAGTTACGTTACCCGCAAGTTATAGACCGGACCATTTCTGCCCACGGCAGTTTACAGAAGAAAACCTATCAACACCAGCCTCTTCAATAAGGTACCAAGTAGTGCATAATTGATATCTATCCTCTATTGCATTGTAAGGATCCTGACTAGGATGGTATAGGTACACATACAATTATTGTATAGATCTTAACTAGGATATAATACACATACAGTTATTGTAATGATCCTGACAAAGATGGTATACAAGCACAGTTATGGTATGGTACCTAACTAGGATGGTGTACACATACAGTTCTTATACTAAACTTTTATGAATGAATTTGAATAAAAGTCGAAAATAGTTTCTTAAAACCTTTATAAGGTTTCAATAAAATTAGCCTTTCAAAATGTAAATAAATCAGCTACTATACATACAAGCCTAGGCAGTTAGGCACCTACATTATCAAACTGACTGAAGTGGTGTTTTTTCGTAAACTACTTTATATTTTAGTGAACATGCGTCAGGCTTTCATAAATGTACTGAAATGGAAATCTCATGTTATTTTCTTTAAAGTTAATTCAAAGTGATTCTCCTCTGGGCCCATAATATTATAAATTGCAGGAATATAATGAATACTATGTTTTGTTTCCTTCGATTGAATTAAAAGCTGCCTGTTAATAACACTGTATAATAATATCTCACGTTTATTTGTAAGGCCCTTATAGTTTACCTCCTCATGCTCACGTGAGCATACGTGAGCTAAAACTACACTGTTATGCAACAACAGGGCGATGCCTCAGTCCTTTCAATGGAAGCGCTAGTTAGGTACCTGTTCTTAAAATAATAACTTAGTCAGGCACGACTGACTCAACTTACTCACGACTGCAAGCCGCGTGATTTTTGTTTCTGTTGCTTTTAAGTATACACTACGTGACATAATCCGAAATAAGGAAATCCGTAAAAGAACCAAGATCACTGATATAACTCTCGGAATTAGCAAGTTGAAGTGGTAATGGACAGGCCACATAGCTCGCAGAACTGACAAGCGTTGGGGAATAAAGGTTCTCGAGTGGCGACCACAAACCAGACTTCGCAGTAGAGAAAGGCCCTCCTCTTGATGGACTAAAGACATTATAAAAGTAGCAGAAAGTAGGTGAATGGAGGCGACTCAAGACCGTTCATCGTGGCATTCTATGGAGGAGGCCTACGTCCAGCAGAGTGGGCGCCTACTGTTTGATGATGATGGTGAGCTTATCATCATCATCATCACCAAGTCCACGCCCACGTCTGGACAAAGCGTCCCTCGTTCGAACAAAGTAACTATCAATTTTCAAATATGGACAAAAATATAATCACTAACGCCGATTGTCAAACCAGCTAACACTAACCCCCTTAATCATAATCATTTTTTAAACCTATATTAAAATATGTGTTGTCTTGTTTTGACGTATGACATTTTACATCAGAGAGAACAAAGTAAAAGATATTTTAACTAAAATAGGTTTCAAAAATGATTATGAATAAGACCCTAAAACTTAACAAAAATAAACTCAACATTCATAATAAATTAATAAATTGACGACCTCTGTGGCGCGGCGGGCGAAGGTTCACCTGCGACGCAGGAGGCTGCGGGTTCGATTCCCGCCTCGGAACATATATTTGTAAAGTCTGCAGATATTTGTTAAGGGTGGTCTGGGTATTTCCTATGTATAATAAAAAATAATATGTATGTAATGTATTGTATTAAGTATATCAGTTATCTAATACCCATAACACAAGCTCTGCTTAGCTTGGGGCTAGATAATGTTGTGTGAAATGTCCAGCATTTATTTATTTATTTAAATATGCACGTTCATCGCCTTTACGATCTGCGTCTGGTGACGTCTGATGTTACCTTGGACACTAATAATGCATGTAGCTATATAAATAGCTATACAATAACAACCAAGCGAGCTCTTACATCTTTAGTTGCTTGACTACCTACCTACCTACTCAGCAAGTCCATTGAGTGTGCCGAATTGAACAATTGCATATAGTTACCGGTTTCGACACGCGCCGACAGTGCCTGCGATAACGCTCCAAGGATAACCAAATGAGAGTAAAATTAACAGCTCTTATATTAACAGCAGCGCAAGTACGTAGGACTCGATTCGATAAATTTGACATTTGGCAAAACCTATACATAGTCCCGTTTTGTCGAATTTGAATGTCAAATCTATCGAATAGAGTCCTACGTACTTGCAGCCCAGGTACTAGTGTCCGCATGTGGCTTCACTCGCAAGGCTCCGGGATAAAAAATAATTGGTCATGATATCTACTCTCTGGTACCTAAAAAGTTTAGGCGTGGCCGAGTACGAACAAACATTTGTACTGCACGTAAGTCTAATCGGGCATCGGAACCTACCTAGAGGAAGCCTAAACGTCACCCCGAGTGATTATTAAATTATTTGACTTGAATATAAAAATTTAAAATAGATTCTTCCTCAAAATTCAAACTCAACTTGACTGCCATACATGCCTTGCCGAGGCACGGCGCGCGCGCCTTCTCGAGGGTACAAAGCTCAAAACTACGCCCCTCCCTCTAGTAAAAGGTGTCGCATCGCCTCTTCGGGGATCAATAACGCAAAGCTACGCCCCTCCCGCTAGTAAAAGGTGTCACAGCGCCTTGTCGGGGATCAATAGCTCAGCGCTACGTCCCTCCCGCTAAGAAAGGGTGTCGCAGCGCCTCGTCGGCCGAGGCACGGCGCGCCGGGTCGGGCGCCAGGAGGCGCGCGAGCAGCGAGAAGGCGCAGTCCGGGAACCCCGCGATGCTGACATCGGGCTCGAACACCTCCGGCTGTAGACACAAACAACAACGGTACTACATCACTCAATAATCTATTAATCTATTTAATTACAATTTGTTACTATAACGTAAATAAACGAATTCTGATTTCGGGGGTTAAAAAAACAAAGTTTTTTTTTTAAATTTGGAATATTGATTATCTCATAGTTTACAGGAAAACCAACATAAGTAAAATAAACATGAAAAATAACATAAGTAGTCTGTTCAGAAAAAGACCCGTTGTGGGATTTGAGGGCGCAGCTGTGCTTAGTTCCACAACACAAGCTCTGCTTAGGTTGGGGCTAGATAATTTTGTGTGAAATGTCCAGTTACCTTTTTTGTTTAGCGGGCAATACAATGGCACGACTGTTACGTTTTGATCCTATAACAAATGTTACTATTTCTTTAGTTTATGATTCAAAATGCTGACGGACAGAAACAAGCTCCTAATTATGGTTGTAAGATGTAGTTCACAACGTTAGTTTATATGTTGGCCACGACGGCTCTCTTTCTAAACAGACTCTAACAACAAACACGGTTGTAGGGGTTTGAAGGGCTTTCAGGAGTTTTTATGGCGTTTATTGGGTTCTAGTGCCCCGCTAGGTAGTGCTAGGTACCCACACTAGTAGTGCAAGTAGGTACGTACGTCGACGGAGTCGTCTCGGCACACGCAGTGGAAGGCGGGCATGGCACAGCGCACGCAAGGCGCGGGGCGAGCGGGCGCGGGGGGCGCGGCTCCGCGCAGGCGCGCTGCCAGCCGGCGCAGGCACAAGCCGCGTCGCGGCGGCGACATCACCACGCGGCGACCTGCAGGCGAGACAACAAGAGTCACATACGAGTCGACCATGATGACTCACTATATATTATATCACTTTTAATTTAAGGACGCTCTCACACAAATCAATGTTTTTCAGGTACCTTTTAATAAACCAGAGGCCGTAGACAAAGTAACATTCTAATGGCGATGACGCCAGTAGAAAAGTCCAAAATGTATGGGATTGACGTTAGCTATCGATATGTCACGTGGTCTTTTTGTATTGAAATACGACTGTAGAAATGGAATCGCTTCGAAGCGAATGCCGTTTGGCTAGGCCCTCAGGAATCACAATTGTGAAGATATCATAGTACAAAATTAGGGATTATTTATTCATCTTTAGAGATAGCGAATAAAAACTGGGCAGTTTCATACAAAATTTTCACATAAATACGTTTTATCCATCGCAAGAATCACTGAAAATGACGACAAATGCCGTTTATTTAGGTATCTGTTATTTATTAGAGTAAATAATATGCAAGTCTATAAATCAAAGAACAAAGGGCACATTCCGTTTTCAGGCTCTTCATACAAAAATATTATGATATTTACAAAAACATTTTATCGTTCCAAGATTTCCATACATTTCCACAAGTCCGCCATTCTGCCGTCAAACGCCATGTTGTTTTTAGACTGAAATAGGTAGGTATTCCAAATTCGAATTTGTATTTTTCTGTGGGAGCGACATTGTATTTCAATCCTGGCCGCACATACAATAGGACTCAAGTAGCGCAATTTGAACGTGGGATATATCCAACAATCATTCATAAACAGAGTGCATCTCATGGCGATTTCAATAAGCCCAAAAACGGTTAGGACATGTTGTTACCTCATATAATTTATAAACATTATTTTGTTTATTTGAATGGATTGGTCCCATTTTCATCAAAATCCAGTTCTGATGATGGATTCCATGAGCAATTGTCATAAAATAATGTGTCCTAACCATAGGGTAACAAATATAAAAATTAAAAAAAACAACGGAATAGAGAACCTCCCCTTTTTTTGAAGTTGGTTAAAAAGTGGTGTGCTTTAAAAGATAACATTACCAAGTCGTAGCGCCGCTTTGGTCACGGCTCGCGTGCCCAGCAGCGAGCAGAGCTCGGCGAGCGCGGCCGCATCGTCCGGCGCGCGCAGCAGCGGGTACCGCGCCGTCAGCGCGCTGCCCAGCACGACGCCGCACGCCCACATGTCCACGCCCGTGTTCTGCGTGGGGACTTTTAGCAGCACTTCTGGGGGACGATAGCCCTGCAATAGCAATACACTTGCTATAACATATCAACATAATAAAACCAGAACCAAGAAAACCAAAAATAATACATAGCTAAATAATTCTAATTCTAATTCTAAGTGGGGGTGTTAAGACCTGCACTGACGTCCCGCTGTGGGGTGTATTGTGCATTGTCCCCCTGTGCTAACCCTACCCCAGCCAGCCCAGCTCCTTAAAGTAACGGAGCAGGACTTTGGGTTGGTGGCAACACCGTTGAAGTGTGTCCGAAGGCGTCGATGATGGAGAGCAGGATACAAGTAGCTCCTGCAAACCCGTCTTGGCCCTGGTTTCTTTTGTGGTTCTTGTGTGTAATACATAGCTATTTTATTAAATATTTTTTTATGTAGGTACTTATAGAACTTACCCTTGTGTATACCTATGTGTTTTAGTAAATATTATTATAACCTATTATTATTTTAAAGTATACATTTCTATGGGCTTATTGTTTAGGTATAATTTAATGTACAATTCCCATGTAGCTTGAAATAAATGACTATTATTATAATAATATAATAGTCGGTTATAAAAACAAAATGATTGCTGGCCATAAGCTGGCCATGCGTAATTCGTCATTGGAACAATTTTTCAAAACAATATTCACCAACAAGCCGTACCGTGGCCGTGTCCGGCCTAGAATAAACAGCTCCTTCTCCTCCCGTGGATGTCGTTAAAGCCGACAAGGTATTACACCCGGGTATGGCAACCTCTGTGGCGCGGCGGGCGAAGGTTCGCCTGTGACGCAGGAGGTTGCGGGTTCGATTCCTGCCTCGGAACAAATATTTGTACGATCTGCAGATATTTGTTCAGGGTGTTCTGGGTATTTTCTATGTACGATAAAAAAATATCTATCTATGTAATGTATTGTATTAAGTAAGTATATCAGTTATCTAGTACCCATAACACAAGCTCTGCTTAGCTAGGGGCTAGATAATGTTGTGTGAAATGTCCAGCATTTATTATTTATTTATTATTATTTATTATGGGCAGCAGCATGTTCCTGAGTACTGTACACCAATAGTACGATCACCAATCCACCTGCCAAGCATGATGATCATGGCAAATCCCCTTATTCAATCATTGTATCGTTTTTAACGCACGCGTAGGCTTCGCAGCGCACGTCAGGCATTTTACGTGCACGTGCAGCGTCACACACAAATTGTATTAACTGACCTGAGTGCCAGCACGCGGGGCCCTCGCGGCGGGGCGCGCGGCGCATGCCGAGCATAGTGCGGGTAGAGTTGCGCATGCGCACACGCACGAGTTGCACCCGATACCTCCACACGCGCATCTTTGACGTATGCCGCCGGGACTCTACAACAACATAATACATACATAACAACAACAGTCACATACATAACATAACAACAACGGTCACATATATAGTCCTGATCCCACACTAGGATTTCCTGTGTCGTTGGTATCACGAACTAAGAGTACCATGACACATAGACCAGGAACAAATATTTGCAGATCATGCAAACATTTGTCCCGCAGCGGGAATCAAAACCGCACCTCTTGCGTCGCAGCCGCAACTCGCCCACTGCGCCACGGAGTTTTATAATTAGGGTCATAGAAAGTTTTGGTTTTGGTTTTCTTAATTTGGGCTAGTCCATGACGAATTGATTAGGGCTAACTGTGAACGTATACAAAATATCATAATTATAGCGCAATTAACATGATTGTATAAGAGGGTTGTATTTAATGGATAGAAACTATTTGCTAATCTTTTTCGGGGCCAGTGGAACATGAGGCCACTGGAACCTTACCCACAGTACGTTCTTTATTTATAATGTGTCAATCAATGAATATAACAAAATAAATAATTACTTTTGTCTTTTATTTTTATCATAGCACAATGTTTTATGGTCTCTTAAGCCATGTTTTGATAGAACGATTTGCGCAGCGGCCCCGGCTTTATCCGGGACCGCTGCTTATGGGTATGTATATGTGTATATTCTTCTAGGCTTGGTCGCGTTGGAACAAGAGTACGTAACTTTAGTCTATAAGACGATTCAAAATTATCCATACATACTTTTAGACTTTCACTAATGTGTACAGCCTTTAAAACTAAATTTTCATACCTTAGTATTGGTGAGCATGACTCGGGGCTGTGAGTGCAGAGGCCGCGGGGGCGGGTGCGCGGGCGGGGATGGGGGCACGACTACGGAGGCGCGCGTGCGCGTCGACACACTCAGGTCCAATGCAGCACGTTTCGCGTCAGACAGGGATTCAATCTGTAAATACAAATACAGATAATAAACAAACAAGTGAACAGTCAAAACAACTACAGCTCGACTACAGTGTACCATAACATAACAATATTGTCAGTAAATATGGCCGCCACATTTTTTTATTCTGACAACAACCCCCAAATTACAGTAGCAAATGGCAATGGGGAACGCAACATTGGGGATCATTTTGGCAGCCATACGCTATCAAAATCTTATGAAACTTGAATAGGGGAAACTTCTTGATCTAACTATTCCTCCTTTCAAGTTTCAAAAGATTTGGACAGGCTGCCAAAATGATCCCCATTGTTGTGTTCCCCATTACCATTTGCTACTGCAATTGGGGGTGGATTCATGTTCTGTGATCACAGGGACTCTGAAATATTTGAAATACACCCCACAGCAGGTGTGTCACCCCCACTTCAAATATTTGAAATCTTGCAGAAAGAGTCGCTCACTTCTGGCTCCACGCCAATTTATAAAGACGTGTAAACTTTCAAAGAAAACTTTTCAGGGGCGAGCGAAACAGTAACAGAAGGCGGCGCCGGCGGTGCACAGAGTAATACTGTAGTAAGAAGTTGGGCAAAAACGATTGAATAACGCAGATTTCAACAGCTCACCAAAGCGCTCGTACATATTATAATAATGAACATACCTCGTCTCTAGGCCTCTTCCTCGTATTGCTGGAGTGCGCAGGCGGCGGCGCCGGCTCCTCGCGTGATGGTGCCGGAGCCGGCGCCGCCTCCAGGCGCTGCGCCAGCCCGAAGTCTACCAGCAGATACCTACACAACACAACAACACTTTTACTTGCACTCAGGCTGTATTCAAACTAACTTTTATTATATAATTGACCCCAAAGTCAAAAGTATTTAATCCACTAAAATTAAAAGGATCATTCTGAATCGTCTAAACTAGGTGAAGTTACTCCTGTGTCGACACAACCAAACCTAGAAGCATCAGGGCAACATACATGCCACTTAACATAACACCTAACAGTCTCATACATAGTCCTGATCCCACACTAGGATTCCCTGTATCATGGGTATCAGGAACTACCATGGTACCATGACAGAACCGGAACAAATATTGGCAGATCATGCAAACATTTGTCCCGCAGCAGGAATCAAACCTGCACTTCTTGCAACATGCACACACTTGCTACACATGTTACATTCTATTTTATTAATGATCCTTTTTACTACTACGAAGGACGAGCCTATGTGGTGGCTCGAGGGCAAGGAGATCCTGATGCATAGATGCTGATACCATTCTAATTTCATCAAAAATAAAAACATGCAAACAAAAATTTCAAAACAATTTGGATTCAATTTTGTGCAAGTGCACTTGTTTAATATATTATGTAAAGATAGACTTACACTTCTGCTCCATATCCCGCGATGCATAAAGAAAATTGTAAGTATTAGCTGAATGTTTGGTTTCTAACAACACTAAATCCATGAAATGTGTGAGTAATTACCTCCTGTTTTCTCTGTCATAAAGAAAGTTGCTGGGCTTGACATCCCGATGGATGACGCCGAAGGAATGAACATGGCGCAGGGCAGTTATCAGCGCACGCATGTACTGACGCACTTCGTCTGCATCCATCTCATGGACGTATTCCTGGAAACTTAAGAGTTATGTACAACCATGTCTAATATGCTGTGATGTGTCCAGCCTAGGAATGTGTAGGCCCTCTATCTTCATGTTGTTCAAAGCCAAATAAAGGATTACAATTAAGGGATGGATAGCAGCATCACCAATCTGCCTGCCAAGCTTGCTGATTGTGGCAAATCTACCTATTGCATTTTATGGAGGAGGTTTCAACCAGCAGTGGACATCTAATGGCTGATGATGAAGTCTAATATACTATTGTGAAGTTGCATGTGGATTGAATGAATTCTTACCGAAAATTTCCTATGAGGTATGTAAGGCATTATAAAAACGATAGTGTCCAAATGGCGCAGGCACAAATCCACTCCGATTACATTGTGTTTTCCTCTGAAAAATGCAGTAAAACAGTTTAAAATACAATTCTTAGTGTCAATTTCAATTTAATTATAGACCTCTTCTAGAATGCAAGTTGGGAGCAGTGCAGGTATGGAGCTGTAGTAGGTTGAAGGTTATATGACACACAAAACCACAACCGTCAGTTTGTTGCTCTGATCCATGCCCGCATTCAGTCTGCCGAGACCGCAATTGGTTCAGCAAGTGGCTCACCCCATGTCCTGCAGGCACCGCAGTTCATGCTCGACGCGCGCTGGATGAGCGGTGGGCACGAGGTGCTTGATGGCGAACCAGCGCCGATCCACCCCGGGCAGCGCCGCGTGCTGGCGCAGGGAGCCCAGGTACACCGAGCTGAATGTGCCCTCCCCGATCTTACGGTGTACATCAAATATCTTATCCAGCTGGGGTAGCTTAAGTAGCAGCTCGACGATTTGGTTCTCTAAGAAATCAATAATTTATAATGAAGAATTCAATAGTTTTCAGATTACGACTTATTTTTTTGGAAGTGGCAATGTTTATATTGCTAGCAGAACGACAACCACGACCAAGACCAGTCATCATGGCATTCTATGGGGGAGGCCTATGTCTAATAGTGTCTTCTACAGGTGAATCATAACCTGTAAATCCTTTGATAAACTAAATGGTGTGCAGAAATTAATTATTAGGAACTCACTTTCAACGTCATCTTTCGATTCTGAAGACTGCTCCTCGGTCTTCTGCTTGAGGATTTCGTTGAGACCATATTTGCGTGTCTGTAAAATTTCTTTTTGAACTTTTACTTCAATTCCTCTAATCCTAGACATAATTCACAATTATTATTTCTGCGATAGACGACGGACGTGTTACGTTACGTGTACATTTCAGAAAATTGGAAAAAAAACAATCGAAAGTGAAAGCTAAAATCTATCTTTCTTTAGCCACTGAGCAAAAAATTAGCTATTTCAATTTATCCAAAAAATTGGCATTTGGGGCATCTTGGCAACCACAGATTTATAAGTATAGTACTTGGCAACACTTCTTTCTTGCAACAGCAAAAGCAAAACCGAGAAATCAGCTGTTTGTGTGATGAAGGCTCGATGAAGGGAGTCCCTATATTGTACACCATGATAATGTACGACCCGATTAAACACAGCACGATTTTTCACAGCCAGTTTTCCAAAACATGGCTTCCAAATATCATGCTGCGGAAAACGTGCCGTACAAAACTGGCTGTACATTATCTACACGTGTTGATAATGTACGACATGATCATTCACGGCACGATTATGTACACCCCGATCATCCGAGACACAAGATGCCTTGTTTTCATGTGCAAGTGCCTTCAAGGAGCGAGTGCTGTGTTGCCAGTCAGTATTCAGTACGGTATTTAGTAAAAAAAAACCAACTCAGAAAAAGTTATCTGTGGGTGGTCGTTTGTTTTGTTTTGGTTTGGTCCTTATTAAAGAGATTTTATTTTATATGGTACGTTACGTACGTTTTTACGTTTGGTTGGGTTGCTGTTGCTGCCGGCTAGGTGGCTACGGCTGGCTAGCAAACTAGTCTTGGGTAGCACGCACATTTTTCGCGAGGATCGTGCGAGGCACTCATTGTGACAAGTGTGGCAGCACATTGTGCTACCACAATTGAGGCGAGGCTCGCGAGCCTCACGAGTATAACTCGCTCGTGTGTTCTTTCTCTGCGACCGACTCCCTCGCACGAACGCACAAGGTCACCATCGCTTCACTTCGTGTTTAGTCGGAAATTTTTTGCAGAAACTCAAGTTCAAGAAATTCAAATTGTAGATGTACTTGTTTAGATATTATTACAAATAAGACTTTGTTTTGTAGTGTTTATATACTGGTAATTAAAATTTATCTAGGCTGTTTTATTCGGTTTGATTTTCAAAAAGTAACTTCTATGACCTTATTAGTAGGTAGTTACCTATCGCTCCATCACTTCCGTTAGCGGGACTTTAAGTAAAAAATAAATTTGAAATCTAGTGTTTTGTAAATTTATGACTATAAATATTATAATTAGGAACTAAAAATTAAACACCACTACAACCATCAATCAATCAACCACATGCTCCAAGTCGAAGATCAACCAGCCAAGCCAGTCAATGAAGTCAAGCCACAACACGAATGAGAATGACACAGACGTCAAGCACGACACTGACTGACAGCACAGTGAGTGAGGGAGGTTGCCTTCCCACTCGCCTCAATTCAAGCCTCAATTACACAATGCACAATACACATCAAGCAGCACATCAAAATTGTGATAGCACGATTTGAAAAATTGTGCGAGGGCCTCTTTTGAGAAAGTGTGTAGATACAATCGTGCTGGCACGTGTGCTGAGGACCCACGTATATAGCAAACTTTAGCAAAGAGAATAAAAAATCTTCCAATACCTGGTCGTCTGTGTTAAAATCACTCCTCAGAGTTATTGCCACAGAGGACTTTTTTATGTTATTGCGCTGAGAAGAGAATCACTCTGGCTGGGTGCAGGCAGTCATTCACAAGCACGACGGAAGTCCTGATGGGTTGATATTTCTTAAATGATAGTAGATTTGTTTAAAATCTTCACAATGGAACATCAGAAACTCAAGGCGACCGACGTCGAGACTGGGCCTTAACCTGCTCAGACAACGAGCTCTCCAAAGCAGTACGTATTCATTTTACACTTTGAATGCCCGATCCCAACGAATTGAAGGAATTAGACCGAGGTTTTTTGACTGACCGCAACTGCCTTCACCATGTACCTGTAGCAAGAAGTTCCTGCTTCACTAGTCAGGAAAGAGAAGTCGAAGAAGTTAGTTATCTCTCTACGGCTGCGTGGACAAAGGATACATACGCTGCGGTCAGCTTTGAAAGAAGAAGCGACGTAACCCTGTCTATATGGCTCACGACACGAGGATTAAAGAAATGGATGACAAAGCTATTGACATGGTACTTGTCATTTAGTAGGGCTAGTTCTTAAAATGATGTACTTATTTAGTGAAATTATAAAGTAGTTTTATAACACCCAACTGAATTTCTGACTAATAACATTTCCTTCACCCATTCCTGTCAGACCCAAGGACCGACCAACCACATTACTGAACTAGTTGTGCTATAGGTACATACTTCGAATAAAATTGCACTCTTACCACCCTACCACGACACACGTCTACCTAGTTGGTATATGCGTAGACAAAATTAAATAGTTTGACATAATAGGCCCCTCCACTCGATAGACCAACAACATTTCAAAGGTTGCAGAGTCTGTCATGGCATTCTATGGGGGAGGCCTATGACCAGCAGTGGTTTTCTATGGGTTGATGATGTTGATGATAATGAGTGGGAAGGATTATGCTATCTTAATTATTTTCTTGTTTGAGAATTTTTTAACTCACTCTTTCTTATTTATCTGCTTCATCAGCTGATAAATGTCCACTGCTGGAGGAGGCCTCCCCCATGATATGGATTTAAGAACCATAATCTCCATGTTCAGCAGCTGTTGGGTGTATATATTTATGTTATTTAAAACCGATACTGCGATGACCAATCCGCCGATAAAAATAATAAGATAAAGTGACATGCCTAATATTATAAAATACACCTAAGGACCTCTCTCAACATCATAAATCCCTTTAAAAACGCATACAACGAAAGCCGCCAAGAGAAATATACTCTCGATGACGAACTCTTGGATGGGTACCGTTCTGAAATAAAAAACCTCGCAACTGGCCAATAAGAAAGGGTGTCGGCATAAGTTCCAAATTCAGGGTTTTCCACATTATTTTATTATCCAATTTCTTTGTAATATTGTCTGAATCATCATCTTATTTGTCTGAATCATTTTGACTTTTCCATTATTGTAATTTGGCTTCGACTATGGATCAGTCCTACCTGATTCATTTACCCTAATTGGTTCTAACAAAGAATTGTCAGAACCACGTAGAGATACTAAATCTTACACTAGTGACGACATAACACAGTAACTTTATTATTGATTTACCATAATCACCACGCTTGGCAGGCGACTTGGCGATCGCAGTTGGTGATATATACTCAGATGGATGCTGCTCTATAACCTAGATCATTACCTACACTGCCCTAGTAAGAAAAAGCTTATGTCTCATTTTCTGTCAAATTGAGTAATATAATTAATTGATTCAAGCGTGACTTTGTGGAAATCCATTCTTCAATATAAAATAGACGAACAAATACAAAGTAACAATTCCGCTCCTGTCCAATGAGCTGTGTTCGTGTCGAATCCTTTCAGAGTTTTCGTTGGAGAGGAGCGGAATTGTTACTTGATCGTCCATTTTATATTGTAAATTGAGTAATATACATATATTGAATCAGTGAATTCACAACCTAGTGTCGCTAAACAAAAATTACTTTTAGGTATTACCAAAACGCGGACACTCGCGACTGGCGTTCGACCGACTTTCACCGAGATCATCGTGGGTCATCTGTGTGCGTGCGCCTGTTATCACTTGTGATAAGAAGTGACACACAACAAAGTATGACAGAAGGCTGGCACAGTACAAGCCGGCCTTGGAAAATATAGGACCAATTTAAATAAAACAAAGACTAATGGAATGTAAATAACATTAAATATTATTATTCTAATCAATATTACTCTTATTTTTTTTACCTTCCGCTCTTATAGGTACATTGCATTCGAACATATCTTTTTTAAATGTAAGTAATGGGGAGTTTTCTGACAGCTGAAAGAAAATAGTTCTAAATCCATTCATAGATAGCGCAGTCCGATTTGGTTTTGTCAAACGCCATGGCGTTTTGGCCATGTTTTTTGGTAAACGTGCAACGCGAAACTCGAACTAACTCGTTGTGCGAACTCATGGCGGCGCACAGCAGAATGTGTTGACTGCAGCAGTTAAGTTTCAACATCGCATGGCGCTGCTATGTTGATTCACCGTGTGACGCCCACACCCCGCTGCCACCACTGCCTTCGCCGTCACCACTCCGCACTCTCCGTCTTCATGTGTGATTATGATATAAGTTGTACAATATATTATGTATACATTTCTATGGACTTATTGACTTATATTGGATAATTTTTTTAGCAAGCCTGAATTAAATTTACTATTGTAAAAACCGAACAAAAACACGAAACTCAATTAATTTTTTGAATGGTCACCCTGGGTTGAATATGTTTGCACTAAACAGTACAAACAAGGCTCGACGTATTGACCAATGGGGGGCTAGGGAATAAATGGGCTTTCGGCCAATCACAAGGTGGTCGCGAAAAACGGGCTGTACATAATCAGGTTGTGCAAAACACCATGTGACGATTTTGTACGGGCGATTATTCACAACACAATATTGCACACCCTGATCATTGGAAGCCACTGGCTTCCAATGATCGGGGTGTACATAATCAGGCTGTACAAAATCAGGCCGTGTTTAATCATGCTGTGCAATAACGTCTCCCGATGAAGGGAGTCCCTATATTGTACAGCATGATAATGTACGGGAGACGTTATTGCACAGCATGATTAAACACGGCCTGATTTTGTACAGCCTGATTATGTACACACCGATCATTGGAAGCCAGTGGCTTCCAATGATCAGGGTGTACAATATTGTGTTGTGAATAATCGCCCGTACAAAATCGTCACATGGTGTTTTGCACAACATGATTATGTACAGCCCGTTTTTCGCGACCACGTTGTGATTGGCCAAAATCCCATTTATTCCCCAGCCCCCCATTGGTCAATACGTCGAGCCTTGTTTGTACTGTTTAGTGCAAACATTTTCAATCCAGGGTGACCATTAAAAAAATTAATTGAGTTTCGTGTTTTTTTTCAGACTTACCGGTTTTTACAATAATATATTTATTTCAGGCTTGCTAAAAATTGTATCCAATATAAAATAAAATAAAAATAAATCCATATAAATGTATACATAATATATAAGATAAGATAAGATAAGATAAGTTTATTTTCATTCAACTTGGATACACGACATACACAAAACAGATGTACTATAACTATATTAATATTAACAGGAATATTTGCATCCATAATTTATAAAAATGGTCAATGGTGAATGGTGATTGAGAACTTTACCTTCCGTGCTAGTTTAAAAACTGTGTTACGGCAAGGTAACGCTTCACGCCCCATAAGAAACCATACTGAACATAATCAGGTAAAATATGAAAAGATGCAACAGGTTTTAGTACAAAAATAGTGTCCATAAATATTAATCATTTCAGATGTTGATGCACAAACTCTAAAACTAACATACAAAAATGTTTAAGAGCAAGAGAAAATAAAATAAAATAAAAAGTTATCAGAAAAAAAAATAACAAAAACAAACACCTATATAATATACTTATTGGAACCTGCACCAATTCCTTAGTCTAAAACAAGTAGAAAGCATATTAAAATTAAAATTGAGAACCAAAGAGAAACAAACAACTTACATATGTATAATATAAGTATTAGAGCCAATTTCACCATACTCTGTTAGTTAGTAAATGTCTTGTTAAATCTAACCATTAGTAAGGTGACAATCTTTGAAAAAAACCCGTCAAACAGCATTAGTTAGACTAAACAGTTGTGTAACCGCCTGTTATTTGTTGGTGAAATCAAACTTTAAACTATTTAATAATTACTAAAAATTTCTCAGTATCGTCATAGTCAAATTGGCGTAAGAACTCTTCTAGAGTCCTTCCACACACATGTCTCGTTTTATCTTTTAGCATTACAATTTTGCTAATGCGATTATATAATAACGGTGCCAAAAAGTATGCAAAGCCCCGCGCGAAAGTGGTCTTGCAAGCGGGTACTTTGTACACCTCATGCACCCTTCTACCGAGTAAATTATCCGTGCGACCAGGATAGGAATGTTGTCTCATGACAATAAGCTTAATATAAAGCTGTCGTACAGTAAGAACTAGGGATTCTTTGTATAGCTCCACTGTAGGGTGTCTAAAAGATTTAAAGCTTAAGACCTTAAGGATGCAGCGCTGTGTTCTCTCCAATTTAATTAAAGAAGTTTTTGCTGCTCCTCCCCAAGCTGAAATACCATAGGTAAGGATAGATTGGCATAAAGTTAAGTAGACTGTTTTATTAGTCTCCTCGTCCCGCAAATGCCTAATTTTTTTAAAAATATGT
This sequence comes from Epirrita christyi, assembly GCA_951392215.1. Classification (NCBI taxonomy): domain Eukaryota; kingdom Metazoa; phylum Arthropoda; class Insecta; order Lepidoptera; family Geometridae; genus Epirrita; species Epirrita christyi. Next base: position 453,316 of record OX595837.1, read on the forward strand.
ATCAGTTTACGAATTCGGGACTTGAGATTATCAATATGGTTTTTCCAGTTCAAGTTTTTATCGATTGTAACTCCAAGGTATTTAATACTATCCGTAGCAGAAAGCGTGTAGCAATCACAACTATTGTAATAATTATTATTAGAACAGGTATGAGCTTTAAGAATGAAATCTGAGCTTGGCTGCTTGTTATTGTAAATTGAGAACGTTATGTATTTTGTTTTACTTAAGTTTAGTGTCAGTAAATTGCTATTTAGCCAATCTATAACCAGACGCATCCCGTTTTCAGCTGTTAGGCGAACATTCTCCCATGTTGATCCCTTAAATATTATGACAGTATCGTCAGCAAATGTAATAATTTTTGTATTGGGTAATTCAGTATCACAGAGGTTATTAATATAGATTAAAAAGAGCGTAGGCCCCAGTACAGATCCCTGCGGTACACCAAAATTAGTTGACTGTTTGGAGCTATACGTATCACCAATCCTCACAACCTGGGATCGGTGACGTAAATAGTCTTTGAAGAGATCTAACGGGACACCTCGAACACCAATGGACTCCAACTTGCGTAGTAACAGTGGGATAGAGACGGTATCGAAGGCCTTGGCCAAATCCAAAAACACTCCAATACATTTCTGTTTGTTGTCCAGATTATCAGCTACTTGTGTTACAAGGCTCTCTATAGCGTCCACTGATGATTTATTTCCCCTGAAGCCAAATTGGTTCTTTGAAAGAATATTGCCACTCTCTAGAAAGCTTACCAGCCGAACATTTATTAGCTTCTCTAAAATCTTGGCCAAAGTAGGTAAAAGCGATATCGGCCGATAATTAGTGATACTATCACTATTTCCTGACTTAAAAACAGGAACCACAATAGAATCCTTCAGTTGATTCGGGAAAACCCCAGATGACAGACAGAGGTTACAAAGGTGAGTAATAGGCTTGCCTAGGATACTTATGCATTTTTTTAGAAAAATAGATGATATGCCATCCCAGCCAGTTGATGATGTGTTCTTTAATGATGCTACTATTTTGTTTACTTCAATTATATCGGTTTCTAGGAGCATAAAAGAATTTAGTTGGGTATTATTAGGTTTATATCTTTGAGCCAAGTCTTCTTGGTTTAAATTTAGTTTTAGTAGAATGTTAGCAGCAAGATCATGACCCACGTTTACAAAAAAATCATTTATTGCATTAGTCGAATCTTCAGGTGATGTTTTAAGATTTAAAAGCTCTACTGATTTATCTGAATTACTAGAATTTTTAAGACTACACACACGTTTTATGACGTTCCAAGTCTTTTTAATGTCTTTTTTAGCGTCTAGTAAATCCGATCGATCATATTTAATTTTAAGATTATGAAGAATATTATTACAGTGATTTCTATAACGCTTGTAAGTAATCTCTAAGTCTTTATCATTTGGTGAATTATTATGACGTCGATGTAGCGTATCTCTAAACCTCATGCACCGTAACAGACCTGGGGTAACCCAGGGTTGAAGGGTTAGTTTTCGATTAGGAACTGTAACTGTACGAGTACAATTTCCAATTACATCAATAACGGCACTAGTAAATAGTTTAGTGACTTTGTTTGGGTCAGTTTCCATTAAAATAAAATCCCAATTTACCTCCAATAGCAATTCAAATGCTTTCTTGTAATCAATTTTGCTATATGTTTTTTTGCTTTTATTAAGCTGTTGTTTTAATGGTATGGCAAGGTACAGGCAGCTATGGTCAGTAACCGATGAACCACAAATAGCGGTAATAACTTTAGTGCAAGACTTGGCAATGCAGTGATCATAACACTTTTCTTTTCGAGTTGGAAATAAATGGCTAGGTAATAAACCATGAGTTGCAAGTAGGTCTAAATATTCATCAGACCTATTGTCAAAGGTGTTCTTTCTTATATCTATGTTCAAGTCACCAATTATGTAGATATTAGGTATGTGTTTAAGATCAGCAAGCAAAACGTCAAGAGAGTTTAGAAAATTTGAAGCCGAACCAAAAGAAGGAGATCTATACACACAAATGAATGCGTAGTTTTTACCAATTTTTACCACCAGACAGTCAGCATCAATTATGTCTGGTTCATACGCAGAAACATCTGTTATATTATCTCGAATGTATGCAATGACCCCGCTGTTCTGATTGATATGGCTGCAAGTATGAAAAGTATTGTATTGGTCTAAAGTCGGTATAGAGCTGCAACTTTGCAGCCAGCATTCTGTTAGAATAATTAGATCACAGTCTAATTTAGTTCTTGTTAGAAAAACTCCAAAATTATCAAGATTTTTATTCACACTTCGTATATTTTGTGAAATAATGTTAAGGGACACGTTGGTTTTAAGACTAAGTTGATGGAAGGCACTTGGATCATCAACTAGGTATGATTCACCAACATTGATCACTTGATCAACTTCCGTAGTAATCACTTCAAGATCGTTTATCATTTTCGAAAAAAATATATGTATTTTTACGGTAGTAATGGCATAAGTAATGGGTTAGTATTTCGCATGAATTAAAAACAGTAGATTCCGCGTTTAAGTCTCAAAAGCCCGATAAGGTGAGAAATATTTAACAGTTAACCTAATTTTTATGTTATATTATGTATACACACCCTAATTCCTATGCTATATGTATATAATTAGTAGGTAAGTATTACTTTTTCTTCTATTATTTCTTTAAATACAATCACACATTTACATCTTCTTATTGTTTTAAATTATCGAGATCACTTTCAGCGTTGATGCAAATATGCGGCGATCCCTCTGCTTTACGGAGGAAGATTCGCCCAAACGACGTCCAACAAAAGGAATATCCGCTGTTTTTCGCGAATTCACGGGCCAGAAAGTATAATTTCCTGTCTCTCTGCGTTAGATTTTCAGAGATGTAGACAGGGTTACTTGGCCCGCCAACAATCAGGTTTGCAGTGCTCAGCTTTCCTGAATGATGCTCCCTGTTGAACTTCTTAAAGGAAGACAGAAAACTGTCTCTAGCAAAGACAGTAGTAAAATCAGCTATGATTGGTTTTACCATCGATTTCGAGTTGATACGATAGATGTCCCTAATGTCCGAAGAACTATTCAGGGGAACGCTCAAAGTCTCAGCTGTTTTGCGAACAATGTTTTTTAGATCCTCCTTTGTTTCTTTTGCGGATTGTGGGACATTCCTTATTTCGATACTAGTCCTCCTAGTATTGCGCTCCAGTATCTCAATCTTGTTTTCAAGTGTCTGAATTTTGGAATCATGCGTCTTTCTCTCCTCTTCTAGGAAGTCCAATCTTTGCAGAACTTCGTCATACTTTTGGGACATGAAGTCCATCGACACCTTAACTTCATTAATGGAACTTAGTATAGCTGAGAACTTCGAGTCCTGGTCTTCCTTTATCAGAGAAAATAAATCCAAAATTTCTGATTTACTTATATCATCATTTTTTCGCTTATTTTTACGGGTTGCAATGTTCGAAAAGGAAAAGGCTTCTTGGATTGGTAACGGTGATTTAGCTATGTTAGAGTCTGAAGAATAATGCTGTAGAGGCGTGGCAAAAACGACTGGCGAATCTGTTTTAGGCGGTGTACGCTGCATTACTGCGTGTAGATTTGTTGGTAAATCAAGAAGCAAATGCAATGTTGGACTGTAGACAGTAAAAACAGGTACCGAACGCAATCGTCTCAGCGGTAGCAGGTTGTTTAAGGTACCAGGAAAACAGAAAACACAGGCGTAACTAGAAAGTGCGAATTATGCGTCTTATAATGCGTATTAGCGGCAACCACTCGCTTAAAGTACCAGGCAGTTAGCAAGCGTAGGAAGGTGACTAACCGGATTGAACGAACGGCAGATGAAGAGTGCAGCGTGCAATCGTGGTGCGGTCTCTGTCGGGATTGCAGGTGTGGGTGCGTGATGCAGGGCACACGTAGTAGCGCAGAGCGTGCGTGTAAAGTGATGCTCAATGGGCGGAAGAGTGTGTGCGTGTGTTACTTGCGTGTGAGTGCATCAAGTGCGCGTAGGTAGCGGTGTGCGTAGCGTTGTGATTACAAGCAAGCATACGCCTGTGTTCGTCTTCGTTGCCAGGTGCGTGCGTCATCCGGAGCTGCCTGCGTGCGTAGACTCCTCAATGTTTCTGCTTTCCTATTTTTTGTTCTTGAATTAATTTGCAGAAATTTGAATTTAATTTAAAAACAATTTGGTAATATCTTTGCACACGTCAACTCTGTATCGAGGTCCGGGGGCGAGAGGATATATTGTACAACTTATATCATAATCATACGTGAAGACGGTGACGTGCGGAGTGGCGACGGCGAAGGCAGTGGCGGCAGCGGGGCGTGGGCGTCACACGGTGAATCAACAAAGCAGCGCCAGGCAATGTTGAAACTTAACTGCTGCAGTCGACACATTCTACTATGCGCCGCCATGAGTTCGCACAAACGTGTTCGTTCGAATTTCGCGTTGCACGTTTATAGTACATATCTTGCTTTAGTTATTATTCTGAGTACATATCCATGCTCTGTGCTGACTGCTTTTGACATCTAGTTTTTTCACCTGTCACTTGCAACCTCCTTGATAGTATAGCGCATGGACAGAGAAACATAGCCATGATACAGCAATGTTTTCCTTGGAGCATTTTTCGTTAAATGCTATAATGATTTGATGTTTTCATACGAATTTGAAAATGATTGTGATTTTCCTTGTTTATTCAGTCTAGTTGTACCTATCTATAGTAAATATGTTTGTACATACTGTATGTAACTTAGTTATTAGTTAGGCTAGTTATTAGTTGAAAATAAATACATTATTATTATTATTTCACTCATTTATTTTAAGTCTCGTTAAAAAAGTACATTTTTTACTATAAAGGACTATCTACAAAAACATAATAGTATAAAAAACATTATAGTAAAAAATATATCTCAAAACGGGAAACCTCCGGCCACGGAGCAAGGCCCAAGCGATCGGAGGCTAGGGCTGCAGAGAGAGGAACCTCCTGACTATGCGTGCCGAGTCCAGGAGTACAGCCTTCTGAATCTGACCCTTGATCCAACCATTTAGTGAGAGCCTCTTAAGGTGTTGGTCAAGGCTCTTCACTATTAGTCCATTCACTGAAACAACTATCGGGATGATAATCGTTGAATCCACATCCCACATGGCGGTAATTATTATTATTATTATTGTAACATTCTTCTTCTCGTCTTTATGTCTCAGGGTCGGCAGCGCGCGTGTGATGCCTCTGGTGTTACAGGCGTTAATAGGCTACGGTAACTGCTTTCCATCTCGTGGGCCGTAAGCTTGTCTGCTTGACAAGTAGCATAAAAAAAAATCTTGTTGTGTTTATGTGTAGGTAACTCCACCTCTACTACTACACTAGGTACGGTGTGTACCTACTTTCTACGCTGTTTGTGGTTTTTTTACTTTTTTTATTGACGTGTACTTTTTTGGATGAATAAATGACTATCTTACTATCTATCTATCTGACTATCACCTCACCAACATAATTATTATGTGTAATCCATCTTAAAAGATGGTGCACTCATCTGGATTTAGATGGGATAATTATCTTCTCATTTCAGCTAGAAGTATTCTCTGACTACATAATTGGGTTGACTGCTCAAAAGCTACCAAACTTCTTTCCGCCAAATGTTTTAGTAGAAGATTGATCGAAATCCAGATAAGTGCTTTCATCTCTTAAGATGGATCACGTACTACCTATATCTAGATGTCAGTGTGCCGGTCTCAAGCCAAGGGTGTTCGTTTTAAGAGTCTTAAGGTGATGATTTATGATCCACGCGGTAACCCGCGCGCGTTCAAGAGGGATCCTAATGTACCTACTAGTTATCTACACTTACAAACCCACGCATTCCAGGAATATGTGGGCAGCCGATTCTTCTGCAGGGAGCATCCCCTGCAGAGTGGACTGTCTGTGGCTCCGATGTCGTAGAAGTGTTTGTTCAGGAGACAGTGGCCTGTGAGTGTCCCCACCATGGTGGAAAAAGTAGTAGTAGTAGTAGTGTTATTTATTTATTCAGTCTCTTAATCTCTTCAACCACATTGTAAACTACTAGTTGTGCTATATGTATTTGTAATATTATCAATAACCTCCTTTTTTGTAAAGTCGCTTAAAAATAGTATTGAATTCCCTAAACACAATGCCAGGGAGTTTAAAGTGGTCTAAATGAAACTGAATGAAATTACCTACTATTGAAAATCGTAAGTACGGAAATTACTGTTTTACTATTGTTTTGCACACGGCTCTGCTCATATCAAAGAGCATATTTGGATAGAAAATGTAAAAGATTGACGTTTTTTCAATAATAGACGAATGAGTGAGTGGCCATCGGGCTAAGAAAAAGACTCCTCCCATGGATGTCATACACGGCGACTAAGAGGCTAACTATTACATCAGGGGATGGGCAGCAGCATTATCGACCTGAATACCTCGACACCAATCCGCTTGCCGAACATGGTGATTATGGTACTTACACCCATATCATGGGGGAGGCCTCATCCAGCAGTAGACATTTAGCAGCTGATGAAGCAGATAAAGAAGAATGAGCGAGTTAAAAAATTCACAAACAAGAAAATAATTAAGATAGCATAATCCTTCCCACTCATCATCATTAACATCATCAACCCATAGAAATCCACTGCTGGTCATAGGCCACCCCCATAGAATGCCATGACAGACTCTGCAACCTTTGAAATGTTGTTGGTCTATCGAGTGGAGGGGCCTATTATGTCAAACTATTTAACTTTGTCTACGCATATACCAACTAGGTAGACGCGTCAAGAGTACAATTTTTTTCGAAGTATGTACCTTTAGCACAACTAGTTCAGTAATGTGGTTGGTCGGTCCTTGGGTCCGACAGGGATGGGTCAAGGAGATGTTATTAGTCAGAAATTCAGTTGGGTGTTATAAAATTACTTTATGATTTCACTAAATAAGTACATCATTTTAATAACTAGCCCTACTAAATGACAAGTACAATGTCAATAGCTTTGTCATCCATTTCTTCAATCCTCGTATCCCGACCCATATAGACAGGGTTACGTCGCATCTTCTTTCAAAGCCGACCGCAGCGTATGTATCATTTGTCCACGCAGCCGTAGAGAGATAACTAACTTCTTCGATTTCTCTTTCCTGACTAGTATAGCAGGAACTTCTGGCTACAGGTACATGTTGAAGGCAGTTGCGGTCAGTCAAAAAACCTCACTCTAATTCCTTCAATTCGTTGGGATCGGGCATTCAAAGTGTAAAATGAATACGTACTGCTTTGGAGAGCTCGTTGTCTGAGCAGGCGAAGGCCCAGTCTCGACGTTGCCTTAAGTTTCTGATGTTCCATTGTGAAGATTTCATAAATGATAGTAGATTTATAACAGGTTTAATAAATCTACTATCATTTATGAAATATCAACCATTGTGAATGACTGCCTGCACCCAACCAGCTGATTCTCTTCTCAGCGCAATAACATAAAAAAGTCCTCTGTGGCAATAACTCTGAGGAGTGATTTTAACACAGACGACTAGGCATTGGAAGGTTTTTTATTCTCTTTGCTAAATTTTGCTAGCCAGCCGTAGCCACCTAGCTGGCAGCAACCCAACCAAACATAAACGTACGTAACGTACGCTAGATAAATAAAATCTCATAATTTGACCAAACCAAAACAAACAACCACCTACCGATAACTTTTTCTGAGTTTGTTTTTTTTACTAAAAGCTTTTTTCCGCAGCATGATATTTGGAAGCCATGTTTTGGAAAACTGGCTGTGAAAAATCATGCTGTGTTTAATCGGGTTGTACATTAGAGTCCCTATATTGTACAGCATGATAATGTACAACCCGATTAAACACAGCACGATTTTTCACAGCCAGTTTTCCAAAACATGGCTTCCAAATATCATGCTGCGGAAAACGTGCCGTACAAAACTGGTTGTACATTATCAACACGTGATGATAATGTACGACATGATCATTCACGGCACGATTATGTACACCCCGATCATCCGAGACACAAGATGCCTTGTTTTCATGTGCGAGTGCCTTCAAGGAGCGAGTGCTGTGTTGCCAGTCAGTAGTCAATACGGTATTTAGTAAAAAAAGACAAAGTCAGAAAAAGTTATCTGTGGGCGGTTGTTTGTTTTGTTTTGGTTTGGTCAAATTATGAGATTTTATTTATCTAGGGTACGTTACGTACGTTAATGTTTGATTGGGTTGCTACCCGCTAGGCGGCTACGGCTGGCTAGCAAACTTTAGAGAAGAGAATAAAAAACCTTCCAATGCCTGGTCGTCTGTGTTAAAATCACTCCTCAGAGTTATTGCCACAGAAGACTTTTTATGTTATTGCGCTGAGAAGAGAATCACTCTGGCTGGGTGCAAGCAGTCCTTCACAATCACAACCGAAGTCCTAAAGGGTTGATATTTCATAAATGATAGTAGATTTATAACAGGTTTAAAATCTTCACAATGGAACATCAGAAACTGAAGGCGACGTCGAGACTGGGCCTTCGCCTGTTCCGACAACGAGCTCTCCAAAGCAGTACGTATTCATTTTATACTTTGAATGCCCGATCTCAACGAATTGAAGGAATTAGAGTGAGATTTTTTGACTGACCGCAACTGCCTTCACCATGTTCCTGTAGCCAGAAGTTCCTGCTTCAATAGTCAGGAAAGAGAATTCGAAGTAGTTAGTTATCTCTCTACGGCTGCGTGGACAAAGGATACATACGCTGCGGTCGGCTTTGAAAGAAGAAGCGACGTAACCCTGTCTATATGGCTCACGACACGAGGATAAAAGAAATGCATGAAGACAAAGCTATTGATATGGTACTTGTCATTTAGTAGGGCTAGTTATTAAAATGATGTACTCATTTAGTGAAATCATAAAGTAATTTTATAACACCCAACTGAATTTCTGACTAATAACATCTCCTTCACCCATCCCTGTCGGACCCAAGGACCGACCAACCACATTACTGAACTCGTTGAGTAGGTAGACAAAATTAAATAGTTTGACATAATAAGCCCCTCGACTCGATATACCAACAACATTTCAAAGGTTGCAGAGTCTGTCATGGCATTCTATGGGGGAGGCCTATGACCAGCAGTGGATTTCTATGGGTTGATGATGTTGATGATGATGAGTGGGAAGGATTATGCTATCTTAATTATTTTCTTGTTTGTGAATTGTTTGACTCGCTCATTCTTCTTTATCTTTTTCATCAGCTGATAAATGTCCACTGCTGGATGAGGCCTCCCCATGATATGGATTTAAGAACAATAATCACCATGTTCAGCAGGTGGATTGGTGTTGAGGTATTCAGGTCGATAATGCTGCTGCCCATCCCCTGATGTAATACTTAGCCCCTTAGTCGCCAACGCCATGTATGACATCCATGGGAGGAGTCTTTTTCTTAGCCCGAAGGCTAAGTATTTTCTATCCAAATTTGCTCTTTCATATGAGCAGAGCCGTGTGCAAACACTAGTAAAACAGTAATTTCCGTACATACGATTTTCAATAGTAGGTACTTTAATTCAGTTTTATTTAGACCACTTGAAACTCCCTGGCATTGTGTTCAGGGAATTCAATACTATTTTTAACCGACTCTACAAAAAAGGGAGGTTATTGATAATATTGCACAACTAGTAGTTTACAATGTGGTTGAAGAGATTAAGAGACTGAATAAATAAATAACACTACTACTACTACTACTACTACTGCGTTTCCACCATCGTGGGGACACTCGCAGGCCACTGTCTCCTGAACAAACACCTCTAGAGTTGTGGTGGTGTTGGAGCCACAGACAGCCTACTCTGCAGGGGGAGTCTGAACGAAGAAGAATCGGCTGCCCACGTAGTCCTGGAATGCATGGGAGCAGCTCAACGTGAACAAATCCTCAACAACCCGAGGTCACTCCGCGAAGCCTGCGAAGACCCCAGGAAGCTTCTGTGCTTCTGGACGGAGTTAGGCTGGCTAACTATCTAGCTAGTTTACTCTCACGTATAATGGACCATCCATAGAGTTCAAATGCGTAAAAGGGAGTTATTTAACATTAACATTATTAACATTAACGTGTTAATATTTAAAAATGAGTCACACATAGATCGAGATCGACTACTTCGTGTCACTAATTCTTTCTTAGTTTCTTTGTATAAATTTTAAATAATAAAGCTGATGAATTGCAAACGTCAGACTGGTCATAGATTTATTGAACGAGCGAAGCGAGTTCTCTGATTCAAGTTGGAAGAATCGGCGTTTGTATGTATGTATGTATATATGTTTGTCCGATGAAAACTTCCTAGTCGTTAATCCAATCTTCATGAAATTAAGTATGAGTGTAGATAGTGTTGGTACAATTTGTAGGTAAGTTTATGAGCTATATCGGTCGGGGGGTTGATGAGATATTGGGGTCCAAGAGGGGTAAAAAAAATAAAAGTGAGACAGTCAGATCAAGTGGGGTGTCTAATGAAAGCGCTTTGGTTGGACATTTCAAAACAGTTTTTAATAAGTATTTAGACTAAGTGGTTTCTGAGATATTAAGGAAAATAAAAAAAGGAAAAATCTAAAATCCTAGGGTACTTCCAGCAATCTCACAAAGCTGAAATTTGGTATGCTTGTAGCTTTTATGACACAAATACAAGGAAAAGTCTGAAATTGAAGAATTTAGAAACTTATACTCCATAGAACAATAACCAATATAACATCCATTGTTGACCTTCCATTTCTAAGAATTTAAATGACGTTCTATGTTTTGCATCAAAAGGAAGTTATCAATGAATTCGTCAGGTACTTGATATACTAACAGGTACGTAGTATTACGCCCCGTTGCTTAGTCCTATTCAAAGGTTATTTCGATGATGTGTAGGAAATTACCTCAAGGTGAAAATTTCAAAAATTATAATGGTAAATATGGTATGACTTAAGTAGGTACTTAAATAGTCGGGTTGATAAAGGTGTCATCGCGAGATCTCAGTTCGGGGCGAACCACTAGTTGTAAGATAAATGACAATGATGCGTGAGGTGAATCGCTATGCTAAGGCACAAAATAAACAAATATTTTTCAGACTGATTTATTATTGACATCAGGATGTTGGGACCCATGAGCTAGGAACCTTTTATACATTACATTACATTTGTTTACATACCCACCTATATAAAACATGACAAATCTACATCGGCATTAAGTTAATACGAAACAAAAAAAATGCTTCACTTTGTATATTTTTTTAGTATTGTTATAATGTAATTAGAATTATTTAAATTGTTCAAACTATAATTTAATGTCTATTAAGCAATATACATTTTTTGTACATTTATATTCACTCATAAAAGAAGAGTTACATGGAGAAAACCTCTAGTTGGCATATATCTACCCCTTAACGCAGTTTCAGGCCTTAGGATAGTTTATCAGGATAACAGTATCCTATAGCGATAACAATAATTAGTACATTATATCCTATGTTGAGTCTCAGACAAATATAGTTTCAGTTAAGTTTCTTTCTAGGTGAGTAACAAGTGTAAGGTTTCATTGATTTTACTGAATATTGTAAATAATTACAGTACCTAAATGGACCATTGGTCGTTGGTTGTACACTGGCAACGTGGCATATAAATAGAGCGACACTCTCGAGTGGGGGCATTCAGTTCATCAGTTGTTAGCCATCGAAGCGCACTGACGTGGCGCTGTCGGCCGTTGACTGTCATTATGAGTTGACAATCGTTGGACGTCGGACGTGCGACTCGGCAAGATAGGACTATTTAATACGAGAGGCAATATTGTAAAGTGAGATAGTGATAGTGATTAAAGTGAATAAACGATATTACAACTAGAGGAATATGTTTCCTCACACAAGCATCCCAACTTTCGCATAGGTTCGCTACTTCTTGCGGCTGCCGAGATATAGGTCTGTGACAGAATCCAGACAGACGGACAGAATTAATATTAATTGTAGATAACTAGTAGGTACATTAGGATCCCTCTTCAACGCACGCGGGTTACCGCGTGCTTTGAAGAGGGATCCTAAATCATCACCTTTAGACTCTTAAAACGAACTCCCACCTTGGCTTGATACCGGCACACTGACATCTAGATATAGGTAGTAAGAGATCCGACCTAAGAGATGAAAGCACTCATCTGGATTTCGATCTACTAAAACATTCGGCGGAAAGAAGTTTGGTAGCTTTGGAGCAATCAACCCAATTATGTAGTTAGAGAATACTTCTAGCTGAAATGAGAAGATAATTATCCCATCTAAATCCAGATGAGTGCACCATCTTTTAAGATGGATTACTTACACATAATATATTATGTTGGTGAGGTGGAGTTACCTACTCATATACTCAACAAGAAAGTTACATACAGTATGTACAAACATATTTACGAACTTAGATAGGTACAACTAGACTAAATAAACAAGGAAAATCACAATCACATCATTCGTATGAAAGCATCAAATCATATAGCATTTAACGAAAAATGCTCCAAGGAAAACATTGCTGTATCATGGTTATGGTTCTCCTTGTTTCTCTATCCATGCGCTATATATACTATCAAGGAGGTTGCAAGCGACAGGTGAAAAAACTAGATGTCAAAAGCAGTTGGCACGGAGCATGGATATGTACTCGGAATAATAACTAAAGCAAGATATGTACTATAAACGAGCAACGCGAAACTCGAACGAACTCGTTCGTGCGAACTCATGGCGGCGCGCAGTAGAATGTATCGACTCCAGCAGTTAAGTTTCAACATCGTCTGGCGCTGCTATGTTGATTCACCGTGTGACGCCCACGCCCCGCTGCCGCCACTGTCTTCGCCGTCACCACTCCGCACGTCACCGTCTTCACGTGTGATTATGATACCAGTTGTACAATATATTATGTATACATTTCTATGGACTTATTGATTAGATTACTTTTTGACGACCTCTGTGGCGCGGCGGGCGAAGGTTCGCCTGCGACGCAGAAGGTTGCGGGTTCGATTCCCGCCTCGGAACAAATATTTACGATCTGCAGATATTTGTTCAGGGTGTTCTGGGTATTGTTCTATGTATAATAAAAAATATCTATCTATGTAATATATTGTATTAAGTATATCAGTTATCTAGTACCCATAACACAATCAAGCTCTGCTTAGTTTGGTCTAGATAATGGTGTGTGAAATGTCTCAAGCATTTTTTTTAAATTTTTTTTTTATATGTTGGATACAATTTTTAGCATGCCTGAAATAAATATATTATTGTAAAAACCGGTAAGTCTGAAAAAATAACACGAAACTCAATTAATTTATTTAATGGTGTTGTTATTCCTCAGGAAGCCTAATACATTCAAGTGAAACTCATTTAATTGCAGAAATAATTATTGTATTAAAGTAAGTTCTAACAAAACATAATTATCTTTTTCTTTTCTTTGACATGACACTTGTGAATCAAACCGTTGCTATGCAACTCAATGGCGGCGGCGCACGCAGGCGCGAACTAGCCACAAACAACCACAGATTATAGATTGCTTTCATTGGACACAAAATAGTTTTCTAACACCCTCCCTCAATGAAAGCAAACTTATGAACATATTAAACTTAAAAACTTAACAACAACATTAAACAAAATATAACAAGAAATAAATCAACAAACACAACACAAGTATTCTTAGCACTTACTCTCCTTGAGACAAAAAGAGATAAACTACTACATAATATCCTATCAATGGCTCTAAGCTTAAAATAGACTCCTGTTCAAAGGCTTAGTACAAACATCAGCTAATTGATTGCTAGAGTTTATATAAATAATAAAATAAAATAAGCTAACTATACTTTTGCTAACTTGATCCCACTCAAAATGCAATGCATCTATAAATCAATATATTATTTGAAACATTTAAGATGTTCATGATTTTTAGCAACATGAATATCGGATTGGTTGTCAACTAAACTTTGAAGCCATCGCAACCTAATCCTAATTCCCTCAGTTATTCCTATACCTAACGCAACATATTTTGATTCAGTAAATGGTAAAGCGACACACTGTTGTTTAACACTACACCACCTACACCCATACACTTTCAATACACATCTCGATGTAGAGTTTCTATACTCTTGATCTCCAGCCCAATCTGTATCAATCGGTATATGCTATAAGGGCTTATGAGTATCTTTTCCACCTCTTTATTAATGAATTCCATTCCAATACCTGATCTAATTCTTTTAACTTTTACATTGAACTCATTCTTAAATTGTTTTAGAAACTCTTCTATTTTTGGTTTTGTTTCACACTTTTGTTTTAAAAAATACACATATTTGTAGCTACTGTAATCGTCTTTTATCAAAAGAAAGTATTTCGAATCTCCTAAAGATTCTTCTTCCATAGGACCATAAAGGTCCATATGAAACAGCTCCCCTGGCTTATTTACCCTACTGCTGCTATTATTGAACAGAGTTTGCCTCTGTTTCCCTTTTATGCAATCTACGCATTTATCAATCCGCTCTTCACTGTATTTAATTTTATTTATATTTAATAAGTCTTTGTCATAGTTAAAATTTTGATATGCGGGTCTCTGATTCCATGTGTTTATATTATTGGCGATGAAGGCATTTGCATCTCTTTCTATTTTAAATTTCATGATAAAACTATTTCTTTCCCTTTTAGCCAATAAAACTACAAGTCCGTTTTTCAAAAATTTACACGTATCCGTATTTGAAACCCAAGTGTAGCCCTTGTCCAAAGCGGACACTACAGAGAATAGGTTTACCTTCAATTCTGGCACATATAAGACATTCATCAAGACGCCGGGAGTATAATTACTACCGTCATACATATGTATATTTATATTTCCTACTCCCTCTACTTTCAAACTACTACCATCAGCTAATTTTACAAATTTGATTACCTGTCGTAGGCTACTAAACACGCCTTTATCTCCAGACATATGTTCGCTTGCACCTGTGTCCATTATAAATTCATGATTATTACAAGCATCGTGGACTGTAAAAGCATTTTGCTGTAGTTGACTCATTCCGCCTCTCTCAGTTTTATTCTTTCGCTTAAAGCAATCTTGGAATACATGGCCAGTCTTACCACAGTAATTACATTTTCTGAATTCACAGTCTCTTCTGAAATGTCCCTGCTGTCCACACTCAAAACAAGTCACTTCTTTCTTAGTAACTAAAGCTGTATCTGCCACTATGTATTCTACCTCTCTTGCAACAACTCGTTCCTCTTCAATGAGTAAACGTGCAGTCAAACTCTGTAAAGTTTGCTTCTCAGGCGTGACAGACTCCCATGCTGACAAAAAATGTTTATAAGTATCCGGTAAGCTCATTAAAATCTTGGCTATCACCATTTTCTCTGGCATCTCCTCTTTTTGTACCCTTAGTCTGTTCACAACCTCTTCTACTACTGCTATGAATTTGGACATTGGTGGTTCAAATTTTAAGTTGAAAAATTTTTGCTGGTTCAGAAGTACGCTGCACTCACTTTGACTCTCGAAAATTGTATTCAACTTGCTCCACATTTCACAAGCAGTCTTGCATGTCATGAGATATGTCAGTATACTCTCTTCTACTCTAGTTACAATTAGTTCCTGAGCTTTATTATCCTTTTCTTCGTCTTTCTCTGGCGTCTTCAATATCACACCATAAAGCCCCTTCGCCTTCAATATAACTGTCATTTGAAATTTCCATGCCAACCAATTTTTTTCGGTCAATACAATGACTACTCTATCTGAATACATCTTTGAAGCCATCTTACTTCGCTGCTCTCCTATACTATTATATTCTGTTCCTCTATCAGCTCTTTCTCTACCACAGTTTAAACTTACTTTTTCATCTCTTCTCTATTTTAAATCCGCATTTTCTCGGAGTTACTGCTCTGGGCCCATAACCTGTTGTTATTCCTCAGGAAGCCTAATACATTCAAGTGAAACTCATTTAATTGCAGAAATAATTATTGTATTAAAGTAAGTTCTAACAAAACATAATTATCTTTTTCTTTTCTTTGACATGACACTTGTGAATCAAACCGTTGCTATGCAACTCAATGGCGGCGGCGCACGCAGGCGCGAACTAGCCACAAACAACCACAGATTATAGATTGCTTTCATTGGACACTGTGGTATTCAGCCTTTGAAATAAAGCGATTACGATCGAGGCGCCCCCATGGAATTACATTGCTTGGACAACGTTCGGACCGGACGGGCGTATCGCTTGTAATTTATTACAATCCGTTTGTTTGTTCTGATTTCCTACCAGTTCCCAGACCCATAAATGGGTGTCTGAACCCCACATTGGCGACGAGGATAAAAAATTGTGAGTACCTAGCCGATAATTCGACTAAAAGTTGCGTAGTGTTGTGTTAATTGAATACCTACATACATGGAAAACTTTTCTAAAACTCGAGGAAGGGTACTTATTCTTTGTGATTTAAATCAGTCGTAACGTGGTCGTAACTAGATATTTTTGACTTGATTTTTAACCGGCCACACGAATTTAAAAGTTTTTACTAAGTACCCTCTTACATGAAATAAATTTATGGTGGGTAATTATCTCGCAACACGTCGCAACCATAATGAAATGACAAAACAATGAGGCAAAATGTTCCAGTTCATGTCAACCAATTTATGAGTTTATTTCTGGTACCTTGCTTATAGCAAATAACTACCTATAAAGTTCTTGTTGATGTGAACCAACTCCAGGGAATGGACAAAAGTGTTACGAGCTTCTATAAAGTTGTTTTCAATGAGTCAATTAAACTTTTACCTACTCATTGAAATTGTGCCACGTATATATTTACGCAAGTTTGCCTAAAAGACGAATATTAATGTCTACAAAATGGTGACAGTATGGAGCGATAAATGGCAATAACCTCCGATACCTACACATATTTAATGTAGGCACGTACTCTAAGGTAATGCATTTTGATCCCTCTGTTAATCAAATCAAATGAATTTTAATCATTGAAATCACAAGGATCATTTTGAATCGCCTTATAAACTAAAATTACTCCTGTTCCAACGCGATCAAGCCTAGAAGAATCAGGCAACAAACACGGCTTGACTTACTTTGATGATACGTCTTACCACAAGGTGGGAAGCGCCTGTGTGGTGCATCGGAGCAAGAAGTTGCTGATACATATTAAATGACAAACTTTTTGAAGGACTTGGAATAGTTCTTTATGTACAAGATAAACGTTGGGTCGTACAACATTGATTCCCCAGCCGTATAGAGTTCATATAGGGTTGTAGCCCAATCAGCTAACCCGACATTCGCTCTAGCTTTACAATCTCACTATGTTCCTCACTTATCAATTTAGACCAACTGGTAAAAAGGTAATTCGGATCATCTACGCACGGTACGTACAAGGGGCATTTTTAGTTCAATACTGCCGTGGAATTTCATAATGCGATTATCTGTGATCAGTGAAATTACAAGTATTTAAAGCATTGCGCTGTGACCATAGTGATCTGAGGTGAAATGATACTATGAAATGGTACTGATGTATCAATTGGAACACTACTACAATAAATATTATCTAAACAGGTGGATGTTGTTAGTGTCACTCTTGTTGGTTATTCGAAGAGGTGATGTAAATTAAAACATTTAAACAAATTAAGCAGCCTCTCAGAAAAAGAACTAACCTAAATACCTATATTGAAATTTCCGCAGACTATTAGCAGTTTACTATGTACAAAAGTTTTGAGCAATACTTTTTCCATAGTGGATTAAAATAACGCGAAGTCTGCGTCAGGGGGACGGTAAACACACAATGATATGCAGCTCTAGCTCAACAGCTCAATAGTCCTCTCAATAGTGAGATTTGCAACATCTTTACGTTTCTTGCATTTTAAAGTATTTCGAACAACAGTTAAGGAACCCTATGGAGTTCTTGCGTTTGTATGAACTTACAATATTGTAATTCTCATAATAAGGGAGTAGTAACTCAAATTGTAACATCCAGTGTTCAGTTACATACATGATAATGTACATTAAAACTGTTTAAAAATGTCTAAGATTTTGCTGGGAAGGGCTTGTACCTACATTTTATGTGGCCAGCCTTCTCATTGTCGAACTAGTTTAAATGACTGTCAGCTGACACTCCTATCTTTTACCCTCATTGGTACTACCTACTTCTAACCACGAGCTCGTCGGTGAACTGCGTTATAGTAAATACTTATAACGAGATCAAAAATATGAAATGCTAAATACTTATAACGAGATCAAAAATATGAAATGCTAACAATTTAGCAATTATTAATTTACTATGTCTGCTGTCTGTTTTGACTCAAGATACATACCATGTTTACCATGTTTGTATCTACAGTATCTCGTGTCAAAACAAAATTTCTAATAAAATTATTAGTATTAAAATACAAAACGTCTCTATGACGACATGTCAAATTGTGCAACAATAAATTAAGATTAAAAATTAATTGATTGTCTGCACTAACTTACAACTAGCTAATAATATCATATCGCATGACACCACACTTTCACCTAATTGTATTATCAGAGTGGTGTCGTAGTATCTATAAGTTTTGTGAATGAAGGCATTTGGAAAGCAGTTATTTGTGACAACTTGCCCTAACAGATCACTGAATAGCAAACCCATTCCAACGCTTATCTTATCTGAATACGCCACAGTCTTCCAAGTCTGCCACCAGAATTTAACCTGTCTAACCGGAGACTGCGTACAAGCAGATGTGGGAACTACTTCAATCTATACAGAAGGTGTAGGCTGCTTCTGCGATGCACATGGATCAGAAATCTGGAAGGCTCTGATACAGGAAGGTCGGGAGTATCGTTGGAATATAATACCTTCACTTGAAAAGAGTAGAAGGTAGTAATTGGAAGATCTGTGATCATGAAGAAATTGAGGAGGACAATAATAGTGTACCTAGTAAAGAGATCGATAATTGTATAGGTACTTAATTAAACATCAACGGCGTAGTTTAATTACTTGTTAAAATAAAATTCGATTTAGAATAAATAATTATGTTGTAAAATCATTAGAAGTATCACTTTAGAATAATTATGGCTTACTTGATGTTGTAAAATCACTAGAGGTATATAGTAAAATAAGAATAGTAAGTTAACTTTTGGAAATAAGCAATTGTTAATTTTTTATTTGTTAAAAAGGAAGAGATGTGGTATTCAGCCTTTGAAATAAAGCGATTACGATCGAGGCGCCCCCATGGAATTACATTGCTTGGACAACGTTCGGACCGGACGGGCGTATCGCTTGTAATTTATTACAATCCGTTTGTTTGTTCTGATTTCCTACCAGTTCCCAGACCCATAAATGGGTGTCTGAACCCCACAGACACAAAATAGTTTTCTAACAAATGGCCACTCTGGATTGAAAATGTTTGCACTAAACAGTACAAACAAGGCTCGACGTAAGACCAATGGGGGGCTAGGGAATAAATGGGCTTTCGGCCAATCACAAGGTGGTCGCGAAAAACGGGCTGTACATAATCAGGTTGTGCAAAACACCATGTGGCGATTTTGTACGGGCGATTATTTAACACAATATTGCACACCCTGATCATTGGAAGCCACTGGCTTCCAATGATCGGGGTGTACATAATCAGGCTGTACAAAATCAGGCCGTGTTTAATCATGCTGTGCAATAACGTCTCCCGATGAAGGTGCCGTCCAAGGTGCTGTTGAAGTGTTTACATTCTCTTTGATTATCTGCTATTGGCCAACTGTTGCTCTAAGGCTCAGAGAAACTATTGTTCATGGATATACCTACCATGCTGTTGAAGAATAAATAAATACAATCGGCACATATCGGCACGCTACGCTCCAGTCAAGGCTATCATAACTTATTATCATAGAGCACAGTATTAAATGGGGAACCCTGATAGGGTATACTAGCAGCTAAAGCAATTAATTAAAACGAAAATAATTCTTGAAAAACATTGTGTTTTACTTATATCTCAGAACATTATATTTTATGAATGACACCGCCAGTGTTGCCAACTGGGTACTCGTAAAAAGTGCTAAGTTGCTGTAAAAAATATGGTAAAAATGTGCCAAAATTGTGCTAAACATGAAATAAAAATGCCAAATGTAGTAATTTTCATTTATATTTCAATGAACAAAGCAAAAGGTAGGTAAGATAAAAGATAAGATAAAAATAGCAACATTTTTGTGCTTTTTTTAGGCCAAATCTGACGTATAAAATGGCATTTAAAGGTTTTAACGCCAAACGAGCTTAGTTTTTACCAAACTCATCTGACTGAAAACGCGTTTAACTTCGGCGTTTGAATTCGGTAACGACAAAATATAGTATATGTGGTGCCTCGGAGCAAGAAGTTGCTGATACATAGTAAATGAGAACTTAAAAACCTTAGGAAGGTAGTCAAAAGTAAATAATATATTTAAATGATATATTTAATATCAATGAATATTAATGAATGCGGTTGATATCATGTTGCACAGCATGATTGTCCCACCTTTACTCAATTATTCTCAGTGTTTCTATAGTACGACAGACATCTTATTCTATTGCCAGAACTTCAACCAATTTGTGTCAAATATTATGTTCAACTTCGAACATAAATTAACTAATTTCAATTTAGCTGATGCCAAGAACGTAATTTTGTATGGCATTTAATGCACCGTTGCATTGGTATGTCTCTATTCTGTCTAGGTAAATATTGGTGTCGATTCTGTTGTTCATCGAACTAAACTAAAACTAAACTAAAATTAAATTAAAAAATGTCAAATTTAGTTCTAAAAGCTATTCTGTTGTCAGGCTGAACTAAATTTAATCTTCGAAAACGACAGGACTATATCAGTGTTGCCAACTGGGTACTCGTAAAAAGTGCTAAGTTGCTGTAAAAAATATGGTAAAAATGTGCCAAAATTGTGCTAAACATGAAATAAAAATGCCAAATGTAGTAATTTTCATTTATATTTCAATGAACAAAGCAAAAGGTAGGTAAGATAAAAGATAAGATAAAAATAGCAACATTTTTGTGCTTTTTTAGGCCAAATCTGACGTATAAAATGGCATTTAAAGGTTTTAACGCCAAACGAGCTTAGTTTTTACCAAACTCATCTGTCTGAAAACGCGTTTAACTTCGGCGTTTGAATTCGGTAACGACAAAATAGATGTTGATAACTTAGCTAAATCTTCAAAAGGATTGTTTCCGGCTGTATCTTTGTATTCCATGACTTCAGTCCAAAATAATACAGTTGTAGATGTGCAGAAATGCCAATTTACGTGAATTTGGCGATTTGTGATTAACATATCAAGCCAAATTAAACTGTAACTGCTCGAATTAAAAGTCTATTTTTCCCTTCATTCAGATTAGTGATTACTAATTAATAGTAATGATTATTCGATTATTAAAATGTAGTGAACCACTAATCAGTCATTCGAATATTGACATTAGCGTTACTGGCTTAGTCGAAAAATGTGCTAAAAAATTTGCTATATGCTAAACGAGAAATAAATGTGCTAAACTAGTATAAAATATGCCGAATTTAGCATCAAAAGTGCTAAATTGGCATCACTGGACACCGCACATCAAAAGTAGTAAAAGAACAACATATCATGGAAGTAATAAGTACTAGTTGTACGTAGTACTTATTACTTCCATGCAACATATAAATTCAAATGCAGTGCATCATAGACAAGTATACGTGGACAGCATCACGACCTTCCAACAAATCCTCAGAATGGTATTTTTTCTGAAGAGGAACATTGGAAAAATAATCATCACTTCAGATGCCATCCATAATAATTAAAAAAAAAAAAAGAAGTAATTACACGAGATTGGTCTTCGTCGAATTTGGATTTCGTTTTTTATGTTTAGGATTTTCCAGTTTATTTATAAGTTCTCTGATCTGTGGTTGGTAGGGATTTATTTAGCACCTATACAGATTCTACTAACAGTAACATGTTGGCTAGAAGATTTTCTCGTAGTTTAATTTTGAATACTAAACGAACGGTACATAACAGTCTAAATTATGAAGTGTAAGGTTATTGTAAATATGTACAGCTGAGCTGAGCCCTTATTACATCTATTACAGGTTAACTATGTAACCAAGGCACCAAAGCCAGAAATACCAAAGAACCCATTGGAAAGTGTGTATTCGGCTCCACAGCAAAAAGATAACGGCATTATTTATGATAAGAAACCTTTCAAGATCTCGCTGGAAGCAGGGAAGACTTATCATTGGTGTCTTTGCGGCCGCTCCAAGTCGCAACCGCTGTGTGATGGCACTCACAAAGATGTATTTCTGAAAATTTCTCAAAAGTAAGTCCTACGGTTTATTTTGCAAAATCCTATTTTTTTTTTGTGATCACTGGAATGTGGTTGAGTGCAGGCATTGCTAGAAGAGGAGGCACTCTATCTTCCGAAAGGAGGAGGAAGGAAGAGGGGCAATCCAACCATAAAATGACAAGCCAAGAATAAAATGAAGAATTTTTTTATTTTCTGAAAAATTAAATTGTGTTGGAGATAAAAACGCTTCACTCCAAACTCTTAATTGTAAATAATCTTTCCACTATTCCTAACAACTTGTGAGGGTCTTGCAAACTAAAGCTCTTCCAAGGTAGTCTCGGCTTCATAACACACACACCTGCATGATGCAGGTTTCATCTCTCACTAGAATAAAACATTGTTATGACATCTAGTCATACACTACACACTATAATAGATCTTTCAGGTGGTTTTTTATATAATTATATTCCTCTTAATTTCATCAAACAGTTAAGAAATTCCCTCCATATGGTATCTCAGCTCGGGTAAATACAACCAACTAGTTTTCCTGCTGTACATAGGTACCTACTACAGACTACTACTAGATCCACTTTAGGCCTATAATACAAATCTTGCACTTGTCTGCTTTTTACCGATTCCCTAAACAAGTCTATTATGAATGATGAGCATCGGTGTTACCATAATAATAATAATGAGTGCAAAACTCTATTATCCAAACAATCAAAATATCCATTAGGTATTACAACTGTTGTTTTCATGGATAATAGTTTAATTAATTTTTACTTATTTTTTCAGACCTGTAAGATTTACAGTTGAGAAAACCAAAGAATACTGGCTCTGCAACTGTAAACAGACAAAACTCCGGCCATTTTGTGATGGAACACACAAACAGAAGGATATCATGGAGGCCCATGTCAAAGTCTAACCATGTAACTTTGCGTTAAGTGTAGGTAGTCTAGCTAGATAATTAAGGTAAATGTTATTGTTACAAATAAATAAAAATCAAACATGGTTGTTATTACGTTTGTAATAAAATAATGAATGTTATCTCAGGGAAGTCCCAAAGATAGGGGGTGTTTAGGAATGATTCTATAATGGAATCTATATTTAATCGTCAACCTCATCTTATCGAAATCCTAATCAAAATAAATGCAGCCAAGCGTGAGTCTGACTTGCGTAGATACCTACAAAAACACTTCCATGGCACATAAGGAACAAGGAACATAGTAATACCTACTCAATCTAGAGCTAGAGGCACGACCAGTACCGTAGTACCTATATCTCCCTAGTCTGTTCCCGGTTGAAATTAGGTATTCCCATTAATATCATAGTAAAAATAAATGCGAATGTTGTTACTCATAACATAACATGTTTGTTACTCACACCGCGCCGTAGCGGCTGAACCGATTTCGATGAAATTTGGTACCTACCGGATTGAGCTATAGGGTTTTTATAATGTAGTATGAAAGTTTATATGAAAACCAATGATGGAAAATAGCATCGGCGAGATTAGTTAATAGTATTGGATCTCGCGGCCGGCAAGATTAGTTGATAGATAGATAAGACACTTTTACACCACAGTATTAAATTCACAAATTAAAGCAATAAAATAATCATAATATTATGACAATGGAAATACAATGGGCAGTCTTATCGCTGAGTGCGATCTCTTCCAGACAACCTTGCGATGGACTGGAATTGATAATGGACGGTGGAAGGATAATTACTGCGGCCTTTATTCCGCATGCCTACTTCAGATTTCTATGAGCGCTACCGATTGATAACAACATGATGATCACAAGCGATTGAGACGTGAGGTTTCACTGGCAGCATTTTAGTGAGTTCGAATGCCTACTCAACGACAGATGGCGTTGTACGCAATTCCATCCAATGGTAGGAAAAGTGTGCCGAGTTGGTAGCACTGTCCAGATCAACAGCTGTCATCTGTCAAATCAATTCTTTAATTCTTGCCTGTCATGTCATGTCATCCATCATTAATTCAACATGTATGTCCGGTCCGTCAATCAAAGCTGGTTTATTGGTGAGTCAGCTGTATAAATTGTTTGTTTCGATTCGATCGTGTAGCTATCGCTTTACTAACTAGAATATAATCCCACCAGCAAGCAGTATCGCTCAGCACTCGACCGACTCCACCCTGTCCCCCCTCCAACAAGTGTTTTATTTTAATTACCAAGCAGTGGCCGGTAGACTTGCCCACGTAGCTCTAGAAATAACACCTGAAGATGGAACAGGCGGCTCCAAGTGACATGAAGCTTTTCACGCGAGAAGAGCTGAAAACCCGCAGCAAGCGAGAGGACGCCGTGCTCATCATTCACAACTCCGTGTACGACGTAACCTCCTTTCTACTTGAGGTTAGTAATTATTGTTGTAAATCAAAATAATTAATTTATTGGTAATTAATTGTCAATAAATTTATTTGAGAACATTCACAGGTTCTCAAATAAACAATGGTACAATAATAATAAACGGTTATAAAAACTGTATAGCTCTGTCTGTATAGTGGGTCAGCCCTTCGCACGTTATTCAAATTAGCATTGCAAAAAAATAAATTGCTTGCAACGTATCTTAGATCCAGTCAAAGGCACCCAAAACTTTGAATCCTACAGGATTTATTTCGAAATTTAGATGGTGACTAAAATTAAATAAATAGATTACCATTATTATTATGATGTCTACATAATTTTCGTATAAAATTATGTCTATTATAAAGTTTATTAAAATTAATTTTATTTTCATGTCAGTCATTTTAATTAATTAAAAAATTAATGAATTATTTTTCATTTGGCATTTGCTCACTCTATTCTCACTACAAAAATCAATCTCCTGGCCCATAGATATGTGGGTATTTATTTCTTTGTAGATTCTGGCTACAGACTAGGAAGAGAACTAATTTGCACTGGCTCATGCAGAAGTTGTTCAATTCCGCCACATCAGTCATGAGCTGAGCTTAGTGTGGCGCTACCCTGAGTGCAAATATGCCTAATAGTATATTGCCTTACTTTATTTGTCAATTGCATAATATCACGAAATATAGATATTTACATAAATTGTAATTTTGTCCAAATACTCTGGTATTTTATTTTTATTTGATGTTTAAAGATGAACCTTCATAAAGTCAATGGAACTCCTCAACGATTTGCAATACCTAGAATAGTTGTGTTTGGGCTCTTATAACTGGTTTTTATGAATTTATGTTTAAATGTGTGGACTCTTTTGTGAGACGATTGATAATTAGCTACATAACAACCGAGTTCCGTCGTAATTATCATCATCATTATCGTCAGCCGGAATAAGTCCAATGCTAAACATAGGGATCGGCTAATAGGCAAAATATAAAAAAAGTACGGTCTGTATCAGTTTCTAACGCAGACGAAGTTGTGGGTTTCTGCTAGTGGTTAACAAAACACCAAAATATGTTAGGTATTTTGTGATAAAACTAACACCTGTATAAGCAAAGAAACATACCTCATGTAATCACCTTGATGTTGATAAATTTAATAACAAATGATCAAGAGTAGGCAAGTAAATACCTTAAGTATTTCAACTTATTACTTACAAGTAAGATAGAAGGTCACACAATACACTTCAAATTCGTCGTAAAGTAGCTACATACCTGCAGTGAATGCAATGTTTTATCTGTGTTTACTGGGTATACTATATTGATGAATCAAGGGTGCGTAAAAACTACATACCTTCCTAATATAGTAGGTAAATAGAAGTCAGTCAACATATAAAATAATCTAGCTAGTGTATCATAATAGCAGTATTACAGGAAAACTATAGACAACATTGTAATGTTCAGGTTAACTGAACTACAATGTCTTTCAAGTTCCTAGAAATGGGAGGTCAATGGACAAAGGTTGTTAAATTTTTGACTCAAGAATGTCGTGACCTTCCTTACAAAACGCCTTTTTGTTTTCACTAAACAATTTTGTTTTCCTGCAGAACAAATTCCTGTCTAATGCAGACAATGGAACTTGATGACAAATAATACTTAAAAACAACTTTAGAATCAACTTCCAGTTTGATTACGGCAGGTTATGGTTAATGCCGCAGCAACACAATACA
This sequence comes from Epirrita christyi, assembly GCA_951392215.1. NCBI lineage: Eukaryota > Metazoa > Arthropoda > Insecta > Lepidoptera > Geometridae > Epirrita > Epirrita christyi. The sequence continues at coordinate 479,619 of OX595837.1, forward strand.
TAATCTGTGAAAATTGCAACTGGCTTCGATATACGGTTGCCAACATATACCGCTATGACCGAATATATGTAGATACGCACAAAGACAGGCGGGGTCACGTTTGGTACCCTTTAGGTACGGAACTTTAAAAATTAACAACTAGCGGTCGCTCACGGTTTCACCCGATTTATTCTGTTGACATAAGTTATTATTATTATTTAGTTATAAGTTTTTAGTATGACAAAAAAATATGGCCAAGCCGTGCTATGTTAGGGTCCCGAAGTTGCAAACCTCATATCTCCAAAAGTTGCAAAACAATTTTCGTCAAAACCAAAATTTGTTCTTCCTTAGTTTTGTTTCATCATACTAAGAAGGTATAGATTGAGGATGGGTTAGGACACAATTTAAGCAACTTCAAAACCCTTAAGTTGAGGTTTTAAATTAAAAGTGTTATTAGGAACCTCAAGAATTTGTTGTTTTAAATACGTATTCAACGATTCCCTTAACAAAAAGAAACTGTGCGCTAGAAAATCATTGATTTGACTTTTATAATTAGGTATGTTAGTAGGGATTGTTGAACAATGAATGAAGAGAACACGCAATTTTTGGCTTTCCATTGTGCAGTAGGTCATCAAACAAAATTAAAATTTTTAATTTTGTTTGATGACCTACTGCACAATGGAAAGCCAAAAATTGCGGTAGGTCATCAAACAAAATTAAAAATTTTAATTTTGTTTGATGACCTACTGCACAATGGAAAGCCAAAAATTGCGTGTTCTCTTCATTCATTGTTCAACAATCCCTACTAACATTTGAAATAGAATTGAAGTTATCGTAGCTTGGTATTTTATTTTAGAAAAATTACGACTGTACACCACGAAATGGTCAACGAAACGTCAGCAGGAGAATAGTAAAGTACGTGTTGTATAGTCGTAATTTTTCTAAACACATTTGAAAGTTAAACTAGTGGTTCGCCCCGAACTGAGACCTCGCGATAACACCTTTATCAGCCCGACTACTTAACTAAGTAATTTCCATATTTTCTATTATTATTTTTGAAAATTTTCCCCTCGAGGTCTACCAGTACAGTACAGGATCTACCAGTAACTACTCTAATTTCCTACACATCATCGAAATAACCTTTAAATAGGGCTAAGCAACGGGGCGTAGTTATACTACATACCTGTTAGTACCTATATCAAGTACCTGACGAATTAATTGATAACGTCCTTTTGATGAAATCCATAGAACTCCAACGTCATTCAAATTCTTAGAAATGGGAGGTCAACAATGGATGTTCTATTGGTTTCTGTTTTATGGAGTACATGTTTCTAAATTCTTCAATTTCAGACTTTTCCCTGTAGTTGTGACACAAAAGCCACAAGCATACCAAATTTCAGCATTGTGGGATTGCTGGAAGTACCCTAGTATTTTGGGTTTTTACGTTTTTTATTTTCCCTAATATCTCGAAAACTACTAAGGCTAAATAATTATTAAAAACAGTTTTGAAATGTCCAACCAAAGCGCTTTCATTAGACACCCCACTTGATCTGACTGTCTCACTTTTACTTTTTTTACCCCCTCTTGGACCCCAATATCTCAGCAACCCCCTGATCGATATAGCTCATAACCTTACCTACAAATTGTACCAATACTATCTACCCCCATACCAAATTTCATGAAGATCGGATTAACGGTTTGGAAGTTTTCATCGGACAAACATACATACATACACACATACATACAAACGCCGATTCTTCCAACTTGACTCAGAGAACTCGCTTCGCTCGTTCAATTAATTTATTAAATTTAGTTAATTAGTTAGTTGGTACACGTTTGAAAAATTAAATGAGAATTTTGTTTGTCTTTCTTAAATCTTAACAAGTTTCTGTGATATCGCCACGTTGACGTTGCACTTGCACCCATCTGACCCACCCAAGGCTAAGCAATTTGTCAAGATCGACATTTCAGTGCTATAATTATCTTCCTGCAGAATTGCGCGGTAATGTGTCCCATCTATAAATAACATAACACCCAACAGTCACATACGTAGTCCTGATCCCACACTAGGATTCCCTGTATCTTAGGTATCGGGAACTACGAGTGCTTACCATGGTACCATAAGACCCGGAACAAATATTTACAGATCATACAGACATTTGTCCCGCAGCGGGAATCTAACCCGCAACCTCTTGCATCTCTACCGGCTACTCGCCCGCCGCGCCACAAAGGTCGTCTAAACTACAAATAAATGACCGTCTTCCACCAAACATTTGAATGTTTCTCAGAGATCTTCGCTAATGCCGTTTGTAAGGTACCAGACGGTTTAATATTCAAGAGGTACATACATCACGTCGTTTGGAAAGGAATTTCTCATTTCCCGCTTTATGAAGGGGAGCGATTCGCATACCGCATGATATTGCTGCGACCTATATCGCCTTAGGCGTTATCTCCCGTTCGATACTTGGATGGTGTTTCTCGTCTGATGTGGATGTGGGACCTGACAGTATGCAGCCTTCAACACATATCTTCAGATGTTATTTAAAAATTGTATGTCCTCTAAAAGAGGATAGGTTCCACATCAAGTGGGTCTCCTGCTTTGTTTCACTCTTGTTTGACATTTAAAAAACATCTGTTTTTTGTATATCCTGCGCATTTTGTAACAAAAACAATTTGAAGAAAACGAACAAATATTAATTATTGACGAAGATTTACCTGACCCTGACTTACAAATAAATTTTATAAAAATTTCAAAACTCCCGGCTAGTTTGAATGTTCCGAAAACTGGAAAAATAGAACACATCGTTTCACCCTAGAATCTAGATCTAGGGATCTAGGGCCTAGATCCTGTTTATCATTATGCTGGTCATCATCACATCATGGAGCCTGATGTATTCGAATTCATTATTATAGACATAGTTTATGCTACGCACATAGGTACACACATATGCTATGGACCATATTTGAAGGACAACTTGACATACTTACAACAACTATAAATAGGTAGGTATACGGTAAAACTACATTTACAATGATTAGTTGAGGCAAACTGTTATTAACACGCAATTTCTTATCGCTGCTATAACAACAGTTTGTACAATTTCTTGTAGATGGTAGATGCAACATATTTTTTTTCGCAACTAATGTTTCTAAAGAATCTCTTGACGTTCGTTGGCGGCACGTGGCGTGGTGTGGCGCGATGCTCTATACATGCGTAAGCCGGTTCAAAGTTCACATCCGTAGTTACCAACCCGCTTACTTGCATGGATACATATTCGTAGTCGCTCTTAGCAATTTCATACTATTCTCAACTGATAATAGACAACCTTATTATTGTATTATTTAATATTATTATTACTTACTTATTTATTAAGTATTATATTATTATTTAACTTTTATTATATTATTTGACGATCTCTGTGGTGCGGCGGGCGAGTAGCCTGCTGAGACGTGAGTGGAGCGGATTTGATTCCCGCTGCGGGACAAATGTGTATGATCTGTAAATATAAGTTCCGGCTCAGTGTGATGTGGTACAATGGTACCGTGATACTCACCTACTTAAAGTACCCAAGAGATTTTTCATTTACGCGATTTTTACACAATATTTTTAAATGAGTTGAGTTAGAAGCTTGATTTTTTGAGCATTATAATCGCACAGACTTTTATCTTTGGTATAAGTACTTAATTTCAACTTGACACCTTTAGTCAATCTTGAGAAAAAAATTATCCTACGAGAGTCTCGTTTTTTCTTGTTGAGGTTAAGTAAGTACCTACATTATTATTCCGGTTTTATTTCGTAAAATCGTTTCTTAATGAGCACCTAGAAGCCGAAAGGAACATTCGTGCCAATCAAGTTTGTAGGCTTTATTGTTTTGGAAATCTGAGGACGGGTTATCTCCATTTAGTAAAAAAAAAACTATTAAAATAGGTATGCGAAAATTGTTTTGTAATAGGTATGTAATATAAACTAATAATAATAATATTGGAATAGTTGGCTTAGGTGGAAACAATAACTGTTTCCTTCTCAGCCAACGTATTTTAACGGCCGGGACTTACAACATAAACAATTAAAACTACAATTAAATACCTACGGTTTGCCATATTTCTTGAGGTGCAGTCACACGGCGAGCTGTAATATAGTTAAGTATATTATATCATATCTCGCAATTTGTTAACTGGGGCAAACTAGCATTGGATCGATTTTTTAATGAATCCAACTAATTCCACGAAATATGGAATTTAAGGTACTAATGACCAATGACTGTCACTTTGGAACTAGAGTAGTAGGTCTTAGCGTAACCTAGGAAAATAACCCGAGCTATTAGCACAGGATAAATAATAGTATAACTATTAGGCCAACTGTGCGGTAGGTATTTCAATGATCGCTCGCCGTTGGTATTTATTGCCGTGCAGGAATTAGACCCTGCTATATCCTGTTGTTCGCCTCTAAGACATACCAGCTTGCTACTTCTTATTTATTTTTCTGCTAGTCTGATTTGATTACAACCAATCCTGACCTGAGGTGCCATTTTTGAAAGTCACAGAGTGACTAAATGTCATCAAAAAGGCCGCAAATCACCGTTTTTCTTGAGAGGCACTTGTATTAATATCATAGGTATCTACTTATAAGAATTTTAGTCATCAATGAGTTTCAGATGTATAGAAATTTGGAAATCGTGGAATAAACGGCAATTTTACAGACTTTACACGCGATGACTTTCTGAAATCGCACCCCGGACAATATTTTAAAAAAACCTAAACATGAAATGGAATAAATTTGAGCTTCAAGTTGTTTGAACATTGTGAGACAGATACTACCCAGCATTCCGGTTTAAGATGATAATTAAGACAGAAACTCTAATTTTAGAATTCATGCATATACACGATGTATTATTGTACTCACGTAGGTGTTCTATATATATAACACGTAAAAAACTCTAATGTGGCTTTTGTTAACAGCATCCTGGCGGTGAAGAGGTGCTCCTGGAGAGGGCGGGACAGGACGCCACGGAACCCTTTGAGGATGTCAGCCACAGTTCTGATGCCAGGTGAGAAACACATACACACCACATAGGTACACAACATTTAAATTGTATTTTACCAGCGGTCGGAATCTGACCGTCAGATGGTCAAAAAGAGTGAGAGGTTGCAGTTGTAGCTCTGGAAAGTTTTTCAAAAAGCGAAGAGGCCTTTTCAGTCGTGGTCGTGGATAACCTTGTAGATTTTATTTAGAGACCAATCTTAGAAATGATGAATCAATTCAACATACGCAACGTAACACATCCGTTATTCAGAGAAGTATTTGACTAACCAATCGGGCACAAAATAGCATTTCGGTGGCCACGGTGGGGCCGACGACGAATGCATAAGATATTATGTTTTCGAGTGTGTACAAAAACGAACTCGATGACAATGAACCCTTGTCAAAAATAAAGTCTCTGTGAATTTGTTTATACTTATTCTATAAAATGATTCATATAATAAAAAAATACTTAATTGATTGATTTATTGGCCTTTAGAATTTCTCATTAAAAAGTCACGTGATATTGAAGGGGGTGCGGGAATGAACAAGAGTGTCATCAAAATGTCACTAGCTGGGGTGGGGAAGAGAAGGTCAAAATTCTACAAAATCATGCGTCACATGATTTATGGACAAGTACAGTTTCTAGTACTCAGGTACGTACTTGCTATAACTACGAGTATGGTATGTAATTGTGTAAACTCAAAGTAGAACTACAAGGAAAGTACCTATACGAAAACTAGAAAGGTTGAAAAGTTTTTATACTTACCTACTTACTGGAAATATGTATAACCCAGACAATAGTTCAGCCCCCCAATTACAGTAGCAAATGGCAATGGAGAACGCAACAGTGGGGATCATTTGGTCAGCCTGTCCAAATCTTTTGAAACTTGAAAGGAGGAATATTATATATATCATTATTATATACTTACCTACTTACTAAATTAAATTTAGCTCATTTTAAGTGAACTGTAAAGTTCTTTATGAGTGATAATAAACTTCTTTAAACCGAATATTTACGTTAAGAAGTTTCCTCTATTCAAGTTTCATGAGATTTAGATAGCGCTAAGGCTGCCAAAATGATCCCCATTGTTGCGTTCCCCGTTGTCATTTGCTACTGTAAATGAGGTGCATTTAAAAAACTGTCAATTGCGGTTATATTTCCTATCTCTTTATATTATGTAAGCAATTTCAAATTTCTTTGTCCAGTAGATTCGGAGAAAATAGGTGCACAGACACAGAGTAATTCTATAATAGTTTCGTTGGTACCTTTTGAGGTACGGAACCCTAAAACCATAAAGAAAGCATGAATCGACCTTTTTACCGGACAACAGCAAAGCAAATATATGACACTAAATAGGTAATTGTACTTACTACTCCATTAAAAAGTTGGAAACAAAATGAAAGTGACTAAAACCCGTATACGTAAAAGCTGAAAACAAGTGATATAATTATGAATGTTTTAAGAAAGCCAAATCCACGAATTTTTTCTATGGTACCTAAAGGCCTTCATCTCAGAATAATGATATTCTTCAACATATGGCGGTGATATAATATGTCAAATTTTGTTACTATCTAACTCAAAAGTTCAGGTAAGGTGACAGAATAGCGCTCGCGAAACAAAAAGGACAGCCTAATAAATCATTAATTTTACTAGACAATTGTACATTTTATGGGAAAAACCTTGACAAATATTTGTGTGGAGGAAAATACTAAAACTCAATGCCGTTTAGGACTCGTTACAAATTTTCAAACAAAAAATGCTTTGTTTTTTTCACTTTGTTTTTTTTTTAAATATTGTAATAATATAATTAGAATTATTTCAATTGTTCAAATTATAATTTAATGTCTATTAAGCAACATACAGTTATATTTTTTGTACATTTATATTCACTCATCAAAGAAGAGTTACATGGAGAAAACCTCTAGTTGGCTTGGCATCTATCTACGCCTTATTGAAAAGACTATTCGAAGGCTTTTGTAAATAAAAATAAAAACATTAAAACTTTAACATTTTTGTTATTGCATAGTAGGATTCTCAGGTCCACACAAAAAGGGGTGAAATAGATGAGTACAAGATACAAGGTCTGTCTAGTAGGTAGATTAGATAGACCTTGTAATTACATAGTAAACAATAGCAACTAACTGGGCCGGGCTGTGACCTCTGTTTGATCTAAATGAATAAGTAGAGATTCTCAAGTCATTGAGCTGGAGGTATCGATTATAAATTTTCTTAAAATATAAACTCCTAGAATTATAAATGAATTATCTGACGTCTAAAACCGGTAATTTTTTAATGATCTGTATCATATTAGCTAAGTATTCAAATATGTATGTAAATATTTTGGGCATTGAGCTCTTGATTACATTCATTAAAATGCCTTACGTTTACTTATGACTTAGCACTTAGTAGCACTCGTGGAATTTAAGTACTTTAATTATTATAATGTGTTGTACACTAAAACTAAACTAACACGACACGACAGTGAAAACCTAATCTACATACACCTGACCGAGTTAAATGTGAAGAACAGACACAGACGTTGCCTTTTTATTTATAAACTAGCTGAATACCTTAGACCTACATAAGGATACCTGGATGACCGAGCTTTTGGAAGACAACAGTACGGGCAACTGGGCAGTATTTCCATATTTTGTTTGAACAGCTTATCTTGCCCAAATAACTGAACGAATATAATATAGTGTTGTTTGATACCCAAGTTGTTTTTGCCTCTCTGCAAGCCACGTCAATGTTCACTTCACAAGTTTAGAAATAAGTGGTTGATTGAGTAGAAGTCAGGAAGGTAATGTAACGCCCTCGCCTCGCCTCGCCCCAAAGTCACATATCAACCCTAAAAGCACGTTGAATCTTTCCAGAGCCCTCATGGCGAAATACAAGATAGGCGAGCTGGTGGACGCGGACCGCGTCACCACCAAGAGTGCCTTCGCGCCGCAGTGGAGCAACGACACCCCCCAGGAACAGGGCAAGTGCGTCATCGCCTAATAGTTAATACCCTCCCTCACTCCACACAACTGTCCGTCATACACAATCACACTACGCAAAAACTTATTAGGCTGTGAAGATTTGAACCAGCGCCCGTGAATTATGAAGTATGCACTTTAGATGGCTCAGCTATCTAGACGGCACCGCCCCACCACTATTGGGCAATTTTCAATCCACAGATAAGTAGAGATAGGCCAACGTAATATTTGACAAGTTATAGAATTGAAATTATCTATTTTTCTTAGTATAAGCAAAAAGGCTTGGTATAATTTTAGAAATATATACGTTTACGTACTTATACTATAGTTCTGTCCTGCTAACGTTTCGTTGACCTCTAGAGGTCCGGTCTCGCGACCTTATGCTCAATGCTCATGAGGAAGGACCTCTAAAGGGTCATCGAAACGTTAAAAGTTGCTTACAGGAACCAAACTAGTAGCTGCAATTACTACCCCTACTTAAAAAGGGCCGCATAATCGTGTTCTAACCTTGGAAGGTAACCTTATTTAGGTAGGTAAGGAAACGAAATTCGTCGTTACGTTAGCTATATGAAAAATACGTTAAATGTGTTAACCGCGGTTGCTATCCTTTTTCTACTTGGTATAATGTTTCTTTTCGCAACATCGTGGACCATTCACTCGAAAATCTTGCAAAATGTAAATCCGTATTCATGCAGCCATTTAATAGTTTCCCCGATCCCAAACGTTTCGGCGACTAAAGACAGTGCGGTGTGTATGGGATGGCGCATGTCGAGCAAAGTAAACTCCGTGGCCTATATGGCGCGTGTACTACACAATCTACACATACACAATACACTGTAGGTATACACAGTACAGCTCCTGTATTTTTAGAAAACCTAAGTTATCTCTGTCACTCATCATGGCGTATTTCAGATAGTGTGTTAATCTAGATCTTGTCACTTGAATATCAATCGCACCCATAATATGTTTGCATTCTCACACGTCTTGTGACTCACTCTTGCCACCTAGTTCTATAATATTCTCACTTTTCTAGTTCTAACATTACTTAGATAAGCTTGATTATTTTAAAAAGTAGTCTTTCGACTTATATTATCTGTGATTACCTATATATACCTATTATATAATGAAGTCAAGTCTATAACCGATGATCTGCTTTAGATTTAAGTTAATTTTATTAATGCTGAGCATATTCCATTACTACCTATATAGTTTTATTATTATAAATAAAATCAGCTGCTATCAACTTGCACAACACACTAATTTAAAACCCTGTCATTCTGTTTTGTTAGTAGGTATCCTAAATTTGTGTTAGATTCGAGTAGTCAGTAGTCGTAAAAAAATCGGTAAGTTTTTACTCTGTAGATATAAAATAACATCTACAGGGATGTGTCTGGCAACATTTATTGAATAAAATACCTTCGTTCTACGCATATGAGTTGGAAATTGTGTTACAGAATAGGAGTGCAGGGTTTTACGTTAATTATGTATGTACACGACTTGCTTACTATTTTGTTCTTCATGACGTTATTACATGCAGATGCGATGCAGTTCAGAGCCAAAAAAGCTAAACATACATTTATGACAAGAACTCCTCTGTTAGTTGTCATACTTTTTAGAGGCAAGAACCTACTCCTCAACTTTACCAACACGTGGGTACCCACTTCTTATCTTTATCTTCAAATATTATATGAAAATTGCATCTTTAGCGCGATCTAGCATATACCCTATCTTACCTGCAGAGCGATTCTAAAACGTCGGAACGTTTCCGATCGGATTCGTTAGTTTTTCATTTCGATGTGAAATGAAAAACTAACGAATCCGATCGGAGACGTTTCCACTAAAAAAAGCCACTAAGCCAAAAATATTGGTTTTAATTTTCCTTTTATCTCAAAAAGTAAAATAAAAAATCCTGGCATAAAAATTAAACTATAGTTTTGAAATGTATAAACATAGTCCTGTCTTATAACACCACTTGACGGTAAATGGCACCGCTATTTTTATTTTTATGGGGTTATTTCCCTTTTTAATAAACCCATAAAAAAATCGGCGACTTTAAAAAAGTCTATGATTTTGTAGAAGCTGTTCATCAAGTTTTGTCAAGATTCCTTGAAAGCGAGTACCAAAACATACATAGGTACATTCGGACAGATTGAAGCAAATTTTGCCAGGCTCGATCAATATGCTTAAATTATTTAATTAATTGAAATCATAAAGATAATTTTGAATTTGACTCGTCAAAAAAGAATCTATACGAACGACTATACATTAATATTCGTCTTTATTTGAAAATATTTAAAAACACAGGTCTATTTGTTGTGTTGTAGCTTGGTGAAGTTGATATTTAGTAGAAATAAACATTTAAAAATAAAATTTTATTTTGTTTATACAAAAAGAAAAATAAACTAATCATTTATCTTCCAAAATCAACATTAGTAAATTGTTAACGTTACACACTTCATAATCAGTCTCATGACTTTTATCTTAGATAAGTAGCTAGAACATCTAAAATACCACTAATAATTGTACAATGGCATCTTGTAATAATCAGTATTGACATTGAATTTATAATCACCGAGTACAGCTTGAGAAAGTTGCCCTGTAGCGATTTGCCTGACCCCCGATTCGCCTAATCACGTCTAATGAATCACCTTTTGATTTTGCAGCTGAAGTGATGGCATGTCATGTACTATGGCCCTGAAATAATGTTTGTACCTATACCGCAGACTGAAACAGTATACTGTTGATGGCGAAACTAGCTGCTGGGCAAATTTATGTTTTTTTTGTAGAAAAGGTTAGGTATAAAAAAAATAATGTCATATAACATAATTTCAACACCATTATTATTGAATTTGATGTTAGCTCAGTGCTGTACCCAATGCAAGCAATACTAATCATTTTTCAATACTTAAAGACAAATTGGGATTCCAATTTAGTAACCCAAGTAGTTTGGTATTTCGATAACATTACTTAAATGGCTTTAACATAACTTGCTTGACTACTGGTGTGCAACCAGAATAATATTACTTTCATTTATCGAAGTATTTGTACTGAAAAAGCACCATTAAAGGATTGCTTTTATACAAAAAACTTTTTTCTGGTAGCTACTTTAAACACTTCCTCATTTCATTGAATATTATATGTATACTATATATTACTATAATATATTATGTTTGTTTAATTACGCTACTTCCACGACTGCATCATAAAAAAATCATTCAAAGATCTCTTTCCTTAGAAATTGCCCAAAAACAGTGTACTAAAACTGCCACAACTTCTAAACAAAAGAAAATTGTAGAACGTACATGGCCTGATTCGGATGTACCATTGGCATTTTAATTCTTTTGATCCAGGCATAGGTAGATAAGAGATAAAGCAAGAAGCCAGATATGTCTGTCTCACACCATTGCCACTATGGTTCTAGCTAGATTATTCCGATATGGTAATTGAAAACCATTCGGTTTATGTATGATATTGCTGTTTTATCGTCTAAGCAAAATATTAACATTTTGATTATGATCAAAGAATTTAAGACCTTATTGCAAGCATCTCTTAAGTATTTTATGTGAAATTCTTTGTCCACCTTCCAAACACCCCTGCCCCCAAACAGCCCTGATATTACAATTACAAAAGGCTCCCAGCTTCAATAAACAATTCCAAGTCTTGTTATTGGTAGGTTATACTTTGTAGTTTTTTATGGGTTCACCATTTCAAATATAATTAAATTTCTGAATGCAAAGATATACTTTACCATAATCGCCTGTTGATCAAATAGCGGTAGGTACTTATGCTCGTCTGCACTAAAAGACAAAGTTAAATGTAGTGTAGGTAGAGCCAACCATAAAACTTGTCACGTTACTCGTAGTGACATTATGGACAGCCATTTTTGATTATGTAGCTCAAATTAAATTAGTTCTCAAATTCTTGGAATAAAATTTAAAGCCGAAATTCAAACAAACAAAAAGTATTTATTGTTTTTACAAATTATACAATTAATAGGGTTTGTGATCTCTTCTGTTAGGGTTTATGTTAAAATTAGCAAGACTGAGAAGGTGAACTAATACACTATTCAAAATTAAATCAAATGTCGGGCACTGTAATAGTCGTAGACATGTACAATATAATGGTATAATATTGTATGGTAATAATCCTATTATAGTTTCATGAACATTGATAATCCGTCCCTATGCGTAACAAGTAATCTTAATATTGAGCTTTAGTTACAACAACTTTCATTAGTTTGGTATAAACATGGCGCAAAGCAGAGTGCGTTCAACTCATACAATTTGTCAAACTAAAACTGTATAAGTATATATATATATTTATTTACCATAAGAAAAAAAAAATATTGTTAGCAAAATTTATAGGCTTGAAGTTGAACGACAGCTTTTAGTACTTAAAAACATCTTAATTTTATTATTACATTTTCCATTAATTCTAAGTTTGCAAGCTCATAATATGGTCACAGATATTTTAGTTTAGATTATAACTTGGTGCTGATATGTTAAACGCTATGTATTGTGAAAGTTTATCAATAAATATTATCGTTGAATCGTTCAGTCATTTGATTGCACTCCCCTTATGTTTCCTTTGTTTACACAGACCCATGTGTTTTTATTATTTTAAGCTAAATGGTTGACTAGTCATATACCGTCATTATATTTAGTACTAGCATCTACACGAGGCTCCGCCCGCGAGTTGCTAGATAAAATCCCTACACAAAAGGTAAAATCGTATTTGAATGCGACACATACATAACTCGAGTTATATACCTACCTAGACCTAACATATCTAGACGGACGTTGCCTTTTTATGAACATAGGAATATATTATTTGGCTCTACTGATAAATCCTTATCAAAATTAATATATTAGCTTCGCTCCTGGAATGAATAAGACAAACGATAGATAATAATTTATCCCTCACCATATTTAGGCATTTTCATAAAAAAATAAGGTACTTAAGTACTTGGAATTTAAACCATTTAAACTTACACGCAAAGAAGCTTGAATGATGCGGTAGGTAGGTCTTATTACATTAGGTAGTAGTTCACTAGGAGGCGCATCATGAAATCGAAGTAAGGCTATAGTGTTGTCCCTTTCTCTCCTACCTAACACTGGAGTTAGAAGAGAAGGGGGCAATAATATCCTCATAAGGGTGTTGAATAATCGTAAGATAGTGCTGGCTGCACGTATGGCTGAAGTCATGCTTTCATAATGCCATCTATGAGTGATAGTTAGCGTAATTCCCTGCCTGAGAAAAAGAACTGCCCCCCAATTAGTAGCAAATGGCAATGGAGAACGCAATGACGGAGATCATTTTGGCAGCCATAGCCCTGTTCAAATCTTTTCAAACTCGAAAAGAATAAAATATTTAGGACAAGAAGTTTCCCCTATTCAAGTTACATAAAATTTATATAGCGTTAATGCTGCCAAAATGATCCCCATTGCCACTTGCTACTGGAGACCATTTTGGCAGCCATAGCGCTGTTCAAATCTTTTGAAACTCGAAAAGAGGAATATTTAGGTCAAGAAGTTTCCCCTATTCAAGTTTCATATTTATATAGCGCTAATGCTGCCAAGTCCCCACCTATAAGAGTGTATGATGGCACGTGGTATTACTCCGCAGCGCGTGGAGCTCGTGGCTGACGCCGCTGCTGTTGGGGCTCGCCGCGACTATCCTCTACCGGTATCTGTTCGCGTAGTGACGCCAGCCGGCCAGCTGCCCTGCACCTCAGCTTCTACAGAGACCAACTTCTGCTACAAAATATTGAAGAGCTGAACGATTACCTGAATAAAAAGTATCTGGAACTTTAAAATATGTATTATAAGGTGTTGTTTGTGCAGCATTCTCTAAATTTGGTTCATTTTTTATACATAAAAATTACTCGTACCTTGATAAGTCTTATCCGATGAAGTATATCTACAAAAGATAAAGACCTGACTTGTAGTTTTCAAATTAGAGCCAAAATAAGATTTTTCGTTAAGAGCTTGTCCAGATGAGGCGATTTACGCGCAACTGCATGTGGACGGAATGTATGAAGCTCTATAGTATTTCACAATCGCGCGAGTCGATTTGCGCTTAAAACGCCTCATCAGGACAAGCTCTAAGGTCGACTCAGTTTCGTTTTTATTTAAAAGTAAAATCTTATTAACCGGCTGACTTAACAATGTACGAAATTAACATAACTTAAATGCTCCAGAAAAAAAATGAGAGCGTGATTCATGCGGAAAGTTCGACGACCACGAAACTCCGAGGTTACCTTTTGCTAGCTAGCTTTTTTAGCTCTTAAGTCGCTCTGAAATTACCTAAAATCTAATTTAGCTTTAGAGAATGCTGCGCAGAACCAACACGTGTAGGTAGGTATGTAGTTATTATTCACAAATTATGTATTTGTTCAATCAAACGAACATGAATTCAAAATACCTACCTACGAAGATACCTAATTGTTTGTATGTAAATATGTATTTTTATAGGATTCGCGTATGTTCAGTGCAAAAGCAATAGATAAGTAGGATCTTTTCTAAAATTGTGAATATGAATAAGTGAAGATTTTACACGACGTAACTGTACAATGTAAGTTACATTGCACATTAGAGGCACAGTAGCTAGTTACACATAAGCCTAGCTAAAGCAGTGCCCCGACTAGGTCGTTTTCTTGAGATCTCCATTGGGGCTCCATCAAAACTATTTCTTAGGTAAATTATACACCTTATCTAGCATGAAAGAGATGACATGCGGAAGGGCAAAGAGCGAGTGGTGTTTTTAGGATTCCGTCAAAAACTAAAAATCTAAAACCGATATCTGAAGACCGAACATGAACCTGCTGTAATAATTAAGAAATGGCCGCTATTTCGGTCTTACTATTACATAGTTACTAGCTGTGGTAGTCGCCGCCTACGAATATGTCTCTTCCAACTCCTATGGATGTCGTAAAAGGCGACTAAGGGATTACGCCAGGGGATGGGCAGCAGTATCCACCTGAGTACTTTACCAATCCGCCTGCCAAGCGTAGTGATTATGGTAAATCCCCCCCATTGCACGCTATGCATGGCCCCATCCAGCAGTGAATGACTACCGACTGATAAAGACTAGTTACTAATAGAAACTCGAAAGTTTTTAGCTGCGGTAGCACCCTAGATCCTGGCGTGCCTGTGCTGGTCATCATCAGACCCTGCCCCCCCCAATAATAATATAATATTATTATAGTAGCAAATGTCAATAGGGAACGCAACAATGGGGATCATTTTGGCAGCGTTAGCGCTGTCCAAATCTTTTGAAACTTGAAAGGAGGAATAATTTAGGTCAAGAAGTTTTCCCTATTCAAGTTACATAAGATTTAGATAGCGCTAAGGCTGCTAAAATGATCCCCATTGCCATTTGCTAATGTAATTGGGAGGCTTCAGACAGGGTCAGACAGAACTTTAGTCTTATGTCGTTGAAACTCGAGATGTTTGTACATCCCGAACTTCAAAAACAGTGTTGAGAGCTGTGATTCTGCTAAAGCTGCTGTACCAATTTCATAAGAAAATGCATTGAAATCGAGCTGACCTAAGAGACCGCGACTGTTTGCATTGTGAACCTCGCAGAGATACGTGTTACGCGCGTTGAATCGGGCAGTTGTATTGAAATGGGGGTACTGCTTTAGCATGTCGCTGCCTACCTACTGTGTTCGTGTATTTTTGAACTTTTATAGCTTAGAATAATATTCTTAAAAATTCTAAGATAGTTCTATAAAGCAAAGTTCTAGTAAAATTCTAGAATAGTATTTAGAATTGCCCGAGGCAAAAATACAATGTAAGTAAAGATGTGAGTGAAGTAACCGGTGCCAGACGGAAAAATGTGTAAAACTTGAAATATGAATTTTTTTTAAATGAATGCCATTTATGTACAGCTAAGTAATTTAGCTAGGCTATAAGAAGACTTTATTAGAGAACTAAGAAAGGTTATTTATGTATTTAGCTGTTGTGAACTAATATCAATATTTGTATTGGCTTTATGTTTGGGTTCAATTCAAACCTACAGATTACTTACTATTTAATGTAAATCAGACATAAAATATATTAAGAGTGTTATTTCTGTCTGCTTATAAATAGGCTTTGATATATTTTAATGAATGGATGAGGGTATTTTAAGGTGCTGAATTTTCTAGATTAATTATAATAAATCGCTCAGCTTAAGAAATGATAATTTTGATGTCAGACATTTTTACTTGCATTAATTGTGTTTGAATATATTATGTACAGAGTACTGTTTGATAACCAGTTATTTGTTTTTAAATTTACATTAAAATAGCTCCTATGATAAGGACACCACACCAACCTTTTTGTGGCAACCAAAGTGACATTTTTTATTTGAATAAGTTTGAATGTGTTTCACAGACACTAAAAACTTACACTTGTAAGACATTTAAACTGAGGCCCAATTCTCTAATTTTGAAACATTCCAGTCACAATATAATCTCGTGTCAGTCGCACTGTCTCGTATATTAACTATTACTTAATCTTCGCGTATACATGCTAAGATTAAGTAATAGTAACTATATAGGTGACAGCTGACAGTGCGACTGAGACGAGATTATACTGCGAATTGAATGTTTTTAAATTAGAGAATTGGGCCTCTGATGTCTGGTTTGTTAAGACAAAAATATTGTACCTCATGTCTAGCTTTTTAAAATTTTAACCATTTTGTTTTTTATTTTATTTACAATTTATGTGTTGTGCATGTGCATATAGGTAGATACTGATGTAAATTTCTTAAGTTGTTTGATGGGGAATTTTCGTTACATAATTTACTATTAAACAACAAAAATCAAATTATATGTTTTATTTATCTAACAACAAATCTTATGCTATTGACTTACACAGCCTTTAAATTATTTATAGAAACAGTCTCAGGTAAATTAAAATATCTAAACTTCTTAAATTTTAAAATTACTTATATACTTTACTATTTAAAAAACACTAACCATAGCAGGAGACACACACTTCTAATCCTTCAGAGCTGAAACAGAAATAATCAATTACTTCATACTTTCGTTCAGCTACATGGCACCTACTATCACAGGGCAAATCTTGTCAGATACGTAGATCAATTGATTTGAGCTTTTATTCTATAGTCAGGTCCAGTACACTATACCTAAAGGGATTTGAGGACTGGGGGTGCCACGGGTCTGAATCTTAGTTTCCGTGGCACCCCAGGGGTATCTTTCAGGGGTGTCATGGGTCCGGAATGAAGCTAGCTAAGAAAAGTAACTTCAACTTTTTCCAAATCTGGTCTTACATGACCTTGCCTTTGACTCTTTTCATTTATTTATATCTCTGGCGACACAATAAATGTGTCACGTAATTGGTTATAGAGTTTAATAAGAACCTCTTCAAAACGGGTAAGTGCGAGTCGGACTCATGTGGGAGGGTGACAACCTCTGTGGCGCGGCGGGCGAAGGTTCGCCTGCGACGCAGGAGGCTGCGGGTTCGATTCCCTCCTCGGAACAAATATTTGTACGATCTGCAGATATTTGTTCAGGATGTTCTGGGTATTTTTCTATGTATAATAAAAAATATCTAGCTATGTAATGTATTGTATTAAGTATATCAGTAATCTAGTACCCATAACACAAGCTCTGCTTAGCTTGGGGCTAGATAAATTTGTGTGAAATGTTCAGCATTTATTTATTTATTTATTTATTAGGGTTCCGTACAAGTACGCTACCATACCATAGTAACCACTAGAGTTAAACCAATTAAACTTATTAGTCAAACAAGGCAATTTAGGTATAAGCATTTTCTGTTTACGAATATTTTCCGTTTTCTGTGGGAATTTAAAGACTCTGGATTTTTATTTAGGTTTTCCTGTCTATGAGTGAGGCCAAATATTCCGTATTTTTATTTTTTGCTCATACGTTTTGGACATAGGGGGGGACTGGTAAATTTTCGTATAAGTATTTACATTAAGAAGTAACGCGGTCTGCGAGTTATATGAAAAATACAATGCCTGTTACGGCTGTCGAGATACAGGTAAGTAAGAGTAGTTAATAAATTGTTATTATTTTAGATTAACAGAAAAAAGGATATTATTATTATCCGATATTCTTAAAATGTGTATGGGACCACCCTGGAATCAATCCCTACACAGTAAAGAAAAAACATCCAAATTGTTTCAGAAACAAGAACCTCCTATTTTTTTAAGTCCATTAAAGTTTTGTTTATATTTGATATAATATCTATATATCTTACCCCACAAGTATACAGTGAGTGCAGTACATCTTATCACAGCGAGTACATCTGTGCTGACATGGGCAGCAGAGGATGGTATCACAGTATGCACACTGAGACTCTACTGTGCCACCACAAACACACTTCTTTGCTTTAGTGTTGGTCGATACCTGAATAGGTAAGACACAAATATAGTGATGTGACTTTTAAAACATGTGTGAATGAGATTCAGTACAATGAAAAACAAAAGCCATAACTTACCAAATTGCCTGAATGCAAAAGTGTCCCATCTTTACCAATGAACAATTGTTTCATCTTGTCTTTCTGGATACTAATTATATCAGAGTCGTTTGAAGTATCTTGCGCCAGTATTTTTTTGGCGCCTCTAAAGAGAAGGTCCAAGGTTTTTTCTAAAAGCAAAAGAAGGTAGGTCAGGTTTGTAAAACCAAACCAGCACTCCGGCGAAAATTGCGTTTGCACAGCAATAACAGCACATTGAAAAGTGGACATATCCATTCAGCTTTAGCTTTATTTAGATGGTTTACCGTAAACTTTCTTCAAACGATCATCGTTGTTGTTGAATTGTTTCAGTCCAACGTGCACTTTACTTTGAGGAATGAAATCTTCTAGGAAGGGGTTTGGTCTTTTTGCCATTCTAAAATGTTACTTTACACACTGATAATGTTCTTTTGCTACATAAAAACAAACAAACAAATTAGATTCTTCAATCGAAATTAGATTCTTCTTCGAAATTTTGTGAAAAGAGCATAGCAACTTTTTTTCCCTTTCGGGCAGTGCACAGACTATTCAGACTAAGGAGATGCGGCAGAGAAGGGGCAGTGTGCCTTTGTGGAATTCATGGGGTGCGTTCCATTTTGGTGGCACTATACTAATGTAGCAGCCTCGGTAGCAGCTTAATGCTCTAAGATATTACTATAAAAACTACTTTAGTACTACATAGTCAAGATTTGCTAACCGTCAAGCAAGCTTGCACTTTAGTCAAGCCGATGGGGGTATGCGGACTCTGCGGTGCCTGAATAGGCGCAACAAGCGTTTGTCTGTGTCATATTAGATGAATAAAAACTAAAGCCCTATGTAAGACAAGGTGGTATGGTCTTAAGACTTTAACCTGCTGGAAAAAACGAAAAAAGGTGCTTGTCGCTGAAAAAACATGAAAAAAAACTCACTTTTGGGATTTTTTCGTGTTTTCTTTATAAATATCCATAAAATATCGTTAAAGGAACACAAAAACCTAATTTCCATAATAAAAACACGTTAATAAATAAAAACGTCAAAAAAAGCAATGAAAACCACAAGAAATAATGGCGCTACGGGTCGATCAGCAGAGGCCCAATTCTCTAATTTTAAAACATTCCAGTCACAATATAATCTCGTGTCAGTCGCACTGTATCGTATAGTAACTACTACTTAATCTTCGCGTATGCATGCGAAAATTAAGTAATAGTTACTATATAGGTGACAGCTGACAGTGCGACTGAGACGAGATTATACTGCGAATTGAATGTTTTTAAATTAGAGAATTGGGCCG
The DNA here is from genome assembly GCA_951392215.1 of Epirrita christyi. NCBI lineage: Eukaryota > Metazoa > Arthropoda > Insecta > Lepidoptera > Geometridae > Epirrita > Epirrita christyi. The sequence continues at coordinate 499,360 of OX595837.1, forward strand.
ACCAGGAGCGTTGAACTCGCGCGGCCGGAATAAATGCGGACATTGCTGGCTGACGAATAATATAGTACTATACTTATAAATCTGTGATATTAAATAAAAGAAAGTAGTGTTAGTTACACTATTTATAACTCAAGAACGGCTGAACCGATTTGGCTGAAAATTGGTGGGCAGGTAGCTTAGAACCAGCAGACGGACATAGAAAATAAAATAAAAATTAAAAATCGTGAATTAGAAATTCATATCTATAAAGTGTATGTATCAATTATTTGTATTTCCTAATAAAAAATTGAAGTTAATAAAATAAAAAATCTGCTTATTTATACGCCTCTAAGGCGGAACAGAGTTCGTCGGGTCAGCTATAATTCTATAAATGCGAAAGTTTGTGCGTATGTATTTTTACTTAATCACGCTCAAACCTCTGAACGAATTTAAATGAATGGAATGAAGATACCTAATTGTTGTACCATGAAGGTGATAATACATTATGTTCTAGGAGTAGTCTTTATTTAGTTGATGTTGTTGCCTAGCAACTGTTATGTTCTGTCTGTCATCTTGAGTTTGATAAATGAAGTTAATTTTATTTTATAAAATGTAAATATCTTTATTATACCACTGTGCTGAAATGATTCTTTATTTTCAATACAAGTTAGCTCAGCCAACACTAATTCACTGGATTAGCAGAAACCATTTTTCAGAATCATTAGGTATCAATTTTTATCATTTTCGCGCGGTTGAAACCGCGGGACGCAGCTAGTTTGCAATAATTGACGATGACAAATGCACACGTCCGATTTGTTGGGCACAGATAGCAACCGTGCCCACCAAAAGAAGCTAAATTAGGATAGGGAAAAAATAAGTGATTTTGTCTTTATCACTCTTCAGATTTTTTCTATACACTCAGCCTGCTCTAACATCATATTATTATTATTATTTGAATGACAAGTCCGTCTAACCTTCGTCCGAGGCTGACATGCTGCTGACTGGCAAACGCACTCAGCACACTAATCTTCCTAGTCTGTGCTGTGATCATACTCTCTTGGCCATATTACCATATTTTCTTTGCTCTTGCTTGGCTGTCCTGCACAAAGAAAATAATTACTCTGTCCTGTCCTGCCAACAGGGCACCTTCGATCGATGGGTTGCTGTCAACAAATTTTAAAGAATAATAATTTTGGAATATTATTACGACCTAAGATAATTCACATTTTCCAAGCTATATCTCTAGCACCCATTGGTAATAGTTTTTTTTATCTCCGTAGCGTATTACGTAGTTCAAAGTGAGAGTGAAAGTTGTGTTTCTGTGCATGATAGTGACGGAGCTATTTGTCTCAGGGCCAGCTTATGTGAGCCCCATGCGAATGTTACGTAAGCGGTGGTAGCGCCGATGTCGTGGATGAAGCGGGGGCAGGCGGGCACGGGCCCCGGCGCACAACCCTACGCCGCGCCCCAGACACAGGTAAGCTCAAGTTATACTTATCCATACGGACGTAAACAATGACGTGGACTAAGCGCAACATTTGTATTCCCTCGTCGTCATATGACCGATAAAAAAAATTATAAACATTGAATTTCCAACTCTAGAAAAAAAGGGATTTATTGCTTGTAAACAACAGATGTTTGTCCGGATAAACTGTACTTTCTAATTGCCTAGTTTCTTATTTAAAACATATGCTGTGATGTTGAACTAAGATATTATTTTCAGGCATAAGTCCACTACAACAAGCCTAAAAAAATGTACCAAGTATTGTGCAATGCATATGTTACGTTGAACATGAAAGGTGTAATTCTATTGCATCTCACTTATATTATATTTATTTCTATCATGATCTTGTAACATCCCACTGCAGAGCAAAGGCCTGCCTTCCACTCTTCCTGCTTTTATTGACCAGTCTTTCTTAAACTATCATCCCACTTGCTAGTTTTATTTAATTTCAGTGGAACGCTAGTTTATCAATTGGTTTACTACCATTTAACTGATTGCAGAATAAGATACTACTTAAGGTCAGGTAAATGTAAAATCTGACATTGTTTGTAGCAACCATTATCAAAACATTGACCTATGATTCCACTGACAGGGTTATTTAAGCATATTTATTGTAACCCTACCATTTATTGTTGTTTCAGCCCTATGGAAACCAACAAAACATGTACCCTAACTACCAGGGTGGCACCGGCACGGCTCCTCCTCAGCCTCAGCAGCCGCAGCAGCAGTACTGGCAGTTGCCTCCCCAGCAGCCTCTTCAACAACCCCCTCAACAACCCCCCCAACAACCCCCCCAACAACCCCTCCAGCAACCCCTCCAGCAACTCCCCCAGCAATACAATCATGGTCAGCAGTATGGCCAGCCCTACCCACAAGACTACCCGCCCAACGCTAATCAATACCAGCCACCCGCACAAACACCCTACAACCAGAACTATGCTAATCAAGGCTATGTGAATCCTCAGCAGAATTACCAACAGAACTATTACCAAAAACAAGCACAGCCAAATTATACTCAAAATGCAGCTAATACTGGTACAGCCAATGCTGATGGGTGGGAGGATAACTGGGACTGGGGCTGGGAGGAGAATGCTAAGAAAGCACAGAGTATACAGAACATGGCTCAGCAGCCACCTGTACAACAGCAAGTACTAAACAATGCCAATGTTTTAGAGGAAAGCTTTGCAAGTACTGATACTTGGAATTGGGCGATGGATGAAAAGAAGGAAAGCATAGCTCCAGCACCCATACCCCCTCCTACTAAACAAGAGAACATTGAACCTGCTACTCTACTGACGCACCCAGTTGGAAATAATGTGGTATCTGAACCTGTCCAGAATAATACCACCAGCCAGCAGGCAGAAGAAGTGAAAACTCTTAGTGACAGAGAAGTGATCAAGGAGCGCTTACCTAATTTAGCTTTAGGCAAGCGGTTTCATTTAGAAAATTTAACCCCACAGTGGTCTATAGAGTCCCAAATGTCCCAAGAGTCTAGTGATGGCCCTCATACATTATCAGAGGGCACCTACAGAAGTGAAAACCAATCCAGAAATTCTGGGGAAAGTCCAGGTCCTAATACAGACAGTTCTAACTTCAACTATGCCCAACCAGGGTTCGATGAGACATACACACAAAACAGTGAATGGTCCAAAAATTCTGATGAACCAACTATAGCTGACGGAACCAATAACATCAGTAGACGAGAGAGCCACGAGGAACTATCAAACTCATTGCAAGAAATGAGCATAGCTAATGATCATAACACTACAAACAGTACACAGGCTCACATAGTAGTAGAATCTAAACATGTACAGGAACATCAGCCGCCGCCGGATATTTCGCCAGTGAATTTTCCACCGCCATTAACTGGCAGCGTTTCTGTGCCGTCGATGTCTATGCCCCCTCCTCCTCCCGCGCCTTTGCAAATGCCTCAGTTGCCTCCTCAGTCATCGCTATCAGCGATCCCAAGGCCACCATCTTCATCATCTACGTCATCATTGCCGGGACTTTCAGGTCCGCCAACGCAGGCCAATCTATTACCTCCGCCAACGTCCTCACCTGCTATGTTACCTCCATCATTGCCGCCACCTTCTAACTCTCAAAACCCGTTCCAACGCGCTGCTCCTTTCTCTCACAAGACTACTACTAAATCCTCATCTGTCCCTCCCCAACCATTCCAGCCCCAAATGACTGGCTCAAACCTAACGTCGCCCACAGTTGTGAGCAAAGTATCACAAAGCAGAGGCCCTGTCGGCTTCGAAGCCAATTTGGAAACTACTCCAGACAATTCGGAGAGACCTGACCAGCCTCAAGTATTGTTCAGACCAATGCCAGTACCTCAATCTATCCCCGATAACATGGAGGTTGCACCTCAGAACGATAGAAACGAGTACCTGCAGACTGCTCACTTGTCTAGCAGTGATTATGGCGAGAACACAGACTTTACTCGTAATTTGCCTCCACCGGGGCTTAGACGAATGGTTGTGGGTCAACAGGAGTCTGAATACCAGAACCTGAATATTTCTGGCGATGAACCTCCGCCCGGGCTAGCTCGGATGGTACCAGGCCAGCAAACCGAAGGCGACAATGCATACAACCAACCTAGCGACAACTACATGGATCGGCATATAGACGGGCAGCTGATGGACAACGCTAACGGTGGTCGTCCTTTTAGACAGGCGGACGGTCAGCAGAATCTTGACAACTATTCCCAGCCCGTCACCGCTCGCGCCAACGACAGAAGACCTGTTGGACCCTTGGGGTTCGACAGAATGGTGCCAGGCGAGCCAAGCAATGATGATTACTCTCAATACCAAGGGTCAAACTACGCGAGTAATGAGCAGAGAGTCGTCACAGGTGTCGACCATGACTTCCCCATTCACATTGAAGCCAGTCCTTCAGATGTTAGAGAACAGAATATGGATGGATCTGACTATACAGAACCAGCTCCGAGGAATATAATTGGTGCGAGGGAAGTACCAAATGAAGTGACGCAAGATTTTTCCGGGCTCGATGAGAGTCAGCGGGAAGTCACTATGGAAGGAGAGAACTTGCAGGATTTGAGTGTCATATCCTCAGCTGATTTAACTTATTCTAGAGAACAGCTAGATGGGGCAGATGTAAACGTTACAGACGGTGGCACAGATAGGAACGAGGCATCTGATTCATTAGACAGACCAGTTACTAGCTCAAGGAAGCAATCGTTGAATCGAGTGCATTCTTCGGGTGAGGATTCAGAAAGAGATAGGGCCTTCAAAGCCTCACCAAGAAGAGATAGGCACAAAACGTCCCGAGATCGAGATCGGGACAGAAATCGGGAGCGCGACAAAGAAGGCAGATATTCTAGAGGCGATAGGAGCGATAGAAAGTATGACAGAGATGATAGGCGACGCGACGACAAACGCACGGATGTAGACAGGAGGGACAGAGATCGAGGAAGGGAGGGAGACGTTAGTCCGGACGCGCGCAAACACCGCCGCAGTACTAGGAGTCGGAAGTACGAGGAGGACGATACGGACTACTATAGCGACAGAGAAAGAGACCGAAGGTTAGTTAAATGTTTCTACAGAGTTTTACTATTGTGTCACTGGTTCTTTGTTAGTTTACTGTAAAAGGATTTAGAACTCCCATCACGTCATCATGCCTTTCATTCACATTTTATATAATGCCGGTTATATTATGAGGTACTTATGGGTTTTTGGGAATGCACCACATCTTTCACCAAGTTTTAGCATCTTTTTAAAGAGACGAAAAGTTGATTGTTTCTTACACGGGAAACCTTACGACCGGAAGTTGGGGTTATATTATCTGCGCCCTCTGTCTTCACCTAAATAACACTGGCTAGAGTATGAATTTGGAGCATAATATGAAATGTATATTGTTCAAGGCGCTACCGTGAAGGTTCGTACACCTCGAAGCCGCCGCGGCCCGACGAGCGGCGCTACAACACGAGGCCGCGCGACTCGACGCGCGACTCGACCCGAGACCGGCCGCGCGAATCGACGCGCCGCGACCGCGACCGATACGAGCGACACTATGCTGATTATAGGGACATTGACCCCTCCCGGAAGTATGGGAACCTACACCGCGAGAGGGAAGACGAGAGGAAACGAGGTCAGTGCCTACGTAAAGCCCTAATTCCACTAGGTCTAACTAGACATTTGTGGCAACATAAAATTAATAGTTTAGTTTGAAATAATTTTCATAAAACTTACATTTACGTCATTACTGTATATGTTATATGAGACAATTGCAAGACTTTAAAAGCATCATTTTCTTTTTTGTGGCTTTTTATGTTCTTACCTGTGTATCATTCCTAGTTCCTACTGTGTATTTATGTATGGTATATTTCCTTCCGACTAACCGACTGAGAACTCTGTATTTATTTTGCAGTGACGTTCTCTACAGATGCAAAGTCTTATGATAGTAGGAGCGAAGGTATAGGTACCCGTCTTGTGCCATACTAACACTATTTGCATGTACTTAACACAGTTTCTAACTGATCTTTTAAACATTGGCGCATTGCTCTCATTCTATTACATGTTGGCTCTAATTTATTCATGAGATTTGAATTTTGTAATAACCTAATGACAGTTTGCTGTGAATTTCAACAAAAAACAAAGATTTAGAAAACGATTGAAAGTTAAACCATGCCAAACATTCTCTTACACATTGCAAGTCAGGCAGCAGAATTGGATTAATTTTACAATGTTCACAATGTAGACAAATGAACGAAGAATGTGTTTATGAATTAATCGTTGTACGTGCTTATATAGATAAAACATTTATTTGATTTACAATATCTCGTCAGATTAGCCCGAATGCTACTTATATTCATGATTACATTAATGTTTACCGGTTTAATTTATAGGTTGATTGTATTCGAGTATAAGAACCGAGGTTTTGAGCAATTTAGATGCTCTTAGTCATGTAAGTAAGATAGTTATGCTCGCTGCGCGGAGTGAAAGGATTAATTCAAAACCCCGATAACGATTGGATTTGCTTCACATTTATTAAAGAACGCGGTCCAATATAAAAAAATATGCCTACACGCAAAATTAAGCTATTTCCAATTGAAAATAAGGTAGCATATTGATAGGATATCTTTATGTTGTTGACACTATTCAACAGAAATATCCAGATGTCAATCACGTCCTATCAACCTGTTAGATTGTGAGTTTTATCTTTTTTGATTTACAAAATATAAGCTCGCTCTACGATTTCATGAAGATGGACAGGATGAAGCCATATATTCCTAAACCAATGAAACTAGTGGTTCGCCCCGAACCCTATCTAAATCCTATGAAACTAGAATAGGGGAAACTCCTTGATCTAAATATTCCTCCTTCAAGTTTCAAAAGATTTGGACAGTGCTAAGATTGCCAAAATGTTCCCCATTGTTACGTTCCCTATTGCCATTTGCTACTGTAATTTGGAGGTTGAACACACGCGATGTAGGTTACCTACTATTCGACTTCAGAAAACATTTAGATAGTCATAGCCTACACAGCGACGCGAGCGAATTGACGAAACCATTTGAGTCGGACTAACCGATGGGGCGTAAACATTACCATTACCCATATAGCCATTTAAGGTAGCCGTTACTAAACTAGTCGACACTTATAAGTCGAAAATGACTTATTCTGGTAACATTTTCTGGTCGGTGACTCGATACAGTTCTGTCGCCACGACTAAAAATGGGGAAGTCTCGACACAGTTACATTTAGTTTTAGAAATGACACAAATCATCGTTCAATAATTAATTCCTTTGTTCAGAACGTTGTTGAGAGTTTGTTATTTGTCAAATTATAAATCAGTTTTATATCTTTCTTAACAGTTAATAATGGTGAAAATTCACCATACACCACATTTTTGGTGGTTTTTGGTGAATATTCGGGGCGATCTACTAGTGATAATTAAATCAAGCAGTGATTCAAGAAAGTGATAGGTCCAGTATGATTGGGTAGGTAGGGTAGACAAACGAATCCAAGTATGCTTCACGTACATTTAGAGCGAGAGGGAATTCATCTTGCTTGTTCTCCTTTTGATTTACCTTATTTTGAACTCTATGTTTATGACCATAGGAGATACGTTTTCGAGTGCATCGCGGCCGGACTCGCGCGAGGCCGGGGCGACGGACGAAGACGCCCCAGATGCGAGACGCAGCCAACCACGGACACGCCGTACCAGGCATCACCGTCCCGATCCGTATTATGATGGTAAGTAGCCAGGCTGTTGTGGACCTTATGTTTATATGCCAATAGGTATAGGAGATACAAGCTATAGTATGAGATACGAAGTTGTCCGTATAGTTCTACTGTTAATTTCTACTAGTAGGAATAAACAGAGAAAAAAATCCATTTACTCCTACTATCTGTAGTATGAATTTTAATTGAACTAAACGGACAAAATAGTTATTTTAGTACTACTAATTTCAGTACAAAATTCAATAGGACTAAACGGACAATACTAGTAGGACTAAATGGACAAAAGTCAAGTATTTGCAAAGTACGATTATTTATTAAATGAGAAATTAACGAAAAAGTATATTGCTAACTCTTAGCTAACCTAAAACATGATAATATGTGGCTTCATTTTATCTCAACGATTCTAAAAAAAGAGAATTAGATATTTGGCCATTGATCAGCATTTTTTGCTGGTTCAAAATATACTGATCATTTATAATACTCTCAATTTTCCTTTTGATCTGCATATTATCATTTTCTATTTGCATGCTTTTTGTTATGTTTAGTGATGCATCCTTTTATAACACGTGTAGTTATTGCATCATGTTTAATTATTAGTAAGCCTCAAATGCCATCCTTCCACATAATTAGTTGTTCTTAAACGTTCCTCACTTTTCATCCATTCCATTGAATGACGTATTCATATTTTTCATAAATTAACTATGTAAAATGCAGAGTTTATGAAATTACCGACCAAGAAGTTTAGACGTGGACAAAAAAGGAATATTTTTTCTGCTGTCCGTTCTGTTCTATCAGTAGAACTCCTCGTAGAACTACACAAACTACATGATATTTTTCTCCGTTCAGTTCTATTCGTAGGACAAAACGGTTTTTGAAATGCGATCTGTCCTACTAGTAGAAATGAACGGATATTTTTCTCCGTTTAGTCCTACTAGTAGAACTGAATGGTAGAACTATACGGACTAATTGTGAGATACGTCCTCGAGTGTGTAGCGGTCGGACTCTCGCTAGGCCATAGCCAGGTCGGACGACACCTTATGCATACCTACTTGGACGTTCTGCTACACAGGCATTTTGTTAGTTGGACGTTATAGGCTACATTGTAGCCTATAACGTCCAACTAGCAAAATGGCAGGCGATGCTTTACGAGCATGTAGCCGCTACATGCTCGTAAAGCATCGCCTGCCTCTCTCCCTGTATTGTCTATCAAGAGAAGGTTACCGTTAGGGCGCTTACGCCCTTTCGTACGCGAACGAAGTTTGCTTCTATTTTGATTATTATTTCATCTAACTCCATGAAAGCAAACTTCGTTAGCGTACAAAAGGGCGTAAGCGCCCTACCGGTAACCATCTCTTAATAGGGTTTGTTTCACTCATAAACTCTTTTGCATTGAAACTCTCTGTTGCATGAAGATTGACTTTACTGAAAATAAAAGTGATACAAGAGTTCCTAAAATAGTTGATTCTTGTTTTGTTGGTGTTTTTTAATATGACCAGTTTATGGGAAAATATTTCCAATATACATACATTTCGACCTATTTTTGTATAGTATAGATTATTGTTCGTAGTCGGGCGATAGTTTTTGAAGTGGAGACATGTTAATTTGTGTTACAATGAATGCGTTGAGTAAATAGACGCTTTTCTCGCAGGCTACCAGGACCCGTACGCGCTGCAGCGGCAGCAGTACGAGTACTACGAACAGCTGCGTGTGACGGACCCGGCCGCCTACATGCTGATCTATAAGCAGCTGATGGCGGGCCACGCGCCGCCCGCGCCGCGCGACGTGCCGCGCGCGAGGCACTACGTTGCAGGCGAAGGTACGACATTGCAATCGAGTATTCGCCAGAGAGCTGATTCTAAGTTTTTACAAGCAATTGACACGGACCTATGGTGTAGTGTAACACGAATTTGTATGAAAAATTAGGTTCACAGAGTGTACGCTAGGGGCGCTCATCGGCGTCGCTATACAAAATCCTTGTTGCACTACACCATACGTCCGTGTCAATTGTGTGCTAAGACTACTTAGAATCAGCTCTCAGTCCGGGGAGTTGGGCCTCGCTGTCACTGCAACTCGTCTAACAAAAAAAACTCTGAAATCAACCGGTGATACGGGACAGCGGACAAATCAGCCGTGCCGTGGCGTGTCCGGCCCCCTTCGTATCATCCCGTGCATGTGGTCAAAGAATACTGCGATCATCATCAATCCAAGCCAAATGCCAGTCTATGGGGGAGGCCTACCCCAGCAGTGGACTTCTAAAAGCTGCTACTGTTGATGATGATGGTAATAGAAAGATTTAATCCTAACCTAGTAGTAATGCTATTTCATTGATGTATGAAATTGTAATGCTGATGATTATAATCGGCCTGAAATAAAACAACCGACATGTAACTTGATAAAAACTCCACAGGTTTTAGAAAGCCAACGATCAATTAATTAACTTTAGTTATAACTAAAGTAGTAGTAGGAATCCCTGAGTCGTGGGTGTCAGGAACTACGAGTACCATGGTACCACAACACCCCGACCCGGAACAGATATTTGCAGACAATGTAAACATTTGTCCCGCAGCGGGAATCGAACCCGCACCTCTTGCGTCTCAGTCGGTCTCCTCACCCACGCTACACCACGGTGAGGTCGTCAATTATTGTAATAATTTATATGGATTTATATGCCAGTAGTCAAGATTGGACCGTAGCCCAAGACCTAATCAATCGTGACAAGGTGATATGGGCCATAAACAGCTTCCTTCCCTTCAAATCAGCTGGGCTTGACGGGATATTCCCGGGTCTGTTAAGATGGAGCGGCGATCTGCTAGCCGACTATCTTGTTAATATCTTTAGAGCCTGTGTCGCCCATCGCTACGTACCTCGGAAATGGAGGGAAGTGAAGGTAGTATTTATACCAAAACCGGGTAGGAGCGACTACACTTTGGCAAAATCTTTCCGGCCTATAAGTCTTACATCGTTCCTCCTTAAAACTCTTGAAAAACTATGCGACCAGGAAATAAGAGGAAACGCTCTCTTGCACAAGCCCCTACATCCACAACAACACGCCTATAGCAAAGGCAAATCCACAGAATCCGCACTTCACAGCGTAGTATCACGTATTGGAGATGGACTAACCACAAAACAACCAACTCTGGGCGCCTTTATAGATATCGAAGGAGCGTTTGACAAAACCTCATTCACTAGCATACACCAAGCATTGGAGGAGTATGGCGTTGCTCCAACGCTAGCAGAGTGGATAGACAATATGCTGAAATACAGAGCTATACAGTTCACAGTCAACACAACTACCAGAGGCATAGTGGCCAGAGGCTGCCCACAGGGTGGTGTTCTCTCGCCACTTTTATGGAATATAGTCGTAGACGAACTCATCCGGAAACTGAATGGCCGCGGGCTATTCACGGTGGGATACGCAGATGACCTTGCTATTCTCGCGACCGGATGCTTCGAGAATATCCTATGCGACCTCATTAGCTCTGCCTTTAGAACAATCGAAACCTGGTGTACAAGCCATGGTTTATCAGTGAACCCTACAAAAACTGAACTCATTATGTTCACACACAAGAGAAACTTAGGAAATCTGAGACTCCCGAAGCTATTCAACACTGAAATAAGATTAACCAACGAAGTCAAGTATCTAGGGGTCATACTGGATAATAAGCTGCTATGGAATAAGCACCTTGACCATAAACTGCAACGAGCATGTGCAACTTTCTTTCCATGTAGCAGGATGCTCGGGAAAACTTGGGGGCTTTCTCCAAAAATAACATTGTGGCTATACACAGCCGTAATCAGGCCGACACTTACATACGGAGCAATTGTATGGTGGACCAGAACTGAACTAAGCACCGTAATTACTAAGCTGCAGCGATTTCAGAGACTCGCATGCTCTGCAATCACGGGCTGCATGAGAACAACACCGACAGCCGCCCTTGAGACCATTCTGGGCCTACCCCCGCTCGACTTCTTTATACAGCAGGAAGCAACCATGGCCGCTATCAGACTCAAACACCTAGGATTGTGGGGAAATACTAGGAGTCTGCACGCATCCATTCTAAACCGAGCGATAACTTACGAACCGCTGCTAGCCGCCCCGTGTGATAAGATCCCTAAACAACACATATTTCAAAAACACTACCACATACAACTATACGAGGACCAAAGAGATCAATCAGGAATCAGCGAGGTCCGTGTCTACACTGATGGCTCAAAAACTATACAGGGAACAGGCGCTGGAATACACTCGCTGGATCTCAACATTAACATATCATTGACACTAGGCACACACAGTTCCATTTTCCAATGTGAATGTGTGGCCATTACCGAAGCTGCCACCGCAATGAACAGGAGAGGGATCACAGACTACAATGTAAGGATCCTCTCCGACAGCTCAGCAACACTCAGAGCTCTGGAGAGCCATAGCTGCAACTCCAAGCTCGTTTACGAATGTCACCAGGCCTTGGAGAGAATCGCCATAGGAAACAAGGTGACTCTACAATGGATAAAGGGACATAGCGGATCACTGGGTAATGACGCCGCAGATGAGCTGGCTAGAAGAGGGTCGGGAACAACCACAGAGGGCCCATCTCCATTCCTTCCTCTACCCTTTTCTCAGCTACGCACTTGGATGCGGCTTCGCACCCTAAACCAACACAACGAACGTTGGGCACGGACCACGGACTGCAGACAGTCAAGAGCAGCCCTTCCGGCTGTCTCACCACGACTCACGCGTCGTCTACTCAACCTTTCAAGACCAGACCTTCGTACCATCGTGGGGACACTCACTGGCCACTGTCTCCTGAACAAACACCTCTATAACATCGGAGCCACAGACAGTCCACTCTGCAGGGGGTGTCTGAGCGAAGAAGAATCGGCTGCCCACGTAGTCCTGGAATGCGTGGGAGTAGCAGCTCAACGTGAACAAATCCTCAACAACCCGAGGTCACTCCGCGAAGCCTGCGAAGACCCCAGGAAGCTTCTGTGCTTCTGGACGGAGTTAGGCTGGCTAACTATCTAGCCAGTTAACCCTCACGCATAATGGACCATACATAGAGTTCGAATGCGGAAAAGGGAGTTCTTTAACATTAACATTAACATTATTATGGATTTATATGATCGATACTCCGTATCGAGTTACTGTGATGTGATCACAAGAGGTCGCCAATTGCTTATAATCTTACTAGCTTGTGTATACTGCAGGTTACACCAGCTTAGGGTATGAGGGTGAGCGAGGCAGCGTCCACTCCGGCCGCTCCAGCGCCACCGGCCACAAGGGGAATGATACGTAAGTGTTATTCACATAACGTTCTAATTACATTGTACACACACTGTCTTTGTGCACACGCCATTGCAAAGATAAAGCTTGAGTGCGTTTTAAATGAAATACACGGCGTGGATTATGTTTTACCCTTTTTGGTTCTTTGGGACGATCAGCCCCCCTATTCTCTAACTGAGAGTGACTAACGTTTGACAAGTAAAATTACCATCTATTGCTCAAAATTATCATTAAGAATTGTCAGTTGATGGTCATTTTACTTGTCAAAACGTTAGTCACCGAGTGACTTTCAGCTAGGGAATAGGGGGGCTGAGCCCCGATTCTCGTAATTATTGAACACTAAATTCACAAATTAATCTCATCTTAGTTAACTGTCACGTCTGTCACTGCGTGCGTAGACGTAGTAACTATCACTTAATCTTTGCCTGCATATGTTATCTTTCTCGCTCTAACAAACGCCTTTCTGAGCGACAGAAAGGTTGATGACTCATCGAAAGAAGACCGAGATGAGATTATATTGTAAATGTCTTTTCACCTCTGATAAGATTATGATGAGAATGTTCTGAATGCCGTCAAACACTCATGAAATACAAAACGTAAATAAAAGGGGTTAAAGTAGGAAGTTGCTGTTTTAACGTAGTATGACATTCTTTTGTTTGACTTTCAATTGTTTTAACATTCACAATTTCATTTAAAAGATAAAGATAATTTTATTTGTAAACAAAAAGACCTAAAAAAATAAAGCAATTTACAAATACGACTTTCGACGTGGTTTTAACGTATCAAATACAGCTCGCAATTTCATTACTGCTTTTGGAGAGGATACGACACACTGTGCGTTTTTTTGTTTAATCGCTTTCATGGTGGAAACTTCGATTTGAAGAATGAACCACGAGGAAGACCAGGCACTAAGTTAAAATGAAAATTTCCCACAAGGAGAAATGTTTTGGTCTCAAGAAGCGGTTCAAATGCCTTCATAGATTTTGTAGAGAGAGTTCTATCGCAAAGGCATAAATGATCTTACCTCAAGATGACAGAAATGTATAGATAATGAGGCTAAATAAATATAAAAATGAAATAGTGTTTGAATTTTTCAATATAAAACGGCAATTTTATACTTGAACCCCTAATATTTAATCTTGAGGCGCAGACTGAGACAAAAATAATTGTAATACATTTATTTGGCTTTAGCAAACTGTTCATCTCAAAACGGTATCATGTGCATCGGTACGGTAGGGCTTAGTCTGAAGTATTGCCATATGTGTAAATAAAATCTTTTAGAAAATCATAAGAAAAGGAGAGTCAATCAACACAATTATTAAACGTTTAAATTAGGTAGGTAGTAAGTATGTTTAAGTACCTTTCCTTGTGCTTTGGAAATCTATGAGATCGCAGCTCTCCACATTGTACGATGTTGGCGCACAATCGTATACCACACGCACGAGGGAGTACCTCAGGCATCGCGGGCAGCCCCCCTTGCCTACGCAGGGCAGGGGGGGGGGGGACCGGGGACGCCGCTCTCCACACCCCAACCCATCGATGCTCTGTCGAGACGGCTGAGTTACACCACTATTAGATTTTATTACACTTATGGTATTGCACTCGTTCTCTCGACTACAGAATAACTATTCGATTTTTGTTCTTTTGCATGGTGATGAGAGTTTGTTAACAAGTCCGCAAGGGGCGCTTATCGGGGTTCCCATACAAAACGCACATTTCGACCGACAATTCGGCAGTCTGGACAACGAGTGCTAAAAGTAGACTAGGTCCTTAGTATTAAGTCCCATCAACTGTCATTGGATGAATCTAACCAAATCATTAGGATGTTATCAAACTAAGTTAAGTGATCATTGAGCACATCTAAAATTGTACATTTGCTTCAATTCGAAAGATAATTGGGACATGTTTTGCGAGTGGCTTCCCTCTAACGTTCACTGACAGTGCATACATTTAGATAACATCTTTTGAAGTTCTTCTTAATTCACATTGGTATCAATTATGTGCATAATTCTCTAAATTTAAACTATGCTAAAATTATCGCGGTCTCTTTTATTTCAGTCTATTAGAAAGAGCGCGGGTTAATTTTAGCACACTTTTAATTAGGTAATACTGCACAGAATCGCTTCCAATTTAGCATCCAAACATGTGACAGTACGCATGTTAGATGTTCGCTTGTCGCAACTAAAGTATGGAGATTGTCTATCGACCCTGATCGCCTTCAAGAGATGTTATTTATCGTTTGAGTGCTGAGCTGAGTGTGACATGGCATGGTGCGTGTAGGTTCTACGTGTATCGACATGACACTGCGTCACTTCGAGACGCGCCTTCGCTGCGCACCGATGTATCCGACAGGTTAGCCACCGAGTGCAGACGACGCGGTCAACTTAACTGCAGTTCGATAGTTACCTCTCGCTCTGATTCGACTCTCTGTCTCTGTCGATGTGTCAAGTTAACTTGACCGCGTTGTAGCTTGCGCTGAATGCATAGCTCTCATAAGGGTAGTTTGGGTGACGGTGTTTTTGTTCCTAGGTTTTAGTTCGGTTTTGAATATGTTATGGCTTGTTTGGAAACTGCTTCTTAATAATTCCATCATCATAATCATAGCGCACTAACACCATGTGTCTCGGTATTTTCTATTCACAGTCGGTATTCTTTGCGACGTGCACTGAGTCCTAAAACATACTTGTTCTTACATCGTCGGTCATAAGGCCCTGTTCAGGTCCACCACACCTCAACCTGCTCACTGACATAACGCAGAGTGAACAAGACGACGAACGAACGAAGCATTTCCTAACTGCAATGATCAATGTTTGTTCTATCATTGATCTGTTTATTGATTGAGTAGAAACAACATCGTAGCTATGGTTGGTATATCTACAGATAGGTCAAATTCACATAAAGAATGTTGTATCAGAATAAAAATATAATTATGTAGTAAGTATTTATATTATATTTATGATCTGGTTGTATATTGTTGCAAGGTTTGTCTTGTATTGTTTGTTGTGTTAATGTTTTAATGCTGTTGTAATGAATGTCACTAATAGACACCTATGTCTAAAGCAGCGCCGCTATTTTCCTCTGTTTATGCACGTGCTTACTAAAATGTTATTAAAACGAAATACTTCAAATTAAAATAGTACCCTTTAGATTTATAAATAGCCGTGGTAGTCCCAGCCTAAGAATAGGACTTCTCCAAGTGGATGTCGTAAAAGGCTACTAAGGGATTACGCCAAGAGAAGGGCAGCAACATCCACCTGAGTACTTAACACCAAACTGCGATCACCAATCCGCCTGCCAAGCGTGGTAATTATGGCAAATTCCCCCCAATGCACGCTATAGGTGCTATGGGAGAGGCCAAATCCAGCAGTAGATGTCTACCGGCTGATAAAGAGATTTATAAAATCCTCTAATACTGTTAAGCTAAAACCATAGAAAATTCACATATTCGAAAAGGAAAAGAAAAGTTGCAAAATAGTCACTGGGCAAACTTACTGATTTGTATATCATCTGTTCTCTATTTAAAATCTTTTACATTTCCAAATTCGTTGTACAAGTCGGTTCTAATGAAACGTGTTGTGTCCGCAGGGACCTGAACACGGACGCGTCCCTGGGCCTGCAGCTGGACGAGTCCACTGTGCGCTCTGAGCGCATGACGCCATTCCGCTTCTCCACAGCTCACATCAAGGTATGCCTTCATCTCATTAATATCTGGCGAGCCATCAAATGTTGGGAGATGATGATACTGGAACCAAATTTTGGCTGTGTGTGCTACATTAAAAAAATCCGATTGATAATCCTAATCTTAAATACCATTTATCTTATTCCATTTGATAAATTTCAATTTAAAAAATTGGCAATCGAGAACGAATCTAGGGCGAACATTTTGACAGTCTTGGCAATTAAAACTGTCAAAACGATCGCCTCAGTTGCTCTCCACTCCATTGCCATTTTGGTACCGTAATTGGGGGACTAGTCTAACCATAATCTTCTACCCGATGAGTTAACTATGGTTGTTGTGACCATCAGGGTTGAGTTAACTATGGTTGTTGTGTCCACTAGGGCTGAGTTAACTATGGTTGTTTTGTCTACTACGACTGAGTTAACTATAGTTGTTGTGTCCACTAGTGCTGAGTGTACTATGGTTGTTGTGCCCACCAGGGCTGAGTTAACTATGGTTGTTGTGTCCACTAGGGCTGAGTTAACTATGGTTGTTGTGTCCACCAGGGCTCCATTGGCACCCGCGACATCGTGCTGGTGGCGCCTTCTTACCCGGTGGACGGCAGTCCGGCAACCGTCCAGCTGCTGTCGTTGGCGGCAGCGAGCGCGCCTGACCCCGCCGCCGCAGAGCTCATACACTCTCCTGGACCCCTTGTCAAAGGTAACGCACTCGATAAAGGAAACTAATCTGGAAAGAAATCTCATACAGTAAAAAAAACATAGAGGTTATCTTCAGACGGTAGATGTTGACTGCTGGGCCATAGGCCTGCTCCATAGAATGCTTCGACAAACGGACTTGCGCCGCCTCGTTCCAGCTACTTCCTGCTACCTTTATTCCCCAACACAATCTGTGAGCTCAACTGAGACATACAAATGTGAAACTCGAGTCTGAAATCGTACTCGCGGTTAAGCTAGGTTTACTTTATTAGTTTTGTTTTTCATCCGCAGGTGTGACACACAAGAAAAGTGTGATAGAATATTGCATGGTGCGCGTGCGGAACGCGTCGCGAGAGGGCGCGCGTGACGTCATCGGATACGTACTTGTTTGGGAGTTGCTGGCTCTCATGTTGCGACAGAACGGAGTATGAACTTTTGATTATAAATAATAAAAAAGTAGATTTTACTTTTCTTTTGGATATAGTTTCATATTTTTGCCACGCTATTTTAGCCCTTGCTGGAAAAGTTTGCTAAAGAAAATATTAAAAACATATTATTGAGATTTCCATAGCTTTCACTCGAATCCACACAAGTGTGTGGATCTTGAAAAGAAATGGGTATTTTTTTGTTGTAATTACTTCTCTACTAACACTCCCGAAATCTAAAATGATTATTAGTTTGCGATTTTGGTCCCAAATATTTTAGGAGGAAATGGCGTGTGTGGCGTGTGTGACCGACGAACGGACACAAAAGTGATTCCATAAGTAACTTTCGTGAATTATATCATTCATTTTGTAAAACGGGAAATTTTCACGTACCAATATGGTTGGTGTTGGTGTGTTGGTGCTTCCACCAACATATCGGTACGTGAAAATTTCCCGTTATACAAAATGAATGATTCCATTTCCCAATTTTGATGGGAACTCTTTATACACTAGTAAGTTTGTGTGTTTGTGCAGGTGGTGGTGGGCACCGACATCGCAGAGCTGCTGGTGCGTAACAGCCGCGAGCTCTCGCACAAGCCGGCGCCGGCACCGGCGTGCAACAAGAACGGCCGCGCCGACTCGTCGATGTCCGGCTCGCTGCACGACGCATCGCGGCGCAGCTCGTCGCCGCCGCTCTCCGGCGCACACCAGAACGACTACTCACTCTCGGAGACCATGGGTGAGAACGCTATTTGTGCCTAACCAAATATTGCACCTGCGGGGGTATTGCCTATCAAACTGGTAATCGCTTTTGATTACAATTTTGAATAATTATCACTAGAAACGGGATATTTACCATAATTTTTGAGCCTTATTGATTCCTGATATTTCGGCACAGTTTCATGCGCCATGATCACGGGTAAACTGAAGTCTTTGCGAGTAGATTTATTGTTATTGGTAGCCGTAACGATCTACCCTCTTTCTTACTCTTTTTTTACGAACGCCTACCATCAGTTTCATTGTCACACTTAACTCCATCTCGACACACCACACTAACGGTATCCTACACATTCTCACCACAGTATTCCAGACTCTAGACAATTGAAAACCATCTTCTCTATTGAAATTCCTGTGTTTACAATTTTGCAGTACATTGCGCCGCGTGTTTTAGCCTCTTTTCCAAGAGCAGAAATATTTGAAACATAAAGCGCAATGTACCGTATAATCGTATTCAAAAGCGATTACCAGTTTGATAGACAATACTGGGGCTATATAGGAACGAAACTCGTTTTGCAATTGTACGTAGGACGATAAGTGACAACATCGTGCGTGAGTTAATTGCCTCGTCTTCGAAGGCTGAGAAAAGAAACATGGTGAATTCAGCCCTCCAATTACAGTAGCAAATGGAAATGGGGATCGCATCAAAAGGGATCATTTTGGCAGCCTTAGCGCTATCCAAATCTTATGAGGAGAAACTTCTTGACCTAAATATTCCTTCTTTCAAGTTTACAGCAAAAAGGATGGAAGGCTGGCGTGGAAGGCTGTTAAAGTGATCCCCATTGCTATTTTCTACTGTAATTGGGGGGCTGGTCTGCACAATCTTTAATCAAGAGTGTATAATCCTCAGTAGTGGGAACGTGAGAAATTGACTGATTGTTCTGTATGTTATGTTGTATTTTAGGTGTGGAGTCCTTGGGGTCGCCCTGCGTGGACGAGAAGGCGGCGCTCGACAAGTTCCGCGAATACTTGTTGTACGGGAACCGGCAGGAAGCGCTAGGTGAGTACTTGGGGTCGCCCTGCGTGAAACAGCAGGAGACGCTAGGAAAGTTGTGCAAACTCCAACATTCTCAATCCCTATAAAAGGCGTATGTCTGTATGTACATCTATAATTCGATTTTCATTGGATAAGTTTGAATGTGAATTCACCATCGTGTCCATATACCCTATCGGCCTTATTTCAAATTATGGTTTAAATCTGAGTTTAGACTAGGCCTACCAGTCTAGGCTTAAATATAAACCTTTGGTATATATGACTGTAATGAAAAAGCAAATGGGTTTGTTTTCCTAAAGCAACTCTCGAGCTAGATAGTCCGAGCTCATGTCAAAACCTCTCTATCTCTAGTTTTTTAAAACCCAGGCAGTCCCCTAGTTTAGCAATGGTCTACAAATTGACAGTTGATTGCTTCTTGGAGGCTTTGGAGGTAAGAATTTTGACATCTCAATTGTGAGGAGTAATTTTAGTTTATAAGATGATTCAAAATGATCCTTGTGATTTCAATGAATAAAAATCTTTTAATTTGATTTTGATTTGATATGACACTTTCATACAGGATCAGTCTGTTTGACACTTTGGATATAGTAGGTATAGTTTGGTATAGTAGCGCGAGAATTGATTTCGGAAAACAAACCATCTGCTTTCATATTAAAGTCGTATATGCTTCATGTCGATATTTAAGCCTAGACTGGTACGCCTGGTTTAAACTCTGATTTAAACCATGTTTTATAATAAGGCCGTATATGTCGATAGGTTTTAGACTAGGACTTCTTAACTGTATAAATATGTATTGTTTGTAATCGTTTGCAGAATGGGCGATGAGCAACAATCTGTGGGGGCACGCCTTGCAGCTAGCCGCGGGCAGCGAGCGGCGAGTGCGCGCCGCGGTCTCGGCCAGGTTCCTCGCCGCGGTGCCGCGCACCGACCCGCTGCACACGTTGTATGCCACGCTGAGCAACACCGCACCGCCGGCTGCTACCGTAAGTTCTTGCAGCAAATGGATTTTTAATCTAAGAGCACAGTTGTTCTATCTCACGAAGTCCGCTCAGCCCTACCCCCAAACAGTACACAGTTAGACACACAGTTTACAGTAGCAAATGGCAATGGGGAATGCAAAAATGCAGATAATTTTGGCAGCCTCAGCGCTGTCCAAATCTTTTGAAACTTGAAAGGAGGAACATTTAGCTCAAGAAGTTTCTTCTATTCAAGTTTCATAAGATTTAGATAGCGCTAAGGCTGCCAAAATGATCCCCATGTTGCGTTTCCCATTTCCATTTGCTACTGTAATTGGGTGGGCTGGTTGTAGGTAGTGAAATGGACCGATAAGCTAATAAATAAATGTGTGCGTAAACGTAGAAACAAAATCTTATTTTTTTTCTTTTATTTTATATTAATGTATTTTGTAGAGAAAAATATAATATGAAAATAGATTGTAATAAATAAAAACAAACACTTAGATAGTACATATTACACAGTACATAGTTTAATGTGATTTATTCACTATATGATAAATAATGCCCATGATATTTGGTACTGACTAACACGACATACGATTTTTCTTATATTTCCTGTTTGTTTGCGTGCAGTGCGTGTCCGAGGAGAAGTGGGGCGAGTGGCGCACGCACGCCGCGATGCTACTGGCCAACTCCTCCGCGAGACCGGAACAAGACGCGCGGACTATCACCACACTGGGTCTGTATACGTATGACATTGTTATTATCAAGACAAAATACTTTTTGTAATAAGAAAATAGCTGTGTTATGCTTTTACCTTTATAGGGTTATTTGGAGATGAATGAAAAGTCTGGAAGTTCACTTATGTTGGTTATACTTATACAGTAATGCTTTATTAAATGGTTAACCACTAAGGTAAAAGTATCCTAAGGGGCAGGCCCTTTATTGGCTAACGAACTGATAATCGCTTTCGATTCCGATTTTACAGTACATTGCGCTTTATGTTTTGAATATTTCTGCTTGTGACAATAAGCTGAAGCATGCGGCGCAATGTGCTGCGGAATCGTATTTGAAAGCGATTACCAGTTTGTTAGACAATACTGGGGCTGGTGTCTAATTATGGTGATGATTTACGGTTTGGATGATACACTGGTATTGGGCACAACGTTCCTCAATTGCTGTGTTTGTTGAAAACTTGAACACTTTCATTTGTTAAGGATGATGACTATAGGCCTTCAATCTGCAAGTTATTATTCATTTTAAAACTGTTATAGGACTGTAAAGACGCTATTTTTATGTAAATAATGAGTGAGTGAGCTTGAAACGTATCTGGTTGGTTTTGAAATAACTGGAATACAACACAGATGGTTTTCTGCAAATGTATTGAACGATTCTGCAATGATGGTCACTGATTGTGGAAGTTGTCTTCTACAAATCTGGATAGTCCGGTGATGTGGATATAACGTTCACCTTGGGCGCGTCCTACGTGGAAAAGTCTCGTGTGCCTGTAAGTTCACCGGCACGCATTTTCTTTAAAGGCTATATCAGATGCGTATGCAGCACGTAACGTAGACACGCGCATCTCTACGTATGTAGAGATGTATGTGCACGTCACGCAAGCGGAGTGCTATGTCTCATACAGATTCATACGTTACAACGTCATGGTACGACGTGGTACGTACGCAGCCGGTGTGCTGTAACCTTAAACCGGAACACGCACTGCAACATTGATGCTTGGCAGAACTGTCGTAACATACACGTGACAAAGTGATTTGCCAACAGGTGACAGCTTGGCAACTCGCGGACTGACGTACTCGGCCCAGTTCTGCTACGTGTCGGCTGGCGTGCCCTTCAGCCGCCATCCGCTCGCCCCCCTGCCGCCCAGTGCTTTGGCTAGCGGGTCCCCCCCGCGCCTGGCGCTGCTGCTGGCGGAGCCGCGGCCGGCCACGCTGACGCAGCTGGCGGCCACGAGAGCCATACTCGCGACGGAGATATTCGAATATGCGAAGAGTCTGAACACAGATTACGTCATAACTGAGCTGCAGGTAATACACTCGTTACATTGTCATTTCGTGACAGCTCCGTAGCTTACTCTGTTTGAAATCTTGATCTGAAATAAATATATTAGATGAGAGAGATTTCTAAAATATTAAAATATCAATCATCGTTAGCTGTGGTAGTCTCAGCCTAAGAGTAGGACTCCTCCAACTCCTCCTGAGGATGTCATAGAAGGCGACTAAGAGATTACGCCAGGGGATGGTCAGCAGCATCCACCTGAGTACTTAACACCAAACTGCGATCACCAATCCGCCTGCCAAGCGTAGTGGTCCAGTGCTCAGTGGATAATTACCGATTGATTAGTATTATGTATGTTGTTGTAGGTGTTCAAACTGGTGGCCGCGTGCCGCCTGGTGGACGGCGGGCAGTACGCGCGCGCGCTGGCCTACGTGGAGACGGCGGCGCGGGCGGTGACGCGTGCGCCGCGCCACTACTCGCCGCGCCTCGTGCGGGCGCTGGCCGAGCTTGCCGACAGGTACATTCATAATAATTGTAATTTATTTAATTTATCAGATTACATTATAGGCATTAGGATTAATTTTTGCACGCTTTGATGAGGCAGAATGTAATGGACCATTTTTATTTTTTTACTTTTCTTAACAACTATTGTACCTACATTCCTGCGAATAAATGATTATGATTATGAATAAATTTATGGAGACGGCGGCGAGAGTGGTGACGTGCGCGCCATCTGGGATCCGCAAGCAGATCATAATCTACCTTTGTACCATATTTTGGTCCAGCCATCATTGTTTTTATAAACAATATCAGCTATGCAGACGACATGGTGCTGTTGTGTCCATCGATTGGCGCTCTCAGAAGACTCCTGGGAATGTGAGGAGTACGCTCTTGAATATGGCCTGCTTTATAATAGTAGGAAGAGTGAGTACGTGGTCTTCAAGGCCGCCGGTAAAGTTCCCGAGGTACCAGTTATTGAGCTTGACGGAGCCGAACTAAAACGGGTCTACAAGTTTAAGTATGACCTTGATGACCAGGAGGACATAGAGAGGGAGCGTAGGGCATTAGCGGTCAGATGTAATAAGCTGGCACGCAGGTTTTCTCGTTGCAGTAGGCAAGTGAAAATAACTCTCTTGAAAGCCTGCTGCCAATCTTTCTACACGAGCAATCTGTGGTTCAGTTATTATAAATATTTTATTCATAACTCACTTAAAACATTGTTATGTTTTGCAAAGTAAATGCAAAGTAAGTGCAATGTGTGACCTACGTCATACATTTGATTTAATATGATTAGTTTGTAATGAGGGGTTTTCACGGCCGTTTCATATCATGCTTTCAGCGTTGAAAATAGATGGCGCTGCTCTGTTACGTAACTGTCAAGTGTCAAAATAAAGTTAAATGTCAACATCAACAACGTATTTATTTTGGCTTACTTCTAAAAACATCACGAAATCACTAGCGCACACTCAAGAAGCAGACACAAACAGAATATCATGACTAATAGCCACAGACTAGTTAGATAATAGCTTAGTACGCGTACACCACAGATAATACATTTGACAATCTTGGCATTTACAGTTGAGTCAGCGCCATCTATCGAACCAGTTTGAACTACTTTTTTTTTAATCGAAGTTGAAAAGCCCTCATTAAATGATTATTCTTATTTGTAAGGCTGAAGTACCACGACCCCGCGCTGGGCTCGGACGGCACGGTGGTGGGGGGCGAGGAGGGCGCGGAGAGCGGGGAGGGGTCTCCCAGGCACCACCAATGGCTGGACGACGTCAAGAACTTAGCGCACACGCTGCAGGTAACACCATCATCATTCATCAGCCAAGCGTTCGCTGCTGGGCGAGTCCTCATCCATCAGCTTGGAAGGCGGATTGGTGATCGCAATAGTCAATAGTATTTATACATGAACAGTTGCATGTGACTCGATTGAAATTAATTGTAATTTATTGTCCAATTCTCACATCTTGCACTCCTGTGGCGCGATTACGTAACTCTGTCGCTATTGGTTTCAATCGATTTCAATTCTGATTCTATTCGAAATGACGCTTTTGCGACTACCCAATTTACGCATTTTGCTTACAAAGGTTAATTGCAACAAGACTGCGTAAATTAGGTAATCGTATAAACGTTATTTCAAATAGAAACAATATTGAAACAGATTGAAATCAATAGCAACAGAATTACGTAATCGCCCTCCTGCTCATACTCTACACAAGTGTCAGTGTCGTGCAGGACTTAAATTGTAAAGGCCGCTATATCTTTAATTGGTTTTTCTTCTGTTGTTTCGATGGTCCTTGATTAAATTCTGATGGAGGAGTACCCCTCGTTAATGAGATTGCATGTACGTGTGTGTTGTAATAGCCTGTGTGGTGTGTGTGTGTGCGTGTGCGCAGGTGGAGAGCGCGTCGCAGCAGGGCACGCCGCAGCATGTGCACGTCGAGCCCGTCCAGAACCAGCACTCTTGGGGAGATCAGGTCAGTATACTTATTACATGTCGGTCTTCAACTTAAAGCTGAGGTGTAACACGATCGTCAGCCTCTCCCATCTAACTACAGAGGGCCTATTACGAGTTTTGCAATGCAACAATCACTTTGCGAGTGATCTCTTCTGTGCCGCGCAGTCGATAGAAACAGCACAGATTCATAAATTCTTGCAATGCAAACCTCGTAATAGGCCTCTGTACTACGACTCTGCAATTTTCGTTCGTGACGTCGCTTTTTCACTCATTTTCAAACATATTTCTTTGTTCAAAACAGAGATCTCTATAATTTCAAAACACTGTTTTCTAGTTTTGTTGTTGGTAACTCTCTTGGCTAATGCCAGTGGACTATCCGCGACGTAAATTCAAGATCGACTCGGGAGAGAATACCATCTATTTAAGCTAAAATTATCGAAAAAGCTTTGAATCGTTCAATTTTCGGTCACGTTTCGATATAATCACATTACCGTGTTGTATTTTAAGTCAGGAGAATACCATTTCTGACATTTAAGACATCGACACTAGATCGGAACGTGATCCGAACTTTATTTTGACTAATTTTGATTACGACAATTGGGCCTCAGGACTATTATAATGTATGATACTGTTGGCTTGTTCAAGTAGTCTTCAATGTAGGTATAGACGTCTCCATAGATATCCTCACCCTTATCGCTTTCTGTTCCAGGCGCAACAATACCAACAGACCCCTAACCAAACGTACGTCGAACCGGAGGAGACGCCCGACTACTCGCAATACTACCAACCGACACCCGCTCCCCAACCAGCCCATCCTGCGGACCAACCGACCCTGCTACCTGCGGACCAACCTGCCTCGTACCAACCGAGCCAAGTGACGGACCAGCCAGCGCCGCCATACACTGAGCAGTACTCGGGCCCTGGCGCTGACGAGCCGGCGCAGTACCAGTACGCGGACTGGACGCGGACGGAGGAGACGCACTCGCAGTCCTACGGCGACCCGTACTGGCACGGAGACAACACCTACAATTATGCGGAGGTACGTGCTTTTGAGAGCGGTCGAGCGAGGACCGTATGGTTAGCGGAATCGACAACCGTCGGGGAATAAAAGTTCTCAAATGGGTAGTAGGAAGTCGGTGGCACAAAAGTTGTCGTGGCATTCTATATCTATGGGGGCCACTGCTCAGCAGTGGGCAGTCTACTAATACTGACTGACGAGGATGAAGAGCGAAGTGGAAAAAAAAATTGTTGTCAAAACCATCGTTTTATTTTGAAGTTACAAAAAATTCTTATCTCAATGTAGCTCTGCTTCGCTCTTTCTTAGACGAAGGTCGTATTTAATTTTGTAGTTTATCGAGTAAATAGATGAATGCGTGTGTTTATTACGGAAATACTATTGAATGTATATTTGTCGTTATTTCACATTTTCTTTATAAATCACGAAACTTACATAAAACATAGTCCCACGTGTAACTCGCGCCGTTGACCAGTGGCAGAGGTGGGTCGGCGCCTTTTATGACGTAACAATTTGAAAGTAAAAGGGCCGAAGCATCTTTGCCTCGCTCCCCGTGGCTACTTCACGCATGCCGGCGCGCGGCGGCACGTCCACGTGCTCCCACGAGTCTGCTGCGGTGAGCCCGCGCGGCATGTGTGTAGAACCAACTTATTTTAATGGATCAGAAACGAGCTAAATCCCCTTCGTGTAGTGTGTTAATTGTGCTAAGATCGTGTGCTAACGGTGTTGTGGGGCGCAGGCCCCCCGCGCCTCGCGGCCGCTCCGCCCTGCGCCCGCGAGGGGTCGGCCTGCAGCCGCGTCGGGACCTGACGTCTCCGGGAGCAGGGCCCGGCCCGCGACGTCAGCGGGATCCGACGCCTTCGAGCTGATAGAGCTGCGCCCCTCCCTGCGACGCCGCGTGCACCCCACCCGGCCCGCGCCTCCCAGCCCGGCCTTCACCGTACCACGCGAGCCGGCCGCGACAGCCCCGTCCTCCCGAGCCGTCAGCGGGGACTCCCTTGACAGCGGCCGGAGGAAGTCCCCCAAACAACTATCGGATCTAGATATTCAAATAGCCCACAGCCCTCAACTAGGCCTCTCTGCGTGCCCGTCGCCTAGTACAGTGCCTTCCCCGCCCCGCTACGGATCCGGACGCGGTCCGCGATGCGGACGCTTCATATCCACTACGGTAGACACGTGGTCGCGGCGCGCGGCCCCTGACGCCGCTTACAAGCCGCTTGTCTTCGGCGGTACCTATCCTATCGAAGTGCCGACGTCCCCGGAAGGTGTCGCTAAGCCTTTAGAAGGCACAGCGGAGTCTTCACTGGGGGTAAAGGAGGCCCGCGCCGTTCTAAACAAGGAGCCAAAAGAGGTCACGATACTAGACGCAGAGGAGCACAAGCGGGAGTTACGACGCACGATCGAGCGCAGTCTCGATAAGTTCGAGGCGATATTGTCGCGTCGCGGCGCGCTGCCCGCCCCGCCTGCCGCTGCGTTGCACACGTTCGACATAGACGCGCCGCTCGACTTCGCCCCACCCCCCGATCCGCTCCCTCGCACAGATGCGGCCTACTACGTCAGTGGGCCTAAAACATTCAATATAGATGAGCCTTATTAGCTGTGTCACTGTGTCGGTGTGGTGTAGTTCAAATTTGTTGCTATTTACTCGGCAAGGCGTGTGCCGCACAAGTTCATACATTTCGGTGTTACTTCGTCCTCGCATTCATAAGCCTTTAAAGCTCTGACGCGTTGAGTGCGGGTGCGTTTGCGTTACAATACATGGAATTTAAAAAATAGTCCGCGCATTAAACCGCACCCAGCCCGCTCTCAACACGACGGTGCATTTATATTTGTAAGTAAGTTATTTAACCTCTGAGAGCCCAAAACTGTATAAAAGTTAACCAAAACTTGTGAGTTACCTTAATCAGGGCCTGTTTCCCGATCCGTGCTGATGAAAACCATTTACGCTTATTCTGATTAGAACCAAAGCGATTTTAATATCCAACTTCTATATTATCAAAGACCTTTAAAACAGGCTCACAAAGTATTAACTGATCTTTTTCAAATAGCGCTGTGATATTTTCGTTGATCTGATGTTAATTTTCAATTTATTTATTGTGGTATTGAAATAATACCGAATCCCTTTAAAATGTTTGATTTGATAAATGTAAGCTTGTATTCGTTGCGATAGTTTTTTGCTATTGTTGCTTAACTGTAAGTAGGTACTAATGTTCTTTCTAGAAAGGTATGTAATCTGTGTGTTGCAAATAAATGTTTAACTGTTCACTGTGTTTTTATTTTTTTATTATTTAACTACCCACTTTTGTGATGAGCACATCATTATCATCATTAGCCTGTAGACGTCCACTGCCGGATATAGGCTTCCCCCCATAGAATGCACGACGACTGGTTTTGACCTGGCCCCATCCACAGACTTCCTGTGTCATCGGGGGATGGATATAGTATGAGCACAAGTCACTTTTGAATATTTTAACAAAATATATTATTTGCAATCATATAAAAAAAATATATATTTGCAAAAATATATTAATGTAATCTAATCTAATTCTAAGTGGGGGTGTTAAGACCTGCACTGACGTCCCGCTGTGGGGTGTATTGTGCATTGCCCCCCTGTGATAACCCTACCCCAGCCAGTCCAGCTCCTTAAAGTAACGGAGCAGGACTTTGGGGTGGTGGCAACACCGTTGAAGTGTGTCCAATAATGTGGGTACAATAACTTTGTGGATTATAGTTCACACGAGATGAATGGAATAATTACCAAAATCAAAATTAATCTAAAAGGCATCATGCTAAAATCAAATCCTTTATTTTATTAATTGAAATCAGAAGGATCAATTATGCCCTCATTGGCAACTCGATCATAAGGGATTTTGACTCGTCATCGAAACAAAAATTACTCTTTTTCCAGCACCAAATGATGTTTGATCATCCAATAATATAGTATTATATGTAAAAAACGAATAGGTATCGCAGTAAGTTAAAAAACACTGTGCCTAATTAGCTAATGTCTAGGTGTGTGGCGCGTGGGCACACCAAATGGTTCGATTTCCATAACTTTAAAGTTCAGTATCGTTGTCTGATCACTACTGGTTATACAAGCCTTGTTTTATTATGTAGTGTAGGTGTAGCGGTAGTTTTGGTGGCGGAGGTGCCCATTAGTGGTCGAGTCTAGGAATGGTATATTACTTGTAACAGAGCGCAGTGGAGGGCGAGGGTTCGCCGCGTCCCACCATCACGATGCCGGGCAGCGCGCCCGCCAGCCAGCCCTCGTACGCTAGCTACGATGACGACAGACCGCCCAGCACTGAGGTAAGCGAACTACTACCTACATGTCGAGGCATTTGACACGTGGGGGTCGACTCTCACTTATAATATTTATTAATTCATTGCTAGTTGCGCCCCGAGGTTTCATCCGCGTGAACTATGATGATGATGAAAAGTAGTGTGTGTTAATCCCGGGTATAATAATTATATTGAGTTTTTTTGTTTTCTGACTCATTTGTGACCTGCATATTAGCTATACCTAGTTTGTAAGGACATTTTAAATTTTGCACGCTTGACGGCAGAAAGTATTGGAGACTTTAATTTATATTTATCATCTGTCTTGTACTGTACCTACATTCTAAGCAAATAAATAAATCATTCATTCATTCATTCATTCATTCATTCATTCATTTGTATAAGGTATCTCCATTCCAAATTTCTCTCAAACCGTTCAGCCGTTTGAGCTTGAAGAAGTAACAAATATACCCACAAAATTTTGCATTTATACTATTGGAATGCCCGTGACTGTCTGCGTAGTATTTTTTTCCGTAGAAACTTTAACACCTTAGGAGGTGAATTTTGGAAATTACATTATTAGTGCAGCTAAGACTATGAAAGAAATGTACTCTCCAAATGTAGCTTTCTAGGGCCTACGGCTTAGACTGTTTTAATAGTCAGTCAGTCACACAATAATTTTATATAAATTTATTATGATGAAGTTCACAATTAACTTATAATTTTGTTTTATAATTTATACATTTTATTATATACGATGTAGGTATAAGTCAGTTCAAAAAATGAATAAAAAGGAAATCATAATCAATCATATTGAAATCGTTTTTCCATAAATATTATCATCATCATCATCACCAGCCTGTTTACGTCCACTACTGGACGAAGCCCCGCTGAATACAATGGAAGAGATTTGCCATAATCCCCACGCTTGGCAGGCGGATTGGTGATCGCAGTTTTTGTTAAGTACTCAAATACATGCTGTCACCCCTCCCCACCCCTTCCGCAGCTTGCAGAGCGCGATTCGGACACGCCGCGCACCTCCAGAGACAAGTCGAAGGAGGTGAAGACGGACAGTAAAGGCCGCAGCTGGATCGGCGGGATCCTCACCAAGCTGTCGCTGCGTCCGCCCAACCAGATGATCCTGCCGGACGACAAGAATCCGACCGTGAGTGTTCCTAGGGCTCTCAATACGAATATGGGGGGAGTCCCCACACTCTTATAGGTTCTTTTGTTAGTGTGAATAGGGCTGTGATTTGTAACGAAATAAGCGGCATGTACGATGCCTGCACTCCTAAGGTCTTTTAAACTGTTGAAAAATTATGAGAGTCTCTAATGCTCATTTTCATCGACCAATACTTACCTAAGACATGTCACAGTCTATGAAAATCTGTCAGATTTGACATGCGTAAGTACATAAAGTATCTCTTAAACGTTAGGTGTCCCTTAAATCGTGTAATCGGGTATTAGTTTAGTAATATTAAGGATTTGTATTGAGTTGTGTTGTGCTGTGATATATTTTTGTTAGGAAAGAAGTAGGTACCTAGTTGGGTTGTAATAGTTCAGTTGGATTGATCACATTAATGTTTGTCAAGTTAGATCAATACGAGTTGTTATGGCTGTAAGTAATGTATTACCTATATTCCTTTCTAGTTGTTTGAATAAAAGACTTTTGATGGTATTAGTTTTTTATTACTGTACCTACCTACCTAGCTCGCTCACGCCATCTACAGTAGCTTAACACTAATATACTTCACGCCACAAAACTAACTAATGCCAATATCAGATAACATAATTATTAATTTGCAAACATGCGCACATACAATAGGCGTCAAATAGACATGTTCTACAATATTGTATACTAGTTGCGCCCCGCGGTTTCACCCGCGTGAATAATGATGAAAATTGATGATGATGAAAAGTAGCCTATGTGTTAATCCAGGGCGTAAAGTATCTCCATTCCAAATTTCACTTAAATCCATTCAGTAGTTTTTACGTGAAAGAGTAACAAACATCCATACAAACTCACAAACTTTCGCGTTTATAATATTAGTAGGATGTCATGTAAAAGTTTGTTGAAAAAAAATAACAAAAACATGAATTCGTTGATCCCCAAACTAGTTTAACCTGTATCTTGGGGACCTCCTTCATTTAGGGTACAATACAATATATCTATAAATAGTTAGTTTATATAATAACTATATTATGTAAAGATGTATGTGTGTATATATTGGCGTGCAAAAGGCACTTACAATAGTTTAATACAATTTATGCATGCGTGTGTTCTGTGTTGCATTCAAGTTAAAAATACATTCCAAAAATATATCACGATAATATTTATGCTTACAAATAAAAAAAAACAGCCCGTCTGTTATCATACTACCTGTGCCTGTTTAGTTACTCCACTAAAAAGTTTTAAATAAAAAATAAGCTTACAAAACTTAAGCTGAAAACAATTATCAAAATGTTGTAGAGGAAAGCCACCACGATCCACGATTCTATAATTAAAGTTCTTCAAACTTAATTAATAGGTGCAGTCAAAAGCCAAATCCACAAACAGCTGTATTAATTAAGTTGAAGGCTTTTTCTATTAGAATCTTGGATTTGGCCTTCTACACTATTTTTGTGTTCAGCGTATGCTTAATCGATTTTAAATTTTTAAACTTATATTACTTAGTAGGTATGAAGATCTTATAGTCTAGCTATGATGACGAGACAGTATTGCTACAATACAAAATTGGTAAGCACTGCCACATCTGCCACGCATATTCTCTTTCAACACACAGGGCTCTAATCCATACTGATTGTAGGCGTTTGGATGTGTTGCTTTAATGTGAGCGTGTGTGTATGTTAGATCGTGTGGGACCCGGACAAGAAGCGCTGGCGCAACACGGACGGCACCGAGGAGGAGGTAGACAGACCGCCCCCACCACCGCCCAAGATGGCCGACCTCGTGCCGCAGCTACAGAGACAACAGTGAGTATAACACATAATAGATAACCAGGGCCCCTTGTGTTGTGGGCTTCAGAATGATACCATAGTCTTATACCACCCAGATTAAAAAAAAACTTTTTTCCCAGTAGTTTGACCTTCTACTAATAAAATGTCCGTCTCAGGAACACGTCGCCGCCGCCACCGGGTGCGCCGCCCTCCGCCCCGCACTCTGCGGCGCCTGTCTCTAATATCTTCAAAATGCAGAAAGGAAGACGTAAGTGTTTCTTCGTTACAACTGTCGGTACGCTATGCCAGAGTCAAGAGGTATCTGCCAGATGGAGGCTACGCTTCGTTTTCACAAACTAAATAGCATGTTGATGGGACAGCAGTAACTATTGTGGTTTCTCATTTATTCTGAACGTGTTTTTTTACTTGCCAAGCAAACAAGCATACAGCCCACCTGATGGAAAGCAGTTATCGTAGCTTAGGGTCGCCTGGAACACCAGAGGCATCACACGCGCGCTGCCGACCTTGAGATATAAAGATGAAAAGTCTCATTTACCGGCACCCGTACCCTTCAAACCGAAACACAGCAATGCGAGCACTACTGCTTGGCGGCAGAAATAAATACAGTGGTAGTACTCACAAAACGTGTGATGGTAAAGCCGTGGTGTGTCCACCCTAAGGGATTACACCTGGGGATGGGCAACACCATCCACCTGAGTACTCATCACCAAATATTGCAATCACCAATCCGTGTGCTAAGCGTAGTTATTATAGCAAATACATTCATTATGATGAATGTAATGATGACTCACTTCGTGTTGTGTGTGTTGCAGACATAAAGATGTCGTACGTGGACGTGTTCAACCCGAGCGGCGCAGCGACGCGGCCGCGCCCGCCCGCCGCAGACGTGCTGGGCCCGATGCCCGCGCCCGCGCCCACCACGCACCCCAACTACTTCGTGCCCGCACCCGCACACGCACCGGTGCACACGGTAACATAGCAACACTACACATACCACGGACGTAGCCAGGTTTTAGTTTCGGAGAGGTTCAAGAAAAAAAACAACTAAAATGTACACGAACTCACTGGTGTATCTTCAAAAAGTATCAGATTTTGTCAACATTTTGAATATTTCGGGGGGTTTGAACCCCCAACCCGCTCAGAATTATTCCTAGGACACCATTATTGGGAACATAAGACAACTTCAATATTGTTCATTCCGCCCAGTCCTGCCCCCCAATTACAGTAGCAAATGGCAGTGGTTATCATTTTGGCAGCCTTAGCCCTGCTCAAATCTTTAGAAACTTGAAAGTAGGAATATTTAGATCAAGAAGTTTCCCCTGTTCAAGTTTCATAAGATTTCGATAGCGCTAAAGGCCGTCAAAAAGATCCCCATTGACATTTGCTACTGTAATTGGAGGGCTGAAGAGGTACCTTCATTAAAGTAACTGTTATTGCATTTTCACGCTCTCAGGAAGCAGAAAAGCTACCTAACGGACACTAGCAGGTACAGGTAGGTACTCCTCATCTCATGTATGACGACCTCGGTGGCGCGGTGGGCGAGTAGCCGGCTGAGACGCAAGAGGTAGCGGGTTCGATTCCCGCTGTGGGACAAATAAATAAATGCTGGATATTCCACACAACATTATCTAGCCTCAAGCTAAGCAGAGCTTGTGTTATGGGTACTAGATAACTGATATACTTAATACAATACATTATTTAGATAGATATTTTTTATTATACATATAAAAATACCCAGAACACCCTGAACAAATATCTGCAGATCGTAAAAATATTTGTTCCGAGGCGGGAATCGAACCAGCAACCTCCTGCGCCGCTGGCGAACCTTCGCCCGCCGCGCCACAGAGGTCGTCGGGCTTACGCTCTTTTGTACGCGAACGAAGTTTGCTTCTATTTTGGCTATTATTTCTTCAAACTCCATGAAATTTTGTACACATGATCACTACACTAATATCAAGACACGTGGCGAGACCTTAGAGAATTTATGTATCTCTAAGGGCGAGACAGTTTTTTTTTTATTTATTCATAATTTGGTCATCACCATAATAATTTTATAAGAAACTAACGCACGATGGGTCTACATATTAGTGTACTGATCATATGCACAAAGTTTTATGGAGTTAAGTCAAATTATAACTTTTTATTTAAAAAACCGACTTCCGCCATAGTATTCGACTAAATATTTGGATGAAATAAAAATTATGAAAGAACCATAGTGGTGAAAGGATTATGATACTTTTTGAATGCAAATGCTTGGTTGTTTTGAAAATATCAAAATCGCCATATGTATGCCTACAATATTTGAGGAGTTCCCTCAATTCCTCATGGATTCCATCATCAGAACTGGATTCTGAAAAAAATGAGACCAATCTGGAAGTATATCTATTCAAATAAAAAAAGAATTTTCCAAATCGGTTCATAAACGCCGGAGATACGAGGTAACAAACATTAAAAAAAAAAAATACAACCGAATTGAGAACCTCCTCCTTTTTTGGGAAGTCGGTTAAAAAGCAAACTTCTTTCGTGTGCAAAAGGGCGTAAGTGCTATGTGCCCTTTTGCTAGCTACCAGGACCTTCTCTTAAATGTTTTTTTTATGCATGTTTTTTTTATTGAAGTTGTTTATTCCAGGGCGGGATGTACGAGCCGGCGCAGGCGGAGGAGGCAGGCGATCAATACCCGCGCAGCGGAATTTAACATAACATGAATACTACACGCGCACCGCACCTACCTACACTATCTGCTCATTACTTAGTATCTCATCGGTATACCTACCTACTGTACCGCAGTAAGTACTAAGCAGAAATATCTACGATCACGTTTCTTTGAAATGGTCTAACTCAACTAGCAGGTTCCTGGCCCTCAAATTCAAGGCCGGATCAAATTCATTTAGCTGAACAGATAATCCATTTTAGACGCGTGTATTTCATTATATATTTAAATTAAAAAGAGACACTGTCAAAACGCGAGAAAAAAAATCGTGTATCTACTTTGAACGTTATAAAATTATTTTTGTTTACTGAGGCCTTACCATGAGCTCTTATAGCGATTCAGTTCAAAAACAGTACAAAATATCGGTTCCGTGATATCCGCAGCCATATTTAAAGGCACAGTAGCAGGAGGTCTATAGACTTCTGCGATTAAAGTTATTCAATGATGACGGATGTCAACGACGAACTGAATCGCTATAAGAGCTCATGGTGAGGCCTCTGGTTGCTTTAGTTTATCCAAGTTATTTAAAATTCAGAAAATTAAGTCCGATCCAAGAATCCGAATAATTCCGTATATCTGATGAGTGAAACTGTAACCGCAATACTGCTACTACGACTTAGTTGCTCTTATTGCAATGAACATAAAGTCT
This sequence comes from Epirrita christyi, assembly GCA_951392215.1. Taxonomy (NCBI): domain Eukaryota; kingdom Metazoa; phylum Arthropoda; class Insecta; order Lepidoptera; family Geometridae; genus Epirrita; species Epirrita christyi. The sequence continues at coordinate 534,944 of OX595837.1, forward strand.
AGATTGGAATGTAGTAATCATCAGCCTTATAAAATTAAATACGAAATTTTGTTGTTTGTTTGTTAGGTACTCAGTTAAGCCCGTAACGACTGAACCGATTTAAATGAAATTCGGTAGTCTGTTCGGCGAGAGACCCGTCGTGGGATTGAGGGCGCTGTTGTGCTTAATTACCTGTTTAGTTTAGCGGGCAATACAATAGCGCGTCTGTTCCCTTTTGATCATATTACTACTGTTACTATTTCTTTAGTTTATTATTCAAAATGCCGACACAAAGAAACCAGCTCCTAATTCTGGTTTTAAATATGTAGTTCACAATTTGGCCACGACGGCTGCCTTTCTGGACAGACTATGAAACATAGGCAAGTTTTTATCCTGATATAAAGCGAGCAAAGCCGTGGCCGGACACTAGTAATGCATTGTAACTCCAGATTTTTTTGGTTTAGGAGCCGAGCAGTTCGGGTAAGATGTCTCGAGTAACACTTGATTTTTTTATTTTTCTTATAAGATTAATCTTGAATAACTCAGTGAAAGTAATAAACTTATTTTTTCACATTTTCCGACTTTAGTTGTGATAGGTTTTGTATTAATTTTGCTCATATCTTTAGGTTCTAGAATTGATCCATCCTTATTTTTCGATTTCCGTATCGTATTTATATAGACTTATTATTATTGGTGTTTGTAAAATTTTATTTCAATTTTAGCTAAAATTATTTTAATTTAATCATATTATGTTCATGAAATGTATTGCTATTTAATTGGATTGTTTATTTGAATGATAATTTTAATTTTATTATAATTTAGTGTATATTCGGTGTACATGTATTTTTGGATTCCGCGCTGCGGGCGCCACAGAGAATGTTATATTTTGTTATTCGCCGCTAGATAGACAATGTCCATACGATTTATGTAATTGTAAGCAAGATGCGATGTACGGATACGGATACGGACGATGTGTAAGTATGTTAAGTCTATGATCGTCAGGTCAGGTACCTATGTATAAAGTGGAACGCCTTAGTAAAGTTATATTTCGTTTAGCAGAGGATAGTCGTAGTATACTTAACTCTACTTGTGTATCTGTATATTTGAAAGGGGACGGACGACACGACAAGACGCGACGCCCGTCGATTGCACCTACTCTTACGAGTTTCCAAAATGTATTATAATGGTTTCAATTTGCAGAAAATATTTAAATAAAATGTTTATGTTATGCTTATATTTGTTTCTTATTTGTGGGACGAGGCACATACACCTATATGGAACACATGTTACGTTTAGCCTAGCAGATTTAACATCACATCCCCGGGGTCATGGCGTATCTTCCATCGAACTGGACTCGCCCTCCGCGACGACGGTGGTGATTTGTACGATGGCTGCGGTGATTGTGACCCCGACGAAGACAGCCATGAACAGCGAAAAAAAAAGTAGCATTTTATTCATGATTACGACTTTTATCTAGTCTGCAAGTTACTGAAACATTACATTTTCTTTATGCTCTAAACAAAGATACTTCCATCATGCAGTATCTGTCAGTCAACTGTCAGTTTAGATCTTTTTTTAAAGAGTATTTATTTAAGTTCATATAAGTTTTGATAGAAGTTATAAAATATGTCTCTGTCGTAAAGTGATCAAACTGTTTTGTGGGGTCAGCACGAACAACTTGCGAAAATGTATTCGTATCGTTAACGTAAGCATTTTGTATGGCATTTGATTCAGCGCCCCTATAGTGCTTAAATCGAACTAAATTTGGTAGCACGAAGGATAAACCCCTCGTTCAAGCGTTAGCGTAATAAAACATAGTAATTATAATTCTCTCTGGCGTAATAGGGTCTTTCCCAGTTACGGCGCTTGGCAAAAGTACGGGAATTTGCATAGTTCGTATTACGCTAACGCTAAGATTTCAGCTTGGGACAAGTGTGCCATAAAGTAAGAAGTGAAGTGTACATTACAATACCTCCTGCCTGGTGTATTTGAAAAACGTAGGATTTTAGCAGGCTGTGCTCTATTGATCATCAAAAACTGAAGAAAACAAGAAGATAAATTTTACACATTTATTCTCCTTTCACAACACTATCGATCCAGTCTCTTACTGCCGCAACATTCACATAGAGCTGCGGCTCGCATGCCACACCGCACTGCTGGTTGTCGCTCATGAGGCCGAGCAGCACGGTCCCGCGCAGCAGGGGAGTGCCGCTGCAATAGTTGCACGGCAGACCGCGCGCGTACAGCACGCCTGCGCAGAACGTGGACACGCCGCACGGCGTTGCCGGCACCGCACGCCCCGGCTCCAGGTGCCGCAGAGACCACACCTCGGAGCCGGGGCACTGCGCCCCGGGCAGACGGTACACCTGCACTTGACGGAGACTGCGCCCTTTTGGGCTCTTGTCTATAGTTCTGTAACAAGATTACATTCATAACATAACACCCAACAGTCACATACATACAACAGTCATATCCTGATCCCACACTAGGATTCTCTGTCGTTAGTACCATGGAACCACAACATCCAGACCCGGAACAAATATTCGCAGCTCATACAAACATTTGTCCCGCAGCAGGAATCGAACCCGCACTTCTTGCGTCTCAGCCGAGTACCGAGGTCGTGTTCGGTAATCAAATATTATAATAGATACTATATAAATTTATAACTTATACTAGATATAAGATTTTGTCTATGATGGAAATTGAAAAGCCTCACAGTGATGGAAGTGAAATATTTCAGTAGAAATCACAAGAGAAAAACGGCAGAGGACTGGACATAGGACCTAGTTTACTGGCCTTTAGATTGCATCACTGCTTTGGATTTATTAATTTCATAATATTGTAAAAGAATAAAACCAGCTGTGACGCATGGACTCGCTGCGCAAGATGGCGCAAGTGTACTTCGAATCGAAAGGCATCAAAAAAATTTAAAAATAATATATGTTGGATCCACACAGGAAACTTAGCTGAAGTGGGTTAGTGGCGTAATGCATTCTAAAAAATAATTACCTGTAAGCCCCAAAACCAAGGATATTGAATCTTTCTCCTATGGTGGTAACGGAATAATCCAATGCAGTTGGCAGCTCCACAACTCGCCCGTTTACAAGACTGCTCTCACTCTTCAAAGCAGCAAGGTCGTAGCTCTTATTCGTGCCGAGGTAGAATGGGTGTATCTGTACATCAAACACCGAATGGATCTTCCCATTGGATGAACTTCCATATTCCTCCATGATAACAAATGAATCCAAGGAGTCTACTTCTTCGATAGCTTCGATGCAACTGGCCGAGGTAAGCACCCAGTAATTGCTGATCATGGTCAGAATACAGCCAAAAACTACATCTTGTGGAGGCCTTAATTTCACCAGAGCCAAAACGTATTTATTCTGTAGTGTTTCTGCTTCTTCTTCATCTGATAGACCAGACTCAAAGTCTTCTACATCTGATTTTGACTGTATGTATACCTTTTTATACAAGTTAGTATCTATTTTCTCATTTGTTGGTGTGGTGGCAACTTTGGTATGTTTTGTATTAACATCAGACTTTGTATAAGTTTGAGTATCACTGTTTTCGTAATAGTGTGTCAATGCTGTGGTCTTAGCAGACGGGGTCCAGGAGCACTCCAGGCCTGGATCTATAGTTGTTCTGGTAGTTGTTGTTTTAATCTTTGCTGAGGATGTTTTTTCAATTTTACTTGTAACATGCTTTCCTGTTTCGGACAAACCAGTGTCATACTCTTCAGGAATTTTGGTAGGACGGTATTCATATGTATCTTGTGTAGAACATGCCAATAAATGTAATATCAAAAATATGAGAAAAACAACAAAAACCACTAAAAGCACAGCTTCTAAGATGGTGAGCGCTCTCTCTGTCTTGGTGAAGGATTGGCACCAGCCCTTGAATTCCTTGCAGCACACATCACAGCACATTATTTCACATGCATTTTAGTTTAGCTGTCACTTCAATGTCCCGTCATGGCCAAGTAGATCTTATTTTGTGAAGCTTCAGTCAGTTTACGTTTAAGTTTGCCTGGAAAATTACAAGACATTACTTATTTGGGGTTGGCTTTAGAATATGGGGGCATGAAATAAGGGTAACTGAGGGTTTCATTGCAAAGGAGTTCCTATTTTTAATGGTTTTTAATTTTTTTTCAACTTTCTGCAGAATGATTCTATATCGTTGGAAACGTTTCCGATCGGATTGGTTAGTTTTTCATTTCGATGTGATAAGTAACTAAAACAATTTTCTCTAGTAAACCACAATAATATACAATATTTATTGTTTTTGACAGATCACACAGATTGGAAACGGATCTGTTTCCGATCTGTGTGATCTGTGTTTTCTGTTGTAGGGTGATTCTAAAACAACAGACAGGTCAGGTCTGACTCTGAGGGCAGGTCTGACTCTGTTAGGTTAAACTGAGTTAGTTCTGTGACAGAACCAACTACCCCTCTTCCACCTGGTCTTGTCTGTCATGCTTCTAGAGTGTTACTTTCAAGTTAGAGGGGTGGTGGAAAACTTTGCATACCCTTTACATTAACGGAGGGCTCCTCTCTGCAAAATTACTCTGAAGCATGAATATGAATTAAGTTTCTAATTTGAAATGTAGGCATTTTGTTGTGGCGGAAGAGCATAGGGGTTTACCCATCCTCTCCCCCTGTCCACCTCCACCACTAAATTTGGGACTCTGTACTCTAAAGCATGACCCTTTTTGAACTAATGACAATAAATTACAATACAAACCAAACATATAACCTACCTCTTTCTAGAAGCTTCATTATTATCCTTTTGCAAATGTATTGGTTTGGCAAAAGGTCTCTCTTTACAACCAAATCTCAGTTGTCCGGACTCCTTCATGCCGCCGAAGCCTCCCCCAAGGCGGCGCGGTCGCCAGCCACGCAATCTGCGCTCTGCCTCCAGCTCCACTATGACTTGTGCTCGATCCATGTCCTCCTTGTGCATGCCACTGATCGCCTTATCCACGCTATTCAAGCTCTTGAACTCAACGAACGCGTATCTTTTGGACTTCCCCGTCACAATGTCTTTGACAAGACGAATGTGCCGTATTTCTCCAAACTTTGAAAATTCTGACTCAAGCATATGCTGGAACGAATAAAACATAATTTAGCTAAACCTATTGTCATATAAAAATTACTACTAGACACCACGTACTATACTATTCTGCTACTGACGTTTCGTTGACCATTTAGAGGACCTTTAAATGGGCATCATGAGCACCGACCGCGACCAAAGCTCGAAAGTCGTGCGTGAGACGGGAACGGAGGTACGTGGTGTACAGTCGTAATTTTTCTACAATGATACCAAGCCACGATAATTTCAATTCTATGAAAACCTATCGTCGACCCTTTGGGAGTTGTTTGTTTATAAGTTACCTCAGTGGTCCGAGGGTTAAGCCTTGCGACGAACAACGTGCGGTAAGGATCACCTTTTACCAGCTTATTGCAAGAATACTCAGAGTTCTTAGCTCTAACGACAGCACGGTCGTGGGGCTCAGAGTCGGTCCCTTAAAACAAAGAAAACTATGAATGAATAATATTGTTATTGAAATATGCATAAAACGTAAAAAACATACCTACCATCAATGGAACCAATCTTGATTGGGTCGTACTCAGTGGCATATCTCATAAATCCTTCGTCACGAGACATTATTTACCTTCATACAAAATTAAATCAACTAAATCGGACCACTAAGACGGACAAGTTCACACCAAAGAGGATGCAATTACTTACTATATAACTAAGAAAGAAGAGACGGGACTCGGGACATAAAGTAAAAAAAATTACTGTCGTCAAAACAGGACTACCGCAAAAGCCAACATGACGGACGATTGACAAAACAATCAGTTCTACCAACATAAAAAAATAGAATAGTGATGTGCAGCCAGTATTTAAGATCTATCGATATTGATGAATGACCTTACCTACAGTTTGAATTTTTTTTTTTTATTATTTTCACCAGTTTTGTTTTAGCACCACTAAAACAAAACCACTGGCACAAGGTCCAGTTTATTGGATTTGTGTACAATAAAAACGCCATAAAGTAATACATATTTACGGCATTTACCAGGCAGTCTTGGCGCTAAAGAGCGATCTCTTCCAGACAACCTTAGGCTCACCCATAATATTTAGGTTGTAAGCATCTTAAATGTACGTACATGTGCTACAATCAGTGTCTAGTGTTTCATCGTGGCAGTCTATGGGGGAGGCCTATGTCCAGCAGTTCTTTGCAGACTTCTTTGGGTTGGTGATGAATCGATATTTATAATTGAAGATATCGTTCACCACACTATCATTCAGAATCAAAATTATTAATGCTTGGGATTATGATATTTTTAGGAATCTATGATATTTTGGCCCAAGAAGAAGTAGGTATAGGACTGATAATTTATCTAACAACCTAGTTAGGTACTAACCGGACTTCATCCAGAGGAAACCTGGCCATAAAAAAGTTTTGTGCCGTTTTTCTATCTGATTGTAAGCCGCATATTTCACTACAACTTCATATTCAAAGAAATTAATTAGGTTTCAGAAGCAAGCAACACACAAACGTATTCTAGCATTAATAGACCACAATAATAAAATATTTTGCAATATTATCTAAGAGAAACAGAGAAACAAACTGACAATGTGAGAATGTGACTGACTGCCGACTGGTCATCGAAGAACGAGAAAGATAGAGGAAGTGAGTGAGATAAAAATGGTGACCACTTGGACGAATTATCACAATAATTCGTCCAAGGGTGACCATTTAAAATTCTACCCCGTTTCATACAATCTTTTTTTTCTTCTTTTAGTTGGACAGACGTTCGTTCGCTCAACCACAATAATAACGGAACGGAATAACCCTTAGAATAAGGACTGAAGCGAATAACCTAAGCCTAGCCACAGATTTATAAGTATAGTAATAAAGAAGGGAATAACGTAACCACAGACTAAGGAGAGTACAACGTAACGAAGTCGAACGGACGGAGTCAAAGTCAAGTCAAAGTCAAAGTCAAAAAGAACTTTATTCATTGAAATCACAAGGATCATTTTGAATCGTCTTATATAAAATTAAATTACTCCTGTTCCAACGCGACCAAGCCTAGAAGAATCAGGCAACAAACTCGGCTTGGCTTACATAAATGGTCCGTCTTACCACTAGGTGAGAAGCGCCTGTGTGGTGCCTCGGAGCAAGGAGTTGCTGATACATAGTAAATGAGAACTTAAAAACCTTAGGAAGGTAGTCAAAAGTAAATAAACATCAGCAAAAATATGCAAGACAGCACACGCTACGCTTGTTATACTTATAAATAATAATCTAATACAAACATGTAAATAGGTAAGTACAGATATTGCAAATTTCCATTTTAGCAGTCGAGGGGCAGAGCGACATCAGGCCACGCGGCTTTATCATTAATATAGTCATCAAGAGTGTAATACGCTTTTTTAATTAGATTCATCTTTATGTAGGATTTAAATCTTCGAATAGGAAGTTTAAATGCACCTTCTGGAAGTTTATTATAGAACCGTACAGAATTCCCCATAAAAGACCCACTTACTTTCTTTAATCGAAATTTTGGTATATTTAGTTTGTGTTTATTTCTCGTGTTAAGGTTGCGGTGATGGCCGCACGCTAAATCAACTCGAGAATAGCGCAAAAGTCGGCCTGCATATTGCTGTCCCTGTTTGGCTAACGCAGGCGCGCGCGGGGCACAGCCGAACACTTATTTCTATTCTGTGGCCGTTACCATTCATAATTCGAAGCTGGTATTTATTTTTTATGCAAACTAGCATTTGACAAAAATATTTTTTTGGCATATTTGGCATTTGTCACAAACTTTTTACATTTATATATCTAGCAATAAAAACTCCTTGGTACCTAGTTCTGCGAACAGTTAGAACTCGCGAGCCCAAACTTTTTTCCAATAATTGTGATCAGGATGGTTATTCGCTATGACCTATGAGATTTCTTTTCAATAACGTGTGACGTCACCCATACGATTCAGCGATGATTCCACGCAGATATCGTAACGAGCCCGCGTTATGTTACGTTTGGTCAGAGCGAATAAGGGGGCAAGTTGGTGCTTTGATGATCGTTGAGTTTGGCTCAACTTTCCAATAGCGACTGTGAGCTAGGAGGTTCATATTTTTATCACATGTAGACACAAGCCTAAATATGAAATGGCGTACTGCGGAAACCAATAGTTTTAGCATTGTGAGCTATGACAAAAAAATCAAAGAAAAATATTTCAAAGTAAACGCTCAACTTTCCTTTAGCTACTGCTAGCTAGGAAGATCACATTTTTATCACATGTAGGTTCACATAGCACAAGCCTAAATATGAAATGGCGTACTGCGGAAACCAATAGTTTTGGAGCTATTCATTTTTAAAATTTGCTAATAACCGCTTTCCGAACGCCATGTTTTGGTGATATTTTACTTTTTATCAGTGTTCCCATACGATTTTCGGCTTTTGACAATGACAGTGACAGACCAAATGGTATATTTTGCTAAAAATTGGTGGTTTCTCAATTTTCAACTAGTCGTGTTTTTTGCTCTTACGGTCCAGTCGGTTACGTATTCCTTGAACATCAATGAACTCTGTCATCGTTTGTGTTCTCAGAGTTGAGATTGTTTACGTGCTTACTCCTGTTTGAGAATTCATCGAAGGACTTTCCTTTAGCGACTATAAGTATAAGGCTTGAGGGGGGAAGGGAGGGGTGGGTTGTCAATGTCAAAAGCCGAAAATCGTATCCAAACACTGACAAATAGTAAAATATCACCAAAATATGGAGATCGGAAACCAGTTTTTAGCAAATTTCAACAATGAATAGCTCCAAAACTATTTTTTTCCGCAGTACGCCATTTCATATTCAGGCTTGTGCTATGTGAACCTACATGTGATAAAAATATGAACCTCGTAGGTCACAGTCGCTAAAGTAAAGTTGAGCATTTACTTTGAAATATTTTTCTTTGATTTTTTGTCATAGCTCACAATGCTAAAACTATTGGTTTCCGCAGTACGCCATTTCATATTCAGGCTTGTGCTATGTGAACCTACATGTGATAAAAATATGAACCTCGTAGGTCACAGTCGCTAAAGGAAAGTTGAGCATTTACTTTGAAATATTTTTCTTTGATTTTTTGTCATAGCTCACAATGCTAAAACTATTGATTTCCGCAGTACGCCATTTCATATTCAGGCTTGTGCTATGTGAACCTACATGTGATAAAAATATGAACCTCGTAGGTCACAGTCGCTAAAGGAAAGTTGAGCATTTACTTTGAAATATTTTTCTTTGATTTTTTGTCATAGCTCACAATGCTAAAACTATTGGTTTCCGCAGTACGCCATTTCATATTCAGGCTTGTGCTATGTGAACCTACATGTGATAAAAATATGAACCTCGTAGATCACAGTCGCTAAAGTAAAGTTGAGCATTTACTTTGAAATATTTTTCTTTGATTTTTTGTCATAGCTCACAATGCTAAAACTATTGGTTTCCGCAGTACGCCATTTCATATTCAGGCTTGTGCTATGTGAACCTATATGTGATAAAAATATGAACCTCGTAGGTCACAGTCGCTAAAGGAAAGTTGAGCATTTACTTTGAAATATTTTTCTTTGATTTTTTGTCATAGCTCATAATGCTAAAACTATTGGTTTCCGCAGTACGCTATTTCATATTCAGGCTTGTACTATGTGAACCTACACGTGATAAAAATATGAACCTCGTAGGTCACAGTCGCTAAAGGAAAGTTGAGCATTTACTTTGAAATATTTTTCTTTGATTTTTTGTCATAGCTCACAATGCTAAAACTATTGGTTTCCGCAGTACGCCATTTCATATTCAGGCTTGTGCTATGTGAACCTACACGTGATAAAAATATGAACCTCCGAGCTCACAGTCGCTATTGGAAAGTTGAGCCGCTACTATTTCACGCAAAAACTAGGTACTGAATGGTAAACAAAGCACAAGTCGTAGGTATGTTAGTTACCTAGGTTACTTCATTCCAAATCACAAGGCAAATCTAAATAAAATGACAAAAATATTGCAATGTCATATATAACAAACAAATAGGTGAACAAACACAAGAGCAAGCGAAGCGCGGGGTTACACAGTGTACTAGTGTGAGTGCCTGTCGAGTTGTCAAACATCACACAACCGTAGTTCCCCGACCGGCCCTCGGTTCTGACGCGATAGCAATATGGGCGTTCAGAATTGTTTAGAAATTTGTTCAAGTTCCGTAATACCAAAAATGATGAATAAAAACTTGTTGTTTTTTTTATATCGTGTTGTTTTTCTGTTACTTGACAATATAAGCTATGTTCCTACACATAAAATACGTAACATATCGTTGTGTTTAATACGAAACAAATAAGATGAAAACATGTCGTTTAGGTCGTAAAAATATACAAAAAGTAATTCGCTTACATTTCATTTTAGGTATATATTTTGATAAAAAAAACTATCTGGGAACATAGATAAATACTATCCGAATCCGAATAATAGCATAATATGGTGGAAATATGCTCGAATTACAAATGACGTCGGTATTACGTTAGTATGGGCAGTTCATCCTTCGCTGGGTTCTTAATACCATGCACGTCACTTTTTATCATAAAACTATCCAAGTGTTTATGTGTATGTAATAATATTTCATAGATATATTGCGACTTCTATTCGGACGGACGGATCGGACGGACTTCTATTCTACCATTACATACCATAGAAAAATAATAATTAGTACAAACAAAAGGCTCTACCACTACCACAGACAAACAGTAGTGCAGGCTCTTAGAATAAAGAGTAGCTTTAGTCCTTATTCTAAGTGTAGCTTTACTTTCCAATAGCCGCCATGTTGAAAGCTTCATTCGATTCGACTCAAAACTTCTCTCTCTAACTTAGTGTTTGTATCTTGGACGAATTATCAAATTATGATAATTCGTCCAAGGTTTGTATATCTCAGACTAAGGAGTTTGTATGTTCAATGGACTCGAGTCTCGACCAAGGAACATAATACTCGACTCGACTCGACCGGCCGATAAAATGTTAGAGTTGCCAATACGATACCTTTGATTATATACACACTAGATAGAGCTTCATGACACAAATGCGTCGAAAAAAATATCAGCTAACTGTTAGCTGATAAGTCGCTTCCCGCCCCTCATTGTCAATTGTATTGTCAAGGCGAACGGTCGCAACGCAAATTGAAATTAATGCTAGCAATGACGAGTTGCGCCTTAAAAGTGTGCAGAAATTACAAAGGACGTTTAAAAACGACTAGTAAAATCACCTACCATCGATTAGTATTCAGAATTCATAGTATTTTCAAAAGTATTCAATAAAAACAATGAACTTATTAGCCCTGATTACTTAGAGAATTTATAGTAGGGAGATGGCAAGCATACGCTTTCCCCTCTGCCGAAGTACATGAACGGTCGTTCGTGTCAGTTTATAAAAACTAGTTTAGCCACGATCGTTCGCCATTCTGCGTTCATACCTGTCGCTATACGGAGCTCCTAAAAATGGTTGGTTGTGCTGTGGTTTCGTGTAAATGGCGGTCGGAAACATCAAATTTAACAATATATGGATTTTCTTATCACATTTAAGTAATTGACAACACAATTAGGCCATTAATTTCACCTTAAAATATATTTTCTTAGTGCAAGCATACGACAGAAATAACGATACGAAATTTCTTGGTACGGGGACAAGTGATGTGAAAACAACGAACAAATGAATGATCTTTCGTTCATTCATTTGGCTGCAACGATTTTTATGAAATTAACAGGATAGGGAGTTTTCAGGCCGAAAAAACGAAATCAAACCTGTAAAAAAAACCTGTTTTGAAAGAAAATATCAATACCTACGTCGTTCAATACCAGCCTAAAATATAGGTTAAATGGGCTTGATTAGCTGTTTTTCGGGTTTAAAGGGGTTTTAAGGTTATTTTAGAGGTTTGTATTTCCGATTTTTTTACGGTTTTAGGGTTATTTCGTCAATCACAATATGAAATTAGGAAGGTATGCAAAAGTACACGGATATTCGAATCTCGTTTCGTATGAAAAAAGCAGATCCACGAAAATACATTTTCTTCAATAAATTGATCCATTTTAAAACCAATAGCTAATAATTATTTTCATTTAAATAATACAATATAAAATGTAATCCCAGCTTATAATTGTTAAATCCATGTATGTGGCACAGAATCATAGACTTTCTTATAATCAATACAAGCAGCCGAGAGGTTTCCCTTGCTCCTCCTGACCTTCTGTCTGATGGCCATGTCAATGAGGAGGAGCTCCTTAATACCACTGGACCCAACCTTACACATTCCGAGCAGGAGCCAAAATATTGTTTTCTTTAACACTCAACAGTCACACCCGTAGTTTTGATCCTACACTAGAATTCCCTGTATCGTAGGTACCTATCAGGAACTACGAGTACCTGGTACCATAACACCCAGACCCGGAACAAATAGTTGCAGATCATACATGCCTGATGCGCGTGATTTGGAAACCATATAATTTTATAAGAAACCAACGCACCACGGGTCTATATATATTAGTGTACAAATCATGAATACAAAATTTGAAGAAATAATAGCCAAAATAGAAGCAAACTTCGTTCGCGTGCAAAAGGACGCACGCGTCCTACCGATGAGCTCTTAAATCCTAAAACAATTTTTAACTGCCTATGTTTTTTTTATATGTTTGTTACGCGATTACTTTTGATCAACATGAATCAATTCACCCATTCAAACATACACCCATAGACTAGATCCATAGACAATTAATAATCTTAATTTCATTCAATCTTTCACATCCCATCACTAGTTTTTGCGCTAGTGTGCAACTAACCAATAGTGTAATTACAGAAATTATTTATTTGTGTGCTTGTTTTATGTTTGTGTGACAGCTTTTATTTCCGTGTGCGTTTATAGAGACACCTCAACTTTCTGCATGAGTGTGCGTGAGTAAGTAAATGTGTGCTGTACGTGTTTACCTCGCCTCCCGCAAAAAGTGGCAGAAATAGTTTAGTACTAGAAGTTGAGCATGCCATCTCCCCACATAAATTCTCTAAGCCTGATTATTCAACTCAAGCTTGGCACTTTTGTTTGTGTTGCCAGTTTTTGAATGCTAAATTCCTTATGGTGACTGACCAAATGATTTCTTGTAAAGTAAGAACGTCGATTGGGTTCACCTGCTTTTACTTTACTTCCCTTTTACCTATGAAAAGTATAGTATGTACAATATATCGGTCTCTGTGGGCGCGGCGGGCGAAGGCATACATACTTTATCTTATCCACTCTAACGAACGCCTATTGCGATGATTAATCAAAAGATGACTGAGATGAGATTATATTGTGAGTTGAAAATTGAAAATAAATTATGTCCGTTGAACGACTTTTAGGCAGATTATTTTAACACTCAAATTGTTGTTTTTTTCAGAATACCTACCTAATGATCCCATAGTTCACAGTCACTGGGTGAATATTATTAGAAAAAGCAAGTTTGCTTTTTATTTATTTATTTATTGTTATGACTACTAGCCCACGAAGTCGTGGCGACATAATCACAATATCGCTAGTCTATCTATCTTCATTCTGTAAAAAATCAACAGATTTCACTGTTTGTTTTCTAGTAACCGGCAAAACTTACTTACCTGAACATAGTCAGTTTTTCCCAATAAATTGGGAAATATGTCAGTAGCTGTTATCTTTACGCACGCAAACAGACACAAAAGCAATGACGTGACGCGAGTGTAAGACAAAGCTGCGCGCATGTTTGTGTGTGTAGACACGCACACGCGCTAGCAAAGGCTGGCCTGTTTCTTTTGCAGTGATTGCAGGACGAAACTCTATCTAGTGTGTATATAATCAAAGTACGATACTTGAAAACTTCAAAATCTCCAGATCGAATAAGTGACGCGAATTGGCTAATGAGGCTGTGGAGTGTGAAGACCTTTTTCCGTACAAAAACTTTTCTCATGATCTTGTTGCACTACCCAAAATTTATCTCAAAGAATCTTGGGATAAAGATTGGGATCATACCAGCACTGTCAAAGGCAGACACTACAGGCAGATTCAATCAGCAATACCAATAAAACCATGGTTTTTTAAACTCAAATTAAGTAAACGTGCCACCACTGTTTTAATAAGAATGCGGCTGGGCCACACGTGCACGCCAGCCCATTTGGCTCGAATGAAAATAATAAATGACCCATCTTGCGACTGTGGAGATGATTTTGGGGACGTTAACCATATCTTTTTTTCGTGCAGTAATTATGATCATCATAATTTTTATAATGACCTAATCTCTTTCCGTGTTCCGCTTCCTTCTTGTGTAATGGTCCTTCTTTCTTCCTTAGATCCTTGTATATATCAGCTTTTAGAATCTTGTATTTTTTCCAATAATATTAAAATTTAACCATTTTTTATTCCACTATTTCTATAACTACCTATATTTTTATCTAAAAAAAAAAAACCTTCCTATCCACTTTCCTGATCCATAAATCCCTTTTCCCAATTTCCGCGTATTGTTTCCCTAATTTTTAATTTTTATAAAATAAAAATGGCAAATGCACAAGAAGTGCGACGCCAAAAAAAAAAAAAAAAAAAAAAAGTGACGCGAAATTTTAATTTGTGGATGACGGGATAAGTCGAATTTGCGGTATTATTTATTTTATTTCCTTGGAGCAAGGAACAAAATTTATTTCAGATTCAATGAATGAACTAAACTACCGTGTGGGTGGTTCATTAACTGAACTTAATAATGTGAAGAAAATATTAGACAATTTGTGGTAATCAATTATATTTCAGAGAGACGTAGGGTCACATCGAAATGAACGTAGTTTTCACTGCTGTGTTAGTTATTTTATAACAATTTATTATACTAAAACCGGTAACTGCGCCAAATTTTTTAACAAAACATGTTAGCAAAATATTTTATATATTTGTAAAACACCAAAACATGGTGCAGCGGCATTTGTTATATCAATGAATCAGACGTTCGAGGGGGAGGGGAGAGCGTACACGGGTCCAACGGGGATATGCCAGATTATGTTCAGGGAGATCTAAGGAACACTTTAAAAAATAAACCTTCCGCCGGAATTAGCCCAAATTTTTGCTTTTTACCGAACTTTATAGCTTGGAGACTATTCATATCACATCACAGTCTATCTCTCTAAGGTAGAGCGAGTCTTTTTCAATTCCGACGATCTTCGACGCGGCGGGTGAATAACCGAAATGCCAGAGGTGCGGGTTTGATTTTCACTGGCGGGACAAAATGTTTGCATGATCTGCAAATATTGGTGGGTGTTGTGGTACCTACCATGGCACCTACTCGTAGTCCCTGATACCCACCACAAGTCCACGACACAGGCAATCATAGTGTGGGATCGGGCGGGACTATGTATCATGCGACTGTATTTCATTTGACGACCTGTGTGACGACGCGGGGCGGTCGAGTACGAAAGGTTGCGGGTTCGATTCCCACTGTGGGCCAAATGTTTGTTTGATCTACAAATATTTGTTCCGGGTCTGGGTGTTATGGTACCATGGTATCTACACGTAGTTCCTGATACCCACGACACAGGGAATCCTAGTGTGGTGGGATCAGGACTATGATGTGACTGTTGGGTGTTATGTTATTTATTTATGCATCAATTACAATAGATGTAATTACTCATAGCAAGCAAAAAACTTACACACTACTTAGACACCCTACTCGATAATTATACTCTACATGTACCTAATTTATAAAAAAGTGCTATACCTAGTTGTTAATTAAGGAGTAAATAAAACTCTTAAATAGTTAGAAAAAGCATGTTTACACTATTTACGACTAACCGAAAATAACTTTCAATATACTTTTGAAAATGCAACTAATGTGCACAGCTATTTTACATGAATCTGACAAAATTGTTGTAAATTAACCTTTGATAGGATGAATCTTAGCTACAAGTAAAAGATGACCATTACATTACAATTATTTAAGCTTCCATTTACAACCAATCACATTTTGTTTGTTTAATAGAGTAATTTATTACACTATAATAAGATTCTGACCACAAGAATGTTGACATAGCTTTTACTACTCTCATTGTAATTTTACAGAATCAATTACTCAAGTCATAGCAAATAAGTTTATACAAAGTATTATACATTATGTACTGCACTTTATGAAATAAAATATAAATCTATCAAGTCAAGTCTTCTCTGTACATTGGCATCACCCACCCAGGCATTATGCACCTTAACTACCTAGTGTTAGTATAGTACATGGTCTTTCATTGTGCCCAAAATAACATTCACAGGAAGAGCCATACACACTGAAATTAACTGTGCTTTGTTTCCGATGAACATCCACACAAGATGATGCACGACTCATTAACAGGCAAACATTCTTGCACTGAATGGCACATTCAAGAGACATTGCAAACATTTATATGAACCCAGCAAACTAAGGAAAAATTATTGAAAAAAATGTATATTAATGTTAAATTGTAATGTGTGCATGTCAGCGTGTGGGCGCGCAGTAACGTCTTAGTGACAATAAGATAGTGTACATCGAGCTGCAGTGTTGGCATCACAAACACAACTGGGTAATTAGAACATGACCTAGTGTAAATTTCGTCACTCAATCGCGAAACGAAAATAGACATCGTATTTATGTACATTTTACTCATGTTGATGCACAACTCAAAAATAGGCAGTAGTAAAATCGTATTTTACAATGTTTATTACTCTCGGTCACCCAAAGCTTATTGCTTACGTTATCAGATCACTCCATGGTAGCTTATAGCCAGTCTCAAGTCATCTCTCTAGCTGGAGTGCAAGGAATGTGCGCTGTCGGCCTCCGAGCGGCCCAGGAGACAAATTTATGCAACATTGCCGACTTGCGCATGAGACATCTCAACATAATCCATCCAATATATATTTTTTATACATAAGTTACACAATAAAGTAATGGAATTTTAGCGATGTAATATTTATAACTGGAAATGGGTCCTCGTCACATCCTCAGGGGGCCGGCGGGGGCTAGTTGAGAGAGGGTGAGCGGCCCTCGTCCCATACCACGTCAATGCTGGGCCACTTGGTCTGTAGGCACGTGAGCATGGGGTCGGTAGTGACAGCGCGCATGGGGCACTCGAGCAGCGCAGCACGCCCCGTGCGGTACGCGACGCGCGCGCCCGGGTTGGAGCGCGCCAGCCCGTTGTAGTGGTGCAGCGTGAAAGTGTCAGGCGCGCCGCGCTCACAGCCCGGGAAGAATTCGTCCATAAAGGCACTCAGCAGGATGATACCGAGGCTTTCAGCATCCAGCTTGTGCCGCATGAGCTCCACATACTCAGGTTCGGACACTAACTCGGCGGCGCACAGCACGTCCTGTAGCGCGGCCGACGGGATGAAGTTGTTGCCCTCAGGGTCGAACGAGCGGAATATCCGCTCTGCCGATTCACCAATTGTTTCTGGCGCCGCGAGCCGCCGCTCCAGCGAGAACAGCACAGTCAGGTGAGTCTCGGAGCCTAGCACCCACACCGGGTGCTTGGGGTTCTTGTAGAAGGAGCCCACTGTGCAGTACTGCATGTGCTCCATGATCGTAAGGAACCCGATGTTGTTTTGTCTCTCGATGCCCCGCAGTCTCAGCCCTCCTACCACCTGATCGTGGTCCCAGACATGCGCCACGGCCCTCCCCGTCAGCATCAAGTTGATGAGGCCCTGAGACCCATATCCATAGGTGGAGTCTATGAGAGGGTCGGATAGCTCTGCTAGCTCCTCCTCCACCATGGCAATGCCCTTGCTGAGAATGATGCTATACAACAGGAGCAACACACCATACTTGTCTTTCAGAATTCTAATGTTCCTAGTGTAGAATGATTCCACTTCAGAGAGAGTCTGAAATGAATGAACTTCTATTTGCCGATGAAAAAATTCAATGTTATCACAGGGCTGGTCCTCCCCACTGACGCTGTTATTGCCACTAGTACCCGCGTCTTCCTCACCCTTGCGGTGCACCGCCACATTGTACTTGGTCGTCAGGCACTGGCTAATGATTGCACACACCGCCCTAACCAACAGAGAGTTGCACTTCTCGGGCGTCAAGTCCTGGAAGCTGTGGCCAGGCGTCTCGGAGAGCAGGATCTCGAGCAGGAAGCCCTGAACGGGCGCGATGGCAGCGCACGGGCCACCCTCCTGCTGCGTGAGCGCGGACGGCTCTTCGGCGCTGAACGTGAAGCCCTGCGCCCAGCGCCGGAACACGTCCTCCTTCACGTGTTCGCCCCACAGCAGGCGCCGCGTGCGCGCCAGCTCGTGCTCCAGGCTCGTGCTGCTGGCGCTCATCGTCGAGCTCTGATACTGTTCAACTACGTCTCTCCTTACTTGTCCGTAGGGCCAACCTACATTTGTTTACGCCTTTTCGTCGCACCTCCTTAAACGTAAATACAATAGTTTAGATAAATGTGACGCATAGTAAAGTTAATAAATGCAACCATAGATAAAAACTAGGAATTATTTCAGCAAATTCTACATTTCTCTACAACTACTATACAAAAGAAACCTAACCACGTCTAACTCTAACGTACTCACTGCGATAAAATGTACATGTCTCAGTCCGAAACGTGTGAAACTTAGATAGTTTTGGTGATAAATCTTATAACCATCTAGATAGTTTTGATAATCACAAGAACATCCGTAACTAACAAATCAATTACAAACTTTTCATTGTAAGAAAGAATAGAAAAGCTTACGACATGAAGGCTGCCATTTTTTCTAGACAATTTGTTTATAGTCTGTGTTATTTAGATTGGATGACATATAATTATGCAGACATAATGTCAATGTCAAAGCACAGACAAAAAATGAGCTGATAGTTCAGCTGATTAGACGCTCCAATGAATGACCTCAACCACCTCAACGCCATAGGGCCTCCCGACACTCGAAGACACTGGCGGCCCCAGCCCCTTGACATCTTGAACGCACCCGACGTGCTTGAGTCCTTATTCTAAGCACCCGACTCCCCGTAGGGCAAATTTGGAGTGACGCCTCAGGTTATAGATTATAAATTATTTATGAGTCACCCTTTATCAGCAAAAAAAGTTGCCTGCCTCTAGGCAACATTTTTTGTTTTTCTAATGTCTTAGAATAATGACTAAAGCACACTAAAGCATCCCATCGCATGCTTGCAGTTGCAGCGATTGGTATCGCCATCGCCAACCGATGGTGGATGGCAGTATTGGCAAAATCAAGAGACTGGAGTAGAAGCTCTCAAAGTTGAAGCTAGAAGAAAGAACATAGGTTCGATTCTTACCTGCACTTCCCACACCAAGGTTGGCCGAAGGAAGTGTAGATGACCCGATTAGGGTGATGATGGGCCTGTACCGTCACCCATCCCGTGCGTTGTCCGACGCACGTCCATTCATGATAATATATTATGACATGACTATGAAGCATCTCCTGCCGAAGTACGGAAGGCCCTCCTTCCGTGCTAGGCTGCGAAGGCGTTCATAATACTACTATTCAACATCTCCCACGCAGGGGGGCGTGACCTCCTTGGCGAATCTTTTTGACGGATCGGATGGTTTCGGACTAGTTCGGACTATTTCTAGAGTGCTTGTAAATAAAAGCAATTTTGAATTTATAGTCCATGGTATATGCATGAGAGAGATGAACGTGCTAATCCTTCCTCCAAGGCTAATCCATACTACCACCAGGTGCACCTCATAGAATGAGTCGTTTATTCACTACACTAGTCAGTGAGAGTCAGTGTCACTGTGTTCGTCAAGTTAACTGTCATGTCAGACAGACTGTCAGTAGTGTCAGTCAGTCAAACAGAAATCATGACCCGTGGTGGACGTTGACGTGATGTGATGGTAGCTTTTAATTTATTTTCGTGTTAATTTTACAAGCTTTGTTTATTTTACGAATGATTTCGATTAGTTTCTTGCCGCAGCAATACAAAGTGAAATATGTTTTAGTTGGAAGTGAATAGTTTGGTTTGTGCTAGGGGCAACAGTTTATGCATTGTTGTTTCGTTTCGTCATAATGAAGGTGCACGTCGTTTGGAGGCGACGACGCGGCCGCAGCGCTGCGGACCTTGCAGGTTTGTGCTCTCACCTACCTACCAATTGCCATACTTGCCGAACTGCCGCTGTAAAAAAAAAGTCAGTGTTTGTAGGTACTTCACGGCACCCAGGCATCCTAATAGTTTACTTGGAAGTTCGCCGTTGCTTTTAGTTTCTGTATTATTATTGCATGAAAGTTTACTAGCGGGGTTCACCCTAAATCGAGATACGAAGGAATACATTTCTGTAGATAGAACGGTATTTAGTTATTTACTGATTGCCGTAGTAAATGGCAATGGGGAACGCAACTACTGGGGATAATTTTGAATTCACTGCCGAAATCTCTTGGAAAAAGTGAAAGCTTAGGACAAGATGTCTGCATTTATTACATTTTAAAAGATTTAGTTTGTGCTGACTATAAAATAACTGTAAGTTGCGCATGACCGTTGCTATGGTGATTCAGAGGCTGGTCAAGATCATTAATTATTGAGGTTTACCAAGTATTTGTTACTTAGCTAAGTACTAAGTAAGTAAGTTAGTTAAGTTAGTTGGTAGTTAGTAAGTTTATATTCAACAAAGATTTCTGTGAATTTTTAAATATGTTCTCATAGCTATAGAATAATCACTGTCTTCTTACTTTTACACTGAAATCTGTCTTTGGTCTTTGATGTACTACTACCAAACATAAGTAGAGATATTAAATGATAACCTGACCCACTCCACCATGCTGGCCTGCTGCTCCTGTGCTGTGTGTGCTTTAAAAACATCACATTCACTTATTCTGAAGAGTGCTTAAACTTGTTAGTGCCTTATAACAAATCTAAGAAACATTGTTTTAAAACATTGATGCTGAATTGGCATTCTTCTCCTTCATTTTATAAAGTCGGTTAAAAAACCTCAAAAGTTGTAAACATTACATTTTGAACTATGGTAATAATCTCAGAAATCAGAATATTTGTTCAGCCATTTTGGCAATGTAGTACCTACCTACCTCAGTCAGACTTTGGGTTGAAGACCCTTCAGGGCTATCATTATTTAAATAATTTTATTCTTGTAAATGATATACATTATATAAGGTAAATTACTCATTTTTGTGAAGACAATGAATACAATTTCAGAATTCAATAATAGTAGTAGTACCTGCATATAAGTAGGTACAATAAATACACAGTCTTAAACCGGGTCTGCTGCACCATTTTTTGTTTTTTTACAAACAATAACATGTTTGTTAGAACATTTGGCAGACCCAGCTTTAAGTGTAGCTCATAACAAGTGCTACAGTAACACAGAATCATAGAGTACCTACCAGATACTAGGTGCCAAAGACTTGGCTGTCATTGTATTTTACCTTCATGGACTGGACTGCCAAACGTGCATAAAAAACTATGCATAATGATTATAAAAATAAATTATAAATAAATATATTTTTGAATGAAGTCATAGTCTGATGCATTTGTAATAATTACCACTTTCATTAAAAATGTAACAACTAGCATCCGTCCACAGCTTCATTTGCATGGTACCGCATTTATAAGCAGCCTAATGTGTTAATCCATTATACGTATATAATGTTACAAACTAACGTCCAAACATTCGCATTTATAATATTAGTTACTTAGTAGGATACCTAAGCATTTAGCATGTCCAAATCAAAGTTACTCTAAGTTTACCGCATTTCGCGACTTTCTATCGCATGTTTAATTTACTCTAGTTACAACACTCTAGACAAGTGACTTTCGAAAACGACACGAAAGCGCCAAGCTGCTTTTATGACATTGAGCGGTCGTCAAAACTCTTTAGTAGGTTTTAGTTTTCGAAGGTCGTTTCTTTAAGGGGGCAGCTCATATAAAGCAAGACCATGATAAGCGCAACATGCAAAAGAGAAACGTCTCGAGGCTCTCACTCGCTCGAAAGAAAGCAGCTTGCACGCTATTGTTTGAACACAACGCACATGCGCGCGAACCTCGAAAGCAACCTTTGTTTTGACAACTTTCTTAATGCACTTAGGCACCACGTGTCCACCATTTCCATAGAAAGGTAGGAGTATGCTAGCACCGCGAGTTTTAGTCGTATAGCATTAAAATGTTGCTTGTGATAGATTCAGCTCTCCAATATCATCAATGCTTTTGCTGGGCGGTAGGTACATTCAACTCCAAATTTTCCCGTAGAGACGTATTTTTAGGCATACTGCTTCATCGGCATCTTTCGTTTAGGGTAAACAGCCTTTTAAGGCAAATCTCATGTTTAGGTATAATGCCCTCATTGGTATCTCGCGTTTAAGGTAACTCTATCAAAAGGGGATTCTCGTGTATTGCAGTCAATAATTTGAACCATATCTAACTGTTCACATAGCCGCTAATTGTGTAATTCACTTATAGATATTGTAATGAACGCTTTAACAAAAGGTAGTATGATTACTGTTATGTATGTACATATCTATAAGTAGATGTAGCTGCGCGACCATATTACGCGTAGCCCATCGTTCATTAAACCAGTGTGCATTATACCGTCTTTCTATCAACACCTCTGTAGGCTTCCTATATAACAGTGGCGACGAGGATGGGATAAAATTAAATAGAAGAATAGAATAGAATTATAGAAAAATTCCGGTAGAATTCCCATTACGAACTTATCGAGAAGATAATCCTCCAGATTCTTGAACGCACAGTAGGTAGCGAGGCCACGTAACCTTGCGGCCCACTGCGAGTGCGTCTCGCCGGGTTGCTGCACTGCTGAATAGAACTTGTGCCTTTCCGCAAACCCACAGCGCTTTGGCAGAAAATGGTCGTCCAAATTTGTTCAGAGTGGCTGGCCTCGTAAATTAACAGGTGATTGGATCAAACCATATTTTTTATGTCGAATGCAAATATCACTTGAAAATGGTATTTTATTGCGAGGTCACAAAGTTATTATTCCAGAAAAATTGCGAAACAAAATATTAAATGAACTGCATAGCTCACATTTCGGAATAGTTAAAATGAAAGCTGAGGCTAGGTCTCGTTTATGGTTTCCAGGCATAGATGGCGCCTTGGAAAAACTAGTTGGTGCTTGTGAAGTTTGTGCACAGTTACGGCCTTCTCCGCCACGCTCTCCACTTGCACCCTGGCCTCACCCGCCGCATGCATTCCATAGAATTCACATGGATTTTTTAGGACCCATGAATAACAAAATGTTTTTGGTAATAGTAGATGCATATTCGAAGTGGGTTGAGTGCTATGTGATGAACAATAACATTACAACTAAGGCAGTTATATCGAAACTTGTTGATTTTATGTCTAGGTTTGGCATGCCTAAGATAATTGTGACTGATAACGGAACTTCGTTTGCATCGCAGGAATTTGCAAATTTTTGTAGGTTGAATGATATATCTCGTTTGTTTTCACCTGTCTATCACGCTATGAGTAATGGTCAAGCCGAATCTTTTGTAAAAATAATTAAAAAAGGAATAAATTCAATTTTGATTTCTGCTTGTAAAGATGATTTTCAAAATTGTTTATCGAAGTACCTGTTTGATTATCGAAACTCTATTAACAGCACGACCGAGACTTCTCCAGCTCAGTTAGTTTTTGGTCGGAAACTGCGCTCGCGATTGGATTTAATTTCAAAAAAGGTTATTGACCCTTCCTTATCATCGGAGTTACCGGCATTAGTTAAACTAAAACAGTGCTCACAGGTTAAACATTACGGCGGTAAAGGACAAAAAGATTTTACTATTGGTGATATAGTGTGGTTCAAACAATTTATAAACAAAAGTAAATTTACATGGTCAAAAGGTACCATTATAAGAAAATTCGGCAAGGTTATGTACAAAATTAAATTGCCTCTGAGTAGTAAGAATATTATGAGACATAGAAACCAGCTTCTTTCTTACAAAGGTAACGACAGCAGGGTTGACGTGTGGGATGTAACTTTGCCTCAAGAAGAGGTAAATCCAGAAAACAGCAGCATTCAGACGAGTAATGTGTCTTCGGTACCAGAAAACTCGCCACCTTCGTCCACAGGCTCTTCTGCCAATGTCACTTTAGAACATGATGATACCTGTTCTGACACCACGGCAATGGAAAATTCATATGCAGAGTCACCACGTCTAACAGGTATAGCATCCTCGGAGCCAGGGACACCCGGAACACCTTTGAACTCCTCTAGAGGTAGTGGCAGCCTTGAGTTCAGTACGCCACAGCCTGCTGCACAAGATGATGTTGATGATGACTCCCACACGCCTATGCCGGCCCACGGTCGTAGAAATAGACCTATTATAGATTATAAGAAATATTTTTGAGTTGTTTTCCATTTTCTTCTTTTGGTTTTCTTCTTTTAAGAGGGGGGAAAAGTGTTATGTATGTACATATCTATAAGTAGATGTAGCTGCGCGACCATATTACGCGTAGCCCATCGTTCATTAAACCAGTGTGCATTATACCGTCTTTCTATCAACACCTCTGTAGGCTTCCTATATAACAATTACTAATTATAAGCAATCTAACTAATCTTCAACTAAGTATACTGCTAATTAACACTTGACATTTAATTTTGCGCGAATCAGGAGACTTAACACACATGGTTTAATTGATCGATCAAAAGGGGATAGCACCTATCTCTAGGTATCATTAGTTTAGCTACAAATATCAAATTTGAATTTCGCGCCACTTTGCTAACATTCCACCTAAATAACCTGCCAATCATCACCAAAACTTATAGTAAAATAAGTTGGGTTAATCATTATAATAGAGGCAGAGAAATTCTGCGCCTGAGACAACACGTCTCGTCCCCTGTAAGACTTCTCATTCTTTCTAGGTCTTCCTAAGATGTGTGACTCTAAAAACAGCTTTTTGTTTAAAGAACCGGTGGTGGAAGAATTCAGTGTTCTTACATCCCAGATTCACAGCAGGGAGGCCCCTATCTTGCACATTGAATCTCAGTTTCCTCATCGATATAATACTTGGAAGACAAGAGTAGAAACTCGTGTACGTCAAGTGTCCGTTTGTATTGTAGGGCAAAACACAGTATAGTCACGAGTGCGTTGTACCGGGGCACTGGGGCAGGTGGTATCGGCATAGACGGCGACGCGGGCGGCACCGCCGTGGACGCAACGATGCGTAATGTAAGGCCTGCCCCAAAGCCAAATATATATGCGCGTTGCTATACTTATACATATATATAATTAATATATTTATTTATTTTTATTTTTTTATATATATATATAATTTATTTATTGACTACATGAACCGTGGTGTATCGCAAAGCCTTGGTTTGTTGTTATGAAGGTCCATCCTATAACAATCCTATGGGGTCCATTCTCGATCGTTATCTTTTTCGAATAAATCAACAGTCGCAGTCGCATCCGACTGCTTTTAATTTCCTATTCTCAACAAAACTAGACTGAAGATTCTCACGTAATTTCATAATTGTACCTGAGCATATTCCCAGTTAGACGGGAGTCCTGTTATAATTTAAGCCGATACGGCTGTGCGAGCGTTGAACCCGCCTTCGTTGTCGCCTCTTTTTTTTCTCATAAGGCTGTATTGCATGCATTGCTGGCTCTGTCGAATCTGCGAATACTCACTGTTGTCGTACTGGAGATTCGGAAATTCGTCTCGGTTATAAGATGGTAATGAAGTTGATCCGTCACAAGCCTCCAACAACAACTCATTGATAGTCATGAATGATTTATCATTTTGTCTACATTGGAATGTAATTCGGCGTACTCTAACACTTATGTGTGCTAATGGAATGGCAGTTGGGAGTCTTGAGAATATTGGAGCGTTCAGCCAGTCCACTTCAGCACATGAGACATTGGTGCTAACTAACTAACGGATGTTGGGTACCTAACGTTTTTCGTCCAAATCCATGTCTTGTTGATTCACACACACACACACACACACACACACGCACACACACACACACACGCACACACACACACACACACACACACACACACACACACACACACACTCACTCACTCACAATCAATAAGGAAAGGTTACCCTAATATCACAGGTCGACTGCATTACATTTGGGTTTTCGCTTAGAGAATTTATTCTCTAAGTGAAAACCCAAATGTTTTTGGGTGATATGGTTTTCCCATGACAAAATCGCCAAAATAATAAGTCTGCTGCGCGTGGTTTCCCCAGCACACCATACAAATACTTTCATCACAAAACATCTACACTTTTTTTTGCTTTCCTTGACCGACGGAAATTATCTAAACTGTTGGCTCCGCGTGGGTAAAGACTGCGGCACGTAGGTACAATTTTAATAAACTCAACTATAAATAATTAAATAATGAATTGGTTATTATTATTTAACTCTCGGTATGTACTAGCGTCGCACGTATTACTATTCGTTTTTGCCGCACACTATCAGTTTTTATTAGAAGCTTTTGTTAGTAAGTAACTAAAACAATATGATGCGCCTGAAAGCGCATAAAATGGCCGCGACAGTCAAGAGGACACGTATAAAATAGTTTTAGTCCTGATTTGTCTCTTTTTTTGTTGCGTTCCTCTAAATAAGTCCACGAGTTTCGTAAAACACTGTAGAAGCTTCTATATATTTTGATTCGCTGATTGTTTAATATTTGGATTGTATTGTTACCACCTGGCCACTTGGCTACCT
This sequence comes from Epirrita christyi, assembly GCA_951392215.1. Classification (NCBI taxonomy): domain Eukaryota; kingdom Metazoa; phylum Arthropoda; class Insecta; order Lepidoptera; family Geometridae; genus Epirrita; species Epirrita christyi. The sequence goes on from OX595837.1 coordinate 561,601, forward strand.
CATTGTCGCGCATGTACACTAACTCCGGAAGTCTTCACTATGTGCGTGGTCCGACACGCGCTTGGTTTCTGTTATTCCTAAAGCCGTCTGTTTTCGAATCGTACGTGCTCTTTGTTTTTATTCGCTTTTCCAGCGCGAGACGAATTAGGTATTTGATTTTACACTCACCATTATTTTTGACTGACTATGCGTAGCTCATTTATTTACGTTGCTTTTTGGATAATTGAATGCGGTCTTGAATGCCGTTATCACTACTTTCTGCTTGTTGGCTACGCTACGGTGAAAAATATAGCATATCAAATAAATTAGAAAGCATAATTCTTACTCGTAATTGCGTATAATTCAAATGCACGATTGAAAATGCTGTTATGATTGTTTCATAACCAATAGATTGGATCATTAATCATAATCATCATTGTAGTAAGTAGATACACCACTTTCATTACAATTTGATAACTTGTCCTGATTGATGTTTATTCTGATTGGTTTTATCCATCTCAAAAACCTCGTAGACGGATGAATAATCACACCTTATCTCGTCTCAATCAAATGTTTATGTGCCCGAATTAGCAAGAGGTAGGTACTAATGTTAATATCCACATAACGCGATCGTGCCTCGCTTACAGACATTAAAACGGTCTGTATTATAACTGTACCGGAGCGCCACGCATGCAGCACTCGGCGGCAGATCCTCGCTTCAGGTAAACGGTTAATGAATGAAAGTTGGTTACTTACTACGGCTTGACTCATCTCTCGCGGGTTTCTTTTCCATGAAGGCTGGCTGGCTGGTTGCCGGAACTGGAGCCCCGTGGCGTGTGAGTCACCAATCGTTACCAGTTGGCCTGTGTGACGTCACCGCAGCGCTATGCGCGCGCGCGCATTGATTTACAACGCTCGCACCGATGATGAGAATCTTATCGATGTCTCATTTTGCGTGAAAGGCCTAAGGAGGACTATTTATATTTGAAATCTTATTTACAAAAGATGAAAGAAACCAAACTTGTATGTAACGGTAGTAGTTTTTGTGTAATTAGTTGGTTTGCAAAACAATATTTCATTGCTTTTCTGTAAAAATGCACGCAATGCAATGCAAAATGTTTCTTTGGAACGTGAGTGTGCGAGTCAAACGTATAAGTATTAGTAGTACTTATGCCAGTGCTCTTTTTAATCAAATTGCTTAGAGATATGCACCTGTCCGTTTCTGCCAAACTTAACGGCCTATTGTTTTTATTTGACTATGACAATGTGTTCTTTCTCTTCATCACAATAGTAGCCATATTCCTTCAACTAGATCAGAAACACAGTCAGTGTCGCAAGGTAGCCTCGGAGTCTCAGCGCCCACGCATTGTTCCTCGTTTATGATATTGTTATGCGAATTGTACATTTACCCATGTCAGTAGTTTGAAAAAGATATCGTAACGTGCTCATTATTCAAAGAAAGATGCAATTTGCAATTTTTTTGTCCCTGTTACTTCTGCCTTAGTCATGGTGTTTTAGCGTAGGTAGACCGTAGGTACCACTACTACCACTTGAAGACTTCGCATATTATTTCTTCAGGCGAGCAGTGGGCAATGCTCAGACTGTAGGCATATAATCTAAGTTGACATTTTCGTACAATATTCTCTAAATATAATAGTTCTGTCACAACTTACTGATCGTAAATATGAAAATGTCGAGTTCGACAACATAGTTATCTACTATCCGAGAATTGGCCCCCAAGGCCCCAATTCTCACGCTAATAAACAAATGTTGAACGTTCTTGACAAATTTTGTCCAATCTTGCAGATCTTTGATAGAACTTGTACGACATTTGTATATTTAGCACGAGAAGCGCTTTCATTATTTAGCACCACGGGTTTCTAAATGTCGCATGTCGTCTAGTCTGCAAGCAAATGCTTTTTCTGGTTTAGGTCCTTACTTATTTGTAAGTGAGTATTTTTTGTCTTTTTTCTCTATTTTAGTTAATTTTCGTCGCCATGCAGCAACCAAGGCTTTTGGATTTTCGAATAGTATAATGAACGACACTAATATATACTTACTTATTGTTTCAAAGATATCAAAATTCTTATCACGCGTTCTGTCTTGTGTACTCACTACTCACTCGTATTTGTATTTTGCCCTTCACGGCTAAAATCTGCAGCTTCAATGATTGATGGTGTTTGCTACATACTTGTTTTGTGAATATGTTTAGTGGAATTGCAGCCGTTTCCAAGACCATCAGCTAGCCACATTTTTGTTTGGCATTTTATCAGCTACTTTTATTTTGAGCTCAAAATGTTAATTTCTATAATTTCAGGCTCAATGCATTTTTGTTTTACTGTCTTTCAATTCTGTCAAAGAGGAGCTTCGTGTCCATCTTACTGTAGTGATAGATGAACTTACAAACATTTACTTTCTGCTTGTATGTATGTATGTATGTATGTCATAATCTTCATCATTTGCTCACGAGATAACAAAAACAACTTTCATTAGACGATACATACCGGTGGGTACTGCACCATGTCGTGACGAATCGATTCTAATTCGATTAACACGGCTCTCACTCTCGCGGGCGCTCTATCGATATTACCGCAATTGGATTACTTTGTTGACGATGTTAAGGAACTCTGCAGAACATGACATCGTTGTGATTGCATGTTCATTCACTTCATTCAAGTCAAGACCGTCAACTGTCATTGCTCTGCCATGGTCGAGTAGACACATCACAAGACAACGCGGCATGCAATCTCAATCATTGCACGCTTTGCACGATCTCAGTTCGTCGATCTGTGTTTGAGATCTTTAGCACAACATAGCGATATTAAATTCATATTTTACTACCGAAATAGCAATAATTTTGTCGTTGCTGCATGCAGCCAATGTAACGGTTCTTAAGTTGCGCCAGGAGAAAGCCCCCAAAGGTCAAAGTGGATGAAAGAGAATGCAACGCTAAATGCAACTTTTAACTTGTCCACTGTTGTACTACGTAGTATCTCGCAAAAATAATTATCTTTCTTTTAATGGCGATTTATCTTCGTTCAAGTTTCGGTCACATTACGATCTATTCTCCTTTCCTTGTTGTATTTTAAATTGAGGAGAATGCCGTTTTTTATGTTTATGACATCGACAATCGTCATGTTTATTGAATCATGATCCGAGCTTTATTTTTAATAAGTAATAGTTTTTGAGATATAATCAAAAATATAAAAAAGGACCTCTAGGTTACTTCCATTAATCCCACAATGCTGAAAGCCATGGTAGTAGCTTTTGTGACACAACTATGAATAGGCAAAGTCCATGGAGAATTTTGAGATTTGCACCAACGATCTTCTATTTCTAATAACATGTCTCTGATTTGCATTATGAAAAAAAAACAATTTAACATCCATTGTTAATTATTTCTAGGAATTTGAGTGACCTTGTAGTTCTGTTAAGTTGGGCTATTAATTTATTTGATTCACTGAACATAACAATATTGCCTATAGTTTTCCTGCAATACTGCTATCATGTCATGATACACCTTGCTAAATTATTTTAGATGGATTAATGAATTTGTTAGCAAAATTTGGTAGTTTTTACTCGCCGTTGATTCATCATCAGTTTGTATCCTTGGTCCATCGAGAGGCCTTCCTTTTCTGCGACGTCTGGTTTTACCGTTGATTAGTCCGACTGAAATGATGCTGTTTAGGAAATTATCTCGAGGTGTCCCGTGAAAATGTTATCTAAATGTTTTTTGAAGTAAGTAGAAAGGTACAGAAAGAAGGTGAACGAATCGCAAGTTTTAGATAAGTTAGTCGAACCTTAGTATTAGTAAGTATGCACAACCGCGCCGACCATCATTTACCTAACATAATTTATTCACAGTTTTCGCGTGCAACATAGGTATTTCAAGTTATTGAAAGAATTACAATGAATGTGTTTGTAGCAGCGCGCCCCTCGTTTCCTAATCCAGGTCAATGTAATCGTGGAATTCCTCCAAATTATGATAATATCTAGTATTTCATCCATAAACCTAGATTCTTTCCATATTACGTTACTAACAGCACTTCCCGGCTCAAACGAATCCTTTCACTAATCAAGTTTTTAGTTTAAGTTTACGCCTTCCCGATAAACGGTGCCTGTCTAACAGAGGAAAGTCGGAAAGTGTAAACTGGCAGGCGAGGGCGGTGGCATCGGCAGTCTTATTGAAATGGAGGCTAACACACCCCACAGCGGGACGTCGACACCCCACAGCGGGACGTCACACCCCACAGCGGGACGTCAGTGCAGGTCTTAACACCCCCACTTAGAATTAGAATTAGATGGAGGCTAACAGCGTTTGCAATCTCCCTTGTATTGTGCGACGCGGCTCCGGTATCGGTATCTAGAACAGACAACAAATTTGATTGGCATTCTGAAAGCAATAAGAGTAAGGCGATTGGATGTTTCCCTCTCTCCACAACGGTATATTCAATCCCTGCAGGGCTATTTTCTATCTCGCGACAGGCGAAAATTGTGCAATCAGGGCTGTCAAACGTCGCTTTTCTCATACTAAAGTTACCGTTTGACAGCCCTGATTGCACAATTTACGCCTGTTGCAAACCTGTCGCGAGATAGAGAATAGCCCTGCGCCGTTCAGTGGGGAGTTTTCTGACAGCTGAAAGAAAATAGTTCTAAATCCATTCATTGACGGCTTGGACGAATTATCACAATGGACAGAGCATTTTGGTTCAAAGCATGTCCGTTTTTTGTCAGTGTGCAGTTGTAGATATGTATTAGTGAGAGTGACTAGAGAAGTGACTTCATTGACTAACCTATCGATGAATAATAGCGAAATTAATGAAAAAGGCGTTATAAAATATCAACTCTTTAATTTGTTACATGTATGTATTATCAATGGAACATGATAATGCAAAATTTCAGCTCAATCGGTTGGGTGGATGGAACTGGTTCAAATTTCAGTTTCAAGATTCAAGACCTAAACACACTAACATACAAACATAACACAAATCCCAACAGTCACATACGTAGTCATGATCCCACACTAGGATTCCCTTGTCGTGGGTATCAGGAACTACGAGTACCATGGTACCATAACACCCAGACCAGGAACAAATATTTTCAGATCTTACAAGCATTTGTCCCGCAGTAAACACATACGCAAAGCATGTGTTGTGTGTACATCAAAAACGGAAACTAAAATATTATCGATAAAACTAAATTGGTTGGTGTAGTACATCACTAGCACAGATGCCTAAAACAATGCCTTTTATTTTACAATAATTAATGCTTTTACACTTAACTTTCATGATTATCACTCAGGAAATATGACTAAGTACTAATAAAAAGTAATTACTACAGTTTTTCCGGTTAAAAAAACTTGCTCTTTTAGCAAGTAAAAAGATTAAATATATTGACCAAGACTTACGTATGAAATGACAATCCCGGGTCTTTTACTCCTTCTTTTGTTGTTTTTGATGAACAACACACAGCAGAACAGGACATATTTTCACTTTTTCAAATTTATTTTGATGAAACACTGCAATTTCATACGATTTTTTGCTGTTTTTAAAAACTTCGCCGCAATGTTTTGGCCGATTAACCGGTCATCAACTGACACGATTTACAAAGAAGTAAGGCGTTGCCAAACTTATATCTACTTTCTCTTTTACTCGTAGCAAGGTTCCGTGGGATGGACAAAGATATCTGATCACTAATACGATACACAGATGTAAGAGCGGCAACGTCTTATGACTACGTCCATTGTGATAATTCGTCCAAGATTGACGGCGTAGTCCAGATTTGGTTGTCTAAATTTTGTCAGTCAGCCACCAACTGTCAATGTCACTGACATTGACTTGACTTCACTCGCCCATGCTGTCAGTGTTACGTTATTGTTATAATTTTTTGTTATTATTGTTGAAGCCAAACCAAGATGAGCTGGGATTATAGTTCATGGTCTATATTAGACTTGAAAAATGAGCTTCGAAATCACAACGCGAAACTTTGAGGAAAAAAGCAGTGCTAGTTTTTTTTACAAAGAGAATTTGTTCTCTTTGGTCATTCTTTGGTACTTTTGCAAAATCTTCAGAAGACAACCAGGCGCTTCACCGCCATCTACCGGAGTTTAAAGAACGATTTTTTCTTTTTAATTGCCTCCCTGAAAACTTCCCATTAACACCTGCAGATGTGAACGCATGAAAGGAATTTCCTCGCGAGGCGCACTTTTATGATACGACAGAAGATACGATAAAAAGTCCCCACTGACTGAGACTTCTATTTACCTATGTGTACTTGTATACAGGGTGTTTTTTTTAAATGGGACAGTATGGGGATATCCGAATCCATAAGAGATAAGGGAAAACTGTCTTTGGAACCATTTGCTCATTTTGTATGAAAATGATTTTGGCATAGTTATTTTTTTGGTCAAGCGTGAGTTCTCCATAAAAATGAGTAGTTTTGATAAAAAAAAAAATTATGCGTTTCGTCTCAGTTTCATGTAAGGATTGTTTCATTGTATCGAAAGAAAAAAATCTGAGCAGCAGAAGTTAGTCAAATTTTATAAAATGTTTTCTCATACAAATTGTAAGTAATCTGGTACCTACGTTAATAAAACTATCGCAATAAATTTTCAAAATGGCCTCCCTCTTGCTGTTTCCAGGTACGGGTACGTTTCAGAATACCTCTTGTGGCCTTTTTATGAACCGGTTTGGAAAATTCTTTTTTTATTTGAATAGATGTACTTCCAGATTGGTCCCATTTTTTTCAAAATCCAGTTCTGATGATGGGATCCATGAGGAATTGAGGGAACTCCTCAAATATTGTAGGCATACATATGGCGATTTTGATATTTTCAGCAACAAACCAAGCATTTGCATTCAAAAAGTATCATAATCCTTTCACCGCTATGGTTCTTTCATCATTTTTTTTCATCCAAAATTATTTAGTCGAATATAATGGCGGAAGTCGGCTTTTTAAATGAAAAGTTATATATGAGTAAATGACTGTTCTCGCTTATGGCGCTTACTTTGGCACGATATAGTTTCGATAAAGTAGTAGGTACTTGGCTTAGGCATAGTCTAGATTTTACTAACTTAGCACATTCTAAGTAAGGATTTGACCTTTAATTATAGTGAGAAAAGCCATCAGTTTCGTATTTTTTAAAAAAAATTGCATAAATTATATTATTATGTTTAAAAACCTTATTCCCGAGCCGGGAATCGAACCTGCCCATATTAGTGTAAAAAAATTGGAGGTTATTTTATTAGTGGTAAGTATTGATAGTATTTTGTGTCAGGATTTACTTCTTGAAAGAGAACCATGTTGAACATGGCGTGAATATAAAAAAAAACATTTTTTTACCGATTTTCTACAATTTCGACAGGAGTAAAGTTTACGTTGCTATAAATAATTAATTATAGTCGTGGCCTACCACCAACCACGCACTTATTATTATAACGCCCATAATTTTTGATAATCGACGGTTTTGCTGAGAATTTTTGTTATAAATTGACTGAAAAAAAAACAATTTCTGTTACAAGACTATTTTGAAAGCTGCAATAAAATTGCCTTAGTCAATTTTCATAACAACGTGTAGGATTGACTCCTCGGTTTGGAGGAATAAAACGTAGTTTCACAGTCAAAAATTATACGCGCAATTAAGTACCTACTTACATTCTCTTTGGTGTTTGCATTATTTAGTGAACGTCTCTATACCAAACAAGCATACTTTCGTTTCGTTAGCAAAGGTAGTGCTTGGCTAAGTAAAGTCCGTAGTAACGCTTATTTTCGATGTCATGACTAACAGACTTTTTTAAGTCAATTAAAAGTCGTACCTATTTCCTGAAGACAACTTGTTATATTACCTATGTTCTGTTTATCTGGGCCTAAGAATATTGCTGAGCAATACTCCTTTTACTCAATTGGCTGTCTGATTTTGTGTACCAGTCGATGCACTTGTTCTACGAACCGATATGGTCAGGTTATAGGGATAAGTACCTTGTTATCTCTCGACTGGTTTAAGCCTCACTAACAATAACTTTTCAAATAGGTACTTTAGATAGTATACGGAGAAGACAGGGTCTAATTCTATATGAGCTGGGGGTATTGGGGGTACAATGGTAATCGCTTTTGATTATATAATTTTGCAGTACATTAAGCTGCGTGTTTTAGCGTCTTTTCCAAGAGCAGAAATATTCGAAACATAAAGCGCAATGTACCTTAAAATCGTATTCGAAAGCGATTTACCAGTTTGATAGACAATACGGGGGGCTGGTTCTGTTAGTGTCTTCCAAAGTTAGTATCACAAATCGGCATGATCGCAAAGTTCCCCTTGCGATCATGCCGATTTGTGATACTTTGCACAACTTTGGAAAGTAGTGTGTACTTTCCTTGTGTTTACCAAAGTTTATACATTTTGGTTTATAAATGTGAAAACTGTGAATTTATGAAGCTTGTTTGACAGACATACTGGCACGGACGGACAGACGCGACGCGACGAGACGGGCTGAAAGTTCTTATAAGGGTTCCTTGTCGGACTCGGAACCCTAAACATACCTACATTTTTTTGCTTTTGCAGTTTATTTCCCCCAGTTCAAGGTCCCATTGAGCCTGTCGGTCGACCGGTTGTGCTTTTGCGCCGCTCGCGGTTGACCCGGTTATTCAGGCTTTGCCGTATGCAATGGAAAATGTAGGTGTATAGCATTATACCCTTGCCTCGTATCGAACTGTTTACTCGTGCACCCGATAGAAACTAACTCCCTTAACTTTCACTTTAAGAGCTGATTATATGACTACACGCTATGAATGAAATTTTATGACATGTTTGCTAATTTGCCATACATTTTTTCGATGACGAAATTATCTGCTGACGAAGGAGCCGTAACTCGCTCAAAAGTTTCGCTTCAGGCTCTATATGCTGGAGGAAACAACCACAATACACAGTACACACAAAGTTTACATAATTAAGGCCTAACAAATATTTTTCATATATTTTGTAGACTAGTAAAATAATTAAATAACTATTCTATCTATCTATTATCTTAACAAGCTTGAATAGGGGAAACTTCTTGACCTAAATATTCCTCCTTTCATGTTTCAAAAGATTTGGACAGCGCTAAGGCTGCCAAAATGATCCCCATTGTTGCGTTACCCATTGCCATTTTGTACTGTAATTGTGAGGCAGGTGATGACATCACAGAAGAATATACGTACTTGCGGGTGATTCAGGTCTGTCATGAGATGTTTTATCCAACCCTGTTGCAGTTGCTGTAGCCATATTTTCACCAGAATAACACTTGTTATGTTGTTTTGTTCCAGTATGTTGCATGGTCGTCCTCCTGACACTATGTTATATCAGCAGCGCAGTCCTGGCGGCAGGCCCGCTCGGACCCTCGGACAGACCGGAGGCTTATTTCAATGGCAGCTCTTACATCCGTCTCTCCAAACCAATTTCATTGAAGCAGCTAGTTGGACTTAGTTTTAGGACGTGCAAAGGTATGTAACATTGTGCATAAGAACTGCTTGTTATACAAAACAGGTTTTATCTACTCGGCCCGGTCTATAAATTATAGTTTCCATCGTGTCGAGTACTGCTGCTACAAGCTGCAACAAGTCTGAAAAAGAACCTATACGTCCTTTCCATCAATGATCAATCAGTCGTTATCCTATGCTGGTGATCATCAGACAATGACGTTTTAATTTGATATTAAATTTGAGCTCGAACTCGGAAGATTCGCTTGAGTAGTACCCTAGATCTTGTTCATCTTCCTGGAGCCAATGTCGTCGAAAATGAACTTGAACTGAAGGTCAAACTCAAATTCAAGAGCTGCCGGAGTTCCCTTAAAAAAAGTATTGCATAGCTAAGAACCATCTAGCAAACATCATATTTCATTAATATCTGTGCATTGCATACCTATGCCCTATATGTATATGTATGTAACACCTCTCTTTTCAGCCGGGGGGTTTTTTTTTAAATAAAATGTAGGCCGCCAGCCTTGAGATCGGTCCTAGCACTGCCAGTCATACCTACATAATATTTATTTCAATGAGCCTGAAGTTCCGAACGTTGTAGTTCAACGGTTTTTTTTTTTTACAAAATCTTGAAATAAATGGTAGTATAGGGTTTGGCAAGTCACGGAGACCATGAAAAACGTATTTGAGTCAAGCAGAGCTTCAAAGATTAAAAAAAAACCAGTGTTAAACTTTCCTGTATCATTGAGTGAATAAAACGTCTCTAGTTTTTGTTTTTACTAAACTATACCTGTAAATAACATTTCATTTGCTTGCTTAGGTATTACTTAGTATCCACAAGGGTTTTCAAGGAAATTGAAAGGGAGGGCGGGGTGTTTTGAACCAATTTTCGATCGTTTTTCGTAAAGTTTGCTGTGAAATTAAGTGTTAACAAAGCCCTAGTTTTTTGTTTTTCCAAGGTATTCCTGTAAATTACATCTTATTCACTTGCTTAGGTATCACTTAGTACCCACAAGGCCTTTCAAGAAAATCAAAAGGGAGGGCGGGGTGTTTTGAACCAATTTTCGATCGTTTTTCGTAAAGTTTGCTGGAAATTCAGTGAACACAAGTACCTAGTTTCTTTATTTACAGAGGTATCCCTGTAAATTACATCTTATTCACTTGCTTAGGTATCACTTAGTACCCACAAGGCCTTTCAAGAAAATCAAAAGGGAGGGCGGGGTGTTTTGAACCAATTTTCGATCGTTTTTCGTAAAGTTTGCTGGAAATTCAGTGAACACAAGTACCTAGTTTCTTTATTTACGGAGGTATCCCTGTAAATAACATCTTATTCACTTGCTTAGATATTACTTAGTATCCACAAGGACTTTCAAGAAAATCAAAAGGGAGGGCGGGGTCTTTTGAGCCTATTTTCGATCTTTTTTCGTAAAGTTTGCTGGAAATTCAGTGAACACAAGTACCTAGTTTCTTTATTTACGGAGCTATCCCTGTAAATAACATCTTATTCACTTGCTTAGATATTACTTAGTATCCACAAGGACTTTCAAGAAAATCAAAAGGGAGGGCGGGGTCTTTTGAGCCTATTTTCGATCTTTTTTCGTAAAGTTTGCTGGAAATTCAGTGAACACAAGTACCTAGTTTCTTTATTTACGGAGCTATCCCAGTAAATAATATCTTATTCACTTGCTTAGATATTACTTAGTATCCACAAGGCCTTTCAAGAAAATCAAAAGGGAGGGCGGGGTGTTTTGAACAAATTTTCGATCGTTTTTCGTAAAGTTTGCTGGAAATTCAGTGAACACAAGTACCTAGTTTCTTTATTTACGGAGCTATCCCTGTAAATAACATCTTATTCCCTTGCTTAGATATTACTTAGTATCCACAAGGACTTTCAAGAAAATCAAAAGGGAGGGCGGGGTCTTTTGAGCCTATTTTCGATCTTTTTTCGTAAAGTTTGCTGTAAATTCAGTGAACACAAGTACCTAGTGTCTTTATTTACGGAGCTATCCCTGTAAATAATATCTTATTCACTTGCTTAGATATTACTTAGTATCCACAAGGCCTTTCAAGAAAATCAAAAGGGAGGGCGGGTTGTTTTGAACCAATTTTCGATCGTTTTTCGTAAAGTTTGCTGGAAATTCAGTGAACACAAGTACCTAGTTTCTTTATTTACGGAGGTATCCCTGTAAATAACATCTTATTCACTTGCTTAGATATAACTTAGTATCCACAAGGACTTTCAAGAAAATCAAAAGGGAGGGCGGGATCTTTTGAGCCTATTTTCGATCTTTTTTCGTAAAGTTTGCTGGAAATTCAGTGAACACAAGTACCTAGTTTCTTTATTTACGGAGCTATCCCTGTAAATAACATCTTATTCACTTGCTTAGATATTACTTAGTATCCACAAGGACTTTCAAGAAAATCAAAAGGGAGGGCGGGGTGTTTTGAACCAATTTTCGATCGTTTTTCGTAAAGTTTGCTGGAAATTCAGTGAACACAAGTACCTAGTTTTTTATTTACGGAGGTATCCCTGTAAATAACATTTCATTTGCTTGCTTAGGTATTACTTAGTATCCACAAGGATTTTCAAGGAAATTGAAAGGGAGGGCGGGGTGTTTTGAACCAATTTTCGATCGTTTTTCGTAAAGTTTGCTGTGAAATTAAGTGTTAACAAAGCCCTAGTTTTTTGTTTTTCCAAGGTATTCCTGTAAATTACATCTTATTCACTTGCTTAGGTATCACTTAGTACCCACAAGGCCTTTCAAGAAAATCAAAAGGGAGGGCGGGGTGTTTTGAACCAATTTTCGATCGTTTTTCGTAAAGTTTGCTGGAAATTCAGTGAACACAAGTACCTAGTTTCTTTATTTACGGAGGTATCCCTGTAAATAACATCTTATTCATTTGCTTAGGTATTACTTAGTATCCACGAGGACTTTCAAGAAAATCAAAAGGGAGGGCGGGGTCTTTTGAGCCTATTTTCGATCTTTTTTCGTAAAGTTTGCTGGAAATTCAGTGAACACAAGTACCTAGTTTCTTTATTTACGGAGGTATCCCTGTAAATAACATCTTATTCACTTGCTTAGATATTACTTAGTATCCACAAGGACTTTCAAGAAAATCAAAAGGGAGGGCGGGGTCTTTTGAGCCTATTTTCGATCTTTTTTCGTAAAGTTTGCTGGAAATTCAGTGAACACAAGTACCTAGTTTCTTTATTTACGGAGCTATCCCTGTAAATAATATCTTATTCACTTGCTTAGATATTACTTAGTATCCACAAGGCCTTTCAAGAAAATCAAAAGGGAGGGCGGGGTGTTTTGAACCAATTTTCGATCGTTTTTCGTAAAGTTTGCTGGAAATTCAGTGAACACAAGTACCTAGTTTCTTTATTTACGGAGCTATCCCTGTAAATAACATCTTATTCACTTGCTTAGATATTACTTAGTATCCACAAGGACTTTCAAGAAAATCAAAAGGGAGGGCGGGGTCTTTTGAGCCTATTTTCGATCTTTTTTCGTAAAGTTTGCTGTAAATTCAGTGAACACAAGTACCTAGTTTCTTTATTTATGGAGCTATCCCTGTAAATAATATCTTATTCACTTGCTTAGATATAACTTAGTATCCACAAGGCCTTTCAAGAAAATCAAAAGGGAGGGCGGGGTGTTTTGAACCAATTTTCGATCGTTTTTCGTAAAGTTTACTGGAAATTCAGTGAACACAAGTACCTAGTTTCTTTATTTACGGAGGTATCCCTGTAAATAACATCTTATTCACTTGCTTAGATATTACTTAGTATCCACAAGGACTTTCAAGAAAATCAAAAGGGAGGGCGGGGTGTTTTGAACCAATTTTCGATCGTTTTTCGTAAAGTTTGCTGGAAATTCAGTGAACACAAGTACCTAGTTTTTTATTTACGGAGGTATCCCTGTAAATAACATTTCATTTGCTTGCTTAGGTATTACTTAGTATCCACAAGGATTTTCAAGGAAATTGAAAGGGAGGGCGGGGTGTTTTGAACCAATTTTCGATCGTTTTTCGTAAAGTTTGCTGTGAAATTAAGTGTTAACAAAGCCCTAGTTTTTTGTTTTTCCAAGGTATTCCTGTAAATTACATCTTATTCACTTGCTTAGGTATCACTTAGTACCCACAAGGCCTTTCAAGAAAATCAAAAGGGAGGGCGGGGTGTTTTGAACCAATTTTCGATCGTTTTTCGTAAAGTTTGCTGGAAATTCAGTGAACACAAGTACCTAGTTTCTTTATTTACGGAGGTATCCCTGTAAATAACATCTTATTCACTTGCTTAGATATTACTTAGTATCCACAAGGACTTTCAAGAAAATCAAAAGGGAGGGCGGGGTCTTTTGAGCCTATTTTCGATCTTTTTTCGTAAAGTTTGCTGGAAATTCAGTGAACACAAGTACCTAGTTTCTTTATTTACGGAGCTATCCCTGTAAATAATATCTTATTCACTTGCTTAGATATTACTTAGTATCCACAAGGCCTTTCAAGAAAATCAAAAGGGAGGGCGGGGTGTTTTGAACCAATTTTCGATCGTTTTTCGTAAAGTTTGCTGGAAATTCAGTGAACACAAGTACCTAGTTTCTTTATTTACGGAGCTATCCCTGTAAATAACATCTTATTCCCTTGCTTAGATATTACTTAGTATCCACAAGGACTTTCAAGAAAATCAAAAGGGAGGGCGGGGTCTTTTGAGCCTATTTTCGATCTTTTTTCGTAAAGTTTGCTGTAAATTCAGTGAACACAAGTACCTAGTGTCTTTATTTACGGAGCTATCCCTGTAAATAATATCTTATTCACTTGCTTAGATATTACTTAGTATCCACAAGGCCTTTCAAGAAAATCAAAAGGGAGGGCGGGTTGTTTTGAACCAATTTTCGATCGTTTTTCGTAAAGTTTGCTGGAAATTCAGTGAACACAAGTACCTAGTTTCTTTATTTACGGAGGTATCCCTGTAAATAACATCTTATTCACTTGCTTAGATATTACTTAGTATCCACAAGGACTTTCAAGAAAATCAAAAGGGAGGGCGGGATCTTTTGAGCCTATTTTCGATCTTTTTTCGTAAAGTTTGCTGGAAATTCAGTGAACACAAGTACCTAGTTTTTTTATTTACGGAGCTATCCCTGTAAATAATATCTTATTCACTTGCTTAGATATTACTTAGTATCCACAAGGCCTTTCAAGAAAATCAAAAGGGAGGGCGGGGTGTTTTGAACCAATTTTCGATCGTTTTTCGTAAAGTTTGCTGGAAATTCAGTGAACACAAGTACCTAGTTTCTTTATTTACGGAGCTATCCCTGTAAATAACATCTTATTCACTTGCTTAGATATTACTTAGTATCCACAAGGACTTTCAAGAAAATCAAAAGGGAGGGCGGGGTCTTTTGAGCCTATTTTCGATCTTTTTTCGTAAAGTTTGCTGTAAATTCAGTGAACACAAGTACCTAGTTTCTTTATTTACGGAGCTATCCCTGTAAATAATATCTTATTCACTTGCTTAGATATAACTTAGTATCCACAAGGCCTTTCAAGAAAATCAAAAGGGAGGGCGGGGTGTTTTGAACCAATTTTCGATCGTTTTTCGTAAAGTTTACTGGAAATTCAGTGAACACAAGTACCTAGTTTCTTTATTTACGGAGGTATCCCTGTAAATAACATCTTATTCACTTGCTTAGATATTACTTAGTATCCACAAGGACTTTCAAGAAAATCAAAAGGGAGGGCGGGATCTTTTGAGCCTATTTTCGATCTTTTTTCGTAAAGTTTGCTGGAAATTCAGTGAACACAAGTCCCTAGTTTCTTTTTTTTACGGTAAATAACATCTTATTCACTTGCTTAGGTACTAGTTAGTATCTACAAGCATTTTCAAGGAAATTAAATGGGAAGGCGGGGTGTTTCGAACCAATTTTCGATCGTTTTTCGTAAAGTTTGCTGCAAATTGAATGAACACAAGTCCCTGGTTATTTATTTACTAAATGTAATTTGTAATTACCCGAATGACGCAGTAGAAGAAGTCCCTTTCGTCGGACCTAAGACATCATAAAGTTAGCAGGAAGTCGGTTGATGGAGGCGTCTCAAGACCGTTTGTCATTACATTTTATGGGGAAGGCCTATGCCCAGCAGTGAACTTCTGTATGCTGACTATAATGATGATCGACCTACCAAATTTCATGAACATTGGATAAACGGTTCGACATACTTACATAAGTACATGCATCTAACCAAACATCCATCCATAATAAAAACATAAGACATACATACATTTTTTTAGTTTTTGTAAAGTTACCTACTACTTACGTAGGTAGGTACCTATTGTTGTTTTTATTTTGTTTCTTTTTTAAGTGGGGACAAATAAACGTGTTTTCTTTCTTCTTTCTTTTTTTCTATAAGCACCTACTAACTCTCGGAAACTCGCTCCGCTTGTTCAACTATCAACTATGCTCGCCGAACGATGCTCTTTTGTTTTGAATCACGTGGGCACGTAAGTAGGCAGTAACTAACTGCTGATCTTGCCATTGCTAAGTAAGTATTTTGTTTTTGAATTACTTAGGTACGACGTGGTGTGTTCGGCCTGAGAATAGACCCGTAAGTGTCCTCCCGTGGATTTAGTAAAAGCCGACTAATGACTACAACAGTGGATATGGGATGGGCAGTAGCATACACCTGAGTAACTACCTGAACCTGAACGCGCGGCTGACGATGATTATCGCGATGACAATCAACTCATTTCTAGGATTTTGTGAGTACCTAAAAAGGTAACAAATGCAACAAAAAGTAAGTACAAATTAACTACTCTTGCCCCCCCCCCCCTATGTGATGTACTAGTGGTACTAGTACCTATCTACCTAGTGGTTATTATGATAGCTTACTTGTACGAAACCCTCTCTCCACGCGAGTCCGACTCGCCCTTGACCGATTTTTAAGATGTTCCACCAGAAATCTAAAACTACCGAGTCAATTTCTCTAACATGACAGAGATATTGTAAAGCAAAAAAAAAAAGATTTATCTAGTTCTAGTTTTGGTACCTTATTTTTAAAGATTTACGTTTTCTACGCTAATAACTTTTCATTTAAAAAACCGACATCCACCATTGTATTCGACTATACAGGGTGTTTTTGTTAAATGGGACTGTATGGGGATATCCGAATCCATAAGAGATACGAGAAAACTGTCTTTGGAACCATTTGCTCATTTTGTATGAAAATGATTTTGGCATAGTTATTTTTTTGGTCAAGCGTGAGTTCTCCATTAAAATGAGTAGTTTTGAACAAAAAAATTTTTTATGCATATCAACTCAGTTTCATGTAAGGATTGTTTCATTGTATCGGAAGAAAAAAATCTGAGCAGAAGAAGATAGTCAAATTTTATAAAATGTTTTCTAATGCAAATTGTAAGTAATCTGGTACCTACGTTAATCAAAATACCGCAATAAATTTTCAAAATGGCCTTCCTCTTGCTGTTTCCAGGTACGGGCACGTTTCAGAATATCTCTAGTGGCATTAGACAAAGATGTGTGGTGAATGTTGTTCTACTGCTCTGATGGTTTCGTGAAATGAGAAAAATCAGAGCTGTAGAACTTAGTCAAACTTTAATAAGAAAATCTTTGTCTAAGGCCACAAGAGGTATTCTGAAACGTACCCGTACCTGGAAACAGCAAGAGGGAGGCCATTTTGAATTTTTTTTGCGATAGTTTTACTAACGTAGGTACCAGATTACTTACAATTTGTATGAGAAAACATTTTATAAAATTTGACTAACTTCTTCTGCTCAGATTTTTTTGTTCCGATACAATGAAACAATCCTTACATGAAACTGAGGCGACACGCATAAAAAAAATTTTTGATCAAACTACTCATTTTTATGGAGAACTCACGCTTGACCAAAAAAATAACTATGCCAAAATCATTTTAATACAAAATGAGCAAATGGTTTCAAAGATAGTTTTCCCGTATCTCTTATGGATTCGGATATCCCCATACTGTCCCATTTAAAAAAAATCCTGTATATTTGAATGAAAAAAAAAAAATATAAAAGAACCATAGTGGTGAAAGGATTATGATACTTTCAGAATGCAAATGCTTGGTTTGTTGCTGAAAATATCAAAATCGCCTTATATTATGTATGTCTACAATATTTGAGGAGTTCCCTCAATTCCTCATGGATTCCATCATCGGAACTGGATTCTGAAAAAAATGGGACCAATCTGGAAGTATATCTCTTCAAATAAAAAAAGAATTTTCCAAATCGGTTCATAAACGCCGGAGATAACAAACATTAAAAAAAAAACAACCTAATTGAGATCCTTCTCCTTTTTTGGGAAGTCGGTTAAAAATGGATATTACAAAGAAAAAATTCTCAATGTTCGAGCAAACTTTACGAAAATCGATCGAAAATTGGTTCAAAACACCCCGCCCTCCCTTTTGATTTTCTTGAAAGGCCTTGTGGATACTAAGTAATATCTAAGCAAGTGAATAAGATATTATTTACAGGGATAGCTCCGTAAATAAAGAAACTAGGTACTTGTGTTCACTGAATTTCCAGCAAACTTTACGGAAAAACGATCGAAAATTGGTTCAAAACACCCTGCCCTCCCTTTTGATTTTCTTGAAAAGCCTTGTGGATACTAAGTAATATCTAAGCAAGTGAATCAGATATTATTTACAGGGATAGCTCCGTAAATAAAGAAACTAGGTACTTGTGTTCACTGAATTTCCAGCAAACTACGAAAAAAGATCGAAAATAGGCTCAAAAGACCCCGCCCTCCCTTTTGATTTTCTTGAAAGTCCTTGTGGATACTAAGTAATATCTAAGCAAGTGAATAAGATGTTATTTACAGGGATAGCTCCGTAAATAAAGAAACTAGGTACTTGTGTTCACTGAATTTCCAGCAAACTTTACGAAAAAAGATCGAAAATAGGCTCAAAAGACCCCGCCCTCCCTTTTGATTTTCTTGAAATTCCTTGTGGATACTAAGTAATATCTAAGCAAGTGAATAAGATATTATTTACAGGGATAGCTCCGTAAATAAAGAAACTAGGCACATGTGTTCACTGAATTTCCAGCAAACTTTACGAAAAACGATCGAAAATTGGTTCAAAACACCCCGCCCTCGCTTTTGATTTTCTTGAAAGGCCTTGTGGATACTAAGTAATATCTAAGCAAGTGAATAAGATATTATTTACAGGGATAGCTCCGTAAATAAAGAAACTAGGTACATGTGTTCACTGAATTTCCAGCAAACTTTACGAAAATCGATCGAAAATTAGTTCAAAACACACCGCCCTCCCTTTTGATTTTCTTGAAAGGCCTTGTGGATACCAAGTAATATCTAAGCAAGTGAATAAGATATTATTTACAGGGATAGCTCCGTAAATAAAGAAACTAGGTACTTGTGTTCACTGAATTTCCAGCAAACTTTACGGAAAAACGATCGAAAATTGGTTCAAAACACCCCGCCCTCCCTTTTGATTTTCTTGAAAAGCCTTGTGGATACTAAGTAATATCTAAGCAAGTGAATCAGATATTATTTACAGGGATAGCTCCGTAAATAAAGAAACTAGGTACTTGTGTTCACTGAATTTCCAGCAAACTTTACGAAAAAAGATCGAAAATAGGCTCAAAAGACCCCGCCCTCCCTTTTGATTTTCTTGAAAGTCCTTGTGGATACTAAGTAATATCTAAGCAAGTGAATAAGATGTGATTTACAGGGATAGCTCCGTAAATAAAGAAACTAGGTACTTGTGTTCACTGAATTTCCAGCAAACTTTACGAAAAAAGATCGAAAATAGGCTCAAAAGACCCCGCCCTCCCTTTTGATTTTCTTGAAAGTCCTTGTGGATACGAAGTAATATCTAAGCAAGTGAATTAGTTATTATTTACAGGGATAGCTCCGTAAATAAAGAAACTAGGTACATGTGTTCACTGAATTTCCAGCAAACTTTACGAAAAACGATCGAAAATTGGTTCAAAACACCCCGCCCTCCCTTTTGATTTTCTTGAAAGGCCTTGTGGATACTAAGTAATATCTAAGCAAGTGAATAAGATATTATTTACAGGGATAGCTCCGTAAATAAAGAAACTAGGTACTTGTGTTCACTGAATTTCCAGCAAACTTTACGAAAAAAGATCGAAAATAGGCTCAAAAGACCCCGCCCTCCCTTTTGATTTTCTTGAAAGTCCTTGTGGATACTAAGTAATATCTAAGCAAGTGAATAAGATGTTATTTACAGGGATAGCTCCGTAAATAAAGAAACTAGGTACTTGTGTTCACTGAATTTCCAGCAAACTTTACGAAAAAAGATCGAAAATAGGCTCAAAAGACCCCGCCCTCCCTTTTGATTTTCTTGAAAGTCCTCGTGGATACTAAGTAATACCTAAGCAAGTGAATAAGATGTTATTTACAGGGATACCTCCGTAAATAAAGAAACTAGGTACTTGTGTTCACTGAATTTCCAGCAAACTTTACGAAAAACGATCGAAAATTGGTTCAAAACACCCCGCCCTCCCTTTCAATTTCCTTGAAAATCCTTGTGGATACTAAGTAATACCTAAGCAAGCAAATGAAATGTTATTTACAGGGATACCTCCGTAAATAAAAAACTAGGTACTTGTGTTCACTGAATTTCCAGCAAACTTTACGAAAAACGATCGCAAATTGGTTCAAAACACCCCGCCCTCCCTTTTCATTTTCTTGAAAGTCCTTGTGGATACTAAGTAATATCTAAGCAAGTGAATAAGATGTTATTTACAGGGATAGCTCCGTAAATAAAGAAACTAGGTACTTGTGTTCACTGAATTTCCAGCAAACTACGAAAAAAGATCGAAAATAGGCTCAAAAGACCCCGCCCTCCCTTTTGATTTTCTTGAAAGTCCTTGTGGATACTAAGTAATATCTAAGCAAGTGAATAAGATGTTATTTACAGGGATAGCTCCGTAAATAAAGAAACTAGGTACTTGTGTTCACTGAATTTCCAGCAAACTTTACGAAAAAAGATCGAAAATAGGCTCAAAAGACCCCGCCCTCCCTTTTGATTTTCTTGAAAGTCCTTGTGGATACTAAGTAATATCTAAGCAAGTGAATAAGATGTTATTTACAGGGATAGCTCCGTAAATAAAGAAACTAGGTACTTGTGTTCACTGAATTTCCAGCAAACTTTACGAAAAAAGATCGAAAATAGGCTCAAAAGACCCCGCCCTCCCTTTTGATTTTCTTGAAAGTCCTTGTGGATACTAAGTAATATCTAAGCAAGTGAATAAGATGTTATTTACAGGGATACCTCCGTAAATAAAGAAACTAGGTACTTGTGTTCACTGAATTTCCAGCAAACTTTACGAAAAACGATCGAAAATTGGTTCAAAACACCCCGCCCTCCCTTTTGATTTTCTTGAAAGGCCTTGTGGGTACTAAGTGATACCTAAGCAAGTGAATAAGATGTAATTTACAGGGATACCTCTGTAAATAAAGAAACTAGGTACTTGTGTTCACTGAATTTCCAGCAAACTTTACGAAAAACGATCGAAAATTGGTTCAAAACACCCCGCCCTCCCTTTTGATTTTCTTGAAAGGCCTTGTGGATACTAAGTAATACCTAAGCAAGTGAATAAGATGTTATTTACAGGGATACCTCCGTAAATAAAGAAACTAGGTACTTGTGTTCACTGAATTTCCAGCAAACTTTACGAAAAAAGATCGAAAATAGGCTCAAAAGATCCCGCCCTCCCTTTTGATTTTCTTGAAAGTCCTTGTGGATACTAAGTTATATCTAAGCAAGTGAATAAGATGTTATTTACAGGGATAGCTCCGTAAATAAAGAAACTAGGTACTTGTGTTCACTGAATTTCCAGCAAACTTTACGAAAAACGATCGAAAATTGGTTCAAAACACCCCGCCCTCCCTTTTGATTTTCTTGAAAGGCCTTGTGGATACTAAGTAATATCTAAGCAAGTGAATAAGATATTATTTACTGGGATAGCTCCGTAAATAAAGAAACTAGGTACTTGTGTTCACTGAATTTCCAGCAAACTTTACGAAAAAAGATCGAAAATAGGCTCAAAAGACCCGCCCTCCCTTTTGATTTTCTTGAAAGTCCTTGTGGATACTAAGTAATATCTAAGCAAGTGAATAAGATGTTATTTACAGGGATAGCTCCGTAAATAAAGAAACTAGGTACTTGTGTTCACTGAATTTCCAGAAAACTTTACGAAAAAAGATCGAAAATAGGCTCAAAAGACCCCGCCCTCCCTTTTGATTTTCTTGAAAGTCCTTGTGGATACTAAGTAATATCTAAGCAAGTGAATAAGATGTAATTTACAGGGATACCTCTGTAAATAAAGAAACTAGGTACTTGTGTTCACTGAATTTCCAGCAAACTTTACGAAAAAAGATCGAAAATAGGCTCAAAAGACCCCGCCCTCCCTTTTGATTTTCTTGAAAGTCCTCGTGGATACTAAGTAATACCTAAGCAAGTGAATAAGATGTTATTTACAGGGATACCTCCGTAAATAAAGAAACTAGGTACTTGTGTTCACTGAATTTCCAGCAAACTTTACGAAAAACGATCGAAAATTGGTTCAAAACACCCCGCCCTCCCTTTTGATTTTCTTGAAAGGCCTTGTGGGTACTAAGTGATACCTAAGCAAGTGAATAAGATGTAATTTACAGGAATACCTTGGAAAAACAAAAAACTAGGGCTTTGTTAACACTTAATTTCACAGCAAACTTTACGAAAAACGATCGAAAATTGGTTCAAAACACCCCGCCCTCCCTTTCAATTTCCTTGAAAATCCTTGTGGATACTAAGTAATACCTAAGCAAGCAAATGAAATGTTATTTACAGGGATACCTCCGTAAATAAAAAACTAGGTACTTGTGTTCACTGAATTTCCAGCAAACTTTACGAAAAAAGATCGAAAATAGGCTCAAAAGACCCCGCCCTCCCTTTTGATTTTCTTGAAAGTCCTTGTGGATACTAAGTAATATCTAAGCAAGTGAATAAGATGTAATTTACAGGGATACCTCTGTAAATAAAGAAACTAGGTACTTGTGTTCACTGAATTTCCAGCAAACTTTACGAAAAAAGATCGAAAATAGGCTCAAAAGACCCCGCCCTCCCTTTTGATTTTCTTGAAAGTCCTCGTGGATACTAAGTAATACCTAAGCAAGTGAATAAGATGTTATTTACAGGGATACCTCCGTAAATAAAGAAACTAGGTACTTGTGTTCACTGAATTTCCAGCAAACTTTACGAAAAACGATCGAAAATTGGTTCAAAACACCCCGCCCTCCCTTTTGATTTTCTTGAAAGGCCTTGTGGGTACTAAGTGATACCTAAGCAAGTGAATAAGATGTAATTTACAGGAATACCTTGGAAAAACAAAAAACTAGGGCTTTGTTAACACTTAATTTCACAGCAAACTTTACGAAAAACGATCGCAAATTGGTTCAAAACACCCCGCCCTCCCTTTTCATTTTCTTGAAAGGCCTTGTAGATACTAAGTAATATCTAAGCAAGTGAATAAGATATTATTTACAGGGATAGCTCCGTAAATAAAGAAACTAGGTACTTGTGTTCACTGAATTTCCAGCAAACTTTACGAAAAAAGATCGAAAATAGGCTCAAAAGACCCCGCCCTCCCTTTTGATTTTCTTGAAAGTCCTCGTGGATACTAAGTAATACCTAAGCAAGTGAATAAGATGTTATTTACAGGGATACCTCCGTTAATAAAGAAACTAGGTACTTGTGTTCACTGAATTTCCAGCAAACTTTACGAAAAACGATCGAAAATTGGTTCAAAACACCCCGCCCTCCCTTTTGATTTTCTTGAAAGGCCTTGTGGGTACTAAGTAATATCTAAGCAAGTGAATAAGATATTATTTACAGGGATAGCTCCGTAAATAAAGACACTAGGTACTTGTGTTCACTGAATTTACAGCAAACTTTACGAAAAAAGATCGAAAATAGGCTCAAAAGACCCCGCCCTCCCTTTTGATTTTCTTGAAAGTCCTTGTGGATACTAAGTAATATCTAAGCAAGGGAATAAGATGTTATTTACAGGGATAGCTCCGTAAATAAAGAAACTAGGTACTTGTGTTCACTGAATTTCCAGCAAACTTTACGAAAAACGATCGAAAATTGGTTCAAAACACCCCGCCCTCCCGTTTGATTTTCTTGAAAGGCCTTGTGGATACTAAGTAATATCTAAGCAAGTGAATAAGATATTATTTACAGGGATAGCTCCGTAAATAAAGAAACTAGGTACTTGGGTTCACTGAATTTCCAGCAAACTTTACGAAAAAAGATCGAAAATAGGCTCAAAAGACCCCGCCCTCCCTTTTGATTTTCTTGAAAGTCCTCGTGGATACTAAGTAATACCTAAGCAAGTGAATAAGATGTTATTTACAGGGATACCTCCGTAAATAAAGAAACTAGGTACTTGTGTTCACTGAATTTCCAGCAAACTTTACGAAAAACGATCGAAAATTGGTTCAAAACACCCCGCCCTCCCTTTTGATTTTCTTGAAAGGCCTTGTGGGTACTAAGTGATACCTAAGCAAGTGAATAAGATGTAATTTACAGGGATACCTCTGTAAATAAAGAAACTAGGTACTTGTGTTCACTGAATTTCCAGCAAACTTTACGAAAAACGATCGAAAATTGGTTCAAAACACCCCGCCCTCCCTTTTGATTTTCTTGAAAGGCCTTGTGGGTACTAAGTGATACCTAAGCAAGTGAATAAGATGTAATTTACAGGAATACCTTGGAAAAACAAAAAACTAGGGCTTTGTTAACACTTAATTTCACAGCAAACTTTACGAAAAACGATCGAAAATTGGTTCAAAACACCCCGCCCTCCCTTTCAATTTCCTTGAAAACCCTTGTGGATACTAAGTAATACCTAAGCAAGCAAATGAAATGTTATTTACAGGTATAGTTTAGTAAAAACAAAAACTAGAGACGTTTTATTCACTCAATGATACAGGAAAGTTTAACACTGGTTTTTTTTTAATCTTTGAAGCTCTGCTTGACTCAAATACGTTTTTTATGGTCTCCGTGACTTGGCAAACCCTATACTACCATTTATTTCAAGATTTTGTAAAAAAAAAAAACCGTTGAACTACAACGTTCGGAACTTCAGGCTCATTTATTTCATTGTATGGGCATGGCTGCTCTGTGCTCGTCCGAAGTATTTTTTGCGCGTGATGATGAACGCGCACGCACTCGCAGTAACCACCGATATTCAAAAAGTAATCTTATTTTTCGATTCTACTCGAATTTTGAATAATAACTTGAATTTATCAGCTTAGTAGCCAAGTAAGACCTGCCCTCCAACCACACTAGCAAATGGCAATGGGGAACGCAACAATGGGGATCGTTGTGGCAGCAGCGCTGTCCAAATCTTTTGAAACTTGATATGAGGAATATTTAGGTGAAGAAGTTTCCCCTTTTCAAGTATCATAAGATTTAGATAGTGCTAAGGCTGCCAAAATGATTCTCATTGCGTTTTGCTACCGTAATTTTGGGGCTGGCTTGATTAAAATGTTGCACCTCTAAATAGACAGATCCATCGTACACACGTTGCCTGTCTCAAGTTTGTCAGCTCTAAAGCCTGTAGGTAAACTAAACATTGCATTCCAGTGTCAATTATCAACAAAAATCGCCTCATCATCTAAACGGCCAACCGGTCGTGCAATGATTAGTCTCGTGCAGAATTTGAGCGTTTGAAAATAAAATATTTTATTTTTTGCTTGAACGCGTATCATTGCTATTAGTACGTGTTTTGTCAAACGTGTGTACAGTGTGAGTGATAAACTATGTTATTGTGCGAGCGGTGTCCACCCACCGGCCGCTATCAAAGTTACATCACCGGCACATAGCGGGCTAGCCTCAACACACACCATCGCAGGCACAGACGTATTGCGTCCGTGTGAGCTGTGTGAGAGAAAGGATAGCAATAGATCGTGCATTGCAAATTGTGCACGCTGTGATTAACCTCGGCTAATTGTTGGTGTTGCAGCGACCGGTTTCATTTGGCATCAATGATGCGTTGCGCAATCTACGCATGAGGGGTCAATGGTTTTATATGTTTCAAAACAGAAGACATAATCGGTCTAATAAACGGATGGATGCCATGAATTTAGTTTACGTGGTTCTGATACTACGCCAAGTAAAGACTTGCTTACGACGAAGAAATTAATGATATAATTAGGTAGGTATAGTGTTGCTAGAATCACGGTTATGTATCTACATAGTAAAATAACTTCATTACGTACGATTGGTTCTGCTTCGATATAATTTACATTATAATTCTAGAACAGCCTTTCCCAAAGTGGGCGATAACGCCCCCTTGTGGGCGCTGCAGGCCTAATGGGGGGCACTAACAGACCCAGAAAAAAAATGGTCGGTGCGCTCAGGTTTCAAGTTAACTCTTGCGGGTTATAGTAAAAGTCTCGTTCAGAATAACTCTCCGCTAACATAGCTCACAATAATTAATTTAATTAGAAGTTATAGTGGTTTTTAAGTAGGTGAAAAAATGGGGGCGCTCAAAAATAATTTAACCCCAAAGTGGGCAGTAGACAAAATAAGTTTGGGAACCCCTGTTCTAGAACATTGTGTTATAGTACAAAATACGAATCCACTGTACAAACATTGCCTTTTGTACTGTTTTAATTTAATGTTAATCTTATTCAATGGCAGACACCCGGAATTCATCGTGTGATGCTTTAGGTACTGCCTACTTCCTAGTGTCCACAGTTCACGTCATTTTGATTTGTTTTAAAGTGTGTTCCATTTTCACGCCATCACGTCCTCTCATCTCACTTTGAAGCAATCTCTCCCATCGTTCGCTTGTTATCCATGTTGCATTGTCTGAACCGTATGAATTTTGTGAATAGAGTGACTATTGTTCTTACAAGTCATTATTGAATACTTACTATTGTTATTGAAATGTCTGTTTCATAAAATAATGGGTGTTATACTTACGAGTGTTATTCGACTGGGAATCTCTTTAGATTGCCGGCTTGCGATACCGTTACTCTTCGGAACGGAAGTAGTTCACGTCCGACGTCGACCTAAACTGAACAATATCATTGTCTTATTGAATTTTGTGGATCGTTGACCTCGAAAGACAATTATTTGGAATGCAAATGCTTGAAGCCAGATTTTTTAGTTGTCAAAGAATTTGTAACGTTACCCTGAAAATTAAGTATTACTAGTGTTGTCGTGTTATGTATGGTGCTAATTTGAATTTGAAAACGTCTTTGAAAAAGCTAGTGTGTACAGAATTAAACGGAGTTCAATATTTTGAAAGCTGTGAAATTCAAAATGGACATCTCAATACCGACAATTGCATGAATGTTGTCGTTTTCACGGCACGTGCATAGGCCTAACTTAGGCAAAATGTACTTTGTGCGCTTTTTCGTTCTGTCAATGTGAAATTCGCAGACAGGCCATGTTATGTTCTTTTACGATTATCATGGCTCCCACCCAAGTATGTTGTTCCAATCTGCCGCCCCTCCAGCGCCAAGTTGATCAACCGTCATCTGTCCTTAGTATGACAGTAGTGGAGGAGCGGACCAAGTTTTTTGTAGAAAGTATCTACCATCTGCTTTGCAATTAAACATTGAAAATGTAACTGTTAATTTTCAGGAGGCGAGTTATTCTCGCAAAAGTTCGAGGGGTACACGCTGCACGTGACCGCTCTGTTCGAGCAGATCGTAGTATCTTGGGCGAGGTCCTTCCAGGAGCACCAGGAAGTAGCCCTGGACAAGAAGACATTGGACAATCAGTGGCATTGGGTGGCGCTGAAGTACAAGCCCAACACGCCGTCGTTACTGCTTGAGGTCGATAAGGAAACTCAGGTAGGGGCATTTGGGGAGTGTGATCACTTGGAAATTTGTAGGGATATGAGCAACTACGCGTACCTAACTACTGAAAACATTGAACTCAAAAGTCTTAATAATCAATGATCGTAACTTCATAGGTAATATCGAACGTGACGTGGAACCCAGAACTGCTGACCCCGGGAGCGTTAGAAGACGGGGCTGCCGTGTTATTCGTGGGAAAAAATTTTAGCGGCTGCATTCACGAGGGCCCTCAGCTAGAGTTCCATGCGTCGCAAGCTCAGATCAGGAACGTCGAGTTCGGACATTGCCCCCTTGCTACAGACGAGTGTAAGTTCTCAATTTATAAGATATTAAGAAATATGGAATATTGGGCTTCAGAGGCCCAATTCTCTAATTTAAAAACATTCAATTCGCAGTATAATCTCGTCTCAGTCGCACTGTCAGCTGTCACCTATATAGTAACTATTACTTAATCTTCGCATGCATACGCGAAGATTAAGTAGTAGTTACTATACGATACAGTGCGACTGACACGAGATTATATTGTGACTGGAATGTTTTAAAATTAGAGAATTGGGCCTCTGAGAGCTGATTCTAAGTTTTAAGAACACAATTGACACGGACGTATGGTGTAGTGTAACAAGGATTTTGTATGGCGACACCGATGAGCGCCCCTAGCGTACACTCTGTGAATCTCATTTTTTATACAAAAATCCGTGTTACACTACACCATACGTCCGTGTCAATTGCTTGTCAAAACTCAGAATCAGCTCTCAGAGTCTAAGTAACAAACAATTGACACGGACGTATGGTGTATTCCTAACACTAATTTTGTATGAAGACACTTTGCGAACCGCAATTTTCATAGAAAAATTACTGCGTGACAATAATTGCTTTGTTTAGACTTCTGCCTCAGATATCGATTTTGAAAGCAAACTAAAAAGTTCACGAACAGGTCTAATTCCTATTGTGGTGAGAGCCAACGTGACCGTATATTTTATCCACTTCGACACTGGGGGCAGTGGGAATCATTTTATCACGTTGTCCCCCATTGCGGGGCATTTGCATTAACCTAGTCACGTAGGCATCCACTGGTCAACTTTCTCTCCACTCTTCCCCAGTTTGATCGAACAGGAACCCAAATATTGACACCTAGTATTTTATGGACATAAAATAAAGGAATTCCTTTAAATAGTGCTAGTTTGATTTCCAGGCAAAGACAGAAAAGATGTGATCAGATCGCCACCAAAAGACCACTGCTACAACGAACCCTGTCTGAGACATGGGATCTGCATTTCAAGATCTGACAAGTAAGTACCTTTTTTAAAACAAAAATCATTTAAAAAAAACTGGTGCAAATATTGGAAACAAGTACGTTTTTGACCCATTTCCCAAACTATCGTCCTGTCGCCATAATATTCGTTGACAATAGAATATTATGGTGACAGCGGGCTGATGATGGACATAGAAGCTGGACAACGAGACTCCTCGATGGATAATAGTAGACTAGCCGTGCTGGGGTTCATTAGATCAGCACACAGCTCTGATTATTATTTTCATCATGACCATCTGCCGGCAGACTTCTCTTCATCAGCTGCTAGATTGGTTGGTGGCACTTCACTTGGCGTATTTGCGTAAATGTTTGTATTATTTTGCCAAAGCAAACAACATTGTGTCCTGATGGAGTCATGGTTTATTTTGCCTTGGATAAATAACGCAAACATTTGCGAATATACACCAAGTGAAGTTGCAGCTTAAAGTTAAGACTGTAATGCTTCCTGTTTTCGTGAACAAAATTACATTATATATTTGCTTTCAGATATGAATGCCACTGCACGGCCAGATATACGGGGAACAACTGTGAAGTGGACGCAGGAGATCCTTGCGCGTCCAGTCCCTGTCGCCACTCCGGACGCTGTGTCGAAGACACCCGAGGCGACTACACGTGCGATTGTCCCTCAAACTATCACGGTTAGTTTGTTATCAAATCAAATCAAATATACATTTATTTTGGAACAAAAACAGTAAGAGAACGGTAACATTCGCGGAAATTTGAAAAACTGTGTCGCGAATATTAACGCCTTCCTCCGAAATGTTCAACATACAAACAAAAATATTTATGAAAAATTAAATGGAATGAATCTATACATGAGTAGAAAAGTATATTATACGAGTATGTGAGTATAGGTGTGAGTGTATGTGTGTGTGCGTGTGGGTGGGTGTGTGTATGTTTGTACGTAAAAATATCGAAAAGAGAAGGAACATAGTTTGTTAGTTAGTCCATAAGGACCCATTATCGGACATTTTCTATGAAATCAATTTTTTATTTATGCTATATAGGCAAGCAAACTAGCATACGATCCACCTGATGGAAAGTAGTTGTCGTAGCCTATGGACGTCTGCACCACCGGAGGCATCACTCGCGCGCTGCCGACCCTGTGACGTAAAGACGCAAAGTCACATGTGCCTATAATTTCATCCTTTAACATCATAAATTAATTTCACTGGCACCCGTACCTTACAAACTGAAACACAGCAATGCGAGTACTACTGCTTGGCGGCAGAAAAAAGCATGTTCGTAGTACGTTCCCTGACGAACTCTTTCACTAGAATTTCTACTACTAACAAAACATCTATAAATGAACGTTATCTTTTCAGGCACTTATTGTGAGTTGGAGGTGTCATTAGACCCGCTGTGCGTGGCCGATCCTTGCCTCAACAACGGCAGCTGCATCGTGCCTACCGGCGCCGATGCATACGTCTGCACCTGCCCTCCAGGTTGAATATTCTTCCATACTTTGGTTAAATAGTTATTTTTGCAGTTCCCAGGTCAAATGTGTATCCTTATTTATTTTGCTTTACAGGATATACAGGGAAGAATTGCGAGACCGATGTGGACGAATGTGTAGGCGCGATGGGAGCGTGCCTTAACGGCGGAAGGTGCATTGATGCCGTCAATACCTTCACTTGCAACTGTAATGGGACCGGTAAGCAATATTTTTTTTGGCCGTCGCAATAAAAGTGTAAATCTTTGATATACCAATTGCACAATAACTCACTGACAACAGCCAGGTTGGGTTTGTTTCGCTAAGCCAGCGAGCTTTACGGTGTACAAGTTATGAACGAGCGAAGTGAGTTCTCTACCTGAATTGACTTGGACGTATCGGCGTTTGTATGTACGCATGTAACTTTCAACCCGTTGATCCGAACTTCATTTAGTAGGTGGGTAGATAGTATTGGTACAAATTGTTGGTATGATTATGAACTAAATCGGTCTGGTCTCGAGCTATTGGGGTGACGCAGGTGACAAGGACAAGCAGTTTACAGGCTTTTTCATACTACATTTGGTAGGGATTTGCCGCACACGTGTGGCCGGTGGTGGCCACTCGCTACAGCAGTGTCTGCGACTCGCCACTTGTCACACAAAACGCCGACACTCGCCTCTGAAACGACGCTCCACCCCCTTCTCACTCTCACTCAGTTAACCACTTGGCGTTCGCACGGCAGAGAGCCGGTTCTAAATTTTACCGGCCACCAACCATTTGTCGCGGTCACCGAACACCGGTGGCTCATTTGCGCCTAGCTTAGCTTTAATAACGGTAGAGGTGCCGAAAGTATGTATAGTTTATTTAGCCTGCGTCGCAGGAGGTTGCGGGTTCGATTCCCGCCTCGGAACAAACGTTTGTACGATCTGCAGATATTTGTTTAGGGTGTTCTGGTTATTTTTCTATGTATAATAAAAAAATATCTATCTATGTAATGTATTGTATTAAGTATATCAGTTACCTAGTACCCATAACACAAGCTCTGCTTAGCTTGGGGCTAGATACTGTTGTGTGAAATGTTTAGCATTTATTTATTTATTTATCTAAGAGATACCCCATTTTACAGGCTTTATAGACCTGCCCCCCAATTTCAGTAGCAAATGGCAATGAGGATCATTTTGGCAGCCTTAGCGCTATCTAAATCTTATGAAACTTGAGTATTTAACTGAATAATTTTCCATCTTTCAAGTTTCAAAAGATTTGGACAGCGCCCGATTTGGAGAGCGCTGCCAAAATGTTGCGTTACCCATTGCCATTTGCTACTGTAATTGGG
The DNA here is from genome assembly GCA_951392215.1 of Epirrita christyi. NCBI lineage: Eukaryota > Metazoa > Arthropoda > Insecta > Lepidoptera > Geometridae > Epirrita > Epirrita christyi. Next base: position 592,989 of record OX595837.1, read on the forward strand.
GTGCTACTGTTGAGAACAGAGCCATGATATGAGAGCTATGATACATACATAAACATACGCCTTTTTCCCCGAAAGGGTAGGCAGAGCCTCAAAAGGCTTCTTATAACAGTGGGACGTGTGTCTAACATAAACACTGTTTTTTAAGATTATTAACGTTATTATATCGAAGGTCTTCTATTCTCTTTCAGGCTACACAGGAGCGCGTTGCGAAATGAACGTGAACGAATGTGTGGAGGAACGGAACGTGTGTGGACATGGAGTCTGCTACGATACGTACGGAAGTTTCGTCTGCGCCTGTCAGCCGGGATACACTGGCGAACGATGCAGAGCCAGGGTAAGGAACATAAAACCAGCATAACAGCTCAACAAACCCCTGTAATCTAAAGAGATATTCAGTTTTGTTCGGCCCTGTGCTGTGTCAGCCAGCACAGCAGCGTCACAATGTAGCTAACCTTAAACAGATACTCTGGACCGCTTCTTATGTAACGTGGTACGCGTCCCCTGCTCCCTGTGTTTTGTTAATTTACGTACTATACTTTCTTGAATCATTTGTTTATTATTTTCTCTCAAATTTTAACAAAAAAGTAATAGGTTTGTAAGCCCCGACAGACACAGCAATTAAAGGCCTCACCTTCCAGTATTACTTGGAAGTAATGTGTAATGTACTCTAATGCTTCTTTTGATTGGTGTTCTCAGATGTCTGCGTGCGCGCAGGGCCCGTGCGGCGTTGGCGGCGTGTGCGTGGAAGAGCCCGACGGCAGCGGCTTCCGATGCGTTTGTGTTAAAGGACTGGTGCCTCCGTTGTGTACCCCCGCGCCCCCCGAGACAACCCCCGCCCCCGCCCCTGCATTGCTACACCATCCGGCTACCTGCGCTGATATAACTTGCCCGCCGAAATCACACTGTGAGCTTTGCAGTCATCAGATACAATAGTAGATTATGCACTAAGGGAATAAAGCAGTGTCTTATGTCGCGGGCGGCATATTGAACCCTGAGTGTAACGAGGGACTCTAAAGTTAACTCCCGACTGTAGCGAGGGAGTTATATAGAGTCCTGAGTGAAGCGAGGGGTTCAAGCTGCCCAAGACGAAGACAGGCTTTATTCCAGAGGAGCATACTCTACTTTTCACACCTTCTGCGAGACAATAAAAAACCAGGGCTTGTTTTAATTTTTGTAGTAGATTATCAATAATCTCAAAAGCGTCTGTTTTGATAAACTCTGGAGTAGAATCACTATCGTTTGTCATTTTTTATCAACATGAATATTGCAATAAAATTTACTGAAAATCACAGCACCACACAGTTCACATTCTTTGTAAACGCACCTTTTTCTTTTGAGTTCTGCTTTTGGTGGCCAGTTCTATTTTCGAACAAAACTCTTTACAATGCCATATGGGCATTTTTTTCCACAAGTGTCCACACGAATTTGACATTCCAAATTCAAATCACTTTATTCCCTAGGGAGTTTCATACAACTTTATATCCCTAGAGAGACAATGCTTTACTTTACGTTGAGGTTGCATGATTTGTAATTGGACATTGTCGAGCAGGTGGTGTGAAAATGAAAGCAAACGATGTGATTGCAGGTACAGGCATGCTGAGCACCGTCCCCGGAGCCGTGAAACAAGCGATGTGCATCTGCGACAATGGATTTTACGGTAAAACAATGTCAATGCCAATATCGAATTGACGAAGATTCGCCTGCGACGCAGGAGGTTGCGGGTTCGATTCCCGCCTCGGAACAAATATTTGTACGATCCGTAGATATTTGTTCAGGGTTCAAAGGTTCTGGGTATTTTTTTATGTATAATACAAAATATCTATCTATTTAATGTATTGTATTAAGTATCAGTTATCTAGTACCTATAACACAAGCTCTGCTTAGCTTGGGGCTAGATATTGTTGAAATGTCCAGCATTTATTAATTTATTTTAAACCTGGGTTTCGTTTAGACTTGGTTTATACACAGTACCGTATATCAGTGTATTTGAATGTCGTTATCGCCTTATCCAGGTGCAGCAGGGTTATCTCCTAACTGCAGTACAGCAGAGGCGGCGTGCGAGACGGGAGTGTGCCTGAACGGAGGCACGTGCACGCTCTCGGCGGCCGCGGATCACTTCAACTGCACTTGCGCGCCCGGTTATAAAGGTAACACTTCAAGGACAACAAATAAAAAAAAATGATAGACGAAAAAGATTACGTGGTTAGTATTTTGTAACCGTGTTTTCTTCAACAAGTATGTGTCATTTCAAATCGCGATACATTTAATTTGTTTGGTGTTTTTTTGTTGAAGATGCTGAACATTTTTTGGCATGTTGATGTTGTGATGTTTGAATTGTTGTATTTTCATAAAATTTCCCTTTCATTACTGATGTTACTGTGTTTTGTGTTAAACATGCATGTGTCTAATAGAATACTTGAAATAAAAATCAGTCAAGTGGGATACAAATCAAATCTTAAATTTTCTTTGAGAAAATAATTGATAAATAATAAGAAATATAAAAAGGGTAAAAAGTTAATTAAATAATTAATATTTAATGATATGATCTAATCTAAGTTGAAGGTGCCTAACATTTTTTGTCATGTTGATGTTGTGATGTTTAAATTGATGCATTTTCCTATCATTCATTAATAAAATTAGCACTACCTCAAATCTAGAAATATGACGAAACAGGAACTCAGCATACATTGAATCTTTTGGTCACTTATGAGCCTTAAAATGGGGTAAACTCTCTTCAAAATCACTCATGTTCAATCCTGGTTATTGGTACAAGTGACGTGTTATCTCCGTATTTTCTTGCCTTGTACTGTGTACGTGTACCTGTCGCTGCTTATGTATTGTGTGTGTGTGTATGCATGTAGGCGTGTACTGCGAGCAGGCGGCCGGCATCGGCAAGGCGCTGCAAGACCTCAAGCAGGAGCGCTGTGCGGCGCAGCCCTGCGTGCACGCAACGGGCTGCCTCGATCTGCAGGTTAGTTGTGTTCACGTGTACTGCAGCAGCAACTAGTAATCGCTTGTAAATACGATTTTAAGGTACATTGCGCTTTATGTTTCGAATATTTCTGCTCTTGGAAAAAAATCTAGCACACGCGGCGCTATGTACTGCGAAATTGTAATCAAAAGCGATTACCAGTTTGATAGGCAATAGCCCCCCTGAAGCCGGCATCGGCAGGTCAGTTGTTTGCTGTTTTGTGAGTTGTTTGTGCGTGTAAAATTAATGGTAACAGTGGCAAAGTGATATGACTCGTCCCATGTAACTACATCGAACTGTATCGCTTGCCAGCTCTATACAAGCCGAAGTTTGCTCCTCATTTGTTTTTTAATTAATTCAAGTCAGTGAAATTTTGTAGACACAATCTAGAGACTAATATCTAGGCCTGTGGTTTGTCAGTTTCCCATTCATTTTGAATACAATTAAACTAGTATGTATGGGTTATAAGATTTCCGTACAAATTTTTAAATCTGTGTAATTTGGGAACCATAATATTTTATAAGAAGCTGACAAACTATGTGCCTATGTATTGATCATGTTTACAAAACTCCATGGAGTTTGTAGAGATTATATCTAAAATAGGAGCAAACATCGTTTGTATGCCCTAGCAGTACACTCCTCCGAAATGTTGACTGAAAATTAGTATCATGTAAAAAAGTACAGTTACAGAAGTTAGCTGTGCTTTTCTGGTTGCTAAATTCACACGCTCAAGCGATCGTTTTGTCTACTGGAATCCCCGCTTAGTTTCTAATTGCATTGATTTTTGACCCTGTTTACTTATTGCTTTTTTTGTTTATGGTTTTGTCGATATTACAAATCATCCAATTTCATGTTATTTTGTACAATAAAACGCTCTAGTTACAAATCAATTACCTACCTATTTTTTCACGATTTTACGAGTTTTTATTTAGTGCTAGTTTTTGTCACGTTGGTACGCAGTACGCACAAAACACCACGTACAACCTGATACACGTTTGACACCGTGCTTTTGATTTTTCATGGCTTCAATGGCCTAATTATTGTTTGGTGCATCAGACGGCCGCGGGCGGTTACCAGTGCGAGTGCGAGTCCGGCTGGACGGGCCAGCGCTGCGACACGCCCGTCGCCGCGGGCGACACGTGCGCGACGCGCGTCTGCCTGAACGGCGGCTCGTGTCGCGAGGCGCCAGGCGAGGCCGCCACCTGCGAGTGTCGCGCGGGGTACGCGGGCCCGCTGTGCGACACGCCGGCCGATTGCCGTACCAACTCATGTCCTATGCACCAGGTATGTAAGGATCATTCTTAATTGATTCAAGCGTGACTATGCGGAGATCATTCTACAATATTGAATAGATTCCGCTTCTCCAACAAAAACTTTGAAAGATGTCGACACGTGTTTCACCTCTCAACGAAGCATCCTCAGGAAACAGTTGACCTTCTATGTTGTTCTAGCACGCAGTGAACGCCTGCAACTGTATCATGAGGATGCTTCGTTGAGAGGCGAAACACGTGTCGAATTCTTTCAGAGTTAGTTGGAGAAAAGCGGAATTGTTACTATAATATATAATTGTTCGTCTATTCGATATTGTAGGATCATACTTGTTAATATTAATATTAGTATTGAGATAAAAGTATTTTTCCAATTCATTATTGAACATAAATATTTTGTAAAGGAATGCACGGAACAGAGTGGTGGCTGGCGCTGCGTCTCCGCGCCGGCTGACTCGGCGTGCGCATCGTCGCCCTGCAACAACGGCACGTGCCTCGCTCTCGCGGCTGACAAGGTCGCCCTCTACAAGTGCACCTGCGGCCCCGGTACCACAGGTCAGTGTTCTATCATCAGAGCATAGCTCAGACGTGCAACTGAACCCGTTATTCGGCTTTCCTATCCAGTTGCTGCCATCCAAATCTCAAATCAAATCTTGCCATCCATAAAAGCAAGTCTAGCACTTATAGCCTAAAGAGCACAGCAATGCAAAACTTTTGGATATTATATATACGCCAATTTTGCCCGACACAGTGAAATCCGATTATGAGGACATTGTAGCAGCGATTATTTTTAATTTATACAATGATTTGGGTTTCACGCTAAAAAAATTAGTAGGTATTTAATTTTTTTAGTACAAAATACAAACATCAAATATGTTTTAGAATGTTGGTTATAATTATTTTAACATTGCCTAATCATCTGCTGAGAAGACTTTTCCAACCATATACGCTGGCGTATCCCTTACTCGCTTCCCCTTCAAGTTAATCGAGTTGGGTAGCACAGAGGGATACCGCCTGTGTATGCCCCTGCCTTCCGGTGTCCATGCTGCGATTTCGCAAACTGAATACTTCTTACAAGTCACCGCAACCCACGCTATTGATGACAATACTACATCTCCACAGCACCACTTTGGTCCTCCACCATCAAATTTTAATGTTTCTTCCTGTCTCTTCAACCCTGGCCAGTTCTTTAGTCTTTCCGCGCCTCCAGTGGGCACTGCAAACAATTCCGTTCCAACAAACTTCTTATACACGTCATCTGCGTACTCTGTCTTCGTAACTGTGATGGGCAGACTCTCTGAGCAGAAAACGGTAAATCGGCACGGATCTGAACATTCAATATGGTCTATCCGCGCCAGTCCACCAATGAATAGTGACATGCCACTGTGTAAATAATAAGTTTGTGGTTTTATAACATTCTTTGGAATGGTCACTAGCAACTCTTCTGTACTGAGCAAGGACAAAGCCTGGTCCGGGTGGATGACCCCAGGACTGTCATAGAACCACTTGCTGTGAGCAAACAGTTTATCTCTCTCGTCCAAAATTGACAGTTTCTTGTCCTGAACCGAACCATCATCAACAAACTCTGAGAAGGATCGACCAATATGCCCAATAAGTGCAGGAGTTTCGACACTGGGCAATTCTTCTATCTGAGCTTTGCGGATTTCCTTCTCCACTTTCATGAGCTTGCTTTCCGCTTTCAGTCTTCTGGTTCTCTGGTATATCTTCCAGCCCGAGGGCCTGTTTATTGGAAACTTCAATAGATTCAATGTAGTGCCTGGCCATCTGCTGACAGTTGCTCTCTTGATGATATCCACTGCATGGACCTTACAGTAGTCAGATTGCAGTAAAGCATTGAATAGAGAACTTTTCCCTACATTAGTACATCCAACAAGAAAAACATCACCTTTATACATCCATTCCTTGAACATAGCAGAGATGAGGTCTTCAACTCCGTAGCCGGTTTTAGCAGAGATGATGGAAATGTGTTTGATATTGGCTTCTGCTAGTTTGGTCTTGCTGACTGCTGACATCAGAGATTCTTTGACCCTTTTTAGATAGCCAATACTATCGCCTGGTAAAAGATCCGCCTGAAAAACCAGTAAATTTTGTAAATAAATGAAGAATGCTTCAACATTGTAAAGGCGCAGAATGATCCAAACTTCCAAAAAAAATTGATCCAAACAACTTTGCTTAAAGTTTCAAAATACTTTAAAACACAAGTCTAGCAATAAAATTCGTAAACAAAAATTGAGTTGTTGTCTTTCAAAATTGAGAGCATTTGAATGCCAGAGCTTTTTTAGGGTGGTCATTTGCTAATTTTATTTGCAAAACCAGGCTTTTTTCAAAATTAACTACTTATTTATTGCTTATCCCCTCTGTAGTTTATTCATGTTTGTGGCATCACCTAGGCCCTGTCTGAAAACCAGCATCGCACCATACGTAGGTGTCTAGCAGCTTATGCTGAGACAGGGACCCATTTGATCCCACACATCACATATTGATGCCCACCTACTAGTTACATTGTTTATTTTGAATTTTCCTCTACTTTTAGTCTACTCTTGTAATGTGTTCATTGGGGAAAAATAAATGAATTTTCTTTCTTTTTTCTATAAATAATTTGTACCTTATTAGCTACAATGAAGAGAGGTCTATCAGTGCCAATGATGTCCACTATTCCTGGCCATATTGAGCAGGGGAAGTCCAAGAGATCTACCATTAAGATCACTAGCGATTTTACATATCTGCAACAATAAAATACCACATTGCAAAAAAGCTTCAAGACAGAGGAAAAAGAAACATTTCTCTCCAGAATGTTTTGCCTCAAAAGAGCCGAATAGCTAGCTCAATGGCTAGCTTTAGAAAATTACCTGATTGACTGCAGCATTTTCTCATACTCATCAGGGTGTACACTAACATCCAGCGCTATATTGTACTCCTTGAGGAAATGACATCGCTGGCACTCTATTGCCTTCAGTTCGGCATTTTTCCTGTGCTTGAATATTTCACTAGGCAAGTATCCCGGGATGGCCGGGTCACTGCTGTGTAACAGGGCTCCACAACCCCCACATGCAACTCTGCTGACCCCGAGGCCAGGATCCGGAGTGCCGTAGTACCTGCTCCACTCGTTGTCCACTTCATCATCAGAAGGCTCAGGAATTTGGCTATCATCATAGTGTTCATAGTTCACCATCCATTTGTTGATGTTTGAACGATCAAATTCATTATTTTCTCTGGTCTTATTGCTAGTTTGTTTATCGTCAGTAAATGAGCTATCGCTTTTATCGAACTCTACATGTGTTGTGTTACCAAAAGGCAGTTGAAATAAATTTTCCTGCTCCATGACAATTTTTTCAGTTTCCTCTTTGAGTTGGCACTCATCCTGTTTATAATACTGTAAGGATAGTGGCAGTGGCGGTAGACTTTTCAATTTGAAATCTTTTTCTTGTTCCTTTTTAGTTCTTTTTACAGTTCTCAAATGGTACTTGAAATGACCTAATTCAAGTTTCTCATGTTCTAAGTACGAATTGAATGTGATTTTATGTTGGTTTTCTTCAAGAAGCGACTGAAAGTGCTTGGTTTTATCGTCGTTCTCTGTGTTAACCTTGTTGTGGGCTCCGCTCGTTGCCCGTACGTGATTGTATCGTTTATTTTGGAATACATTTCGTCGCCGACATAACCTCAAAACACTTTGCATCGGATAAAGCATTGTAATGATGATTCATTCACTTTGAAACACTTCTCATAATCATTTATTCGCGGTTTAGCAACAGAAAACTGTAATTTAATTCATGTTTGCAATATTAATAAAATAAAATGGTTTCGTAATCAAGCAAAGCAACAAAATTCATCGAATTCCTTGTTGTTATGACATTGATTTGATTGACGGACTGACTGTTGCTTGCTTGCTCCAAGGTTGGTTGACATAACCTTGGACATAACAACGTTGATCATGAGTGTGTCAGCCTGACAGCTGGCATTGACATATCTAATTCATTGATATTGACAGTTGTATTGTATAGCAAAACGGATGTTATAGTGTTGTGTTTTCGTATGACTGTAATCATCGGATAAGTGCGGGTTTTTTATGCTTTTAATAACTTTTGATCATTTTATGGCCAATAATTATTATTGGCAATAAAATCATAATTTTATAAGGAATTTATAGTATTACATCATTGTGATATTTATTTCTACTTTTAACTATGATGATCTACTCGATTTCTTGTTAGGTTTACACACTACACAACGTGCAAGGTACTACTTTAGTTTACTGTAGGTAGATCGGCCAAACCATACACACATGAGCAAACCAATTTTGTAATTCGTATCCATTCAATAATTAAAGTATTTCAGAAACAATGCTTATTATGTGATTTCAAAAATATTTGAAGTTCAGTTAACGTCATCAGTATTTTTTCTTAGTCTACACTGGGCCCACTGGTGGGCAAAGGCCTCCCTCTTTTCTTTATATTTTTCTTGGTCCTGTTATCAGTATTATGAGCATGCAAATAGTGATAATTATTTTATTCCTATTTCTTAAAGGTAATTTTATTAAATTGATCTTAGACTTTTTATCAGATGTGTGAATATTCATTTTAAATAAAATTGTTTCAGGAAAGTATTGCGAAAAGGACTTGGACGAATGCAAACAAAATCCAAAGATATGCAACCACGGAGTGTGCGTCAACGTTCCCGGTTCTTATCAGTGCTACTGTAGGCCAGGTACGGGAGTTTCGCAACTACATTATTAATACAAAAAACAGTAGGTATTCGTCACGTATGTGTACTTAATGATGCATTTGACGCAGGCTATACGGGCGACAACTGCGAGCAAGACATCGACGAGTGCCTCTCCTCGCCGTGCAAACACGGCGGCACATGCCAGAACTTGGAAAACAACTACGAGTGTACCTGTATGGAAGGTTTCGAAGGTCGGTCTCTAATGATTACTGTAATTAATATCATGTATTTTCTGAGGTTGAATGTCTGATTGTTGACTCGTGATTACAGGTAAAGACTGCTCTGTGAATATCAATGAGTGCGAGTCGAGCCCGTGCGCGCAGGGCTCCACCTGCGTGGACGGAGTCAACAGCTACGCCTGCGTGTGCCAGGACGGGCTCACGGGCGCTAACTGCGAGATCGACATCGATGATTGCGAGGTCGGTTCCTTATTTTACCTACAGAATTCATCGGCTAATTTGAGTTCTTACTACGATACAACGTTTCCAGATTATCTAAGAAAAAAAATACTTTAAATCAAACATTAGAGCACTATCTCACCTGATGGCAAGCAGTTGCGGTCGTTATCGCTGCATTGTTGCAGTGACTGACGTTAAATACATATTGTTTCACGTAACGAGACTCGAGACTCGTATTATGCAGACGAGCAGAGCGAATCGATTGAAAGTCATTTGGTTCGACGATAACTTTATGGATTTTTCCGTGAACAAGTAATTAGTCACGTCACAAAAGTCTTAATAATGTAGAGTTTATATTTCTCAGAAATAAATTACCAATTCTATTGTTTTTGTTGGAAAATGTTAAATTCAAATTCATTTGAATCATAAAGATTTGTACATAATATTTAATAATTTATTTCTTTATAAGAACAGTTGTTTGTTTATAACCATCAGAACTAACGTAATATTCAAGAAGATTTTTCACTGAAATGCGTAGAACAGCTAATTATTAACACATTCATAAAGTCTAATTCAACAGTATCTTAAAGATAAGTATTCCTACAGTTGCAACCCTGCCTCCATAATGGACGCTGTATCGACGAACTGAATAGCTACACATGTGACTGCACCAGCACCGGCTACTCTGGCGACCACTGTGACGTCAACATTGACGAGTGCGCGCCGGCGCCCTGCCGACACGGAGGGACCTGTCTTGACGATGTCAATGACTATCGCTGCGAGTGTCATCCAGCGTATAGCGGTAATTACTCAACTCTAACAAATCTGTCTAATATAATGTCATCCAATCAGCATCTACAGGAAGGCCCTCCAGTCGATGGCCTAAAGACAATATAAACGTCGCAGGAAGTCGGTGGATGGAGGCGGCTCAAGACCGTTCGTCGTGTTATTCTAAAGGGGAGGCCTATGTCCAGCAGTGGACTTCTACAGGCTCATGATGAATCGGCATATTCTGGAACAAGCTTACTGAAGAAGTGCATCTGCATCATGGAAATCGTTAGCTAATTTTACTAAAACCATTATACACTATATCAATATCGTTAGCAAGATATTATTGAGTTTAAAAATAACTAATCGGATAACGATTACCGTCATTGTCTGACTTTACTATCACTGGCTCTTTATCTTCTACAACGATACATAGCAAGGACTTTTTTTGGAGAGCAGCGTGCTATGTATCCCCGACTGGGACTGGACGGACGGACGGACTGGACGATCTTATACGGCATGACACTATCAATCCACACGCAACGTGTGAAGAATGTCTAAGGGATGCTTGTCGGACTTCAAGAATCTTAAAAACCTATTGTTTGTAGGTAAAAACTGCGAGATAGATATCAACGAGTGTGAGAGCGAGCCATGCAAGTACGACGGTGTGTGTCTCGAGCGGTCTAACACGAGTCTGTACCTGCCGGCCGACGCGCCGCCGGTACAAGTCGGACCTCAGTCGCAAATGCTGCTGCCTTCAGTCTTCTACCAGCCTTTCGCGCCTGAAAACGCGAGCGGGTGAGTTTTCCAGATAGTTGTTGTTATCAAAATTTATGTCAAACCGAGAAGAAACGGGGTACTACTGCGAGGTCCCTAATAACAACCATTAACGATGTACCTCTATAGTTATTGCCTTACGGATTATTTTTATTTAAATAATCCGTAAACTAATACCATTCAACATCACTAGTCCTTATCGAAATTTTAAAGTTATGGCAATAGAATAAAAAATCCAACCAATCGTATCGAATTGTTGACGAATAAAAATATTTACCTTTGTATTCAGTATGGAATTGTTGAATTGAGATATCATTACTTTTACAAGAACCCATTTCGGATCAACCTATACGTAATTTGGAAAATCCAATTATGAGTCAAGGCATAAATAAACTCTAGAAGTGCTACTTACGTACTTCTTTTTGTGCGTGCCCCGGTGCCGCCGATATAAATACCTATTTCGCCGCGCTCGCCCGTAGCGACCGATAGGGTTGTCGTCCGACATGTTGTCCTAACCTACTTTCAATCATGGCCAGTACTTACCTAACTTAACTACCTGAGGTAACTACATACCTACAGAATTAAATAGGAATCATACCATAGGTACGTAGGTCGGTACAATTGTGCCTAGTTAAACACTGGATAAAAATGTCCTGTTACCTTGATTTCAAATACACTTAACCAGGCGTGGCGCGTGGTGTTTATTTATTATTTACTGACTCGGGGCACTCCTAAATTCCCCGGTTCGGTTCAAAATGAGTGATAGAATCGACACGGAGCACCCCAACTTGAGTAGGCTAGCATTAAAATGACAGAACCGACACGGGGCACCCTGACCCCACGTGACTTTGTGTGTACATGTACCTACATTCATTACATAAAATGTTGCGTACATGTTCATTCATTACATAAAATGTAATGAATGTTTTTGTTTATAGAATCCACCATTTCAATAAAATTACTTACTTTGAAAGACTCAGTATATTTCGAATACGATCTAAATGACCGATCCGGCAGTTTATCTATAATTCAAAGACCTGTTTTTTTCCAGTTTTGAGTGCGTGTGTGTGCACGGCACACTGGGCTCGCGCTGCGAGACGAACATGGACGAGTGCGCGGCGGCGCCCTGCGGCCACGGCAAGTGCATTGACGGCATCGGCGAGTACTCGTGCGAGTGCTTCGCGGGCTACGAGGGTAACCACTGCCAGACCGAGATTGATGAGTGCGCCAGGTAAGTTACCAGCTTTATTCACTTTTACTGTTTGTTTGTTTGTTATAAAAGGGTCTTTATTACTCATAAAATACAAAAAATACACTATAGCTAAACACAGTTTAGTAAAATATATCTTAAATTAGAAACAACTCGGCAGGTTATGGCGTGGATAAAAGGTTTTGAACAAAGTTACTATTTATGTAATTATGTGCCTTTTTTCGGTAAATGGCGGATTCTGGAAATGGCAGATTATTGAAATGGCAGATTCGGGCAATGACTTGGCACTTTATAAATCTACATTCGATACTTACTTACTTACTTACTTCTACTTCGATACTTTATGCAATTGGCATAGGGTGCGTACCATTAGGTACCATATAGCACTTTGGCTAGAGCGCATTTTTTTTTTTTTTTTCATTTTTACTGCTCAGTTCCATAAATGTAAGCAATGAAGCAGCGTAAATGATACAGGTTTAACAGTAATATAGTGATTTGAGATAACAAATACTCGGTACTTTAGTTGTGAATGAATGTTCAGATACCAGCCATGCGAGCACGGACGCTGCATAGACGGACGCGCGTCCTACTTCTGCATGTGCGAAGAAGGCTACGGCGGACAGAACTGCACCGTGGTGCTTGAGGGGTGCCGTAGCGCCCCATGCCAGAACAACGGCTCGTGCCAGGCTTGGCTGCGGCACGAGACGGAGCACCGGTTCAACTGCACGTGCGCGCCCGGACACCTCGGCACCACGTGCGAGAAGGTACGTGATGGAGCACCTTTGTTATGCACATTGTAGTCCCTTCTAGTCCTAACTGACTCCACACTTTTCTTTTAGATAACTACCATGTCCTTGGAAAAGAGCAGCTACGCGGAAGTGAACACGTCCCGAGAAGAAGGCTACGACATCTCGTTCCGGTTCAAGACGACGCTTGGCAACGGCCTCCTGGCGATGGGCAGGGGACTTACTTACTTCTTCCTGGAGCTGTCAAACGGAAGACTGAACCTACACTCCAGCCTGCTCAATAAATGGGAGGGCGTTTTCATTGGATCCAATTTGAACGACAGTAACTGGCAGAAGGTACAAACTATTGTGGGAGTGTCCATTGTCATGTTCATAGCGGGAAAATTTAATTATTACTATTATTAATCAATTGATTTTAGATAAAACGATCCATATACACGTTTTATTTTATTACAATTAAAATTAAAGTAAAAATACACAAATTAAATCACATTAAATCACGTCAGTCAATTTAAATATTAGGGCGCAATCACAGATAAAATTAATGTCAAAAATAACAATTTAAAAAAACAAAATTACAAATTGAAATACTGTGGGCTGATCAAACTCCAAAAGAATCTATTATTATTTGCACTTATCTATTTTGAACAAGGCAATCTGTACGGGAGCCTAAATTCAAGACCGTCAAATTTATTAATTCATCCTCGATTTTGAATCGTCTTATATATTAAAATTACTCCTGTTCCAACGCGACCAAGCCTAGAAGAATCAGGCAACAAAGACGGCTTGGCTTAATTTGATGATCCGTCTTACCACTAGGTCGGAAGCGCCTGTGTAGCAGGCAGAAACTGATACATAGTAAATGAAAACTTAAAAACCTTAGGAAGGTAGTCAAAAGTAAAAAACATCAGCAAGAGCACACGCTACGCTTGATATACTTATAAATAACAAATGAATATAAAATATTAATCAAATGAAATAATTTTGACCCAATTAAACCAATTCTGTTATTTTTCAGGTGTTTGTAACGATAAACTCCTCCCACCTTGTCCTGGCTGCCAACGAGGAACAGACCATCTACCCGATCAGTCAGCTGGAAGCCTTTAATTCTTCAGTAACATCGTTCCCTTCAACAAGGCTCGGCACAGCCGGCTCTTCGTATGCGAGGCTGACTCATGGGCCTAACTTCTTCGTTGGATGTTTCCAAGATGTAGTGGTCAATGGACAACCGGTAAGATAAAGCTTCTTGTTCTGAAAAACTCACTCACCCACGGTTGTGAGAGATTCATGCAAAGAAAGATGTGAGAAGGGAAGAATTGGATAAGACAAGTTCCGATGTTCAATCCGTTCAGCCGTTCCGGAGCTTTGAGGCCATACAGACAAGCAAACATACAATACAATACTACAATATTTTCTTGGAAGCAACCGCTTCGTTCCAACCTAGTTCGTTTAATGGAAATCGTTCAAGAAGCAAGATTACATCTAAGCCTTTCTTCCAGGTCCTGCCCGAAGACTCGCCGGCCGACAGCGCCGAAACCACCACCTCCGTGGCCGAGGAGCGCAGCGACCGCGAGGCACGTGCGGTACTCAGCGGAGTGCGCGCCTCGTGCCCCCGCACGCCGCAGTGCAGCCCCAACCCCTGTCGCTCGGGGGGTGCCTGCGAGGACGCCTGGTCCTCCTTCTCATGCTCCTGCCCCCGCCCGCACCTGGGGGACACCTGCCAATATAGTCAGTATTTCATAATAAACCTTTGTTGCGTTAAATTAAGCGGTCATCTAGAAGAAATCGCTCTCTGCGATAAGACCGCTGATTGTAGGACTTTTAACTGTAGGTTTTTATTGAGTGTATATATTTCATTGTGTCCTCAATAAAGTTATTATTATTATTATTTGCGTATGTAAGAGCGGTCCAACTTGCAAGCCTTGTTGTACTCCTGAAGAAAATGCACCGAAAAGTATCACTTTTAGTTATTTTACTTATTCAATCACAATTATAGCTGTATTAATAATAAATCCACAACAAGATATATTAATCTGCTCAAACAAAGGCGTTGTTATTCGTGCGTTAGGGCATAAGCCAGTATGTCAGAAGCCTTACTAAAATCGGATAATTCCGGTGAGCAGATTACACGGCGGCGACGTTCGGGCAGGAGTCCGCCGCGCCGAGGGGCATCGTGTCGGTGGTGGTGTCGGAGAACGCGCGGCACGCCGTGCACGCGGCGCTGGATATCTCCATGTTCGTCATGACGAGGAAGCCGACCGGCCAGATCTTCTACCTCGGCACACTTCCTAGGTAACTCAACTTAAGATTATCATTAGCTGGCACAAGTCCTCTGCTGAACATATGTATCCCACATAGAATGCCACGACGAATGGTCTAGAGCCGCCTCCATTTACCGAATTCTTGTGATCTTTAAGTTGTTCTCGGTCTTTGAAGTGGAGAGCCGTCTTACACTGTGTCGTCCGGATCGTGGTAGGCACTTGTAAAATTAAACAGATTTTTATTTATATAAATCTGTTAATTTGACTAGCGTGAAATGAACGTGAAGAATCACCGAATTTTGGTGTTTGTATCGTCAGGTACGGTCAAACGGAAGAGACTCAGGTTGGAGCTTCTCTAGAGAACGGCGAGCTGTTAGTACATCTGCGCTTCAACCAAACCCCCGAGAACTACACCGTTGGGGGCACGCGCCTCGACAACGGACACTTGCATCTTATCGAGGTATTTACAGCTTTCTTTTAAGGTATCGATATATATAAACGAAGGAGCATACTAGCACCTTGAGATTTGGTCGTAGCTTACTAAGCTGATTACACCAGGGGATGGGCCGCAGTATCCGCCTGAGTACTCAACATGAAACTGCGATCACCAATCCGCCTGCCAAGCGTAGTGATTATGGCAAATCCCCCATTGTATTTAATGAGGAAGGCCTCGTCTAGCAGTGGACCTAAACAGGCGGGCGATGATGAACAACGAATGAGAAGCATAGTTATCGAGGCACTGTATCTAGTTACTAAAACTAGCGCGATGCTAGCATACTGCTTCATGGTAACGTTACCACGTCAAGTGTTCAAAATATTCTTCATAACTTCCATTCTACGGCGAAGGACCAATGCACTCGAAGTTTTTTTACCAGCGCGTTCTGTATCGCGTTCCAAAGTCGTTGAAACGAAACGAAAATACACTAACAAAGCGGTTGAATCTATTTTGTATCGCTGTTAAAATAAGTTATGCGCTGGCTCTAAGCTATTAAAAGTTGCGCTCTTTAATAATAACATGGTAATATTGTCAGGTGGTGCGCAACTCGACGCTCGTGCAAGTGAAACTAAACGGAACTGAATACTTCAGAAAATCCATCTCAGCTGCCAAGTTCATCGACGCACAGGTATCGTTAATACACAAGATATAGTTTTTTGTAACATCCAACAGATATAGCTCTCAGAATTAGCAAGTTGAAGTGGCAATAAGCAGGTCATATCATATAGCTCGCAGAACTGACAACCGATGGGGGATAAAGTTTCTCGAGTGGTGACCACAAACCGGTCGACGCGGTAGAGGAAGGCCATTATAAACGTCGCCGGAAGTCGGTGGATGGAGGCGACTGAACGACTGACCGTGCGTCGTGGCATTTTAAGTGGGAGTCCAGCAGTGGACTTCTACAGGCTGATGATGATGAACACCCAACAGTCGCATACATTGTGTCGTAGGTACCTGGAACTACGAGTACCTTTTTACCACAAAGCACAGACCAGACAGTTTGTTTCTTTAGTGTTATGTAATGTTAATTATTTCTCAATTTTTGTATATGGACAGGTGCTGTATTTAGGGGGACCACCTCCAATACCCCAACCGCCAGCCCCAGAAGCCATGGCACTGACCGCGTCAGCCCCAGCGGCCTCATCAGCCCCCGCGCTTCCGTCCTCCTCTGTTCCCCCCACATCAACCACTGCGGCACCTACCCCCCCGCCCGTACCGCAGCCTGATGACGCAGCTTACTTCAAAGGAGTCATACAAGACGTGCAGGTGATTAGCAACCTAGGGCCTTATTCATAATCATTTTTTAAACCTATTTTAGTTATAATATGTGTTGTCTTGTTTTGACGTATGACATTTTACATCAAAAAGAACTAGAAAAAACATATTTTAACAAAAATAGGTTTTAAAAAAATATTATGAATAAAAAAAATAAAAAAAAATATAATACCAATCTAAAAAAAATACACTTTAAAACCATTTTATCTCTTTTCTTTTAAAATCATTTTCTTTTGCCTTTTGCTGATTCTCTTTACATTTCACTTTTGCCAAACTGAGCCAAGCTGTCTTTGTTGCCCTGATTCTTCTAGGATTGGTTGAGTTGGAACAGGAGTCATTGTAGTTTATAAGACGATTCGAAATGATCTTTGTAATGTCAATGACTAAAACACTTTTTGAAAATATAGCTTAGCTTGCAGCTGGTCTATACGCGTGTGATATTTTTTGATAATATTTATGCATTTAATTTGTATATTTTAACCCTCTCATTCATTATCAATTTGATAGTAGAACAGTCAAATTAGGTGATTTTTTGCACAAGTGTGGAACTAATTAGATGTAGTCATGAAAACTTTTCTAATTGTTTTGTATGGCTTAAAAATCACCTCTAATAATAAGCATCAGTAATTTCACCCTCTGGAACAGGGTGAAATAGGGTGAAAACCATAAAAATATCCGTAACTTAATGGGGGAAATAGAAGTAGTCGGTGCAATTTGGCATAGACTTTGAACCGTTATGATCTACATTTTCACCAAGTATTTTTTAAATCCGACATACGGAACATACAAAAAAAAATCATTTACAAAAAAAACTTTTTGTGGTTATTACGGCTCCGGAAAAATAAAGGTAGTCGGTGCAAATTGATAGACATATCAGAAAAATGTTCGAAATACATTACCAGGTTTGCACCATGGTGCGTCTCACGGAAGGCACTTTTCCATATTTTATTGTCGCTCTAAAAAAAAAATGAATTCTCTGGAAAATTAATGTAGTTCTGGAAATCGACTTAAACTTATTCATTTAATTAGTACTACATCCGCCGGAAGTTTTATACTGGTTTTTTTTTTACGGAAGATGCATTTGTTCAACACTGTGTTCCCTACATGCACGTGGTTTTTATTAAAATCATAATGCACTAAGACAGTCTCTCTATACGTAATTTAACTTGCATCAAGTAATTTCTTTCTATTTTAAAATTTACGGCCTTTTTAAGTTTGTACCTAATATTTAAAAGGGTTCCGTAAGCGCCAGAAACGGTGCAAACCTAGGATAAGCTTCTTTTCGTGTCCTCTAACGTTTCCATAAGAATCCACGACTACACGACTTAGGTCCACACTTTTTGCTAATTAGCCTGTACTAATTGGGCTAAAGTAGCTTTTGTCTTGTTTTGGAGTATGTCATATTACATCAGAGAGAACAAAACAAAAGCTAAGTAACTAAAATAGGTTTAAAAAAATATTATGAATAAGGGATAAAATATTATAATAATCTATAAACACGCAGGGCGGTAACCCTAATTCTTTTCAACGTATTATGCACCACCTACATAAATTTATCAGCACTACACAAAGGTTAGCTGGTAGAGAATGCTTCCTAGCATTAAGTTCGCCTATGTACATGATTTGTTTTTTGTGCAATAAAGATTCTATTCTATTCTAACCCTGCTGCTATTGGTATTGCTGCTGAATGTACATTGGAGTTTGTAGCAATGTGTTTTTTGTGTGTTCAGATATCGAACGGCGTGAACGTGAGCATCGTGGAGTTCTTCCCTCTGCGCGTGCCCGGGCTCGTGCTCCCTAAGCCGTTCGGCGTGGTCACGCTAGACCCGGCGGGCGTACTGCCCGGCGTGGTGTCGGACGACGCGTGCGCGTCGCGGCCCTGTCTGCACGACGCCGCCTGCTCCAACACCTGGAACGACTTCACGTGAGAACTTTCAACTACTAGAGAGACACGCATTTGCTAAACAATTTTCACTTATAGTTCTATAAAATAAAGTTATCCTAAATAAGGTGATAACAATAAAGTACCTTGATATTTTCATATTATCCTTCATTGACCAGGAAGGTCTCTGGATGGCATACGTGTACATAGCATCCATACATGCTTAGCCGATTTGATAGTGCCCACAAATTTCGCATTCAGTGTTAGCTCGATCCATGGCAGTATTGGTCAATGTGTACTTAATTTTTTGACAACCTCTGTGGCGCGGCGGGCGATTAGTGGGGTGAGATGCGAGAGGTTGCTGGTTTGATTCCCGCTGCGTGACAAATGTTTGTATATGATCTGCAAATATTTGTTCCGGGTCTGGGTGTTATGGTGCCGTGGTACTCGTAGCTCCTGATACCCACGACATAGGGCATCCTAGTGTGGGATCATGTCTACGTATGTGACTGTTGGATGTTATGTTATTTAGTTGTTATGTTATACAGGTGTGCGTGTCCGCGCGGCTACAAGGGCAAGCAGTGTTCCGAAGTGGAGTTCTGCCAGCTACAGGGCTGCCCGCTCAACTCGCACTGCCGGAACCTCGACAGTGGGTGAGTACCCGCTACATATATCATCATCATCATCATAATTCTCCCCCGTAGAATGCAATCGGGGGATTTATCAAAATCACCACACTTGACAGGCTGATTTCTGTACTGAGCACTCAGGTGGATGCTGCTACCCATCCCATCCTTTAGACACTTTTCCCACCGCCGGCGACGAGCGATAAACGAGTAGAACGTAGTACGTAGAACGAGTAGCCAGCGATGAACTATAAATATAATCTCTCTCTTTTATTTACACGGGAGCGGTTATCTTTTGTTCGTTGCTTGGGTGAGAAAATCGCCGATGGCTTATCGCTTACTCGGCGGCTGTGGGACCAGTGCCGTAGTCGGTTTTTACGACGTCTACGGGAGTAGACAGAGAGGTTTTCTCTTAGGCTGGACACACTACGGTTATATTCGATACGAAACCTATAAAAACCCTCAAGGAATAGAAATAAATACCCTCTCAAAATAACACCTCTATTAATCATGGTCTTGATTTCAACAAAGATTTTCTATAACATGTTTCGAATGAATAATTTCTCTAATATGTGTGTGTTGTACAGATACGAGTGCGTGTCGAATGCCACGTTCGACGGCGCCAACACGACGCTCTCGTACCGGCTGCGAGTGCCGCGCGCCGTCTCCATCGCCACCGACGACGACCTGAAGCTGCCGGAGACTCTCACCATCACATACAGGTATCCTTCTAACAAGACAGGGATCTATTTATCAAGAAAGTTCACTAGTGGCTCATAATTTGGTCCTTCGAGCCGGATACCTGTCAAATCTCGAACGAAGGACCAATTTGAGTTTGACGACCTCTGTGGCGCGGCGGGCGAAGGTTTGCCTGCGACGCAGGAGGTTGCGGGTTCGATTCCCGCCTCGGAACAAATATTTGTACAATCTGCAGATATTTGTTCAGGGTGTTCTGGGTATTTTTCTATGTATAATAAAAAAATATCTATCTATGTAATGTATTGAATTAAGTATATCAGTCATCTAGTACCCAAAACACAAGCTCTGCTTAGCTTGGGGCTAGATAATGTTGTGTGAAATGTCCAGCATTAAAAAAAAAATAAAAAAAATTAAACTTGCTTAACTTTTTAGGAGCAAGAAAGGCGGCACCCTGTTCCACGTAGAAGCGCCGGGAGCCGGCGGCGTGGAGCTGTTCAGCGTCGGCGTGTTCAAGGAGCAAGTGTCTGTGCAGTGGCGCCTCGGGGCGGCGGGTGGCGCGCCTCGCCTAAAGTCGCTGCGGACCAGGTCGCACCTGCACTGGACTACCTTGAGATTCACACTCATCAGAGACAGGATAACAGGTACAGTTTCTAACTGATGCGGTTGGTGTGGATCTTCAGATCTAGACATACATCCTATACTATTAAACAAGCAATACTTGTATGTTTTGAGATCTCGAAAACGGCTCTTACCATTTTGATGAAGTTTGTGGGATTTTTTGGGGGGCAAAAAATCGATCTAGCTAGGTTTCATCTCTGAAAACGCGTTTTTCCGAGTATTCCGAGCAATGCTTTGTATTTTCTAATAATTATCTCCATCTTTGTTGTTGCTATACAGGTGCATTCGTGGACTACGAGGGTCGCGAGGAGGTTGGGCTGTCCGAGGAGATCGACGCGCGAGCCTGGCAGCGCCTGCTCACCAGCGGGACTATCTATCTCGGAGGCACGGGCCGCACTGCGAGAGGCACCTTACCTCCTGTTGTAAGTACTACTAAGTGGGGTACGAGGAGATAAACGCACGGAGATAGATATCTCGGAGGCTCGGGCCGTGCTTACCTCCTGTTATACTTTTGTCTTACTAAACAGATTTTGAAGTAACGCCTAAGGGCGCTTGTGAACGTCCGTTTTTTTCACCGGATAACGGATCGTGTTTTTTACCAGATTCGCGGTGGTGTATGGTTTATAATGAATGTGTGTACATGCACCGGACATCGGTCTGACGAGCAATTTACGCCGGATGCACCACCGCTTCCCCTCGGCGCGACGGACACTGGTCCGGCGTAAGAAAGAGCGGTGCCAGTGTATTGTTGCCTGTTGACGCTGCCGGACGTATTGCCGATTTTCTATAAAACTAGCGCATATAGACGGCAGTCCAAGCTAACATCCATCCGGTAAAAAAAATTATATGTACTAATACAAGGAAATCCGTTTATTGACGGTCCGTTATCCGGTGAAAAAAACGGACGTTTACATAGGTTTCGATGATTGCGCAAGAAGTTAGTAAGGAAATTGCACAGCACTAAGTAAATTCAATTGAAATAAACCGTATCGTGTGTTCAGACGGAGAGCGCGACGGACGAGGCGGCCGAGCTGGACTACGTGGAGGGCGACAACTTCACCGCCGACAACCTCGACGGTGAATATTACAAGGTAAATACCATATATTTTACAATTCAATTCCTCAATAGTTACAACTTAGTAATGGATTTTACAGTTCTCTATCTATCTATCTATCTACAGGGTCATGTTAAAAGAAAAAAATATCGTGATTTAAATATAGATAAAACCGACCATTTAATTCATTCATTAAAATCATTTATTTATTATATTTTTGTAAGTATAGATTACGTCAGCTTCAAAAAGGAACTATCGACGTATCCCTTTTGCAGGTAGGAGGTACTCTTGTGTTCGACAGGCGCCGCAGCAACGCTTCCCAGGAGTCACTTTACCCAGTTTATAAGAGGATTCACAATGTGTGTGTTGCAGGGTTGTATCGGCGCGGTGCACGTGGGCGCGCTGCTGCTGCCTTACTTTACGGAGGAGGAGCTGTTCGTTGGTGCCGCTGCCGCACTGCTCGCCGCACAGCCGCACTACGCGCTTATGTGAGCACTTGCATCTTCTATCTACTACTTCCACCTTTTCATCGCGTCGCACACTTAGAACTTTCGGCTGATTGATACATTGCTGTTGATCATCTCATTGTGCATGGAAAGAGTCTCTGTGACCACATTGGTTCAACGTGTTATCCAAATGGTCTTTATGCTGCTGATCTCAGATGGTAGCTATATCGTTACTGATTTTTTGGCTAGTGCAAAGGACGCTCAGCCTTTAAAACTTTAGGCTGGGGTAACAAGTAAAAGGGTTTCACATGGTAGGTATAGGCTTCCGTCGTTGCTAATCAAAATGAGATAGGAAAGATGTCTGTACCGTGAGTAGAGTATGGAGAAGTGGAGACACGACCCCGGTGGGGGTTCTCTTGGGATTGGAGACATCGTGTCGTGGTTGGCGTGGAGGGATGGCTCCTATGCCTCAACCTGGATTACTGTCCTAGAACGAACAATTGAATAATCAATATAGCTTGATTGAACATCAACATCAAACATCATACATTATAGCTCGATTACGTTACTCTGTTGCTATCGGTTTTAATGCTGTTTCTAATAAATTTACGCAGTCTCGTTGAAATAAAGCTTTGTAGGCAAACTGAGTAAATTGGGTAATCCCAAGAGCGGTATTTCGGATAGAAACAGCCTTGAAACTGATAGCAACAGAGTTACGTAATCCGCAAGCTGGTATCACTTGGTAAGCTGGTGTGTGTTGTCAGGTCGGGTCGGCCATGGGGCTGGTCGCAGAACGTGGGCTGCGTGCTGTGCCTGGAGCAGGACTGCGCAAGTGGCGGCCGCTGCGCCGACGTGCGCAGCTCCTACGCGTGCGCATGTCCGCCGGGGTACGCGGGCGACTACTGCGAGGTAACTTAGTCACTTGTCTCCTAGCACTAGTTTCACGTTTAAGGTGAAACATGTTGTTTTATAAGGTCTCAAGGTATAGGTATGGCTTCAACATGAACCCACCCTGCTAGGGCACAGCAATTGGGTTTTATTATATTTTCAGTAGCAGTCTACTACCCTGTGTAAAAGGAGGAGACAACGCGTAGCTTATTACCCCCTACACTGAGTTGTGAAGGTATTCAACTCGCTATTAGTTTGTGGACTATATAATTAGACTACTAATCAGTTTACCCGTGATCATGGCGCATGAAATTGTGCCGAAATATCGGGAATCAACAAAACTCAAAAATCATGTTAAATATCCCGTTTCTAGTGATAATTATGTTAATAACCATGATAGTTTGAAAAGTTATACTGTGGACTATATGTTTGCACAGACGGTATGAGCGGCAGACACAAACAAAGGGTTATACATAGAAGTGACACTGGCTGAATTGTGACGAAAGCTCGGGCCTTTCCCAATCAGCAAAACGAAGATGCTGCTAAACGTTGTGCCATCTAGTATTAATGTTAAAGTTGTAATGTAATGTTGATTTTCGCAATTTTATGGGTGGTCCATTATGCGTGAGAGTTGTCTAGCTAGGCAGTTAGCCACCCTAACTCCGTCCAGAAGCACAGAAGCTTCCTGGGGTCTTCTCAGGCTTCGCGGAGTGACCTCGGGTTGTTGAGGGTTTGTTCACGTTGAGCTGCTACTCCCACGCTTTCCAGGACTACATAGGAGCCGGTACTTCTTCGGCCAGACATCCCCTGCAGAGTGGGCTGTCTCTGGCTCCGATGTAGTAGAGGTGTTTGTTCCTGTGAGTGTCTCCACGATGGTACGAAGGTCTAGTTTTGAAAGGTTGAGCAGACGACGCGTGAGTCGTGGTGAGACAGCCGGTAGGGCTGCTCTTGACTGTCTGCAGCCCGTGGTCCGTGACCAACGGTCGTTTGTGTTGGTTTAGGGTGCGAAGCCGCATCCAAGTGCGTAGCTGAAAAAAGGGCTATTTCAATAAACATAATATGTTTCAGATCGACATAGACGAGTGTGCCAACAACGAGTGTCAGAACAACGCAACTTGCAAGGATGAGGTGGCCAAGTACAGCTGCGTGTGTCCGCACGGCTTCGACGGAGACTTGTGAGTTACTCATCATCGTTTGGGCACATCACAAGTCCACTGCTGGGCAGAGGCCTCCGTCGTAGGATGCCACGACGACGCGATGGTCTTGATCGGCAACCTGTTTCAATGTTATCGATCAATCAAGTGGGAGCCAATCTAGACTGCGTCGTACGCTTCGTTGTTGCCAATCGAGATTATTTATTCCCCAGCGGTTGTGGTTTCTGCGACTATAGCTCGCCTGCCCATTGCCACTTTAGTTTGCTTATTCTAAGAGCTATGTCAGTGATCTTGATTCTTGTACATCATTATTGCCAACTTATAATGTTTCCATTGATCATGGGCTCAGTGCGGCGCGGTGGGTATCGTGTGTCTTCGTATTCTGGGACAAAAACGCGACATGGTTATTTTCCTTCTTCATTTTTTGTATTTTGTCAATGTACAAACAATTGACCGATTCATGCCAGTTATTAGTTGTGCCCACGAACTTTCGTTATGAAGGAACAGGTTCTAATCGGCTTATTAAGTCTTGTATAACGATCGTGTCGTGATAATAGCTTTAATCAACAGTGGGCCGTTTATTGTATTTAAAGTATTTTATGTATCGTCTCGGTACACAGTTGCGAGCGAGACATCGACGAGTGCGCGTCGACACCGTGTCGTAACGGCGGCTCATGCCGCGACCTGCGCGGCGGTTTCGAGTGCAGCTGCGCGCCATTATGGCGCGGACGCACATGCGAGATCCCGCACGCGCGTACCTGCGCGCACACGCCCTGCGCGCCGGCCGCCGCCACGTGCCTCGACACGCCACCCGGTTAGTACAAGCAAATATAATTAACCTACCTAGGTGAATTCAATCTAAACTAATTCTACCGCTCTGCAACTACGATGGTGCTTAGACAGTTAGTAAGATTAATACTCATTTTTGATAACCTATTTCATGCATTTCAATTGAAACTCTATAAAATTTGACATGTGCTAATTGTCCCGTAAAAATTGTATAATAATAATTTACAGAGCCGCCCACCGGAAACAACTTCACGTGCGTGTGCGCAGACGGCTTCCAGGGCGTGTACTGCGAGGCCGCCTTCTGCGAGCTCACGGCGTGCGTGCATGGGGTCTGCAGGAACGACACCAAGGTACGGAGGCACACAGCCATCAATTCACCCAAGGCCACAAAACAAAAAAATAATAAATAAATACATTTTTGTTTAGGTATCAGCAATTAGAACGTGGTTGATATAGTCGAGGTAGTAAATGCGTGGTGTCATACGGCGTACGAAGTTTCATACAGCAAACATCGTGTAACCGCGTCAAGTTTCATGTGAAACAGCGTCCAAAACATATATCCAATTTAAAAAAAATCGCGTCCAATGGCTCGCTGGTACCGCAAACCTGCGGCAATTAAGTGTTTACCGCGCGTAATCGCTCTTCCCTATATAATATTAGTATGTCGTGTAACAGCCACCAATCTGCCAATGCTCGCCGGGCTACAGCGGAGTGTTCTGCGAGACGGAGCGGGACGAGTGCCTCGAGGCGGGCGGCGCCGCGTGTCTGCACGGCGGCCGCTGCATCGACGCACCCGGCACCTATCTATGCGATTGCGAGAACACAGGTATGTATACATGACACCCAACAGTCACGTACATAGGATTCCCTCTGTCGTCCCCCAATTGCACTAGCAAATGTGAATAGCGAAAACTTCTTGACCTAAATATTCCTGCTTTCAAGTTTCAAAGGATTTTACCCTGGTTCATAAGGAACACAGAGTTGCATGAAATTCTCAATGTCAACATGGTATATGAAGAAATCAAAACTAGTGCTCAAGCCTACCAGGAAAAACTGAGAAACCACCCCAATCAACTGGCACAGCGACTCACTAAGTCCCCATATAAGAGGCGACTGAAAAGAAAAGATGTCATGGAACTCACCAGAACATGATGCACAGAAGAGTAGAAGCGGCCGCTGGACCACTTCTATCGCAATCCCGACTACCCACATCTTACCTGCTCATAGTCTAAAGACTGATTGCAGATGAAAAGAAAAAAAAAAGTTTCAAATGATTTGGACAGCGCTAATTCTGCCAAAATGATCCCCATTGCCATTTGGTATTGTAATTGAGGGGCTGGACTATGTATGTGACTGTTTGTTGTTAATTAATGTATTTGAATTTTCCGGGAACTTGTGTCAAATCACTTATTCACAGCAGTATGTTATAAATACTCAGAATTTTTGGCAAAGTCAATGACAAAGTCAATTTACTAAATGTTAGTAACTCTTATTAAAATTAAATTTCCTAAAACCACAGTAATATGAGGTATTCCATATAAACGAGCGATGATTCATATCCTAAACAAGTGACAACTTCACTTCAAAACTCTATAAAGAGTATATTTTTTTTATTTTAAATTATTTTCAATTTCTTTCATAGTAATGGTAATATTTATGTCACGCCTCGCCCACTGACCTATTGCCAGACCGCGACCGCCTTACAGCTAACATTGCACTACAATCTAGATATAGCTAGCGATATCTACGTGGGTACATACTGGACAGGTGACGCGCCCCTTATCACGGCCACAATTTCGTGATAACGATTTCGTACTGATAAAATGCCTGTGACTCTCAATGTTTTTTTGAATTTTGCGAAAGTTTTGCTTTTTTAATAATAAAGAACTCAAATAATAGTGGGATTTCTTAATCGATATTAAAGTCGACAGTTACATCACTAGCATTAAGAAAACTAGTGACAACCTTGTAAAATTAGGACTGAACGCATCCCTTTCTAACACTTTTCCAGTGCCGTAAGTGAAAATAGTACAAACTTTTGTATTTTGTTGGTATTTTAACAATACTTCTAATGCTTTAGTTATTATTCTGAGGTTTTGCTACCTATCTCTGAACAGAGATTTTGACTTCTTTAGCTAGAGACAAAAAAAACATTCATTACAACCGTATCAAAACCCTCTGGCTATTCAAAGTTAATAGTATTTTATTCTTTGAAATCACAATATGATATTGCGACAACCTACAATAAAATCTTCATGCATATAAAATAAGTGTAGAAGCAATTTCAATCAAAAATAGTCATGAATGAATAACTTAGCATGCAACATCCTCGCGTCTCTAGGTCATACCGTTGGCAATGTGTCATTGATTAGTAGCTGACTCAACTCCTTATTAGTCAGCCAGTAGTCATGTGCTCAGTGGGGACATCTTCTATTCTACTAGTATGCGATTGGATGCTTGTTTGTTACTCAATTACGCCATAACGGCTGAATCGATTTCGATGCAATTTTTTAAGAAAGAGAGATTATGACCTGGATTAAGATAAAGATAATTTTGAATCCCGGTAGCAATGCGACCTAGGCCGTGGGCGGATACTTGTTTTTATAGTTGAGTTAATTCAAAGTTGTAGGTTTTGATGTACATTATAGAGCGATCCTTGTTTTATTTTATACCTACTAGTAACCAACGGCTTCGCTCGCGTAGTACCGGGATAAACAGTTTAATTCAGTTCTATCTCTCCACCGCATTTCATTAAAATTGGTGTGTGATTGACAAACACAAAACATCGAAACTGTCGCATTTATAATTACCTCGTAGTAGGAAAGGGTTTGACGCAGTTGTAGCGTACTCTGCTAATAGTGGAGTGATTTCACTCAATGAACAATTCATTTTAAATACAAAAGCCACAAAGTGTAAAGCATCGTTTGTTAATACAAAGCCACAAAATGAATCCTGTTTACTTTACGCGAGACAAAACAAATACTAATAACATCGACCATCATCGCAGAGCACAGTTTGTGATTCAGTGTCCGCACCTCCCTCGCCTCCCTCGCTTCCCTCGCATAGTACGATGCGATGTCTCGCGAACTATGCGAATATTAATAACTACTAAAGTCTAGTGATAAGTGAATCTCCAGACGTGTTGGAGATGAAGTGATGTGCTTGTATTGTGCGAGTGACGGACAGTGCAGTGTAGCGACTGTGGATTGGAACTACAATGACTCGCTTGGTGAATCTGATAATTGTCGCGCTTATAGGTACTAATATTTGTATTCATTTAAAATAGATTACCTATTGTTACTTAAAATTTGATCAGCAAAATTCGGACTTCAATATTGAATAGATTTTATCAGAAATATGCATCTGATGCGTCCTTCTTCCGTGGATTTAGTAAAAGTCTTACTAAGGGATTACACCTGGGGATGGGCAGCAGTATCCGCCTGAGTAGTGAACACCGAACTGCGATCACCAATCCGCCTGCAAAGCGTGGTGATTATGGCAAACCCCCCCATTGTATTCAATAGGGGAGACCTTGTCTAGCATTGGACGTAAACAGACTGGTGATGATGATGATGCATCTGATTTGAACGATTGTCATTGATTTCTTATCTAAGGCCTGTATAAATAGACTCAACTCAACTCTGAGAACGATCTTAGAACACCAAAAATTTCATTTTTGTACGGGAAATAACAAGCTCCTATTAAGACGCGCTTCGTACTGGTTCCATTATTTTCCTCGTCTATTCAAAACTAAGGTCAAAGGCGTTTATTGCATTAATTAATATTGATCCTTCAGTATTTTCCCATTATCTTCCTTGTATATGGTTTGTACTGTGGTATTAGTATGTAACAAACGTAGGTGTTTTCCGCGAGCACCTCATTAGTCACAGAGCAATGAATTAGGATATGAAGGGATATTAATTGAGTAAGATTATTTTTACACCTAAATAGGATTGTATATACTTGGAACAAACCCATAAGGGCTTTTTGAGTGTATACAAACTCATTTAATTAATTTAACTTGGAACTATGTGAGCGAAGTCGTGCGTGGAATGACAGTAGTCCTTGTAGGAGAAATCACAAGGATCATTTTTAACTGTCTTAGCATTAATTATTGTTATTTAATTACATTACTGTCATCACATTACTGTCATCACTTAGCCCGTGATGATGGCAAAAGGCCCGACGGTATGACCTTGGTTCCCTGGGAGCGGGGGCGAGCCCTTGTGTGGGACGCCACTTGCGTTGACACATTAGCCCCCTCTCACCTCAGTGGAACCATCACAAAGGCTGGAGCCGCAGCGGAGGCAGCTGAAAACGCTAAGCGGCGCAAATACGAAGTTCTCTCTGATGACTACATTTTTGCGCCACTTGGAGTAGAGACATTAGGCCCATGGGGACCTAGTACGAAGAGCTTTTTTAAAAAAATAACACCCTTGTTAATTGACGCCGCTGGTGACAAGAGGGCTGGCTCCTTCCTCGCACAAAGAATTTCTTTGGCCATTCAACGTGGGAATACAGCCAGTGCTCTTGGCACCTTGCCATATGAACCAAATTCTTTGTATAGTTAGCTTTCTGTTTTATATTTTTAGCATATAGATACTTAATTATGTTTTTTTTAAATAAAAATTATTAAATAAAAAAAATTAAGACTGTCTTATAAACTAAATTAATTTACTCTTTGACGACCTCAGAGTAGCTGGCTGAGATGCGACAGGCGCAGGTTCGATTCCTGCTGCGGGGCAAATATTTGCATGGTCTGCCAGAATTTGTTTCAGGTCTGATACCGATTACACAGGGAATCCTAGTGTCGGATAAGGACTATGTACCTGGCAGAGATCGCTGTTAGCGATAAGGCTAGGCCGCCTATTGTATTACCCTTCATTTCAATGGTTTTTTGTATAATATATGTATTATTCGATGCAGGTCGAACACCGTTAGCAATTTTGGCAATGTAGGTCGCGCGAGGCGTCATCGATGCATCGCGCGCTTTACCTTGGCAGTGCATATTCGGCTAGCTATCGAGCCACACTCATTATCAGCATTATCCATCATTTAGCGTAATGTTAGCTCTAGAAATAAACTCTATTTTCCTAAAATATCTATCAATGAAACTCCACGTCTAAGCCGCGCGTACGGTCTCGTACATGTGGTGATCAATAATGAGTTATCTATCTTCCTATGTATATAATATGTGACTGTTATGTTATGTGCTCCTGTTCCAACGCTAGGAGCTGGTGGAAGAGATGAATGAGAGTGTTGTTAACGCTGTGGTCATGTGGCTGTGTTGCAGGGTGGTCGGGCGCGCGCTGCGACGTGGATGTGGACGAGTGCGCTCTCGGACTCGTGAGCTGCGGGCCCGGGGACTGTCTCAACTTGGACGGGTCGTACACGTGAGTACACTCTACTCTACACTAGTGTGGGAGTAGGGTTGTGTTTTAAGCAACACTGTCTCCTCATTATAGTTCGACTACAAGGGCACGTGGTAGTAGAGTGTAGTCTTTACACTATATTACTACATTATATAGTGTATTTGTACTGGGATTGCAAATTGTAATGGCATTTACAGTTTTTTTCGGCTTCATTTACAAAGAGAATTGTGCAATTTACTTTATTGTTGATCCGCTGCGATAGAGTTGCGCTTGTTATGGGTTTGATTCTCGGTTCAGGTCAAGTGTTTGGATGATCGACTAATATTAGTCCCCCCCCCTAATTACAGTAGCAAATGGCAATGGGGATCATTTGGCAGCCATTTTAGATATGACAGCTATGACAGATAGCGCTGTCCTAATTTTTTGAAACTTGAAATGAGGAATATCTTCGTCAAGAAGTTTCCCCTATTTAATTTTCAAAAGATTTAGATAGCGCTAAGGCTGCCAAAATGATCCCCATTGCCATTTGCTATTGGAGGGCTGGTCTGAATACTCGAAGTTCCATACCAGCTGGCATCAGCTTGTGGATTACGTAAGTGTGTTGCTATCTATATATTTTTGCAATTACCTAACATACGAAGTTTTCGTACAAAGTTTACAAAACTCAAGCCTATATATGTGACTGTTGGGTGTTATTTGTTTATTTCTGTTATCTGTCAGGTGTGTCTGCACAACCGGCTTCTGTGGCAATGAGTGCGCGCTGCGCGACCCGTGCTTCGAGCCCGCCGAGGCGGAGGAAGACGAGGCGGCGGCGGGGGGCGCGGGGAACACGACGCTACTGGGCCCGTGCCGGCACGGGGGCCGGTGCGAGCAGCGCTGCGCTGCCACCACCGACTACCACTGCTTCTGTAACGACGGCTGGGGAGGGAAGAACTGCACTCAGCAGGTATGCACAGTCAGCTTAATAATATAGGGCTGTCCCAACGGCTTCGTGATTCGTTCTACGCATCGGCATGCCTTCTAAGAGTCCTTATTTATTAAACGAGCAACGTATATTGGTTTGTCTGTACAAATTATCTTATTAGGGAGTTTTGAGGCCGAGAAAATGATCCTACTTGGGTTCAACAACCGGGAAAAATTAACTGGAAAAAGTCCCAGTTCCTGAGCAAAGCGCGCTTGTCCACTATAATTAGTTGTGTTAGCTCTTGTTTTTATATTATATTAAACTTAATTGAAATATATGAAACTATATACATTTTATAAGAATTATTATGAGTAAATTACATTACACTATTACATTTGCACGACAATCTGGTTGAGTATAGTGATTTTAAATAATTTATTAAAATCCAACGTACCTACTAAGCACCTAGTAACCTTTATTTGTAACGTAATGTGTGATGGTCAGGTGGTGTCAGAGGAGTCTGCGAGTGCGACGGACCGCTCGTCCACGGTGCTGATCGCGGTAGGCGCGGCGCTGGTGCTGGTGGGCGCGGTGGGCGCGCTGCTGGCGGCGCTGGGCGCGCAAGCTAGGCGCAAGCGAGCCACACGCGGCACCTACTCACCCTCCGGACAGGAGTATTGCAACCCAAGAGCCGAGATGATGCACCACGCGTTGAAGCCTCCCCCAGAGGAGCGGCTCATATGAGACTGCACTATGTACCCAGGTGAGTACTTCAACTCGCAGATAAATAAATAAATAAAATTAATGAATGGTGGACATTTCACACAACATTATCTAGCCCCAAGCTAAGCAGAGCTTCTGTTATGTGTACTAGATAACTGATATACTTAATACAATACATTACATAGGTAGATATTTTTATGATACATAGAAAATACCCAGAACACCCTAAACAAATACCTGCAGATCGTACAAATATTTGTTCCGAGGCGGGAATCGAACCCGCAACCTCCTGCGTCGCAGGCGAACCTTCGCCCGGCGCGCCACAGAGGTCGTCAAAGCAACAGACAACAACAGGGTGCTGCATCATCTTGGCCGCGTATGAAACCTCACCGCCTTCCACCTCTTCTGTGGCGCGGTGGGCGAGTATCCGGCTGAGATGCAAGAGGTTGCGGGTTCGATTCCCGCCTCGGAACAAATGTTTGTATGATCTGCAAATATTTGTTCCGAGTCTGGGTATGGTACCATGGTACTCGTAGTTCCTGATACCCAAAACACAGGGAATCCTAGTGTGTGGTCAAGATTACGTATGTGACTGTTGGGTGTTATGTTAGGTACACAATGTACCTAACTAGTTTCACAGCAGCGTCTAGCGTTTATCGTCTACACGCAATTACGCTCGCCGCATGATCTTGTGGGAAGCCAGTAACAAGACTCTGTCCATCAAACGCTACGAGACCAACTGTTGGTCTTGTTTCCCCTCACAACCTCGATTTCATGTTTTTCTACTACATTCTTTACTGTTTTGTAAAAATTTAATTTTCTATTTCAGAATTGGCATTCACTTACGAAGATAAAGAACAAATTAAGTAAACACGAAACTTCAACCAAATTTTTGTTACTTTGCGTGTTGTATGAATGTTGTGCGCCATGTGTGTATGTTTGTGTGATTGTATGCTAGTTTGTACCTGTGCCTAGACCGTGATGTGTGATGTGTGACTGCGCGCGTCTATTTAATATTAGCTATAAGGATATTGCTCTTTTTTACAACTAATGAAATCGTGTACTTAATTATACAGAGCGGTGATACCTCCCTAGATAAATTATATTTTAAATTTTTATACAAATCGAGGAAACAGGCGTGCGCCTTTCCAATTAAATATTATATCAAATGACAAAACTATTATTGTATTGATTGTTTACAATCGTTTAAGTGATTTGAAAGTTTTTTATTCAAAGTCAAAGGCGTCTTAGGAACGCCACGTCGATTAGTTTTAAGGAATTCACTTTACAAGTTGACTGTTTGTGCCTCAATTTTTGACTATTTATAAAATAAGAAAAGTAATAACGAGTTTTACTATAATCTCTTAATCACTTTCTGAAATGTACAAAAAAAAAAACTAATTGGATCTACTTACCTATACCTTCAATTATGAAGATGTTTTGACCATGCAGGTACCTTAAGTACGTGGGTGCTGAAACATGAAATCTTGTTCGGGAAAGTGATTAAGATAAAGTTATGATGATATAATGTATGACACAGTGCTAATTTTAGTATTTTACTCGGTAAAATGGTAATGACGAACGGAACATGCAATCAACTTCTACGGGGCACCATGTTCATTGTGCTATTATTTCTTGTGATAATTTATTGTGCTTAGTTAGATTTTCTGCATTAGAACAATTATACTGTCAAATGAAGTTGCAATCAAAAAAGTTAAAAAACAAAAAATTCACCTACCTATCGTACTTGATCGCCAATTCGAATTGGCGTAGGTGTACGGACGCCATTAGCATGGTGTCTCGGCGGAAACTACTCTCTGACCAACAGTTCAGGAGCATGTATCCAAATCTCATGATCATTTTGTAATCTTAAGTTAGTTGTAAGTGAGCGTAAAGCGTGCAGATTCTAAATTACTGATAATGCAGGCGTCCGCCCGCTATTGCGTCCCGCACTCGAAATTATAGAACTTTAATAAGCGTATTTAATGGAACCATGTTTTCTTATATTGTTACCACCACGATACAAGAACACACACCTACATTGACATTTGTGAAACAACTTGTACATTATACAATTGTTTCTATGTACTGCATGAATCAGAATATGATCACCTACCGTGTATTATGTACAAATAAATAAATAAATTTTAATAGAGTGCGGAGTCGGCGGCGCGGCGCCACGCCTTAAACACAAGTCTGTATATTTGGTAGCTCTATACAAAATGTTAATAATACAGCGAGGAATTTAATGTAATAACTAGTTGGTAAGTGCGTGATGGGCGTGTACAGGTAGACTTACGAACATTTACCCATAGAATAGTCGCACCAGTATTATCTGGATTATTGTACTTAATCGTAACTTGCTCAGCATTTTCTTTATACTTCTGTCTATTTCTACTTTCATCCTATTCTTTCTATTGAAAGATATTTATATTGCTAACGAGTCATTGTATTTAGAATTGAAAAGCATTCCATACTTGATGATAAGTTTTTGTGTGATATGTAGTGTTTATAAATCCGAAGCAATAATGTAGTATTTTCCGTCCGATAGTATAGTAGTACTTTACTGCTCCCTATTGGCTTATCTGACTTTCCAGTTATTCCACTTCTTAATCAGTGAATAATGAAATGTTAATCTTAACCTTAGCGTGAATAAGTAGATATATAATTGTACATAATAAACTTAAAAAAAAATATTATTGTAACGAATCGTCAGCAATGTTACCGTCCACGAGCGAAGGCGACCTGCGATGCTGAACCTCAGGGTGATCTACAGGCACTGATATTTTTCAATCGTTACTTTTCATATCAATGAAATCATTCCTTCAGTCTTTTTAAATAAGATGTGAAAAAAGACTAAGAATAAATCAAGGTTCAGCATTTCTGGGAAATGTGTATTTTGTGTGAATTTGTCAAATTAGTGCAATCAATTACGAAGACTTAACTTGACCAATAATTCAGTTTGACAATTTGCACAAAGTGTGTAGTTCATAGTGAGTGTTCTCACTCTGTATAGCAGCCAGCTTTATGGCGTTTACTCAATAAACAGAATTTACAGAATTTCTTTATTTTATTTTATTCCGATTCAGAGCTCTTATAGCGATTCAGTTCAAAAACTATTCAGTTCAAAATATCGGTTCCATGATGCAAACTATATTTAAAGGCACAGTAACAGGTCTATAAACTTCTGCGATATTTTGTACTGAATAGTTTTTGTACTAAATCGCTATAAGAGCTCACGGTAAGGCCTCAGTACTTATGTTTCGTGTTTTCGCATGGAGGTGGGTAGTTTAGTAAGAAAATTAAACAAACACAAGTAGTTCTAAACACGTCCTTTATTCAAATACTGTACAGGCTGTTTTAACACGTATCATAATAACAAGGCGGCTCGACGCTCAGCCGCCTGCCACCCGCCGCCGTCGGCCGCCCGCCGCCTATCGCGTCAACTGAGGTGCGATTGCGGTAGCAAATGCCAATGGGGAACGACACTGAGGATCATTTTGAAAAACCTAGAAACTTGACCTAAGCATTCCCTTTTTCAAGTTATTAAAGATTTGGACAGCGTTAACTATGTCAAAAATTTCCCTATTGCTGTTTGCCAGTGCAATCGCACCGCTGGTAGTTGCTATGACCGTTTGAGGAACAGTGGTCTATCTTTCGGTTCATAGATTAGGTTCTAGGTTCCAAGTCTGTTCGAATTAGATGCGAGAGAGTAATAAAGTATTACTATGATAAAACTCATTTGATACAGACTATATTTTGTACACCCATAAGCAAAGAGTGAACTATTTTGAGACCGCTCAAAAGACAGAACTAGTGCAAGGTCATTATATGGTTTTTAAATAATTGGTGTTTCGGCCAAAAATGCATGGAGCCCAGTTTAGATTCAAAAATATTGTTGTCTTTTAGATCGTGGTGGCAACCCTGCGAGTCAAAAGGTCAAATGGTGTTTTATAAAAACGTAAACATGTGTATTTGGTTCGCGAACGTATGAGCATGTTTCTTTATAGTCTGTCTCAACGAGATTGATCGACAAAATACGTCCAACGGCTGATGACTGATGACGACATTTGTTATTAGGTTTTATGTTAGCCTCTGGTTTTAACCAGGGCTATCTTTAGTCTTCGTTTTATAATGAAGCCGATTGTGATCGTTTTAACGTATAGCCCATGGTTGCGATATGTTCAGCGCATTCTTTGTTCGAGAACTAACAACACAACAATAGTTAAGAAGTCAAAATGTACTAAAAGACCAAAACATTCTTTACTAAAGTAAGAAGTTAAAAAAACTAAATCCAACTACAGTGAATCTTTTAAACATTACCTCTATAATATTAGTATACATTTGATATACCACTGTTGTACCTAACTGTAGCGGTATGTGTACCAGCGGCATGTATGGATAAGCGGGCGGCCGTTACATTTCAACCATCACATAATTATTGGTAAATTAACTACAGTCAGAACACTGTTCATCTCAAATTAAGATGAGCGAGCAGTGTCTTTGAGCACTGCTCGAGTTGTGCCGGCTGCTTACTTACGCTAAATCAGATGTAAATACAGCCAATTCTAGTGAAGAGGCTGAACTATTAAGTTTTAAAATCAATTTTTGGCGGTTATTTTCTCAAGTTAAGCATAACACCGCAGCGGCACCTCGCACAGCGCCCGATAGCAGGCGACGACGGCAAATGGCGACGGCAAGCGGCGACGGCAAACCGCGCGCAAGCTACTAACGCAAAGGAATGACTTAGATTTATCTCTTCGCTATTGAACCTACATCATTACGTTTAGACAACTGGCTGCGCGTGCGCAACGCACATTTGGTACCGCGCGAATATCTACACATTCACAATAATACCTGGAGGGACTCGGGGAAGTTTATTGTTCACAATTTTCAAATGGCGATGAGTGCCTCGAATTAAGTCCTTCGAGTCTAGTACCGCGCTAGCACCACGTGTGAGCACTTCATTTTAATAATAATTTTATTAATTTTATCTAATTAAATTTTAATATAACGCAGAGAAGACGATATTATGAAACTGGGAAGATGCAACGCGATCAAGGAGACATCAACACCTCGCGGGCAGAGGTCAAGTAAAAATGAATATAAATATAATAATTAGCTAGTGACTTGGCCGTCGCGCGTCGTTGACCGCGGGTTGAGGAAGCACAGACGCTACGCAAAAATATAGGAACATTCAGTCGTCGTAGTGTCGTGTAGGTCGCTATACAATTCAAAAAGATACCTACTTACATTATAAAAGTAAATAAAAAGTCGTAAATTATACAAAGGTATGCGCGAGCGCTCCTCAAGAACTGCTACCGAATAATAATTAATCAACATTATTTAGTTACAAATCGTAAAACAATAATCGTATGGCATAGTTAACATAAGATACACGATAAAACAATAATAAATATGCATCGCTCGTCCGATCGGGACCTTCCGCGGACCCCGCCTGGCGCAGCCGTCGGGATGCTGTCATGGCTCATGGACTGTGTGGTCTGTTAGCACGAGAGGCCGACGTCGACGTGCACAGGCGGCGTAATACTGCTCGCAGCTGGCGGCGGCTCACGCGTCCGCCATCACGCGCCGGCCTCCTCTCGCCATTGGCTACCTGGAACCACGACATCAATTCATTAATTCGAGGACATCTCAAAAGTAGTATTTTTGAACGCCCAGTGCGACTTGACGATATTAAATAATGAGATGCAAAAATAGTGTAGGTATAACAATATACTAATAATAGTTGTAACTCAACAGAATTTTGAGAAAAGTCTGGTTTTGCAAATAAAAATCGCACAAATGACCACCCTAAAAAAGCTTTGGCATTCAAATACTCTTATTTTGAACGGCAACGTTCAAAAAACCCTCAAAATGGGTACTGTCTGAAGCCCAAACCAGTTTCATCGTCAAATATGACATGCGATTTCCAACTTTGAGCAAAACCGTTTGGATTAAAATTTTAGGTTTTGGATGTTTGGATCATAGGATTATACCGCGCCTCAACCACGACACTCGAGTTCGCGATGAATCAAAAAGAAACAGGCCAACAAACGCGCTGGGAGCCGTCGCGCGAGATAAACAGCTGCAGGATTATAGTTACCTGTTGTCGTGCGGATGCAGCACGACGCGCTGGTAGTCGGGACGCGCGAGCGGCGCGCGCTGCCGGCTGCCGAGCGCCGCGGAGCCGTCGCGCGCTATGAACAGCTGCAGGCCCGACGTCTCCGCGCCCGCCGCCGCCGCCGCTGCCGCCGCCGACGCCAGGTCCGTGCCTGACAACAACACAGTATCTTAGCTCGTAACTTCATCATGGTGCCGTGGTGTGTCCCCTCCTTCTCCTCCCGTGGATGTAGTAAAAGCCTTACAAAGGGATCACACCATAACATAACATAATACCTAACAGTCTCACACATGGTCCTGATCCCACACTGGATTTCCCTGTGTCGTGGGAGTCAGGAACTACGAGTACAATGGTATCAATGGCAAACTTTTGTCCCGCAGCGGGAATCGAACCCGCACCTCTTGCGCCTCGGCCGGCTACTCGCCCGCCACGCTACCGAGGTCGCCAGGGCACAGGCAGCAGCATCCACCCGAGTACTTATCACCAAACTGCGATCACCAATCCGCCTGCCAAGTGTGGTGATTATGGCAAATCCCCCCATTGCATTCTATGGGGGAGGCTTCGTCCAACAGTGGACGTCTAAAGGCTGTTCAAGAAGAACTTGCGTCTGATCCCAGGACACTCGGTGTGAGAGCTGCCATCAACCCAGAGTCCTCCGTTATTTTAAGGAGTTGGGCTGGCTTGGCTAGGTTTAGCAGGGGGACAATGCACAATACACCCCAATGCGAAAAGTCAGTGCAAATCTTATCTCATCATTTTGAATTAGACTCGGTGTGACAATCGCTTAGTACATACCGGCCAGCAGCTCGTCTATCAGCGAGTCGGGGTTGACGCGCGTGTTCTCGACGCGGCACGAGGCAGCGTCGTCGTCGCGGCCGGGCGGCGGCGGTGCGGCGCCACCTGTCTGCGCCTGCGCGGCGCGGCGCCGGCGCTCCAAGGCACCGCGCGCGCGCTCCAGCGACCCGCCCTCCGACGCGCTCGCCGTCAGCGAGCCCGACGATGGGTTCCTGAAAAACAACACTACATTACACATGTGTAATTTTAAGACACGAATGTATGCGTGATTCAGATTGATTATTTCGAAATGGCCCAAAGATACTTTCGACCGGTGTTACTTTATGAAACAATTACTCATCCATATATAGCTGATATGTTATTCCAGTCCAGTCATCCTCCAGATAGGCTGAACGTTGCATATTTAGCAACATAAATAAATATAAATAATAAAGCTTTTTCTTCCAACTACCAAGTCATTTTATAATTGCTCACCTAAAACGCAATCAGAAAAAGGCATTTTTATGATCTCATAAAAACAGTAGGGTACAGTAGTTTGTTGAAAATCCATTACATCTTGCTTTCTATTCTCACTTTTTCACATCGATTTGTTTTTTATTAAAACTTTTAATTAAAGGTTTTCAATATTAATTAAGTTTAATATAAAACGTAAAAAAATAGTGTTTTTAAGATGTGTTCAAAAAGATTTAAAAATATAATATTGGCCAAAATACATTTTTTTTTATCAACTTTATCGCTGTAGTTGGAAGAAAAGCAGGTTAGCACCTCGCTCAGAGTGACAGCTGAGGCCCAATTCTCTATTTTAAAAACATTCCAGTCACGATATAATCTACACAACAGTCACAATAGTTACTATACGTGACAGTGCGACTGACACGAGATTATATTGTGACTGACTGGAATGTTTTTAAATTAGAGAATTGGGCCTCTGGTTGCACTCGTGTATTTAGAGTCCTCGCTGAAACTAATAGTCAGTGCAACAAGAAGTCACTTTCCGCCCATTACAACAATCAACTATTGCCAGCATACCGTATAAATTAAATAAACAATATTAATATCTCCCAAGTATAAAGCGAAAAGGCATAAAATTATGAGTAACATTCCGTTTCATGCTTATAAAAAATACCACTACGTAATCGAATCAATTACATGCATTCCGTTCAAGCAAGCATTATTATTGAAAAGGCGAGAGAAATGCAAAAAATTCATGCAAAAAAGTTTTGATAACATTACAATTAATTTGAATCGCTACCAAAATTATATATTAAATACAGAAGCGAATACATGAACAGTTTTACAATAATAATGAAACATCGAAAGTAGAATACAATACAAACGAGTTCTATGAACACCTCATACAATGGCTAACAAACGAAAGCTGAATACAATGATATCGAAACGACACAAGACAACATCTATAATAGTAAAACAGGTGGTTTGCACGCGTCGGTCGCGTCGCACATTGTCGCGATACATGCAGTGTATTCAGTTATTACTGCAAGTATTCTTTATGTATCTGATTAGGATGAGACGGCCTCCAGTAGTTATATAGATGTAACAAGGCCTGAGTACAAATACTGCGATTACCAATCCCCCCTCCCCCCATTTTATCTTATGGGAGAGGCCTCACCCAGCAGTGGACGCCTGAAGGGCTGCTTCTGATGATGAACAAGACAAGGCAAGATCGACAGTTCAGTCGGTAGAAAAAAATCTTATTAGGAATTCTTCTAATAATGACTTTAAAAAAAAACGGCTAATTACCACTGTTTTTCGCCGTTTTTTTCAATTTAAAATGATTCCCAACCACGAAAGTTTAAATTCTATAACTTGTCGTAAGTATTTACTATTTGGAATGTATGTCAGTAAGTTGTGACCGAGACACGCTACCACCGTGAATAGTTACTAAACAGTATACAGGTGGTACAACTAACAGCGCGGAGCTGGGCCGGCGCGGGAGGGAGCCGGCGCCGAGCTCTCGCGGCGCGCCGCACCAGCTGCACTCCGAGCTCTCCGTCGTCGTCCTTCTGCGCAATCATCCAACATTTGGACATACAACGTCACAGGACTTCAAGTATCATCTTATTATTTACTGCTAATACACGGTCTTAGAGAAAAGGTTCGCTTTTCAGCAATCAAGATGTCAAAAGACATACGTTAAACCCTTAATACATACATAGGTAACTTAGCATAACACCCAACAGTCACATACATAGTCCAGGGAGCTTAGTACGGGTTTTCGTAGTTTTCGAAGCTATATGAAGTTTCTTTTCCTTCCATGCATTTACTTGCAGCGCCCCTAGCGAAAACGAGAAGAAAACTAAGGACGCTGTCAGTAAATTTATGGATGGAAACGAAACTTCATTTAGTTTCGAAAACTATCAAAATCCGTACTAAGCCCCCTGATCCCACACTAGGATTCCCTATGTTGTGGGTATCAGGAACTACAAGTACCATGGTACCACAGCACCCAGACCCGGAACAAATATTTGCAGATCGGGAATCGAACCCGCACCTCTTGCGTCTCAGCCGGCTACTCGCCCACTGCGCCACGGAGGTCGACCACAGAGGGAATAGGAAAGGCTTTTTTGCAAAATTTTGTATGTAATGGACAGAAGGAACACATTTCACACATAAACTAATGTTATGCTTTAAAACGCAAACCGTGAAGTTATGAAAACCTGCACTTCACGTTCATCATGTTTTCACAATAATAATCAATGCGATAAACTTAGGTAGGTATAATTTAATAACACAAACACCTTCCATTATGTAGATGTAGCAATATTTTATTACCAACGCTATATATAACACAAAACCACAGTTCTTAAAAAATAACAAACAAACAGAAACAAAAGAAATAACAGAGGCAACCAAAAGAAACGACACAGAATAGACAAAGAAGAGAACAGAACAGAGCGATCCCCTTGCACCGCCAACCACATTAGTACGCGGCGGACATTAGGAGAGAGAGGGTGGAGGGTTAGCCGGGGTGGGGGTTGTGGGGGATGCAAGCAAGCGTCACGCGGGCGGGCACTCACCTGACATGCTCGGTGTAGCTGTGCCGCAGCGTCGTGACGGGCGCGTCGATCCGGAACCCTTTCTCATAATGCCTTTGTATCACATCTTCGCTCTTCGGCGTTGAAGTTATGACCTTATCTTCGTTCAGCGCTTGGTTCGAGAGGCTCTTGAACCGGTGCCGTATGTCGACGCATTCCGAGGAGCCCATGTCGGCCTCCGGATCGGACGGGATGCAGTAGAACTCGTCTTCGATGCAGCCGGATAGTCTATTCGCTGTGGAGACTAGCGAACTCTTTCTGTTGGCGAGCGGCGTTAAGAACGGGAAGTTATTGAATAGCTCCTCGTTTTTCTTGTTCCTGTCTAGCAGGGCCGGGATCGTGTTGAGGGATTTCTGCTTAAATATTTGGAAGTTGGTTAGAGGCTCTACCGCAGCGCTGACGACGCTGGCCGCTTGTTTCTTCTTATCGAAGTATGTCGGCATCGCAAAAGTATCGTGTCCGTTCTCTATGATCGTGGTTTCGGGGGTTTTGTACTCTTCGGAGCTGGGTGAGAGGAGAGCGTGTCGGGGGATGACGTCAGGGGGCCCGGTTAGAGTGCAGTTGGGAGTCAGATAGACGTCAGAGGTCTCGCTGACGACTGTCCTCTCTAAGAGTAGTTTCGCCAGTGCCCGGCCCGCGTGCTTGCCTTCGGGCACGTATAGTGTGGTTGTGGTGGTCGTGGTCCGCTCTAAGCGGACACTGGGAGAGGGTAAAACAAAATAAATTAATGAAGCTGCCGAGGTTAGTGACGTGCGTAACACGGAAAGCGATTGTACAGACATGATGCTGCCCGGTGACGGCATGCGATGATGACTCTGCATTTATACATTCATACAGAATCGATGACGTTTAACAAAAATAAAATAAAATCAACAAAACATAACATAAATCAATAAAATCTAACCCAATTGAAAACCAAATAACATAATTTTTGTTCCATAACCATATCAAGAATCTGATGTGTACTGATGACCATAGGTTACAATTGATTAAAATAATTAATTTGATATTCCCTTTGCCAATTCAGTTTTTCCACATTCACAATCCCTTCACGTTAGAACTTAGGGCCTACCCACTTGCCAGTAGTATACATTTAAGTGCAGTATTTAGCCTCAACAGTGCGTACAGATTGTCACCACATTCATTTCTAAAGTAATCTTGAGCGTAAAGAGACACCGAGAAGATATCACACAGAACAGAATCAGATACAATATCTCAGTGAACATTATACATACAAGTCTCGTCACAGCAGGCACCACATGAAGGAAGTGTCAAGTACAGCCACCTTACTCACACGATCTTCAGATAAAGAAATACATTCTGGTGGTTACCTGTTGTGATGCGGCCGTGAGTCGCCGGCCGAGTCTCCTTCGGAGCTCTGCCGGGAATGCGCCGATGCTGCTGACGAGCTGCCGTAACCGGACGCCTGGAATACAAACAATCCAATCTTAGCGAGTTGATTCTTAGAAAATGTTCAATGCATTGGAGGCCACGAGGTTTGCTACACTTGGGCGAAATAGAGGAGACATTGGAGGATCACTGAATATGCATTGTTGCTGCGTGCGGAGGTATTCACTACTCCACTACACCGTGAAGGGGTGGTGGAGTACCTCGAGCAGAAGACCGGGCTCACCATGAGGGTCGAGAAATTGGAGTTTTATTTATTTTAAGGTGAGAGTGCCGACTAAACCTTTATCGATATTCATGAGTAAGGAGTTTTGGCTTAAAGGGAATCAAGTTCAGGAAATAAATTGGACGCCCGACACGAGACACCGCAGCGGTGCGCTACATACGTCGCCGTCTTCACGTGTGGTCATTAAATAAGTTGTATTTTATATGAATGTTAGTCTATAAGGTATACATTCCT
Organism: Epirrita christyi; assembly: GCA_951392215.1. Taxonomy (NCBI): domain Eukaryota; kingdom Metazoa; phylum Arthropoda; class Insecta; order Lepidoptera; family Geometridae; genus Epirrita; species Epirrita christyi. The sequence goes on from OX595837.1 coordinate 636,900, forward strand.
ATGGGCTTATTGATTATGTTTTGTACATTTCTCAATAAGCCTGAAACCAGCATACCAGCTTTGCAGTTGGCGAGACGTGTAACACAAGGCAGTAATACCTACCTTGCTGCTCATGTCGCCCGAGGTATTGGAAGAGTTGCGCGAGTGCGTGTGTTGCATGCAGGACACGCAGCCCGCCGCGCCCGGGCCCATTCCCCCAGCCGGCTCTCCGGGAGGAGACTCCTCATCGTCGGGAGTGGGTAAGGAACAAGACGCTACGAGGGATAAGGGCGCCACTTGGGAAACACTCTCTGAAAACATAAAAATGGAACTGGAATAAAGAGCTGAAAGAAGTTCTTACAGTAACTTCAGTAACTTATTTAAACTCCACTGGCACGGATACTTTCCGGAGCAACAAAAAAGAAACCTGCGTTGTAAAACTTTTGCCAACACTTTCAAGTTGGAGAGTTTACAGTTATTCTATATATCAGCAGACTGTCCAATATGAATCGTGTGAATTGAAGTTAGTTAAACATGATACACCTACCATAGTTATTCTTCTTGGTGAGCGAGCCGAAGCCCGAGCTCGCAGTGGAAGACGCACAGTCGTCATCTTGTTGGTTGCCAGCCGCGCTTTCTGAACCACTATCACCACCCGCTGCCCTTTCTGCAACCTCTTGTTTTCGCTCCGGCCTGCAGATAGACAATCAGGTTGGTAATCAGTTCAACTGTTTACGCGTTCGGAAGGACAGAACCTAGATATGATTCCGTTAATAAAAGTCGTCTCACAACTCACATAAATAAGGCCTCTGTATGAGCACAAAACTAGGGTCGAACCATGATAAAAATTAAATGAAGACTTCAAAAAGTGAAAATTGCCCTAATTGGCCACTGGATACTTACACTTTGAAGAGCGGGTCTCCCGAGATCATGTTCATCTTGATACGTATCCTCAGCACGGAGTTGTCCTGTCTTCTACGTGGGTCGTAGCCCTCGAGCAGGCAGCGGCGCGTGGTCTCACCCGCACCGGCTAGTTCTGCCAGGTTCACGTCGCAGAAGCCCAGCTTCTGGTATGAACGACCACCTGGAAACGATAACAAGACTGAGTTAATCATCCGATCAGAATGTATGCTAGTATCATACATACTCAGTTATTCAAACCACGGGAACAATATTGAATAAGTGGTTATCCTTGGATTAAATAACTCGGAGATACAGGTTTTGGCATTCTTAGCATCGATATTTCAAAAGCACCAGTCACACTCAGTAATTAAATGCCTATATCTTAATATCAGCCGCGCAAGTAGAAGCAATTACAACCTTACGTGCAACTTGCAGAGTGCAACTCAAATTATGCAGTACAAAATGAAGTTTCAACTAACACTGCATAACATTCATTCCGAGCAATGAAAAGTCCATTGAAGCTGTAGACAACTTTATTATTCATAAGGATGTCCCAGTAAATGACGTAATAAACTTGCTCCTTCATTAAAAGACTATAACTATCTTTAGCAGTACACTCGAGGTCAACTGGCAAAAGTTCCCAGCAAGCTTCGCTGTAAAAGTTCTTGAACCGACAGGAAAAGCCGTGGTGGGCGGAGGTTATCGTCGCGTTATAAAACTTGTGATATTTCAAAAGGTTCCGCTTTTTATTCACGGCGCATCACCCGATGTATATTTTCAATTTCCAACTGTACAAGTTTCTGACGGCAGAATAGTTTACCGCTGTTACGCTGGCATCAGGATTAAATTTGAATTGGAAATCAAATGGACGCAGGAATCTAATTTCACTAATGTGTAGGAACACATAACAGAAATTAGAATTTAATATTTCTACATTAAATGTATGGAATACAGTAATATTTGAAATGAGGCTCCGGTTGGAAGCGCACTTTAGGCACTGTAGTGGAATTGTGGGTGTAAATTTGGCACTGGGATCACAAAGTACCTAAAGGCGGCACACTTTTAGTATTTTGGGCTGGGATGCGATTTATAAATTTGATCTGGTCATCATAAAATAACATAACACCCAACAGTCACATACATACTCCTGATCCCAAACTAGGATTCTTTATATTGTGGGTATCCAACACTCAGTCCCGGAACAAATATTTACAGATCATGCAAACATTTGTCCCGCAGCGGGAATCGAACCCGCACGTCTTGCGTCTCAGCCGGCTACACACCCGCCACACCACGGAGGTCGTCAACGAGGTAGAAGTTGCTAACCAGCCGGTAATTTTGATGATTTCAGAGAATCGGTAAGTATCATAATTTACCAAACCATAGTTTCTATTGATGCTACCTGGGTTTAGCTACCTTGTTGATTTACAGAGTCAAATTACCGGTTCAGCAAAGGGTAAGCTGAAGCTGTAGAGTATGTTCAGTATGCTTACCTTTCAGCTCTTTACGCACGGAGACACGCATTAGCGCCGGCTCAAGCACGCCGGTGCTCGCGTTGGCGCACATCTTGCACATAAAGGAAAACTGCGCGTTCCACCGCACTGCGTGATTTTTCACCTCCTCTCTGGAACAAGCAAAACAAAATCTGGTATGCTGATGTTCATACTACTATAAGCTATACTGCTGGCTGGTGGTACACTTTAGGATATAGGTCGTTCCCAAAGCCTTTTAGCTCCTAACGACGCTCCTACAAGCCCGTACTTTACGTCTCCCAACCCAGCTGTACGTCAGTAAAATTGCCGTTAATCCCCGATTCCCAAATTTCTATAAATTTAAACTCATTGATTACTAAAAATCTTATACCTATGATATCAATACAAGTGCCTTCTCCAGTACATCTCCTGAAAAACGGTTGTTTGCGGCCATTTGGGTGATATTTAGTCACTCAGTGACATTTGAAAATCACACTTTTGCCCGTTGTTACGTCACGTCGTTCCATTTAGCTGTGGGCTGATCGGGCTAATCGGGTTGTTCACATTGGAGCCGATGTCGCTGCGTATCCCTAAACGGGAGGGCTGTTCTCTATCTCGCGACAGGTTAGCAACAGGCGTAAATTGTGCGATCATGGCAGTCAAACATAAATTTTCAAAAAAATAATAATAATCAAATTCTTTAAATCATGTGTCTTTTTTATTAATATTTATAAATCCTTAACTCTTACTCACACGCTAACCTCCAACACAACGCTTATACTTCTATTGCCCAGGCTCATCGTTACCGTTTTCATACAGGGAAACCGTGCACACACACACATTTTTCTAAACAAGTTCGCAATATTCTTACTCACTCTTACACGCTCTCACACATTTCAAACACACCCTCATATTTTAATCACACACACCTATATAGCACCCTTTGGTACTCTATTGTAAATTATTACTAAATTATTGTTACCCTTTCGCTGTTTATTCGAACAAGTTTTCTTTTTCTTTTTGGTTAGTTAATTATTAAGCGCTAATTTTATATTAAAATCATTAGTTCTAAGTTAGTTAAGCTGCATTACTAATATTAATATTATAAGTGAGTAGGTAAGTACTCCTCAGTACCTCCTCACACCAACTAGTTGTAAGTTTTTCAATTGGGTATAATGTAGCACAGTAATCATCTAGTAACAGACACCCGTGTCTAATGCCCAGAGCTGGTCAGAGCTGGAGCCCTCGCTTCTACATACAAGTAAATACTTAGTTAGAGCGAGGAACTCAAAGTAATGTCTAACCTAGGGTCTTGGCCACACGACTTTACAAATATTGTTTGCCTAATCTTAAGTTAACACCGATGGTTTTTACCCTTTATTATTATTGTACCTAATGTTGTTGTGGTAATTAAGACTGTGCAATAAACATTTTTTATCTTTATCTTTCTGATACAAAAGTTTAACAGCCCTGATTGCACAATTTACGCCTGTTGCAAACCTGTCACGAGATAGAGAAAAGCCCCGTTGGGCTCTTCATCAGCAGTTTACATACAAATACGCTACATTATATACAAAGTATATTCCCTGAGCTGCTTGGAGAAAAGCCGCAATCAATCAGCAAAAGGGTTGTAATTCACCACAAAGCCCTAAAGCAGCTGAGGCGCTGCTTGATGGCAGTGGTTTATTTAATCAGGGCTTCAAGCTCGTAAATCATTCCCTACCGTATGTTCCTCCTTTTATACTGTCTTTTTATAATGTGAAGATTATATCAAGCTCGCTCAGCCGCGAAAGTAAAAACGTTCCACAGAGAGACAAAAACATGTTTCGCTTTTATTATGCTAATTCATCCGAGGGCTGTTATGGGCCAGCAGCTGCCATGTGAATAAATACCAGAACCTGTAATCGTTTTAAATGTTTGTGAAACTGAGATAAAAGTTATTGAATTAATCATTGAGGGGTTTTACAAAAGTAAATTCTGAACTAGCATCTTAGCTATTGTTTTATTAAATAACATCTGTTCAACGAGTTTTCTAAACAATCTTGAAACAAATGGCATTATTTAGTAACAATGTAATTTGTCTCACGAGGCTGATAAATTGGCTGCAGCAATATAATTATTCGTTCACAATTCAATGAAACTTCAAAACGCAAAGTGTACAATTGCATGAGAGCAATTAGAAGACTGGTTTTATCAGGAATCTTTCACAGTATCTGGAGTGTGAAAAATATTTGGGCGCCAATTAGGCCATTGCTGGCAGAATAATATTTGCTGGTCGCAAACATGCTTTTAACGAATGAACGCGCACATTACCAACGCTCTGTAGGACGACCTCCCATTCCATTTAGCGACGGACCAGTTTTTGCTGTCATTTATAAAATCGTTTGGGGTAGCTAAGTGCTAAAGGAATCGGAACAAATACATACCATCTATGCCGGAGGACCTATCACAAAGGCATTCTATCACAAAAAGTCACCACACTAAGAGGCCTTTACACTGGGCTCTGAATTGCCAGTTCAAGGCCAATTCAAAGAGTATGCAGCACGTAACGTAGACACGGGCGTCACTTTGTATGTACACGCTTGCATCCACGTCACGCAAGCGGTGTGCCATGTCTCATAGAGTTCCATACATTCCATGCACGACGACGTCTAAGCAGCCGGTGTGCTGCAGCCTTCAACGTGCGGCCAAGGCCTCACTTGCCTCGGCAGTTCACGGGAATACATTGACCAGTTGGAACGGGCGGCGCCGACATGACGCTTGGCACTTTGCGGACTTTCCAAAGTGCAAGTGTCTCGAACACGTTCGCTAAAAGCCTAAAGACGCGATAATTGTGGATTTGTAGTTTAGAGCTGTACCATGTTTTAAACGCTAATAACGTTTACGTATAAAATGCTGATTTGTAGTGTGCTTTTTCTTTCAATGTGATGATGTGTCGATTTCAGTGAAGTAAATCTTATAGGGTAGACTGACGCAGGATACCAGAAGACGTATTACGAGGTTTGCATTGCAACTATTATTGCAAACGCTTGCACTTTTCCTAGTGATAATACATCTTCTACACTGCAGCAATAAATTCCCACGAGTCCCGCGTGCAACACATGCATCGGATAACCGCTTCGAGCACAATCCTGCTCGGCTAGCACTTATCTCTATCTGGAGTAGGCATTCTGGAGGCAGGATTATCTGTCTATTATATCGGGAGCCCCCTGAGAGCCTCATTACCCATGTTTATTTCTACTCGGAGTTTTTGAATCTATAGCAGGTTTTTTGTGTGAGTAAAAGTACTTTTTGCTAATTACATTTTGCAAGCATGACCTTTAGAAAATAACATCCATTAAGCACATTGTATATTGCCCCTGTGTGTTCATGCCCGACGTGAGATTTATCTCGAGTGCAGAATTTTGAGCAGACATTTTTATTCCGCTTCTCACAATCGTACTCTTATGCCTGTGCCAACAATGAGTCTTAGAGAGATAAGCTTAAGCTTAGGAGCTGTCAAAGTTTAGTGCAGACGTGCATTATTGTAAAGCAGAGTCACGTTCTCAGTTTCTCACCCCTTACAACTGAATTAGTTATTTATAATTGAATGCGCCTGACGGTTGACAATTATTACACATACCTCTTGCAGACAAAAGCCCTTGTTGAACGAGCAGTGCGAGTTCTCATAGTAAACTTGCGACGAATCGGAGTATGTACGTTTGTCTGAGGATAACTTTTGAACCGTTGCGTTGATTCATGAAATTTGGTACCCACCTACCAAATTTCATGAATCAACGCAACGGTTCAAAAGTTATCCTCAGACAAACGTACATACTCTGATTCGTCAGTTACCTAGTATTGATGCAATTTGTAGGTAGGTTATGAGTTAATTCTGTCTGTCTGTTGACATGATATGAGCTATTGGAGTTAAAAAAAAGTGAGCCAGTCCGGACAAATGGAATATCAGATGAAAGGGGTTTGTAAATTTAATTTTCTTTAGGCTTTGTATTTTTTGAGATAAAACCAAAAAAGTTGTTTCGTCGTTGTTTAGGAAATGATCACCACGAGGTTGTCCCGTGAAAGGATGCGTGTATTCGCGAGGTCTCAGTTCGGGGCGAAACACTAATAGGTATAATGTTATCAATCCTTATTGCAATAAGCCAGGTCCATATGGGCGGAATCTATTGCGCTGAATGAGATTTCAATTTACTGTGAATAGGGCCGTGAACGCGTTAGGTACTTAACTAGATTCTTGTTTTATGTCAAGTCATTAGAGTTTTATACTTTGTATTTTGTGGTTTTATGCTGTCTCATGTATCTTCGTAACAGGTATTTATTGCAGGCTTCGAAACGAGGCTCCATTCTTATAGATATATATAGATAAACCCAACGTGGCTGAGAAAACAGAAGTTTGATTCCCGTCTTGGAATAATTGGAAGTCTGCTTTTTCAGTATTGACTCGGTATGAATATACATGGACTATAATATGATCTGCATAATAAACTTCGTTGAGATAGGCGAAAATTTTATAAGATGAATCGAGGTGTATAACAATTTTTCACACCTCGACCTGTCTGAGATTTTCCGTTTGTCACACCTAAATTAACCCTATACTTTTTTATTGTTGTTTGTTTATTGTCGTTCTTCGTGCTTGTAAAACTAGGGATCTGTTTCGCCATTAGGTTTCAGAACCAAGAGCTTTTTTCACATTGTTTATTCTCTAGATATTTCAAGTACATCTGATATTGCTAATGTTAATTATTGCGAGGGCCCGTTTAAGGGCCTCACTCGGCGAAACAGTACGTCGCGGGTCGCGTGTCGGAAACAGTCACCGGCACTGCACGGCATTTCCGCCGGTTAATGACTATGTGATAGATAACGAAGTCTTGACAAAAATATTAGGTGTTTCTAAGGACATTGAACTTCAAAAATGACCGTGATGACCCTTGTCTTTATACTACAGAAACACACCGACCTAAGTGATAATAAGCTGTTCTTTATCTTCCCTCGTAACACTGCTTCTTAGAAAGAAGCAGCTTGGAGTATGTGGTTGTGACCGTTGCGCTGGTAGAAACCAGTCCGATAAAAAAATTCAGGTGAAAGGAACCAGCGAAGGCTCTTTTTTAGCATTTTTTTTCGTATATGCCACATATTATGCTGCTGTCATTTGGATTGAAAAAATACCAGTTTTCAAAGTGTAGGTGGGGAACGCTTCCAATTTAAATCTGTTTTAGATTTACCAGAAGTAAATAGTTCACCTGCGTTCCCGCCACCGTTCTTCGGATATGAAAGCCTGTTTTTCGTGGAGCAGCGTCGTCAATACAGCAAGGACTGAAATCTATCAGTTTAACTTTATCTGATATTAATTCTGACAGATCTAGTTAAAACGCAATCAACTTTATCTGATAGTTGTGGATAGATAATTGTAAAATTATTGTTATTATACTCTATTGTTTACTGTCCTTTGTTGCGGCCTTGTTGCGACTTGCCTGGTTGTAAGACAGTTCAATCCAAATGATTATTTGCCTACCACACCACGTTCATAGAATATTGACAGGTACATTATAAGAGCACGTTTTACAACAGCCAGCAATGACTGAAATTATGGAATCCCTTCATTGTCTTTCTGTAATATTACCAGATACATTATTAGATACTTTATATTCACACTCTGAACGATTGTCTTTTCATATTTGATTACGTGGCGAAATGAGCCCACCTATTATGCGGTAACCTATTAAAACTGCGATATACTGTGTACTTACTGTGATACTTATTGAATTTCACCCGTAATAAAGACAAGTCTCTTTCACCTATTATTTCACAAGCATACCATTTTGCTGTGTTCAGCATGGTGGCTGAAATAGGTGAGGTGGTAGTTCTTCCCCGGACGAACTCTTTCACGAGGAGCTCTAACTGTTTCAAAGAATTTACTTAATAGTTAAGTATCTTAAACTCACTATCGAGTTCCTACCGTCTTCATTAGGTACTATCATTGATTGGCCATACTACACTGGTTTATGACCCTTTGCAAACGAACTCCCTTCGCCAGTAATGGGAACAGTCAAGCGTTACTGATTAGAACATCCATCAGCACCGCAATTCACATAGTAAATACCTTCGGCTTCGGTCATATACGTGCTATACTGATTTTGATGAATCTATAGAATAGTAATCAATCATTATGTCCAATAGCTACCCTGATCAGCCTCGACATCCAGTCGGATGCTGTCGGTAAATTTAATTTCATGCAAGCATCCAAATTGATGCACGTTGATGCAAACACGTTCGTCTTACTTCAGATATCTGTGACGACGTTTTACGTACATGTAACACATGACCTTCAACTCTTCGGTGGCGTCGAATGGCGCATGATGCCTGCTGTGTTGGGTGCAGTCACCCACAGTGCTGCTTACGTGCTTATACAATTTTTTTTTACTGAACTAAAACAATTTAGCCGTCACGGTTGGCTGCGTCGCCGTAACGACTTCCTACGTATAATTTATGTACAGTATCCGTACATAAGAAGGCTTTATATAGGGAGCCTTACAATATGATAAAATGAGGCTCATAAAAGAGTTGCCATGACAAGAGCGCAAGAGGTCACGAATAACGATTTAATATGCATGATGATGTTGATAACAAACTAATGACATTTCAACTTCATTTTAATAGTGAATTGTGAAACAGCCAAAGAGATGCGACGGTTTCTTTATCAGTTGTGAAATCCAACATGGGCCGAGTCGTTTTATATGAATTCGAAAACATCCAATATAATACTGATGTATTTAGTTCAACTGTTGAATTATGTTTTGAATGTTCAACAATGCTCTCCTGCAAAACATTTGAAAGCAAACAAAACAAGACAAGACACGACGGTTGCATTGAAAAGCTATAATAAAAGCGTCCGTCCGAACCTGAAGGAAAGGCAAGGTTCACAAAGACGTAAAATAAAAGTCAACTCTCGTACCCTTTGAGTCAAATGAGGACGGGCGTGCCTCGCATCCTAGTCCTTTCAGTCGTAAGATCTAGCTAACCCGATTGTAAGGCTGAACAGATTCACAATAAAAGGTACCTGGAATGACCATGAAATTAACTTCGCTATTTTAATTTCTTGTGACTGCTCACAGAAAGTTCTTGATTTGGAAGATGTTCTACGTGCTAACAGAACTTTTGGCAGGAAGCTCGCCTGCACAGTGCATAGCTGCAGTTAGGTACACCTAGTAAGTACTGCTACTACTACAGCACGATTTGTTGAAAACATCGATATAATGGTAACTAAAACATTACATACACCTTCAAAAGAAAAAGTACTAAATAGGCCACATATTAGTACTGTCAACATACGTTAGTCAACTGTTGTTATATCCTAATAATCCTACTAATATTATAAACGCGAAAGTTTATGAGTATGGATGGATGTTTGTTACTCTTTCACGTAAAAACTACTGAATGGATTTGAGTGAAATTTGGAATGGAGATACTTTACGCCCTGGATTAACACATAGGCTACTTTTCATCATCATCATCATCATCATCATCAATTTTCATCATTATTCACGCGGGTAAAACCGCGGGGCGCAACTAGTTTGAAATAAAATTAATCATTATTTACAGGGAGAATATAGCAAAACTAATAAATTAATAATACAAGAAATATGTGAACATACGTACAAGCGACGACGACGTTGACACGGTAATTGCATGAAAATCCTATCCGACTTGTATAATAGACGCATTCAAGCTTATTGGTTAAATATACTTAGTAATTACAAGTCGTCGTGGGCTGTAAAACAAGAGGGTCATAGTCATGACGAATACAAGGAAGAGACGAACGAGATTCGGAAGTAATAAACTGTCCAACTGCACTGTTAAATCATAATAAAGATTAAAGTACTTACACACTTATATAGGAAAAAAGTGAAAAGAGAAAAGAATCCAATAGCTCTGTGTCCAAAACTAATTTAGTAATATCAATATCAATGCCAAAACATATTTTACAGTCAAAAAAAGTTAAATCAGAGTAATTATCCTTTAATATTCAAGGAATAAGAAATAGATAGCAGATAGAGAAGATAGAAACCGGTGGTAAAGAGCTACTTAAATATTATTCACTGGGGAATAACCTAGGTTCTTCATAAAAAGGAACCAACAAAGCTTAACTTTCTGACCATCAAAATAAAATGGAAACGGCAGGATGATAGTACGAGTATACCGCCAACGAACAAAGAACGCACCCGAGCGTGTATTCAATGTTTTCTAAGGTAGCCCTTGTAATTATAAAGCTCCACTATCTGGGCCATACATCACGGTTATCAGATCTGGTGTTCCAAACAGTTTCGCAATAATGGTCGCTAAACGCTGTGCACGTGGCAATTGTAACAAAGTTATTTTTTCAATAATGCTTGGATATTCATAAATGTTTTCGAGATAAATCGGCCTTGCCGGCCTAGGCCGGAAATGTTAGTATGAAAATCCATATCTGTCGTATTAACAACAAAGGCAATTTCACTGGTATAGTACTATTATAGCACCTACATAAAGTACTAGCTAGAATATTCTATTAGTTAGCAGGCTTATTATAAGTATAACTATTCAAATGTAATTAAGACGGCATAGTGGCAACCACAGCTCAGTGTCGCAGAAAATTCGCAATTTTATTGGGTTTGCATTAGTTAGATGATGATGGTTTGTCTCCCAGAGAATAACATTGTGCTAGTGCCTTTTATCCTAAAATACGGTGCTCCCTATCTTTTGCCACAATGGTGTTAAACAAGCCACAAAATAAATTACAAAAATTCCCATGCGAAAATATCGATTAGGCCAACAGTTGGGCTAGCATTGGTGATACAGTTAACACGTTGGCCCAACTGGGCCAGTAGGACAAACGTTGGCCAAGCTTTAGCCAAGGTAAAAAACTAAAAACACACTTGCACAATTTCATAATACCACCTACCTACTAGGTCATTCAGTCAGTCCCCCTGCTACCATTTGATCTCGCTCATCTGCCGACAGCGTAAACAATTCAAAGAGCTCAACTCCACAAGCATGCAATAAATGGTTCCGTTGTTGAAGTATGTATGAGTGAAGCATGAAATAGTTGGTATTGCAACATGCCACAAGTTTACAGCGAGCTTTGACCCCATTCTCGAAGTTACGACCGGCCCATGGATCTCATGTGAGGGTTGTGGAATCGAGAATCCCAGGAAATATTTTATTGCGTAGAGTTATTGTAGAAAATTGTGAGAAAACGCGGTAAATATACTATTTGTAGTAGATGTTGGTTTAAAGAAACATTCCGAGTAAAGTGAACACTGCTAAATAAGACTAGCCCAAGACTGTAGAGAGTCGTAGTTCCTTGATACCCACGACACAGTGATTTCTAGTGTAGCATTCACATACATTGTCCTGATGGTAATGTATGTGAATGCTGGGGTGATAAAAAAATTAATTAGACGAGCCTTTAGAAGCCAAGCCAGCAGTGGTTGAAGTCAGGCCCGGTGATGGTGATTATGAACACTGCTCTACGTAATCAACGTAACAAATATCTTCGACAACAAGTTGATGCGAGGGTTGTTATATTTAAAATCCTGCTTCCTTAAACAATTCAAAAATAAATCGGAACGACCTTTACCCAAGACCTATTAGGAATGTTAGTGTAAACCTTCTGGGCAATAAATAGACGTGACACATTGTATTTATGTTACTTATACAGAAAACACACGAAAGGATGGGAACACATTATTTTGAACAGAGAAATTTCATGCGTCATTCAGCCTTAGTTTTGCTTTTTGGAGATACTTTTTTCGTACACTTACCTGATCATACATAAACTCACGCCAGTTTCCCTGAGGATAGGCAGAGACCAAGGATTTCTAGTTGCTACGATCCTGATATACCTCTTTTGCTTCATTTATTCTCGTCACATCCTTCGTACATGCTCGTCGGTTTAGGGTACTCTTGACCTGGCCTTTCTCCAGAAATAAAAAATAAGACTGTCTTCCTTTCTCTTTCTTTATTTCTACAAATTCACTAAATTTCACTATTGACGAAAACAAAGATGTAAATATTTTCAGGCCGTAACTCAATGCTTGCGAGCATGCTGTGATCTATGGACGTTGGCTTCTTTCAACGGAAACGAGAGCAAGGCCGGCAGATGCCCTGGTGCCGGTGTCGGATAACAGCCAGATGGCGGAATGGATTTACCTATACGCTGTGCATTATGCAAATAGAATCAGAGACATCGCAATAGCGGCAGACAGACACAGGTGTTATAGTTCTACACAGTTGCACCATGCCTCCTATATCGGTGTTAGTCGATGAGGGCAGGGGTTTAAATACAAATGAGGTGAGGGACGGCCATCTGTGAAAGTTGGACATGGTAGTCAGAGCAAGGACAGGTGTCTCGGTGTCCGATGAGCGACGAACAGATGGGCCGAGAGTGTCTCTTATATGCAGATGGCAGACCAGAGGCTATACCATGAGCTCTTATAGCGATTCAGTTTAAAAACTATTCAGCACAAAATATCGGTTCCGTGATGTCCGCATATATTTAAAGGCACTGTAGCAGAAGGAATGGTGTATAGGCTTCTGCGATTAAATTTTATTCAATGATGACGGATGTCAACGACGAACCGAGATATTTTGTACTGAATAGTTTTTGAACTGAATCGCTATAAGAGCTCATGGTAAGGCCTCTGTACTGTATACTAGTTCTGGCATTAGGGCTTTGGTAAACTGAGAAAGAAAACATTTTAGATAAAATAGTCGAATAATGGGAGACAAGAATGTGGAAACACGCATCTTTGAAAGAATAAAAGAAAAACATAACAACATCGGTCGTGCTAAGGCAAGAATTATAAACGCTCCATAAATATTTAGCTCTTCCATAAAAAGACCAATCATGCCAAAACTTGAGGTCGTTAGAGGAGACTCGTTTCAGTAATAAAAATTACACTAATTTGTATGTTCAGACTTGAATAAAGTCATGACGTCATTGGTATGCTCGACATACTCTAGGTAGGGATTAGCACGATGATATACACACAGTACACTTTAATGAGTGCTGAAGGACGTTACTACTTATTGTTTGTACTTACTGTATACAAACATGGCCTTTGGCATTAGTTTTAGTCAACTACGGAGTTCCTATTCCTCCTATATGATACAGGTCAAACAATTTGTCAACAAGGTATATTTTTTTATAGCTAGCTTGCTATGTTTCCGCCTCCCAGTTCCAATTACTGGAACTCGGTCTTATGGTTGATTGATCAATTCATTTGTTTGCTACAAATACAGTTACAATGATCTTAAAAATATTCCCAAACGGAACCTATACCATTGTATTTTGCCATTTTAGGCATGCAAACTATAGTAGCCATAAACTATTAAAAATTGAGAATCGATTAAAATAACATACCATTATTATAAATCAACATTTGTATCCTATATTTAATAGAGATCAACGAAAGTACAGTAATCATTCGAGAGTGCGATGTGTCCGCACCGAGGGACTGCGGGTTGGCGAATAGCTTTTCGAATCGACTACATTTTACTAAAGCTTCCTTATTTTGTAATTGTAGCTTGAAAAGTGGAACCTTGGCGAGGTTTGCCATAAAACGTTTTCTTTACAAACACTTTTCAAATAGCTCCACTTATACTTACTACTACTATTTATAATATACCTAAGTAATGCTCGTCTTATATAGACTAAAACTACATATGTAACTATGTAGTTTTAATAATCTTTGTTAATTCCTGTTTGTGTGTGTGTGTCCCTTGTATTTTCCCGTGTCATTTTTGTCATAATCTACATTCATTGGCTCAAATATATGCTTTTTCTTTAGTTCTTTCTTACTTTTGCTTCGTTGAATCTAACAACTCCTGAAAGTTTATTTTGTAACGTTGGTATACTTCCCCACAACTGCTTCCTAAGAGACTACGGACGTCGTTTTGGCATAGCGCCGAGGCATCATCAACAGAGGCGAGTCATCGGCTCAACGGTCATCAGATGTTTCCGAATCGATAACAAATGGTCATGACAACGCTGCACGCCCACTGCCCACACAGTTGTTACTATTTATTTACAACTATTTATAGAAGTTTCGTGAAACATTAACATAACCAGAATACCGCAATGTGTTAAAAACAGAGCAGTCTATAAACATAGTCAGTGATGATAATTAATTATTAACGATTGACATAAGCAATAAACATCCCGTAACACGCCGCGAGTAAACCCGGAAAACTGATCGGAACGAAAACCTGGGGGGTGCAGATTCTCGGAAAAATAACGTACACGTGATGACGAAAAATCTCGATTGATAACATATGATTGATAACCATAATTTTGTTTGGGCGTTATACGAGATGTGGCGTCATAACGTGGACGAGATTTATTCGAGAATACGGGCCCAGGAGAATAACGCTGGTAATTGCACCGCGGTCGTAGTTCACAACGAGTCTTCGGGAGTACTAATCTGTGCCTGAAGCCATTATCTGCACGGATCAACAAACAACAGCCAAACGTAATGGGATCGAAGTTGGTAGGAAGGAAGCACTGCTACTTACGTTCTAACTATGAGGTAGTTTGTGTATATGTCCCAACTCCAACGTAGCCCCAACCATTAGGTAATTTATCTGCAAACAACGCATCCTTTCGTATTAACTATTGAGTAGTTTGTGTTCCAACCGCAGGATGCGCCGCATAAATCGCTTTATTGACCGTTGCTTAGCGGTTGCATGCTCAGAGAATCTGATGAAAGCCTTCCTTATTATCCGCCCTAAATACCATTCCAACAGTGGCTGATCATCATAATCGATTCGCGATTGAGGCTAGATGGGCTGCGCTTGCTCACTGTTGGTTTTGCATTTTCTCACAATCTTCTTATTTATTTTAATGAGTTTAAGTTTCACAATAATAATTAAACGTCTGTGGTGTTGTGGCAAGCGAAAGCACTTTCGATCTATTCTTGCTCAATCGCGATCATCTTGGCTCCGAAATGACAGGTTCCTAATTGTGGTGTCACTATAAATAAGCATGTTTCCCAATTCGTCACGGAACTCGTTACACTGTCTACAGGGTTGACGCGTGTTTACAATCCACTAAGTCTGTCGTTTATGCCGGTTGGGGTTCGAGGTTGCATAGTGACAACCCTGTTCTCAGAGCCATAAACCAATTCACACATGTCATTCACAGTGCATTGATTGGGCGTTCTATTCCTTCCATAGCGTAGTGACGCGAGTATTTATGAGCCAACGTGATCTCGTGACTTTTCATTTCTTTGTTTTGGAAAGATACTCGATGAGAAATAACTGTTTTCGTTTCAAAATCTTTCTTGCACTTGTGTATACACTCATAATTTTATTTTATATCATTTAATTCCTTGCTCTGACCTAAAACAAGCAAAGTACTCACGTCCATGGTCTTCTCAAAAAGTTACGATATTGTTACTGTGAGAGACCATCTTTCTTATCTTACCAATGAATGTACTCGAACTGGTCTTGTCTTACTCTGCGTAGGTACTCTAACTTGTCCTTGAGTGTTTGTGTAAATTACAGACCTATTCCGCCCACGTTCTTCCCTAATACGACAGCATTGAAACAATAGAAGAGTGCCTTGAGCAGGACAATTGCAGATTCAGCATAGGCGTGAGACACGCAGGCGTAGCATAGTAACTTTTACTGAAACTGCGACGGGTGTGATTCATATCTGCAGTATCTACAATAAAATTATTATGTCTGCGCTGAATGGCTACGTATAACATATTTAATGTTTTAAATGAAAAAAAAAACAAACGGCTAATTACCACTGTTTTCATCATCTGTTGTCATTTTGGTAATAAGCCATTTTTCAATTTAAAATGATTCCTAACCACGAAAGTTTCAATTCTATATTTACTGTTGTATGTCGTTCTATGATAATATCATTTTGTGGAAAACATGAGGTTACCAGCGACCTTCATTCACGCGGATGCACAATTAAAGAGTTACAAGCGGAATCGAATAACATACCTGATGAGGAAGTATCATTGCGGTTTAGCCAATTGGTTGATTGAAAAGTGTAAACCACGCAAGATCGAATTAATTTAAATGATAATAGTAATAATAAATCATTTATATTGATTGACCAACTATGTTACACAGATACAGTTGAGTTGAGGCTCTGTCTCCCGGAAAAGCGTAAGCAGCCCAGGAAACAGTTATCTTCCAAATATAAAGAAAATGTTTTTTTTACATTGCTATATTTACATTACAATATAATAGAGCTATAATCGTTATTTAAATTTAAGCATTGTTTAAAATTATTCCTGGACACTGTTTGATATTATGCAATAGTAAGGGATGCCCATATTTTAAGCATTCGTTAGCATTTTTATTTTTGTATTGTTTTGAAAGATTTTAATAAATATGCCCACTAGTTCATAAACATGGTATTAAGGTGTTTTATTTGTCAGAAATTGCTGTAATCCCGTAAATTTTGGCACATGTTTTATAAGCTCTGTTTTGGTCAATTTAGTGGAAAGCGGTAGTATCATTTGACACAAAATATCATACACAAAATCTATAATTAAATTTAGAAAAAGCCCACATACTTTTATTTCACTTGAGTGTTTTTTCTATTGATCTAAAATAATCAAAAAATTGCTAATAAAGCTAAATTCAGGAAATTCTTGGCTTGTGAAAAAGACATTTTGTTAGGAGTTTTCGCAGACGTAATCCCTTAGGAGGGACTAGTTCTTATGATCACAAAGAAACCTTACTTCCTTACTTAGACACACGAAGGAGACTAGAATTGTTTTCATGTTTGAAACCACGCAGGTATTTCGTCCTGAAATTTAGATACTTCCTTACAAAGTTTTTTTTTAAAGATGAATCCATTTCGATGTAGCTAGTTTTTGAAGTTAAATTCCGAAGGTTACGGAAGATAGGTAAGTTTTATAATCAAAAGCAAACTGGACAAGGAAATCTATATTCCTGAAACAGCACAGATAGCAAAGATAAAGCAAGAGGTTTATAGCCCGTTCAATGAAGGCAGTCGTAAACATACAATTAGACATCAATCGAGAGCAAATTATCGCGTGTGTTTGTGTTTTGTCTATTTACATGGATGACATCAGCATTGGCTTACGGCACCAATAACCTACAGAGCGTCAACGGTTGCTATAGATTTAAACTTTCGGACGGTTGCCAACGAGGTGCTTCCCAGGAATCCAGAAGGTTCCACATTTCTATTTATTTGCGAGAGTAATGATGTTCGATGAGTGCCTACTTGGATTACTCATGCTTCCAAATTGCAGAATCACATTCACAACAATACGGTATCGTCACGTTTATTTTGATTGAACGGATACTGAAAACGGAAACAGAAAACGGAAAATATTATAAACAACGTCAGTTGTTTATAACATTTTGCCAGTGTTATAAAGAAAGTTTATTTCGTTGATCATTAATTTGACGAGTTTTTCAACAGCTTTGTCTTTTAAATTTTTGTCATGCTTATAAAATATCTAAATATCACAATAATGGCAATATGTGAATGTTTTATATTTCTCTGCTCACCTGATTCGACTGGTTATTTCCTAGTCTACCTATCTGATTATTACTATTTATGACGTTATTTGTATCTAGTTTGGTATCTCTATTTTAACGGAAGCTCACATCTCACATGTTCAACGACGTGGTTTAAATCCAACTTACCTGATAGAAATCTAGCTAGTTTATAAAGAAACTATCCCAGTGGATCGACCGGCAGGCTTACCTGGAACAAACGGGGGCACAAGTTTAATACAGTGTTCAGTCAGGGGAGAAGAGGCTTTTAAAGTTAGGGAGTTTAGGTGAGTCCTCGCGGAATTATATTTTGGACAGGCTGGTACGGGAAACTACGGAGAGTCCGCAGTAGGGGTAATTATTAAATTGATTCAATGTTATGAATACGACGCTTTACCAAGAAGTTTAATTCTTAGTTTTGTGTGGTGAATGAATAACAGTAAAATTAGAAAAAAAAACAAGTCAAGTCCGAGTCGGACTCGCATGGAGAGAACTTCGTACAAGAAAGCTACCAATAGTAACCACTAGACCAATTAACTTTATTAGTTAATCAACACAATTTTATACGCATTTTCTCACTATGAGTATTTTCCGTTTCCCTTACGAATTTGAAGACAGATTTTCATAGGTCTTCATGTAATCTATCTTTTTTTCAAGATACCCCATAGTGAGATAGTGCTGCTGCAGATGGATAATTGTTTGATGAGAATCAACTGCAAATGTGCATTCATTAAGTGAGAGGAGTGCTTGTATAATTTATGGGTTCGTATAACTTCTAAACACATTTCGATTTGGAGCAGCCTGTGTTCAGTTTTGTCTATCAAACAAAAGTAAACGATTTAATGGAAACTATGCAGTGCTGATAGGATGTACCAAAAGAAATAAAAAACAGAACAACTTTAAAAATTTTGGACCTGCATAGTGTGCATTTCATTTTAAAAATGGTTTTTCTAAAACCACAACAAGATTTGATTGAATATTTGGAGCAGCCAGTGGCATGGCATGTAACCATAACCTTTTATACTTCGTCTGTTGGTACAATTTTTGTCATTAATCATAATTGTTTGACTTATAAAAAGCTTCAATAAAAAGATAAAAAGCTATTGCAATGTCCGTCGCCGACAGATAAATCAGCATTATCATTCGATAATCACAAAATCAATGACCCAAATATATAATATGATTGAGAGGATCCTTGATCATTATTTTGGCATAATAGAATCGAGGCCAACGCTTGCTTAATAATATAAAACGTTTCTTATCCTCTGAATTATTTTTTTAAGTAAACTCATTTAGTAATTTAGATAGACACACACGGATAGTTAACCTGAATAAACTAAATTATTTCAGTTGTCCAGGAAAAAAGAACTCGTTTTCAAATAGATTGAGGCAGACATTCAGGCAGATGTTTAATTTTGGACTTCACTTTTTAGTTATCCGTCCACACAATAGTGGCTCAAACAGTAGACAAAATTAGTATTTTGCTTATGCTGTCTACCGAACCACACGTCATTCTCTGACGTTATCGGACAGGTTTTATAATGGTTAAAACTGGTTGAAGGCGTGATCAAAGTGAGATCACGTCACGGATAATTGCCAAGGTCCTCTGCTAAAGCTTCCGAGAATCACATAATAACTATCATGTTGTCCTTGTTAGCATCATAGTAGCTATCAAGGTATCTGTCGAAGTACCAAGTAAAACTATTAGGTAGTATCTTTAAACTTCTTTCATAGAATCGCATGTTTGTTAGAGTGATAATGCAATAGGAAAATCCCTATTAGGTCAACATTTTCTACTTTATGTAAGCGGTGAAATAAATTAGCACTAGTTAGTAGTTCTATCCTCACTTCATGTCTAAAACAAAAGCGATAAATCATCTATCCTACCTTTAAAGTCTAAACTTTAAAGATAGGTCAAAGCCGCGAAGAAACCTAGAATGAAGGTTCAGCTACAAGCATTCTAAGGAGACAGAGGTTAAGCAAGCGGAGTTTAAGGTGTTGAATGAAGAGACGAGGTTCAAAAGGCTGGAAGAAGGCAGAACCGAAGTGCAGGCTCAAATAAGACGTACTTACATTAGAAGAAGTCTTGTCCAACAGTTTTGACACCTGAGGCCCAATTCTCTAATTTAAAAATCGATTAAATTACAATAATATAATCTCGTGTCAGTCGCATCTGTCACTATTATTACGTAGTAACTATTACTTAATCTTTGCGTATGCATGCGACCGATTTTTTAATTAGAGAATTGGGCCTCTGTTAAGATATATATTTCTCCAGTTTTGATGTAAGATTATTCTTCAACACCTCATACAAGAAAAAAACATTCACCAAGTGTGATTACGGTTCGGGTCATCCCAATTAACCTTATCAAATGCTGGACAAGAATAGACTTATTTCGCAAACACCCACATGCAATATCATTCGTTAACTCTTGACCAGACAAACGAGGTATTATGATAAACAAAATAAAACCTGATGAAAATTTCGGTATCATCATCGCTCAATCACCATACACTAGCAAATAGCAATCCATAGTAGACTGTAATAATAAAGTTTTTCGTATCTTATTTCAAGCACAACGGATGCCTTACTTTTAAATAAACAAAGCTCTATAAAAATATTTCCTTTGCGAGAATAAAAGCACGCAATTTTTGCGCGAATAATAATACAAAACACAGCCACCGTTAATTAGATTTTTGTTCAAATTAGTTCCAGTACCGAGAAGTAATTCAAAATGTTTATTAACGTTCATTTCGTAAGTTGGAAATTATTTCCTACATTATTTTATATTTTATCACTAACAATGACCTTTGATAAAATAATTGTGCCGTTCCGAACTAGATAGTGTATTGTAGGGCGAATGACGGAAGTTGTAAGACATAATTGGATTTGAGGGCCCATTGATGTCATGGACTCCGCACTCGTGACACAGTTAACCAAACTGAATTACTTTAACTGTCGTATCCACACTTTTCGTAACTTGTCCGGAGAATATAGGTCAATGTTAGGTACGGTTCGAGAGTAGGTGCAGTACAGCCTTCGAAAGGACACATTTCCAATAACACACAGGAAAATCACTACATCTTAGCTCCCCTTAACGTCTAAATACTTACTACGAAGCAGCTAGCTATGACATAGTGACATTTGATATGACGTAAAAGACAAAAAAACGAAGGAAAAATAAAACATCTTTAGAGCTTAATGACAAGAAATAGAGGTGAAAGCAGAAACAAAACAGCCACGAAAAGATCTGAGCTCATCATTTCCAGAGGATAAACAAACAAACAACAACAGAGTAAACAATCAGACAAATACATTCGAACAAAAAATCTGACATTGCTATCAATTTAGCACATCTGAGTAATGATTGCTCATCACTGATCGTAGGATTGGTGTAGGAGGCACTCCTGACAATTAGCACTGCCTGGGTGGCGAGGTGGCGAGGTGGCGAGGGACGAATACCAACGCGTCATCGACCCGCATATCAGCCTTTATATAGCGGATGACAAATGCACACAAATAATGTTTCGGAGCGTGGGATTTTCAATCATAGTTGTGTCATATTATGCACTATATATATATATATATATATATACCGACATTGTCAATGTGATCCAAGAATCAAGTATGCTGTACCATACCAAATGCTTTTTCATATAAGTAGGTACCTGACCAGAATCGTCAGTCGCCATTGAGCTATCAAAGTTTTTTGTTCGGAGTGAATTAAAACAACCAGATTTAAATTAAAAATACGCAAATGAATTAACTTTGAGTTGAAATTGTGAAGTTCATAATGTTTGTGAGTGATGCAACTTGGCGAAAGTGCATCTTCGGTGGGCACTCGTTTGCCAACCAATGCAGCCAATGCCACCTGCGGCCGCAAGGTCACGCAAGGCCGTCTGCACCCATCTCACGACTGACCGCAGGCAGAGTTACTTTTACCTTATCTGTGCCGTGGATATTATGAAAAGAGAACTTCCTTGAGACAATCTTCAAAAAATATAGTAGTGTGGGTAGAGGAAGAAAATAGGCACATATTGAGGATCCGGTAAATAAACTGGCTGATAGTATTATTAAATGGTTCGTATACCAAAATAATAAAACATTTATGACGAACTTAACGTAGTAAGTAATTTAAAATTGTACTGCTGCCCGTAGACTTGGTCAAAATTTAATGCACACCGAGGAACCATAAACTTTATGAGGGAATAATATATAAAGTGCTTGGATGCCAAAGAAGCAATTGCTAAAAGCCGGTTCGTGTTCTCGCAAATTATATTTCATCGTCAGGACTTTCGAACGTGCAATAAATTTTGAATCCAGGCTCGATGATCCGTTAAGGCGGTTCGCTAACGAAGTCAACGCCAGCATCCGGGGGCAGGCACAGTACAATATAGCTATATAAGTACTGTGCTACAAATCCGGGGCGAGATGGGCCCGGATTTAAAACGGGAGGCTGCGTCGGTGAACGCCCCACCGCCCGACCGAAAGGTGCGAACGGCGACGCCATAATTAATGGAATTAACTCCCCGATCTGTCTCCAGCACGTATCCTCTGCCAATATGTGCATGAAGTAAGAATGTTTTGAATCATATTTGGCTCTTATTCCAGTAAAAACGTATTTTGGTACAAAGATGACACGGCGTTTTATGAACAACCCTTTGAATTTGACGAAGCCGTCTTATTATTGGGTCCGTATATTGTACGACTTGATTATCCACGATCCACGAGACCACGACCAATATATGACTTCCTAATCAGGCTGTGCAAAACATGTCGTCCAATATATGCCGTGCATTATCAACACGTGATGATATTGCACGTCCTGATATTGTACACCATGTATTACGAAAACACCAGAAGCTGTCTAAACGATGCCTTGTTTTTATGTGTTTTAGAATAATGTTCCCTTCCTAGTCTGTAATGTCATTAGTAGTTGTCTACTTGTAAATTGTTGTGTTTGTGTGGAAAGGCTCTTTTAGAGACTGAAAATATTTGTATATTATCACAATGTGACGATTTTGTAGGCCGATATAGTACAGCATGATAATCCACAACCTGATTATCCGTGCCACTGGCTTCCAATGATCAAGGTGTACAATATCAGGCCGTGCAATATTTAGCAGTACAATATCATCTCCCATATTATTTGCCAACCAGGGGTGTATAATGATCGTAACAATTTGCATAAAAGGAAGTGGTAACATTAGACGGCGATAAAGATAAAGCCAAGCACTGCAAAATTATCTCTCGTAAAATTTAACTTAAAACACAATGGGATGAAAGTACTGAAACTGAGCGTCGGAGACAACAAATTGGAAATTTGACAATTCAGCAACCTGAGACCGCAATTAGTTCATTACAAGGATCACATCTCTTGATTGGAAACGATTCTGTTTCTGATTCTCGATCTGCTTTCGGAGCACAAAATTACAGGAAAAACTTAAGGATGGTAGGCAAGTTGTTAGGAAAAGAAACCAGGATACGAACGAATCATATGCTAATTTACGGGTTATATTGTAACCTCAAATTATTTGGTATTTTCCATAGCGAGTTTTATACCTAGTAGAGCACAGATGTATTCCGTAATTCGACGTCCCAGGCGCTTGAGATTGTCCGTCTCATTCGTCATCATCATCAGCAGCATGTAGAAGTCCACTGCTGGACATAGGTCTCCTCCATAGATATAATGCTACGACGAACGGTCTAGAGCCGCCTCCATCCATCGACTTAAAAAAATTAACTAAAAGACCGTGTTTGAATATGAATTTAATATATGAATAAAAACTAGCAACAAAAAGACTGAATATGAGGTATCAAGCTTACGGTTATAATGTAAAAACTAATATTATTGTAAATAATAAATCTATAAACTAAGACATGATTGGTTGGCTTCCGCGCTGGGTTATATTTGACCATCATCCTTTGAGGATAATTTTGGAGCATTAGTCCTTAAAAATGTTGCCAATTAGCAAATCGAGTCACGAGACGACACTTATAATATTTCCATTTGACGGCCGGTGGTCAGGCCATTCACATCGTACGAAAGCCACGAATACCGTGCACTGACCTCAGCGTTTCGCTTCTTATTAGATGATTGCAGTATAATGAAAGCCGGCAATTTCGTCGCACTCCACTAAATTCACAATTTCTGTTAGACTCCCAACTGGACGAAGAGAATCTAATTAAGAAAGCGTATTACACTCTTGATGACTGTATTAATGATAAAGCCGCGTGGCCTGATGTCACTCTGCCCTAGACTGCTAAAATGGAAATTTGCAATATCTGTACATGGTTCTATTAGATTGTTATTTATAATTATATCAAGCGTAGCTTGTGCTGTCTTGTAAATGCTGATTTTTATTTACTTTTGACTTCCTTCCTAAGGTTTTTAAGTTCTCATTTACTATGTTTCGGTAACTCCCTGCTCCGCGGCACCACACAGGTGCTTCCCACCTAGTGGTAAGATGGATCATCAAAATAAGCCAAGCCGTGTTTGTTGCCTGATTCTTCTCGGCTTGGTCGCGTTGGAACAGGAGTAATTTTATTTTAGTTTATAAGACGATTCAAAATGATCTTTGTGATTTCAATGAATAAAATTACGTTGATTTGATTTGATTAATGATGGTTAAGAACTGAGAAACTATAGTCAAAAGGAGGCAAAATATTTCAATATCAGAGTGAGATGGTTGGTCTGATTCTTCCAAAACTGATGTAGTAAATCTTTGTCAACCATATGATTGCATTGGGCAACATCTATAGCAACATCAAGCTCATCAAGGACTTTTCAAGCCAAAGGGTCAAGCCTTGCACAACATCTATTCTATAGAGTTACTATTGGTACCTAGTCTTGGACGCCAATATCAGAATAGCATCATTGTGTAACAAATGGTAAAAGCAAGTCAGTGATGTTTACGTTTCTCGTTCGTTTTTCGATGCTATATGCCAGAATTGATTATTCAATCGTTGCAACATCGCAAAATGCACAGATCCGATGAATTTCGCGTCAGAGGAAGTCCAGATAATATATGGAACACATAAACAGACTATGTTGGTATTCGTCAGAAACAGTGGTAATTTTCTTGTCAGTATCCTGCCTAAAATAAAGAAAATCATCACTAGAGCAGAGAGCATGCATGTTTCGAAAATGCCGATAGGTTTTTACAAAATGAAGAAACTGTTTTGTTTGTGTGTGTTTTGTTAGTAGTAGAACTTCTTGTGAAAGAGTTCGTCCGGGGAAGTACTACCACCGTACCTATTTTTGCCGCCAAGCAGTAGTGCTCGCATTGCTGTGTTTCGTTTTGAAGGGTACGGGTGCCGGTAAAATTACAGGCATATGAGACTTTTCATCTTTATGTCTCAGGGTCGACAGAGCGCGTGTTATGCCTCTGGTGTTGCTGGCGTCCATAGGCTACGGTAACTACTTTCCCTCAAAGATAAGAGTGATGGCATAGAATAAATAAACCCTCCTCTCTTGAAGTGCTACTTACGTACTCTTCTTAGTGCGTGCCACGTTGCCACCGAAATAAATGTAATGGTGTAATTTCTACTTTGTTATTGACTATTCATATGCCAAGCCGTGTTTGTTGTCTGATTCTTCTAAGCTCGGTCGCGTTGGAACAGGAGTAATTTTTAGTTCATAAGACGATTCAAAATGATCCTTGTGATTTCAATGAATAAAATTATTTTGATTTGATTTATGGTGATAGATGCCCCCAGAAGTCACACAAAATAAATGCCACACTAAAACTAAGGTCTTCAACTAACAATGACAGTTCGATCGCCGGCTAACCACCAGCCATCAAGAATCTTACCCAAGTAATTATAGGCCGGACATACATGAGTTAGTCATACCAACTGTATCCGTATCTTAGACAATAGAAGTAGTTGTAATAGTGTGGCTTGTGTATGGGCCCTTGGAGACCGGCACGTGCGTGCTACGTGCGACAGACTCTAGCTTATGCATCGACGTGCTAATAAATTTGAATTGTTTAGATCTAGTGAATGGGATTGTAATTTTATGTACTTACTATGTATACGTGACTGTTGGGTGTTAATTTAATTATTATTATATATAATATGTATATTAATAAGACAGTAAAAATAAACGATGAAGAAATCAATAATTCGACGCCAGTCAACGGCTGTGTGTCTCCAATTAGAACTCACTCAAAAGAATAAATAAACAAAATCTTTACAAAGCGGATGTTTACCAAAATAAGCGTAGTAACGTATGCGCGCGCGGATGCGCCCGCGCCGATTCTAAGGTAAGGTTCAGATTTAAGAGCCAAGCCTCACTTTGATCTGCAATTTTTATTCAGAGCACGGAACCAATTCATCACATTTATTTATAAACGGTTTTATGCATGTAATTCATTCGTCACGGTCGCTAAGTTTTTCATGTATTGGTTCCACTAACCCTACTACAAATTGGTGACGCCTGCAATGTTGAGAAATAAAAATCCCGATTTTTTTTTTCAGAGTGCCTCCCCTAAGTTAAATGTTGATGAATACGGTGGTTGATCGATGATGGTATTTGTCGAAGTTTTGGCCATTCCTGCTCAATGCGGTGGTTTTGAAACAAGACAAGCGACACGTCTCATGCCCAAATTATACACCAAAATTTAACGAACGGACTCGTAAGAAATATTCAGTTCTCGTGGTGGTGGAATGGTAATTAATAATACTAATAATAAAAGGAGGTTCCTCTCCCTGCAGCCCTTAGCCTCCGACCGCTTGGGCCTTGCTCCGCGGCCGGAGGTTTCCCGTTTAGATATTATTTTTTACTATAATGTTTTTTATACTTATTATGTTTTTGTAGATAGTAGGTATTTCTTTATAGAAAAAAAAATATTTTTATAACTAGATTTTAAATAAATGAATGTCATAATAATAAAACCATTTTTTATTCCATAACTCTTAAGTATCTATACATTGATTGTTAGTAATTTTCCTTATCGCTAGTTCTTAGTATCTATTATATAATTTCTCGCTACCAAAATAAATTAGATTACATAATAGGAATGGTAATTATCAAGCACAATTTCCTTCACTTTTTCGATATTATCTACGGTTGAAAAGATCTTCCGGAACGAGAATTGCCTTCAACGATCTCTCGGCCCTCCTTGAACGCGTTGGATGCCCGGTTTTTTGATAAAACTTATTCAGCATTTAAGCTTTGTCTAACATTTTAAGCGAGTCGGCTCATAAAAATTCGGTTCGCAACATAATAATTGAGGCAAACACTTTGTTCAATCATTTCGTTTATTGTAAAAATCATGACGCACTAATATTGTACTAATTCAACCAGCTGCTGTAAATTGTTCATAGATCGCGCTCATTTTAGACAAAGGCGCAAAGTAGGTAATAAAGGACAGAGCTCATAATTTACCAAATTTTTATTTTTAATCGATACCGCGGTCTTTTGACGACCTCTGTGGCGCGGCGGGCGAGTAGCCGGCTGTGATGCAAGAGGTTGCGGGTTCGACTCCCGCTGCGGAACAAATGTTTGTATGATCTGGTAAAAAAACATTTGTTTCAATGTGGTAAGTAACTAAAGCAATTTTCTAACAATTATCTCAAGTAAAACACAGTAATATACAATATTTATTGTTTTTTACTGTGTTTTACAGTAAAAAAACAATAAATATTGTATATTACTGTGTTTTACTTGAGATAATTGTTAGAAAATTGCTTTAGTTACTTACCACATCGAAATGAAAAACTAACGAATCCGATCGGAACCGTTTCCGACGTTTTAGAATCGCCCTGCAGGTCTGGGTGTTGTGGTACCATGGTACTCGTA
This sequence comes from Epirrita christyi, assembly GCA_951392215.1. Taxonomy (NCBI): domain Eukaryota; kingdom Metazoa; phylum Arthropoda; class Insecta; order Lepidoptera; family Geometridae; genus Epirrita; species Epirrita christyi. The sequence continues at coordinate 664,591 of OX595837.1, forward strand.
GTTCCTGATACCCACGACACAGGGAATCCTAGTGTGGGATCAAGACTACGTAGTATGTGACTGTTGGGTGTTATGTTTTGTTATTACAAGTTTCCATTACTTTTTCGACAGTATGTAAGGCGCCTTTAGGTACTTTGTGCTAAAAGTGTAATATTATTGACTCTTCCCGCCGCGCGCCGATCTTGTTTACCGGACCGATTGCTCTCCGGATCAACCAGCGATACCTAATTAAACTCATTATTACGGGGTTTTCCACAGATCAGAAATTATCCCGGGGATTTCCGCCAGTATCGACCGGAAATCCTTTTAATAAAAACAGTAAAACACACACAATGGTCTAGAGGTAAATATCGGCGACAACATTAATGATAAGACCTACAATGAGAGTTCAATTTGAATAATAGAATTTGCAACATCCGATGAAAACAAATGGAAGTACCTTATCCAATGAATGTTTCCTTAGTGACTGTGACTAGCGGGGAAAAAACGCTAACAGGAAAATATTTTTAATAACTTTTGAAACTATCATGGTTATTAACATAATAATCACTAGAAACGGGATATTAACCATGATTTTTGAGCTTTATTGATTCCCGATATTTCGGCACAGTTTCATGCGCCATGATCACGGGTAAACTGAAAGTCATTGCTAGTAGATTTTTATTGTTATTGGTAGCCGTAACGATCTACCCTCTTTCTCACTCTTTTATTACGAACACCCCTACCATCAGTTTCATTGTCACACTTAACTCCATCTCGACACACCACACTAACGGTATCCGGACAAGCAACTGGTACCACACAATTTTTCTGATTGATTCCTACACATTCTCACCACAGGATTCCAGACTCCAGACAATTGAAAACCATCTTCTCTATTGAAAAATTTGGTATTGGTAAATATCCCGTTTCTAGTGATAATTAATATTTTTAATGTTTTCTATTTCAAAGTTCTTGGTCACCTCGAAACAGCATGCAGTGAAAACTAGCTTAGAACACTGTCATCAAGTACTTACTCAAACTGTGCCATGTCACAATTCAGGTCTTGCTAGTGTTGCAACTATTTCATGAAGTGCAACTTATGCATTTCGAGCCCTTCGTCTTCGAGACTTCCTGCGTCGTTTATAATGTATATAGTCCATCGAGTGGAGGGCCTACCTCTACCGCGTCGTCCGAAACTTTATTCCCCAACAGTAAGTAAAGTAAGTATTAGTTGGTAAAAATGGGCTGGTACCTAAACAGGGCCCCAATTTTACTAAACAAATTGTGTTTGAATTGTTAATGAATTATCTCAAAATGGTCACTTGCGCCCCAAGAACTCGAACTAGGCATACTAACCTATTTGCTGATAAACATACCGGCACGAATTATGCACAAAACTCGCTTGTTAGTCGGCTACATAGGAGTTATAACCAAAAATTTGTACTAGCTGATATCTTTCACAGTAGCAAGGATGTCTTTAAACGAGACATCCTTAAAATACTAGAAGACTCATGAGTGTCTATCCAAGTATCCATATTGTATTTTTATTTATTTATATTTAATTTAAGTTTTATGTTTACACAGATTTAAGTATCATATTTTCAAACAACACATACACAAACAACATACTGCACATACCTTTTTAATGGTTTTGTATAATTAAGTCATCTAGTGACAGTCGTATCTATTGTTAAAAAATGTAAATCCGTTATTGGCTTTAGGTAAAGTTTGTTAGATATAGCATGTACAATTTAAGAGCTGTGGATTTTGTGGAATAAATAAAATAAAATATCAAAAGTGTCAAAAATGTCAATTTTGTGATAATTCATTAACAATTCAAACACAATTTGTTTAGTAGAATTGGAGCCCAGTAAAAAATTCAGTAAATAGGTATCATATCACCGGTACCGACAGCACACCGGTGCGAAACCGGTATTCGGCAATCCGCTACCGGGCCTACCGCCCAATGAATCCGCGATGTTGACATAACGTAACCACTAGCCACACGTTTTGTAATTATTACCTGTATCGTACGATTGTAATTGCTCCTGTTAATCACTGTTAACTAATCTGTGGTGTTGGCAATCTCTTTTGTAAAGAACCGGCTGACTTGACCGCTTACCTCAAGGCCACGGGGTTCGGTTCAACGTAGGTAGACAGCTTCCGAAAGTAACTATGCTAATACGAGTGAAGGTAGTCTTTCACTTTCAGCGCGCAACTGATTTTCATAACAATGGCTTCCAAGGGGCAAGGGAGAGTGAAGAATACTTAAACATGCATACTTATACAGGAGTGTGCGCTACGCCCTTTCGTACGCGAACGAAATTTGCTTCTATTTTTTCTATTATTTTATAAAATTCCATGAAATTTTGTACTTACACAATGATCAATAAACTAAAATATCGTCAGTTTTAAAAAAAAACGTTTTTTTTAATTTATGATTTGGTAAATACATAAGTAATTTTATAAGAAACTAACGCACCAGGGGTTTAGATATTAGCGTACCGATCATGTGTGCAAAGTTTCATGGAGTTTAAAGAAATTAGAAGCAAACTTCGTTCGCGTGCAAAACGGCGTAAGCGCCCTTACTGGTGACCTCCTCTTAAGTTCACTTGATATTTCACTCGGGATAATTTAACTGTAAAAGCTAATGAGAATTATTTTCACATAGAAAGACGTTGCCGCACCATTTAGGTAGGTACTTACTACCACAAAAAAGCTGATAAAAAATGTGTGTGTGTTTTAGCTTTTTTAGCAACTGAATCTTGCTATCTTTCTGACCAGGAAAACGGCCACGAAGTAGATTGCCACATTTGCCACACGTTAACCATCACCCACTAGTTAGGTACACTAGTGCATTACGACACAAATTGGTGCACAACAAAACAGTGGCCGTAGTTTCGCACTCGGCGATTTGCAACTCATCTTTGCTTGGACAATCTCGCGATTGCGGTATCGATTGCCCAACCCTCGCCTAAGTAGGAGAGTGAGTGCTCAGACATAGTAAAGGGTTTGTAATCTAGTTTAACCTCATACAAATCAGTACTTAGTCTAATAAATCTAGTTTTGATGAGATTTAGTTCATGCATCCTGGGGTGCGATTTTTGAAAGTAACTGAGTGACTAAATATCATCAAAAAGGCCGCAAATCATATTTACTGGACGAGGCACTTGTATTAACATAGGAATAAGAATTTTAGTTATCAATTAGTTTCAGATGTATAGAAATTCGGAAATCGTGGAATAAACGGCAAAATCCCCTTTTTACTGACGTTTTGTCACTTAATGACTATCAAAAATCGCACTCCAGTACCCACTGCAAACTTCACAGAATAGAAAACGTGAAATCTATATGTACCTACAGAAACAGCTGAAATTAAACAATTTCAAGGAAGCCTTTACTCCAGCAATTTATGTTCAAACCATCGACATATTTTAAACATTGTAGGAAAAACAGGAATACTAGGAATGGCACGTGTTGTGTAGAAAGTTCAAAGCGGTCCGTTGACGGGCGAAGCGCAGGCACCGCAGTTATCCGTTCAATGCGGTATGCCGGAATGTTTAATAAACACACCGAACATGTGTAAACACGTGGTAGCTTGTTGGCATAAATAAACCGATGGAAAGGTGACGTGTGGCGTGTGTGTGACGTGTAAGGAAATGCATGAATGGAACGCTGCACCCTGGGGTGCGATTTTTGATAGTCATCAAGTGACTAAATGTCAGTAAAATTGCCGAAAATGCCAAATTTCCAAATTACTATGTACGTATCTGAAACTCATTGATGACAAAAAAAATTATACTTATGATATCAATAAACGTGTCTCCAGTACATCTCCTGAAAAACGGTGATTTGCCTTTGCCTTTTTGATGATATTTAGTCACTCGGTGATATAAAAAAATCGCACCCTTGCACTTCTCATCATTTTACTGATTACCGCATTGGACGGTTTCTGTTGCTCAAAATAAACAAGTCTTTTTTTGTTTACTTGTATTTTGATTTTTACTTTCCATCTGGCAACACTATACAGCTGATGTGGGTTTTTGTGTTTTCGCCTTTTATAATTAAATTATCTGCTAAGCTAGCATGACCTCAGATGTCATGCTCAATGTTGATTCCAGAATCGAGTTTTCTAAAGATCTCAACTTCTGGGACACGGGCGCCCACGGTGCGGCACAGCCACCGACCAGACGGCATTCCGACTGCGAACGTTGTTTTTCTAAGCTACTGACTGTGGACTGATCTGTGGCCCAACGATGCCAATATTTTACTAACTGTTGTAGATGCTGTGACCTATGCAGGTGATGCGTGAATATGACTGGCCACGTTGGAGCCTGTGACCTGAGGCCCAATTCTCTAAGTTATTTTAAAACTACACTGAAAGTTGAATTTCTAGTCCCTCATAAATAACAATTTAGTCTACTTTCAATTCATGGTGACCACGATTAGAGTAGGATAGTTATATATATAATTGGAAAGAGTAAAGAGAGACTCCATCTACTTATGCTAAAATTAAAGAAACAACTTTGAATCGTTCAAGTTTCGGTAACATTTCGATATAATCACATTACAGTGTTGTATTTTACGTCAGGAGAATACCATTTCTGACATTTAAGACATCGACACAAGATCGAAACATGATCCGAACTCTATTTTAACTATTTTTTAGTTAGTGAATTGGGCCTCTGATGCTTGGTTATTACCAAGCATCAGAGGCCCAATTCACTAACTAAAAAATAGTTAAAATAGAGTTCGGGGCTGGGCGATATGGAGTCAATTAGTTGAAAAGGCAGGCATGTAAGAATCGGGTTGATGATGCTAGTCAGAGTGAAGTGGTGATGGTTTGGTTTTATGTCGTGATCAGCCGTTAGATGTCCACTGTTGGATGAGGCCTCTCATCGAGGTATTTGTCATAATCACCATGCTTGGCAGACGGGTTGGTGATCGATGATCGAAGTATTGGTGTTGAGTGGTCTGATCTGTAGGGCGATTCTAAAACGATAAGTAACTAAAACAATTTTCTCTAGTAAACACAGTAAAAAACAATAAATATTGTATTTTACTGTGTTTTACTAGAGAAAACTGTTTTAGTTACTTACCACATCGAAATAAAAAACTAACGAATCCGATCGGAAACGTTTCCGACGTTTTAGAATCACCCTGCTGGTGGATGCTGATGCCCATTTACAATTATGTTCCAAAGGAAATCCTGTTGAATAAATAAGGTTTTCTAAGTCTTAAAAGTCGTCTAGCAAGCGAAGCTCCTCTCCAGGTACGGAGGATAATTGAATTAAATAACCGAACATAACCTATGTACCACTTAGGTACCATTAAATGGTGGGCCAAGCGAAAGCTAATAAATGTGCTACTACTGAAAGATCTCGAAAACCACAAAGTCAGTACTCATACACTGTTTCTGTGCCACACACAGTGGAACAAACCACAAAAATGTCCTATCACCAATGCGCCGTTTTGTTACAAAGGTTAAAACAGCTTGTTAGCACATTCCCGATTGAATAAACATGTAACATTACACTAAGAGCACCGATTTGAAGAGCACCAACACAAATCAATAAATTCAAGCGAAACACAAGAAGTCGCGACTTCGCAAAAAGAAAATGTAGAGTCGGTCCATTCTTATATATACGAACTCAGAAATATTGAGTCGGTACATTATACCATGCGAGTGCTGCAGATGTGTTTACGTAAGGCTGTATACTATGTGCACGCCTGATAACTACCTATGCGCGCGCGCGCGCCGGCTCTACATTTTACCCAACTTAAAAAAAGGAGGTTTTCAATTCGGCTGTATGTTTCTTTTTTGTATGTTTGTTACGCGATTACTCCGCCAACTCCAATGGATTGATTTTGATGATTATTTTTTTGTTTTGTAGGTCATACTTCAGAGGTGGCCCCATATTCATTTTATCTAAATTGATTCAGCGCTTTTTAAAAGAAAACGGTAAGTATTTGTTTTTTTCTAAAATTTAACTTTATTATTGCGGTGTAATGTCAGGCTACAAACAGACTACTAATTTTTGTTTCGTTGCTATGATATAATTAAATAAAACCTAAATTGGGGTTTTGTTTCATTCGTATATACTGTACTTCTTATAAATGCCGTGTAAATAATGACATGTTGTCTAACGTGTCCATCCATTCATGACATATTTGCATAAATGTTAAGTATTTATTTACGAGGAAGTAGGAAGTGCCCACGTGCCGACAGCACATTACTGACTGATATTTATTTATAGACACTAAACATTGAAGTATTACTAAGTGTTCAGTAAATACATAGGTATCATGGGTGTTACAAAGTTGAATTAGTTTCTGAAAAATAAAAAAATTCTCAAAGAATTTCCAGCAAATTTATGCTATTTTTAACCGACTTCCCAAAAAGGAGGAGGTTCTCAATTCGGTTGTATTTTTTTATTTTTTTTTTAAATGTTTGTTACCGCATATCTCCGGCGTTTATGAACCGATTTGGAAAATTCTTTTTTTATTTGAATAGATATACTTCCAGATTGCTCCCATTTTTTTCAGAATCCAGTTCTGATGATGGAATTTATGAGGAATTGAGGGAACTCCTCAAATATTGTAGGCATACTTAAGGCGATTTTGATATTTTCAGCTACAAACCAAGCATTTGCATCCAAAAAATATCATAATCCTTTCACCACTATGGTTCTTTCATCATTTTTTTTTAATCCAAATATTTAGTCGAAACATTGGCGGAAGTCGGTTTTTTAAATGAAAAGTTATTTTCATATTATAAAAACATAATTTTCATATTTAAAATCCAAATGAATAATTCATTTGGATTTTTTCATATTTTCCAATTTTTTAAATGTACTAACAAAGATCGTTCACGAGTTCTAAAGTTGTGCAAAATTTCAAGACGATAACAACAAACAAGGAAATTCATGATGGTTCAAATTAAGGTTTAAAACCATCATCATCAGCCTATAGAATTCCACTGCTGGGCATAGGCCTCCTCCTTAGAATGCCACGCCGAATCCACCGACTCCTGCTACGTTTATAATGTTTTGATATGCATGGTTTAAACCATGCGGAAGCAAATAACTATTGTAGTGAAACCAATAAAAACTGAAACAACGGAAATCCATTAGACAACAGCCACAAGAGCCACTCAAGACGTCACCTCACCACGTCACATCAGCGTTTCACTTTTCATGAGCACGAGAGGTTGTTACTTTAAATTAATTACCAACGTAACGTTTAATTACTAATTAATATGGCCAATGATGGTAATGACTGCATTGTATGGCCCCTCAATTGCAGTAGAAAATGACAATGGGGAACGCAACAATGGGGATCATTTAGGCAGCCATAGGGCTATCGAAATGTTATGAAACTTGAATAAGGGAAACTTCTTGACCTAAATTTTCCTCCTTTCAAGTTTCAAAAGATTTGGAGAGCGCCAAATTGATCACCATTGTTGCGTTCCTCATTGCCATTTGCTACCTTAATTGGGCTGGACGGGACGGATAACGTGGTGAAGTGGACTGTATTCTAAAGATGGTAGAATGGTCCGTCCGGGGAAGCAGGTAGGTACCACCAACCTGATTCTGCCACCAAGCAATCATGACAGCATTGCTACGTTACGGATCGAAGGGCAGAGTATGAATGAGACAACGAATGTTCAGACATTCGTTGGTGGCATTCACACATTAGGAACAGGTGAATGTCATGTAATACCACGATAGGTGTTGGGCAGAGGTACTGCAAGATGAGGCATAACGTCAGAACAACCCCTTTATGTTAAACGTAAAATATACATATCGTTTCATAAACTCGCGCTCTTTTCCAGAGGTATAGGCAGAGACTAGAGATTTTCACTAGCAACGACACCTCTTTTTATTTTACAAACACGAAGCAATGAAGTGTGAAGTAAAAGTGGACTGTTTTGTATACTGTATGTAATCCGCAGATGGAACCACAAATGGGCACTCCGCAGGTTCGACGACCTCAATACTCTGCTCTCGGCGCGAACTGTCTACTCGATGTAAATTCCTTTGTTCAAGACGAAAATATCGAACACGACCCGCCTCTATTGTAAGAAAATATTAGCACATTTTTCATTTCAATTTTATTTTTAGCTACTCAAGATATTTTTACGTAGAAGATCTCTACAAAGTTAGATTTTTATCCTTTTTGATAAAATTCTCGAAGTCAGGGGGCTTAGCACGGGTTTTGATAGTTTACGAAACTATATGAAGTTTCGTTTCCTTCCATACATTTACTTGTAGCGCCCCTAGCGAAAACGAGAAGAAAACTAAGGACGCTGTCAGTAAATGTATTGGATGGAAACGAAACTTAAGTATCAACAACCCGTACTTAGCACCCAGGACGACCAGATTACGGTAAGTGTATATATGACAGCATCCGAAGTCGCGTAACAAGATAAGAAATAGGTATGTCCGAAAATAAAAACGTTTGAGTGAAAGCAGAGTTGTGGCGTAACTGATTTCATGATATGTTGGTGCATCTCACGGCGACGCCCCGACGAGACGGTGACGTGTCAAAAAGTTGATAGTGTCAAACACATAGTTTCAACTTGCCTCCGGACTACCTCTACTATGCCAGCGCGAATCTGTCAAAGTCTTCCATGGGGCATACAGTCGTGAGACTAGCATGTACATATAGGTGCATCTCAAACATGCGAGCAAGATCAAACAGGCAATTATCACATGCGAGTGAAATTCCATGAGAGTCACGCGGCGAAAGCAACATGTTTCACATAGGAAAGCCTTGCTTTAACGCTTCTATCACAGGAACAGCTTCTTCCAAGTCTTGTTCTTAAACAGAAGGCAGAGTAAACTAACAACTAGAATATGAAGAAACCATCACAAAATAAAGTAGTACCATATGATTTGACTAAGTCTTAGAACTAGCACCAGATTGTAGGCCTGAGCATTGCCCGAGTCCCAGAAGAGTTATAAATATATGTATAGCAGACGATCAACATAAAAGAGGTAGAAACTACATGGGTTTGGTGAGTGTGAGTGTGTGAGTGTGTGAGAGTAAAGAGCGGGTTATTTATTATGGCTGTGTTCAGCGTGACGCCAAGGTCTCCGACACTGGTGCAATACGGGCGCCTTCGCTTTGGCAATTACTTTAATTATACAAATAGGGTAAATTACCCCTGGGCATTGGAATAATTAATGAACCGTGCCATTGGATAGTAAAACAATTGATAAGAAAGAACAAACATTTGATCATGAAAATGTACATGAAAAGTCGACGTGGCAAACAACAGTGTTATTCCACTATGAAGCAAAAGCGTTTCGCGACTATTAATTTGTGACGCGAACAAAAGCGCTATCGACAACAAAAAGCCAGATCGTGACGTAGCGTAGCCTGTAAACAATAGCGATGGAAATAACGAGGTTCTGGCTTTGCCATTGAAATATGCTCTGCCTGCCAATTATATTGTAGGCATTCATCTTTGCTTTCGGGTTAGAATCTGCTTTGGAACAAGTTTAGCTAAATGAGTACCTATGCTACCAACATTACATTCCCCAAGGAGAAACATTACTAAATTGTCGAGTAAAGCTAGTCCAACAACAAAGAAAGAATTTGTGAAATTTTAGGGTCAGTTTTACGGTGGCCGGAACATCTCTGGCCCGAACTCTTGATGTATGAGATGATTACTTTCCTTAATCTGTAAAATAAAACTATGTATATTCAGGGATATCTGACATTATTGCTCTTTTGGCAGTGTACTATGGAGTACTTGTTTACTAAATGTATTCCAAAGCAAAGTAGATTCTAGCCCGTAAGCAAAGATGTATTCTAGAAAAGAACTAATTGGCTGTGTAAAAATAAATGTCACACGAGTATTGGAATAATTTAAAAACAAGCACAAAATATTGGTATAACTACAGATCTCGGAAGTATTAAGTCAATCAAAAAACCTGCATTGAACATTGATCTTTATCATGTGCAATTTAAAACACGCAATAAGTTGGAGCCAGTGTGGTCATCGATCGTGTCCGTTCACCTCCACGCGCCATACGTAGTACAATTCCTCGTGTCGATGATGCTAATAAAGCGGCCAATTTGAATAATAACAATTCATTTATACTTTTTATATCAACATATTTTTATAAATACATTTTTTATGATCTACACTTGAAAACTTGCCTTGAACCAACTGCGCACCTATCCCAAATTAAAATTAACTTACATTACTATAGTTTAGGTAGGTAGGTATTTACAGCAAGTCCAACTGTAAAATACTAATTTTTTACCCTATGTAATGAATAATATAATGATACGTCATTCTATGCTCAACGAAGTTCTCTACGGCCAAACCCCGACAATGCTGTGCCACCCTATTACTCTTGTTCTGTAATCGAACTGCGGTTGTTCCATTAGTGTTTAGTTAGTGCATCAGATGTGCACGAGCCAGGACATTAGCGCTCACGCGGCAATTGGCGAGCGGAGATGGACCTCCGCATTCCACCACTCCCCCCTTTAACTGGCGACTTCCCACTGCCACATATTAGCTTGCAGTACAGCCGCTAATCGATAGAACTCTATCAACTAAATTTTGTCTCTGGGTTTTGTTAATTTGGATAACTGTAATCAGTATGTAATACAGAATAAGCGTGCTGTTCTAGATTAACTAACTTGCTTGCTTGCAACTTACTTTGGTTGGATATCACCATGGAGCTCAGAAAGTTGTCATATTGCTATTAGTAGCGGTTTTATTGCATGAAGATTCAAATTATTGAAATATGCAGTAACCACACAACCATTATTAGTTCGACAGGATCTATTAAGAACTGCTTTACTAATTGGTATAAGCCAATAAATTTAATAAAATTTATATTGCTAGATCTAGATACTATTGCCAAGCAATTTAGCAAACTGTAATATCCGATTCAATATTTTATGCAAAGTAAAACAAACTTTTTACATTACACTATAATTTATAAAAATAATGAACCTAGTAATAGTTATAATGGAATGGGTCACAAAAGTGTTGTTCGCATCAAAGCGACTGTACAAACAAGTCTCAAAGGTGTCGGAAGACCAGGATATGACAGGCCATGTAATTTCACAAACGTGGGCGTACAAAAATATTGATGGTAGGAATGACGAATTGTCTTTGTTAAACGTTTCCTAACTAACATTATGAAAGAATAATGAATGATTATGTCAAAGGGAATCGACCTACATCGATTGACAGGAATGGAGATGAGACAAAGCGGATTAATTAGGCACGGATCATAGCGTGGGAAAATGCTCTCCCAAACAAGCTACGAGTATCTCTGTCAGAGCTATCACAGACAGATTCGTGGGAATGAAAAGAATAGAGACGCAACATGTTTTGAGTTTTACTAAACTAACTTTCGTGACTTTCGGCCTAAGAATAGAGTAGACCCCTTTTTCTCCTCACGTCGATGTCGTACAAGCCGACTAAGGGATTACACCAGGGGATGGGCAGCAGCATCCATCTGAGTAACTAATACTGCGTTCACTAATCCACCACCCAAGCGTGGTGATTATGGCAAATCCCCACATTATATTCAATGGGGGACGCTTCGTCCAGCAATGGTCGTAAAAAGGCTCATAAAGAAAGAAGAAAGAACTTCCGTGATGTACTATTCATTTTGTAACACAGGAAATTTTCCCGTGCCGACATGTTGTTATGCACTAACGAAAGGACCAAGGATCCTAAGGTGGAATACCCTCGATTAGGATCGAAACCTGTTGGTGCATCCACCAACATATCAGTACTTCTACTTACGTGAAAATTTCCCGTGTTACAAAATGAATGTTTTGAATTTCAACAGTTAATCGACACGGTAGGAACCTCGGAACTTTGTTACCGATTACTTTGTGTAAACGCCTTTGTGCGAATGGTTTCACAAAAGAAATGAGTCGAACAACACAAAATTGTATGATACAACGAACATTTAATAATTACACGAGTATTTGACATTTAGGTGAGTGAGCCAACAGCCAAGACAGGCGATCATAAAAGTAATAAATGCAATAAGTCAAAGGGTTAATTTGTGCGTTTTACGAGAGAACGGTAACCCCCGAGGCCGTAAAGCCTGTGAGAACGAATCACAAAGTCAATTCGGGGTGGGGTTCATTTCATGCTCAATATCACGCGGTTTCAGCTACAATGGAACGTTTTCCCAGTTCGACAATAAAACTGAATTGCCATCGGGAAAGTCGGTGAATTAAGAATTAAGATTGAAATGCCTGCAAGTTATTCATTCGCCTCTTGAGGACAATGATTCTCTTGATAATCTTTAGATGCCAAAACTATCTTCTAGACTAATTCATAGTATGTACCTTCATAGTACCTATTCAGTGCGTTATGTGCCGTGGTGTTCCCGGCCTATGAATAGACCCCTCCTTCTCCTCCCGTGGATGTCGTAAGAGCCGACTAAGAGATTACATCAGGGGATGGGCAGCAGTATTCATCCGAGTACTTAACACCAATACTGCTATCACCAATCCGTTTGCCAAGCGTGGTGATTATGGCAAATCCCCCATTGTATTCAATGGGGGAGGCTTCGTCCAGCAGTGGACGTAACCAGGCTAATAAAGAAAAGAAAAAAGAACCTCAACGAGTAACACCCAGGCCATAGTGTTACTCGATAGGAAAAAAATAACAAAAAAAAACCCTCCCCTATTCCATGGTAAATCCTTCCGTTTGCACTACAAGGATAACATGACAGCTCGTGTGTATGAGAGCGTTACATGAATGGTTTCAGCTCATAACTGTTTTTTTTGTTTAAGACGTGGTTTTCATTCTTTTATTGTATGATTTATCTTTATTCTACAAACAGTTCAGTTGCGTCAATTGGAGCACTACGGTTAAATAATTAACAATTATTGTTGCTTGTTTGGTAATATTACGATGAAGTATCGGCAATTCTAGGACGGTTATATAAAACTAAATCGTAATTGGCGGCGCTTAGGTTTAAATTATATGCAACGATTACAGCTAGGTTGATGAAGAAACGCAGTGACCACCACAATACAATCGAGATGCTGATTTATTCATCCGGAGCCGGAGATTTATCTCCTATCTCGAGACATCCATTTTAAGGGTTCCCAATTCCCGCCCGACAAGGAAACCTTATAGTTTTTATGAAATTAGTACCTGGGTAACCGAGCTTTGTTTGGAAAACTCGGAAAAACGCGTTTTCCCAAAGATGCGACCTAGCTAGATCGATTTTTGGCCCTTAAATACTTTCCCTACTTCAAGCAAATTTCATCAAAATTGTTAGAGCCGTTTTCGAGATCTCAATATATACATATAAAATAAATATTGTTCGTTTAATAGCATTAGATACAGACAGTTCTCAAAGCGAATAAAACGGCATACCTAAGTACATTTGTAAAAACGTGACAAATATAATCCAGATTTTCTAAGCTAAAAACACTTATCAGCGCAAGAATGGTGGATTATTGCACAGTTCCCGCTCACTCTCACAAGTCGAGAGTAGATTTGCCCCAGCATTGGAAGGAAAATAAAGTAGATCGTCCTCAATAAAAAGTAATAGAACAGTTAAAATGTAATAAGTAACAAAATAACATCAGAGTACCTAACTAGGTATTTGTTTGACAATTTGTATTCTCTTTGTTTGACGTACTTAACTAAAGTGTTCCTTGTGATCCTACGGTGGAAATAAATGAAATGAAACATCATCATAAGACTCACCTGGTAGAGTGTTCCGTAAAATTGCCACCGTCCAATAGCCGGATTTTCGCAAAGAGCACGGCCGACACGAACGGCACCTCCGTGAGCTCCTCCAAGCAGGTCTGCACCTCAAACTTATACCGCTTCTTCTTAGTCATGAAGGCCATGGCGCCAACATCGGGCCGGACCGACCTGCCGCCACGCGCCACTCAGGTATATCAACCGACACTACACTAACGCAACACTGCACTGCACTTCACTTGAACGCAAAGCGTTAAACACTTGGAAATGTTCAAAACTAAATGGAGTAAATCGTTGCAGCGATTATTTTGGCATCAGCGAGTCTCTCCGACAGCGGGCGGAGCGCATTGCTGCCGATGTCATTAGCCTGGAAACGGAATGGTTTTGAACATTACGATAAAGCAAAAAACATACCTATTTCATAATAACTATTTGGGAACAATAAACGTTCAGATATAGAATTACCTAATTGCACAATACATATATTGCAGGCGTCATAAATTATTGTATCTGCGCATGAAAGTACATATAGCTTCTGCGATGCCAAGGACAATTCCACCATACTGGTTTTTTCACCATCTGTCGCAAGGTAATTTTCAGGGCGACCGTATCTCAAATCAAACTTGTCACTGACCGAACGTGACCAAAAAAGAACTAGTAATACGACGAACGAGCGAATAAAGTGGAGGATGAACTGGATAATGTATTGGATGGGAATAACATGCAAATAAACAACATCTGGTGCGGCAATTTCAATATTTGATACCTACGATAATTCTCATCATCATCATCATCATCATCATTATGTAATCATCATAATCATCGTTCTGTTGAAGTCCACTGCTCGACATAGGCCTCTCCCCTAAAATGCCACGACTTCTCTTATGTTAACATAATTAGAGGTTTACCAAAAAGATGTGTAAGTCTGCGTGCTTCTGAATTTTAGTAAAACTGGCACAGCCTTTTCGAGTGTATTCAGGCATTTTTCGAAATCTAAATATATTTTTATGATGACATGACATTTCACTTGCTATTAACGAATCAACTGAATCCTTATAATGAACCCTTTATATTCAAAGGTTATACAAACCCTGTTAAGTGTTACCATATTCCTAAGGGCGGGTGTTCAAACAGAGATAACACCTGAATAGGGGATGATCTACTAAACCAATTAGTTCAGACAAATGCGATCATATCTATGAGCCCTGTCGAATTCCTAACAATTTTTTCACAAATTTTCCAGAAAGGTACTCAGATAAAAGATAAACAAACTTCTTATGATTTACTTATTTGCAATACAAACGTACTCAAATTTCTGAAGGACGTTTAAAATGCGATTGTAATGTTGATAGAGGAGTTAAGTTATCAGTTAAGCATCTTAGGTTTGTGACGTCAGACGACTCTTACAATAGTGTGTTTTGGGTGGTGTTGGTTACATCAGTGCCAGCTTGCCGTAAAGCTGCGGCCCATAAAGGGTAAATACAAGCAAGGTGTGACTAATAATGCCAGATAAGAATAAAATAATTGTGGCAGATGTAATTGCATTGGCTGTTGGTGTAGTTTTTAGTAAGGTCCTGTTTACTACACTGATTAGCAACATTCCTGTTATACCACTATTGAAAAAGAACTGCTGAACGCGCCAGTCCTAATATTAACAAATTATTCGATTAGATAATATTAGTTCTACAAAATATGGTAAAAGTTACTCACATGTTTGCCAAGAGCTGGTAGTCTTAGCGTGGAACATTGCCAGCTCAAATCCACCGCAACGTGAACATAGCCTGGAACAAACAGAAAATAATATAGGTAAATAAAAGACTACATCTGACAACACTATTGGAATGATAAAGAACGGTGTGAATCTCGGTAAATCTTCTAGATATGTCGTCCACAGAACAGAGAATACTGAATCTATGTCGTCATTACCATCAGTCAGTTGACTTTTACTGCTGGATATAGACCTCACTCTTAGAATGGAACGGTCTTTAGCAGCCTTCATCCACCGACTTCCAGCGAGATACAACGTCACTTACCGGAAACTTAGATTGTGGTGAAACGTAGCTGTAATCTATTTTCCCTCCACACCACACTACCCTTATACCGGTGGTACGAGGGACCACTTCCTCGATTATCTTTTGCATCTTATTATATCGTGTAGGATGCACTAATCATCTCGATTATTAGTCTGAATTAGTAAATTCAATAGATTATGCGATAATTGGCATAATCTATTGGATATTTTGATTCAACCTTCGCGTGCTCCGTAATAATTATCATAATGGATGGCCCAATTCAGAATGGCGCGCCAGATATTTTGTCGGCTGGAGGGAGTAGTTGGGCCAAACCAGGAAATAATGACAAGATCCTAGCTAGGGGAGAACTATTGAATTATAATCTTTAGGCTTCGCGTGTTCGCGATTCGATCATTATAAATGGCCAGAACTAGTTGTTAGTGAATGAAAACCAGTGCGCGCCAAATCAACTGGAGAGTTCTGTGCAAACTAGGAAATACTCCTAACACTATTGGGAGCACTGTTTAAAATATTAAAATAGCCTGAAGGAAATAAAACTAACGAGAAGTCCGCTAAAGAAATAGGTGCAAATCAGAAAAATATGTAAGTACTGAGAAGACAAGTTAGGGCAAACTACTTGGAAATTTGAATTTCCTCAATGAAAAAAATTTCAATTTGAATGTATCATATGATATGATATGTATGTAACTTGCGATTCCTAACAAAAAAGATGTTGCAATTATTTCAAGTCATCACTTTATTTTCGCTGATCGTAACTAGATCACGCCATATTTGTTTCGACATCAGCAGCAGCAGTGGATAGACAACCGCACTATAGGCATCGAGCTTACGAATATACTGCACTAGCAATCTATTAATATACTAGCACGTACCTAGAGTACCTATTACGGATAGTACAATTTAAAATACTGTTTATAAAGGTAATCTGTTTCAGTCTTGTACTTGCGATGGATTGCGAACTTGAGAGCTGACTGGCAGCACGCCAGAAGCCGAACAGATTCGGTAGCTCACCTTGAAATTTTAGCGTGGAAATTGCTAAGGGAACGCCCATAGGGCCCCATCTCGTTGTTGGCTTTGATAAACACGCTAAAGCACATATCATTGTTAGTCATCCTTATCATTTACCAGTTAATCGTACTAGCAGTGCAAGTTCTTAGGACTCGAATCGATAAATTTGACATTCAAATTCGACAAAACGGGACTATTACCTCTACATAGTCCCGTTTTATCGAATTTTAATGTCAAATTTATCGAATCGAGTCCTACGTGCTTGCAGCCAAGGTATGCTCCAACTTCTACCCAGGAATACTATCAACTACCGAGAATGCAACTCAGAAATTCTAGTTCTAGTTTTTTTAGCAGGTAGCATGATTTTTGCCCAGCCGGTATCCAGCCAGCACAGCTGGCCAGCTCGTACACTAGGCTGAACAGTTCAGTTCAGTGCAGTTACTGCTGTGTTGCTGCATAAGTGTGCGGTTGAACTTGTATTTACTCATAAGGACGAACAAAAATAAATACAGAAACAGACACTTGTTCTAGCTATCTTTTCATGGATCTGTGTAGGTGAATGCAGCCCTGCGACTGCGACACGTGGTGACACCCAGTGAACGCGGATCCGCGTGGCACTCATTAGCGAGCAATTTGGCGCGATGACATTAGCATGTTATCGCGCGGTGCCGTCGTCGTCGTGTCGTGTCGCGCCGCGGCCAAGCGACCTACTGCTGCCTGATAGCGAGCCACTCGAACCACCTTTTGGTTAAAAATTGCATGTTTATAGTGTTTGTTACTGTATAACGTTGCTTTTTGTTTGTCTTTATGACAGCAATTTCAAGCTCGGAAGCACATATTATGACCCAGTTCCGGGGTCTGACCATGTGTTCAGAATGGGCTGCGTAACCATACTTCACAAGTCATCATCGTGCATCACTTCACCAACCTTATAAGGATAACGCATCTCAGTAACTATCGAGGATAAAAGTATTTAAATGCAAATCACGCATGCCAAGCACAGATTTTCCCTGCTCATCATCATTACACTAACAACATAATATAGGTAATTATGTATTTTTTCTAACCAAATCGATAATATTACCCCCCACACAAATTAAATATAACCGACGTCCTCAATTTAATTTCCGTCGCACCATTTTATTTTATTATTGGCTTATCGTTTTCCAATTTTATCTAAAAGGCTGCTTAGCGACAGGCCCGTATTCGCCGGGTGATACGTAGCCTGTAGGTATAATAGGAAGGCAAAACACGACACACGTTCTTCGTCCACATTTAGGTAATTGCTGCGTTCCACTCGGTGAGCAGACACGCTCGACTGGGTCCACCCAGGAGTGAACGATCAATCCGTCAGACGCGGTTACCGTCGCCCATCGATTTTACACGCAGACACCTTTAGACGGTCAAGCTTGTTGCCCAATTTGTTACTGAAAATACCATTTTACTCTCATATGCAAAATTCCAGCCAGTTTTAAAACAAGAATATGCAGAA
The DNA here is from genome assembly GCA_951392215.1 of Epirrita christyi. NCBI lineage: Eukaryota > Metazoa > Arthropoda > Insecta > Lepidoptera > Geometridae > Epirrita > Epirrita christyi. The sequence goes on from OX595837.1 coordinate 682,823, forward strand.
ACTGACAATATTGTAAACTATGTTAGGAAGCAACACACCCATTATCATCATCTGATCCACCTGCCAGCATCAGCGATGACGCAATCTCCAGCGAAGCGTGCACTGAAGATAATCGATCTCATCTCTCGTGACGTGCTCTACCGAGACGAGGCAAAAACTACGTGACTTGATGGATGAAATCACTTAGGACTGTAAGCTTAAGAAGTTAATGTAAGTTCCTTATAATGCATACATAACACACCCACTATCAGCATCTGGTTCTCCTACCATGCATTAGCAATAACGCAAACTCCAGAAAACTCTGACGCGCCAATTCTATTGGCTGAAAATGTGGGATGCCTGTTGACGGCGCTGATTGTCCAGTTTTGCGTAGTTACCTATCATAACATAACATAAACAGTAAACACCCAACAGTCACATACATAGTCCAGACACTAGGATTCCCTGTGTCGTGGTTATCATGAACTACGAGTACTATGGTACCACTACACCCAGACCCGGAACAAATATTTGCAGATCATGCAAACATTTGTCCCGCAGCTTAGCTTAGCTGTAACTAGCTAGAGTGAATTTTCTAGACGTTGTGCTACGTTGTTCTTTGTTTTGCAGAGATACACCATAAATATTATGACTTGATGGATTATCCACTTAGGGACTCTTCAAGCCGAGTCGGCAAAATGTTTATTTTGGAATTTAGATTAGTTCATACAGCCTTAATTCTTGGTCAGCTATATATCTGATCCCATTGAAGTTCACTTCAAAACACTTTTATTAACTCAGGATATTCGTGTTCAAATGCGGTGAGAGGGACAACCATTGTCTCGATTCACAAGAAGGTATTCGGCAGGTTTTTGAATAGATATTCATTGATCCTTCTGTCTTTTATAGCTTGGATGAGTTGGTTGAACGTAGTAACTTGCATACCCAAGGGGCACACAATGTATTATATTCGACGACCCTATACGTAGAGCAACCCTTGCTGATATCCCCTTGTACGATGAAGGGTGGATTCCCTCCTGCGTGTTTATGTAATACCACCGTATGAAGTTACGCATGATCGGTCTAGCGTACCAGTCGCAAGGTTTAACCGACATACCCACCTAATAAAGACGATTGTATGTCACACGTTTGGAAAATGTTTGTGGCTTTGAACTATACAAGATCATAAAAACAGTAATCAAACAGTGTGACTGTGACCAACCATTGGCAAATTACAATCACGCAAACTGCCAGAAAACAGTTCTGACGGCGATAAAAAATAACCGCACGAGAGCATGTCAGATCGGAGCATACCGATTTGGAATCTGAAATCGATTAGGAGAAAAGATACTCCAAGATAAAGTGGTCAACTGGTACCGAATAGAGTTGTAGCTGGCGGAATCAACAAAATAGAAAGCTTTTTCGTGCATATCAGTTTTCTTTATTTTCAATACGAAATTATTATTACACGACACACGACACGAGTAACGATCGTCCTCTTTTTCCCATTCCCAGATTCCAATTCCTATCAGCGTGTTTTTCCATTGAGACTCGTAAAGGAAATCGCACACAATAGCCCTGTCCTATATTCGTTTTATTGACGCCCCAATAAATGACTGGAATTTACGATTTCCAGTTTCATTAGGTGTGAAACGATCTCTTGTTCGGTAGATAGCTGCAAAACAATAATACCTAAATCATCATCATCATCGGAAGCTTTAAGACGTCCAATGCTGGGCAAGGCCTCCCTCAAAAAAAAAGCTAAATAAAAGCTTTTAAATAAATATTTGCAGGTTTAATGGAGTGTAGGGGAGCGAGCCCACGAACATAGCCTAAATACGGCAATAAGTTTGGGTTTACAATAACATTATTATATCCATAAATAGTGGAACAACTGCGACTGGTCCACGTAGAGTTTTTTCATACAAACTTCAATACCCCCAGCACTCGCTAAGGCACCCCAAGACCATAAAAAGAATTCTGCCCTTCAATTGTCAGATCTTTAGGGCTTACGGTTTAGGCTGTGCGGTGATTGAAAGTCAGTCAGTGAGTCCGTCACGCATCGATTTTATATGTACAATTGCATAGATAACAATGACAGATTACAAACAAAAGCAAAACCAAATGCTGTAATTTCGTAGTTCCATCTTCGAAAGTGGCCCTTTTTCAAATTTGATTTTTTTATTATATAACTTTACAATAACTAAGAAGTTTTAATACCTTCATTTAAGGAGTATTACATTGTCTATTAAATACAATTTATTGCATTAATCTATCATTTTTAGTTTCCGAGATTTTTAACATTCTTTAGTGACCCGGATTCATTGCTCTCGAGTGTAGCTTATACATCAGAATAACACATAGGCTACAATTTATAAAGATATTGTGTGAATTGTCCATAATATGACGATAAGTGTCGAGTAAGTAAAAAAAAATCTACCATCTGCGAGCTATTCTGGCGTGCGCTAACCAAACCCTCTAGAGTTACACATATGTAATGTGATGGAAATGTTTATCTTAAATAGAGTCCTACAAAAAAGCCCGCTACAGTATATATCTATATCTTATGTGTAAGCCATTATGGCCAAAATAATGAACCATAACTACAATAAAATAAGCTACTCGAAATACTAATCCTGCGCAGACGAAGTCGCGGGCACCAGCTAGTAAATAATATTTTTTAATCTTTCGCGATCAGAACACTTATATTTATTACATATTTATCGCGTGTTACCTTATACATAGTTTATTATTCCCGACGTCGAAATGCGTCAAATGCAATCGTGGTCCAATGCGGCCAGTGCACTGCACTTCACAAGCCATAAAATAGTTTGGATATTTTCCCAATTGCAACCACATTCATGAGAATGTCAATGCGGACGTGAAAAGCGACTGGTCAGTGCGGTCAGGGTGAAAGTGACGAGGAAGCGATCTTACAGATCCATCCGAGTGGGACGAGGAAGCCGCAAGCCACTCATATCGTAAAGACATGGACGGTACTGAAGTCTAAAGTGCTGATATTGGTATCTTGTGATAAAGATGGCATACTCTTCATAAAGACAGCCAGCGCTTAGAATTTAAACATTTACGATAAAACCATAAGACGAGGACTTATCTCAAAAGTATTGTAATTTGAACGCCAAGTGCGTCGTGACGAGATTAAATAATGAGATGCAAAAATTGTATAATATGTAGAACAATATACTAATAATAGCTGTAAGCAAACAGAATTTTGAAAGTCTAGTTTTAAAAAAAAAACTCGCTAATGACCACCCCAAAAAAGCTTTGGCATTAAAATGCTCTTAATTTTGGACGGCAACAACATATTTATTTATACGAATTGAATAGTTAGACTTGTATTTTAAAGTTCTAACCGCATATTTTGATCTATGATTTGTATTTTTGGATTAATTAAAAAAAAACTCAAAATAAATACAGTCTGAAGTGCAAAACAGTTTCATCGTCAAATATATCACATGCGATTATCAACTTTAAGCAAAGCCGTTTGGATATTTGCATTTTAGGATTATACTGCGCCTTAAAAGGAAGGAACTTTACGTAAGCTAGGCATATCCTTTAAAACCTCTTGAAATTAGTTGGAATATTTTGCACAAAGCGATAGCGATACGATAGTAAATGTTAAATAAATTACAAAGATTTCAAGCTACCCCGATCTCATTGCCCAATTAACAGTTGCGGTCGTCTCACTGGCGTCTTGGTAACGTTAATGCACTTATTGGCATCTCGCGTTTAAGGTAATTCGATCATAAGGGTAGTCAGCCTGTGGTACATCACGAATCGATAACGTTAGTTATCGGTGCTACCCCACTAGAGTGGCGACCACAAACCGGGAGACGCAGTAGGATGGCTCCCCACTCGATAGGTAGACCAGTCGTGGAGGTCAGTGGATGAAGGCGGGTCAAGACCCCTTTTTGAAGAGGCCTTTACCCAGCAGTAGACCACGCTGATGAGTTTATTGAAATTTTAATGTATGACCGCATCCAACTAATGTAATTTACAAACACTAAACAGCTATTACCGTTCCATAACAACAAAAACTGGGCGTAAACAATGCGGTTTCCATTGCCGAAGCGCCTATTCATACAGTAGGTAGCTAAACTGACAATATGCTGAATTGCTGAGATCATTTGCTCTTGCTCAAATCAAAGCATCATGAAAATGTTTGGAATGATCTTCATTCATACACACTGGACAATGGTCAAGCCACTTTGAAACGAAAAAAAACACATCACCAGTCAGGAGAACTGACGTGAAATTGGACTGACAACAGTCCTGCCTGAAATAAGCGATTGAGGAACAAACAAACACGCACTTCCGCATTTATGGTATTTAAGTTGCATTTTTAATAATTGAGTCATCATCATCATCAACAGTCTATAGTCGACCAGTACTGGAAGAGGCCTCCCCATAAGATACAACACAATAACCACGCTCGACAGGCGGATTGGTGATCGCAGTATCGGCGTTGAGTGCTCAGCTGGATGCTGCTGCCCATTCTCTGGTGTAATACCTTTAGTTGGCTTTTAATACATCCACGGGAGGAGATAGAAGAGTCTATTCTTAGGTCGGACACGACGACAATAATTAAGTTGGTGCCCACTTTTACTTAATTAGTAAAAAAGGTTAGAAAAGTAAATCGATGGTTGGACAACAACAGCGCAAAAAAAAACAATTAATTAGAAGACCAAGGTGATAATGAACCATACACAAAACTGTTCCGTTTGAATACAATGCAATTAAAAACTCACTTTAATGCTTACTGCGTATCTTTAATAATACCATAACTATTTGCACTGATAGAGAAGTAAATAACTGTCATGTGACGCGGAAGCCTGATAAGTTAAATGCTAATACGATTAGGGAATGATAGAAACACACCATAAATGATATCAAGTCAATGATACTAGTTATTAGAGAAGGAACTATGAAATATTATACATTTATGAGACAGTGACAAACTTAAATGTATATGTATGAGACAGTGCTAGTTAATTTGATAATATCAGCTGCGAACCCAATAAAGTTCATGATAACATTTCCAATGGAAATACTGATCACAGGCAGTTGGTCTGTAAGATAAACTACTTAATCTATTTTTGAAGATTCACGTTTACAAAACATCTTACAACACCGATTAGTTGGCATATTATGTGAATTAATATTTAAAATTAACATAAACGCATATAAATAATTTAATCTTGCGTCAGTTAGAGTAATACTAATCCATATACAAAAAGGGATTTCAAAACATACAAAAAGACGTTTAAAACAAATATTAACATATGTATTAATATATTTCGTTTATTTTTCAAGTTATATATGGAGAGAGAGAAAAATAAGATTAAATAATAGCCAATTTACGAACATGAGTTCCGACATGGTTCTAAGTTCTAACGCAGAGCTGGCAAATCGCAATATCAATGCTGCGTTTGGAGAGAATACGACTAACTAACGCACTGTACTAGTGGAAGCGTCGACTTGAAGAAGAACCACGAGGCCAGGGTTGCGATTTTTGAATAACTTGACTTGACTGATGAGTGACTAAATATCATGAGAAATACCGCAAATCACCGTTTTCCAGGAGATGTACTGGAGAAGGCACTTGTATTGATATTATAGGTATAAGGATTTTAGTCATCAATGAGTTTCAATATACAGAAATTTGATAATCGGGGATTAACGTCAATTTTACTGACGTTTAGTCACTCGATGACATTAAAAAATCGCACCCCTGGCACTAAAAATTAAAAGTAATGATGGAAGCCGATCATTAACAAACAACCAAGGGATTAGCGTCATGGTTTGAAGTTAGTTTACCCACGATTAGTAAAATAAAAACTCGAGAAATGGATGTGCCTTATGAATTACCTGATGTGCATAAGAAATAAAGGATTTTTGAATAGAATTGTGACGTGTGATGAAAAATGGATTTTATACGGTAATCGCAACCGAAAAACGCAATAGCTGAACCCAAGTCAAAAACCGGAACAATGCCCGAAAGCGAAGCTTAACCATAGAAAAAGTTATGGTAGCTGTTTGGTGGTGACTTCATGTTGTAATTCACTATCTATCTATCTATCTATCAATAACAGCAGATGTATATAGTAAGAACTTCGAACGATGATGGCGAAACTCTCAGAGAAACAACCCCGACTCGTCAATCGATCATCGTTATTATTGCTCCATGATAACGCAAGACCAAGAAATGCAAGAAGAGCAGTGTAAGCTCGACAAACAGTTTTAATATTACAAGACCTACAGCTAAAAACCATAAGTCACCCTGCGTATTGCCAGACCTAGCCCGAACCGATTAGTATTATATCCGCAATTTGGTCAATTTCCTGCAAGGAAAAACAAATTCTCAGGTAGCGGTAAAAATGCCTTGATAGACTTTGTAGAGTCCCAGAGTTCTATGGGAAAGGCATAAATGTTCTTCTTTCAAAATGGCAGAAATGTATAGATAATGAGGGTAAATACGTCGATAAAATAATAACATATTTTCGTAGAAAAAAAAGGTGTTTGTATTTTTCAAACGGCAATTTCATACATGTTTGGGACATTTACGACTGTAGTACAATGTGATAAGATTCAGATTAGTCAATACACATACACAGACGTATAACAATAAGAAGGTATACCTAGATTAGATAGTAAGCAGAAGACGGCCAGTCTAGGCCAGTGCTAGAGCGGGGAGAAGTGACAAGTTCATTGACACGACCGGGACGGATGCTGCCAACAACTCGACCACTATAATGTATTCAAAGGTTCTAAGAACTCTAGGCTCTGTAGGATCTGATCTGAAATTCACGATCTCTTTTAAATTGATGATATCCTGAAGGTTAACGCTCGCCCGAGAAAAAAACGAAACGAAATAAAAATGCGGAGATTCAGACGGCCTTTGTGACAATGTGGGTTTAATATGCTTGAAATTGTAAATGTAGAAGACTACAATTTTACGGTACAAGAATACAATATTTTAAATACAGGAAACGAAATTACCGAATATATAATAAATATATTACAATCATTCAATTAGTTATGGTTGGTAAAAGATCTCCTTACCTAGCAACAGAAAACTGCAAAATGTATTTGCTGCTTCATCAACAACCGTTGTAAAGCAAGACAAATTAACCATGATTGATATCTTGTTCTACATGTTCTAGAATACGTGGCGCGATGTATGCTAGGTACTCGATTGTATGGCCGTCCGATTGGGGTCAAACGCCAGGGTCAGCCGTCAGCCCAAACAGCCGGCCGCGTCGCGTAACGGTCGTTGTGCATGCCATCTCCAGATTTGCAAGTGAGCTCAAATCTATACCAGTTACATTATGTGTATGTATACCTAACTTAACTACATATTCAATTCAATTTGTAACTTATATGATAGCAAAACTGAATATTGTACATCAACGTAATGTAATAGGGACGTACGATAGATTCAAAATAATAGTAGGATATAATGAACTGAAAAATCAAAATTACTATCTAACTATTCTCATAAAACGGTGAAACAAACTAACCACACAAGATAATGAAAACAACACAGAGCACGTATGCAAACATAAGGACGGAGGCGTCGACGAAGACAAATCAACGGGCAGACGATAAGGGTTCAAGTTACCCATACCTTTAATATATTATATTGAAAATGAAATCACAAGGATCAAGACGATTCAAAATGATCCTTGTGATTTCAATGAATAAAATACTTTTGGGGATATGAAGTAAATCCTGCATAAAGGTCACGACCCTCAGCAGTGAGGATATCGACGCAAGGAGGAGGATAAAGTAAATACGCATCCCACCCAAGGACACTGGAGGAAGTCATACAAGACAAACCCAATAATTTGACAAACCTATGAGTCGACTTTTAAAAGCTTTTAGACGTAGGGAACCGACAAGCTACGCTTAGTGAATAGTGACGCCTAAAACTTGATATATCAGTGACTTACGTAAAATGAAGCAAAAATTCCTAAAATTTGAATGTAGTAGTTGCAACTACTATTACATGTAATGCTACATATTATTATAACCATGAGAATAAGGTGTTTGTCCACTGCAATGGTGATGTATTACGAACGTCACTTGTGTTCACTGTGTCACACAAAACGAATAGCTCACTCACAATGACTGGGACTGGGATGAATGAAACGTAATTTTGCCACAATTTCCTTACAGCTGTTTAACCTTTAATCCATTTTAAAGGCACGTCATTTTAATAAATCATTGGACAAAGTTTTACGTTTATAGCTCATGCACGACGCACAAGTTTATTAATACAATGATAGCTGAGATACGAGAACGTCAGGGAATCCCTTTGTCAGTAAAATATTTGATGCACTCCTTTAGCCGCACAAAGCGTGTTTCGGAATTCCCAAAGCTCACGTACCAGCGTGCTAGTCTTCATTTACAAATACGCTTACGTCAGCTGATTATGTGTGTTTTATAAACCCAAACTATGTGATCTTGTAACATATCAGTCTCTGCAGAGCAAGCCGCGACCGTATTCGACGAATTTCATCAAAACTTCATAGTTACAACTTTACAACATCTGACCTTTCTATGGAAATTTTACATTATAGCAACAATCATAGTCATAATAACATGACTGACGACTAATAATTTATTGTGTTTAGCGTTCCAAACAATTAGCACGCATTGAGTCAGTGACTTTGACCGCGCGTCTGTCATCTGCACAATGGCAAGGCCATTACTCATTTGTTCTACACGGTTTCCCCTCGATTTTTTGGTATATACGCGTTTTAATAAGGAACTCGGTGGAGTTGAATAGGAATACCGCTAGTGGAAATAGTGTAAAAACATGTCGCGAGTCATTTAGCCGTCGATTTCGAAATAATCGTTTCCAATGTGTTCGCATTCGAAGCGCTAAATTACGTTTGTTGACAAACGAAACAGACAACAAGCGCACATTGATCATATTTAATCGGCTCTTGTTTCTGACAATGGGTATTTGCAGTTTACTCAAGTGTCTGGTGAACAATACAGAACTAGTTAACAACAAGTCAAACCTACACTTGATGATTACACGTGAGCAGAAAATTGAAGGTTGAAGTCTCGCGACGAACTCGATTCATCGGGTTTGAAGCGGTAATCTCCAGATCATTATTTAACATCACGAGTTCAAAGGGAACTGACTGACTGAGCGATCTCAAACAGACTGCTGATTTGCTTCGCGTACTTTGATCTATTCTTCTTCATCTGGACATTTTAAAATAAGACGTAGTCGTAGAGCAAGCTTGTTTACAACGCGCACCATAACCAGGCTTTGAATCAAAGAGTTAATTTAAATTGTTGATAACCAAAGCTATACTATTTTAATGTGACCATCAACTCTACACGTGGGGTTCAAAAGTGCAGTGAACACCTTAATCGTCACGTGACTGTGTATGAAGAGACCACAGAATAACGTTCGTCCGATTGCATTGTCAGTTCGTCACAGTTGACGATGATAAAATATGTAAAACCAAACACTTTGTTTTTGAGTGGTACAAGTTTTACATGTGTTTCTAATTGTTTGTTGTTCTTTCTATGTGTGTAGTTTGGTTCTTGAATAGATTATGGGGTCACGTGTTTCTTGAGAGGATACAATCGAACTACCACAATAAGAGGATGCTATTCTGGTAATGACATACACAACATCTACGACATGTAGATAGCTAATGCAACTATTATGCAATCAAAGAAGTAAATATCTTGGTAAAAAAATATATATTTTCTTTGCTCGTGAGAGATTATAAGCTCCCACTAGATCACAAAGTACATAAAGGCGGCGGCTGTGACTAGATAATAGAATTACCAAATGTCAATTCAACGTTGTTCTTAACTCTATGTCACGCACCCGTTGAACGCACAAATCGCGACCATACATATTCGATGTTTACTCCAAAATGTCGACGGACGAATAGCGCCTCTAAACCAAAGATACCGAGAATTTCATGCATCTGTATTTCGCTTACGCTCCTCGACCTAATTTTCTGTATATCCACAATTCCACAGACAGTAAAATAGTAATTATTATTTTAATATGCTACAGAAAGAGAAGCCCAGATTCTGACATCAACATTTGTATTCTTCTTCATGTCTTGTCTTGCAAGTCAATATATTATGTTAACATAGTACGCAACAGTCACATACATAGTCCTGATTTTACACTAGGATTCCCTATATTGCGGAACTACGAGTACCATGGTGCCACAACACCCAGATACGGAACAAATATTTGCAGATCATGCAAACATTTATCCCGCAGCTATTGCATTATTTTTGATTATAAAAAAACAACCGATTTCAAAGTTGTCAATTCGCGACGGCTTTATCGATGCAGTAGGTATCGAGTACTCGCTGCAGTATCGTGTTTCTTTATAGTTTTACCTTACTTTTACTGATAAGTACTGCACTTGAAGTAGGTACTGTTCGTCCTACCTACTTGTAGGTAGTTTTGTACTTATTTCTCTGAAGTAGATATAAAACTCCAAGGTTGACCGACCCTGTCTTCGAGCTGTGGAAAAAAGGAGTAAGTGATAGCGGGTTTTATGTCAAGTTCAGGAGATAAAGAGCTCGTTTCGTAATTTAAGAGTTGAGATAAAAGGCCCTGGGGATTGCGAGGTCGCGGATTCCATTCCACAACGAAATTTTTACGTAATTCTACATAATTTTATGAATGTTAAGAAACTAAAAGAACGAAATAATCAGATTCACGGTTCGGATGCTGATGAGTCTGACGCAGCACAGTTTGATAATATAACACACGATAAGATGTTCGGGCATGCGCATTTGAGAGGGCTCCGCCGAGTGCTCCACCTGCATGACCTCATGCAGATGCGCAGCGCAGGCGTCCGTCATCGAGTACTCAGTCGGACACACTCGGGCGCATCGTGATTGGAACCCTATCTTTTTACTGCCACCGACCGCGTCAGGAGTATGTAATGGGAAAATCTTTTGCGTGAGCAGAACAAGTAAAGAGGTAAAGAGGAAAATCATTGATACTTTGGAAGACAACTACGATAAGATGATTAATAGCAGTCTTGGTGGCTACGGGAAAGGTTACCTAACCTATATTCGAATGTGAAGTCAGCAGGAAAGAAATAAATTAATAAAAATAAAATATTCACAAAATAGACTTTTGCACGCTCTGCTATAATAGAGCATAATATGGAAGAGAAATTCAACTAATTAATATCAATCAAGGAATAACATAACACCCAACAGTCACATACATGCACTTCACATACACATACATAATCTAGAGACAACAAAACACAAATAAAAATATTTAAGACGGTCATTGTACTGCTCCGAACGACTCGCAAAGAAACTGCAAACAAAGATGGGAGACGTGCGTTGATTGGAGAACAAAACATCGTCGTAATAAATGGCACAAATTAGACAAAAATTACTAAAGTTGCGAACATGAAGCCATGAAGAATGAATCACTGGTACCTACTTTGATACTGCATACTATTTCGTGGTTGACAAAGACAAGTGGCATCATTATCGATAGGCCACTTACAATGTGTCCAGTATCAGACAATGCGTTCCTTAATTGTTTACAATTTGCTTTGCATATCATAGCTCTACCAAAGAATACTAAATTGTTGCACAGCCAGTGTAGCTAGAGTAATCGGATTATCCTGTTTTAATACAGACCCCAAACTTGTGTTTCGGGTATTACGTTACCCAATTAAAGCCGATTTCGGTTTTCCCTTGGGATGTTCCATATGCTACACAAGAACCCCATTATAGCCCTAGTTCATGTCATGTTCCACACTCTATCCGCGGTGTTGAACAACATTCTTGAAGAATGTCCTAATGTTTTATGTTCGTCTTTGGCCGGAGCACACAACACGTGCTCAATCCGTGAAAACGCTCACGATTTGCTTATCGCTAATCGTGTTTTCCCAGACATTGTGTCTTTTTGTAAGTTTTTTGTCCATTATACTTTTTGGAAGCACAAGAAAGACCAATAGTGAGTCTCTGATTGAGAAGTAGGCTACTCTAGGTACCTCTCTCTTGTGTATCGAGGGAACAAGGCGAAATTGGGTTCGAGACATTATTATCTTCAACGAACAACTAACCAAATTGCACAGGAGACCACGAACCATGTGCATTCGAGTCGGAACCGAGACATCTGGCTACAAGATACAATCGACTTAGCTTAGGTACATAACGATACATGAAACAGTTCTATGCGACTCGAATCTCTTAGCTCTGTGACCTAAACACGAGGAAGTTTCTAACGAAAACAGGTCAATGAATACCTTAATGCACGGCCTTGTCACCTTTTACCAGAAATCTTCACAACTTCGTCAGTATCTCAATTTATGCAATGAATTATTCAAAAAATGACGTTTCAATTCCGTCAGTGACGACCGAATTTATATCGCTAACCTGTGTGCGGACACACACCTAAACCACACTGGCTAGCCCGTAGAAGTTATCAAGCGAAGCTTCGGTGTAAATTGAAATTAACTCTTGTCTTCAACAACTCATAGTGAGTGGCCAAAAAATCGTGCAAAAAATTAAGTAGCCAAGCCGATGAGGCCAAATAAAGTACTTAGGTAGGGAAGCCGACAAGGCCATTGAAATCGGACATTAAAAAACCGAATCACAGAACGCGTTGATCAATATGACAAACGTAGGGTATCGAGCCTTCAATGATGAAACATGACCTTGATCGGAGTTTTTCCTGTGATCTGTGACCCTGGAGATGGCCGTTGGAGGCCCTTTAAGGAATGGCAACGGAAGCGGATATGTTGAGACCATTTTGGATTGAACAATTAATGCTCATTATGAGTTAGTTTCAGTGCGTTAAGATTCGTAGAAGAACCATGATTACCGACATAGCTCTCAGAATTAGCATGCCATATAGAGATCGCAGAACCGACAACCGCTAGGGAAGGTTCTTGAGAGGCTACCACGAACTGGACGACGTTGCGCAGGTCGGTGCACTCGATGGACCGATAAAGATAGCAAGAAGTTGGTGGATGAAAGCGGCTTCAGACATTCTTCATTGTCGGAGGCCTAAGTCTTATTAGGGCTGATGATGTTGAATGTTAGCAGAACTTACGAAAAAGCAGTGAAGCAAGCATCGCTCTACGTCTACAATCTACCACTTGGCGAATATAATTGCCGTGAATTATTCCTCAACCATGACAAGACTCAATGAAATCAAGTAAATTCGAAAGGTCGCTGCTGTTTTTTTCCTTACGCCCTATTTAACAAATTGAACGAATTAAAACTTGAATTATTCAGTAAACTACGCGTTAGCTAGTGATGTGGAACTTTGCAAGTTATTTTTATAAGAATATGCTTGCCTTTTTGGGAGATTCTTGTTCGTAGTGTTTAATATAATAACAATAATAATGAGGGGATCCGGCAATTAAAAACCCGGTTAAGTGCGAGTCGGACTCGCGTGGAGAGGGTTCCGTACAAGTAGACTACCATATGATAGTAACCACAAGACCAATTCAATTTTATTAGTCAATCAACACATTTTATACGCATTTTCTCACGAATGTTTTCCGTTTTGAGATATTCATTTAGGTTTTCCTGTAAACTATGAGTGCGACCAAATATTCCGTATTTTTTTATTATTTTGGCTCAGCTTTTCGGAAATAAGAGGAGTATGGTAAATTTTAGCATATTTTCTTTAATATCTTTTAAACTAAGCATTTTAGAACTATAAAACGAGCCCTTTCATTTGATACGTCACATGAAACATTTGACACAAGTTTTTTTTGTTAATTTTCGAATTTACTTCCCAAAATCAGTATTCGTTTATAATATACGCTATACGTCCGTGATTAATTCACGTAATTCTATATGTACCAAAAATCAACTTTTCTAGTTCAGTAGATTTGAGAAAATAGGCTGTGTCACGCAGGAAGACAGACAGACACATGAGTGATCCTACAATGGTTCCGTTGGTAGCTTTTGAGCTACAGAACCCTAAAACCTTACTCTTCCGGTTTAACTTGTTTGCATCAACAGTATTTCAAAGAAAATATTGTAAGACTGGCGCAACACTTTGCAAGGAAAAACATGTCCATGAGCTGAACCATTCAAACCTGGTGTAAATACATTTAACTTAAACATACTGAATGAAATATGTATTTTAACACTTTTCACTCAGACTTCCCTTCAAAAACATAGCTGATAATCCTAAAAAGGGCTCCACCTTTCCATTAAAGCCAAACATAGGTAAGAACCAAATCGCCCTTTCATAGCAGCTTTCATACAAAAAAGCATTGATATTGAAGGACCCGTAGAGTTATTAGGCCACAGACAGACACACTATGGCCTCAAACTTATACACCCTTCTAGATAAAAATAAGTAACTAACTGGTAGCGATTCTATGGCTGATTCTCTATATTTAAACTATGTTAAAATTATCGCAGTCCCTTTTATTTCAATCTATTAGAAAGAGTGCGCGATAATTTTAGCGCACTTATAATTTAGGCAAGCACAGAATCACTACCAGTGTCGTATTATAGACATTGAAGTTGTGTTGTAGGTAGATAACATAAATGAATATAATTTATTACGTATTTACAAACTTATTTATTATCTTCTGACTGAGCTAAGTACATATACATGTAATCGTAATGTTTAATTTGGGATTGCTCTTGATAAGAGGCGGATATCAGTTTACGTCACATCTGTCTCACATCACAGCTAAACTAAATGATTGCAGAATGGATAAATATCTTGTTCATCTCATATATTATTGTTATATTTTATTCAAATGATCTAAGTTATGGAAGCCGCTATTACCAGAGTTTTATTGTAAAAATTTAGTAAATTAATTAAGTATTTTTATTATGTGCACATTCAAATTAGAGGCAAAACTTAATAGCTGTTAAATTAACAGCAATGGCTTATTTAGAGATTTTAATTGCAGTGATGATTGTGATTATTTTGTGTAACAATCATCCACCCGCAGCTTGGCTTACATGGTGTCGGGAGTAGCCAGTGTTAATTCAAGTCATAATCCATCTCTCTTCCATACATCAAAATGGGTTCTGTTCCGGCATTACAGTATGATTGAGTTACAATCAAATGTACAAACTTATGCATTTATAATGTTCTACTCTAGATATTCAACTCGGAGATAGATTATTGGTCTATTTATGGGTGTTCTATTGCATGTAGGTATATGTAAAATTGTGGGTCAGTGCCATTACATTATGAATGCTATGAATTAGCCATTTGGCACATACAAGATCATTAAGTTCTTGTTAGGCCAACTTGTGTTGGCCAGGCCGAGACATTGTAATATTTAAGTGTTTTTTTAGGACTTGAGTGCTTTATAAATCATTTGTGATGTTTACAGGGGTCAAGATCAAATGTTCATACTGTATATTTCATACGATAATCAGGTACATAGTTTTAATACTGTAACACAACTTAACTATACGTAGCTACTCGTAACTAGCCAGGCTAGGCTGTAAATAGGACTTTTTTTTTCTCCGCTCAAGTACAAAAATTTAAAAAGAGGAGCCAAGTGGAAAACAATATTATATTGTCTGCTCGGATATTTTCATAATAAATTTGCAACATATGTGTGGGATGAGATGATATGCACTATTCGTCATTTAAAACGGAATCATTACTTATATACCGATTTGTGATCCAAGCATTCAAGGTTTGTTGAGATTTCTGATTAAATTTCAGTGATTGATCCATCAAAGCAGAAGTAAACACACCACACAACCGATGCATGATTACCAATGGGCGATTGAACATTCAGAATTCTCGTTCATAGCCAAATGAAACAGGTAGGTAGCCAAAACAGGCCAGGCTTCCAAACAGAGGATCTCACAAAATATAATAAAAAACTACACCCAATGTTCTTTGTACGCGCGATCGAGCGCCAAGACCTGTACTACAAATTACAATACATACAATCGCACGATAACTCACCAGTAAACAAGTTTCACATGAAATACGCCGACCCGTCTCTGGAACTACTAGCACACCCACACGACAACTTTTATTTAGTTTCCCTTCCTGCAGTCTCGCTCGAACCACACTGAAACTTTCACTACCGGTTGTAAACAGCGAGAGAATTGTTGATCCCAAAAGGAACTGAGGAAGAATAGGACCCTCTCATGAACGACCGAAAATAATATTTTTCTTTGTACACGACTCACGACACGATGACTGACTTGCGACTGAACTGACTGACTCTCCCTAGAGTAATTATTTTCTTTGGACTGACTGACTAGCACAGAACATAATACTCTGACTATCTTACTACTTGGAGCAAGGAACAAAATCTTACTAGTCCGTACACGGTCATGTTGTTCTATGTACGTACACGCCAGTACTCCTTAGTCTGTGGTCTGTGCGTAGTACAATGATCATGAATATTATGAATCTGTGTTATCTGTGGTATGGTACTACTATTAATAAAAAAGTCCTCTGTCTGTGATTACAACGTAAACAATCATTTTATAAATTTTGAGGCATGAAATCAGAGAAATGGTAAAAATTTGTGATGCTGTTGCAGCTTTCAAAACTCTGAATGGACTCGTATGTGTGTACAAGCCGCCATGCGTGCCTGTGAAACAGGTCCAACATGCGATCATCAGCAATCTCTGCAGAGGTTAGATTCCTCTATGTACGAGGGACTTTGTTGATTAATTATCATAGTATCGTCATTCTGTATTAGTGGCAACTGGCAAGCAGTGTATAATGAACGTAAATTTGATCGATTTCAGACCTAAATGCACTACCAGACCGCCCTCGAGAACAAAGGGTCGAGATTGTGGGCCCCACCAACCAGCCTATGTCAGTGAAACTGGTCCCTAACTATGCTGATGACCCCCTGGTGTGTGGTCTGAGGTACATAAAAGAAGACTTCCGATGCAGTTGGGCTACCAATCTTGGGCTGTTCAGTAGTGGAGTGCTTTGTATGTAAATTTTAGACATTATTCTGTAACCTTTTATCCTCGTTTGTTTTTCTCTGTTCAATTTGAATCATTCTACTTTTCAGTACTAGGCATCAATGGTGGCACAAAGCTTACCTACCTCATCAACTCGTCCCGGCTGACACGAGCATACAAAATACATGGAGTACTGGGCAAAGCGACTGACACATACTTCTGGAATGGAAAGTTAGTTGAGAAGTCTACATACAATCATGTGACAAGGGAGAGGATCGATGGAGTGGTGGCCCACATGCAAGCTGCCCACCAGAAAACAATGTTCCAGTAAGTTCTGCCTGGTGGAGCCACCTAGACAGAGACTGTAATTAATTTTGACTCAACTGTGTTCATTCAACTAATTCAAAGTTCTATATAAAACCTCACTGCTCATAAAATGTGAACAATACTACTGTACCAGCTGATGGATGTAGGTATATAACACCCAACAGTCACATTACATTTGACAACCACTGTGGCGCAGCGGGTAAGTTCCTGGCTGAGATGCAAGAGGTGGGTTTGATTCCCGCTGCGAAAAATGTTTGTATGATCTGCAAATATTTGTTCTGGGTCTGGGTGTTATGGTACCATGGTACTCGTAGTTCCTGATACTCATGACGCAGGAAATCCTAGTGTGGGATCAAGACTAAGTATGTGTCTGTTGGGTGTTATGTTATTATATCATATCAGTACACTGCTTTAGCGTATTTATCAGCAGGACTATTCTAAAACGTTTGCAAGGGTTTCCGATCGGATTTGTTAGTTTTTTATTTCGATGTGGTAAGTAAAACACAGTAAAAAAACAATCAATTTTGTATATCACTGTGTTTTACTAGAGAAAATTGTTTTAGTTACCACATCGAAATATAAAACTAACAAATCCGATCAGAAACCCTTCAGAACATTTTAGAATAGCCCTGCTGGTCTGTTTTTGAAAGTGTTTGTTTGATTTGTGGATATTAATTTATTGTAATCATTGTTTGTACTTTATTTATTTGTCTCTCAGGAATATCCGAATTGAACCATCCTGAACTCGAAGTAATTCCTTGTGTGTACATACTTCAGGTTAGCAGGTGTGCACATGGAATCACAGACAATGTATGAGCTAGCAGCCCAAGGGACCATCAGGCCAGGTGATAGCAACCTGCCTGTTATCTATGGACTGAGGTGTGTGCATTTCAAGCCACCGCACTTCACATTGGGTAAGGCATTTTATCTAAAGTCAAAAGTACTATTTCATTGAAATTACTCTTGTTCTAACGCAACCAAGCCTAGAAGAATCAAGATTTATTTTATGATCCTTACTACTAGGTGGGAAGTACCAGTGTGGTGCCTCGAGAACAAGGAGAAGCTGATACAAAATACAAACCTTAAACCTTAGGGCCTACCTAAGGTTTAAGGTTAAAAGTTTAGTTGAGGTTAGGTTAATCAAAAGTAAAAATATTAGCAAAAGTTCCCAAAATAAACCTAGGTAGGTAGGTACAAATATTGAAAATTATCATTTTAGCAGTCGAAGGGCAGAGCAACATCAGGCCACGTGGCTTTATAATAACTATAGTTAATATAGTCATCTAGAGCGTAATACGCTTTCTTTGTTAGATAATTCTTTATGAAGGATTTAAATCTTCAAATAGGGAGTTTAAGGAGATAGGCAGTTTTTGGAAAGGAGACCATTCACGCTTCATACAAGTTTGGGCCCAGAACAGGAAGTGCCGGCCAGTAAAGAAAATGATTTTATATTGTTGGGCACGTTAATTTGAGCATTTTATACTATTACACGAAACCTGTAGATCCAATATTTTAGCTGCAATCGCAGTTTGAAAAAAGATACTTCCCATACATTTTAGCAAAAATTAAAGATATTTTTTTGTGGTTTATATATGTGGGCGTAACAATTGGCCGTATGGCAAGCTTAAGGCTATGGCGAGAGCTATGCTAGGAGTTTCACTACGTGATAGAATCCGAAATAAGGAAATCCGTAGAAAAACTAAGGTCACCGACATAGCTCTCTCAATTAGCTAGTTAATGTGGTAAAGGAAGGCCCTCCACTTGATGGGCTAAAGACATTATAAACTTCGCAAGAAGGACGCAAGAAAAAATACATTTGTTGTTTGGATTCGGGAAAACAATATTCTAACATAACATAACACCCAACAGTCACATACGTAGGTAATCTTGATCCCACACTAGGATTCCCTGTGTCGTGGGTATCAAGAACTACTTTTCTTTCTGTACTACCATAAGGTAGCATTGGTACTTGTAGTTCTTCACCCAGACCCGGAAAAAATATTTGCAGATCATACAAACATTGTCCCGCAGTGGGAATTGAACCTGCAAACTCTTGCATCTCAGCCGGTTACTCGCTCTCCGCACCACAAAGGTCGTCACCTAAGAAATACCGTTCTTTTTTCCATAAAGTTGTCAGTACTTCTGAGAACCAAGTCTGCTAAACTTGGCTTATCGAGTCCTATAATAAAACACTTTAAAAATTAAAAAAAAAAAATTATATTTGTCTTCAATGTGGTATAAACTGAACTTGGTACATATTTATTATCTTCAAAGTCCACCACGGTTATGTTTTGCGTTAAAAACGTATCGTGAGTTGTAAAGCATTTTGTGTGTGTTTCATTCTGTGAGGTGTTGCGGCGCTTCTGTGACAGAATTGTGTCTTTGTACTTATTTAAAATGGACGAAATTGTGTGTATTCGGTGTCGTGAATCTATGTGAGACCGGAGGCGGTACTCTTAAACCTCGCAAGAGGACCAGCATATTGACATCGCACAGATTGTGATTCAAGAACTAATTGATCAAGAGGTCATCATCATTGTCTTTCCCTTATCCCGATTTATTTGGGGTTGGCGCAGTACGCCTTTCTCCTCCACTCTCTCCTGTCAGCCGTCACCTCATCATTCACTTCTTTCTCATTCATATCATCTCTCACGCAATCCATCCATCTTTTCTTAGGTCTTCCTCTTCCTTTCCATTATCATTTTCTTAATATTCATTTATTTTTATGTTAGTTAGTTAGTCAATTAGGTAAGTGGTAACTAACATAATTATTGATCAAGGGTTATGTACCTATATTCTTATTACGTTCCAACTGGTTAGTTATATTGAAGAATCCTTAAAAGCTAGCTCCAGAATAACGCGATCTTCACCGATCGTGTTTTTCAATAACGTTCGCACTGTACATTGTGTTTATAACAAGTCACGCTATCGCCCACTTCTACTGTACGTGTGATATTGGTAAAAATAAATAAATGCTGGACATTTCACACACCATTATCTAGCCCCAAGCTAAGCAGAGCTTGTGTTATGGCAACTAGATAACTGATATACTTAATACAATACATTACATAGATAGATATTTTTTATTATACATAGAAAATACCCAGAACACCCGGAACAAATATCTGCAGATCGTACAAATATTTGTTTCGAGGTGGGAATCGAATCCGCAACCTCCTGCGTCACAGGCGAACCTTCGCCCGCCACACCACAGAGGTCGTCAAAAAACAAAAGAGGCAGAGAGAAAAGAAGGTAAAAAAAAGACAGTAGGGTGCTGCGCACATGTTATGTGCATTGTGTGGTTTATATTTTATGCAAGATTTGATATATGAAATGCAAGACGATCTCCAGCAATGGGATTAGAAAATATATTAATTCGACCGAATTAGAAATAGCTACATAATATTGTATATAAAATAATATTTTCACACCGTTTCTTTTTCAATATACATCTTTTCTATGTAAAAAGTGTATGTTCCTTCATTCATTCAACAATTGAATGACTGGTCGTAAATTATAATTAACTCGATAGTAAAAAAAATTGAGAATGACCTATGATTTAAGCCAACATATTAATCATATCAGCCTTTAGAAGTTTACTGCTGGACATTGGCCTCCCCCCTAGAATGCCACGAGGAACGGTCTTGAGCCGCCTCCATCCACCGACTTCTTGCAACGTTTATAATGTCTTTAGTCCATCAAGTGGAGGGCCTTCCTTTACCACATCACCATGCTAATTGAGAGAGCTATGTCGGTGATCTTGGTTTTTCTACAGATTTCCTCATTTCGGATTTTATCACGTAGTGAAACTCCTAGCATAGCTCTCGCCATAGCCTGCTGTACGACTTTAAGCTTGCCATACGGCCAATTGTTAAGCCCACATATATAAGTTGATAGATCTAAACCTAGTTACGATGATGTAAATGATGTTGGTGATGTTCTTGAGTGGTTCACAGTTAATAATCTTTTGCTTAATGCTAAAAAAACTAAATGCATCAAATTCACATTGCCAAATGTAAAACATTATCCAACTAATATTAAAATAAATGGGGAGACACTTGATCTTGTCAAGTCTACTTAATATTGATGCAGGGTTGCAGCGGGCACCACAAATTGTGGCTCTTGCTGGTAGACTTAGTTCCGCTGCATATGCAGTTCGTATAATAAGGCAGCTTACTGATGAAGCTACAGCTAGGCTTGTTTATTTTAGCTACTTTCATAGTGTTATGTCATATGGTATCATACTGTGGGGTAAAGCAGCAGATATCCAAGCTATTTTTGTCTTACAAAAACGGGCAATACGTGCCATTTATAAAATGAAGTCGCGTGACTCCTTGAGGGAGCGTTTCAAAGAAATCAATATTCTTACAGTAATATCGCAATATATCTATGAAATATTATTACATACACATAAACACTTGGATAGTTTTATGATAAAAAATGACGTGCATGGTATTAACACGAGAAATAAACACAAACTAAATATACCAAAATTTCGATTAAAGAAAGTAAGTGGGTCTTTTATGGGGAATTCTGTACGGTTCTATAATAAACTTCCAGAAGGTGCATGTAAACTTCCTATTCGAAGATTTAAATCCTACATAAAGATGAATCTAATTAAGAAAGCGTATTACACTCTTGATGACTATATTAATGATAAAGCCGCGTGGCCTGATGTCGCTCTGCCCCTCGACTGCTAAAATGGAAATTTGCAATATCTGTACTTACCTATTTACATGTTTCTATTAGATTATTATTTATAAGTATAACAAGCGTAGCGTGTGCTGTCTTGCATATTTTTGCTGATGTTTATTTACTTTTGACTACCTTCCTAAGGTTTTTAAGTTCTCACTTACTATGTATCAGCTTGCTTCGAGGCACCACACAGGCGCTTCTCACCTAGTGGTAAGACGGACCATTTATGTAAGCCAAGCCGAGTTTGTTGCCTGATTCTTCTAGGCTTGGTCGCGTTGGAACAGGAGTAATTTAATTTTATATAAGACGATTCAAAATGATCCTTGTGATTTCAGTTAATAAAGTTCTTTTTGACTTTGATAAACCACAAAAAAATATCTTTAATTTTTGTTAAAATGTATGGGAAGAATCTTTTTTCAAACTGCGATAGCAGCTAAAATATTGGATCTACAGGTTTCGTGTTATAGTATTAAATGCTCAAATTAACGTGCCCAACAATATAAAATCATTTTCTTTTACTGGCCGGCACTTCCGTTTCTGGGCCCAAAATGAATGGTCTTCTTTATGATAGAACCATACAGAATTCCCCGTAATCTCCCACCGCCGCCACACGGGCATGTGGGCGAGCGCCGGCCAGTGTGGCAGCGCCCTTGCTTAAAATTTTTGAAATATTACGTTTATTCTTATATATCGTTTTTATTTATACCATGCACGTAACTATTTTTCATAAAACTATCAAAGTGTTTATGTGTATGTTGTTAAGTTTTCATTGATACCTAGGTATATTGCGATATTACTGTGAGAATATTGATTTCTTTAAAACGCTCCTCATAGTCACGCAACTTCATTTTATAAATGGCACGTATTGCTCATTTTTATAAGACATATAGCTTTGATATCTACAGTATGGTAACATATGACATAAAACCAGGGCCGTCTTTACCCGGGGGTGCAAGGGGTGCGGTGCACCCGGGCGCGCAGCGCCCGGGGGCGCCTGCCGAGCGCTGAATAATGAATATTTAGATATTTCATTGAACTTAACGCCATTGCACAGTTTCATATACAGGTTACGACAAACACGTATGCGCAAAATTAAATATAAAAAAAATTGTCATCAACAATAATCATTGTTTGTTTTACTTTTATTACGCTTTCGGCGCTTGTCATACCGCTCATGATGTGCAAGTTAAAATGACTCTTATTACTACACAAATAACAATTTTATTTAATACAACACGCGCGCGGCAAATTCTCTAATCCAAAGAGAGTGACACATTGCCGCCCGGTCGCCCGCACTTGAAGCAAAATGATCTCTGAGTCAATAAAGTGTAAGTTCATTTAAAATGGGCGCGCGGCACGGCACCTGTGCGTCTGTCACACAGGGCGGTTGTTCTGATAAATAAGGCGTGCTCGATTTTTGGGTCGAACTGGGTCGGCTATTTGCCCGACCAAGCCCTAGTTGTAAACAATCTTGTAAGCAATAAATGAATTACTATGAAATAATGATATTTTACACAACAATGGCACTAATGTCCTTATGTTTCCTCTAAAGCTCACTAACAAAACATACATTTAGAACAAAATAATGAAGCAAAACTACAATTTCAATGAAAACTGTTGAAGCACTTGCGTAAAGTCAGCCCAGGCCGATACTGGCTTTGCCTCGTACCACAATGCACAATATTACACTCAGGCATTGTGAAATACAACTTGTGTAGTAAAAAATATAGGTATTTGCTAATAAAATAGTGAAAATTTACGAAAACACAAAAAGCAAACAAAACTTTGAATGAAGGCAATTATAGGTCACAGAGTATTAAATGAATGGTTGAATGGCAAGCTAATGGTGGGCAATGTTCATACAAAATAAATGTTACTGCCGCTCCATTTTGCTCCTTGCTCCAAGGTCTGTCATCATAGGCGAGTAATTGCGCCCTTTGACATAGCAGTCCGGGCGCTCGCACTTAAAGAGAAATGATCTCTATAACACTACAATTTGGTATAAGTTCATTTAAATTTACAGTGCGGCGCGCGGCGCCTATGTAAGTGTCGGTGAGTGATTGATCTGAATTAGCACGGAACAATACGGAAGATCTAGTGGAGAAATTCATTAAATTAATTTATCGAGATTTTGTGCAATGTAACCATAGTATAAGTTGTAAGTGCATGGAATAAATGGAATTTCTTCGTCATAAATAAGATTTGGAGCAATACCGCACCGATAGTGCGTTTGAACAGTTGTTATCTGATGCAAAATTAATTGCTGAAGAATTAGAATGCGAAACAGAATTTAAAGAAACTGCTCGTCCACGTCCCCGAAAAAGACATTTTGATTACGAGGCTGCAGATGAGCCCATTTTAGACCCAACCAACAAATTTAAAGTATGTTTTTATTTTTTTCTACTGGACACTGCTATCTCGAAATTAAATGAGAGATTCGATTTGCTGACGGAACACAATTCAGTTTTTTCACTCATCCAAAACATTGAGTGCTGGAGGAAATTAGAGATGCATGAAAAAAAATTACAATGTTCTCGGCTCCAAGAAAAACTATCATATAAAAATTTATTTGATATTGACGGGGAGGATTTATATAATGAATTAGAATTGTTGCCAATATTTTTTCCCAACTATTTTTAACTGACATTTCAATAACGCCTTTTTACAGCGTATATAATTTATTCTTGATTTATTTTATATTTAATGGCATTACATAATGTCAATCAGTGAAATTAATAGGTAGGTACCTATAATAAGTTTGTTATAATAATTGACGAGCCATAGTTCGTTACGCTTAGCATAGGTATACTATTATATTTGTGTTAATGTGTATCATCTGTGGCAATAAATGATTTCAATTTCAATTTCAATTTCCAATGCTTCAACAAGTACTCCCACTGATATTTTAAGCTATATATATTCTAATAATTTAATATCCTCATTTCCTAATATCTTAACATCTCTACGTATATATTTAACACTGCCTGTTACAGTAGCTGAAGGTGAACGATCCTTTTCAAAATTAAAATTAATAAAAAATTATCTTCGGTCAACCATGACCCAAGACAGACTGACAAACTTAGCTATTATAAGTATAGAATCCAAAATTGATATAAAAATAAATGATTTAATTAAAATCTTTGCCAACTCAAAAGCAAGAAAAATTGAGTTTGTTTGATTTGATGTATGATATAATAAATAGATTTAAATAATAATATAAACGAGAGTTGGATTGCTGGTGTTTTTCGCCGTTACAATCACTGTTAATTGTAATTAACTCATAATTCTATTGATTTCTCAACTAATAGGTTCCTTTTTTTCTTTGTTTTTGCATCATGTTCTTTTTCATGTTAAAATAAAAGTATCATTTTTAGAAGGTTCATCGAAAAATCTTCATTTTTTGAGGAAGTATGTACCTTTTCTAGTGTTAATTCCAGAAAATGGACATGTCTCGAATGGAGAATAGTTTTGTTTTTTATTTGTATAATTGGGTTTAATTTGTATAAATTTAAGTTTAATTTTAGTTTTGTATTTTAGAGAAATAAATAAATAAATTATCAAAATTGCGTGTATTGTGTTTTCTTGGTTGACTAGGACCCCTTTCATACTGCAGTGTGTCGTCGGTCGCGTGCCACGAGACGCTGCAGTGTAAAAGAAAACCAGGGCGCAGGCTGAGCCCTGCACCCCGGCGCCGAATAGACTTAAGACGGCACTGCATAAAACTATGGAAGTATCTAAAGTTTTTGTGTATAGTTCCATTCATAGTAAGCTTTTTTTCTAATTTCAGAGGTCCAAGCAGTGAATGAGTATGACAAGTACCTCTGGACACTCATCCATGACCTGGGAGTACAACTGAAGACATCTGCGCACTGCACTGCAGTCCAATGCATCAGACAAGGAAAATTTGACTTGGACCTGGCATTATTGAGGAAACATTGGCAGTTAGAGCATATTGTAGATAACATGGACCAGTGCCGGCAAATCATGGAGGAGAATGAGAACATGCTGTACCCAAAATCAGCAACATTGTCTGTATAGATTTGTATCTAGGTATTGTAAATAAATTATTTAGATAAGAGTTTTAAGTTTAATTTAAAAATTGAATGCAAAAAAAAATACTCCTTGTTTGTGAAACAATATATTACAGACAATTTTATTATCAATAGTTATATGAAGAGTAGTTTTGCTGATTTAACTAGGCCACACTGAAGTGATCCATTTGGCATAACAGACTATTTTATTCAAATTAATCCATTGTACAGTTAATCAGTTATCTTAAGGATGGCCTAATTGTATCACCAGCCTTGCAGGCTTTGAAGGCTTTTTAAACTGGTTATAATTCTGTAAAGCAATCTCCATAACTAAACTGAACCATAATAGTTATATCACTCAAATAAACGGAAGAAAAAACTGTATGGAAGACAATACAGGGCGGTATAGCCCAAGTCTGCATTTCTTTTTATAAAAAAAATTGAATTTTGAATTCTTAGTTTACAGGAAAACCCATAAATTCCTGCTGGAAAGGGAAAATTCCTGCAATGAGAAAATGCATATTTATTTATTACTCTCACTTACAAAAATAGTTACAAAGATAACTTAAATCTAATCTAAAAATAGTGAATAAATGAGAGCTGGTGCCCAAAAGGTTTAGAGACAAAACCTGTATATCGGGTCGACAGGCCCACCATACATCTAATTATACCTGTTGGTACAATGGTGAAGTAACGATTCCAACAAACACTGAAATTGGCTTGATTGACAAAAAGTAATTAGTCTAGTAACCTACTTGTGCGAAACCCTCTGACCAATTTTTTATTTCAGCCGAAAGTATTTGTTTTATAGATCTGAAACTTTGTGAGATTGCTCAAGATATTGATTGTACTTTGCATAAAAAAAATTGAAGAGTTTACAACAATGTGACGAGCCATACAAACAATTAGTATCTCAAAATGATGCACAGAATCAACTCCATTTGCTTGTCTTATTAGTATACACCAACAGTTCACATCTATCTATATATGATACACAATAGCTGTCTCTTCAACACTGATTTGAAACACTTTACAGTCCAAAGTGTTCTGGCAAGTTCCAGTTGAGGATAGTGGTCGGTGCTGCGTGTCAGGTGGCTCCGGACGGCGGCGTTGATGGAGAAGTGTTGGCTTGCTTCTCCATCTGCTCAATCCTCTTGTGGCGGATCATGTTAGAGAGGATCCCGTCAAACGAAGTCGTCTTCTTCTTAGCGGACCCGCGAAGCGTGTCTTCCCCTTCTCTCCTCACCCGTAGCCGCAGAGAACTAACCTCATCCATAAAATCGAAGTCCGACTTCTCTACCCTAACTGGTGAGGCAGGAACTTCAGGCTGGTTCTCCTTACTCACAGGGACAGGCGAAGGCGCTCGCCTCCCAGGACACTTCCAGTCCAGAGAAATAGTCCCGCTTTTGTCAATATGCTTATAAAATTCCTCCAATTCGTTAGGATCGGGTATCCAATGTTTTCCGATAAACAAACCGTTTTTGGAGAGCTCATCGTCTGAGCAGGCCAGGTCCCAGTCGTCACCTTGAAGTTCTGCTGTTCCCATTGTTGTTGTATGTAATGTAAATTAAATTATTACGTAGTTTTAAAACCACACTCAAATTCATTCAACAAAATAAAAACATACTACCACCATAGAGTATAGACTAGCTATTATAGATAGACTAGACAATGACATAGATAAGGAACTATGTTCCTTGCTCCAAGCAAGGAACACCTTCCAATCCAAACGTACCTTGGAGTAATAAAACAAAAATACGTACAGAGTGTACTTTTTTCAACCAAAACTAGTCCTACCTACCTATTATAGCCTTATGAACTAATTCCTCCAAAGTACAAAGCAATTATATGCTCTTAAGTCTAAGGAAGAAAGGCACAAACAAGAGCACAGAACCTATTACGTCAGAACAAGCATGAAACAAATATTTTTGTGGTCACTAGTCTAAGATATTCTTGGTACCTACCTACCTTGAAAAATTACACAAAGACCTTTGTCAAAGTCAAAAGGTGAGGCATGTTTTTGACAGCTAACCTACACGGTACGGTACACAAACAAAAACTGTTTTCTTTCCTATGACTACGAATGTTTTATCGTTTTCTGCTAAATACAATCTAATTACGCAATGTCTTCAGACTGTGAAAGTAATAGCGAAAGAAAGCCCAATGAATTTCCCAGGTAACTGGCTAATACAATTGAATAACATAACACCCAACCAACAGTCACATAGGTACGTAGTCTTGATCCCACACTAGGATTACCTGTGTCGTGGGTATCAGGAACTACGAGTACCATGGTACCACCCAAAATAGAAACTGTGTTTGTCTAATCTTTAACTCTTCTTACCTCTACCTACTTCAGGCTCGGTGAATGCGAAGTTTGTGGGGCAAACGAGGCTAAATATAGCTGTCCTAAATGCGAAGTGAAGACCTGTTGCCTGGCTTGTGTCAGGATACACAAGACGGAGCTAGAATGCGATGGTATACGGGACCGCACCAAGTTCATAAGAATGAAAAACTTCACGGACACAGACTTGCTGAGTGACTACAGGATGCTGGAGGAGTGCGCGCGATTTGTGCATGCGGTCAAACGAGACGAGAAGAAGAGGTTCACTAGGATCGATAAGGACTTGCCTGTGGTATGGAGTTAAAAACTGAATTTGCCTATAAAGTAATGCATCCGAGATTATTTTTGGTAGGAAAGATTGGAATAACAAGCTTGAAAGTACAAGCTTGAAAGTAGTTGCTTGGAAGAGATCGCTTTCAGCGATAAGACTGCCCATTGTACAATTTTAAATATGATTTTAATATTTTAATTTTTAATGTGGTGTGCAATAAAGTGTTTTCTATTCTATTCTACCAGTAAAGTTAAGATTAATGATAATCACATGTTGAATTAATTGCTTAGTGCCAGCTAGTTTCTAATAATTCGATCATAGGCAGCTCTTTTGCCAAGCTGAATGTTCATTTCTTCTGTTACAGCACCTCTTCAAACTAAAAATGGCTGCAAGAGAGAGGGGAGTTGTGCTCCAATTCCTGGCACAGAACTTCTCGAGACATTCAACCAACACCACAAGATACAACTACAAGACCAACATTATAAATTGGAGAATAGAATGGATATTCCCCAATGTGGATGAGAAACCTCTCAAGTTTGTGGATGAAAAGATCCCAGAGAATAAGAAACTCTCTACATTGTTAGACAAGTATTTGAACCCTGGTGCTTTGCCATTTGAAGGGTCCAAAGCATTAGGGTTTTATAGAGCTGCTGGGTTTAGAGGAGTCAAGGTGTTGTTGAGAGGTACAGTCAGCTACATAAGTTGATATACAATTTCATCTGATTGTGATTATGAAAGATTGTTTAATTGTAGAACATTATTAAACAGTTCAAGCAACACGGATGGGAGTAGCCATTCGCAGCGTTCACCTCTGTCAAACTACACGCCAAAGTAGGCATATGCGTTTAATAGAACTAGTTGAGGTTTGTTCTTATTCTGAGGTGTGCAAGGTTTGTTAGTGTGAGTGTCGTCATTACAGTGTTGTATTTGGATGTGTATATGTGGTATTGAGCTTGTGTGCACATTTCCCCACGCAAAAAAAGACAGAACTATTTGAATGGTAATATATCGCCAAGGCTACTCCCTTCCGGCCTGCAGCAGGAAGTCCGTGTTGCTCAAAGATTAACATAACATTAATTAAACATTACTAGGCCTTGTCCAGTAGTAGACTTAAACAGGCAGGTGATGAATGATGATCTAAGAAAAGTATTATTATTATTATTCCAATACTTTATTCATAAAGTTAAATGCTATTATGCAATCCAATGTATCCAACTTAGTACAATGGGTACCTGCATTTTTTAATTTTTTATTTGAGTGAATGACGTATCTGGTATTTGGCGCGGTAACCTCAGCCCATAACAAATGGGATAGCTTTTAGGTTACGTCCACCTATGCACCCTACGTGACACTGCACTGCACCTGTCACCCTGAGACAGATGACAAGTCTCATGTGCCTGTAATTTCACAGATGTATGCACTATGAGACTTAGGATATGATTACAACATATTATTAGTATTGTATAACTATCTACTTAGACATATAATATGAGACTGGTTATCTTAGCAAGGCAACAAACTAATGGGAATTATTGGGAATGTTTTATAAATGTACAAAGTTTTAAAATAACACATGAATACAAAATTAAATAACAAAAGAATTTAGACACAGTTAAATCATGACTAAATGGTACTATTTGATATTGTTACAGCTGAAAAAGTGAAAAGTTCTGCCAAGAAGTTCTTTGAATTGGACCCAACAGAGTCCCTCGCCGAAAACCTGTCTGGAAAGTGCATAGTGGAGTTCCCAATTATATTTGTGGTGCTCAAAGACCATGCATATAATTTTGAAATCATCACACCTGGTAAAATTATCTTTCTTTCAAAACATAAAGTTTCTGAGCATTAAACAGCATTATTATTTGATATGATGATTCACTATTTACAGAAGACGAATTTGACTACGAAAATGAGAGACCAAGCACAGTGAAAGATGAAAATCAACAGTCAATGATACCAAATGGCAATTCAGGACAACTGGGAGCACATTATAATCAGCAAAATAGAAAGCGACCCAAACAATTGATGACAGAGAAAATAGCTATACAGAAAAAGTTGGAAATAGAAAAGGAAATCAAAGAAGCGAGGAAGAAAAGGCCCAAGAATCTCCTGTTTACTACGGGGTACTCTTCTGAAGAGAGCTTAAGTGGCTGCGAAAGTGACAAAGATGCTGGATAAAATTTACCTAAGGGACTCTAGTAATAAGATCTTATTGTAGAGTCTGGTCAGCGAGAGACCCGTTGTGGGATTGAAGGGTGCTGCTGCGCTTAATTACCTTGTTTAGCGGGCAATACAATAGCGCGTCTGTTCTGTTTTGATCCTAATAGAACTGTTACTATTTCTTTAGTTTATGATTCAAAATTCCGACAGAAAGAAACCAGCTCCTAACTATGGTTGTAACGTGTAGTTCACAACGTTAGTTCACAGTTTGGCCACAACGGCTCACTTGCTGAACAGACTCTAAAACAAATAAATTGTTAGAACTATCACAAAAAATGTTTTATTTTACTGGACCTGTATTGCAACAAGTTTAGTTTCAGTCAGAATGAACAGGAATTCATTGGTAGCATTGATTCCTACAACTTCTCCATACTTGTCGATGTTGAAAACATGTTGATTCCCAACATTTACTGGCTTCATGACCCCTCCTGACCGCTTCCTCAGCTGGCTATCCAAATTGTTTGGGCTTTGATAGATGAATATGTGCCTGGATGCCTCACAGACTACGCTGTACGAGAAGTTGGGTGGGCAAGTTAAAAATTTCTTGTTTTGTTTTGATGATTGCACGTAACCAAACGCCATCAATGTACCCTGATGCTTCACAGGCCATAGCTTACTATTGATCACCTGGGCGTAGGGCTGCCAAATGCAAGCATCAACATCATGACGAAGGCACAATATAGGAGCTTCATTTGGTTCTATTCTTATACTGAAGAGATATTGGTTCACACTGAGTGGAACTCGATGAGTAACTTTATGAGTTGATGCATCAATACGGACTGAAAAAATAAATATTTTGTTAAATTAAAATTAATGTTAAACATTATGGAAATAAGATTAGTGCTCATTGTAATGTAGGTAGGGTACCTAAAACAGTGTCTTCATCTGAAGGTGCATCACACTCTTCCAACTGTTGGGTAGGTAGCCCTGGCAGAGGCTGGTCAGTGTTCACTTCCACCTCTGAGCAGAGATGAGCCAGTCTCTGATGAGTAGCCTCCACCATCACTGGATCCATGATCTGTTCTCCACTATCATCCATATACTCTAGTAAATCATCCCACATATTGGCTTCATATTTTGTGATAAGGATATCAACCTGGCCATTATCTTGTATGTTCCATGAGGTCAGCTCAGCGTCAACCCTAGCCATCAGCTTTCCATTGATAATGTCTTTCCCTGCATATGTCACTTTAATTGAGTCCAAGTCTATATCACATTTGAAATAGTCTTTGTTGAAGTCAGGTTCCAGTTTCAAAGTAATACAGAGATCTTCTTGAGACTGGTGCCAAGTGTACAGCAGTTTTCTTTCTATAAGCCTAGTAAGTGGATCTTCCAATTCCTTTTCCTTTTCAGAATCTGCAGTGAACTCAAAGCCATTATCAGAGGCAATGTATATGGCTCCACATTTTGTCTCAATGCCGGCATAATGTATAATGCCTTTCCCTTCCATTCGTTTCAGACTAACCTGCTTCCATATTTTACCATTGTAGCTGTATGTGACCCAAGTGAGGATAGATTTGAAGTGGATGTAGTTGTGTTCAACTGATTGAAGAAGACAGTGCAGTAATAGAGTGTTATCTTTCTCCTGTACTCTCGAATCCACAATAACAAAGTATTTATCTTCACCTAGAACGAGAAAGGTGTTCACCATCTCCCATGTTGGGTTTGCAGACCTGTTTCTCGGTCCGGTCTTCAAAATATGCAAATAACCAGTGCCATTGCTGATTAATGACAATTCACTTGAAGGAAACGACAGGCAGAGGTTAAAATGACCGGATTTCCGCTCCACGTTAATGGGGACATCATATACGACTTTGTTTTGAAACGTATGGCTGGTGTTTTCGAACGTTATGTGTCGCACCTGGCGATTGTGGTCGATGTAATAGTAATTGAAAGCGTAGTCCCAATAGTCCAGTACTAGGTGGTTATGGAGCGCGAAGAGCTTCGCATGCACGAAGGAATATTGCGCGTCGTCCGGGTACAACCTGTCTACACGACAGTCAAGATCATAAGAGTAGTGTGGCAGGGCCTGTAAATTTAGCTTGTAACCTTCGAAATTATGATCAAGGAGGTGCCGGTTAGGCCGTAAATCTACCAGACCTGGAGACATTCTCAGCTGCTTTATTTTTCTGAATATTCAAGCTGTTCAGTTCAAACTATTCACACAAATAAGTGCACAAATAAATATATTACAATACAACAAACAAAACACACACACGGCAAATACAAATCACTTACTGTTCTTTTCTTAGTTTATGGCATCTGTGGCTAGCTGTCACTAGTGCTAACATTCTGCTAGTGTCAGAGTCAAACGAGGGCTTTTCAACTTCGATTAAAAAAAAAAAAAGTAGTTCAAATTGGTTCGATAGATGACGCTGACTCAACTGTAAATGCCAAGATTGTTAAATGTATTATCTGTGGTGTACGCGTACTAAGCTATTATCTAACTAATCTGTGGCTATTAGTCATGATATTCTGTTTGTGATTGCTTCTTGAGTGTGTGCTAGTGATTTCGTGGTGTTTTTAGAAGTAGGCAAAAATAAATACCACGAAACGAAAATTATTTCTACGTTGTCGATGTTGACATTTCACTTTACTTTGACACTTGACAGTTACGTTACAGAGCAGCGTCATCTATTTTCAATGCTGAAAGCATGATTTGAAACGGCCGTGAAAACCCCTCATTCAAACCTATTCAAACCCACAACACAACCAACCAACCAAAAGATCAACAGATGCCATAGACCACAGATTTATAAGATAGTACTAAACTTATAAATCTGTGACTAAAGTATGCCATAGACAAGAAGTGACGTTTGTTTGTTTTGTTTGTTTATTATTATTTATTCAGTCTGCGAAATTTTCAAAAATTAACTAAATGTACACTAGAATTGGAAATAAAAGTTATCGAGATAGTCCATTTACGGATGCTCAATTCACGTGTGTAAGTAAAACGGAATTCTAACAAGATTTTCGTGAGTTTGTCAAGGTGCAACAAGTGTGTTTGTTTTCTTGCAGTGTCCAAACTACGTTTACAGCAGTGTTGTTGAGTTGTTAAGTCATGAAGTGCCTAAAAGCTCCCTGGTAGAGCTAGCGTGGTGCAGAACTGTTGGGATTTTACAGAGCTATCATGGCCAATTATATGTCTGCGATGTAAGTAACTACCTAGCGCGTGCATGTTTATAGTAGGAAGGTGTATTGTATGTTTGCATAGTATTGGACACCATACCACATATAGATACCTCAGATAGAAACAGATATTTTTCAATATTTTAGATGAGTTGTTCGGGTGGTGTTGCATCAGACATCAAGATTCAGGTGTCAGTGGTATACTTGAAGTCGCCACAGTCCAGATTAATGATTGAATCAATAGTGATGCCCTGTCCTGTGCAAATATATGGCTCAATAAGTTGGCATAGCAGGGCTCCAGTTATTTATGTGAAACTCTTGCAGGTAAATTCAATTTCTTGTTACTTTACTCTATCTATGTAACTGTTTTATTATCTTGCCACATTTTGTATAAATCATGCAGATGACTAAATTGTTATTATACAAATTTTGTTCGTAAAAACTTGTATAATAACATTTTAGTCTGAATAAATAAATACTTATATTATTATAGTACTGTATGGCCACACATAATGGACCATCATAGAGTTTGAATGCAGAAAAGGGAATTCTTTAACATTAGTACTGTATGGCCGTGGTGTGTCCAGCCTAAGAATCAACCCCTCCATCTCCTCTTGTGGATGTTGTAAAAGGTGACTAAAGGGTTACACCAGGGGATGGGCAGCAGCATCCACCTGAGTACAACATAAATACTGCAATCACAAATCCTCCTGCATCAAGTGTGGTGATTATGAATTTTCTCCCATTGTTTGTTATGAGGGTGGCCTTATCCAGCAGTGGATGTGACACCGTCTAAAGGCTGCTGATGATATAGTACCTATTATGTTAGATTGTTTTCCCCATACTATACAGAGTTGGAAAGTGTAGTGATTTTTCTGTCCAAAGGTCTCTCGCCATTACCTATTCCTTAAATAATGTAATTGTTCAGGTGCTAAGTGTTTCAAGAGCACTACAAATGAAGGATATTATGGACCAGCTGATTGCTTTCAAGTCTGATGGGCCTATGAAAATCACAAGATAAGTTTTGAGAATTTATTTTATGGTTTATTGTGATATTAAATAAGTTCTGCTGTTATGGAACAGTGTAACAGCACACAAACATCTAGCAAAGTTAAGTGGTAGATTTTTTGTGTAAAAGAATAAACCATAAATTTTAAAGAATGCATTATTTATTAATTCTTAAAATAAATAGAATGATAACAATGTGATAAAATGTACAAGATTCCTTTACCAAGCAAATACAATTTGTTATTAGGGGCCTAGCTTTAGATGCCTACAGATTTGGTACTTACTATAATCTTTAATTTACATTCCTACAGTTACCAACTTTATTGCTCCTTGCTCCTATTAGCCCAATATTGGCAAGCCTTGCATAATGCCATACCTGGCAAAATAATACCAGTCACAATGTCATACAAGTTACATGTCACATCAGGAAACTATACAAAAAAAAGTAAATTCAATAATTGCGTTAGAACAGTAATGGAATGATTCTATGTATAAAAATATTACATGTAATTTCTCAAGGCAAAATTGCACCCAATTTGTGAACATAGGAAAACTATATTTCATAGATAGGTAAATTGAGCCATATAACATACTCATGGGACTACAAAATAAGAAAGAGGAGCAAAATATGTTGTACTAGCTTATGTGGTTCAATATCATGAAGTATCTAGGATATGGATTATAAATCATAAGCCATTTTAGACCAACCCATTTTGTGTGTGCATTGTGACATGCATAGGTTTTCCTGATAGCTAAGTGGTATCAAGGACTATGTATGTGACTGTTGAGTGTTAATTTAGGCATTGCTTAAAATTACTCCTGTCACTGTAATACATTATCCAATAGTAAGGGATGGCAATATTTCAAGCATTGCTGACTTTTGACAGTTTTTATAAGTAAGTCCATTACTGTATAACCTCATGTATAGTTTGAGGAATTTCTTATGCTTAGGGGAACCATTAGGGAAATCAACAAAAATGTGTAACATAACCAAAGAACCCATACATACTTTGAATACAGAGACTAAGGACACAGACCATACTGATGATCACTAAAGCACCCAGAAGTATAATACTATAACAAGCAACACGACGGCGCCTGCCGTCGCTTTCACTAGCATAGATTTGGTGTTCAGGTACGCCGCGTCTTTCTTGTACTTCTGAGACATTATCGAGAGGTTTTGCGTTTTCGTGTCCAGCTCTGAAACAGAAAGGAAATAAATTAACGAATTGGTCTCTTCTATGTGTACTTTTCTAAAATGCTAGTTGGTCTGCCAAAAAACTAGTGCTAGTTGTTTCAGAGCGATAAGATTTGAGTCAGACGATTAAATCAAATCAGATCACAACGTCAACTACAACAAAACAAAC
Source organism: Epirrita christyi (assembly GCA_951392215.1). Classification (NCBI taxonomy): domain Eukaryota; kingdom Metazoa; phylum Arthropoda; class Insecta; order Lepidoptera; family Geometridae; genus Epirrita; species Epirrita christyi. The sequence continues at coordinate 719,123 of OX595837.1, forward strand.
TTTGAAAAGGAGGTTAGCCGGGATGCGGAGGTCAGGTCCCGGCGGGTTCATCATCGACAGTCAGATGGTGGATAGTAATGATCTCCCGCGTGTTTGTGCCGTGCGCGGGGACCCGTACCGGAGGATGAAGGAGTCCTGGAGATTGAGAACGTAGCGAGCCGGTGGTTGTGCCTGCTGCCTTCAACACATCTCTTTGGTCTGGATTTCTCTTCACACGGGCGGTCTTGGGTTAGCCACTCACGATCAATCGGCTGTGACTCCCCGTCTGAGGGTCGTCGGCTAGGGCCCCTAACTGCAGGAGGGCAGACGGCGAGGCGCGGGACCCGGCGGTGAGCGTGCGGCTTTCTCTTTGGTCGTAGGCAGCTCCGGTATCCTTCGCAGCGTTTGGTCTCGTCCATCTTTCAGGGTGCGGGTCCTAGATCCATGAAGTAACTCTGGCGTTTGCGCGCAGAGCGCGTGACGTCCCCGACTGAGGACTCCGTGGCGGGTGGAGAACTTCATGGATGACCTTTTTAACTTTTTACACCATGGATTCCAAAAGAATTTTGAAAAAACCCACCGAGGCTGCTAAAGCAGCCACAACTAGGAATCTTGCTGCGTCCTTGGATGCGCAAGTACCCTCCACGTCTCGGACTGCTGCGTCCTTGGATGCGCAATCCCCCTCGACTTCTCGGGCTGCTGCGTCCTTAGATGCGCAATTACCGAACCCGAGATACCACACCCTACCGACCGTGTCAACTGGCGCGCCTCTCGGGGCTTCGTCAAAAGGCACGGTCATTGAACTGTCGGCTCTGAAGGAAGCTATTTCTGAGCAACCAGTAGAGCCGACTTGGACCCTGGTTTCTCCTCGGAGAAAACCGAAGAAGAAAGGCAAGAAGCCCCAGCAGGCCAAGGCGAACACCCAGGCTCGGGTACAGGCAAGGCGGATGGTTGCTGACGGGGGACGACAGCTCCTTCCTGGTGCTGAGTCCCTGACTCAAGTAGGCCAGACTGTTAGTCAGGCTGAACAGGTCCGTGCGCAGGCAGCGCCTGAGGCAGCGCCAGCGACTAGCGAAGGCAACCAACCGCGACGCCGATCCAAGCCTAGAGGTAAACGCGCAGGCAAGTTGGTGGCTAAAGCCCGACTTCAAACCACTGCGGCAGCCCCAAATATGCCGAAACCAAACGCCAAACGTTCCCGGCCAGATGACACGACCACGCCTACTGGCGACAGTAAACGCGTGAAGCCGGGAACCAGTCAGCGTAAAGGGTCCGCCAGCTACGCAGCTTCGTTCAGGGCAAACGAGCTGTGTGTGGCGGTTATGACCGAACCCTACCATGACTTTACTGCGGAACAAGCCACTGGAATTCGCACTGCGCTGGAGTTGAAGTTTGAGGACGAGCTCCTCGAACCATCAACCACGATCCAAACGGCGAAGGTGCACTTCCGTGGCAAAGCCCACTTTAGCGAGGGCGTCCTCAAACTGTGGTGCGAGGACGACTATGCGCTGGGTTGGCTCCGTCGTACAGTCAACCAAACGGCATCGCCAATCGCTGGAACGAAGCTTGTGGTCAGACCACAAGCTGAAATCCAGCGAAGAATTCTGTGTGGGCTGTTTATCCCAGAGCCGAACAGGGAGATAGACAAGCTGCGCAAAATATTGGCCTTGCACAACCCGACTGTTAACGTCAACTCCTGGTCCTTAGTCAAGGCGGAGAGACAAACGGAGAGGGAGACACCTGGTGTCCACCTGCTCCTACGTGTCCCGGAGTCTGACGTTGACAGGATCAAACAGAAAGAGCGACGTCTGTACTGGCTGTTTGGCAACATTTATCTCCGGATCCTGGAGGGGGAATCCGGAAACGCCACTGACAACGCTCCAACCGACCCTGCTTCTCAACCGCCTGAGAAGCCTCAAACTGAACAACCTGAGTGCCAACAACATCTAGGCACGATGGACGTAGAGGTCGCCCCTCCATCGACCTCAAACCCAAACGAGGAGTACTTTCTGGACGGAGAGGGGAGTGAGGCTAGCGACAGCTGTCTCAACTCCTCTCCGATCAGAAAGGACTAAACCCTTACCGATTCCCATCCTCCAAACCAACCTCCAGCACAGCCTCGTTGCGACGGCTTCCTTACGCAGAGCGCTGGAGGAAAACACTGAGACCATAGCTCTGATCCAGGAGCCGTGGATTAGAAAGGGCAGGATCTGTGGTCTGAGCGGTATTGGAGGCAAGCTTCTCCTCAACACCACCGTAAGCAACCCTAGAACATGCATTTATACCTCTAGACATTTGCAAACACTATTGATCACCGAATTCTGTTCCAGAGACCTGACAGCTGTTAGGCTCCTCGCAGTTACTAACCAACCATCCCGTGACATAGTCCTAGCGTCCGTCTACCTGCCAGGCGACGAGGACATACCTTCGCCGGAGCTGCTGTCGCTGGTGGAGTACTGCGAGAGGGAGAAGCTGGAGCTTGTCGTCGGCATGGACTCCAACGCGCACCATACTCTGTGGAGCAGCGATAAGTCCAATGCCCGAGGAGAAGAACTGGTAAACTATATCTTTTCCACTAATCTTACACTTCTTAACAAGGGCTCTGAACCAACGTTTGTTTGCTCCCGAGCCCAGACTATTATTGATCTCACACTGTCGACAGACGAGGTGTCGCGATCCATCTCTGACTGGCGCGTGTCTGATGAGGCGTCGTGCTCGGATCACAGGTGGATACGCTTCAACCTCAGCATGACCCTACCAGTACCGCTACCTAGGCGTGTTCCGCGTAAAACAGATAGGTCAAAATTTGTAAAAATAGTCCGATCAGCTCTTGCGACCGTGACCGCGCCCCCGAACAACGTAGTAGTCGAGGACATCGAAAAATACGTAAATAAACTCACTTGTATTCTGACTAACAGCTATGAACAATCCTGCCCTCTCGTGACACCCAAAGTTGGGTCTAGTCGACACTGGTGGAGCTCTGAATTGCAGAGGCTACGTCGTAGAGTGAGGAAACTGTTCAACCGAGCAATAAACACCCGGCAACTCGTGGATTGGGAGAACTACCAAACCACAAAAGCAAACTATAAGAAGCGCTTGCGTCTCAGGAAACTGGAATGTTGGAAACGCTTCTGCACAAACATCGAAAGCACCAGTCAGGCAGCCAGAACAAAAGGCATACTTTCACGCGAACCTGAGCGTACAATAGGATGTCTTAAGAAACCTGACAATACGTATACCAAATCAGATGCTGAAAACAGTGAACTACTGCTTGAGACACACTTCCCTGGATGTCAGATTGCTGACACCCACGACTGGGAAGTGTACGCCGAACGAGCATCCAGTAGTCAAGATTGGACCGTAGCCCAAGACCTAATCAATCGAGACAAGGTGTTATGGGCCATAAACAGCTTCCTTCCCTTCAAATCAGCTGGGCTTGACGGGATATTCCCGGGTCTGTTAAGGTGGAGCGGCGATCTGTTAGCCGACTATCTTGTTAACATCTTTAGAGCTTGTGTCGCCCATCGCTACGTACCTCGGAAATGGAGGGAAGTGAAGGTAGTATTTATACCAAAACCAGGCAGGAGCGACTACACTTTGGCAAAATCATTCCGGCCTATTAGTCTCACATCGTTCCTCCTTAAAACTCTAGAAAAACTGTGCGACCAGGAAATAAGAGGAAATGCTCTCTTGCACAAGCCCCTACATCCACAACAACACGCCTATAGCAAAGGTAAATCCACAGAATCTGCACTTCACAGCGTAGTATCACGCATTGGAGATGGGTTAACCACAAAACAACCAACTCTAGGTGCCTTTATAGACATCGAAGGAGCGTTTGACAAGACCTCATTCACTAGCATACATCAAGCACTGGAGGGATATGGCGTCGCTCCAACGCTTGCAGAGTGGATAGACAATATGCTGAAATACAGAGCTATACAGTTTACAGTCAACACGACCACCAGAGGCATAGTGGCCAGAGGCTGCCCACAGGGCGGTGTTCTCTCGCCACTTTTATGGAACATAGTCGTAGACGAGCTCATCCGAAAACTGAATGGCCGCGGGCTATTCACGGTGGGATACGCAGATGACCTTGCCATTCTTGCGACCGGATGCTTCGAGAATATCTTATGCGACCTCATTAGCTCTGCCTTTAGAACAATCGAAACCTGGTGTACAAGCCATGGTTTATCAGTTAACCCTACAAAAACTGAACTCATTATGTTCACACACAAAAGAAACTTAGGGAATCTTAGACTCCCGAAGCTATTCAACACTGAAATAAGATTAACCAACGAAGTCAAGTATCTAGGGGTCATACTGGATAACAAACTGCTATGGAATAAGCACCTTGACCATAAACTACAACGAGCATGTGCAGCTTTCTTTCAATGTAGCAGAATGCTCGGGAAAACTTGGGGGCTTTCTCCAAAAATAACATTGTGGCTTTACACAGCCGTAATCAGACCGACACTTACATACGGAGCAATCGTATGGTGGACCAGAACTGAACTAAGCACCGTGATTACTAAGCTGCAGCGATTTCAGAGACTTGCATGCTCTGCAATCACGGGCTGCATGAGAACAACACCGACAGCCGCCCTTGAGACCATTCTGGGCCTACCGCCGCTCGACTTCTTCATACAGCAGGAAGCAACCATGGCCGCTATCAGACTCAAGCACCTAGGATTGTGGGGAAATACTAGGAGTTTGCACGCATCCATCCTAGACAGAGCGATAACTTACGAACCGCTGTTAGCCGCCCCGTGTGATAAGATCCCTAAACAACACATATTTCGGAAACACTACCACATACAACTCTACGAAGACCTAAGAGATCAATCAGGAATCAGCGAGGTCCGTGTCTACACTGATGGCTCAAAAACCATACAGGGAACTGGCGCTGGAATACACTCGCTTGATCTCAACATTAATATATCATTAACGCTAGGCGCACACAGTTCTATTTTCCAATGTGAATGCGTGGCCATCACCGAAGCCGCCACCGCAATGAGCAGGAGAGGGATCACAGACTACAATGTAAGGATCCTCTCCGACAGCTCAGCAACACTCAGAGCTCTGGAGAGCCATAGCTGCAACTCCAAGCTCGTTTACGAATGTCACCTGGCCCTGGAGAGAATCGCCATAGGAAACAAGGTGACTCTACAATGGATAAAGGGACATAGTGGATCGCTGGGTAATGACACCGCAGATGAGTTGGCTAGAAGAGGGTCGGGAACAACCACAGAGGGACCATCTCCATTCCTACCTCTACCCTTTTCTCAGCTACGCACTTGGATGCGGCTTCGCACCCTCAATCAACACAACGAGCGTTGGGCACGGACCACGGATTGCAGACAGTCAAGAGCAGCCGTTCCGGCTGTCTCACCACGGCTCACGCGTCGTCTGCTCAACCTTTCAAGACCGGACCTTCGTACCATCGTGGGGACACTCACAGGCCACTGTCTCCTGAACAAACACCTCTACAACATCGGAGCCACAGACAGCCCACTCTGCAGGGGGTGTCTGACCGAAGAAGAATCGGCTGCCCACGTAGTCCTGGAATGCGTGGGAGTAGCAGCTCAACGTGAACAAATCCTCAACAACCCGAGGTCACTCCGCGAAGCCTGCGAAGACCCCAGGAAACTTCTGTGCTTCTGGACGGAGTTAGGCTGGCTAACTATCTAGCTAGTTTACTCTCACGCATAATGGACCATCCATAGAGTTCGAATGCGGAAAAGGGAGTTCTTTAACATTAACATTAACATTAAGGAGGTTAGCCGACAAATCCAACTCTGATGAGTAGCGTTCTGGAAACAACGCCATATCTCGTCACAGGTACCACCATGCCTCAAGATGAAAGTCTAAATCAGTCAGGGCATGTTGCCAGTAATGACTTATGGCACTGATATGTGGTCAGTTGACTTCAACTATTAATTGGCAGAAACAACTAGTACTATAAACGCAATAGACGTTTATAATAGTTTATAAAGCCGCGTGGCCTGATGTCGCTCTGCCCCTCGACTGCTAAAATGAAAATTTGCAATATCTGTGGTACTTACGTATTTACATGTTTCTATTAGATTATTATTTATAAGTATAACAAGCGTAGCATGTGCTGTCTTACATACATTTGCTGATGTTTAATTACTTTTGACTACCTTCCTAAGGTTTTTAAGTTCTCATTTACTACGTATCAGCAACTCCTTGTTCCGAGGCACCACACAGGCGCTTCTCACCTTGTGGTCTAATTCTAATTCTAATTGAAAATGTGGGAGCTAAGATCTGCACTGACTTCCCGCATTGGGGTGTATTGTGCATCACCTTGTGGTAAGATGGACCATTTTTGTAAGCCAAGCCGTGTTTGTTGCCTGATTATTCTAGGCTTGGTTGCGTTGGAACAGGAGTAATTTTAGTTTATAAGACGATTCAATGATCCTTGTGATTTCAATGAATAAAATTCTTTTGATTTGATTATTATAAACGTTGTAGGATGTCGGTGGATGGAGGCGGCTCAAGATCGATCGTCATGGTATTTTAAGGGGGAGGCCTATGTCCAGCAGTGGACTTCTACAGGCAGATGATGATGATGACTAGTAGGTACTGACCAGATAATACAGCCCCTCTTCTCAGCACGTCATCTATGTTCTGCATCATGACGCGCTGCACGTCGCCGAGCTGCGCTCCCAGCGCGGCCGCGGCTCCATGCCGCGCGCGCGCTCCGCCCTCGCCGTACTGCCGCCGCGCGCGCTGCATCCACGTGTCGAACTCTATGAATGTGTAAGGTCTGGTCACTGTATTCACCTGTAACCATACATACATCATCATATGAAAGTCAAGTCTTGAAACTCTTATATATAGACATTGGATTGAAAGTGTAAATAAAACACAAATCATCATTATCATCACCACCCTATTTACGTCCACTGCTGGACGAGGCCTCCCCCGTAGAATACAATGGGGGTGTGTTAAACTTGTCTTGAGTCCAGAATTCATTTTCAGAAAGGACCTAGGGGACGAACATGCGAGTTATACTCTACAAGACAGCACAATCTGAGAAAACAAAGAGCAGTATCAAGTAAGTTATAGTAAGTATATCACTATATTTTAAACAGTTTGAATGGAGTGCCATTGCATGCCACCTTAAGGATATATCCCTCAGTCTCCTATCGTGGATGTTGTAAAAGCCGAATAGGGGAAAAGTATGTAAAAAGCAATTAAAAATCATACCCGCTTTCCGTATTGCTGGTAGAACTCCTTTGCTATTTCCTCCAGGTAGCTGAATGCAAGTCGTTTGCTGTAATTCCTCTCGCAAAGAACGAGGTAGCAGATATCCAGCTCAATAAGATAGCTGAAATTGAAAAGTTACAATTGCTGAAATAATCATTTTTTCCTAAGAAAAGTTGTAAATCTGTCTTCACGAGATTTAGAAGACACAAGTGCAACAAAACTGAACAACCAACAAATTTATAAAAAGTTTGCAAAAAAACTATAGAACTGTTATGTCCTAGAATCCTAATAATCTTTGAACCATGATGAGGCAAATTACAGCGCAAACCTGTACAATACTAACATATGGATGTAAAAAAGCAGATAAACAAATACATACATGATTGGAAAATAAATTACTGATTACTAAACAATAATAACCAAATATAAAAAGCAGTAGAACTCACTGGAAGAGATATGGCCCGGTTTCTATGGAGCACCGCGGCGGCGACTGAGGGCCTAACTTCCTAAACAGCATTTTGGCTTGATTCTGGTACTCGAGTACATTGCAACCGCTCTGCGAACCACCACAGCAAATCAAATTATAAAATCAATTTAAAAATAAGATATAAACTAAAGAACGTAATCGCAATCAACGTAAGCAAAACTTCAAGAGCGGTTTGTGTTACTTCCAACTGCGTGAATAGAAAATAAATGTGTGAATAATGTTGAAAATATATTTCTAGTCTAGTCAAGGGTTTTGTGAATTACCTGCTCATCCTCTTGCATAGTAGCGGCCAGAGGCAGGCCATCCACGACCCTTGCAATCATCGTCATTAGAACCATTTTTTTTACAGTCTTTATCTTAGCATAAACTGAAGCGGAACACACGAAACTAATATTCAGTAACACACACTATTTTTTCTTCTCATTATCAGCAAATTGCTACAAAATATCACTCAATTTAAACAAGAAATTGTGAAGTAAGTAATTTGAATGAAATGAGATGAATACACAATACACGTCAAAGTTTTTGACAGAACAACAACACGTCAGTCGGGGTGTTGTCTATGGTTAGTTTTCGATGCGTTCCGTAAAAATTATTAGATGCGTTCATGGTTCATGATATTCGCGGAAAGGAGACGCAGGTGATGATGAGGTGATGTGATTCATTACAATTTATTCTACCTACTATTTTCCTTTGTGGTTTCTTCCATCTTTTATGTTCTTCTAGTCTAGATGTGGTGTAACTAGATCCTTTGGTACTTTTACTATTACCTTCTATTATTTGGTGTACATCCACGGCTGCACTCTATTACTTATTATTTGTTAGGTTTTAGCTTCGAGTCAGGGACCAGGATGCGGCAGATGCTCCACCTTGCCCCACCGTGGGTACGCCCATGTATAACAAATACAATACCTCTTAGGTCACGCACGTCCACCTAGAACGTACCGTACGCGACTTTGCACTGCATCCTGAGACATAAAGATGACAAGTCTCATGTGTCTTTAATTTGTCGAGGCGTGTCCAGCCTAAGTATTGAGCCCTCGGTCTCCTCCCGTGCATCAATTAGTACCTACACCAAGGAAGGATGGGCAGCAGCATCTACCAGAGTAGGTACTTTACAGCAAAGTGCGATCACATACGTCTGCCAAGCGTGGTGATCATGCCAAATCCCCTCATTGTATTCAATAGAGGAGGCCTCGTCGATCAGTGGATGTAAATAAGCTGGTGATGATGAGGGGTCACCCACTGGACTTGATATATCTTCAGGGTATGCTTGAAGGGGAGTACGGAAATCTAATGCCATCGTATAGGTAGAAACTCAGACAAATATACCAGCCTGTAGAAATCATTATTTCTTTGCTTCTAAATACTTACTTCTAGTCTTAAGGATTTTGTACTATCTGTTTATTTGTAGGTATTTTACGTCCATGGTTGGAAGTACTTGATACGCAACGTAGTACAGTAATCATCATCATCATCATCAGCCTTTAGAAGTCCACTGCTGTACATAGGTCTCCCCTGTAGAATGCCTCGATGAACGGTCTTGAGCCGCTTCCATCCACCGACTTCCTGCGACGTTACACTGGTTATAGTAGTAGGCATTGATTGATGTATGATTTTACTAAAGTAACGTAGGTAACTAACGCATTCACTTCGTAGTATTTGGTTCTATTCAGGTAGAAATAGCATTTCCCTGCTACGACCGGCATTCTATTCGTATCCTTATGTGACTCTGTGGTCCTATCTCCAGTGTTGATTGATGATCCATGATTGATTGAACAGTGTTGGAAATAGCTAGCTCTAGGTATTTTACGTCCATGTTAGAAGGAATAGGAATACGATCAGAAGAAACAAGAGTTTGTGTATTTTTTAAAGTTTTATTTTAACATAATATCATCATGCATAGAATTATGTGCTAACTCATTTACACTTAAAACTAACTATATACATAGAAAAATAACTTACCTAAAGGAAGAAAATACAGTATTTTGTAAAATTAAACAACTAATATTAGAATTAAATTATCGGACTGCATAAAACTAAAAGCAAATTATAACTCAAAATCACTGTAACGCACTCTCAGAACAAAGTCAATAATTTTATTGAAAGCAAAATGAAAGCGCCACCTGTTATCGAGTAGTGGAAACTAAAGCTATAAACTCGATTTCGATGATAATAAATATGAGAATAATCCACAACAATCATTCGGAATGAATTACGTATTAAAACATTTGACATTTAACTATCGACGAATTAGAAAACATCGAATTATATTTAAAACATTTTTCGTTCATTTCCCCGGGCGCGGCGTTCGCAGCGCCCTCTCCCCTCTAATACCAATTCACTAACCTTCTCATTGCTTCCATGCAAAATATTAATCCTCTACCTATCTACCGCCAGTACATCGTGCATGGCCGCGAGGGTGTGCGCTTGGTTTCAGAATCGTGTCTGTTCTGTTCTGTTCTGTACTGTACGTGTACCCGGGCCGTGGTGTGGCCGCCTCCTACTCTTAACGTACTCTCTCAATTACACCGTCTGAATTTAATTTATTTAATCAAATTATGATACTAAGACTAGGCTCAAATTAAAATAATTTTAACAATAAATTTTCTCGAGGTGCCATTTTAATTTACATTGAAAATTTAAGTACATTATTAATTAGAAACTTTGATTTTTTTCAACAACATCAATTCGACTAACATTATTTTAAACTTTTCAGAGCATTATTTTAAATGCTTGCTCGAACATTTTGCCTACTAACCGGTAACTAGTTATCTCACATCGATTAGCATCACACACTAGCCGAATTATAAATTCTGAGAGCGTTTCGCCATCCAATCACGTGGTCCATTCATTACCTACTGATTTCAATTTAATTATAAAGATATATTACAATAAAATTTGTAACCTATAGAACGAAATTTCCCAAGAAAGGAAAGATACTCGCGCGCAGCGTCCGGCCGTCCGGTCGTGCGCCATCGTAACACAAAATAAATAAGTTAAATTATAATTATATTTACAAAAGCATAAGAAATAGTGCCGAAACGAAAATCAAAGAGAATTCCAACTAGCTATACTTATATAAAAATATGAAAATCCACTTTTGAATATATCATTGTTAATCACATGAAACGGGCACTGGTTTTGTTCGAAGAAGTTTGGACACTGAGATCTTTCATCTATACAAGAATATATTTTCTAACACTGGGTGTTGTACCTGTAAACCAGTTGGATCGGCGTGTTGTGTGCGACTCAGCCGAGCGCCCATCGGTCCCACGTCTAACTAGCACCCATCGCACTCATTCTCCTACTCCTAAGGCTTTACAGACCCTTTTCTGTTTCACGGCGAAACGACCACTCCTTCCGCAATGTTTAAAAATTTATCTATTAGTATATTTTTACATATTACTCTTACCATCTAATAATTTGATATAACTTTTGTAGAATATAAAAATATTGCATACCATTCAGAAAATGTTCGACCGTTCGCTGAAGGAGTAGACGTTTCGCCAAATCTTATTATAACTACACTCCACGACAACTGTTCCGCATTTCTTTTACAACTGATGGTAGGTACCTACATATACCATTTATATATTATTCTGACGAAACTCCGGCAGCTAGATTGTTTTCGTCATGCTTTGTCCGGTTGTTGTCTGTTGAAGTGAACTAGGCTATACTTATTCGAACATTCGATATAAACTATCTAGCTAAAGTATTATGATTCATTAACATTGGACCACAAATCGTAATTAATTATTATAATATTTTATTCAGGTAACAAAAAATAGAGATCGCACGCCTCTAGGAATAAATACGAGCGGCTCCTGATATGCAGATAAAGTAATTTAGTATGAAATATACCATAAATAAGGTTGAATTTTTGTGATATGTTTGCAAGGTGTCGTTTGTATGCGCGCGACCTCTGTCCGACTTGCCTACGATAATTTTAAATAAACGAAATAAACTAGAACGTGTTCACATAAAACAGCTCACTTATAGTAAACATCTATCTATAATTAACACAAATTTAACTCACAAAATACCCCTTATCTATGAATTATGTCAGTTTAACAGAAGTTGGCAGTAGGTTCAGTACACGGTAGAATGTATCTACAATTCCACAAATTGTCAACGCCCAAAATATAATATCATTTGTGAAATTCGGTTTGGAACAGACGACAGAGACTATACACAAACTATATATTAGATAGACTATGCCACAACGAAGGAACGGATTACCTAGGTATATAATATATATAATATAAACGATCTTTACGTAATAATGAAGTGTCTATTAGAATATGTATCTAATCCATATAAGTAATATAAGAGGATAACAGCTGTGAGGTGTTCCGTTTGTAACAACGTGTAAATATGAAAATACTAATAATAAGCACACAAGTTAATAAGTAACATTTCATCTGAACATAACAATATACGATATTATTGTAGCTATTAAACTTTTTGCGTAAATACTTCTGTAGAATAAACTTTTATTTAAGACTATATTAATATTCTTATTGCGAAGGTATTGTATGTAAAAACTGTTCGAATATCGTACGTTGTATATTAATATGAAGGATTTGTTTTGCGTAGTTTTGAGGTAGGAAGGTCTGTTTCGTCCAGTCCATCGAGTCCGTCGAGGAACCGTGCATCGACGATAAACATGCTATAGTATAATTATAGAAACTTCATTACAAACATTTAAAAAATCGTCTCAACACTATACAAAATCACTCCGTACCATATAACATCTAGCAAATTTAGTGTTCCGCTTTCTGAAATACCCTAAAAATAGGTACCTATATAAACATTTGAGCAATCAATTTCGTCTCTCCTATTTTTGTATAAATATTAAATTCAATGATAAGTTAATATTACGTCAATTTGAGAACAATTATAATCATTTTAAATAGTAATAACATTATTTAGAAGCGATCCAAAACGTAATGCATGATGATTGAAAAATAGACTTTACCATTAGTGAAACATGTAATGCAAGAAAAGAGCGAAATAAATACGTGACTCTACAAGTAGTTACGTATGAAACAGTCCGTCGTCGTCTTCGCCGTCACCGCCACATCCACGCCACACCGCACTGGAGATTCGTCCTGCGGCCACACGGGGCGGGGGTCCATGCGACCGCACGCGGCTCACACGCTCGCAAAAAGCAACACTAGATCGTCCATCGCGCCGGACCAACCGTCACATCACACGGAGCCCCAGGCCCCAGCTCAGGCGCTCTACGCGAGCGAGCAGTCGATCTCAATGATGTCTTTGGGTACGTCGACAAACTGGTAAACGAGCCGCTGGCCGTCCACCTTGGCGAGGATGCCGCGCTGGTAGTAGTACCGCAGCGCGCGGCCCATCGTCTCGTAGTTCATGTCTGGCTTGTTCTTGTGCAGGCCCCAGAGGCGCGACACTGCTTTAGAGTCGACCAGCTTGAAGACACCCTTCTCGCGGTTTGTCCACTTGATAAAACGCGGGCAGTACTCTCTATCCTGGAGGAGTTTCAGGAGGAACTCCCAGAGGTAGGTGGTGGAGCCCTCGCGCGATTTGCGCTTGACGCCGGGGGTTGGGGGCCCGTCGGCGCGTGGCCTCTTCTTGGGCTTGAGCTTGTTGTGATAGGGCTGGCGCGAGTAGTCGCCAAAGTCGAACACGGAGTAGGGCAGCTCGTCATGTGGCAGCGGCGGTGGCGCGGGTGCCGCGAAGTGGTGTGTGCCGCCGCCTCCGTACCCGTACCCGTAGGCTTCACGCTCGCTGACTCCGCTTACTGGAACAAAAGATTATTGTTAATTTTCTGTTGATGGATTTTTCATTTTCTTCGGATGCCATTTGGGTAAGGAAGAGCTACATCATAATTAAAAGGAGGTGGTAATGTTGCGAGCAGAAATCGGGAGATTATAGTAGCAAAAACACATCGGGCAAGCATTGTTTAGGTTATCCAGACATCTAGGTATCGTAAAGCGTTCTAAATGAAATTAAGAACCATTGTAACTAGGCAGGTACGGTTTAGATATACAAAGAATTGTTCTGCAATCATACAAACGTTTGTATATTAAATTAATTAGTGCGCTAAACAATTGTGGGACTAGCCGACTCCCACGAGATTAGGACAATCTGTGTTGTCAAAACTGGCCGCAGTATTTTAACAATAACATTTGGTAATAACATTATACATTATTTTATATTATATCGCAATAGGAAACATTCCAATAGAATCGTTAAATGCACTACGCCGCCGTTTTCTTAGCTTAATTTTTTTTTGTTAAGGGTTTTGTGTTATATACAATGTTACTTTCTTATCAGAACTCAATTATTAGTATAAAAATGTTAGTTGTTATGTTATGTCAACTGAACTGAATTGGTACAATTTTCTAGGCAATTTTATTTTAAGTCTGTAGGTAAAACGAAAATAAACAAGATACATCTTTTGTTTTTTTTCTCATACTTTTATAAAGACAGAAAGAGAAGAAAACAGGTTTGACAGGTCATTTGAAGACGGCCATTGCGAATATCTTAGAAGTATTATTATTTTGTCGCCATTTTCCTATAGGCTAGGCGGCCGGAGAAAACGATTAAATGGTCTACTAAATCAGAATATTTCCGGCACTTCTTACAGAGACTAAATACAATAGTTATTTTAGTCAACGAATCGAGTCGCAAGTGCGCTGACAGGTTAATATACTATCTAGTGATGGGATAGTTACATAAATACATAATCCGTTCTATGCTTGTAATAGTATTTTGTTTATCTAGGTATTTCTACTGAAAGTAGATAACAGAAGTGTGCCACTTAGGTGTAACAAACAGTGTAGTAAGTCTAATACAATTTCTGTAGATAAGTGAATAAGCTGCAACAGCACTATGATTGCGTCAACGTATGTGGTCGCTATCGCCGCCTTGACCTCAATGTTCGTGTTGTTGGCCCCACTGTCGTTACATTTATTATTTTTCTTCATTAAAACACAATTCTCTCTATAATGCAATTTTGTTTTTTTATCCACACTTTCCTTGTTGGTTTCTTCAGTGACTTTAACCAACTCTACTGTTTCATGATCTTTCTTTGTATACTTTTGTAGCATGCAGCAGTTTCATTTTTGCTCGTTTTATTTTTAACCTTACGTTTTTTCACGACAAAAAAGGGGATCAAACAACATTTTCAAAAATTCACTGTCCGATTCAAAAACAGACATTTGAGGGTCATCAGCGTTTCTTGGATTTCAACAAAATACTAATTTTCAAAACCGGTAGCCAATCGACATCGTAAATTCATCGGAAACGAAATAAAGATTTCAAACGTTCTTTGCTATGCGTTTTAAAACTTCAAACTAAACTTTAGCTTCTCTCGTAAAATACAGCATAAAACTTTTGTTTGTTTAGTAATTTGGTAGGTATGTACTCGAATTAGCTGGTTTGATTATCTTACGACTTAGAGGAAGTAGCTGGCACAGTTTTAAGTAGAACGCGCGAGTTATTTATGTATTGTTATTTAATATAATGTCGCTTATTTTATAATTTCTAGGAATATTATGTACAGTGAATGATTCACAGTTTGTTTTATCCATCCGGGATTTCCTCAGGATTTTCTGATTGTTGTTGAATTACCTATAATGAAGTGGTTATAATCGTGTACGTGACAGTTTACTTTACCATTCATTCATAATGCGCAGTGTTAGGGAAGTACCTAGGATACGTTTAAAGTATTGAACTAGTAGTTCTGCGAACAGTAGATCTAGCGAGCACAAACTTTTTTGCAACAATTGTGATCAGTCTTGCATCTTGTGTAATTCCATCTCAAGGCGACGACTTGAGGATACTAACAGTGAATGTTTAAATATTAATAATGAAGTATAGACATAGCCCTTTTATTGCTTTTATTCAATAAAAAATCGCCGATGACAAAAAAATCTATGATTTTGTGTTTCGTCAAGATTCATTGAAAACGAGTACCAACATACATCCGGACAGATGACAGCTTTTGCCAGTTATTGCAAGGACTTTGCTCGCACGGTCAATTAACTTCCTACGTTGCACTATTGAATGAAGCTCATAGGCAACTCCCTTCTACATTAGAAGGAAAATGTTGTTGACTATGTGCATCAGTATTGCGGTTACGTATCTATGTTCTTCAGAATATTCTATAACTGGCTAGGTGACTTCGTTTTCTCGCTAGAGACACAAAGCACGTAAGCGGCGTTCTATTTTGTGCGAGAGAGATTAAGTAGAGTTGCACACTTTATTGGCGAGTTAGTGCATCAGTGTTGCGATGTCCCAGCCTAGTTCTACTTAAAAAGTTGCTCAAAAACCAATATTCTGTTTGAAATAGCACATGAAATTGGCAGTTCCGTGTGAGTTATATGTCTTTCGTGGGTATTTGTAGTAATCGCGCACCAAACAATCGCGCGAGGCCAGCTGGTAGTTCCGCCATTTTTTTTTCTAATATTATCTAACTTGCGTAGGTATATTTTCGCGTGTCTTATCTTCGGTCATTGAACCCGCGCGTTGACACGTGTCTCTACGTCAGGTCTTGACACCTAGTCGACTATTATGCTGTTTTTTGTGTATGTGTAGGGTCCTATGTTTATCGTTGTTACTGGCGTGATTGGCGAGTTTAATACCGCTCTATTGTTTTAATTATTGCAAGCCATAAAACGCGGAAGCAGGATTTGAAAATATGCACCTGCCAACAAAGAGAATATAACAGTATGCCCTGCCAAGTCGATACTCTAGCGATAACGCCCGTCAATAAAAAAAAAATACACGAAGCATGTGAGAGGTTAGCGAATATATATGAAACATTAAAAGTATTTTGTTGAGAGCGTTTTTATATCAATAGGAAACGAGTAAGTACCTAAGCATTTGCATAATATTCTCTATCTAGTCAATTTCAGTTCAATGATGATGGAGAGGGAGGGATTACCACGATAGTAGCTGTAATCAGCAATCAGATAGAAACCAGGCACAAATGTATAATTCGTTTAGATAACGGGCAAGAAAGCATCGGCCACTGCGGCTTTGTACCTGGTGTTTACTTGCTATTTAATGAACCGTTCTACGAACGTTGCTCGTATAAAATCCCTAGCGAGCCTGGAAAGCGAGCAAAACAGGATAAAAAACCCGCATTTTATGCGTTAGCGACTCTATTTTTAGCGAATGCGGTGGTCGTTCCTACTGGCTGCACTGCAAGATCAAGGTTACGTGTGGTGTGCTGCGCTCGCTCTTAGGAGCGTCTTCACTCACTCAGCTAGTAAGAATCCCCCACTGCACATAAAGAAAATTGCACGCGGTGACTGCCCAACAAAAAATGAGCCCTATTCCTATCTGGGTGTGTGCACTTTTAGCCTGTTGCGGACGCTGATGGATGGAACCACTCCCGGATGCGAGTGTGTGAATTGCGGGTGGGAGGGGTTGGGAGAAGGAACCGGTTGCGCTGGCGCATCGCGCGCTTGCAATAAATGGGTTACCCCACAAACCTCTTGCGATACAAACGGACGAGCGTGTGTTCTAATGCCAGCCAGCGGTCGCGCTCGGCCGCACGCTATCCCATGCTTCTACGAGTAGTTAGATGGTTGATTATGTTACCTTCCTTGTGCGTTTGATTTATTATCAAAGCGATGATTTGCAACTGGTGTTGTGAGACAAAGCGGCCGATACGGAAAGAACAATAGGTTTATGTACGTATTTCATACGCGCTTACGTCAATCGGCACACATTAATATAGATACTTGATGCACGACAAAAACACCTAAGAAGCTTTATCAGCATGCAAAAATGCTATCGTCTATTTTTGCACACGATAAAAGAATTAGATATCTAGGTAGATAAGGCAGAAGCGAGAACATTTCCTCAAAGCAACTGCTGAAATCGTGCAAAAGTTACGTGAGCGACGTTTATTATCGGCGTTTATTTATTCTGGCGGAAGAGATAACGTAATCAGAGTTTATTTTGTCGTCGCATTGGATTGCATAGCTCGATGACTTTATGCAAGTAATTGCTTTTTTTCCATATCCTTCGATAGAGTTTGGCGCGGACAATAGAATCTAGGGACGTTTTCCTGTGTGACCGGAAAACGGCGCGCGTGGTTCTAAGATTGCGGGAGGGAGTCGCGTTGCATCGGCGTGCGCAGTGCGCAGCGGGGCGGCGGCACGGCCGGTGCGGGCGCAGGCAATGACCAGGAAATGACGCCGCCGGTTGACCTTCACACACACGCACACACGCGCGCTCTGCCTGCCGGCGGCGCATCCCTGCGTTCCCAGATCTGAGTTGCTCATGTCCCGTCGCCCCGCTACGGATAGTATTTCTCATGACGTTCCATGTTTACGTCCCACAGAGAAAACATGCAGTAACAACTTACCTACACCCCCGAACATCAGTGGAAAATTACCCAAGACAGGTCACGAGGAAACTTAAAACAATGTTATCTTGGTTATACAATGTTTTAAAATGGAATCATTAGTAACCTACCTACCTATTCGGGGGCATCGGGTGATGGCGGGTGTACCGGGATGCAAGATAAATTTAATTTTTGTGCAGATAACTTCTACCAAGGTGACTTTACAATGATCGGGCGCTAACTGGCAAAATTTGATTACTGACAAATTTTGATATACAGAAACATCCAATTATTACGTCAATTTTATTACGCAGCTTACTTCATCAAAATGTTGTAGGTACTGAAGCTGAAACCAAGATGGTGCACGGCGCATTCTATTTTACATGGCGTGGCGTAGCGCATGCGGTGAACTAGAGCCGTGTTAGGTAAGGTCAGCTCTGCGCTGCGTTGTAGTTCTACGTAAGAGAGCGCCATAACGACTAATAGACTTTTATGCAGGACAGCGGACTGACTTGAAAACAGTTAAAGGTTTACATTTTCATAGAATTCGATAAATAACAGGAATAATAAAAATTATGATGATCCATCTGTGAGTATCATATTGAGCATGTCACAAGAGACTGCATGTTACATTGGCGAGCAAAATTTAAATCGCAACGTGGGCGTTGTATTAAAAAAAGAATGGCATTTTGCATTCGTTTGTGTGGTGACGATCTCGTAATAACCGCGTGCTCTTATTTAAGTTACTAAGACCGGTTCCGGAGTGGTCTACATAGCCTTGCGTAACCCTCGCAATACCTACTGCGATGTCATTGACCATCGATTGTGGTAATCCAACTGTAATCAGTGAATGCAATTGAGATATGAGTAATCGAATCCAGTCTCCCTTATTTTAGATGATATTATGCGAAAGTTAGGCATGCTCCAATGATTTATTACCTACCGCAGAAGAGATTGAGTAGTGACTATATAGCAAAGAAGCTGAAGATGAAAAGCACAGGTCCCAGAATCGGATATAGATAAAAAATAAACTCCATTGTGTTTGATGGAACATTTAGATGCAATAATAATATATTATAGTGGTTCATCCCGAACTGAGACCTCGCGAATTCAAGCGATGTAGGTACCTACTGTCTTTACCTTTCTAATCGATTTCAGTTTAGTGTATTAAATAAATTAGTGTTCAACCTAACTGCTCAACAATATAGGTTTCTAATTTAACAGGGTAAAAATAAAAAAAATCTTTGATTTTGTACCTTTGGGCTATGGGCAAATTTCAGCATTGTGGGATTACTGGAAGTACCCTAGGGTTTTTTTTTACTTTGATTCAATCTCAAAAACTACAAAGTCTACAATTAAATTAAGTATAGTTTTAAAATGTATTATGTATTGTAAATTATTTAGAATGTATTTCCAAGAAATAAGTATAGCTTAGATTAAATATAATTTCAACTCTACTAATTCTGAAACACGGAAAAAAATACAAAATCCAGTTGGAGGTTTACACAATTGTCAAAATGACATTACATTTTTGATTATTCGCAAACACGGAAGGCACACGCAAGTATCTACAGAACAATGTCAAATAATTGCAAATTTTCATATTTATTGTCCGTAGCCAACTGTGCAAATTCTAGAGAGAATGTCGTACACTGTACGCAACGCAATATATAATTGTACATTCAAATTCAAGAGCAAATTTATACTAAATTAAAATACAGCACGCCAGTAAATTATTGTTCTGAAGGACAGAGACAAATTTGACTTCGCTAATTTGTTCAAATAATTATTTTTGTTTATTTAACAAAAACAATTCTTTTTGGCTTGTGCGATGTTGCATTCTTGATGTCGAGCCTTTTACTCGAATCCATCGACTCCATCCGTTAACTTTAAAAGTATTATCTCTGCGTCAAAATTTGTCGAAAATAGGTCTTCCGCGTTTTTTATGGTTTATGTTTTAAGTATGAGCGTTCGTATGCCAACACTATCTAAATAGGAAGTTCCTTTTTATCTAAGTTACATTTTTGTCTCCTACGCAGTCTGTTAGCAATCCATAAACGGTGGTACCTACTTATTTCTTTTTAACTTTGGATTCGTATTTCAATAAGCATAATGTTACGAATAAAATATCTAACAAGCAAAAAATAATACATAATTGCAATATATTTGCCCGCCACGAAATATGCGATAAGTAGTTACTTAAACTTGAATTTGTTTATTGAACTAATATATTATATATTTTGAGGCAGGAATACAGAGGTACTTATGATGATAGCCTTAGATAACATGCATGATAATGCATTATCTCGTGTCATTTTTAATACAAACAGCACACCGGACACAGTTATCGTTGCAGTTGTAGGTAGGCATGTGTTTTGTATGACTTGTATGATTGTTTATTTAGGCGACGCAAAGGCCTGTGTTGTGTAAGGTCAGGCTCACAGATAGAGCTTTGAAAGATAGGTCACGTTGTTGCCTGCTTTACTACATATGTGTTCATTGTCATAATAATATTATATTCTCTTGGTTTTGTACGTCGGTCGTCGCCAAGTTTTGATAACAATGACTAGGTATGGCTAAACTATTTACCATTTTTACTTAAGTATCTAAATAAGTAAGTAGCTATTCATAATCATGAATTCATAGTAAGTAAATATTAAAACATTATATTTGAAATGCCCTTTAAATTACTTAAGTATATTTAATTTGTAATTTGGGCTGCTAGATGCCCGCCCAATCCTAAAGCAACAATTATCGTACAGTAAGGTTATTTTAATTTTTGAGGAAGTGAATTTGAAAAATTGAATGTTCTCAAAATTGGGTATTCGCCTACATCTACAAGAAAGTAGTAAGTTTTTAACTAAGGGTTGTACCTATGTTAGGTTGTAAACGACAAATTGCACACAAGATATTAAGGCGAACTAAAGCGAGGATGTACATAGAGGTTAGATACTACAGCACCCAATCCTTCCAAACGTTTCCAAAATTGGGGAACAAGATGCGTTCCGACTTGTTTACGTTGTTAAATACATTTTTCACGAGATCATCGTGCTTGCCAGTTTGAAGTTTTAAAATTGCTTTAAAGACATTTTTAATGTTTTGTAAGTAAGTACTTTATTTGCCTCTGCTTTTTTTTCACCCTGTACTTTTCAGATCATGAGTAATGTAACGAGCAATCTATTTTCTTCATTCGTTCTGGCGCGAAACAATGTCGCCAACCGAACACGTCCGTTTTGTATGACATTTCGTCGACTTTCCCGCGCTGCATGCACTATTGCTGCGCTGCGCCGAGTCATCGCGCATCTTGTTTGCCGAGCGATGTTATCGATAACTTCTTATTATTGCCGATACGACACCACGACCTCAACCTATAGTTTGGGACGCGCCGAAGGTGATCTGCGAAGAGTTCGAGCACCTCGCTTACGTAAACCAACTGTGAAAACATTTTTGTTTTATTATTGATAAATGCATCAATGATAATGAAAATTACCGTGTAGGTACCTAGTCATTCTAATAGCAACTATTGCATGGAAAATGAAGAGCAGATTCAGTGGTCTTGGTACTTTACAATGTGACTTGATCAGTTATACCTATCTGAGTCCAAAGATTAAATCTTTGCCTAAGTCGTCTTTTATTTAATTCTTGAGTATAGGTGTAGGCAACTAGTTTTTCATGTCTTAATTGTAAGACAACACATAAGTATGATAATACTTTTTACATAGACATTAACAGATAACACGTTTTTGCTACCTACCTATCTAATGTTTACTTTTTCCAAAATGCAATTTATTAAATTCGTGTGCGTCTCACGACTTTTTAAGGTGTTTTCGCAAACCAATTGAATTACCTAAGTATAATTAACGTCTATTGTATTAATCGATTGTTATGTTGTGTTACGCGGTCTGTTGTTGATTTTATAGGTATAAAAGGGTCACATTAATGTCAATGCATCGTTGTCGCACTCGCAATACAGACATGTCACTGAGGAAATGGCCCCTCGGAGAGTCGTCACGTTGCTCCGCACGATACACGTTCGATGATGTTCAACCTTCGCTCTTTTAATTAAACTTTAAATACCTATCGAAGTCAGTGTTTGAATAACTTATTTGTTTTTTATTACAATCCTAAAGTTCTCGCGGTCATCCAGCTTTATTTTTGCTTTACTCTTCGCGAATCGCAAAATCCAACAAAGAGCTATCTTTGAGAGTCAAAGTGATTGATCCAAAATGGCGTCCCTGTTGCATGCAAGGAAGTGTAGGAATTTGCGAGACGCGTTAGAGGGCGCTGGCGGGAGCGGGGCACGGGGAGGGATGACCTTCGCGCGTTGATGCAATGTCGCCGTGTCATTGACCACCACTGCGCCGCGCAAACAGTTGCAGCCATTCGCCCCCCGCGCGCCCTCTGCCCCCCCCTCACTCGTCTATCGGCCCCACCACCGCACTGCAAACTTTTGCCGGTTTTACGATAATTCTCTCGTTTGAATTTGCAATCCGCATGCTTCTTCGATGAGGAATGAACTCAAAAACTGGCATATAATGAGGAAAATTACTCCCATTTATAATTTATACCTGCCATAGATTGCTGGTTGCTGCTACCATGCTATGTTTTGATGATCCCAACTTTAAGCTAGAAAATGCTTACAGGTACCTACTTACCTAATTGAGGAAGAAACCTAAGAATTTTAGTTGTTATTCCGTTTCGCTGGGTTGTGGTCACATTATCATGGCTACACTCATTTCCTTCGTGTTGATTCATCGCACTCACACACTAAAATGTTCATGCATATTAACGAGTCTGCTGATAGTTGGCATAATCGTTGCCACATTCAAGAAAATAAAGTACCTAACAGAAGATCGAAGGGAGGAAATAAAAAGAAGTCAACCAACCGGTTAGAGCTCCTATCTGTATTAGGTAGTCGGTCGGTACTACCTATAGAGGTATCAATAAAGTTAGTATAACATGGAATTTTTTAATAGCTCTATAATACATTTTCTTTATTTATTGTTCTTAAAATAATGTTTTTTTATCAAATAAACGATCCGAGAAGGTGCCACTTTTGACCTAAGGTAGGTAGGTACACTGATTATCATATTTTTAGTTGTTAGTAAAATATACAATGAACACCAACTGCACAGGTAGTGCAATCAATTGCAAAAATATACCTATCATGCCTTCTTTACGTCATGGAAATCAACATTTAGGTACCGGGACAAATTGTACTCAAATGATCTGTTCAAATCAGTTAAGTACTAAAAATCTCATCACCGTATTAGGACTTCCACTACTCCATATATTGCAATTTGGTAATTTGTCATAATCACCACGCTTTGCAGGCAGATTGGTAATAGCAGTAGCTATTGGTGTTAAGTACTCAGGTGGACGCCGCTGCCCATCCCCTGGTGTAATCCTTTAGTCGTCTTTTACAACTTCGACCCAACCTAGATCCATCTTAATGTTTTACAGATGATAATTAGGAACATTACATGATCGACTTGAGGCTAAATCGAGTTTATTTAGATGCTAACAAAACACCAATAGTACGCGTCGATGGAGCATGGCGTGCTATGAGCGAATTTTCGCCTTCCGTTCATCTCTAATACCCGTTTCCGTTTAATATATCCGGTACCGTCTACTGCGACCTGAATAAACGAATAACAGCGTAAGCTATAATTTATAAACAAGTAAAGATTCCAGACTTCAATTTAGGTACTTACCTACCTATACAGATCTTAGCATCTAGTTCAGTTTTTGAGAGTCTGAAAATTTAACGTCCCAACCGTCTACGTCAGTTCCCGTTTATGAAATAACTTGTTTCGAATATGTAATTAGGTACTTACGTTTGAAATGATGGTACTTATAGTATTTTTGTCATAAAGTCGTGGGCAATAAAAAGCGGGTTGAGGGGCGAACAAACAGTGGTCAAGGCTGTTTGCTACTGATTTCCATCCATTGCCTAATCCGACCCTGACTGTCACCAATCAGGCCGGAACGACTTTTTTCACTTAAATTATTGATTGGACTTGTTGAATTTGTTAGATGTAAGATGTAGGGTTAGATCACTTGTGCCACAAGATGGCGCCACTTGTTGTGTGAAGTGATATGTCGTGTGTGCAATGTGCATTATAAATTACAATATTCAGCGAGGCTGGAGAGTTGGGCTGGATTTGTTGATACGATTGTACCTACTTCTCAGCATTCATAACGTGGTTTGCTTGTTACTTGGAAATCTATTTAAATGGATCACCTATTTTAAAGTGCGTAGTTTACACCATTTAGTATTCATAAATTCCTTGTTAGGGCTCTTAACAGGAATCTTCCATCTAGAATATCGGGTTTGAAGTGTTTTTAAGTTTTTATATTCCTTAAGGAAGTTATCATATGTATGTATATGAATGTTATTACAGTTGCGCAAAGCTGCCGCTAACGTATTGTGATAATTAGGACATTAACGAGTAAGACTGATATTCCTGCGGCAATTTCAAAAATTGTCCACCTGCTGAATTTAACAGTTTTACATTCCCACGGCCCGCGCCAGCATTCACAACGCGGATTATAATATAGATAAAGTTTTGCAACGCGACACTTTCCATCTTCACGGCTCCATAGAATCCAACGGTTTGGCAGTGGAAATGTGGGACGAGCGTTAACATATTGCAAAACAACAATTTTATATGAGCTACTTCCACTCGAGGATTCGCGGTGCAGCGGCGCCCGCGGGGAGCTACAAGCGTCTATTTATGCAGCGCTATGCGACCTAACACTGACCCGGTTAGGACTGCGACGCATAAACACAAGGATAGCGAGTCGCCGCGCGATCGCGATCGATTCTCTGATCGACCCGGTTATGGAATTATGCTATTTAGAGTGGCAGGCGGCAGGGGCGGCCGTGGTCCGTGAAGGGCGAGCCTTTTGCCGCTCCGCCGAGAACGAGTAGATAATTTTAAAACGGCCAGGAAACCAGCGGAGCGAGTATATAGGCCGCATGGACGCTCCCTCACCCGTTTTTACGCCTATCATAAAACGAGCGTATACACAGTTTCCGGACAAGTGGAGCGTTGGGATTCCTATGCAAAATTGGGTCGCGGTGATTTTCCTAGTTCACGATTTGATACGCGTTGGCTATTCTGCGTATTCTGTGTATTTCGGAAGAGGTTGCGCCACCACATCGGCGGCGGCTCGCAGAGATGCGTTGCGAAATAGCGCGCGCAGGAAGCCGCGTGTGAATCGAGCGAGGCGCGTGAAGGTGACGCACGGCAGTCGCCAGCGCCGATAGCCAAACCACCACACCGGGAACTCGGATTAACCATGATTCAAGCCCCAACGTTCGAATGTGGTTAAAGCTATTGTCACAATAACAACATACGAGTAATGGGTCACGTACGCAACGGGACTAATGGGGAGTTATGTTGAATTCGGGATCGCGGGTCCTTTCGCTTTCGGCGGCGCGTGTGCGGCCTGCGCAACACTCAAGGTCGCGGGCCGTTCAACTCGGATGCGACCGCGGTGTTGCGACATCGAAATATGTAATTGTAGAGGAGTCGAGGCGCGTTTGGCAGCGGCCGCGGCGCAAAGTGGGTCGCCGGAGTTGCGCAACAACGTTTTGTACGACAGATGGCGCGCGACGCTTCTTCCTTATACGGCGACGAGGTTCTTATATCCACGATTGAAACAAAGACAAAAAGCTTTAAAGAATTGCACTTGTAATTGCTTAAAATAGATCTGCAACCGCAGTCGTAACAGGCTATGATCGCATAACGTCGCTATTTTATTCCACGGAACCTACTTACCAGAGCCTTACCTAACCTAAGTTGACGCTGACGTCAACCTTAAAAAATTCTGAGTAACGGAATCTTATTAGAAATAGGTTTGAAACCATTTTGCTACCTATAAAAATGAGAGTAGGTAGTTAATGTGTTTTTACTTCATTTTCTAGCACACTATCTGGGATAGTTTAGAGTTGGAGTAAAATACTTAGCCCTCATCGATTTTTGCGGTGAATCAGAATCATCGACGGTTCATCAGTCATCAGCAGCCTTTAATTGTCCATTGCTGGACGAGCCTCTCTCATAGAATGTATCACGCTTGGGTGATCGTAGTGGTGGTTGAATGCTGCTGCCATCCCCTGGTGTGCGTAATCGGATTAGTCGGCTTTTACGACATCGACGGGATGAGACGCAGTAGTATTTTCTATTTCTTTGGCTGGATATGCCACGGCCAACAGTAGTTAGCGAAAATTTTCACAAATGCGAATTGCGGGCACAATATTATAGACGAGATAAGTACTTTGAATTATAAGTATAATGGGGCGCCCGGGTTTGATTGAAAATGTGAAATGTCTGATTATTTTATCCGCGTTTGATTGAAACACAGCTCGATAAAGAGGATTGGCCTGCTTACAAAAATATTAATGAAGAATGATGAGAAATGAAAATGAGTCAATGAAGTACCTACCTATATGCCATCACTCTATCGCGTGATGTAAGCCGTGGAGTCCAATTTGGTAGTTTGCGAATGTCAATAATAACGTTCCGGTCCCCCAGCGGTCGGCGAGGCGAAAATAGTCGCCAACTATTAATACGAGGCAAGCGCTAGCGCTGCATTGCCCTTGAATCGGGACGATCACCTCGCGCACACTCCCGCGCACCGCACACTCCCGCGCCATCTATTAGACACACACACACATGCACGCGCGCACTATCGTGATGCAGCGCTGCAGAATAGACACAGCGATAATTTTAATTTCCATTTCGTTTGCGAATGTCACTTTGACGACTCTGTTTACTCCGTGCTCTGAATGCTTGAGCCGTATTGCAATCGCAATTACAGATCTAAATACGTATTGAGGATCTGTTGTGGCATGTGTGTGGTTTTCCTCCTGCAAACATTGTAGACGAGAGGCAATACCAATTCCTCTACTACTTTTAAATTTTCTGATAGACTATCGCTGTCACTGTCGAAAGTACTTATGCATATGTTATAAAAAGAGTAGCTCCTAAAATTGGTCGTCCTTAAACGTGATTTATTGCATATTTTGATATCCTGCCAACAGTTCGTGATCTAGCAGCAAGCAGACGGATATATCCACCAGTTTGTAAATTGTATGGTCACTACACTACACAGATTCGAATAAGCACAACGTTTTTGAACAGGCACATTTCATGAACAGATTCTCATTAGGTTACCTACAATGTATGGCATGTTTTGTAAGATAAATTAATTGTGTAAAGATGAGCTGTTGTTCTTTGTAAGTAGGTAATAGGTATATAGGCGCTATCGACTAAATAACCTGACGCAACTTGCAGCACCGGAACGCATTCAAAAACAACTCTCCGTTAAGACAACGCATATAGCTCGCATGCACACCAAAATCACGTTCGTGCTACCTGCATCAACGTAATTTGGCAATTGGCAACATCCATTCAAGGTTTCTTTTGTCTTAGTTTCAGCTTTAAGTTACCAGTACCAAAGCTTAGTTAACAACCAGATGTTTTTGAAATAATTTTGTCGACAAAACGGGAGCTTAATCACGAGATGACGTAGGTTCACTTTGAATTGGGGCTAATTTGTTGTTAGAAAAGGAATCGAGTCAATGTCTTTTTACTGTCACATTTGTCTATAAATACAACATTGATTATTGCAAAATGATGAGGTTAAAAGTCTAATCAGACTGTTTTTGTGAGCTGGTTACAGTGAATTACGAACATGACACGACTCTACATACTCATACAATCAGGTTCTGACTGCCCAATCGAAGTAGGAAGGTCGTGTACGTTTCGCCAGAGACTGACAATGGCGCCGGTACCACCGCTCTTGCCCAATATTCACGTTTGCAACACCGAAATTTCGTGTGTGCCGTGTTACAGCAATGGCCGATTTACGCCTCGCAGCCACTCCAATATGTCTCGATATGCATGCGATAAAATGAGCCTTTATTAAGCATGTGCTAATGAATCGGCATTTTGTTTGTGCGACTTATACAAAAGACGATTCAAATAAAGAGGATGTCAGGAAATAATATCTCCGTTTTCCAGAATTCATGACAAAACTAGGATTGTTTAGAACTTCATTCATGTGGTTAGGACGAGGGACGACTTAAGTAAAAAATAATAAAGTTATGTTTGTGTTTGCATTGGAAGTTATACCTACTGCAATTAATAAGCTTGAGTTTTGCCTTGTTTGTTCTCGAAGAATTTATATCTTCGTTACAGTTCTTCTGATGTCTGATGCAACTTTTGCAATTGCATAATCTAAACTAAATAATGTGATATTTTTCTTTGATAATTTGTAGTTTCTTGCGGAATTAATAGAGACTGTTGCCTGCCAGCTAGTTTTATATTTCTGCTCCTCGTCACTTTCCACCTGCTGTCTGACAGATTCGTAAAAATGTTTGCTTCCTCATTGCATCATGCATATGGAATTTAAACATAGCGTCTTGTGCATTTAGTTAAGTCTTTTATTTTAGTAGTGTTTTACCGGTTATACATGACATGATAGATGTAGTGAACAACCCTCATCTAATCCCTTGGCTTCCCTAGAAATGTTTATTTTAAAAACATTTCATACAATTTACTGCGATGCAATTTTGATAGGTTACGTATACTCACATTACGTCAAAATTGTGACACTTGTGTTTTACCTACCGAAAACGTACCTGCGTGCTATCCTTAACGGCTCTTATCGTGGAAGCGTATAGCTTAATAATCAGGTATTCTCAGTTATCAAGGGATTTATTTGCTGGATTTTATACCTAAGGGGCATTTTTATGTGCAAAACAATCGAAAGTGTTCGGTTTGCATGCGCCGGCGGTAGTGGCTAGCGACGCGCGGCGCATACGGTTTGCTAGTGGTTCGTCTGTAGTTTTTGCATCTTTAAATAAGGAGCACTGACCTTGCGCAATGTCAAATAGCTGAGGACGGGCGTAAAGCGCCAAGTAGCGATAAATAGCCGATGCAACGCCATGCCAACTGGTTCCGTCGTCGTTAACGTGACGCGACTTTTGTTTTTGTGTCACGGAAATCGGTATCACCCGTATTCGAGTCTTGTAATTGTTGCATATAATAGTTTGCAAAGAGGTAAATAACAGCTAATTTAGCTGATTATCAATGCCATTGTTATTTATGTTGTTCAAGTTTTAGGCTGCAACAACACAATGTAATAGATATGACGAAACTCTGTTTTCCGTATTAGGTTTGGCGTAAAAATCTTCCTCGTAAACTAGAATTTTTCAGGTATCAACTCAATGTTAAAATTTATATTGTTTCCAGTGTTTTATTTGAACATCAACAGAAAATAAATCGTTCTATATTTACTTAAAGTATACTATTAACAGTTACAGTTATATTTCAGAAACCCAATAAAAGCAGCAAATAATTCAATGTTTTTCTCAAAACAAATGCATGTATGTAAGTAATATATTGTTGAGATTTAGTGTAATGTGTTAATTTTACGCTGTGATGAAGTTCGGCAAGAAGGCCAGTTGGCTGGTGGCCAGGGTGCAACACACACGCCCCCGGAAGTTAGCTGATAAGCTTCACACTGCATTATATTTAGATAACGTCTCAGACGGATCACTTGTCATTCTGACATTGCAGCTGAGAAACGAGAACACTTCTCTATGGTCTGAGTGTGATGTGTGTGTCACTTAACGCCCCGGCTCAAATATCCAAATCCTAATATCCTACTGATTCCTACTATAGGTAATAGGTAGGGATTGGTAGGTAATAATGAATGCGAAAGTTTGGATTTTTGTTGAACCACGCACCGAACTAATTTTATGGAAATTTTGTACACACGTTTTGAATGATGACTCGAAATGTGGTTTTTGTATGGTAAAACTGACTAGCTGTATTGTTGAGAAACTCTGTATTACGTACAAAAAAAAAAGAATATCGACTCGTAATTCGGGAGTCGGGAGAACGAGTGCACTACCTAAACTCAGGCCTTAAAAGAGACATAAATGTACTGACCACCGTGAACGGTTTTTTTTTTCTTAATGCTCACATATATTTAGTACCTATTTACCTATATTATAAACCAGCTGAGCCGTTCGCAACTTCGTCCACGCAGATAGCCTAAAACCTTCACAAACAGCCAAGCTATCCAACAGTATATACCCAATTGTAATCCATTCTGTGGTATCTGAGGAGAGTCGCAACGTGAATAGCAATTATCATAATATTGTACTTGTTTAGTCATGTGAAAGTAAAAAAAGTAAAGTAGTTAATTAAAATAAATTGGTTCCTGAACAGATAAAAAAATGCAAATGCAAATAGTTCAATCACCAATGACAAACAAAACGCTGATTAACATTGCAAAGTATCAAGACTCGTTGGTTGCTTCCCAAATTCCTTGCGCTCACACCGCTAAGGTGACCTTCCGGGTGCGTTCGTTCACCGGGTCACCTCCACGACATCTACGATACAAAACTATTGTCACTACCTCTAGGTATGTTTATTAATGTTTCTGCATAGGTATCGGCAATCGGTTCAGTGTATAAATATTCCAAGATTTCGACATTTCGTCCCCTGTTTATTTTTCCTTTGAATATTTTGTTTTAGTTTAATTGTTTGTTCGCTGCAATGCAAAGTCGAAGTGGATTTGCATTTATTTAATGTTAAGGTGTCTGTCTACCAACATAAACCTAACATAACCATACACATATCATGTAGGTAAGAACCTATAGTTGCTTACCTACTCTATCTACCTACGCGATACTTAACTGATTGCTCAACAGTGGGTGCTGAATGTGATGATGATAGCATAGGTACGAAAATGATTGTAGATTACTCAATAGTCGCTTTTCAGATATATAAATACGCTAACATTGAATCATTCGGATAGCCAGTTTCGGAAATGCACGTTTTTTGCCGTTTTTAACCGACTTCACAAAAAAGGAGGAGGTTCTCAATTCGGTTGTATTTTTTAATCGACTTTATAAAAAAGGAGGAGGTTCTCAATTCCGTTGTATTTTTTTTTGTTACCTCATATCGCCGTCGTTTATAAACCGATTTGGAAAATTCTTTTTTTATTTGAATTGGTATACTTCCAGATTGGTCCCATTTTTTTCAGAATCCAGTTCTGATGATGGAATCCATGAGGAATTGAGGGAACTCCTCAAATATTGTAGGCATACATATAGCAATTTCGATATTTTCAGCAACAAATCAAGCATTTGCATTCAGAAAGTATCATAACCCCTTCACCACTATGGTTTTTTCATTATTTTTTTTTAACCAGATATTATGTCGAATACAATGGCGGAAGTCGGTTTTTTAAATGAAAAGTTATCACATCTGTGCAAAATCTTCTTCTTTAAGCAACTAGCACGGAGGTTCTTTTCATGCACATGTATTATCATGTGAAAACTCCGAAGGAACTCCGTAGCTTGTTCAGGCTAGTTGTTCTAAAGTTATGTACTCACCAGGCGGTCTGGGGTGAGCGACATGGTGCAGCGTCGCTATCTGATGGTGTTGATAGAAGGGCAGGAAAGGCGCATGGAAGGGCGCGGGTGGAGGCTGCAGTCGCGCCTTCAGTTCCTCAGCTGAGCCAGCGCCCGACGAGGAGGATTCCACGTCAGAGACGCCGCTGTCGGCGGGCGAGGGGGGGAGGGAACCTGCGGACAAACAAACAATAAGAATCAATGAGATACCAATGGTGGAGGAGTGAGGGCTTCCCGTCATGAGTCAAGCTATCACTACATCGACGACACCGTGTTGCGCGGTAGACGAGTAGCCAGCTGAGATACGAGGGGTCCGGTGGATTTCGCCGTGGTATTACATGCCCTACGCGTCTTGGTGGTGTACGATGGTCTATGTTATGCTATAGCGTTTGTTTTTTTATTTAATGTTAATAACATGCAGTTTGTGAAAAACATACACTACTGACAGATTATACAGAAAGTCTAACCATAAGAGTTTTATACCTTTTAGCCAGACCATACAAACACCTGCCATGTATAATCTCCAAAAAAAATTAACCGTTAGAAAACACACGCTCTTCAAGGGACAAAACCGTCGCAAAAAGGTGACAAAAACGTCACTAATAATTGTCCGAACCAACGGTCATCTTAAATTTGCATTAACCCTGCAACTGCACATAATGCAATTAATCCTACCGGGCCTTTGTGACCCAACGGTCAGTTGCAGTTAGAAAAGTCTTTGATGCACTTGCACTCAACCTGTTTTTGTGGGAACGTCTTGCGATTGTCATGCAAAAAAGTGTATGGTTAATTTATGATTATGCAGATTCAATCTTTGTGTTTTGGTTTCGTAATTCGTGATAATGCCCGTTCTTAGATACTTGCTTTTAATTATTACAAAAACGACCGTTTGGTGCTGTTATTTTTTTGGCGTTTAGATTAGTTATATGATCTCACGAAGAAGTATGACCGTTAGAATTTGAGAGGAGATTTCATTATTATATGCTTTATCAAAAATAATGAATATTCTGTTTTTTTATCACAACTATAAAGCTGGGATCCTAAAACCCTAACGAACTATCAGATCACATAAGACACTAACGATTAGTGACTTTTAGTTTACATACTAGACATTTCATCTCGATAATGCATGCAAAGTGACCAACTGAAGAACACCATCTTAGCCGAACTTTCTCATGTCCTATAGTAAAATAGTTTGACGAATAACGGTCATCCAGTATTTAAATAATATAATCAACAACTAGAAAGGGCCTTTCATACGTTTCCTTGACTATTAAAAAGATCATTTGACCGGTGCGCAATCTATCCACACCCTTTTGTGGACATTGTTAACCCTTCAATGGCGCACAATGTATGGGAACCGGGAAGCATCGACCGGTCAGTTTGACCATTTAAAACGAGAATAACTTAAGAATAGGGTAATACAATTTGTATTGATCGTATTTGTGTGTATTTTGATTAAATTATAAGTTTTAGTATGAGTAATAATACATATAATAAATAAGTTATAACATTATTAACATTGTATTATGGAATTAAATGTATTTTTTTATTCTTTCTAGAATAAATATATAAAGCCACGAAGATCAGTTTTTATTTTATTATAATATAACGTTTCCTTGATTTGATGTACAATTACAATGTCTTAAAGGGTTTTTATATACATACATAAACTCACGCTTTTTTCCCCGAAGGGGTAGGCAGAGCCTCAAAGGGCCTCTTTTCACCGTGGGTACACACCGTGGCTAATGTAGCCATGGCAACTGGTGAGCTCATCGCCGCCACCAACTAAGCTAACGAATTCTTCCAGTAATAACACACTCCTAAATAAGCCAGCAGCCAGGGGTGCGAATTTTGAAATTCATCGAGTGTTTAAACTTTAGTAAAATTGCCGTTTATTCCACGATTTCCAAATTTCTATATGTATATCTGAACCTCATTGATAAAAATAATTCTTATACCTATAATATTAACACCTTCTCCTCTAGTACATGTCCTGAAAAACGGTGATTTGCGGCCTTTTTGATGATATTTAGTCACTCGTGACATTTAATAATCGCACCCCAGGACAAATAAAAGCGATATTGCGGCCCGCCTACGCACTCTACACAGTCACTTTTTACTTTCTTTCTTTTTCTAGAAAAAATGTTTTTAGATTTTTTGCCTGGTTCCCAAGGCCCAGGTTCAAACAAAGCTGTTCAGGTCACCCCTCGGTCAGTTGACACGTTGGACACACGAGTGACCAAAACGGCCCGAACCCGGAATACCGCTCCATTGTG
The DNA here is from genome assembly GCA_951392215.1 of Epirrita christyi. Classification (NCBI taxonomy): domain Eukaryota; kingdom Metazoa; phylum Arthropoda; class Insecta; order Lepidoptera; family Geometridae; genus Epirrita; species Epirrita christyi. The sequence goes on from OX595837.1 coordinate 752,878, forward strand.
CCAACCCTTTCATCTCTCGTATCAAAATAATAAATTTACTATAAATAATGCCCGCTGGGGTGTTTCTTACCCGGGGTCACAATCAGGTCTACCGGTCGACGAGGAATGCGGTCCCATTAGTAAAGTATCACAAAGCTGGACAAAGATGACCCCTTCCTTAATCGGGGATCTTTATGGAGTGACCGCTGTCCATACCCTTTGTGCGAATTGGCGTTAGACCATAATTCATGAGAACAGTCGGATCTCGTCATTTTTTTGCATATGAATATAATATTGTGTAAATTTATTCACTATAATGTAACGGATTGTCAACTAGATACACGTGTATTTGAGTAGTTGTTACTCATACTAATCTTGCACTTTAAAGTGGAGAAAACAATGATATTAACCGCTAGTAAAACATTAAGAAAGATGACCAATTGTAACTTCTAAATAAATAAATTACATGTGATTGTTTAATTGATTTGGAAACTGAAGATAACGCCGTGTTGTATTCCTATTAATTCAAAGATAAACTATCTGAATCTTGCTACGCAATAACATCAAATAAAAGCAAGTTTTAGGCACCTTGGTGACCCTTCCGTTGTATCGTTTTATTTGCCATGGATGGTAATTCCGCTTAGAATAACTCCGCAATCCTATAGGATTTTATTTAGTTAAGTGCGTTACCGTTGACCAGTGTAAGGGTAAGCATAGGAAATTATTTTAGCAGCCATATTAAAATTTTAACCGGTTTTGATACTAAATGTCCTTCGTAAAACGAAGAGTGCAATTTAGCAAAACTAGATTTTAATAAATAAAGATGTTTTGCAAATGTGATACTAATGCCAATAGTGAAACTAACCCTTCAAATTCGGTCGGTGGGTCCCGCACAATAACTACTCCACAATGGGTTACGTACGCGCACCCACGCGTGACATTCTAATTCCAAAGTGTCAATAGCTCCGGAAAGCCGCTCGGATGAATTGCAAATATGAGAGGGACGCAATTATACATCAGAGTGGGACAACGATCAGATTAGCGTCTATTGTGGTGGATGACGCTACAAGGTGCAATACTACCCATTTTGCATAAAAACTCAGTGAATTTAGGTGAAATGTGTGCATTTAGCGCAACGTGTGCAACCATCTGCGCTGTCAATTATTGTTTGCTTAGGATGTTGCATATTTGTATGGATAGGGTTCCGACTGACCCGGTGACGCCATTGTAAGGGTTACGCTTTGATATGTTCCGATGGTTTTTCTATATTTTTGCTGCTCTCTGGTGCTCTCGATAGGGACGAGAACAGTATTTGTTTACGTTGAAATATGATGTAGATACAGTATAGATATGTAGGACCTCAATTTTTACATTAATAAAAAAACATTTCTAATATCTTATATACTATAGCGTGGGGTATTACACCACGCGGTACCTACCTACGTGGATGATCTCAAATCTGACGGATGTAGCGGTGTGATTGATGTCCGATATATTCACAATTCAAAATTATCAATTAAGCTTGTAAGGAATTTATACATCATGTTATAATAATGTAATAATGACACGAATTCATTCATCAGTTGCTGAACGTCATATGCACATGTTGTAGCATAAATATTACACAATTCAAAGCATTGAATAATGTTGCTTTAATGAATACGTCGAATAATGTGAATTAGAACCCTTTATTTGACCCTCCGGATCGATATTATTTATTGTGCAAGCATCACACCCACATGGGGTGAGATGTGGGATTTGCGGGTCATTTTGACCCGTGCGATTTTGACATCTGCAACGAATGGCTTATAATTGAACTGAAAGCATTAAATATTGAGAGGGTTAACAGTGGAAAGTTTATGGAAAAAAAGTGTCCAGCGATATATTAAATCGAAAATGTGCAATTTAAGCTGATATAAATACATTTGCAGCTGCCAATTGCAAAGAATGAAATAACTTAAGCTAACTTTTGACAATGTAAAACCAACAAAGAGAGTCGTGCTCTTATAAATTTGGAGCTACGAAAAACAAAGATGAAAACTTTTTAAATAAGTAAAATATTACAATACCTTTTTTCCAGAATTTAGGTCAGGCAAAATGAAGCCGGAATAGAAAGACTAGGAAGCAAAAATACAAAGGCAGTTGCGTGCCTATAACAACGAAAAAAGGTTGTATGTGTGCGACTATGCGTGACGCGTGACTACAAGAACTGTGTCTTTGGGAAATGAACAAGAAAGGTTGGTATGCGTGAATCCTTACATCAGTCAAGTGTGTGCGTTCTGTAACCTAACAAGGTATATGTGTGCGTGAGGTGGGTGCGTAGGGCGGGCGGCGCGCCCGATTGCGGTCGTGACATTGGGCGGGCGGATCAGCTGACGGCTATCGATTCCTACTTCCTCTTTGTTCTTTATGAATATTTCATAGTCCGCTGCTAGTTTTGTTGTGACGGGACTAATGCCATGAGCCGGCTATGGTGTTTTTCTGTAGCTAAATAGAATATCGATCTAAAATATTTGATGTAATATATGAAAAAAAAACTTTATCATGTACCTACTACGTTGATACCGATAACGTCTTATAATACTTGTATGCCTGTCTTACCTTCGTAATTGAAATCGTTTCCCTGTAGCTAAAATCGTTGTTTAAGTTATACAAAGTGTATTAGGTATATTCCCAACAGCTCCCCCACAGCTATGGTTTCTCAGTTACAGGTAGGTAATGTTTCTTTTGAATTAAAGTATCCTAAAAGTACGTCATTGCTACATTTGTTTCATAATTTCCCTGATTTGTGGTACATTATTAAAAACGTGATCAAAATGTTACCGTTTCCGAAAACATACATTCTCTTAGCATTTAAAAAGTAGTTCAAGCAAAACAAAACTGATTGTGATTAGTTTATGCTAAACTATGTTGCTTTTATAGCAATTTCCAAGCAAAGCGTAACTATTACTTCTTTGTTGAAAAAAAAAAAAATAGTACTAGCTAGTAGTTAATTTTACTAAGTACAATAATCACTTTTCTACTAGAATAATAATGGTACCATTTCCGTCCACCGGCTATACATATATTCCGGAACAACCGCTATAATATTCACGAATACCTAAGCCTATACACCTAAGTAACTACCCTGTGAGCTATGCCTTAGGGCTTGAACGTGTACGTGAGCTTCAGACCTTTGTTATACATATACTACCTTTTACATGCTGTAGGTAGGTATGTGAGTTAGGCGTAGAACTGTGTTCCTAAGATATGGTTCAGTTAGATTTTTTTTTATCAAAATATATCTTGGTATTGTAGGTTGGTAGCTACATATAAAAATGTTAAGTTTAGTATGTTTCATACGGTATATAAAATCATGTAATTGACGATTTGTTTTTTTACAATTCGAAAAATAATCTTATAAAAACCTTGCATACAAGCTACGTCGTAGAGCGCCTACGAAAAAATAAAAATATGAATATGATTATCTTTCTCGCTTTAACGAACGCCTTCTGCGGCAGAAAGGTTGATAATACATCAAAAGATGACCGAAATTAGATTATATTGTGGATTTAATGTAAAATAATTACGAGAATTGTCTTCCTGCCTTCAAACAATAAGTATGCAGCATCTAGACGACCTACCTATGGCATACAGGCAGACCTAGGATAAAGGTCGTCCAGTCGCTTAGATGCCTATCAAACGGCCCAAACGGAAATTGTTCTCTGATGGAGAAATGTACGGGTAGTCGTGAGAGAAATTATTACTTGTACCTACTGTCTGAATAAAAAATAATAAAAAACAAACTTTTTCTTCTGACTGAGATAAATATTACAATAAAAAATATTATGAAGAATAGGAATGACTTGTAAAACTTATAGGTATAAAAATATTGGATCTAAAAGATTTTATGAGAAATATTTTATGTTCTGTTTCAATCAGGTGCTACCCACGCTTCTAGTACAGTGATAATGTACTTATAATATATATTAATATATTACAAAAGTAAAATAAACGATACAGTAATATGTTGACAATGACATTTCACACATATGATATGAAATATGACATTCCCTTTTGATCACATTGTATCGACACTTATGCGGTTAAAACCTAGCTAACTAGTACAATATAAAATGAAGTTGCCGTCCTTTATTACAATAAAGGCTTGATTATAACAAAATTAAATAACGCTGACTGCGATTTTAGCGCTACCTACCAAATTTAATTTAGCTTTAAAGAATGCTGTATAGAATCGATGTGTACCATTATCTCCAACTAAAATTGTTATCTTATCTTTCTATAAAAAAACCCAAAACACCTGTAAATCTATAAATATACGTACCTGAGTTAGGCTGCGTGTACAGGTGATGCCTGGACGTGGGTGTTGGTGTGAGGAGCCCATGTAGAAGTGCCAGGGATCCACGCGCACCCAGTGGAATCCTCGCGGGCTCGCCACCGTCCACTGTAACAAGAAAACAGATTGTTGTTCAATAATCCTTTCACCACACCAGTTCTTTCTCCAAGAGTTTCCCTTTTAGTTATAGAGTGGACTTAATAGTATTTACTCGTCCGGTGGTAAATGATCTGTGGTCACTGGTCAGTGTTTCTATCTATGATTTATTGTGGTGGTTTTATAAGTATTCATAAATGCGTAAGCAAGATACGTGGTTATTTAAACTTTTCTTAGGAAGGTAAAATATAAAAGGTTTTATTTCAAAAGGATTCATCTCATCTTTGACTAAAACTCCCCCATAAATACTTTACCATATTCACCACGCTTGGCAGGCGGATTGGTGATCGCAGTATTATGTCGAGTACTCAAGTGGATGCTGCTGTCCATTCCCTGGTGTAATCCCTAAGTTGGCTTTGTGCCCCGTGGTGTATCCGGCCTAAGAATAGACACCTCCATCAACTACTTATTCGTATTAAAAGGTCAAAACTATTGCGCGGTGACCCAACGTAGACCTACAAAAGTGACTAATGGTAAAAATAGTTAATTTTCAATATATTTTACGGTTCCCTGTAAAAATTAAAGAAATCCAGGCGAAATCTCCACAAAAATTGATTGATGTTTCCCCAGCATTCTCCCCGACTGACTCACACCTACAGGATCGACCGCTCTCTTACATAATTTATTGGAATTCTGTACCTGTAGATGCCTTTGTAAGGTGCCTGACTACAGCTCGGATAAGAAAAGGCTATAGCTAGCTAGCTCACTCTATAGCTACATAAGGGCGTAGACTAGTATGTCTACACTATTTCATCGCTACGAAATATTACATAGTGCTTACATACGTCTATTACAGTAGTACATTACATTATTCTGAGTAACATACACAATTTTGATGCTTCTGGAAAAGTAAAGTAGTACTAGCTCTTATTGCGTTTCATTTTTGGACCTGAACGAGAATCAAAACTGTTATTAACACTGTAAACCACAATAAAACGGTATATGGTCATGTTATAGCAATTCAAACAAGAGTTGTGTAGCTACGATTCGTAAATTTCGTAGCGTAGCAGCATTTTTTTTCGTAGCAACATTTTTTCCCTCTACGAGCTTTACGTTTCAAATTGCAAGGTTATATTGTAGAACGTACAAAGCACGCCATGATTAGAGTTTATTTTCTGTGCGGTTATGCTATTATATTGTTTTCTTAATAATCTAAACTTAGGTAGGTACTGTAGTTACTAAGTTATCTGTGGCTACCCCGAGGGTGCCTGCTCTAGACATAAGGTCGATTCAGATGGTAATTTATTCCAGCACAGACCTTCACAGCTTGTGTCTGTTCCGGCTGACTTGCTCCTTTGTTATTTCAAGTCGTATTACTTATCTGTCAGGGTGTGCTTTGTCTAATGAAATGGGAAAGTCTGACAAAACGTTCAAACTTGTAGATCATAATTTTTTTGATATAGTTTTGACGTGTAAAACTAGTCTAAGAACTAAAGCATGTATAATGCTTTTAGAAGCTTTTTAAGAGACATGAAAGGGATGTACCTCAAAACTATGAACAAAAGATAATGAAGTATTGATAACTGTATGGCGAGTTCAGATCACAGATGCGTACCTCGCCCATCCAAAACCAAACTTTCAAAACAAACTTAACAAGATTAAACACCCATGTTCCATAGAAATTATAGCAAAATCGATATCACAATCTCGATACATCCTAGACATTTCAGTACGGCGACCTTGGGCCCCCGAAATATGGCCCACCTGTTGTCTCCTACCCCCCAATCCCCCCTTAGAGGCTCAGTGCGCATGTTTGACGCATAGAGCGAGAGGGAAGAATACCCCAAGATTCGCCGTCGTTTCAGGTCGAACTGTCTAGACAGAATTTGAACTCTTTACTGGCCCGGACACATGTGATCGTGGAAGTCCTGATATCGCGGGGCCTTATGGAAATTAGGGGATTCCGTGAGGAAAAATTCAGATTGGGTTTCTCGATATGCAAGTTGCATGCACGCGACAGGTTCACTGTTCCTATTTCAAATGCATACCATAAATTATAGAATGTTTATGACTGAGCTCGTATGAAACTTTTTGGAATTTTGGCAAGACCGTCGCGTGTGGTAAGTTTATCGGTACTTACAAGCTATTGTTTTAGTAGGTAACTAATTTAGACGTCTAGAATTCCTAAAACCCAACACGCATACCTTTGCAGGCAGGTATTATTTTGGTTTAAATACTACAAATTCTTATGAAAAAGTCATGCACCAAGCTTGGCGTCACACTAGTCTTATAAACAAACGTTAAAGTTTGGTTTCAAATGATTGATTTATATGATATGTGGGGTAAGCTATGTTTTTGAAGAAGAGCTTTACCATATTCTACTAAAATGTACATATGAATAAAGTATGTAATTCCTCCCACACATTTATCAGCGAAGTGCAGAAAGTGGTTTGCATGGAACAATGTTATTGGATGAGCTGAAGTGGATTACATGGCTGATGGGTTCCGTGTGTCAGATAATAAACGGAATTGGTGACGTGTGTATGAAAGCTAAAAATTCTGCGGAATGCTACATCAGCCTATGGTAAATACATTTAACTATTTGAAGAGAGTTCAATAAAAAAAAATACCAGAAAATAACAAAAACACTTTCATAACAGCAAAAATACCTAGAAAGATTAAAAGCTTTTCACTTCAAAAGTTCTCCCTAAAATACGGTTAAGCCGCAAGAAAAGTATTTTTATATAGTAATTAAACTAATTATTGTAGTCCCTTTGTTTCGTAATAAATGATATTTGATCTGATTTGAAATAAACAGTGCCATCAGCGACAACAGTTCTACTATCATAAAAAGTTACAACACACTAACTAAAAAGCATTTACCCGCTTGGTACGGGGTTTAGCAAAAAAACTCATATCTAAAATGAGTTTTTTGTTCAGAACCCTCTCTTTTTCACGATCTATAAGCGGATGTAAGTCCGGGGCTGACCACAGACTATGTTATAGTAGGTACCTACAGACGGGAATTGCATTATTCAACGGGTAGGAAGGCGATGCATGCAAATACTAGCATATACAGTATTTGTATATAGCTTTTATATACCAGCTTGTAGAGTATATAGCTTTTTAGAGTTCGTTCAACTACAGCTATCTAGTACGGAACTTCTGATCGCAACCGTCTGTGTCTTCGGAAGTTAAATGAAATTGATGAAATCTCTGCGGTGGTTTTCTATGGGCAATACTTCTGAATAACTTTGCTGAGTTGTTTATTGTGTAGAATTCAGGAAACCCCTTTCAACTAAAGTAAGCTTGAACACTCATTTAAGAGTGCAACGGAGGTTAAGGAAAATAAATATAAAACACTTGAAAAATCTGCTTTGGCTTGATCACGCTCTAGATCTTAATCAATAACCTTGAAAGTAGTAAGAAGCTGTTTTCTATTGAATTAAACAAGCTATGAAAGTAATCTAGAGATTTAGCAATTCAAATGAATAAACCAGAGCAGATTGTATCTCCAGATCCTACATCCTTAGATCTAACATCTATTCAAAGCGGTGCCCTAACAAGGTTGTCCCACTTTCCATCATCTACGTAGATGATATCGTAGTATGACTATCAACTTTTGGTTCTATTAGAATGTAATTCATTGCTTGATTTTGACGCATTCAATTAAAATTGTCATGATATTTATAGTTTAGATTGGTTTTCCTTTTGGTGATTATATGTTTTTTGTAGTATCCTTACATAATAATTACAATATTTTACTTGCTGAATTGTTATTTTTATCGTATGAAATATAGTATTTTCTATCTATCTTCCAAATAATGTATAATAATGTATAGTAATGTACTATCGAGAATATAGTGTTAAACATTCAAGATAACTGCCTCTATATCGTTGTTATAGGTTTTTGGTTCTACGTATAGGTAAATCTGTGTCCAAGACCTACCATAACTAAGCTATAGAACTTGCTTATAAAGGAATGAACGCAAAAAGTACAAGAAATTAAGGTCTCGATGTAAGAAATCTACTGGTGCTTGATAAAAGCCTTTTACCAAGCTCTACATTATTCTGTCTCTGTAACTGTACAGATACCTTGTCCATTGTTATTTTAAGCCTTAGGTATACACCTAGACCTTCGAATCTAAGGTCCGTATATAAAGTATATACCGAAACGTCGATAAATATCAATTTGGGTTACCACGTTGGGTAATCGTGATTCAGTATACGTAGAATATAGATATCGTCGAATCCAAATCGAAATCTGGAACCTGTAAGTTTTCGCAGCTATGTGCTAGACGCCTTTTCTAAAGAATTATCCTACTGTACTGAATATACCTCCTGATATGTTTTTCTAATAACCAACAAAATAATGCTTATCTGTTGCTAGATTTTCTTCTCGAGATGTTAATATAGAAAAAGAAAATACAACAACAAAGTACGCTCTATTTTGTTCTCCAAGAATCAAAATGCTTGTGGAATCTCTTAGCTCTCCTTATTAAAAATTAAACCTTTGATTATGCAGATGAAGTCTGGAGTCTGTTCAGTATACCCAGGACAAGACAAACAGGACAGACAGGACTAATCCTAACAAATTACTTGCTATAATTAAGCTGGAACCACAGAGGAGCATAAAGAGCAGAACTTGTTATCAATAGAGTAAGCGCGAGTTGTTGGCCACGCCCGAGCGAGGACTAGGAGACATGTCACCGCGCTTCATTTCGTAGCGTCGACGAGCTGTCTCTCACTGTTAGACAGATTAGAGTGAAGTCTTCACTATAGTCAGTTACGATTGTCATGATTGGTCTAAAAAAAACCCTCAAAATGTATCAAAACATATGTTCGATTCACAAACAGATTTTAGTATTTTCACTCAGAGAACACTGTTATTTGTTGTTACAGATAGAATTACGTGTAATTTTTTCACTCGCTTCAGAGTTCAGGGCAAATACTGAACTTTCCCGTGACTTTAAACATATATTTATATGACCAATAATTCTTAAGCCCCTAAAACTTTTCCTTTCTATGGTTATGACTCCATGATCCCATCCCACCCCATGCGGTGGCCAACGACTCACACGTTCACTACTAAAACTTTTACTTTCCTGCTATGCTAAAATATTAACAAACTTGCATAAGTTATGCGGTGGTACCTAGTACCTATGTACCTCTTTGAGGGAAACTGCGGGGGTGAAGGTGAATGCACTAGGGTGGTCGGTCTACCCCCTCTGCACTTTCCGGCAAATACAAGATAAATATGGTGGAGGTTTTATACTACAGTGCAATGTACTCTTTACATTCTTTCTTTGTAGGAAGCGGGGTGCGGTCTGATTAAATAGTTTTTTTTACACTTCTACATGTAGTTGGATGGCTGCGGGTGAAAAATTTAATATATTCTGCATGTAAACTTGAATTATACAGGGAAAGTTAGTTTAATTAAATAACATGCATGCGGGAATTTTTGTTATGGCATTGCATGCTGCAACTTTTGACGTCACTTGCAACTTGGGTGGGGTGTAGTGAATTTAATAGTGTGCCTTTTGGCGTCGAAATTTCCCTTTTGAGGCACTTCTTCATAAAACTACAACTCTTTTCTACATAAGTATTTCTTGGTATCTAAAGACATTGGAAACAGTATTTAAAAACAATCTGCAAATAACAAGACGCGAATTTGGCTCTAAAGCGTCAATTGTTGAATGTACTCTTTATTAAAATTATCTCAGCGAGCAGTGCATTTGTTTTCGACTGTGAAACAAAGGCACGTGCGTGTATGTATACTGATGATTTGTGCTCTCAGACAGGAAACAATTAAAACTGAGCATTTACATTTATTATTTTAATGTTTGAACTGGCATTTTATAACCTACTCAAACGCATTGTTGAGATAATGTGCCTTCATAAAAGCGAATGAGATAAATATACATATATACATTTATATACATAAATTTTATTGATAAAATTCGTCTTTAAACTTTGTACCTATTGCGATCTAATAACTGAATATTATTGCTCTACAATTCTTTCGAAAAATGTTATTTCCAGATATCCAACGCATTTATAAATAAAAATTTACTATTTTTTACTTGTCGAGATAATACGAACATACATATAACAATATATACGCCAAAATGATAATTACAGTCAAGACCTCTTACAAGATCAAACCTTTACTAGAGTAATTACGATTATTACGGAAATTCGTGACATAATCGTCATTGTGACAAATATGTTATAACAAATTACGGAAGTGTCTGAATCAATGGTGTAATAAAACTAATGTATTTCTACTGTATGACGTCATTGCACATTTTACTGATTCACAAATTGTATGACTTTTATTCAGTTAGCAATTGAGTTCTGTTTCGGCAATGAGGTAGAGGAGGAGTAGGAATGAATACCTCGTGCGTGTGCAATTTGATCATTAACATCCCTTGGTTAACAATCTACTATGTATATAATATATGTGTCAATGTAGGTACATACCTATTTGGGATCTACCAATATACTATTCATAAATATACTACTATCTATAGATTAGTAGGTAAATTAGTAGGCTGCCTATAATAATGATACGAGGAAAACCACAGTTGAAAAAGATATGGGGAGTTCGGATAAATTACGTAAAACGGTGCTATTGGTTTTGGATGGAGCTTCTGTGCTGCCAAACAACTGTTCTACAGTTATAAACCGAAATTTTTGAAACGGCATTCATAAAAAAGGTCCTTTCAAAAAAGAGAACAAATTTGAAGCAAATAAAATGTCCTAAATTTACTTTCTAAGGAATATCTCATTAATAATAAGAGTAATATAAAATTGACAGGTTTCGGTGAAACTCTAGCGAGATGTGTGACGTAGGAGCACATCCGGGAATTATGCTATTTCTAACAGCAAAACCGTCCAGATTCTATAGGCCCATTAGTGAGTTATGGATGATCCTAATTGGAGGTCTGAGTATACTGGCCATTATGTGTTGCTTTTGGATGTATCCGTATATATGTGTGAAATAAAAATTGTGTAAGGATGTTATGGAATAACTAATGAGTTTTTTGTGAGAAGTCATCTCAACTTCAAAACCACGTTTTAATTATTGGCAACGCACTTATTGTACATTTTACTGGTCAGTGTTATAGTTTGCAGAAATAATAGTTTTTCAGTGAGAAGCTATTCTCACTTAATTAGCTATCACCTTTCAGGTTAGCATACAAATTTGCCTTACTACAACGCTAACCGCGGCTGTCAAAATATTGCGTGCAGCTAATTTCCTTGTTGCTGAATTATAAATTAGTTAGTGGCACGCCTTGGCTCCACATGAGGCTATGTAGTGAAGTGTTGATTTAAAATATTGTAATCTTTTTAAAAATACATTCGTATATATTCAGCCTCTGTGAAACTAAAGAGGAAGCTCTTATTGGGAAATTAAGGGCAAATATAGACGTCCTAGATTAATAGGAACTTTAGACTTGTTAAAATGAAATAGGTCAGTAAGTTTGCTTAACCTACTGTTTGACGTCATAAAATTAATAGAAAGTCAATAGACGTATATCCTTTAAAAAATATAACAACACTTATTATGTTCATTATATAAATTAGGAACCGGAAATTTATAAATATTACGATTATATTATACATATATATGATAAATATTGTCATTACTTAAATACTATGGTAAATCGTTTTTTCTTAGTATTATAAATCAGTTTTTTAATTCGTCCGGTAAACAACATATCCTTGAGGGCTCCTTGTGCCTTCTAGTCACGGCTGCGCGCGCGCACGTACGGCATCTACTTACGCATATTTGAGCGGATTTTTGTATAGATAGTTCGATTGTTCTCAACAATTTACAAGTTAAATCATTATGAATTGCAATAGCAACTTTAAATTATTTGCTAGACTTTTAAAAAGGGAATAAAGGATATCGTATACGGAGAATATTAACCAATTGTATTTAGGTGAGACAAAAAAATATACAAAATAAAATAAAAAGAAATATTTCAACAAAGTGACATTCACTCTTATAAGAAAGAAATTATTCATTCTGTTAGTAAATTTAATTATTACCTGCTTGTAGTAAACTTATGCGTCAAACCGGTTATCCGGATATTTGTATAAACCTCTTATTTATTTAATAAAATTATTTTATGGTAAAATTAATAATTATTCAAGCATAAAACAAACCGTACGAGCAAATAGTAGCGAGCGCAGATCCAAGATGGCGTCGGAAAAGCGTGGGCACTTTCCCCTCGCGCGGGAAACGTAAGAAAGTGGCCGCCGCACTGCGAAATGGAAACCGCGATTACGCTGATAACACGTTTATCTTGCGGACTTTAATAACTGCTTGCATTTTTGCGACAAAATTGTCGGTAGCTTTATACCGGTAGCTTTTACTACATCTTCGTAAGTCCAACTAGTTTACACAATAAACAACTAAAACCAATAGCAACGGCTTAGGCAGTAAAAAACCAGTCAAAATTGACGTTTTCAGATCTATCGTTCAGCCTTTCAAAACTAAAATAATGTTTAATAATTATTAATATACTCACGCAATATGTTATCTGTTTGATATAAGGATATATGAGGTCACAAATCATATTAGACGTCCAATGTTGGACGAGCCATAGAATGCAGTGGCTCCTTATTGCATTCTATGGCTATTTTCCATAATCCCTGTCGGCTTTTAAGACATCTACAGGAAGAGACGGAGAAAAATGTATCAAATGTAAAAAATTGCAAAATTGTGTACTGTGTGTTGGCCGGTGTTGCCAAAACAGTTATACGGACTTAATCCGTAATTGAGAATATGATAAGCGGTTGTATGGTAATGAGGCTATGTTATGGAGTGTTACGCAAAACTGACGGAGGCTTGTGAGTCACGGAGGAAAGGCCGAATCGTGTCAACCAAAGCTTGTACTGAGCTGGCCGAATATGCAACCATTACGTAGATGCGCCTGCGGTTTTTTTATGGTGGATGTTATTGTGATGCCAAAGAGCGTTGGACAAAGTTTTTAATTCTTCATTAAACAAAAATACTCGTCAATGAGTGCTATACTCTATTAAAATAAATACCTAAATGCAGTGGTTTGAAAAAGCAAACAACTAATAATAAAATAACACCTTTTTATTCCATGTCTCGTATATTTAGTACCAATATACATTGATGAGTCTATTTATCTATTAAGTTATAATCTAATTTATTTTGGTAGCGAGAAATGGATCCCTTCTTGGGTAAAGGTCTTATCCAACTTCTTCCATGACTCTGTGTTGTTTGCTTTACTGACCCAGTCTTTTCCAGCAATTTGGATAACATCATCAGTCCACCGTTTATACGGTCTGCCAACATTCCTTTTGCCGAATGGTCCTCGTGTGGTACATCGTGTGGTCTCTATGGTCCACCTTTCGTCTGTGTGTCGTGAAACGTGGCCCAATTCATCAAGCAAGAACTATTCAGTTTGTTGAGATGTTAGATTTAGGTACCTACTGTTTCAGTGGTTACGTATTAGCTAGTGTTATTCAAATTGTTATCTCGTTTCTGTGTAGAAATAAAACGTCAAAGAAACAAAATGTGACATTCCAGCCACGTAGTTGGCAATCACAACAAGTATAGTTTATATTTGTGTTTGCGCGGTAAGTGGGTCAGGCCGTCAGGCGGCGCGAAGGGCGAGATGCGCGCGCGCTTCCTACGCGACTGCAGATGTACTATGCGGTAGTGATGCAGAATTGCAACATCCGAATCTATCGAAAATATATCGATGACTTTGAGTTTGCTCTTCAAAAACTAATGTTATCGTTTGGTGCTGTGCCACTTTTGACTACTAGCGGATCATAAATATCTTAACAAATTTGATGACCATTGCGGCGCAGCGGGCGAGCAGCCGGCTGAGATGCAAGAGGTTGCGGGTTCGATTCAAATGTTTGTATGATCTGCAAATATTTGTTCCGGGTCTGGGTGTTATATGGTAACATGGTACTCGTAGTTCCTGATACCCACGACACAGGGAACCCTAGTGTGGGATCAAGACTACGTATGTGACTGTTGGGTGTTATGTATGTTATGTTAAATACAATGTAAGTAATTAGTTATCACTACATTCTAATAACCGCTCCATTTCACTGTCGAAGTCCATTAATAAAATGTTACTATATTTGCACTTCCTCTGACGTAAACGGTTTCTAGAATAACCTGCCAACCGACCTATCTGTTTTACGATACATAGAATAATTAGAGGAGTTCAGCCACAGTCGATTCATCAAGTGAAACAGCCGATCAAAATATGTTGGTATAGCTAGACAAGACGATGCCATTTCGCAAGTCTATTGTACATTAGTCATGTCCTAAAAGCCGGCTGTTGTTGCGTTAGAAGTTTTTTGGGCCAACCTTGCGCAGGGAAACAACAGGTTGGCTACGTGCAGCCTCGATCGCACGTTAATTTGATCCACGGTCGCGGTTACGTGTAAACAAACCTTTACAATTTGTTTTTTTTGTGTCTACGGTGTTGTCTGCGTGGTTGTCGACCGGAAAGATTAGGCGCAAGGCTCGCTTTCTCAAAATGATTTCCCGAACCATTAATTCTATCAAGTTCAACAGTTCTCTAACGATTTCCGGCATAACTACGCAAACAATCGAAACAACAGTTGCATGTATCGTCCTCTATCAAAATCATGTCCAATTACAAACAAATAATAAAATCTGAATTTTGTTTATCGTACACCGTGTACTGCATTAATTCGAGTCGTTGATAAGATGCCACTACGAGCAGATAAACTCGCTATCTCGATTACGCACGATACTCGACGAAGGAAATAAGAAATAGGGACAAGGGTATTGGGCTGTAATATTTTGTTTGTTCCTTCAATTACATTACACGTGTAGAATGTTGCGACATAGATAGCTGTGTTGTTTTCAGGGAAGTGAATCAGAAGAGCGTTAAATTGTGTCATCGAGATGGAAACGGCGCGTCACTAGGGCCGCCATATTGGTTTGTGCAGCGCGCGAAAGTGAGATTTAGCTTGAACGGTGCATCGCGATTCCCTTGACCCGGTTGCGAGCCGCCCGCGCCCCGCACTACGATAGTAAACCTAACACATAGATACTTCTTTCGTCTAGGCGAGAACTACATCCACACACGGCTCGACTACGGCTGTAGGCGACTGAACAATATCTAGCCGTTTGTTATTGGAAGTATGGAAATATTTTTCATGGTAACGATTATAGTTAGACGCTATTTATCGATAACGATTACGAAATGTTTGCTGCAATTATTAGGTCACGTAAGATACGAATAATTAATGATTTGCAGTATAGTTTTACTTTAATATTTTAAATAGTCTAATCGTGATAATGTCAGCGGAAGTTGGTTTGTACCGGATATCTTGAGCATAATGGCTGGTTACTGCGTCAAATATTTTTAATAGGTTTCTAGTGACACAGAATCTTATTGTAAATGGGTACCTATAACATAGAACACTGTATTGTATTGATGTGTCTAACTAAATCAATTTATCAATCAAATCGTTTAACGATTCAACTGACACACAATTAATAAGCACAGATAACAAACGTCGATTTACGGATGGCCGGTGACATAATTTACGGCACAAAAACTCCGGCAAGAAAACCGGTAAAGTTGGTACCGGAAACGTTTGCCAATCTCTAGATTGCAGGTGGGGGGAGGGCCGCGGAAACACGCAACCGATGAGTTTCAACACTCATTGTACGATATTGCAAAAGCTTATTTGAAAGAAAGATAGTCTTTAGTTTTATTTATAGTTTACAGAAACTTAAGTAATTCTATTTTGATGTTTTTTTAAATAACCTACGTTGTGTCATTTCTTGGCAAAGGTTTTTAAATCCATTTCTTGCGATTAATTTGATGTTTAAATAAATCAAAATTAGACGCATGTTTTGTCTGTTTGTCAGTGACATTCACGACGAACATCGTACGAAAATTCAGAGTTCTTTTCTTAAGTTTTAAACGTCTTTTTCCTGTTTACCGCTGGGCTTGCTCTTGCGCAACAGTCCTCCAGCACGCTACCACAGATTATAAATAGTAGGTACGTTACGTTGATTTGATTCGACCGGTTCCAGTATCCTTGCTCAAGAACGTTCGACTTGCCTCAGTTTGACAGGTGACATGTTAGCCAAAAACCGGCCAAGCGCGTGAACAGGCATGGGTTCCGTAGTAATTTTTCCGCAGCTATAATTTACAGTTTTCCTTCCATAACTTGGAAAGTTATCATCACAGACCCATAATCATTTTGTATCATGATACAAAAGTGTAAGTACACTTTAGACCATAACAACTATGCATTGCATTTGTTAGAATAGACAACTGCAAGTTATTTTTTGTTAACGTAACGCTAAGAGTGATAGTTACCCAAAATGTAGTTCTGATGTTGTAACACCGGTGTGTGGATTTGCGCATAACACATTTCAAAAGGCAT
Source organism: Epirrita christyi (assembly GCA_951392215.1). Taxonomy (NCBI): domain Eukaryota; kingdom Metazoa; phylum Arthropoda; class Insecta; order Lepidoptera; family Geometridae; genus Epirrita; species Epirrita christyi. The sequence continues at coordinate 769,727 of OX595837.1, forward strand.
AGAATATCAGAGTATGTTTTTTAGCTGTGCGACTCTTAAAAAAGTCGTAAGTTGAAAGTTAAGGATTTAACTTGTCAGATTGAGGAACATCTCTAATTTAATAGTGCTAAGCGGTATTGTCCGGAAACAGTCAAATACCGGCCATTGCGCACGCGCCGGTACAAACAAACAAACACGTCGCGGAGAGCCGTGGAGCAAACAAGCGCATTGTTGTCAGCGATCTTACTTCCTTTGCTTGTTTGGATCGTACTACTACAAAGTGTAAACAATTACTTACTAAAACTAAACAAACATACCTACTATCTATTTATTTAAACGTGAAACTGAACGTTAAAGTAGCAGTCAGCAATGCATTACCATAAACTCTACTTAAAACAATGAAAGAAGTAAAAATGCCTGATATTTATAACCAACTTCAAAAAAAGGAGGAGGATGTCAGACTGTATGTTTGTTATGCGATTCCTCCGCCAATTATTAATTGATTTTTGAAAGAAGTCGGTTTTTGTTTTTTTTTCTAAAAATTAACTTTATTATGTCAAAATATGTTCTCAGCAGTATAAAGCTCAACTTTTAAAAACGTTCTTTTCGCATTGTCGCTATAAGCGCCCGCGCCGGCTCGCTCGTCCGACCGTCGACATTGACACACTTACCGGTTTCGTAACCGATGTTTGTACTGATTGTCTCTATTTTATTTATTTTTCGACAAATATTTCTTACGTGTCACGGATAATTTTAACAATTTTAACGGGTTAGCGGTTAGACGTTTTTACAGATATTACAGATTTTTATTTGGACGCGTAAGCTATTTTTAACAGACATCAAAAAAAGGAGGATGTTCTCAATTCGACTTTATATTTTTGTATGTTTGCTACGCGATTACTTTGCCAATTATGTGATTTTGATGATTCTTTTTTTTTGGTAGTAAGTTCATACTTCAGAAGTGGTCCCAAATAAATCACACACAGTCGCAGGTGCATAACTAGAAAATAAATGCATGAATTGACTAAGTACTGCCATAGATTTTGCCAACAGTAGGTACTTTAATTTTTTTTCGCAACAGTACTGGCATTAATTTGATGCATTGAAACTATTAGGTAATCTTTTAGGGGGTAGTGGAACCTAACCCGACTATGGACTAGATGTGGATCATAGTAAAGGGGAAATTTATTATTTTCACATTTAAGAATATTGAAACACTTTTTAATAGTGCCAGAATATATCTGTCTTTGAAATGGTATTTTACAAAAATTTACGACCACATCGTTTGAACGCTCTTGATGGCTTAAAAGTAATCGATTTCCTGTTTACAAGAGTGAGACATGTTGCAATATCCGTCCAAGAATTTTTAAGCGAACAAAAATACAAGAACGATTGATTTATTTGTAGCATACCTACCATAATATACTTAAATTGCGGTGATCAACCTTTTAATGGGAAATTTCATAAATTAATTAAATCAGGGTCAAACTTCGTAATATGTAGGTATATGTTGAATTTTATTATCGCGTAAAATTCATGTATAACCTATAGGTTTAAAGAATTGTTAGTTTGTAGGTACATAGCACATAACATAACACCCAACAGTCACATGCGTCTTGATCCCACACTAGGAGTCCCTGTGTCGTGGGTGTCAGGAACTACGAGTACCATTATGGTGCCGTAACACCCAGACCCGTAACTAATATTTGCAGATCATACAAACATTTGTCCCGCAGCGGGAATCGAACCCATGACACATAATTACATGTGTGCTATACACCTACAAGCAGAAATGAATAAAGGTAATTTCACTTTGGAAAATATATATATACGTGTATTTAGTCTACAGAGAACAGGCCATTAATATTTCATCTACATTCTAGTCTAGACATTTATGAGTCTGTAGGCTCATTAATAATTCATTTGATAATGTTTTTAGCCTCTTAAAATCTAGTTAATATTAAGACGCCTGAGTATCAAATTAATCCCGTACAATTTTTTTACAAATAAACGCTGGTTCTATGTTTTGTCAAAATATGTAGTGTAGAGAATACCTATATGTGAAAAGCATATAGGACAGGTATAACATAACACCCAAAGTCATGTATACGTAGTCTTGATCCCACACTAGGATTCCCTGTGTCATGAGTATCAGGAACTACGAGTACCATTACTAGTATTAAGTACTAGTACTTAGTATTGAGTATTTACTATATGCTTTTCACAAGCTTGTGTTGCCAACCGAAAATATTATCAGACCTATTAGGTTCAACAGGCGTTTTCCACTTGACTACGCAAAAAACCTAAAAAAAGTGGCCTTCGTTCCAGACTATATCTAGGCTAGACAGGTAATTGGTAGGTATTTAGACCTAGGGTAGCGAGAATACCTAGCGGCAATTTTTCACTGTCCCGTCGTGGATATAGCCTAAAACTCGAGTGCTAGCCATTTGTGAAGTAGGATAATTCAATTTATAGATTATATGGACGTTAAAAGACAGTATATATATACACACACAGTATACACAGTAGATTGTATGCTGTGTTGTGCAACATTTGTATATAAAAATATATATAACAGGACAGACACACTATCGGATATATAACAGGATACATATAGGGAACAGGAGTAATTAACCGACTTCCCAAAAAGGAGGAGGTTCTCAATTCGGTTGTTTTTTTTTTTTTTTTTTTTTTTTAATGTTTGTTACCGCATATCTCCGGCATTTATGAACCGATTTGGAAAATTCTTTTTTTATTTGAATAGATATACTTCCAGATTGGTCTCATTTTTTTCAGAATCCAGTTCTGATGATGGGATCCATGAGGAATTGAGGGAACTCCTCAAATATTGTAGGCATACATATGGCGATTTTGATATTTTCAGCAAGACACCAAGCTTTTGCATTCAGAAAGTATCATAATCCTTTCACCACTATGGTTCTTTCATATTTTTTTTTTCATCCAAAATTATTTAGTCGAATACAATGGCGGAAGTCGGTTTTTTAAGTGAAAAGTTATTTTAGTTTATAAGACGATTCAAAATGATACTTGTGATTTCAATGAATAAAATTCTTTTGACTTTGACTATAAACCTTCCTACAACTATTATGGCGCGTATTGTGAAAAAGGTAGATCGGTTGTATTTTGATAAGTCAAAGTAATAAGAGCACAAGTAGAAATAACAGAAAGTAGCAATTGTAGGGTTGAATACACTATCTTCCAATTGGGTATTTGATGGGTTTTCCTATATCTTATAACAATTATTGTCAGTCTCGCGATAAGAGCCAGACAGGAGACATCAACAGGAAAAACTAACCACACAAGTCTATTGGAAACTGCGGCTATGTTCTAATGTTCTAATTATTACCACACGTGCGCGTGTGTGGGTGTCTGACCGGAAGCTCTGACGTCATAGACTTGACAAGTTAGCATAGTTACAAAACATTACAAAAAGACTAGGTAGCTAGTGTGACGCATCGGCTAGACGATTTGCTGTTTAATTTATGGAGGAAGTATTCACGTATTGATCGGGTTTTGGCCACCAATCGCGTAGAAATTGCAGGCTTATTATTCGCCATTTTAGAAAAATAAGTTTTCAATTTTGAAAAGAGTTAAGGTTTTTTATTATGATTTTGTTTATTGAAACGTTGACATAGTTTACTTCTGCAATTTTCTGTGTTCATTTTTCGGGGGCTCACCAATTTGTGCTGTTGACTGCACATATATACATAATATATAATAAACATAATACATAATCCCAGAGACTTACCAACAATCGTGATACTGTACCTAATATCTTGTCCCAAAATAATTAAATGTCAAATGTTATGAATATTTTATCACTGAATCGTCATGTATATTCAAATCAAATGTATATTTTTGTTTCTGATACTAAGTAAGGCTATGAATCAGGTTATGATAAAATTGAGAAAGAATAATGTCGACGGCAATTTTGTTTTCGCAATTTCCTCGGTCGATAATGTTAAACGCTGAAGGACATTCCGTACGACATTTCTTTTCAACACTTTTGGCACTAACAATACAATAATTGTCGTGTGTACAGAACAACTTTTTAAAAATACAGAATAAATTCTTTTGAAAAACGAACAAAACTAACCAATTTTATTGGAGGAAGTAACAAGCCCACAATGCTTTTTAAAATCGCAATAAGTATAACTGCAAGCCATAGACAAGGTTTTGTGACTACCGTTGCGAAACATCGAACGCAGCCATAAATTTGCAAACAAAAACTTTTTGCAACGCGAAAAAATGCCGTCAATACACACTCCGAATTCGAGCTTTCTAAAAAAGGAACGGTTAACAGTTAGTTCTTTTTTATGGTCGGGGTGTACTCCCGCTACTGGAGGCAGGTAGGTTTTTTTATATACACTTTAAAAAATTGGGTTAAACATTTTTTATGTGTGACAGATGAAACGGATAAGGTTAGCGGTGTACGGTTACGGAAACCCGCGGTTTTTACCGAACCGTATGACCCTATTAACTACTTTTTCCTTCCAAACATAATCAGTTCACATGTTTTGGAGTGCAGCAAAAAAGAAATGGCGTAGTTTGTGCGATTATTTAGTAAACCGAGAATTTTGAACAAACTTTTTTCAGATTTATCGATGAGGCCCAAAATTATTGTAGCCTTAAAGATCGGCTGTATGTATTGTGAAACTTAATAGCCTTACGTCGCGGTTGAAGGCCGGCCAAAAACTGCGCACGCGGTTCCACGCCCAGATGTGCCTCATTTGAAAGAGCATTGCACCACGCGTAAATACTGATTAGATCAAAATATTGCCAATATTTGGTAAGACGTGAGTGTCGTTTATTTTTTTATTAACCCTAATTTGGCACAATCCGCCCGTTCAGCCGAGACAAAGGAGACCGATATAGACGTGTTAATTTGTGGATGTAAAAAATGTGTTAATGCATCTTTGTTCCAGTAAGGAAGTTGTAAAACTGTTATAGTTTATCAATAGACCGTTCGTAAGTTCGAGCGCATCATTTATTTCATTTTGAAGTTCTAAAAACGGATGTGTTCGCGTCATTTGAATACTAAAATTGCTTTTTAGAAAAAATCCAGTCACAAATCAGTATTGTTAAGTCCGTCCCTTTCGGGTACGACCAGTAGATTGCGGCGAGACAGGGACAAGTTGCTGCAGGAAGCTATTCAAAAAAAGAACAACCCTTCCTCACCCTTTCGGGCATTGTTTATGCTGGGACCATAATATCGTAACTTGTTCTTAAAAATACAAACTGTGAACTCTGTGCCGCTAAACTTTAAGTTGCTTTTCTTTGTAGTAAAAATCTCTAAACACGTAATTTTATGAAAGAAGAATGAATACAAATTCAAAATCGTTCTTTTTTACCAGATACCTATTTGAATTTCTCAGGACAGGTAGCCGGCCAGTATTTTGATTGGGGTATAAAAATAATGTTTAGGTATCGGACGTGTTGACGACATGTTGTAAGCCAATTATTGAGTTTTGACGTAATTTATGCAATTTATTGTGAGTGCGACGACCTTTGTGTCGTCTCCGGGATCTATATTTCTAGTTTAAAGTCTGGTATTTTTGAGCAAACCGATTAGAATTGAATTAAGATTAAGAATAATACCGAATTCAATTCATTTCAACGTCTATTTTGTTTTAAACTGATTTTGTAATACCTAAAAAATTGATTAAACACTCCTTTGTGTCATCATTATCATCAGCACATGCTGGACGAAGCCTCCCCCATGAAATACCAAGGGCGGAGTTGCCATAATCAACACGCTTGGCAGGTAGATTAGTGATCGCAGTATTTATGTCGAGTACTCAGATGGATGCTACTGCCCGTCCCGTGGTGTGTCTGGCCAAAAAAATACATTATTTACCTTTGTTATTTTATATAACATAAATCAGTCCTTTATATATTACATTTTGTTATTCTTACCCGACCCGACTCCCTAAGTTTTTTTTAACTGACCACATTTTATACATCTTGTATATATACTGAATTTAAACTCCGATAAACTTACCTACTTACAAATCTGAATAGGCACTCTTTAATGATTAATCATCAGCAAAATATCGGTGTCGCGCGATCATCAGTTCTCGGTACGAGTTCAACAGCCGGAGCGCTTCCTTATGTGGTCAGCGGATTGCCGTGTACTGATTAAACACGGCCAAATGTATCTTCATAATCAATTTACTATGGTCAGCGACAAAAGTGCTGAGGGGTGCGCGATTGACACGTTTAAGCTGTGACGCTAAATGTTGGCGCGGCGAAAAAGTTGCGCCGAAAAGTCAGTGCCAATAAATAGATGTAGAGATCTAAACATTAATGACGCGCTTACTGTGCGCTTACTATCATAGTAACTTACATTTAATCTGTATTACTACCGTCTTTACTGTGCATTAAGCTAAAACGCTGATGCTCTACCTCGTATTTAGTAGATCAGACACTTAAAATCCCTATTAAGGAACTAAGAAATCTCAACAGCGTGTAGAGTTGACCTTACTAAAGTAACCGAGTTACACATTATACGCTACTAAACGAACATTACTTATAAACGAAGATTAGGTATCCTTGGAATAATAGTTCGAAAAATACGGACACTGTATAATTAGTAGAAACGTGGTAAACTTTTGAAACTATCATGGTTATTAACATAATTATCACTAGAAACATATCCACCATATATAAAATATGTGCCGAAATATCGGGAATCAATAAAGCTCAAAAATCATGGTAAATATCCCGTTTCTAGTGATAATTAACGTGATAAACGTTAATTTCATAGCGTTAAAAGCTTACATTTTGTTGGTGACTGTACAGTACGCATTGATCAAGTTACAATCCCATTTCTGATGAGCTCAAGTTTGCAAATGAGGAGTTAGTTATGAAAATGTTTTATCAATCTGTGACCTGTTGGTGCCATAAGTGGCCAGGGGTCGATGACCTTAGATTTATGATTTTTCTAGTCAAAATCAAGATCGCTAAAAATGTTTCAAGGAAGACAACTATGTGTAGTGTGTATCATAATAATTATTTTACTTGTTGGTAATAAAACTGAGAAAGACGAGTCCCTATAGCTAATCAAATACCTACTATATGCTTACTAACATTTGATCTATCTGTGATCCTAGATCAACTATAGTAACGTCATTACCACTAGAAACGGGATATTTACCATGATTTTTGAGCATTATTGATTCCCGATATTTCGGCACACCACGGGATCGTTACGGCTACCAATAACAATAAAAATCTACTCGCAAAGACTTCAGTTTACCCGTGATCATGGCGCAAGAAACAGTGCCGAAATATCGGGAATCAATAATGCTCAAAAATCATGGTAAATATCCTGTTTCTAGTGATAATTATGTTAATAACCATGATAGTTTCAAAAGTTATATAGTAACGTCATTTTGTATGGGAATATGATCTAAGATAAAAATTTATATTTATAACCTCGTTTATTTTGGATAAGTCAAATGAAATTTTGAAAATGGCCTGATTAGAAATGAATGAATTGATTTTCGAGGCGTTCAAAATTGTTGACAATGGTGTTAGTTGATTAAAATGGCATAATGGGCCTTCTAGGCTTATAGTCGCGTTGGAACATTCGATTCAACAGCGATTCAAAATGATCCATGTGATGTCTATGAATAAAACTCTTTTAATTTGATTTTATTTAATGAATTAAAATCTTAACATACATCTTCCAGACATTGAGTTACTGCTAGCCGGGAATACCGACCTATTTGTGCCATAGGCTGACCGAATTAACTATAAATTAATTAATAACGTTTTTGACCTAAATTTTAGGCGCGATTGTGCAATTTGGTGATTGATTTGATACTTGAAAAATGTATAGCACATTTTAGATTGACAAGCAGTTGCAAATTCAATCGAAAAAGACATAATAATAATAAAAACTGTATTGAGGACACAATGTAAGATATACACTTAATATAAAGCTACAGATTAAGTCCTACAATCGGCGCTCTTATTGCAGAGAGCGATTTCTTCCAGACAACCACTTAAAGAGACGAAACAAGGTGTAACTGTTCTAAAGGTTTATCAGTAAGATGGTCAGTGTACAAACTAAATTATTTATAAATAAAGTTGATAAAGTTAACCCTAATGCTCTACGTGTAAAATAACTGAATTGGCAGGTACTAACGTCACCTGTCAATTCGCCATTTTTTTTTAATTTCACATGACAGGACATCTTACCTCGTGGAAACGCATCATTCTTCCTCACCACCATTCCCATGCATAAATAGGTATACGAAAGGATATATCTCACACAGCTGCCAAATATCGGTTATCAAAATCCCTTCGAGGTGAAATGTTACCTGGTACAATCGGTCGGAAGTGAAAGGTGCGTAAAAAATCTTATTTATCCGTGGACGCGCCCGGATGCGCATGCGTATAAACAATAACATGAACGTGATGTGATTGGATGCTGAGGTTTCTTGACATTTGACGTGTCGTTACTGAAATTACAGACCACATCCTAACTACAGACGCCTTACCATGAGCACTTACAGCGATTAAGTTCAAAAACTATTCAGTACAAAATATCGGTTCGTCGTTGACATCCGTCATCATTGAATAACTTTAATCTCAGAAGTCTATAGACCTTCTGCTACTGTGCCTTTAAATATAGCTGCTGACATCATGGAACCGATATTTTGTACTGAATAGTTTTTGAACTGAATCGCTATAAGAGCTCATGGTCTCAGGGCACCTTCTATCATCACCAAATACTCGTACAGTAGCGGGTAGCCAATGGTAGTTTTTTGACAGATGTTTTCATACATCAGCTTAACTCCCGCGTGAAATAGCCTTAAGGTCCCGGACCTCATATATATCAAAAGTGTGTTTTTTACTGCTATGATATAATGAATTGGCAGATTTTAGATGCCTTTAATTTTTTGTTCCATGGTTTCAAATATGAAAAGGTATTAAAACATATTTTTTTTGGTGAGAAGGTATTCATGTCTGATATGATGTACAAATGACAATTGGCATTGTACTCTTGTGGTCAATGAGATCAGACGCGGAAAAGCAAAGCTCTTAATACCTGTATTGTATAGACATTTTATATTATTGTGAATCAAAAATGTTATGGACAAAACAAATAATGACTACATATCAAAATAAAATCGGCACTTCATAGTTTCCTAGATACATTGGTATAGCCTTATGCCTAGATAAATAGAATAGAAATACAATATAAATCCTACACCTTATCAAAATAACAAAATAAGCTGAAGGATGGGCGGTGTTATCACTTAGAAGCGCTATCTTCGAGTAAATGTTATGGTAGAGGTACTTCAGCGGATGAAAACAGGCTACAACCTGTCACGAAAGAGATCTGACTAAAACATTGTTTAGTCTTGCCTCTGACTACCCCTAGTAGGATGTATCTGAGATAAGAAAACCTCAAGTCTATGTATGCAGATATGTATAAAAATATCCGCCTTAACTGATTATCGTTTTGCTGATCAATATCTTTACATAATGCGCTTGTAAATATGTCGTTTTCCGCGATGTGTCAATGACCTGTTTCTGTGTCAGTTGCTTTGTGCATGATCTTGCATTTGCAGTTTCATAATTAATTAGTTTTGCAATAATATGATTATTTTCTGTTTACTCAGGTCTGTGTTTTCCTCCGGGAAGGCCTGCCCATACGCGATAATTGTGTACAATGTACTCAATTATTATTTTATCTATTCAGGTAAACAACAAATGAAACAATGGGTGCAGAATTAGAATTCTAGGTAGATGATATTATAATATTAATCTTAATGTTTGAATTTAAATAACTATTATGGGTTGGTACGGTAAAAAAGGGGCTGAAGAATGCGCTAACACAATTGGTAATACGTTGATACGTGATAATTATACAAGGATTTTTTGACCATTTTGTAAAACTATACGCCATGGTTAAAAAACTACCAACGGGACACTGTAGGTAACCTTACGGCTTATGTCAAATACTTCACAAACCGTACATTCATTTGGTCAAACCTCAAATAAATCAAATCAATGTGATTTATTTGAGGTTTGATCAATTATTTAATTAAACACATTATGAAATGTGACCAAAAATAAAGTACAAACAAATTTTCATTTGACTTTTTACACATTATTAAAATTGATATTGAAATCTAGTCTCTATTCAAAATAATGACCAAAATATATTACCTACTTAGATAATTTATCTAAATCAGGATTCTACACGATTCTCGCAAAAGGTCGTAGGTCTAATAGGGTTCCTATCGACTAAAAAACCAGTCTAGACTGGTAAAAAATTGAATCTAGTATTCAGGAGTGGGCTGCCGGCATTCTTACGAGACAATGGTGCATTGTGGCCAGCGGCTGTCTGTCTGTCTGTTTACTACATGAGATATCTGTTTGTTTTGCTTATACTATGCAGCATCTTGAGATACCTAGTAAAATAAGATTAAGACTATTGTAAATAAACTCAAAATTTAAGATAGATTTGTTGAACTAATTTATTAATTTAGTTACGTATTGTAAATATGCAGAGCTTCTCAAAAGTAGTAAAACAGTGAATCCTAAAAAAAATAACTTAGTAATCATCGTTGCTGAGGATGAGCCGAAAGATTAATTGAAGTTAGACCGACTTACAAAACAAATAGTGTTCAATATTGGACAACGAGTTGTTTAAACTAAGAAGAAGAATGTTCGGCATCCTCTAAGGCGCCAACTGAATTCCAACAGCCACCAAAGTTACGCTTGCTCGATTTCTCTTAGTTCCCTATTGATTATGCGGATGCTTGCTATCCGGATCTCAATGAAAACCAACTCGGCTAAGCTTGAGTGCCTTCAGATCTTAGGTTCGATTTTGGCTTAAAAATATGACCACGTCTCCGAATACAGCTCAACCATCCACCTTCACAGGAATACTTACAATCTTTCTCTCTTGTACAGTATCTTGTTCTTTCTATTCCTCCTTATCTCAAAGAGCGCTTTCAATTACTTTAACTTTCCAATCCATCATGCCCTTCTCTGAAACCCTTAAACTGGAAACTCAAATGCCTATTTTAATTTTACTACCTTCTATGAAAATAATTTATCTGTTTTAGCTGTTCGTCTATATTATGCTCCCTCTACCTGAAAATATAAGACGTGCAATATCCTTTCTTATCTTCAAAAACCGCTCCATAATCATATTCTATCCTTATTTTCCATTTTGTTTAGTATATTATGTTGTTAGGAACCAAAGATGAAAATCCAGTTAACACATAGCGATGGAAAACCATTAGTTACTAAGTTAAGTAATTATCTGGAAACTAACATAAAAGTTGAGTTAAAAATAAATCTGCTGATGACAAGGGTTTTTTTTAACTTAAATACAAAACATAATATTGTTTAAAATAAACAGATGATCACATATTTCTATATCGGTTACGTTGTTCCAATACGCTGTTAACTTAGGTCAGGTGTTGACACACCAATGATGACTTAAATAACAGTTGTTAGTTATTTATGACATACGATGAAATTCTAACTAAACCGTTCTATTTTCAGATATCTAACAATTTAACTTGAAATCAAAATACGGGTTAATAATTTTCTTGACAAAATTAAAGTTGTAGCCTGTCTAAGAAGTATAGCTCTAATTTACCTTAAAATTATAGTATCAAATACAGTTGCAATCGTGTGACGTAAAATTAAAAAAAAGCAACGTAAATAATAGGATATCAAAATGAAGAAAAAAGTTTGTAAAAGTTTCGTAGCAAAGGGCCGCGTAGCGCTACGCCACGCGCTGCCGCTGCCGGCCGGCGCACCTCCGTAGCGATCACTTTCTTTTGTTTTGCCATTTCAGCATGACAGTTCCATTTTAAGAGTTCAGGAAATAATATGGAGATACCTGTGTTTGATTACGATTAATAATGTAGGTATAATCTTTGAATAAAAACTTGGAAAGTTTAAAATTAGCTATGTGAAATATTTTAAACTATTATAAAATTATGTTTGTTCTAATATAATTTTCCCAAAAATCAGACGTCAAAAACTCCTGAAAGACACAACGCCGCGGCAACACCGCTGAAATAAGCCGCCCTACAACAACGCTTACTGTATCAAACATATCCCGTTTCCAGTGATAATTATGTTCATATCCATGATAGTTTCAATAGTGACTTACTGTATCTCTTGATAAGTGACTTCTTGTACGCCTTTCCTTGTCCAGTCTCATCCCCCGGGCTGAACCGGCCTGCCGAATCATCAGAGTCAGTTCCAGAATCCCTCACCGTAGCCAGGAAGCTCTGTGACTGGCTGAGGATGAGTTGGGTCCTCACAAAATCAGCTGCTTCGTTGAAGGGGTGCCGCGCGAAGTCGCACACAGACACTTTACGAACTGACAGATCCAAAGGTTCCTCTTTACAACTTTTCGCAACTTTATTGTCCTGATGCTTCAACTCTTCGTATTTCACATCCTGGTACTTCGGCTCCTGTTTCGCTTCCTCGTAGCGCTTCATATCCTCGTATGTTTCAAGCTTTGGAGAAGATGGAGATGCCCTATCGTCTTTGTACTCCATATCGTGATCCGGTGAGGCTTCTCGAGGGTAGGCCTTCCTAGCGGCCAGGGTCCTGGGCTCGTTCTTCATCTCGGGTTCCGGTGACAGCGGCGCTGAGCCGGCGCTCGCCGGGCGCGCTTCCACAGCCATCATGTTTACTTATTGACACCGAACACCATAATCACAAGCACGGTAAGCGGTTATGTCATACGGCGTAATGTAAGGTGTTGCAATCGCGAGCCGCGTCCGCCGGCGTTCGCGTCGAATTGCGGACTGAGATGTCCCAGTTTCGACGATGAGTTCCACTGACTTCGTGAGCTCGCTTCGGCCGCGCTCGGCGCCGCTCGGACACTTTCGTCACAGTATAAAGATACTAGTGCTTTCGTTTTCAAACTGCGCGCGTGTGTGCGTGCACTCACACAGGTTCCTCCTCGCTTGTAGTGGTGAGGGCGCGCTTGTGTGCGTGAGTACATCTGTACTGGGAGCTTTTCCACTTTCGTCTCGGAGCTTTCCTCCATTTCCCGAGTTAACAGGTTTTCTAGGCGGCTAATTAATGAACTTTACCGGTTTGACACGGGGCTCATCTGCGTTCATTGTTTTAGGCTAATGAATTTTATGAAAAAATATTGCTTATAAGTAAACATTTTATAATTGGCTTGATGAAATAACAAAAAATTTAAGGGCAAATATACATTTGATATTTTTAATTGTAGGAAAAAAATTAAGTTGTTGACTACCCTTTACAAAACAGGATAGAAAAACATTCTGAGCCAGATAAAAAAAGATAATCAAAAACATCATCATCATGAACATCAAATAATAGGTAATTTATCTGCGACCGGAACGGACAATCATCAATAAGTTTGCGTAACACTACTGGTAAACAAATGTGTTTTTTATCTAACGCTCGGGGCATTGACCGACTTTACGAATAGGTAAAGTTGCGCGAGCGCTGGCCACGTGACACACTGACTGAAACCAGCCTAACCTGAGCCGTTACTCCTCGGCACGCTAGAGCAGTTCGAAGCGACATTCATACTAGAGAGGAGTCTGCGTAGACTGGGTGTTAATAGATAGGGTGTACTATGAATTTGAAGCCAATGTCATATAATAAAACATATACTATAGTTTGGACTACTTGTTGCTCGCGCGTGTATTTTTAGTTGTTTGCGTTTCATGCGATATGTTGTTATCATTTAATCTGTGGTTCAGGTGACATCTTTAGGTAGTTTTATTTAATTTTGCGAATTAACAAATAAATGACTGATTGTTTACAGGAAATAATGGTGGAGTAGGTTATCGGTAACATAAATTATGTAAATGAAATTAACCTGAAATACGACATGTTCATGCGGTTTTCGTACGGAAAAGTATTTATTTGATTTAATGAAGTAATTACTTTTTAGTATTTTTTAAACTTTCGCGATCTGAACACATATTTATTACGGGTATAATAAATAATAAGATAACACGCGATAAATACCCGTGACAATATGAATTACTTTTTATCTCTATATTGAAAGAGAGCATCTAAAGTAAGTAGTAAGTTATTTAAGTATTTGTACATAAACTCACACGCCTTTTTCTCCGAAGGGGTAGGCAGAACCTCAAAGGGCCTCTTTTCACTGTGGGTTGCACAGTCGCAGGAATATAAACGTGACAAGTGGTGAGCTCATCGCCGCCATTGCTTTCCACGACCAACCCGGCTAACGTTTTCTTCCAGTAATAACACACTCTTAAATAAGCCAGCAGCCAGGAAAAATCTTATACCAACGAAATTGCCCAACAAGTCCGCTACAGAGAATTACTTTACTTGTGTTTAATTTTTGACGATATAATTCGATTATTAGGCACTTGTTTTTTATCAGCAGCCTATAAACGTACACTGCTGGGCAAGGCATCCCCCATGGAATGCAATGAAGGGATTTGCCATAATCGCAGGCGGATTGGTGATCGCAGTATTGGTGTTGACTACTTTGGTGAATGCTGCTGCCCATCCCCTGGTATAATCCCTTTATCGGCTTTTACGATATCCACGGGAGGAAACAGAGGGGTCTATTCTTAAGCCGGAAACACCATGGCACTTGTATTAAATGTAAATTACTTGATTGAAGCTATGTTATTCATATTTTTTATTTTTACGCTCTAAGGGCCTTATTCATAATCATTTTCTAAACCGATTTTAGTTAAAATAGCTTTTGTTTTGTTTGGTATATATTATATATTTAATATATTTTATTTGATTGACGCCAATCAAATTCTACGTGATAATTTTAGGTAAACTATAATAGTAATAAGGCTTCGGAATCTTGGAAAAAAAAAATCATTGCAAAAGTCAAGTTAACTTCAACTTAAGCATAGTTTCAAATAAGTTCCGTTATGGATTTTTTGATGTCATGTTTAGTCAAAATGTCTACAAAATCAATTCGAAACCAATTTGTGTAACTAACGAGGCCTTGGAACTAGAACAGTGAACATAGGGAGGGAAGGTCTCTGCCACACGATAAAGTCAAATAATATATTGTATCGCAATGAGTTTTTAACACATTCTAACCTATAGTGTTACACAATGTACACAGGAACTCTGCCCTAATAATTCCTTGAGTATCAGAATTATCGAGAACTTTAGAATAGGAAAAGTACTTTCTGATTAACCCTCTAAGAAAACTGTCTACAGGTATCTGTGCTACTGGAGTATTTGGTATTACTATACTTCCCTTGTTTTTACACCCTAATAATTCCTTGAGTATCATTAACGAAAACTTTAGAATAGGAAAAGTACTTTCTGATTAACCCTCTAAGAAAACTGTCTACAGGTATCTGTGCTACTGGAGTATTTGGTATTACTATTACTTCCCTTGTTTTTACATTAAATTTTAGTCACGTTGTTCAAAAACAATGTTTTGCAATTAAGTAACCACGACGCTTCCTGTTGAACTTTCCACAGAAATCACATTTTTAACCAACGTCATTCAAACGGTGACACAATTTTTTTTTTCCATATTTTCTACGGCCACGTGATTTTAACTTTCCATGGAATGAAAACTCGTTGTTTGCGTGCCTCTGACGTAAAAGATTGTATACGGAAGTCAAAACAAAAGCGCCTCCCAACTTTGGCATCCCTTTTTTATTTCTAAAGAACGCTGGCTAACTTATGTAAGCAGGCAAATTTGAATTATTTCTATCCTTTTTTAGCAAACGTAGGCGAGTTTAGAAACAGTGGAGAAATAATTATTTCGCATTCATGCTTGACGTTTGACTTTTAAAAAAAATTCTGTGTAAAATTTTGATAAAATCTGTGTATTTAAATACAAATTATAATTTCTTGGTATGATGTGGTGCCAAGCCGCATTCGTGTAGATAGTTGGCAATGTCAAGAGCTCACTCGCTCAGTGTCACAGATATGGACTGGGTCAGGAAATTGTGTTATCGAGACAATTGAAACAAGAAATGGACATAATGACATCATCATATAAGAGTTTAATATTTACAAGATATTTGAGGGAAAATAAATTAATAAGCATTTAGTAAATTTTTACATACTTGTTGTTTTATTTACATAAACTCACGCCTGTTTTCCGGAGGAGTAGGCAGAGACCACGGATTTCCACTTGCTAAGGTCCTGCCTCTTTTGCTTCATTCACTCTCATTACATTGTTCATACATGCTCGTCGGTTTAGGGTTAAAAAAAAACAAAATTTAAACATATTTTTCAAGTATTGCCTTCTACTTTTTTAGGTAAGAGAGATAAATTATTTTACTTATATTATTCTAATTAAACTTAAAAAAAAACTGACTGTCACCTAGTTCATAAGGAGTTTTCAAAAATATACTTTGACACTGATTTTGTTGATTATGGTCAACCGATGATACTGATGATAGGGTTTCATAGGTGCAGTACAGGGTTAAGTTCTGACCCTAACATATGCAGGGTTTTTTGGGAAAACCCTAAAAAAAATCTAATTACACAGGTGGAAAGTCGGGAGCATTCCTGTATAAGTGTTGAGTAATATTTAACAAATATGTGCCATAACAAAGCTAAATAAAAGATTACCGATTCGATTACGCACGAAGTTAATGAAATAACCCACAAATATTGTAATAAAGTCACGTTTGTTCCAAAAGTTCTATTTATACGCAATAACAACAAATAACACGTGAAAATGTATAAAATTAAAACAAAACAAAACTTTTCAGTTGAAAAATTAGAGTCTTGTTTCGTTTTCAAAGTTGACATAAGCTATTCATCCAACGGTTTCTTTTTGTAATTCTTTTAAAACTTTTTGAAAATACTTAAAGTATGTCTTTCCCATAATGTTAGGAAACGTTTCGAGAGACAAAAAAACAATCATGCTGAATAATTTTATTATTGACTACCGAACGTTCCTCCTAAATTCAATATGTTATTTCGTATTAAATAAGTGTTATTTAGATAATATGTTATCTACAAAATGTTCAAAAAACAATTGCGTATTCTGTAAACTCTCAATTTTGTATCAAAGTTTAAGACCTAATTATCTAATTTGAATATTACGTAATGCAATGCAATGATGTCAGATTTAGATAAAAATAATAATTTTAATCTGTAAATAGCAAGTCCATCAACTTGTTAAGTTTCACGGTCGACGCAGGCTTAATAATAAACAAGTGTACAGTTTAGCACTCTACTCTGGAGTATTTGGATTCCAAATGCCTGATAAAAACTAGGTGTTAAAATTAATTATGTCAGGAAAATAGCCAAAAATATATTTATCAATAAACAAATATTCTATTGCAAATCTAATATTTGCGTAGTTTGGTTATCACACGGGCCGTGTCAGGTCAGAGGTCCGCATATCGGCGATGGATCGGGCATCGAACCCGTTATACCAAACCTACTCTTCCATTGAAGATAAGTTTTTGTGTACAAATGATATGACTGAATCGTACAAATCTCTAATACCCCCTTATTCATAATCATTTTTTAAACCTACTTTAGTTGAAATATCTTTTGTCTTATTTTGACGTATGTCATTTTACATGAGAGAGAACAAAACAAAAGCTATTTTAACTAAAATAGGTTTAAAAAATGATCACTATATCTTTATAATGGGGAATGCTCTGGGCGAACTGTTTGATCTCGCATCGAGGTTCTGAACTGTTTGATCTTGCATCGAGGTTCTGAACTGTTTGATCTTGCATCGAGGTTCTGAACTGTTTGATCTTGCATCGAGGTTCTGAACTGTTTCATCTCGCATCGAGGTTCTGAACTATTTGATCTCGCATCTAGGTTTTTAACTGTTTGATCTCGCATCGAGGTTCTGAACTGTTTGATCTCGCATCGAGGTTCTGAACTGTTTGATCTCGTATCGAGGTTCTGAACTGTTTGATCTCGTATCGAGGCTCTACCAGCGTACCTCACGGCGCCGGAAGAGAGCTCTTCCACAAATCATCGACACGTAGATATCTCGTACAGCTAACTGCCGTGCCGTATCTTCTCCACCGTACGTGCGAGTTGTATGTCCGTAGGCTGTTCCGCAAAATTATAAACAATGGACCGCTTTAAAAAAAATATTGTAATGTGTCCGCCAGAGCAACCCTCCAATTACAGTAGCAAATGGCAATGGGTAACGCAACAATGGGGAACATTTTGGCAGCCTTAGTGCTATCTAAATCTTATAAAACTTGAATAGGGGCAACTTCTTGACCTAAATATTCCTCCTGTCAAGTTTCAAAAGATTTGGAAAGCGTTAAGGCTGCCAAAGTGATCCTCATTGTTGCATTCCCCATTGCCATTTGCTACTATAATTGGAGGGCTGGTAACGCATCAGCAATGCCCCTGCCCTGGCATTGCAGATGTCAAAAGGCGTCGATAACCGCTCACCATCAAGCGGGCCGTAAGACTGTTTGTTGAGTTATTACATCATAACTTTTCATTTAAAAAACCGACTTCCGCCATTGTGTTCGACAAAATATTTGAATGAAAAAAAAATTATGAAAGAACCATCGTGGTGAAAGGATTATGATACTTTTTGAATGCAAATGCTTGGTTTGTTGCTGAAAATATCAAAATCGCCATATGTATGCCTACAATATTTGAGGAGTTCCCTCAATTCCTCATGGATTCCATCATCAGAACTGGATTCTGAAAAAAATGGGACCAATCTGGAAGTATATCTATTCAAATAAAAAAAGAATTTTCCAAATCGGTTCATAAACGCCGGAGATAAGCGGTAACAAACATACAAAAAAAAAAACTACAACCGAATTGAGAACCTCCTCCTTTTTTGGAAAGTCGGTTAAAAAAAAAATACAACCGAATTGAGAACCTCCTTTTTTGGGAAGTCGGTTAAAAATAAAGTATTATTGAATTTTTCCTTTGAATAGTAGGTACTAGGTAGGTAGGTTTGGTTAGTAGGTCCTCTCAGATGTGAGTTATTGCTCATAGTGTATACATACTTGATAGTCCCGGAACATGAATGCATGAATGTTGTTTCAGGGTGAAAAAATTTGGACAGTAGTAGATAAAGTAGGTACTAGATAGGTAAGTATGTCCTCTATAAAATATACCCCGGAATATTTCATTAAAGGGCTATTGCACCCACACACATCCGAAACGAGGCCGAGATGGGGTGCGGCCGTAGCCCGGTTGTGAACGCAAAAAAATACCTTTGGTATTAATATTTTTTAAGAAATTCTTTACACACATCCGGGCTTTGTGCTGAGGACTTTCCACACACATCCGCACTAAGAAGGTTCTGCGTGGTAAGTTATTATTTTATTTAACAAAATGGAAGAGATTCTCAATTTTTTGAGTACTAGGTACTAAAGTGGACGACACAAATGAGACACATTAAAAAACTAAAGCCTTCCGCTAAGCGTTAAGCTTTATTCAATTGTATTTGCACCCTAGTTTGGCGAATGTAGGTCAGCCAAGGGCACAGAGTCAGAGACAGACGCTATATACGTGAGGAAAATACAATTGCTAGGTGCCCTAGGGCAATCATAGCAAGCTATAGAACACGCCTGAGAAAGAGAATTGACAGGTATGAACAAACATCTCTGTACACATCTAAAGACAACGCGCGTATCTGCGATTGATCACCTAAATAAAATAATGTTGAATAACAGTTTGTTTCTTAGACAATAAAAAAAGTATAACCGTTCCGATACTCTTTCGGAAAACAGTCTTTAAATAAATCACGTTTTATGTTTAAAAAGTTTTAATTTTACGAATAAACACGTAAAAATAAAACAAAACACTTTACTTCCGTTTTAAGTAAGTTTATTTCCTTTCAAAGTTTACGTAAGCTTTTCAGCCAATGGCTTCGTTAAAAATCTTTTGAACAGTTTTATGAATGGTTCTTCTTGTGTCCCTTATTTCTGTCTTATGATAGAGAGAGAGGCAGATAATTTAAATCAGTGGTTTGAATTTATGTAAGCTCTAAAATAAAAGTTATGACGCTTTTCTAGAATTTCACAGAAGGTATTGGATAAGGGCTGTCTTAACTAAAAATATTGCTAGTGACAAAAACTTTTTGGGCCTAGCCAAACGGCATTCGCTTCGAAGCAATTCCATTTTTACAGTCGTAATACAATACAATAGACCACGTGAGATATCGATAGCTAGCGTCAATCCCATACATTTTGGACTTTTCTACTGGCGTCATCGCTATTAGAATGTTACTTTGTCTACGGCCTCTGTATGCTTAACGTTAAGTCTAGTCTCCTATAGTTTGTAATATCCCTCTGATTTGAGTACTAGGTAGTCTAGGTACAGTGTGACCTTCAAACTGGGAAGGACGAAGCCGCTGGCGAATTGTTGTCTGTCGTTAGAACGTTAGGGGTATATGTTTAATTTTAAATTATATTCGGCTGTAACTAATGTGGTGGAATGAGAGGTTTATGCTCATTTTCACCAACCATTTTCGGGACTCCTAACTTAATCAATTAACTAGGTACAATTAATTAATTGTATTTTTAACCCCCGACTAATAAGTATGAAGCCATAGCATGTGTCTGTGGCCTCTCAGCTTTGAAATGGGTGCTCTACAGGGTGATTGTAAAACGTCGGAAACGTTTCCGATCGGATTCGTTAATTTTTCATTTCGATGTGGTAAGTAACTAAAACAATTTTCTAACAAAAAAATTAACGAATCCGATCGGAACTGTTTCCGACGTTTTAGAATCGCCCTGCTGATTTCAATATTGTATTTTTTTGTAATGAAAGGTGTTTGCTCGATAGTTCTTTGCTATGTTTGGTGGAAATTGAGTTTTTATTTTTGTAAGGAACTCGCTTGAGTTTGCATCTAAAACCTTCTGAAAAAAATCCTGTATAGCTACATAGCAGCATCGAAGTTTCTGGTCGTTTGAACATCATACTATTATGGAGACACCAATAAAGTCGTTGGGCTAACTTTCAAGAAACTGGTTTATTTGTGGTCCTTTCACCTAATCTGTTCTATTCAAATCTAATAATCTCTATGAAAATCTTCTTGGTTTTCCATAGAGATGTGAGATTCATTTCTAGTAATGTTGTTTGACCGTTGAGATCTTACAAAACAAAAGCAAGGATACGCTGATCATCAATCCATCTTCGCTTCCTGCGCCAATTACCCGTGTGTGCGAATGAGATACTAACATCTCCAGACCAAGTGGGAAAGAGATAGGAAAGACCAGTCAGTCGACCGGGAGAGGTGTTGCAGATTCTGATACGTTTCGACACTTAGTATGTGCATTAGAATTTTAAACGGGAAGTAAATGGGTTGCCGTTTGTAATTTGGGTCAGTAAAAAACAGTAATAACTGGTCAGCAGCTTATATTGCTGTCAGTACGAAAAATTATTAGTGCAGCTTGTGGCCAACAGAGTATTTTTTGAAAGCAAAATACGGGCAGCTTATTTATTTCTTGAAAAGTAGAATTAAAATGCTGGTCATCGTGGTGGGATCCACCCCTTCCTCACGAACCATTCACTTTCGCTTTCGAGAGTAGATCAGAGAGTCCCAGTAGTACAAAACAATTAATTGGGCTAGTGATTATATATAAATAAATAAATAATTTAAAAAAACATTGAAATATTCAGATATTCTGTTTAATAAATAGTAGAGCAAGTTTAGAGATAAAATATCTACTTATATTTTATTGATTTTGATTAGAGTAGAGAATGGCCCTCCAGGCCTCCACTCGATGGACTAAAGACATCGCAGGAAGTCGGTGGATAGAGGCGGCTCAAGACCGTTCATCGTAGCAGTCTAAGGGGGAGACCTATCTTCAGCAGTGGACTTCTACAAGCTGATGATGATGATGAGAGCAAGATTTAAAAAGGAAGAAAAAAAAAATTAACTATTGTAAACTCAGTTTAGTATTAAATTATAAGAGATTACTACACCTATAATTATAATGAAATAATAAAAAACAACATCTCTAAGCGTGAAGATAAAATAAATAAGCGATAAAACCGTACGTTTCCGAACGAACACTCGGCTACAAGTGCAGTCGTCGATCGATTTCAAGGACGCGCCCGCGCACTCTGAAGTTAACACATGCACATACACACATGCAAGAGTTGCAGATCATTACACGCGCTACAGCGTGCTGTTTGAAGATGTAGTGCTATTACTTTAGTGGCATAACACTGCTATTACTTTAGTGTTTTGGCACATAGAGATAGAAACAGAGCCATAAATAAAATGTAAATGCACGTATGGTAGAGTCTAGGTAATCTTCTTCCTTAAGTTCCATTTGCGGCTGGCGGAGGGAAGTTGGCAATCATTAAGGTGGATCGTCTCGCAAGCGGCGCGAAATTCAAATTGATTCGTGTTTTTTGCTTATCACAGCTCATCAACGCTTCTTGTGATAGCGAAAACTAGGAGACCATACACACATGTTTTAGATGTTAGGATCTCATAAAGATAATTAGTTTAGCTACGAATATTGTTCAATGATTTGTACAGTGTTTTTTTTTTTGTTTAGGGATATTCGTAGCTTAACTAATGATATTTATGAGAAACAATGAACTAAAATATGTGTGTTGGGTCTCCTAGTTTTCGCAAAACCTATTTTCGCTATCTCAAGAAGTGTTGAACAACTGTGACGAGCAAAATACACAATCAAATTCGAATTTCGCGCCACATGCGAGACGATCCACCTTAAACCTATCTCCATCCTGTGTCCAGGATGCAGAATAAGCAGCGCGGAATGGAGAGGGGTACTTTTCTTATTCATCGCCAATGGTTTTAGCAAAATTCTTGCTGAGATATTATTATGGTAAAGTTTTGAGCGTTGATTTCCATCTTTCTGGATCTCCACGCCTTACGCATTTGTCCAAGCCCTACCCCCTCATTCATAATGATTTTTTAAACGTATTTTACGCGCTAGCGAGTGTCGTGCACAAAAATGAAGTTTTTTGTTTATTATGGCGAAAATAAAGTGTTTATCAAAAAACTGATTTTAGCATAAGAATAAATAGTTATTACCAACTTGTTGTAGTAAAATTTATCTTAAAAAACCGTAGGGTTCCTGAGATTCCTTTCAAAACGTCCCACACGTTTTGAAAGGAATCTCAGGAACCCTACATACAAGGATTTTTCATTAAATAAAACTATCGAGGTTTCTTTTACATATCGTGTTTTCAACTTTACAAAATAAATGCAAAAATATAAAATTTTCATATTCCAAAATATTTAACTCGTAGAACCCGTACATACCGAGTTATAAATCGATTTTGTTGGGCAAAATCACATATTACGCCTTCTTAAAATAGCTTTTGTCTTGTTTTGACGTATGACATTTTACATCAGAGAAAACAAGACAAAAGCTATTTTAACTAAAATAGGTTTAAAAAATCATTATGAATAAGGACTTAGACTCTAGACTACATCTTTCGTAAAAACCACATTCCTATTATTTACTTTTTTAAAATGTTTAGCTAACTCTAAAATAAACTCTATCAGAATAAGCAAAATGTTCCACACTTTATTAACAAAAGTACTTAACTAAAAGTAACTTTCTTTTATATAAGTCGGTTACGAATATTACATGATATTACTTGTCAAAAGTTTGGTCAATAACAAAATATGACGTCACGATTTTTAGTCACGTTTCATGTTTTTAAATTTTTACAGTAGGTACTTGCACAGCTTAACATGTATTACAAAATGGACGATGACGTCACTTTAATCAGGCAAAATCAGTGCTTTACAAAATTTATAAATTTGCTTACTTAATCAGTATTTGTGACGTCACAATAACATTAAAATGATATTTGGTAACCTCCCCTTAATTACACTAACTGGGGGAACTGATTCTTAATGTCATTGATTTCATTTTGCCAGTTGCATTACACGATTAGAGAGATATCTCTTTTAACATAACACCGGACGTAAATGTCCGGGATATCAGTTCAGCGGCTGATTTAGCTGTTGATCTCGAAAGGTGCAAAAGACTTCAATGAGACTTGATAGAGCTTTCATTGAGCCTTTTGGGATCGAGACTCTGGGTACGAGGGGAACTTCGCGTTTTAAAAATTTTTTCAGGACGTATGTTTGAAGTGCCACGTGGGCCGAGAGTTGGCTCTTATCTGGCTCAACGCATTAGTATTGCCATAAAGCGTAACAATGCAATTTTGCATGTTTATTATCTATGCCGTGTTGAGTCCGGATGCCGTGGTGTTTAGGCAAACTTTGACAATCCTTTTTTTTAACAGACTTCAAAAAAAGGAGGAGGTTCACAATTCGGTTTTTTTAAAATGTTTTTTACCTCATATCTCCGTCGTTTATAAACCGATTTGGAAAATTCTTTTTTTATTTTTTGAATAGATATACTTCCAGATTGGTCCATCGTCAGAATCCAGTTCTGATGATGGAATCCATGAGGAATTGAGGGAACTCCTTAAATATTGTAGGCATACATATAGCGATTTTGATATTAATAGATTTTGATATTTTCAGCAACAAATCAAGCATTTGCATTCAGAAACTGGCATAACCCTTTCACCACTATGGTTTTTTCATCATTTTTTTTCATTCAGATATTTAGTCGAATACAATGGCGGAAGTTGGTTTTTTAAATGAAAAGTTATCTTATTTTATTTTAAACCCTATAAAGTAGTTGGAAAACATTGAGGTAATTTTTTTTAGACTGCACTGAAAAGGTCCCCAATTATAATAGAGCTGTTAGTTCTGAGACCTTTAGAGAAACAAAATCAACAATACTGTGGTATGAAGATTATTATCTACAGGTACCTAAACCAAAGTCATCGTCAAGAATTTAACATGTAGTTAAATCCGGTAGTTTTAAAAAGAATGTACCTATCATGCTTTTAATACGTTTTATAAACATTACTTACACAACCAACACATTGTGAATAACTTGAAGTTCAGTAACAGTTACTCCCGTGTCAACAAACCCCTCTACCTCTCCTTGTTTAACACCTTAATCTACACAAGTGTGAAAGAGACAACAGTATAGTTATGCTGAAGATTTTCCATGTATTAGGTGTAATTGGCATCGATTAACACAGGAAGACTGGTTTGTACTTTTTCTATTTTGATGTTATTTTTAGCTTGGACTCTGTGCGCCTTGCGTACGCGTAGTGCCGAGTGCCGAGTGCGTGTTAGTTGGGTTCAATGTTTTTAAAATTGTTCGCTCTGAGTATATTCGTTGTGAATCAAAACTATCCATATGGAAAAAATATGATTATATTATCTTTAGATCGTTAGCAGCGGTCTTTAGGTAGCTCAAATGATTCATTTGTATTTGTTTTATTTTGAACTTGTGGTAAGTATAATTATTTCTTAAAATAAAGTTGATTTCAAATAAAATAAAAACTGTGAACAGATAATAATTGTACAAGACAGTGAAAAAATTCATTTTTTACTAACGGATTTAGAGTTTAACTAAAAAAGTCATAAAGTCAGACAATGATTTTGAATTTTTCTGAAAAACGACAAAAAAAATTGTTAACTAACGGAATCAGAGTAATAACAAAAAAGTTATGTTAAACAATTATTTTTAATTGTTCTTAATGCCCCACGATAAACCAGATATTTTTCTTGTTAGAAACTTCTTCCCAATCGAGATAGGCAAGGAGTTTCTAACAAGAAATGTATCTGGCTTATTAGACTTTTCATGGGTAGATTCATTGAGAAAGAACAAACATGAAGATAATAAAAAATCCTTCGACAAATTGCAACAAAGGTATATTGCACAATCATATCGAGAGCTTTGCCTTGAAAACAGCCACTTCAGACAGTCACAGAATAAACATGTTCTTCAGTAGTATTTTATTGAATAGTGAAAACCGCGCCAACAAACAATTGAACTGTTAGCCGCGTCAATAAAGAATCGATTTAAAAATAGATTCTATAATCACACGGCTTTTTTATTTCAGTTTTGGAACGCGACCTTTTTAGCTGATACTGGAACTGTTATGTTGCCAACCTTTTAGGTCATGTCCACATAAGACCCTACGTGGCATATGCAAAGCGCATGACACCCTGAACAAGATTGAAAAAATATGTGCTTTTAATTTCACTGGCACCTATACCCTTCATAGTGGAATATAGCTATTCGAATTACTCCATGGTGGTAGAAATAATTATAGTGGTAGTACTTCCCCTGACAAACTTTACAATCAGCTATACTACTAACTAAAAAAATAAAATGACTGAATAGTGTGAGCAAGATAGCATGTAAGTTATGGTGACAGAGATCATTTCTTTATTGGCACATGTTATAGATATTGCAGTCGCAGAATAAACATATTATTCAGTCGTTAGGTTAGGTAGAAGTGCTCAGGTAGTTGCTGTGCAATATCCTTGTTTCTGTTTATTTAAGATAGTAAAGGCATTGCACTTGGAGATTGATATTTATATTTATTTACAATGGCTAAGGATTACTTAAGTAGTACTTAGTGTAACTAGGGACTTTAATTGCGAAGAACTAAATTGTCTGACTATAGATATTTCTCGAGGGGTGACAATGATCCGAATGACGCAGTGTTCTTACACTGTCATGTCTTAACTGACGACATTTTAAAGGTAGCAGGAAGTCGGTGGATGGAGGCGGCTGAAGTCCGTGGACTTCGACAGACAATGATGACGATGAATACTTAGTGCATGAAAAATTTCGTCATACAAACCTTGCAAATAATTCTGATTTACATTGGCTCTGCTAATTGAGACTTGAGACATCTAAACAACTGATTATAGAAAACACAGCGATATGCAGTTATATTATTATTTATATTAGATTAATTTGTATAAACATTTATATAATATGCGAAACTTTGTGAGTATGTTTGTTACTCTTTCACGCTGAAACAGTGGGAGCGATTTGGTTGAATATTTAATTTATTAATTTATTTAAATACTTATCAGAATTCTGTTTTCATTGGCTCTTTGACTCTTTTCATTGACTTGAATTAACCAATATCCAAATGAGGCAATATTCGGTTTGTATGGAGCGGGTAAACCATATCTCTATGTGTAGAGTCACAAAAAGAAGTATCACACAAGCGGTACTGAGCAAACTAGTACATCTTCTGTGGCAACGCTAGTGGAATTTTCTCCTAGAAACATATAGACAGTGAAAACTGTAAACAAACATGATATGGTGCTGTACTGGACGAAGAAAAATTTAAGAAAATAGAACTTTATTAATAATTGGAATGGAATGGAAGACTTTGGCAAACAAGTTCTACAATTGTGCCTTTCAAGTTGATAGCAATGGTAGTTGCTGAGAAACACGCACTAATACGCACAGATAGATGGCGTACATCGAAGTCTTATCAAAAGCGTTTAATTTTTACCTTTTACGAAACCCTAAAACAATTTCTTTGATTAAGTATTTTCTTTGCTGAATAAAATAAATACAATCTATAATGTAATGTTTGTGTAGGAGATATTTCCTTTCTCAAAGGTACAAGACATATAATAAAGATCTACTGTTCTCAGGAACGTATAAGAATTTCATGAGTCCTGTTAGACCTAAATAACGTTTGTGAGTTTAATGTTCTGGCAATGAAGGTAAAAAGGATGGTTATTTTCTGCCTAAGATACTATTGAGATAACCTAAGGTATCTACTTACTACAGGCATTTAAGTAGTTACAACATTTTACTGTAATCAAGTATTACATGATTGTGTTAAAATGACAGATGTACTTAGCCAGATCCTTTCCTCAAATCCTGTTTTATTTTGCAATTAGATCTTCTCCTTAAATTAAAACAAATAACCTAGATAAAAAAAATACGAAAGTGCCAAGCCGATCAAATACTTTAGTCTTAGGAATTACACAACTAGAAGGTACCTGTAACCGAACACCACGGATTTGATCCAAATTGTCAGATTGGAACACGCTGGTTCAAATACTTGCAAACTGAAATGTATTTTTGTATTTTTGCGTTTAAAAATGGTAAAGTTCTGCGCACCGTACCGCACCGCGCCAGTTTTTGCACAAGGAGCGTGGCGTCCAAGTGAAATGGAAAGTGGAAACCAGAGTCAATTATGACATTGTTCTGCGGAGAAAAACGCAAGCGTGCGAACACCGGGGAAACCGTATTGTTGCTTTAATTGTCAGCTGGGATCTGCGGACACGCGACTGAGGAAAAGCGCAAGATGTGTGCGAGGTTCGTTTCAGGAGAATGTATTGAGTTTATAGGTCTCATGTTTTGAAACATGTTTTTATGATCGGGAAACAGCAACAGCTGTCGAAGCGGCAATCGCTGTTCAGAATAAGAGCCGTCGTGGCCAAATTGTGAACTATAACGTTGTGAACTATAGTATAATTACAACCATAAGTAGGAGCTGGTTATTTTCTGTTGGCAATTTGAATCGTAAACTTATTTTAAAAATACTTATAAGGTTGGCTACCCTGAGATCAATTAAACCGTTTGCAAATTAATCTACAGAATCCTCTTTTTTTCCTGTACCGTGTACCGTGTACACATTATCGAAAACAGTTTCACAAAATGGCAATTAGTTGATTAATTAGGTAGGTCCCTAAGTAGTACTAGCCCAGGGTCCACCCCTGACAACGAGCCTTTTTGACCTGGTATAAGTACACATATCTCTTTTGAAATGCCCTGTTTTCTTACGTTATCCTTTGAACTGATCTTTTAGTTAATTCACCTCGTTTACTAATAAATCATGAAATGAATTAAAATTGTAAGCTTTGTTCCGACCACAGAGTATCTAAGTTTGTGCCAGATTGCTCTAACTTTGCTACAATGGAGTTTAAGGATACAAATTAATCGCTCGAGTCTTTCAACTGAATATCTAACAAACTCTAATAATTTCACTCTGTGAGCATTCAAAAAAACTCACTTTTATGTTCTTACTTATTCTTATTTGAACCATCTAATTTCGGGAAAACTTAAATAAGTATCTAAGTAAGTACAGTATTTAAGATTGTTTTTTCGTAATGACAACGTAAGATTTTTTAAATCTTATTTGCTAAGTTTGTTATTACCACCAATGGTTTGGTCTAGCAACTCTAGAAGATACTCATCTATTAAGATTTACTCTAGATTGATTGTACTTACAAAATGATTTACGGAATGTTCTCCTAATTATCATAATTATAAACTAATAAATGGAATGTCCTAATTATGAAGGTAAGATGTTCTTATATTTCAAGGTCTACCTACGTCTAGACTAGGCTTTCTAGGCGCTTTAAGATTAATCTATAGATGTTCGTTGTCGGAGAATTTACTTGTAGCGATTGATGGAAATTCTGAAAATTTTCTTTTGATACTCCGTTTTGATTCTAGCGATAATTTTGTAGACAGCTTCATAAGCTATAATTTTAGATTGAATTATTTCATAAGTAAGTATACCAAATGCTACGGCGTAGGCTTTGGATACCTACTAACAAAAGTGAAAACTATATTTAACAAAGAAAATACACACAGTTAGAAATAGGCCGAACGTCACTGCGGGGCTTTTTTAATACTACATGGCAAGCAAACAAGCATACGGCCCACAAAGTAGTTACCGTAGTCTTTCGACGCCTGCAACACCAAAGGCATCACACGCGCGCTGCAGACCCTGAGGCATAAAGATCAAAAGTCTCATGCGCCTGTAGTCACCGCCACCCGTACCCTTCAAACCGAAACAGCAATGCGAGCCCTACTGCTTGGCGGCAGAAATAGGTATAGTGGTATAAAAATGCTTCTTTAAATCTCGCACGACAACGCTATGAGCATTGAACCTTCTGTGAACAGCACTACAATAAGCAACTCATCCTAAAATTTACACTGTTTTCCTAAACTGTACAATATCTATGAAATCGAAGTCAAAATTAAAATCGATAATGTTTTATTTGTTGTTAAGGATATTTTTGATGCTTCTAAGTTAAGTGAATATATGCCTGTTTCTCGCGAATGTTGAAGAGCAAATATTCTCTACAACCCTATAAAGTATGAGATAGAACCAAGACTATGTATCTATAGTAGGTATACCGCAAGCTGGTCATCGGAACGCGAACTCACAGAATACCCACGAGCTAGTAAAGTGTGAAAGGGAAACAGCAATAACTCGCGGGAACTGTTACAAGTTTACTAGTGCAAGTGCAGTCGACTACACGTGCGCCGGCGCATGACGGCACATGGGAGTCTATCTCAAGACATGTCGAGGGATACGTAGCTATTAATATAGTAATGTTATTTTTAATAATTTATATAAATTGATTGATTTAAATAATTGACGGACTTATTGATTTTTTATATGTATTAATTTATCATTTTGTACCTAGTACATATTATCTAAATACTTTATAATGTATTAAATTTCAATATGACATGTAACAATAATCTATTATAAATAAATAAACTATAACTATTTAATTCGTACCTTTTTTTTAAGTTTTTTAACGAGGTTATTAGCTGGGCGTATATTATATCGCTCTGTGTAACAACATTGGCCATAAACTTAAAAGGCAACTTAATTTAAATTTTCACCTTCCCAAATCATTTTTACATTCAATTCTTTCTAATTTTAATTTATTTATTTAAAAAAAATAAAGCACATAAATAATTCATTCATTTATTTATTCATAAGTTAAGTAGTTTATGATCAGCAAATAAATAATCCAAACCGTATTTGTTGTCCTGGTTCTTCTAAACTTGGTCGCGTTGAAGTATTTTTAGTTTATTTATAAGACGATTCATAATGATTCTAGATTTCAATTAATAAAATAGTTTTGACTTTCGCTTTGACTTTGTTCTTACAGAGGAACTAATGTTTAATGATGAATCAAGTAATAAAAAGGCATTAAAAAGGCAAGTGTTATGGTTTTCCTCTTTCACCAACCATCCTTTCTAAAATACCCAAGAAACCTAAGTATTTGTCGCGAATCTAATAAAAATCAAAAGATATCTAAGATGCAACAGTTATCTTTGATACTACTCCTATGTGTACTCGTCAATATAATGTCAAGTTTCCCTAGCCTAGCCGTCCGTGCTACGCAGAATGCACTTTCTTCCCTCCCTCCCCCCCAACGCACACTGATACACACTTACAAGTTGCACTGACACTTGCACGTATTGCACTTGTGTGCTGCACACAACAAACGGCTCGGCTAGAAACGAAAGTGGCGAAAGTTAGGGCATAGACGAGAAAAAGCTTGCGAATTTAAAGCACTTTAGTCTGTGGTCAACTACATTTCTTCCTCTTACTGTCATCATCATTATCAGCTGATAGAAGTCCACTTCAGGACATAGGTCTCATCCGTAGAATGCCAAGAGTTTCTTTAGCCGCCTCCATACACCGCCTTCTGTGATTTGTTGTAGGCTATTGAATATTGTAATTTTTACCAAAACTCTTCTCATGTTACTGAGAACTAGTATGGTGAAAGGATTAATCCTGTTTATATATTTATATAAATAAGGGTGCGTCAATGTATAAAATAGAATATGGTGTGTACCGAAAGAGTTTAGGTAGACTAAATTTGCGATTATTTATACTTTTGTTGGTATTTAAAAAACCCACGCAGTGAGTCCTCGGTTTTTTCGTATTGATTTTATTTATATAATTTTTGACCCAATAATCTACACCATATTGAGAAACAATCGAATTTAGCCAAAAGTAATTTTGAGTTTTTTTCCAATAGATTAAAAATCCTAAGTGGCCTATCGTGTTTTTTAGTAGAGTGATTCCTCGGAGTTGTATTGTAGTATCCATGCATATTTTTAATCTGAAAATTGTAGTTGATTTACTAAGGTAAAAATCAAATCTTCGATTGGCATTTTGCGTAATACGCGCCCTTAATCGTTTGTATTGGAAAGGAGCGTCGTCCTTGCGTCGGTTCCCACGCTTCAAGACTGTAGCCATGGTGACATTTTGTCTATCCTATAGCATCCGAGGTACAACTTTTTCAACAGCTGTTGCTTGTAACCACAAAATACTGGATATACCTTCAGAAACATGCCCCATTGCACCCGACGTATACAGAGGAAATTATACAGGTCTTTAAAAATTTAAAATTTTAGCTTATATCTCGCAAAGTTTAAAATAAAATTAAAAATATTTTAAAATATATATGCATTTAAACTTGTGAAACAGTAATAATTATTTGAAATTTTCATATCTTCGAAGTTTTCACCTGGAAAACGCATCAACTCACATAATTTTTTTTCTGGTACATTATTAAAAAAATCTAGAACACGTCGTATCTTAGTTAGTATTTATCCAATTATATCTACAAAATATTATAAGCTGACTTGTAGTTTTTAAATTAAAAGGAAACTAGAGCCAGGCGGAATGAAAAAAACGTAGTTTCTCATTAATTTAAAAACTCACCGGGACCACAGAGCACATAGCCAGGACGCACACGGATAGGTGGAAGTAACTGGAACTCACCTGAAAAAAAAAAACAATAATTATACTCTTAGCTTGATCTACTAAACACTATTTGCAATAAAAAATAAAATTAAACCAACACCTGGACAATCTGGCGCCAACTTGATATATGAAAGATCTCTACATTCTGGTTTGTGCAAAAATGCGTTGTTGTAAGGAATCTGAAGACCTCTGTGGAGCGACAGGCGAGTAGCTGGCTGAGATGTGAGAGCTTGCAGGTTCGATTCCCGCTGCGGGACAAATGTTTGTATGATCTGCAAATATTTGTTCCGGGTCTGTATGTTATGGTACCATGGTACTCGTTTCTGATACCCATGACACATGGAATCCTAGTGTGGGATCATGACTACGTATGTGACTATGGTGTTATGTAATGGCCCACCCAGCAAAAACGAAAGAGCTAGGTAGCTAGTTAAAGTCCCAGGATATCTACACTTGCGTTCGAACAGGTTGTGTTTGCGACCCACATTGGCGTGAAATTATAGCTTCTCGAGCGTTTTCTTGTTATTTAGAAAAAAATACAGTCAATTTGAGCGCAGCTCGCGTGACCAACAGTGAAAATGCATTTTTATCTGAGCGAGATAAGACGGTTATTAAAAGAGGACAGACAGAGAGAAAAGATATTGCAGTTACGTTTGAATTTATTTACTTTGAAGATAAAAACCTGTTGTTTTTTGTTTGAATAGTTTTTCCTGTGTGTGCTAACAATTTGTGGGATCTATCTGAATAATTCTACATTAAAAACTGACATATTTCTTTCACAGGTTCTGTGTGAAAACCTATAGTGCCGCTTGCTTGCAGCCCTTTGCTATTCTCCGATGTGCATAATTAGTAAGTAAGTACCTACGTTCATATACGATTTATAAAAAAATTGTTCCTGAATAAATGAAATGAAATGAATGAGTTAGTTTTCCTACTTTGCATTATTATCAAATTAAATCAATTCAAATATGAAATATCTATAAGCCTATGCGTAAACATATGTATTTTCTTTACACGAAGCCAAAGCAATACCTAGCTGCTACCCCGCTGTTATTAAGCGGAGGTACATATGGAAAACAGGCGTATTTTCATGATTGAATAAATTCCAGGAAACTTGAAATACATTAAGTCTAACATTTTCATCGAGAGCTTCAGAGAATAATAAACCTAAATCGAAATGTAATTCTTGTTGAATAAAAATGAAGCTTTAATTCTGTGAACTTATATTTCAATTGATTGGGATCTACGAGTACCATGATACCAACACCCAGACCCGGAACAAATATTTGCAGATCATACAAACATTTGCCTCGCAGCGGGAATCGAACCTGCAACCTCTCTTGCATCTCAGCTGGCAACGAAATAGTGACCATAGACAAGCTCATTTTGACAGTGGCAAAAGATAAATCGTTTGGGTGGAGTCACAGTGTACGCGTGCAAGTTCATCCGAAAGCGTAAAATGAAGTATCTCAATAAAGTTCAACTCCATGTTTACATTTTTTTGAAAAAGGCTCGTTGGAAAGGCTCTAGGCGCTTATTTCCGGTTCTTTGTGCGGCGGAAATGGACTTTGATGGGTCTAGCAATACAAAGTAATTAGCTGGGGAAGTTTCCGACTTCCTGTTTACCACGGAGAGAAAAGAATGTGACAAAAGGGAGCATAAGCTTTGACCAAGTTATCAAGAGTCTACGGTCACTATGGTCGAAGTTCAGTAACTTCAAACAAATTCGAAGGACAATGGGCAAAAATGTATGGACTCTATCTCTACATCTACCGAATTTCACGAAAATCAGACTAACGGTTCGAAAGCTCATACATACAAACGCTGATTCAGCGAAATAACTTAGAGAACTCGAATTGCCCGTTCAATTATATGATGTGAGTTATGAGTTTCTGAAAGCTCAATTGACAAATAAAATTATTAATTTTCTTTTTATCATTTAAAATCTTACAAAAGACTGGAACATGAGTTCGTGTAATCGGTTTTTAGGCAATACCTATGTAGGTTTACATAGATTGAGAGTAATGTACTGCGAGCTCAAAAGAACGTGATGTGTGAAATTGAAAGTTACTACATAATATTCTATACTAGCTTGGTGGCTAGGCAAGCCCTATATTATGCCGTTATTAGCACAACCCGAGAAAGTATTCAAATTCAAAAGTATTTTATTCATTGTATGTATAATGAACTGCGATATTAGGGCATTGAGTTAATAAATAAATAAATATGAAATGTATAAATAAAAATAATGTTAACTAAAAAATGAGTACATCAATGTATTTGGGAGCACGGTCGGATTAGGCACCGAAAAAAAAATCGTTTCATGATTGCATTAGAAAATGAAAATCATAGGCAACATTGTGGACGACCTTCGTGGCGTGGCAGATGCGTCGCCGGCTAGACGCAAGAGGTGCAATGCGGCTTCGTTTTCCGCCGCAGGACAAATGTTTGCAAGATCTGCAAATATTTGTTCCGAATCTGAGTGTGGTGGTACTCTGTAGTTCCTTGATACCCACGACACAGGGAGTCCTATAGGACTATGTCCTATAGGACTCCCTGTGATCCCCCCCCCTTGTATTCCCTATAATCTATTTTTATTACTTAGCACCTTAGAACTTAGCATTTAACATCATACTAAAAACGACCACCTTATAAAACCCTCAGATAACGCTAATGTTTCATAATCACCATCCAGCATTAATTACAAGGCACCCATACACCCTATGCCAAATATGCTGGGGTGTCATGGAGCTTCCTAGACAGCCGCCCACCGCCCCGTCTGAAGGCCAGGGGCGTTCACCCCCGTCTGTACCCACACAGGCGCAAGGAGGCACACAGCCTGTGAAGGAAAACAGAAGGTCGTACGGGGGTGTGATGGAAAAATCGGTGTCTGATTCTATGAATGATGGTGTTGTGTGAGAACGGTTATTAAAAAGCTACTGCTGAATCACTAGCTACCGATATTTTTGATAGCGGTACCGTTATATGCTGGCCGTTGTAATCTAAGTGACGTAATTAATCTCTACAACTTCACTTAGATTATTTATTTGACGATACGTTGATAATCACCAGCAAAAAAAATATGGATATGACATTTTTCATGGTGCCATCGGCAAACGCGCT
This sequence comes from Epirrita christyi, assembly GCA_951392215.1. NCBI lineage: Eukaryota > Metazoa > Arthropoda > Insecta > Lepidoptera > Geometridae > Epirrita > Epirrita christyi. The sequence goes on from OX595837.1 coordinate 805,196, forward strand.
GTCAAGTCCAACGCCATTCCCATACGTTTTCAGATTACGCTAACGCTTGGATGGACGCTTGTCATCATGCTGTTTTAATCACGATCTAGAAACGTCGAGCGATGTTTAAACGTGGTGTAAAATGATCGCCCATAAATTGGGTGAGTACTAGATGGTTAGTAACTAACGAAAAAATAACAAAAGAGTAGCTTGACAGTGTGAACAGACCTCAGACGAGGCAGAAGAGTCAAATTCCGGGTTTGATGCCGATACAAAAAACGAGTCCTACGTAAAAATTATTCAGCTGCTTTTTTTGATCTTTCAAAAGCTCCGAGCCTACGACATCTTTTTCTGTAGAGGCTTTTATCAGAAAAAAAATCGGAAACTCTTTGTCTCACCTGGAAAGAAGCCGGCTAACTATGTTCCTGTTTTCCATCTATCTTTGTAAAAGAGGATGACGTATCAAATATTCATGCCTAAAATTATTGAAAAAAAATAACTCAGAGGGTCTTATCGCAGGACTTCGGCCATTATCGTACAATTCAGAATGCCAGAGCCTGTCTACCGGCAAGTAACCCATTCACTATTTTGAAGTTAAGACTCGGTTAGACGTCGGTTGACTCTCACAGGATAACTACTTAAGGAAGCCGGGGTTTATGCACCTGATTGCGAGGACTCATAACAGTAAACGCAGTAACGATATACAGGCCCTGCAAGGCTGCTGAATCCTCTCACCACACTGGTACTTTCACCATCATCCGTCACAATCCCCTTTACAAAGCCCACTTTAAGCTGATCGCTGACCTGGAGCTGCGAAGCTAAAAAAGAACTAGTGATACGGAAAAGGTGATAAAGTAGACGGTGGTGAAGTAGAAGGTGGTGAAGTAGAGGGTGGTGAAGTTGACGGTGGTGAAGTAGAAGGTGGTGAAGTAGAAGGTGCCGTGTAGCGCCTGCTCTCTACGTGAATGCGGTAAGTGCTTATCTAAAGTCTAACCCCTGGGGTGTCTAGCTGGCCTATGTTAGGCCAAGCCCTGGGGAGTCGAGTTATATAAAACTATCTTCAGTCTACCTTTCTCCTATGTCTCCGATCTCCACGTCGAGGGACTAACAAAAGAACACACATTATAAAACCTTTTGGTTTTGCGAGGTATATTAAAATAGTAATATTGGAAGACCGAGCAATTGTTTGGAATTGGGACTGTCTCAATAGAACTAGGTCTACGCTGTCGTCATGTCCAGCAGTGGACTTCACAGGTTTAATTTTTTTCTCATAATTTTATAGTTGTTTAATTACATTTTGTTACATAATTATTTAATTATGAAAATTAAATCCATTTAAAGTCTGCCTTTAGGTTAGAAGATTGTTTATGTCTTTCCTAATTTATACTGTGACGTAACTAGGATTCTTGTTTCTTTGAAGCTACTAGACCAACAAGACGGATCAATTTTCATCGCCCACATAAACCTAAGTTCTTAGGTAGTTTAAGTACCCACTAGTCAAAGTCTAGTACCTATCTACGAGTACCTATAAAATCACATACACTAAGTAAAATCTTTCTCTGTGTACCTACTCCCGACCTTGGCAATACAAGTAGATACAAGAGAGTAGGTACTCTCTCGGTGAAAAACTTGTTTGATGATGACTTGTTAAATATGTTTTCAAATATGATGTTATGACTGTCTGTACAATTACTCAATTATTGCTTATAAAAAAAATTATACGACCTCTGTGGCGCAGTGGGCGAGTAGCCGGCTGAGATGCAAGAGGTGAGGGTTCGATTCCCGCTGCGGAACAAATGTTTGCATGATCTGCAAATATTTGTTCTGGGTGTTGTGGTACTATAGTACTCGTAGTTCCTGATACCCACGACACAGGGAATCCTAGTGTGGGATCAGGACTCTGTATGTGACTGTTGGTTGTTATGTTACATAACATTATTAACAATAATATTTTAACATAACATAACATATGTTATGTTAAAATATTCAGCTCTGAAAAGATCCCGTAACCTTTAGCAGAACGAATTAGTGTAACTCCGTAGACACTTTTATGTACATAATGGCCTATTTCTTCGAGTGAGAGCAAAAGAGATTTTGAACTCTGCTTTTGACAGATTACACTTCGGTTAGGTTTATAAAACAAGATATTTAGAGGCAGAGACGTTCATCGAATAGGGCCAACCTTCTCCCAACCCTCGGCTCTAGGCAGTATGTGTAACTTGTACAAGAACAATACTTGCTTAAGTACTTCATAAACCTACCCTTACTGGGTACTACACCAACAAGCTCAGATCAGAGTAAATTGCTACCCTTACAGGTTATGCCTAAATAGACATACATTCTCGCTATTCAAGAGTAGGGGGTTCTAGGAAAACATTGGGGCCGGTATCGACTAAAGCTGAGCGGGATCAAATAGAATCGCTTGTGGACGTGAATGTCATTTCGGCATGATTTTATTGATTGGTATTCTCTTCTCTTCTGTATAGAATAATTTTAATTTTAGCAATCGGCCATCAACGTTGTCCTAGTAGTATTTTTTTTGTTATTACTATTTCTGTTATTATGTATATATTTAATATAATGAGAAAATGCGATGCGATCGAACGAATTTACGGGGTATCACCACAGCAGATTAACTTTAATTTATTTTGTACAACTGGATAGATTTTTTTAGTATTCTTTACAATTCAGCGGGTTCTATATTAAATTCTATCAAAACATAGAACCTTAACTACTTCACAAAGCTGAAAACCAATTCACGACATTAACAAAACATTGTTCATTATTTTAGGACCTGAACCAACGCCTATGTACAATTGTACAACCCTATGTACATATATGAACATTTACATAAATTATTATTCCCAAGACTAATTCGTCCTGACCCACCAAGGACGAATAATGAGAGACCTGGAAGGATCTAAAGACTCCACAACCGAAAATAAACCCTAACGTTTCATTCTAAAAGTCAATTTTGCAATACATATATGGAGTAGTTACATCATTTTCGCACAGGGCAGTATTAGCTTTGAAAGCGAAATTTATACCTGGATTTTCCTTAAATGGAAAATCATCCTTATGACTCTAAGTTATAGTCGAAATTGCATCAAAACTGTTGCAGACAAGGATGGAAGTATAAGAAAGAGGGAGAGAGGCATAGTCCTGCTGGTCCGTGACCTATCCTACTGACGAATGTCGAGCCCCGGAACATCGCTTTAACAACTTGTCTAGACGTTGAGTGTGTGTGCGGGAGAGTGTCTTTGTGTGCGTCTCACACAGCTGCGTCCCGGTCTGTACAGTGTACACGGCTAGTGTTTCACACTGTGCATATGTGTGGTTTTGCTAGTTTGTGTGTAGAGATAGCGTTTGAAAAACTTTTTAGCGTTTCAAAGGGTTTCAATCGACTGAGTTTTGATATTCGATAGGGCCGTTAGTTTGTTTCGCGTGTAGATTCTTGATCTATGATCAAAGGCTAGTGTAGAAACGCTGCCGGGCTCACTTTGATTGATTTTAGGTATTTAAAGATTTAGTTAAGATAGCTTTTGGCAGGTGTCAAAAGCTCTAATTTTGTTTTAGATAGGTCTGAAATCGAATAACTGCTTATAAAGTTGCTAGGATCATCATTTCAGCCGGTAAACTTCACCTGCTAGACACAACCCCCCATACCGCTATGATTAACTGACACATGATTGAGCCGCCTATATCCACCGACTTTCTGTGATCATTACATGTCATCGTCCATCGAGTGGGGGAAGCGTCCTACACTACGTCATAGGCTACGGTTACTATACTTTCCATCAGGTGGGCCGTATGCTAAATAGCTTGTCAAGTAGTATAAAAAAAACACTACGTCGACTCTCGAGAACTTTTATTCCACTGGATAATAAATTCATATTATATATAAAAAAAATATTAAAATTAATTTATTATATTATTATATTTAAAAAAAAAACCATACAGCACAAAGCATAACCGTGCAGCATAGCAGCACTTGATTGGCGTAATAAGTGTAAATAAGCAATATATTTTTTTAATTTGATTATAATAATAATTGTCAGCAGATATAGGTATACTACACCGGGCGAACTTTTTTTTTGTTGATGATTGTAAACCGTAAAAACCAGTTTACCGTGGTAAAAATAAAATAAATAATAGCCGTAGCCGTATTTCTCCCTGAGAAGGTATCCTCCGGCAGACATATCTTGTATTTAACATACACGGGGCTTATTTACCCGGACGTATTGACTTTTTACCTTTCATTATTACCAAAAGTACACGACCAAAAACCCTCATTGAAAAAACAACCTTTTCTTATAGGCAGACGGTAAAATGTTCTTTAGCAGCTCAAATGAATGTATGATTTTTTAACAATGGTGTTGTTATAATGTAGCGATATGCTTATTTGGTTTTCCTTGTAAAACATTAGGAGTTATGATGGGAAACATCAAAAATGATGTTCGAATTAGTGAAATCAGTCAATTAGATCATGTTCTGTTAGAGCAAGTACAGATTTCTGGGTTGTATTTTCGTGGTTTCTTCTGTTTTACCCTTTAGGAACATATCAGTATTATTTCTCTCGTTACGTTTTATTTATTTTTACACTAGTCTGCATCTGACTTCGCTCGCGTTATAAAAGTAATTTATGTCTCAATCCAGGTCATAATTTATCTGTGTATCAAACTTCATCGAATTAGGTTTAATCATTACAGCGTGATTGACAAACAAACATATCAAAACATGGCCTGGTTTTAGAAAAACCATAGATAGTCCAAGCTTATGTAATTTTTGGCATAAGCTCGGACTATCTAGCTCGAAAGTTGCTTCTGGAAAACAAACCATCTGCTTTTGTATTACAGTCGTATATACCAAAGGTATATAAGATATTTAAGCCTAGACTAGTAGTCCTGGTTTAAACTCAGAATTAGTCCATGTTTTCTAATAACACCGGCAAAGTTTCGCATTAATAAGTAGAAGAATATCTAGATGTGAATTTAATAATATAATAAGTAATTGATCATAATTTCTCCTACAGTATACATAAAAGAACAATTTAAAGCAAGCGAAGTCACTGAAAACATTAGTATATAACAGTTTCATTTACAAATTTGGGATATTATTATTAAATACTGAATTCATTAACTCAGACAAGTATACCTACGATCAACGTCAAAATTACCACACATACAAAACCTTACACCAATACTAAAATATTTTAATGTCTCACACATACATAATCTCTTACAGTATCTTACACTCCTATGATTTCTCTCTATGACTACATCTAAAATCCCTATCATACACTAGGTATTACTTAAACCCCGCCCAGCTTTGTTTGTGTAGGTGTTGCAACCTTGCAGGGTATTGCACCCCGACCGATTCGCCCTCCAAGGTAGTACCTAGGACGCATAGGGTAGGTTCCTAGACTCCGAAATGCCTGGGGATCGGGGTATACTTGGAATCCAGATTTTGGGACTGCAATATCTGGAAATACTTTTTTCTTTATACTCACTGCTCGATTAAACATGAAAGTAAATGCATTTTATTTTAAGTTAATTTTGACCGAGCATGATACAGAAATACAGAATACAGAACAGAAAGTAGTAAGAATATTTGTACCTAACCTAACGACTCTTAAAATAATATTACGGGGATTTTTAAACTAAATTAATAATATTATCTAGCCATAAAAATCGTACAGTTAAAAGTTATTCGAGAAAATCAAAACTGATTTTCAATCTAAAAGAGTCAAAATATGCCATGTAGGGCACGTGACCTACGAGGTATTGCGAATGTAGTAGGCATTAAATATCATTACGCATACCAGACACCTAAATATAGGCTAGTTATACACACCACTCATTGTATAACTTACTATTAATACTTTCCAATTAAAAACCATCGTACTATGTACAACAAACGCATATACATTTTTTTCTGTGGTAGACCAAGTTCCCGCAACGCCGCCTCTACGCCACGTAACGTCCGGACGCGCGGCCGTAGACCCGCAAGGCTCGTAGAGGACGCTACGAGCTACGAAGGTGACGGGTCAACACACTGTGGGAGATTTGCCAGGTGATTATGTAGGAGTTACATCTGTGCATTTAGGGGTTGGAGATACAATATCATTAAATGTCGGGTAAAATTAATCTGAAGGCAACATTGGCTGGATGAAATTTAATGAGGTAAATTGTAAAATGTTTTATTTCATGAACGAGTCGGGAAACTTCGAAAAAATGCGTGAATTAACACACATACACAAATCTGATATTCAGGTACTTTTTTAAAATTAAACTCGGACTACTCAAAACATTCGGTCAAGTGCGTATCAGACAAATTTATTTTAATTCTAATTTAAGCAAGGAACTCACCACTCAACTCTCGATTAAATTTATTTCGGGTATCTTGTAATTAAAATTTTCGCGTTATTGACGGAAATCTGTGACTATGGAACCCTAATGAGAGGTATCGAACCTGGCTTCTCATCAATACAGGGCTCTTTTACTGTTTTCTTTACTATTTCAAATGTATAAAACTACAAGTGTTTAACAGTTAATTGTGAATAGCCATCGACCTCCCTCTCCCTCACCCACCTCCATTATACCACATACAAAGAGGATAAGTATATAACAATCTCCGAATAAACATATGTTAATAAACTAGTGGAACTCCCGCAATTTCGTTCGCGTGGTGTTTTCCCACATCACTGCAGATAATTTTGGAAATTCTTTTCTTAGTGCAGCCTTAGACCACTAAAGGAATATATCCTCCAAATTTCAGGTTTCTATGACTTGTGGTCTAGGCTGTGCTTTGATAATCAGTCAGTAAGTCACGCAACGATTTAACATAATATTAGATAGATAGAAAGTACTTTATTGCACAAGACATAATAAACAAGTACTTAGGTGAACTTAATGCTAATTAGCATTTTGTTTCAGCTAACCTAGCTATATTGATAAAAATAAGTAAAGTTGTTCAGTTAAAGCAGGTCCCCATGTTGTCGGCCGCCCTAGGAAGGACGCTCCACCCGCCCTAGCTCCGTTATCTCATAGGCATGTGTCGTTTATAAGTACTTATATATATGGCTTATAAATTAATTTTGAATCGTTTTGTAACGAAAATAAAGTCTATTCTTTTAAATTGAGGAAAATATTTTACACTATATCTGTAATGACGATATTCCTAATAAAAATCCAATTATTGTGTGATATGACGATTGTAAAAATTAGTAAATAAACTGAGATAGCAGACGTTTGTTTTTTTTTGTGATTAGCAGCAAGAGCTATTTACTACTTGTTCCTTCCCTTCAACGATCTAGTGCTACGTCTTTGTGAAGATCATCTTTCAGACCCGCAAAGATAGTTGGCGAGCATTGTAAGCTATCCTAGGAATCGGATAAAAAATACCCAATGCCACGTAAAGTTAAGTGAGGTAAGTTACAGCAGACGCGGGTTGTCGCCCGCCCTTGTCCTTCCGAGGACGCACCGCCCTAGACCCGGCGCAGGCCTGTACTCTGTAGGCTGTGCGTCGGGTTTAGGGGTCGTTTGGGCAATATCGTTCCGTCGTTCGCTTATGGTCGGTGAAGTTTTTTTAATAGCCTAAAATGTGGAGTAAGAAATTTGTATACCAGTAATTTTATTCGTTAAGTCTAGCGTCGAGTGAAAGGTTGACAATCAAGCCAAATTTATTAATTGGTATGAAATGTTCAGACATTTTTGATACCTATCTACCGCCCCGGTATTTGCCGGTCTACCGTCGAATGCAGTCGCGGGTGGTGCCCATGATGAAGAGTCTTCTGAACTCAGTCTCGAAACGTCAGCAAAAGTGACGAAAATCAGTGGTAACTGCCGTTTTTTTTCAATTTGAAATGATACCTATCTAGCTGGTTAGCAAGTTAGGGATTACAATTGAAAAACGATTGTCATAATTTTTTTGTTGTTTGTTAAAAGTTCTTGGGATAGTATCGACTCGAAGCATGACATCTCACCTCGTCAATAAACTAAACTAACTTTAGTCACTATAAAAAGGCTTGGATGTTACATATGATGGCATCATGGATGCCATGTAAGGTATTAAAACTACCCGCGTCAAAACTAAGTTCCGTACCCTACTTATTTGACCGATGCTCTTCCTTGGAACAGTTCCCATATAAAAAGCCGAAAACTCATAACAAAAGCGAATTATTATAAAATGAATACATTATTTTGTACTTTGTCTGAGTCGTACAAATAAATTACCGCAGGAACCGCACCCCAACTGCTCCAGTAAAGATGCGTAGAGGAAGGTTCTCAAGGGCGGGCGGTGCGTCCTAGGGCGGCTGTTGACGGTCTGGAAGCCAGGTTCAACGGCATTATGTAAGTTAGAGGTTACCTACAGATTTGTTTGGGCGGGCGGTGTAGTGGTGGTAGATATATTAGTTCGTATAATAAAATATTATCTAGTTAGATGAATTTGTACATTTTATGGAGCTGTGCTATGATGAAATATTTTAAACTAGATATTTAAGGGGTCACAGTGGAAGTCCTCGAAGTTTGAGGAAGTTTTATAATTGCTTTCGCAATTTTAAGTTTATTCAGATTCGTTTTGAAAGCAACTAAATACTGTCTAAATACTGTGGTAGCGATGTTCTCAGATAACCACAAGTCACGATTAAGGAAATCCTAGTGTAGTAGCCTAGGCTGTGTAGGTATATGACTATTGGGTAGCTGGGTATTTAATTACATTATAAAATGGCTTTTCCTAAATATTTTCCCGATGAAGCATACTTAATATAATTTTACAAACATGTTCTCAAGAAAATATACATCAGGACGATTCACTGCTGGTAGCCTTCGTAAGTGGACCATGAGCTAGAGCGACGAACCTGGGCGGCTGCGACGGAAGGTGAGAGCAACAGCCGCCCTAGGACGTGCCGCCCGCCCTTCGAACTTTCCTTTGCACGTTTGGTATATGGTACAGGCTTATTACAGGATAGTCGAAAATAAATACTTACCTAAAATAGTTTGTCGCCAAGTCACTTGGAAGATGGCGTTTCTTTTGTCTTTTTGAGTATGTGGTAATGAGCGAAAACAGAGTGTATACACGGTGTGCTTCGTACGGACCATGAGGTCTTCTATTTTCTCGGTTTCTCTTGATTCTATTTATTTTATTTCTATTTATATATTTTTAATAATGTCTATGGTACATCTCTTCTGAAAGTTTTTACATACTTGCTACTGTGATTTGGGACCATCTTTGAATTATAGAGTGGTCAGTTTGCATTAGAAACCACGGCTCCAATATCCTTTTTCGTAGATAATATCTTTCATTGGTTCTTGTTTCTCTCGTGTTCTTTCTTGGTATGGTGGCCCTTAAAAGAGCCAATTATGTCCGCTGACATAAAGTGTGCTGGAAGGATTCCGCACCACCCAGGGGTACTATACGCATATGTTTATATTTTGTGGCAGAGGTTCCTCTTATGCATGCTAAGTAGCTAGCTTGCGAAAGATAAAAGAAAACGTTGTTTTATAAGGATAAACATATAGCCTCAGATATCTTGGACCCTCTTCAACGTTCGGTCTAAAGTGCACCAGTACAGCCACATCAAGAAATCCGCCGGGAAGGCAAGGGCGGGCGGGGCGTCCTAGGGCGACTGTTGACCATCATTTATTCTCCGTCACGTATTTTACTTGGCACGTTTTTGGTTTTATGTTTTCTAAGTTATGTAAGCTGAATAAAAATATGGTTAGGGAGTTATAAAGGAAATTGAATTCATAATTAATGCTTAAGGGAGCTATGCTGCTGGTTGCTCTGGTTCAATAAGAGTTCCTTTTAAGTGTTCTGCATACATTCTATACTTGGACTTGCCTCTGGCTACTCTTTATTAGAATACTCTGGCTCCAAACTATACAAAAAAGCTTTTATTAATAGCATTTTGATAAAAAAGCTAATGTTTTATTTTCTCTGTTAGCTACACTATGAGCCTACGAGTAGGGGTTTTTATCATGAAAATAAGAACGCAATAGTCCCCAAAACAACTTGATAGCCAAGCACATTATATCGGGCATTTCCACAAGTACCTTTCCCATCTGAATGATCACTGCAGTACTTCCACGCACACACGCACGCGTGGCCAACGACTCGTCTGGAGGTCGAGCTAACCTTTAGGCTCTATCGACTGTGCGTTGGGGAAGGTTCGACAATTTTTGGGATAGGCTTTTTTAGAGCAAGCGATTTTGGTTTGCGAGTAAGTACCTCGATCAGGCTTATTAATTTAGAGAATGCTTTTTTCACCCTTCCACATTCTAAAACCTCTAAAAAACAGATAAAGAACTATGTCATCTTTAAGATAATAAATTGATTCAAGCTTGACCATTCTACAATGTTGAATAGACGAACAATAATAAATAGAAACAATTACACTCTTCTTCAACGAAAACTCTGTAAGAATTCGACACGTGTTTTGCCTCTCAACGAAGCATCCTCAGAAAACAGGTGACTAACTGCGCGCTAGAACAACAAAGATACAACAACACCGCAAAAACTTCGCAGCCATGTTTCTTAGCTGAACGCCGAACAGAAAGAACTCTTTCTGTTCTTTGTTCTTCTTTCAGAGTTTTCGTTGGAGAAGAGCAGAATTGTTACTAATATTTGTTCGTCTATTCTATATTGTATGCCACGGGCGCAGCCAGGTTTTTGTTTCGGACTCCTTCGCCGATACGAACGATTCTAAATAAAAGATGTCGGTAACCGCTGACCATCAGGTAGGCCGAGACAGTTTACCTAGCTACATAAACAAAGTCTTCTAAAAGAACACGAAGAGTTTCAGTGAAAGTCCGATTGTATTCTGGTCAAAGAACAGAAAATATTTTAGGAAGGCTATATGTGGGCTGGACTAAAGGGTAGAGCCTATAACATTTCAGTTGGACTGTGGAGGATATTGGAAAAGCTTTTCTAAGTAATACCTAGTATGAACGTTTGTCGATGTCTGTGGCGTGGTTGGCGAGTAGCCGGCTGAGACGCAAGAGGTGTAAGTTCGATTCCCGCTGCGGGACAAATGTTGGTTCCGGATCTGTGTGTTGTGGTACCATGGTACTCGTAGTTCCTGATACACATTACACAGGGACCCCTAGTGTGGGATCAGGACTATGTATATAGCTGTTGGGTTGTTATGTTAATTCTGTGACGTGCATAATGTTGCTAATACAAAGGCCTTAACTGCTAAATTTGATATGCCTTTTTAGATCTCACGGAAGGGGCGACTCTCCTTATGATTTAAGTTAATTAATAATCTACCTATTGAAACCCTAGTATTCCAATTATATGCGAGTCTCGTTTAACTAATAAATTCTAAGTCCAACTATCTACTAAAGCTAGACAAAGCTAATTGTTAGGTAGGTATTCTGAAAACTTAGATCAATAACTAACGCCATACAAAGTTGCCTCGAAGTCTATGATTAAAATAGACAACACTATTGACATTTCACCTTACCCCCGCCCACATCAATGTCATCTCAATATTGCACCCTGGACCAGGGTAAACCGCCCTGCCCTTCAGACTGGGGTATTGCCCTGTAGGACGTCCGGGCGTCTCCACCCTGTACTACCAACTATCATGTCATCTTTTGCCTCCCGTAACCATATATTAACTATTTAGTGAACTGTGACAGCCCTTAACTAACTTTTATGTAATCTATGGTCTGCCTAAAATCAGGCATGCGGGGTATTGCCCCAAAGGACGTCCGGTCGCTTCACTGCCTCCCGAAACACTTTACTTACTGTTTAGTTAGATGTGATAATCGTAACTGTAAAATGAACTGTGGTTCGTTCCAAAACCATACAATGGGACACACAAACATAAATGCGTATAATGTGTGTGTGTCTGGAAAATCACAGGACTTTTCTCACAACTTTTCTATTAAGATACAGTGCTTGGGAAAACAGCAAGAAATACAAGATTGTTATTGTGGATGAAAATAGTAAACGGATCGAACTGTTTTTTTTTTCTATTATATAAAGCGTCTTTGTTCTGAATTATTTGCTCTTGTAGTGCTTCGAGGTATCTGTTAGTTCTGACAAAGGAAGTGGACAGTGGGTTTTAAACAAGGATGTTCATTTAAGTTTTGGCTCAAGATAAAAAATATAAAACAATGATATCGCCACTATAAGGTTTACCTACTAGCAAGATGAAGTTAAAATAGACTTTGTCATTTGAACTACATTAGATAATTCAGTGCATCTCTCCTCTTTGCATTTTTATATACTGACAGGGAAAAAATATAGTTCAACTAGTTATACTTAGTTTAGAATACACTAAAACATAATTGAGATGTCGTAAACGATAACCAACGCATAAAGTCAAGCAACTATCGCCTAGTACATTCTGCCACGTGACCGTCATCAAACACAGATTGAGTGAAGACTCACAAGCAGTTTAAAGTTATTATCTATGCGGACGACCTCACTCGGGTATCGAACCCGCGAAGTGGGTCAATGCGGCACGCGACGACACAGCAGAGCTGAGAACAGTGGAGGCGGCATTGGAATTGTAATGACGTGACGTTTGCATAAAGATTAGAATTTTTACTATTCGTTTTCGTTTTTACTACTACAGAACATATTTTAGGAATGTAAGAAACCATTGTAATTATTATTATTGTATAAATGTTTACAAAAATAATGTATGTAAATAAATGTAGTGAAACTATTGGGGAAATAAAAAAGCATAAACAAAATAAGAAACTAGGCATTTTAAAACCAATAAAAATAAAATAGGCTATCATACTACATTATTCACAGGAGCTCTGCTGATAGACTAGTGGAGATATATTCTTCCAAATGGGCTCTTTGAGCTACTATAGTTGTTATGACCGCAAAAAACTGGCTTGAGAGATAAATTTAAAATGTTAAAACACTTTAAAGCAGTAAAAGAGTTAGGACGAAGTCATTCAAAATATTTTACTCATTGAAATCATAAAATAGCCTTACAAGCTAGATGAATTTATTCCTGTTCCAACGTGACGCTAACAATGAGACCGTACAAAATAATATTAGTTATTTGTAAGATTATATGTAATTTTCATACAAAAAACTACAATATTAATTTTCCTTAATGTTTATGGAAGTTCATTTACGTCCAAGATACACTTTAGATAAGATAAAGGCAATCAGGAAGTGCGGTGACATCCATTTGATGGATCTACTTATAACTGAGTCAAGGATATCCGCTAAATTCCAAATATTGTTCGAGATAATATTTGTTTCGTGATTAATTGGATTCATTGACTATATTAATTATGTAAATATGATATCTTAACCATTGTTTTACGTACCTACTGTACTGATGTTACAAGGGATTTAAAATAATGCTTCTAGAACGGCTGAATCCTTGAATATTAACAAAAAAATACTAATCATGAAAAAGTGCTTTTCAGTAGGTACTTTATATAAGTTTTTTTTCGAATTGAAAAAAAAAACGTTTTCATAGTTTTTGAGAGACCGATAAGAACGACAAAAACTATAAAAAAATAATCACAATTTATTTGGTATTTTTGTGCGCCTCTGACGCCGCGTCGTTGCATTCGCGGCTCCATGTCGTCTATATCTTTTGAAAGAAAACATCGCCAGGGGAAGTCAATGATTATAAATAATCAGGTTAATATAACTGCTTAAAATCTTAAAACCCTTTTAGTTGTAAGCAAATTTCTCACTAACGATGAAGGTTCGCGTCTAATGTTTTTGGCTTTTTATGATCATAGGGTCTTAGAAACCTTAGCTCGTGGTCAAGGCTAATGTGACCATGTGGTGATTTACTTGATGAGTTCTTGCGTTACGTGTAGGAATTTTCCTATTATTAACAGCTTTATAAAACGTGCAAAATAACAGAGAAAGAAAAGAAAATTGTTTCGAGTTTAAGTTATAGCACTATATTAAAAACTATCTTAAAATAGCAAATTAATTTATTGATAGAGGTGATACCTCTAGATAGAGGTTTTTTTTTGTATACTTCTTAGCTAGTAAACAAGCATACGGCCCACCTGATGGTAAGTAGTTACCGTAGCCTATGGACGCCTGCAACACCAGAGGCACCACACGCGCGCTGAGACATAAAGATGAAAAGTCTCTTGTGCCTGTAATTTCACCCTTCAAAGCGAAACACAGCAATACGAGCACTACTGCTTGGCGGCAGAAATGGGCACGGTGTGGTAGTACTTCCCCGGACAAACTCTTTCACTACTACTAACAAAAAGAAGAACAGAGAAGAGGTACCAAATTATTCACCAAAAGAAACGATATCTCACACCAGAGGCCCAATTCTCGTAATAAAAATTAGTCGGATCACGTTCCAACCTAGTGTCGATGTTATAAATGTTAGAAATGATATTGTCCTAACTTAAAATACAACACAGCAATGTGATTATATCGAAATGTGACCGAAACATGAATGATTCAATAATTTTAATAGATGGAGTCTCTCTTTACTCTTTCTAATGATATAATAACTATATACTACTCTAATGGTAGTCACCGTGAATCGAAGGTAGACTAAATTGTTGAACAGAATACCAACAACTCACAATTAAGTCAGTTGTAGTTTTAAAAAATAAAGAGAATTGAGATTTTTATTTCTTTGACTTTAAGAAACAAAAGAATTTGAGGATGAAAAACGTTTATTTTTGTGAATTTTGTCTAAAGGGTTTATTTATTAAACTTGTAAAAAGTAAATACTTACGTTTTTGCTGTTTTTGTGCGCACAAAATCAGCATTAAAAGGATTGTGTTCTAATAAAAAACAATAGATGCTACATAACAGAAGAGAAGAACCTTGTACATTGTAACTACTTGCATACATTATTCAATTGAGAGTAAACAGCGTGTCACTACGTCGCCGTCGTCTACATAGAACTAAATAGACATTGTTAATACAAATATACGAGTTATATAGAGTAGTTACTGATATATCCTGTGGTTTAGATTCTTTGTACTAATAGATCCCGTAAGGGTTTTTCAGAGAATTTAAGTACAGACAAGAAACAAATATCTATCTTTATACATATTAAAATATAATATAAATTAATTTAAAATAAAAGCTCGAAGAAATAATCGCAAATGAAAAATTTGACCGCAGATACAATTGCAGATAAGTCTTTCAAAGACCACCACCAAAATGACGAGGGGAGGAATTCTATGTGTTAAATTTAGGTACCAAAGAAGTGACATGGATAATACTGTTTGAGAAGTCTGTAGAATAATAGAGTTACTTATAGATATTATACTTAATTTAGCATGGCATGGCATGAAATCACAAGAATGAATGGAAAGAGAAGTTTCTATATAACATAACATAACAACCAACAGCCACATACGTAGTCTTGATCTCACACAAGGATTCCCTGTGTCGTAGGTAGCCGGAACTACGAGTGCCATGGTACCACAACACCCAGCCTTGGAACAAATATTTGCAGATCATACAAACATTTGTCCCGCAGCGGGAATCGAACCCGCAACCTCTCGTATCTCAGCCGGCTACTCACCCGCCGCGCCACAGAGGTCGTCCATTATCTATGGCATTACCTTGCGACAAAAGTCTGTGTTGTCGAGCAAGATGAACATATTTTTGTCTATCTTCAACATTTAGGACTAGGTCTAATATTCTGATGAGCATCTTCGGGTGCCTTTACCTTCAGGTAGGCCGTATGCTTGTTTGCAGGCTAACTAGAATGAATAAAAAAACCTCATGAATAATGTGAGCAAAGATTTAAATATAATATTGGAGCCTTCATCCCAATTTGTTTCCATAATAGATTTTCGCGGAAAAGCTTTGTGTATCATTTGATCCATGTATATTGGCATTTCCGAGAAGGTGGTTTCGATCTTAATTAATGCTAGCTAGAGTATGAAGGGCATAGGGCGAATTATTAAACAATTTAATCGACTTCGTGTTACCAGTTCTTTCTTGGTCCCTTTAGTTAACAAGTTTGATGTTGATTGGTGTTCTAGTTGAAAAATCCATAGGTTCACGACCAAACTTTCAAAAACATGATCAAACTCGCGATCGGGCGTAGAATTGATAGGAAAGCGGGGTCACTAATATCCACTACACCAAACACCAGCAGAACCAGTTAGAGGAAGAGCAAAAACTGTACCTACAAAACTAATAAGTACATCAATCTATCTCTTATGCCTTCTATTTCATAGGTTTTTTTTACTACTAGGTAAGCAAAGCAAACAAGCATACGGCCCACCTGGTGGAAAGTAGTTACCGTAGCCTATGGACGACTGCAACACCAGAGGCATCACACGCGCGCTGCCGACCCTGAGACATAAAGATGAAAAGTCTAATGTGCCTTTAATTTCACCGGCACCCTTCAAACCGAAACACAGTAATGCGAGCACTACAGCTTGGCGGCAAGAAATGTGTTCCTAAAAGGATAATTTGAGTTCTACTTTATGTAGGTAGGTACCAAAGTTAAACAGTTTCTACCTATAGTTACAATTGATAGATTCAGAATAGATATCTGTACAAGATATTCTTGAAAGTAAGTGTGAGGTAAAACGAACAGGCAAACTATTTAGTCGCTGATCGTAAAGCGAACGTTAGCAAATTTTTTTTATAGATAAAACTTGTGCCATATTGTATCTAAATAAATCCTCATTAGTCAAGCCAAATTAGCAAATTAGTCAACTTGATTTATCATAGGATTTGAAGTTGTGATTAGACTTTTTTGGTTTTTTTACTTTTTTCCCTATATGTTACGCAAGAGCGCGGCCGGAAAAATGAAAAGAAAAAATGTAAGCACGTCGTTCATTAAAATATGTACTATTAGGAAGCTTTATTGATAATAAGGTCTAGTTGTTAAGCAATTTTAAAGGTCGCAGGTAGTTGGTGGATGGAGGTGGCTCAAGACCGTTCGTAATGGCATTCTATGGGAGAGACCTATGTCGATCAGTGGACTTCTATAAGCTGATGATGTTGATGATGATGAAGGTGTCGTCTTCTCCGTTCTACATAATGGCCTGGCATCTTCAAAGCATTCTTTCGACTTATTTTTCAGCGTGGATAATGAGATAATGATTACTTTATGGACCTAGACTAGCTAGTAAACTTGGCGGAACTCAGAGGAATAATTTCTCTAACTAAAAAGTAGTTAAAATCGAGTGAATTGAAAGTAGACTAAATTGTTATTTATGAGGGAGCAGAATTCCAACTTTCAATGTTGTTATAAAATAATTTAGAGAATTGGGCCTCTGATCTTCGTGCAAGCGAACATGAGAATTGATTTTAGTACTTTCGCGATCAGAACACATATTTGTTAAAGTCCAG
This sequence comes from Epirrita christyi, assembly GCA_951392215.1. Lineage (NCBI taxonomy): Eukaryota > Metazoa > Arthropoda > Insecta > Lepidoptera > Geometridae > Epirrita > Epirrita christyi. Next base: position 822,473 of record OX595837.1, read on the forward strand.
TCAGCCCACGATCACGATTGCTGACGCATTCGAAACGTCGGGAATAATAAATAATAAGGTAACACGCGATAAATACCCGTGGCAATATTATGAACTGATTTTGTTTGATTATGCGTCTTGGGCAAAATGTGCTTCTAGTTTTTTTTCAAAACCCCTCAGTTCTTTTTTATTCCAGTCATGTTCTTGTGAAGCACTTAGCACACTATGCTCGTAACTCATTCGATGCAAGTCGGGTTGAATGTGAGCTTCGACGCTTCATTCATCACGAACTTTGACGTTTCAAGGTTTATAATTTTTCACCAGCTGTTGAGCTGTTCTCCTGTCTCTCGTGTAGCCTCCCTGTTTTCCTTGTTTCTATGAAATTGGGACCCTGTCTGGGGCGGAGGATCGATATTTACAAAGTGAGAAATGAGAAAATACCGAGAATTCTGGCGGAGACGACGCTTAGAATTATGATCGTTTTCTGGAATTTATAAATTGTATCGCTTCGAACAAAATTCAGAAACAGAATTTTCATAAACGCTCATGTAGTTAAAAAAACGTGAAAAGAAATACATTGATCACGTTTTTGTAACTAATTTCATGACAGATGTGTAAACACTTTTAAATCTTTGATAGCTTCATCAATATTCATTCAGTAAATAAAATATGTATGCTTCCTTTCATACATATGGCTAAGTTTCTTTGTTTTACAACACAATTCAAAAGTTAAAAATGATTTGCATAAAGATGAATGATAGGATACCCCTGTGGACTCCTAAAACCTTTCTGAGTTGGCACTCACTGACTGATTGATTAAAATGTGAATGGAATATTGTTAAGATGTATAGTACCTACCTATACTAAAATGTAAATTTACAATATCTATACCCACCTATTTACATGGTTTTATTAGGTTGTTATTTATAAGTATATCATAGCATTTTTATAGGTACCTATCTACGACGATTCAAAATGATCCTTGGGTTTCAATGAATAAAATTCTTTTGATTTGATTTGATTTATCTATGCTTAAAAATAATGCATTGAACGAAATGGAAAGTGGCTTTTACTAAAGTGAATATGTGTCTGTTGGGTGCCATTTTATTTTTTGAATAACTATTCTCAACTATCTTTATGCTATGTTATAGATATAGACTATTCGGTCGCCCGCTCTATCAAACGCTCTTTATTCGAGAGACTGAATTTCGAGATGAAAAGTGTGTAAGTGGTGTACTTACAAAAACATACATCACTTCTTTAATTTAAATCTCGTTTTTTTTTATAAAAGATACAACTGTCTTCTCTTGTAGGTTTTGCTGCCAGAATGAAAGGTCATCAAGTTGATATAAAGGACATCAAAAGAACTCTCTTGACCGGTCAATTTAAATATCCTAGAAGCGATTATAGAACAAACACAGAACTATAAAACGGATAAAAACTTGCATTAAAAACTAATTAAATTCTAATGAACCGTTGCGCTCTACGTTGAGAATCATTTTTTTTCTGCAAACTATTTTACTAAAAAGGATCGTTCGTGTCACCGTCTCCAGTCGCTCTTATATCCACCATCTTAATTACTTCAAACTCAATCAAAAATCACCTTTATCCTATCTATAAATACAGTTGATGATAGATGCAGCGATGCAACCATGCAGCAACTGTACAAATGCGTGTGGTGAACAATAATCTAGTCTGTATTCAATGGTGATAAGGTTGTTATGTCTAGTTGGATGTTGTGGCGTTGCTCGTAACTAGGCCGCGTGCCTTGAGCTCTGCATTTACATGCTGCGGCCTCGCACGGTCGCTGCTCCCCTGGCCTTAGTGTAGCATTGCACGACGCACCGGTTTCCTTCCGAGCTATTATCAATATTTCCTTTACCGTTAGATTTTTATTTTATAATTAGCTGGATACATCTGCCGTTTGAGAAGACAGCATCCCCCTGTTAAAAGGCATGGTTGGCAAAACTGCTACGCATGAAGGAATAGACGTTGCCAGCTAGAATTTAGTTTAGAATAGTATTTTTAGAAAACAATTGGCCAGATCATCTGAATGGCATCAGGGCTGCGATTTTTGAAAGTCATCGAGACGACTAAACTTTAGTAAAGTTGCCGTTTATTCCACGTTTTCCAAATTTCTATACATCTGAAACTCATTGATGACTAAAATTCTTATCCCTATGATATTAATACAAGTGCCTCCTCCCGTAAATCTCCTAAAAACACCTGACAAAAACACTTTAATCTAATATAAAACTCCCCTACTAAACTAACAACAACCCATGAATAATTTAATTTTATATTAATTTCTTGTTAAAAAATTATAACACGTAAAAGCACATAACCTCCTAATTTAAGCATAATACCAGCTAAAGTTATAGACGCAGAAACTGGAGCTTCAACATGTGCTTTTGGTAATCATAAATGAGTTAAATATATATATATTTTTACAGATATTTAGTCACTCAGTGACATACAAAAATCGCACCCCTGATTATTTTTTTATGTGCTTTTCAAGTATAAATACTTATAATAATATAATACTTATAAAGGATTATCTTTAGAAAGGTCAAGTTTTGATGCTATTTTATAAACATGTGGTAAGATTTTTGATGTTTCATTGGTCCGATTTGGACCCAATTACTTACAGACATTTTGGTCCTGTTGCTGTATAAAAATAAATTATTTGTTTACCTAGATTGTACATTGATTTTCAATCGGCTGAATTCAAAATAGAGCGGTGAGTAGGTGATCGCAGAATTAGGTCGCGCTAATAAATGCAATTTGCGGAGATGTTGACCTGCGTGACGTCACTTTACCCTCGTATCGATTTGTGACATCAACTACATGATATTGTTGAAAATCTTTCAATAGGGTATACAGATTCATTAAGATATATGTACTTGATCATTGCACATAATATGTAACATACGGAAGATGCCAATACGTACAAAAAAATATATAAAAACGAATAAAGTCAAAACTTAGCAAAAATTTGTATTCACCACTGTGTTGTGACTTTCATGCTTTCGCAATTTGTTTTCCAAATAGGTTATTATTTAAATAAAACAGACGGTAAAAAAAACTTAACAATTTCAACAAACCCTAGCTCAGTTTTTAATTAATAATTATTCTGAATACAGTTCTAGTTTTGCAAATGTTAAAAATGAAGAACCATATGGCTATATTTTTAAATGAATTTCAACTTGTGTACCTAAGCACAATTGAATAACATGACCAGGTACCTATCTATATCTTATCTACAACGTAGGTATATCTTAATCCTAATTGGAGGTACTTGAAGCTCATTTGCCACAATAAACATGTTCACATACGTGTGTGCAACATTGGAGAGTTGCGACACGCGGCAGAGACCTTGTAGCTTGTATCGTACCGCGCACACACGGATCTATGATAGCTGTACCATGTATGAAGATAAAGTACATTTTATTAATAGCATGTTTACTACTATAGTGACTCCCAATACCATAATAATAGAAAAAAACCTGTTATATCCTGTGAATCAGCAAAGCTACTGTACAATTTTTTTTTCGGACAATTACTTGTTTGTTTGTTCCGTGGTGTGTGTTTGTCCTTCTCCTCCCATGGATGTAGCAAATGTCTTACTAAGGGATTATACTAGGGTATGGGCAGCATCTGAGTACTCAACACCAAACTGCGATCACCAATCCTGATCCTGCCTGCAATCCTGATTATGGCAAATCCCCCCCCCCCCCATTGTATTGCATGGTGGAGGCCTCGTCCAGCAGTGGATGTAAACAGGCTGGTAATGATGATGATAATAATAACTTGTTTGTCCTCAACAAACTAGACATTTCTTGTTTGTAGCTGGATGTTGGTAGATGGAGGCGACTCAAGACCGTTCGTCGTGGCATTCTAAGTGGGATGCCTATGTCTAGCAGTGTACTTCTACAGGTTGATGATGATGATGATGTCTTACTCGTTACTTAATACGTTGAATAAAGAAGCAAAACAATACACTGATGCCTGTAAGTGGAGGTTTCTTCAAATAGCTACTGAATTTCTCCAAACGCTAACTAAAACAAACAGATTCCAAGAAACAATAAATACTAGATGTGTATTCTCACGGAAACAGCACAAGACCCTGAGACCCAGCGCTTGACTCAGTCACCGATTATAAGATTTCGCAACATATGCACATTCAGCGGAAAGATCGACCATCTGACGCACTATCTATTGAGTAACAGAATAAATAACTTTATTTACTACACGCGCCAAAAATCTTGCGGCAATGAATTTAGTGACCAGCAACCTGATAGAAGGCTTCCCATACATACATAACACACACCTTTTTGCCCGAAGGGGTAGGCAGAGAAGCTTTAAAAACTGGCAAGTGTTGTACTAAGTGACAAAATAACGAATAGGTCCTATATGTACTAATACTATCGTATAAATAATAGCTGGTTAACACGTCTGTGGTGCACTGTCATGTTAAGAGGAGGTCACCGGTAGCTAGCAATAGGGCGCTTACGCCCTTTTGCACGTGAATGGAGTTCGCTTCTATTTTGACTATTATTTCATCAAACTCTATCAGCCTTATTACAGAACATGGACTAAATCTGAATTTAGTCCAGGCGTACTAAATTAAATATCGACATTAGGCATATGCGACTTTAAATACGAAAGCAAATGGTTTGTTTTCCGAAATAAATTCTCGCGCTACTTCGCAAATTTCCAAAGTATCAAACTGACGGATTGTGTCACATCACAATTGAGATGTCCAAATTCTTACCTCTAACAAGAAATCAACTGTCAATTTATAGACTATTGTTAAACTAGGCGGCTGCCTGGTTTTAGATAAACCAGAGATCCTTACCTTATGTAATTTTTGGCATAAGCGCGGAATATCTAGCTCTAAAGTTGCTTCTGGAAAACAAACCATCTGCTTTGGTATTTACAGTCGTATATACCCTAGGTCAATATTTAAGCCTAGACTGGTAGTCCTGCCCCCCTATTACCTATCTTGAAAGTCACTCAGTGACCAACGTTTCAACGTTGAGTGGTGGTGGTGGGGGGGGGGGGGGACCCAGACTAAGGGCATTTTTTATAAATAATGCCAATATAAAATGAAATTTTGTACACATGATCAGTCAGATAATAATCTAGACCCATGGTGCGTTAGTTTCTTATACAACTATATGGTTAACAAATCATAAATAAAAAAAAAACTGACGCACCACGGATCTAGCTAGATATTATTGTACTGATTATGTGCACAAAATGTCATAGAGGTTTATGAAATAATAGCCAAAATGGAAGAAAACGAGTACAAAAAGGGTGTAAGCGCCTTACCGCGGTGGTAATCTCCTCTTAAAGGCTGGCCTTCTGGTTCCATATGAAGCTAATTCAGTGCACTAGATTCCTAGGCCCAATCTAAAAGCCATTATTCGAATGGCTTAATACATAATCGTGAGCTTAAATGCCAAGAAGCAACATCTAGATTTTAATTAGTTGTTCAATATCGTAATATGCGTAATACAGTTGAAAATAATATGGGATTTGTTTCAAGCCAAGATGACATGATGATAACTGTTCTTCTCCTTCTTCAACAACCTTTAGAAGTCCACTGTTGGATGAAGCTACCCCCATAGAATGCAATGGGGGGATTTAATCCATAATCGGTTCTGTAAGAAGAATGTATGAAAGTTGCTGTTTGACATTATTTTTGACATTGTTTTTATATTTTTATTATTATTATTATTTTTCTGTTGTTTTGACTATGTTATTTTTATTGTTTAATATTATTTGATTGTGTGTCCCCTTTCATTAGTGTAATAATTGGTAACTGTATGCCATTCTAATTAAAGTAAAATAAATAAAAAAAAAACACCACGATTGGCAGGCGGATTAGTGATCGCAGTTTGGTGTTATGTACTCAGGTGGATGCCGCTGCCCATCCCCTGGTGTGATTACTAAAAATAAAAATTCAGACTGAATCATTTAGGTAGAAAACCCAGCAACATAACATAACACCCAACAGTCACATACGTAGTCTTGATCCCACACTAGGATCATACAAACATTTGTCCCGCAGCGGGAATCGAACCCTCTTGCAACTCAGCCGGGTACTCCCCGCCGAACCACAGAGGTCGGAGCAAGTGGCAAATCTCTCATAATTTTATTTGTACCTACCTTTTTCTGAACGAACTATTAGGTATTTAATTTATAGCCTGTGGTAAGTACTAATCTAGCAGACCAGTTCACCTCAGCACAGCTAACTGGGACAGGATGCAGGTTGTGTATGTATGTATTTGTGTGTGTGAACGTGTGTCATGTAACCAATTACAGTATGTAATGTATGTACGGCGATCTCTGGCGTTAGTAGCGACTGTATTTGGAATATGGAGTATGGTCAGCAGCTTAAGACCAGTTTATTGAGGGCTAAAAATCCCAAACTACTATAGAATATGAAAGGATTCTTAGAAATTTTAATGGTATTCATAACTTTTCTATAAGAAACCCTACTCTTCCTTTCTTAATTAGTAATAGTGGATTATGACAAATCTATTATTAAAGGGACGGTGATTCTTCAACTAACTAAAATCAATACCTATCCACCAAAAAGACCTAAGGTTATGAGAAAAATAGAAGAACTGCGAATATAAATCCAAGAAAACTTCAAAAAAATATTGTTTTAAATAGTTTTTTTTTATAATTAAGAATAAACCTACTCACTTTTACTATTCTGCTGGCGATAACAGGAGAATAGTTACAAATACGTGGTGTATAGTCGTAATTTTTCTAAAATGATACCAAGCCATGATAATTTCAATTGTATGATACATTTTTCAGTTTTTACGTTTTTTTTTATTTTTGGTGCAGTCGTATTTCTAATTAAAAAATCTGAATAAAGAACTTATAATCTATTAGATTTGTGAGAACAAATAACCAGGCTAGGCGAAAAGCTGCTTCGCGTCAGTTTTCCTGCGCGGCACCCTGACCTACATGCAGTCCACGTCAGAGAGATAACACTTTCGTAGTACTGCTTATACTAGAATCGAGAGTGGTTTGTATGAGCTATGTGGGATGTATGGAGCTGCAAATATTATTATTACGATTTGAATTCAGTAGTAATGTTTGTCCTGAGCCGTGGTGTGTCCGGCCTAAGAATAGACCCCTCCTTGTCCTCCCGTGGATGTGTAAGGGATTACATCAGGAGATGGGTAGCCGCATCTACCTTAGTACTTAACACCAGGCTGCGATCACCAATCCGCTTGCAAAGCGTGGTGATTATGGCAAATCCCTTTGTATTCAATGGAGGAGGCTTTGTCCAGCAGTAAAAAAAAGTAGTTTGTTTGTTTAAACAAATTAATTTATCCCTATCTCAGTCTGAGCAGTCTAATAATGCTTTTGCCATCATTTAAAACACAGATTTGCAATTTTGCTGATGCATTACATAATTCCTATCGTATCACACTCATCTGTGTTATATACACGTTTTGCTGTACAGTACTTAACGGAAGGTCGTCCCTAGTTGTCACCAACGCTAAAGAGAAGCGGTACAATTGAAATAGAAACACGGATAATTACGTCATGTATTTTTGACACTATTCTATTGATTGATAACTTTACTACTCTTTTGAGACGGCTCTACGTCGTAATCCTTACGTTTTGTAATACGGCTCGCATGAGGGTATAAAAAATCGACAAACCCATCAAGTTTTCTGTACCGTAGGAGGATATAATCTTTGTATCAGGGCTAATAACAAAAACATTAGTTTTGGGTTTTTATTTTGTCTTTGGGAAGAATTTACATGCAATGCTGCAAACTCTACTTGAAGAAATAATATTTTTCCATGTGAAATAAGCGTGTCAAAGCCTCATATTTCAAGTCGGACGAAAGCTCAGTAAATCAGCTCACAGGGAAATAGCTCAGGTATTCACATTATATGAACGCTTATTTTGATTACTCACCCACATCGCCAATCCAAATATTTGTACCTAATGTACTTACCTGGAAAAAAAATAGTAAGGGTTAATGCTATATTTATAACTAATGTCAAAAATCAAAAGTTTGGCGTGTGAACTTATAAAGGTCAAGAATGCACATGCAAGTAAATAAGAATGAAGTGTTAGTATTTAATTAAATAGAAAATAATGCCTTGTATACATAAGTAGCTACCTACCTAACTGTACGCTGTTTTACATAAAAAAAAAAAAAGTTCGGAGTAAGTAGTTAGGAAGGTATAGTCATCATAGTCCATAGTCCATGCCTTTTAAATGGTTCCTAAGTAGTTTTGAATATAGAACGTTCTTTGAAACTATGGCTTTTTCTACTGCCATCAATAGTCTTAACATCCTCAATACATTTATCACTAAAACCAAAAATACCATAAATTCCAATAATTAATTTCCGTGAAATTCATAGTGCATGTTCCTTGACACCCATGGGCGTGGCAGACCACGGCAATAGGTCATATTGAGCTTATAGGTATGGGAAAATACTGCACAAAAAAATACCACCACTAGATATTAGATACTACGTCGCACGGGTTTCGAAGGCGACCGAAGGGTATCTAGTCAAATACATGAGAAAAAATTCTACTCTAATGGCAACAAGATCATGGGTTTAAAATATAGTGTGAGAAATACCTTGTTTTTGACGACACGTGCAGCAAAGCGGTCACAAAAACTATATTTTTGGCATGCGCGCGCTACTAACGTAAACGCACGGGGTCCCGGAGGAATGTCTATTTTGAAAGACTACATAATATAATTTTATGAGATAATAATACTTCTCTGGTTGTAAAGCATACCTACCTACTATTTATAAATTACGTAGCCAGGCTATTTATTTTATTTCAATAATTTTCGTTGATAAACGCGACCTGATTAAACCAAATTGGAATAAGGTAGATTATTTTAAGTCCAAATATTTTTTTAAATCCGTTACCTTCTTATTTCGAAACCCTACATACCTACCAACTGTTGAGACATTGTGGAAGCGAGTCAAACTTGGGTAATTCCTTTCACCAATTTGTAAATACCTGTCGTGATTGATACAGTTTTTAAAATTAACCAGATGACGAAAATGTTAACTTACATTTTAGGTTATTGTAGATCTAGACATAAGCACTTTTGTATTTCATATATTTTGATTCGGCAATAGTAACTGTTTTGATTTTTTATCTTTATATGCAGAAATAATAATACAAGTATAAACAAAATTTAAAAATATAAACTTAATAGTTGAGCTATCTAAAGACCGTTGCAAACGATCAAAAGAACTGATCCAAATCACTATAAGCGTCCCCAAGATTGGCTGCATTGCCACGTCGAATTGTTTTGATGTTTACTAATTTTATATTTTATGTTTAGGCTTAATTTAAAAATATACATATAAATATTAACAAATTTATTAATATCTATCTAAAATTGTAACAAATAACAATAACAAACACACTGGTTCTTTTTCTATTAGTCACCAGACCCTTTTCAGGGTACAACCAGTCACATTACACGGACTCCTACTACACACAAGTAGTAGGAGTGTAACAAAAAAAACATTTGTATGAATATTTTACATAAGTCTCGGTACCTGGGTGGTTTATTTCGAATGACAATATGATGTATCGTTTATTTTAAAATACAAAGGGTTTCACATTGTCCGAGGAACCCTAAACGATAGCTATTAATACAAGTTTGTTTGTGTAAGGTTCAGTTATAACGACACGGCTTGTTGCCAGTCAGTGGGATTTGATATTAATGATACCACATCCATTTGGGATGGCGCCACTAAAAAAACTTTTAACTTTAATTTTTTCTAAAATTAAATTTTTTGAAGTTATAATTTGACCTGTGTGGAAACGGGAGAGTGTCAAGATGACAAAGCAGTTGCCATTTAAAAAGATAATTAAGGAGCGGTATGATCCTAAAATTCAAACATTCAAAAATCTTCTTTTTTTATCCAAACGGCTCAGCTTAAAGTTATATCGCATGTCATATTTGACGATGAAACTGGTTTGCACTTCAGACTGTATTTATTTTGAGGGTTTTTTTAATTAATCTAAATATACAAATCATAGATAAAAAATAACATAACATATAACTCAACAGTCACATTCGTAGTCATAATACCGCACTAGGATTCAAGTGCCGTTAGAATATGCGGTTAGAACTTTAAAATACAAGTCTAGCTAATTAGTTCGTAAAAAAAATTGTATTGTTGCCGTTCAAAATATAGAGCATTTGAATGCCAAAGCTTTTTTAGCTTTTTTATTAAATTAATATTTGTTCTGGCTGCTAAAAATACCGAAAACAGAACTAAGGTTATGCTATTAAGGTTATTTATTATGTTTTTAGCTTTTCAGCGTGATTACGAGAATCGGTGACCAGCCTGATCAAGTGCTAGAGGCTGTTGGTAGAGTCATGCATGGGTTATGATAAATAATTTACCATACCACATTTTCATTTTCTACTTTACCACTTTGTCACTTTAGTTTTGCTTCTAATCATAGGTACATTTTTATCACGGAAATAACAATTATGATAATATTATTATGACTTATGATAAGCTCTATGTTATGAATTATTAATTTTTCTTTGAAGAAACGAATCAAATGATTAAGGCACTCACGTCATTCATGCAACATATGTAGTTTTATAAAACACTTTTTATCAAAATAGTAGAAATATAAACGTGACACGTTTATTAAGTAATTTAATGCGTTCTCAAAGCGTAACATTCTGTTAATTAAAACTTTAAAGAGGTACATATGATTTTTACCCCCTGTTTCATAATCATTCTCTTAACCTATTTTAGTTAAAATAGCTTTTGTCTTGTTTTGACATATGACATTTTACATTAGAGAGAAGAAAACAAAAGCTATTTTAACTAAAATAGGTTTACAAAATGATTATGAGACAGACCGTAAGAGTACATTCTACAAAAATTACGACTATACACCACGTACTTTACTATTCCCCTACTGCTGTGGTCGCAGTCGGTGCTCATGAGGAAGGACCTATAAATGGTCAACGAAAAGTCACCAGGAGAATAGTAAAGTACGTTGTGTAAAGTCGTAATTTTTCTAAAATTAACCAATTCACGATAATTTCAATTCTAAGAGTACATTCGTTTAGTGCATGTTTCAAACCCTAACCACAGGTGGCCGGGCTGCGAGCATGGGCCAGTCAAACGAACACCCAATATGTGGACATTGACATTTCCAGTTGTGCAACTGATTATACAGACCTCGAACGCTAAATAACGATTCTCAATTATTATAACTCAGCACTTTGTAATTATTACATTAGCGGTAAATTTAAGGGGTGAAGTTCGCCACTAAAACATTGAAATATACAAAATTATAAAAAAAAATATTATCTAGAGTCGCGCCTCTGCCAGAGTTACGAAAATAATTTATAAATTAACGCAATAATTAAGGAAAACATTAACAACAGGTATTTATTTATTCCTCAGAAATATTAGTTGTGTTCGTACGTCAAGATTGGGGAAATGCAGTTTTTTAAGATGTACCGTAAAATCAGATTACTTTAACCCTAAGGTAACTTTGACCCAAATAGGGAAAAAGTTTGATTCGTTGTTTTCGTGACAGATTCGTGTGAAATCATTCCGGGGCGAGCACAGGACCTGCCATCTGTCAATTTAAGTAGAAACTACGAGCAGAAATTACGCTCACACCACTGGGCGGTGTGACCCGATTTGGGTCAAAGTTACCTCCTAGGGTTAAAGTAACCCGGTTTTACGGTACCTATTATAGACATTGGTTTGACCGCAACTTCAACTGCTGATGCGGCCGACAACGAAGCACGAATTTCTAGAAGGCACCTATTCACTCTTGCCATTTAATATAGATACCCAGATTATAGTTGCAGTAAGATGCTGGATGTGTGCTGGTTAGGTACACCGATACGTACACGCTTGATCCTACACCTATGTGTATGAGTGTGTGTGAGTCGGTTGTCATGGACACATTTACAATTCTCGCAATGGAACAAGGAGTTATGTTCTGTGTAGGTAAGGATAGCAAAAAATACAAGTGGAATTATAGTTTTTAGCCATGCATACAACTAACGGGTTAGTATAATTTCGTCTAAAAAAGCAGATGGTCTAATTAGCAAGTGGTCTAAAAAGTAGCTGGTCTAAGTACAAACTGTTAAATTTATCTAATAAATATTATTTAATATAATTCAATAAGTATATAATAAAATAAAATGAAATGATATAATAAAATTAACATAATAAATGACCATCCGCCAGTTGCGTTTTAGACCAGTTTGTACTTAGACCAGCTACTTTTTAGACGAAATGATACTAACCCCAACTAACTATACCCAAATTAAAGATTGTAAATTAAATAAATAATTGCACACCCTTTAAGGGTAGATTACATTGTATCCATTATAATAACATAACATAACACATAATAGTCACATACGTAGTCTTGATCCCACATTAGGATAGGTATCAGGAACTACGAATAATCAGCGAACTAAAAACGTGGTAACTCAAATGAAATCCTTTGAAAGGTTTTTGTGTGAAAATTGATGAGCAAACCACTACATCAAAAAAGTAGTATTATGGCCAAATACAAAGAAAGGTAATAAACAATTTAAAAAATATATAAGCCAAAAGAAAGACGATTTTATAAAAAAAAATGGTTTGCCCCAAAGATCACTACACAAAAGTAGACACGTGAAACAAATTACCATCAGAAAAGATAATATAATATTTGGCTATGCGATACAGAGAATGCAATAGTGTAACCCTATGAATAACGGTGTTTATTCTTATAAAACCTCAATTGCGTTTGTATCGGTGCAGCGCAAACAAACGTACATTTACTGTTTTTTTTCCTTAACATGATACAGGAAATAATATTAGTATTCTGATAACCCAAGTTTATTTGTAGTACATCAGTACCGATAGCAACGCAATTAAGGTAGGTAATGCAGTTTTATGCGACTCGTTTCCGCTCGCGGTTCTATCCTCGTCTATCGAACCTATAATTTGCGTTTTATTGGCCCATGAAAGAACCTGCCGACTGTACTTCTTAATTAACTTATCACCATGAAATAGCTAGCTGACTGTACCTTAATCATGGGATATTTTTACGTCAATTCTAATAAAATTAGTCGACAGTGTTTTTAGAAAAAGTTACTCATATTATGTCATATTATATTATATTGTCACATAAATTATATTATCTTTGATCTAGGTCTTACGTCCAGCGCCCTATGTCATAAAATTCTACAATTTAACAAACATCTAACCCGGCATAATTTGACAAATATGTTGCTTCCGAATTCTGACAGGCGTATATCAGATTTAATAGCATCATCGTATAGGAAGATAAACATTCTGTGTCTGATTACCTATTTACCAGATAAAATATAATTCTATACAATAAAACCAGCCATATTGTAAAGGTAATAAAAGCTAGTTTCCTAACCTCACTAGCTATTACTAATAGTGGTATATTGTAGGTCACGGCTGGGCGAAACCCACGCCAGCAACGATGAAATAATATCTGATTCCGGGAAGGAACTTGCCTATAATTATAACAGGGCTCTTTCCTTGCTAAGTAATAGGTGACTGATACTTAGGTAGGTCTCTGGTTACCAAGTTCAATCGTAACCTACTTGATTGGTATAAAAAAGTAAAGTAAAGTTTATTGTTCAAAAACAGATTAAACACAATTCGAAAACGCTATGGATGCCGCACTAGGGCTAGCCTGTATCGCGGGCATCCGAACTAAGTTTACCAAATAAACAAATAATGGAGAAAACATGCGAGACAATAAATAAAAAATTAAGTAAGTTAATAGGGTAATACACAACAATAGAAACTACCAGCCAAAAAGGTGCTAATAAAGTAACCACAAAATATAAACTAACAGGGGGGGATATATATGTGTATGTGGTTTGTACCTACTACGATATATATCAAAACTATGAGGTATTTTTCAACCTTTTGGAACATGAAATGCTACCAACAATACCACATCATCATCATTAGGCGATAAAAGTCCAGTGCTGGACAAGTTCTCCCTCATAAAACGCAATGGGATTTGCAATAATCACCACGCTTAGCAGGCGGATTAATGATCGCAGTATCGATGTTAAATACTCAGGTGGATGCTGGTGTTTTTACGACATCCACGGGAGGAGATTGATGGGTTGTTCTTACGCTATAACTACCTATAATAATTAAGATCAAACCGGACGACGCGGTAGAGGAAGGTCCTCCACTCGATGGACTAAAGACATTATAAACGTCGCAGGAAGTCGGTGGATGGAGGTGGCTCAAGACCGTTCGTCTTGGCATTCTAAGGGCCTATGTCCAGCAGTGGACATCTGCAGACTGATGATGATGATGAATAATTAAGACTTAACGCTTATCAGCTTTTATAATCAGAAGTTATCTTTGCTTCCGCTGGTATTCGGAGATTATCTTTTTAGATATGTGATGAGGTATGTGCCACGGTATCTAATGGCATCCTACTTTCGTTTTCGCTTGTATATACCTACTAAAGTGTTGTCATGTACACAACGTAATGGAATATTGTGTTGTTAAGCTGTGGTGCGTCCGGCCTAAAAATAGACCCCACCTTCTCCTCTTGTAAATTAAGTAAAAGCCTTACAAAGGGATTACACCAGGAGATGGGCAGCAGCATCCACTTGAGTGCTTAACACAAATCCGCCTGCCAAGCGTGGTGATTATGGCAAATCCCCCCATTGTATTCAATGAGGGAATCTTCGTCCAGCAGTAAATAGAATAGAAAATACTTTAAAGTACGACTTAAAAAAAAGAAAATAATTAAAAATACAATGAGTGGTATTATCGCTTAGAAGCGATTTCTTCCAAAACAACCTAAACCTAAGTTGCTTAAATAGGCTGGTGGTGATGACAGAAGTTACTACGGTAATATATCATTGCGTTAATTGAATAACTCAAAACGTTACCTAATAAGTACTCTACAACATAGATACTGAAACACAAAATCAATGGTATTCCACAGCTACCCCTAAAAAGGGTGGGACGGGGTGATAAAGGGTACTATGTTACTTGCATAGCGCGTGTTAGCTTACATGCAAGCATAATAGCGGCTGTAGTAGTAGGTTTGGCCAACGCGGTGGAGTACCTACAATCCATTTGCTCTACAAGTCGAGAGTAGCCCTCAGTAGGAATGGGAACATTGGGCTAATTTGAGTATTATTGAGTGTTCTATTGATCCTAAACTATTAGGCTATGTATCCCGTCCTAGACAGTATAACTAGAATTTGATGTTTTTTGCGTTGCGAACTGTAAAAACGATAAAAATAACATGTCAGACGAGGTCAGCGCCAGACAAAAAGGAAAAGTGCGTGGAAATACAATGTTCTATTATTTAGGATCCTACAGACCGAAAAAAACAATTTGTGTTCTTGGAAATTAACAGAAAAGTTGTTGTTCATACGAAATAAATAATAGAACTGTTTTTAAGGGTGAACATTTTAGTGGAGGCAGTCATCAAAAAAAAAATCGTCCTTAAAAAGCACGAAATATACAGGGTGTTTTTTTTAAATGGGACAGTATGGGGATATCCGAATCCATAAGAGATACGGGAAAACTGTCTTTGGAACCATTTGCTCATTTTGTATGAAAATGATTTTGGCATAGTTATTTTTTTGGTCAAGCGTGAGTTCTCCATAAAAATGAGTAGTTTTGATCAAAAAATTTTTTTATGCGTATCGACGCATTTTCATGTAAGGATTGTTTCATTGTATCGGAAGAAAAAAATCTGAGCAGCAGAAGTTAGTCAAATTTAATAAAATGTTTTCTCATACAAATTGTAAGTAATCTGGTACCTACATTAATAAAACTATCGCAATAAATTTTCAAAATGGCCTCCCTCTTGCTGTTTCCAGGTACGTGCACGTTTCAGAACATCTCTAGTGGCATTAGACAAAGATGTGTGGTGAATGTTGTTCTACTGCTCTGATGGTCTCGTGAAATGAGAAAAATCAGAGCTGTAGAAGTTAGTAAAAACTTTAATAAGAAAATCTTTCTCTGAGGCCACATGAGGTATTTTGAAACGTACCCGTATCTGGAAACAGCAAGAGGGAGGCCATTTTGAAAATTTATTGCGATAGTTTTATATGTAGGTACCAGATTACTTACAATTTGTATGAGAAAACATTTTATTAAATTTGACTAACTTCTGCTGCTCAGATTTTTTTCTTAACATAAAAGTGCATGTTTTTGATTCGTGCCGTGATTGGTGAACGGTTTGCTAACAGCTCTCAAGGTCCACGGACATGTCGGGTGCACTACTTGCGTAATATGTGTAAAAGTATGCTCTACTACGATTATGTGCAAAGTGTACTAAAATAGACAGAACAAATAAATAAAGGTCCATATAAATAACTTTTCATTTAAAAAACCAACTTTCGCAAACAAAAAAGACAAACAAAAAACAATTTTCCAAATCGGTTCATAAACGCCGGAGATATGACGTAACAAACATAAAAAAAAAACAAACGAATTGAGAACCTTCTCCTTTTTGTGAAGTCGGTTAAAAAGTATAGTAACCGGTTGAGACGCAACAAGGTGCTGGCTCGATTCCCGCTGCGGGATAAATGTTTCCTGATACCCACGACACAGAGAATCCTAGTCTAAGAGGGATCTTTTTAAATTAAATGAAATATATATTACCATATGTTAGGTTAGGCTATATTCCCCACGCCAGGAGCCTTACCAATGAGTTCTTATAGCAATTCAGTTCAAAAACTATTTCGTACAAAATATCGGTTCGTCGTTGACATCCGTCATCATTAAAAAACTTTAAGGACTTTTTCTGCTCTTTCGAAGGGAGACGTCGTTCTTTTTTATTTTATTTCAATTTCTAGTGTTTTTTTGAGTTATATCGTGTAATTTTTGGTGGCATTATAACCGGTGTAGCTTATAGAGAGCACATGGTTGTGAATTTAAATAAAATAAGTGTATTGCGTGTCTTTTCGAAGGGGTGGAAATTGTCCAGGAACTTTCTAGTAAACTGCCATCGATTTACTAGAACATGACTTGACAGAGTACTTGACGACTGGACATTATTTGTAATTATCTATGCTACTTGAAATTGGCAAAATTGAGAAAATCCTTAGATGCCAAAAAAAAAAACTTAATAACTTTAATCGCAGAAGTCTATATAATTTCTGCTACTGTGTCTTTAAATATAACTGCGGACATAACGGAACCGATATTTTGTACTGAATAGTTTTTGAACTTAATCGCTATAAGAGCTCATGGTAAGGCCTTTAAGCCATGCCATGGGCCATGGTCATGCATGATGGTGCATGGTATGCTATATGCTAGGGTCTATAAAGCCTGTAAAGCCTGTAAAACAGGATCATGGATTTGGCATCCTCAGATCTCTATTTAGATCCTGAGGATCAGATGAGACATCCTAATAAAGTTTAGTCAGAGGAAAACTCAACTCAAGTTATTGGAATACTAACCGATGGTACATTCCCTAGAATTTTTGTTTTTAGGTCATGGCTTAGTGTTTTCCTGTATCGTTTTGAACACTTTTGACCAATTGATAATTTGCAGTGTATAATATACATTTTTCTATTGAAAAAATTAATTGGCTTGACGCCCAGGATTCGAACCTAAGATCTTCGGATTGGAAGTCGTTGTACCCCCCACTGTGCCAAAATAACGGCTTTTAGAGCTTAAACCCAAGAAGCGACTATATACCAAAGAAAGCATTAGAAGCTTAAATAATTCCCAGATTCTATATCTATGGTTATACTTATAACTTGTGTCGGTATCGATATAGAAAACTTACTGTATGCAACATCATATCCATTTGTATGATAACAATTACAAGCAAAACATTATTTAATTTTAAAATGCATTCCTCTGTAGTTTGAATAAACATCCACAAAACAAATAGTAGCGGGAGAAGTACAGCCAAAGTAGAGCCACTTTGCCTCCACACGCAGGCTTCATCTCGTGTGACATAACAAACACACACACGCGCAGGTACATACAGTAGGTACGTGTGTAGGTAGTGGGTATGTTGTGCGTTCGCGCAGTGAAAACGGGGTCATGGCTGCGCTGCGCGTGGGCAGTGACGCTGCACGCACACAGGATTGCGGATACGTTCGGCATTCATCTAATACAATATCCAGGTTCAAAAGTTCGCGAACCTGGATGTAGACCAGTGAAGTTAGAAGGTAAACCATATAAAGATGAAAGGGGATGAATGGGCTGTTGGATGTAATCAATCAAAAATGTATTAATCTACAACTCACCAAGCCCTTTTATTTGATACCAAACTCATTATATTTTTTACCAAAACTAAGAGACTATTTCAACTAAATTTGAACACTGTGTGACGTAGACACATCAGCGATAGCTACTCGTCTATAAATAAATAATAATAATAATTATTTTTTAACTATCTTTTGTTTTGCTGTAGTCGAGTAATATGCCGATTTTATTCTAGGTGTAGGATGTGTTTGAGCCTTGTTCAGATTTTACTTAGGTAGGTACGTTTCCATTTTAGTTTCTATTTTTACCGCCTAATACTACTGAAATGGTTACAGGTAGGTATATCTAAATTTCTTTATATGGTATGATTATAAATAAAAATAGCTTGTCTATATACTACTCTATATATTATGCTCACAGTGCATTCAAATGCATTGGAAAACCAGCACCTACGCAAATCACAAATATGCAGTTTTTAGTATATCTTTAATAAACAAAGAATGTTTAATTACTTGACTAATTGTATTGAAATAAAATTAAATACCATATTATATGAAGCAAATCGCTCTTGTTTTTAGAAAGGTTTACAATGCAATTATCTTACTTATATAGGTAATAGGCATAACGTGTTTGTTCAAAGCCCACTTTTTACACAGGTAGATCATTTTATGTAAATTATTATATTCTAAGTACTAACTTATAATACCTAGTAAGTTTTTTGAACAAGGAGGTAGTAAGTTTGTCTTTGCGAATTAATCCATGCAAATGTTATTCCGATATTTCCGATTATTCCATGACGCGACGTCGGTCGGCGTCATTTCTGTCACTGGACAACTCTGACACTTATGGCTCTGACACACAAACCTTGACATAGTCCTATATTCTTCTCTCGGAATTGACAAATCGAGAGGAAAAACGTTGTGCGAATCAAAATGTCACATGTGTACATTTCCTATTATTTTGCGCAATCACTTTATCCTGTTCCAATAACATCACATTTTACATCCTAAAAATAACTAACGATGTTGGGGATGTGTGGTGAGATTCAAGATGTTTATTTGCACGTATTAAGGCGCTGACAAGAGTCGAATAGGCTTCACTTAACCGTATTTTTAACAACATTTACATAGTTTATGGCAGCGAAAGAAATTTATGCTAATCTACATCACATTTCCAAAGACATAGGTACTAAACTTCAAAAATCTATTTTTTTCTTGATAAAAAAATCGTGAACCTTTAAAATACTCTATTACCGTAAATAACTCTATTATTATTAATGTTTGATAGAATTAATGTTATTATAAAAAGCCAAATAAATTTATATTTCCGATTACGCAGCAAACAGGGCTGGACGGAATTAGGTATTGCCTAAAGAATTACTATTATTGTTAAGACTAGGAAAATTCGCCCTTTTCAGCATCTTTTGGTGACTAGACTTTACCTCTCAGCTTTTTATGCACGCGACTCGCGAACGAAGATCTCTTGTCTTAAATAGGAAAAATACAAATGTATGCTTTATTATTATAATTAAATGACAGAATCTTCCTTATGCACGTAGCAGTTAGGGGCATTACCTAGTAGGAGGATGGTGAGGTTTCTGATGATGATATCAAATCTTTAACGGTATTTATGATCGTCCAACTGCAGGGATCGCCTAACCTAACCTTTTTCTACGTCTTCAACTATTTAGGTACCAACTAAAATATCTACTTATCTACCTATATAGATACTCCGTTACTGAATTCGGTAAAAAACATTGCAGGTACTAAAAGCTTTTGAAAAACTTAAATTTCAACTTCAATAGGCAAAAACTTTACTCTCGTAAGTAAAAATGCTCACTTTTTACTCGTTTTTTGCATACACACTCTAACACTCTACTTATCTTCTTACACCACACATTTTAAAGTTGAAAGGTTTCCGGCAGCTAGTAGCTCATCAGGCAGTCCTGAGGGAGTAGGTGTATCTGGCTGGATCGTCGCATCGAAACGTTCGGCGTCTTTGCGCACTTTTTGTGGGGTTTTGTAAAAAAAACTTGAATCAGTAGCTACTTACAATACTCAGATTATTGAATAAATTTGTGCAACATGCTACCGTGTTTTTGTGTATAAAAATCATTTCTATCAATGATAAAAAATTATATAAACTTACCCTTTAATTGAGTTCAATCAACAAAATTTAAGAAAACATTAATAGTTAATACAGTACCATATGTTTTAAAAATTAAAACGTGTAAGAAGTAAAATAAAATAAATAATTTTAAAAAGGTCAATTTTAAGAGGTTATCTTTGTTTTTTTTATCAAGTAAATTAATTCAAATTATGTCCCTATTTAATTTATGATTTCACTAGATAAAAAGCTGAAGAATATCATATATTTTTTTCTTCTGGAAACTATATGAACTCTTATCAAAAACTTAAAAATTGTAGAGCTCATTATAGGGATTTCCGTTACGCCTTAAAATGGTCACTGCTTCGATTCCTGCCTCGAGTTTGGCCGTAAGTCTTTTTTGAACACTGACATCTCTAGTAGATAGGTATTTTCATAGAATTTGATTGTCCTCACCCGCTTTGTGAGGTCGGCAGAACATGTGTTTTTTCTTCCTTTACCATTGCATCAAAGCCAAATAGGTTATTTGATTGCACCTCATAATTCTGATAATAACTAAATAAGTATGAGGTACCTTCAATTATTAGTTTAGTAGGTAGGAACTTACATACCAGGGAAAGCGGCTAGAAAATATCTAGCTAGAGTGACGGAGCGCTTTCGCTTCCGTCCGCGTGGGGGCGCTACTCAATTACTTTTAGAAAATCAAGACTTAGCTAAGGTACCTACCTACACCTTATAAAATAGAACTAAGTCTGCTTACACAATTAATATTTTTCTTAGAACACTAATTTCGAGTGACCTCGAGATATCGAAAAACATGGGGACCATTGTCCATCAGTGGGACAGTTGGCACCTGTAGGTTAAAAAAACCGGCCAAGTGCGAGTCGGACTAGCGCTCGAAGGGTTCCGTAACTTTATCTATAAAACGGCAAAAAAAATACTTTTGTTGTATAAGAACCCCCTTAAATATTTAAATATTTTAGTGTTTTTTATTATTTGTTGTTATAGCGGCAACAGAAATATATCATCTGTGAAAATTTCAACTGTCTAACTATCACGGTTCATGAGATACAGCCTGGTGACAGACGCACGGACGGACGGACAGCGGAGCTAATAGGGTCCGTTTTACCTTTTGGGTACGAAACCTTAATAACCGAGAACGATAAAGTAGGTACAAAAAACTTCTATTCCCACTAGTTCAGTTGTCCAGTTCAGTTCAATGAACTAGTGAGATTTCTTTTCTCACTAGTCCAGTTGTAAATGAAACTTTTACACCTGGTTTCTACCTGTATCTAGAATAATATTATAAGTAAAGTACCTACATCTGTTTTTGCAAGAAACTTCGGGTGAAAGTAACAGAGATTATATTTGGTATTATATTTATTAAATCTTGAAAAAAAAACTACAAGTAGTTTGCAAATCTAATAAAGTTATCGATGGTCTAGCTAGCTAGCGTACTTGTGTTATTAGATACACTTTTGCAAATTTTTAAAGAGACCCATCTGCAGTTTTGTAATCCGATCAAAACTGCGAATAAAGGCGTTAATTCTTTGACTACCCTACTTATTTTGAATACCATAAATAAGAAGGTACTTACCTACTTTTGAGAAACAAAAAGTACTCAGGTAGGTACTATCAAAATTTTACAGTATTTGCTATTTCCGAAAATGTTGCTTTACGTTCTAGGCTACATGCCACATTATTTATTCTTCACAAAAATTTGCACATAGGTAGGTAGGTACATGAGTTGGTCGTGGAAAGCAATGGGGGTGACGAGCTCACCACTTGCCACGTCTATATTGCTACGATTGTGCAACCAACGGTGCAAAGAGGCCCTTTGAGGCCCTGCCTAACCCTTTGGAAAAAAGGCGTGTGTTTATGTTTATAGTATGTATGTATGTATGACATTACCGCACAAAAGTCACATAAATAGTCACCGGCTCATTTTCTAATCTCGGTTAGGCACATGTCTTAGGTTACCTTCCAGATTGAGTAGATAGGTGGCTACAGGTGGCTACACACATTTGAATTTACTAATAAAACAATTTCTTTACCTACATACTCCACCTAATAAAACCAGCCTAAGGCCTAGAACTTTCTCAGCGCTTGTAAAGTAAAAGCTGGTAATACGCGAAAGGAAAATTGTTGGCGGCACTTCCTCAAGCGGAAATCGAAAGTAAAACTATCATAGAGAAAACTGCATCAAGTGCATCGAGGTTGCAGCCACGTTGCTTGTTGCAGATTCTGTTGAACTAGATTCGTACCGATAGCGACATCTATCCAGAGTAAACTTTTGTCATGATATCTGTGACAGCGCCCTCTGTTGTTAACTGATCGTACTGCATGCAAAGCGGTGAACCTTATGCTATGTTGTTAGTAGTTCTCAGGACGCTCGCTAGATGTCGCTATTATAAACTTACGCGCTGACCTCCCTATGTGGCTATGCCTAAACTGAATGTTAATAATTCTTCATAGTAATCAAAACATACCTTTACCTCCACCAGCATCGTGCACTTGAGGTTTCCCGCTCGGCACCCGTTGCATCGGCGACGCACTTCCGTAGTTCATACTCGTCCCACTGTAATCCGAACTACCCGGCTCCTGCTTGATACCGCTAGTAGTCGCTGAAAGCTTCTCCGCGAGTAAAGGGTTCGCTGAGGCAATGTTGTATCGTCCATTGTTGATGGTGTTTGTCACAGCATTGTTGATGGCATTTGTGCCTGATCGTAGTAGCTGTTGTAACCGTTGTTGGCCGTTGTTGGGCAATAGTTGGAGGTTGGGCTGGTAGTATTGCAGCTGGCTGCTGGACGACGGCGATGATATGTTGTTGTTCTCTTCTTGCTGGAATTGGATATTTAATAATAATATATTAATATCAATTATAATATGATGCACCTAACTATTATTGGTTGTCTAATTTAAAACTGAACACCCCGCTATTCCGTTACGTCAAAATATATTATTCCTTATTCCATTACCACAAGGATCATTTTTGAACGTCAAGCTTGTGTCAAGAGCGCCTAGTAAAAGCGGTGGAGGAGCGTGCAGTTTTAAACTAGGCGAACCGTTCTTGCTTGGTCCAGAACATGCGACCTCCGCCGAGATGGCTAAGTAGCTGGGTGGAGGTGCATATACATAAACACTCGCCTTTTTCCCCAAAGGGTAGGCAGACCCTCAAAGGGTCTCTTTTCACCGTGCATAGTCGCAGGGTTGAGGTAGCTTAGAAATAACTAATAAATTATGGTTGTAGGTTCAATTAAAACACAACAAAAACACGGTACATAAATAACCAAGAGATGTCGCCACTTGTATTATTTACGTAGGAATTTTTATGAAGACGCTCTAATCTTAACAGCAAGCGCTTCTTTAAATTCAGTTAACAATTGAGACTTTCCTTACATTGAAACATCAACAACTAAACCGAGGGAGAGAAAAACTCCTTACTTTTATCTCAATAGGTGGCACTGCCGACGCAGTGGCATTCGTCAGATCAGTGAAGAACGTGTCGAAGTTATCGAACGCCGTTTCGCCCAGCTGCTTCAGTATTTCCTCCGGGTCTGCGGTCTCTCCATCGTTCTCGAGCGTTAATCCGCCGACGATGTTGGAGAGCTCAGCTTGCGAGAGCTCGCCGAGAGAGGACGCCATGTGCTGCAGTTGCGCGGCGGCTTGACCACCAGCGGCTGCTACTGCGTCCTGGAACTGAAGGAGGTTAAAGCATTATGCGGAATATCAGCATAAACGGGTTCATTTTTAATGAGCTAAGTACTTACAAATTGTAATGTAAACACGAGACGTGAATTTGAAAACTTTCGAGTAAGTAAGATTTATAAGGCAGACGGTAGAGTTGAATTTGGTCTGCATAGTATCAACGGTTACAATTACAATACTAAAGAATGAATCAATTAAAGGTTTCTTCAATTAGTTCAATAATTCAAGTAATTTACAAAAGTCATCAAGCACCTCTAGCTAGGCTGCAAGTTTGAGTACTTGGATTCAGAAAAAACAGTTTTGCTACTCAACAGTAGATGGCGCTAGTAAAATGACAGATGTTAAACTTCTTAGTATTGTTTACCTGTAGGCAATTGGAGAGATCGACCATTCTGCCCTCCGCATTCTCCGCAGACCACCATTCATCTTCAATAAATGGCATCGCCAGCGCAGGTGCCGCCGGCGCATGTGTCCCCGCCACGTTGTCGCCACTAGTCAACGCCAGGTGGCGCGAGTTTCACGATTTAAAAACACTCGCACACGCGAACTACACACAATGTAAACTGTCAAAAAATGTTTCTACTATAATAAATTCGTTCAAAATGTTTGGCAGCGTTTTGGACGGACCGTACATTATTCGTTGTAGATAAACACGCGAAGGTTAGGCAGGTACTTAGTTGCGAGGGAACACATGTGGTGTAAAGCTGTTTGCTTGCTTGTTTGTTTGTTTGTTTGTTTGTTTGCTCACTCCTATCCGCCAGGTTACCTCACGTCTCTCACGTCGCTCCTCTTCAACAGCGACCTGAAAATAAAGGCAGAGGGTAGACTTTCACGTCTTTCAAATAACATAAAATAACACCCAACAGTCACAATACGTAAGCCTTAATCCCACACTAGGATTCCCTGTGTCGTGGTTATCAGGAACTACGAGTGCCATAATACCATAACACTTAGACCCGGAACAAATATTTAGCTGATCATACAAACATTTGTCCCGCAGCGGGAGTTGAACCCGCAACCTCTCGCATTTCAGCTGGCTACTCGCCCGCTGCGGCGCCACAGAGGTCGTTTAATATAAAAACATATAATCATGATTTCGAAGAACTTCGGTAGATATAGGTATGTATAGATAACTCTTTATTGATCATCACACAGATTATACACAAATAAAAACCGGCCAAGTGCGAGTCGGACTCGCGCACGAAGGGTTCCGTACCATTATCCTATAAAAAGGCAAAAAAACACGTTTTTTTTTGTATGGGAGCTCCCTTAAATATTTATTTTATTCTGTTTTTAGTATTTGT
This sequence comes from Epirrita christyi, assembly GCA_951392215.1. Classification (NCBI taxonomy): domain Eukaryota; kingdom Metazoa; phylum Arthropoda; class Insecta; order Lepidoptera; family Geometridae; genus Epirrita; species Epirrita christyi. The sequence continues at coordinate 847,832 of OX595837.1, forward strand.
TGCTATAGCAGCAACAGAAATACATCACCTGTGAAAATTTCAACTGTCTAACTATGACGGTTCATGAGATACAGCCTGGAGACAGACGGACGGACGGACGGACAGACGGACAGACAGCGGAGCCTTAGCAATAGGGTCCGTTTTACCCTTTGGGTACGGAATCCTAAAAAATATTTAAATTAAAACCAATACGATGGGCGGCTTTCTCGCCAACAGCGGTCTCTGTCAGACATTAGATGAGGAGTTAGGTAGGTAGTTTTGCCTTGCCAAAGTGGCTGGTCTGAATAAACCTTGGTTTTTCTCGCTCATTTTTCGTGGGGCCAAAGAGTAACATATTTAATCAATTCAAAACAATCAAATTGTGTTGTTGCGTGTACCTTCTTATCAAATAGACGAAAGCAATTATGTCGTGCAGAAGATAATGACACAATAATAAGATGTAAGTTTTAGTCGGCGCTAACGCCTCGATCACCTGGCAACGTCCCGGTGGATGTCGAACCTGCGTCGATACACCATAGATGCAGCGCAACGCTCACTCAGCAGACACCGTTCTGGAAAGAGGAGAAAATAAAATTAGCACGAAACTACAAATATAATTGCATATATTTTGAGATCTCGAGAACGGCTCGAACGATTTTAATGAAAGCTTTATGGGGACTTTTGGGGGCAAAAAATCGATCTAGCTAGGTTTCGTCTCTAGACTGAATGAATGAATAAGTGAATTAATGAATGAATGAATTATTTTTTGCTAGGAAAACGCGTTTTTCCTAATTTTCCGATTATTATTATATTTTTCACCCAGCCCAGGTACTATATACTATAACTGAGCAAGAACAAGAACCCATAAATTATAATTACGTCAGGAAATATGCACAGAAATTTCTAGAAATAAAGTATCGGACCCCTGCATTACCAACTCTTGCAGATATAGGTACGCAATGATATTATTATATATTACGCAGAAGAACGTCTAATTATTTCATGCAATTGTAAAACTCTCGTAATCGGTACCTACTTACTACCATGCTTTGTTTGCAATGACAATGTACGGAAGACTGAGCTGAGCAGGGGGACGGGGGCAGAGCGGGTGGTGCACGAGTAAAAAAATTAATTGTTCTCTAGCTCTTTCACTATACATAATTGCAGCATAAAATGAATACTTTTGTTTTCTAAACACTTCCGTGCACTTTCTTTGGTGATGTTGCGTGTGTCTTTGTATTGTTGTGACGTCATTATCGGGTAGTTGAACTCTATAGCGGTGGGTGATCTCGGTTTGCGTTGATGATGATGGGTTTTTGAGTTCTTACGTGCTCCTGCTTTACGCCCAGAGACAAACGGAGTATATACAGGGCGTCCCACCGCTATGCCAGATGGAGGGAAAGTACCTTGAATATTGTAGATGGAACATTTTACTGAAAGAAGACATTATTTGAATTTAGAAAATAATTTAAACTGCATTCATAGATATTTAAATAATTACATGGTTGAACCTGGAATCGAACCCGTAACACGAGAAAAATAATCAGCCTGTAGCTTTATCATACCGATCGGAGGGCTTCATAATAAGGATTATTTTTTGCTAAGTAACATAGTGTCAGAAATAAAAGGAAGACCAAGAATTTTAACATTTCATGTGTAATTTTGTTCAGAAAAATGAAAAGCTGACATTGCCGTAAGGACATACAACTGACATTATCATAAGTATCTATTACTAGTAAATGCACCCACTTGAGAAGTACGCATCATTTCCCTATTAAAAATTTAAATGCATGATAAAATGATAAAAATTTAGTTTACAAGAACCAGTATGAAAGTGTCGACGAGCTACAAGCAGAAGTTAGACGTATTATTCTAAATATCCACCACAACAAAATCAAAAAATCGACAGGGAGCGAAATAATCAAAAGAGTACGACTTTGTATTCAACAGAAAGGGACTCATTTTGAGCATTTGATAAATTTATTAGTTTTGTATTCAAAATGTTAAAATTCATGGTCTTCCTTTTATTTCTGACACTATGTTATTTAGCATAAAATAATCCTTATGATGAAGCCTTTCGATCGGTATGATAAAGCTATAGGTGATTATTTTTCTCGTGTAACGGGTTCGATTCCCAGTTCAACCATGTAATTATTTAAATATCTATGAATGCAGTTTAAATTGGTTTTTAAATTCAAATAATGTCTTCTTTCAATAAAATGTTCCATCTACAATATTCAAGGTACTTTCCCTCCATGTGGCATAGCCGTGGGACGCCCTGTATACTGTTGGTGCGTCCACCAACATTTCGGTACGTGAAAATTTCCCGTTTTTACAAAATGAATATATTATACTCGTCTGTGCCACTCAGATAGTTACTTTATTCTTAGAGCTTTTAAATAAATAACATATAATATATATAACAACCAACAGTCACGTACATTACAATAGTCCTGATCCCACACTATAAGATTCCCTGTGTCGTAGGTATTAGGAACTACGAATTACCCTCGTGTGAACTCTGTACATTTAGAACACGACGAAGTCTAAAGAAAATGATTAAATACTTTTATGTACCTAACCTACCGTCCGTCTGTCTTAACGTCGCAGGAAGTCGGTGGATGGAGACGGCTCAAGACCGTTCGTCGTGGCATTCTAAGTGGGAGGCTTAAGACCAGCAGTGGACTTCTACAGGCTGATGATGATGACCTTACCTACCTATCATAGCTGCTGCGAAGATTGCATTTATTCCAATCTGTCCTACGAGAAGTTCGATGATCTAACTGTTTCGACAAATTGGCGCAAAACCCTAAGAAACCAAGAGATACCTTGAGGACCAAGAGGACCTTGCCAAAAGGATACTTGGCATTAATTAAGTAACGTAAGCGACTGAAAATCGCTGTGGCAAAGAAAGCTCTTGATAATGATTGAAAAAAAAACTTATTTGGCGCCATCTGTTGTCGAGTAGTAGAACAATTCATGAATCTTAGAGAATTTTCTTCTTGGCATCTTATTAATTTTCTTGCGTAGATAGCCTATTAGATTTATAGCAAGTTAAATGCAACCTTGACGGGAACTTCCTGCTGCATACTGCTCAGACCTTGCATTGAGCCGGTATAATTGATGTGATGACTCGTATAAGTAGTAGTTGTTGATTGTTTAGGTAGGTAGGTACCTAGGTAAGTACATATTTTTAAAGTGGATAATATTATGTGAAATACCAAACACCTTATAATGACCTCAGGACTTGCAGGTGGCGCTGTTCTACCCGCGTGATTCGCAAAATTGAAGCCACGTACCTATATAGCTTACAGGTACTTATTACAAATTAAAGACTTCATCATCATCATCATCACGCTCAATGGGGGAGTCATAATCCTCAAGCTAGGCATGCGGATGGTAATCGCAGTATTCGTGTTGTGTACTCAGGTGGATGCTTCTGCCCATCCCCTGGTGTACCCCTAGTCGGCTTTTACGAAATCCACTGGAGGTCTATTATTAGGCCGGAATCCGGGCATACCAAGTCTTGATAGAAAATATTTTTTGTCTATATAGGTAACCTACTTACCTATTTGTTCGTATTTGCCCTGAAACACGTTTGAAGGTACTTAGGTATGTACCTACTAACTAATTAATTATGATTGCCCTTCCAGGAAGAACCTTCGTATTTGTTGCGTGGTATGACTGCAATGTCAATGGAAAACTGCAATTACCGATTTAATTTTACCGAGCTTGTTGCATCAAGTAGGTACCTATCAGTTTTATTATTATCTGCTTGGTTCAGTTGTGAACTTATGATGCAATTTGCAAGTTTATTCCCTAAAACTGCTGAAAAAATAGGTCTTATGAAAATACCACATAATCGGGCAACAATACAGTAACATGAACGTAACAATTTTGACAGTGACGTTTACTTTCGTTTGACATTGATTGTTAGATAGATTTGTTATTTCGTAATGGCCTAGTGCGTTGCGAAGCGATTTTTGTTGTGGTTTAATATGTTTTGATTTTCGCGAAAAGTAGTGAAAATACGTTATGTCTGGAGAAAATAACTCTGATTCCTCAACATCAGAGTCCGAAGTGAGTGCCTGTAGCAGTAGTTTCAACCCGCTCAAAGCTTTATACTCGCAAAAATCCAAAGTGCCGGCCCAAAATGCTCCGATGTTTGAAAACATTCAGCAGTATGAAGCATCGCTCAAGAATAAGGATATTTTTCCTGTTGGAGAGAAGGAGAGGGTACAGCAAAGAGAAGAAAATAAAGAACGAAAGAGGATTGAGACGGAGAGGATGTTAGAAGAAAAGAACAAGCAGCGGTTCGCAAAGTATGAGTGTAAGTTTGAGGTTATGTTTACATTTTGTAGTAGAGCCTATTTAATATAAATTTAGCTATTTATAATCTTTTACTCATGCCAGCAGAATTTAAGGAAGAAAAATAAGAGATGACTAATTGAGTCATATTCTATTTTTTGGTTTAATATGAGATACTGTCATCTATCATCAATACGCCCTGATTTGGCTTTACATAGGTGTCTATTGACTTATTTTCTGTGCATGGTTGTAAATACTATTACTGAAATGGAATACTTACGTTTTATTACCTAGAATCAAGAATAATACTAAACATTCCTTATATTCAGTGAACTCCGAAAAGCAAACAGGCGGAAAGTATATTTTTATGATCTATGTACTAGTTCTCAACATGGCTGTTGTATTTACTTTTATTTCCGCAAGTAAATTCAAAATTCCATAAGTATTTGAATATTATTGGTCGCCCAGTCGAGTCGTCCGTCCAAGTGATGTGTATGTGGTGCTAAATTTAGTTATATGTAGGTTGAAACCATGAAAAAGTATGTTTACTTACATCAACACAATTCTTGCCAATTAAATAACTAGTATACTTAATATATAATAATAACTTTATTTAAATTATACTACTTAATGCGCCTGTTGCTTCGTCCACATCATGTTTTTTTATACAAACTTCAAAACCACGCTGCAACCACTTAGCGGAATCAATTTCTTAATTCTTTTCGTACCCTAGACCACATTAAGAATGTGCCCTCCAAATTTCAGTAATGGTAAGTCTCTAGGACGTTTAGGCTGCGCATTGATAGCCAGTCATTGAATGAGTCAGTCAGCCATGCATCAATTTTATATACATATTGATTTTATAATAATTTAATGATTATTATAATTTTTATATTAGTAGGTATGTTCTTTAGTTTAATGATTTAAACAGAGCTAACTAATCAGCACCCCTTGCTAGCTCAGGTCTAGCAAGAAGTCTGCGGAGGCAGCTGTTGATCCTACACCCCACATAGCTCACATGCATCACTCTAATCAAACAAAACTGCAATAGTTCCAAAGGCTAATTTTAATTCTAAGCCAAGCTGAAGTTAGCCGTTCAGCTGTGCAATCTGTTTTTTTTTTACGATTAATTTTGATTCGATTTGTGTATCCGAGCAGCCAACTTCAGCTCGGCCAAGCAAGATCCATCGGCAGAAAATCAGCACCTCATGCTCAGCTAGCTCAGGTCACGCACGAGGTCAGTCTAGGCCGTGCGATGAACGCGGTTCTGTGTCAACCGCGGCCGTCGACCCGCCTCGCCCCGCTGCGCGCCGGGCGGGGGTGGAGCACGCGGGATAATCTACGCGCCCACCCAGGCTTGCACTTGTAGGCGTTCGCCGATTTCCCGACCAAGGTTCCGACTTTCCGATGATATATTAGTACTGAATGAAGTTGCTGTAGGGATCCGGAGTGTTTTGTTGGAGGAGAATAAAAAAGTAGTTCTTTAAAAATCGAATTGAGTTGAATGTTCGTAAGACAATATTTTTTGTTTGAAATTCTAATAGTTTGAAGAGTTGTACGTGTGAACCAAAGCATTCTCCATTCTGGGTTTTGTTTTAGTTCTCAATTTTTTTCTTTGATTACAAATCTCTGTTTATTTTCCAACCTGAAAGTTTTGTTTGTACTTTTTAACATATTGATAGAGTTTCTTCATCATCAGTTCAAGTTGCATTCGACGTTATGTCATTCTTTGCGTCATTTGATACTTTCGCCGGCGGACATTTACTGTAGCTGTGTCTAGAATGTTCCACACTGCAACTGAATTCCTTTGTCCTCTGGCCCTTCTTACTTCGTGATGATATTTAGAAAAGAAGTTAATAAAATCTCCTTTGCTTTGTTTTATCTGATGAAGGTTGTCGTAGAGTAGGAACTGTCACCTTACATTAGAATAAATGCGTTCGTTTCGTGAAATCGGGCATTTTGCAGTCCCGTTGCAGATAACCAAGTTCCACAAAGAATACCGTGTGGCTATCAGCAACTGAATCGTCTCATTTGCATGCGCCCGTGACCCGCTGGCCTGGCAACCTTCACATCAACTGCTTTTTCTATTTGTTCGTAGTTCCTACGATAGACGGTGTTCGTTTAGTTACGTCATCGAATTAAAAGGAGTGAACATTTTTTTGGTCCTTCTAGCCGGATGTCAGGATTTTCTTTATTTTATTTTATCTAACCCCTTATTAGATGTATGTCGCTGCTTCAGGCTTGCTATGCTAGATCAATTGGTTTTCATATCTGTTTGTTGTATACGGTGCTCGTTAAACTTCGTGATTCCGTGATTGAAGGAGTTAGGATACGGAGTTTAGAATTTTCGGCTTGAAAGACTAAAGTAAGTATTTGGTCCTTCGTGCCGGTTTGGAAAGGTGTAAGTTTTACGGCTCAAGTTCTTACTACAACTATTTCTGCAAAATAATTGCAAGTGCAACTCCGTTAGCGTCAACGATATTGACACCATAATTGCTACTTTTGGGCCAGCTAGCTAGATAATTAGGTATGCTGAATGGTTTTCTTAATTTTCCTAATGCATATATCGTACAGTATGGCTGACATTTATTTCTATCCTAACATGATTCATGCATGGGCTTCTATTTCGTTTACAATACCCTATAGCTAGCAGTCGCTGTATATTAAATTTTAAATATTTTGAAGAAAGCGTTAGCAGAGGTGGTCGTGGGAAAGCAATGGTGGTGATGAGCTCACCACTGGTGACGCCTATATTCATACAATTGTGCGACTCGCGGTGAAAAGCCCATTGAGGCTCTGACTACTCCTTCGGTGAAAAAGGCGTATGTCAAGAAAAAAATATCAATTATTTTACTGGCGATTTGACTATAGTGACCGGTAACAATACGACAATAGATTAAATACGCAGCTGGCTCGGCTCCTTGTCTGATTCTATTATTGGCTTCTTTTGTGCAATAGCAGCAATAGCTAGACCTAATTTGAGCCGGTTAGATTCTATCCTAGTATAATTACAAGCGCATTGTTTCGCAATATTGAAACGGTGGATAGCGCGTATTCGTGGCTAATGAGTTTATCTGTGAAAGTACTGTACAAGATTTTGAAAATAAGGAAGTTAGAACTATCGTTTGGAAAGCTGCTTATGATTGAATGCTGGCATTAATCATCTGCATGTATTCATGTCTGATCAATATATTTAGTCAGTGTGACATACCAGCGCTGATTGCGGCGTTTCTCTTAAAAACACGTTTCGATAATCATTGGTGAACTGTGGAACAAGGACAACGCATAAATTATCACGTCATCTAGATACGATGCAATCTCAAACATAACACCGACTGTTCGTTAGACTTTCGCGTGCTCGCTTGTTGCATAACCGCTTTCCACATGAGTGGCGATCGTGTCTTCTCACTCGCACCCTGGAGCTTCGGTCAACGACATCCAGAGATTCGCGGCCTAAGAAATGTTATCTGCAAAAAGTTGCTTTCCTTCCAGTTCCAGCTCGATGCCCCTTTTTGTTTGACTCGATGGTTTGGTTACCAAGTCAATTTTGATAAGCTACAATGATGCGGCAGTGATTTTATTGAGCAAGCATCGTAAAGTTTCGATCTATCTAACATATTATTGATTGCAAAGTTTGCATAAGACTCCAGGTGTTCAAATTGTTCTAGATTCAATTGAACTGGTACGGTAGTCTCTACCATAAATGCACAAAACAAACAGTTTTTTTAAGTAGTTACGTTTTGATTTATTGTCTTTCATGAGGAATCGTAAAAACAATATCAAAAACAGTTGCGTGCTGCGCTAAGCAACACAGCGTGTGCGCGTGCGCACACGTTGCGAATGTTGCGATGCGTTCACATACCTACCAGTTATCACTGTCAATTTGAATCACTTTTGGCTGTGATTGTAAATTATGATTTCCGCTTTTGTTATTGTTGCTGATATTGATACTGATACAATAAATTTTTATCAGGTTATAAATATTTATTTGAAGTCGAATGTGTATTGGGACATCTTTATCGCTGTTCAAAGTATTCAGGAATGTTAATTAAATTAAAAAAACATTACACAATTTCTAAATAGCGTAAAACGCGTAAAACTAAATCAGAACGCAATAAACGTCAGCGTTGCGCGGAACGGAACGCAAACGGAAGTGATGCAACGGAACGCGTTTCGGCGCGCATCTGTGTAAACATGGCGCGCTTTTCTGAATGGCGGTAATGGCGGCGGCGTTTCCCGCGCTCGCCGGCCGTCGACCCCGTGCGGTCAGCGCCCGGGGATACTCGAGTGAAAGTAATTCGCGAACGGCGAGCCGCGTGCGAGCGAGCCTCCGACTTGCATAGATTTGACATTAGAACTTTTTTAATTGTTGTTTATGGTTGCTTTTAAATTTTTATTTATTATTATGCATTTTATAATTGGTTGGGTACAGATACTTGCATTTTTAGACGAGTAAATAGAAAAATTAAAAGGCCCGTTCGTTTAGAAAAGCTCTTATTAAATGTTAAAGTAAGTTTAGAGCAGATGCAACTTTGCAATAGAATTTCCATAAGATTAGTTTTCATCTCGCTGATGTATCTATGTAGGTAATTATTTTATTGCAGCGTGAAACTTCATCGTTCTTCTTCGGTTACATTGATGGAGTAGATAGGTACTTTCATTTTATTTTTAAATTATTTTGTCAAGCATTTTTTAAATTAGAATTATAACTGAAGATTTGATCTGACATACTTACCTAAGTGCATTTAACATGTATAAATCGGAAATAATTATATATGGTCCTTCTTGCAGTTCTGACTGAAGAGATTTGCAGGTATATTTTATGGCGATTTTTTTTTTGTAAGTACTCTATATTGTCTATGATTTATATTTAATTTTGAAGTTCGAAGGACCATGCTTACTTCGAATTTGTCTTTATATTATATAGGCAGAGCCTGCCTAGATGATCGCAAAATATATCAGCTACGATAGGTTTTCAGTGGAGATTCGAAGGTCCATGTCGACATAATCGCAGAGCACATATTATATTGTAATTTGATTTATGCCCATAGATCCAATCCATGTTTTAAAACTTATTTATTATTCGATCATCATCAAGTTTCTAACGAATCCGTTATGTTCTGCTTTTGGTTTCATTATTCCGTATCTTTAGATACGTTTATCGCGATGCACATACAAAGTGACGTGATTGTGTTATAAAAGATTCATGCTCACTTGCACCAAGACCAACTAATACTTACGAGAAATCTTAGGAATGTCGAAACGACAGCAGTTTTCTGTCAAAAGGACAAAACTGCAAGGAAAAGTTACATGTATGCATAAAAGTCAACTTAGTTAATTGGTTGGTGCAAGTGTGGATCAGTCTTTTATCTTGGCCTATTTAAAACTTTATGACACAAAATAACTTGCGACAGTGCGGTCAACTGGGTCTTTGACATTCGTTTCTAAATAATTAAGTGTAGATCACTGGTTTTTTTATGTTTTTTAGCTGTACTTTACATAGGTATACACTCGGAGACGATACCGGCTCAGAGATTTTCTGGGTTATAGTAGCTATACCTATACTCTCCATCAGGTCCGCGCGACAGACCGAGGCCAAGACAAATTTTCGCCTCGCCTCATTCCGCCTCTTTTGCCTCACCTGCTCCGCCAATGACAATTTCGAATGAGTTATGAACATGATTAGAGTGATTTAACATAACACCCAACAGTCACATACGTAGTCATGATCCCGCACTAGGATTCCCTGTGTCGTGGGAATCAGGAAGTACGAGTGCCATGGTACCATAACACCCAGACCAGGAACAAATATTTGCAGATCATATAAACGTTTGTCCTGCAGCAAGAATCGAACCCGGAACCTCTCGTATCTCAGCCGGCTACTCACTCACCGCGCCACAGAGGTCGAAATTTGGTCTAAGCAAGAGCCTTGTTCAAGACATGATTTGGTCAACAAACAGTCTAATTAGTATGCCATAAGCTATATATTCGTCTAATTTAACTAATTAGACAAAACCTCTATAGGAAAAAATCCAAGGTGTAAAATACTGGGGGCAGGTGAGCGTCAGGTGTAGATACCGGTAACTTAGCATTTCTAAACTGAGCAGGTGCTTGAGTTGGTGTGATTGAATGTGGAATGAAAATAAAAAAAAAGTGGTATTACCGTCCCACTTTGAGACAGCTTATAGTTCAAGTGTGTTTAATGCTAGCTGTCTTGAATTGAAAAGATGCTGAAGATTATGAAATTTAAATGACTGTGACAGGTTCTCACATGCAAGTGTGCAAGCTAAGAGTGAGCAAATGTCTGTGAATCGAAAAAACTTATAGTACGTTCACACACAAAGATCATTCATTCAACGACTCCAAAAATAAATACTGTAGGTACCTAATGTTATTACGTCTTTGAACGTCGCCTAGACAACAGTTCTCTGACAGACACAAATAAGATAAGAGTGTTTACCGATTTGCAGTGTTTTATCCAAGACGTGAAAAATTATGCTGCCTTAGGAACTCTATATTAATTTTACATCTAAGTTATTGACTTCTCTCCATTCGTTTAAGAGGCTCCAAAAGTTAATTCTCAAAGATTGAATACCTCCAAAACAAACTTGTACAGTATTTCTTAATTAATTTCTCCAAACTATCTCCAAGTGCAGTCTGCTCAGATCTCAGACAGCCTCAGCAATGTCATCGCAGGGCGATGTCCCTCATTATCGCAGTTCGTTCACTGTCAAACAGTCAGCTGGAGGCATGTTATTGACACTACTACGTAAGGGGCATTCTTGTTATGTGTATCTATCGTAGCGCATAAAACACACAGAAATCCGAAATAAAACTAAATTTATAGATGCTCTAGAACATGCACTAAAACTAAAATGGCAGTGGGCAGGACACACGGCAAGAATGAATAAAGGAAAGTGGGGCAATAAAGTAACCATCTGGAAAGGACCGATAGGGACAAGAAGAGTAGGTAGACCACTTGCTCGATGAAATACCCCAAACTGGGCAGAACAAGCAGAAGACCGCGAGCAATGGAAGGAGCTGGAGGAGGCCTTTACCCGTGAGGGGTCCTAGTTATAATCTTCAATACAAAGGAAAAAATTTAAAACACATATCTAACTATGGAATAAATAGGCTTTTTATTTTATTTTTATTATCGTAGCGTATCGTCGTATATATCATAAAACTCTTCTATACTTTAAGTCCACGCACGCAAAAGAATAAGAATGGATCTACGACCAGTCTTGAAATTGAAACAGTTTTAAAGTCTGCGCTATTTTGTGTATAGCAACACCTTACTAAATTTATTTCCTGTCGGTTCCTATCAAATCAGTTGCTTACTTGAACAACTATTATGCGATGTGAAACGAACTTCTGGCACACTATCCAAATTAGCCATGTGGCCTTAATAATTTGATAGAACTTCAGTCCTCAACATTCTACAGGTTCCTATTTAAAGATGAATCTGTGATCTGGGGTGCGATTTTTGAATGTCACCGAATGACTTAATATCATCAAAAAGGCCGCAAATCAACGTTTTTCAAGAAATTTACTGAAGGAGGCACTTGTATTAATATCATAGGTATAAGAATTTTAGTCATCAATGAGTTTCAATATATAGAAATTTGGAAATCGGGGATTAACGACAATTTTACTGACGTTTTGTCACTCTATGACATAAAAAAATCGCACCCCTGTGGAATGGTGGAATCCATTAAGAAAATATTGACATGGACCTGAACGATCTTGCAAACATGGATTAACTATGTGGCTAGTTTAAGTTGTTTGAACTTTAGAGAGTAGAGTTGATTCCTATTCATTGTAATGTCGCGCATGTGTGCAATTGAAACACCGGGGCAGATTTCCGAGTATAATGGCAGCACAGTGCGATATTTTAACAGGTGTATTAACTGTGCCGAGCTGATAACTTGGGTGCGTTGACACTGTCTTTGTTATCGTGCCACGTCAAAATTAAAAATAAGTTTATGAACTATGATAGCTTGTCTTGTCTAATGGTCATAGAAGCTGTTTAAACAATTATACCTACATAAACATTGACATTCTTTTTTCGCCTATTAACTATGGTGTTTGGTGTAAAGGTTGTTTTAATGTGTTTGTCTGTAAATATGTTTCTCCAAAAAGCCGTTGGCAATGTGGTTTTTTTTTGCAATAGTTTTTTACATTGGTTTCATCTTCGCGTAGCACAAGGAAGCGCTGCACACAGATTTAAATGGAAATATATCAAATGCACTTCAGAGCAGGTTTATAAAAAAATAATCGCCACTAGGGAGCGCTGCTATACAAATGTGAAAGGAATCTTCGATATGTGACCATTATATACTTTTGTGAAAGAAACTAAAGCTGTCTCAAATGTTTTCAGAAAACGGTGTACGTACCCTATTCTCTTGTTAGGTTCTATAAAATCGAATCCATTTACCTAATTACCTAATTAGCAAAAAGTAATACTTAATAGTAGCATTTTGCTGAGCTTAAGGCCCTTTCACCACCGTCTTTTGCAGTCCGTCGGTTGCTACCGTTTCCCACAAACTTACAGAGCTTACTTGGCATGCGACAGACGTGACCAGTCTACGACCAGATAAACAAATAAATGGATTTGTTTAATTCATTGGATACCTATAATTGACCTTTAGATAAGATCATAAAATCATAATAGCGAGTGTTGATACGCTATAAGTATTATCGCATGCCTTTTCTTGCCTGACAACGCTTCTACGTTTTGACAAGTAACTGGCACACGGACGCATAGTGTAGTGTAACACGATTTTTATATAGAAAATGAGGTTCACAGAGTGTACGCTAGGGGCGCTCATCAGTGTCTCAGTACAAAACTGCACACTACACCAGACGTCCGTGTCAATTGTTTGCAAAATATTTAGAATCAACTCTCTGTTACGCACTTTGGTTGATTACCTACATTATTATCTAGGCTATTTATTTTCCTTCTAACGCACAATACATGTGCGAAAATAAACGCACTTGTTTTGTATAAATTTACTATTTCAATGGCTTATACGGGTTTAGTTTCTTAGATCTTTGTGCGAGAAACGACTAGCCCTTTACACCTACTGTTTTTTTACTGGCTCTATTCTTGGCCACAATACTTTAGGGTGTCCAAAAAAGTGCCAGTCTCAGTAAAACCATTAAGTAAGAACTTTTTGTTTCAGTACCAGTTCCAGTGAGGAGAGAGAGGCGGGCCAAGAATCTTATAACGCGCATCGAGAATATGGATGGACCGTTGGGTGTTCTCAGAGACTGCGTCGATCAGCGACTAAGAGTCATGGTAATCTTAGGATAAGGTGACTTAAAAATTTAATGAAGATATTACGGAGTCGAATATCTTCATTTGACAGTCACTTTACGAAACGTCGTTTAGTGATGTCATCTGAGTAACGTGATTGATCTAATCATGATCATCATCACCAGCCTGTCCACTGCTGGACGAGGCCTCCCCAATTGAATACAATGGGGGGATTTACCATAATCACCGCACGCTTTGCAGGCGGATTGGTGATCGCAGTTTGATGTTAAGGACTCATGTGGATGCTGCTGCCCATCCCCTGGTGTAATCCACGTGTATGAAAACTACCTAGCTGTTATGTAGGGGAAGAGTTAACTAAAAACGCGAAGTGATTCTATTCTAGTGCCTCTGTTAAACCGCTTTCGTATTTATGTGCAACTTGCAAACTATCAAATATGATTCACGACATGACAGATAAATCAAGCTACTCATCATAGCACGTTCATATTAGGCCGGGAGACATGATGGGCCCTATAATGCATCCTTTGTGCTCGCTGGCAGGCCTCCAACTAGGAAGAGGGCTGCCGAAATAGCTCGCCCTTTCTAACATAATCGCTTTGCTGGAGCGTGACGCGAGGTTTTGCTATTTTGAACTGTTCAAAGACGTTGTAAATTGAGCTTTAGTTTGTTTTTTTTCGAAAAGAACAGAAAACAGCAGCTAATTTCGGCTGCTACAGAAAATGTCTGGAAATTTTATATTTTCCTTTTGTAAGAGCTTGCTATGACGCAGTGTCGTTACGCCATCGGCACCTTATGACGCGACGATTGAAAATTAACAATACCAACAAAGTTGTTACGAATGCGTTTTGGGATCTTGGATATTTTCAGAACTATTTTCCCTATGAACCTTACTACTAATCTGAATTTTTAGGTTACAGGCGAATGAACGCATGTGACCCAGTGTCTATTTTTAGTTTGTACACATTTGCATTCTTTGCGGTCATGTTATGGTAGTCTGTATAGTTGGTATGATACAACTACATGGTTTTTATGATATTTTAAAGGGAATTCCCCTTTGTTTTATTTGAATAAATGATGGATATGGCATGTGGCCCACCTGTTGTGAAGCGGTAACCCCAGCCCATTACAAATGCAATACCTCCTAGGTCACGCCCTTACGTTGATGTCACATCGTAAAGGTCTTCAACTAAATTTATAGTATTTAGTTGGAGACTTTTCTAAATACAATTCGTGGATTTGGCCTCAGACTACAACATTTTGATACTTCTTTTCAGCTTTTGCGTGGTCGGGTTTTAGTTTTTAAACTTTTACTTTTTACTTAAGAAGGGATAATGATCCTTTTCATTTAAATGAATAAAATACTTTAGATTTTTTTTACTTAAAACAAAAAAGGGCCTAGTGTCGAACCCTGTCATATCAACAATGAACGAATTGCCTGAGTCACCAGCGCCTAGGAAGAGCCTTGCAGAGTCATCGGCCGGTCGCGCCTTCTATAATTATGCAACACTATGCAAACCAAGATACTATTGGCATGGAGCTTATTGCTCTTATATATAATAAAAACAGTGAGAAATCGAAAACTAAGCAATGGGCATACCAAAAGCTGTGAAAACAGTAGCCACAACAGTCAACACGCGAACCATGAGTGTTATTTTGGTATGGTAAAGCAGAACCAAAATGGGCTGGCATCAAAGACTGCCAAAATAACCAACGAATTAAATACTTGAACAACTGTCCATCAAGAGTAGACTGTCTACTGTCTGCTACCAGCAAATGCTGCAGTCAAAAAAATCTTGAAAACTGGTTGTAGTGGGGAAAGTAAATAAAAAACACCTCGCGGACGATTGCCTAGCTGCTACTTACACTGGCCTCCTTGTCACCACTGTCATGAAATAAGCTAAAAAAAGAATATTCTGGCACGTCAACGACTCTACTAAGTCTTTCATGACAGGCACGACCTTCAGTAATGAAAAATAATCCATAGGTCATTTTAATTACCCGGTAATAGTCGACTCACCGAGACCACGGCTAAACACTGAAATAATCAGTTTATTATTGAACTTGACTCTTGAATATTGAAAGCTGTGAGAATAGTGACACAGTGGCTTGAGTCACTAGGAACAGCCTTGCAGCGACGCCGGCTAGTCGGCGACGTCACTATGCAAGTGATGCTATTATTGGCATAATATGAACTCGTTTTGATTGGAATAAATAGCAAATGAACTCTGAAATTGATGGCTTGTCCTTTTTAAATCGTTGGAAATCCACAAGAGAAATAAGGACAAGTTATACAGCTTGAGTCATCATTTCATCAAACACATTTTAGCGAAATAGCTTCTTTTGTTTCTCATAGTTGTAGTACTATTTTTTTGGTGCGGAACCTTAAAGGCCCGTGACTAATTACTAGTACAATTTGCTAGCTCAACCGCGAAGGATTCTTATCGAGGACGTGTTCAGGGCCACGAGGTACAAGCGTCTTATCTACTACAGCAGTGGTAGATACTTATTAAACTCAAATTTTCGGGTGCACGACAACGGAACAGATTTTTCTCTTTATGTATGTTTTGAACTGGGGAAGTACGTCGTCTTTTAACTTCGGGTTTTTTCGTAGTGGCCAGTATTGCAGTATCTTTACAAACTTAGTACCACCTTTCTCTGTTTCAAAATATTTAAGGGCAAGTCTTATCATCACAAATTGATGATAACAATACCCTGTTAGCCAATAAGAACAGCTTCAGATACGAAGACGCGCCGTATAAAAATTAATGTAATGAAACAAAACACCCTACTCAGCTACAAGGCCCCCATTCCCTAACTGAAAGTCACATAGTGACTAACGTTTGACAAGTAAAATTACCATCAATTGACAATTGCATGATCTGCAAATAATTGACATTATTTGCAGATCATGCAAACATTTGTCCCGCAGCGGGAATCGAACTCTATTACGTTTTAGCCGGCTATTCGCCCGCTGCACCACGGATGTCGTCATGAGTTGGATTTATAAATGTTTGATGATTCATTATAATCTACGAATAATTAATTGACTCAAGCGTGACTTTGCGGAAATCCATTCTCCAATATAAAATAGACGAACAAATATATAGTAACAATTCCGCTCCTCTCCAACGAAAACTCTGAAAGAATTCGACACGTGTTTCGCCTCTCAACGAAGCATCCTCAGGAAACAGTAGGCGGCTCACTGCGTGCTAGAATCTACGAATGTTTCGTGAATCTATCTATATGTTGCGCTTATGAAGTAGGTATCTTACATGCATAGTCTCAGTAGTTGTTCGTAGTTGTTACATATTCTACACAAAGGTATATAAAATCGTAACAAACAACGCCCTGGGGCGTTGCCTTGAATTATAATGGGTCGATTATTTCAAATATTGCTTTGTCGATTAAACACTCGTGTATTCATTGTAATTTAATTAGTTACGTAAAGTTGAATATTGTTTGTTTGCTTAGTCTTGACCTTACGCGTTTTTTTCTAAATTATATGTATCGATTTTCTTGAGTTTCTAACTTCAGGTTATTATTTTTTCATTTGTAGCACCGAAATCTTCTAACTACAATGCCATTGTGCTACGTTTTTTGCTTCCAAAGTTGGTTTTTGGTGAATACCACGTTTCACGTTTTCTCGTTACAATTTCTAAATATTCGGTTTCTTTCCACTCTTTTAAGTAGGTTATGGAAGCATGTAACTCGCCGCTGCAGCTTATAAGTAACATCAGAAAAAAAACCGTACTTCCCTGCATCAATAACAACCGTCGTAGATATGTTTGTTGTGTTTTATCTTCTAAGAAATGCTTGTCATATAATTTGGGCGGTTGTGTGCAGGCTCCGGGTATGAAGGCCGTACTACGACCTACGAGCGCCGTAGCAGCGCGCTACGCGCACGCCTCTTGTACGTGCAACAACCGTCAGCACACAAAGACACTGTCATCTATCTAATTCGATTATGTGGGTCCGGAAAATTGCTCTACATTGAATAATAATAATAATAATATATTTATTTCAGGCTACATGGGAAATGCACAATAAATTATACCTAAACAATAAGCCCATAGAAATATATACCTTATAGACTAACATACATACTTTATACCTAAAAACTATAATTTTACATATTTTAGAACACAAACACAAGCTTTCATGGGGCCCATGGTCAAGAAACCACAATATGGGCTCTGGTCCAGTGCTCCATGAAAACGCAGTCTGTGACCAGCCTCGCCGCAATAAGTTGTAGGTAGTTAATAACTAACTTAATATTAAATAATGTTGACCATGTACATGTTTCACAACTATTAATAATTTTAATTTCGCTAACGTAGACCTTTCAAAGATACCCAACTTGACTTTACTTTTTCCAACCCCCTCTTGGACGCTATAAGTATTTGATGAAAATAATAATATTGGAACAAACGGGCTTTACGATTGTTTCTCAAGTCGATAATAACAATGGTAAGTAGTTGCTGAGAACCGAGACAGCGAAGTCTCACGATAAGGGTTTCCTTCTTACCTTGTAACGAAACTAAATTTGTTTTTTTAAATAAGTTATAGTCTAAAACGTGTGCGACTGCATTTTAAATGTAAAAAAATGCATATGATTCATCTTAATTTAATAAATTGAACTTAAATCATCTTACTTATTCGTTGTTGTTGTTCCGTGTTCAAGGTGAGTATCGTTTTCCCCACGGCTGGTTTACTCTGTGTATTTTAATTTTCCATATTAATGCCTATTTTATTTAAGTAAAATTCAAAAATAACTAAAAAAGTATTTAAATAAATGATAATTTTGCGTTAATCATCTAAATGTCAAGGGCACACTAGTAAAATTCTCATAATGATGTTGTTTGATTGTCATGTTGCGTAATATAATATCTAAATGGAAGGTTTTTTTGCGGCCTTATCGCTTAGCTCGTTAAGTATCGAGTATTGTACGGTTTAATACGCACATTTTGCATATCTTCCGTTTAAATAGTTTTTAAGAAAAAAATAGACATTATTGTAGTCTCTCTACCTTTCGTTGGGGACTTTATCGTCAGTCATCGTAGTGTGCGCGCGCATGTGTGCGCACAGGCTCGCAAGGACGAATCGAGCACCTACTATCATCCATTTATCCTTGCCTTGGGATAGGTTGGAAAAGGTTTCCGTTCTCATCTAAAACATAATTTTAGTTTTTTTGCTATCTCTACCATTCGTTTGGGACCTTGTTATAATCATGGCCGGTATAGTAGTGTGCGTATGTGTGTAGACGTGCTCGCTGCGTGCGCGCAAGGGCTCGCTAGGACGAATCGAACACGACACTTCCTACTATTCACTTATCTATTTGTCTATGGTTTGGTGGTTTGCCTTGGCGGCGCCGAAAATGTACCTTAATTGATCGCTAGTTAACAGTGTTTTTCAGTGTTCAGGCACACTGTCCACTGTAGCGTCGCGTGTCGCAGCATAGATGAATAGTTCCTGGCTGTTATAATTTAACAAAACGCATAGTAGCGATCGTAATCTTTGTATATATAATGGACGCGTAATGTCATCCATCTAAAGCACGTGGAGTATGAAACTGTTTTTAAAAATTGCCATTACATCAGAAACTAGCACATTACGCTTCCCGTATGCCTGTGGTTACAGGATCTATTAGAGTTGCAGCATTTGTCGGCTGGAGATGCAATATAAGGTTCATGACGTAATGCCAGCTGTCTTATCACGTAATATCAGTCGTGCCAGTACTTATATGAAAGCTGCAACCAGCCGTACAGCACGCGTTAAACGCGACAGGGCAGCGACGCTTACCTACTATTACAGCTATTACGTGCTTCAGTGGACATCGAGCCTTATGAATAGGTCATATTAAAATGTGTATGTTGTTCTTGTTAGAACTTTCGGCTTATTTTGTACATGATCAGGTTTTTGACAGCCTACTATGGAGCGGTAAATCAAGGTCCTGTTTGGTTTTGAGATTAATGGGACTTTGCATAAATTTGAGATAAAGTTTAGACAAGTTTGATACAGTATTAGGTCAAGTTTTCATTTCAACAACAGGTTTTAGATTTAAATAAATGCAGCAGGGAGTATTCATAGCTCAGAAGTATAGGGTATAAGATTTTCCGTATTTGTATGTTTGACAAAAAATTGTGAGAATTCAGATATTGCCGCAGCCAAGTTATTCACAATTTTAAAATAAAAATAGTCTCAAAGAAGGTTGACTGTGTGCTTTATCAGAATCCAAAAACACAGTTTTTGTAGACTAGAGTCCTCTGCACGATATTTTCGATACCAAACCCTGTTACTTGATATACAAGATAGTATTCACGGTAGAGCCTAGTAGTTCCCTCCACGCTCTTGTACTCTCAACTTTTTGTACATTTTTTATGTAGACTACTCAGACGAGCGGCTCACCCCGAATTGTGGCCGCAAGGCCGTCTACATTCGAACACAAACCTCCGTGTACGGTGGCACCTTAATGACACTTTGTCTCTGTCAATTTTGAAGCTTTATAAAGTAACATCTCGAGAACATATTCTTTGTACTAGTAGTTATGAAGGGAGTAGAGAGAAGCGACCATCGATCGACATGTGTTTTGTTAGTAGTAGAACTTTTTGTGAAAGAGTTCGTCCGGGGAAGTACTACCACTGTACCTATTTCTGCCGCCAAGCAGTAGTGCTCACATTGCTGTGTTTCGGTTTGAAGGGTACGGGTGCCAATGAAATTACAGGCACATGAAACTTTTCATCTTTATATCTCAGGGTCGGCAGCGCGCGTGTGATGCCTCTGGTGTTGCAGGCGTCCATAGGCTACGGTAACTACTTGCCATCAGATGGGCCGTATGCTTGATTGCTTGCCAAGTAGTATAAAAAAAAACATGTATCATCACCATCTACAATAACCATCATATGTTATGTTATGGTGCTAAGTACTTAGGTTGCTGCCTTAGTCGTATATTACGACATCCACGGGAGTAGACGGAGGAGTCTACTCTTAGGTCGGGCACATGCCAAAGGATTGTAGCTTTGTAACTTTTGAAGCTATCATGGTTATTAACATAATTATTACTTATTAGGGGTGTTCGTAATAAAAAAGTGAGAAAGAGGGTAGATCGTTACGGCTACCAATAACAATACAAATCTACTCGCAAAGACTTCAGTTTACCCGTGATCATGGCGCATGAAACTGTGCCGAAATATCGGGAATCAATAATGCTCAAAAATCATGGTAAATATCCCGTTTCTAGTGATAATTATGATTGTAGCTTTGTACGCTTGGGCAGATTTATTCTGGCATCTCCATAAAAGGCTAGTCAATGACAATGCCGATGACTTTTTTTGGTTTGAAAGAGTATCATGAAATTTTGGTCTCAAATCAATACAAAAGTAGCTATAGCTACTAAGAGATTATATATCTATAGTGAATCTCCTATATGCCGCCTATCAGCCCACGTGACGTGACGCTTGTGGGCGTCCAACAATATTATAATCTGATGAAAAAGGAGGATGTTGGTGACCAATCTTGTACTTACATCTCAACAGCTCGGGCGCTGTCAGACAGTTGGCACGCTCATATTTGTCGCGCCATACCTGAAACATTTAATATTCCATCAAGACATAATAAAACAAAAATCTCCGTCGCGTCTGTCTCTTCATCATCAGTTAGTTCCCACTGCTGGGACACTACATTAGCGAGCGAGAGTACCTTTCTGAATATGTTGGCTAATTGAAATAACTACTTAATGTATTTTGTTTCGGTTTTCGCTAATATGATAGATAGTATTCAGAGGAAGGTGTAGGTGAGTTAGCTCGTGAGAAGCCGGGGTCGGTAGCTAGTCGATTTATAAATAAACTTACAACAAAGATGCGTAGCGTGTTAAGAACTCGGATCTAAACAAGCCGTCATTATCACATAAATATCGACAAGGTCGTCTAGAATAACAATAATGCGATTTCAATAATGATACACAACGTGCGGTACAGAAGAAAGTTAGTAGGTATGTACTAGGTACATTACAGAATTCCAGATTAAAGTTTATTTTTGACGACGCTAAAGCAGTACGTATGAATCTTTTACACATACATACGCGAGTGATATTGGGACTTACTGTCAGCACCTGACCAAGCTTGGCTTACCAATCACAGTATACGATCAAAGAAGGTAGGATTTTTTTTTAATTAGACCTGCTTGCATCTTGCTTGTATTGAATCTACATTCAGCGCGATAAAGCACATTTTACATTGGTAGCCGATTTAAAGTGAGACAGACCTGGCGAAGGTATGATGCATCTGGCCTCGCGGGCAAACAGATAGATAGCGCTAGACAAAGACGGTGCGAGGTCATGAGCGTAGCCTTGCGCGGGTGCGCGCACGCTTCCGCCTGTCGACGCGCACGCGAGGCGCGAGCTCACTACATGCCCGGCCGCCGAGTGGTAATGACGTTCCTGGTATTTTGCGATTGTAAAATCGAAGAAAATAGATATCGATCTGAATTTTAAATGAACTGCTATAGAAAGCATGTAGAATAGTTTTAGAGGAGGAAAATGTTTTTTACAAAAAAATATCTTTAATGTAAATACATTATAACCACAAACAGCTCTAAGGTAATAATTGACAGGCAATAAACCCTTATGAAACAACAAGTACCCACATAACTGAGGAAAACATAAATGTAGCTTCCTTGTAAATAAAAGCTATTATGGCGATGATACGAGCTTACAAATGGCTCATACATAATCATTTGTTTCAATCTGCCTACGCAACTGCGTAATTGTAAAGTAAGATCTCGTGTTAAAATCTAATTCTGACAGAGTATCGCCACTAAATTACTCGCAAGTGTCATGAAACATCGCGAACAACACCAAGAATGACACATTCTTGGTCTGGTTAAGGAATTCTGGCTGCAATTTTCGGTTGAGTGTTTTACTGTGACAAATGTAGTGAAGCCCAGTTGCAATTTGCAACATTTTTATTAGCAGTTCTAGTTGTTGTAACCTCATTTATTGGTAATCAACAGAGTTTTCTTAAAATCTAGGCTGAAAAAATATGTGTAACAAACATATGGCCAGTAATAGATTACCCCAATTTGTAACTAATGTAGTTAAATTGTTGAGATAAGGAAGAGAAAACCAAAAGCATGTGTTAACTTAAACACTCGTTTAAGAGTCACTCAGCATTTAAGAACAGATTCATCTGCCAGTTTTTCATTCGTTACCCACATTAAATCTTGCTATCACTGATCTAAAATCCAAAGCCTCTAACACAAAGATAATTTTATGAGGTAAATCTTTCAAACCACTTTGGTGATGATTTTCCGTCGGGGCTGAGTTACAACATCGAAGCTCGTGTTAGCCAGTTGCCACATCGATGATGGTAACGATAGGACAAAGAACGTTTACAGTTAATAAATGAATGCGGTTTCACTTGCATTTCTTGAGGCTTTGACATTTGTGGTAGCTAGCAAAGGAGAAGAATTACTTGTTTGTATGTTGTGAGTATGAAGTAAGGCGTACCTACTTATAGATTTTCCCAGTCCAAAAACGTACGTGTTCTCAAACGGTGAAAGAAATTTTGGGGAGAAAACTGCATGAGCCATGAGCGCATGTCCTAGAACCAAAAACTCGACACAACTGACATGTGCATAAAAGGCACATTGAATACTTTCGTCACACTGGTTCTTTTAACATTGGTCTCTAGGCCCTTTTGAGGGAGACCTGCAGCAGGTATTTGCAGGTCTGCAGGTTAAGCAGGTCTCTGACCTGAAGTGACCACGAAAGAACCGTGATACAAAGTAAGTAGCAGTAGTTTCTCCTCTCATATCACTGTTACTTTCATGGATTCGCTAACTGTGGCCTGTTTCTCGATAGGTTACGCGTGTTTTCCCTTCACAAAATAACTAAATAACATCTGTTTCCATAGCAACACACTCGTTTGTAGCTTCGAGAAATAGGTCCCTGGTTTGGCTCTTTTTGAAGTTATTTCTACAAATGCTCGCAATAAGAGCCACATAAGTCATACAAGTGATGGCTATGGTTTGTAAGTTACAAGATTTTTTTACACACCTTACATAAACTCGTGTAAAACTTATATTGAATCTATTGCTGTAGATATATGTTGTTTTAATCGTGTTGTTGTCAAGAGGTTTGCTATCGGTATTGTTTACATTCGATTCGCGACTCAAAGATTGAATCATACAAATAATGCGTAGTATTTTGGCAGCGCCTAATCTTGAGATAATAATAGATGTTGTTGCAATTTCAATACTCAATCGGAGTTATGACAATTATTTTGTAACATTAAGAACTAGTGAAACACCCGCGTCTTCGTTCGCGGATGTTTTTCCGTGTAAGAGGTTAATTTTGGAAATTTCTGAGTCCATAAAAGGAGTGTACGTTCCAAATTTCAGGTCTCTAGGACTTACCGTTTAGGCTGTGCGTTGATAGTTAGTGAGTATAGTCAGTCAGGAGGTCTGCTCTTGTTCTATACATCCGCAGTTGCGGCTCCGAACGAAGAACGACCGCAAAACGTAACTTGTATTTACTCTTAGTTTTTTACTTTCGGATCGGCCGCTTTCGTGCGGCGACCAGATACGAGAGAGATGCGCGACACGCTCGAGCTGTCAAACAACGAACTTCGTGCCGAAGTTTCCGTTTTCGCTTGATTAGAGTATAAATCGCACGAAACGAAACACGAAATTTCGTAGTTCGGTGTATTAGAGTAGACCTCCCAGTATCAGAGTAGTCACGCAACGATAATTACGAAATTTAAATATACTTATTGATAATCTGTGATATAATATCATAGTTTTCTTTGGCACGGAGAGAAGGAAATGAAAAGATGTCATCAATTTTCCTATTGCATTGCAGTTTATCAATAAATCATAACGTTTCAGGGTCAAACTACACGCACGCTTCAGCATTGCGCCCATATCAAGGTGGAAGACATAATATAAATCCCTGACATTTCACGAGCTCAGAAATATGACAGTGAAAGACGATTTAAGGTATTGCTTCTATCTTGTTGTCAATGGCCGTAGAATAATTTACAAGCATTTAAACATAGCATGGTCGACGCTACCTACCTACAAGGTAGAACCAAGAGCTTAAATGGTCACTGTCGTATTTAAAAGCTTATGAAATGTCAGGTATTTGTAATGTCTTTCAGTTGGCCTCGTGTGATGATGCAGCTTCGCCGCCATCCACGTTAAGCTACATATATAAGTTTCCTTCAGCACTAAGTGGCTGTCATCCGTACATAAAGAGCGTGATTATTGGATTATTGGGGATGCGATCGCACTCTTGCAGCTGATGACTATTCCATACTATTCCAAAACACGAGTATGAGCACTGTGCTCTGAGAGGCTCACTGAATGTCCAAAACACAGACAGTAGTAGTACATATGGGCGCGATGCTGAAGCATACGATGTAGCTTGACTCTTATTTTTATTGGATATCAAAGTGGTTGGTTTTATTCCAAAGTGCACCCGCTTTGGAGAAGTTTACTTTAATTGAGTGAGGTCATTGTGAGCTTCCGTGATTTCTTGAGTCAAAGTTCAAAGTTTGCATTGTCATTGTGTGTTGTGTGGTTTACCTTCTGGTAACTTATTTTCGACTCAAGGTTCTTATGCCTACCAAGCATTCTTATAAATTTATCAAGGTGATACAGTCTTTGACCGGGGTGCGCCAAGTGGGAATATCACATCTATACTCATAGTGCCGTGGTGTTGCCGGCTTAGGAATAGACCCCTCCTACAGCTCCCGTGGATGTAGTTTAACGACCTCTGCGGCGCGGCGGGCGAAGGTTCGCCTGCGACGCAGGAGGTTGCGGGTTCGATTCCCGCCTCGGAACAAATATTTGTACAATCTGCAGATATTTGTTCAGGGTGTTCTGGGTATTTTTCTATGTATAATAAAAAATATCTATCTATGTAATGTATATCAGTTATCTAGTACCCATAACACAAGCTCTGCTTAGCTTGGGGCTAGATAATGTTGTGAGAAATGTCCAGCATTTATTTATTTATAGTAAAAGCCTTACTAAGGGGACGGGCAGCAGCATCCATCTGAGTCTTTCCCAACTGCGATCACCAATCCACCTGCCAAGCGTGGTGATTATGGCAAATCCCCATTGTATTCAATGGGAGAGGCCTCGTCCTGGACGTAAACAGGCTGGTGATGATGATGGTGATGATGACTCATAGTCATTTATTTCACCGAAACTTACAGTACAAGTATTGAGAAGATATCTAGAAGAAGTATTGAGTTTGTGAGATCTTTCTCCACATGTCATGAGATGTGATCAGTTGGCTCAACTATTACTAGATGTGAAGTCGGCTGTGTATGAATAATCTGTGAGTTATTATTATATAAGTAATTCCAAGTAGAATGCAGATCAGATATCTAATCTACTAGTGTCTTTTTCGGGCTAAGAAACCGACACCGATTTCCAAATTCCTTTATACCTGAACCTCATTGATGACTAAAATTCTTATAGCTATGATATCAATACAAGTGCCTCTTCCAGTACATCTCCTGAAAAACGGTGATTTGCGATCTTTTTAACCGACTTCCCAAAAAAGGAGGAGGTTTTCAATTCGGTTGTAAGTATTTTTTTTATTGTTTTTTTTTTCTTTCTTTTAATTCTTTTTTTATTTGAATAGATATACTTCCAGATTGGTCCCATTTTTTCAGAATCCAGTTCTGATGATGGAATCCATGAGGAATTGAGGGAACTCCTCAAATATTGTAGGCATACATATGGCGATTTTGATATTTTCAGCAACAAACCAAGCATTTGCATTCAAAAAGTATCATAATCCTTTCACCACTATGGTTCTTTCATAATTTTTTTTCATTCTAATGTTTAGTCGAATACAATGGCGGAAGTCGGTTTTTTAAATGAAAAGTTATTGATGATATCTAGTCACTTAGTGACATTAAAAAATCGCATCCCAGAGTGGAGGTTTGGTGATCACGGTGATGACGTGATGTGTGTACCGTTTAGAAACGAATCGGGAGTTAAGTGGATATGTGACGTCATGTGAACTCAAGATCTACCCCTATCTTATCAACCAATCAGATTTTTGGTATATCAGTAACTTACTCAATCACAGCAGTGTTTAGATTACGCAAATGTCGTCGGTCGTCACAATTATGCGGCTGTCTCGGTGCTGTGGGACGACCTCCGTTCACGGCCAGGCCCCGCGTCGCTTCCTGCTTGCATTGCCCCGTGTCTGATAGTGCAGTGTTGTTATTTAGATAATGCAAGCGCTGATAGAGACGCGACGATATTGTTTTGATATCTTTTACTTGTGTACTATTGGAATGCTCGCGATTATGTCTGTGCTGAGTCAATACCTTGCTGCACCCTGTATATACCTCTAGACTTAAAAGGAATGTATCGTATAAATTTTTAGATATCTAGGACTTACGGCTGTGCGATAATAGTCAGTCAGTCTATTTTACTAAATTATACTATATTATATCATTCATTTTGTAAAAAGGGAAATTTTCACGTGCCTATGTTTTTAGAGGCACCAACAGGCCCTCGATTAGGGTCGAAACCTGTTGGTGCCTCTCCTCCACCAACATATCGGTACGTAAAAACTTCCAATCAGTCAGTCAGTGGGTCATGCAATGATTTTTTAACATTGATGACATAAATTTAGACTCTATACTATCTAGATACTTATCCCACAATTTTTCTGCGACCCATTTACATTATCCCATTTTTGCACTATAATGCATGCGCTGATAGAGATCTAGAGACCTTCATTATCACTACCATCAGACGATAGGCGTCCATTGATGGACATAGACCTCCCCCATAGAATATAATGGGGGGATTTGCCCGGGGGCGGTATTGGTCGCAGTATTTGGTGTTGGATATCCCCATCTACTGGTGTAATCTCTTAGTCGGCTTTTACAATATCCACGCTAGGAGACCGGAGTGGTCTTTTCTTAGGCCGGATACAACACAAAATATTATATTTATTAAAATTTTAACCCGTTATTTATCAGTTTACGTGATTTAAATCGTGCGTATATTTACTTCCTTTATTGCCGAAACAATGTTTCGATATGCGCTTAATGCTCTACAATCATACTTAATAACATAAATACGTTTTCATTTTCTTCCTCATTCCTTGAGCTAGTTTTCTCGTAAGTTTCATCGCACGTCTACGGGTTCACACCGAAAACCTTTGTTGAACTCTACTTTTTTAAAGCATTTTGTAGGTAAACCAAAAGACCAACCAACTATCTAAAATCACCGATTTATTCTTCTTGTTCCACCAACTTCTAAGATATTATATCCACCGTCTTGCATACAAAGGAGTCCCAGAAACATATAGAACCTATAATTTATTTGCAGTTGATTAAGTTACGTGAGTAAAACCGCGCGCATAAACTTGTTTATTTTTAAAATGCATGCAGTTATGTTGTTGCTTTCGACAAGGACATCCGGAAGTGGTTTCATTGCTTGCGTGAATACCAAACTCGATTTTTGGCGGATTATTCTTAAAAATGCATGTTCAAGGCTTTTAGTTTCCTTATATCAAGATTATTATTATTGAGATGCAAGAGGTTGCGGGTTCGATTCTGCGGGACAAATGTTTGTATGATCTGCAAATATTTGTTCCGGGTCTGGGTGTTATGGTACCATGGTAGTCGTAGTTCCTGATACCCACGACACAGGGAATCCTAGTGTGGGATCAAGACTATGTATGTGAATGTTGAGTGTTATGTTATGTCATATGTAATACGAGTTGAAAAAATTTACTGCAGGGAATGGCTCAAGTTGTGTATACATACATATAGTATTGTTTGGGTTAATCCATCTAGTTATACTACTTTTACAAGCTTATACATAACTTACCTTCTTTGTTTGTGTCGTTAAAATATTCCGAGACGATTTTGACTCAGTTCTATTATCAAATTGAGCTGAAATTTTTCAAACCTATCTAATTTCGATGACAATACAATATTATGATTTGTGGAGACAGACGGTGGGAACGGATTGCTTGATAGGTAATATAGTAGAGTGGACTTTATCTAAAGCATATAATTAAGTATCGAATACTTATATAGGTACTTGACTGATGTATATATACATAATCTGTATAATGTTATCCATATAAAACATCCACACCTATTTAACTAAACAAACATAACCTTGGCCTCCACTTGTTTTTACTCAATATTATCATCAATATACATAAAACTGTTGCGTGCCTGACTGACTGGCTCACTGGCTAACTATTAATGCACAGCCTAAACCGTAAGTCCTAGAGACCTGAAATTTAAAGGGTACATTCCTTTTTTGGTCCTTAACGCGCACTAAGAAAGGAATTTCCGAAATTTCCCCCTCAAGGGGGTGATGAAGTTTGTATGGAAAAATCTCCTTGTAGACGAATTCGCGCGCATTCCACTAGTTCACAAATATTTCCTAAATATTCGCATCGTTGATTTGAAACAAAAATATACAGATACCGGTATTATTATTAAATCATCAGCCTTCATCTTATCTAACGCGACCGCCAAGCGCCGTCAATGTCATCATCCAAGTACACTCACGGAAAAAAATTCCATTGCTTCTTAAACAATAATACGGTCTACCTCGACCTTTACCCAATGACTTAGGGCCGAGACCTTGCTACTGATTTACTTATCACTTTATCACTTGTTGGTTTTTATTTATCGGATAATAGGGCTGGAATGCCCTTGCCAGCAATCAACGCAAGGTTGGCTTGATTCCGGTTCAGTTTTTCGTCTGTCGAACTTTTCCGGTATAGTTTTTCGGTTACTTTATGCTCGGATGGCGGTTCCGGCTTGTTGCCCTTCCTTGATTGAATGCAATTATGCAGTTATCCGGCGACAAAGTAGCTGCGGAGAATATTTGGTGCGGTAACCTTCAAAAACATCGAAATAAATTGGTTTGCCATTTTCCAGACAAACACACGCATGTGTGAATGCTGAAATTCTTAAAGCTTAGACTTTTCTGTGTTTGTGTGACAAAAGCTACTGGCATGCCAAATTGCATTACTACTAGAAGTACTTTAAGGTTCAGATAAATAGAACGTACTTCACGGTGACTAAGTCCAAGTCTTACTTTGAAAGCGTCCCTGTCTCTCTCTAATACGCGTGTTTTAACATTTGTGTGACAGTGAACTTGTAGTTGTTAGTAGTAGAACTTCTTGTGAAAGAGTTCGTCCGGGGAAGTACTACCACCGTACCTATTTCTGCCGCCAAGCAGTAGTGCTCGCATTGCTGTGTTTCGGTTTGAAGGGTACGGGTGCCGGTGAAATTACAGGCACATGAGACTATTCATCTTTATGTCTCAGGGTCGGCAGCACGCGTGTGATGCCTCTGGTGTTACAGGCGTTCATAGGCTACGGTAACTGCTTTCCATCTGGTGGGCCGTAAGCTTGTCTGCTTGCCAAGTAGCATAAAAAAAAAAATGACAGGAACAGGTCTAAGCATTAGTACGTTAAAGCTTGTACTAAGTAACGTCTATTTAATTCAGTTTTTTAATAAATTTTTGCTCTTATCTCAAAAACGACAAAGTTTAAAATATTTTTAAAATATGTTCAAACAAAGCTCTTTAATGTGATACGCCACGTGACCAGATTGTCTTACTTTTATTTGTTTTACCCTCCCTTGGACCCCAATATCTCAATAACCTCCTGGCCGATTTAGCTCATAACTTTACCTACGAATTGTACCAATACTGTCAACCCGCCTACCAAATTTCATGAAGATCGGATCAACGGTTCCAAAGTTATCCTCAGACAAACATAAAACACACATAAAAACGCCAAAGCTAATTTGCCCAAGTTGACTCGGAAAACTCGCTTCGCTCATTCAATAAAACTTGTTACCGATTCATCTTCCGAATAAGACAGCAAGAGTATTTTTTTAAATATTACCTTTCTCTTCATGTTATAAACTTTTATGTTTCTTTAGAAACTTTAAAAAGTGCTTTCATAAAAAAACAAGTAAAAAGAAAAAATAACATAACACCCAACAGTCAAATACGTAGTCCTGATCCCACACTATTCCCTGTGTCGCGGGTATCACGAGCTATGATTACCATAATACTAAGACTCGAAACAAATATTTGCAGATCATACAAACATTTGTCCCGCAGCGGGAAAACCCGCACCTCAGTCAGCTACATGCCCGCCGGGCCACAGGGGTTTTGAAGCATAAACATCCGGGAGCTGATACGATTACGAGTAAAATTTTATAGCTGCGTTGAAAATTGTATTGCAAATAGGTCGCTAAAGTGCAACCTCTGCAAAGATTTCAGACGTATTTCCACAGTTCCTTTGTTCTTTTGTGCCGAAGCACCTAGACCTAGAGGATCACGTGACATGGCATATTGCTTCAGTGCACAAAGCAATTCCTTTTATAAAGACTAACTACAGTTATTTGCTGTTATTGCGGCATATCGTAGACTAGATAGTGTTAAATTAAGGTCCATATTTATAAATCGATCATAACTCTGAGAACGATCTTGGGTGTGTTCCAATTTCAAAATTCCCATACAAAAATGTAATTTTTGGTATTCTCATGATCGTTCTCATAGTTGAGTTTAGTCTATTAATACGGGCCTAGGATTTGTGGTCTATTGCGGAAATGTCATTATGTTTTACAGAAATATTGTGAAGTTAAACAGCGAAAAGGATCAGAACCGAAGTAAGCCGATGTTGGCAAGCATCTCTCTCGTCCCCGATGTGCCATAGCAACAGTTGGTAGCTGTACTTTATTTCTTTCATTACGTTCAGGTTTTTTTTCGAAGGTCGAGAACATTAAAAGTGCGGAAATCACGGCCCCAGTTAATTAAAAAAAAAAATATGACTCAAACTTAACGAGTATTTTTGTGTAGGTTTATTTACTTACAAAATTCAAGTTGTATCTGAATCATCATCAAAAATACACAAACAACAGTTTTGTGTACCTACAGACCTTTACGCGAAGATCATTATGGAAAAAAAATCTTGATTGATCCCCGTCCGTAAAATAAATAAAAACACTTTACGAAAAATTACAACCTATATACCAATTTCATTCCTGCTACGAAGAAATATGTAGCATTTTGTAGCTCCCGTAGCACCTGCTACGAAGTTGTTGTGTAGATCACATTTGGACCGAAACAGACAAAAACACCTGAATGCCTTTATTTCAGAAATTCAAGTGACTGACGTATAGCATAAAGAGTAGTGGATTTAATTTATTGCTATGACAAATTCCGCGAGCATTCCCACTCGCATAACTGACCAAAATAATCTCTTTCATCTTAAACTTAAATTATGTCAAGTACAAACTTGCTCAATAAGTTTTTTTTATGAGGACTTCTCGCGCCCGCCCTTCCACGCTACGCACGTGTCTAGTGAACGGTTATTTAAACATTATGCTTTAAATTGCGAAGAAGTTATTTGAAACAACGTGATTGTGGTTATCTTATTGCCTTACTTTTAGATATTTTATCATATATACAGCGTCGTTACTTTACATTGGACCATCACTTCTATCTTCTTTCCAAATTACCAAGTTTGTAAGTCAAACAACCGCGTGTGTCAGATGACGAACAATGAATCCATAAGTGTTCCGTTTTTCCATTTGAATACAGAACACTAAAAAGAAACAATAGCAGCGGACAGGTGTCTATGACCGTTCGCCGAAATCGAGCGTGGCGGATGACGTATACAGACATCAGCCGTGTAAAAGCTCCTACACACTATGTTGTCGGGCATCCCGCGCTGGGATTGCCGGCTGATAGAAACACCTCTACAAGCTCATCTCCTTCATCATCACGTTAGAAGTTCACTGCTGGACATCGGCATCCTCCAATACAGTTCCACGACAAACTGTCTTGGTCCGCCTCCATCCACCGACTATTCTCTATCTCCAACAATTGTCGGTTGAACTTGCTAATTGTGAGAGCGATGTCTGTACTTCTTCAGATATCCTCGTTTCGTATTTTATCACGTAGTGAAAATCCAGCATAGCTGTCTCCATAGCCCGCTGCGAGACTTTGAGCTTCTGTATTAAGAAGCTCACAAAGAAAAGAGGAAACAGGAGTCCTCCGACTTCCGAGGCGCGGCGGGCGAGCCGGCTCAAACGCAAGAGTAGCGAATTTGATTCCCGCTGCGGGACAAATGTTTGCATGTTCTGCTAGTATTTGTTCCAGGTCGGTGTGGTACTTGTGGTACCATGGTACTCGTACCCCCTGATTTTCACTACACAGGGAATCCTATAGTGTTGGATCAAGACTATGCCTATATGACTGTTGGGTTTTATGTTATGTAACTGATCGATCGCTCGAAATTAAGAGTGCTGGTTCTAAAGCGGACGCCGGATTTAAATCATCGTGTAAGTCTACACGGGTGCATTACCCGAGTGCATTCACACCACGTGTGTGTGTGTGAGATGTATTCAAGTATTGTAATTTGAAGCATTGTTTTAGTAATAATATTTAAGCATCTGCAAGATAAATGCTGGAAAAAAAATTGAATAAATATTTAATTTTAAGGAAGTGTGGGTGAGGAACTGAGTTTTTTTGCGAATGTATTGTTGTTTAAGAATTATTGAATGTTATCCATGGAAGATTGGACACAAACGGGCAAAAAATTATTTAGAAAGAAGAAAATTACCCATAGCAACATTAGGAAGGCTAAATGATTCTGAATGCTGAATGATTTAAAATTCGAAAGTCTTGCATTTCTAAGATCAATGAGTAAGTATGTAGTACACGTCTATAAGTTTATGACATTCGTAGCTAAACTAATTATATTTATAAGTTACTATTAATTAAAACATGTGAGTTAGGTCTCCTGATTCTCGCAAAACATGTGTTCGCTATCTCAAGAAGTGTTGATGAGCTGTAATGTGCAAAAAACACAATAAAATATAAATTTCGCGCCACTTGCGAAACTTTCCACCTTAAAAGTTGCAAATATACAAGACAAACTCACGGAAACGGACATCGCCTATGCGAGACGGGATGATGACCATAATATGACTAATCAATTCTTGAATATAGAGGAGGGGAAAGAGAGGCCGTTATAAAAAAAAAAACAGAAAAGAGACTGACTCTTATTACAAAGTTATTTAAAATGTACAGCCAACTCTACATTTGCATGAGATCATAACCAACTGCAGCCAACCAAACAACTTTCATCCACAAGTCCACAACCTACTTGAACGTGTATCTGTATACTGTCCTGTCAATTCTATAAATATACCGTTTATTATCCAGTATTACTAGTAAGTTGTAACAGGTAACACGCGAGCAAATACTAATCACATTATCATACCTTCACCTTATCCAGGCCTATGCCACTTTCAATCGGTTTTCAATGTAATATGATTTCTGTCGCGCTTGATTTAGGTTCTAAGCTTGGATACGAGTAATTTGGGTTCCAAAAAACCAAAAGTAATAGCTGTCGCGCGTTAAAAATGTCCCGCCAAGCAGTAGTGCTCGCATTGCTGTGTTTCAATTTGAAGGGTACGGATGCCGGTGAAATTACAAGCACATGAGACTTTTCATCTTCATGACTCCAGGGTCAGCAGCGCGCGTGTGATGCCTCTGGTGTTGCAGGCGTCCATAGGCTACGGTAACTACTTTCGATGAGGTGGGCCGCATGATAGCTTGCTTACCAAGTAGTATAAAAAAAAGTTTTAAATTCAGTGACTTCGAAGTGATGCTATGTACCTCAATACTATAGTCTAACCTGTGCCTTCGCTACTGCGCTACGCTTCCGCATGCGCGTCACTTCACTTTCACTGCTAACCACCACCAATAGACATCAGCCACCGCTCTAAAACTACCTTTATTTGTATTTATATAGGGTGTAGATTCGTAATTGTTGATTGGGAGCATTTTTACGAACGTCGCTCGGTTGCAGTGTAAATTGGACTTAACTGCGTTTATGTAACGTCGGTTATGGCTCGCGCCTATGCAAGCGACGGCCTCGTCAAGGCCGCACGTGTACGACGCAAGTGTCTGTTTACTTTCTCTAGCGGTCAATGGTCACCGCATAGGGAGTTGATTTGTTTTTGGAGAGTGCTCAAGGTCGGACGTCAGTCCTATGAGTGACAGCGTGACGCGTCACCAGGCATGGGGAGCTTTTTACTCATCAAGAATGACGCGTAAGGCCGATCAAGATGTTGGAAAGACTCTGATTATTTTTTGCTACAGGATTACAAATATAATGGAAAATGTTGATGCAGATCTAGTGATTTCATGAACGATTCATTTCTTACAGGAAAGACTGTGAACACTTCATAAAATCAAAATAGTTTTCCTAATAATTATGTGACGGAAAATGAGAAACACTAACTATAACTAGTGTTTCGCCCCGAACTGAGGCTTCGCGAATCCACGCGATATTATGAGCATCATTTCTTAATCGACTAAAAAAACATTGAGATAAAATTGGTTTTTCATTTTATTGGGTACAAATGTCTAAATTATTCAATTTTGTACTTTTTTTTCTGTATGTGTACTTTGTCACAAAAGCTACCAGCATTGCCTTTCAGCATTGTAAGGTTATTTAAAAAAAACATTTGATCGTACCAGAAAAATGACAGTCTAAAATAAAATTCGAAAATTGAAATCGTTTCAGTCCAAAACAGATCGGAAATAGCCTCAATAATTTGGATCGTGAGTCGTTATTATGCTGTAAGTAATGGTAACTATAAAATCAAAATATATTAAGACCTTTTTACTTTATTTCAATGATACGTTGTCCTTTTAGAAGTGACCTATATAAATGCGTGTGTGGTTCGAATTATAATTAAAAAAAACATTCTTGGCAACTCTACCTGCACCTAAAATGTAGTTATCTTTCTTACAAATGACACAAATTCCGTATAACCGACTAAAACTGAGTCTTGGATAGAAACCGAACGCGACTCGCATAAATCTAGCTTAAAGTATTCGTTTACTTTCACTTGGCTTGACTCGCGTAATTATGCATAGATTGTCTACAATTTGTCTACGGCTATGGTAGTATTGGACACGATGCTTGAGAAATATGACTTGACTGGATTTACAAGTGGAATTGTGCAAAGGATAGAAATTAAATCGATTAGCCAAACGTTCACATGTGAAAGCGCTGTACTTTAATCTGTGATGATAAGACACCCTGTATATTCATATGAATCGATGATCAGTTGCGTTATAAATGTCACTTGACTATCAGACGGAGATCAAAGTAATCCTATAAGGGTTCCGTTTTTTCTTTTTGAGGTACGGAACCCTAAGGTCTTTTGTATCATACCACCCAGAGGAAAACATATCTGCTGATGTAAATGATTCCACCAAGGCTAGCAGGATAAATTAAGAAACAACGAATTACTTTATTCAGCTACAAAAACCATACGAATATTGATACCTACATCTTATTGGTCCTTTTGATTTCTTTGACTCTGGGATTCCCCTGATGTGTTTTCTCAGATAACCCGAGTCGATATATTTATCTGTATGTTCTAGCCCAATCATTTTGTTATCAATCTGTTTAGATGACGTATGAATTGGAATCTACAAACGCTAGTAGCCGGCTTCTCCACGCCATATAGGTGATTTTAATTTGACCATTACAATGCAAAATCCGAATGATGAATCCCAATAACTAACCATTGCTTAATTTGCTCGTAATCACGGATTATAACCAGTAGCCTTTACCTAGTAAACTTCACGGCTCCAACCTTCTTTCGTAAGAGGTTTTCCTTCCTGATCTGCGATGTGGTGTAATTGTTATGCTGTGTGCCCGCCCGGTTGTAATAGAACGTAATGTGTCTTTAGATAGATTACGATTAGAGCCAATTTCACCTTACTCTGTTAGTAAGTTAGTGTTGTTAAATCTAACCGTTGGTTAAGGTGATAGATAATCTTTGAAAACAGCTGTCAAAAAGCATTGGTTAGACTAAACAGTTCAAAGCACAAAACACAAGCGACAAAACCGCCCATAGTATTTTTTTTTGTTTTTTATTATGTATTTGTATTTCTGGGTGTTAGAACTGTTGTTTTATAGTCCAGCTAGTAGTATCAGATAAATCTAGGAACTATTTGGTCCTCATAGGGAATATAGTGATGGAAATGGACTCATAAACTTTTACAGCTGATAAATTACGTTAATTTTAAACCGTCTTCAAAAAATGGCGGAGGTTCTCAATTCGGTTGTATTTTTTTGTGTTTGTTACCTCATATCTCCGTTGTTTATAAACCGATTTGGAAAATTATTTTTTTATTTGAATGGATATACTTCCAGATTGGTCCCATTTTTCAAAATCCAGTTCTGATGATGGAACCCATGAGAAGTTTATGGAACTCCTCAAATATTACAGGCAAATATACAGCGATTTGATATTTTCAGCAACATGTCAAGCATTTAGAAAGTATCGTTTGATGAAGTGGAACTTGTGAAGAAGACCACAAATGGCCACCAATCAAAATATCATCCAGATACTTAGTCGAATACAATGGCGGAAGTCGGTTTTTTAAATGAAAAGTTATAGAGTCATCATTTGACGACAACCAACCATCCAAAATCCAAACCATTCTCCATTATTAATATTCTCTGTTATGAAAACGCGATATACAAAACTGAAAACATTATCTTTGGATAGGACGCGTATCCAGAAACGACCGAACAGGATTAAGTAGGTAAACAAAGATTTCTGTGCATGATAAAACCACTCGTAAAATGTCACCTAAAGGATAACGAAGACAGTTATTATAACCAGACCGAGTTCGGGCTGGAGTCCCCAATAACTATGTATCAGTTTTATCAATAGGAAGTACTATCGAGAATAAACTGTCATGGTCGAAGACATTTGGCTCGCTGCGTCAAGGCGAAGGGCGCTGGGCGTTATTCTATTTCGGTACTCGGTATCTCTTAACTAGCGTTTTCCAGCGACTCCTAACGCGTAGTATATACATGCCAAAAATCATCCAAGTTCTGACCCACCCTGGAACGTTGCTGTTTTCTCGATTTCCTTCACAAATAGATCTAGCTGTTGACCTGTTAACCAACCAATGTCTGCTTAAAGTTTCCTCAATAAATAACCTATACGACATTAAAAATCGCATTCGTATTCGTTCTGTAGAACTCATGTTATCTATAGACATACACACATACATATTGACTTTGCCTTTTATATAGGTATAGAGTATTTTGCTCTGCCCGCATATAACCTATGTTTAAAACACATGCACACAATCACTAAAGGGCTTACTTATAAAAATCTGACAAAAGTTAAAAAATACTTAAAATATTGCCATCCCTTACTATTGGATAATGACAAACAGTGACAGGACTATCTTTAAACAATGCTTAAATTTAGATACCGTTTATACCCTGTTAATGTTTTCTCGATAAACACCCTACAGAACAGTGAAAACTGCATTCAAACCAGCATTTAAACTCATTGATGACTAAATTATTATGCCTATGATATCAACACAAGTGCCTCCTCCAGTACATCTCCTTGTAACTTTTCATTTAAAAAACCGACTTCCGCCATTATATTCGACTAAATATTTGGATGGAAAAAAATGTTGAAAGAACCATAGTGGTGAAAGGATTATGATACTTTTTGAATGCAAATGCTTGGTTTGTTGCTGAAAATATCAAAATCGCCATATGTATGCCTACAATATTTGAGGAGTTCCCTCAATTCTTCATGGATTCCATCATCAGAACTGGATTCTGAAAAAAATGGGACCAATCTGGAAGTATATCTATTCAAATAAAAAAGAATTTTCCAAATCGGTTCAAAAACGCCGGAGATATGCGGTAACAAACATAAAAAAAAATACAACCGAATTGAGAACCTCCTCCATTTTTTGGGAAGTCGGTTAAAAAAAACGGTGATTTGTGGCCTTTTTCATGATAGTCACTTAGTGACATTAAAAAATCGCACCCCAGTCCAGACAAACAGACAGTCGTTCCGTTTAATAAAATATAGAGAGATAGTTGGCGAATTGCATGGAATCCACTGGCAGCTATCTTTGTAGTCCACTTCCGAATACTAATGGGATTGGTAGATATCCACTTAGTTTGTAGGTGGGCCTTCGTTATTGGATTAGCCGGGGTGACGTCACGCAGATTTGAGCACCTAACCACTTCAGCCGAGGATAAGACGCCAAAAGTTACTGGTGCTTGAAGTATTTGAATATACATTGTATTTGCTAACTCATCGGTGTTCATCAAAGACTAGTTTCTCGAACGTCGTATGTTTATTATCATTACCCGGAGGGCTCCTCTATAGAATGCAATGGGGAGATTTGAGTACTCAGGTGGATACTGCTGTCCATCC
Source organism: Epirrita christyi (assembly GCA_951392215.1). Lineage (NCBI taxonomy): Eukaryota > Metazoa > Arthropoda > Insecta > Lepidoptera > Geometridae > Epirrita > Epirrita christyi. The sequence goes on from OX595837.1 coordinate 886,715, forward strand.
CCTGGTGTATCCGTTAGATGGCTCTTACGACATCCCCTGGAGGAGATGGAGTGGTCTACGACCGAACCTCCTTTCTCGTAAGTATGCTGATACTAGAACCTCGAACGATACTTAAGTTCTTGAACTAGATTCTAGTTAAAGAACTTAAGTATCGTTCGAGGTCTAGTTAGAGGTAGTTAGTTAGTTCTAGTTACTAGAATCTCTGTTAACAAAGGCAAATCAGGTTTTTTCTGATTTCGATCTATCCCTGGCTAGTTGATAGGGATCCATGAAATAGGCGGAAATGCCTTGTAAGCTATTTTTAGATAATCAACGTCTGAGAAACCGGGTGTTATATTGAGCCAATATCTTAAGATTCCCACGTACACCTCGTCTTAACTTTTCGGCTTGATTACGCTTAAATTTTTTCTAGTGCATTGTATAAAAAATCTAGAACACTGCGTACCTTGGTTAAGTCTTATTCGATTAAATCTACAAAATGTTATAAAAATCTAACTTGTAGTTTTTAAATTAATGAGATACTACGTTTTTCATTCCATCAAGTTCTACTTAAAGGCTAGTTTTCTACAGGATAAGATTTATCAAGGTGCAGAATGTTCCAGAATTTTTAAACATTGAACTAAAAAATATTTTGGTTGTTGAAGCGTAATTTAGCTGAAATGTTCGACGAGGTATACGTGGGAACCTTAACATTTAAATTCAAACTAATTTGATATTTGAGAAGTTTAATTTTAGAGATTAATATCTAAAATTGACCAATATTACAGCAACACATCTCGAGAGTATGGCAAGTTAGAACATTTCCGAAGGCTCCATTTAGAGACTATTTACTAATAGCCTTTCTAACTACACCTGATAATAAGACTAAGAATAAATTATTTTTTACAAAAACTAGAAAAACAGTGCCTCCGTGTCAGTTATACTACTAAGAAGTACAACTGGTAGTACAAATGACACATCTTTGTATCTCTAGTACAACTACAAAAAATACAAGTACATTCACTCGATGTACACTTACAGAGTAATTAGGAATTTATATAATTAAAATGGCGGTAGGTAGGTATACAGTTCAAAACCCTTACCTCCCGTTCTATTTAAAAACTGCGAGGTATACTCTCGTCGCATACAAATACGGGTCATTCTTGAGTGATTCTCGAGTTTCTTGAGCAAGGCAGCCTAGACCGAGCAAGACGGAATAATGAAACAATGTGGGTGTAACACATCCCTTCCACCTGTCCGATGCACTTGCTGCAAATTGTGCAATTGAGCTCTTCCCTAGCGGTCCAGAAGAATAGTACTTATACAGAAGTCTCACTCCGATGACTTGAAAACTGACACTATGTGAATCTGTGTCACTACGCAAGCTATATTGAAACTAAAGTCAGCAAGTGCTAAGTCAATTCCATTTGACAAACTTCTTTATCAGCTTGTTTACGTCCACTGCTGGATGAAGCCTCCCCCATTGAATACAATAGGGGATTAGCCATAATCACCACACTTGGCAGGCGGATTGGTGATCGCAGTATTGGTGTTAAGTATTCAGATGGATGCTGCTGGCCCATCCGCTGATGTAATCCCTTAGTCTTTTTTTACGACATCCACGGGAGAAGGAGGGGTATTAAAATGCCTCCCTGCAAAATGCACTCAACCTTTAAAACACGCTGTTTCTTTTACCATCGGTCACAAGACCCCCCTTCGTCTCCTTCCGTGAATTTCATAAAAGCCGACTAAGGAATTACACCAGGAGATGGGCAGATGCATCCATACTGCACACCAATACTGCGATCACCAATCCACGTGTCAAGCGTGGTGATTATGACAAGTCCCCTATTGCATTGTTTGCGGGAAGCCTCCTCCAAAAGTGGACGTCCTCCCGTTGATGATGATGATACCACTCGGATGAGGCCCACGAAATAACACGAAGAAGGCACGAAGCCCGTTTTTGTAATTGCGTGTATTCATTGCGATTGAATCTAAAGATAGCGCGATCAAGCTCATTTCACATTGCTGGCTGATTTAACATAGATAGCGTCCATGATTGCTAAATTGCTTCAATGCTCTTCCTAGTGTTCCTACTATGTATTCCCATATTTGCATCGGTAATCTCCTGCGGTGTGATGCTGCCCTGGTTCTAACTACAATGTAGGTAAATTGTATTAATTTTGTTTACCTCTTCAATAGACGAGAAGATAGGGTATATTATTAGGTTCAAAGTCTCCAAACAATTTTTATCTTTAGACATACATATTTATATTTCTATGATAACTTATTATAAAGATTGTGTCAAACGAAACTACATATAAAAAAAGATACGTGATTATGTTGATTGCTTGACACAACCAGCAAAGCATAACTACAGATTCCGAAAATTCCACTGCATATAAAACAAAATACCCGCAATTATTTTTTAGTTCATTTAGTCACTCCATAATTTTATGCAAATTAGTGAGATTTATTTCATAAACAGACATCTGTAAAACACTGAAGTATTTGAACAGGTCTCATCATTCCTAAACTAATGGCATCTGAAGTCATAATTGCTCGTCACAACATTGCAAAGAATTTCTAAGAATAATAAAGTACGCATTACGCCTACACATGATTGGTATTCTACTCATTGGACGCTAACAGACGGGATAATGTTTTCCATCATCGTCAGTTTCTGCAAGGGCATCCCTAGATATTTTCAATCGTACCACAACCATAGAGTAATGGCGTAAACCTTATGTAGAAGCGCAACATCTTAGTAATTACGCATAATTTACATTAACTATACTCTGATTTTTAATCTTAGACAATTTTTGTAAGAATTGTCAAGATATTCCACTGTGTATTTAAGTGTCATGTATGTGTATCATATGTGTATATATACATATGATAAACATACATGACAATTAAACACACAGTGACATTTCTTTGTTTACAAAAATTGCCTAAGATTAAAAATCAGAGTATAGTAATTTTTTCCATCTACTAAACTGTCATGTTATAAACTAAAGTAACGAGTTAACTTACCGCGATGACTTAGTTTTATTTGCTTCCGATGTTTCGATGCACTTGCATGCGCTATGATCACGGGAAATCTCAGTACCTAAGTACTGACTACCAGTAAACACGGTAAATTTTAATATAGTATACTCTAAATTACATACTTTGTAAATATGTACTTTGTGCCGATAACATAAGTACCTACTCCTACATGTCGCGCAACTCAGCACTCGTTTGCGTCAGGAATTTTCAGCCTACCCTCAGGGTAACAGGCGTAAGTTTATGTATGTCAGATTCTCTTCATCTTCTTTTAATTATGGGTTCTGAGGAAAGTTTCCTCAATTTCAAGTAAGTATATTATTTTGAAAAAATTAGCGCCCAGATTTGTTTGTCTAAGGTAGTTTTTAGTACCGACAGGTGCGCCAGGTACGCCTATGCCTAAGGCGCTACGCAGATACAACAAAAGTCACGTGTTTAGTTTAAGCACGGGTCAGAGTTCCATCTCTAGTTGTACTCTGTGCCACAACTCAACCCAAACAACACTGATACACACAGAGAGACGCAAAGATGTGTGTGTGTCTACGGAAGGCGCCTCGACCTCGTCCGGGGCCAATTCAATTCGTAAGTGTCTCGCCAAGGTCCTCCCGCTTTTAAACACGTCTGTATGGAAACTTTTGAGTTTTCCCTCTGTTGGTTTCGTATTATTAATTCTGTGGTTTTAGCTTCTCCAGACCCTGTCCAAGGCCGGCTTTAAATTACTTGTGGAGAGTTATCCTTAGTGGAGTTTTAAATACAAATGCGTACAGTTTTCGAACGTAGTGTAAAAGCCACTGATCAAAATCAGCTATGATAATATACGTTATCTATGGTTAATGACGTGGAGCTGTTGAGCCTTCACTTGGAGGTCTGAGAAGACTAGTAAGTGTTTGTGAGCACTTTCATTGTATCAGCCTACGACTAGTAGTTTATTGCTTAGAGTCTGCTAGTTTTTATAGCTGAGTTACAATGAAACGTAACACGAATTGATGGGTTTTAAGTTTTAAGTCTAGTTTTATTGTTCAACAGCGTAATTATGACAAAATCTAAGACTTTAAAAAGATAACGTGTTAATACCACACAAATGAATACTTACGCCGTGGAAGGTTTTTTCAGTTACCAGAAAAGTCTGTAAATAGATTAGCTTTAATGGCAAATAATCTAGTTTCAAAGGTTATTTTTAAGGGGGAGGCCTATGTCTAGCAGTGGACTTCTACAGGCTGATACTAATGATGATAAATCTAGTTTAAGTATTTAATTTATACTACCATGTTACGTCGTATCGTAACACTTATTGCTTGTAACTTTTTTTTTTTTTAATTATAATACATACATCACTGAACAGTCACATGCGTAGTCATGATGCCACACTAGGATTCCCTGTGTCGTGGGTATCAGGAATTACGAGTACCATGGTACCATAACACCCAGACCTGGAACATATATTTGCAGATCATACAAACATTTGCCCCGCAGCGGTTATCGAACCCGCAACCTCTCGCATCTCAGCCTGCTACTCGCCCGCCACGCCACAGAAGTCGACACTTGTTTATTGTTTCTGTGCGGTGATCAATAAAGTGTTAATCTATTTATCTTTCTTGTAATTTTTTTTCAACCCGTTTTCTAGGAACGATAACTGCTGGAGGTTATGTATTTATATATTAAGTCTCACAGGAAAAAGGTACTTTAAAAATAGTTTTAAGTGAACGGTGGAACAGACTCATCAGAGCCTCGACACCTCATTATTCATCATATGCTCAAGGTTACAAGATTTATAATCCCATTAAAACCTGTGAATTATCAGACGACTCATTTATTAACCTTACCGAATATGGAGGTAAATTCCAGGCACAGATTCAACAATTGTGCTGTACAGAAGGTTCACTCCGTAGACACTAAAACCGAGACTACTACAACTCATTGTCTACGAGACAATCAGCACCGACGCGCGACGGCACGATTCGGGTAATTATATCTGGCAAATTCTACGTTGAAATCGAAATTATTCGAAACTTTTAATTAGAGATTTCTTGCGTTAATGTGTCAAAGTTCCTCCTTCTTCCACCAGACCCCTTTGCTTCTGATAACCCTTAGTATGATGTCCTTGAGGATATCGTTAAAAGATTAAAGTTGTGAGCCTATGTTGTTCTATTTTAGTTTATTTTTAAATATTTCCCACTTTATGTTGCAATTTATGTTTGATTTAGTAATAACTTTCAAAACTAACGTTCTGACGCTTGACTGTGGCGTTTGAACGTGCCGCTGCTCGATTTTTTTAAAACATGTTTAATAAAACTTACAAAAACAATTATCCATATAAGTACAGTTTGTTGGTGAATACTTTTTTAAACATATAAAAATTCTTTTAGCAATTTAGGAGTTGCAAAATGAAAATTTTTAGTGTACTGTCACACTGAAAATTTTGTGTATTTTTACAGTGCCGTTTTCTGTTTTAATAGTATAATGGCAAAAATACGATATTTTTTACCAAAAACTATTTTGTCTTTCATGTGAAGCTTTGTGAAAGTACGTTGGTGAATAGCTAAGCGAGGAATCTGCGTGGAATCAATATCGTGGTCTATTGAAGTCATATTACTAAAGTCAGCGCGATAAAAGCTCGTTTCACTTTCAAAGTCGATTTGAAGTGACACAGGACTGGCTCATGTCGTTAAGTTGCAACTTTGCAAGTGAGTGGTGGTGCTTCCGGGTTGAAAGTTGCTTTGGGTCCAAGGTACCGACCTTGGGCCCAAAGCAGACACCGGTCTGAGGGCACTGCACTGACAGCTCACCAGCAATGACGGCACGAGTACCTATTTATGGATCAGCTGCATACGACAACCGGCCTTGCCTGCGGACTGTAAACCTTCCACCACACTGGTTTTTATTCCCTACGGCCGCCTCAGGCATGAAATAACTAATAACATGCGAAATTAACATTTCCAAGGCATTGAATTATTGGTAAATCTTAGTTAGTAGAACTAAAAAGTTCTACTTCTAACTTTTGTTAGTAGGAGTAGAACTTTTTGTGAAAGAGTTCAACCGGGGGAGGTACTACCACCGTACCTATTTCTGCCGCCAAGCAGTAGTGCTCGCATTGCTGTGTTTCGGTTTGAAGGGTACGGGTGCTGGTGAAAGTACAGGCACATGAGACTTTTCATCTTTATGTCTCAGGGTCGGCAGCGCGCGTGTGATGCCTCTGGTGTTGCAGGCGTCTATAGGCTACGGTAACTGCTTTCCATCAGGTCGGCCGTAAGCTTGTTTACTTGCCAAGAAGTATAATAAAAAACCTACGATGACAAAGGGTAGTTATACTTTGCCTACAATAAGTGGTCCCTTAAAGTAAGTTACCGGTTGGTGATACAGTGAGTCCCTTAAGTTAAGTGTCGGTTATGAGACTTACCATCAAGAAAGATTGCAGTTTATCGCTATGGAAGCAACAGTTGAGGTTGAACACATTTGGTGGAGAGGCGCGTGCTCTTGTCATTCACTGCTTCACTATACACTTCCTGCAACAAACAAGACAAGTGTTAGCAAATAATTTTTAATTAAAACAGTTATTCTGTAAGCAGTCGGTGGGGGTGGGTGACCGGTAAAATTACAGGCACATGAGACTTCGAGCGTTATTACTAGAATAACACTGAATAATGCAAAAAATTTGGTGCACAATTTGTATCAATACAAGGAGGAATAAATAATTCTGATTGTTATATTTATATGGCTTTATGCTTTACGTGCCGTAGTGTTTCCGGCCAAAGAATAGACCCGTCTGTCTCCTCCCGTGGATGTAATAAAAGCTTACTAAGGGATAACACCAAGCGATGGACAGCAGCATCCACCTAAGTACCTATCATCAATCCGCCTGCCAAGCGTGTTGATTATGGCAAATCCCCCCATTGTATTCAAAAGGGGAGGACTCTTCCAGCAGTGGACGTAAACAGGCGTTGTTGTTATTTGTTGTAGCTGTATGGCTTTATGCTCCAAATTAAACAAGTTGTTGGAAACCACTTAGAGAAAGACTGACTATAACGAAGTTAAGTGTATTAGTAAACTTGGCCTTAAACCGGGTTGGTACATTAGAGTTATACCATCCAGTGACCCTCAGTGCTGTTTCTAACTATTTTATTTCTTGGTTTAACCAGACATTTACTTCGCAGGTTGTCACGCGTAAAGACAACGGCATCAGAGGTGTACTACATGCGACCCTGATAGCGTTCGACAAGCAGTGGAACTTAGCACTTAGTGACGTGCTTGAAATTTGGAAGAGGAAGGGTCCTAAGAAGCGGAAGGTGCCTCCAGGATTAGGTAACTATTTTCTTATTCCTTATTAGGATATAGCATGACGGTGAGTTGTAGAGCTTTTAAGCGCGTTCTCGTGTAAAGGCGCACACCCACCGCGGCGCACGGAGAGGCTACGCACGTGTGTTAAGCTTCGCTTTGCAAGAAAATGTATGTGATCGTCTCCACTGCAACCCACGGACACGCTACGCATCAATTGATGCCATTGATACATGCGTGGCTTGCTCGAATAGGCGTTTACATAGCTCAACGCTGTCAAACGCTATGCACGCTGTGCATGCGGTACACGGCTACCTAGCGCTGTACATAGTCGTGGGTTAGTATTTGTGTATAGTGTGTACTGCAGTGGAAACGCAGCTAAAATGCGCCGCGTGCTCGTGCACAGCATGCGCCGCGGTGGGTCTGCGCCTTAAAGCCGATACACACTGCACGTTCGATTCTCCATGAAAAGTAAATGACGAACGCCGGTCACCGCGTTCATTTGTTTGACAACGCAAGAGCGATGGCTCCTTGCATACAACTATCGGTGTTCTATCAAACTCTTCACTGCAGTGACATTCTAGTTAGAATGTCATTGGCCGCATAAATGTTTTCATGAAAAAATTGGACTCCGTCCTTAAACTAAGACCTCTTAAACCGATAAGCATAAAACCTAGAAACTTGAGCTTTGTAAACTTCAGCTTTCAATAGCTTAGGATATTACAAGGGTCCGGAAATTACAGCTTTTTGAAACTCATGCTATCAGAAGTTTAGTTCAAGTTCTTTTGAACAATCTTTGGCGGAATTTTTGCGCACGCATACACCTGGCAACCTAAATGCCTATATTTTAGTCTAGTGCGTGTATCAGTACGATATTAAGCCACAAAATAATAGATTAATCACTTGTTTAACTGCGTTGACGTTAATTACGTTTGACATTTAAAATGTTGCGCATTCATTTATGCCTCGGTAATTACTCACTTTTGAATATTTAGGTGTTTTCTATTGATCTTTACTGTGGGTAATTGGTGTGCGTAGGTAGCAGGCTTTATAAGGGGAAGTAAATTAGGGAGAATAAAATAATATTCATGTTCTGTTAAAAGTAGATACGTTGAAAGGTTGTACAAATTGTTATCGAGCATATATCAATTAAATAAAAATTAGGACATTTGACCTACATCAAAAAAGGATTAATGCCTGATTTAATCCATTTTTTATCTTTTTGTGACAGTTTTTTCATACTCATCTAATCATAAGTTTTCCCTAATGCTAAGTGTTAGTTAGTTAGGGTGGCTTTAAGTCTTACGCGCAATTCTTTGTTTATTAAAGTTGAAATTCAGGCTTCTGCAATTTTTTTATGTCACTGAGTGACTAAATATCATCAAAAAGGCCGCAAATCACCGTTTTTCAGGAGATTTATTGGATAGGAGGCACTTGTATTGATATCATAGATATATAAGAATTTTAGTCATCAATGAGTTTCAATATATACAGAAATTCACTAGATGATATCCATAAATCGCACCCCAGGTCCTTAATAGATTGCCGTAACCAGTCACTGGATTCGTCTTCGTCTGCAAGATCAAAAATAAGTTTTTCTCCTCAGGTACACCTGTCCCCAAAGGCACAGCAGCGACTATCTCCCCAGTGGCCACAATCACTGAGACACCTCTCGGCAAGGGTGTATGGGAGTGCACTCGTCACCTGCCACAGCTCATGGTGAGGGGTGAACACGTGGTGCTGGTCAATGTCGTGGAGCGATGACCTCTGGTGGGTTATGAGTTTGTTAAGCTAGGTCCGACATCTTTGGTTATGTGCGTGGAATTTAGTCAGGTTCAGTTTTTTAGCCAAATAGAATCGGATTATAGGCTTCTCCTATTTCATGAAAACCTGGTCAATTGGGTGATGCTGAATTGGTGCTTAGATATGGTATGTGTGTACCAGGAGGCTAGGATATGAAGCTTGTATTTTGCTCTTGTTATTTTAGTTATTTTTAAGTTTTATTAGGTACGCATTAAGCGTAGGTATTACATTATGTATGAGATAAATTTGAGCTCAGTGTAGTAAGTTTGAATTTTTGATTTGTACGAATTTGCCGACGTTCCCAGTATTGTCTGTGTGAAAAATAAAAACAATTTTAAGACAATGGGATGTTTGACGTCGAAATCTGGTAATTTAAATAATGCCTGGGTAAATTTTTATTTTCATTATTATCTTAAATAAAGATATTATACGGTTCATTCATTTTGTATAACGGGAATTTTCACATACCGATATGTTGGTACGAGATATACGTTTAGTCTGCTACAGTTAGCATAATAAAGAAAAATGTTATCAATTTTCACCTTTTCGTGACGGAATTTACTATAATTGTAGCTATTTATTAATCTAGTTCTTAAATTGTGTAAGTGTTGCATTTAATAAAACTGTTGTTATCTGCATTTATTCACTGTTATTCACAATTTTATTGAAAAAGCTATTCTACATTTCTTTTTTTTTATACTACTTGGAAAGCAAATAAGCATACGGCCCACCTGATGGAAAGTAGTTACCGTAGCCTATGGACGCCTGCAACACCAGAGGCATCATCACATCTATTTACGCTAAAAGACAAACTCGTACCTGACACCAACTAAATTTAAATCTCCAAAGATCACGAATTAAAACCCGATTTTGCTAAAAGAAAAGCTGTAAACTCTTAGCGTGTTCTGTGCACCTGGTAGAGCGCGTTAAAGTTCATGATGTGACTATCTGAAGAATATGTCGTAGAAGATATATGAAAATGAGAAAAGTTCCTCCTAAAAAGATACTCTGGAAATAAGTAAACAAGCCCTCGGGTCTATGGTAAATGTATGTATAGGAACCATTGATTACATAAAAAGCGGTATTATTTATATTTCCCACCCGGAGCCAGGCCCGGAAGGCATTGTTCCCGGTGACCGTTTTCGCGCGGGCGAACGGGCGTGTGACCGCGCGTGCGTCGACCCCGTAACAACCAGATGACAGGTCATGGCTAGGAGAAAAACGCTACGGTTTTGTGGGAATAGAAAAGCAGAGTTCATTTTCTGTTTGTGTATTTAGGTATTTTCTATAAAAATCCTGAAAAGACTGCTCACAGGCCCAACTGAGGCTTTTTGAAGATTGAAAAAAGCGCGTCTGTCGACCCTGCTATTTGAATGGCTGAAAATTCTAGGTACTTAGGTAGTAGTAAGCATAATCCAACGGAAAAGTTCGGTGCGCGTGGAACCCTTAGGCATGAGTTTTCTGTCTGATACGTCTTAACTCTTAAGAGAGGATGAGCCAATCACAATGCTGTTTTTGCTAGAAAGCGTATTTTATTAATTCATTTCAAAACATTCGTGTAAAAGTTCACTATTTTCGTATATTGGCTGTGCCTACATTTTTTCGCCTCAAAGGCCAAACTACATTCATCTTTACCATTCAGATCAATGCATCATCAGATCTATTTGCGTGATCGATGAGACAATGGCCGGAGGTTGACGCACCCTGTGGCGAGCCTGGCGACACGCCAGCCGCCCACGAGTGGGGGTGGGAAGCAATTTCTGCTGGTACAGGTGTATTACAGGTTTTTACCATATACACAATATGGATGGGTATTGCAGACGTTATTTTAGATATTTAAAAGCAGCCTAGAAGATAAAAGACGGTAGCTCTAATCGATTTGAGCTCTATGGAGAGGAAAAACGTTTTGCCCGACTGCCAATACTACTTATAGATGAGATTCACTCACATGTTTCTTCTAAAAACCACTGAATAGATTTAAATAGAGGTTTCAAAGTTGTATGGCTTGTCTATGAGAGTGTTTGCGATTCTACATTCCAAACTGATTAATGAATTTTAGTGATTAGACTCGGCATAAAAAAGAAATGTCGGCCGCCAGCCGCAATTGCACCAGCATTTTAATTGTTAACCTGTTCCTGGTATGGTGTCGGGGAACAGGTTATTGAGGGCATGTTATTCTGAATTTGAAAAACGATTAGCTAAAGCAACGTAAAATAATAATTAAAAAAGAAACACTTTTTGGTCCTGTTTTTAAACTGGATATTTTTTTGGAAATTTTTGCGAATTTTTTATTGTACATTGTGTATCGCCAAAAGCCTTGCACTAAAAATAAAAAGTTTCATCATCTTATGTCATCATGCTATTTCAGTAAATAGATCACGGAAGCAAAAGTTCTTGAACTTAAAAATAATATTAAAAATTGTTTTTGTTTATTGTCGTCAAGGTAAGGTTATTTAGTAAGATAACTGTGACTGTTGGTTAGCTAAATATGTTTTACTGACCTTGAATTGTGGGACAACAATGTCTAACGTAACATGGTGCGTGTATTGAGGATAATAATGTTATTAGAAGTATGTTTCTAGAATGATATAGCCATGATAGTTTATTTTGATTCAACCATTGTATTCGACTAGAACGACGCTTGATATAAAGTAAACTTCTTTATTAAAATTCGGTTAAAAAGATCGTAATTTTTTTCAGGTAATTTTATGTACTTTTATAATTTTATGTCTTTTAGCACTTATAAAATCTGTATAACTAAAAAGTATAACTCTTCAAATATTGTAATTCTTTACTATTGGATAATGTCAAACAGAGACAGGACTAATTTTAAACAATTGTTAAATTTAAATAAAGTTTATAAGTAAAGGGGTTAATAATTAGGTACCAAGTGAACCTACTATTTCTAACATTGTTATTATATGATTAAACGAACTTCTGACTGAAGTTCGATCATTATTATATGAGATGCTTTATCATACTCAGGTGGACGCTGCTGCCCATTATGCCCCTGGTATAATCCTTTAGTCAGCTTTTAAGACATCCTTGGGAGAAGATGGAGGGGTCAATTCTTAGGCCGGACAAACCACGGCACAAAAAATTGTGCGCTTATCTGAGTTTATAAACTTAGGCACTTACCTAGTAGTACCTACCTCCTATACTCTGATTTTTAATCTTAGACATTTTTGTAAACAATGAAATGTCAAGATATGCCACTGTGTGTGTATGTGTCATCTATGTGTATCATATGTGTATATATATATATGTGCTACCGGTATCTCAAAATATGTACAACTGAAGAAAAAATCCAGTAACTTTTGTCAAAAACTCAATTTAGGCAATAATATAAAATAAAATAAAAAAAAAATCTGATTTTATATTATAGAGGGTTTTGGCTAGCAAAACCTATTTTTTTGGGCAACCCACTACTTATATTTTTTGCTCTGGTATCCCTTTTGTTTACAAAAAATGTCTTAGATTAAAAATCGATATAGATCGAGTATAGGTAATGGTTTTCAAAATTGGACATGTATTATTTTTTTAGTTTACCTAAACTAGGTACTAGGTAACTGTGTATGTTCGAATTTTGAGTTTTGTCTGAACTCGACAATCGATGATTTTATGATCGAATAAGTTATAATCACACAATAGATGACACCCATTATACTAATAGGTCAAGGCTTATTGGACTATTGTGTGTTAATTTATAATATTAATTGCTGCAGTCCTGTACGTCCGCCTGTCTGTAGTTCCGGACGCCTAGCGAACGTATAAATAGCGTAGTTATGCAACCGGGACACTGCACTGCGCCAGTGGCACCGAGCAAATTTAACCGGGGGTTAAACGGAAATAGTAGTATATTGTGCCTGTCATTTCGACGTTACCTTCCGTTACGTCTTTTAAACTGGAACACAGGAGTGCTTGGTTCGTGGCAGAAATAGCTATGGTTTAATAAGTAGGTACTACCTTGGACGAACTCTTTTACAAAGAACTCTACTAAGAAAGAAATCACTTTTTTAAACTTCAAAAATACTTTTAGTTTGTTAGCGTGATAATTGTGAATATACACATTTTTGTTTTGGCCTAGATAATGTATTTGCATTGTAAAGCAGGTAAATCTAGAGGTCTTAGTACTCTACCAAATATGTGTTTGAGTGTATGTCGTAAAGTTTTCAAGCTTTTTACACATGGTCATATTCACATTGTTCAGCGGATTATTTATATGTTACTAAGTAAGTAAACATGAATTTATTTTCAAGACCAAAAATCAGTGTTTTGCTTATAAAATGTACATTTAAAGGCATAACGTATCGACTTAACACTTAAGGCTAACTGGTCTCGACAAGGCAACGCTTCCGCAATGCCTACATACAAACAATATGCTTAAATTATGTATATGTGTGCCGGCCGGCCAATGCCGTCCACTATTATTTTTTCCAACCTTGATCGTCTGAACTTCGAACAAAACATTTACACACATTATATCTTTTGTAAAGAATAACTTCATAACAAAAACAGTTAAGTCAACTTGTAACCTGTTCAAGTTATATCGCACAAACATAAACATACCTACACGATCAAGTGGATGGACTAGATGGAACTTCCACTATTGTTACACAAAAACATATTATAAATACCATCGAACACTGATAACCATTTTCGCGGACGCATTTCATTTAAACACATGATAACGACTCCAATTTCAAATCCACTACGATAACCCAATAGAAAAAAGTCCTCGGCACATGCCCGTCATTGCTAGGCTGCAATCCTATCGCCGTATATTGGAATGCTAACTATAACTCCTATCTAGCCAAATCCTTTTTTAAAAGAACCTACCAGGACATCTAGACTATTTTCATCTATCTCCAAACCGTTCGTCGATAGAACCCAATCATAAAACACACCAGCAGTTAAACTAAACGAGTATAAATGCCGGAAAAATAAATGAACAGGTAAATACAAGATAAATCAATAATAATTTACTATATGCTATCGCTACTTACTGATCGCGAATGTTTGAAATACAATAAACGAATAGACATTTTAAAATGCGTCCGATCCGATAAAGTAAGATGTCTGTTTAGCGGCCCGGTATTCTTAACCCGATATACCGCCTGGATGCGAGCGCAGCGGGCCCGCGCGCTTTACTCTTTTTGTATTCGTTCTTGCAGCTAACTTGAGCTCGCGCTGACCTATTTACCGCAAATAGCCGCCGCCGGGACTCGAACTCGCGCCACGTGCCTGTTTAGTTGGATTCTTGAGAGATTAGTAAAGGCTTAGGTACTTAGCCGAGATTGGTGCATGGATGCAGTTTCGTATTATTATGCAAGTTGGTGCTTGGCAGTTGAGTTACAAGTTGTTTTGGTTCTGGATATTTTTGAAAGGATTGGATTTGATCCTAATGCGTAGACAAGAAAATTATTTATGCGTCTATCAGATAGAGCCTACGGCTTCCTTTGTCCTTAAGCAGTGTTCTATCTATTACTGAACATACAGTGCTATGCACCAATTTCCATCCACCATAGATACGAACCATCTTGCAAACACCATCGCATTGAAATATTAGCACCTGTTCCAGAGACATGACCACAGATATACTATGACCTCAAACACCCCTCTAATCGGGGCTTGAAAATTACACTAATATTTTAACCGTGCTAACAATAAAGTCGAAATATCGTTAGAATAGTTACACCGTGTCCCGCGGTGAAAAGAGGCCCTTTGAGGCTCTGCCTACCTTTTCCGGGAAAAAGGCGTGTGTATGTGTTATTTATAAGTATATCAAGCGTAGCGTGTGCTGTCTTATAAACTTTGGTGTTTTTTACTTTTAACTACCTTCCTAAGGTTTTTAAGTTCTCATTTACTATGTATCAGCTTCTTCCTGCTCCGAGGCACCACACAGGCACTTCCCACCTATTGGTAAGACGGATCATCCAAGTAAGCCAAGCCGTGTTTGTTGCCTGATTCTTCTAGGCTTGGTCGCGTTGGAACAGGAGTAATTTTAATTTATAAAACGATTCAAAATGATCCTTGTGATTTCAAATAATAAAATTCTTTTGATTTGATTTGATGTGTTTTCTCTTTCGATCGAATTTGAAACTGCTTTTTAATGCAAAATACAAAACACTAACTATTCCAAGGATAATCTGAGTCAACATGGCAGTTTTTTGATATAAGCGATCCCGTATAGATGTATCTATTCTATATTATATAAAGACAGTAAGTTATTTAGAACAGCAGCGCGCGACCGACGACGTGTATACGCGGGGAAAACTGCACTAAAAATTGATCATAAAGACTACTTACTGCTCAAACCTGCAATTTGAAACCGAACACCCGTATCCATGACCATTCATATTCATTAGTAATTTTAACGCGAATTATATGGAATCATGTAAATTAATTGTTAACTGCGTAACTTGATAAGTTTTATAGGACTATATCTACAAAGTTTTATGACGATCTAACTAGTTTTTAAATCAAAGGGAAACTAAAAACGAGAGTTAGATCTTAATTAAATTTTGTAGATATAACTGGATAAGACTTATCAAGTTACGAAGTATTCTTGATATTTTAAACAATTAATCAAAAAAATATATGCGTAATTCAGCCGAAAAGTCGTCGAGGTATAGGGAAACTACTCAGTTATTTGTTCCCAGTATTTGTGAATATTTGTTTAAACCGTTTAAACGAAGTCATAACGAAACGTTAAAATCGTGTGAAAGACATTAAGTGGATAATTAATTCCTATTTATGCTATTATTACATCAATGGTGAAAAACTAGTGAGTATTTTATCTTAGCTAAGAGTTTAAACAATAAGCACGTTGCACAGGTCTCTGGGTCCTCCGCCTCCTCCCCTCATTGTTGAGGATCGTAACTCCTTTGGTATAGTCTATTCGCTGCTTGTCTCCATCGGTTTCGGTCAGTTACCTGATGGAAAGCCTGGCTTATGGTAAACATAAAAGCCCATTGCACAATGGAAATTGCGTAATTGTAATTCCATAATGAAGTGTCGAGAAAACCCGCGAATTACGTCGTAATTAACAATTTTACCGCGAGTACAGTCGACGAAAAAATCGACGAATATCTAATGTGTCTTGGTCTAATTCAGAGAATACCTTTCTACTATATTCATTGAAATCACAAGGATAATTATGAATAGTCATTCTAACCACTCGATTTTTGTTTTAGTTGTGATCTTGTTGAAAAGTGGTATATATTATTAACAAATGAATATAAGGTAGAATCTCCTGCAGGAGGTATTTAATTCCGTTATCCGTGGGGGTTACGCCAGAAGCGTGGAGCAGAAGCGTGGTGGTACTGTTCTTCAAGAAAGGAGACGTAGCTCATTTTGCTGCTGAGCCATG
The DNA here is from genome assembly GCA_951392215.1 of Epirrita christyi. NCBI lineage: Eukaryota > Metazoa > Arthropoda > Insecta > Lepidoptera > Geometridae > Epirrita > Epirrita christyi. The sequence goes on from OX595837.1 coordinate 903,189, forward strand.
TCTTTGTAAGAAGTTTAGATGCCGACTGTACTACTCACGCCAATAATTACGGAAATGCAGCGTTATTGTGACAGTTTGAATTACGTTCGCCTCAGCTATGACAATAATTATGCCAAATTCATGAAGCTAATAAAATGTTTGGCTGCGTATTAAACAATGGTGTTTACTTAGTAGAAACTTAGGTACTCGTACTTTAAACGAATTCTTTTAGGTCTAATTTAGAATGTATTGACTATTTTAGTTCTGCTAATCGGGGGTGAGAATGAAAAGGGAAAAATTTTAGTGAAACTTTAACACTTTAGAAAAATTACGACTATACCCACGTACTTACTACTTTACTAACTTTACTTTTTTTACTTTTTTTATTCTATTAAACTTTAGCACGTTTGTACTTACAACAAATTCTACTCAACAATTTGAACATTTTCTTTGAATACCTCCAAACTTCAGTAGCATTGCACTTTGAACTTGTAATTTGTACCCACATTGTGCACTTAGCTTACAGTCGACTACAATCGGCGCGTGCGCCTCGTGACGCTTTCCCCGCGCTTCCTACGATTGAAACACGACGTTGCGATTATGCACTTATACTTTTTTTATCGCTAAATGGACCTATAGTAAAGCTTAGAACTTTAACTTCCGAGGTCTTACTGAAGTACAGTTCAGTAGAAATGTACATTACCTACCGGTACCTTAACAAGTCCTTTTTGTAAACCCATAGAAATCCCGTGATAAAAGAGACGTGGTTGGTTTGTTGTTCGATTTATATTCCTAAAAGCCACATATTTTTTACAAAACCTCTATAGTAACGCACCTGTCAACCGTTATATCAAATAGACGGTACTGTAGTGAAAGAGAAAGCATCGAGGAGAGAGAAATAAAGATTGTTATATTTTATGAGGGTCATTCATTTGAGATAGTTTTTCGTGAATAAAGTTATGAATGCTGTTTGTGATCTTAGCATTTGTGACAATCAGATCATTAGCAGCTCATTCTTGAGTTGGGGTTAAGGACCTTCTAACTGGCGCTATGTACCATAGCTTCTTCGCTGGAAGCTTAGACTTTCAGGTCACGGGGTTTTGGCCAGATGTCTTGCTGGTGGCTTTTGTGTTGGACTTATGATGGTGCCCTACAACTTCGCGACTTTGCGCCCACTACTAAACAGAAAAAACTACATGTTGTCATGCCAAAACAATGACGGAAGCCTCGGGGCGACAGTCCTGCTCACACTTTTGCATAATTTATACTGAATGTACTTTTGCGATGCTGTTCCAGAAAGAGGATCGAAATTGAAGCATGATATAACTTTTGAAACATCGAAATATCTGGAATTAAAGTTCAAAAATCATGGTAAATATCTTGAAGCATGATTATTTCTTATGATGACTCTTTGGAAATTCCTCTTCACCTGCGCTTCCTACAATTGGAAATAAACCAGCAACTTAATTTAAAAAATATTATTTGAGAAATGCAATGGTAATTGTAAGATTAAGGACCGAGGGAAGAGATTGTAAGGTTGTATAAGGATTACAATTTGTAAGATTGTACGGGTAGGATGTAGTCTACGGCCCGAGGTGGCGTCGTATTAGCTCCATCTACAACCGAAACATTGTAGTTATCGAAACCTGTCATCATGACTTTAGCGAAGTTAGTTTAGTTGATTGACGAGAGATGTCGCATGTTTCTAGTTGTATGCTCAAACAAATCCTGTTTCTCATTTTAGATACACAGGAAGTGATATTTTGTTCTTGTCTTGCGGTGTGGAAGCCGGCTGAGTTGGGAGAGGTGTGGGTTCGATTCCCGCTGCGGAACAAATGTTTGCATGATTCGCAAATGTTAGTTCCTTGGGTGTCGTTGTACCGTGGTTCGTCATATACGACACGGAATCCAAGTGTGGGATCAGGATTATGTCAGTTGTGTATCTTTTATTGCATTTTGGACCTCTGTGGCGCGGCGGGTGAAGGTTCGCCTGCGACGCACGAGGTTGCGGGTTCGATTCCCGCCTCTGAACAAATATTTGTACGATCTGCAGATAATTGTTCAGGGTGTTCTGGGTATTTTTCTATGCATAATAAAAAATATCTATCTATGTAATGTATTGTACCCACAAGCTCTGCTTAGCTTGGGGCTAATATTGTGTGAAATGTCCAGCATTTATTTATTTATAACTAAAAATATTCTAGTTTTCCGCACATGTAACTCGTTTCTACATAAGTTGGGGAGTTCTGCTTTCTCTCCTATTATCTCGGTCGAGAAAACTCGCGTCATATGCTATTCAAAGTTATGCAATCCCGTGTCGGCAAGAAAAGTTACGTTGGCATTTGTAATCTCATTTATCTACCCATCTTTAGGCTCATAGTAGATAGATCGTTTCCTATCTTTACAGAATCAGAATCGTTATTACTTAGTTTCTACTTGGTAGGTAAAAAAGTGAGATAGCTTCATTGGTACCTAAAGTTCTAAAAATGTTAGGGTAGTTTGAATTTGTCGGCCATTTGTGTTATCTGTTTGGTAATATATAAGATGGAAATAGTTCGGTAGTTCCTTCAGGTAAAGTGCTTAGAAGTTTGTAAATTTTTGTGACTTCCATTTTGAGTTACGACACAGAATACTTGATTATCCAGACTTACGATTTTTTCCACAGTAGTTATCAATGATATACACATGTATATATTACGTCCTTTACGTGGTGGATATAGGAAATAGTTTGGTAGAATCGCCTTTTAGTTTCAGCATTGATTGACCTATGCTCTACTATGTAGACTAGCTGGTACTATTAGTAGTTGCCTGTAATATATGATGTTTTAAAAGCAATAACTTGCGCGAAATAAGGCCTGCATTGTTCTTGAACAAAAGCTCATTACAAGTCCGGCTACAGTTGTACATAAGGACAGACACATTCCTAGATGAATTACAACTAGTTTGACTAACCAAACTGTTGCGGATTCTCGCCAAACCGAGTCGACAAAGGCCATTTCTCTGTGACATTCGCGTTATTGTTCCATCTCAGAGCAAAACCCGAAGCAATGAAAACGCAAACGCGCACGTTGTGGAGTAATAGGAGTTAGAGACTCGCCTGCGCCGGCGCAGTGAAAGTACTTTCGCGCGCTCGTTGCCCCGGTCGTCGAACTTGGTGGGAATGAAACAGCAGTATAGCCAGAGCGAGATGGGTCTAGTTTTCTGAGGAAAGCCGCGAAAAGCGATCGGGTTCGTTCGCGAAAGTGAGTCCACCAGGAAATCGTACAATCGCCGCGATCGTAAACCCCGTGTAAACGATTTTTATGAGTTCACATTAACATCCCTATAAAAGGTTTATTATATGCACTATTATTTTTTCCGTGGTGGACGTTTTTTGGCGATTTTCCATGCTTATATTGGCTATGGGTACGTTAACCCCATCACTTACCTTACTTCCCAAACTTCCCAGCGTATGCGAGAAACTTAGGAAAACTGCAAATGCTATCCTAGAAGTATCGAAGGAAGAATCAACATTCGTTAACTGTTCACAAATAAAGAACTTAGTTCGTCGAAGAGTAAATAAAGCTAAGGGCTGGGTTTGAATGCAATTATACACCTCCTCATCATGTATCATGTGGTGCTGAGCTGACTGATCTGATAGTCCAAGACGGATAAACCAATCAGTGCTGTTTCATTCATATCATTGTTTTGCAAAATAGTTATGTTTAGTAGTTTATGCTTATTGTTGGTAGTAGTTGTGTTTGAGACTTTTAATTTTTATGTCTCTGCGGCAGCGCGCGTGTGATGCCTCTGGTGGTGCAGGCGTCGATAGGCTACGGTTACTACTTTCCATCAGGTGGGCCGTATGCTTGTTTGCTTGCCAAGTAGTATAAAAAGAGCAAGGTAATGCAAATCAGTTGTCAATGTGAAAAAAATGGAAATGAATTTAGTTTATCTATGATCTCCAAGCTTAGAAAACCCAATAAGTGTATGATCTCAATCGCGGAAGACATTAAGGCTGTACACACGAACATTTTCAAGTGCAACACTTTCACTCAGTGCAATTAACGAGCTGAGTAATCACTCGGCATCACTCGGCGGTAGGTACGAATCAAATAGCGATTGTGCTGTAATAATTGTTTCCTTGTCAATCTTTTTGTGTTTTTTGTATCTTTGTTTACGGCCGGCGTTGAAACACGAAGACTTAGAACTTGCTTTAAAGAGACCCAGATTATAGATTACAGGAAAGACAGTTGACAGTAGTTTGTTCCACTCCTTAGCAGTTAGCATTATAAACGTGAAATAGTGGTGTATTAGTAAGGTCTTACTAATTACTCATTAAGGTTTTAGAAAAACCTGTGTAACAAGTGCCCCACTTGATACGGGCTGTCATGAACATTATGTTTAAAAGCCGACAAATAAAAGAATAAAAAAAAAAAAACGTGCCCCACTTCGCGAACTACTAAGCTAACAAATGATTATCGTTACGTTACCTAACCGCTTACTCGCCCACTGCACTACCACGCACAACCTGCCCCCTAATTACAGTAGCAAATGGCAATGAAGAACGCAACAATGGAGATCATTTTGGCAGCCTTAGCGCTGTTAAAATCTTTTGAAACTCTAAAGTAGGAATATTTAAAAAGTTTCCCCTATTCAAGTTTCATAAAATTGAGATAGATCTAAAGCTGCCAACATGATCCCCATTGGTGTGTTCCCCATTACCATTTGCTACTGTAATTAGGGGGCTGGGCTGATACGCAATGGTACTCGTAGTTCTAACTTTGAAACACCCTGTATCGGTCCGTAGTATCTACTTGCATTACGCACAATATGATTACACAGGAGTGAATCCGCTGCAAAAGCTAGTGTTAATTTTTTTAGGAAAACAACTTCGCATATACATTTATACGACGTAGTATTCCGCGTACGCGTTTACTACATGCACACCCCGGGCTGATACAGAAAGAAAGAAAGAAAGAAAATACGTTTATTTGTCCCCACTTAAAAAGAAACAAAAAATAAAAACAACAGTACCTAGGTAGCTACCTACCTAAGTAGTAGGTAACTTTACAAAAAACTAAACTAAACTAAAAAAACACCAAATGGCGTAAGGCATGTTGTGTGGGGGTCAAATAGGTCCCTGTCTCAGCATACAGCTACACCGAACCTACAAGTAGATACGGCGCGGCGCTGGTTTTCAGACAGGGCCTGCCCGAGTGACATCACGAACGTTGAAGACGAATATACTAAATATATTATGTAAATAAATAATTAATTCATCAGCAAACTAAAATATAAAGAAATAGTTATACTACACAGTTATCAACAAAATATAATATAAAAGTACTCTGAGGTCTGTTAGTAGTAGTTATAGTACTCTCCTTGGTAATGGCGATTTGTATTGTCTATGGCACAGAGCACTTTTAGTCTATGGTCAGTCAGTCAGTGTCAATTTATTTTAAAGAAATGAAGGTATACCTACGTATTTTTGCGAACAGTTTATACGCAATGGTACTCGTAGCTCTAGCCTTGAAACACCCTGTATCGATCCGTAGTACCTACTTGCATTACGTACTATATGATAACGAGTGAATCCGCTGCAAAAAGCTAGTGCAATACTGTTATTTTTTTTAAGAAAACAACTTCGCTTAATAACATTTATACGACGTAGTATTCCGCGTACGCGTTTACTATATGCACACCCTGGGCTGATACGCAATGGTACTTGTACTACTAGCCTTGAACCACCCTGTATCGATCCGTAGTACTAGCATTGTGTACTAGCTGTGCTATAATCTGTGGTGTAACCTTTGTACTGGATGCGCGTCCGTATTGAAACAATACGCATCACTGTTCAAAACAAACAGTAGAAGCGTAATAGGTATAATTTTATCGATGGTAGTAGTCCAAGGATAATAAGAGCTATCCCTCGGGCAGAAAAGACCAGTTAAAATAGAGAAGGAGTACCTGGAATTGCGCATCACGATCCTATAGAGCTTAATTATCGGCGATTTTAGATTTTCTGCGTAAAACAATTGACTCGCTCTAGAGAAGCCTACCTCTTACTCTGTATCTATTTACTATTATTCTATGTATGTTCCGTAGATTGGCAGCCATAAATTCAGGCCACATTTCCCAATTTCTTCTTCACGCGGTAAAGTAGGTAATTATTTACTGTGAAAACTAAGTTTAATATTTGCTTTGAAGCTCACCGCCCTCGAATATTTCTTTGAATTTGTAGAATATTGAAATTGAGTAATTCAATTTACATCTTCCAAGAAATAAGTAACACAACATTGGATAGCAGAACTGTTCACTAGAGATGTGACCAGATTGTCCTTATTTCTCCTGTGTTGCTTTTTGGTCGTACGATGTAGCTATTATGACAAGTGGCCTTTTATTGTGACCGCTGATACAAAGAACTAGTGTGGTAATAATATATTGTTATACAAGGGCCGTAATTCCCACCCGACACCCACACCTACGACATATTTGACGACTGCGCGCTCGCAGTCGTCAAAATATGTCCGAAATGTATGTATGTAATGAAATCCTCAAACTCTTTAGCGTCCTCGCTAGGACGCTAAAGAGTTTGAGGATTTCATTGATCGCTTACACCCGAAAATAACACATAACTTTTGGATGTTTTGACGTGTGTGCCGCCAAGACCCGAAACGACTTTCATCACGAATGCAAGGAAATTAAAAAAGTCATAACAGTTTGTTACTAAAAAGAAAATATGCGTTTCCGGTTTCCCGCATTGTTTTATTTGTTTTTTACAACCAGTCTGTGGCTATTTCCATTTTTAAATATAAATAAGGATTTGTCATTGAGATTGTATTTCACTGTAGCTTTATGAATGCAATGAGCTTCGCTCTATTTTCAAGTTTACTTACGCCCTAGGGCCGTAAATCGCAATTACGAACCAGTTTTCGAGTTAGCTATGACCTACTTTCAGAGCATGTGCGATGAAAAAAGATTTTGCTCCCTTCATGGAGGTTCCTTTCGTGCAACTGTGTACATGCTCAAAACCGTATGAATATGAACATTTATCATGTCATAGACATCACGCCACCATTAGCAGGAAGTGTACAAACGACCTCAAACGATGGAAAGTGCACTACGCACTAGAGTGATGCAGGAAGTTACGTCACATACATCGATGTTATTTGTCAAAATGATTGAAGGTGCATCCACCTCCACTGAGCTAGTGGTTTAGGAGGCAGCCAATGGGTGGCGGTTCCTTGGCTCATCTGACGCTCACCGCATATTTTATGTAAATTCTGATTCGTGTGTGCAATACCATAAAAATCTAGTAGTAGGAGTTTGTTTTCTGAATTTTCACCTTATTGCCTTGTTTTTACAATTTCATGGATATGCTTAAAAAATTGTTTTGTTATTGCTATGTTCTTCTTTATCAGTCTGTTTACGTCCACGTGGACGAAGCCTCCTCTTCCCCTCCCCCCCCCCTACCTTGCCCTCAAATACCTATTAGGTTACATTATCAAAGCAATAGGCTATGGGCCCAACCACCACATTGTTTCGCGCTGTGTATGTATTTTACACAATTTAAAAAAAAACTTCAATGCCACCTGCAATCGCGGCGCCCTCTAGTGATGGTTAATATTTTTTTTGTGAATCTGCTTTGAAGTGCATTTGGAGTCAAATCATTATCCATTCAAATCTTTGTTACTTATTATCCCAAGCATTCCATAATTTACTGTTTTTTGTTTTTTTTTAATAGTTTTGTATGATAAATACAAAACTTGATGAAGGTACTTAGGTTAGTGGTCCTTTTTTTTTCTTTTCTTTAATTATAAAATTATTAATTGGAATTTTTTTCATGTAATTATTTAAATAAAGTTAGGTCAAGTCGTAAAAGTCTCAGTCAAGTCATCTGGTCAGTAGTCAGACTGTTTTAAAGATAAATGGTAAGAAACAACCACGCAAATCCTCCGCTCCTTCTGACGCGTCTACGAAGGCTAACCTCCAGCAGTGACACCTTATACGCTGACGATAACTTTTTTTAGGCTGTGCAATGAGTCATAACTAAAAATATTTTGTATACCAGTCAACAAATAGTACAGTTAGTATATTTTGTTCATGAAATATTCATAAGTTCGGCTTCTGACAAACCATTGACTTTCCATTATTCTGTGATTTGTCGGCGACACACCGTCTAGGCTTGTTTGTGTGGCTTACTATATATTACTCAATGTTTATAGTAAACGATTGACCTCGCTTGATTTAATAACTATTGGTTCGTTAAGAAACATAACAAAGCTTAGATTAAAAACTTTACAACTTGTCAATTAGAACATCTATAGAGTATTTTCCATTATAGAATCGCATCGCCTCCTAGTATTATGCACATGGGGTACTATAAAACATCAATTTTACAGACAAGATAACGTATTTAGGGTTCCGTTCCCAAAGGGTAAAACGGATCCTATTACTAAAGCTCCGCTGTCCGTCCGTCTGTCACGAACCGTGATAGTTAGACAGTTTAAATTTTCACAAATGATGTATTTCTGTTGCCTCTATAACAACAAATACTAAAAAACAATAAAATAAATATTTAAGGGGGCTCCCATACAACAAACGTGATTTTTTTGCCGTTTTTATAGATAATGTTACAGAACCCTTTGTGCGTGAGTCCGACTCGCAATTGGCTGGTTTTTTTATTTTATTACTGTGTAGTGTGTGTTGTTGTATACCTACTTTCTAAGGCTTTTGACTTTTGGCTTTTTCTAGTTTTTTTGACGTGTACCTTTTGTATGAATAAATGACTATCTGACTATCAAACTCAAGAATAATGTCTCCTACACACACGCGACGCAAGAGCGACAAGTCGCCAAGTCACTGCATCAAGTACAATTTTCCTAAAACAGGTCAAACCAAAACTGTTAATAACATTTCACTAGCTCGCTTCCGCTTATCACTGTGCCACGAGTGTCCTTGTTCCATTGAACACGTGCCGTTCCACCCCCTACCATCTAACCAACCCGCCACCCCCCTCTGTAGGTTGTAGGCGTAGCGCGGTACGATGACAGTTGTGCCCGGCCTGGGTAAACCCGGGAAAAGAGAAGAAATAAATTATTCTTACCAAATTAAATTATTGCTCGTAATTGTACGCAGACAAAAATGACATAGAAATCTATCAGCGAGACATGTGAGTCTCTACTGAGAGTGTGAGCCATCAGCATAGACTCACTCACTGACTGGCTTCACACAGCCTAAACCGTAAGTACATTCCTTTGTGGTCTAGGGGTTCACTAAGCAATTCCGAAATTTAACCCCCAAAGTGTAACGGGGTGTTGAAGTTTGTAGTGAAAAAACTCAACGCAAACGATGTCGCGGGCATTCCCCGCACACACACAGTTTTTGACTCATTAAAAAGGCCCAATTGAACACGTGCCCCCCTCCCGCCCCCACGTTGGCGTAATACTTGCGGTGGTTGTAGGTAGGTACTTGGATTAATTGTACCGGTAAAACACACTTTTAGTTTTTCCTGGTTTAGATAAGTTTTTCATCGTGATTGTGTTTCGTTGAATCGATAGGGTAATGGGGATTTCGCTGGAAATTTTGGAATTTGCGGTACATTTATGGTAATCACGATACTTTTACGGATTCCAATTAATTAATTACTTCGACGATTAAGAAGGGAAGTCAAGTATTTTGAATACATCAATATCTTGCAAAAGACTATAAATTGTGGTAATAGCACAAAATCTTACCAATCTCAAGGGGTGCGCTAATATTATATCAGTTATAGTGTTATATTAATATTTAGAATTTGGCTTCTCCTGTCCTAGCTATAGCGTATGCATGGTAGTATAAAAAGACTTATATAATAATATGGTTCAATCTGTGTCCTACAAACTGTATTTGATTCATAAGCTCACAACTGATCATTCAATCTCCACACAGGACACTCAGATCTGTGAAGATATCGAGGATTCAGGGATAGGGAGTGTTCAGGGGCAAGTCCTATTATAAAATATCCACGTATTGCTTTAAAACAAAATAATACGATACTGAAACATTTGAAATAATTAACTTTTAGAGATTCCTCATTAAGTTTTTTTGTAGGTACTTGGATTCGTAATTTTCTCGGAAAACTTATCATATTGCCTACAGATATTGCCGGAATCAAACAGGACTGCGCTGCACTGGATGGAGGAGGGTGGAGAGGCGCCCTCCCGGCACGTGTACCGGTTGCCTAGCAATTGCGTAGTACTACCCCCGATCTTTTGCCGCATTCACGGTTAAAGCTTACGAAATAATGAAGGTTTCATTCCGTTCAAGCCTACAACATTATTACGGGATCTTCATGAAATGGCTTTTGCTCAATTTTACGTAAAGACCAAGTCTAAATTAATTGCTTTCAAGCAAACAACAAAAATTGAGCTACTAGCGCTTTCGTTGACTCTGTGCGAAAGAGGATAGGCATGGCGAAAAACTAAAATTAACATAGACAATTTTTTTTAGTCCTTGCAACCCAACTCTGTCAAAATTTTGATTTAATAACATTAACTTTATATATACTTTATATATTAACTTTTTATTGTATCAAGATCTTATATCCCATGCTTAGGTATTCTTTATTCGCAAAAACCGCTTATTCCAAGTACTGCTTTGTACAAGTTTACACACTTTAGATAAGGATAACTATCTATCTACTATCTGTCAGATTGGTATGCTCACTTTGCTTCAAGAAGCCCTTATAGTGAGCATTTCAGTTGTTATATCGTATTTACAACGACAGAGAGGCTCCCCTACCGGTGCTACGAAATTTCGTAGCAGTGCTACGGCGTGCTGTTTTTGGGCAAACTTTTATTTGATGAGGAGTTTTGACAGAATCTTACTATTAAGTATTCGTTGGCTGCCTTAAATAGGTTGGAAAATTAACTGTGAAATTAAATAATGTGATGTCAACAAATGCTAAATTAATACTTATTAAAGTTTTACAGTAATAGCCAATTTAATTCAATTCTAAGTTTTCTAGGAACAACTATTATGTATATTAATGTATATTTCTGATATTTACCTTGCCTAGATATACATAGATAGTTGATAGTATTCAATGTTTTACTGTTTTCGTAAATACCGCTTATTTGATATAATTCCGTACCTTTATATTATAGTGGATGTTTAATTAAAACTAATGTTATCTAACAAGCAGGTAAGTTACAGATAACTATTTTAACTATAACTAATTTATCTTGTGTAGCGCAACACGTGCCAACAATAATTATTAAAGGCGTCGTTCCTCTACCTGAGGATCGCGGTGAATTTTCGAACCATTCGTATCAATTGAAAAGTTTGAATGCTCTACTCACTCCTAAATCTCCTAATATACTGTTTTTTTAATTATTTTGGGTAATTTCACTTGCTTGTCGCTTTTCATAGAGGTGAAACAAGTTTAAAAAAACGCAGACTTGCTATGTAATTTTTTTATATAATTAAATACGGACGATTGCAAGCAATACTTGAACGGCTTTTGTACCGTTAGTTTGGCTAGTCTAGTTGTAAATTTCTACGAAAGTGAATATTGCTTAGAAAATACTTAAAAAATGATTACGGACCTTTTTTATTAATATTAATTTCAAATTGATATCTACAGCCATTTCTGGAAATGCTCTTGGTAGAAAACAGCGGACTGCAGTGATCCTATATATATAAATGGTTAATTTGGTACCTTTTTAAGTTACGGGACCTTAAACAATATAGATTTTGTCTACTCAAAAGCATGTGATAAAATATTGACAGGAATATTGGTTATTAACATTTTCTTTAGTATCTGATAACCAGTTCTAAGATTTACTAAACTATCTGTAGCTGACTAATACTACTCGCTTAGTGATTGAATTAATATTGGAATAAGTTAAATATGTTATTATATAATTTCGTGACCTTACGAGAAAGTTGTTAACTTACTAATGAATATTTATTAATAATTTCACGTACCTGATGGATCACTTTACATTTGTCATATATTAACGATAATTCTAAGATACTATTGGTTGTGGGACAATATGGCTAGAAGATAATTAAAACATCTAAAAATATCATTAAGAATATTATTCATGCAATCATTCTTAGTTGAACATTATAAATGTTTTTTTTTAACCCTCTACCAGCTAGTATGTTGTATCCTTTTATGGTATGTTTGCACGATGCAAGTAACAAATTAGTTCTGTCAAAAACGTTGGTGTTTCTAGCGTCAACGTATTACTTTCTTTAATTGTTTCCCTTTGATGCAAATGAAGAGCTAAAAATTTTTTATTTTATTTTATTCAGGAAGTAAATAGTAACCTATCAATTTATACGGATTAGAAAAAATTTAAACGAACTCGATGCTTTGAATATTAACTAACAGTAATCGAAAGTTTAGTTACATCACTAACATTCCAAAGTCAGTTTTTTGAACAGAGAACAGAAAATAAGAAAACAATATATAGGTAAATACTTATTCCGTATTTGAAAGTATTTTTATTTTTTATTATTTAAATACAGATCGCTTATTTCTGAATTCCAATGTTCGCCAAAAGATCGTAAAAGTGAACACTCGTGCTCGACTTTCACTTTCAAATTCACTTTTATCGATGACATTAAAACATTCACCTTGAAACTTTTATTACTTTCTTCGAAACAACACCAATTTTTAACTGAAAGTCAATCATAATTTCGAAAAAACCGTCATATAGCGTCGAAGAAGTTAAATCTAGAACTTATTATGTAATAAGTCATGGCCGCATACGTCATCTATCACGTCATGTCACATCGAAAGTGAGAACACAAAGTGTCAAAAAAGCACTCACGGCGGGCGTCTCGTTGTTTTATTTTGAAACTGGTAACGAATGACCTCAGTTTATGAATGTAGTGCCAATGCCAACGTAACTAGGTCTATGTCGAGCTCGTGGCCTTACAAGAGCTAGTGCGGTGTTTGCTCACGTTTTCTGGCCTTATTTGGCACTTTTGGCGGGGTCGCCATTTTTTGTGCGGCGATGATTTTGACATAATTATGATGTCATTATATATATTTCTTCCGATTCTTATAAAACATAACTTGCAGTCAGAGAATACATGTTTCTATCATGAAATGTGTTTTTATTTTTACCTATGTCTAAGCAAATACATGTTTAAATAAGCCCTAGGGCATATGAGTAGATACATAAACATCATAACTCTATTGAGTTTGACAATGAAACAGTAAATACAATTTATGTATCACCTGACCCCAGTAAATGTACAAGTAGGTAGACTAGGTAGGTATATCTAAGGTCTGCGACCTAGCGGCTAGATCAAAGGTCCTGTAATTCTTGACATATCATTTATAATAGCTACACAACAACATAATACTATTTGAAAACATTTTCACGTCTAATGTCAGATATACGTTACCAAATTGGTTTAGTGACAGTTTCATTTGACATGAATATGACAATATTATGACATATGTCTGAGGGCGAAAAGCGGAAAAGCTTACCCATCAGCAAATAGGCTCAATTTTTTTTTTATTAATTATTAAAAATAAAAATAAAAATTACCAGTGCTAGGATTGAAACCCTTACCTACACCATACTCTTACATACCCACGAATTTATCACTAAGTGCCGATTCTTAATAGTTAAAAAAAAATCTTGTTTACGGACGCGTTTTTTCATCTTTATTCTTTTGGCAAATTTTGACATTTAAATAATGAAAAACGATTCGTTAGTAGATAGCAAACGATTGATCGTAGTATTAGTAAGAACCGGGTCTTAAAACATAGCCTCTCAAAACCAAACGCACACAAACAAAGTTGGTCGAATAGCACACCTCGAGATCTGGCCATGAGGGTAACCTTGTCTCGGTCTCGCTCGCTCCCGCAGAGTTCAGGTACACCTGCCTCGCTCTGATTGACTGCTGCGACACTACCGGATTCTTGATGCGTCTGAATCATGATGTTGTTATGAAGTATGAAAACTACACCAAATTACGTTTACTCATTTTGTAAAAAATAAAGATGTAATTTTTTTTAACGCAGGTTTAGAATTTTACCTTTTAAAAGGCTATCAGTGAAATAAATAGTGGTCGTAAGAAAAGCTTAAAATTGTTTAGTAGAAAACTACAAACAGTTAATACTTGTACCATGATTTTCAAGTATTTAGATTTATTTAGGTTTGACTGGGTTACAAAACTGAACTGAAATAGAGTTCGGATCATGTTTCGATCTTTTGTCAATGTCTTGAATATCAGAAATGGTATTCTCTTAACTTAAAATACAACACAGTGACATCACAAATGTGACCGAAACTGAAACTAATCAAAGTTTTTTCGATAATTTTAGCTTTAGTCTCTCTTCACTCTTTCCAATTATATATATAACTATCCTACTCCTAGTATTAAAATTAAGAATAAACTGCAACCCTTTTCTAGTAGCACTTGCTCATATATTTCAAACATATTTTTTTTTAAATTCTTTTTGGCAAGTAAACAAGCGTATGGCCCACCTGATGGAAAGCAGTTACCGTAGCCTTTGGACGCCTGCAACATCAGAGGCATCACTCGCGCGCTGCCGACTCTGGAGACATACAAGTTAAAAGTCTCATGTGCCTGTAATTGCACCGGCACACCCAAACACAGCAATGCGATCACTCCTGCTTGGCGGCAGAAATAAGTTGGTACAGTGGTAGTACTTCCCCGGACGAACTCTTTCACAAGAAGTTCTACTACTAACTCTAATGAATGACAAAAAAAACGATTTTAAAACCAAAATCATACATGTATTTTAAAACACCCAAATCTGGGTCGTTGTGCAAACTTGTGCAACGCACTGTCATTGTTTTGACTGAACTGCGCGTACGCAGTTTTCAGTGTTTCAACATTGTTCTAAATTAATTGAAATGCGATGAGAGCAATAAAGAAGTCACTACAAAGTAGGTATATCTGTGCCATATTCACAACTAGACTAAAATAGAACCAACTAGAATCAAGATCACCGACATAGCTCTCAGAATTTGCTTGTAGAACTGTTATCGAGTGGCGACCACAAACCAGACGACGCAGTGTATGGAAGCGGCTCAAGATCGTTCATCGTTGTATTGTAGAGGAAGCTGATGTCCAGCATTGGATTAATTAAACAGGAATTGGTGGTTTAAAAACCTTGATGCATGTAAGTTGGTTACGTATGAAGAAAACATTAAAAAACCCACGTTTTTTTAAATGTAGGTAATATTTCCGACAAATGTCGGCAATGCAGTTGAAATAAACGTCATTCAATTTATTTCAATCGCAGCGACAATAGATTTAAATCTATTTTCTACATTCTCAATTGATGCTTGACGTCATTTCATACTCAAAAATATACACTTTTGTATTTCGTTTCTGATACTTATTTTGCAGTTGGTTTGTATTTTCAGCGTGAATTAAGTACGCTTTGTCTTAGTGCACTTGTCGTGGTTGTATCGTGACGACGCTGTTTCACAAAAATGGAATGTTGTTTACATCACTATCCCATGAAAGGACTTACCTAAAGTACTCTACTAAACACTGGCCCCTTGCCTATTGCCATCACAATTAATGATAAAAATTATAGATAGATTAACACTTTATTGCTTACCAGGAATACATTATAGGTTAGCCTTGTCGCTGAAAGCGATTTCTTCCAGGCAATCAAAAACACAGTTTAACAAATATTAGTACA
Organism: Epirrita christyi; assembly: GCA_951392215.1. Classification (NCBI taxonomy): domain Eukaryota; kingdom Metazoa; phylum Arthropoda; class Insecta; order Lepidoptera; family Geometridae; genus Epirrita; species Epirrita christyi. The sequence continues at coordinate 918,841 of OX595837.1, forward strand.
CACGCTCATTATAACCACAAAGCTACTTTGTGTCGTCATAATAATAGATACGTTGCACTGACCTTACAAATAATCTATATAATTACGATATCGTTGATTTCGGACTCAAGAGTAGGTAATGCAATACAGGCATGTTACAATTTACGATGTATAACTTCAAGGCTCATTTGTACGTTCAAAAAGAGTGCTAGATGTTTAATGAAATCAGTAAAATGGTCCAAATTCTGCAGTCTCAAAGCTTTAAAAATACCTACTTGATATTTTCTTTAGCTGATTGAAATAACGCATTTCAATTCTAACATTCGATTCGTGCTTACTTATTCAAAGTAAATTGAATGCAAAGATATGGCCTTGAACAAAATTCATGACGCTATGCGATAGATTTTGGCACAGAACTGTACTATGTCTAAAATATACTTACTGCGTTAATACATTTATGTAACAGCTTGCAAACTTTGCTCAGTAAAGGAAAATCGCGTACAATTGCTAATTCCTCGCCCTTGTTGTTGCGGCTTACACACTGCAATATTCACACCCTTTACAGCCGTATGGTATCCACCCAGGCCTTCATCTTCACGCTATGCCACAGCTACAACAGTTACTACCACACTGGGTCACAGCTTAAACAGTTGTTAGTATAGACCTGGCCCTCAAATCAATTTATTTAAACTTCACCTAGTGATCATGACATACTTTAGCCGATACGCATGGGCGTGTGTGAGCGCGGTTTTTCGTGAACGATATTTTTCGGCGCAAAATACAGGATTTCGCTGAATTTGGGGCAAAATTTAGGTCGGGTAAATAGTGCTGACCTTTGAACAGACTTTTACAATTGTAAATACCTTAGACTAGATCAATTTCTACTTATAGATTTGTCAAGGTTTATAAAAATATTGAATAACTCTGTTCTGAATAAGGATTAATTCAGTTAAGCGACTCTATTAGATTTTACCTCTGAATTAATTCATTGTAATGTGTAAGTCATTGTTTAGTTTACTTACATATCCTTGAATTCAAAACAACGTGTACACTGTGGGTGGGCACTGTCTTAGACGAGTCCAAAACCAAGGAAGTTCTTTACAATAGACGATATGAATAGAACTTGAAAGCCATAAGTAGGTATCTAAATTCAATTAAGGCTTTTTATTTCAATGATACAAATAGCAAACACTTTAATTACCCAAAAACTACGAAAATAAAAATAGTAATGTTCAAATTGATACAGCGAAGGCGGAAAGAGCGGGCCCAGATACAAGCAAGGCCAGGTATCAAGGTCTACGAAAACACCTACTACTCAAATAACAACTCTGATGCCTTGTTGTTAAGGTATGTTTTGTGCTGGTAATGTGCAACACATGCAAGACAATACAAGGTGGCTCATGCAACGTTTTCAGCGATAGCTAGAGATCAAGGTTGGTGTATGTGAATTGTGAGGTCGTATGTGTTACATTACGATTCAAATCAATTACGTACAATTTGATTGGTATACCATACGGATGTATTTTGCTGTTCGATTGAATTCTGAATATTAAATGTATATTAGACTACGTTAAAAATAGACAAAAATTATCAAATGACGCAACCAAAACTGGAACATATTAAAAATGTGCATTATTTAAAAAATATCAGGCCTATAATATTAAAAATACATTATTCATAATAATTTACACGTGCTGCGCAAACAATCTTTTTTGTTCTTACATTTACACATAACTATTTTAGATAATCCAATAAATTTGTTTGTTTAACAATAAAGTGTGTTTAATTACATGCAAGTAACTTGCATCGTTTGAAAGCACCATTATTTTAACACGCAGCGTAGTACACTCGTTGAAGTTTTTTGAAAGAAAAGTTGAAAAAAATGCAAACTTAAAATATAAACCTGGTATGTATTCAAGTTTTTTTTTATAATTTTCTAGTAAAAGTTCTAGTAGGGAAAATAGGCTGTGACAGACAGACACCTGAGTTATCCTATAATGGTTCCGTAAGTACCTTTTGAGGTACGGACCCCTAAAAATCGATCGCTTTCAAGTTTTCTAATCGTTAAAATATATTTTCGCACTTATCAAAGCTGTAATTAGCCCTAGATTCGTAAAAACAATTTAGGAAGTGAGTTATTGAGTTATCACCAACAGCTGCGATGCTGGAGCCCTATCAAAGTAGGCCAAGGTCGCTTCGTACACAAACCAGCCAGCCTGGCCTCCCGGCCACGACTGCTCAACCCCTGACAACCTGCATGGTAAAACACATCGGGGGGAAGCGAGGGTCTAGATAACTGGTGATGACTTGCGTCATTTCAAGCCGATGATGGACGAAAATTGTCGAAATTTGCCGAGCTAATTCGCGGGAGTTATACGCATACCTACAGTATTCCTTAGATGTTTTGAATTATTCATGGATAAGAACAAAAAATAAATACCGATAGTAGATTTTTTTTATTTATATTAAATACTGACTATAATTTGCTCTACATAACTCACTTCGAAGGCTTCCTAGAGCCTTTTAGATTCAGACAAAATGCCATGTTTTTGCGATTTGACCTTCCCAACATCAAACAATTCAAATCAAATCAAAAGAATTTTATTCATTGAAATCACTAGGATCATTTTGAATCGTCTTATAAACTAAAATTACTTCTGTTCCAACGCGATCAAGCCTAGAAGAATCAGGCAACAAGCACGGCTTGGCTTAGTTAGACACATTTCTTAACTTTGCGGATACCTCCTCTCAAGTCTCATCTGAAAATTGACACTGCGAAGTCAGTACCAATTGTACCATCAAAGGTACTAGTGGGACAAATTGGTACCAATTGTACCATCAATGGTACAACTCAATGGTACATCTGGGACTGAGGGGAATTTTGTCACAGCCGCAAAGTAACACTAACTTCACTTCTGTTCAGTTGACGACGTTGCTAGTGGAGAATCTTACTATCAATTATATTTTTGAGGGACTTTTTCTCTTTTTTCGAAAAGAGACGTCCATTATTATTTTATTTCAATTTATAGTGTTTTTAGAGTTATAATCTTGTAAATGCTTATAAAGCTAGAGAATTTAAGTGTATTGCGTGTCTTTTCGAAGGGGTGGAAATTGTCCAGGAACATTCTAGTAAAACTGCCATCGATTTACTAGAACATGACTTGGCAGAGGACTTTAACGACTTGACCTATTATATTGAATATATTATAATTAATTGAATAATTCACCTACTTGACACTGGCAAAATTGAGGAGATATTCCTCAGAGGCCATATTTTTTTTTATTGTCATGACAAAAGTGAATTAGAACACAGGCTAGAGTCGGTCAAAACAGTGTTTGATATGCAGTGCAGAAGTTTATATAATAGTTAAAAATATTATTTATTTAGTATCAAGTTTAGTTCCAATGCTTTCCACCAAAACAGCTATGTTTGCACTATAGTAACGTGGCGCTGCTAGCTAGTGTCGACTGGTAGAGACTACTCATCTACCAAATCTGTCAAAAAACAATCTTTCATCTTGTGTCTTAACCTTCTTTCAAACCCTTTCACAGTACCACCACTGTTTTAACATAATGAGTAAAATGTGGCCCATAAACCTTAACTAAGTACCGTCCTGCACTGCAACAGTAAACAAAAAAATGTTTTTTTACCATTGTTTCCCATGGGTATCATAAAAGACCTATTTTATGGGTAGTAAAAATACCGTAAAATATTCAATATTATTTGTATTTGTTAGTTTGCTGTCAACCCTTTATTTATAGAGTGGTCATAAAGTTATTGTACGGGCTTATTTTTACTTTTTAAAGTTTTTAAGCTTTCTCTTTGCGGCAAAAGTGTTGTCATTATTCTTATTGACAGCATTATTTTAGTTATTACAATAGTTTTTTAACATGATTCAGTTACTGAGAGTAGAGTGTGGCTTTTTTCATCGGTAACAATTTGATGACGTCATCTTGAGATAATTCGAATGATGCATTCTAGATAGAGTGAGCCAGATAAAAGTAAAATATATCTAATGTACAATTAATTGGACAACAATCTGCATCATAATACAAATTAAAACGAAGAAAACTAAATGAAATTGACAGATTACTCACAATACGATCTGCTGGGTTACATTGAGCTCTTATAGTGATTCAGTTCAAAACTTTTCAGTACAAAATATCGGTTCAGAGATGTCCGCAGCTATATTTAAAGGCACAGTAGCAGAAGGTCTATAGACTTCTGCTATTAAAGTTATACAATGATGACGGATGTTAACGACGAACCGATGTTTTGTACAGAATAGTTTTTGAACTGAATCGCTATAAGAGCTCAATGTAACCCCCGTCACGTGCTCTGGCTCTACTATTTTTATATTTTTTTGTTTCTCTTTTATTATTTATCTTATATCTCATTACCTTCTTTGAGTGATAATTTTAAATTCCGAAAAGCAATACCTTGGTAATGTTTCTTTTTTAATTTGGAAAATTATTATCGTTTCAAGCAATTTGCGGCGGCATGCTCTGTTTGATAGAATAACTAGTTAGTCTAAGATAACGCTATCTGGATATTATCATAGTACGTGTTAGCACTTGATAAGTAGACGATTAAAATCAAAAGTCGACATATAAATAGCAATTGTCTTGTAGAAACGAAATTAAAATTGTAGAGCGTTAGTAGAGACGCCCGAATGAAACAGTATGTGATGTCACCATAATTGTGTGACGTATACCAGTCTACCTAAGTAGCACAATTACAGCGTGTCCTGCTAATGTCACGTCGCCAATAAATGACGTGTGCATGTCCATATAATAGGTAGGTTGTTATCTCAAAATATATTCCGCTATTCAGATTTTTATACTGATTTTTAAAGTTTGCTTTTGAAGTTACATTAAAGTTGCATAAAATATAGTTAAACAACAGATGCCAAACTGTTATAAGTCACACAGTCAGCTTAAGTTTAGCATGTAATAATTATTGTTTTTAGAATATTATTTCATCGCTTTGTATTTTGCGAATTCATCAGTTTCTAATTTACTCTACTTACTCACATTCATTATAAGAATTGAGAGCGTTGCTGTGACAACAGTAGTAGGTATCGCACTTAGCCTTGATATCGTGGTCCCAATTTGCTAAATGCTTGTATAATTTATACATATCATTCTGTGAAGATTTCATTTAAGAATTCAGGGCGAACGTGGGACTTTCCTACGTGGAGCTAATTTAGCAAAAGGTACGATTGGGTAAAGTCTTTTTCATTTATTTTTTTTGAATTTGAATAATCCGATTAAGCAAGCACGTAGCAAATGTGTTACAAGCTGTTCATTGTCGAATCGTTGTTTTTTAAGCAATTAAACAATAAAGATTATGAGTAGATTATGATTATAAGTTTGTATCATTTCGTACATCGTGGGCATTTCATTGTAATACATAAATAAATAAATAAACTATTCATCTAGTATGAAAATTAATTAGCTATTAATTTAAAGAATACTAAACCGGAATATAACCGTATATACATATTGTGCCTTCTTTTGCCGAACTCAGTTGAAAACATCGTCCAGAGATTAAAAACTAAACTAGTTCAACCTAAATTGCGCCAAACCGCCCATCCGTGCGTGCTCTCGGTAATCTATTTACCTATTGTTCTCTGCGAGTGTTTCGGAGGAGTTATCAACTCTATTTTCTACAAATTGCTAAATTGGCTGAAACCTAGTTTCAGATTAAAAACTAGCGCAACGTATTTTTTTTTTAAATTACAGCCTTTCTTTGTAACTGCAGCGCCCAAGTGATGTGCGGCGGTAAAAAACGTTTTATAAAATCTTTTAATAAACGGAATTTATATCGGTTATGCTATTTTGGAGGGTTAGTTTCACGGTGGCCTGAATTCTAGAATTTTTGCTTTGGCCGTCCCTTGAGAGTCAAAGTCATTGATATTTTATTAATTTCGAATTTTCTTGCCAAACATACAAACAACCCCAAACGCATATAATACCCTTGTTATGTCTTGAGCCTTTCCACTAAACATCCATCCGCGCGTGCTACAATAATTTATTATCAGTGAGTGATTCGGACGAGTTATCTCGTATTTTTTCGCCGGCACCGCAAGTGTGTCAAGGCGACGCGCGCTTATTGGAGAAAAATTCGCGAACCTTGACGCTTCGGATTAGATCTAGGACTGTCCGGTGCGTTTGTTTATTACGTGTGTTTTATGTGTAAAAATAGTTTATATACTTTATAGTGGGTACAAGGTTGGATTGTATGGATTTGTAGTACATTGCGCTACATTTCGAAATAAAAACGTGTGAGATTTTATCAAGAGTATTTTAGGTGATTCTGAAAACTGTGGATGTTAATGTACAAGATAGTGTTCAAATGAGGAATAGCCAATAACTGGCACGGACATTGCTTAGCACTGAATTCGAACCTATTTTTTTTTTTATATATCTTATAGGTACCTTTAGTCATTCTATAATCAATGATGATTTAACGTATGTAAAATGTTACTATAAGTAACATTTTAAATGATTCTTCAGTATGACACAATAAAATGCAATGTTAAAGCCGGTTACAAGTTAGTCATTTTCATCACCATCATCATCATCACCGGTTTACGTCTACTGCTGGACAAGGCCTCATTGTATTCAATGGGGGGATTTGCCATAATCACCACGCTTGGCAGGTGAATTTGTGATTAGTACTCAGATGGATGCTACTGCCCATCGTCTGGTATAATTCCTTAGTAAAGCTTTTACTACATCCACGGGAGGAGTAGGCGGAGGGGCCTATTATATGATTTAAAATAATCTAACTCAGAGTATTTTAAATCTTTTATTTAAATCATTATTGTGAGACACAGAAGTTATGTTACCATGGAGTATTGATCCTGATACACATGACTCTACTAAAGTCATAATATATATTTCAAATTGAATTCTTAAAATTTTCGTAAGAACCTCTTCACTTGATCGGGTGAATCATTTTAGTTTTAATTACTAAAGTCTTATGCAATATTTCAAATGGAATTCTTAATTTTATTTTCATATAAAAGCCTCTACACTGATCCACCTAATTACTGTCGAGGTCAAAGATCGCCCGTCATGATGATAAAACTGTCATAAAGTTACTATCAAATTTAGCTTAGTTTCAGGGTCGTTACCCCTTTTAATATGAAAACTCGTCTTTCTTCTTTAATATATTAAAAAATACACAATTTCGGTGCTTATTTTGGGCAATCAACATAAATTAAAAGATATGCCAAGGAAATTTGTAGAAAAGTAATCCTCTATACTATAGTATTAACAAAATTAATGTTAAGGTAGGTATTTGGTTAGTCTAATATCAACATTTTCAACGATGCTCTATCGTTCTTTATAGTTCGCTATATTTAGGTCATAAGATTCGCTAAATAAATTTTTACTACCATCATCTGTACGTTGACCCCATGTGAGAGAAACCCAGCATATCTTCTTGACACTTTAAATCATAAGGCCTTACTAATAGGTATCGTTTTCCTTGAAAAGAAAAGATAAAGAGTGCTAAGGCTTTTTGATTGGTCATTAATCTTTTACTCTCCGTGTTTCATCAAACGTCTAAACTAGAATGCAAACTATTTATAAGTAATAAAAAAATACTAATAAGTATACTTTTTAATCTATGTTTAAATTACCTACTTTAAAAAAACTGAGAAAGTGACGCTTTTACAACAAAAATCATTGCCAAAATAAAATTTATTGCACGGCAACACATTCGAAATTTGAAAAAACGCGTTCCAAACTCAAAAGTCACGTTGACATAAACACTGACCAATGCAATAGTGACGTTCGTGAAAGACTTTCACTTTCGGCCGCACTGCGGTGAACGCTCTGCGTTGCATGCGCCTCTATGCATGCGGAAGACATTTTATTTCAAATTGTTTTGTTTCGGATTCTTGGAACTACAACATTGTTTATTTGTTGGTAAAGCAAATTTGTATTTTCGGGAATGATTTAAATAAGTTACATTGTTCTTGTGGTTGCACAAATGGTGCTAGAAAAATAAAAAATGTCTTCCGCATTTAGCAGGTTTTTAGTTTGATTAATATGTGCACTGACAAACGCTCTAGACCCTAAAATTACACTATCTTATGTTTCTAATGATTACAGCGTACAAACAAATATTATATATCCCGTCACCTGTCAAACATAGGCCCGTATTAATAGACCGTACTCAACTCTGAGAACGATCTTGAGAACACCAAAAATTTCATTTTTGTGTGGGAATTTTGAAATCGGAACACATAATTTTAGAAAAATTACGACTATACACCACGTACCTATTCTCCTGCTGACGTTTACACTTGAGATCGTTGTAAGAGTCAAGTTCAATTTATTAATATGGGCCGTGCGAGAATGCGTGTCTGATTGAAACGAAAATCAAAATAAAACTAGGTAGGTACTGCTTACCTGTGAATTTGTCATATATTTTTCAATTTCTAGTAAAAGCTAAAAAGAAAAGTGTTGACCAGCGCAAAAGATCGCGTGTCATTCGATGACTACATTGCAATTTTCGACAATACTTCACGCCAATCAGAAATGTACTTTGTCACTTTGATTTTAAAGCCAGAAATCGTTAGCAACAAAATAAGCGTTGTAATGACTTTCATTTCGACCAGCGATGATTCTAAATGATCGGATAACATGTTCATTTTAATAGAGAAATTACTTTCACTGGATAAAAATACGTTTTTATTTATATTTTTAGAGAAACGACTTGTTGTAGGTGTTATACCACTTAAGATTTATGTGACAACCAATTTAAGAAGGACTTTTGTTCATTCTGTTTGAACGTTAAACTAAAGAACTTCATCTAAAGTGACTTGAGAGGTAATACCTATTAATGTACTTGTACACAAGTCAACGTCAGTCTTCATGAGTTATTATTTGTCTGTTACGTACTAGCTAATCTCTGAAAACGATTAAGCGAATGTGATCACACTTTAATTATATCTAAGAAATAGATAGGTATGCTATTTTAAGAAAATACCAAAAGTATGAGTAAATAAAAAATAATAAATGAAACAGTTGAGCTATCTTAAGACTTTTGCAAATGATCTAAAGATATCTCAACTGATCCAAATTACTACCAGACGGAAAAACGACAAGACGTTTATTTGTTTTAAATAAAAAAATAACTAACAAATTTGGCAAAAGAGGAATAAAAATAGAGAAATATCTCAAAGTCGGCAAAATGTAACAACTAGTATTTAAAAAAATTAATGAGTATTCAAAATGGAAATGATTGTACAGATTGTTTGAAAGGTAGGCAAAGTGACAAAGTTGGCAAAGGGTACAACGACCATTATCACAAACATCATGTTGCTTCACCGATTTCAAACGGTTTATTCGATATTAGGTACTCTTATACAAAAGTGTTACTTCCTATGTCAAAAAATATAATAACGGCGTGTGAAATCACGTTCCTAATTGTTTCCGTTATCTAACCACATTATACATCCACTGAGATAAGTACTATTCTATCAGTGCATTTGACCTTGCACTTATCATTGCATCGACACTACCACGCGACTTCACAAGTCTATCTCCGATCCAAAAGTCGCTAGAGTTTTCCACCTTACACCTCGTAGAACTTTTCGGCTAATTTATTCTTACGGTGGCACATCACTTGGCGTATTTGCGTAAATGTTTGCATTATTTTGCCAAAGCAAACAACATTGTGTACTGATGGAGTCATGGTTGATTTTGCCTTGGATAAATAAAGCAAACATTTGCGAATATACACCAAGTGAAATTGCACCATTCAATTTTACAAGACAGATCTTCATAGACAAATGAGAAACGTGAGTTTTTTCGTTCGATCTGGCTCTAGTTTCCTTTTTAACCAACTTCAAAGAAAAGAGGAGGTTCTCAATTCGGTTGTCTTTTTTTTATGTTTGTTACTTCATAACTTCGTCGTTTATGAACCGATTTGTTTTTTTTATTTTATATGATTTACATCCAGATTAGTCCCATTTTTATAAAAGTCCAGTTCAAAAAGCTCAATTAAAATTAAAAAATAATGTTCTAAATTCTTTCAGGTTGTCTGGTCGGAGCTATGCATGACGCTGGCTCTTATCTGGCTCAACATGGCGCAGCCAGCGTCTTGGGGACGCTTCCGTCTGGTAGTGATTTGGATCAGTTGAGATGTCTTTAGATCATTTGCAACGGTCTTAAGAAAGCTCAACTGTTTCATTTGTGTTTTAAAAATTTTGTATATAGTTCTATTACTCTTATCGGTAAATAACTAGTTACATTTAAATTTCTAGATATCTAGAATAAAAGAGTCATTCCGATAGTAGTTTTGCTCATAATTTAAAATTAGTATCGTTGCATTAAACTTTTTCGATATCCATTGTTACAAGTAAATTATGTCGCTTACGCTCTTATCCTTATTTCTTATTCACTCTTCTTATTCTCTTTCACTTTTCTTAATTTTTTATAATATTTTTATATCTTTAGTTGCTAAACTATGTTAATTGTACCTATTTGTAATACCTACCTTAGTAAGCATATGATTGATATTGCTCTATTTGTTTCCTGTGTCCCACCTATTCTACTTCTGGGGGGTTACCATGAGGCATAGCCATTCAGTTCAAAAACTATTCAGTACAAAATATCGATTCGTCGTTGACATTCCCCATCGTCGAATAATTTGAATCGCAGAAGTCTATAGACCTTCTGCGGCAGTGCTTTTAAATATAGTTGCGGACATCATGGAACCGATATTTTGTACTGAATAGTTTTTGAACTGAATGGCTATGGCTCATGGTAACCCAGCTATTCTGTTTGTTTTTGTGTCAAATAAACGTTTTTAATTTCATTTCTTAACCTGTAATCTGCGGATGGATGGGGGATTTAAATATTTGGATTTGCCTTTTAGTTTTCGACTATACAATGCTTTTATCCTGAAATGCGAAATAGACTCAATTTGGTTTAATATTAACAGATGTTCTTTTGATAATGATTACCGATAGATTAGGTACGTAGTAAGGGACAAGACGGAAGTGTTGTTTATCAGTGAGGCGGAGGACGAATGTGATAAAATAATAGTAAACACGAGTACTAGGCATGGAAATAGACGAACGATGTTGTCTATTGCTATGTGACAACATTGGCATAGATCCGCGTATAACAATTAAATTGTTTTTATTGTTTAATCAAGATTACATCTATCAATTATTTGTCTTATCTAATTATAGTTCTAATTGTTTCTTTGAAAGTTTTTTTTTTTTTTTTGCACAAGTATAAGATTTTTAAGTATACATTTATATACTATGTTCATAATTGTATTATTATATCATATGACAATAATGTCGAGAATTAAAAAAAATCTCATAACTATTCAACTAGTCCATTAGTGATCAACTAGATTTCATGATTAGATTTTATGAATAGTTTTTGAACTGAATCGCTATAAGAGCTCATGTAAGGCTCCGGGTTTGCTGGCTCAGGCAGCTGGGTTTTCTTGAGGTATCTTTCAAAGTTGGACCACTACGGGCGGCCTCTGCCTTTTCTTTCCTCCATCAGAGTGTGATTTGCACTACATAGTCTTTTCGTCTTTTTCCGCCGCGTCTGCGGCGCGGCGGGCGAAGGTTCGCCTGCGACGCCGCGACGTAGGAGGTTGCGGGTTCGATTCCTCCTCGGAACAAATATTTGTACGATCTGCAGATATTTGTTCAGGGTGTTCTGGGTATTTTCTATGTATAATAAAAAATATCTATGTATGTAATGTATTGTACAATAACACAAGCTCTGCTTAGCTTGGGGCTAGATAATGTTGTGTGAAATGTCCAGCATTTATTATTATTTTATTTATTTATTTACATGTCCGTATAATCTAAGGCTTATTTCATGAAATATTATACGTTTCACCTTAAAATAAGATTCAAATAAACCTTTCTATTCCACTGCGCAGTTCCTAGCGTCGCAAGGCCACCGCAAAACGCTACATGCAGGCATTGTTAGTCACACCCGATTATTTCAGGGTGGCCTTACGAGATAACAATTCCGTTTTTATTAAATCACTTTTAAAAAATTGTTTTCAACTAGGTTTTTAAAGATAAGACAGGTGACACCTATCTTTAATTTAGAAGAGCAGTCTTGGAGATAATGTAAAGACACGTCATTACGATAAGCGTGGGATAAAAAGTCTTTGTGTTACTGGTTTTTTCTTGGAGCTATTTAAGTATAGTCACTCTGAAAATAGCTTGAAGGTGACCAATGGTAATAAAAGCGAGTAGTTACTAATATATCCTATGGTTATGATCCTGTAAACTTTGGTGTTACTAATATATTAGTGACACCAAAGTTCATTCAAAGTATATTCAGTAGGTACGCCTTACATCTTTTAAATTCATTTTTGGGTCTACTACATGCCGGTTTCTCCCCGATGTTTTCAAACACCGTTTGAGGGCACTAGTTTGAGGATGACAACAATAACATTGAAGAACAGGAGATCAGCCCCCCTATTCGCTAACTGAAAGTCACTCAGTGACTAACGTTTAACGAGTAGAAAAAAAAAATATTATAAAGAATTGTCAATTGATGGTAACTTTACTTGTCAAACGTTGGTCACTGAGTGACTTTCAAGATAGGGAATAGGGGGGCAGGCTAGCAGAACAGTTCAGGATAGACTTTTATCGCGAAAGTGGGCAGCTCAATAGCTAGCAGATTTCTTAATACATCATCATCATCAGCTTGTTTACGTCCACTGCTGGGTGAAGTCTCCCCCATTGAATCCAATGGGGGGGTTTGCCATAATCACCACGCTTGGTAGACGGATTGGTGATAGTTTGATGTTAAGTACTCAGGTTAATGCTGCTGCTCGTCCCCTGGTGAAATCCCTTAGCAAGACTTTTATCTACTACATTCACGGGAGGAGGCATAAAATAATAAAACATAATATCTTTGTTTCGAAAAAAAAAAAAAAAAAAAAAAGGTAAACGACACTATTTACACTGTTGACCTCTAAAGGTTAGTGTTACTAGTCGAATCAAAAGGTCACTTCCTACTTTTACTGAATTTCAAGGTTTTCTGACGCGAGGATTTCATTGAACTTTCAGTTTTCATTGAAAGAAATACATCGGAATTAAACTTGTAACGTATAGGTAGATTTGCAAAAAAACATGTGCTGAAAAAACAAAATTGAGCTATAAAATAATATTCCAAAAGCGTAACAAACTTTAAAGAATTAAACCCACCCATTGTTGAAAGCTACATTGCTGCTGCCTTTATTATATACGACATGACATTTGCCCCCAAGTGTCAAAAGTGTCAAAACAACAACATCAAAGACTGTCAACAAACCATGATGATGTGCGTTCATTGTTTCAAAAAGTAAACTATGAATGAAGTCGAAATATAGGTATTTCCTTTAGGAAATGTATTTTGAGCATTTGTAGGTAAGTAGTTATTGTAATCATTTATATCTATTAGTCCTCAAAGCGACGATAAAATAAATGTATTCTTATTTTAAAACTGTAATTATTTTCTACCTAATTCAAAGTGGGTTAGCAGCGTTTATTACCTGAATTAGTTTATGTACTAATTTGTTTTAATTTGTTTTTCAGAGATAATTTAAGTAAACAAGCCACAAAATATTTATAAAGGATAAACTTTGGTACCTGCTGATAAAACCTGAATCATCAATTTTAATAATGACTGACTGATAAACAAAATTATGATACTTGAAATATTTTTAAATAATATTAGCCCATCAACAACAACCAATATTTATTTCAAGCGTTAATTTAAAACCTAAACATTCTAAAATTTCGGCAAAAATTCAATTGCATTTTTATAAATGTTTCAGGCCTTGTAATCCTATAATTATTCGCTTACTTACCAAGTCCAAAACGCAATCCAAATGTTCACAGATCCGTCCACATGCACACAATATACAATTAAAATGGTATAACAATCCAGTTTCAATGCGAAAAACGTAACATAAATCCAAAACAGCACTGTCAACACTCCTGTCACTGTCAGCTAATTTTCAAAATAAGAACACACAAGATTCGTAGTTCCCAGCACGAAGGTTCGCTCGTTCGGTATCGCGAGCGGCGTACACACGTCCGCTCGATGCCGCGGCCGACAAGTCACTGAACTGGGCGCACTACCGCGCCCCCTCGCCGAATGGATGCGTATATTTTTATTGGTCCTAACTAGCGTTATACGTATCATTGTCAAACCCTGAAATGGCTGTGGATTTAAGAAATTGGGTCAACCGGCTTTCGCTGTTTGTCTATCTTCCTATCTTCTTATTGACAATGATGGTTGCTGGCGGATTCGTGATCGGGAATGCCGATGATGGATATGGGCCAAAACAAAATCTCTTAAAATTCGAGCTGTCATTTTTGTCTGTTTTATGGACCAGATAAATAAGTATGGAAGTCCATCAAAATGTAGAAAAATTTACAGTTAAGTACTTAGTTATTTATCTTTTTTACGGAGCATAGTCCCAGGATGGGAGACGTTCACCTCCTGAAGCTCGATGAACGAATCCGCAAAGTTCAAAGCTCCTTACAATGCATTGATGTGGAGCCTAATCGTCTAACGACACCTGGAAAAGTTTTTTCGTCTCCTATATTTTGTTATGTATATACTAGTTTTCGGTCTAGTCTGAAAGAAAAGAAGACTATTAATTTTAAAATCGGCCCCTCGACTGTACATGTCAATTTGCATTTGTATCTACCTATTTTTATATAAAGAGGTAGGTACTTAATACATGAGTTAGGTAGGTACGTACTAGCGTATCGTCTGCTTATTTAGAACTATTTGATGAAATGTTTTTTTTTAAATCAGATACGGGTGTAGCTTCCGTTAATTCCCCGTGGTCATCCCCTTGTTCGATCATTCTCAGTATTATAAAGAATTATCAAAAAAATCTTCAATTATTTTACATAACATAATTTACAAAGACCCAACAGTCACATAGGTACATAGTCTTGATCCCACAATAGGATTCCGTGTCGTGGGTATCATGAACTACGAGTACCATGGTACAACACCTAGACCTGGAACAAATATTTGCAGATCATGCAAACATTTGTCCCGCAGTGGGAATCGAGCCCGCACCTTACGTCTCAGCCGGCTACGTGCCCGCCGAATTATTGCATGCGAGGAAACGAAAGTTCATCTATTTTAAAATATGATTCAAAATGATCCATGTGATTTCAATGAATAATTAAAAATACTAAGTATTGGCTTTTTTGACGACACAATTTCTTAGAGCAGAATTGATTTTACTAATTTGCGCTTCTATGATGAAAATATTAGTTATAAATACTTAAGCTGTAAACATTTGAATATAATTAAGAATACAAAAACAAAACTAAAACAAAAAAAATCTTAAATTTTATTTATGCAAATTGCGATGAAATATTTATGAGGTTGACTGTCCGCTAGCCTAAAGTAATGTTTCATTCACCAATGAAGCGGAAAACATATTTCCAAAACAAAACAATCAAAAAAAACTAAATACCTACTAACTGTAAAGTACTTAATTAAATTAATAAACTTGTGTAAGTTTTTGTTTAGGATCACTTCGTTCCCGTCCGGCCCCTCAGCTACAGTAGGCAATGGCAATGGGTAACGTAATAATGGGGATCATTTTGGCAGCCTTAGCGCTATCTAAATCGAATGAAACTTGAACCTATTCAAGTTTCATAAGATTTAGTTTCCTCTAGGAAACTTCTTGACTAAAATCTTTCATGTTTCAAAAGATTTTGACAGCGCTAAGGCTGCCAAAATGATCCTCATTTTTGCGTTACTCATTACCATTTGCTATATTAGAGGGCCGGTGTAATCTTATCTTCTCCACCGGAGTCCATTAGTTAACTCGAATCGCTCACGAACAGAGCATCTAGCAAAGCAACTAAAATTCTTACTACCTAATTCTTCTAATAAAAAACATCTAACATAGTATGTAATAGAATAAAAGGCATAGTACTGAAGAATTCAATACAGACTCCATTACATAACTGCTGTCCAAAACTGTAGTGATTGGTCGGGGTCTAACCAAATCAAAGTACCTACCTACTCAAAGTTAAGCTTGAGGGTAGTGCTCACTGGTTCATCAAGGAAGTTAACATTTAATTTATGGCCGATCAGATGGAAAATTACTTCACCAAGCTCTACTAGCTCTTCATGATAAACAACATAGGTACATCAAATTACACCCACAAATAAAATTGAATAAAGAATTAATTAAAATGTATAGCAGCCGATTACAGGCGAGGACACCCGAAGGTTCACGAGTAGAGACGAAAACGGACGAGCGTTTCCGAATTGTGGCGATGATTGCCGATCGTTGGCGGCCGCGAGCGAGGCCGCAGCGCGGGAAGCGCGTCATCCAAGGTGAGTTCTTTTCCCGCCTGGCTACGTCACTGTGACTTTGTATTGTAGTACCTATTATAATGAGATTTTAATTGTAAATTAAATGAAAAATAATAATACTCCAATTCCTTTGTTAGCTCTACAAGTAATTTGCTGGTAAAACACAATAACGATCACGATCCCAAAGAAGAGACGGCCAATTTTTATAACTCCAAGTGTTTTATGTTTGCGAAAAACAAACACGGGTCCGTAGTCAACTGTCTATTTAAATGTTTTATAAACAATAAACATTAATCAAAATTAACAAGTATTTTAATTTTACTTGTAAATAAAAAAAAAAATCAATTTTTATTAAATATTACAGATATACAATTTTCTAGACATGATTAGAATATGTCAAAGTTGATTATTAATAAAAAATATAGGGAGTAAATAATGTCACTAGAGAATTTTCGTAGTCAATCAAATACAACTTCATGGCCATGCAAGAATGATGATTCTAAGAAATTTAAGTTCAATAAGAATTCGCTTATGTTGCTGCGTTATGTGATGTATGGTGCAATTCCTTCTAAGAAGTATTTATTTTTCATTTTGAAATCACACGTAAGTTCCATATATTATGTTATTTTAATTGGTAATTTACTATTTCTAATTTTATATAGTCCCCTTGCTTTTGAACTTTCGCTTGCCTTAGTTTTTCATAACTCCTTAGATTATAATGATGTATGTCCTTATTTTTTGAAGGGCATAGGTAAATACTATATGACGAATTATAAATTTTATAACAATCGGTATCAAAGTGTATGTAAAAAACAAAACCAAGAAAAAACTGCAAACCCCATGAAAAAACATTACTCGGTTATCAAGCTACGGATGCTGTTAAAGTTTGATGCCGACAATGGCGCACGAAGGTCTAGAAGGCACCTATTCACTTGCCTTGAAATGACCCAGATTGTAATTTTAGGAAAGACAGACGACGGTATGTTTCTTTCCTTATCTGTTCTCAGTGTGAAGATGCATTTCAGCAAAAATCAGCTTTATTTTTTTCAATAAACCTGTGTTTTCACTGTCAATAATTGATAATGTTTGCAGACTCAGTAGTGTGAACAGTCGCAAATTAAATTACGAAAGTTTATCGCACTGCGAGCCTTGGCAAAGGTCGTCTTCGAGGTTGCAAATTTGAGGACATTGTGTGCGCTAGGCTTTACCATACAACGCGCTAGTTGCATATAGAAGCGAAACTCCAAGCCGACAAATTACCACTTGAGATGCGCGCCAGGCAGTCCCGCGGATAATAAAATAAAACAGCTACAGTTTATTTTGCTCCAAGATACAGACAAGGATTATTTACTTGCTTAAACATATGTATAAGCAGATATAAAGCGAGTCTGTGACACAACATGCTTGACCGTTGCCGCTATGCAATGCTAGAACTTGAAATAAGAATAGTTTTAAATAGTATAATGTAAAACAGAAAACAATTGATTACAAAACATATAATTTAAATTCACAATGTCAAATAAAATTAAAAGTCAATCTAACACAACACTAAATTAAAATAGGAACTCGTCAATTATAAAGCATTTCTCAGTTAATAACTTTTAAAATTTTTAGCAATGCAGTTTTAGATAACTGTGTACCTATATAGTATATTGATATCATAATATCTATTTCGAATCAGTATCACACATATACGTGGAAACAGAACGGGTTACTTCTAACAAATAATGCAACTTCTATAGGGACGAAAGTGTAAGAATTTTATGTTCCAAAAATAATGGCTTGCATATACCAGTTGTTTGTATTTTATTAATAGCTCGTAGGCAACGCTTTTGCATTTTATAAAGAATATCTTTGCGAGTGAAGTCTCCCCAGAAAATAACTCCATATCTGACTACAGATACTACCTACTAGGTATACTATAATGCGCTGTTAGTAATGTATCTGAGTTGACAGTTGAGAACAGTTTAAGTAGATAATACAGTGGCCAAACTGCTAATTATCTTACTTAATTCTAGCATTCAATATAAGATTTTCATCTATGTGCAAGCCTAAGAAACGAGTAGAACCAACCTATTGTATTAAATTATAGTAGAATTTAAAGTTAATGTTAGTTGGATCTTTGGCTCTTTGGTTAAAATGCATTACGCTAGTTTTGTTTAAGTTAACTTTAAAATTATTATTGTCAAGCCATGAAATTATTGATCTTAAAGATTGATATATATGTCAGATTCATAAGAGTTAATGTCATTACATTTTATGGTCACTGTGCTGTCACCAGCAAATAATGTCATAGGTTGAGTTAATGCATTCGGCAGGTCATGTATATGATGGTAAACAATAGTGGTCCTAATTCGCTACCCTGACGAACGCCATATTTCATTATATCCACAGATATTTATAAATGTATACTTATTTGGTTTTATAGTTTAATCTTAATTGAACGAGCGAAGCGAGTTCTTCTAGTCAACTTGGAAGAATCGGCGTTTGTATGTATGTATGTATGTATGTTTGTCCGATGAAAACTTCCCAACCGTTTATCCGATCTTTATGAAATTTAGTATGGGGGTAGATAGTATTGGTACAATTTGTAGGTAAGGTTATGAGCTATATCGGTTGGGGGGTTGATGAGATATTGGGGTCCAAGAGGGGGTAAAAAAAATAAAAGTCATAAAGTCGGATCAAGTGGGGCGTCTAATGAAAGCGCTTTAGCTGTACATTTCAAAACTGTTCTTTATTAGTATTTAGACTTAGTACTTTCTGAGATATTAAGGAAAATCTAAAACGTAAAAATCAAAAATTCTAGGATACTTCCAGCAGTCCCACAATGCTGAAATTTGGTATGCTTGTAGCTTTTGTGTCACAACTACAGGGAAAAGTCTGAAATTGAATAAATTAGAAACTTGAACCTTAAAAAACAATATCCAATATAACATCCATTGTTGACCCCCCATTCCTAGGAATTTGAATGACATTAGAGTTCTATGATTTGCATCAAAAGGACGTTATCAATTTAATTCGTCAGGTATTTGATATAGGTACTAACAGGTATGTAGTATTTACGCACCGTTGCTAAGTCCTATTCAAAGGCTATTTCGATGAAGTGTAGGAAATTACCTAGAGGTAAAAATAATATCTCAGTAAATGTTTTTACAAATCGGTAGGAAGGGTAAAGAAAGTAAAATATGCAAAAAATATCTCGAAGATACTTCAAGTTCACTGGTAATGCTGAAATTTATTATTTAAGTAGGTATATTTTGTTCTACGGGGAGAAGTCGAACATTGGGGATTTTTTCTTTGTAATATCCATTTTAGCGTAGTTAACGTAAATCTTTAAAAATTAGGTAGCAAAACTACAACTAGACGGCACTGAATAACTGACATTCAAAAAAACTTTTTTTTGCTTCACTAAATCTCTCTCATGTTAGAGAAATTGACTCGGTAGTTTTAGATTTCTGATGGATCATCCATACAAACATACTTACATAGCCGTTAAATACAAAACCCTTATGTCCAGCAGTTACTGTTTACTTCTACAGGCTGATGGTGATAATGTGTCAAATGCCTGTATCATATCGCAGAATATAGCACAAAAACCTAACAAATTACATTCTTTAAAAAGTCACATATTGTCATGTTTATAGTTTTTATTTTTTTTATTTTATGCTACTTGGCAAGCAAACAAGCATACAGCCCACCTAATGGAAAGCAGTTACCGTAGCCTATGGACGCCTGCAACACCGAAGGCATCACACGCGCGCTGCCGACCCTGAAACATAAAGATGAAAAGTCTCATGTGCCTGTAATTTCACCGGCACCCGTACCCGTCAAACCGAAACACAGCAATGCAAACACTACTGCTTGGCGCACTTTTGCTTGGCTTGCTTGAGTTTTAGCTCAACTACGAGTATACTATGAAGTTTTTGCAGTAACCTGTAAGTTAATTAGGGGGCAGATGATGAAACATGAAGTGGGAGTTTTACTTCTATAAGCTACTATCCGTTAAGTTATAGGTGGCCTTTAAGGTCACACCAATTCACATTTGAGGCGCTTTGTAACTCGTTAATGACTTCTGGGGTGTAAGATTAATTAATTGGTATTTTTCATTGTTGCTTTACGCACTTAAGGCTAAATACCTCCGTGACCGTGACTGAAACGAAAGGCGATGTTTGGTTCCCGCATTAGAATATTCTAAGTGCGAGACCATGACCCTGAAAATGTTAGTTACGCAATATTCGGCTTTGGGTCAAGGCTTCGCGGATTTTTGCACTAGCGCAGAAGTGTGTCAAACGCGTGAATTAGGCACTATTCATTATCTTATAAGATGGTCTTCTTACGATAAGTATATGAAATGGTGATAACAAGAACACGTCGGCTCTGTACCTATAAGTTTTTCAAGTTTAAACCTAAACTTTACAAAGAACGAACATTTAAAAAAAAATGTGTTTTGACGACCTCTGTGGCGCGGCGGGCGAAGGTTCGCTTGCGACGCAGGAGGTTGCGGGTTCGATTCCCGACTCGGAACAAATATTTGTACGATCTGCAGATAATTGTTCCGGGTGTTCTGGGTATATTTTCTATGTATAATAAAAAATATCTATCTATGTAATGTATTGTATTAAGTATATCAGTTATCTAGTACCCATAACACAAGCTCTGCTTAGCTTGGGGCTAGACATGCTGTGTAAAATGTCCAGCATTTATTTATTTGATTGTAAGTATCTTTCTTTTATGCTGGGTGTGTCCGGCCTAAGAATAGACCCCTCCTTCTTCTCTCGTGGATGTCGTAAAGGTACTAAGGGATTACACTAGGGGATAGGCAGAAGTAATCACCTGAGTACTTAGCACCAAACTGCGATCACCAATCCGTCTGCCAAGCGTGGTGATTATGGCTATTCCCCTCATTACATTCTATGGGGTAGGCTTCGCCAAGCAGTGGACGTTAAAAGGCTGTTGAAGAGAATTTGTTTTACTATTTGTATTTTTACTATGTTACTAGTAGTCTTGCCTACGACTTTGTCTGCGAATACGAAAGTGCAATACAATATTTGCTATTTCAATTTGGACAAAATCTTTTAACACTACAATTTAAATTTATTTATTTATTCTTATCCGGTTCTATTGGTACAAAAAAAATATTGACTCGACTATGGATATATAAAGAAAAAGGAGGATTATGATTTAAGCAATCTATGTAGGTATGTTTGTATATCTGTTCCCGGGTAGCTGTTTACACACATATTCCATATGACGGAAATTAAACGCAATTATAAAGATGCGAAAAAATACAATCAATATAAAAATTATTGAGTTTGGTATCAAATAACTTTTCATTTAAAAAACCGACTTCCGCCATTGTATTCGACTAAATATTTGGATGAAAAAAAATTTATGAAAGAATCATAGTGGTGAAAGAATTATTATACTTTTTGAATGCAAATGCTTGGTTTGTTGCTGAAAATATCAAAATCGCCATATGTATGCCTACAATATTTGAGAAGTTCCCTCAATTGCTCATGGATTCCATCATCAGAACTGGATTCTGAAAAAAATGGGACCAATCTGGAAGTATATCTATTCAAATAAAATTTTGAAGAATTTTCCAAATCGGTTCATAAACGCCGGAGATATGAGGTAACAAACATTGAAAAAAAAAATACAACCGAATTGAGAACCTCCTCCTTTTTGTGAAGTCGGTAAATGAAATAGCTTGATGAGAACCTCCTCCTTTTTATGAAGTCGGTAAATGAAATAGCTTGATGAGTACATTCTAATAAAAAGATGTACCTGAATAAAATAAAAGTTTTAAAACTAAAACCGGATTTCACAAAAGCCGAAAACAAGTATAAATGTTGTAGAGGAAGGCCAAATAAATCCACGTTTATATAGTAAAGGCCTTCAACTTAAATAATAGTTGTAGTTGGAGGCTTTTCTAAATAAAAATCGTGGAGTTAGCCTTGCTCTACAATATTTTGATACTAGTTTTCAGCTTTTGTGAAGAAACCCACCCGTTTATTTAAGACCAAAGCAAACCTATATATTTTATTTTTTTATTGCCAAAGCAATTTTAAATATGTAATTAATTTTTTGACCTACATAAGAAAAGTGTCTGTCAAACCCATTGACATAATAAAATGTATTTATATCAATGATCAAACCTAAAAAAAATGGTTTGTTTTCCAAATCAAATTTCAATTATTATTATTATTATTGCGTTGTGCATGTGATAACTTTTTCCATACAAACTTTAAACACCTCCTTTTATCCACTTAGGGGTTGAATTTCGTAAAATTCTTACTGAGAGCACTTACAAGACAAAAGCCAAATTTAAAGTTTTATTTTAGCAAGGATTCATAGTTTTAGAGATCTTAGTATGAGTCAGTGCATTTTCGTTTGGCTTACACCTAGATCGTATTGTTTTATTTGCTAACTTGGATTGCGATTATTTTAATTTTATGAAGCAGGTTGAAATTAAATTAAATTGTTTATCCCAAGTATGAGCTACACAATACTAAGTGTATTAACTTAAAGAGCGCCAAAAATACAACAAATCGTCAATCACGCGGATCACTCGTTGACATCGGAGATTATATTAATAATTGTAAGTAGGTAGATTTAACCTTGGTGAAATAATTCTAAATTAAAATAGATTAAGTACACTTAAAATCATTCGTTCATAAAACTAAACTGTTAATTGTCAAAGAAAGTTAGTACAAATAAAACAATGTTTTGTCACTAATTGGTATAATGTCTACTGTCAATTTAAAACCTTTGTAATTGTTATGCAGAAATTATTTTATATATTATTTTGCTGACTTTCCCTTTGGTACAGAAAATTGAGTAACTTTCTATTGATTTAATATTTTCTGCCAATTTGTTGTAAAGTTTATGCCCCATATCAATCTGGGTATATTTTCTGACATATTCAAAGCATTCAAATAATTTTTGTTTCTTAGAATAATCTAAGAATATACTTAGTGTTATTCCCTCTTGTCACTTCATTCACTTAAATTATTTCTAACTAGTTGCGCCCCGCGGTTTCACCCGCGTGAATAATGATCAAAATTGATGATGATGATGATGATGAAAAGTAGCCTATGTGTTAATCCAGGGCGTAAAGTATCTCCATTCCAAATTTCACTCAAATCCATTCAGTAGTTTTTACGTGAAAGAGTAACAAACATCCATACTCACAAACTTTCGCGTTCATAATATTAGTAGGAAGTAGGATGAATTTTACTATTTCATTGCTACTGAAGTTCATATTTCTAGATTGGAAAAATGGTCCCTTAATGATTTTTTTTCGTTACCTAATAGCTCGTTTTTTTGATTTTTGAAACACGCTCAAAATCTGTAGAATTTCCCCAGAGCATGATTGCATATGACATTAAGCAATGTATGTAGGCATAATAGATTCCTTTTAGGTTTGACTAGGTGTCATTGTCTCTATGATTTAATGCATTATAGTATAGCTGCATATTCTTTCCAAGAAAGCACTAGGCCTAGGTAAAATCACAAACCCCTTATAAGGGGTAAAGCTATTATTTCACAGAGCTACTGGTGATATTGTTGCTTCCGTCCTGTAATTGTTTACAGTGTTTCTTGTTTTAGGGAGACAGCATTAAAAACATGATGTTTGTTTTGCTTATATTTAATTTTAAGGCATTTTTATGAAAGCAGTTGCCTAAACTAGCAATGATTTCTTGTCAGCGTATTGTATCAAGTCACTTTAAGGTAATTGTGAAATATCGTTTATAAATATGATATAAGTTAAATAGATTATAGGTTATATCTGATGTATGACGACCTCCGTGGCGTGGATGAGTTACCGGCTGAGACCCAAGAGAGGTTCGATTCCCGCTGCGGGACAAATGTTTGCATGATCTGCAAATATTAGTTCCGGATCTGGGTGTTGTGGTAATTATACTTGTACTTCCTGATACCCACGACACGGAATCCTCGAGTGGGATCAGGACTATGTATGTGACTGTTGGGTGTTATGTTCGGTTCACGTACCTATATTTTTGGAATAAGCCATGAAATGATATTCAACAAAATACGGACTTCTCTATAAGTATTTTTTTGGTTGTAGGTAATGTATCTAGAATTGCGTAGATCTCAAGGTGTCTCAGGTATCCCTGTTGCAAGAGCAAGGCAGCGGGGCCGCGACCGCAGCCCGCATTTCTCCTTCTCACGGAGTTATGCAATCACAGTCCTAGCGAGAACGTAAAACCTAGCGAGAACTTGATGTTCTAACGCCTCTCAACGATTTACATGTAATAATCATGGGCCATGCCAAGCATGGTAAAATTAAAAAAAAAATAACCAGGGTCCCTTCATGGAAGCATGCTAATAATATTGTCCTAAATAATATTTTTTGTCCGGTTTTTCAATAGACCTTGTATATTTTTAGAATTAGGCAATCAAAAGTTACATATTATTCAAATTAATAGCAAAAACTTGATAAATACTGTATAAAGAAAAGTAACCTATTTATAAATAACTTGTTTTACTTACGACTATATGATAGCTTTATTATAAAATATACTTGAAGGGTAGTTTTGTACAATTTAACCTAAAAAAAAACAATTACCAACTTGAATAGTACCGTTGATGGTAGATGTTTCATGTCAGTCGATGTGTCATACGTATTTCGTATTGAAGTTTGCGAAGTTTTTTATGTAAATAACCTCTATCTATTATTTTACCCCAACTCCTACACACTTCATTCGATTTGCTTTTTTCATTATCTTAGCATATAATATCAATAACCAAAAGTATATCTACTGAAGGTAACATGAAATTGACAACAAAGGTGGGTCAGAAAATGTATGGAACGTTCTTTGTTCTACATTAATAAATAAGAATAATTTATGAATAAACTGTGTAAAAGGATCGTATAGGTAATGTAGTATTAAAAGTCTACCCATTTCAAACGTACAATAATAATGTATAGGTTTGTGACGATACTCCAAATGGACGAACTGCGTAATGACGATACTCCAAATGGACGAACTGCGTAATGAAGAATCTCGAAATGGACGAACTGAAGAATCTCAAAATGGACGAACTGACGAATCTCGAAATAGACGAACTGATGAATCTTGAAATGGATGAACTGACGAATCTTGAAATGGACGATCTGATGAATCTCGAAATAGATGAACTGACGAATCTTGAAATGGATGAACTGACGAATCTCGAAATGGACGAACTGCTTATTGGACCGAAAACTAACAAATCTATTGCAAAAATATATATCTGGCAAGCCAGCCAGTATTGACTAATCCAAAGTGGGTGATTCAGTATAATGTAGAGTCGTTGTATCAGTAACTCTAGCTTGTTACGTAGAAAACAATTTCCTGAGCATTGTCCAGCGAGCTTACATGACATTTAATAATGTGCGACAATAGCATGGTGGCCGTTCCTACGACACGTAGCTGACTTATTGAATACAAAGCTAATTTTATCCTGCTCCCTAATTACAGTAGCAAATCGCAATGGGAACGGATCAATGGAGATCATTTTGACAGCCTTAGCGCTGCCCAAATCTTTTGAAACTTGAAAAGAGGAATATTTAGGTCAAGAAGTTTCCCCTATTCAAGTTTCATAAGATTTAGATAGCACTAAGGAGCCAAAATTATTCCCATTAATGCGTTCCCCATTGCCATTTGCTACTGACATTGGGGGTTTTTCAAGTTTTCATTGGTTTATTAACCAAGTACGTTCAAGGAGGCACCCGGTTTCCATTCTCAGGGTCGTGGGTTGGTATAGTGGTCGAGCAACAGAAGATTCTCCAATCGAAACTAATGTGTTTATAACCGCATGCTCAGAAAAGTGAAGATAAACATCGTAAGGAAACCGACTGCCCTATAATCCAAAAAATCGAAGGCATGCGACTACTGTCATGGGCATAGTAGGTAAATTCACTCTCATCGAAATTAGGCTTATATTTGTCAAATTTCTTAGTAACGTAAGAACGTAACTCGTTTTTTCATCAACCTTTAGACATCCACTGTTGGATGAGGCCTCCCCCATAGAATACAATGTGGGGATTTTCCATAATCACCACGCTTGGCAGGCGGATTGGTGATCGCAGTATTGGTGTTGAATACTCAGGTAGATGATGCTCTCATCCCTGAGTCGGCTTTTACGACATCCACTTGAGGAGATGGAGGCTGAACACACCACGGCATGTCGCGTGTAGCAAGCCATTACGCACTTGGAGTGGATGGGAAGGTTACTGGCACTTACGCCCTTTTGTACAATAACGAAGTTTTCTTCTAATTTGGCTATTACTTCATCAAACTCCATGAAATTTTGTACAAATGATCAGTACACTAATATCTAGATAGAGATTAAAAAAACTATTTTTTTATAAACTGACTTAAGTACCAGACATTTTTTTTTATTTTTTTATTTTGGTACATTTTATATACAGTTACAAACACACGTCTGCTGTAAATATGATCTCTTGGGTTGAAAAAGGCTCTAACGGAAGACCAGCGTAGGTTGTTTACGACCTGCATGTGCTGAGTTAGGGCCTTTTTGTAACAGCAATTCTTCTGATTTTTTTACACTGTCTTATTTTTTTTTTATTTTTGTCTGTTAAATTTGTCTTGTTGTTGTTGCAAATAAACTTTTTTCTATTTCTATTCTATTTCATCTATTTCTACATATCTATCCGTGGGGCTACTCTTGAAAACAGTTCCAATCGCAATCCAGTTCCAATCTCAATCCAGTTTCAACGCTTGTTTGGCACTCTTGAACCAAATCGAGTTTGAAATCGAGATAGAGCACGCGATTGACTTTGCGTAGAAGAACAACAGAGACAGATAGTCGATTTCACTTAGTTACATAAAATTCCACTCCAAATTGTGCGCTAGTATTGAATTCAAGAGTACCAAATGACCAAGGAATCTAGTACTCTCTGACGAAAAATGACACTAAATCCTGAATTAGGATAGAGTAGAGCGTCAAGAGTAGCCCTGCTGGTCTAGATATTTGTGAGTACACATAATCAGTAGATTATGTGTACAAAGTTTCATTGAGTTTGAAGAAAATATAGCCAAAGAAGCAAACTTAACCATCCCGATACCTAACATCGGATACGTAAAATAGAAGATATGTTATCACCTAACCTCAAAAACCTGCATCACAATGTTGTTCTGTGAACCCAGTACATAACACGATGTACCTACCTACGTGTTACGTAACCCAGGACAGACTGGCCCTATAGTGTGCTAGAGCCTGTGCCAAGCGAGTGAAAGTCTAGAGCGGTGCGCCAGCCACATTATACGCAAATGCAACGTGATCTCTAGATGAAAATGCTGGAGAATTTTGAAATTTGTACCAGCCATCCAACGTCACATAGTAAATATTGAGAACACTCGTGCACACTGCACTTTGCGCACTAGCACATGCTCAAACGGTACAGGGGTGCGATTTTTAAATGTCACAGTGACTAAATATCATGAAACCCTTGAAAGAGAGATGTACTGGAGGAGGCACTTGTATTGATATCGAAGATATAAGAATTTTAGTCATTAATGAATTTCAAGTGTATAAAAACTTGGAAATCGTGGAATAAAAGGCAATTTTGCCGGTTCTTCCACATAGTCAAACTATTTAGTCAAACTAGTCAAATGATCCTCCCTGTATCAATGTCAAGTTAAAAATATGTACAGTCAATCTTACGTGTAGCTATTCTATTTTCTCACAACATAGTCCAGTGTTTTTCAGCGTTTCAAATTGACTATTCGCATACAGAGTAGAAATAGAAATGCTTAAGAAAACACTTTGACAGCTGTCAAATTGACACTTACTGTCAGTTGTGACAACAACTATCACAAATCCAAGGTAAACGCCCGTTTATTTGTTGGTGAACATGGGCCTAAGTGGCTCCTATTCTCCCATAACTGTCGAACTGTATGTCTGAATTATGCTTCAAATCTCTAAATGTTTTATCTCAGTTCAAAGATGAGTACGAGGGCTCTTAATTTTAAAAAAAAAGATAAGGATTAATCGTCCGGTTAGTTGGTTTCCAGACAGCACAGAGCACAGAGCAGCGAATTAAAGTTTTGTCTCTTTCAATCTGCAAAGATGCACGCGGCACCTGTCGAACTATATGGTGCATTTTCGCGTCCATATAACTCTTATAATAAAGAGATATAACTAGATAAATTCTTGTGATTACGTCAAAGTAAATGCATGATGCATGCTAAATTTACATTATTAAAGATTATATCAAAGCACTGTAAAGGAAAGTTCTAATTTAAGTGTCTCTGGTTGTAAAATGTCTACCTTTCGTTTATGCTACATTGTATACTAATTATTCAATTGTTCTTGATTCATGTTTTTATTTTTAACCGACTTAAAAAAAAAGAAGTGGTTCTCAATTCGGTTTATTTTTATGTTTCCTCATAACTTTGTCATTTATAAACAGATTTGGAAAATTCTTTTTTTTATTTAAAAAAACAAAATAATAAATTTATTTGACATAAAAGATTTACAGTTATTTTTTTATTTAAATATGGTTTTTCTAAATATTTTCATCTTTGATTTAGTACCTACTCCTCCGACTACAGCTATTATTATGTTGAAGGCCTTAACTATCAAATTTTGGAGTTGGCCTTCTTTTAAATAACATTTTGATAGATAGTGTTACTGTTAGTGAACTTTTACTCTTTCTAAAAATGTTTTCATCATTTTAAAAAACTAACTTGTTTGCATTAATCTCTCTACAATTACTTACTTTCATTCATAAACCACCATCTTAAAAAGTTGCACTATCTTGCATCAAGATCATAAAAAGTTCTATTACAGCATCGCATTATTTTGATAGTCATCTACATGCACTACACACAAACAAACAACGCGACTGTGTGCGTGAGGTGCGCTCGCGCTTACATAACACTCGGCGAGAGTGCATTCACTCTGCAAGGGGGGCGGAGGGGGGCACTGCATCGATGCACACACACACAGAATCTCTGGTACAAATAATATGCGACAGATTAAGATATGTAGAGATTTGTTACTGTATTACGATATCGTAAATGCTTGAGTACTGATTTTATTTACGTAAATTAATAATTTTTATGTAAATACATAATTATTATCCATAAAAATAATTAATTTTTGTAAGTAACTCAAATTACTTGAACTTTACTGTCTAGAACTGGTTCAAAGAGCCTTGGCTACGTGGCATGGCAACACATTCGGCTACGTCTTATGAACGAACGAAAATCAAGTATTATTCTCTATAACATATTCTATGTATCATGCTTTTTAACCGACGTCCCAAAAAAGGAGGAGGTTCTCAATTCGGTTGTTTTTTTTTTTTTTTTTTTATATTTGTTACCGCATATCTCCGGCGTTTATGAAGTGATTTGGAAAATTCTTTTTTTATTTGAATAGATACACTTCCAGATTGGTCAAAATCCAGTTCTGATGATGGGATCCATGAGGAATTGAGGGAACTCCCCAAATATTGTAGGCATACATATGGCGATTTTGATATTTTCAACAACAAACCAAGCATTTGCATTCAAAAAGTATAATAATCCTTTCACCACTATGGTTCTTTCATCATTTTTTTTTCATCCAAATATTTTGTCAAATACTATGGCGGAAGTCGGTTTTTGAAATGAAAAGTTATGAATGACAATAATTAATTCTGTACACCCCTATTATTTTTTGTATAAATTTTCAGTGCAAAAAAAAATTCCCACCATTTTTCTTTATCGAAATTAGCATTCCAAGACCTTATTCCAATATGTTTTCAGTTCCAAGTTATTCCTAAAGCTTTAATAGTTCTGAGAGTGTGGTCAGCCACAGATTATCGAACAATAACTACGACTAGGACTTGCTATTGTTGACGCTAGTCTACAAAGCACTAGGCATCTATAGATGTAGGGCCGACTCTACTTGTAGGACATTATAAGAAACTAGGAGGAAGGAAAAAGCTTTCTAATTCTAATGAAAGCAAATGATTATTATTTACCAAATAAAACACAACAGAAGTAGGTATGCATAAAGACATAAAAGTCGAAAAAAAAAATCCCATCAATAATGTGTTGTGAACTTGTGGTCTTAATATAAGCTGCACCAGACCTAAGTATGGTACCTTAATATTAATTGTATACTTAATATTTATTGAGACGAAATTTTAACTGATTTAGGTGTTTTTTTTTTATGGAAACCCCTGGCAAGTTCGAATCGGTCTCGGGTGGAGAGGGTTCCGGACAAATAGGCTACCATTCTAACCACTAAACCAATTGAACTTATACACATTTTATCTTCACGAATATTTTCCGTTTCCCGTAGGAATTTAAAGAATTTTGTTTAGGTTTTCCTGTTATGAGTAAAGCCATATTCAGTATTTTTTAAATAAATTTAGCTTCAGTGTGTTCTGAGAAAATAGCCTGTGACAGACATACAGACAGATAGACACCAGCCAGATAATGGTACCCTTGGTACCTTTTTAGGTACATAACCCCAAAAATTATCAAAAGTTAGACTATACTTACGTCTTGCAACGGCAACAAAAATACTGCTAGAGAGTAGAGTAGCTTTATGAAAATAAAACAAAACCTAATAAACCTACAGTTATGAGATGTAGAAAACCAAACAACAAATTGACAACCTCTGTGGCGCGCCGAGTAGCCAGTTGAGATGCCAGAGGTTGAGGTTTCGATTCTCGCTGCGGGACAAATGTTTGTATCTGAAAATATTTGTTCCGGGTCTTGATGTTACGGTACCATGATTTTCGTAGTTCTTGATACCCACGACACAGGGAATCCTAGTGTCAGGACTAAGTACATGACTGTTGGATGTTATGTTATAAATGGAATGAGATGTTCCATAGAAGCTATTTACGGCTGAATAAAACGCAAAAAGAAAGAATAAAAACACATTTAAGGCCAAAGCACACCGGATGCATGCAGCACATAACGTAGAGGCGCGCGTGGACGTCACGCAAGCGGTTGTCATGTCTCATACAGTTCCATACATTACAACGCAATGGTACGTCGACGTGCAGCCGGTATGCGGTGGCCTTTAAGCATTCCAAAATATGATCTACTCAATGCGGAATTAATAGTTCCCAATGATCATCAATCAAAGCTAAAACAATACCAACTTTAACTAATTCAGTAGACTTCAGCGGCGTAGTGGCAGCCCTTGCAGTTTTCCATAAGAAAGCCGCGCTGAGGCGGCCACCGGCCGCGAGCGCTTCCGCGATCTAACGGATGATGTTTTATTGCAAACTAAATAAACAATAGCAATGGACAGGCCATATAACTCACAGAACCGACAACCGTTGGGAATAAAGGTTCTATAATGGCATCCACGAACCAGACGATGCGGTGTAGGAAGGTACCCCTCACGATGGTACGACAATATTTTAAAGGTCCTTACAACCTTTTATAGTATTTTAGTTTTTATAGATTAAAAGCAAAACCATCTGAGAAAACCACAAATTCACGAGATTCATTGCTTAAAACAGTATTTTTTGTTCATTTTGGCATTGTGTCAACAAAACGATATGTTCAATAAAGATACTTACAGAATAACAACAACGACAAATTAACAAAAACTCAACAAACAATCGATTTACGTTTATGGACTTACGAATACCGCTAAAGACATAAAGCTAAAGAAAATTACATTTAGTCATAACGTGATTTCTTCCCTCTACGCATTAGGTACACCGATTTGAAACGGTGAAAAAAATCTATGAGTGATACAACACGCTTTTCCTAGTAGTAAGAAAGATCATAATAAAATAGCTAAGCCCTGTGTGTTGCCCTGATTCTTCTTGGTTTGGTTCCGGTGCGCAGGGAACAGGTTAACAGGATTAATGTTATAAATTTTAGTTTAAGAAACGATTCAAAATGTTTTCTTTGGTTTAATTGTGTTCACTATTGACGGTTGACTATTAATTCTAGTGAGAATTGTCCATGGTCTATTTGGACATTTTCCTTATTATTTCCACGCAGCACCCTGTATGCTCTGAAAGCCCAAGCGCAGGCGTGTGCGTGTTCGTACGACACACACACCAACACACCCTCACTTTCACTTGGCGAACTATTCCTAGGACGTGTTCACGGGTTGCACACGGAATATATAGCAGTTTCTACGAAACAAAAAAAAACACTATTTGTTAGAATTCTACAAGATGTTAACGATAAAAACTAATAAATGAACGATTTTAATAACATACTTAACTTTCGTGAATAACAATTAATTTTGTATACATGCATACATACCATAAACACATGACTTTTTCCCCGTAGGGGTAGGCAGAGCCTCAAAGGACCTCTTTTCACCGTGAATTGCACAATCGCAGAAATATAGACGTGATAAGTGGTGAGCTCATCGCCGCCATTGTTTTCCACGATCAACTCGGCTAACGCTTTCTTGCAGTAATAACATGTAAGTATTTATTTTTGTACGGCTGGGACTATTTTTCTATGTTAACGGTTCGCTTTAATCTCTTTTCTATTGGCAATCGGCCTAGTAAAGAGATTTATCATCAAAATATGAGCATATATTAATATTATTGAGTTGCCTAGGTACTTAATTAATTAAAGGTCCACGTTATTTACTTATGTACGCGAATAGTTAAGAAAAGTAACTCCTAGACGAGTCTCCAGTGCGCACGCGCGCCTACTCCGCCATTAGAAACAAGCCTGTGTGCGTGAGATTGCATCGTGCGCGTGTGTGCGTCTAATGCATCGCTAGATTATATCATATAGAGCTGACATTATATAAAATAATACCAAGAAATTAATGTTCAGCAATGCACATCTACAAAAAGAATAAGACCTCTGTGGCGCGGCGGGCGAGTTGCCGGCTGAGGGGTTGCGAGTTCGATTCCCGCTGCGGGACATGTTTGCATGATCTGCAAATATTTGTTCCGGGTCTGGGTGTTGTGGTACCATGGTACTCGTAGTTCCCGATACCCACGACACAGGGAATCCTAGTGTGGGATCAGGACTATGTACGTGACTGATGGATGTTATGTTATGTTATAAAGAAGAATAAATATTCCATATCAGCATTTAATAGACACCTAGGTGTCCCTTTTTAACCGGATCGGTTTTTATTTACCGGACGGCGTAGTAGAGGAAGGCCCTCCTCTCTATGGACTTAAGACATTATAAGGCTCGCAAGAAGTCGGTGGATGGAGAGGGCTCGGGCCGTTCGTCGTGGTCATTCAGTGGAAGGAGGCCTATGTCCGGCAGTGGACTTCTACATGCTAATGATGAGGTGTCCTTAAAAATACTTTTTGTCAACACGACGACAGGTAAATAATAGTAGATTATGCACTAAGGGAATAAAGCAGTGTCTTATGTCGCGGGCGGCATATTGAACCCTGAGCGTAACGAGGGACTCTAAACTTAACTCCCGAGTGTAGCGAGGGAGTTATATAGAGTCCTGAGTGAAGGGAGGGGTTCAAGCTGCCCAAGACGAAGACATGCTTTATTCCAGAGGAGCATACTCTACTTTTCACACCTACTGCGAGGCAATAAAAGGCCAGGGCTCCATTAAATAAGTATCGTCTGTTTTGATAAACTCTGGAGTAGAATCATTATCGCTCGACATTTTTTGTTAACACTAATATTGTCACTGACATAATATTATATTACTAAAATATTGCAATAAAATTCACTGAAAATCACAGCACCAAACATCTCTTTTGTTTCACATTCTTTAAAATAGCGCCTATTTCTTTTTTTTTCGAGTTTTGCTATAGTGGCCAGTTCGATTTTCGAACAAACCTCTTTACAATGCCATATGGGCATTTTTTTACTCAGAGTTTTCCACGAGTTTCCAACACGAATTTGACGTTCTAAATTCAAATCACTTTAATCCCTAGGGAGTTTCATACAACTTTATATCCCTAGAGAGACAATGCTGTACTTTACGTTGAGGTTGCATGATTTGTAATTGGACATTGTCGAGCAGGTGGTGTGAAAATACATATTAAGCAAAAAGAAACCTTCAAAGTCATACTTCTGTTAAGCTGATATAAAGTAGTAAGTATCTGTTAGTAATGAAAGGATTTAAACCAAGTTTGCACATTACTATCAAAAACTTTCTCTGCCCTTGAGCTAGCCGGCCTTTCGTTTAAACTTGCAGCTTTAGCTTGAAGAAGTGGATGCCACTTAAGATTACTTGAGGCAGCTTTTTCCGCTAACGAGCTACTTAGGCATCTTATGCTTGACTCTGTGATCTTGTAGACACTTGATTAGTCGACCTATCTTGTAAGATGATTTTGAAAACCAAGCACGATTTTGGTTATTTCTTTTCTGTTTTGTTCCTCTGTGACATACATCCCTAACAGCTAACGACAGATCTATCTGGGGGCTTAGTACGGGTTTTGATAGTTTTCGAAACTATATTAAGAAGTTTCGTTTCCATCCATACATTTACTGACAGCGTCCTTAGTTTTGTGCTCGTTTTCGCTAGGGGTTCTGCAAGTAAATGTATGGAAGGAAACGAAACTTTATAAAGTTTCGAAAACTATCAAATCCCGTACTAAGCCCTCTGTTTTTTGTACGAGAATCATTGCATATGGACAACGCTCTTCGGCCATCTATGTAACCGAATGTTGCTGTGTTTTTTTTTACAATATCTCTTTTTTTTCTTCTACTTATACATGCTATATATTTATAGGTTGTTGCATGCTATGGGGGAGGCCTGATCCAGCAGTGTATGCCAACCGGTTGATGAAGAAGCTATATGCCATAATACGATATATACTAACGAGTACATGGGGTGTTGCATGGGCAATTTTTAATGAGAACTAGTCAACAAAAAAAATTGTATGTATTTTTATGTTGTATTTTGTGTGCCGTATTGTTTTTTATGTTTTATTTTGTATTCTTGAATTGTGTGATTATTATGTAAGTACCTATTTACAACAGCATAACATTGGCATGTCAAAAATAGGTAAAGGAATGGTTAAATAAATAAATTAATATCTGAATATAGTCGGAATAGGTTCTCGAAAGTGCCGTTTTTAAATAAGGAAGGAACCAAAATTTTCGTGCTTACCACTCGTAGGAGATGCGTGCGTGCGGGCGGGGTGTGGGGGGCCTGCGTTCACAATGCGCAAAGACGTTCGTTGCTCCCGCGCCGGTCGATGACTCTTTCACCGCACGCGACCGCACTTTCCCGACGATAGCGCCGGGTTCCCTGGAATACCTGAGATGATTCAGGACTTCAAGGATCTTATGTCTGAGATAGTATTCTTAAATATGTGGACAGTCAAAAATAAGTGACCATAAACGAGATTTTCTTTTTTGTATTTTATTTTTTGCATTAGGTATTTGATTTCAAGACGTCTATATTTAAAAATGATAGTCTTATCTATAACGATTAATGATTCGGAATTCCTGAGCATAATAAAAGCTGAACTTTTATCTATATTATGTAGTAGTAATCCTAGAAGTAGGTCTTGGAATGAAGAGTCATTAAAAATTTTGGATTTAAGAATATAACTTCTGGGTTTTTTAAAGTTTCAGAATGCTTTCTTACATGCAATCCTTATCCGACGTTAACTTAATTGTTCACTCTGAATGTAATATACTCAGACGATGATTAGTTCAAAACAATAATTCCGGTCCAGTTGGATCTGAATTATTAATATATAATTAATTATTAATTTAAAATTATTTAAAAACCTATGAATGATATGATGGTGTTGAATCTAAATTTCTTAGGGAAATAGCATAGATAATAATTAAATAATAACAATAATTTATATGATTATATAGTTGATATTTATCGCGTGCGATAAACGTATTGTAATCTTATCTGAGGCCCAATTCACTAACTAAAAAATAGTTAAAATAGAGTTCGGATCATGTTTCGATCTTGTGTCGATGTCTTAAATGTCAGAAATGGTATTCTCCTGACATAAAATACAACACTGTAATGTGATTATATCGAAATGTGACCGAAACTTGACGATTCAAAGTGTTTTCGTTAATTTTAGCATAATTCAACACAATTCAACTTTCAGACAATTTACAATTCAGTCTCGATTCGGTCAGCTTTCAGTGTAGTTTTAAAATAATTTAGAGAATTGGGCCTCTGACGTGGCGAGTAGAGCCCTCGGTCTCCTTCAGTAGAACTAAGGGATAACGCCAGGGTATGGCGTTATCAGCATCCACCTGAGTACTCAACACCGATACTGCGATCACCGATCTGCCTGCCAAGAGTGGTGATGAGTCTTGCCCATTGCAATCTATGAGGAAGACCTCATCCAGCAGTGGACGTCTAATGGCTGCTGATGATGATAATGAATCTTATAAACTTTTTGCTTGCGGTTAGATTATTTAATCTGATGGAGGTCTGAAAAAGGTATATTTTATCTATGTTATTATAGTTTTTCTTATCGAATCATATTGAGATCCGTTGAAGAGTAAATTGTTTTTTTTTTATGCTAAGTACTTGGCAAGCAGACAAGCTTACGGCCCATATGGAAAGCAGTTAGTTACCGTAGCCTATGAACGCCTGTAACACCGGAGGCATCACACGCGCGCTGCCTACCCTTAGACATAAAGATGAAAAGTCTCATGTGCCTGTAATTTTGTGTTGTGCGATCATTGCTGTCAAACGGTTAACTTTTGTGACAGCAATGATTACACAATTACCGCCTGTTGCAAACGTCGTGAGATAGAGAATAGCCTGCGAGCCTGAGATGCCTACATACATCCAAACTAAGGCTAGAACGATAGCTTCTAAATGATGAAATTGGGATACCTTTTCAAAGCTGATGCACTTCACAGCGCCAGAAAAAAAGTCCAACCCTGGCTGCTGTGAAGTGCGGCAGCTTTTGAACAGAATACCCAAACTTATAACGTAGATTTTTTGAGATCGAGCATAAACTAATGGAGGAGGCCTTCGTCCAAAAATGGACATCTAAATAAAAATGATTCAAGTATAATAAGTAGTATAATTTGATTTAAATTAATAATAACTTGAATTAATAAATATCATTATAATTTCATTTTTAAATTAAAAACTAAAATTAATTATTTTTTATTTTTGTATTTGCATGTAAGATAAAAGTAAGCTAAGTTAAAGATTTTTATTATTGAAATTAGAATATAAATTTATTATTGTTATTAATGATTTTTTAAAAATAAAAAGGCTTTATTATTATTGTTATTATTATAAAACTAAATGTTCGTTTTTAGCAACGAATAATCGAACAAGTCGAGAAGTGGTTCTCTCAAGAAGGGACATCAGCTGCAGGAGGACTTTGGCGAAGGAAAGCTAACGATCGCGAACTTTGGAAAAGGCTGGAGCTGAAAAGCAAAACAATCAAATGTCTAATGATAAGACTTTATAAACTAGAATTAAGATTTGTTTAATAAAGGCTATTGGAATTGAATCAAACAAGTTTGACCCACTGCATCGGTGGCCATATCATTATTTCTTAACAAAACTTTGTATATAGGTATGACTAATTCTGCCGCCAAGCAGTAAATGCGAGCATTGCTGTGTTCCGGTTTGAAGGGAATCGGTAAAACTACAAGCACATGAGACTTTTCATCTTTATGTCTGATGTATGATGATGCATTTAACACAAGTATTTTTTTGAATTTTCTAGTTTGCCTCCAAAATTAACCCACGAAATCAGAATTCGTTGATTTACGCTATACGATTGTGATTGTATCACCTAGCTCTATATATGTACCAAATTTCAGCTTCTTTGGTCCAGTAGATTCGGAGAAAATAGGCTGTGCCAGACAGACCTGAGTGATCTTATAATGGTTCCGTAGGCACCCTTGAGGTACGGAACCCCAAAAAAACTAAGTGCCGAGTGAAAAACACTCTTCTTTGAAGTCCACAGCACCCTCTCGTTGATGAGTCAAAAATTACAACGTCAAATCGTATAGAAACGGTTGAATTTGACGAATTCAAAATAAGCCGCAAGTGTGGCTGAATTCTACAGTTCGCAAATACTTATGCCCTGATTTTTAATTATAGACAATTTTTGTAAACAAACAAATGTCAAGATATGCCACTGTGAGTATAAGTGTCATGATTGTGTAGCATACGTGTAAATTCTCATATGACACACATACATGACACTTATACACACAGTGGCATATCTTGACATTTGTTTGTTTACAAAAATTGTCTCAAATTAAAAATCAGGGTATAGACTAAGCACTCCGTATCACCCGATTCCCTTCATTAGGTCAGAGCATGAGGTACGGTAACCCTGAAAAAATGTCTAGTGACAAATGGTTAAAGCACCAGTGTGATGAAAGGATTCAGTGTGCAGAGGCTCTTATAAGCATATCATATGTCTTGTAATTTTTGTTTCTAGGACAAGCCGCTTTTGTTCACGATGTTTGAAAGGATGAACTTTCGCCTCATTGAAATTCTCAAAAATTCTTCAATAATCTCCAAACAAGTGCGAACTCCCTCGGTTTCGTGTGAACGCAATAAAATCATGTGGAGCGCTACAGTACGCCTTTCACTCGTCGAAAGCGACAGTGACGACCCGCTGACGACACGGCCACACCAACCAGATTTGTTAATTAAGTAGATATTAGAATAATTGTATGGAAGAAATCGCATGTGATATGACTGGCTCATTGTAGACCTTCAATTCGTATAAGTAAGTTCTTTTTAAGAAGAGCAACATCTCTTATTTTTTAACTAACTTCAAAAAAGGAGGTTCTATGACTGTATGTGTTTTTGTATTCATTTTGAGTGTTTTTTTTTAATCAATTGAAATACAAACAAATCATAGATAAAAAATATGCGGTTAGAACTTTAAAATGTATTTTAAAGTTCTAACCGCATATTTCTAACAATTATTTTTTACAAATTGTGTTGTTGCTGTTCAAAATTAAGAGAATTTGAATGTCTTTCTGTGTTTATTTTGCAAAACCAGACTTTTTTGAAAATTCTGTTCAGTTACAACTATTATTAGTATATTGTTGTTAGGTAAACCTACACTACTTTTTGCATCTAATTACTTTAATCTCGTCACATCGCACGGCGTTCAAATTACTACTTTTGAGATCAGTCCTCGTCTTAAATTGGATAAGTACGTTAAATTGAGGAGTGTTTTTTGAAAACGCAAGGCTCATTTCGTCTTTCTCGCACCATTATTCGTTTTAATTGACACTAAAACTGAGAACCTTGACTCACAGAGATAGGTACGTAGTTGCAAACGGAATTAGGATGGGCATGGCTCGTTTAACAAGGCGAAGGTAAAGAACACCAAACGTCACTTACATTCTTTGCATTGCATTCTGCCATCCAATGACACGAAACTATTACAAAATTTGTAATAGTTTTATTTAATAAAATAAATAAAACAAAATAATAATATAAATAATACAAATGATTGCATAAAAAAAACATTCATACACACGCCTTTTTTCCCGAAGGGGTAGGCAAAGACTTTTTCACCGTGGATCGTAGTCGCAGGAAAAAGTCTAAAATAAAAAATTATCTTATTAAATGTTGTTATTGATGAGTCTACTAAGGGATTACCCAGGGGATGGGCAGCAGCATCCACCTGAGTACACAACACCAATACTGCGATCACCAACCCGCTTGCCAAGCGTGATGATTATGGCAAACCCTTCCATTGCATACTATGAGGCAGATCTCGTCTAATAGCTGATGAAGAGAATGTTAGGCTGGCTAGCCATGGACCCCCCGGCACTCATGACATGGTTAAGAAACCTATAATAAACTCAAATAATAAACTCTTTATAAACACAAAACATGATTTAAAAAAAAAACATATTATATTCTATACCCTGATTTTTAATTTTAGATAATTTTTGTAAAAAAAGAAATGTCAAGATATTATGCCACTGTGTGTATAAGTGTCAAATATGTGTATCATATGTGTTTATACACATATGATGCACATACATGACACTTATAAACACAGTGACATTTCGTTGTTTACAAAAATTTACTAAAATTTAAAATCAGGGTATACCTACTCTAACTAGGTACTACTGTTTAATACTTTGGTAAGCCGCACATCTATTAGTAACACCAAAGTTCATAGATAACCACAGGATCTATCAGTAACTACTCAACAATTCTTGCTGCTGACCAAACTAACGTAAGGTATTAGAATTTAAATTATTTTCTGTGAAAAAACGAGATTTAGAAACATGAATGATTCATATCTGTAATCATTAGAGATATGGTAATCGTTGTAACTGCAAGGCTAAAAACTTGAAAGTGAAAGTCGACATTCAGTATATGCAGCTATAACTATAAAAGGGCTATAATAAACTATCGTAATGGTATTTTAGATTATTGTATGTTATATAAACTTGCTTTCGTGAATTATTTCATTTTGTTAAATGGGAAATAGCGTCACCCTGCGCACTGGCGCTAATGAGGGACCTTAAGAAGATTGAAACCCTTTGGTGCCTTCGCTAACATACGTTGAAATTTCCTATTTTACAACGTGGGAAAAAACTGTAGTTACATAACTACAGTTTTACTTACACAGAGTGAAGTTGGTATTTATCAACGCAAAGCTTTGGTGAAAAGTGTTAAAAAATAGGCTAGACATAACTCAATAGATGAAGCAAAGACAGACATAGTAGAGGAAGTCCCATGTCGATGAACTAAATACATTTGTCTTTGAAATAGTCATCAACACTATAAAACACTTATTTCTTTCACATTATAAAGGTATCAGGATGTCGTTAGGTGGAGGCGGCTTATAAGACCATTTGTCGTAGCCATTTAGGAGGAGACCTGTGTCCAGCAGTGGCCTCCTACAGGCTGATGATGATGACACAACTCAATAGGTAAATTATTTATGTAGATTGCAAATACCTATTTAAGTACTAGAAGGTACTAGGTACTACTAGGTATTGTTAGAAGTAGAACTTCTTGTGAAAGAGTTCGTCCGGGGAAGTACTACCACCGCACCTATTTCTGCTGCCAAGCAGTAGTGTTCGGGTGTGTACGGGTGCCGGTGAATTTACAGGCACATGAGACTTTTCATCTTTATGTCTCAGGGTCGGCAGCGCGCGTGTGATGCCTCTAGTGTTACAGGCGTTCATAGGCTACGGCAGGCATGTCAAACATGCGGCCCCCGGGCCGCATTCGGCCCTTGACAGCTTTGACTGCGGCCCGATTCAATTTTAAGATCATATTATAGTATATTTACTGTAGTATATTTTCTGAAATTTTACTATTAAGTAATGCCTAAATAATGATATGACCATAAATTGATTGATCAAAATTATCTTAAAGTATTGTCAATTGATAGTCATTTTACTTGTCAAAAGTTAGTCACTGAGTGACTTTCAGTTAAAAAGACAGAGGCCCAAGCACGAACATCTAACGTTATCGAGACGCTAGCGAGACGATTGTAAACGTCAAATATGAACCAATCAACTTACAAAGATTTCCAAGCACCCTAATGTCATTGGCTAATATTTGACATTGGCGATCGTCTAGCTAGCGTTTCGATAACGTTTGATATTCGTGCTTACCCCACAGGACTACTATATATAGGTACCTATATCTATCCAAAGAGTATATCTATCAAGAGAGTTCTTTAAAGTTGGGTTTTGCGGCCCACTGATTCTACGGACTTTAAGCATTTGGCCCACCAATGACTATGAGTTTGACATGCATGGGCTACGGTAACTGCTTTCCATCTGGTGGACCGTAAGCTTGTAAAAAAATAGGTAAACATAAAAAAAAAGGTGCATGGAATTCACAGGTTGAAACTTTTCATCAATTTAATTATACCTATCTTTATTTAACAAACAGGCACGTTTAAAATCCCTAGGTAGGTTGTACCTATTAAGAAATTATTTGAAAAAAAAAAAAAACATGAATTTTGTCGTTAAAAATTCCGAAAACTTATATTGTTTGAGTTTATAGACAAAAAAACAATAGATATAGCGTAGGCACTAGGTAGCGCG
This sequence comes from Epirrita christyi, assembly GCA_951392215.1. Taxonomy (NCBI): domain Eukaryota; kingdom Metazoa; phylum Arthropoda; class Insecta; order Lepidoptera; family Geometridae; genus Epirrita; species Epirrita christyi. The sequence goes on from OX595837.1 coordinate 961,134, forward strand.
GTATTTATAGCACAAGTTTTCACTTAGTGTAAATACTGCAAGCCTGGCAAATAAGTGCACAAGCCTTTACAATGGAACGTATTATTTTGAGTTAAGAATATTGTTTCTAGGTTTAAAGATTGTAAGATTGCTTGATTTGTGGAATAAATATTATTATTTTAACTAATAAATAAGAGAAATCAGAAGGTGAATTAATTTCGAAAACCACTCATGCTTAGGTATGAGAATGCAATGCTCATCGGTCGTTCGGGAATTACGAATTGCAACGGGTGTAACAGAGAATACCGAATACACTATACCTACCAAGAATACGTTTCTTATCACTGATAAGCATTATATTTTCTATAGAAAACCTGACTCTCCTTATTCCCTCCAAAAAAAAAACTCCTGCGACCATGAAAGCCTCTACAAAGCATCATCGTGACATTGAACAAAAAAGAAATCTCGAAAAAAGTACAATAAAGAGATTTAGGTTTTTTTGGCGCGAAATCTAGGTCACTCGCTAACTTAGGTTTTGATCTCACGGTGAGAACGAGATTTTCACTTGAACACTTTTTGTTCAATGGCAGAGATTATGACAATGGTAGTAGTTTTGTGGTCTTGAATTTTTGTAACAGTGTTTTTGTAGGAAGAAGGTTTTCAACACTATAATTCAACCTTCTTAAAAGTGAAGGAATTTTTTAAATAGTTCAAGAATTTTCAACCCATTTGCCAACATGATATTTTTTTTATTACCATTCCATCTTTGTTAATGTATGGTTTTAAGGATTTTATGGCTACCAGAGATGTCAAAGTATGCTGTAGATACATTAAACTAGATCCATGAGATTTGGGTATCTACCACATGGATATAAATAGTACCTAAAGTATAAAAATTCCTTGGTTACTTATATAAAAACCTGTTTATAGTGTCAATAGTTAAGGAAGCCATTCCTTACTATAAGATACATTTAGATAATAACAAGCATTCACAGGAATAATTTTTAAATTTAAATAACCTATTAAGTACTAATGTTGAAAAATCAAAAATCGAATGACTCTACATTTTTAATTCTCAACTGTCGTCGTGACGGAAAGGAATTCGTTTAGAACGTGTTTGGGGTAAGAGATTGATATGTTTGGTTCATTCATCATGGTCCACCTGCGCTGTCCATCAAGTAGACCACGGGGAACAAATATTTCCCCGTTATTTTTTTATATTTTGACGACCTCTGTGGCGCGGCGGGCGAAGGTTCGCTTGCGACGCAGGAGGTTGCGGGTTCGATTCCCGCCTCGGAACAAATATTTGTACGATCTGCAAATATTTCTGGGTATTTTTCTATGTATAATAAAAATATGTATCTATGTAATGTATAGTATTAAGTATATCAGTTATCTATTACCCATAACACAAGCTCTGCTTAGCTTGGGGCTAGATAATGTTGTGTGGAATGTGTCCAGTATTTATTATTTCGTGTGGTTCACCAAATCTAGAATTCACAGTTTTTTTCACATAGATAGATCACGGGGCATTAATGTTATTTTGCCTGTAACTATTTACGTCTAAAACTACACAATATATAGGCGAACACAAAATGCGGTTTTTTGCAATAATTTTTTATGACTTCAAGATAGCTCCTTAAGCAGGTTTATCGCCAGACATTAGGAGAAGCTGCAACAGACAATGTAACGCGTAAAGTAGACGTGTTTTTTTTTTCCTATTGCTTGCTTGTTTAGAGCTTGCCAGATCTTGTTGAGAACAAACACACACACACTAACATTGTTTTAGTAGGTATTAGGTACCTATTCAAAGAAAGATTAAACTCAAACAATTACAGTATCATATCCTCAGCCTTCAGTTGCACAAACATTCAAATTATTCGTTGAGCAATCATCAAACCATACCTACCTAATTATTTTAATGCATCGAAAGGAGTTATTTGTTTACGAAGTAAGGCATTTATTAACTTTTTTAATAAGGCCATTTATTGGCACTTACTATTAAAATCAAATTATAAACATCAAAATCATCATCAACATCATCATCATCATCATCAGCTATAGAAGTCCATTCCTGGACATATTCCTCCCCCATAAAATGCCACGACGAACGGTCTTGAGATATTATATATGACATCAAAATAAAACGCTGGTAATTTAAAAAAAAAATCTTTTCTATTATTTATTCAGATAAAAAACGTCCATAGGTTAGTAAGACTTATGAACTAAGTTAGTATTTACAATTGTGGATTTAGTAAATTAAATAGTCGAGGTAATAATAAATTTCTCTCGTTTCCGATCCAATAGATTTAATAACCAGACTATTTGGTCAGGACCCAAATGAAAGATTCAATTACAGGCACGTCATATCTGTATAAGGTCTGTAGAATGCTGTTGGTGGTACTCCGCACTCTGCTGAGCAATGAGGCTGTTTTATTGCGGTTTATGGCATGGAGACCATCAATCCGTGCCTCCACAAACATGATAGAAGCACTGCAGAAGCGAGGTAGCCCCATCAGCATCCTAAATCTATTATTAAATTGGACGCGTAGGGCTGTGTTGGCAGTAGGCTTAAGGATTGAGTAATAAAAATGCTATGCTCTACCAATGAGTCTACAATTCTATTTTCCTAACACTCTTAGCAGTTATAGGTATAACTAAATATGGTACCGACTTCAGTGGTAAACCAAAATTTCAAGGGTGTCTATTGATGCAATTAGAGCAGGCCAGCCAGATCTAAGTCCCCAATTAAAGTAAAATCGCAATGTTTGTCCGTTTTTGTGGGTTATAAAAAATCTATATATTGAGTCCAATCAAATACAAAGATCTTGGAGAGCCATCCAATCCTATATTCGAAATTCGTTCAGAAACCTACGAATCGAAACAACGGCACAGACTATACAACACTAAGTAGGTACGAAAGGTCCGTAGGCTACGTGTCGACCTCACTTGGGGGCCACCACGTAGGTAATACTTGTATGCATGTATTATGTATTTATTTAATATATTCCAGATACACACACATACTATTGATAACAATCCAATAACATAGGTAACAGCTTTACTTTAGGTTAAATCTATTTGTAGTAGTACCTCTTTTCATTTTATTTTCCCTGTCAGAATAATACTTAATATATCTTGGCCTAGTGTGAGTTTTAATTGTTTAAGCTACTAATTATACAATAAGAAGGTCGTAGATTCATTGTTTTTAGTCGAATACCTAGAAACATTGGCTCTGGCTGTGTGAAAAAGAGCCTCCACAAGGTCGAAATTCACCTATAACCTGCAGGTGTGTAAGGCCAACGATCATTAAAGTTCAGTTAAACTTATAGTTTAGTTTAACAAGCAAAGACTTTTTCAGTAGGTACCTACTTAACTTAGCAAAATAGCATCTAGCCTACAAATCATTGCAAAACACTCTACCTGGCTCGTAATACCTATTTTATCTTCCCAAGTTGTAGACGATAAAACCTTCAACTAATTTAGCATTTAGCGAAGGTCGACACACATCAATATTTATTTATTAGGTAACTAGGCGAGCTGAGCTGTATGTAAAACGCCCATGCGCAGTTTTCGCGCGACCTAAAAAAAGTTGCAAACGTCAAAGTTTGACAGCGCGCGAAAACCGCAAACTAATGCACAAAATGGCCACGCGATGAGCCGCTATTGCGCAAATATGCGAACGTAAGTTTTACTCGGTGTATTATTTATTGATTGTTGGAAAACAATGGCGGGCGGGCGCTCGCTGGCAGTGAGTCAGTGGGTCAAGGGTGCGCTGGCCTACTTACGGCGCCTTGCGCCGAAATTTGCGGGCTTACCGGTTGCTAGCCTCAGAGTAGGGAGGAGCCATGCTATGCCTAATGCTTCTGCAGTTTGCAAACGTTTTTGTCTATGTTACCTTATTTGAATCTTTTCACTTCTTCAAGGCAACTAAGGCCTTAATATGTTATGATAATTACACATTTTTTATCACACGTTGTGTTTAGACATAAGATAGGTACTTAGTATATTTTAGTGATTGAAAATTGAAAGCAAAATTAAATGACTAACTGCGTGTTTGTAGTTCAATCTTTAAACACGGACACGCAGGGGTAATCAATTCGTGTAGGTACTTACGTGCACACAGTAAAAGGTTGGTACCTACCTACTGATACTTCAGCACTTATAGGTACGTATGAAAAGCTGCAAGTCGAACTGAAAATTATTATCATGGCGGATTCATATGCCATCAATTTCTGAGAAATAAGAAAGTATACATTATACCTATTATTTTATTTAGAATGTCCGTATCTGTAGGTCACCTTCCGTTTATCCGCCGTATGTGACCCCTATTGAAATAGGCCAAATCAAACGAGGTTATTCAGACCTTATCTGAATTTTGTGAACAGTAATTTAAAAACCAAATTGAGCTTACTTTTTGGTAAGTATATGTGCAATAGCTAGTTAATTAGTAAGCTACCAAGTGGTTGTTTCATCATCAACAGCATTTGGGCGTCCACTGTTGGACGAGACCTTCCCCATTAAACACAATGGGGGGAAATTGCCATAATCACCACGCTTGACAGACGGAGTAGGTATTCATGTTGAGTAGGTACCTGCTCAGGCGGATGCTGCTTCCCATCCCCTGGTGTAATCCCTTAGTCGGCTTCTAAAACATCCACAGGAGACGGGGGAGTCTATTCTTAGGCAGGACAAACCACACATAAGTATGGTAACATAATTAAAACAATAAAAAGTTTATAATTCTGAGAACGGCATTGAACATTCCTAAATATAAAGTAGGTAGGTAAGTACCTAAGCATCTAAGTACTGACTCATAAATATCTATCAATGTGAAAATAGTTTATAAGTAAAAAAACCCAACCAAATAGCCAGGTCTGCACTTGACCTAATTTTGTAATCCAAAGTTTTGGGTCAAGCGTCGCATCACTAGCGTTGGTTACGTAAACCAAGTTTAAGGCCGCCTAGATTTGAGCAGACACTGGTCGTACATATGGTATGGTATGACAAGTGTGGTTCGCTCGTGTCTTGTGTGACGCCCACCTTATGTACAGTCAGTTAATTTGGTACAGTCAACGAAAAAAACTGCAGTCGTAATCTTTCTAAACCTAGGGATTACACCAGGGGATCGGAATCAGCATCCACCTGAGTACTTACTTAAAATTAATACTGCGATCAACCTGCTTGTGAAGTGTGGTAATTATGACAAATCCCTTCATTGCATTGGAAGGGAGGTCTCGTTAAGCTGTGGACGTCTAACGGCTAATGAAAATAATGAACCTGCGAAAGTGTGTTTCGTAAGGTATATTACCAACGTCCGCCACCTATATATCTGTCACGTTACGTCATTCGACTCTACTTTTTTAAGAGGGACAAGCATGAACATTTACATTAGCGAGACCAATCAACTCAAAGTTACCCTGATATCATTGGCAATTTTTTTTATATATATTTTTTGAATTAAAAATGTTAAAATTCTTGGTCTTCTTTTTATTTCTGACACTATATTATTTGGAAAAAAATAATCCTTATGATGAAGCCTTTCGATCAGTACGATAAAGCTACAGGGTGATTATTTTTCTCGTGTAACGGGTTCGATTCCCAGTTCAACCATGTAATTATTTAAATATCTATGAATGCAGTTTAAATTCAAATAATGTCTTCTTTCAGTAAAATGTTCCATCTACAATATTCAAGGTATTTTCCCTCCATGTGGCATAGCCGTGGGACGCCCGGTATATGCGATCGTCTCTTTAACGTTAGTTATTCGTGCTGACCCCAAACAAAAGCACACTTTTTGGTTTTTATTCAAGTAACCAAGTTGAAGTCCTCATACATTTTGAGCACAGAAGTTTCCAGACCTACCAACAGAAGTGTTTACTTAGTTGTTGGTAATTTTTTTTTCTTTTAGATATCTAAAGGCTGCTAATGATGATTTTTGTGTGGTTTAGTTTTTTATCAATTTACTGACCATCCTATACACCGATAAAATACGACCAAAAGTAACCACACTTCTCTCGGTCATCACCATCAGGTGCCATACGGACCAACTTATCAACCTATCAATCAAAAAACCTTATAAATAAACGACCTTACTCTACCGAAACAAGTAGGTATAGTCTTTCGCGGTCGCTTCGGAATGTAGTAGAGGTAGGTAGCCGGTAGGTAGCTGACTTAGTGGTCTACCCCGCGGCTTTACTGTGGGTATCTACTCTTTATATTAGTGCTTAAAATGTCACGTAGATACCTACCGATGCCTCCTACATTTAAGAGTTTAATTTCATATTTTTTTTTACCCTTGAAACCTTTAATGACAGTAAAAACCAACGCAATGATGACTACCTACATTGACATTGATACAAGTTATAATTTCGTTGATTTTAGCAGCGGTTATAGTATGATTAAATTTCAAGGTATTTATTGAACGCGGTAATACCAAGTATAGCTTATTTTATTACAGTAGGTACTACTCTGATATGCCGTGGTGTGTTCGGTGTAAGTAAAAATGCCTGTCTCTTCCAATGGATGTCGTAAAAGCCAAACAAGGGATTACACCAAGAGATGGGCACAGCATCTACATAGAATTAACACCAATAATAACATAACAACTAGGACGACCCAGACCCGGAAAAAATATTTGCAGATCATATATAAACATTTGTCCCGCAGCGGGAATCGAACCCGCAACCTCTTGCATCTAAGCCGGCTACTCGCCCGCCGCGTCAGAGGTAATATAATACGATCACCAATCCGCCTGCCCAGCGTGGTGATTATGGCAAACCCCCCATTGCATTCTATTAGGGAGGCCTCATCCAGCCGTGGTCGTCTACCAACTGATGATGATGACTACGCAGATACTTTATTTCTCTACTGCGAATTCTCTATTTCCAGCGACAGTTCGATCAGCGCCATCTATCGGTGAGTAGCGGTACCAATTTTGTAGTTAAGTGAATATCGACTTAACTTTTTGTAAAGCTACATTCAAGACACAGCTTCGTAGACCATAAAATGGTTTTCAAATATGTGTTTGACTAATTTAATTGAAATATAAGTACGATGGATGATCCAGATAAGCAAAAAAGCGTGCTGTGCCTCGGCCCCAAAGGCTCGGGTAAAACGACGTTACTGAAGAAGCTACAAGATGCCGAGGGCATAGACAACACATACAGTCCAGTACCAACAGTGGGCACTAACATCTACGATATCTACTACCTGAATAAACACGGCAAGAAACAGATGGTGTCGGTGAGAGAGATCGGGGGAGAGATGGCGAGCCTTTGGAGGAACTACTTGGATGGAGTTGAAACGGTAAGATCTGCCAATCGTGAAGACTATGAGGCTACGAGGAACTCCTCAGGAATGATACGAGTGCTATATAATATAACTATATAATTTAATATTTTTTTATCTGCTATAATATCTGTTTTACTTATTATTGTTGTTGTTATTGTGTATAATTTGTTTTATATATTATTTATTTACTTTTATTCTATTTTTTTTATGAACTTTATTGATTTTATCTTTTATTTCATTTGTGTTTCATTATGTCCGAGACTTTTTTTACCAATTTATTATATTGTTTACAAAATGGCTCTAACGGAAGACCAGCGCAGGTTGTTTACAACCTGCATATGCTGAGTAGGGGCCTTTTTGCAGCAACATATTTTTAAATAGTGTTTAATTTTATTGTATCTTTTGTTTTTATTTTTGTTAATTTTTCTGAATGTTGTTGTGAATAAATCTATTCTATTCTATGCTGTTCTCTTTTGGGACTATGCTCACTACTCACAACTGCAGAGTGAAAAACCCGTAGTAGGTACACGATCCTATGTTCCACTGCTGATTGATCGGGTCATACCAAGATTTGCCTAACGTATCATACATAAATAGACAAATACGCCTCTTTCTTGTAGGTGGAGCTATAATGGGCCTCATTTTTTTGTGCGTTGCACAATCGTAGGAAATGCCTTTATACTAAACCTGGACAGAAACTACCTTAGAACTTTTTTTAAATATGACTGTTCACTGTTGTATAATTAAAGTGCGTGAGGTAAAAATGTATGAATTCCATTGCGGGAAGAACCTGTATTATGTAAGTCCATTGATAACGTTGTTGTTAATTTAATTATTGTAAAAAAAAAATTGGGTTATGCCCAAATAAAAAGTTGTTATTACAAAGTCAGCAATATGATACTGGCCGCTTATTTTTTCTGAATATTAAATTAAAAAAAAGAACTATTTAAGTGAAAATCGCTCGCCGCGCTTTCTTTCGTTTTAATTATAGAATTTTCAATTTGTGTTTAGAATGCCATCTATCTAGTAGTGATAGAGAAGATTTGATGACGCCACTAGAATTAAAAATCTGCTCTGCTGGGCGATGCAGCAGTCCAGCATGATGATAACTTTTATTACTTTTAAATTATAGATTCCAGCAAAAATGTATATCGTTAGATACGCCCTTTAGTAGGTAGTCTGGCCGCTCTGACTGGTCCCTGTGGTTTCAGCTGATTTACGTGGTGGACACCTCGAACTTATGTCAAATTTCGGCAGCAGCTGTTCTGCTCTACACGCTGCTGGCAGAACCCAGGCTCAAAAATGCGAAGGTAAATGCTAGTTCTTTTATACATCAGCTATGGAGTGATTTGCCATAATGACGACCTCTGTGGCGCGGCGGGCGAAGGTTCGCCTGCGACGCAGGAGGTTGCGGGTTCGATTCCCGCCTCGGAACTAATATTTGTACGATCTGCAGGTGATTGTTCCGGGTGTTCTGGGTATTTTATATGTATAAGTAATAAAAAATATCTATCTCTGTATGTGTGTAATCTAATATGTATCTATTTTTGGTAATGTATTGTATTAAGTATATCAGTTATTTAGTACACATAACACAAGCTCTGCTTAGCTTGGTGCTAGATAATTTTGTGTGAAATGTGTCCAGAATTTATTTATTCAAACCTATAACTCTATAGTTATAGGTTTGAATAAATAAATGGTTTAACCATTTTATAGCAAACTCTATAGCTATCTATAGAGTTTGCTATAAAATGGTTAAACCTCCGTTTTACTATACCCATAGACAACAGAGGTCGTTTATAGATCTAAGGGGCAAACCCTATTAGGTATAAGTGTGTAGTATACCTACTACATTTTTGGTTATATTTCCCAGTTCATCCTAGTGCTAAGCAAAATGGACGCGGCCTATAGACAGATGCGCAACGAGGCGCTCCTCATGCTGCAATACACGCGCCTGAGCGCCGAGCTGCCGAACGCGCCCGTCCTGCTAGAGGCCGCGCCGCTCACCGGCGCCGGCGTGGACGCGCTACGAACATGCCTCGCCGAGAGTAGACCTGGAGGTGTCTTAAAGGTTGCGACAAATAAAGAATACAAAGTTTGATCTATTATTTTTTAATGTTTAAGTGCATCGCCCACGTAACAGATGCGGTAATATTTTATATGCGTATAAAAACTTATCGCATCTGAAGGTATCACACACGTAGCAGATACGATAATATACGAAAATGATACATTCACGCGGAAACCTTCAAACTGTATTGTATTTCAATTTGTATACACAGATATCATCTGTCCATCTTTTTATATAATATGTCGGTGCCTACAGATGCTTGACGGTAAAATATAAGTGATCTGCTACGTGTGTGTTGCTCCTTGAGTTTAGTATAGAGAGCGATATGGACAGATACGCGCTCAGATACAGTTATCTTACCGCGTCTGCTACGTGTGTTACACACTTTATCCAAAAACATTAAACGGTTTATAAATAGGTACGTCACTTGCATCATGCATACGGTCCGTACATCGAGACCCGGCATTTGACACTATTAGCTTTACACCAGCTTGTATTTGCTTAGTATTAACTTCCCTTAACCCCCTTCCCTCGCATACATTAGGGAATTTAAAACAAAGAAAATGATAAAGATACATATAGTAATTAACATTTACATGCCAGTTCACCACATTGCCAGCATGCTACTATATGATAGCTTGCTACTATATGATAGCTTGCTACTATATGAGTTTGCTACCATATAATAATTTAACATAACATAACACCCCAACAGTTACATACATACATAGTCCTCATCACACACTAGGATTCCCTGTGTCGTGGATATCAGGAACTACAAGTACCATGGTACCACAACACCCAAACCCGGAACAAATATTTGCAGATCATGCAAGCATTTGCCCCGCAGCAGAAATCAAACCCGCAACTCTTGCGTCTCAGCCGGCTACTCGCCCACCGCGCCACGGAGGTCGTCATTATGATAGCTTGCTACTATATGAGTTTGCTACCATATAACAGCTTGCTACTATATGAGTTTGCTACCATATGACAGCTTGCTACTATATACCAGCTTGCTACTATAATTTTATTATGACAGATGACTCAGTCGGGTCATATGCCGGTTCATTGTATGACACGTCCGTCAGTCCTCATCCTAGGTATGTCCTGTAGCGGCACCTTGTGGCTCCTCATGAGATGAGCCTTCCGTTTCCAGCTGTCTGTAAAGGCACTCGGACACGCGGGACACTTGTAGGGCAGCGCACCTGTGTGGGTACGGATGTGACGAGCCTGGAAAGACCAATTTAGCTGTAACTTTCAGCTTTATATCTCGCCGGGCACAATCCATTGTTACGAATACTGAGATGCGAGAGATTGCGGGTTCAATTCCCGCTGCGGGACAAATGTTTGTATGATCTGCAAATATTTATTATTATTATAATTATTTATTTATAGACGAGCAGCTTTCGCTGATGTGTCTACGTCACACAGTGTTAAAATTTATTATTAAGTATATATATATATTGTCTCTTAGTTTTTTCCGGATCTGGGTGTTATGGTACCATGGTACTCGTAGCTCCTGATACCCACGACACAGGGAATCCTAGTGTGGGATTAGGACTATGTATGTGACTGTTGGATGTTATGTATGTAAGGACTTTTTTGAACATGTTTTTTTGAAGCAGCAGCGTTAGCGGGAAATTGTATTTTTGTTGAGTAGTCAAGTGGATGCTAGGAACTACCCGTCCCTTGCTTTAATCCCTTAGTTGGCTTTTAAGACATCCACCGGAGGAGATGGAGAGGTCTATTTATCGTTATTATCTGTTATTGACAACATCGACCGATTCCCTCGTCAGTAAGATACGCACCAGGTTGCTCCTGTCCTGGAAGCTCTTGCCGCAGTGCGCGCACACGTGGTCGCGCGCGCATGCGTGCACGCGCTCGTGGCGGCGCAGATTGGACGCGACGGCCGCGCGGAAAGGACACGTTCGGCACGCGTAAGGCTTCTCACCCGTATGCATCCTCATGTGCACTTTGAGGTTGCCCGCTGAAACACATATATATATACAGGTTGAGGCAAATTTTATGAATAAATAAATAAATAAAATAAATGCTGGAATTTCACACAACATTATCTAGCCCCAAGCTAAGCAGAGCTTGTGTTATGGGTACTAGATAACTGATATACTTAATACAATAACATTACATAGATAGATATATTTTTTTATAACACATAGAAAAATACCCAGAACACCCTGAACAAATATCTGCAGATTGTACAAATATTTGTTCCGAGGCGGGAATCGAACCCGCAACCTCCTGCGTCGCAGGAAAATGTAAATAAAAAACCTTTTCGCGATTTCTGACATTTCTAGTACTCAAACCTCAGTCGGTCTAGTAGTGACTTTTGATCCTTATAAGAAACAGGATCAAATGGCATTCAAAAATTTTTTTGTGTAAAATTACCATTTTCTTGCTGACTACATTTTTTCCAAAATCTGTGAATGCAGAACAGAATATCTCAAAAAGTTAATGATGGTCTCCTAGGAACGTTTTAACTAGAACGGTTAAGGTACCTGCCCTTACTGTCCCGTCTCAAAAATACACCCAGTAGAGTACTTAAATTTTTAAAAAATACGAACGAATAAAAACCTTTCAAACGATACCTCTGTCTCTTGTGACGACCTCTGCAATCTACGCTAGAAATATCTACCTTGCGCAAAACTCCATCCACAAAAGTAGCAAAGAAATGCTTTGTCTTTCCCGTGGACTGACATATGACTCTTGAGTATACTTTTCGTTTTGAATCTGTAATCAAAAACAATAAGTAGTCAATGTGTTGTGGTTCTGTAATGGGGTGCAATGGGGTGCTGGCGCCCTACAATGGAGTGTTTGACGTCTCACGTGGACTTCATACAATGTGAAGTTGAGGTCACAAAGGGGTGCACATGGATGATCTGCAATGGGGTGTTGTCATCCCACCATAGGGGGTTGATGTTGAATCAACAATGATTGTGTTGTTGGCTTTACACAATAGGGTGTTGATGTCCTACAGAAGTGTAAGTAGATGAACTGCAAAGGGGTGTTGGCGTCCCGCCTAAGGGTCTCGATGATAGCGCCCACAGTGTGATGTTAACATCTACCAATGAAACGTTGACACCTCATAAAGCTGGCAGCACACAGCTGGGTGTTTAATTTCTCACAATGGGGTGTTGGTGTCCCAGACAGGTAAAGTACATGACCTGCAATGAGGTGTTAGTGACCTGCCATGGGGTGTGAGTGATGTTGAATATCAACCACAATGTGTTTTATGTGGTGTTGACTTTAGACAGACTTTAGGGGTGTAGGCGTCCCTTTGACTTCTGACTTTACAGGGGTTGTTGGTGGCCCACCATGGGGTATAATGTTGTAAAAATTAAATAGTTGATGTCTCTAGCAGTAGGTTCTAACCTGGCCGGGCACTGGTCGCAAGCATGAGGCCTCGTGTCTCCGTGAGCTCGCGTGTGCACTGATAGCTGCTTACGCCGCTTGAAGCTCTTGCCACAAGTGCTGCAACCGAACTTGCGCTCCTCCGAGTGTGACACTGAATGGGAGGTTAACTGAGATGGCCGCGAGAAACCTGGAAAACAAAACAAACAAGTTTGAATCACTGATACAAACACATTCACAGGATTTTAAATTTCTGATAAATTTTAGTTAATACATATTTCTTATGGATGTGCCATTAACTGTATAGATATAATATTTATTAAGAAATGGAAGTGAATAATATATTCATGTTTGTTTATTCAGCATGTTCGCAGCAGCTATAGCTGGGCATCGTAAAACGCCATCCTCTTAAACGAGGTTTCAAAGTTCATAGTTTTGTCATAATTTGTCTTATTGCAGATTGGTGACAGGAGAAGGAGCTATGTCATAGAAAACAGTTCTAAATTAAACTTACTTTTTGAACAATGGCCACAAGCATATTTCCTGGTGTGTTCATTCTGCATGTGCTTCGTAAACCATGTCTTTGACATAAAGCTCTTCCGACACACGGGACACACATTACTATCTTTAGCTATTTCTGGCTCATTTACAATTCTGTCAATACTTATTTCTTTGTTTAATGGTTCAACATTTTCTTCAAAGATGTCAGTTTGAATACCTAAATTGTCAGTTTCAACAAGTTTATTTTGAGAAGGCTCATAAAGTCTTGTATCTTCAATTACACTGCAAATTTTGTAGTCTGGTAGAGTCAGCTTTATTTCAGGGTTGTGAGTCTTTAAGCAGGTCTCAGGTTCAACAATAATGCTTGTGTTACTTCGTGATATAATATTCTTAAGAGTTACATGCACTTTTTGGGCCTCAGTGATGAATGAGTATGAGGATTCTATTTTATTCACGCAGCCGTAGCAGAACTGCTGAGGTAGCTTATCTTCTTCTTTTATCTGAAATATGTAGGTAGTATTGGGTTAGTTTTGTTAACCAACTTCAAAGGAGGAGGTTCGCATTCGGTTGTTTTTTTCATGTTTGTTACTTCATAACTTCATAATTTATAATTCAATTTAGAAAAATCTTTTTTTTATTTGATAGGATATAAACTTTGACACAGATTGGTCCCATTTGTTTAAAATATATTATGGTCCCGTATTATCATACTCACTCACCCTTAGGTTAGTGCAAAAACTAAACATTTCCACCGATCGTGTGTCGAAATTTTCCCTTTCCCACGAAGCAACTTCCTTCATACAACCGCGGCACACACTTGAAACATCCATTTTTCAATATATAAGCCGTGGGTATAAGCTTTTCTGTAATTAGCGCAGCGCGCCAAAGAGGATACATTAATTAAACGTACAGACGTCGAAGTCGAACAATTTTTGCAAACAAATAAAATATAAATATTATTTGTTTTTTTTTCTTCTCTCCCTTTCGGAATTCGGTCAAGCTAAAGTCGTAAGACCATACCACCTTGTCTTACATAGCGAGGTTCTTCTTTCGCTTTTAATTCATCTAAAATTGTTTTTATTTATAGTTTATAGTAAAGGTATTATCGGCTTTTTCCCTCCATTGTCATCAAATCTCATAAACTGTGAGATTTTGATGACCTTCAGCGAATACCGTTTTCTGATTCTGACTAGGTCTAAGGTACGCCCTCTAGAGAGTATTATGTTCCTTGAAGGTACGCTCTCTACTCGAAACGCTTTCAACTAAATTTTAAAATCAATGGGTTCATTTTTATCTGAAGTAGAGACCCAAGAGAATCCACTCTGGTAAAAACTAGTCCTTTGATTAAGAAAAGTGATAGTCAGTGGAGTCAACGTCGAAAACAGCTGTAGGATCATGCGCCACACAAAAATATACATTATTGTAATAATTCATACATTTATTTCATAAAGCTCAACAATATATTGTATCTACATCAGGGAACAAAAAGAATTAACAATTAAATTTATTTACATTAGTTTCAGGAAGGACTAATTAATTTACATATTATACAAGCACCAAATACTCACTATGGGTTTCTTCTATCTATGTATTTAGATCCTACATGTTTAAAATCTGACCCCATGGTGACCTTCGCGTCCTGCAATGATGTTTGATCTCTCCACTTGTAAGACACCAGTCAAACAGGCCTCTCAATGTATCCTCTACTCCAAGCATGTCAAACATTGACTGTGGCCCGATTAAATTTTAAGAAGACAGTATATTTTTCTTTCATTTTACTATTAAGTAATGATTAAATAAACAATTAGCGTCCTGCCCCCCTATTCCCTAATTGAAAGTCACTCGGTAACTAACGTTTGACAAGTAAAAATATAACCATCAATTGGTCAAAATTATCATAAAGAATTGTCAATTGATAGTCATTTTACTTTCAGTTAGGGAGTAGGTACCCCCTAGGGTACTACTAGGTATATCTATGAATGAGTTTAGTTTTCTTTATGGTTGGGTTTTGCCCACTGATTCTACGGTCTTCAGGCATTTGGCCCACCAATCGTCCCTCTACTCGTTCAATTAACTATACCTATTCCAAGGTAATAAACTTGAATTTTGTTCACACTGTGACCTGCACATTCTGCACTATGTTAGATCTCTCCACCTTGGAAGGCACTAGGTAGAATGCCGGCGCTACTTTCTGGCCGCACGGGCATTTGCAACCTGCGAAGAAATTGGAAAAAGGTTAATAGGTTAGAGTAGGTAATATATTACGTACAGGGGTGCGATTTTTGATTGTCATCGAGTGACTAAGAGCCAATTTCACCATACTCTGTTAGTTAGTAAATGTCTTGTTAAATCTAACCATTGGTCAAGGTGACAGATAATCTTTGAAAACACCTGTCAAAAAGCATTGGTTAGACTTAACAGTTGTATAACCGCCTGTTATTTGTTGGTGAAATCAAACCTAAACGTCAGTAAAATTGCCGTTAATCCCAGAGGCCCAATTCTCTAAGATATTTTAAAACTACACTGAAAGTTGACCGAATCGAGACTGAATTGTAAATTGACTGAAAGTTGAATTTCTGGTCCCTCATAAATAACAATTTAGTCTACTTTAAATTCATGGTAACCACCATTAGAGTAGGATAGTTATATATATAATTGGAAAGAGTAAAGAGAGACTCCATCTACTTAAGCTAAAATTAACGAATAAACTTTGAATCGTTCAAGTTTCGGTCACATTTCGATATAATCACACAACAGTGTTCTATTTTATGTCAGGAGAATACCATTTCTGACATTTAAGACATCGACACAAGATCGAAACATGATCCGAACTTAACTATTTTAGTGAATTGGGCCTCAGATTTCCAAATTTCTGTATATTCAAACTCATTGATTACTAAAATTCTTATACCTTTGATATCAATACAAATGCTTTCTCCAGTAAATCTCCTGAAAAAACAGTGATTTGCGGCCTTTCTCATGATATTTAGTCACTCAGTGACATATAGGTAGATTAACACATACATAATAGGATTCATTAAAATTAGCAGTACCTACAATGGAGGCTTGAATGTGTGCATTGAAGATGCCTGTCTGCCACAACGCGTTGCAAGCTTTGCAAAGTGTTCCACTGACGCACAGCTTGGACCGTGAAAGAACTGTGAAGACTGTACAGGGTATGCTGATAGAGGGTGCCTCAATATGTACACGCTCTATCTTATTCTGGGTGAAACAGAATAAAAAGCGATAACAGAGATCCCAGTTTTTAATTCATGGTTATCTCCGGGGTAGCTCTTAGAAAAGATAGTAAGTAAGTAGTAAGTAGCTTACCCATAAGCCAGTTGAAGCTGCCAACTTTGGTCTTACACTTAGGGCAGTGCAATTTGCCGGAAGACACGCGCGTGACGCCCGTCATCCACTGCAGCGGCTCCACGAACCACATGAGCCGGCAGGCGGCGGGCGCGTCACGCGCTATCACGCTGCCGTCCACCAGGTTCTGCTCGTTGTAGCCGTCCAGCACCTGCGGGCGGAAACATGGTAATTTCTTTGCTCGCAAGTCGAATCCGCATACTACTAGAATGTGTAACGAGGTTCTGCAGGTAGTAGCTCGCATGCTAGTAGCTCGTATGCTAGTAGCTCGCATGCTAGTAGCTCGTATGCTAGTAGCTCGCATGCTAGTAAGTCGTATGTCAGAAGCTCGTATGCTAGTAGCTCGTACACTAGTAGCTCGTATGCTAGTACCTCGTATGCTAGTACTGAGCGAGCATGCCAGGAGATCTATTTATTTTATTTATTTATTTATTGAATGAATGGCATGTCAGCTACAGTTTGTTAGTAGTAGAACTTGTGAAAAAGTTCGTCCGGGGAAGTACTATCACCTATTTCTGCCGCCAAGCAGTAATGCTCGTATTGCTGTGTTTCGGTTTGAAGGTGCCGGTGAAATTACAGGCACATGAGACTTTTCATCTTTATGTCTCAGGCTCGGCAGGGCGCGTGTGATGCCTCTGGTGTTGCAGGCGTCCATGGGCTACGGTAACTACTTTCGATCAGGTGGGCCGTCTGCTTGTATGCTTGCCAAGTAGTATAAACAAAAATAAACAGCCATGTGTATCTTTTTGACACTAACGCTAGTAGCTGGTATAACGGCTGCCAAATTCTGGTGCAAAAAAATGGGTTTCTTAGGAATCGATGACAACGTAACGGTTTGCAGGGAGTCAGTGGATGGAGACGGCTCAAGACCGTTCGTCGTGGCATAAAGATTGTCCCGCATTGGACGTCCACCGTCTGATGATGTATAGGTACCTCGCTGGGACCAGTGTCACTGTCGTCGCTGTGGCTGTGCCCGGGGCTCGTATCGGGCTGCGGCTCTATGAGTTGGCAAGCGAGACTCTTCAGCTTCTCAATGAGGATTTCACCATTCTCAGCGCAGGTCAGTCCTGTCAGTTTGCTTGGTGGTGGCTTTATACCTGCAAACAACATATGTTTATAAACAAGCAACGTCTGTTTAAACGTAGTGGCTGCTAGGTAGAGCGATGACTTGCGAATGGCGACGGCCAGAAAGTGATTAAGAGCTCTCAGCGGCGCGCACTGGAAGAGTCCCAGCAGTGGACTAATGAGGGCAAATGATGATCGTATGTTTGAACAATTACAATAATTAGTACTGATTTTTCCCGGTTTAACTAACGTAAATTTTATTCGAGTATACAGTTATGGTAGTAAAAATTAAATGAGGTATGCCCCAACCTTTATGCGAAAAGGGTATGCCGTAACCGCTTTCAGTACCTGCGAGAAATCGTTCAGGGGAAATTAGTTAGACTAAACTTAAAGACTGATTATTACTATATATTTAGCTAGTGGATCGATACAAAAAAGTTCTGTATCAATTTCCAGGAACGTGCCTAACGCCATCTATCAGTGAGTAGGTGTAGTTAAAAAAAACAATAGATGGCGCTGCTCACGGGTTCTACAAGTTGGAAGGGTGGTGGTACTTATATGGACCAACCAACCATGGTATGCGCACGAGTCGTGCTATTCTAAATATTATATCCCCTAATTATATAACTATAATTATATCCCCTAAATATAAGATATACCACCCTTACATAAAATCATTATTTATTTAAGCATCACTTACAATTAGTTCTGTCACTGTTTGACATCATGTAATAGTAAGGGATGGCAATATTTTTAGCATTGCTTATCTTTCGACATATTTTTATAAGTAAGCCCTTGGAAGTAATTTTTTTGAACTATTAATTAAGAGCCACTCTCAGTAGTCACTACGACATAATCGCAACCATAATAGTTGTATATATATCTAGGAATAGAATCTGGTCTATGTTTATAAAAAAAATGTTTGTGCTTGAAATACCTTTCTTGGTGAGTTGAACCCGCAGGTCTCGGGGTACGTGCGGGATAATGTTGCGCTGGCTGGCGAGCGCGCGGCGGCAGCGCCGGCATCGGTACACGACGGGGCAGGGCCGCTCGCGGGCCAACGCCGGGTCCGGCTTGATCAGGTCTTGGAAGTTTCGCGGGAGCACTTTTACTAAAAACAAAAAGATGTTACACAATGTATGGCCATCACTTGCGCAAGATTGGGGGCCACTGACAGGGGAGTGTCAGGGCTGCCTTCAGAAGATACGTTGGAGCATGTGCTCTTCAATTTTACGGCCATAAGAGTTCAGGAAGTATGAAGCCGGTGAATGGAGGCGGCTCAAGACCGTTCGTCGTGGCATTCTAAGGGGGAGGCTTATGTCCAGCAGTGGACTTGCAGCAGTGGTTGGGTTATCTAGATAGATAACCCAAAAAAAAAAAAGTGTAAAAGTGTGTTGAAAAGTGTGGTGAAAAACTGAACTGGCTTATAGATATAAGCCAGTTCAGTTTTTCACCACACTTTTCAACACAGACTATATTTCAACCTTCATTTCAGGAATAACCTACAGAGGGCTGGAAAATGTAACTGTGAATCGTACGCAATGGCGGCGATGAGCTCACCACCTGTCACATCTATGTTCCTGCGACTGTGCAACCAACGGTGGAAAGAGGCCCTTTAAGGCTCTGCCTACCCCTTTGGAGGAAAGAGGCGTGTGGTTATGTATATATGTAACAACCTCTGGGTTTTCACCTTGTTCTAGCTTCTGTCCGGCCATTTTCAGCCGGAACTGCTTGAATCTTGGATCATCTGTATTCAGTGTGTACCCCATATGTCCAAAAAGTTTTAGCTGCGCCACAAACCCGATGTTGGGGCCTATAATAGTAATAACCAACATTTCAGAAAATTAAGCACAAAAATTATACACAAAAATAATCAGGTTGGTAAAATATACAAAATTAAAATTTACTGTCCTACTGTCTGTCTAAAATGGGAAATAATTTACAAATCAAAACCCTCAGGGCAAGAGTCTTACTCGCACTTATCCATTTTAATTTTCTGAGTCTTGCTTTAGGTGAGTGACCAGCGTGAGGTATAGTGGACGTGAGAAAGGCCTTGTGAGGCTCAAATTTAACAGTATAACCAGTCAAGAAACCAGTAAAATAACTCTTTTCACCTATAAACCGTCGCTTGGACTTGACCAGAGTGAATGCTTCTTCGTAGCACAATCCGTACTTCTCCATGATGTAAGCGATCACTACAGCGGCTGAGCGGGACACTCCGAAATGACTGGAAAATGGCGACAATTTCAATCAATAATTAGGGATTAAAACTGAGTCAAGAAAATTATGTGTCAGTCAGTGTCACGTAATTTTTTATAATCTTACGGCTTAGCGGTCATCCGCAGTTTCAACCAGCATACTGAGCTTCAGGATAAAAAGTATCTATAAATATGAATATAAATGCTGGACATTTCACACAACATTATCTAGCCCCAAGCTAAGCAGAGCTTGTGGTATGGGTTCTAGATAATATATTACATAGATAGATTTTTTATTATGTGTAGAAAAGTACCAAGAACACCCTGAACAATTATCTGCAGATCGTACAAATATTTGTTCCCAGGCGGGAATCGAACCTGCCACCTCCTGCGTCGCAGGCGAACCTTCGTGCGCCGCGCCATAGAGGCATCCAGGGCAGTATCTTATGTTTTAATACAGGTTTTGATAAATCTGTGTACCAAATTTCATCAAAATCAGCATGAAAGCATGACAAACAAACAGACAAACATCACTTTTCTAATTTAATTAATTAGGTATGGTTGATATTATTTTGTAAAGCATACCAATGCACGAGGACAATTCCTTGTTCGGCTATAGCCTGCCGGAGGAATGCATTGGTTTCTGGCAGTTGAGTTATCATATCTTCCTTTGGGACATCAGCCACTGGAACAATAAGTATTTTATTAAAACACTTTAATTTTAATAGTAAACAACTATATTGAGACCTGAGCATACATTTCTTTGACAGTTGTTCAGTTCTCGATAAAATTGCAACTTTCAAAAAGGAGTTGTTAACATGTCATAGTATAGTTAAAAAGGTTGTTTGTAATTGTTCTTATAATTTCCTGTTGCAGTTACAGGAATTATAAAATCGGGTAAATACTGTAGTCAAAACATTCTCTTTGGGGTAAATCAAATAGGATACCGACACTTAACAAACTTGAATGTGAACTCGGTGTGCTCCAGCACCGCCAGGGGCAGTGGCACCACGTCGATAGTGAGTATGTGGCTGATATTGAGCAGCTGCAGCGTGGCGTAGTCCCGGGCACATGCCAGATTACCTGATAACATACAGGGCCAAGTTCAGAGAACATTACTTTTTCTAACTGACATAGTAGTGTAAATTTGTATAGGTAGAAATAAGAATTCAAGAGAATAATTAATTCATTATCTCAACAAAAAATCTCAAAAAGTGCTGTTGAGTAAGTAAATAGCAAAACTAAGTAGGTATGATCAATTTTGAGATAAGTGTGTTAAAATATCTGCCAGTGATTTGCAATTTTTCATACTGCCTGCCCAACGCATAAGACATTTTCCATGATTTAGCTGTACACACTGCAGCTTATCATATTTGGCCAGCCAGGTGAAGCTGGCATTCCTGTTAGGTACTGCAAATTACTCAATTTCTTTGTATATATTTTATGGAGGGAAGGGAATGAGAGGGAAGGGTGAGACTAACCCAGATAGAGTCCATCGTCGATCAAGTCCACGCTTACGTCCAGGTTATCGTCCGAAAAGAGTTCCTGCAACTCTGAGGCATGGATCACAACATCAGCTTTTTGTTTAGCCATCTTATTTGAGCAACGAAATTAGGTATAATAAAACCTTTCCAACAAAAAGAACAGTACGAACTTTCACAGAGTTTGTCTTATGATCATCAGTATAGCACGCAGTATAGATAATATGTATACATTTATGCAAGGAGATAAAACGGAAAAGGTAAGCTTTTAATTGAAAGGGATTTCCCAAAGTAAACAATCCGAGCCACAAGAAAATCAATAGCTAAACTTGAGACAGCTTTTTGTAAGTTAACATGCGCGGTCGATTGGGGTTTTTTGCTAAACTTGTGTAGTTTTACAGCGGGAGTCCTAGGAACATGTAATAAAATAGTGTCCTATTCTATTGATTGACTTGTAAATAGTTATTCTGAATTTAATGGAAATGGACGAAAGAAAACGTAACTTTCTCGTATAGTATTATTTTATTTTATTTTATTTGGCGCGCAGCGCATGTTATTTTTTTTTTTTTTAGTTACCCTTTATTACACAGGGCGGTTGTTCTGATAAATAAGGCGTGCTCAGTTTTTGGGTCGAACTGGGTCGACTATTTGCCCGACCGGACCCTAGTTGTATACAATCTTGTAAGCAATAAATTATTTACTATGAAATAATTATATTTTACACAACAATGGCACTAATGTCCATATGTTTACTCTAAAGCTCACTAACGAAACATACATTTAGAACAAAATAATGAAGCAAAACTACAATTTCAATGTAAACTGTTGAAGCACTTGCGTAAAGTCAATCCAGGCCGATACTGGCTTTGCCTCGTACCACAATGCACAATATTACACTTAGTAATTGTGAAATCCAACTTGTTTAGTAAAAAATATAGGTAATTGCTAATAAAATAGTGAAACTTCACAAAAACACCAAAAGTAAACAAAAGTTTGAATGAAGGCAATCAAACATCACAGAGTATTGAATGAATGGTGAATGGCACGCTATAGGTGGGCAATTTTCCTTACAAAATAAATTTTACTGCCGCTCCATTTTGTTCCTTGCACAGGGCGGTTGTTCTGATAAATAAGGCGTGCTCGATTTTTGGGTCGAACTGGGTCGGCTATTTGCCCGACCAAGCCCTAGTTGTAAACAATCTTGTAAGCAATAAATGAATTACTATGAAATAATGATATTTTACACAACAACGGCACTAATGTCCTTATGTTTACTCTAAAGCTCACTAACGAAACATACATTTAGAACAAAATAATGAAGCAAAACTACAATTTCAATGAAAACTGTTGAAGCACTTGCGTAAAGTCAGCCCAGGCCGATACTGGCTTTGCCTCGTACCACAATGCACAATATTACACTCAGGCATTGTGAAATCCAACTTGTGTAGTCAAAAAATAAAATACTGAAAATTTACGAAAACACAAAAAGTAAACAAAACTTTGAATGAAGGCAATTAAAGGTCACAGAGTATTAACTGAATGGTTGAATGGCAAGCTAATGGTGGGCAATTTTCATACAAAATAAATGTTACTGCCGCTCCATTTTGTTCCTTGCTCCAAGGTTCCTTGCTCCAAGCTTTATTACCGCTCCGCGAGACAATACTGCCAAACTGCCAATGCCAAATGCCAATGTCAGATGGTCTCTTGTCACTTCACTTCATTTTATGCTTGTTTTATGGCATCTGTGGCTAATTGTCACATTCTGCCAGTGATTGAATGATTATTCAGTACTATACTTATAAATCTGTGGATTATTCTCTGTCTACGGAGGATTATTGCAGCAGAAGTTGTAGAAGTTATTTCCAAGTTTTTGTTTTATTCCTCCAAGGTTTTTAGCATGGACATAGCTCGGAATGTATTTAGAGATCCGTAGATCTAATCGGCACTATGGATTAGATCTACAGATTGGTTTGGAACTTGTATGGAATTCCCTCAGTCACAGGCGTTTCTTTCACAGTGTCATTACGTAGGTAAACCATTGTTTGGAATAATACAATTCTAAGAAGATTTTGGTTTCATTGTAGTAGCACAATGGTAGTAGGTAGGTTTATAAACAGGTGAAATACGCTCTTAAGTGAGAGTGAAAGCAGCAAAGCAACACAGCAACTCCGAAGGACTACGCCTAGGTCTACGTTTGTCATTCGTTCTCTCGTAGACCTACCCTTGGGAGGAATTAAATAAAATACCTACCGAATAGCGAATCGATATTTGTTTTATGCGCTCTTTGCCCGTATAGTCTTGAGTTTCTCTGAGTTCACTAAGTTTCTCAACAAGTCCGCTAGGGGCGCTCATCATTTTCACGATACAAAAGTAACATTTCGACTCGCTATAAAAAGTCGGGTTAACCCGTAGGCTCGTAATTTTTTTATTTATTTATTATTTATTTCATGTCAGGAGCTTACAGCTCAAAGAGTTAACGAATGCAAAACGTAGACTAGCTAGACCCTCTGATGATAACAATCGCGTAATCGGAGTTCCCTGTAGTTCCATTTCTTTCCAAGATTCCTACATAAGGGAAGGTTCAATGTTAGTGCACGGTCAAGATGACGACCCTTGTTCGTATCTACCAGCTCTAGGTTAGCAGCTTAGCGATAGCCTTAAAGAATTGATGGCCGTTACAAAATGTACTTTCTATTTCTTTGCATATCATTACAGCTGACCACCGATATTGTATAACCGTACCTAATGATTCAGCTGTTTTAGTGCGGGCGTGCGCTTGCGCAAGTAACGGCCATGGTGAGGTCGCGCGCAGAAACAGCGGTCAAACAATTCCCAATTCCAAAACAAACTGCCCCTCAAAACATTCAGAGGGCAAGAAAGCTGAATATTTATAATTTTTTGCGAGGCTCAGATAATAAACAGTATCCTATGCTAGGTTGGCAGGTGAGTGCCAACTACCTCTACCTAGCCATCTTCCGAAGGTCGAAGTTTCGAATCCTGGTTCCTATATCATAAATAAAATAAAGGTACCTCCTTAGTACCCGGGTGAACGAGCTTGGCTCGGAATACTCAGAAAAACGCGTTTTCCCAGAGATGAGACCTAGCTAGATCGATTTTTCGCCCCCAAAAACACCCATATTAGCAAATTTAATCCAAATCATAGTGCCGTTTTCGAGATCTCAAAATATATAAATTATATTTTTATATAAATATTAATATACCTTCAATAGATGACCTACTAATCAACTTAGTTGAGCAAAAAATAGTTGAGCTATAGAGCATAAAATGTTCGGTGATAAAAACTATGTCCTACTGCTCAACTGCTCAACTAGTTGAGCAATCTAGTTGAGCAGTGGAGAAGAATTAGAAATATTGCTCGTTTAAATAGTATAACATAGATAGATAGGAGGGTTCCCAACGAGTAAAACCCAAACAAGTAACACTGTACCTACTAGGTATACTAGATTATATCTTAGTTCCAAAGTCCTTATTTGCCAACTGTTTGGCACACTGACCAAGTTCCATTATAATTTCCTCACAGACATTCCTAAATTCTGTAGTCAGTAGGTAATCATTGTAAAGCCACGCAAGTTCAACCTTGGATTGTGGACTGTGCACTTTGGACTTGGTCATTATCTAACGAAATTCTTCACTGCTGCTGCACAGAATACCTATACCTACCTACAAAAGCTTAAAACATAACACGAATACACCCAACAGTCACTACATATCCCACCATATGTCTATATTAGTGTGGGATCACCATAATGTCCTGATCCCACAATAGGACTCTACTATTTATTTTGTGCTATATAGGACTCCCTACGTTCGTGGGTATCAGGAACTATAAGACCTACTTACAATCAATACCATTGATCACAGTTAAGCCAAAACAAATATTTGCAGATCATGCAAACATTTGTCCTGTAGCAGGGATCGAACCTACACCTCTCGCATCTTCTCGCCCACCGCACTGCGGAAGTCTCAAGCTTTCTTAACGAGATGGCGCTAAAATTCCAGCGCACGTTGCGTGTGGATGTGTTTAGAAGACCTTTTATGCTCCTCAAATGATCCGCCATTCGAAACTTTTTCATGGCGATTTGTGCAAAGTCTATCATAATCTATGATAGACTTTGCACAAATCGCTATGAAAAATTGAAAGCTGACGACACGAAGTGGTCCACTTCGTGCCGTCAGCTTTCAATTTTTCATCTCAGAAATCAGCTGGCTCTATCTTAGAGTTTTCCTTATATTGCGAAGGTTGTAGGTAGGTAATTATCATTGCTGAACATTCAGTCGACTTACAAACCTTTCTGCTTAATGTTAGGGCTTGAAATTGAATGGCTTTTGGAATTAAATATAATTCCATCCATTTTCAAACCTCCTCCGTGTTAATAAAGTTTAATTTTATTTGTGTTTTGAGGTTATAGTAGGTGTCCGGTAAGCGCGTGCTATGAGTGCACATGATGTAACCCCTTGTTCCCAATTTCTTGTGATTATGAAAGATAGCTGCAATTGACGCGGCCTAATTTGTAATTGCAAGTGCAATTCTCTTAACGACATTTCAATATTATTGTAAATTGCGTGAGAATTCCAAATGTAATTGCATGAAAAAGTAAACTCGCGTAATTAGGTGATTACTAAACGCACCACGGGTCTAAATATTAATGTACTGAGGGCCTATTACGAGTTTTGCATTGCAAAA
Source organism: Epirrita christyi (assembly GCA_951392215.1). Classification (NCBI taxonomy): domain Eukaryota; kingdom Metazoa; phylum Arthropoda; class Insecta; order Lepidoptera; family Geometridae; genus Epirrita; species Epirrita christyi. The sequence goes on from OX595837.1 coordinate 987,165, forward strand.
ACCGGAATGCGGAACGTGAGCATTCAACGTGACTTACGTAGTAACTATTCATCATTCTGTGCCGCGCAGTCGCGACAAACAGTACAGATTAGTAAATAGTTACTACGTAAGTCACGTTGAATGCTCACGTTTCGCATTCCGGTTTTTGCAATGCAAAACTTGTAATACGCCCTCTGATCATGTGTACAAAATTTCATGTAGTTTGATGAAATTATATCCAAAATAGAAGCAAACTTCGTTCGCGTAAGGCCCCAAGCACCCTACAGGTTAATTTATGTTTTTTGCTTCAAAGTGTATTTTGGGAAATATAGTCCCAAAATCCCCTTCAGTCTGAACTAGGACTTTGGAAATAAACCAGAAGCTGGTATGCCATCTGTTACGTACGTCGCCTGACAGTGACACCAATGAGGAGACCTTAGTGCTCTTTACACGAGCGGCACGATGTCAACGGCAGAGGCAACTGCCGCCGAACGCGTCGACGTCTTTCCGCGCCGACGGGTCTGCCGTTGACATAGTACCGCTCGTGTACTGACATCGTGCCGCTCCTGTATGTATATGAAGCCTAGAACACCAGACGCTGCTATACTCTGATTTTTAATTTTAGTCAATTTTTGTAAACAAACAATATGTCAAGATATGCCACTGTGTGTATAAGTGTCATGTATGTGTGTCATATGTGAATTTACACGTATATGCTAGCTACACAATCATGACACTTATACTCACAGTGGCATATCTTGACATTCGTTTGTTTACAAAAATTGTCTGAAATAAAAAATCTGGGTATAGGGCCCGAGTCTAAGTAGCACTCGTTCTCCCAACTCCCGAATTACGAATCGATATTATTTTTTTATAATATGGTAATACAGTTTCTCAACGATACCGCTAGGGGCGCTCGTAATTTTTACCATACAAAAACCACATGTCGACTCGTAGTTCGGTAGTCGGGAGAACGAGTGCACTACTAGACTCAGGCCTACTCGTGCCCTTCAAATTAGGACACCAAAACGCAAGTGACTGTTGGGTTCCCGAAACAGGGTTAAAAATGTCATTAACTCCAAGTCCTTATACTTACCTACCTCAGGGCCCACTTTAAAGATTGCGCCATTTGCTCAACCAACATGATTTAAGACAGGACCAGTTATTCTGCGGTCGGTGCAGTGCATCAGTCATTCTGATTGCGTAAGTTTACGACTGTGTAAGATCTGTATTATCATATACATATACGCAGGTATCTTTATAGACTCTTACCTATTTTATGTATTTGTATGGAATAGCGAAAATGTATCCAGTAGTCAAACTTCGTTGTTCAAGAGTCTAAAGACGTAACAAGATTGTGAAAACCTTGAAGATGTACCTATATATGTAGTAGAGTACCTAACACAGAAAAACGCACACTAGTATGATAAAACATCTGAAAGCACTCTTTGTTTTAGAAGTATCTATTAAGCCCTACACAAAGATTCCGTAAAAAAAGGCTTAAAAATTACACAATTTAAAGATTCGGACATAAGTTTTTACATCAAAAGTACGTACATTGGGACGTGATTCGCAGAAAAATCTTGGGCACCGTTACACGTGGAATCTCGCATGAAAACCATAATATTACCTAAGTACCTAGGTTAGGAAGCTTGAATCAAACTGCTAAATTCGCAACCAGCCCCTTTATTGGCTAACGAACTGACGAACGCTTTAAATTCCGTTTTTAAAGTACATTGCGCTAAATGTTTTGAATATTTCTGTTTGTGACAAAAACCTATAGCATGCGGCGCGCAATGTACCTACTGTGAAATTGTAATTAAAAGCGATTACCGTTCGTTAGACAATATGGGAACAGCCTGCTTCACTAATACCTACACCTCATGAGAGAGGAACAATTTAACGTGGAATTATCTGTTTTTAGCATGGAACTATGAAACATTTTTAGTGGTCCGTACTGTTTGGAATCACCTCGGTGTCTGTAGATACTAGTAGGCTAAGGAAGATTGAATCGACCACTTGCCGCTCGCACTCGCCCGCTTCGTTACATTTCCTACTGCATATTGTGCACTATATCCATGTAATGTCGCATGCTATCAACCGAGGCGAGCAAATTGTAGCATAGCAGTCATTGCACAAATTGTAGGTTTCCGCTCTTCCTACTATTTGAGCTGCAAAGAATTACTACTTACTATCGGTTGCGGTTGTAGATGGCACTTGATTTATGAGATTTTTTTTTCTTTCCAACATCCACCAATCCACACCAGACTCTCAACAACCAAACTGTAGGTAGGTATCATGATTTTTATTTTTTTTGCCAATCGTAGTAGTAATTGCATAACAAATAACAATCATCATCATCAGCCTGTAGAAGTCCACTGCTGGGTATGGGCCAACAGTGACATAGACAGTCGACATTCACAAACTATTTTTAAAAATTTATTATAATAAAAGAACACACTAAACAAAAAACTTCAGCTATTAGTTAGGTTAACAATCATGGCTCTATATAGATAAAACTTATACAAAAGACTTCAACGCGCTCCTCTTCAGCACAATGTTGGTGAAATAAGTAAGTACATACTTACAAATGATGGAACTTTGAGTAGGTAATTGCTGTAACTAGTGTCATGTAACTTAAAGAGGCTTCTCATAGAACACAATAGAAATGCTCAACTACCTGGCATTATTAAATTAAACGTTTCAACCGTGTTCTTTGCTAACAGCAACAGCTTAGTTAAGTTTTCAAGATAGATAGATTAAATCTTAATTGCTTAAAACATCAGTTCTAACGCATTAACTATAAACATAAGAAATGCACAATGTGTGTATTTTGAGTACTTAGTCACTGGGGTGCGATTTTTGAAAATTATCGAGTGACTAAACGTCTAGTACAGGCAAATTAGCAAAAAGTGTGGTCCTAAGTCGTGTAGTCGTGGATTCTTATGGAAACGTTAGATGACACGAAAAGAAGCTTATCCTAAGTTTGCACCGTTTCTGGCGCATACGGAACCCTTTTAAATATTAGGTACAAACTTAAAAAGGCCGTAAATTTTAAAATAGAAAGAAATTACTTGATGCAAGTTAAATTACGTATATAGAGACTGTCTTAGTGCATTATGATTTTAATAAAAACCACGTGCATGTAGGGAACACAGTGTTGAACAAATGCATCTTCCGTAAATTAATACCTGTATAAAACTTCCGGTCGATGTAGTACTAATTAAATGAATAAGTTTAAGTCAATTTCCAGAACTACATTAATTTTCCCCGAAGTAGAGCGACAGTAAAATACGGAAAAGTGCCTTCCGTGAGACGCACCAAGGTGCAAACCTGGTAATGTATTTCGATCATTTTTCTGATAAGTCTATCAATTTGCACAGACTAAATTAATTTTCCAGGAGCCGCAATAACCACAAAAAGATTTTTTTGTAAACGATTTTTTTATGTATGTTCCGTATGTCGGATTTAAAAAATACTTGGTGTAAATGTAGATCATAATGGTTCAAAGTTTATGCCCAATTGCACCGACTACATCTATTTCCCCCATAAAGTTACGGATAGTATAAGGTTTTCACCCTATTTCACCCTGTTCCGGAGGGTGAAATTACTGATGCTTATTATTAGAGGTGATTTTTAAGCCATACAAAACAATTAGAAAAGTTTTCATGACTACATCTAATTAGTTCCACACTTTTGCAAAAAATCACCTAATTTGGCTGTACTAGTCAGTAAAATTGCCGTTTATTCCACGATTTACATATTTCTATACATCTGAAACTCATTGATGACTAAAATTCTTATACCTATGATATCAATACAAGTGCTTCGTCTAGTACATCTCCTAAAAACGGTGATTTGCGGCATTTTTGATGATATTTAGTCACTCAGTGACATTAAAAAATCGCACCCATTTTTAGGCAGTTTACGAATTACTAATAGATCCTGTGACGATAACTTGCTATTGAAGTAGGTACAGTCTGCGAATAGGTGGTATTATCAGTTGATAACACAGAAAATATGATAGTTAGCGTGCTTATTTCTCTAAAGTTATGGCACGAGCAGATAAGTAGCATCGATGAATGAGAACACTAAGAAATAGTAGATTATTATATTATTATACAAGGGGCTAAAATTACCCATTATACGAGGTAGTTTACCGAGTTTAAATGGGTTTTAGCGCCGTGTGTTACACTCTAATTTTCACTACGATTGCAGAGAAAATAAAATAATCCAATCTACTATATAAAAATAAGTCGGGTTTTCCTTCCTGACGCTATAACTCGAGAACGGATGAACGGATTTATCTTATCTTGGTCTTGAAATGTTCGTGGAGGTCTAGGAAAGATTTAAAAGGTGAGAAAAATTCAAATAACTGCCGGGAACACCGGGACCACGCGAACGAAGTCGCGCGCGGGCCGCTAGTACAATATAAAATTAAGAAGGCGTAATATGTGATTTTGCCCAACAAAATCGATTTATAACTCGGTATGCACAGGTTCTACGAGTTAAATATTTTGGAATATGAAAATTTTATATTTTTGCATTTATTTTGTAAAGTTGAAAACACGATATGTAAAAAAAACCTCGATAGTTTTATTTAATGAAAAATCCTTGTTTCCCACACGTTTTGAAAGAAATCTCAGGAACCCTACGGTGTTTTAAGATAAATTTTTACTACAACAAGTAGGTAATAACTATTTATTCTTATGCTAAAATCAGTTTTTTGATAAACACTTTATTTTCGCCATAATAAACAAAAAACTTCATTTTTGTGCACGACACTCGCTAGCGCGAGCGAGATGGCGCGCGGGTTATCGCGTACGTTAAAGAGGGAGCTAATTTGTAGTATAGTGCCCTCTTAATTAAGGTCACTACCAATTAGCAATGGTTTATCATCATATTTGTCTCTTAGCATTTATTATTATTTATTTATTTTTATTTTTAATTCAATTTGCAGTTAAAGAAAAATTCTAAAGATTTCGCGCCAATGTTTATTTTTTATTTCTTTTGTAGCCGCAACGCATTGCGTGCATTCTACCAAAGAGATAGCCGATTTTTCCATTTTCAAAAATAAAATGTTGTTCTTTTTGTATGAAACAGTAATAAGTCGAGTCTTTATTCATGATTATTCTACTTATGACTAAAGACTTTTTCGTTTTTGTCATTTGACAGACAAAAATTTTAAAAAAATTACCTAATCGAGTTCCAATTGCTACTTGTTAATGACCTACCTACACTGAGTAAGTAGTACTGTAGATACAAACTGCTTTAAATGTGGTACTTATAGGAAAGCATCGTGAAAAACCAGCATTCTTCTGCAACCGAAAATTTCAAAGATGGTGATTTTATTGGCCCAGGTTGGTTATTCTTGGTGAGATGACGTCAAATCTCGAATTAAAACCATAATTTTATATGGGTGTCATACTTGATGTGACGTCATCGGTAGACGAAATTTATTCGAGGATTCGGGCCCTGGTAGTAGTTGAGCCAGTCCCAGCTGTGGGAACTTCACAGATGATGATACAAGACAATATCGTAAAGAAGCAATGAATGTAACTTATGCTAATTTACGCACTTTATTATGAGAAACCAGCACCATAATGACATAAAAAAACCAGGGCAGCTGTTTTGCAGGCTCTCTTGTGGGAGAATTGTGTAGAGATCGTACCCATACACCTACATTTTAGTGTAAGTATCTATTGTTATACAATGATTGTATAACTTCAAGACTAGCTTGAGACTGGGAACTTATGATTTTTGTTGATTATTGTTTCATGGTAGAAAGTGGGATGTATGTAACACACGGTTGCGGTTTAATGAACCCCCCATCCCATAGAATATAATTAGGGGGAATTGCCATAATCCCCACGCTTGGCAGGCCGGTGTTGAGTGCTCAGGTGGATGCTGCTGCCTTGATCCTTCTAGGCAAGGTCGAGTTACTACAGGAGTAACTTTTTAATAAGAAGATTTAATCCTTGTGACTTCGAAGAATAAAATACTTTTTGACTTTTAACTTTTTTTAACCATCCTCTTGTGTATCTAATCACTTAGTCGGCAATAGTCGGCATCCATTGGACGAGATAGAAGGGTCTATCCTTAGGCCGGACGCAGGACGACACGATAAAGCTTAGGTATTAACAAAATCTGTTATTATCTACATATATACGTCTATTTGTGTAATTGTACGATTGTAGATTACGCGAATGTACTTAATACCGACTGAATGAGTAGGCTCGTGCTTAATAGAGCGCAATTATTACAGCATTGTACCTTCTAAAATACTTACCTAGGTATCGTAGATGTAAAGGTATTTATTTATTTGTTGCTAGGGTTACAAAATTGAATTAATTTATTCAATTAATTGCCTGATCTACATAAAGATAAGATCATTCAATTAATGTAATATTTAGGTAGGTACATCATAAGGGGCGCGTGTGTTTACGTTTACTTAAGGTCTGAGGTCCAAATAAATAGAACGTACTTCACGGTGATTAAGTCTAAGCCTTACTTTGAAATCGTCCCTGTCACTGTCACACAAATGTTAAAACACGCGTATTAGAGAGAGAAAGGGATGATTTCAAAGTAAGGCTTAGACTTAGACACCGTGAAGTACGTTCTATTTATCTGGACATAAGAGACCCTATGTCATCAACAATTTTTTCCTACCATTTGCGTAACTAGAGCGGCAAATAATATGAGTAAAAAAGTAGACTACTCACTTGCCCCACCAATAAGGGGTGCATTAGGAAGAGAAAGTATCCAGTAAAAAAAAACAAACATTTCAACTTTTTTGTGGTTTCAACCCTATACAACTTTCCCTACACGACCGCACACCGTTCCGCACCGATATAGTTCCTGTCGGCGCGTGAGCAGGTTAAAGTTCGTAACTACCTACATTATGTCATATGACATTTCTCTCACTGTGACGTAAGTTAACTAGTCCATATCCGCCATTCCAAAAGCACTTTGAGCTAAATGGGAAAAGTTAAATAAAAAGAAATGGGTTACTTCCTACTGCTAATGTTAATGCTATGAAAACCGGAACACATAGTTATAGTAGGCATTTTAACTTTTATTGTTATTAACAAACAATACTTCCGCACCCAGAGTTACTACATAAATTAAATGGTTAATTAACATTAATTTTATTGTTGTCTCTAAGTATGGACAAATAACTATTAAACAGCTATTTTATGCTTTCTTGTAATAATAATGCGTTTACCTATGTAAACTGTGTTATAAAGTTAGGTTATGTATTAAACTCTTGTACCGTGGTGTCCAGTCCAAGACATTAAAAAATTGCACCCCTGTACAAAAAATTGATTCACACTACGCTGAAGGTCTCTAAACATCTGCGATTAAAGTTATTCATCTGTGGGGAATGACAACGACAAACCAATACTTTGTACTGAATTGTTTTGACGACCTCTGTGGCGCGGCGGGCGAAAGTTCGCCTGCGACGCAGGAGGTTGCGGGTTTTTGATTCCCGCCTCGGAACAAATATTTGTGCGATCTGCAGATATTTGTTCAGGGTGTTCTGGGTATTTTCTATGTATAATAAAAAATATTTATCTATGTAATGTTATTGTATTAAGTATATCAGTTATCTAGTACCCATAATACAAGCTCTGCTTAGCTTGGGGCTAGATAATGTTGTGTGAAATGTCCAGCATTTATTTTATTATTATTTTTTTATTTTTGTTTTTGAACTGAATGGCTATAAAAGCTCATGGTAACCTCTCAGGACTCCGATAAAAGATAATACTTAGGTACTATTTATATAACTGTGCACAACTACATTACATCGACATAACAACAATGCATTCAAATGGAACGCTGCCATTTATGTAGGTACTTATAGGGTTGTAGGATAAGCTCTGTGCTCAACGTGTGAACGAATTCAAAGCGCAGGCGCTGGTTTTTAGCACAAGGCCGCGCGTGCACGAGCTGGGAAAGAAAGTACCTACCTAATGAAATCCTGTTAACATTAATAAATGTGATGTTTATTTGTTTACTCAATATCGCCGTGCAAAACCTTAACGGCTAAACCGATTTTGATTAAATTTAGCAAAATATAGACCATGAAATAGGCTACTATTTAGGTAGTGGTTTATAATATATTTATTATTTTGTTTTTTAAATCAATTTGTTTTACTGTAGGTACTTGTCTTTTTGTGATTATACTAACTTACGCCACCGTCCTTATTTGTTAAATAGTTTATGTCCATCCAAAGGTTGTCTGGAAGAGATCGCTCTTAAGCGGTAAGACCGCCCATTGTACCTCTGATTTGAAACATTGAATCCTTATTTTTTGTTGTTTTTTGTTTATGGTGTACAATAAAGTTATAATCTATCTATCTATCTATCTATCTACTGACGACGCAAACGAAGTCACAGGGAGATGCTAGTAAATAATAAATTGATTTTGATGAGTTCAAAACATATTGCAATAATTATTGCGAGCAAGGCAAGATCTTTAAATGAAATTGCACATAATGTCTTATACAAAAACATATTTTTATTTCACAAACCTTTATTATGTCATCATCATTTCGGTCAGTAGGTGCGCACAAAACGCCGAGTCATGCTATCTTGGATCTTGGTTGGGTAATCATTGTCATCAAATCAAAATTCACAGTAAGTTACCTAGATGTTATAATATCCCAAATATTACCAACCCAGACCAACCAATGGAGATCGAACCCAGATACGACTGTCTCCTTGATACAAAGATAGACCACAGGGGTGCGATATTTGAAAGTCACTGGCTGATTAAATATTATCAAAAATGCCGCACATCAGCGTTTTTGAGGAGATGGTGATGTGGAGGCACTTGAATTAATATCATAGGTATAAGAATTTTAGTCATCAATGAGTATCAGATGCATAGAAATTTGGAAATCGTGGAATAAACGGCGGCAATTTTACTGACGTTTAGTCACTAGATCTCTCTCCAGAACAAATATACAAAAAAACTTAAACCAGAACAAGACGCCCAATACGGTTGGTCACCGAGGGAGCAGTAGACCACCACCCTCTATCATACACAAAGAAAGAGTTTTTACTACCCAACACACCTTTTATATGAACGATGAAATGAAAGATCACTAATATATAGTAGGAACCGGCCGACAAGAAGAGTTGAACTTGGAACATGCTTTGCAAAATATTAAACAGACTGAATAAATAAAAAATAAAAATTATCCACTGGAGTATGAAAAAGTAAAAAGGCTTTATTATTATTATTATTATTAGTCACTAGATGACTTTCTAAAATTGCACCCCTGGTCGAATCCACGGCTGGTCAACCAGTAGGATAAAATTACCGGCTCAAAACGCCGCCTATAGTATCATTTCAGACAGTAATAGACGTCCATTGCAGTGTTGGACGAGGCCTCCAATGGGGGGGGGGGGGTTTAATTGGTAATAAGGATAATTATCACTGTTTTCCATAATTTTCCTGTCGTTTAGAGACTCAGTTCAGAAGCCACTTCATAATAAGCGTACGTGACATAAAAATTAACGGTAATTTCACCGAAGTTTTACGGTTATTTGAGGAAGTATCAATTATCATTTTCGCGTTTAGCATAGCAACTAGCTCCTTAGTCACGTGATTTATTTTTTTAGGGTACCGTACTAAAGGGTAAAACGGACCCTATCACTAAGGCTCTGCTGTCCGTCCATCCGTCACCAGGCTGTATCTCATGAACCGTGATAGTTAGACAGTTGAAATTTTCACAGATGATGTATTTCTGTTTCGGCTATTAACATTTGTGGACAACTTACTTATCTGATCGCGGGAGGGAATTCCTCTGGAACCTCGCGGTGTGTGACCACATTGCCTCCGAAGGATGAGGATGAATCCTCTGCCGATGACGAGCGGTGCAATGATAGAAGGGAGCCGCAGACAACCAAATGTCCAGGAGTGGCTGTCAAACGGCTGGTAATCATGATTTTGAGACTAACGACTGAACTTTTGGCAGGTTATTCATTTGGCTGGCTATTCATTTTGTTTCTCAACATTTAGTTATTTACTTATGGAAATGAATCTGCCTGTTTTGTTCAGGTGGTAAATTATTGCAAAAACTACAATGACCTACATTCAGAGCATTCAGAGTAGGTGGTACAATTACTTTTTACTATCGTGCACAAAATTATGTTAAATTTATCAAGCATAAAATTAACACATGCTTAACTTTAATACTTAATTAGTATATATTAACTTAAGTTGGTATTTCCGGTTGCCGTGGTGGGTCCGGCCTGAGAGTTGACCTCTCCCTTCTTCTTCTCCTCTCTTGTTTTATCTTCACATATTTATAGTAGCAGTAAGGTTTTGTTAAAGATTACATCAGTCATCACTAAGATAATATAAGATAAGTTTATTTGCCAGAACATTGTAAATACAACAAGGTCAACACTAACAACATCCACCTGTTTAGATAATATTTATTGCAGTAGTGTTCCAATTAATAAATCAGTAATTAAACATTTCACCTCAGATCACTATGGTCACAGGGCTATATTTACTTGTAATTTTGTAGATGAACCTAAGGAATTCACTTATCGGCCTATCACAGAAAGTCGCATTAAGAAGTTCCAGGGCAGTATTGAACTCAAAATGCCCCTTGTACCGTGCGTAGATGATCCGAATGACCTTTTTACTAGTTTGTTTAAGTTGATATGTGAGGAACATAGTGAGATATTTAAGTTAAAAAAATGTAAAGCTAGAGCTAATGTCGGGTTAGCTGATTGGGCTACAACCGGTATTTATAGAAGTAGGAATAAATTATATGAACTCTATGCGGCTAGAGAATCAATGTTGCACGATCCAACGTTTATCTTGTACATAAAGAACTATTCCAAGACCTTCAAAAAAGTTTGTCATGCAGCAAAATCATTGCATTTGAGAAATAAAATAGAAAAATCAGCAAATAAAATTAAGACAACTTGGAAATTAATAAATAATGAAACAGGTAAAGCTAAACCTCGTAGTAAACAAATTAATTTAAACGTAAACAATACAACATTATCAAATAATACTGAGGTTGCAAATGCCTTTGATAGTTTTTTCTCTAGTATACCTAATTTTGTGACTCAATCTTTAAAATCAACTGCCTCTGGAGCATCTACTTTATTGGAATTAAGTGTTGATAAGTGTGAGGTCGCGTTTAGTTTCAGATACGTTAATGCCAATGATATTGTTAAGACATTTAAGTCACTTAATATTAAAAATACTGAAGACCTTTGGGGAATATCTACAAAGGTGTTAGGTGTTATAATTATTGATATTGCGCCGTGCATGGCCTACATTTTCAATGGATGTGTTGACGAGGGAGTCTTTCCTGATCTTATGAAACATAGTAAATTAATTCCTTTGTTCAAGTCTGGTAACGAAAAAGATCCAGGTAATTATAGGCCAATTTCTATATTGCCTGCGTTAAGTAAAATCTTCGAGAAACTTATTCTTACTCAGTTATTGTCACACTTTAACCTCCACGGACTTCTTCATAGTCATCAATTTGGATTTACTAAGGGTCGTTCGACAGCCGATGCTGGTACCATGCTTTTAGAACACATATTTGAAGCATGGGAGAACTCGCAGGACGCGATCGGAGTTTTCTGCGACCTGTCCAAAGCTTTTGACTGCGTGAGGCATGATACTTTAATTTCCAAGTTAAAACATTATGGCATACAAAATCAGGCAATTAATCTTGTAAATTCTTACTTATCCAATAGGGTCCAAAAAGTTGATGTTGGTGGTGAAAGGTCTTCAGGATCGACTATTGTCATGGGGGTGCCACAGGGTTCAATACTAGGCCCTTTTTTATTCCTAGTTTACATTAACGATCTCCCTTTTTTTGTGAAAGACATATGTGACATAGTTCTATTTGCTGACGATACTTCTTTGATTTTCAAAGTTGATAGATCTAAATCTAATTACGATGATGTAAATGATTCACTATCGCGTGTTCTTGAGTGGTTCACAGTTAATAATCTTTTGCTTAATGCTAAAAAAACGAAATGCATCAAATTCACATTGCCTAATGTAAAACATTATCCAACTAATATTAAAATAAATGGGGAGACACTTGATCTTGTCAAGTCTACCATTTTCTTAGGGCTTAATATTGATGCAGGGTTGCAGTGGGCACCACAAATTGTGGCTCTTGCTGGTAGACTTAGTTCCGCTGCATATGCAGTTCGTATAATAAGGCAGCTTACTGATGAAGCTACAGCTAGGCTTGTTTATTTTAGCTACTTCCATAGTGTTATGTCATATGGTATCATACTGTGGGGTAAAGCAGCAGATATCCAAGCTATTTTTGTCTTACAAAAACGGGCAATACGTGCCATTTATAAAATGAAGTCGCGTGACTCCTTGAGGGAGCGTTTCAAAGAAATCAATATTCTTACAGTAATATCGCAATATATCTATGAAATATTATTACATACACATAAACACTTGGATAGTTTTATGATAAAAAGTGACGTGCATGGTATTAACACGAGAAATAAACACAAACTAAATATACCAAAATTTCGATTAAAGAAAGTAAGTGGGTCTTTTATGGGGAATTCTGTACGGTTCTATAATAAACTTCCAGAAGGTGCATTTAAACTTCCTATTCGAAGATTTAAATCCTACATAAAGATGAATCTAATTAAGAAAGCGTATTACACTTTTGATGACTATATTAATGATAAAGCCGCGTGGCCTGATGTCGCTCTGCCCCTCGACTGCTAAAATGGAAATTTGCAATATCTGGACTTACCTATTTACATGTTTGTATTAGATTATTATTTATAAGTATAACAAGCGTAGCGTGTGCTGTCTTGCATATTTTTGCTGATGTTTATTTACTTTTGACTACCTTCCTAAGGTTTTTAAGTTCTCATTTACTATGTATCAGCAACTCCTTGCTCCGAGGCACCACACAGGCGCTTCTCACCTAGTGGTAAGACGGACCATTTATGTAAGCCAAGCCGAGTTTGTTGCCTGATTCTTCTAGGCTTGGTCGCGTTGGAACAGGAGTAATTTAATTTTATATAAGACGATTCAAAATGATCCTTGTGATTTCAATGAATAAAGTTCTTTTTGACTTTGACTTTGACTTTGGTCTTAAACTAAAAAAAGTCCAATATGTTCTACCTTATAACTAGGCATTCAAATTTTCACATACTACTTGTGCGTCGAAAGTTGAAGAGAAACTCCTGCAGAAGCGAAACATGGGTTGCCTATTTTCAGTAGGTCAATTAAATTCAGTTTGGCGCGATCTAGACATGCTGGACGAAGCCTCCCACATCAAATACAATGGGGGGCAATGCCATAATCACCACGCTTGGCAGGCGGATTGGTGATCGCAGTATTCGTATTGATTACTCAGGTGGATGCTGCTGCCCATCCCCTGGTGTCGATTACGTCATCCACGGAAGGAGATGGAAGAATCTATACACACCTCGGTCAAATAACTAAATTATACAATGAATTATTTTATCTAACAATGTTGACAAATGAGAGTAGTAGAGCATCGCTCGGTGGCGTGTATCGTCCACCCTATACAAGGATGCGGCGCGCGCGCAGAGAAAGTGATACTTATTACTTCGTAACGGCGTTATGTCACAGCCTCCACCCGACAAGCATACAGCCAGTCGCACTTCGACTATGACGCCGCGCGCGTACGACCTACCAACAAAAGAATAAATCATTCAAATTTCGAAAACATAAAAACCGAAAAAAAAAACGATCTAGTGTTAGAATGTGTCAGTGAAACTTTTAAAAATAATAAAATGTATTATTTAATGATCCTCTTGTGTGTGTCGTTGGTGGGATGTGCGGAACCACCGTCCAGTGATAACAACGGCAGCGCAAGGGAGGAAAAACTCAGGAGTGCTTTGATAGACGCCTTTCAAAACATCAAGAAAGCTTCGGCAAAAGGTGGCCTGGACGAGGAAGATCCTTTGAATTCTGATCTCATCGGCTCTATTGGACCTTCTCCAGACCTTGGCTTTTCCAGCAATGATAAATCTACAACAGAGGATAATTTTGATCTATTCGCCGATGATGATGGACTCTCCTTTGCCAATCTAGGTGATGTAAGATTAGAACATAGACATCCTAGCACAGAGAAGTCACATAACGTCCAGCACATAGTTAAAACTACGATTAAGCCAATCGAAAAAACCACTACGAAACCGATTATCGACGTCATCTCGAAAATCAGTGACTCTATCAGAAACACAGTGAACGAATCAAGAACTGTGCAGAAGAAAGATAATGTGACAGAGTTCATGGGCATTGAGAATATGCTGAGGATTTTTGATGCTGATATCCTGGTGAGTCAGTGGGGAGATATTCAGAAGAAGGTCAGCGGGCAATGCAAGGAAGATATGGAGATGTACGTCGAAGGATTGAAGGATAGACAGCTCTGGGCTTTGAAGAGTAAGTACACACTTTACCTTGTACTTATATTATTCGTACAAAAATTACCATAATAAATGTAAATATGTCGCAAAAATTTTATATTCGCCTGCCTCTAAACTGCATTTATGAATTTCTCAATCGCGAGTTATGTAAAAATTAGAAATCGAAAAAGTCTAAGCATGTTTCTCATTTGTGTTTCGTCATGGACAGTTCTTGTTTGGATTCCTACGAAAGCGTTGCTTCATGCTTAGAGTAACCTTCTTTAACATCGCACTGAGTCATAATATGGTTTTGAAACAATACGTAAAGAGAAGGCCTCAATGTACAGAGAATGCGTGTCCACTGTCCAACACTGAAAGACACTGGCGCTCCTTCCGACCGCGAGGTTCGATCGCGATGTTTGCGATTAATCGAACCACGCGGAACTTAAGTTTCTGATGGTTCGATCAACCGAACAGCGAGGTTTCTTGATTTTGAGTAGTTTGATCAATTTCAGTCAACCAATCAACAAGGAAATTCGCTTGTCATGTTTTGAATATTTAAATCTCTAGATTATTTTTTCACCAAATTGTGTTATGGGTGTTATGTGATCGTTGAACTGCCCTCCAAAAACAGTAGCAAATGGCAATGGGGAATGCAACAATGGAGATCATTTTGGCAGTAATAGCGCTGTTCAAATCTTTTGAAATTTGAAAGGAGGAATATTTAGGCCAAGAAGTTTCCCCTATTCAAGTTTTATATAATTTGGATAGCGCTAAGGCTGCCGAAATTATCCCCATTGTTGCGTTCCCCATTGCAATTTTCTACTCTAATTGGGGGGCTGTTTTCTCATCAATAGAGCTATTGAGGTTACAAGCACAAATAAAACCACAGAAAACCCCACAAAACCTACTGCATTTTGCACTTTTTTTACATTTGTTTTTCGGATGTAGGTCGTATTTCTGTTAATTTTCTTTCTTTGCTTCGTTGCATAACGTTGGTAATACCTGACGTTGAAAATTAAAATCTAGGCCACTGTCCGTCTTAAAACAAGCAAAACAACCAGTTTCTTACACAATACAAGGTTGTGGTTGTCTTAATAGCGACTGTTTGGCGATTACCGTAAGTCTGATTTGGTCAGTTTATGTTTGACCCACCAAACTGTTTTGATTCGATTGTATTTTGCGATTTGAGTCAAATAATTTGACATTGCTGGTCAAAAAAATATTATGTAAATTCTAGCACACCTTTGTCCCCAATTCTTATGTAAGTAATCGAATTGAGGTGTGCGAAATTCATAAATTTAAGTAAGTAGGTATCTATACCCTGATATTCATCCGTTTGTTTATTTATGTTGCAAGGTTGTGTAAGCTTTTCATAAAACTTTGCACAATCAATTTAAATAAGGATTTTAGAATCACTATTTTAACTTCGCTAACTTCTAAGTAAAAGTTGACATGTACCTACATAATAAATAATTTTGACTTGCCTCAAACTACCCCCTAGTACCGTCTGAAGGATAGATAGATAGATCATAACTTTATTGTATACCTTGAAAACAAAACAAAAGAGACACAAAAAAAAGGGACACAAAGTTTGAAATTGGAGGTACAATGGGCGGTCTTATCGCTTAAGAGCGATCAGACAACCTTTGGGTCTGCAGGAGTTTCTCTTCAACTTACGACGCACAATAAGTGACACTTATTTAATGAAATGGTATATGATGGTTTTTAAGGACAAAAATCGAGCCAACTAGGTTTCATCTCTGGGAATACGCATTTTTTCGAGTCTTCCGGTCACTCAGGAACTAGAACTATCGAAACAAACAATAAAGGAGTATCTTCTACATAATACAATACTATATATAGTATATACATACAAACTTATATAAATACCATAGATATTTAATAAAATAATACCTAAATATATATAACAACGAACTATAGTAGCTATAGTGAAGTGAAGGGAAATAATTATAAGCGATATGCGATACTTATTATGACATTTCTGAAGTGAAAAATAAATAAATGCTGGACATTTCACACATCATTATCCAGCCCCACAAGCTTAGCAGAGCTTGTGTTATGGGTACTAGATAACTGATATACTTTATATAATACATTACATAGATAGACATTTTTTATTATATGTACATAGAAAATACCCAGATCAGCCTGAACAAATATCTGCAGATCGTACAAATATTTTTTCCGAGGCGGGAATCGAACCCGCAACCTCTGCGTCGCAGGCGAACCTTCACCCGCCGCGCCACAGAGGTCGTCGTAAAAGAATTTAACATATGGCTATTAGGGATCAAAAAAAGGTTACGTATTCATCGTCAATTTTTTTCTCAAGACCACAGAATCTATCACGTAATGTTTGTCCAATAATACAAAAAGCACTTAGCACTGTTTGCTTGGTTTGTACACGTTTTGATTCGCAATTCGCACTGTTTGTGGAACTTCCGTCATCTTCGCTTAGATGCTGTATAATTAGATTATTTTGGGCTTGGTAAAGCATTGTTTACTTACAACTGAGCACAAAATGTATGTTTTAAAATCTTCTCGTTCTTGGTTCCCTCGATGCAGGCTTAGCCTAGTGAGGAAACCGCCAATAACTCCTTCCAGATATTGTTGTCTCAGCATAATAAATTTTGTATTCATTGCTGTAATAAATACTTTTTCATTTTTTTTTTCAACTTGGGAACCACACCGTTCTGACCATTATTTTACGAACCTTGGAATATTTGAACGAGGTACCCACAACACCTGGACCAATTAACTAATTTTATACGATTTTTTTCATTTTAAGTATTTTCCGTTTCCCGTGCGAAATTTAAGAACTTAGGATTTTCAATTGACGACCTCTGTGGCGAGGCGGGCGATGGTTCACCTGCGACGCAGAAGGTTGCGGGTTCGATTCCCGCCTCTGAACAAATATTTGCACATTCTGCAGGTATTTATTTAGGGTGTTCTGGGTATTTTTCTATATATAATAAAAAATATCTATCTATGTAATGTTATTGTATTAAGTATATCAGTTATCTAGTACCCATAACACAATCTCTGCTTAGCTTGGGGCTAGATAATGTTGTGTGAATTTGTCCAGCACTTATTATTATTATTATTAATTGGGTTTTCCTGTAAACTATGCGTTAGGCATGAAACTCCCTATTTATTCAAAAATGTTAGCTCAGTATTTTTAAAGATGGGAAGATTGGTAAATTTTCACGTATTTTCTTTAATAAGTATCTTAAAATTATAAAAAAAGTTTTATATTTCTCATAACGAGTTCTTTCCTTTGATATGTCACATGATACACAATTTTTTTCCTAATTGGCCCCCCAATATTAGCCTCCAAAATTAGAATTTGTTTATTTGCGCTATATGTCCGTGATTGGGTCACCCAACTCTATATATTTACAAAATTTTAACTGTTTTGGTCTGGTAGATTCGGAGAAAATGGCTGTGACAGCAAACAGACAGACATCTAATTTTACGGAACCCTAAAAATGTTCAATTTCTGTGCTATTTATCGTTCATTCCAACTGTCCCCCACTTGTATGGCCCTTGGATATAGTACGTAGTATAAAAATTCCTTGGTATGACCCCGCTTGGGGGACAGAGGGAAAAAAGTGCCAATGCCTCGCACTCATGATAATGCTACAAATTTTACTTAAGTATTGCAGTATCAGAACTTTTTTATTTGTTTTTAAGGGCCTCTGTGATCTCATTTCTCTATATTTTTGCAATCGCTCTTCTAATTAGGTAGCGGAGGAAATGCTCGGAAAGCAGCTATAAATACTATCATACCATTACAGAATCACTATATTCCATATTTGATCAACTTGCTTTTTAAGTGGCTACCTTGGGTTTCGTATCACTTGAATTAGTCGACAGCTAATCGTTTTACTGCGAGAAAAAGGCCGACATCACAGATCCTAATCTTACATTCATCTCACCGTTATCTACTACGGTAAGTACTTACTAGGGTAGAATCCAAATTAACGTGGTCTTACGAAAAGAGATCGTTGGTTGGTAAGGTCAGCATATGAATACATTTAATTTGTATTCAATGTTTTTGAAATCTCACTTAGAATTCTGCAGATCACGTCTTAGGTACTTTCCCAAGATCATATACGTACACATTTTGATAATGAAAGTCACTATAGAAGGTTGGTGCAAATTCTATGGAAAGAAAAGACATAGTAGGCAGATCCCACCGTGGAGAAAGAGAGTGTACGAATTCGATGGGGTATAATACATTGTTGAACAGGCTCAAATATAATATTTAATAAAGATATTGTTAGGTAAAGGTAAATATTTTAAACCAACTTAAAAAAAGGAGGAGGTTCTCATTTAGTCGTATTCTTTTTATATGTGTTAACTATCTCCGTCGTTTATAGACCGATTCGTAGAATTCTTTTTTTTATTTATAAGGATATACTCCCAGAATGGTTAATTTTTTTCAAAATCCAGTTCTTTTCGTTTAAAAAACCGACTTCCGCCATTGTATTCGACAAAGTATCTGAATGATACTATCATCTAAATCTAAATCATCTGAGACTTCTATCGTTATTTAGATAAAATTATCTAAATAACGATAGATGATGACGATGAGATTAAAGTATTTATATTATGTTTAATTAATTAAGAGGAGGTCACTTCTAATTTGGCTATTATTTCTTCATACTCCATGAATTTTTTTACACTAATATCTCGTGGCGTTAGTTTTAAATTTTCATGGCTTTGAACTATCGAACGTGTACACCTGCCTATGTCAGACACTCCCTTGGATCTTACACTATTAACCTTTAACTGTTTTCATTAATTCACCATAATTACCGATAATTTTCACTTCCCAAAAAGGGGAAGTGATCCAAGGTAGCATTGACGTGGACGATGACAGACTATACCATATATGCTTGCTTTAAAAAAGTAATTAATTCTTTTGTCAAGGGTATTTTTACGGCAATTTTCGGCTGTGTCGAAATCCGTTGAATGCAAGCAGTTTATCGCAATTGAAGTCCATCAGAATGTGAGATGATGAAATGCTGTCTGCCTATGAGATTATAGTATTATAAATGCTATTTAATATTATCAAGTATAATACCGTTGCGTGATTGACTGACGCACTCATCGACTGAATACCAAGGCACAGCCTAAACTGTAGGTCCTATATAGATAGCTGGAATTTGAAGGATATATTCTCTTTGTGGTATAGGGGTGAACTAGGAAAGGAATTTCGCAAAGAAATGCAGGCGTGCGATGTTTTAAATGTGACAAAACAAAAAAAAAAAAAAAAAAACTTATACGTACGGTATCAATTTAAGTGCCTCCTCCAGTACATCTCCTGAAAAACGCTGATTTGCGATCTTTTTCATGATATTTAGTTACTAAGTAAGATTAAAAAATCGCACCCCAGAGCGGTGTGCTGAAGTTTGTATAGAAACTGCACACGGACGAAGTCACGGGTGCATTCTATTAGTCAATTAATATTTTTGTTGTCCTTGACTTTATCAAGGATATCTTGCGTTGGGCCCAAGCTACATAGAAGCGACGTAAGGCGGGACGTGACATTTTAAAACTACACAGAAGAGACGGGACCGATACGTTCTGTTGCAATAGTCTGACCTATTGTACCGGGAACGCCTGGGGTGGTACAACACGCCTCGCCCGCAAATGCAGTCGGAGGATTTTCCATAATCACCACACTTGGCAGGCAGATTGGCCAATATGAAATTACATCATGTCAGTGTATGTGATTCTATTCTACACATCTCCGCAGCACTTTGGTCGATGACGGCCCAAATCCAAGTTCATTTGGCCCTAAAGCTAGGCCATTACTAAGCCGAAAACTTTCAAAGTACAACTACATATAAAATATATATATAAAATAAAATATACAAAAAAAAATATAAATATATGTATATCTATATCGTATATAAAATCCACAAAGTCTACAAAATAATACATACCAAAGTACCTTATTAGGAACACCAGCGGTTGCTGACAAGGACTTATCATTCACTTTCATCTCGGAAACTGAACAATGGCAACTAAGTAAGCAGATTATAACACGATTTGTGTATTCACTTCCTTATTTCACTAATGTAGGGTACTTTAGGCAAGGCAACGTTAATCAAAACACTAATACGTTTATGTAAAGAATTAAAAATTATAAAATAAAAATATAACTTCAAACTCCATTAAACTTTGTACACATGTTCAGTACACTAATATGAAAAAAAAAATGATGTGGCACTTTACCAAATCATAAAATAAAAAAAAACTAATAAAAAAAAACTGATGCACCATACGGTTCTAGATATTAGTGTACTTCTCATGTGTACAAAGGAGATGTTTTATGAATGTATGGAGCTTGGGCCTGCACTGTGTACAGTATATATAAATATAGCTAAGCAATATAGAAACCATTTGTTATTGTTTATTTTCCATAATATTACTTCGTATTAGTGTACATTCAAGATTATCTTCGCCAAAGAGAGCAATCACACGCAAGGAAATCACACAAGGAACCAGTTTTGTTGAGCGTGGGTGTCATTGCCCAACAAAACTGGCAGTTGTCAAAAGTCACTCGACTGTCATGACTGCTCTAAAAATCGGGTGACCATATTAAAAAACTCATAAATAAACATTTTTGTACCGCTGTATTATGCTTCAAATTAATATAATTGTATATTTATGAAAATCCCCTGTTTTTTTATATTTTTCTGTGTAGTGTACTTAAAGCAGGCCCAGGATGAAATATCTCCTTGGAGTTTAATGAAATAATAGCCAATATAGAAGCAAACTTCGTTCGCATACCGTACGTTACGTTTCCACCGGGGCGGAGAGGAGAGTAGACGAGAGGAAATGTGTTTAAATAAACCGATCCGATTTCGTTATTTCCTTTTCATTTTTACCTGTCAAGCCTACCTGCCAATAACCTGCCAGCTTTGCACTCGTCTCCTCTCCGCCCCGCTGGAAACCGGCCCTTAAATTGGGATTGTGTCGTTGTTCAGTCATGGAATCTAGCAACGACCCTCATCGAGTTTATACACTGCTTTAAGGATATTTACCAATCCACAAGAAAGGTCGTGTGAATATCAATGCACACAAAATGTAGACAAAAGCTGTTTATTAAGAACTTAAATATTTAAACTCAAACAGACATATTCTCATTCTCTTAAGTTTTTTTCATTGTATCTGCTTGTAAATATGTATTTAAAACGACTTTATTACAAATAATGAATTTGTGTTCAAATCAAACTGTTGAATCACGTACAGTTTCAAATAACATTTGTACAAAATATCTTCGTTTTGCAGTTTATTTAGTTGGTCATCCTTGGTCTAAAAAAACATATTAAATATTTGTTTCTTATTATTTATTTAGGTAATATTTTTTGAACACTTACATTACAGAATTCTAATATCTAGAGACTGCGGTAGGTACTGAGCAAAATTAGCGAGCTCGGTAAAATATTTATAGAATGTCATATAACATAACATAACATGCAATAGACGCTTACATAGTCCTGATCCCATACTATAGGATTCCCTATGTCTTGGGTAACAGGAACTACGAGTACCATGGTACCAGAACACAACACCCAGACCCGAAACAAATGTTTGCCGATCATGCATTTGTCCAGCAGCGGGAATCGAACCCGCACCTCTTGTGTTTCAGCCGTCTTCTCGCCCGCTGTGCCACTGAGGTCGTCAAAACAATATAACCGACATTTCAATCTCGTCAGTATGAGGCCTTCGTTTGAGATATTATTACATTTATTATCTATAGATAGAAAGATAGAAATTAGTTTATTCCACACCATAAACATAACAATTCAACATGACTAAAAAAAACACAATATGATAATAATAAGATATAACAAATAAATAAAATGGGCGGTCTTATTGCTAAGCAGCGATCTCTACCAGACAACCTTTGACCCTTTTTTATCTTTAATTAATTATATGGTAGCTAATTTTGAGTATAAGAGTCAGAAGTATGGCGCTCACGGGAATTTTGCAACCAATCGCACAATTTTGTTGCAATAGTTAGGAATTAGTTTTGACATAATTAGTTGGATAGAGGAAATGTAAAGTGTACGTACCTATCGTCAATTTAACTACTGAGAAATTGCGAATTGCAATGAAATGTCGCGATTCCGTTGACGAAATGAGGTAATGTGATTGAGTGCAAAATAGTAAGTGATTTCTGCTTGCTATACCATCGTGACTAACGAACTTGTATTAGGTACCTAACATGTTTTTGACAGTGGCAGCCAAGCCCGCCAAAAAATTTGATGAGTATATAATAAAGTAAACTAAAATGTATTTTAAGTTGGACAATTTTCATATTGGACAAAATTAGTGTTGGACAATATTAATATTGGTAAAAATTCGTGTTGGACAAAATTCGTGTTGGACATTAATCCTGTTGGACATTTTGTATTTTGGACATTAGTAGTACAAAGGTTAATAATTATAAAACCGGCCAAGTTCATTTTTAAAACATTTTTTGTGATACTTTTACATAAGTAGTTTTAAATTGACGACCTCCGTGGCGTGGCAGGCGAGTAGCTGGCTGAGACGATAGAGTTTTCGATTCCCGCTGCGGGACAAATGTATGCATGTTGATTTATTCCGGATCTGGGTGTTATAATAAATAAATGCTGGACATTTCACACAACATTATCTAGCCCCAAGCTAAGCAGAGCTTGTGTTATGGATACTAGATAACTGATATACTAAATACAATAATATTACATAGATAGATATTTTTTATCATACATAGAAAAATACCCAGAACACCCTGAACAATTATCTGCAGATGGTACAATTATTTGTTCAGAGGCGGGAATCGAACCCGCAACCTCCTGCGTCGCAGGTGAACCTTCACCCGCCGCGCCACAGAGGTCGTTATGGTTCCAGTCGTAGTTCCTGATACCCACGACACAGATAATTCTATTGTGGGATCAGGGCTATGTATGTGATTGTTGGGTGGGTAGGTGTTATAAGTTTCACACTTTGTTGGTAATTTTGTCATAACCATATTAAATGTTGAGGAATGAAGAGGTAGGCAAAACCTCAAAAGGGTTTCTTCACCGTGGGGTTGCGGAGTATGTATCTCTATTTATGTATTTGTTAGCCATGTATAGTATGTAAATAGCAGGTATCATCACCTGTACATTATATCTACACACGTAATAATTAGACAGGAATAAGTAAACAGTAGGTGTGCGTGCGCATAATGCGTTTCCCACGTACGAATTCGCGGTTACATGACTTAAGGGTTAAGGTTAGGAATCAGTAATTATCATGAATTGCTAATAACTTGTTGAAAGGCATAAAAAATTAGTTACTGGCAGTTTATTATTACATACTTAGTAACAGCTTAACTTGAACGATGACGGTAATGAATCACTTCTCTTCCAGACTCTATACTAATAGCATAAGGTCCTTTTTTGTCCGACTTCTTTTTTCAATATAATAATACTGAGATAGTTGCACATAAGTAAACTTTGAAAATCGTTCATTTGTTCAGAATCTTTTTTGTAAAATGAATTCTAAAAAATAACACAAAATTAGCTGATCAAAAGCATGAGATAGATAGATTATAACAATATTGTAGATACACCGTAAACACAAATAAAAAGTTCCACTTTTTAAACATTAAATTTTTGGCGTTATCAGGAATGAGGCACGATGGCACTTTTTCTCCCAAATTCCCCCAGTGGGGCCAGATAGGTGGGGGACGCTGGGAATATACAGTTGGTTCCAACATACAAAGTTTCAAATCAGAGGTACAATGGGAGGTCTTATCTGAGTTTACTAGTTTTTAGTTGAAACCAACCAAGAAACATCATACTCCAAGTTTATTAAAGACATGGCGTATTGTGATGGAACACACGTGGTCCTATTGTATCATCTTGTAGCAAAAATTCCTAGAAACTACAACAACACTACATACACTACAAAACAACAATGTATTTTTTAAATATTAACAATGTTCTGTCTGTATTTAGTCGCAGTGCCAGGAAGCAATCGACCGTTTCTAGGTATTTTTGCTACAAGATGATACAATAGGACCACGTGTGTACCATCACAGTATTCATGGAAGTACTATATACATAGTACTTGTTACTTCCATGCATGTATTAGATGAAAGGCATTCGTAGGTATGTAGCCAGCTCCGAATATGGTAGGATACTTGGTGAGGAAAGTGAAACCACACATCCTGCAGCGCCAGCTCCAAGGTCTGACCGATGCAGGGCCAGTTTTGGAACCAAGGTTTAAAAAAAAACAATAATGATACCTAGGAACCACTCAAATTATTTTTATTGAGTATGTATGTGACCGAACTGGCAAGCCTCCATTTATTGTAAGTGGTAACCCTGGCCCATTAGAACTGCGATACAAAAAAAAATAAAACGACTAAATTCCTTATGTATAGGAACGTAGTTCCTAGATAGGCATGCTGAACCAAATATCATATACTTAGTGCAAAATAATATCTAATCATTAGTGTAAAATAAAATAAGTGGTGTGCAATTTTAGATAATTATTTACCAATAATTTAAGACAATTTATTATCTGTTGCAACATCTGAACTACAATAATTAGGATAAGTTACTATTTTGAAATTTCATGTATCTACTTACTGGTTTGCGTGATTCAGACATCGAAGGTAATTTATATTTTTCAAAAATCGTTCTGAAAAATTTACTCACCACGGGTCTAGATGTTAGTGTACTGATCATGTGTACAAAATTTCATGGCGTTTGTGTAATATCCAAATTAGAAGAAAACTTCGTTCGCGTACAAAAAGGTCTAAACGCCCTTACCGGTGACTTCCTCATAACAGTGGGCCACACCACACGCCAATTCCATCATTAACTCATAAAAAAACTCAGTATGATGAAAGGAAGGTGCAGGCAGGCTCCTATCAATGTACACTACGGACCGATGATGTAGAACACCATCACCAAGTTTCAACATATTATGTGTTTCGGAGACAGTGACTTCAGCCATTATAACATAATATTTTTTAAACTTTCTCTTTTAGAACACATATTTATTTATATTGTCACGTGTATTTATCGCGTGTTACCTTATTATTTATTATTCCCGACGTTTCGAATGCGTTACAGCAATCATGGTCGGGGGCTGACTGAACGTCGGGAATAAGAAATAACAAGGTAACACCGAGTAACACGCGATAAATACCCGTGACAATATAAATAAATATTATAACATAACATAACACCCAACATCAGTCACATACGTAGTCATGATCCCACACTAGGATTCCCTGTGTCGTGGGTATCAGGAACTACGAGTACGATGGTACCATAACACCCAGACCCAGAACAGATCATACAAACATTTTTCCCGCAGTGCAAACCGAACCCGCAACCTCTCGCATCTCAGCCAGCTACTCGCTTGCCGCGTCACGGAGGTTGTCATTATTGCCAACTTCCTTGTAGATAACTACTTCAGCAAAATATAGCCCCCATCAAGTGAAAGTGACAAGGATAAGGTCTTTGCCCCGACCCTAACTGCTTATTTTTTTTCTAATATTTGTGTTTTATTACAAAGGTATAGAGCTGAAAATTGCACATTTGTCATCCGATTGTGTATGCAGCCTATTAGCTGTGATTTAGCATCGTTACCATACTTTCTTTATTTCCATATGCTACTCATATTTCCTGTTAGATATTTGTTCGGTAAGACCTACTGAGAAGAAGAAATATCGTCCATCCCTCTTTTCTTCTTCTGTTAAAAGTTAGAGGAGTCTCTAACTAACTTCAATTTACCTAAAGGTACCTCTGGTAGCTTGAAAATTGTAGATTACCGATTGGAAATCATTATTACTGTAGTAGGTTTCCCTTGCTTTCTACATCGCATTTCAAGAACTGAGGTTGGTGGAGAACCGCCCTGCCATGTCAGTCAGTTAATAATAATAATAAATAAATGATTTATTTCTTTCAAGCACACATACAAATTCATAATTTTAAATCAATACAAAAGTTCTTTAAAATGCATAATGATTTGGTTTACATTTCAAATACTTTAGACAGAATCTATACACTAATCATAATCATTTTTGAAACCTATTTTAGTTAAAATAGCTTTTGTCTTCTTCTCTCTGATGTAAAATGTCATACGTCAAAACAAGACAAAACATATTTTAACCAAAATTGGTTTAAAAATTATTATGAATAAGGGGGTTACCCTCTTATTCATAATAAATTTTTAACCGACTTCCCAAAAAGGAAGAGGTTCTCAATTCAGTTGTATTTTTTTTGAAGTTTGTTACCTCATATCTGCGTCGTTTATGAACCGATTTGGAAAATTCTTTTTTTATTTGAATAGATATACTTCCAGTTTGGTCCCATTTTCTTCAGAATCCAGTTCTGATGATGGAATCCATGAGGAATTGAGGGAACTTCTCAAATATTGTAGGCATACATATAGCGATTTTGATATTTTCATCAACAAACCAAGCATTTGCATTCAGAAAGTATCATAATCCTTTCACCACTATGGTTTTTTCATCATTTTTTTTTTCATCCAAATATTTAGTCGAATACAATGGCGGAAGTCGGTTTTTTAAATGAAAAGTTATTAAACCTTTGAAAGCTGAAATAGTTTTTGTCTTGTTTTGGCGTATGTCATTTTACACCTGAGAGAACAAAACAAAAGCTATTTTAACTAAAATAGGTTTAAAAAGTGATTATGAATAAGGGGGTAAGTCGAAGAGACTTGTGTTGGTCCTGTATTCTTTCTGGGAACATAAAATCATGCGTAGCCGTGCTGTAGGTGTGTATTTACATTAATTCTGACAACAGCTGCTGCCCCGTATCAGGGTTTGATTTTGGAGTTTTTCATCTGCCGTTAGTGTGTCAGGCCTAAGAATAGACCCCTCCATTTCCTCTTATGGATGTCTTAAAAGCTGACTAAGGGATTATACACCAGGGTTGGGCAGCAGCATGCACTCAACACAATCACCATCCTAATGCCTAAGCGTGGTGATTATGGCAACTCCCCCCATTGTATTCTATGAAAGAGACCTCTTCTAGCAGTGGACATCAAAAGGCTGCTGATGATGATGTTATAGGCTGCAGGCCATGAAGCCCATCTTCCTTGAGATCTTTAGAGGACATTTTATCTACGTCTCATATCCTAGGCACAGCAGTTTATGCCAAGGTTATTTATGGCAGTCTTCCAGTGATCAGAGATTTTCTGAGCCCCTGCAAAAAGTGTTCTCGTGTCGTGACATCGTAGGTGGTAGGCATAAATGTTAGACCATACAAGGAATCTTTTATATTAGTTAGATAACAATAGCCTACAATCTATTATCAAAACACCGGTTTCGATCGGAACTGTTACGCCAGTCGAGTATATGGAGCGCATCCATTTCACTATGCCATAACACCTTGTATGTCATGTGGTCGATCGCGATACAAAGACGCATGTTAACTTATAGGATTGGTGCACGCTGTAGGCTATTCGCGAGTGAACAACGTCATGGAACATATAAACGCCAGCCTGCATTGTAACTTATTATCAAAGCACACCGGTGTCCGTCGGAACTGTTACGCCACTCGAGTGTGGAATGCATAAATTTCACAATGCCATAACACCGCATAAAAACGGCATGTTTACTTAAAGGGGTGGTGCACGCTGTAGACTTTTCGCGAGTTTAAATTATCGTAAAATCTTGCCACATAGACAAGCCGGCAACTTATCAAAATACTGCGGTGTCGTTGGTGCTTTTACGCTCCTGCAAGTATAGAGAGCATTTTCACCTGCATGTGCTCGAGAAGTAGAGGTGGTGTGATTCACTTGTTTTGTCGATTGTTTATTCAATCCGAAGACTATAGCCCATTGGGAAAACCATTCAGTAGCCTATTTACTAGCCTGTATTATCCTTTCTAAGATAGTTTCCAACTTCAACCCAGAACGAATGACATGGTCAGGAAATTCCTGATACGATGAGACGGCTCTATATGCGGCTATATATGGTCAAGCTGTCTGTATTATGTTCCATGAAGAAAATTGTATGGTTCTAAAGTCTACCTTTTATACAACATTTGGTTTGATTGACCCAGTCACCTACAAACATTTGCATATAACATATAAAACACGTGAGCTATTTACATAAAAATTGCGTAAATAGGAAGGCAAGTTCACAACATAACATAATGAACTTGACCCACTGCCGCGGCAGCCTGTGACTTGGGCCCATGACAGGTGGTTGCGTAAGCGTTGGGACGCTTTCTCCCTCGACGTTGTCCGGCCCCTAGGTGTTAATAGCGCATGTGTGTGCGATTGGTTGGGCCAGATTTGATAAGAATGACCTAATAACACAAATTAAACAAGTAACTAACAATACTTATAGAGCTTTTAGAAGTTCTTCTCGTCACATAGGTAACCACAAACGTTTCTAAGCGAAACCATTTGGCGAGCTATGTGATCAGGGTAGAGTTGAGGGCACTGAGCACGTGGCAGATCACTCGTGCGATGGACTGACCAAATCAAGCTTTGGAACGTCTGCATGTATGCGCCAGGAAGGCTGCGAAGGGTTGTACACCGACCCACAGACCCCTAAAGTGACGAAAAAAACAATCTGCCTAGAATGTAACGACAAAGAAGTAGTGATCGAAGTTCCACTTGATCAATGGGTCACTTGCTCGATAGGCCATATTTGATCGGAAGAGCCATTGTGCCTGCTTAAAGCCTACATTTTCCCTAAAGTCGATAAATAAGGACGACGCAGTAGAGGCTCTCCTCTCAATGATAGGTGGATGGAGGCAGCTCAAGACCATTCGTCATCACACTCTAGGGTGAAGGCCTATGTCCAGCAGTGGACTGCTCTAGGCTGATGATGATGATGACCCATTGATGCTAAAGTAGCTATTTAGTTAACCATTTTTTTATATATACCACCGAAAATAGTATGTTTATTTCATATGTATATCTTATCCCGTCTATGTGAAAACTGACAAAGGGATTACACCAGGGGATGGGTAGCAGCATCCACCTGAGTACTCAAAATACATTGTAGAGAGGTAGAGGGAGCCTAAACAAACCAACTTATCTATATTTTGTGAAGAACAAAAAACTAAGGAATGACTAGAGGAATGTGGGTCATTGAGGCATAAAAAAACATTGGGCGGGATCAACGACCTTGCTCCCGTGGGAGTTGGGACCAAACAACTACTGAGATAATCATGATAGATTCCTTCCGCTCATTAGGTGCTCTTATGATGATACTGATAAAATTAAGTAGGAGAATAGTTTCTCGAAAAATAGACGCCAGCCAAAGTAGTTTGACAACTCAAGTCAAAATAATCTTAAACTTGGTACTTCAACATCAATTTTAAGTGTGAAGATGCTTTCTTTTCTTAATCAGCTGGTAGGCATCCACTGCTGGATGAGGCCTCCCTCATTCATAACACGCATCAATGCCAGTTTTAAAAAATGAGACTGTGAAGTTTGTATGGAAAACTAGCTTCTAACACGAAAAGGGTTCAGGCGATTTTGAAATAATTTACGGATCTCAACAGGAGTCTTCCTCGCACTTAAGTATTTGTTTTATTTCACTATTCTCCAGTCATTAACTCGTGAAACAGTCAGTGGTTTTAAAATTGAAACTTTCGTGCTTGGGAATCATTTTAAATTGAAATAAGTTTTTTTTTAAATATATTTTTCATAACAAGTTTTTATGAAATTAGTGATCGGAACCGTGAGCTGATCAAAATGAGCCCAAACACTACCAGGGTACTACTAATCATCGAGGAGTTCCGTTGTCAACCTTCCGTCTCCATCATAAATCAGCTCGCCGTCACCATAATATTGTATTGTCATCTGAACTTGACAGGTGTGAAAAAATTTAGCTCAATCGGTTAAAGATAACTGATTTAAAATTCATTTACAAGATTCCACCCGGACTAAAATACATACATTGCAAGCAAAAAAACTTTTACCACGTAATTTGACGTTTCGAGGCTTTTGAACTCAGAAACGTCAGCAAAAGTGACGAAAAAGTGGTAATTAGCCGTTGGTTTTTTCAATTTAAAAAGTTAATGTGTTTGTATAATGTTTGCTCCAACACATATGAGGCAGATGGCTCCACTGTGGGTTTTGTCGCAATCAGCGGTCAAGTTGAGCGCGTGCTGATTATCTAATTCCCATCATTGACGCAAACGGTGGGCGTGCAATGCAACCTCACGCGTTGTTACCACAACTCATTTCAATTTTCAATGAGGACCTATGACACTAGCAAATGATTGACACATCATTTCATAGGAATTAATATTAATTTCCCACTCCTCAATCCTCACGGAAAATGTCAAGACATGTCGATTCGCAGCATTCTCTAAAACTTTACGACAGCAGTAATTGGCATTCTTAGATTTAATTAATTATATTTTAAGCGCGACACCAACTGCGTTTGTACTCCCAGTTGTAATTGTTAATTAAGTGATTAATAATAATAATAATAATAATAAACTAAATGGTTGGATCAAGGGTCAGATTCAGAAGGCAGTACTCCTGGACTCGGCACGCATAGTCAGGAGGTTCCTCTCTCTGCAGCCCTAGCCTCCGACCGCTTGGGCCTTTGCTCCGCGGTCGGTGGTTTACCGTTTTGTAATATATTTTTTACTATACTGTTTTTTATATACTATTTGTTTTTTATATTTGTATTTCTTTATAGTGAAAAATGTATTTTATAACGAGTTTTAAAATAAATCAGTGTCATAATAATAATAACAATAGTTTATTTATTCAAAAACTAAGTACAAATTACAAATTAAACAAAATCAAGTTGATCCTTATATATAGATAGGTAGCACAGTACTTGTTAGCACTGTGCTACCTATTATTATATTAAGTTAACAGTAATTGCTCACCCTAATTTCTACCTATTTTGTTTCAAATTTTTATAATTCTATCGCCTTAAAAACTTTTAAATAGACCTAAGCAAGAGCAAAATGTCCTATGACAAGTAATTTTAGTTTAGCTTTTACACAATGCTGCAATATATATTTTCAATTCAGATAATTTTCGCTCAATCTATACTAATCTAACAGTGTTTGATAATTCCCGTTGAATCCCTTAGTTGGCTTTTACGACATTCATGGGAGGAGATGGACGGATCTATTAAGTCACAACGGATGTAACAAAGTCAAATTCTAACTTAAAATACCTACCTAACTTTTTGTTTTGTTGAGTCAGAAGTAATTAGATTAAGTAATTTATACATGTCATGAATTCCTACTATAGGTAGTATGTTGTATGCATCCTAGCTGTTGAAATTACCAGAATAAAACTACTTAAAAACTGTCATAAGACCATTACTTACCACTCGACCCTAATTTCCCGCTTGCTCTGAGCAAACCCATGCGTTGTGACACAAATGATAGCTGTTTCCCAATCTATCTGCTACCCAGCCTGCGCAGTGCATGCCAAAGCTGCAACTTGCAAAACAGAATATTAGGAAGGAACGTGAGCCGGACTTGATATACTTATCTGTTTGAATGTTCCGAAATCTTTTAGTGTGTTGTTCAAAGCATTTGGGCTTTACGTGATCGAGTTTCATGTTATATTGCTCTTCTATGCATAATTAAGTTAAAGTACCTGGTTGAGTGAACATTGCTCGGAAAACTCGGAAAAACGCATTTTCCCAGAGATGAAACCTAGCTAGATCGATTTTTGCCCCCAAAAACCCCCGTATAACAAATATCATCGAAATCGTTAGAGCCGTTTTCGAGATCTCAAAACATATATGCACCTATATATATTTATGTATAATAAATACAAATATTGCTCGTTTAATAGTATGTATAAGATAAACATCCTACTAATGTTATAAACGCGAAAGTTTGTGAGAATGGATGGATGTTTGTTACTCTTTCACGTAAAAACTACTGAATGGATTTGAGTGAAATTTGGAATAGAGATACTTTACGCCCTGGATTAACACATAGGCTACTTTTCATCATCATCATCATCATCAATTTTCATCATTGATCACGTGGGTGAAACCGCGGGGCGCAACTAGTACACAATAAAAATCAAAACATATAAAATCATTGTGTGACTGACTAAAACGCACAGCCTGAAATTTTGAGAGTAGGTATATTTCTTTAGATATTTATTTATTTTATTTAGAGGTGCAATAAGAAAGAGATTTCCGAAATTCAACCTCTAAAGGGTTGCAGCGAAGGGTGAAGTTTGTCGAGGGAAAACTGCACGCAAAGTCGCGTGCATTCCACTAGTAAGTACTAAATAAACTTAACTTAATTCCTGCTGTCAAATCCAAACAGTTCGAATGTAAAAGCTTGTCTTTGTCTGAGCAATAATAAATTTATCAGTAACAAGGTCACCTGTCGTTCAGTTCAGTCAATCTGAACTATCGGTTAATTAATACTTAATACATTAATGTTGTGTCTCCCTCAGCGGAAAATGTCAGACCTTAAAATCTACCTGTATCTTGTGGCACGATTACGTAATTCTGTTGCTATTGGTTTCAATCGATTTGAATGCTGTTTCTATTCCAAAAGACGCTCTTGCGACTACCCAATTTACGCATTTTGCTTGCAAAAGTTAACTGCAACAAGACTGCGTAAATTAGGTAATCGCTTGAACGTTATTTCAAATAGAAGCATAATTGAAATCGATTGAAATTAATAGCAACAGAATTACGTATTCGCCTTCCTGATACCTACCAATATTCATCACAAATTATCCACCGTCTGGGTCAATGCGTTGACAGTGTATTTTATATTTATTTTCCTTTCAAAGTAGGATTTAATACCTATATTAGTACCTATTTTATTCCAAAATATTTGATTTTCATACATAACGAGAGAAGCATTTATAGACATAATAGGGAAGCTTTACTTTATATCGAACCAACAGACAGATTGCTTGTCCCATCCCTTCTCTCCCACTCCGCGTTGTCGGCCCTCTTGCCTCCACTTAGCACCAACTCTAAAAAAGTTCTAAGTAACAGAGTAAAGCCACAGGAAACAACAAGTAAACAATAATGCTTGTAATTCAATGACAAGTGCAGCGGAATTAGAATGAGCTTTGAGTTCAATGCTCGAGGCCTTGACACTAATAACGCGAGCTTGTTATTTTCATTGTTTGTTCCAATTGTTGCAGAACCTTTGCTTGAAATCAATTAGAATAAGATTCAAACAATGCTTTTCCTTCTTCTTTCTTTTGTCAGTATTGTATTCTACACACCGGTTAATACAATATTTTTGGTCCTTCGAGCCGGATGCTTTGAAAACTTTTGTTTTTATCTCCACTGAAAAGGCTGAACGGTAATTGGCTCCTACAAAATGTTCGTTCCTTCAGCTGCGCATTTTGATACTTTACATTATCAGTTATTGTGCTTACTCTAGCTAACAAATTACATACTATTATTAAAGACCCTGGTGGTCCGTGGTCGTGACTCTATGATGTAAGCTTTTAGCGCTTCAATTCACATGCATACTTATAAAATAATAGCAATTCCTATTTAGCTTGTAAATAATGATAATTAGGAGTTTTTTCCTTACGATTGTTTTATAAAACTTAATTAGAAATGATAACTCACAGGTATAAAGTTATATCCGGTTTAAAACATCCAACCTAGTTTTGATTTAAGTACATAAGGTTTTTTGAAAGTTAAGTAGCAAAAAAAAATGTCAACAGCTTAGTTAAGTACCTAACTACCGATGACGACCTTTTCTAGTTTTTGGACAAATTTAAAGCGAAAATGTAAGTATGTAAAAAAAACATATACTTAACCTGTCAAGTTCTAATAAAAATCCCGCGCGTAGAAAACCCTAAAAACATCTGTTAGAATTTAGTACAGTCAAATTAGGTGATTTTTTGCAAAAGTGTGGAACTAATTAGATGTAGTCATGAAAACTTTTCTAATTGTTTTGTATGACTTAAAAACCACCTCTAATAATAAGCATCAGTAATTTCACCCTCCGGAACAGGGTGAAATAGGGTGAAAACCTTATAATATCCGTAACTTAATCTACATTTGCACCAAGTATTTTTTAAATCTGACATACGGAACATACAAAAAAAAACCATTTACAAAAAAAACTTTTTAAGGTTATTACGGCTCCGGGAAAATTAAGATAGTCGGTAACTTATCAGAAAAATGTTCGAAATACATTACCAGGTTTGCACCTTGGTGCGTCTCACGGAAGGCACTTTTCCATATTTTATTGTCGCTCTACTTCGGGGAAAATTAATGTAGTTCTGGAAATTGACTTAAACTTATTCATTTAATTAGTACTACATCCGCCGAAAGTTTTATACTGGTTTTTTTTACGGAAGATGCATTTGTTCAACACTGTGTTCCCTACATGCACGTGGTTTTTATTAAAAACATAATGCACTAAGACAGTCTCTCTATACGTAATTTAACTTGCATCAAGTAATTACTTTCTATTTTAAAATTTACGGCCTTTTTAAGTTTGTACCTAATATTTAATAGGGTTCCGTAAGTGCCAGAAACGGTGCAAACCTAAGATAAGCTTCTTTTCGTGTCATCTAACGTTTCCATAAGAATCCACGACTACACGACTTAGGTCCACACTTTTTGCTAATTTGCCTGTACTAATTGGGCTAGCGAGAGAAACGACGATAATAATTGAATTTCGGAAGTTCTGGGCCCATAACTAATAAACGGATTCATATTCAATAAGCATAATAGCCTTGGCCAGCAGTTGACTTTTTAAAAGCAAAAGTGCACCCATAAAGTTTATTAAGAAACAATTAATAAGTACTTTTAACATAAAGCGGAAATACTTCGGACATATTATCAACAGTACAATCGTAAAATATTTCCCTACCTACAGCAAGTCTCACGCAGAATGTTTTTCGAAAAGCTTTTATGTAGGTAGATAAATTGGTTTAAGGAGGATCGTCTCGCATATGGTGCGAAATTCAAATTTTATTGTGTTTTTGCTCATCACAGCTCATCAACACTTCTGGTGATAGCGAAAATTGATTTTGCGAAACCTAGAAAACCTAACACACATGTTTTAGTTGTTAATATCTAAAACATAATTAGTTTAGCTACGAATATTGTTCATTGATTTTTACAGTGTTTTTTTTTTTGTTTAGGGATATCCGTAGCTTAACTAATGATATTTATGAGATACTATCAATTAAAACAAGTGTGCTGGGTCTTCTAGTTTTCGCAAAACCTATTTTCACTATATCAAAAAGTGTTGATGAGTAAAAAACACAACAAAATTTGAATTTCGCTTCACATGCGAGACGATCCACCTTAAGAGGCAACCTTGTGACCATGAACCAAGATGGATGATAGGACATTTATCCGATTTATCGATGGGTATTCAGGGTTCAAGAGCCAGGGTCATCAGGTTCATTGAAGTTATTAAAGAAGGTTGAAATACAAGCTCAACCTTTTATTGTTGAATGAAAAGAACTTTAAATCGCAACAGTATTGTGGTGCTGACAAATCGAATTCGATACTTTGTATACATGTATGTTTTGGATATTAACTTATTAAACTCAACTATCTTAGAGCTTTCCAGTTCACGATTAGATGTGCCCCGAGAGCTATACTCATTATTACACACATCAGCCACATTACTGAGTAATACGACTATGAGTTGACCAACTCTGTGCCTATCTGGTGGGGCTGTGACAGGGGCACATCATTGCACCCAAATTGTTTAAGGATGATGTAATCAAAATCACACGGGCTCAAAGATAAACAAGTCT
The DNA here is from genome assembly GCA_951392215.1 of Epirrita christyi. Classification (NCBI taxonomy): domain Eukaryota; kingdom Metazoa; phylum Arthropoda; class Insecta; order Lepidoptera; family Geometridae; genus Epirrita; species Epirrita christyi. The sequence goes on from OX595837.1 coordinate 1,023,327, forward strand.
TTGAAACCCATGAGATTGGGTCTATATTGATCTATATATTGGTCTATATTGTATTGGGCGGGCTCCTAATAAAGTCCTCTGCATGAAAAAATTTTGGTTAAATCCGAGGGGGCATTTCTATGGAATGATAGGTTTGTTATTAATCATCATGATCATCAGCCTGTTGAAGTTCACTGCTGGACATAGGCCTTAGAATGCCACGACGAACGGTCTTGGTTTACTATTAAAGCAAACCAAAAGATTTGAGCAGCTAATAAAAATATTAAACTGGCTTGGAATGAAATAGGGTCACTTAGAAAAAACACACACTCTGTGGCGCGGCGAGCCAGTAGTCAGCTGACATGCAACAGATTTCGGGTTCGATTCCCACTGCGGGACAAATGTTTGTATATGATCTGCAAATATTTGTTCCGGGTCTGGGTGTTATAGTAGGTACTCGTAGTTTCTGATACCCCAGGATTCCCTGTGTCGCGACACAAGGAATCCTAGTGTGTGATCAAGACTATGTAAGTGACTGGTGGGTGTTATGTTATGTTAATTGATTCAAAGTTCGGTATTGCAAAACAATTTCTTACATATTGCTTTCGTTTTTCCAGTGGAGGACGCGAGCGGACGGTACACATCCATGTTCTACTGGGGCAACAACTACTGGACCGGCTCAGCTGAACTCTGCGAGATACTCAACGAGCAGCACATACCTTCCAAAACGCACAACAGTGAGTAGATGACTCTCAAATGCTACATCAGCTAGGTGGTAGACCAATGAACCATCAAAAAAGGATTATTCCCAACGGCCCAAAACCTTGGTGGTCGTTGCGACGCATTTTGTTAAAACAGTCGCAATCGCCACTTCTCCCGAATTTTCGGGAGTCTTCCGGAATATGAAAACTTATAGGAGAACTAGACGCATATCTACCTACCTAAATTGTAGCTATAACTATACATTAACCCCTTATTCATAATAATAATCCTAGGTCTATAGTGTATATTAATATTATTCATAATATAACTCAGAAATGTTAGCCCTCTAAGCAATGTTAATTTATATATAAGTAATTATATAATATATATTATGTATATAAAGAGATAATATAATCAGATTATAAGCCACCGTTCTATATCGTTCGCATCAATTCCAGTTCATTGCAAGGTTGTTTGACTGAGATCGCTCATAGCGATAAGACCACCGTAGACTTCCGTAGTTTAGTCTGTTTTTTTATTCTTAACTTGTTTATTTTCTGTGTTGTATAATAAAATGTTTTCTATGTTATTTATGGAATCGAACCTGCAACCTCCTGCGTCGCAGAGGTCGTCATAAAATCTAAACAAGGTGTTTAAAAAAAGGATTTAGCTAATGTGCATTAATTCCATAGACTCACTGCCACCATTTCGAAAGTGTTGCCATGAAAAACAGAGGTATGTACTGGAGTTGCTAGGCGGAGTATATTTGTATATAGACCTCAGATTAAATTCGAGGATCCTTGGTAAAAGGAACGTTTGTAATTCATATTCCATAGCTCTGTGTAGTATCAACTAATTTGTTTTAAAATAAATTATGTAAGGTTACGCATAATGTAATAACTTAACTGTTTATAAGAGCTCCAATTGCATTCACTATTCAAGGTTTCAATACGAAATTGCAATTTTAATTCTGAGTCAAGCTTTTGTTTCGTTTATGGTAACAGTTAATTTAGGTACTTACATACATTTTACACTAATGGTGCGTTAACCTTCTTTCAACCTATTCCGTAATGGGATGTGAAATTGAGAATTCGACGAAGCTTTAAAAGAAAAGATTTAATAAATTATAGTACCTATAAATTAGAAAAAAATGTTCCCTCTGTCCTCATAAAGTCAAAAAAAGTCAAAAGTCAAAAATAATTTTATTCATTGAAATCACAAGCATCATTTTGAATCGTCTTGATTCAAAATGAATATTGAAAATTACTCCTGTTCCAACGCGACCAAGCCTAGAAGAATCAGGCAACAAACACGGCGTGGCTTACAAAAATGGTCCGTCTTACCACTACGTGAGAAGCGCCTGGTGTGGTGCCTCGGAGCAAGGAGTTGCTGATACATAGTAAATGAAAACTTAAAAACCTTAGGAAGGTAGTCAAAAGTAAAAAAAACATCAGCAAAAAAATATGAAAGACAGCACACGCTACACTTGTTAAACTTGTACATAGGCCAGGCTACATAAAAATAAATAAAAACCAGAGCAGAGCAGTATCATCAACTCCACTGCTAGACGAGGGCTCCTCCATAGAATGCAATGGATTTGCCATAATCATCACGCTTGGCAGATAGATTGGTGATTACAGCATTGGTGTTGAGTACTCAGGTGGATTCTGGTGCTCTTTCCCTGGTGTAATCCCTAACTCGGCTTTTACTACATCCACGGGAGGAGACAAATAGTTTATTCTTAAGCTAGACCCGCAATGACACCTAGATATATGATTATACTAGTTGCGCCCCGCGGTTTCACCCGCGTGAATAATGATGAAAATTGATGATGATGATGATGATGAAAAGTAGCCTATGTGTTAATCCAGGGCGTAAAGTATCTCCATTCCAAATTTCACTCAAATCCATTCAGTAGTTTTTACGTGAAAGAGTAACAAACATCCATACTCACAAACTTTCGCGTTTATAATATTAGTAGGATAGGATAGTTAAATGTAGGTAATTGCATTTATACGCACAGCAATAACAGTTTTGTAATATCTGCCACTTTCACAGTTGAAATTCCCGCACTGAGGTTGCGTAATTCCAAATAGTAGCATTTTGTATCGATTACTGCACAACGATATCGAAACTAAACTAGTGTTGCCAACTCGCTGAAGCTTTTTGTTGTAGTTACGTTTTAAAATATTGTAGAGTTGAGTTTTAATAACATAAAATTGCCTTTGATTGTTGTCATTACTCCAAAGAACCATTGTAGTGAAAGGATTGGCGAGCCTAGAGTCTTGTCTCAGTGCACCGCCCACGGGCAGTGACGTATTAACCCTTAATAAAATTAAGCAATTGCCTAGGGCATCACGTTTGGGGAGGCACCAGAAGAAGCACAAAAAAATCCGTCCTTATGTCATCACGTCTCACTCTCACGTCACCAAAAAACACACCAAAAAAAGTTTCTAGGACTAATTTGAAAATTCGCGCGTTTTCATCTCATCATCTTATTTTACAAACAACTAATGTTTTTAGGGGGTACCTAAAGGTTTAAAGACCGATTCTAGCTGACATACCTACGGATAGGGGGCCCCACAGGCGTGGATTGCTTAAGGCATCAAGTAGTCTTAATCCGTCACTGCCCACGGGGTATACCCAAACAGTATTATTTGGCTTTGCCTTTTTTGAGAAACGTTTGTTCTAAAGTGTTTCTCATAATATACCTACGTGACACAAGTCAAGGGATTGTTTTATATTCATTTATAAAAATCACTCGTATTGCTTTCTACGTACGTTCGTACATTGGCCTCGCTGTAGCCTTGCTGGTAGGTATATTTTAAAGCTTCCCAGAACACACTGTTTATTTTAAAGTAAATGTTTCTCTTGTTTTTATAAATCATTTTATGTAGGTAGGTCTCGAAAAAGTAATAACTACTAGCAAACGGCCTTAGATTAACACGTCCCAAATGAACTGACCCTGTAACCAAATACCGCTAACTGTCTTAGTATGAATGAACAAACATTTAGCAATTCTTAGTCAAATTCAAAATAAAAAATAAACTTTTTTATTTATATTTTTTCAATGGATACTTTAACTTATTTTTCAGTCACAAGAGCTTTTTGGCAGATAGCGCGTTGAACTCTTTTACAAGGCGTTACGCGCCAGCTACGAACGCGCAGTCGCGTAGCGTGACGTCACCCATTACCACGCCACACTTGACTTAAATTACTTACCTAGCAAACACACAGAGCTATCTCTATTTATTATCTGAGAGCAAATATTATTGATTGTTTTTATTATTACGTTTTAAAATATGGTAGATGTAGAGTTGAGTTTTAATAACATAAAATTGCCTTTGATTATGGCCATTACTCCAAAGAACCATTGTAGGATTGGCAAGCCTAGAGTCACTAGGTGTACCCAAACAGTACCTATTTAAATTGTTTTTAGTGTTGTTTTTTTAGTTTTTTTGTGTGACGTCACCGATTACCACGCCACACTCGACTTGAATTACTTACCTAGCAAACACTCCGAGCAATTATTTATCTGAGAGCAAATATAATTGATTGTTTCTTTGCATTAAATAGAGCACACTACACACATAATATATCATATATATGTACTATAATACATAACATAATATTTAGTAATATTTCGTCTTTACCTATTGTGATTTCGCTACCGGCAACTTATTAAAATCCAAATAATAATGATAATGATAAATAATAAATAAATGCTGGACATTTTACACAACATTATCTAGCCCCAAGCTAAGCAGAGCTTGTGTTATGGGTGCTAGATAACTGATATACTTAATACAATACATTACATAAATAGATATTTTTTATCTGCAGATTGTACAAAAATTTGTTCCGAGACGGGAATCGAACCCGCAACCTGCGTCGCAGGTGAACCTTCGCTCGCCTCACCACAGAGGTCGTCAAATAGTAACTTATTAAAATCCATTGTAAAATAAGTCATTAGGTAGGTACTGACAGTTATACCTAAGTACCTATTAGGTAAGATAAACTGTTTGCTAAGGTAGCCATTATAGCTAGCCATTATTTTTATTGTTATAGCTTGGAGGCATTACACAACACACTTCGTCGTAGCAATATCCTACCAATTTTTTTTCAACTTGTTTGATAAAATCGTTCACTGCCTAGCTTCCTATTTGAGCAGTATGAAAAATTATACACTGCTGGGGTATTAAGGTTCTCGAGTGGTGACCATGAATCGGAAGACGCAGTGTTGACGGCTTTCTAGGATTGTACTACATTACACGTTTTGGTGTTTTGGCGGTTTTGTCTCAACAAAACCGCCAAAACACTATACCATGCCACCCGGCTGGGGAGTTACGATAGTTTTAACATTGTAACGATTATTTTATTTATTTATTTATTATTTTATTTATTTAATCAGAACGGCAAGGTACCAATCACACTAATTAAACGCAATCAAATAATATTAAACAATAAAAATAACATTAGTCAAAACAACAGAAAAAACAGAATAATAACAATAATAAAAATAAAAATATAAAAACAATGTTAAAAATAACGTCAAGCACAAATATAATACCCAAACTCACAATCTATGAAACACCATTCCTTTTTTCTCAGAAAGCAGCGGTTCGCAGATCTTCAGCGAGTGGCGTCAAGACGTGTCGATGACAGGCTTTGGACCCCCCTTCGATACCGCCTTCTACACCGTCCGCGTCTCGGTCAGCAGTGACCTTCCGGACATTGTCAAAACTGTAAGTTCCTACATCAAGTTATTCAATTATCATCATCATCAGCAGCATAAAGAAGTCCACTGACGTAGGCCTTCCCTTTGAATGGCACACGGTGTTAATCATAAAAACTGAATAAAGCTCTTTAGACACTGGTCCTACCACCGGCGACGAGCGATAAACGTGTAGAACGTAGTAAGTAGAACGAGTAGCCAGCGATGAACTATAAATATAATCTCTCTTGTATTTACACGGGAGCGATCTTTTGTTCGTTTCTTGGGCGAGAAAATCGCCGATAGCTCATCACTTACTCGGCGGGCGGCGTTGGGACCTGCCTTAGTGCCATAGAACCTAATTATCACTCCCCCATCTAGTCGTCACAGCTGCCATTTTTTGCTACAGGTTTTAAGGATATAACTTTTGAAACTAAGATGTTTATGAACATAATTATCACTAAAAACGAGATATTTATCATAATTTTTGAGCTAAGTATATTATTTCTAGATATTGCACAGGTGCATGCGCCAAGATCACGGGTAAATTTATAGTAAGTATTAACCTGTAGCGAAAAATGGCAGCTGTGACAACTAGACGGGGAGTATCACGCCCACCGAATATATATGACAGGCACGCCGTGCTGTATTATATTGTATTTATATATATGGTCCAACCCATGATTTTCAGTTACCTTTGAGATCATACTAAAGTTAAAACCAATAATGTTTCAGCACCGCACTATCTATCTCGGTCTGTGCCTGCCTTTCTCCTGCTCCCGCGCTGCAGTCTCCGAGCTGGTAGAAGGCGCCCGCGCCCCGACACTACGCCATACCGTGGCAGCAGTGCGCTCACCGCAACACGGAGGCTACAATTTCATCAAAGACCCCACATTCCAAGTGCTTCTGTAAGTACCTTAGCCGATGTCTGCCAAAGAGGCTCGTACCAACCTCGTAGAGGGTACCGACCTCTGTGGCGCGGCGGGCGAAGGTTCGCCTGCGACGCAAGAGGTTGCAGGTTCGATACCCGCCTCGGAACAAATATTTGTACGATCTGCAGATATTTGTTCAGGGTGTTCTGGGTATTTTTCTATGTATAATAAAAAATATCTATCTATGTAATGTTATCAGTTATCTAGTACCCATAACACAAGCTCTGCTTTGCTTGGGGCTAGATAATGTTGTGTGAAATGTCCAGCATTATTTATTTATTTATTTTATTTAACCAACCAACATAACATAATGCTCAACAGTCAAATACATAGTTGACAATTCTTATATTAATAATGATTTTGAGCAATTGATGGTAATTTTACTTGTCAAACGTTAGTCACCGAGTGACTTTCAGTTAGGGAATAAAGGGGCTGATCCCACACTATGATTCCCTGTGTCGTGGGTATCAGGAACTATGAGTACCATGGTACCACAACACCCAGATAACCCCCAATTGCAGTAGGAAATGGCAATGGGAAACGCAACAATGTGGATTATTTTCAGCTCTGTCCCAAATCTGTTGAAACCTGAAAGAAGGAATATTTAGGTCAAAAAGTTAAGCGTTAAGGCTGCCAAAATCATCCATTGATGCGTTCCCCAATGCCATTTACTACTGTAATTGGGAGGCCGGAACAAATATTTACAGATCATGCATATATTTGTCCTGCAGCGAGAATCGAACCCGCACCTCTTGCGTCTCAGCCGGCGACTCGCCCGCGCCGTACCATCGAGGTCGTCAATCAACACTCGTAGAATCACGTCTACACCACTTTAACTCTACTTTCTTGGCAGAGATTTTACAAAAATCTCCTTTTTTCTCTTCCAATCCTTCTGCCTTTGTGAAAGTTATTTGGGCAGTAAAATTTCGTTTAGTAGATACCAATTAGTATTTTACTGCCAAAAAGGATTATTAAAATAATGTGCAGTTAGTTTTTATTGATATTAAATTGCTTATTGGTTATTTAGTTAGATAACCAACCTGTGTATTATAGGGTTCCGTACCTCAACAGGGAAAAACGGGACTTTTTAGGATCAGGTGTTGTCTATCTGTCTGCGAAAATTAAAAACCTTTAGGGTAATTCCAGTTACCTAACAATTTTCTGAAATTTGGAATGCTAAGAGGCCTTGTGACACAAATAAAGTAAAATGTCTAAAATTGAGGAATTTAGACTTTTTTAACCCTTAACACCACTAGTGAAGTTTGTAGGAAAAAGTGGTTGAAACGCTAAAAGAGGGATCAAACGATTTCGAAATAATTCACGGATCGGCAGCGTAAGGTTTGTAACAGGCGTAAATTGTTGCACAATTTACGCCTGTTACAAACCTGTCGCGGGATAGAGAATAGCCCTCCGCAACCCTCAGAGCACGGTCGTGCTCGTACTTGTCCATTTTATTTATAACTGTTACAAATATGTTAAATATCTAGAAAAAGAAAGATAAGTAAATAAATATTCAAGGAGGAAAACCTTCTTGGAAGTAATAACCTATCCTTCGATCTATTTATTTTGCTTTCATGCATTATTACATACACTTAGCATAAGAACCTAGTTGACTGCCTCAAGGTCAAAAATTTACATTCTATACCTACAACATACCTATTATAGACTAGGTATTCTTCCTATTCTATATAAAGCTTCTTAGCAAACCCATTGTTACATTATGTGATACCATAACAAATGATTCAGGTCGTTCCACCATACTTATTACGGAAGGCTCGGAAGGTTGTGTTAAAATGTAACCACCTATTACGTTAACGCTGCGTTGTGGCACCATGTGAAAGTGAATGTGCCTGAATGTCATGTGAGGCGTAAACATAAGAATACCTCTATACGGTGAATACCTACAGACACCTAAATAGCCAGTAGTGATAGTCCAAAACGACTTTATTCGTATTTTTATTGTTTGTACGTCCATCCGGCCATATGGCCAGCAGAACCTTTATCTATAGTAGGAAGGTATGTCTAGCAGTAGCACTCGCATTGCAGTGTTCCGGTTTGAAGGGTACGGGTGCCGGTGAAATTACAGGCACACGAGACTTATCATCTTTATATCTCAGCGTCGGCAGCGCGAGTGTTATGCCTCTGTTGCAGGCGTCCATAGGCTACGGTAACTACTTTCCATCAGGTGGGCCGCTTAGAGAATTTATCTAAGGGTGGGCCGTATGCATGTTTGCATGCCAAGTAGCATAAAAAAATCCTTAGGACACGTCCACCTTAAGAAGCGCCCTACTTGGCATTAGGTTACTGCGCCCGCGATCCTCAGACATGAAGACAACCTTTGACAAGGCATTGTTTTTCTGTTTTTTAGCGGAGTATGCTGCATAGTAGGAGTCCTACTCATCGCAGGGACCGTGTACGACGTCCGACTCGCCCGTGCCGTGAAACGCCGCAGACAACGCGCCGCCAACATCACCTCACTCCCTCGCGATCTGAAGCTGCAGATGAATGGACTCGATGACATCACTACAGCAAATGGTAAAGCTCGATTCACACCTACCAGCACGATACGTGCCTGACATAGATTTTCTTCCCAGTCACAGAAAAACTATCAGATAAACTTCATAAAACTTGTTCCAAAACATATGCCTGCCTGGTTACGTGCTGGTATATAGAATCCGGCTTATGTCATTACTGCTATATTTACAATCTGTAATATAGTAGCGACGTCATACGTACGACGTGTACCACGCCTGCGTGCTGCCAACATCACCTCACTTACTCACGGTCTGAAGCTCCAGATTAAGGGTTTGCACGTTACGTGTGGCTTTGAACTGTTATAACAGTGCACTATCAGCGAAACCCCCTTTACTAGTTTAGACAAGCCATTTAATTTTAAATATTGCAGGAAAATCTATGTACAACGTGAACAACAACATTGCCATCAACAGCAACAACTCGGAAGAGCGTCTCACCGCTGAAACCGCGTCTACTTCTACGGAAGGAGAAGTGAAACTCAGTGAGTTTAAATGTTTAATGCTACCTCCCCGAACCGGAAGACGCAAGATGTTTACTGTCTACCACCTATCACCAGCCTGTTTACGTCCACCTGCTGGACGATGCCTCCCCCATTGAATACAATCTCCATAATTACCACGCTTGGCAGGCGGATTGGTGATCGCAGCTTAGTGTAAGAACTCAGGTAGATGCTGCTGCCCATCCCCCTTTCGCGACCTTCTTGAAAAGACGGTGAGTGACAGCTGCTCAAAGTTCTTCGTCGACTGTTCGTCAATAGTAGAGTTTCTGGCCTACTGAGACATTTTTTGGCTTGGTTTTTAAAGCATTTTCAAAGTCACCCTTCAGATCAGAAAGTGGAGTAAATTAGTTACAAAGCCCTAAAACTGAGTAAACAAAATTTCTACCTTTTGTACACCTAAAGATGTCTAACCAATTAAAGATTCCAAAGAATTTAGCAAAGAAGCTGTTGATCTGTCTCTATCACACTTTTATACTCTTCCAGGTGTCTGGTCAGAACTGTTGCTATCGTTTTCGATGAAGGCGAACGTGCTGCAGATCTTCGAGCAATCAGTGGGTGCTGACACAGTGCCCGTGGTGCACGGCCTCAAGTCGCTGTCCATGGTGTGGGTCATATTTGGACACACCTGCATCGTCGTGTTCAAGGTATGATAGGGAGAAGGTATGGGTAAAATTCATCCGAAAGTGGGTAATTGAAAATCGTGATACCCAAATCCAATCGCGCTAAATATGGTGCTAAAGAGTAATTTCCAAAAGAGCTGTTCCCATTCACCGCATAGTTAGAATTCTAACCTCACTTTTTAGCAAGGAGCAGCAGCAGTTGTTGCTTCTAAAAGCGTGTTTTACCATGTATTTGGGCATGGGGTGCTTCCACTTTACCCCACCAAACCACCTCCACTAGTGGGGCAGAGTCCACCAGCACTATGCAAGATTGCATCCGGTTGTCATTACACGCTTACAGTAGGTACGCGTTTAGTAGGTGCTGAATACTCCAACGCCTAATTGGAAAGTTCGTACTGGGACTTGTAAGTGTCTTGATGTTTACCAATGGAGGAAGGAAAATGACGCTAATTTCACCCTCACTGTTCTTCATAGGCGTGTCTGATTGCAGTACGCTGACAACACGGCACTGCGAGCTATCCTGGAGAAGAGCTTCTGGTTCCAGCTCATCCTCAGCGCCGTCTATAGTGTGGACACCTTCTTCTGTCTCGGGTATACCTTACTCATATTTTGTTTATTTATATAGCCTACCACCATACACATAGCTTCAAGTCACAGGGCTAAGCTCGGAGTTTAACTACACGATAAACTATCCGAAACTAGCAAATTCATAGCAGAACCTAAGTGAATCCTCACAATTATCTTTAAGGTTCTTCCTCTTTAAAGTTGTCTGTGCCCTGTGAAACTTGGGCGTGGGCACCTGTTCTAATGATACCTGCTCTAGTTATTTAGTAACGCTTATTATTTTCAGTGGTATGCTGGTGTCGTTCCTGTACTTCCGGACGAACTCGAAAGGCAAGCTGGACCGGCTCATCAAAGGGAAGAGGAAGATCACCGCTGGCGTACTACAGTTTCTAGGACTTATGGGCTATAGGTTTGCCAGGTAATGGTTTCGTTTAAATAATAACGGAATATTAGAACAAAACAACCGGTTGGGATCAAAAAGGCGTCAACTGACAAACATTGCTTGTGAACTAGGCGTAAAATGATTTTTCCCAGCTGTGCCCTAGCAAGCCAGATAGTTTTTTCGCCCCAAAAACTATCATGTACCAACAAAATCGTCCAGAATAACAAACATTGGTTGCGCGTTCTTTAAAGAAAGGTTTATTTTCAGACTAACAGCACCGTACCTCTTCATGTTAGGCGTGGTTGAGGTCATCATGAAATGGTTCGCCCATAATGCTGTCTTCGAACCGCCAGCGATGGACCACGAGACCTGCCCCCAGTACTGGTGGAGAAACCTGCTGTATATCAACACTCTATTCCCTGTTGAGCAGATGGTAAGATCCTATTCTTAAAGTCTGTCTTATGTCTTATTTTCTCCAAATACTTAATTAAATAGTTGAACCTACTCCATCGCTCAAGCATTCTTGCTTCTATTGTTTATAAGGATGAGGCTGATTCATTTAATTTATTCTTTCAGTGCATGTTGTGGAGTTGGTATCTCTCAGACGACACCCAGTTCTATGCCGTTAGCGCCATTCTTCTAATTTTATCCACAAGGTAAGTCAACCGTTATTAAACCCTCTCTCTCATTTCTTAATTTATTTATTGTCCTTAAAAGTAAGGGAACATACCAAAATTGATAATGTCATGAAACAATTTGCTTTCCCCAGCCACTTTAAGCTCTCAGCGGCTCTCTCTGGCGTATTCTTCGTCTCCTCCCTGTTCACGACTGGCTATGTCTCGTGGAGCAACGAACACATCCCCAACAGCGAGGATCCTTTCACGCAGTTCGACAAGATATACGACAAGCCGTGGACGCGCCTTGGCCCATACCTGGTCGGCATGTTTACAGGCTGGATACTGTTCAAGACCAACTTGAAGATTAGGATGAATAGGGTAAGTGCCTAGCTATCAGCAGCTGTCAGATCGAGCAGTGGACGCACCTGGGCGCATACCTCGTCATTATTTTTAGATACAGGTTGGATACTGTTCAAAACTAACTTGAATGGGATAAGTGTGTAGCTATCGGCAGCTCGACAGATCTTAGATTTGAATTTGCTATAGAAGCAGCGGTAGGCTTTTTGGCGAATTCCTTATCATGGCGGTGCCACAGAAGACATGATACAGCCTATGACGTAAGAGTATGTAGTATCCATCACTCCACAAAATACTATACACTGAACGAGAAACCTTTCTAAACCTTTCCCTTGTTTGTGCTTCCAGATATGGGCGTGGGTTGGCTGGGCAATTTGCACCGGTACCCTTTTGTTCCTGATATTCGGCCTCTACAAAACAGAGCTCAACGTGGCTACAGCGGCAGTATACAGCGCACTGTCTCACTCATTATGGGCTGCCTGTATAGGATGGATCATAGTGGCTTGTTCCACGGGACATGGAGGTAAATCACTTTTTTAAGCAGGAATATGACCACTCGGTCACTACACCACACGGTGTGATATTTTGTCAAAGCTCAAAGTTTACTTTGAGGGCATGTTTAGGTCCATCAAAACCATCAGAAAGAAAACCAAATTGCCTTTGAATCAAATTAAGCTATTATGAATCGTACCAAATAGGAAAAGCAAAGATCCTCTCGAATAGTTTAGGACCTAAACTATTCGAGAGAATCTATGCCATAAGAGGAGTACAAAATGATATTAGGTATATGATCTTATACTGTTATTTCAAGAGTTGTTCTAATTATTGATTGTTTTCAGGTTGGGTGCGACCGCTTCTATCAGCACCAGTGCTCTACCCGTTCTCGAGAGTAACGTACTGTACTTACTTGGTGCACCCTGTTGTTCTTCGTTACGTGGCGATGCACCTCAATCATCCTATTCATTTGGGTGAACTCCTAGTGGTATGTAGTAAAATAATGACTGAGTTATTTCTATTGACATTCCACGGCCCCATTGTGTTCGGGAGTGTAAGGGATTGTTTTATTTTTGTATGTCAATTTCGAAAACTTTCTTCATTTACATTATAAATGCAAAAGCTTGAATATTTGTAACTCAATTACGCCGTATCGGCTGAACCGATTGAACAACTTTTATAGCGAGATTATTATGACCTGGATTTAAAATAGTCTATTCTTACTACGGTACCAAGTCTGGCATTTAAAACAAAGCTACTCACCGCTGCTTTCTTTTAAATGTACGCCATCTTTTCCATTTCTTAAATTATCACATTTTATCCGTTAATTTCAGTTCGTCCTGTTTCTGGGCCTGACGGTGATCTCATTCTTCCTGGCGCTCGTGATCTCCGTGGCCTTCGAGGCCCCCATAGTCACAATGCTCAAGATACTGTCACCGAATCGAAGGCCGCATCGAGTGTGACGTGTCACGTAGAGTAGCTAGGAATCTAGTAAAAGGACTTTTTAATAGTGATCATAATATACCGTTCTTGGCTGTTGGCACATCGTGGACAAGACTATAAACATCACAGACTCACGACTTCAATCCCCATGGAGGATATGCAACCTATATTCTGATCTGAAAACTTGAGGATATAGGTAAGTAGGTTCCAGAGCCTACAAGGGGATAGTCAGAGGCAAGTTTAAATTATTTATTCGGTTCATGCCCACTTTTTGTTTAGTCATTTGTATTCCATATTATGAAAGATTGCAAGCCCATCGCCGCTTATTGGAATACCAACTTTCAACCCATCCTGAACCCTAGCCAAAACCGACAAGAGTACGGTTTTGTGTAACGCCTTTAATCTATGCAATCTATGCAGACATCTCTCTTTAATCCTAGTTATGCCATTATAACAGTCGGGAACTGAAGACTTAGATGTAAAATTACTTGGCAAGCGACTAATTTAGACGCCGCCCGCAATTGCGTTCCCACGAGGGTTTTCAGTGAAAACTAAAAAACTCCGTTAAACTATTAGCGAAGTTTGTTGTAAAGTGATCGAAAATCTAAATAATAAGTAAGACATGTTTCCCGAATTGAACTGGCGAATGGCAGTAGCTTTATGGAACCAGATTGGTTGATTGATTACTAGAAATTTATTTTTATGAGGCAGTGTGGCAGCCAAGTTTTGATAAAAAATACCTTTAAGTACACCCGACATCGCATATTATTTTTTGTGATAAAATTACAAGTCACAAAATGATAATATAAAGTAGGTAGGTGCTTATAGAAACTTGAACTTGTTATAAAATTCTGTCAAAATTAATATAGGGGCTTCCAGCTTATTTAAAACTAGTGTACAAAGATTTGTTTTAAGTAATATAAGTTAGTTTTGTAATTCGACTGAAAATCTTTACCGGAAAACATGAGTGTACAATTAAGTAAAAAGATATCGACTTTAGTTACATACTAAACCATGACAAAACCGTAAAAATAAAGTCAATTTATATAAAAACATTTATTTAATCGATTATAAATAATGGTTAACTGTACATAAATGTACTTATTGTAAATAATATGTAAATAATTGTTCGTGAATGTACGTTTTTATAAATTACAAGAATATTTTGAAATAAAAAACATATTTTTTTTATAAACACTCCTATATCCTCTCCAAAATCAAAAATCTCTCACAAAATTATAAATATTTTGTTATCTATATGAAATGCTCTAAACTGAACGAAATATGTTCAACTTGGAAACACTTTTGAGATACCTTAAACAAGTCACTGGAAACGATTCCAGATATATCAGTTACTTTAAACCAGAGGGCCCAATTCTCTAATTTAAAGACATTCCAGTCACAATATAATCTCGTGTCAGTTGCACTGTCTCGTATAGTAACTGTTACATATTCTTCGCAAGAAACGCGAAGATTAAGTAATAGTTACTATACGTGGCAGTGCGGCTGAGACGAGATTATACTGCGAATTGAATGTTTTTAAATTACAGAATTGGGCCTCATATAATCGTTTAAAAGAGATCGTTGATCGTTGAGTGAGTAGCAAAAAAAATAAGAAACTAAATCTGCGTTGACAGATAACGAAACACGCTAACCACCAAGAATAGCATATAACAATTTAACACGTCACGAGTAAATCAGGTCACAGATGGCGAAATCAAAATGGTTTTACCTCCATTAAGCAGTGGCAGAGTCGGAGAGTCTTCGAAGCAAGCTGCAGCACGGCATCTCTATGAGCAGAGAGAGCAGCAACGAGGCAAATAACGTGGCAACCATGGTGCCGGCGAAGTACATCCACTTTAACAAGAGGAATAGTTACATCATCCATGAATAAAATATACTTAATCTCAAAGACAATGGTATAACTTTTGAAACTATCATGGTTATTAACATAATTATCACTAGAAACGGGCTAGATACCGCCCCGATATTTACCATGATTTTTGAGCTTTATTATTTCCTAATCATGGTAAATATCCCGTTTCTAGTGGTAGTTAAAGACAATGGTGTTTTTTAATTGAAATCACAAGAATCATTTTAAATGAGACTCATCCTTCTCCTATCTTAATTTGAAAACAAGAAAGTTCGTATGTTTGGTTGTTGGTTTATCACTCCAAAAAGGCTAAATCTAGAATTAGAATGATGGATTGTATTGACATAGTATACTTCTTTTTATAACGCGTTTATTCCAATCTTTCCTACCAACAGTTCGATAGTCTAACAGTTTGGACAAAATTATTCCAAACTGTTAGCCTGACTAGTCGGACACGCGGGCGAAACCGTGGAGTATGCTAGTTGTACCTAGTTGGCACGCAATGCATGCATGCCCGCTTTTTGCATAGCAATTAAATATCATCTAAATGGTTGCAATGATAATTAGTAACCTATCTACCATAGACTATTATGATAAGATGAAAGAGTAACTTACAATACATGCAACATGAGAGCATAATGCAGTGTCGCCAAGCAGAAGGAACCGAGCTGTCACTCCATGCAGCAGTAGCGAGCTGTAACTCAGCCGACTGAGAGCGGCTACGCCACTGCTACCCAGACATCGACTGAACACATCTGAAATGGAAAGTCATCAGCGCTTGTGCATTATACCAGTAATTATACAAACTCAAGAGCTCAAAATGAACACGCGGTGCGTTGTGGCGATCAGTCTTTAGAATGTTAGGGACTAGCTGGTGAATTCACCATCAAACAACTGAAAAACTATTGTCATAATTTTCCGATCTTGAATATTTGTCATGCATGCCAGTACAAAGGGCAAATTAAATAATAGGTTAGTGAACTCACTATCCAACTTACCGGCAAAATGAGTAGTAGCAAGAAGAATGGGCCATAGTAGTGCAACGGGCCACGCTATGTGGATCCAGGCAGCAAGCCACGCGGGCCATACAAATGGTAATGTTATTCCCGCCAGCACCAACGAGATGGATGCGCTCCAAAGCAGGAACGATGTTAGCTAAAACAAAGATCGGATTTCGATTTCATTACATAAAGAAGACAAAAGTCAGATTCAGATTTTATTGATTTCAAAGAAGCGTTTGACATTAATTACATATGTATCCATTCAACAAGCATTCATATCTTGTCCCACTAATATTTAAATGTAGCTATTTAATATCTGCCAAAATATGGATTTAACAAACTGATTACTAACACGTCAAAGCTTTAAGTTTAACCATTGTCATGAGGAGTCTCTCAAGGGAGCATTCTTGGACCAGTTTTTGTTTGAACCTTTCATAACAGACGAACTAACTGTATACCTTGGTAAGCTTCATTCTACCATGCATAGTGTGCACCAGCCAGCCGGCGAAGGCTCCGACGAAATAGGGAGCCACGCGTGCCCAGGGACGCTCTATGATGTTAGAGTAAATTTCGTATGCGTTGGAGTAACTGAAATTTGTATAAAAAAGGTTAAAGTTTTGTGATATTTAAACTATTTATACACCTAATATATAATTTTACTATCCCATCTAAACGTTTCTTTGGATGAAATTCATCTTTGGGTGAAAATCCGAACAAAATCCTTTCAATAAATACAGACAAAAGACAGACGCGAATAGGAGACTTGTGAGTGATACTATAAAGTGATATTGATCTTCATCGGCTGTATGAATTACAGGAGGAAAGGAACACCAACATCGATGTCTCACCGTCTCTCATAGTCGAAGTAAGACTCGCTGACATCAGCAGCAGTGGCGGCCAGCACCATAGCACCCGCTAAAACGGCCACCAATCTTGCACGAGTACACGCAGCGACACTGCTCGCGCAGACTAGAGCACCCAGCGCGTGAAGTTGTGTCTCCGTCGATAGGAACCAGGATATTTGCATGCACTGAAAGAAAAAGACTTTAGAAGATAGGTATAGGTAGATAGATAACAGTTTATGCGCACCACATAAAAAACTAACACATTAGAATAAACAAAATTAAAAGTATGGAAGTACAATGGACGGTCTCATCGCTTAGAGCAATCTCTTCCATAATATAAAATAATAGAAAATACCGACCTGCTCATTCCTAGGGTACACAGTGGAGATATATAGCAGGTTTCTCCACCAGTATTCAGGGCAGCTATCATGGTCTACATCAGGTAATGACAGAGAGGCAGTACGCAACGAGACGTGGGCTATCACAGTTGATAGCAAGATTGTGTATGCGTATGATGGCAACAACCTTTAGGGAAAAAAATAAAAAAAGGTAACTGTGAATAACAACACAAATTAACCAAATACTGTCGAAATACCTGATAACCCTATTGGTGACGAAGCAGATGAATTGCATGACTTGCCCACAGGCACCACCGAAACTGACCAGTTCTTTGACGCTGTATTTACTCTTCAAGTAGAAGAAATGGTGGAAGCTGAAGAGACCACTAAAAAAAGAACATTAAAAGTTTATAGCAGTAAAAGAGTGTTTTCACACCACCTGCTCGACAATGTCCAATTACAAATCATGCAACCTCAACGTAAAGTAAAGCATTGCCTCTCTAGGGATATAAAGTTGTATGAAACTCCCTAGGGATTAAAGTGATTTGAATTTGGAACGTCAAATTCGTATGGAGACTCGTGGAAAACTCTAAATAAAAAAATGCCCATATGGCATTGTAAAGAGGTTTGTTGGAAATTCGAACTGGCCACCATAAGCAGAACTTAAAAAAAAAAGAAAAAGGTGCGTTTACAAAGAATGTGAACAGCGTGTTTGGTGCTGTGATTTTCAGTAAATTTTATTGCAATATTCATGTTGATAAAAAATTACAAACGATAGTGATTCTACTCCAAAGTTTATCAACACAGACGCTATAGAGATTATTGATAATCTGCTACCGCAAAAATCAAAACAAGCCCTGGCTTTTTATTGTCTCGCAGAAAGTGTGAAAAGTAGAGTATGCTCCTCTGGAATAAAGCCTGTCTTCGTCTTGGGCAGCTTGAACCCCTCGCTTCACTCAGGACTCTATATAACTCCCTCGCTACACTCGGGAGTTAACTTTAGAGTCCCTCGTTACGCTCAGGGTTCAATATGCCGCCCGCGACATAAGACACTGCTTTATTCCCTTAGTGCATAATCTACTCACATATCTAATCTACTATGACGACCTCTGTGGCGCGGCGGGTGAAGGTTCGCCTGCGACGCAGGAGGTTGCGGGTTCGATTCCCGCCTCGGAACAAATATTTGTACAATCTGCAGATATTTGTTCAGGGTGTTCTGGGTATTTTTCTATGTATAATAAAAAATATCTATCTATGTAATGTATTGTATTAAATATATCAGTTATCTAGTACCCATAACACAAGCTCTGCTTAGCTTGGGGCTAGATAATGCTGTGTGAAATGTCCAGCATTTATTTTTATTTATTTTTATTTTCTACTATTAATGCTAAGAACTGAATTTACAACAGACTTAAAACAAAACCCCCGATTACGCAAACGCCGGAAACTAAATATATTAAAGTCAAAACGCTTCATATGATACCTCATTTCTCAAAATCCCTCTAGTAGTTACGAACCTACGAGATAACAGATAAACAAAGTACCTACATACATAGACTGCTAAAACCATAACCGTTCTTTTGTTTTGCCGTAGTTGGGTAACAAACAACACAAGATGGATTACCTTACAAAGAATAATGTATCAAAAGCAATTGTTCCAGTTGCTAAAATGTAATAGACATTTTCACGTTCATTTAAGTCTCCAGCGTCATCTGCAAATTCATTATCATGATTTAAAACATATTGAAAATTTATTACGTGATTAATTCAACGTACCTACGTATTATCAAATCAAGCTAGACTTTATTATTACCTGAAGTGTAGCTCGCTATAACAGCCACATGTACAAATATAATCCAAAACGTCGCCAAAACCTTCAATCCATGTATCAACGACAAGTCCTTATTCGCCGTGGTTTTATTGAAAATCCTATTCCATGTATAACTAAACGAAAAGCATAGGAGGAGATTGCACAGAAAGGTTTTTCTTTTGTCTTCTGTGCTTAGACTTGCGAATGAGCTGTACTTAACTCTAGGACAGGCTGGTAGGTTTGTCATCTGTTTGTTGTTCGGACATTGTCGCTTATATTTGCCGCATCTGTTGCAGCTTCCAGATATTCTTTCCACGTTGACTACGTCCAACGTGATAGGGGAAAGACCTTCATTCGATTGCACGAGCTTCTTCATAGTCACAAGGTTCATATTTGCACTCTCAGTCATTAGACTGTCAATGCTCTTTACATATGTGTGTTTCCTTTTTAATTCGTCTACCAGTTTCATTTCATGGTTGTTGTATTTGGGTAAGTCAAAGCTCATGGATTTTTTGTTGTATGGAACACATTTTAGCAAATCCAAATCTATTACCGTGGCGGTTATTGCCAAAATAAGTAGTAACAGAGATACAACAATCAACAAAATGGCTCCAACATCTCGTGTTATATCAAAATTCTTGTCGATTTGTCTCAATGAAGTGATTTTAGTAATTCGGGGGATGGATTTGTTTGTTCGAAGATTGTCGTTAAGTGTTATGGAGAAGTTGATGAGGGATTCGATATCATCGGAAGAGCAGGATCGAGGAAGACATACTCCCAAGATGATATCGTAAGACTGAAAAAAAATTTACTAAAATTAAAAATTTAGGGACTGGCTCAGAAAATTTCAAACAATTTTTTTAGAAGCCAAAAAAGATTGGCATTTCAATACATTTTGATACCTTGAGCATTGTCAGCTTGGTGACATTAAGCTGAACTCTTGCTGCGGAGTAGGCGAGGCGGTGTGGTGGCCAGTGCTCCGCCGCCACCAGCCGCTGCATCAGCTCATCCTGCTGTAGCATCCAACGCCAATCCTCAGGGTCTACAAGACCAGATATCTTCAGAATTTTACCAATCTAATGTTCCACTGTGTAGACTAGGATGCAGGTCTCGAACTTGTCATGGGAGAGAAGTTCTAGGTGCACATACATGGGTTATTACTTACTGGAGCCGTAATATTTCTCTTTCCGTAGTATCGTATTCATGTAGCCGTTATTGCGCAGGGCACAAAACGTTTCGTTGTCTCCATTTTCTGCAAATTCCTTGTCCTTAAAAATAAACAACCTTATTAGCACCCAAAGTCCACTCAGCAGACCCAACGCCATCATCTTGATATTTTTGGGAAACTTACCATCTGAAGACATTTTTCTTTGGAGCCGAGCCAGTGACGACTCCCAGTGAAGAGTCCTGATGGATAACGTCCCGATGCGTCCACCACTGTAAACATCACAGACATTATATGCCGTTTTATCTCACGTTTATGCATAAAGTAAAAAAAAACAGGTCACAAATCGAATGTTCCGCGAAGTACAATATTTTAGGTTTATGATATTTTCTATGGTTTGTTAAATTTACTTAGTTTAACATAAGAATGAATTATTCCAAGATTTTATTAAATCATTGTAAAATGGTACCTTATAGTTGTAAGTTTGTTGTAGAATAAAATTAGAAAGGGGACAGCGAAAAGTAACGTACCTATTACTTACGGACCTCAAAAAAAATCTTTATATTCAAGTACCTACCTAATAAATATTTTTTGAGGTCCGTGGTATTATTTAAGTTTTTAAAGGGCCACTAGGCAGGCCCATGTAGGCAGTAATAGGAAGGCCTCCTTTCGATGGGGCCAAGAACATTTCAAAGGTAGCAGGAAGTCAGTGGATGGAGGCGGCTCAATACCGTTCGTCGTGGCATTATATGAGGCCTAAGTCCAGAACTGCACTTTTATAGGCTGATGATAATGCTAAGTACTTATTGGTAATGGATAACCTGTCAAAATGATCCTTGTCATTTCAATGAACAAAATTCTTTTGATTTGATTTGTGTTACAAACAGCTGGTAAAGTACTTATTGGTAATGGATAACCTGTCAAAATGATCCTTGTCATTTCAATGAACAAAATTCTTTTGATTTGATTTGTGTTACAATCAGCTATCTTGCTAAGTAGGCTTTCCTTTGGCCTATTCTCTCGGTCCTGTGCCATATGCCAATGACCGGACGTAGCCGGGTTGGAATCGATTTGCTGAAGTAGGTCGAGTGCTAAATGCTAGTGCAACCTATATAGAATAAAGGTTCCCGTACTCTGCCCCAGTAGCCTTTATAAGGCTGGCTGGCTTTTATACCTGTGATGGGGTCTCCACCCCTTCATTTAAGTTTCTAGCATAAAATTAGGTAAAGTGGAAGCAACCATTTGATACAATTGAAAAGATCTGTACAAAACATTTAGAATTTTGGCTTTTGTATAATCTGCCGGAGCGTGTGGATGTGATCTACGGTAGTAAAGCCCTTTCGGTACCAGGCTTGTTCGGAAGGCAGGAATTCGTCGAACCTGCGTGCGAGACGATTGATAACTAGTAACTACCCTCGAAAACAGCTCTTTTGACGACCTCTGTGGAGCGGCGAGCGAAGGTTCGCCTGCGATGCAGGAGGTTGCGGGTTCGATTCCCGCCTCGGAACAAATATTTGTAGTCTGCAGATATTTTGTTCAGGACGTTCTGGGTATTTTCTATAATAAAAAAAAATCTCTATCTATGTAACGGTATATCAGTTATCTAGTACCCATAACACAAGCTCTGCTTAGCTTGGGCTAGATAGCATAGCTAAATAATGCTGTGTGAAATGTACAGCATTTATTTAATATTTATTCTTATTATTATTTTATTTAATCTTATTATTGTTTCATTTCATTTATTTCCACCATAGCATCACAAGAAACACATAGTTACTATACCTATATACTACATGTATGTGCTAATTAACATGTTTATATTATGTAAATGCAATTTTCATCTACATTTACGATCACGCTATCACGCAGAAATAACAGCTTGCAATCATTCAAAAAGGCGCTAGCCTAGCGGGGCCGACCGACGGGCGCCCGGCGCCTGATACCTAAGCTGTAAAAACAATGGAGTTCCTAGAATCGGTGCTTGCTAGCAGATTAAATGTACCCGGTGATAGTGCACAGTGTGCATCAATGCACGACCGAAAATAAGACAAAAAAACTACCTACTTATAGGTACCTACCACCTAACCACTACTAAGTACTAAGTAGTTAACTGTTGTAATCAAATATTAGTATCAGGCATCCTGACGCTGACGGCTTCAGGCAGTTTAGACCAAAAATCCGAAATTTGACTCTCGATTCTCCCTATTCCTCTCTATTCGATTTCTTTCAGCCATAGGTACAATTGGAGTTTTGGTCGAAAACTAGTACCGGGCGAATAACGAATGAAAATCTCTCATAGACACAAGAGGCTCTATGTTGGAGTCTTCTTCATCTTCATCAGCCGGTTGACGTTCAATGGACGAGGCCTCCCTCATAGAATAAGGGGATTTGCCATAATCACCACGCTTGGCAGGCGGATTGGTAATCGCAGTATTGGTGTAAGTACTCAGATAGAGAGTATCATAGTAGATGCTGCTGCCCATATCCTGGTGCAATCCCTGAGTCGGCTTTTACGACATCCACGGGAGGAGAAGGAGTGGCCACCAAGTCAACCAACACACCACGGCACCATATGTTGGAGAGTGCGACCCACAAAACTCCACAAATTTAAAATCTGATTCCACCAGCCTCTACCGCTCTACCTTCAGAAACCAAAAACCATTGTCGCTCTTTCTTTCTTTTTGAGAGCTTATGAATTCAGTCGACTCATATCTCTTTACAATACACTTTCTTTTCATCCATGAACTGACTAATTGGTAACTGTAAATTTAATTAAAATGCAGTTTGTAGTAGGTAAATAGATAATGTTTACAGCTCCAGGGAAACCAGTTACTCCATCACCCGTTAAGATCTCGATAATGTAACGGGTACAGCTCACACTTGTGTTGTCTACAAATAACTGACCACTAAGAAGATGTTGCCTTAATAGAAATGTCAATGGAAACATGCTTACGCCTTCTGATCCTAAGATCGCGAGCTCGAACCCTGCAAAGGGATTTGAAGAAACCGGAGACCTACGCCGTGATCTGTCCAGCCTAAGAATAGACCCTCCATCTACTCCAGTGGATGTTATAAAGCATGGGTCACAGGCAGCAACCTGAGTACTCAATACCAATACTGCGATCACCAATCCGTCTGCCAAGCATGGTGATTATGGCAAATCCCCCCATAGCATTCTATGGAATGGGGGGGCCTCGTCCAGCAGTGGCAGCAGTCTGACGGCTGATAATTAAAATGATGAAGGCACTAGACATGACATTATGACCACACTGGTTCTTTGTACCGCACGATTGACTCTTTTCAGGATTACGTTACCTCAGAATGATATGATCGAGTAAGAGTATATCTAGGTAAAAGGTAGTGGAAGCATTTGAGGAGGTATAGAACTTGCTCTGTCTGTGAACCTTGCTTGTTCAAGGCAAGACACACAGGGTCCCCTAAAAATGGTATGAGTAGGTGAATTGACCTTAAAGTACTAAAAACTAGAGGAACAGGGCGACACGCAGCTGTGTAGAACGGCCGCCACTCGATAGATCGACGGTTTTATTTAGCGTCGCTGGAAGTCTGTGGATGGAGGCTCAAGCTCGTTTATTGTGGCTTTCTATAGGGAAGGCCTGAGCCCAGCAACTGAATGATAAGCTAGCTATACACAACTGAAGTTTTTTTTTTGTTATATAGCCTAGTTTACCACTATTTCACCTGATGGAAAGTGTCGATATGGTCGAAGATAGCACGCTTGTCTAGAAGACACCTTTTATATATTTACCTTTGACTTGAAAAGTCCAAGATTGTATTTATCAGGAAAAATAGACGCTGGCAATTATGTATTTTGCTGTTCTAATTACAAACGTTGACATACTCGTAGAAAGACTCTTCGTGGGAAAGAACAGCTTCCTTACAGCGATGACAAACGAACCGATACAATATTTTATAGCAATAAATCATATGCCTACATTGCCCGATCACGCAGAGCCAGTGAACTTTTAAGAGCGTTCACATCACATCACACGATAGAACAAGCGCGCGTGATGTTAGCGAAAGTTGCACAATACGAGATGCATTATGATTGGCATCAATTGAAAGTAGATACTTATGCATTGTTATATTTATGCAAATGTAACATTTATTAAAATCAGAAATTTAAAGATAATGCACGAGGCATTGAAATACTTAAACCTTTCTGAAAACACAGCAAAATCTTTTTCTTTATCAGTATGTTTACGTTCACAGCTGGACGAAGCTGAACTCAACCTATTTTAATACAATTGAGGGATTTGCCATAATCACCACGCTTGGTAGGCGGACTGGTGATCGCAGTAAGTATATTGGTGTTAAGTACCTACTCAGATGGATGCTGCTGCCCATCCCATGATGTAATCCCTTAGTCGGCTTTTACGACATCCACGGGAGGAGAGGTGTCAATTCTTAGGCCGGGCACACCACAGCACTACTACGAAAACAACTGTATTTTATGTTAAAATACATAACATAATACCCACCAGTCACATACTTATGTCCTGCCTGATCCCAAACTAGGATTCCCTGTCTTTCTTTGGTATCAGGAACACGAGTACCATGGTACCATAACACCCAAACCCGGAAAAAATATTTGCAGATAATACAAACATTTGTTCCGCGGCGGGAATCGAACCCGCAACCTCTCGCATCTTATCCGGCTCGCCCGCCGCGCCAGAGGTTGTCATAGTCTGCTTAGAAATCTTTCAGTGTTTTATGAGATAACCTATGCTACTTGCAACACAATATCTATATATAATATATATATATATATATATATATAGAGAAAGGGTGTACTCACCATCGTAAGCCCACGCTCTGCCATCAGCCAAATCCTTGAGAAAGAAGCTCACATCATCCCAGCACGATATCTCCAGCAGCAAATGCACCCCATTCTTTATCTTCGGCCACACCACACTCAAAAACGATGGATCGTAAACGTTGACCCAATTTTCAAAAGCTTCCCCACGGTTCGCGCGCCTCCATGTTTTGACATTCAACTCTCGTTTCAAACTTTGATGGTCAACGCTTTTTCCGCATTCTACCAATAAAATCAACAAAAACAATGTTCTATGCGAACACATTGTTATTTGTTTTTCTAGTAAATCGAGAAACGTGCGAGCGCGCCGCGCACTGCGACTCGATAATCGCATCGGAAAATTAAATCAAGTAAGTGGGACTTATCTTATGTAATGAGTTAGAAAATTAACGTTAGATCTATGGCTCCATCCAGTCGAGATGCAGCAACGCTACGTACTCACTTTTATGTAACAGTTGCATTAAAATTATTACATCTTTTAATGGTTGTTATATAGAAACAACTGGTTATGGGCCCAGGACCCATCCATCGGTGGCGTATGTAGATGTAAGCAAATATCTGTGACTGATTGGTAATTTTGATTTAACTCGCTTCCAATGCAAACAATCGCAATGACCATAAAGTTCGGATAGACTACCTACCTAACATCTAATTTACATTGATAATTGTGTAGAATTGTAGAATGCAGCAATCTTTAAAGCTAACCCTGCACTAAAATGATTGCGGTCTTTTTAATTTACACTGAAATGTAAAAGACAGCAATAATTTTCACTGTTTATCTTTAGAGCATGCTGCACAGTCAACGCCAGAAACTATCTATTGAAAATGGTGTTCTAACTGATGGATGTATGGGATTCCTTACTCAACTTAGCAGTCTACAAGAAAACAACAACGGTGTTAGTAATTAATTATACATTTATTATCTGTCAAAAGACAATAATAGCTTACAATTATTTTTTACCTCATGTACTTCGTAAATAAAATTAGCTAGATTTATTTAGTACGACTTGCACAACAAATCAAATCGTGTATCACCCCTCCCCCACCGCAACCCCGCCCTCAGGGTGAGGGGTTGAGGAGCAGGCGTGAGCGATATACTCGCAGTCAGTTAGGTACTCTTTAGTCAACGAAACGTCAAATCATATCCAAATTTTATTTTTGAACTTGATTAGTCAAAATTGAAAATAATTTAATTCGATGTGCAAGCCGGGCCTAATTTTTCATCTGATACTGTTTTTCATATTAATGTCACTGTAGTAGTCTCTGTAGGGACGCGTTCACGCACACACACACACACACGAACAAAGGAGGACGACGCACGATAAAATTGGCCTTAATTACTTTACAATACGGTTTACATTTGCCTGAGTCGTTTGTTCGGCCGCTGTCCGTCCATGAAACCGCCCTGTGGAGAGAAAAAACATTTAAATACCTGAAAAAATAATCGCTTGAGACCAAGTAACAGAGTGTAAGTAACAGTGAAAACTATTCAAATCAACCAGGTAACTTCCAGAGATGTACCAATAGAGGCCGAATAGTCGGTCATATTTAGTGTCAAAAAATTGTCGCCCATGAGTCGGCAAAAAGTCGAAAAGGCAAATTTTTGAAAAATCTAAAAGTTAATAGGATATGTACACAAAAGACCACCACATCTGATTTGACAGTTGGCCGACAGCCGAACGTCATGTCATGTTTTTAGGATGATTTGGTGACTCAGACAGTGATCACGTGAACGATATGCGTTAACGTAACCCGCGTTTTTATTTACATCGTGTCCTGTTAACGACAGCCCGACTAAGCCGACTGGGCCGAGTCGGCAATGCATAGTCAGTAAATCTCTAGGAATTTCCGAGTTGTAAGAATCCTACATTTACATTTTTCTAACAGAGAAACGCGAAAGGCTACACTCTTTTGATAATATAAGTTTCATAATAAATCTGTGGGTCAACGATGAGTCTACTTTACTAGTCTGTGCGGAAGAGAATAGCACGTCTAGTACGGGTTTTGATAGTTTTCGAAAACTATATGAAGTTTCGTTTCCTTCCATACATTTACTGACAGCGTCCTTAGTTTTCTTCTCGTTTTCGCTAGGGGCGCTGCAAGTAAATGTATGGAAGAAAACGAAACTTCATATAGTTTCGAAAACTATCAAAACCCGTACTGCGGGCCAGTTTCGACCGGGGCGGAGAGGAGAGATGTGTTTTAATAAACCAATCCGATTTCGTTATTTCCTTTTCGTTTTTACCTGTCAAGCCTACCTGCCAGCTTTACTCTCGTCTCCTCTCCACTCCGCCCCGGTGGAAATCGGCCCTAACCCCCCAGGCGTGGCACGGAAAGCAAGCCATCAAAATTTTCATTTCATTATGAACTTTTCGTTACAAGTATCTTGTATTCGATACATAGTGAATGAAGAGATATTGGTAGCGGTTCTGTGCATCGTTCTCTAAATTTAAACTGCACTAAAATTATCGCGGTCCCTTTCATTTCAGTCTATTAGAAAGAGCGCGCGATAACTTAAGCTCACTTAAGCTTTTAAATTTAGATAATACTGCACAGAAACGCTACCAGTGTTTCGGTAGCTAAGCTACTTTAGCCACGCCCTCATCATCTTCTCCCCCCCTCCCCCTCCATATATCCTAAAGCTGGATATATGGTAAAAGATACCAACGTAAAGCCATGAAATAAAGAATACTACGTAGAAGTGAAACTATTTTATGAATTGCGCGCGACGTACAAAATAAGCGGGCCCCTGCTGCAATCGCCAGGGCGACCCCCCCCCCCCAACCGCTTCCGTCCGGGGGGTTCCTACAATAATTTAAGCACACACTGCAGGGCTATTCTGTATCTCGCGACAAGTTTGAAACAGGTGTAAATTGTGCAATCAGGGCTGTCAACCAGCAATATTTTTCTTTTCTTTTTGTATGATAAAAGCTACGTCTCAAACACGGATGTATAGTGTAGTGTAAATTTTATTCAAGTGTAAGGCTGATTATGTATGGAGACACCTAGCTTACACTTTGTAACCGTCCGCCTGTGTCAATTGCTTGTTAAAACACAGAGTACGGTCTCTGTAACTGCGGGTGAAGTAGAACTGACCGGAGGAGGTGAGTGTCGTTTCTGGTACTCAGAGGGTACCTTTTAACTTCCACAACAGAGTGGAAGTTTCACTTCTATGTGGTTTTGTTTATTTTATGGTATAGCCTAAAGAATTTTGAGCCTAGGTTTACACCAGGCGAGTAACATAGACAAGCTGCCTCAAGTTCTCGGCCAGTGGACACCCAGGTTACAGGATATTTACAAAGCAAATTACCTGGATTCTCTTGTGCTCTACAAAAACGGGTAGCTCTAAAAAAAAAGAATGCACAGAATTCGTTAAATGGCAAAGACTGCAGGCTCGTTCTATTTTAGAGATTTATCACAATTCTGTACTGCATTTCTTTGCACATTTTTCTATGCACTCGTTTCATTCTCAGTGAGATGGTGATTACATGCAAGCAAAAAATATATTGCAAAAAAATACAGTTTACAATGTAACGTGATAGGCTAGTTACGTGACAGGCTGGTTATATGACTGGCTAGTTACATGACAGGCTAGTTACATGACAGGCTAGTTACGTGACAAGCTAGTTACATGACAGGCTAGTTACGTGACAAGCTAGTCACATGACAGGCTAGTTACGTGACAAGCTAGTCACATGACAGGCTAATTACGTGACAAGCTAGTTACGTGACAGACTGGTTACATGACTGGCTAGTTACATGACAGGCTAGTTACGTGACAAGCTAGTCACATGACAGGCTAGTTACGTGACAAGCTAGTTACGTGACAGGCTGGTTACATGACTGGCTAGTTACATGACAGGCTAGTTACGTGACAAGCTAGTCACATGACAGGCTAGTTACGTGACAAGCTAGTTACGTGACAGGCTGGTTACATGACTGGCTAGTTACATGACAGGCTAGTTACGTGACAAGCTAGTCACATGACAGGCTAGTTACGTGACAAGCTAGTTACGTGACAGGCTGGTTACATGACTGGCTAGTTACATGACAGGCTAGTTACGTGACAAGCTAGTCACATGACAGGCTAGTTACGTGACAAGCTAGTTACGTGACAGGCTGGTTACATGACTGGCTAGTTACGTGACAGGCTGGTTACATGACTGGCTAGTTACGTGACAGGCTAGTTACATGACAAGCTAATAACGTGACAGATCAGTTACGGTATGAAAATTAATAAAACCCCAACCGAAAACGTTAATTAGCTGACAATAATACCGCTAATACCGAATTAATTAAAAATTTATTTAAATTAAATTAAACAAAATTAACGATAGCTTTATTTTAACCTTGGGCAAGTCAGTGCACAGGATAGTATAAAGGTTAATTACAGTGGATTGCAGCAAAGGTGATGAGTATGTTAACAAAAAATTTCAACCAAAAAGAACACAATATCAGCGTTGTTGACTTTTTAGGATCAATCGATTTCGTAGGTTTAGTAGATTTCGTTTGAGATTCGTTGTTGGACCTAGGTCACAAAAATTATATTATTGGGCACTCGACTATACCGCGTGGCTTATTTGTTGATAACTGTCAACTGAGGCCTTACCGTGAACTCTTATAGCGATTCAGTTCAAAAACTATTCAGTACAAAATATCGGTTTGTCGTAGACATTCGTCATCATTGAATAACGTTAATCACAGAATTCTATAGACCTTCTGCTACTGTGCTTTTAAATATAGCTGCGGATATTTTGTACTGAATAGTTTTTGAACTGAATCGCTATAAGAGCTCATGGCCTCTGATCTTTTTTTGGACATGACTAGTGTACAAAGTGCGCAAAAAAAATACATTCGCCTGACTCAACCAAGATTACATCGAATAAGTATGTACAAACGACTCAACAAAACTAGTAACAAGTCATCTGTCCAGTATGAACGCTTACCGGGCGTCCCATGAAGGCCTGCGGGGGCATGTACGTGTTCACGGGCGTGAAGCCGCCGCGTGGGTAGGCGCCCACTCCGCGCGGGAAACCACCGCGACCACGCGCTCCTGTGCAAACAAACAATTTATTTTAAACTAGCGTCCGCTCGCAGCTTCGCACGTTGAATTTGTAATAATAAAGTAAATTTTTTGAAAAAAAAAAACATACTACTTTAAAAAAGCGCTGAATCAATTTCGATAAAATTTATATTGTAGTATGAACTACCAAACAAAATAGAATCATCAATTCATAATTGGCGGAGTAATCGCGTAACAAACATACAAAAACATAAAGCTGAATTGAAAACCTCCTTTTTTTAGGCGTTACGACGTAATTGAGTAACAAACAAACAAACAAACATCTAAACAACTCTAGCATTTATACATATAAGAATTTGCCATAGTGAGAAAAGTCCCTATCCTTTTAGAATATCACATCATAATCATCAACCGTTAGACGTCCATTGTCGGACGAGGCCTCCCCCATACAATGTAATTCATATTTGCCATAATTACCACACTTGGCAGGCAGATTGGTGATCGCAGTATTGGAGTACTCAAATGGATGCTGCTGCCCATCCTCTAGTGTAATCGGCTTTAAGACATCCGCGGGAAGAGACATAGTCAATAGGCTGCGAGTATAATCCCAGAATATGGTTTTATCTCCAGAATTATCATATTTCTTTCACCAGTAAGCTAGTTTGTTTGTCTTAGTTATTCGATATGCTCTACAAACAGTTAACTAGTTACAAGAGATATTCTGACGGCCGGCGAGAACAATGCAAGCTGTGTCGATAAAATAGCCTTTTATTTTGAACTAAAGTAGTTGATCATTGGATAGACTTCTCTAGCGAGCCTTTTGGCATAAGATAAAGAGGATAGGATAAAAAATAAATAAAAACCAAAATTGAAATGTACCGTAGTGTTCACCTCTAAAGTTCCCTCTTGCATTGAAGCCGGCACCGCCGCGCGCGCGGAACGAATTGTTGCGATTCGCGTTCGCGCTCGCATTCGGACTCGCGTTCGCGCTCGTGTTCGCGTTGTTCCTATTCTGCTGGTTGGAGTGTTGTCGCTTGTTCTGCGAAGACACATGTTGCTAAAAAAACAGTATTAGATATCAAACGGCGGTAACATAAAACAAAACAATACATGTATAAAATAAATAAAAATTCAAAATCTGTGGCGTGATTAAGTAACTCTGTGGCAATCAGTTTCAAGGATGTTACTATTTGAAATTACGTTTTTGCGTAACTTCGCAGCCGACTTCACGTCGTCTTTAGTAGCACCTGCTAGAGATGTGAGGGGATACAACTAAGTCGTACTAAAAATAATTGCCAAAAACCGCATTGAAATCGGTAAGCCGTTTTGGAGATAAATAATAACAGACAAACTAACAAACAATCTCTTATCCCAAACGCATATACCGGTTTCTGTTCCGTCGCGGGTGATGTTAGCCTAGAAAGTGTTGAAAACATTTGAATGCAACTTGCCAAAACATAGACGTAAAGTACCTATTGAAGGAGAAATTACTTGTTTGTGAAATTTTCGTAGTTGGCAGGTCAAGTTCATACCACAGCAATCAACA
Organism: Epirrita christyi; assembly: GCA_951392215.1. Classification (NCBI taxonomy): domain Eukaryota; kingdom Metazoa; phylum Arthropoda; class Insecta; order Lepidoptera; family Geometridae; genus Epirrita; species Epirrita christyi. Next base: position 1,055,100 of record OX595837.1, read on the forward strand.
TAACACCTAACATTCACATACGTAGTCATGATCCCACACTAGGATTCCCTGAGTGTCGTGGGTATCAGGAACTAAGAATACCATGGTACCATTACACCCAGACCTGGAACAAGTTTTTGCAGACCATACAAACATTTGTCCCGCAGCGGGAATCGAACCCGCAGCCTCTCGCATCTTAGTCGGCTACTCGCCCACCGCGCCACAGAGGTCGTCACTATGAACTTTGTGCTCAAGTGACGTAACTTCAACTTGTTGAAAAGATTGAAAATTATCCTTGCATAGATTCATCATTGAAGGATACTTAACTGGCCACAGTATTGCACAAAAACAGAACGCGGTATATCTATTAGAAAGAGACTAATCCCCCCGCCTTACCTCGCCCCTGACCGCGAGTGTTTATCACGTAGTTTGTTATCCTTGGATCCTCGTAATTTCAATAAATCAAAACCTTTGGCTGTGCTGACTGATTTGATTGTTTGTTAGGTAGAGTTGTCGATGCAATCAATAATACAATCTAAAGTTATGTGAATAGGGTTGCAGTTACCTTGTTAGCGTTGGCGTTGTGAGCCTTCTGCTCGTCGTCGTCCCTGTACTTGGTTACGGTGACGAGGAACCCGTTGATGCGCAGCTCGCGGTCCAGCTTCAGAGCGCGCTCCACGCACTCCTTCTCGTGGAAGGTCACACGCACTGCAAATACGGATTCATGTTATGGGGAACAGGACAGATTATGTAGTTTGTTCTCGCTCTACTTAGCTAGATAAATGTGCCAACCTGACAACAACACATTTTTTAATTTTTTTTATACTACTTGTTAAGCAAACAAGCATCTTTGAGCTAGAGGAAAGAGGCTGATCTCAGGCCAGTATTAATAAATTGAAGTGCAATAAAAGTTTATTTTTTCGGTGGTAATTTTGAAAACGCAGTCAAGTTCACTCTCAAAGTTAATGTCGAAGGCAAGTGACATCGACCAAACTGCACAAGCGCGATGGTTTCTAGCCAGTTGATTCATGCTGGCAGAGAGAAAGTCTGAAGCCTGACTTCTTAAACAGATTTAAAAAATTAATTTTTTTACTGTAATCGTAGTTTTGGGTAGTGCAAATGGACAGCCTCGAACTTATCAGTCATAGAACATTTTAACCTCTAATGGTGTCGTGGCGTGCCCGGCTTAAGAATAGACCCCTCCATCTCCTCCCGTGGATGTTGTAAAAGCCGACTAAAGTATTACACCAAGCCATGGACAGCAGCATCCACCTGAGTACTCAACACCAATACTGCAATCACCAATCCCGCCAGCCAAGCGTGGTAATTATGACAATTGACTTTTTATCCTATGGGGGATGCCTCGTCCATGTCCTTGTCCTCGAACCTCTAATGATGATGACAGGGGAAAAGAGTAAATTACCCGAATACTCCTCGTTTCGAGAATAAAACAAAGCAGTCTTAAAATAGTAAACTAAAACTTGCAAGGTTTGGTATGGGACAAACAACACATAAAATAAAACAACAAGATCTCGTCTGGTCTCTCACTTGTCAAACAAGGTCATCTTCAGGGTCAAGGGGGGCACGCTCGGCCCTTGGCTTAGATTAGCGAAACGAGGACCCTCAATACAAATAGTATGGTCAAGTAGGACCACTATAGCTGTCTTATCGACACGATACGACGTAATGTATAAGATACAAAATAACATAAGTAAGAGAGTCAATGTTTATTTTGAAGTGCTTTATTTCCAATTATTATGAATTATAAGTTATTTCGAATAATATCAGTCACAACAACTTCTTTCCAACAAAATGCTCAGTAATTTAAGCATGTCTTTAATTTGAGCAGCTCATGTTGAGTGGACGGCGAATGGATTCACGTAAGAGACAGCGTGTAATGTGTAATGGGGTCAACGACATGTTATCGGAATAGTTTTAATGAAATTTGTCTATGCTTGCTGCACCCTAAACTACTTGATATGAATCTAAACCCAGGTGGCGCTCAAGAGACCAAACGCGTGGCTGATTTTAATGATTGTTACGTCAATCGATGTACCTGCTGTATGTACTTGCATAAGGCACTGGTCCCACCGCGCCGCCGAGTAAGCGATGAGCTATCGGCGATTTTCTCGCCCAAGAAACGAACAAAAGATAATCGCTCCCGTGTAAATAAAAGAGAGAGATTATATTTTATAGTTTATCGCTGGCTGTTCACACTGCCGGCGAGGACTTTCTCTTCACTATTTGATCGCAGCGATAAAAGCTATCAACGATAAAACTCGCTCAGCGGTACTCGGCGATGCCCGCTTGGCGATCAGAGCGATCATTCTACCGTACAGCGTGAGCCCCGCCTGAGCGAGTGATGCGAGTAATCGACCGTCACACTAGAACACTCGCTTACAGTCGGGCGACAAAACTATCGAAACTACATACTCGCTCCTCGCCGCTCGCCCACTAGTTTCTAGTTCTACTCGTTTATCGCTCGTCGCCGGCGGTGGGACCAGTGCCTAAGTGTGCATTGAGAACACTGCCGAGTGACGATGGTCGAGAATGCTAGTTTAGTTAGAGAAGGGGCGACGAGGTAGTGAAGGGGCGAAGAGCTAGAGAAGGGACGAACGGCTAGTCTCTTGGAGTCCACTCGCACGGTAGGTATCAATCTTTATAAGCAAAACTAAAATCACTGACACATCCTCAGAACTCCAAAGCCTACAAACTTGAAATTTGGCATGAGTGTTCGTTTAGGCTTCTGGATGCTCATTAAGAAAAGATTTAACGAAATTCAACCCCTGAGTGTAAATAAAAAAGTGTACAAAGTTTGTATGAAAAAAGTTGCCTGTCAAACTTCAAATAGTTTTTTAGTAAGTTCGGACAAAAAAAAAAAGAAGAATGTCTAAATTAAAATAAGAAATAATATATGTTACTTTCGAAAATTACTCATAGACGAAGTAGCGAAAATAATAATAGGTAAGGTACTCACATATCTTGTACTTGGTCTTGCTGAACTCGTGTATGTGCGCGACGTCTCCGCACTGCGCGAACAGCAGGCGCACATAGTCCGTGCTGGCCTCGTACGGCACGCCCACCAGCACAGCGGTCTCGGCGCGCGCCTCCACGCACACGGAGATGGCGCAGCCGTCGATCACGGTGCCGTCTTCAGACAGGGCCTGTGGTTTGGGAGAATACAGCAGGGGAACCTAGCGCTCGTGGAAGTTAGGAAGCACTAAATTTTCAAAGAAAAGTTGTTCATTTTGATTCAAAATATCATTAAAAATCAATCAAATAAACAACTCGCGGCCATGTTTTTGACTTGTACGATACATAAGTATCTATTAGTTAGCTGTCAGCACATATTTAATGTTAAGTTTACTGTTTGACAGTAACATATGCATGAGTTTTTTTTTCCATTGGATTAAGAAAGACTACAAATTGAAATGACTGAATTTAGTGCTTCCAAACGAAATTAGATAATGATATAATTATTCGCGATTGCATTTTCACATTGAGAGCAAGTTTAGGTTGTCGAGGTTAAGCTCCAGGGCATTAAAAATAAGAATTTGTTATATCCTCCAAATATTTAAAGTTAAATTTATAAGGTGTTATATGAACTTTGTGTCATACACCCAATTGTGAATAATTTAGATCACACTGATGAATCTAAAATGTTGTCTTGTGCACTACAATAAACAATCAAGTTATTAATAAACACATGTTCTTTTTTACAAACAAACTATGACATAAAACAAAATTCTGTTCAATTTGCTCAGAATTAAGGCCAAGATAGAACGATGCTTAGATAGTATAACTTAAAAGGTACTTTGATTACAAAAACAGTACACTATTAACACTAAAGTGTGAATTGATGAGGTCAGCACAGAGTAATCATTTACCTGAGGTAAATTATTTCTTAATGTACCTAGCTGTCATAAATTTTGATGAAATAAACCAGTTTTTTAGACTTGTAACATTTGTTTATAACTAATAGATTTCACTAGGATAAGTTATGGCAGAATTGTGGGGTATTTGTTTACATGAACTTAAAATGTTTATGCATATTGTCGGGAATAGATTTTGAAGAATGTTGTTGTTTTCGCAAATTAACGAATGAATTGTTCATAAAGTAACTTACCATCACTGCAAATGTACAAAAATATAGCCACTTTGGATAACTCTCAGCTGATCTGCTACTTAACAACAATTTGTGTAAATTTAAAATGTTATCCAATTAAATAATAGCAAGCTGCGAATGGGTGAGTTCAGTAGAAGACCAGCTGTTTAAACATTCAAATAGTCACTCATTCTGCACATGACTTAATGGAAGACTGGTCAACACATTGCAATTTTGAAAAATATTCTTTGCCTTAAATACCGCCTTTTCGGCACTAAAAGAACACTACAGAATAACTTTTTATAAAATAATAATAAGTTAATTAAACATTTGTTTACCTTGTCCAGAGAATCTTTGTTTTTGAATTCGACTATTGCCGATAATGTGGGAGTCATGGTCAGTTCTGTTACAATGATTGGACCACGTCTAAAAAGAAAGAAAATTTTCCTCGTTAATACTCCGCACATACGGTAGTGCTCCGAGCGCAGCTCACGCTTCAGACCAACTGAGTCACAATTTAAGATTCAAATATTTCATGTTAATTATTCAGATATTATAATATTCTAGAGCATCATGAATTTCAGGGATTGATATTTGAATGTTGATAACACACAATTTCAGTACAACATTATAAGAAAACATAATCAAAACAACTCACTTGATGCCAACAATCTCTCCATGTTCCGAGAACATCTCTTTGAGTTTCTCTTGGTAGTCAAAGAGGTAGCTCACAGGCAGGTTCTCAATAAGGATTTTACCAGATTCAACCTTTTCTTCCTCAACCTTCTTTTCGGCCTCTGCTGCTTCTGCACTCTGCGCCTCTGCGCTCTCGCCCTCGGCCGGAGCCACGCCCTCACCCTCGGCAGACTCCTCAGCAAGCTCGGGCGCCGCGCCCTCGTCTCCCTGCTCCATCTGCTCTGTGCCGTTGTTGTCCTCGGCCGTGGCCTCCGCGGCATCCGCCGCCGCCTCGGCCTCGGGTGCCACCGCAGCCAAAGTGGGTTCCTCCACGGCTGGCTTAGCCTTCGTCGCCTGGTTGCGAGCACCGCGTCCGCGCTTTGAAGCCACCATGTTTATTCAACTGCAACACAATATCAGCTCGAATGACGAGCAGAGTCGGTGACGATTCCTTCCCGCCATCATATCTATTTCTACATACGAACTTACATTGATTGGCGCCTATCCGAGGCTTCAAGGACAAAGCGTTAGAACGCGCGAAATGACGCGTTACGTTCGAATAGATGAAAATAGGAAGCTTTTTTTCGGTAACAGGTTGTTTTAGCATGGCGTGCTAAATCTAACGGTACTTAGTACATGGCGAATTGTACGCGCCATGGAGCGTCTTTTTTGCCAATGGAAAATTCACATTTCATGAACTCCGCGCCCCTAGAAGTGCCCCTAACTATGTCTGTCTTTTTATTGAAAATAACATCACATAGATGATGCATTTCACTTACCTGACTGTAAAATCCCGTTAAAATCCACGTGAACGTAATTTAACACAAAATGACGCCAACTTAGCAATAATAACATGAAACCGGCATCACGCAAGCGCATCCGCCATTTATAAAAGTGAGGTTATCAATGTTACCAGAAAACAAAAAGTCGTCAATGACGTCATTAATCAATTTGGAGGGATTCATGATTCATCTTATCATGGTGGCTGCTATGCAGGGATATACTCACAGATTTATAAGTATAGTACTAAAGATATACTGCGAATACCCCTTGAATACCCTGACTCATGGACTTATTACCCAAATTATTGTTATTATTTTGGGTAGTAGGTCCACGTCCTGACCACTATTTTCTGTAGGCTTAGTCTAAGTAGTACTCTCCTTAGTCTGTGGTTTAAGTAGTGGACTCGTAGTAAAAAAAGGTAAAAATAAGGATGCACTACCTACTTAGAATGAGCCTACTATTTTTTAGTTAGCTTTTATAATATTATTCAGTGGGGCAGCACTTGTAGAGAAATTGCAAAATAATAAAAAAAACGAAACACCAGCCCAACGCCCACAAAAATTAAAAAAAAAAAGAAAACATAACCTAAAAGTCTAAACAAAAAAATAACCAAGTTATCAACTAAATATACTACTCTTCTCTTGGCAATCAGCTGTATTGCCTGCTATTTCGAAGTAAATATGAAATAAAAAGATTCAACAATGAAGTCCACTAATTCAACTCCACCTTCAGCTCAAAAACCTAAACCTAACCACCTGGACGAATTTTTACCATTTTACAAAAAGTTGGGGAAAAGTTATGCAGAGTTAGAGGGCCAAAACAAAACTTCAGATAAAAGCGATTCATCAAGAAGCAGTAAAGTTCAGCCCGAATCGCCGAAACATCAGCGTTCCTCGAGTAAGCGTCAGGCTCAGCACGACGGTCACGAGAAGCACGCGGTGGACATTTCTCAGATAATCATCGATGGCTCCAACTTGAATACCAGTGGAGGTAGAAGCACTCCTGTCAACCTTAACAAATCCAAAGTTACTTCAACTCCACTAGCGAGCACAAAAAAAACAACCAAGTTTGATGAAGTGAAGTTTAAGAAAAACGCTTCAACCATAGAACATGATAACACTACTGACGATGTAAGTGCAAACATCTCGAAGTCTAAGAAACGCGTCAAGTCTGTGAGCTTCCTGCTAGAAGAGAGTGACCAGGCGGTTGTCAAAAAAACCAAGTCAGTTTACTCGCAAGTTATTGCAACAGGTGACCCACCAAATAAAGTTACGAAGCACAAAAATAAAAGTAAAAAGGGCAATAAATCTGAGAAGGAAAATAAGGTTGTAGGTGATCAAATTAATGTAGTTGAACCAGCTGCTGAAAAGAAAGATAAAAAGTTCAAGAAAAAAGCTGTCAAGCCTCAAACAGGAGAGCCACCAGTTCTGTTTGAAAATGAAACTGGCCAAGGCGACAATGTTGCCAAAGATAAAAAGTTTAACAAACGGGTCAAAGGGAAGAAGCAAGAAAATCCAGCAGAACAAAAAGCAAATCAAGTCACTGAAAAGACAAAAAAAGCTAAAAAGCAAAAGCATCAGGATAAGCCTGATATTGATGAAAACGAAGGTGAACCGGCATCTAAGACACCCAAAACAGAGACCATAGCTAATAATCTAGAAAACCTCAACCTCGGAGATAACACTCACACTCTTGCAAATTTAATCAATGAAATGGCAGTGGTTGATAAAGCAAAGCAAAAGAAGTTGAGAAAAACAGCCAATAAAGAGAAAAAACAATTCAAAAATGATACTGGTGACAAAGATCTAAATGTAACTGGTGACAAAGATCTAAATGTAACTGGTGATAAAGAAAAAGAAGGTGTACAAGTTGAAAAAAAAAAATGGGTGAAAAAACGATGGAACAAACGTCAGATTGTTGAGAAAGATCAAAACACAACCATAAATGTTGACAATTTGCCCGTTTCACTGTTGAAAGGCAATTTTAAGAAAGTATTGATAGATCATTTCTCTAAATATGGTCTTTCAAGAAGTGTTGGGTGAGTACCTACATCAAAATATTAAATAATAATGAAACTATCTGAATAGTTAGATAATTGTTGAGTCAAGAAGAATTTAAGTGAAAATGATTGTAAGATATTATAACTAAAAGCAAGTGGTATGACATCAGTAATTAAAACCATAAGATTAAGAGAGTGGCTTGCTGTCACCATATTATTGTATATTGTATCAGAGCACATCAGGTACAGACCGTTCACCGTAAGATGTCCCCCTGTCTGGGAATGGTTGGTATACATGGCAGGGGACATCTTACGGTGAATGGTCTGTATGCAAAATTCTGTATAACTTACTACCTATTTCCTTAAAATTTTCAGTGAACCAATCATTCAAAATGAAGATGACTCCAATGCGGTGTTTACAACGAAAGTATACTTTGATACTGCGATAGCTGCGGCAGAGGTAATAACTTCTTCAACTACCTAACAAATAAATATGAATTTTTGTTTCTAGATAAGGCAGTTTCATTTTTATGTGTTCTTTCTCTAATTTGAGCAAGTAGCCAATAGCCACAGCCTAGAGCTGGCCTTCTGTACCTATATATTTTGTGGTTCCACAAAATCGTTCATCGTTCATTGAATCATTCGGATTACAGTTTCCCATCCCACTGAACTCTCAATGCTGTGATGTTACCTCATTATCATCAGCCTCCATCCACCGACTTCCTGCGACGTATATAATGTCTTTAGTCCATCAAGTGGAGGGCCTTCCTCTACCACGTCAACCGGTTTGTAGTCGCCACTTGAGAACCATTATTCCCCATTGGTTGTCAATTCTGCGAGCTATATGACCTGCTCATTACCACTTCAACTTGCTAATGCTAATGTAACCTAAATAAACAAAATATTTGTTTGTCAATTATTATTAAAATTTTAATTTTAACCCCTCTCTTAGGCATTACAAATGGATGGAACGACAGTAGCAGGCAATGAGATCCAAGTGAGTCAAATGCGGCCTATGACGGAGACAGCTATAGTGTTGCGTATGTATGGCCCTCCCGAGAAACTGAATAATAAAGACATCAGCGTTACGTTCAGAGACGTGGGCCTTATTAGAAGCATACGGCCGATTATGAAGAAGAAGAAGACTATGTGTGAGTATTTTTGTGTAAACTTTATAGGCCGTAATCGTAGAAACAGTAGCTATAGCGTGAAAAAAGTCCTAGCTCTGCGGCCGTAATCCACACAGAGTGTAAAATCTGTGGTGATATGTCCAGCATCCAATCTTGTTCTTTCTTGTACCTACAAAAAGTATGTAACTCGTGTAAAAACGTTTGTCGTGTTTTTATTGAACCCACAAAACTGGGTAAAAAAAGCTACAAATCGGCTTGTATTTTTCACAAGCAAATTGCTAATTGATAAATTCGTGAAATATGAAAAAATAATTATGTTAATCTTTATTTTCAGCAACGGTATTCGTCGAGTTCGACAGTCCAGAAACAGTGGAACTCGCTCTCCAAAAGTGTGTTAATCTCACAATTAATGGGATCAAAGTCATGGCCAGTCAGTTTGTGGTCATAAATATGGAAAACAAAGATAAAAATGACAAAAAAAAGAAGCGGAAACGTTCTAATAAGAACAAAAAGGTTGCTAATAAGGACAGTGAAAAAGCTCCTAATAAAGCCAGTATAAAGCCTTCTAATAAGGATAGCGACAGTGGTGATGAAAGTGATGATGATTAAAAATAGTGCTATGATTTAATTATACGTAAGTGTTAAATTAATGGAATAGCAGTAATTTTGAGTAATTATACTTTGGAACATAAATAGCAAGCATTTATTATCAGAATCCTTTAGTCGTCCACTGCTGTAAGAGGCCTCCCCCATGAAATACAATGGGGGGACACACTTGGCAGGCGGATAGGTCATTGCAGTATTTATGTTAAGTACTCGGGTGGATGCTGCGGCCTATCCCCTGAATTCCTTAGTCGGCGTTGAGAGGGTCTATTTTTAGACCGGACACACAACGGAAACTGTTTAGACAGATATTTTTATATGTACAAAACTATAGTAAGCTTGAAGCAATCTTCCGATTCTATACAGTTGATTTTAAATTAAAAAAACGGCTAATTACCACTGTTTTTCGTCACTTAGCCGTTTTTTCTATTTAAAATAAATCCACGAAAGTTTCAATTCAGTAGATGTTGAGTGTTGAGGTATGTTTTATCGTGAAGTACCTTTGGTAAAGTCAAGTCTTTAGACAATATTTTGTGAATTTGTGATGTACTAGTTTATTTACATACGTGGTATGTAGGTAAGTACTGTATAATCTTTTCTTTCAACTTCTCCAGCTTGAGGAGGCTTGGCCTAACTTTATTTGATTAAATTTGGATTACTTCAAATAACTAATCCAAACAATATCTTTTGACTAAAAGCTGTGCTGTGTTTATGTATTATTTTTGTAAAAAAATATTTTTATCTACTTGTTGTGAGTTTTATGTGAAATAATGAAATGGTACAAGCTTTTACTGTTTTCATTGTAACGTCATAAATTTGATTACGTGAAATAAAAGATTTTGAAATTATTTGGTATTTTTTTTGGAAATTCATTTTTTACTGTTCACCTTTTATCTACAGTCATGCACAGCACACTTCTACCGAAAACTGATGACCTCATACCTCTCAGCCATAAAAGAACCACTGTCACGAGCGAAGAAATATTGACCTAAGACACCAAAGAGCAACTTGCAGAATCGCAGAGAAAAAAAATCGTACAAATGAAGTACAAAATCTATGTTTCCGCCCGGGATCGAACCGGGGGCCTTCTGCGTGTTAGGCAGATGTGATAACCGCTACACCACGGAAACTTAATGCATGTAGTCGAAAGTACTTACCAGTTAGGATATTTTTTATGATCGTAATTTTTAGATAGATATTTTTTATTGTAGGTACATAGAAAAATACCCAGAACACCCTGAACAAATATCTGCAGATTGTACAAATATTTGTTCCGTGGCGGGAATCGAACCCGCAACCTCCTGCGTTGCAGGCGAACCTTCGCCCGCCGCGCCACAGAGGTCGACAACTAGTAGTAGTAGTTGTTATATATTATAGTTATACATGTTATGAAAGTAATACCAAACAAATAGTGGATAATTGCCAAAAGCAATGTTTGGACGTGTAATAAGACTGCTAAACATAGCTTTTCTTTGCCGCAATAAACGTATTATTATTATTATTATTATTAAAACATAGTGGGATATCATCACAAGTCGGCTCTTAGGTAAGTCTCCGAATACCTATTCTTATTGGGCACTTGGAGTAATGTGGGATATGTATTGCTAATTTATTTAACGCACGAAACACCATAAGTATCATTGACATTTGAGGCCCAATAAAACATTCCAGTCACAATATATAATCTCGAAATTATAATTACTTAAATGTTTTTTAAGATTAGAGAATTGGGCCTCTGGATGTTGGGACCTCAGAACAATAACTGCGGTTGGGACCATTAGCCAGGAATCTGGCTGGCAAGCTAAATAAAAACAAAAATTAGTTTTGAAACAATAATTTATTGTGTTCCTTATATTAACAATTATGCGATAAAATTAAATTATACTTACACTTCTTAAAACATGCTGAATAATTACAATTATGTACAACACAAAAATTAATCGCTTCGAACAATTAATACTTCTAAATACATACATCTGTAACATATTGATATAATACAAAAATATTTTATCAGGGAAATAATATAAATGATTTTTGTGTGGCAAGGCAAGTGGTCTACTTATTTTTATAATAACTTGATTTCAATTGACGAATAACTTGACAATCAGTAAACACAATTGAGCCGTATTCTCAAATCACGCAGTGCATAGTGCTCATACTTCATTCGCGAATCTCGGGACTAGTACTGGATGACGTGTATTATGAGCTGAGGTCTGAGTCTAAGTAGTGCATTCGTTCGACTCCCGAATTACGAGTCGAAATGTGGTTTTGTATGGTAAAAAAGACGAGCGCCCCTAACGGTATGTTGAGAAACTTTGTATTACCATACAAATAAGACGACTCTTAATTCGGGAGTCAGAAGAACGAGTACACTACTTAGACTCAGACCTAGAGGTGCGATTTTTTAAAGTGAGTGCATGAGTGACTAAACATCAGTAAAATTGCCGTTTATTCCACGATTTCCAAATTTCTATATATCTAAAACTCATTGATGACTAAAACTCTTATACCTATGATATCAATACAAGTGCCTCCTCCAGTAAATCTCTTGAAAAACGGTGATTTGCGGCCTTTTTTGATGATATTTAGTCATTCAGTGACATTCAAAAATCGCACCCCAGAGGGCCTAGTGTGAGCATCGCGTTTACGTGGCAAGTTCCGCGTAAACGCGCGTTTGTTGGGTAGCCGGCAAAATTAAAGCATACGTAAAAACTGCGGAGTAGTTTTTACGTGTACTTTAATTTTGCCGGTTACTCAACAAACGCGCGTTTACGCGGTTGCCACGTAAACGCGATGCTCACACTAGGCCTACCGGTCTCCGACTTATGCACTGCGTGGTTTCTCGTTGTACACGAGAATTTAATTATTTTCGTTCTCTATGATCGACCCAGTTTTGCAAGTTATTATACAATGGTCAATGGTAAAACGATTCTGTGCAGTATTGTCTGAAAATTTTAGAGAATAATGCACAGAATCGCTTACCGCAGTAAAACTTAAATACAAGTTCTTTTAAATTTACATAAACAGCGTTAATAATTATTATTCAACTTTATTCCAAAGAAAATACTGTTATCATGGTAATTAATTAATAAGTAATTTGATTTAATTTAATCACAATTTCGAGCATAGGCATTTTTTTTTTGAATAATATGACTCACGTGAAATTTTGTTGGGTTTGGTGGTTTTTAACTTTATTTCTCACAGGTCGCGCTAGGACAAGAATTGATAAACAGGTAACGCTAATCTAGCAATAGATATAAATTCACGCGCGTTCTCGTGAGGGTCGACAGTGACCGCAAACTCAATATTAAAAAAAACCGGTCAAGTGTGAGTCGGAACCCTCTCATTAGCCCAATTAAACTTATTAGTCAATCAAAACATTTTGTACGCATTTTCTCTTGACAAATATTTTCCATTTTCCGTGGGAATTTAAAGGACAAACCCAAACAAAACATTTGAAGACAACTTCATAATCTATTTTTAAACCTATAATAGCTAAAATAGCTTTTGTCTTTTTTTAACGTATGACATTTTACATCAGAGAGAACAAAACAAAAGATATTTTAACTAAAACAGGTTTAAAAATGATTATGAATAAGGGGGTTAGAATTTTAATTTAGGATAGACGGGCGTAGGCTTTCTAATAGGGTCCCGTTTTGGCCCTTTACGCACGGAACCCTAAAAAATATGTATTCACAATAAATAATTAATTAATTAATTTTATTTTTCTAAGGGTCATAAAAGTATTTCCCCAGAAACTGCTGTTCCGGGGTATGAACAGCCTGTGACTTAACATAAAGGCTTATTTTATTCCATTTCAGATAGTCTGATAGACAAAAGCCCGGGTTTTTGATAAAATCCAAGCTTATTTTGTAGTGAGTCTAAAAACACCACCAAAGTCCAGCATAAATAAAACAATAATTTAAATAAATCAATGTTAACCCGAGATCGTGATCATTAGTGCAGTTAAGAAATAAATTACTTTTAGAGTTGTAACACAAGGTAAAGAGCCTTATTGCCTTGTCAACTTATCTATTGCAGCTTGTCTAGTTTAGACCCTTTTCTTTCATACCACAGTTCATACTTGTATAAAGGCGCTATAGCTAGCCTATTAATACTCTGCATGACTGTACTTCATTGAAGCGTGAGCTCGTCCAATAGCGTGCCTCCAATCACTTACGAACCAATCAGGAACATTAACATTTTCACACGTCATGCGCAAGCCATTCGAAATTCGAAATACATTCGCTCTTACTACCCTCGTTTGAAAACGAAAATGTTTATCGTTGTATCTTTGCAACAATTTAGTTACAATGCTTCGTTTAGTGGAAAACTATTCTTTTACGTCACAATAATTGGAAACAATACTAATGTCACAATTTAAAACCAATTGCATAAATTCATTTTGTTATGAATAAATATTATTTAGTAACTGCCATTTTCATAATTTGATCCATCTATGATCTGTTAATAGGGCAACATTGTTATTTTCAAAACAAACTTTTAAGAGCATTGGAATGCAAAAACTTTTTTGAGTAGTAATTTGTGCGACCAGACTTTTTTCAAAATTCTGTTTGCTTACAACTGTTATTAGTTTTCTACACAATATTTTTTGCATCTCATTATTTAATTTCGTCACGTCGCACTGGGCGTTCAGAATACAACTTTTGAGAACAGTCCTCGCCTTAAAACGTTACTATAGTTCATTGATGGATCAAATATTGAACATGACAGTACAGAGACTCCTGCAAATATATCAAGCAACTACAAGGGCGTGTGGTGTACACTCAGTGACGGATTAACCCTTAATCAAATTAAGCAATGAGGGCTTTTCATCTTCAATGAGGGGTTTTCACGGCCGTTTCAAATCATGCTTTCAGCATTGAAAATAGATGACGCTGCTCTGTAACGTAACTGTCAAGTGTCAATATAAAGTGAAATGTCAACATCGACAACGTAGAAATAATTTAAGTTTCGTGGTATTTATTTTTGCCTACTTCTAAAAACACCACGAAATCACTAGCGCACACTCAAGAAGCAATCACAAACAGAATATCATGACTACACACACGCAGATTATTAGAATAATAGTTTTGTACGCGTGCACCACAGACAATCTTGATTGATACAGTTGAGTCAGCGCCATCTATCAAACCAATTTGAACTACTTTTTTTCTTTTTAACCGAAGATGAAAAGCCCTCATTAAAAAGAAAAAAAGTAGTTCAAATTGGTTCGATGACTCAACTGTATCAATCAAGATTGTCTGTGGTGCACGCGCACAAAACTATTATCTAATTAGTCTGTGGCTATTAGTCATGATATTCTGTTCGTGTTTGCTTCTTGAGTGTGCGCTAGTGATTTCATGGTGTTTTTAGAAGTAGGCAAAAATAAATACCACGAAACGAAAATTATTTCTACGTTGTTGATGTTGACATTTCACTTTATTTTGACACTTGACTGCTACGTTACAGAGCAGCGCCATCTATTTTCAACGCTGAAAACATGATTTGAAGAGGCCGTGAAAAACCCTCAGGGCCAGAAGAAGCACAAAAAAATAACAAAAGGACAAAGATGATACAAGAAAGGCTCGATAATTTATCGATATTATACATATAGTCCGATATGTTAAAAACGTTAGACGTTAATACTATCTTCCGTGAATTCAATGCCCGGAAAAGCCGCAAGGCGCATTTTAATAAATAAATTATGCTTTGGTTTTTATTGTGGTCGCACCTACTCCACTTAGTTTACAAACAACTAATGTTTTTAGGGGGTAAAGATTTAAAGACCGATTCTAGTTGACATACGGATAGGGGGGCCCCACAAGCGTGGATTGCTTAGGGCATCAAGTAGTCTTAATCCGTCACTGTGTGTCACTACACGGATTTTTGGATGAGAATTGAGGCTCTCGCTCATGTATTTGCTTGTTCTTGCTAGGCCTTCAGTACTAATACGAAAGTAATGTACCAATCTTCGTCTTTTCGAAACAGTGTCTGCAAGTGACTGAAAAAGCGACAATAAGCTTTCGTGGTAGTACTGTAAGTGCTGATAGGTGGCGCCTAGTGGATCAATTAACTACGAATGGATTCACTATCCATGATTACATTGATTTTAAGCATCTAAATTGCTCGAATCCTCGGGTGTATACTGGAATATAATCTACGTAAGTTGAAACGGTTACAATCAATGTAATCATGAATGCCTCTTACGAAAGTTTTTATCAAAAAATTCACTATCCGCCACTTACACGCACTTAGAATATTATGTAGTTCATGTACCTTGTCTTCACAAACCTCATTTATGACCAATTTGAAAATAAATAAAACCAGGCTTTGATAAAGCAAAGGATTGTTTGTAAATAAAAAGAAAACTGATTCAAAAGCTATTAACAGTCGTGTTTTTAATACACTAACTGACATTATGTAGTCCATTATTTACACACAGATTACTCCCAAGTTCACCAGCTATTTTTTATATACAGGGAGTTTGGTTGTTGATCACAGTATCAGTTTATACAGGGTGTTTCTGACGTGTTCACGAGTACAGATAGATTTATTCTTTGTTGCTCAAAATAACAGATCTAAAACACAGAAATACAAAAACTTAACGAATTAACAAAAAACAAAAGTAATGAACAATGGGCGGTCTTATCGCTTATAGCGATTTCTACATACATAGGTGTGGGATGAGGCATTGTTACTAGAAACGAAATAGGAACTTAAATAATACTAAGGGTCAGTTTATACCAAAGTGGAGACGATATTTTTTAATAGAGGTTTCTTTTAAAATAGGTTAAATAAAAGTTAGGGGTCTAAGTACACTATAGCAAGAAGTCGCACTTTGTCGCTGTCATATGTCATACATTATGACAAATGCGAGTACCAAGCTTGCGATCGCGTTCCACGCAAAATGATCCCATACAAAATACACTCAATATGTATCAATATAAAGTGCGAGCCTAGAAGTGAGAATAGAAGTTATTTAGATGTAGGGTAAAACTATTTTGATGTTTTCTCATTGTATTAGTTGATTTCAACATCTACCACTTAGGTAGATACCGTCCCTAATGAATGAAAGGCAATAATCTTCATTGATGATAAACATTCGTAAGCCATGACATTCAAACCGACGCTACGGTAACTACTTTCCATCAGGTGGGCCGTATACTTATTTGCTTGCCCTAGTAACATAAAAAAAAACAGACGCTCCATATGAATATACCAAAACTGAGGCCTTACCATGAGCTCTTATAGCGATTCAGTTCAAAAACTATTCAGTACAAAATATCGGTTCGTCGTTGACATCCGTCATCATTGAATAACTTTAATCGTAGAAGTCTATTATAGACCTTCTGCTAATGTGCCTTTAAATATAGCTGCGGACATCACGGAACCGATATTTTGTACTGAATAGTTTCCAAACTGAATCGCTATAGAGCTCATGGTAAGGCCTCTGGACTAACAACTGACTGTTGGTGAACTCGGGACTTTGTAATGTTCTATTCTTGGGTACTATCCTAATGTAACGGTTCTCACTCAGTCGAATATACAGACGCGCCTTATTGCGAAGCAATAGGGTCGTGTATCGCAGTTTAGGGGTGCCGCTGATTCGGTACGGGAATCCTGAAATAGAGAACAGTTGTTAGCTTCTTAGATTTAATTTTATCCCTCTCCAGGACATCTATGTCAGTTATGTACTGGTAGTTATAGTAAGATGTACTTTCATCATCATCTTTAACCGATAAACGTCTACTGGACGAGACCTTACCATGCTTGGCTTGATTGGTGATCGCAGTATTAATGTTGAGTTCTCAGGATGCTGCTTGCCACCATTGTATTCATTGGCTGGCTTCGTCCAGCAGTGAACGTAAACAGGCTGATAAATAAAGACAGTGGACGTTTATCAGGTGATGCTGACGAAAGAGACCTCTGTGGCGCGGCGGGCGAGTAGCCGGCTGAGATGCTAGAGGCGGCGGGTGCGATTCCCGCTGCGGGACAAATGATTGTATGATCTGCAGGGCGATTCTAAAATGTCGGATACGTTTCCGCTCGGATTCGTCAGTTTTTCATTTCGATGTGGTATTTATCGGAGTGATTGGTTTCCCTCTTAGTAGATATACCCTACTGTGGAGAGGCATCTGAATGACAGCCAAATTAGACCAGCTTGACTAGACTGGCTTACTTCGGAGGACTGACCCCTTTCGATGTGGTAATTAAAACAATTTTATAACAATTTTGTCAAGTAAAACACAGTAATATACAATAATTATTGTTTTTTTTGCTGTTTTACTAGAGTAAATTGCTTTAGTTTCTTACCACATCGGAATGAAAAACTAACGAACCCGATCGGAACCGCTTCCGACGTTTTAGAATCACCCTGCTGCAAATATTTGTTCCGGGTTTGGGTGTTATGGTACCATGGTACCTGTAGTTCCTGATACCCACGACACAGGAAATCCTAGTGTGGGATCATGTCTACGTATGTGACGGTTGGGTGTTATGTTATAAAAAAAAAGAGATATCGTACTCACCCATAGAAAGCCGGGAAGCTGGTATCGGTATTGAACTGGAAATTGACAGGCGTCTTGGGCGAGGCGCAGCTGTAGCTCAAGTAGTCATCGGACGCGTGCAGCTGTCTGTTCATGTTGGGCTCGCTGGCGCTGCGCGTGATCTTCGGCATGGCGCGCAGCATCGCCTCCAGCGACGCCAGGATCTGTCGGAACAGCGGCCGCAGGTCGCGGTCGAACTTGATGCAGTCCTCGAGTAGGCGCTTGAGAGCCTGCGGCGCGTCCTGGCGCAGGCGTCGCGCGTCCGGCCGCAGCAGCCCGCGCCCCACCATCCACAAGATCTGGAAAGATAGAATGGTGTATAATGGTGACACCTATCATCACATTGAACTACTCAACGCAAGTATACCGAAACCGAAAAGAGCACCTAGCGGACACTCTTGAGAACCTCAATTACCATAAAAAACACCACATGCCCAGTTACTTGTTACTTTCTCTAGGCCTTCAGATGCTGTCACGAAGTAACGCTGCGCTCTTCCAAGAGATGGCGCTGTCACCAAGAAATCACAGAGAAATTTCCAAATCGCGCAAACGAATCAACTCAGTAATCATTCTGAGTTTTACCATGGATTACATTTTTATGATTATTTTATCATAATGTGGCTCTCACCTGATCTTTATTATTGAGGTTAGAATATGGCAGCTCAGCGGCCATCAATTCATACAGTACTATTCCATACGCGTACACATCAGAACGAGACGTATACGGCGCGTGTTCCGCCTGTCTGATAACTTCCGGCGCCATCCACAGAATGGAGCCGGTGGGTTGTTGCCATTGGACGCCTGACGCGGAACTGTCTGTAATGTCATTAAACAAAAGTCAGAACCATAACAAGTACCTATTAGTAGACGCGGAAGAATCGTGATGTGACATGTAAAATTTATATGACGCAAACGGTTATATTTTAAAATTAGAATAAAGCCGATGTACGCCACCCACGGTGGTATCCCACCGGCTGCGCCAAGTAAAACTTATTATTGGATAAGAACATGTACTGACCTGACCACCGTACTTTAGCGGTGGCGAGTCCGAAATCTCCGATCTTGACAGACCAGTCGTCTCTTAGGAATATGTTATTTGATTTTAAGTCCCTGGAAAAGAACAAACTATTTAGTCACTGGTTATTGCTAACATCGAATTGACGAGGGCATAGACCAACATAACACGTTATTTAAGCGAAACTAGCAGCTACCATTGTATCGATATTCTGTGGTGAGACGTTTACAAGTAGCAAAATCAGTAAGTTAGGTACCTACTATAGCTCCACCCTCAAACAATTGAAAAATGATTGTCGCCGTTTTCTGGTCTTGAATCTTAAATGACCGCCCTAGTTTGCTGTCAAGGGAAAATGTTTTATAATAATACGTGACTGGTGTTATAATACCTTGCAGCATTCTCTAAAGCTTTAATTATTGACGAGATACAAGAGGTGCGGGTTCGAATCCCGCTTCGGGGCAAAGTTAACATGATATGCAAGTATTCGTTCCGGGTATAGGTGGTGTGGTACCATGGTACTCGTAGCTTCTGATACCCACGACACGGAATTCTAATTGGGATCAAGACTATGTATGTTTAATTTCAGTGTATTTTAGTTTAACTTTATAGAATGCTGTATAGAATTATAAGCATGTGCATAGGCGTATATAGAGGGGGGGCCGGGTGGGCCGTGCCCACCCCAGGATATTAGGTTACCGGGTTAGGTACTTCACGCCAGAAAAAGTTTTAAGTATTTTTGCAGAGAAGAAACGCAAATTAAAGTTAGTTTAATTAAGTAATTAATATTATAATATTCGATCAATCAATCGAAATAAATAAACATTCAAATCACGAAAAAGTTTAATAAATTATTAACTTCCTGTTTAAACGTCCGCCATGGGTCTTTGCCAATAAGAATAGAAACGGCAAGATCACTGACATAGCTCTCAGAATTAGCAAAGTGGTCAGGGAAAGTCAGTGAAATCGAGGGGCCATCTAGAAAGTCAGGGAAAAATTGAGATTTTACTCTGCTGAAGTCCCAAAATTTCCCATTAAAATATCTGTTTACGTTTCAAATAATTTCACTCCGCTCGCCACTGCCTCTAATTGCTGCCAATCACAGCCTGTAAATTTGGCTGTTTCTTCTTCTTCTGAAATACAAATTTTCGCGGCTCGCTGCGCTCGCCGCTGCATCACTTGTACCTTCTGCTTTTTCGCCTGATCTTGCCACTATAATCACAAAAACTTTGGCTGTTCACACATCTTAAATACTAAATTTTCGCGGCTCACTCCGCTCGCCGCCTCCTAAAGTCTTTTACTTTATCGGCTGGTCTTGATACTAAAAATCTCAAAAAATTTGCTGCCACACTTCTTAAATACGAAATTTTCGCGGCTCGCTCCGCTCGCCGGTTTGAAACTTTTCCTGCCCAGGGGTGATTTAAGATGACTCCCCCAAAATCTTTGGCTGCGACCACGTCTGTAGAGTGACTTATAGGTACTACATAAGTTACATTGGCCGTTGACTCGGCTTCATAGGCCCTGGAAAAAAGCTCTAGATACGCCAATGAGCATGTGTCCTATTTACAAGTTTACCTGTGTATAATATTCTTGGCGTGAAGATAGTCCATGCCTTGAGCGGTCTGTCGCGCCACGTCTATCAGGTATAACATCGGAAATGGTGTCTCCAACACGTGCAGATGTTGGTAGAGCGAGGAGCCCTCGCACCACTGCGTGACAATGGCCAACGAAGGTTTGGACACACAGCCCATGAATAGAAGTATGTTACAATGTCGTGTTTTACGTAGAACTGCCACCTGCGCAAAGTAACTTTTATTATGCTACGAGCAAGTTATAGGTCGCGCAACGAGTTATGAGCGCTCGGCGAAAGTGGTGGGGTTGATTGAGCATGATTGTACATGTGTACGCGTCTGTATCTCGGGAGCGCAAGACGCGAGTGCGGGGCGCGCGCGGTACGGAAGGCGACTGATCAACAAATACGCGCCGGCCCTGGCCGCTTCATCCGTCGCGCCCATCTCCTCCCGCTAGACCTGACCCAAAAAATTACTACAGCGCATTGAAGATCAGTGCTCATAACTCGTTGCGCGACCTGTATCCATTTTTTTTTATATTGACTTTTCTATTGTTTCGCAGCCTGTCAAGTTTCGATTACAATATGCAATATGGTGATGCTAATCTCAATTGATGATGTTCGACTAGTTATTTCAAATAGGTCAACCAGTGGTTTGAGTTAGGTCAACTAGTGGTTTGAATTAGGTCAACAAGTGATTTTAAATAGTTAATTTATTGGTATGAAATAGGTCAGGCCAATTAGCTGTATACGATAGGTTAATTATGTGAACTAGTGGTTTAAAATAAGTCATTTATTGGGTTGAAATAAGCAAATTAGCTGTTTAAAAAAGGTCAGTCAGAGGTTTCTAATAGGTCAACAAATGGTTTGAAATAGGTCAACAAGTGATTTGAAATAGGTCAACAAGTGGTTTGAAATAGGTAAAATAATCAGTTGATATTAACCATACCTCATTCTTGAATGCTTGTAGCTGAGCTGGTGTCGGGGTTTTCACGTTGAGAGTTTTGACAGCGACTGGTCCGTGCCAGTGAGCCTTGTACACAGTCCCGAAACTGCCGGAGCCTGTAACAAAAAACATTTTAATAAATCGTTTTATGTATTCTTGGTGTACAATTAAGTATTAATCTATCTATCTATCTATCTAATTTAAAATTTACAAAAAAATACTTTCTTGCTACTTGCAATAGCCAGTTTTATCACTATAAGCTACACGATAAGCGAAAGTTAAATAATAATAAATGCTGGACATTTCACACAACATTATGTAATCCCAAGCTAAGCAGAGCTTGTGTTATGGGTACTAGATAACTGATATACTTAATACAATACATTACATAGACAGATATTTTTAATTATACATAGAAAAATACCCAGAACAAATATCTGCAGAACGTACAAATATTTGTTCAGAGGCGGGAATCAAACCCGCAACCTCCTGCATCGCAGGCGAACCTTCGCCCGCCGCGCCACAGAGGTCATCAAATTGTGATTAGTTGAGTAAAAGATTCCTCAGTATGCAAAATTCTTGAAGTACTATGCCGTTACCTATCCGAGCTCCGATGAGTATTTCGTCTGCGTGTATGACCCAGTCGTCGTAGCTCTCTCGTGGCGACAGTGCGTTCTTCCACGACTCGTCGGCCGAACGCGCACGCGCACGCCGAGGCCGCAGCGTACCCGTGGGGGACGCCTGGGGGGAGCGGGACAGATTAGAAACCATGTTACGTACTTTTGTAAAAATCCTACTATATTAGTCAGAGGAAGTACAAACATTGTATTTGACAAATGCCCAACAGTGGTTAGCATTATTGCAGCGAGTTCATCATCAACATCATCAGCCTGTAGACGTCCATTGCTAAACATAAGCCTCCCCATACAATGCCACAATGAACAGCCTTGGGCCGCCTCCATCCATCGACTTCTTGCTATTGTAAAAAAGTCGTCCTACCTACACTGCGTCTGATTTGTGGTCGCCCTTTCGAGAACCCTTATTCCCCAACGGTTGTCAGTTCAGCGAGCTATATGACATGCCCATTACCACTTCAACTTGCTAATTCTGAGAGCTATGTCGGTGATCTTGGTTCATACACATCAATACATTGTATCTTACTTGTGTGCTTTGACTGTGTTGTTCCTCGCCCTTGTCTTTGTCTTCTTTAGTCTGTGGGCTAGAGGTTAGGTAGTTGGAGGACTGCGGCGAGTTTGTATTACATTGCTGAAACATAAAAAAACATTATTATCATAAAACACTATGGTTTCACAGTAAAGAGTTCGAATTGGTTCAGTCGTAACTCCTATTCTCTTAAATTAACATATCTATTAAATAAACTTCAGGTTATGAGGTTCGTAAACTAAATTAGGTACAAATTCTAAGCGGGGGTTTTAGAACTTGCACTGATGTCCCGTTGTGGATTGTAAAACTGCACTGTGGTTAAAGTAACAGAGCATTTCTTGTTCTATACATCTGCAGTTGCGGCTTTGAACGCAGAACGACCGCAAAACATAACTTGTAGTTACTCTTGTTTACTGTCGGATCGGCCGTTGTTGTGCGGCGACCAGAGACGAGAGAGAGAGAGAGGGTGCGCGACGCTCGAGCTCTCAAACTACAAACTTCGTGCAGAAGTTTTGGTTTTAGCTTGATTAGAGTAATAGCGTTTGCACGAAACGAAACACGAAATTTCGTAGTTCAATGTATTAGAGTAGACCTCCACGAATTTAAGTTGATAGCAAACTAGATAGTGCAACAAAAATAATCCACTTGGTTTTTGGAAATCATTTTTACGAGCCTGTGCTCACAGAAAGTTACCTGATTATACTTTCTCTGGTGTTCAGCTAGCGTCATGGGCCGGTTCACCATGTTGATACACACGTTGGGCGCAGAGTTGGAGCGATCTTGCTGGTTCAGTGAGCGAGGGTGCTGCTGCCTGCAACCAATCGTCAATGTCATACGGGCTGCTTAAATGTGTACCTACCATCCAATCCTAGAGTTTGGTGCCTATACGTAAGCAACTAAAGGGCCAGTGTCTAACAAAGAAATATGTAAAACAAATGTCTTATTAAATTAATTATACAGCGTGGAGCTACAATGGCGACATTAAATAAACACATGAGTAGAGCTAATTATCAGAATTTATAAAAAAAAAATTAAAGTCCATAATAGAAATTTAGAAATTTTTAAACAAACTTAATAATACAATAGGTAACAAAATTTAAATCATCCTGTGTGTCTTTACGAAAGCGCTACTTACCTACGTATTCAACCAGTTTGTTCTATGAAAGTTGTCCAGTACTGTAAGCAAGACTGGACGCAGATGTGCCCAACTAAATAAATTTAAGAGTACGTAACCAGTAGGTAGCTTACCCTTTTGTACACAAACGATGTTTGCTTCTATTTTGGCTATTATTTATTCAAACTCCATAAAATTTTGTACACATGATCAGTACACCAATATCAAGGCCCTTGGTGCGTTAGTTTCTTATAAAATTATATGGTTACCAAATAATAAATTTAAAAAACTGTTATTTTAGTTTATTTACGCATACTTCATGCAATAGGGCATAAGCGCCTTTTGCTACCTGTGACCTCCTCTTAACAAAAACTTTTAGGTTCTGGCAAGTCCAGGGTAGAACAAATGTACCAAGTACCATGTGTAATGTAGGGTCACCTAGGTAGAAGCTAATTAGGAAAGGAAGTTACTTATTCTGGTCTCCTCTGTTTATCATATGATGGTAGCCAAAATGTGGGGGGAAGTGGAGAATACCAGCTTGAGTCTCAGGGTTCTGTGCCAGCAGGGCGGCGTAGTATGTGTCTGTCATTCGCACCTGGAATATAATATTTAGTTTTTATAAAAGTTTTAAAATAAATATTTCAAGTGTTTGTCCTAAATGTTTAGTTTGAGATTTCCTTTCTTTGGATCTCATTGGGGAGGATTAATGTAGGCTGATTGCACTAACCCACATGTAGTACAAGGCCAGACCTAACTTAGTCTCAGAAACCAAAAATTGTCTGAAATTCGATATATGAGCCTCAATTCCGTTTCGAATTTAGTTCTGGAACGTAGACTGTTATGTTGACTCTTTACAAATAATTGTGTTTCTGTAAGGGAAAATTTAGAGTCAGTTTGTCAAATCATCGATATTACGTCATCATCATCATTAGCTAGAAGAATTCAACTGCTGGACGAAGCTGTGTGATTGCAGTATTGATGCTAATTACTCAGGTGGATGCTGCTGCCTACCCCCTGGTGTAACCCCTAAGTCGGCTTTTACGACATCCACGGGAAGAGACGGAGAGGTCCACTCTTAAGCCGGCCACACTATGACAATTTAATTCTGGAATCATCTGTGACAACTGAAACTTTTATGTTGTCATGTAAGCAAACAGCATACCTGGTGACAAATACTAGGCACTTTGTCAGCACATCGCTGGTGGAACTTAAAGTTGCACTGACTGCAGTAGAAGCCGTTGAAGAGTAGTCTCCGGCAGCACTCACAGAAGGCAAGCGTGAAGAATGTCTTCCTAGTAAACTGGTGTGAGATGTGAGACATAATGGGGAGCTTGTCTAGCGTTCGGACTGTCACCTGAAACAGTTATGTAATAGTCATCACTGTCACTTCATCGTGTTGATGATGGATCATTACTTTAGCTATTTTATTTTGCCAAAACTTGGCAAATCATCATCATCAATGATCACTTTAGCAGTTAAAACTTACATAAGGACTTAAAGTTCAATTTAATAAAAAAAAATTACCTATTATAATGGATGGGTACCTATACTCTGAGGCCCAATTCTCTAATTTAAAAACATTCCAGTCTCGTGTCAGTCGCACTGTTTCATATAGCAACTATTTCATATTCTTCGCAAGAAACGCGAAGATTAAGTAATAGTCACTATACGTGACAGTGCGACTGAGACGAGATTATACTACGAATTGAATGTTTTTAAATTAGAGAATTGGGCCTCAGATTTTTAATCTTATACAATTTATGTAAACAAACAAATGTCAAGATATGCCACTGTGTGTATAAGTGTCATGATTGTGTATCATACGTGTATATACACATATGATAAACATACATGACATTTATACACACAGTGACATTTCTTTGTTTACAAAAATTGTCTTAGTCGAAAAATCAGAGTATGTGGCACTACCTTGAAATTGTTTTCCACATACACAAAGGTTAGCTGGAAGAGAATGCTATCTAGCATTAAGTTCGCCTATGCACAGTACTTTTAAGTTGTGCAACAAAGAATTTTCTATCTATCTATCTATTTTGCATTGTTTTTCGACAATGTCAGCTCCATCATATTCTTTAGTTATCCACATCAATTTACACTTGCTTTAACTTTCCTTTCGAAACAAAATTGGAGCAGGTTTAAATACCTAAATATCGAAGAACCTTAAACATTGCTGATCTCCAAGTATGTATGGATTATTTTGTATCGTATTCAATACTAGTGCTTCGCTCCGAACTAACCGCATGAATAAATACAATGTAAGTGCTTACTTTCTTAACTCTGTATATGTACCAAATTTCAAACTTTTTGGCCAAGCCAATTCGGAGAAAACAGACTGAGTGACACCGATCATTCTCCATCATTTGCAAGCCTCACTATGTGACATTGGCAAACTAGTGGCAACCCCACCCCAAGTCATTCATAAAGAATTTAATTGACATATGAGTGATACTATAATGGTTTGGTTGGTACATTTGAGGTAAAGAACCAAAATTAAAATAAAAACAAATGTCCATGCAAAGGTATCCCTCAAATCATAATAATAAAGCAGCTGTAAGGAAGCCTTGTCACAAATGAGTCTACAACTAATTAGGTAACTATAACATGTCATTTGGTTTCAGCTTTACATATAGCTTTTGACAAGTAAACAAAGCCATGGAGATTGGCAGATCAGTCATCTGATAAGCAGCAGAACCAAGTAATCAATTAAGTTATCAATAATACACTTCTTAAATTTGGTTTTGTTGATATTCCAAATGTCATTAGGAATATTATTGTAAAAAGGCACTGAGTTACCTACTAATAAATAAATAAATAAAATAAATAAATGCTGGACATTTCACACAACATTATCTAGCCCCAAGCTAAATAATAAAGCTTTTGTTTGTTTTTGTAGAGAATGCATCATGGTAATGTTTTAGAGAAATGGTAATGCAACCAACAAGTCAGCTTATGAAGATTACAAAATAGTAAACAAATTAACTATGGATACCTACTTGTTCTCCTGTTTCACTGCACTGTTATTTCACTGGTTCCTGCCCCGCAATTGCAGTCACAAATTGCAATGAGGAACTCCATCAATGAAGATCATTTTGACAGTCTGATCATAATGATTAGACTACTAATCTAAACCTATCCAAAACTTGAAACGGGCTAAGGTAATTTTTTTATTTTTTCATGTTTTTGAACATAGCTAAGACTTTTAAAATGATCCCTTTTCCAATGTCATTTGTTACCACAATTGGGGGGCTGGCAGCCTGAACTATGCACCAATAAACAACACTGACCTCCTCGGCATCTATGAGGGTAATGTCGATGTCCCACGGAATCACTTGGTTGTACCCTGTCCGGACCACTTCACACATCTCACACGTCAGGTTACGCAGCTTCAGCGCCTTGGACAGCGCGTCCCGAAGCGTCACGCCATCTTTCACCTGCACACTGGTTCGCTGCTGGTTCGGCAGGTGAGCCCTGAGGAACACCTTAGGCTGCCGCGTAAGAGTATCGAACTTTTTACTGTCATCCTGCAACGAACACTCCTCACTCCTATCAGGAGACTCCTCTTGCAATAATTCACGTAAAGTCCGCTCCCTAAGCTCCAAATTATGCAACTTAGACGTCAACTCATGATATTCAGAAAGGTACAGCGAAGGTGGCTGCTGAAAACCAGCGAATTTCGCGTTCAGCGCGTCAATGTTTTCACGGGTTACGTTTATAATACTTTGAATGTTCCTAATTTCATAAGTTGGATCTGCTACGTCGTCGCTGTCGGTGGACGTCGACATATTATCACTGTTGAGAGATAATGCAGGTATGTTTCCATTAATTTTTCTTGAACAATTTTCTTTCTCTGTAGTAACTGCCATTTCTTCCCTTCTTTCTCTACTTTTTTTATTTTCTGCGCACTTTCGCCGCGCAAGACATTTCAATTGTTGCCATGCTTAGCCCCGTTACCCAATACTTTCTCATAGGTCCAAGCGAAAAACTCGGGAAAAGTTGTGTCCCAAGCACGGAAGAATGAATGTCAATGGAAGTAAGATTTAAAGCAAGCGTTTTTTAATTGTATCCGTCTCATTCTTATCAATGAATGTTTCAATGTGTTGGAATGAGAAAAGCATTTAGAAATCTGTTCTTATTTTATTTGCATCGTACCAGGTACTTGGGTCCATTTATGACGTCATGTTACCACTAAACATTACATCAAATTGAAGAGGTCCAGCTAAATAGCTAAATCACCTTGTGATTTAGGACATCTTCGTGTATTCGGGTTATGTTTACATGTGAACGTCGTTTATGACAGGAGGGAAAAATTATAAAATTTTGTTGTAATACTGCGACTTACAATTAAAATTACCATAAAAAGGCAAGCAAACTAACAACAAATGGCATGTGCAGTGCCGGGATGTAAATCCCATTCCTCCACGAGACAAAACAATGATGTGAATATAAGTTTCCACCGGTAGGTAAGTTATTTTGTTTAGGTAGGTAATTGTAGATTAGGGGTTTAGGGGTCAGGGTTACATGTGTTTGGGGGCTATTTGTATACCAAAGTACCATCACATAATCCTGTTTTATAAGGATTCCTAGTCATTTTTATGCAAAAAATACAAATAGTATTGGTTATCATAGTGTTGTACCAATGCACCTGATACGATCGACTATCGATAGATTTTACGCATATAAACCACGCGGCTATCAAAATGGGGTGGAACCTTTTCAAAGTAAATATTTTAGTCTTATCGTTGCGTTTTTCTTACAAGAGTATTCCTTTCAATTCAAAAAAAAAAACAATTCAAAATTTCAAAAGTAAGATCCTACTCCAACGTTAGTTTTCAAGTTAGAATAAGTATATTTTTGTCTAATGTAATGCTGGTTTATTTATAGTAACATAACATAGCGCCTAATAGTCATAAACGTTGTCCTGATCCCACACTAGGATTCCCTGTGTCGTGGTTATCAGGAACTACGAGTACCATGGTACCATAACACCCAGATCTGGAACAAATATTTGCAGATCATACAAATATTTGTCCCATAGCGGGAATTAAACCCGCAACCTCTTGCATCTCAGCCGGTTACTCGCCCGCCGTGCCATAGTGGTTGTATATATCTGCTTAAATTGTTTATAAATGTCTAAACAAGACTCGCTCGTCACATCTTTGCTACTCACTCACTTGACCAACGGTCGACTCAGCTTGAGTTTTTGAGTTCTGAACGTTCATCTATACAAAAAACATCTTCATCTTACTTTACGCCATCCACGGGAGGAGAAGAAGGGGTCTATTTTAGGCCGGACACACCACGGCAGTTATGTGTACCTATCTAGTAAGCTACTGTAAACTAGTGGTTCGCCCCGAACTGAGACCTCGCGATAACACCTTTATCAGCCCGACTACTTAACTAAGTAATTTCCATATTTTCTATTATTATTTTTGAAAATTTTCCCCTCGAGGTCTACCAGTACAGTACAGGATCTACCAGTCACTACTCTAATTTCCTACACATCATCGAAATAACCTTTAAATAGGGCTAAGCAACGGGGCGTAGTTATACTACATACCTGTTAGTACCTATATCAAGTACCTGACGAATTAATTGATAACGTCCTTTTGATGAAATCCATAGAACTCCAACGTCATTCAAATTCTTAGAAATGGGAGGTCAACAATGGATGTTATATTGGTTTTTGTTTTATGGAGTACATGTTTCTAAATTCTTCAATTTCAGACTTTTCCCTGTAGTTGTGACACAAAAGCCACAAGCATACCAAATTTCAGCATTGTGGGATTGCTGGAAGTACCCTAGAATTTTGTGTTTTTACGTTTTTTATTTTCCCTAATATCTCGAAAACTACTAAGGCTAAATAATTATTAAAAACAGTTTTGAAATGTCCAACCAAAGCGCTTTCATTAGACACCCCACTTGATCTGACTGTCTCACTTTTACTTTTTTTACCCCCTCTTGGACCCCAATGTCTCAGCAACCCCCTGATCGATATAGCTCATAACCTTACCTACAAATTGTATCAATACTATCTACCCCCATACCAAATTTCATGAAGATCGGATTAACGGTTTGGAAGTTTTCATCGGACAAACATACATACATACACACATACATACAAACGCGGATTCTTCCAACTTGACTCAGAGAACTCGCTTCGCTCGTTCAATAAAAAAATAGTGTGTTTAATTATTATGGTTTTATTTGATACCTGCCTCGCGTATGTGCAAATTTTGTATTTTGAATATAGTACCTAGGGCCGGTTTCTCGTAACTGTTGGAAACCATCAACGATGAAATTAACTATTTAATCATCATCATAGTCAATTATTTTATCGACAAAAAATATTTACCTACGATGATGCTATGTTCCCTTCACTAGGAAAAACTTCAATTGCCTATGACAAATATTTAACGGTACGGAAAGGAAAACAGACTGTTCTATGACAATACATTTGTCTATCTCTAACATAGTGGCTTCTAGTATAGGTGTAAGAAGCAACACACTATAAACATCAGCAGCTATTTTAGTTGTACTTCCATTGGATTTCTTCTTCCATGGTCCCAAGTATATTTCTCTTGGAGCAAGGAACAAAATGGAGCGGCAGTAACCTTTATTTTGTATGAAAATTGCCTTAGAGAATTTATGTAGGGAGATGGCATGCTCAACTTCTAGTACTAAATTATTTCTGCCACTTTTTGCGGGAGGCGAGGTAAACACGTACAGCACACATTTACCTACTCACGCAAACTCATGCAGAAAGTTGAGGCGTCTCTATAAACGCACACGGATATAAAAGTTGTCACACAAACATAAAACAAGCACACAAATAAATAATTTCTGTCATTACACTATTGGTTAGTTGCACACTAGCGCAAAAACTAGTGATGGGGTGTAAAACACTGAATGAAATTAAGATTATTCATTGTCTATGGATGTATGTTTATTATGTGTGAATTATGGGTGAATTGATTCATATTGATCAAAAGTAATCGCGTAACAAACATACAAAAAAAACATAGTAAGTTAAAAATTGATTTTTAGGACTAAGAAGTCACTGGTAGGACGCGTACGTCCATTTGCACGCGAACGAAGTTTACTTCTATTTTGGCTATTAATTCTTCAAACTCCATGAAACTAAAAACAATGTATGCATGATCAGTACATTAATATCTAGACCCGTGATGCGTTGGTTTCTTATAAAATTATATGATTTCCAAATCACACGCATCAGGCATGTATGATCTGCAAATATTTGCTCCGGGTCTGGGTGTTATGGTACCAGGTACTCGTAGTTCCTACGATAGGTACGTAGTTGGATACGTAGGTACCTACGATACAGGGAATCCTAGTGTGGGATCAAGACTAAGTATGTGACTATACGAGTGTTAAAAAAAACAATATTTTGGCTCCTGTTCGGAATGGATGTAAGGTTGGGTCCCGTGGTATTAAGGAGCTCCTCCTCATTGACATGGCCATCAGACAGAAGGTCAAGACGAGCAAGGGAAACCTCTCGGCTGCTTGTATTGATTATAAGAAGGTCTATGATTCTTTTGAATTGTAAGCTGGGATTAAGACATTTTATATTCTATTTTTTAATGAAAATATAAGCTATTGGTTTTAAAATGGATCAATTTATTGTTAAGTAACGTATTTCCGTGGACCTGCTTTTTTCATACGAAACGAGATTCGAATATCCGTATACTTTTGCATACCTTCCTAATTTCATATTGTGATTGACGAAATAACCCTCAAACCGAAAAAAAACGGAAATACAAACCTCTAAAATAACCTCACAACCCCTTTAAACCCCAAAAACAGCTAATCAAGCTCGTTTAACCTATATTTTAGGCTGGTATTGAACGACGTAGGTATTGATATTTTCTTTGGAATCAGGTTTTTTTTACAGCTTTGAAATCGTTTTTGCGGCCTGAAAACTCCCTACCCTGTTAATTTCATACAAATCGTAGCAGCCTCTTTCGTTCATTCATTCGTTCGTTGTTTTCACATCACTTGTCCCCGTACCAAGAAATTACGTATCGTTATTTCTGTCGTAAGCTTGCAGTAAGAAAATGTATTTTACGGTGAAATTAATGGCTTAATTGTGTTGTCAATAACCTAAATATGATAAGAAACTCCATATTTTGTTAAATTTGATGTTTCTGACCGCCATTTACACGAAACCACAGCACAACCAACCATTTTTAGGAGCTCCGTATAGCGACAGGTATGAACGCAGAATGGCGAACGATCGTGGCTAAACTAGTTTTTATAAACTGACACGAACGACCGTTCATGTACTTCGGCAGAGGGGAAAGCGTATGCTTGCCATCTCCCTACTATAAATTCTCTAAGAAAATTGCCCACCATTAGCGTGCATTCAACCATTCATTCAATACTCTGTGATCTTTGATTGCCTTCATTCAAAGTTTTGTTTACTTTTTGTGTTTTCGTAAAGTTTCACTATTTTATTAGCAAATACCTATATTTTTTACTACACAAGTTGGATTTCATAATGCCTGAGTGTAATATTGTGCATTGTGGAACGAGGCAAAGTCAGTATCGGCCTGGACTGACTTTACACAAGTGCTTCAACAGTTTACATTGAAATTGTAGTTTTGCTTCATTATTTTGTTCTAAATGTATGTTTCGTTAGTGAGCTTTATAGTAAACATAAGGACATTAGTGCCATTGTTGTGTAAAATATCATTATTTCATAGTAATTATCTGTATTGCTTACAAGATTGTTTACAACTTAGAGAATTTATGTGGGGAGATGGCATGCTCAACTTCTAGTACTAAATTATTTCTGCCACTTTTTGCGGGAGGCGAGGTAAACACGTACAGCACACATTTACTTACTCACGCACACTCATGCAGAAAGTTGAGGTGTCTCTATAAACGCACACGGAAATAAAAGCTGTCACACAAACATAAAACAAGCACACAAATAAATAATTTCTGTAATTACACTATTGGTTAGTTGCACACTAGCGCAAAAACTAGTGATGGGATGTGAAAGATTGAATGAAATTAAGATTATTAATTGTCTATGGATCTAGTCTATGGGTGTATGTTTGAATGGGTGAATTGATTCATGTTGATCAAAAGTAATCGCGTAACAAACATATAAAAAAAACATAGGCAGTTAAAAATTGTTTTAGGATTTAAGAGCTACCGGTAGGACGCGTGCGTCCTTTTGCACGCGAACGAAGTTTGCTTCTATTTTGGCTATTATTTCTTCAAATTTTGTATTCATGATTTGTACACTAATATATATAGACCCGTGGTGCGTTGGTTTCTTATAAAATTATATGGTTTCCAAATCACACGCATCAGCCATGTATGATCTGCAACTATTTGTTCCGGGTCTGGGTGTTATGGTACCAGGTACTCGTAGTTCCTGATAGGTACCTACGATACAGGGAATCCTAGTGTAGGATCAAAACTACGTGTGTGACTGTTGAGTGTTAAAAAAAACAATATTTTGGCTCCTGCTCGGAATGTATGTAAGGTTGGGTCCCGTGGTATTAAGGAGCTCCTCCTCATTGACATGGCCATCAGACAGAAGGTCAGGAGGAGCAAGGGAAACCTCTCGGCTGCTTGTATTGATTATAAGAAAGTCTATGATTCTGTGCCACATACATGGATTTAACAATTATAAGCTGGGATTACATTTTATATTGTATTATTTAAATGAAAATAATTATTAGCTATTGGTTTTAAAATGGATCAATTTATTGTTAAGAAAATGTATTTTCGTGGATCTGCTTTTTTCATACGAAACGAGATTCGAATATCCGTGTACTTTTGCATACCTTCCTAATTTCATATTGTGATTGACGAAATAACCCTAAAACCGTAAAAAAATCGGAAATACAAACCTCTAAAATAACCTTACAACCACTTTAAACCCGAAAAACAGCTAATCAAGCCCATTTAACCTATATTTTAGGCTGGTATTGAACGAGGTAGGTATTGATATTTTCTTTCGAAACAGGTTTTTTTTACAGGTTTGATTTCGTTTTTCGGCCTGAAAACTCCCTATCCTGTTAATTTCATAAAAATCGTTGCAGCCTCTTTCGTTCATTCATTCGTTCGTTGTTTTCACATCACTTGTCCCCGCACCAAGAAATTTCGTATCGTTATTTCTGTCGTATGCTTGCAGTAAGAAAATATATTTTAAGGTGAAATTAATGGCCTAATTGTGTTGTCAATTACTTAAATGTGATAAGAAAATCCATATATTGTTAAATTTGATGTTTCCGACCGCCATTTACACGAAACCACAGCACAACCAACCATTTTTAGGAGCTCCGTATAGCGACAGGTATGAACGCAGAATGGCGAACGATCGTGGCTAAACTAGTTTTTATAAACTGACACGAACGACCGTTCATGTACTTCGGCAGAGGGGAAAGCGTATGCTTGCCATCTCCCTACTATAAATTCTCTAAGGTTTACAACTAGGGATCGGTCGGGCAAATAGCCGACCCAGTCCGACCCAAAAATCGAGCACGCCTTATTTATCATAACAACCGCCCTGTGATATTTCTGCCTTGTGAATGAACATTGAACAATAGACTTGTGATTCGTCCAAGCAATAGACAGAATGGAACTCCATTTTACGTAGTATTACATCCTCTTTGACTCGATTAACTATGAGTGGTGTCGCGCCGCTAGACATGGGTAATCTTGATTCAGTTGTCCGAAACGATTCACTGAGTCTAATTCACTAGACTGAATTAATTCACCCTAAGTATTCTCTATTCACCTTAACTATTCACTAATCGCTTGTGTTATAATTCAGAATTAAAGTAGGTATTTAGTCGCTGACTGACTCGCTGAATGAGATTTAATAATACTCCTTAGCGATTCTGAAATGTGGTCTGATTTAGGATTCCTTGGTATTTAATCGCCCGACATCACCCGAACGATTCCGAACTCTCGCAGTCGGCACTTCAGCACTCGGCGGACACTCGATGAATCAGTGAATCGTTAAGGTTTAGAAGGAATAGTTAAGCTAACGAGTCACCGTAGTGAAACGATTCTTTTTAATGCCTCTGATTCAGTTTACCCATGCCTACGCGCCGCCCATGAACATAAATTCGTATGATATTTTTCATCCCATCTATTCGAAAAGGACGACTTGGTTCGCCTTTAGTGCGCCGCAATTATCTTTGCGGCGCACTTTTTGAATTTGGAACATCTTAGTGTTCGAACACAAATATTGTTTGAATAAATACTGGCTGGTATAAAACCGCCCACAGTCGCGCCCCGCGCCGGCTGAATAAAATAAACAAATGAATGACGTGCGAACTACAACCGGCGTTTTCGTAAAATTTCACGGATTGTTAGAAATTCATGGTTTTGTTTTGAAATAAAATATGAGGCGCCTTTTATTTTCTCATAGTGGGTAATGAAAAGTAGAGCGTAACACTCGGGCGCAAAATATATTTTTGGCTCGGGCGACGTACTTTGAATCTCTCGCTACGTTCGGGATTCTACTCTAGAATCGCTCACTTCGCTTCGCTTCGCTTTCGCTTTTTCAAAAAAGCGCCCTCGCCGCGCCGTAAAAATATTATTTTGCTCCCTTATGATACAAGTTGAGTGCGCGCTTGCACACGATAGTTGAAACATCAACGTTGCATTTCTGGGATTGATCCTTATCTAAGGATCGAATCGATGCCAACAGATGCCAACCAATGCCAACTCGCCAGTGTTATGCCCACACCCCACAGAGTACTTTTACATAATATTATAGGGGTTATGCCCTCCGTGCCCTCGCAACCACGGCTTCTCACGACTCTCAAGTCGTGAGAAGTGGTTGCTTATTGTGGTACAGACAGCTGACAGACTAAAGTACTTATAAATCTGTGGACTAAAGAGAGTTGCGTTAGCAATTAGCATCCTACTAGTTTGTGAGAGTTGGTTACGTAGTACTCTCCTTAGTCTGTGGAGTTGGTTTCATGAGCGGACGTGTATTTGTTTGTTTTATTTAACCAATTTATTATGCCGCGACCTATCAGTACCGTTTGGGAACATTTTTTGGTGTTGTGTGAAACTGACGGTAAAAAACATGTTACTTGTAGTTATTGTACTGTGCCATATAAGCACGCAATGGCCAATAAGTTAAAACAACACTTATTAAATTGTATGAAATGCCCAAACGACGTGAAAAACTTATACAAACAAAACAACGTTCCGACAATACTACACACATCTCCAGAAACCACTGTATCTCCTCCTACGTCCACATCGTCTACCATGGCACCGTCATCGTCGACCATCGCACCATCGTCGTCAGCCATGGAACTGTCGGCAGTGACACCACTGCCGTCGGCTTCCATTTTTAATTCTGATGCTTCTCATAACACAACATTCACGATCACGATGGAACCAGTAAGTGACAATGATATAAACACTGCACTAGCGAAGGCTATACATACATGCATTTGGACAGCCAATGTCTCTGCAAGTCAGAACACTGGAAACTATTATTCTATCTTTTTGACCCATCTTATACAGTTCCTTCAAGATACGTTTTCACACTTCTCAACCTAGAATGCAAAAGAGTAAAACATGCAATTGGTGTCAAGTTGAACCAAATCGTTGGCTCTTGGCTTCTTCTCTTTTAAATCATAGAATTGGGCCTCTGGTCACCTGCAGTTACCTAGTAACAATTTTTTTTATCTAACATTAAATTTATCAAACAGCTATGCTATATACTATGGAAATTTTTCAGGATCCTCTGCCAACAGAAATCAAACAAGAATCAATGTTAGAAACAGCCTTGCTTAGTAATGGTCACTGCAAAGTGATTGGAACCGACAGATTGTGTAAGTTCTTGCTAGACTAGAATATCTGAAATAATTTTAGTTGAATGACTGACCTCTCTGAATTTATAAGTACTGCCTTAAATTTTGGGATACCACTGAAGAACATAATTAAATGGAAGAAATAATTTTACTAGATAAAATTGTTGGTAACAGTGTTTTTGAATTTTTAGGTTCTGAAAGTGATGAAAGTGCACAGTCATCTGATGAAGAGTGTGTGGATGCTGGCCAGGGTTCAGAACCTCTTCTTAATAGTAAGTAACTTACATTGACTTCTATAAAATGTTAACTGAGAAATGGTCCCAATTTGTGTAAAATTGTCTTCAAGGATTAACAAACCTGTTTTTTTTTTATCACAGGTATATACCCAAAATGGCTAATGGACATAGAACAAAAGCGCGCCAATGCAGATTTAAGACGAGCAAAAGCAGAGGAGCAGCGAGCAGAAGTTGCCATCAAAACTGCAGAAGCCATGCTAATACAAACAGAAGCTTTGAGAAAAATGTCGGAAGCGGCAGAGAGACAAGCAGACGCCATACTGAGGATAGCAATGGTCATGGAGAATAGGAATAGGCCTGATGACCTGATTAATAATATGCAGTCGAGACGTCTGCCCGGATACCAGTGAACTGTTTCCACAAAACATTTATAAAAATAGTACCTAAAACTCAACTAGCACACTTGACTGTTCGAGTTACTTTTTTGTAAATACAGAGAATCTAAGAAGATGACCATGT
Organism: Epirrita christyi; assembly: GCA_951392215.1. NCBI lineage: Eukaryota > Metazoa > Arthropoda > Insecta > Lepidoptera > Geometridae > Epirrita > Epirrita christyi. The sequence continues at coordinate 1,092,320 of OX595837.1, forward strand.
TAGATGTGGTGTGGGCAGAATCATCAGTTGTCTTAGTAAAAGAGTGGTAAGAATTTGTTAGTAGAATCATGCGATTAAAAAAACCTTTGTAAATATAGTTAGTAAAGTGCAATATAGGTAGGTTATAATTATTTATAATAATGATACAAAAAATAAGGAAATATTTTAATTATTTAGAAGTAACTTAAGTTTTTGTCTCTAGTATTTTTACAACACCAGCATCTCAAAATCATCCCGCTGAAACAAAAAAATTATATAAGAATTTTATTTAAAAACATGGTAGGCCTTTCCTGGGCGTTGTTGAAATAGTATTTATTATGAAATAGTATTGTACAAATAGTCTTCGGTGAAATTAAGTAACACATTTTATACATATATTTTCTTCAAATTGTTGTTTTCCCTTTCCCATGGTATTCAAATTCGTTTATTCCCTATTATTATTATACCCTGTAAATGACCCATATCTCTTAAACTATGCATTTTAAAATTTGGTAGAGAGAAAAACCCAATTGAGTCTCAGCTCAGCCAAAGAAAATTATTACCTGCTCGCTTCGTTAGGGGTTGTTTCTTGATAAAAAGTATCCTTTAGTTTGTGATAAAAAAAGATGTATGTGGTTTTTGATGAAGAATACATCTGTGGTGGTCTTTTGCTAAAGTAAAGAGTATCAAAAATTTCCTGTCTGAGATTTCTGTAGGATCGCAAAAAAATTTACATCGAATGGAACGAACCCCTGCTTCAGTCATTATTCTGAGAAAAAACGGTTGATTGATAAGCTATTTTAATACTAATACATATTCAGTTTTTTAGTCCAGGCCGATACTGGCTTTGCCTCGTACCACAATGCACAAGATTACACTTAGGCATTGTGAAATCCAACTTATGTAGTCTGAATGAGCAGATCAAGAAAAAAAAAATAGGTATTTGATAATAAAATGTGAAACTTTACGAAAACCAAAAATGGAAACCACAGATTTATAAGTATAGTACATGTAAACAAAACTTTGAACGAAGGCAATCAAAGGTCACAGAGGAGTATTGAATGAATGGCACGCTATCGGTAAAGGCAAATTTCCATACAAAACAAATGGTTTCTTCCGCTCCATTATGTTCCTTGCTCTAAGATTCGGAGTAAGCCAGAGCCACAGATGCAATAAAATAGGAAGGGAAATGATTATTTATTTAGATTTTTGGAAATTGATGGCATTTTCCTTAGATCAATTCAAAATATTTCAGTTTAGTTTTATGTAGATACTTCACCAGGAAAAACTAGGCAAGTAACCTACCTTCCTTTCGCTCACGCACGTACACTACACGTAAATAATCCACTACTATACTTATAAATCTGTGATAATCCATTTCGAAACCCTACCTCATTGCTATTTATTTACGTAAAAAGTAAGTAGCAAAGCCCTAACGCCTATCTGTGTTACAGAATCATAGAAAACATTGTTATCTGTAATAATGTCAGCAAACAAGAAGAGATTGCGACATTTAGCATTGGAGCAACTCGAACTAATGCTTGACTTCATGGAGCAGCACCCGGATTTCGCTAAGGCCACCCTCAGGACACTGGAGGCGCGGCACCAATCTAAGCAACTCTGGAGCGAGCTGGCTAAGATTTTGAACAACCACAGAGGTGCTAAGAAGACTCCCAATGGATGGAGTAAGGTTGATAAAAAAATATTGAAAATGGGTATATATGGTGCCGTGGTGTGCCAGCCTAAGAATAGACCCCTCCTTCTCCTCCCTTAGGTGGCAAATCCCCCCATTGTATTCAATGGGGGAGGCTTCGTCCAGCAGTGGACGTGAATAGGCTGACAAAGAAGAAGAAAGTGTATATTTGAGCTGCAAGCAAAGCATTTATCTGTAGAAAATCCACTTACTAAACATTTTAGCAAGCCTTATAAAGAAATCGTGCACTCTCGAATCTATGCTTGTTTGACTTACCAAAAACTGCAACCTGCAAATGTAAGTCTGATGGAATACAAGGTAAATATAGTTTGTTGTTTATTGTTTTTCAGTGCTGGAGTGACTTTAAAAATAAATTGAAAAACAAACTGGTTGAGAGCAAGAGAAAACAACCAGAGTCTGCCAAGAAAGATGTGAAATCATTCACAAAATTAGAAAAACAAGCATTGTCCATCCTTGGACCTCTGTTCGAGAAGAAACGTGCAAAGCATAATGGATTTGAGAGAGCTCCCTGCGTAAGTTTAACATTTCTACAAAATTATTAATACAAAAATAATAAATATATTCATTAATCATTATTAGGAAAACTAGAGAAAACATTAATATTCATAATAATATATTTATTTATTCAAATAACTTAGATCCATAAATGTCAAAATTACAGTACAATATTACCTGTTTTGAAAAATATGACACACTACGAGGCCCAATTCTCTTATTTAAAAAACATTCCAGTTTAAATATAATTTTGTGTCAGTCGCACTGTCACATAGTAACTGTTACTTAATCTACAAGATTAAGTAGCAAAGATTTAGTAAAAGTTAGGTACTACATGACAGTGCGGCTGAAACAAAATTATATTGTAACTGGAATGTTTTTTAAATAAGAGAATTGGGCCTCTGGTCACCTGCAATGACCTAGCAACAATTTTGTTTCATCTAACATTAAATTTATCAAACAGCTTTTATACTATGGTAATTTTTCAGGATCCTCTGCCAACAGAAATCAAACAAGAATCACTGTTAGAAACAGCCTTACTCAGTAATGGTCACTGCAAAGTGATTGGAACCGACAGATTGTGTAAGTTCTTGCTAGACTAGAATATCTGAAATAATTTTAGTTTAATGACTGACCTCTCTGAATTTATGAGTACTGCCTTAAATTTCGGGATACCACTGAATAACACATTTAAATGGAAGAAATAATTTTACTAGACGAAATTGTAGGTAACAGTGTTTTTGAATTTTTAGGTTCTGAAAGTGATGAAAGTGCACAATCATCTGATGAAGAGTGTGTGGATGCTGACCAGGGTTCAGAACCTCTTCCAAATAGTGAGTAACTTACATTGACTTCTATAAAGGTGTGTAAAACTGTCTTCAAGGATTAACAAACCAGATTTTCCTGAATTAAATGTTTTTTTTTTATCACAGGTATATACCCAAAATGGCTAATGGACATAGAACAAAAGCGCGCCAACGCAGATTTAAGACGAGCAAAGGCAGAGGAGCAGCGAGCAGAAGTTGCCATCAAAACTGCAGAAGCCATGCTAATACAAGCAGAAGCTTTGAGAAAAATGTCGGAAGCGGCAGAGAGACAGGCAGATGCCATACTGAGGATAGCAATGGTCATGGAGAATAGGAATAGACCCGATGACCTGATTAATAACATGCAGTCGAGACGTCTGCCTGGGTACCAGTGAACTGCTTCCATAAAACGTTTATAAAAATAGTACCTAAAACTATTCAACTTAAGCACACTTGACTGCATCAGTGACTTTTTTGTAAATACGGAGAATCTAAGAGGATGACCATGTTAGATGTGGTGTGGGAAGATTGATCAGTAACTGATCATCAGTTGGCTTAGTAAAAGAGTGGTAAGAATTCGTTAGTAGAATCATGCAAATAAAAAAACCTTTGTAAATATAGTTTGTGAAGTGCAATATAGGTAGGTTATAATTATTTATTTAAATAATGATAGAAAAAATAATTAAATATTTTAATTGTTTAGAAGTAACATAAATTTTTGTTTTAACAATTACCCAGTATTTTTACCACACTACAGCATATCAAAATCATCCCGCTGAAACAAAAAAATGAAGTAAGAATTTTATTTAAAAACATGAAAGGCCTTTTCTTGGCTGACAAGATAGGGTAAATGCTAATAAAAAATACCAGTCAAGTGAGAGTGCGTGAAGTGAGTTCCATACAAGTAGTCTACCACTAGCAAGACCAATTATTTTGTACTTATTAGTCCTCGGTGAAATTAAGCAACACGTTTTATACATATTTTTTTCTTCAAATATTTGTGTTCCCTTTCTTGTAGACTTCAAATTCGTTTAGGTTTTCCTGTAAACTATAAGTGAGACCCATATCTTTTAAACTATGCATTTTAAAATTATAAGAAAGTGTAACTCTCATAGCAAACCCTTTTAATTGATATATCACATGACAAAAGTTTTGTTTTGGCTAGCAAAATTAACGCAATAACTCTGTGATTGGGTTACCCGCACCATATTTCAACTTTTTTTCCTCTAGGAGATTCAGAGAAAAAAGGCTGTGACAAACAGACACGATAGTGACATGTCTTAGTTAGATGATACGAGTCTATAATGGTTCCGTTGGTAACTTTAGAGAAATAAATTAAAAAAAAACATGAAACTTGAACAAATAGTAAAAATTTATCAATAGAGCAATTATCTGAGATACTCACCATGTCATTATATTCAAGCACATGTTTCCTTATAGCTGATCCATCAACCCACGTCACAAAGTCCTCCAGTGATCTAGTGACTAGGAATGCGGGATCCTTCACTACCTCGGGGCCCACCCTTACATGCCCCTGTTCTATAAACTTTGTGGCTTCTTTCATGCTTTCAGACATTCGATCTGAAATTACAAAAAAAAACATATTTGGCATTATAATAAAATAAAAAATAAAAGGGCATTTATTCACTGACACTAACACTTATCTTAGTTAGAAAGGTACAAGTATAATATTTAAGATAAAGGTATCTAGACAAGGCAGTGTAAGAGAAAAGGATGAGGGCTCAGCCACGCTGTTTTTCAGGCTCACCTTAGAATGCTGCTGTTGTCACAGCAGCCATGATACTTGATGATAATATACTGTTTGAATAAGTTACTTCTGATATTATGTTTAATATTAAAGTTTGTACTAAAATCACGTCATATTGACTGGCTTAACCAAAATCTATGGAATTTGATTGTTTATAACATATTGACAAAGTTAATAGTTTGCTAAAATACTCACTTCTAACCATAACAGAGGGCAGTCTTCTTCTGCAAAATGAACTAGCGCTCACGTTGATGGCCAAAGCCAGATCCCAGCGCGTCGGTATCAGCCCCATCTGATACAATTTCTCAAGCAACTGAGCACTGCTCTCAGTCCTGAATTCTGAACTCGCATCCATGTCTTTGATCTTATTTGCGAGCTCTCTTACTTCCCTGGATAGTTTGTTATACCTGGCAGACGACAGATAGAAGTAGTAACACCAAAATTAGACAAAAGCAGTTTAAGCAAAGTGAAAGAAGTGATACTAACTTCGTGTAATCTTCGCGCTTCTGAATGTGGTATTTTTTCATAGCTTTCACCTCATTCAAGTTATTGTCCAGCTTCCATGATATAAAGTCTACCTTTTTCAGTAATTTCTGCTCATGAAACTTCAGTTTTCGCACCATTTTAATTAGTTAAAATAAAATTGCAATTTTGTAAACAAACTAAACTAACATTTACACCACACGTGCGTGCGGCTGTCAGTGTCAGGCGTTCCTTCCGCTCCTATCAATCAATGGCATCACATCTTTTTATTTATTCCTCCAAGATAGTGTTGGGTAACTCGTCTATTTTAAACGAGGATGAGGGAAGACCTCATTTTGCATTGTGAGTTACTCGTGAGGACCCCTCATTTGAGGTGAGGTGTTGTGACAGAGTACCGTCTAGCGTAGCGAGTGAGGCGTGACCGCGAGCGTCCGGGGTGGCGCGTTACCGTTTCGTTGGATTTGGATGAGGGAGGGAGTAAATTGAGTTGTGTGAGCGCCGCCCAAAGTACTCGTCGCCCCGCACCATCCGATCCGAGCGTGCTAAAACTTGAATGAAGCTTTTATTTACAACTCTCACGCGCACGGTTTTGCAACTTCGGGAAGTTTACTCGCTCTCTCTAATTTTTACGTAGTCTTACTCTGGCCAGTGCATATTTTTTTATTTAACTACTACTAAAGTGTGTAAGGAAGTACCTACCCCTAAGTCATTGAGGGGCTACCTATTAACTAAGCATCGACACGACAAGAAGAAGAAGTACCTACTTAGGAAGTAAGTAGGTGCCTAGTCTTCGTAAATTAGGTAGGTACTATTTGATAACCATTAATATGTGCTATTTATCCAAGTTACACTGGATAAAATGCCACCAAAATTACATTAACATAAAATGGAAAACAACAAAACATTAAAATGGAATTAAATAAATATAAAGACGTTTCTTTCAAAAATGGTAGATTGAAAAATCCCATAATACGTTTACTTATTCCTCCATGTTACGTTCACCCACTCATCACATCAAATCAAGCATCAGTCAATTCATAAGTTGACTCGTTTATCAGTTTTGCATAGTTTGCATCAGTCACTCAATCAGTCGGACGGACTCTAGCACAGAAAAGTGAGGAGTTAAATTGAGGTGGTTCAAAGTTGAAAAACGAGTAACTCTTTCATTTTAAATTTTGAGGGCCTCAAACGAGGTAACTCACGAGTGAGGGACTCATCACTACTCCAAGATCACATAGAATGGTCATCTCATCTCACATTCTTTCTTGAGCTGCAGGTAAGGGCCTCAACTGGGGCTTTTTACCCTTTAGTAAATAGCTCTTCTTCGCTGAAAATAATAGTCCAGTCAGTGAGGGGGTTTGACCCTGACAATAATTCCTCTGTCGCTGAAACTTTGCAGTGTGATAAAGTAAAGTTCATAAATTACGGTTGACAAGTCATCCATGATTTTTTTTATTTTTAAATGTTGTATTTCTACCTAAACATGAAAATCACTAATAACTTTTGGTGGAAAATTGCTCTGTCCAAAATTCCTTCGGTATATGTTAGTATACATTAATAAGTATACATATGTAACGGTATCCAGGAATATTTCGATTTCAGTGAGACAGAAATTTAAGAATATCTGTATTTTTATCACAACTTTTTCAGGAAAATTGCTCCGTCAGTTTTAATTTTTTTGTACTTGTAAGGTTGTTTAAACTAATCGCCTTGCAGAGTTATCCAAAAGATTTGCCTTTTTGTTCATAGTTTTATGGATTTTTGGAAATAACTTACGGCGGAAAATTGCTCCGTCCATTTTTATTAATTTGTTAGTTACAGTATACTTTATTATAATAGAATTTTAAGTTATCCAATAAAATTTCGCCAAAACACATAAACACATAAACTTTTAAATATCAACATTTCATACTTAGTAAATTTTCGTACCGCGCGGGGTTCTGTGGGCTCAGTACGAACAATTAATGTTACCGAGACGCAATCGAGACGATCTCAAACGTCAAATATTGGCCAGTGACACAGGAGTGACTTGAAATTTTCAATATTTGTGAGTAGATATTTGAAGTTTACTATCGTGTCTTCGTAACTTTAGATGTTCGTGTTTGGGCCTCTGATAATACAGCGGGGCACCGCACCACGCATGCGCTCCGCGCAAGGGCTGCCAGATATACCGCTTTTCCTTTTTTGACACAGCTTTTTTGCTTAGGGATCCGCATTCCGTTTTTGGTTATCGAGGTTCTGTTTTTTTTGGATGATACTATGAGCAACTTTTTTATCACTTTTACACCGAAAAAAAACGCCTAAAAGTAGCTGTCCTTAAACTTATCTCCAAAATAACGTAAAAAAGATGTGGAAAAAATAAGAATATTGAGAACACGATGAAGAATTAAACGAAAGTTATTGCGAGTGACCGTTAAAACAATCAAAACTATTACGCTATTGAAAATTCTCCCAGGGACACTCAACTCGTTTTTGAATAAAAAATTTAAATAAATTACTTACTGAAAATATATCAAAATCATGGAAAACTACCACATTCAAAACCGTCAGTCAGCACACCTACTCGAGTACTTACGACTCGCACTTGGCAAGCTTATTTTGTATGTAAAGTCGTACTTTTTTTAAATCTCGTTAGAAATCAATTGAAACATACTGGCCACCTAGAAGTCGTCATAAAAACAGCCAACGCATCGAAGAAGAAATGATCCACGTTACAAAATTTGACAGTTTAGGTAAGACCACAAAATATAGAAATAGACAGAAGGTCCGCTCCCATCGTCCTTGAAAATAATTACCTAAACTTGCCTGACTCACTAAGGTTCCTACTGTATTCATTCAGAATTTTGAAAAGGAGTAGATTATTAGGAGTTGGAACAAGTTACAAACAATCTCGTTTGGAAAGGTGAAGAACGTTTGCATTTGGTTGTATTTAAACAACCAAATACACTGCAAGCGTAATAATACCGCTACTCATTTTGTTAACAAGTGACAAATGCCTGCACTCGCTATTATAGTCGCGACTGAGCTCTGCTCGAGATTGCGTGAGAATACATGTAAACGTAAAGTCAATGTGTGCTTACCAGAAATGGCGCTATGTTCTGAGTGGACCCTCTGTAGCTGTTTGTTCACGACGACTCTGTCTCTCATTTTTTTTCGTCTGAGAAACTTTACGATTTTGCTTTGGCTTTCAACTTCTATGTGATGTCATATGCTGTAACGCGTAGGAGTTAGGTTCAATTTGGCTCTAACTTTTTTCATACAAATATTAAACTTACAAGCACTTAGAAGCCGAAAGAAACATTATTTATTATTATTTCGTTCTTGAGATATCGTGATGAGTCAGCAAGTAGGTGAGTGATATTTGCCTTATATATATATTGATTCTCATTGATCAAAACTATTGTCTCAAGATGTAGTAAAAGTAGCTCCCGGCGGCTGTGCGCGTAATGTTGATAGTCTAAAATGCGTATGCTACGCCGAAATTGTATTGGATACTTTAAAATGCTGTTGTATTTAAGTGTACTTTAACTAATAAATTAATAAAAAAGGACGGAGCAATTTTCCGCCGAAAGTTATTTCCAAAAAACCATAAAGCTATGAACGAAACGGCAAATCTTTTAGATAACTCTGCAAGGCGATTCGTTTAAACAACCTTACGCGTACAAAAAAATAAAAACTGACTGAGCAATTTTCCTGAAAAAGTTGTGATAAAAAAACAGATATTCTTTAATTTCTGCCTCACCGAAATCGAAATATTCCTGGATACCATTACATATCTATACTTATTAATGTATACTAACATACACCGAAGAAATTTCAGACTGAGCAATTTTTCACCGAATGTTATAAGTGATTTCCATGTTAAGGTAGGAATACCTAATTTAAAAATAAAAAAAATCCTAGATAACCTGTCAACCGTAATCTATAAACCTCACTTTATCACACAGCAAAGTTTCAGCGACAGAGGAATTATTGTTAGGGTGTGCATACAAAGAATTGCCTCGTTCATCGGACTATAAGACCGATAAGGAGACCTGAGGAACGAGACGAGGGCTTTTCAACTCCGATTAAAACAAAAATAGTTCAAATTGGTTCGATAGATGGCGCTGACTCAAATCTAGCTGTCTAGCTCTAGATTGTCAAATGTATTATCTGTAGTGTACGCATACAAAGCAAGAAGCTTGTACTAAGCTATTATAACATCCGATTTGTTGGGCACAGATAGCAACTGTGCCCACCAAAAAAAAGCTAAATTATGATAAGGACAAAAATAAGTGATTTTGTCTTTATTATATATATGCTTCAGGTTTTTTCTATACACTCAGCCTGCTCTAATAGTATTATTATTTGGATGTCAAGTCCATCTTTCTCACAGATTTAAAAGTATAGTACTAAAGTATCTTTCTTCTTTGTCAGAGGATACTACGTATCTGTCTAAAGTGGAATAAGAATAAGTTGCCTGCCTGGCCTACCACTACTAACACAAAAAAAGAAGAATTTACTTGTTTGTTTGATTTGAGAAATTGTTATTGTATGAAGTTGTTGCCGAAAACTAGAATTCAAAATATTTTGTTCAGAAATTCGTAAGAATCATGTCGTACTGTAGCAAAGTTGATTTCATGCACTACCTGGCGTCGGCGGTCAATTTAGATGAGCTAAACAGAATGACTGAGGACTTGGATGAGGAACTCCAAGATTCTCAGCAGGTGATGAATCAAATCAAAGGCATGATTGATGCTCTGCCCAAAAATGTCCAAGACTTGAAGCCAGGTCCAAACTGCAGTGGCTTCCGGCACGAAGATCTATCGAATTTCTTGAATGATAGTACGCCTAAACTTTTGATGCCTGATATGGTTGAAAATACTTGTGATGTGGATGTAGATGTCATTATAGCAACAATGAAGAGCTACACTGAGGACATCAAAAAGAATCTTGTATTTTCAGAAACAAAAACAAAAGTGGGCGTGAATAAAGTACTTGAAGATTTAGAGCAATATGCTTCCGGTTTGGATGTACTTTGTCAACGCCTTAGTAACTTGAAGCTTAATAAAAAAGATGAAAGAAGCTGCAATCACGAACTTGAAGCCAAACTGTCATTGCTGTGTGATGATGTGAATATGTTTACACAGGTAACTCATCCATCATATTGTGTGCAAGCCAATAAAAGAAGAATATTCTTTGTAACAACTGATTTATTGACATTGTCATCTTTTTCAGTTGGTGCAAGCCAAAACTACCCTCAGTGAGGCCAACAAGATTTGGACACCATCACAGCATCAGAATGATGCACTCAACTATGATCAGATTGTCAACAAACTGCTGTCTGGCATCAATGAGGTCTCATGCTTACTTCACTGTAAAAACTAATTCCCTTTGTATAGAGTTATTCAAAGGAAATAAGTCACTCAGGGGTATCCATGAGAACTGCAATGGGAAGATTGATGATTTTATAAAGCTCCTGTTATAATTATGGACTGGATTTGTGAAACATGACTTTGTATTTAATTGTCATTCCCACAATATTTTTATTTATGGAGATCTGCAATAATGAACTGATTGATTTACTTAAAATTATGGTTGTGGCAAGGTCACTGAATTGGTTGTATAAGAGAAGGTTGTTGACCCAGTGTTATTTCCAGTAAAGGTCTTATAGCTGTAAGTGTAATCAATTTATAGATCATGTATTTTGCATTAAATATTTAAAAAATTAAAATAAATATTTGAAAAGTTGGTTGAAATTTAAAGTTAGTCCCTAGAGTCCTAGGTCAGATTCTGTTCAAAATAATGTCCATTTCACTCAGTTTCATTGTAATTTTGACTAAAATGTTTAGCGTATCTCTGTCAAGTCAATCATTCAAAATCATTGCAAAAAATAAGTTTATTCAGTTTAAATACGGCATATTCCCAAAACATTGAAACCCATTGTTTAAAGAAATATAAAACTACGTCCTACAGTCGACCTAAACTACATAGTATCAGAGGCAGGTAAAACAAAAAAAAAAGTGTATGGTTCTTCCGATATAGCTAGGCTGGCTCTGAAGTTAGCTATAAAACATGGACTTAACAAACCTAAGTCGACCACATTGTGTTTACATGTCAAAGTCAGTCTATTTATGAACTTAGAAACATTTCATGAAATATTGCTGCCTCATTTAATTTTCTTGTAATTAGGTACTTTTTTTAATTATATATCTCATAAAATTTATTACTATTGTTCAAGTTTTGCCCTCTTAGTTTCCATGTCATGATCACTAGCACTCCCTTCATCATCATCTACATTCATCTTATCCTCTTTAGAAGGTTTCTCATCTGCTTCAAGCACTTTAAATTGAACGCCATACATTGTAGCTCCGTGCAATGTCGTCATGGCTTCCTTAGCTGCTCTTGCTGATGCATACTTTGCAAACCCAAATGTTTTGTTAGGAAATACTGACACATCTATGAGATCCCCAAAACGACAGAATATGTTCTGTAAAACATGCTGCGGAGGAGGTACAGGTTTCAACACTAAGAAACATCTTTGTGCCAGTCTGCTGCTTTTACTAGCTAAAGGCTTGACCAAGGGTACCTTGACACCACATATATATTCAAAACCATTGTAACTCTCAGGGTGTTTGTCTTTAGATGAAGCCGCTTTTATCAAATTGGATGCTTGCTCTATAGCTTCGGCTAGCTGCACCATATCAGGGGAAGAATCTTTTGCATTCTTAAAGGTATTTACAATTTCTGTCAAATTGTTAGCAGCTTGACTGATAGGATTATCCACAGGTTTTACAGTGATCATTTCTCCAGAGGGGAACTCATAGTAATTCAATGCTTCTATGGCATGTGCTGCTGCTACTTCTGTATCATACTTTATTACGGCTTTACATTCATTGAATTCACTTAGACACCTAAAATTTGACATTCCAGGTATAATATTAAAAAGTTGTTCAATGCACCTTTGCGGTACACAGGGGCTACAGGTAACATTTATTGTATCAAAGCTCTGAGGCTTTGTGGTGATCATGCTGGTTATATTATCTCGCTTAGCAAAATCATGTTTTGGATAACTTCTATAATCAAAGCTGTCATCTCTCCAAGAATTCATTGCATTAAGGTGGTTATTTTGGTAGTTCTCAAATTCATCACTGATCCGAGGCCGTTTTAATTCCTCTTTTGGGGTTGCAAATATGGGTCTATATTTACTGTCACACTGTTCAAAGGCTTTTGCAGCGTCAAGAAAAGTGTTGTAGTTTACATAAGCAAAGCCCCTACACTGGTCCGTACTAGTCTTGTCTTTCTGCAAATGAACGCTGACCACCTCACCAAATTTAGAGAAGTGCTGTGTTATCTCATTTTCAGTAATACTTCTTTGAACTTTAATGAACAGCCTCTTAAATTTCTCTTCATTTGTATAGGGGCCTTCGCTTTTGTTAGAGGAGACCATGACTTTTAGTGGTTTGCTGTCTTTTTCGATGGATTTCATGTGGAGCTCCTGGATTGCAGCAGCCGCTGATGATGTCTTGTTATATTTAACGAATGCAATTCCCTTAGATAACCTGGTGTTACGGTCTTTGGGTAGGTACATATCTTCTACTTGTCCATATTTTTCAAATAATGGTAATAGATCTTCTTTTGTGTGCTGTTTACTGCACACGATGAAAAGTCTAGAATACGGAGGCTTATCATTGTCGTTACGGTCATCGTTAGTGTTACGCATCATCATGTCTCAAGATTTGTACATCGATCGAGTCCAGAGTCGGATCAATAGTCAAGAGTCTGCTGAAGTAAATTGTCTTTGTCGATTTTTGTACAGTAGGTACCTATAGTCGTCTGTTTTCAAAAACGGGCTCAATCAAATATTCCCTGAATTAACCTGCAAGGTTCACAGATCGCTGACGATTTAACGAACCCAGTCGATTTCACAAGCAAAGCAAAGCAAAACTAATGATGTATGCACTGGATATAATGCTAATTATTTATACCAAAATATTTTTTCTATTTCTTTTCTACTAAAAAATTGACGTTTACGCTCTTTGATTGATTGATTGATCCCCAGTGTTGCCAGCAGTCAAACGCGAAATAAATTCTATTCTAGTCTACATCTGTTTGTCTGTGATTCTTGTGTTGCCGGCAGTCAAGGATTTTTTTTTTGAAACGCGAAATAAATTCTAGTCTACATCTGTTTGTCTGTGATTCTTGTGTTGCCGGCAGTCAAGGATGGCATCTGACGATTTTCTCTTTTTTGCCAATGTCAAGTAGCATAGATAAATTACAAAGGCAGTCGTCGAGGGACTTTTCTGCTCTTTCGAAGGGAGACGTCGTCCTTTTTTATTTTATTTCAATTTCTAGTGTTTTTTTGAGTTATATCGTGTAATTTTGGTGGCATTTTAACCGGTGTAGCTTATAAAGAGCACATAGTAGTGAATTTATATAAAATAAGTGTATTGCGTGTCTTTTCGAAGGGGTGGAAATTGTCCAAGAACATTCTAGTAAACTGCCATCAATTTACTAGAACATGACTTGACAGAAGACTTTGACGACTGGACATTGTTTGATTATATCAATAACTTGACATTGGCAAAATTGAGTACATACTCAGATGCCATATAAAAAAAAAAAAAAAAAAGAAAAAAAAAAGGCAGTCGTCATGTCATGCAAGGAACTTATAGGTTGGATATTAAAGATGCGCAAAATGAATCACTGAAAAGAAAAGAGAGATACATATCTTTTGAACACCAAGATACGTATCTATCTTCTGTATCTCTAGTTCATTTCGTTCACTACTATCTGAATCTAGTTCGCGAACGAAAAGCTAAGGGAATCTATCCTTATCTTTCTTAGATCTAGTTCATTTTGTTTTTGTTCAGTTTCTGATTGAATCTAGTTCGCGAGAATTATGAAATTGAATATTCGAAAAATGTTTTTACTTCTAGATAAAATGTTACGCTACTTTATTTTATACCTACATTTATAAATAATTTGGACGGAATGTCTACTAAGTATTTTATTTAGTGGTCTCACATATTTTCTTTAGAGAAAAATAAATAAATAAATAAAAAAAAGTAATAGTAGGTAGTACTTAGGTACCGACATTAATATAGACTATTTTGATAGATTTTGTAAATTAGGTATAATTTAGAGTTATAATAAATAAACAGTAGCAAGCTGAGATGCGAGAGGTTGTGAGTTCGAATTCCCGCTGTGGCATAAATGTTTTAGGTCTGAAGATTTACAAGAAACCTGGGTAGATATACCCAGTTTAGAATTAACCAATACCAGAGAGTACTTAATATAATTTTGAAATAAGTAGTTACACTCAAATAGACACTTGTAAAATGGTACATAAAAAAATGTTTTTTTTTCCAAAGCAAATTAAGCTTTATTTTGTTGCTCGCGAGTCATCTTTTTCCGTTGATTCACGTACCGTCAACGCACTGGGAACAAACCCGCCACAGACAAGCTAAGAGTATTTATTGGCAGCCGAAGTGTCGACTGAGCAACAGCGACATCAGCCGAGCGACGCCGAAAAGCCCAATCGTACAGTTCGATTCGTTCGTTGATTCGAATGCTCACGTGATCTAGCCATCTTGTCAGTCATTCGCGCGCTCCCAAAGATTCACTCATCACTTACTGATACACTGATACACTTCAGGCGGAGGTGAACGACTGATAGACAGATGCATAGCAAGAGATGTAGTTCACTGAACTAGTTCGTTCGCGAACTACTCATCTTTATTGGATATAGCGATGGGTAACTCAGTCAAATTTCTTGAGCTGCAGTTCAGCTCGCAGCTCAAGGGTTTGAGCGGGAGCTGAGCTGCAGCTCAACAGCTCAAATTAGCTCAATTACTCCAATGCAGGTCCAACGGTTCCAACTACCTGCGCGAGCCGCGTGCGGCTCATACGAGCTTTTGCAGCTCCGGCTTCGGGCCCGCTCAAAGTTCTAACTAACAGAACAGCTCGCTACGTCTGCTTTAACTATCATGTGTTTAATTTTTTGGGCCACTCTTCGTTCGATATACCTAGTTAGTTTGCTTTTCATCCCATTGTAATGTGGTTATGTTGATGATTTAAGTAGTATATAGGTATTTTTTTTAATGACTTTTACTTTTCTCGTAGACCCAAAGTACTTAAACGTGTATTGTACTTATTACACCTGTTACCCACACTTATTTATTTATCATGGGCCCTACCTACCTACTTAGTGTACGCTGTACCTCTTTCTAGTTTGTGCAAAGTTCCCAAGCTGACGGTGCTCATAAAGTGAGTAGCAAGTATAAATGGTAGATAGGTAAGTATCTACCTACACTACAAATAACTTATTTATTTGTGTTTTGGATCTACTTCCTACCTAGGTACTTACCTTTTTCATGTAAGAATCGGCAAATATACTATTATAAGTAGCTTAGAAAGGTAACCTACTACCTACGTAATAATCAAAGGTTTATTATCTTTGCTATGAATCAGGTAGAGCAATGGGTACAATTTTTGTGACCTTCTGAGGTTAAAGCACCTACAAAGTCTAGCAGAAAAGTGAAAAGGGTTTACTACGATATTTCGGTAAGGAATGCATCATTGCAAATCGAATCAAATCAAAAGTATTGTATTCATTGAAATCACAAGGACCATTTTGAATCGTCTTATCAGACTAGTCTTATAAACAAAAACCTACCGCAACGGTTCCATGGATACTATCATAGATAGAAGGCTTGAAAGGGTTTTGCTACAATTCGTTTTTTCAGCTCTTGACAAGTGCAGTATATCTAATAATGTGTTTATTAGACTAGACCTGCAAAGTGCCAAAGTAGTGGTCTCAATTAAGTGACAGTAAGTAATTATACCCTCTAAAAAAATTCATTTTTCTTGAAACTGCTTGAAAGCCATCCCACATCAGGTCAGTGATCGATCAGCTTGAGTGTTTAAGAGAAGTTGAGTACCTACTTACCTTACTACTAATGTTTCACCACAAACTGAGACTTTGCCAATACACGTGATATAGGAAACCTACTTTTTTTACCTGTCTACTAGAATGACTTCAAAAACATTTGTATACAATTTTCACGGGACCACCTCGAGATCATTCGCTAAAGGGCATCGAAAGAATCATTTGAATCGGACTAAGTAGTGAAACCGAACGACGCAGTAAAGGAAGGCCCCGATGGTTCATGGACATTATAAAGATCACAGAAAATCAGTGGATGGAGGAAGCTCAAGTGCCGTTTGTCGTGGCACTCTACAGGGATGGTCTTTGCCCAGCAGTGGGTAACTACAGGCTGATGATGATGAATAAACGGTCCGTGAAAACCACATAATATACTTAGTAGGTACATAGCTGACACATTAATTGATAACCTCCTGTTCTGAAGTCAGACGACCTCTGTGGCGCAGTGGATGGATAGCTGGCAGAGACGCAAGAGGTGCGGGTTCGATTCCCGCAGCAGGACAAATGGTTGCATGATCTGCAAATATTTGTTCCAGGTCTGGGTGTTGTGGTACCTTGGTACTCCTACTTCCTGATACCCACAATATAGGGAATCCCAGTGTGGGATCAGGACTATGTATAGACTGTTAGGTGTTCTATGTTTATCAAAATTAACCTAGCAAGTGTATCGCGATAGCAGGTAAACTATAATATTAATAAAAAAGTAGATACTTTATTAATCAATGTCCGCCAGCGTTAATGACGGCATGGCACCTGCTATAGATTTTACGAGGGTTTCACAGTGATTTGGGCATCACAATGAGCCCCACATCTGTTCATACTTGAATACAATGGACAAAGGAAAGGGTCGAGGCTAGTTTGCCAAAAGCTTGCAGTTAACAAACTTTCGAATGTAGTAAAGCTTATCGTTTGGCGATAGTACCTACCGCTTATTTCTCATGAATAAAATAAATAAATATGATATATATATTTGATATATTGATATATATACCCGCGTTGAAAAAAATGAGAAATTGCATTTAATATCTTTGTATGAAACCAAGGTATCAGGATAAAAAAGCTGCAAAATCATATATTTTTTGCAGTTTTACAAGTCTTGGCTAAAATAAAAATCCTAGGATTTTTTTAGACAAAACGTTTTAACTTGTAGCTACCTACTACAAAGGAGGCAAGCTTTTACTGGTATCCCGTTTGTTTACATTTTTTGCTGTGAATTTGTAAATGGCTAATAGGTAGGTAGAGAAACACAATAAAATAGGCATTTAGGACGCCTAGTAGCTATTAAATTTGATTGACGACCTCTGTGGCGTGGCGGGCGATGGTTCACCTGCGACGCAGGAGGTTGCGGGTTCGATTCCCGCCTCGGAATAAATATTTGTACAATCTGCAGATATTTGTTCAGGGTGTTCTGAGTATTTTCTATGTATAATTAAAAATATCTATCTATGTAATGTATTGTAGTAAGTACCTATATCAGTTAACTAGTACCCATAACACAAGCTCAGCTTAGCTTGGGGCTAGATAATGTTGTGTGAAATGTCCAGCATTTATTTATGTATATTTGTTATTTATTATAAGTAGGTAGCTAACTGTACTTCACTTTCCGTTATCAAATTGTGAATCGTAATTAAGGTAGGTAGACTTTAGACTTTTAAACAATATAAACATGTTATATACTAGTGGTCTGAGCATTCGACTTCCAAACTGGAAGTTTTGTTTGTCAATTCATCAATTGTATCTTTGTTCTGAATTAATCACCAACGTAGATACAGGCGTAGGTACTTTACCTACGCGTGGACGAAGTCGCAAGCGGGTCAGTTAGTTGGTAATATATTTTATTCACTTAGTTTTAGTTTTTTAGTAGTCACATAAGTAATTGTACAGTGTACGTACATTTATTGCTTTCTATTTATTTTATTACGAAATGTATTTATTTAGCCAAGTAAGGCCAAGGGCAAAATAACCTATAAAAATCTAATCTACCTAATCTAATCTATATAATCAATCTATACGTAATTGCCTGTGTATGTATGTACACAACTTACAGCTCAAATTCCGGTCAAAGAAAAACAGCTCAAATTCCGCTCAAAGTAAAACAGCTCAGCTTTTGTAATATGGACCCTATCACATAGAAGATAAAACGCATGACGTACTAGCAAAACAACTCGAACAGCTCAGCTTTTCATAAATGGCCTCTATCGCGTAAGACATAAAACTCAAATCATTTCGCTCGCTATCGTAGTTCGAACAGCTCGCGCCTGCCACGCAAGTGTGGTAGCTCAGTCGGACGGACGACGCAGCGACGGCTCGACGGTTCAAGTTGAGCTGTTCGACTATTTGAGCTGCTGTAAAGGCGCTTGAGCTGTTGAGCTGCGAGCTGTTGCCCTGTGTTCTGAGCTGTCGAGCCGGCTCAGACCCGAGTTACCCACGTCTAATTGGATATAAGTTCCTTGGTCCTCTGTCAAGTCATGTTCTAGTAAATCGATGGAAGTTTACTAGAATTTTCTAGGACAATTTCCACCCCTTCGTAAAGACTATACTATACTCAGAGGAAATGCTCTATATGCATTGTTCTGTCTATGACGCTCTATGTCACTTGCATTGGCATTTGATTAGCTAAGTTCGCCAAGTTCTCTTTGGTTTTGGACCAAACACAAACCTTGACACAAAACACAACACATGTGTTTGTTTTGTTTGTGATGTGAATGTATGTTTTTACACAGTACATAATTCCTTCCTCGTGTAAATTGTAGTTTCTCGTTTCTCGTGATTTTATTATATACGTAGCTATATCAATTAAAATACTATTGAAAAATGTAGTGCATAGCTTTATTTTCGTAGGAACTGTCGCTCAATTTTCGTAGCTGTTCTAAAGTAAAATGTTTCATAAATCGGATAACTTGTATTTCCAACCTCGCCAAAATTTTAACAGAAATGAGGACTTCCAAGAGGAGCTCAACGATCTGTTCAACAAGAAGTTTCAGTTTCGGTATAACAGCGACTGGAAATTGCCAGAGTTGGACCTGTGGTTCTCTACGCCACCTTGGAAGGTTAGAGAGTTGGACACGCAGAAAAGCCGACTGAATTTCCACAAGAGTCAGCTCAACGACTTCAATATAGAAGAGTGGAGCAGCCATACACGTCGAAGGAACCCTGCCGGGGAAGTCGGGTGGAAGATCAGATGCCTGGTGAACCCTGAATTTCTGACGCAGGCATGGACGAAGTTCTATGAATGTGCTTCCAACTACGCCATCATCCCCAAACAAGCAATGACAGAGAGGAAAATGGTGTCCTTGCACCTATGTGAGGCCCCTGGTGCATTCATTACATCACTCAACCATTATTTGAAACAGAATCATCAGGATGTTGAGGTAAGACTAACTTTCCAGTGACAATAATGAAAAAAAAACACCTTTTAGAATGTTTGAACAGCTGAGCTGTAAAACATGTAACAATGAATAAATTCATATAGAATTCCATTCATGCACCACAAATAACATATTTGTTAATATTTTTCTAATTTCTAATTTTTTTTGGTAGTACTGGACACGCATGTATGTCAAAAATACTTTGGTCACTAAAATAATTTCAAATATTTCATTGAGAAAATGAATGGTCCTGATTGCGAAGCATGTGGGGTAATAGAAGATGTGTACCACCTCTTATTGTAGTGTGTCAGGGTGCATCTATGAGAAAGCAAATTTATAGGATTATGAATGTCATCAACAAAGAGGTATAATTATGGCTGGATATGAGGAATATTCCAAAAAGGGTTGGTCTGAGCACTGATCCCTGTGGAACTCCACTATTCACCTTACCTTGGGGTTTAAGAGTATGCTTCTCCAACTCGAACTTTCGAAGTTCTATCTGACAGGAATTCATTTATCCATTTTAGTAAATTGCCTCAGATACCAAAGTGTTCCACTCCTTAAAGGTACCCTGACAAAGGCTTTTTGGAATTCTAGGTAGATAACATCTTTTATCTGATGGTTGTCCCAGTCACTGGTCTCGTAGTGATTGTGTTACTGAAAATCAGTATCTTTCCCTATTTGTAACTAGCAAATACTATGATGAAGCATGTTAGACATGGTAGTTATACAAACTCTTAATAACTATGCACTAAATAAATATAAATAAAGAAAAAGTTTTACAGACAGGGTTTTTCTGTCATAAAAGCCATCGGCTTAAACACCAGCAGATGGACAGCGGCATCCACCTGAGGTGTTAATATGAATATTGTAATCACCAATAAATAAATAAATAAATAAATAAATAAATGCTGGACATTTCACACAACATTATCTAGCCCCAAGCTAAGCAGAGCTTGTGTTATGGGTACTAGATAACTGATATACTTAATACAAATACATTAGATAGATAGATATTTTTATACATAGAAAATACCCAGAACACCCTGAACAAATATCTGCAGATCGTACCAATGCGTCTGCCAGGCGTGGAGGTAATGGCAATTTCCCTCATTATATTTTATGCAGGAGGCCTCGTACAGCAGTGTACCGCAAAAATTTACAGAGTTCAAAATAAACAGTTGATGGAAAAATTAACTGGAAAATTGTGACTCGTATTTCTTGGTGGTGGCGAATTAATAATAATAACGTTTATTTCGCCAGCTATGGTCCCTAACTTGTTAATGCTAATATAGGGCATATTTTATACTATTCCAGTGGAAATGGTTGGCGAATACCCTAAACCCGTACTATGAAGGCAACTCACCATCCAACATGATCAGTGATGATCGATTCATGTTTCATACACTGAAAAACTGGGACTTTGGAGTGGACAGCACAGGAAACCTGATGGACTGGAACAACTCACAGGCTATTATAAGGAATACCAAGTCATTAGGGAAGGTAAGATATCATTGGCCAAAATGTGTAACAATTTAATTGTAGTTTACTGCTTTCAACAAAGAAAAGATAAAAGCATATGTACATAATGAAGATCTGACTATTAGTTTAAGGAAGCTAGAACCAGACGGAACGTAGTTTCTCATTAATCTTTATAAAATTTGTTTGGGCATGTAGACAGGATGGATAAAAGAAGATTGACGAAACAGGTGCATAAAACGAGAGTGAATGGGCCAGTTGGAAGAAGAAGACCTCAGCGTACTTAATTCTGACCAAATCGATGACGTTTTTGACATTTCTGTTATTTAAAAATCGATTCAATCACAATATAATCTCCTGTCAGTCGCACTGTTACGTAGTAACGCGAAAATTAAGTAATAGTTACTACGTGACAGTGCGACTGACACAAGATTATATTGTGTTTTTAAAATAAGAGAATTGGGCCTCAGGTCAAAAGTACCCTAAACCAAGCATGTATAAAGAATTTAATGAGAGTGAATGAAGCTAAACAGGTATGTCAGGATCTTAGTAAGTGGAAATCCATGACCTCTGCTTACCCCACAGGGAAACACGCGTGATTTTATGTATGTATGTATAATTGGATAAGACTTATCAAGGTATGACGTATTCTAGATTTTTTAAACAATAGACCAGAAAAAATTTTTAGATATGGGATGAGTAATTCAGTCAACACATTTGGAGAGGTGTACATGGGAACCATAAGTAATCAACAAATCATGACTTCAAAAAAATAACAAAGGTAATTACTAAAACAAAAGTCCTTTAATTTTACAGGTATTGCTTGTAACAGCAGATGGTTCAATAGACTGCTTACAAAAGCCAGACGCTCAGGAAGAGATGACATCCCCACTGCATTATTGTGAAATTATTACAGCACTGCAAGCTTTGGGTTCAGGTAAAGAATACAAGATTAATCTGTCTAACATCTAAACTTAGTCGGGCTAGTTGGCCCTTATTGGAAAAGAATAATAACTTTTTCATACTTTTTTAGGTGGAACACTAATCTTCAAGCTGTTCACCACTTTCGAACATTCAACTGTGTGCTTACTTTACCTGATCAACCAAGTCTTCAGCGATGTGAATATCTACAAGCCAGTTACGTCGCGACAAGGCAACTCTGAAGTTTACGCTATTTGTATTAACTACAAAGGCAAACAATGCCTCGAAAAATACTTTCCCGTTCTTAAAACAGCCTATGGAACTAACGTTTACGAGAACCTAGCTCTGTTCCCATTAGAAGCTATTCCTGAGAGTTTTCTTAAACAGATCCAAGAATGCTCAAACTACTTCTGCATAATGCAGTGTCAAGTCATCAATAATAATCTACAAGCATACTTGATGCAAAATAATATGTCTCTACACAGGGATATTAAGAGAATCAGAGCGGCTGTCGCTAGCGAATTTATTTGGCAGTACGATTTGAAGCCATTGGAAAACGAACAGGAAATCCTCAAAGGGATCCTACATGAGGAGAACAAAGTGAATATGAATCCGCGCTACCATCGCGGCTCTTACACAGAGCGACACCTCTACACCAGAATGTCGCTGAGAGAAAAACTGAGCAATTTAAATTCATTCCTACAAGCAGAGGCTGTCACAAACCCCTTTATATTGATCAGTGATAAAGTGAAATGGCTGACGTTCTACGACGATAGTGACGATCTGAAACTTGCGTTCACCTACGGCCTGCCACTAAAGAAAATAAACAGCTCTAAATTCATATTTGTGCCCATATTCAAACTTTATCAACAGATCTTAGCGGAGAATGAGTTTAAGGAGATTGTATTCTGTAAAGACAAAAAGACAATTGATATGGATCATTTTGAGGAGTATGGAATGGAAATTCATAAAGTTCTAGAGTTGCAAGAGTATAACCTTGTGGAGGATTACAACGCTTATGAGAAAAGAAGCTTTAAACTGTTGCTCGAGGTGTTGAAACAGTTGACGGTCGGGCAAACATTGATGATCGTGAATTTAAGCATGTTAACGCACTTTTACGCAAGTGGGCTCTATATAGTAGCCAAGACATGCTTCGAGAAGACGGGTTTTACATCCAACAACAGTATTATTCTGAATAACTTAAAAAATGAAGCTGCCTTGAAATATCTAGATAAGGTAGAATCGGAATGTGATAGTGTTAGGACTGATGGGTCGATGGACGTTTTGAACTCTCTGGCAGTCCTGACCACTAATGTTGGAGAGTTTTACAATAATGTTGTGTTGTACAATAACACGTTTTACAGGAACAAATGTACAGAGTACCTCTCAAAGATCGAGAAGCATATCTGAATCGGTGGGCATATATTTTTAGTAATGAGGCATTTATAATTCTTGGAAATCTATTTTTCTTACTTTATGTATATTGTTGTTATGATGACTATGTTGTAGTTGTTGTCTAATTGTGAAATTAAAATGTTCTGAATATTGTGAACGATTGTGGTATCATTTAATTTGAATTTGGTTAATAATAATAAGGCTTACATAATAATATATTAAGGCTGTACTCCTGGACTCGGCACGCATAGTCAGGAGGTTCCTCTCTCTGCAGCCCTAACCTCCGACCGCTTGGGCCTTGCTCCGCAGCCGGAGGTTTCCCGCTTTGAGATATATTTTTTACTGTAATGTTTTTTATCCTATTGTTTTTGTAGATAATCCTTTATAGTAAAAAATTTACTTTTTTAAAGAGATTTAAAATAAATTAGTGAAATAATAATAATAAATGAATGCTGGACATTTCACACAACATTATCTAGCCCCAAGCTAAGCAGAGCTTGTGTTATGGGTACTAGATAACTGATAATACGTAATACAATACATTACATAGATAGATATTTTTTATTATACATAGAAAATACCCAGAACACTTTAGGTTAGGATCTTGTGTATGTCTAAGGTCTAAGGTCTAGGTATAAAAGGTGTAAACCCGCCTGGTACACACCTAGGCTTCGAGTTAGACCACTATATATAAATATAAAAAAAGACTAAGTCTTTTTTTGCCTTTGCTTATTCTCTTTATTCCAATCCAATGGTGTGCAAAATGCGAGATGTTTTCGGCATGGAAAGCAAAAACATTGTTGACATCAACTTTACAACAAAAGTGCCTACAAAACAAATTTTTTGGTACATGCTTTTGTGTAATTTGTAGCGCAAGACACGCCATCCGCGATCCGAGTCTCCCGGATGAACCTTATTTATGGTAGCTCACATAATAAAAAACACTTTTAAGGAACTCTCTTTTGTATGTCGTTCATTATAACTTTGTTAATATTTTCTGTGTGTATAATTACAAACGAATTGTTGCTCCAGCCGAAATGGATATTTGGAAGAAATTAACAAATCGAAACTACAATTAATATTGCAAAAATAGATTATTATTATTATTACCTAATTAACATTACAAATTAGATGAGAATGTATTAATTAGGACAAGTTTTAAGTTTACACCATTGAGAACTGGATCATGTTTTTGACGTCTTTCACGAGGACTTCAAGGAAACCGCGCTGCGCTGCAGACTGGTTCTAAAGGTAAAAATATCGTTATAACTACCATGTAGCAGCTTATGTATGAAAACATTTGTCAAAAAGAAATAGGTTAGGCTGGTGAAGTTTAACCAGAGTCCTCAACAAAGAAAGATCATCATCATCAACAGCCTTTGGGCGCCCACTGCTGGACTAGGCCTCCCCCATAAAAAATAAATATTTATTTATTCAAAAAACAAGTACAATAAAACACAGCAGTGGACTTCTCCAGCCTGATGATGATGAAGTGTGCAACACGGAAAACAATGTGGGGATAATAGAAAACGCATTTTCACATATGGACTAATAATAATCTGTCTTTTGTCTTTTGACGACCTCTCGGCGAGTAGCCGGCTGAGATGCAAGAGGTTGCGGGTTCGATACCTGCTGCGGAACAAAGTTCCTGTTTTTTTTTATTCTACTTGGCAAGCAAACAAGAATACGGCCCACCTGATGGAAAGCAGTTACCGTAGCCTATGGACGCCTGCAACACCAAAGGCATCACACGCGCGTTGCCGACCCTAAGACATAAAGATGAAAAGTCTCATGTGCCTGTAATTTCACCAGCACCCGTACCCTTCAAACCGAAACACAGCAATGCGACCACTGCTTGGCGGTAGAAATAAGTACGGTGGTAGTACTTTCCCTAACGAACTCTTTCACAAGAAGTTCTATTAACACCCACGACACAGGGAATCCTAGTGTGGGATCAAGACTACGTATGTGACTGTTGGGTGTTATGTTATCTCACCTTAGCGGTGTCGAGTAGCTCCTCTGTGAACCGATCGTTGAAGAGCGCGATCATTTCCTTCCGCAACTCGATCAGATCCGAGCCGCCCGCGCCGCGAATGGCGCCGGCCGGCGTTAGCGCTGTCAACAACACGGTTTGATGTTAGCACGAAATAACAATTCTGAGGGCCTAATGGGCCTATTACGAGTTTTGCATTGCAACAAACACATGCCTTCCAAATAGCAAATTCACCACACAAATGAAGTTTTGCCTGCAAGAAAAGTGTTTTTATAGTCTTAAGGAACTAATTGTCAAAAAATGCAATTTTAGGTATTAAGTGTGTCACACACGTAGCAGACGCGGTAAGATATCTGTATCTGAGCGCGTATCTGTCGATATCGCTCTCTATACTAAACTCAAGGAGCAACACACATCACTTATATTTTACCGTCAAGCATCTGTAGGCAGGCACCGATATATATCAAAAGATGGAGTATACAAATTGAAATACAATACAGTTTGAAGGTTTTCCCGTGAATGTATCATTTTCATATATTATCGTATCTGCTACGTGTGTGATACCTTCAGATGCGATAAGTTTTTATACGCATATAAAATATTACCGCATCTGCTACGTGTGTCATGCACATTATAGCTTTCGGTGTTACCGTGTAGTTGTGGGTCTGTGGGCGGGCCGCTAGCAGCTCGTAGCGCGACCCGCGCGTGCGCCCACAAGAGCCACAGCGCGTGCTCAAGCGCGTGCGAGCACTGCTGCAACGCGCGACGTCTTTCCACGACGGCAGCGCGCGTCGTACTGACAGCTGCGGCGCGCGCTTCACCCGCCGACAGCTGCTGGGACTCCGCTGGGAGAAGCTTCTTTATATCTGAAATTATTGTCTTAAATTCAATTCTTTATTGCATTCACAATTATAATTGTAGAAAGATCAATAATAAATAAAATAAATTGCTGGACATTTCACACAACATTATCTAGCCCCAAGCTAAGCAGAGCTTGTGTTATGGGTACTAGATAACTGATATACTTAATACAATACACTACATAGATAGATATTTTTATTATACATAGAAAAATACCCAGAACACCCTGAACAAATATCTGCAGATTGTACAAATATTTGTTCAGAGGCACTAGATGACGCCTCTAGTAAAATAGCACGAGTTTTTGACATATCTGAGATTTCACACGCGCAAAGGCTGGCTTAGACTTACCCCCTTATTCGTAATAATTTTTGAAATCTATTTTAGTTAAAATAGCATTTGACATGTTTTGACGTAAGACATTTTACATAAGAGAGAACAAAACAAAACATATTTTAACTATAAAATAGGTTTAAAAATGATAATGAATAAGGCCCTTAGTTACCATCTAGTGTCATGGCGGGCAGGGCTCTCAGGCGATGTAACTGAGTAGCAAGCAATTTCTCCTCCTGGTGTTGCAGCGTGGTGAGGCAGCTCAGTAAACGTGCGCACGCGCTGGCCTGGGGCGCGGAGCCGGTTCGCATGTCGTGCGAGGGCGCGAGCGCGCCGTCCGTACATATTATATTGCGGGCGTACGTCACTAGGTTACACACTATCTGTTAAGCAAAGGATATCAAATCAGTACAAATTTCATTAACTTTATGCATGCACTAGCAGAAGCCCGCGACTTCGTCCGCGGTAATATTATTATTATTGTTGTTTTTATTTTTTCATCTTCTTGACATTTATTTTTTAATTGATTTTCTTGATAACAATGTGCATCCCAAAAATTTCTTAAAATTGTTAATAATTATTATTTTAATGACATGGTAATGGATGTATCTACCTAGTGCCTACATATTGTAACTAAATTATTTGTATGTCATAATGTATAACTGAGTATGGTGGACTTATGAATTATGACAACCAATTTAAAATTGGTAAAACCATATTCAAGACAAATAAATTATCTTTATCTTTAAAAACTGATACGTGATCATGCTACACTCTCTCCGCGTCCCTCCTCGCACCTCTAGGAACGCAGGGAGAGCCGTGAAAAAAAAATATTCTGGTCTTCTCCCGCATGGTGTGGGGGAGGCAGTGCCGGGCGTTGGCCCCTTGCTGCGGTGCTTTTTACGCCCCCAGTAGCAACATCATCATGGGGGATCATCGAGTCGGCTCTAATTGAGCCTCTGAGTGTCACCTAACTAAGATGGCGCCGGTTTTAAGCCGACGTCTTCCCTGTGCAAGGGGGAGAGGACAGGGTAAGGGGGGCAATGGGCGGGTCCTCAGTAGTCCCTGTAGCCGTGATGTGTGTCACGTCACTTTAAGTGTAGTTCTGTTGTAGACACTAAAAAGGCAGGGGTAATGGGTATGTTACAAAGGTGATTTTGATAATACCTTGTAATATAATAGTGGAGGTGAGGGCGGTGGTTGCTGGAAGCGCTGTAGCAGCGCTATCATGAGCCCCTGCACGCGCAGCAAGGCTGGTGCGCAATGCTGCAGCGCGGTGTCCTCTTGCACCATTCCGAACACTTCGCGGTTGGACGCGCGGCAGACTACAGAGGTGATCGCCTCCACTTCTATGAGGAGCTCGTGGGGAGAGTTCGGGTGGGCGGCTCTATAAAATTATAACACCGCTTATTATTTTCAGTTATTTTATAATGTTCTTCATCAGCCGTTAGACTTCCACTGTGGACGAGGCCTCCCTCATAGTATGCAATGGGGGGGAATTTTCCATAATCACCACGCTTGGCAGGCGGATTGATAATTGCAGTCTTTGATAAACAATATACTATCAAAGATTGCAGTATTGGTGTTGAGTACTGCCCCAGTACTTTTTTTTCTTCGTAAATTGTCTATTTTTGTCAACGCGATTTGGGGGGTGGGGTGTCATCCTCCCAAGGACCCCTTCGCCTCGGGCCACTAGAGCCAAATGCATTACTTGGACTTTATTTGAGTGATATACAGGGTGTTTTTTTTAAATGGGACAGTATGGGGATATCCAAATCCATAAGAGATACGGGAAAACTGTCTTTGGAACCATTTGCTCATTTTGTATGAAAATGATTTTGGCATAGTTATTTTTTTGGTCAAGCGTGAGTTCTCCATAAAAATGAGTAGTTTTGATCAAAAATTTTTTTTATACGTATCGACTCAGTTTCATGTAAGGATTGTTTTATTGTATTGGAAGAAAAAAATCTGAGCAGCAGAAGTTAGTCAAATTTTATAAAATGTTTTCTCATACAAATTGTAAGTAATCTGGTACCTACGTTAATAAAACTATCGCAATAAATTTACAAAATGGTCTCCCTCTTGCTGTTTCCAGGTACGGGTACGTTTCAGAATACCTCTTGTGGCCTTAGACAAGCCCTTTCACAATTAGGATATAAAAACATTATTGTTATGGTGGATGGAAGACAGATGATTAAACTATTGTGGAAATGGATGAAAGTTGGTGTTATTGTAGGAGAACATGCTAATTGAATGTATTATGCTATTATAATATGAGAAACGGCACCTGCCAATTCTAAATTACTGAAAACGATTTAGGCAGGTGGTGACTTGCCGTTCACTATACGGGCCCCTTAAATGTGCCGCCAATGAAGGCAGCATAAGGGGCAACGTTGGCGTGGACGGCTTAAGGGTGTTAAGAGGTGTGCTGCAGTTTCACTAAGCGCTACTCCCAGCTTTATGTCTTTAACACTTCCACCCTTGGAGCATAGGTTTCGCTCTTGCGCGTTCACCCTCGGCCAGCCGGCTAAGGCAAGCCGCGGGTCAGGGGTCTCCCCAGGGAGTAATGGGGCTCCGCGGTGTCGCCACTTTATTATTATGTATATAGTAGGGGGGGGGGGGGATGACTCGGTAGAGGAAGGCCCTCCACTCTATGGACTAAAGACATCATAAGCGTTGCAGGAAGTTGGTTGGTTGGTTGGTTGATAGAGGCGGCTCAAGACTGCGCGTCATGGCATTCTAAGGGGAGGTCTATGTCTAGCTGAGGACTTCTACAGACAGTGGATAGTGATGATGATGATAATAGTAGAGGGGATGTCTTGGCAGTCTAGTTTAAAAGCCACGCAAGTTGGTAATACTTACCTTAGAACCATGTCAATGCATTCTAGATGCGTAAGGAGTGCGTGCGTCACGTGGATTACGCAGCTGTGGTTTTGTGTACCGAGCGTCGTCAATAACGCCTCGCATAGAGCCAATGCCGGCACTAGGATCTGACGGAATCTAAACAGAAACATAATGTCATTGCTCAAATCAAATCAAAAGAGTTTTATTCATTGAAATCAAATGAATCGACTTATAAACTAAAATTACTCCTGTTCCAACGCGACCAAGCCTAGAAGAATCAGGCAACAAACACGGCTTGGCTTACATAAATGGTCCGTCTTACCACTAGGTGAGAAGCGCCTGTGTGGTGCCTCGGAGCAAGGAGTTGCTGATACATAGTAAATGAGAACTTAAAAACCTTAGGAAGGTAGTCAAAAAATAAATAAACAACAGCAAAAGTATGTAAGACAGCACACGCTACGCTTGTTATACTTATAAATTACAATCTAATAAAACCATGTAAATAGGTAAGTACAGATATTGCAAGTTTCCATTTTAGCAGTCGAGGGGTAGAGCGACGTCAGTCCACGCGGCTTTATAATTAATATAGTCAAGATAACCTTCTTCTTCATCTGCTAGTAAACGTGATTGCAGTATTGAAGTTGAGTACTCAGGTGGATGCTGCTGCCCATCCTTTGGTCGGCATTTACGACATCCACGGGAGGAGACAAAGAGGTTTATTTTTAGGCCGGACAAACCACGGCAAATATTGAGAGCAAGTGCAGGCACATTTTTTTTGAAATCCGTAGTATGGAATAGAGTATTCTTAATTGCAAAAAAAAACAAATCATGTACATAGGTGAACTTAATTCCCCAACGGATTTTGTTCTTTTTTCCCCAACGGATCAATCAGTTGTGTCTCAAAAGCACCTACGACACAACCAAGGATTCGAGTTTTCGTCAGTTGGGCCATAGGTATATTTTTTTTCCGGAACGGACCAATTAGTTGTGTACAAGGGAATCAAAAGTAACCACGGCAATAGTAGTTGTGCCATGGGTCCGGAAGACATTAAATAAATGATGAAGAAGAAGAAGACTTTCAGTTAGGGGAGCCTTTCCCAAAGTGGGCGATAACGCCCCCTTGTGGGCGCTGCAGGCCTAAAGGGGGACAGTAAGAAACCCAGAAAAAAAATGGTCGGTGCGCTCAGGTCTCAAGTTAACTTGAGACCTGACGGGGACCTGACCTTGCGGGTTATTGTAAAAGTCTCGTTTAGAATGAATGTTTAACTCTCCGCTAATATATCTCACAATAATTAATTTAATTTGAAGTTATATTGTTTTTTAAGTAGGTGAAAACATGGGGACGCTAAAAAATAATAATAATAAAAAATAATGGGAACCTCTGAGTTAGGGAATAGGGGGCAGGGCGAAGTCAGTATGGTACCTGTTAGCTACAGACGGCAGGAAGTCTGTTTGTTGCGTAGCGGCGTGGATGTCAGGATGCGAGTGCAGCACGCGCAGGTTCGCGATGGCGCCGAGCGCACCTTGCGCCAGCCCCGTTTCAGCACCGATCCGCGTGCTGCAGATCTTTATTAGAAGCGCTAGTTTGGATTCGTACACGTACAGAACTCGCAGCGATTTTGGGTTCGGTTCTAAAGCCTGGAAGCGGGAGACGATAACTGGTTATTTATTTAGTCCATGACCAAGTGATCAACATAATTATCTCAACTATTGACAACCTTTGTGGCGCGGCGGGCGAGTAGCCAGCTGAGATACGCGGGTTCGATTCCCGCTGCGGGACAAAATGTTTGTATGATCTGCAAATATTTGTTTCGGGTCTGGGTGTTATGGTATCATGGTACTCGTAGTTCCTGATACCCACGACACAGGGAATCCTAGTGTGGGATCAAGACTAAATATTGACTATTGGTATTGGGTGTTATGGTACACACGTACGTACATGCTCGATAAACTTGCTCGATCTCGAGCAAGTACGAACGTGTGTACCATGCAAGTATCAAGACAAATGCTCGAAGCCAACCAAAATGTTCGATTCGAACAAGATTCAAACGTCCGTAATTCTTGCTCGATGTTCGATGCAAACTTGTACATGTAGCCGCGAGGTCGAGCATGTTAGTCGTGATTGACGATTCAAAATGATCCTTGTGATTTCAATGAATAAAGTTCTTTTTGACTTTTGACTTTGATTGATATTTTTGTGTAGAGGGTGCGAGTGCGCTGTTAAAATGTCGGACTTTCGTTAATTTTCTCGAGATTTTGTGGAACAGTTTATAAATATGTATCACGAGGAAGAGTGCTTGCGGAAAACTACGTTAAAACTCTTCTTTGCAACGTTGGCCTAACCCAGCGACGACGACGCCTTCTTCGCGTAGTTTTTCCCCGACAGTTAATGTAGCAGGCGATGCCCACCAAACACAATAACGAATCGTCCATTGCTCGAAGAGTTTCAATGCACACTAAACATGTTCTTCGAGCAAGCTTTTACGTGTAGACGCAGGGTCGAGCATGTAGCTGCGTGGAGACCCACCATTATGTTAAACTTTTTAAATTCATGATTTGGTAACCATAGTATAATTTTATAAGAAACTAACGCACCACGGGCCTAGATATTAGTGTACTGATCATGAGTACAAAAACTCATTGGGTTTGTAGAAATAATAGCCAAATTAGAAGCCAACATCGTTTGCGTGTAAAAAGGCTAAAGCGTACTTTTGCTATCTACCGGAAACCTCCTCTAAGTGACCGGTTTTTCGGAAAATATTTCCAATGTACAGATTTTTCGACCTTTACAGTTTTAAACCAAAACAAACACAGACATTTAAATAAATAAACACAGTACTGCCCCCCAACTACAGTAGAAAATGGCAATGGATGTAGGGGCACCGATTGCTGATGTAGCAAGTTGGCCCACTCCCCACTAACCTGTGGCTCGGCAGGCCAGTCTCTAACCGTCCGCCGCCAGGTCAAGTCTTCCAACCGAATCTGTATTGAGTAGTTGTAGTCTACACAATAAATATACGTTTATATAGTGAACGGACGTTCTAATTGATTCCTCCCACCGTAGGTTCTGTACATAGCAAAGTAAACCAGACACTCGTATCATTAATGTAAGAGAATATTGCCTGGCTGTCCTATCGACGTTGATTCGATAATCCTACAAGTATCACCTACAAGTGGTACTTTATAAGATCTTACCAGTGGTCTTACAATGGAGAATGCAACAATGGGGATCATTTTGGCAGCCTTAGCGCTGTCCAAATCTTTTGAAACTTGAAAGAAGGAATATTTAAGTTCCAAAAGATTTGGACAGCGCTAAGGCTGCCAAAATGAACCCCATTGTTGCGTTCTCCATTGTCATTTGCTACTGTAAGGCTGCGTTGCCACCAAAGATAAGCGGAGCGAGGATGTGTAGCGAGGCTGTGGAACGGTGTGAGTGTTTCAACCAGAGATGTGCGAGGTAGATGAGCGATGCGAGGATGTGTAGCGGGCTCTTTTCAGACTGACTGCTAGTAGTTTCTCGCTCGCAACACATTCCTCGCACGCTCCTCACTTGTTTTGTAGGTCCGTATAAAAACCTCACTCCGCCAAGCCGTTTCCACCAGAGCTGCGCTGAGAAAGGCTAGGTAAATGAAGTGATTATATTGGTTCTTAACAAACACATTCCTCGCTACGCATCCTCGCTCATATCTGGTGGAATCGCAGCCTAATTGGGGGCTGATCTCACCTCCATCAACTCCTGGTCATCCTGCATGAGACTATCGATCAAGCTCCTCAGATAACCCTGGTCGGTCAGCGTGCTCATCCAATCCGTGCGAGGGTTTATCTCGATCAGCGTCTCCAGACACGACAGCGCCACCATGCGGCACACGTCGTGACCCGCGCCGAAACAATCCCCACAAACTATCGCACACAGATTCTGTCCAAAATCATTTATGACATCAACAACCATTGATTTTAGAGACGATTCTTCTTTCGATGGTCTCGCTTTGGAACTGTCTAAGCGGCTGACGTAAGTTGTATTGAGTTCTTCCTCCGGGTCGGCAGCGCTCGGTTTCAAATTCACTATGTTTAGAAAGTTCAGTAATGCGCCATACAAATTGACTCTCATTTTCTGCGTGCAACAACTGCCCAATATTAAAATCCAGCTCAGAATCTTGTGTAGGATGAATTTGAGTGTCAGCGAGTTGGTTTGCATGATGTGGTTCGATGGTCCGAAGAATGTGCTCTCGAAGTCTGATGAGTTTAGATTGGTTTCACGTTTTTGTAGTATGTAGCAATGTCTCAAATGGACGAGCAGTAACAACACAGTCCCAGATGCGAGGTTGCCTGAAATATAAACAAATTGTTTAGCTATTTTTTCAGTGGCATTTATGCGATAATAGACACCTCCTCCTCCTGTATAGTAAATCTAAATAAATAAATGCTGGACGTTTCACACAACATTATCTAGCCCCAAGCTAAGCAGAGCTTGTGTTATAGGTACTAGATAACTGATATACTTAATACAATACATTACATAGATAGATATTTTTTATTATACATAGAAAACACCCAGAACACCCTGAACAGTTATCTGCAGATCGTACAAATATTTGTTCCGAGGCGGGAATCGAACCCGCAACCTCCTGCGTCGCAGGCGAACCTTCGTCCGCCGCGCCACAGAAGTCGTTATAGCCTTACTAACAGATTACACTAGGGGATAGGCATCCATCTAAATACTTAAAACAAACTGCGATCACCAATCCCAAAAGGAGTATATTAAAATAGAGTATTATCCATTTTTATTATTTAATTTTACCACCCATCTTAGCTGACGCATCCTTGAGGGTAGAAAATGTTGGAAATTCTAGAAGTGCCAACAATTGTAAGTCTAGTTAAGGCATTAATGCTCATTCTAGATTGAATCAGACTGACCTAGCTGCGGAAGGACCTCTGCCGGCGGAATCTTGTTGAGTAAATCCTGTAGAATGTTCAGCAGTAGGTTCTTCTTAGATTCCAAGTTAATGAGGTCTTGAGGAGCCACGCAGAACAGTATCTCTGTGAGTTGTCGCCATGAGTCGTAGTAGTGAGTGAGAATGGCGGCGAGGTTGCGTTGTCGGTTCATCTCTGTCACGTAGTCCAGTACCTGAGGAAGGTAGTTTTATTAGTTAAGTGTCTGATCTGGCATTATGCGTAGACTTATCTTAATTTCTGTATTTTATTTTTATTTCTTGTCATGTCATACCAACACACGAGCATGTACATTTTCAATTAAAAAAAAAGGGAAAGTACTACTAACCCAGGCTTACGTGACGCTAGGACTGAATTTTAAAGCACCTTAAAAAAGACACAAGTTTTTAACTTAGTTTGGTTGGAAGGGCTAGTTTTTTTAGGTTAAAGAACTTTATTACTTATAAAGAACATGGATCACTTATAATGAGTTTAAGAACTAAGATTATAACAATTCCTATATATATTATAAGTGATATACCTATTAAGCGAAATAAAAGAAGAAATTAAAAAGAAAATGCTCTACGTGGCTTTGCACTGCAACACATACAATATACCTAGAAGAAGTACAAGGAAAGAATAAGGCATTCACTCAAGAGATGTGTTTCGACGACCTCTGTGGAGCGGCGGGCGAGTAGCCGGTTGAAATGCAAGAGGTTGCGGGTTCTATTCCCGCTGCGGGACAAATGTTTGTACGATCTGCAATTTAGTTGTTCCAGGTCTGGGTGTTGTGGTACCATGGTACTCGTAGTTCCTGATACCCACGACACAGGGAATCCTAGTGTGGGATCAAGACTACGTTTGTTAATTTTGGGTGTTATGTTATACAATATACCTAGCAGAAGTGAAAGGAACGAGTAAAGTGTGGCACACACGTGAGCAGATGCGGCAAGATATTTGTATCTGAGCGCGTATCTGTCCATATCGCTCTCTATACAAAACTCAAGGAGCAACACACACGTAGCAGATCACTTACATTTTACCGTCAAGCATCTGTAGGCACCGATTATATCAAAAGATGGTCAGATTTATATCTGTGTATACAAATTTAAATGCAATACAGTAAGGTTTCCGCGTGAATGTATCATTTTCGTATATTATCGTATCTGCTACGTGTGCGATACCTTCAGATGCGATAAGTTTTTATACGCATATAAAATATTATCGCGTCTGCTACGTGTGTGATGCACTTAAGGCATTCACTCGAAGAGTTGTTTACCTTCTGTATCTCTAGTGCGACCAAGTTCCTCTGCGGCGCGGTCGCGTGCAGCGCCGCCAGTTCGCGCGCCAGCAGCGCGTGCATTCGCGTCACGCTGATACGCTTACCGCCCATACCTAAACAACATTTAATACCATAATAATAATAAAGCCTTTTTACTTTCCTTACCAACTAGTTACATAATTATTTTACTAAGTATTAGCCATCCTAAGAAAGTGTATCAAAAAACGCTCTCTATAAATATGTTAGTAGTAGAACTTCTAGTGAAAGAGTTCGTCCGGGGAAGTACTACCACCATACCTATTACTGCCATCAGTCAGCAGTAATGATCGCATTGCTGTTTCGGTTTGTAGGGTACGGGTGTCGTTGAAATTACAGGCACATGAGACTTTTCATCTTTATGTCTCAGGGTCGGCTGCGCGTATGTCAGGCCTCTAGTGTTACAGGCGTCCATAGGCTACGGTAACTGCTTTCCATCATGTGGGCCGTGTGCTTATTTTTTCTTATTTTAAAATCTAGTCCCTTATAACATAAATACATTTAATTTTATTATTAATTCCTGGTTAGGAACCCCTCTTTGGGTATAGACCTACACAACATTTAATACCATATCATATCAATATCTTCTTCTTCAATAGCCTTTAGACGTCCACTGTTGAATGAAGCCTCTCCCATAGAATGCAATGGGAGGATTTGCCATAATCACCACGCTTGGCAGGCGGATTGGTGATCGCAGTTTTGTGTTAAGTATTCAGGTGGATGCTGCTGCCCATCGCCTGGTGTGATCTCTTAGTGAGGCGTTTAGTTCATCCACGGGAGGAGAAGGAGGGGTATATTCAATATATGATAATACAATTATCATATACATGGCTATATTGGCTTATTTCCTTTTGAAATGAAATGAAATATATTTATTCAACCACAAATCAAATCAAATCAAAAGAATTCCCCTCTTGTGGATGTCGCATAAAGGCTTAGGGATTACTCGAGGGCATAGGCCGCAGCAAAACACTTGAGTACACCAAATTGCGATCAATAATCCCGTCTGCCAAACGTGGTGATTATTAGCAAATACTCCCGTTGCGCGCTTTGCATGCTGTATATATAAATTCTCCTTTCTTCTTCTTATACTTTTCCTCCCGTAGATGCAGTATAAGTCTTACTAAGAGATTACTTATTTATTATTTATTCTGTGATATTTCTTTTTATGTCATGTCACCTTGTGTTTTTTATTTTCTTTCTATAGCAGTGTTAACTCACCGGTGGGAAGGTCACAGGATGCGATAGCTTGGTTCAGCTGCTGTGTGTGGAACAGCTCCCACCTTGGTTCAACAGTAGCTTCTACAGTCACCGGCAGAGACTCCAATGTGCGGCGAAGAAGACAGAACTCCCATTCCTAAATTATATTTAAGTATTTTAAACCCACAGCACGACTATTTGTCTTGCCGACAGCAGATCGTGGCAAGGTGTACCGTACAATGTAACAGCATTATTGGACAACATCTCATATACTAGTAACTTACAGGTGTTTTTTTTAGCTATTTCAATTGTTACTGACATATCATTGTTTGTTTGCGTTTTTAAAGCTAACTTGTATCAATCTGTGAGGACCATTGATTGGCTTATCCGACGCCTATTTTTAACCGACTTCCCAAAAAAGGAGGAGGTTCTCAATTCGGTTGTAGTTTTTTTTTATATTTGTTACCGCATATCTCCGGCGTTTATGAACCGTACAGCTAGCACAAGCTAATTAACGTCAGTAACGATAGCGAGTCGCTAGTAAGACGATAGTAAATGTCAAATATTAACCAATCAAATTAGAATGATTTCAAACTACCCCGATGTCATTGGCCAATATTAACATTTGCGGTTGTCTCGATAGCGTCTTGGTAACGTGAGTCAGCCTGTGCTAGGCGTACTGATGTGGAAAATTCTTTTTTTATTTGAATAGATATACTTCCAGATTGGTCCCATTTTTTTCAAAATCCAGTTCTGATGATGGGATCCATGAGGAATTGAGGGAACTCCCCAAATATTGTAGGCATACATATGGCGATTTTGATATTTTCAGCAACAAACCAAGCATTTGCATTCAAAAAGTATCATAATCCTTTCACCACTATGGTTCTTTCATCATTTTTTTTCATCCAAATATTTAGTCGAATACAATGGCGGAAGTCGGTTTTTTAAATGAAAAGTTATCTTAGCATAGATTGTTTTTAAATTAAGCTTTTGAACTTCCTTAAATAAATAAATAAATCTGTGGCTAGCAGCCAGCTGAGATACGATAGGTTGCGGGTTCCATTCCCGCTGCGGGACAAATGCAGATAATGTAATTATAAACGAAGATAAGGAAACAGCTACGTAATTAAGCAGCAGTTATGTATGCTGACCTGTGATGGATGGTGTGAGTGGTGCGTGAGTGCAGTCAGCAAGGCGGCCAGAGCAGCGTGCTGGCGCGCGCTGGCGGCCGCGCCAGCCTCGCACGCGCACGCACGCAGCACCCACGAGCGAGCCGATATCGACACGGCTGTAGCACTCTGTGGAACAACACAAAATTTATCTCTGAAACTTCCAATCTATCGGAGTAACTACCACTTGCGTCAGTACCTGTTGGTACTCCGACACTACAGAGAGCTGATTCTAAATTTTGACAAGCAAATGACACGGACGTATGCGTATGGTGTAGTGTAATACGGATTTTTGTATGGAAAATGAGGCTCACAGAGTGTACGCTAGGGGCGCTCATAGGTATCTCCTTACAAAAATCCACACTACACTACACGAGACGTAAATAGTTAGAATCAGCTCTCAGAGAGCTAGATGCGCTATTGTATTGCCCGATAAACAAAAAAGGTAATTAACACGTTCGAGCACGGTGCCTAATTTGCGGCGGTCGGTAACATGACACTAAAAACTCCCATACATATTAAGACGACGTCTGTATACGTAGTATGATACTTATTAGATACATATAAGCATCTTATGACAGTAACCTTTACATACGTCACTCGTGTAAATACGTTCCGTCAATTTCAATACGAAGATAATGAGAGGTGGTGTGACTGTGTGTGTGACACACAGTGACACCACCTCTCATTGGAGTGAACATAAACTGACACTATGTGACGTTAGGATTTTGAAATTTGGATATGATATGACGTTAAAAGGTAGCTAATAGGATTTAACATCGTCGGCCTTATTACAGAACATGGACTAAATCTGAATTTAGTCCAGGCGTACTAGTCTAGGACTAAATATCGACATTAGGCATATGAGACTTTAAATACGAAAGCAAATGTTTTCCGAAATAAATTCTCGCGCAACTTCGCAAATTTCCAAAGTATCAAACTGACGGATTGTGTCACATCACAATTGAGATGTCCAAATTCTTACCTCTAACAAGCAATCAACTGTCAATTTATAGACCATTGCTAGACTAGGGGGCTGCCTGGTTTTAGATGAACCAGAGATAGTCCAAGCTTATGTCATTTTTGGCATATCTAGCTCGAAAGTTGCTTTTGGAAAACAAACCATCTGCTTTTGTATTACAGTTGTAAATACCCTAGGTCGATATTTAAGCCTAGACTGGTAGTCCTGGTTTAAACCCAGACTAAGGGCATTTTTTATAATAACACCCCGTGTGTACACGTTCTGCCATATACGAAGTATTTTTTCTGGATGTAAACGTATGTATATACGTTGTATCATTTCACTCTACAAATATTTTAACGTACAGTCACGTTACCGGGCTCGAACGTGTCACACACAGCAGCGCCCTCCAATCCCACGACGGGTCTCTCGCTGAATAGACTACCACTACTATACTATGCTGTGACTAAAACACCGCGAGAATGAATCAATCGTCTCTCTAAGCAGCAGATGAAAGCTGTTGAAATGTAAACTGTAAAGCTATACCTTAAGGTCGATAGTGCGTTTGACGTGTCGCGACAGGAAGTAGTCCCTGGAGCGTAGATATCTGAGCACGGGGGCAGAGGTGGTGGGGCGGGCGCACAGCCAGTACGTAAGCCGGTAGCAACTCTCGATGAGGTTGTCTGCCTCCCTGCCGAATAAAAAATTCATAAGTTTTCATTAAAAAACCGACTTCCACCATTGAATTCAGCTATCTGCATGTTTTTATTTGCTAAAGGCATACTTGTTGCTAAAAATACCAAAATTGCTATATGTATGCCTATAACATTTGAGAAGTTCCCTCAATTCCTAATGGACTCCATCATCAGAACTGGGTTTTGAAAAAAATTAGACCAATCTGCAAGTAATTTTCAAATAAAAAAAGAATTTTCCAAATCGGTTTATAAACGACGGAGATATGAGGTAACAAACATAAAAAGAAACACCCGAATTGAGAACCTCCTTATGTGAAGTCGTTTAAAAATAGATTCTAACTTATACATTTCAAGATCAGTCTTCTTCTTTCTAGTCAAGGCTATTTTATGGGACCAATAAGAAGCGACCTTTTTGCCCCTCTTCGTTGCCTGGTTCAAGACCTTTAGAGTGCAGCCCTCCAATTACAGTAGCGAAATGACAATGGGGAAAGCAACAATGGAGATCATTTTGGCAGCCTTAGCTCTGATGTCCAAATCTTTTGAAACTTGAAGAGGAAAATTTAGGTAATGAAGTTTCCCCTATTCAAGTTTCAGAAGATTTTGATTCTTTTCTCGCTTCTAAGCGATAAGACTGCTCATTGTAATTTTAATTATCCTGTTGTTTTTCATATATATGTGTTTTGTTTATTTTTTATTGACTTAAGGTTTACAATAAATTTACATTATTGTAAACATTAAGATAATAAAAAAAAAATAGAGTTTCATCTGTCCTTCGAGTGGGAGTCTTACACCGCGTCATCCGGTTCGTGATCGCAACTTGAGAACTCCTCTTCCTCAGCGATTTTCGGTTCTGCGAGCTCGCCACTTAGCACTACTAGGTACTTAGGTAGGTTGACGACCTCCGTGGCGCAGAGGGCGAATAACCGGCTAAGACGCAAGAGGTGCGGGTTCGAATATTTGTTCCGGGTGTTGTATTACCATGGTACTCGTAGTTCCTGATACCCACGATACAGGGAATTCTAGTGTGGAATCAGGACTATGTATGTGACTATTGGGTGTTATGTTATGTAAGAGTTGGTAATATATTTGTCCTGGCCACATTTGATCAGTGTTACCTGTCTGCGTCGGCATGTCCCGCTATGAACTGGTCCAGTAGATCGAGTATGGAGTGCAGACATGTTCGCGGGTAGCCCGCCGCGCCGGCTTCGTTCAATGCACTGCGGCTCACCTACGGATATATATATATATATATATGTATACATATACCACCTCTCTACAACTAGCATTGTAATAACTTTTCATTTAAAAAACCGACTTCCGCCATTGTATTCGACTAAATATTTGGATGAAAAAAAATGATGAAAGAACCATAGTGGTGAAAGGATTGATACTTTTTGAATGCAAATGCTTGGTTTGTTGCTGAAAATATCAAAATCGCCATATGTATGCCTACAATATTTGAGGAGTTCCCTCAATTCCTCATGGATCCCATCATCAGAACTGGATTTTGAAAAAAATGGGACCAATCTGGAAGTATATCTATTCAAATAAAAAAAGAATTTTCCAAATCGGTTCATAAACGCCGCAGATATGCAGTAACAAACATTAAAAAAAAAAAAAAACAACCGAATTGAGAACCTCCTTCTTTTTTGGGAAGTCGGTTAAAAAGGAGAGTAGAAGGTGCTATGGTGACCTTATACACTCTTTCTTAGCTTCATAGCTAGGTGGTTATTAGAAATAAGAAATCCACAGTTCACTTATGATGGTTATATTAGAACTTGTCATGGTACACGAAATAATAACTTCAACTGGTTAAGATACTGGTATATGTTTTGATGGTGTATGAATACGTGCAGCCATCTCGGCGGCAGGTTACGTACTGGCGCGATGATAGAATATGCAATGGTGCATTTTGCTTCTTAATTAATCGACTCTTTCTACAATATAAAATAGATGAACAAATATATAGTAACAATTCCGCTCCTCTCCAACGAAAACTCAGGAAACAGTAGGCTTACTGCGTGCTGTTTTCTGAGGATGCTTCGTTGAGAGGCGGAACACGTGTCCAATTCTTTCAGAGTTTTCGTTGGAGAGGAGCGGAATTGTTACTATATATTTGTTCATCTATTTTATATTGTTTTGCTTGTTAGGCAAAATACAGAATTGCGTGTTCGGTGGAAACCCAAACAAGCATAATTGTGAATCAGTTTTTTAAAAGCTGTTGGTTCTCCAATAAAAAAATAAATAAATAATTAACATAAGTTTATTAAATTCTTCTTCATCGGTTAAGACGTCCACTGTTGGACGAGGCCTCCCTTATAGTATGCAATGGCGGGATTTGCCATAATCACCACGCTTCGCAGGTGGATTGGTGATTGCAGTATAAGGCCCGTATTAATAGACCAAACCAAACTCCGAGAACGATCTTGAGAACACCAAAAATGACATTTTTGTATGGGAATTTTGAAATTGGAACACACTCAAGATCGAGTCAAATTAGATTTATTAGTATGGGCCTTAGTGTTGAGTACTCAGGTGGATGCTGCTGCCCATCCCCTGGTGTAATCCTTTAGTCGACTTTTACGACATCCACGAGAGGAGACGAAGGGTCTGTTGGTGTGGCCAAGGATCGGACACACCACGGTATTCAATTACACATGCATTTAATATAGGTAAATGACTCCAATGGATAAATGCAATGTCGGCCGATTCCGACGGTGGCGTGTTGGTGCGTTGACGATTCAAAATAATCATTGCGATTTCAATAAAACACTTAGTTGGTGATGATGATGATGTAACCTACGTTTTTTAATTCATTATGTCCGCCAAGCAGTAGTGGTTGCATTGCTGTGTTTCAGTTTGTAGGGTACGTACGGGTGCCGTGAAATTACAGGTTCATGAGACTTTTCATCTTTATGTCTCAGGGTCGGCAGCGCGCGTCTGATGTCTGTGGTGTAAACTAACAACTTTTCACCAGGTGGACACTTTGAGTATCATGCGAGATTTGAGCCCAAGCTGGGAACACTCACTTGGATCGTCAGAACTCTCAATGGATTTTATACTGTATCGGGTAAATAACTAAACCAAATGATCTAAAAATTTCGTCATATCTACTCACCGGCTCATTAA
The DNA here is from genome assembly GCA_951392215.1 of Epirrita christyi. Taxonomy (NCBI): domain Eukaryota; kingdom Metazoa; phylum Arthropoda; class Insecta; order Lepidoptera; family Geometridae; genus Epirrita; species Epirrita christyi. Next base: position 1,135,090 of record OX595837.1, read on the forward strand.
GTTGGTATCCCAGCAAGAAATGTGCTAGATTCGGTGATGCAGTGGGTAGCAATTGAAGTAGCAACATCACAACGCCTTCTTTAGCGGCGCGCACTGGATTCTTCTCATCGCCAACGCTCGGCCATTCCTCTGCCTCCAAGCATTCCACGAAGCCATGCCTAGAAATTAAAGTAAACCATATAATAACTACAGCTTCGGATAAGGAACTCCGATTGGAGATATTTGTAAGTAGAACTTCTTGTGAAAGAGTTCGTCCGGTGAAGTACTACCACCGTACCTATTTCTGCCTCTAAGCAGTAGTGCTCGCATTGCTGTGTTTCGGTTTGAAGGGTACGGGTGCGCCGGTGTAATTACAGGCACGTGAGACTTTTCATCTTTATGTCTCAGGGTCGGCAGCGCGCGTATGATGCCTCTGGTGTAGCAGGCGTCCATAGGTTACGGTAACTACTTTCCATCAGGTGGCCCGAATGCTTGTTTAGCTTGCGAAGTAGTTGTATAAAAAAAAATTACAATTGCAGCTACGGGTAAGGACCTCCGATTGGAGATATTAACTGTCGCGTTACCTTATCTCGGTAGCAGTGGCATGTTTGTGCGTCACAGCAGCTAGCAAGTGTTTGTGCGCGGCCGGCGACTGTAGCGCGCGACAAAGTAATGTGATGGCGCGACACGCGGCCGCGGGAAGTGTATCGCATTGTGACACCACGCGACACCAAGTTAGTAGGAGACATCTATTGTCGCCATCAGAATCTAAAAGTAATTAAAAATATAATTAGTACATGCTGCTTGATGATATAAAGGGCCATATTCTGAAACAAAGCAGTGCATGCTTCATAAATCATGTTGGCGAACGACAAGCACTATATAATAATATTTATTGCGTAATCAAAACATTGTGTACATAAGTACTTGTGATTGGGTACTAAATAAAAGATTTTTAAGTAAGCATGCAAATGAGGTCTGAGTTCACAAATAGTACAGGCAAATTAGCAAAAAGTGTGGACCTAAGTCGTGTAGTCGTGGATTCTTATGGAAACGTTAGATGACACGAAAAGAAGCTTATCCTAGGTTTGCACCGTTTCTGGCGCTTACGGAACCCTTTTAAATATTAGGTACAAACTTAAAAAGTGATGTACAGTCAATGAAAAAATAAACATTTTTGATAACGCATTTTACTTTCTACATTTTTCTTAAATGAAAAAAAATATCTTACTTCGGTTTTGTAACTCAATGCTTTAAACTTCTATATTATAAAAAAAATAGGTACATATTTAACTTCTATATCTCTTTCTTAAAACATCCATATTTGTTAAAAATTCCTTTGCGGTAATATCCCCGCGAATAAGCTCTTCTTTTTGTTTTTGATACTTTATGTCAAAAGAAATATAATTTCTTCATTTTTTTTTCATTGGCTGTCCATCAATCCTGACGTCATTCATCTTTTCGGACTTAGCAGTATTCAGTCATTTTGGCTTTCAGACATTTTGGGAAAAGGTTTTTTTTGGATTCAGGTGTATCGAAAAACAAGGTGTTTTGAAATTCAGTCTTAACGTCACGTAAGCTCACAAACACACTAACCGGGCGTATTCAGTGAGAATGAAGAATCTGCCAACGGTATACACTGTTTATACACTATGGGTATATTTTTGAATGGTTCCACCTCGTGGTCAAACTATTTAGTGAAACTGATTTGACCACGAGGAATAATTTTCCTTGTGTTTAAACTACTTTGATAGAGAACTCTTTCTATTATTTTCATATGCTTTTGAGTACAGTCATCCTATTCACACTACAGAAATTAACACTCAAACAAACGAGCCAATGAGGTACGCGACGCGCTTAATCGCCATGATATCAGCCAATGACGAGTGTCGAGCCACTTCGCCATTCCAAACAAATCAGCAGCCAGGTAAAGGATCTTAATATCTCTATCTGTACCATCCGGGAGTCTTACCGAGAATAAGCTTAGATAATCCGAGTATGAGCATGGAGCGGTTGGCCTCCGAGGCCGCGTTCAGTAGTGGACGCTCCAGGGTAAGGGCGCGCTCTAGGATCTGTAGTATACTGATCAAACTTTCTTCCACGTAAGTCTGCCAACAAATTATGAACTTTAAACCAGTGCAGGAAGAGAGGATAATAGGTATTACAAACTTTGTGCGTTTTAACAACAAGAGAAATGAAACAAATTTGCTAACTAAATAAGCACGGCGAATCAAAATCAAATCAAAATAATTTTATTCATTAAAATCACAAAGATCATTTTGCATCGTTTTACATATTAAAATTACTCCTGTTCCAACGCGACCAAGCCTAGAAGAATCAGGCAACAAACGCCTACGCTTACGCCAATGGGCGTAACCATGGAATAGAAACGTGTTATTTTTATCTCCTTCGATTGAATTTGACAAATTCTTGTCAATGGTCAAGACAAAACACTGTGTTCCAAAGATAATCATTATCATCATCAGCAATCCACGACAAACGGTTTTAATCCGCGTCCATCCACCAACTTCCTGCTTTAAAATGTCATCTTGGGATTCAGCTAAAACTTTTTAGGGTGGTTATTTGTGCGATTTAAATCAGTAATTTTTTCAAAATTCTGTTTGGTTACATGTATATATTACATATACATAGTTATATTGTTCTAGCTATACAACTTTTTGCATATTCAATCTCGTCACGTCGCACTGGGCGTACAAAATACTACTTTTGAGATCACAATGCTCGCCTTAACCACCGTTATAGTGTTGATTAACTTAAAGCTAGAAATACCTTGCCCTGCGGCGGCGGCTGTCGCTCCAGCAGCGCATGCGCATCCTCCAGTGTCGTCAGCAGTAGTCTCAACAGCTCTGACTTGCCATGCAGCGCCATGCTGAGCCGGAAGCCTGGAGGCGGGTTCACTTCCGGCTCCCGCCCCATGGGGGGAAAGTCGGAGGGCGAGGGATCGTACTGCTCCAGCCAGCGTGCGAACAGACGGTAGCATAGGGAGAGGATCTGTGGAACAATAACGAGATTAATGCAACATAACACATCAAAAAAAAAATTGAGTCCACATCATAGGGCTTGAACTGTAGACATTTGACCTGAGTTTTAAGGCCAACGCACACCGGATGCGTGACGCGCGTGGATCCCTGACACACCATACTGATATACACATACGTCCACGCTTACGCGTTTGTTTGGTGTGACGTCAAATGGGGAATGTCATTGAATACGTCATCACTGCCGCGTTTAAGTTCCGCTCAGCGTAGGGTACGTAGCCTGTTTGTCTCTCGGGAGCTGCAATGCTTAACGTCACACATTACGTCTTCGTGCACGTGCACGTCAAGCAGTGTTCTTACCTGCCACTTCTCCGTAGGGTCGGTGTAAGCCCTGTGCGGCGCAGCTAAGGCCAAGCGCATCGCATGTTCTAAATAGGGTTCTAACCCGGGGGCTCTTGCACCTGCCCCTAAGGCACGGGGAGTATAGCCCCCAGCGCAGAGGGAATCCAGTAGAGTTAGGAACGCGATGGAGACAGGGTATTCCTCCGCGCGGCATTCCACCTGCAATAAAAAACAACACTGAAAATTGTTGCAACCTTTGGTCTACATTGCAAAAAACAACTCTTGATAGATTGATAGTACTACCTCATTGCGTTTAACAGTAGTGGCATCTTACTTCGTTGTGTTCAGCAGTAAGTGGCATCTTACCTCGTTGTGTTCAGCAGTAAGTGGCATCTTACCTCGTTGTGTTCAGCAGTAAGTGGCATCCTACCTCGTTGCGTTCAGTAGTAAGTGACATCTTCCTTTGTTGTGTTCAGCAGTAAGTGGCATATTACCTCGTAGTGTTCAGCAGTAAGTGGCATGTTACCTCGGTGTGTTCAGCAGTAAGTGACATTTTACCTCGTTACGTTCAGCAGTAAGTGGCATCCTACCTCGTTGCGTTCAGTAGTAAGTGACATCTTACTTTGTTGTGTTCAGCGGTAAGTGACATCTTACTTTGTTGTGTTCAGCAGTAAGTGGCATCTTACCTCGTAGTGTTCAGCAGTAAGTGACATCTTTCCTCGCTGTGTTTAGCAGTAAGTGGCATCTTACCTCGTTGCGTTCTGTAGTAAATGACATCTTACCTAGTTGCGTTCAGTAGGAAGTGACATCTTACCTCGTTGCGTTCAGTAGTAAGTGACATCTTACCTAGTTGTGTTCAGCAGTAAGTGGCATCTTACCTCATTGAGTTCAGCAGTAAGTGGCATCTTGTCGTGATGTGGAGTGACCAATCGTGAGGCTTCTAGAGCAGCCCACACGCGAGGCTGCGTCGCTGCTGTTCCGCCCAACGCAGCTAACGTGTGCAGTAGCTCAGACTTGAGTTGTAGCGGAACTGCACAGCCAACTAGACCTGAATTTTAACAAATATACATTATACAATTCACATGCTACAAATTGATGTAGAAATGGGGTAGCATAGAAGCGTGAAGAATCTAGGGGTAAGGTTCGGTAGCATAGTTCAACCAATTACAAAATACTAAACCAATATGGCGCTTCAACCAGTCACGAAAAAACACGAATTTGGATTCCATTCTGACGATATCCTATCATTGGAGATCGTTAATTATAGTCTTCATTTTTTATTCAGTGAAAGACACATGTAATTTGACATGGTTTCTGTACGCACCGAACATGACATTGACGGCATCCCACTGTAAGTTTTCGCAGATACTGGCGCACGCCGCATGGTCCTCCCTGGCCACGCTCGCTATGAGCTTCAGAGCGGCTACCATCGCCTCCACCTAACAAACAATAAGAAGCATATAATAAAACGAACTCAACACTGAGAGTGATCTTGAGTGTACCAAACCAAAACAGTTTACGATGGAATATTGAAATTGGAACGCACTCAATATCTTCAGAGTTCGATTAATTTACAGACCTAACCTAAGAAACAGTTAGAATGGACTAGGTGAGAAAAGCTCTATGCTAACAGAAATAATAAAATTTAGGTCAAGAGTACCCCAGACCCAAGAGTGGGGTTAAACACACGAGTATGTAAGAAGAATAATATGATAAGAATGAAAGAGATGTGCCTTGAATCGTAGTTGGTGTCTGCCTCCCCCTTCGGGAAACAGGCGTAACTTTATGTGATGTAACAGAAATAGTTCTGACTTACCTCTTCCTGTCTGACAAGTAATTTCCCCGGCCTGGCTGCCGGCGTGACGATGGCCGATGCACCCATCGACGAGGAATGAAGGTGGCCCGAAAATGGTGCCGGGTCTGCTCGCAGGTTACTTGGGAAAATACAAGTCGTGAGTCGTGAAACAAGAGCGGGCCGAACCTTGAACCTTGTGGCACTCCGTACTTTTTAAATATCTTAATTACGTTTAAAGTAACTTCCAAATTAAGGAAAGCTTGCTAGTAGCTTGAGACTATTTTGGCTAACGATAGTTTTTTAAACATATTGCAAAATCCATGATTGACTTGCTCAAACGCTTTAGTAATGTCAGACATGCTGAACAAATTTTGGTAACGTATTCTATGTTTTACGTTCTCTTTAGATCAAAGTTTAAATAAACCCTTACCAGTAATACCGCGCTAATGCAGTAAGTGTAAGGTGAGCCGACAACGCATCTCTTTTTGCCAACAGTGCCCATGTATGCCGCGGTACGCACAACGCTGCCAGCGCGCGCAGGTAGGCTGGCACGAGCGCCGCGCAAACGAGCTCGCCTGACAGACGCACGAACTTGAACAGCGTAGCTGCGCGTCCGCCGCCACCGCCGCCTCCACCTCCGCCGCTAGACCTAGCAACGAAAGAAGGTTACATTTTAACAGGAACAGGAGTAATTTAATTTTATATAAGACGATTCAAAATGATCCTTGTGATTTCAATGAATAAAGTTCTTTTTGACTTTGACTTTGACTTTAAAACAAGAACCACTTTGAAACACATATCACTATCCAGAATAACTAAAGCCGTATGTTTGGACATAGACAAATAAGAAATAGACGTCTTGTCTGTTCATGTTGGTATAGTATTATGTTCATAGTTAACAGCAACCACAATATTTATGGTTGGAGGCTCAACGCGTTGCCTTCTCCCGTTTATATATTCGCTTAAGACATAAATCTTGTCACTATCACGGTCACGGTTATGAACATAATTATCACTCTATATGGGAAATAATACCATGATTTGTGAGTAATCATGAGTTATTTGAACGATGTGATGTGACGTTCATAAAATACGATGATAGAGCATTTATCAGAAACTGGTTCTAACAGAAGCTTTAAACAAATATGTACCCAAGAATCTTAATAACAATGTTACCTGTGTGAGTGCGCATTTGTTTCGCACGCGCGCCAATAGTCATCTCTCAATCTGTGCGGGTCGCGCGAATACAGCCGCTGTACACAGCGCAATAGGGAATCAAGTCGTGTGCGCGCCTCAGTTATGGGTGCGCGGAGACCTTCGGCTGCGTACATTTGGGCGCAGCGCGCCACTTCGTCGGCCCTGAAAGAATACAAATCATTATTAACGTGCAGCAGTCTACTAGTCAACTACAACTTTGTCGCTAAATGTTGATGTAAACAGAACTTAATATATTACATCATAATAACATAGCTAGCAACTGTCACATACATAGTCGTGATCCCACACTAGGATACCCTGTGTCGTAGGTATCAAGGAACTACGGAGTATGGTACCACAACAAACAGACCTGTGGGGGTAAGCACGAACATCTAACGGTATATGTAGAGACGCTAGCGAAACGATAGTCGATCGCGGTGGCTTGAAATCTTTTTATTTTGATTGACATATTTACGATCGTCTCAATAATTATGTTAGGGTGTTTGACACTGTACGCTGTACGAACATACCGCCGAGAGTTTGACGACATAAATGCAAGACATACTGATATATAACAACTCAGGGGTTGTGATAGTCTTGCCTGAGAATAGAACTCCTCCAACTCCTCCCATGAATGTCGTAAAAGTTGACTACGCCATGGATGTGCAGCAGCATCCATCCGAGTACTTAACTACTGCAATTACCAATCTGCCTGCCAAGCGTGGTAATCAAAGGAAATGCCACTGCTCTATAGGTTCGGCCTCGTCCAGCAGTAGATGTCTACCAACTGATAAAAAAAACAACTTGATAAATGAATTCCCATGACAGTACACTTACTTGACCCTCATCTCCATGAGCTTAGAGTGCATTAGTACTATAAAGTCCGTGATGAGAGTGTGTATTCTCCTCTGATAGTATTCTTCTTTGCACACAAACTCTGTAGAAAGGATTGTTTCCTCCAAGTATTCAAACACCTGGAATAAGTTACAAATACATTTTGCATAAAAGGAGCCTTCGGCGAAGCGTACTGCATACCTTCATCACACAGGTTCTTCTTTGGTCAAGTTACAAATACATTTTGCATAAAAGCAGCCTTCGGCGAAGCGTACTGCATACCTTCATCACACAGGTTCTTCTTTGGTCAAGTTACAAATACATTTTGCATAAAAGCAGCCTTCGGCGAAGCGTACTGCATACCTTCATCACACAGGTTCTTCTTTGGTTTTCTTTCATAAACTAAACATACATGGTGTGTATGGCCTAGAATAGGCCCCTCCTCCTCCCGTGGATGTCGTAAAAGCCGACTAAGAGATTACACCAGGGTATGGGCAGCAGTATCTACCTGAGTACTCTAAACCAGTACTGCGATCACCCATCCGCCTGCCAAGCGTGGTGATTATAGCAAATCCCCTTATTTTATGAAGTAAGCCTTGTCCAGCAGTGGACGTAAACGTGGATGATGATAATGACACGCATCAGCTTTGAGCTGCCCGTGTATTAACAAATAATTATAATAACAGTATATAATAGTATGGCAAGATTTTATAGTGAAAATATAGATGCAAAAAATATCACCCAACAACCACATACAACACCACACTAGGATACACTGTGTCGTGGGTATCAGGAACCTAGTAGCCATGGTACCACAACATTCAGACATGGAATATATATTTGCCGATCATGCAAACTTCGAACCGGCCAGCTACTCGCGCGCCTCGCCGAGGTCGCTGCGGACGCCGCGCCGGAAGCCAACGTGTGTCTACCTGTTCTTGTCTGGTAGAGATCGCTATCTAGCGATAACACCGCCTATTGTATCATCTAGCTAAGAATCAATATTTATCAGATCCGTGTATTGTGTGCAAGTATTTTCACAAGTAGGATATGTTGTACAAACTAATGAAATAGTTACCATTCCATTCATAGCTGCATCCACTAACACCTCATCTTGGTCCAGTAATTCAACTTTCAATTCCCCTTGCTCTCCCGCTCTCAGCAGCGACTGTGGTGCTCTCTTAAGGGCCGCCAGAGCCAGGCCCAGAGCCAGCTGGCATAGAGCCCGGACTCCTGAAGGCTTGTTGTCTTGGGACTGGTTGTGGGACGGTGAGAGTTCGTCGATGAGAACAGCTATGAGATCTGGGTCTTGGATTAGTGGGAGCCTCTTGGCTAATTCTTCGCCATCTTCTCGCCTGGAGCACAAAGTGTGTATTTTTTTTTATTCTTTTCGTGATATATAAGGCGTCAAAAATGGTAGGGGAACCCAGAAGGTTTGAACAATGTGATAATAAAGGCGAAAACTTATTGCTGTGTCGACGGGGTTGTTGAGAGAATAAAGAATAGTTTTAAATGGAGCCCTGTACACAGGAAGCAGTTTCAGATTTCAAAATAAGAAAAAAAGTGATGATTAGAGCTATTTTTGTTAGTGTTGAAGTTCTGTAAATCAGGTATCACAAGTTACCTGTGTAATACTGATAGATCCAAAGCGTACAACAACGCCATCTGTAGAGCGAGTGAAATCTCGTCCAACGCGCCAGTCGGTCCGAGAGTTGGTGATGTTGTTTGCTGAAAAATAATATGAGAAATTAAGTTTCATACCACCATATTTATTAATATTGTCACAGGTATTGTATGGGTTTCATACCACCACTAAAACTATTAATGAAAAACATCATGGAAACTGCATTACAAAGATTTACAGTTATAAGTACCCAGTAAGATTTTCCTTTTAATGGATAGCGAGGCAAAAATAAATGATATGATCTATTTTATGTATTTCTGGCACTTACTTCTGAAAGCAGTCTTAGTATAATGTCCCGTCCAAGACCTTTTTGAGCGGACGCCGCGAATACTATTCCAGCAAGATGTTTCCTGCAAATTGAATTGTAAAGCGTTTAGTAAAATTATGCTATCTATGGAGTCAGGAGCAAGAAACTCAGGATTTCTGTGAGTATGTATGTAAAACACTGGGTGAGTGCGTGTTTTTTTTTGCAAATCAGTGAGTGTGATTGTAAGTGAGTCAGTGAGTGTGTAAGTCAGTGGGATTTCAATGAGTTTGTATGTAAATCACTGTGTAAGTGTGAGTTGTGTAAGTCAATGAGTGTTAACTCACACAACACAGTCGGGAATCATGTGTGGATTCAGTAATTTTGTTGTCTTTGACAATTATTGACAGTGACATTAAGTGAATATGAGAGTCATTGCGAGACATTGAGTGAAGAACTCACCTGGTAGTTTCCATATTGGCCACTAGTCTGGCATGATGTCTATGCGGGGGCAAAGCGCGGTTGTGCTGCAGTAACTCCAGCTCGGTGTGCAGTGAGAATCGACGGAGCGCATCCAACGCACTGCTTAGTAGTCCATCGGAAATTAGTTGTTCTACATAGCGAGATACATAGGCCACTATTTCCTCACGCCCGTTGATTGACCTAAAATTTTAATGAAATAAAATAGAGAAAATATAACTGATCGCTGCAGAAGACGACCTTCGTGGCGAGGTGAGCGAGTAGCCAGCTGAGACGCAAGTGGTGCGGGTTTGATTCCCGCTACGGGACAAATGTTTGCGTCATCTGCAAATATTTGTTCAGTCTGGGTGTTGTGGGTACACATGGTACTCGTAGTTCCTGATACCCACGACAAAGGGAATTTTAGTGTGGGATCAGGACTATGTATGTGACTGTTGAACATACTAAGTAAAGCTAAAGTACCTATTAGCAATTTAAATGAGTAAAGCCTTCAGCCAGGAAAAAATCTGCAAGGGCAATGAAAACATACCAACACACTCCATCCCTAGCCATGACAATTTCTTTCAATGCATGCACTAGTGCCCTTCTTCCGTCATAGTATAGAATGATAGCCACAAGACCGCGCGGCAGGCTGGGGTGTCTCGGCATCTGGCGCTGAGCTGTATGGAGGAGCTCTAGGGCTAGGTATTCACTGACATTGTACATATCTGGAACAAAATTAACTGTATCAATTTCACTTATTCACTTCACACTTATTCACTTATTTAGTAACTTCCGTTCATGTAGTTCTTTCTTAGTTAGACAATTCAAAAACATCCTTGTGATTTCATTTGATTTGAAATCCTTAGACAGTCTCAGCTGGGTACTCGCCCGCCACGCCACTTAGGTCGTCAATTTAATTAAATAACATAAGTTTTGTCGGAGTTCCATCTAAAAATTAACATTTCTCAATATCTAGGGTTCATGAATCTGAAGAATGATGTTATCTTACCAGATATAATAATAGCCTCATCAATCAGTTCCTTGGACAGCAAGGTCCGTCCTAAACTCGGTAATGTCACTCCTTCTGTGATACCTCTCTTTATTTCATCTCGACTTGCTGGGTTTTTAGGCTGAAAATAAATAAGATTTTGATTGGTGAATGGGCAGTAAAAAAGTTGTCAACATTGATTTAATTTTACTTCTTTGAATCAGCAACACAAACATACTTAATTGTGAAGTAACAAAATTGAAGCCAACACATTGATTTCAATGTGTACATAGTAAACAAGCTCACAAAATGAGGCTTTGTTTTTTTTTTATATTATCATGTGGCAAACAAGCAGATGGTTCACTTGATGGAAAGCAGTCACCGTTGTCAGTATTGCAAATGTGTTGCTGACCATTTAGAACCCTAATACTAACTGGGGAAGTTAAAACCTGCACTGACATCCCATTGTGGAGTGTATTGTAAATGTTGTATTGCATTTAGAACCCTATTGTCATTGCCCATATTGTATTATATTGCTCAATGGAGTACCCAAGAGCTTATTCTACACTCTGCCGGTCTACAGGGTGAAATGAGCATCTGAAACACACAGTGCGAGATTTCCACGCATCCACAATATGCGAGTGAGCTCACTGATGATAAAAAGAGTGTTCTCTGCAAGTACAACTTATCATTACCAACATAAAAGTAACTTACAGGATTCTTGAATAAGGACAAGAAGTTCTGTTTGTGTCGTCTTAGTACGGATTCAAATGTGTGCACAGTGTACGGAGCAGATACGCCCTCATGGGTCAGGTACCCTTCCACTACAGAACTAAGCTCCTTGAAGGGGGTCCATAGGTCATCTGTTGTGTTGCCTGAAACCAATTATTGATTTACACTATCAAAAGTTTAGCGATACCAATGTTTTTGTAAATTTAAGTGGCAAGATATTTCATATAATAAGAATTAAACAACAGTTCTGCTGATCTTAAGTATTTTAGAATACTTGCTGCTAGATGTTATTAGATCCATGGCTGATCTGTCTATCTGTCTAGGCAGGCAGGTCACACAATACAAACATAGGTACAACTGCCTCAACATCCTACAGTAGATTTTAAATGCATAATTGGACGAAATGAAAAGCAGCTGATACTTCTCTGGTTATTGAGGTAGGTATTTAATGAACGAAACAAAATAGAAACATACAATATAAACACAATTTTTTTTTCTAACCTCAACCATGAGGAAGATTTGTTTACTCATAGAGCCGACACAGCGTTACAATTTCTGTATGAGGTACCTTGGTCGAAGATAATACTTGGCAAAATGAAGGATTTTATGGTAAAATGGGCAAACTATGGACCATTTGTACTGATTTTGCAACACCGACCGCTCAACAGCACCGAAGGTAATAATAAGCGGGTTTCTTACCTTCGTTGATATCCATGATGTGTGATTGTTACTTGCTCATGAGTACTTGAGAAAACCTCGCACAAAGTCGTTGTATTTCTAAACGAATAAGAAAATTAGTAATTTTCATGAATTTACTGAAGTAACATAAACTTTGTTTGAATTCTTCGCGTTTGTTTGTTTGACATTTGACAATTACACTATTTGACATTTTCTATGAAATTCTAATTCTGTGTGACAAGGTGTGACATAAGGTTTTTTTTTTCCAATCAATCAAACGAACTTCTTACCTTGCTTCAGTCATTATTCTAAGTTCATACCTTAGATAAGGACTGAAGCACGATCATACCTTGGACGTTTCCAAGGTTCATACCCTACCGCCCTAGGACCATTTTAGTCCGAGCATAAATCCATGGGTCAATCGGTCCGAGCTACCGCCTCATGTAGTCTGTTCTATAAAAAATCCTTGGTCTGTTCAGAAAGAGTCCCGTCGTGGGATTTGAGGACGTAGGCGCACAGCTACGTCTGCAGCAGTCTGTTCTGTTTTTACCCTATATTACTAACGACGAGGTTAATGCTCGAGGCCCTTATCTGCAGTTCCCACACTAACGGTCCGGACTGTAGACGAATCAGATTGATAATCTTAACACTATCTAATGATAGGGATGTTGTACACACGGTTTGACATAATTTACGGTAAGACGAATCGTTACCGATGATAGCTTTGATGAACTCTGGGTAGGACTACCACAGTCAAGTTACTAAGTAGAGATCACAGTATCAATAAAATATAGCATATTTTTCGTAGTAGGTATTTATTCCTTTAAAATACAAGAAATACACGAAAACACTTAAGAGAATCAGTCTTATTACTAATTACATCTCATTTAAAAGTATTAATGGCTAGGCCAATAATTTACAATTATCCAAATCTTGTATAATCTATATAAAAAAAATAACATTCCTAGTTCTTTATACAGGGTGTAAAAAGGCAGCACCTGAATACTGAGGCACAGTTAAAGTTACCAACAGCCTAGCTAATTATAAATGCACTGATTCAGTTTTTGGGAGTAGTCTGGTACTCTGTACGTTAATTTACAAGTATTTGAATGATCAGTACCAGACAAAAGCATTCCATAGACTGTCTGGCTCAATAAATTTGCATTGCTATTCAGCATGGCAATGCACCCAGGGCACGGAATAAATATTAGTACAAGTACCCAGGGTCTCAGGGACGCTTTCGACTGGTAGTTATTTGGATCAGTTGAGCTATCTCTAGATCATTTGCAACCATGTATATAATACCTCAACCAAATTCTTTATATGTGCTTACTATTAGTAGTATTATTCTTCATGCATATAAAGATTTAAAGAGATTATTTTATACAATCCAGTTTTTTATTTGGTACAGCCTTATAATCAACTTGAGAATGTGAAAAATTTATTTTGTACTCAAAATTAATAACATAGGCACTATTAACACCACTCAAACCTGAACCAACAGGTAGATAATTATGTAACATAATCGGCCCGCAACCCTCTGGGCAAGGCACAATATTCGTTCGTTCGTCTTGCCATTGGTTCTTCCTTGGAAACCCTATATTAGGTCAGTGATTAGAAGCCCAATTCTCGAAATTGTAAACCATTTTAGCAACTCGAGCGCCAAATGTCAAAATTTTCTACCAAAATGGGCAACTGTGTAGAAGCCCTTGGCGACTGAGCGGCTAATCTCATCTCAGTCCACTATCACGTATATCACTGCGTGCGTAGACACAGTAACTATTATCTTTCTCGCTCTAACGAACGCCTTCCTGAGCGACGAAAGGTTGTTGATTAATCGAAAGTTAACTAAGATGAGATAACTTAAGATATTTACGAGAATTGGGCCCCAGGTTGATGGCCCTGAAACACAACATAACACCCAACAGTCACATACGTATTCTTGATCTCACACTAGGGTTCCCTGTGTTGTGGGTATCAGCAGAGACTAGCTAGTCTCTGGTATCAGGAACTAAGAGTACCATTATGGTACCATATGTCCATCAGTTCACAAGGTCGCAACCATGACCACTATCAATTGTAGACTCCATGATTTAAATACCGTCAATCTATTTCTAGCCCGTTGACATCATTGGGCCCCACTATTGACTGCTCTTCTATTTCATACTGTGTGTCCGTATCTCCATTCTTGTGCTCTTGCTCGTATTCGAGCAAACGTTTTAGTCGCTCGCATTTCTGCTCGTGCTTTTCTAGCTGCGATTCGCTTTGATATCTGCAACAATCAATTAAGATTTAGTACCTAAGAATAACCGTGATGTGACCGGCCTAAGAAAAGATCCCTTCTTCTCCTTACTAAGGGATTACCAGGGGATGGGCAACAGCATCCGCCTGAGTACTTTACACCAAACTGTGATCACCAATCAGCCTGTTAAGTGTGGTGATTATGGCAAATCCCCCCCCCCCCCTCTGTATTCAATGGGGGAGGCCTCGTCCAGCAGTGGACGTAAACAGACTGTTGATGATAACAAAAGTATGTGTAAGAGGACAGGCTCGCAACTGGTTTTTGCTTGATCTGACCGCCAAGGGAATGAGCGAGTTTTTTCTTTGATTTAGTGGAGAGAGAGTTCTCGCCGGCAATGTGCATAGTCAGCAATACTATATTACTATATGTATGTCTTTTATTTACACGGAATTATGCATCAATTGTACGTTTTTTGAGCGAGAAAATAGTCGATCGCCAGTCGCTTCTTCGATGACGACGATTTTTGTTTGGATAAGCCATCAGTATCCACACCGATTTTGACAGAGATGTTTATTTTAGCTGGCCATTTGTTATATTTCTGTGCGTTCCTTACCCCTGGTTGCAGGCGCGGCAGCGGTGCGGCTGCCAGACTCCGTGGTGCGCGATGCGGTGTCGGTAGAACGCGCCGTAATCCTCGAACGTCAGCGGGCACTTGTCGCACTTCGACATGCGACTGCGATCGTGCATCTTCATGTGCCTACAAATCAGAAAGTACAGTCGAGTAATGGGCACATGTTATTGTCATCGTCTTGTTTACTTCACTACAGTAAAACACGCTTACAACTCCTTTTTGACATTTACATTTCTATAGAGTTTCGTAGAAATCAATCGAACAACGAACCAATGTAATCCGTTTTGTGAAAGAAAGTTGGCCTTGTTTAACTTGGTAGCCTGTTTAAAAATTTTCAAGTTTCGAAAATTCAATTGGTTTCCAGTTCTGAAGAAAATGTAATCTGTCAAAAAGGAGTTTTAGGTATATCCCTACTGTACAGCATATTTAATTTCGCCAGGTACACCTATCCCTACCAAGGTATCCCTACTGGTAGGAATGTTATAGGATTCGTCAAAATACTCATGCATATCATGCTAGTTTTTGTGGGGTAGGGTGTCTAGCTTAGTTGATATACTGAATTTTCCGTTGAAACATCCACAATAAACTTGTGTCCACCCACAGCTTCACTCGCGACCTGGTTCTGGTACAAATTGTAGCCCGTATCAAAGTCAAAGTCAAAAAGAATTTATTCATTGAAATCACAGGGATAATTTTGAATCGTCTCATAAACTAAAATTACTCCTGTTCCAACGCGACCAAGCTTAAAAGAATCAGGCAATAAACACGGCTTGGCTTACATAAATGGTCCGTCTTACCACTAGGTGAGAAGCGCCTGTGTGGTGCCTCGGAGCAAGGAGTTGCTGATACATAGTAAATGAGAACTTAAAAACCTTAGGAAGGTAGTCAAAATTAAATAAACATCAGCAAAAATATGTAAGACAGCAAAATTCAATCTAGTAAAAGTTATAATCTACCTCTGTACCGCGTACGTGGCGATTTCGATCGTCGCGGTGTGACATGTTTCATATAAGTAGTTCCATACATTACAACGTATTGGTACGTCGACGTGCACCTTTACGTCTACACATACGCAGCCGGTGTGCTGTGGCCTTTATCTGTTACGGCGTGCTTATGTAACAATCTTGTTTATTGTCACTAGTAGAACTTCTTGTAAAAGAGTTTGTCTGGGGAAGTACTACTACTGTACCTATTTCGGCCGCCAAGCAGTAGTGTTCGCATTGCTGTGTTTCGATTTGAAGGGTGTACGGGTGCCGGTGAAATTACAGGCAAATGAGACTTTTCATCTTTATGTCTCAGGGTCGGCAGCGCGCATGCGATACCTCTGGTGTTGCAGGCGTTCATAGGCTACGTTAACTGCTTTTCATCAGGTGGGCCGTATCCGTATGCTTGTTTACTCGCCAAGTAGTACAAAAATAACTTTTCATTTAAAAAACCGACTTCCGCTATTGTATTCGACTAAATATCTGGAAAATATTTTGATGGTGAAAAACCCAGAGTGGTGAAGGGATTAAATCACCAAATGATACTTTCTGAATGCAAATGCTTGATTTGTTGCTGAAAATACCAAAATCGCTATATGTATGCCTATAATATTTTAAGGAGTTCCCTCAATTCCTCATGAATCCCATTATCAGAACTGGATTCTGAAAAAAATGGGACCAATCTGGAAGTATATCTATTCAAATAAAAAAAGAATTTTCTAAATCGGTTCATAAACGACGGCGATATGAGGTAACAAACATTAAAAAAAAAATACAACCGAATTGAGAAGTCTTTTTGTGAAGTAGGTTAAAAAAACAACCATCGACTTTTTTTTTATAAATTGCTTTTATGCCGTTTTATTTATATTACGATGTTGGTATTACCGTTTGAGACTGCTGGTGGAGGTATAGTCGGCGACGTTGCAGAGCGGACAGCGGTAGCGGCGCTCGCCACGGTGCGCACGCTCGTGGTCCGCCAGCTCGCGCCGCGAGCGGTACGCGCGCTCGCACGCCCCGTACGGACACGGGTACCTGCCACAAAACTAATGTTTAGCGCAGTAAGAAAGCACAGTCAATTTCAAAAGCATTTTATTTTTTGCAATCACAAGGATCATTTTGAATCATCTTATAAACTAAAACGACTCTTGTTCCAACGCGACCAAGCCTAGAAGAAACAATCACAGATTGTTTTTTTTTTTGATGATCCTTCTTAGGGGGCGTCCATTAATTAAGTGAGGCGTTTAGGGGAGTAAGTTGGTCAACCCAAACCTCACCGAATCTCACGTGGGGGAGAGGGTGGTCTCGACAAATCTCACGTATTTTTTTTCCCGCAAGAAACATTGTAAAATTGCGTGAATATATCTTATTTACATATGGTGCGATATGAAGATCATTCATAAACAAATAATGTCATAACCTTTTATAACGCACTAAAATTATTCAAATAAATCTGTACTTATTACAACCGTTGTTTTATTATTAATTTTCATCAAGCACCATTTTAAAAAATCTCACGTGAGATTAAGGGGGTCGAGTGAAATCTCACGACATCTCACCAAGGGGAGAGGGGGGGTCATAAAAATCGCCAAAATTACCTCACGTAATTAATGGATGCCCCGCCCCCTTAGGTACTACTAGGTAGGAGAACAAATAGAAGCTGATTCACAAAAGAGCTTAAAAGGGGCAATTGTCACGAACGAGCGAGTAGCAAGTCAATAGTGTAACTCACACTAGCGTAGGGTATATCTGACTGCACTAGTACCCTACTATCAGTGTTATGTTTACCCTACTAATATCAAATCAAATCAAAAGAATTTTCTTCATTGAAATCACAAGGATCATTTTGAATCATCTTGAAAACTACTTACTTTATGTCAGGCCTTAGAGTTTTATACGGATTTTAGTATAGAAATGAAGCTTCCAAATTATCAGCTAGGGGTGTTCACCAGTTCCCCATGCAAAAATATGTGTTATACTCTACAACATACGTCAGTCTTGTTAAAACTCAGACTACGGCCTCTGTAGTAGGGCATACCTGACGCTAGAGTAGTAGGGGTAATGATGACACCAGAGTGGTAGGGTAATCATGACACTAGAGTAGTAGGGTAATAAGGACAGTAGAGTTGTAGGGTAATCATGACACTAGAGTTGTAGGGTAATACCTGGGTGCAAAGTGATGCGCTTTCATGTGCCTGTGTAAGGCTAGCTCATTGCGCGACCTGAGACCGCAGGAGGCGCAGACGTGGCTGGAGAGGCGCGTCTGCGAGGCGAGGGGGTGGATGCGTGTAATGTGCGAGATGAGGTCGGAGCGGCGCCGGAAGGTCCCACCGCACTGATCGCACACGCGACTGGGCGCCTCGTGTACCACGCGGTGGTGGCGCAGCCCATCCTGTGTGACAATTAATAGATTTACACGTGCCCTCATTATCCACAGCCTAACTTATACCACTTAGGCCACTTTTAGATTGTGCGATACAGAAAATAGTAATTCTAGTGTTGTTTAACTACAACCACTAGGCGTTTCAGGGTCTGTTGCATTTTCGAGTGTATGGCGAACGTGCACTTTTTTTTTTATACTACTTTGCAAGCAAACATGCATACGGCCCACCTGATGGAAAGAAGTTACCGTAGCCTATGGACACCTGCAACACCAAAGGCATCACACGCGCGCTGGCGACCCTGAGACATAAAGATGACAAGTCTCATGTGCCTGTAATTTCATCGGCACCTGTAACTTTCAAACCGAAACACAGCAATGCGTACACTACTGCTTGGAGGCAGAAATAGGTACGGTGGTAGTACTTCCCCGGACGAACTCTTTCACAAGAAGTTCTACTACTAGCACTGACCCGGTCCTTGCCCTTGTAGCTGCAGCCTGGGTGCTTGCACACGTAGGGATTGACGCTGAGATGCCGCCGATGGTGCTTCACGAGTTGCGGCTTGTTGAGCTGCACCTCATCGCAGAATGTGCACAGGAATAGACGCTTCTGCAAACACATTAAAACAACCATATAAATTGGATAGCTCTATTTCATCAAGCTATAAAGTTGTTTGGGTCAGGGGAAAGGGTTCATACCTGAGGTCCTTCCCTACAGTACCAACATTGAATTTGGATCAGAGGCATGGTTCTCATAGTTATTGGCAGCCGTTACATTAATAAAACGAAAAGGATATATTTTCTACCTACTATATTTTGTGGTATGTCTTTTAAAGCAGTGAGTGAAAGTCGTAATTACTGGACCGATCGATTAAAAAATTTAATCGATCAGTCCAGTAATCTCTTGGGTTCTCGTGATCAGAGAGCAAGAATCTATTGTCAGAATTGACCGATTGCTTTCAAAATCGATATCTGAGTCCTGGTTCAGTAAAAACACGAATCGGATGTCAAAATTGAAAAAAGTGCCCGCTAATTTGAACTTCTTAACTTGACCAATTGCAATCAAAATCATTATCTGAGGGTCCATGTGATCATTTAACACAAATCTGTTCTCAGAATTTAATTGAAAAACCTTTTAGCCCTTTGAACTTTGTATTATAAAATGAGTTTTCCTCAAACACTTAATGTGACGTTGGACTTTCCTAAAAGTATTGTGATATTAAGGTTCACTGTAGTCAAGGGCAAAGGCGAATCTTCGGCGCCTAAGCTGAATAACTGGCTAGGGGAAATCAACCCCGAAGAAAAAAATAAAGAAACCATGGCAGCAAAACCAAAAGACATAGTACCCCAGGAGGGTACCGGCGATGCCGGAGAATCCCTCCCTGAGCTTAGCTCAGGCTGCCCCTCGTACTCTGGGGGGGGGCAAAGTTTTGCCACAAATGGACCCGACGGTACCTACACCAACACTGGAGCCAAAGTTAATCCAGCAAACCTTCCACAAAAGCATGTTTTTTACAAGAACACGCAGCAACTCGATGACTAACATCCCGCCATCAAACCATCCAGCAGAAGAAGCCTGCAAAACACAGAACCCTGCGAATAAGCCCCCAGAGTGGCAAAGCATACCAGTCCCACGTCATAAAAGAAAACGTGTATCAAACACTCCACCACATGAGAACGTCATAGAGACCCATAACAGCTTTGCTGCCTTGGAACAAGACTGTCTGGCGAAAATCGTAACTAAGGAACCGAAACCAACCAAGCCACCACCAATTGTTCTCTACGGCATTAAGGACATAAATGAACTTTCCAATCTTATCAGAACTGCTATCGATGATTCAGAGTACAAGATAAAAAATGTCAATAAAAATCAACTCCGTGTGATGATAGATTCAACTGAAGCTTACAAAAAAACCATTAACATAATCCGTGAGCATGGGTTGATTGGTTATACATTCTCGAGTAAAGAAGACAAGCCATACAGAATTGTAATTAAAGACCTCCATCACTCCACACCGAAAGAATCAATAGTTGCGGCGATAGAACTCACTGGCAATAAAGTGTCTGGAGAAATAATTAATGCCAGACGGGGGCCAGAGAAACTGCCTACTTCTACTTTCTTCGTGAACATAGAGCCACACCCAAACAACAAAGAAGTTAAAAGCATAAGGTACATCCATAACCAATCTGTGAAGATAGAAGACCCCCGAAAACGCAAATCAATAGTTCAATGCCAACGCTGTCAACAGTACGGTCACTCCAAGAACAATTGTATGCGCCCATTTCGGTGTGTTAAATGTGGTCAAGGGCATCGCACCACTGACTGTCCAAAGAAGGACAGGAACACGCCAGCCAAATGCGCGCTATGCGAAGGAGAACACCCAGCTAACTATAAGGGTTGTGATGTCTATCGTGAGATATTACAAAAGAGAATAAAGTCACAACCAAAGCGGTATGTCCACCAGAACAATGAAGACCGGTCAAGGCTAACGAATAACAGACCTCAACTGGACATGCCCAATCTTAACCATAATTCAAGCGATAAGCTGCTTTATTCAGAGGCATTATACAAACTTTCACAGGATCTACCCCAGAACAGTGATGTACCAAGTAAGCAAAAATATGGAAGAAAGAGAGCAGAACCAGAAAGGGCTAAACGCTGTCCTAATTCGAATAATATGAGTCTCCACTCAGTAGTACAACACGAATCTCCCCAAGAACTGCCTCTGAGTAGTGATAAACCCAACTATAACCGTAAAAACACAGCAAAAACCTCAGAATTAGAAAACGTTAGAAGTAATCACAACCCAAACAATAGTACACTATACTCTGATGCACTGAACGACCCAACACAAGAATTTCCTTTGAATAAAAATGTACTTATCAACCAACCAAATACTTCTTCAATTGAAGCGTTAGAAAAAATAATCTTTAAACAATCTGATAAAATTGATACACTCCTTCAACACATAAGCACCCTTATGGGTCTTATAACTACTCTTGTCAGCAAGTTATCATAATGATTCCGTACAACTTCATAAAGTTGTCGACGTGGAATGTCAACGGGGCTCTATCTAGTGCCCATGATATAGAATACCTTATCAGAACAAATAACATAGATGTACTTCTATTATCTGAACCCCACATGACCGGTGAAAAACCCCTAAATATCCCGGGATATGTAGTTTACATAACTCCCCACCCAAATGGGAAAAGCCAAGGTGGTGCAGCTGTCCTTATAAACAAGAAGATAAGACACTTTGAGCGTTCCAGCTACTCAACTCCTCATTTGCAAGCGACAACAGTAACCGTTCAGGACAAATTTGGCTCACTTGATATATCAGCGGTTTACTGCCCGCCAAGACACAAAATAACAAACATAATGTTCGACGAATACTTTACGACCCTAGGACCCAGATTTATATCAGGCGGCGATTGGAACGCCAAAAACACCTATTGGGGATCTAGACTCACGCTCCCAAGAGGAAGAAACCTCAAAAAGTCTGTTAACTCAAACAACCTCCTCACAATTTCCACAGGCGAGCCAACATACTGGCCTACAGACCGCCAAAAAATTCCTGACCTTGTGGACTTCTTTATAACCAAAGGTATAGGCCACCTTTACACGAAAGCTGAATCAAGCTTGGATGGTTCATCCGACCACTCACCGGTCATACTCACCGTGAGCACCAGAGTGATCAATGTGAAAAAACCGGAGAGCCTACACAATAGCGAAACCGACTGGGACAGCTTTAGGCAACACCTCGTCGAGAATATTAACCTTAACATCTCTCTGAAATCCGAAGACGAAGTGGAGGACGCATGCAAAGATTTCACTAATCTAGTCCAGGTCTCAGTCTGGAAGAGCACTCCAGAAGTATCTTCAAAATTCCCTTTTAATGGTGAAAACATCCCTGAAACAATACAGCATAAGATTGGCGAAAAAAGGAAACTGAGGGCTATATGGCATACCAGCCGTCTCTCAGCTGACAAATTAGCTTTCAACAAAGCATCTAAAGAGCTTAAAGAATACATAAAGGAACACGAAAACATCACATTTAACGATCATTTGGAATCACTCTCACCCCATACTAAAGGCCATCACTCCCTATGGAAGGCTACAAAAAAGTTCAAAAGGCCTATTCAACCCAACCCTACAATCAAAATGGGCAATGACAAATGGGCACGCACAGATAACCAAAAAGCAGCCATATTTGCAGCTCACTTGTCTAGTATTTTCCAGCCTAATGACGGCGATTTAACGGACGAGCAGAATGTTGACGAAGTACTCGAACAACCGTTTCAGCTAGACCAACCTTTAAGGTCAGTTAGCCCAGGAGAAGTTTGGACAGAAATAAGGAAGCTAGACTCAAAAAAGGCACCGGGATTCGATCTGATCACACCCAAGATTCTAAAAGAACTGCCCAAAAAAGCCGTAGTCTTCTTGACATCCCTATTCAACGCAACCTACAGACTATCATACTTCCCACTTTTGTGGAAGGTCTCGCAAGTAATAATGATACTCAAGCCAGGAAAACCAAACAAAGACGTAACATCTTATAGACCCATAAGCCTTCTACCGGTACTTTCTAAACTCTGGGAAAAACTCTTCGTCAAACGTTTGAAGCGAGAACTTTTTACCATACCAGACCACCAATTTGGATTTAGAGAAGGCCACTCCACTATAGAACAGGTCCATAGAGTATACTCTACTATCAGAGAATGCCTTGAAAAAAAACAGTACTGCTCCGCAGCCTTTCTCGACATTCAGCAGGCATTTGATAGGGTTTGGCACAAAGGTCTGTTATGCAAAGTTAAAACGCAACTCCCTCACACCTTCTATCCGGTGATCAAATCATACTTGTCAGAAAGAATCTTCCAAGTCAAGCACGGAGAATCGAAATCCTCATTCTACGACATAAAAGCAGGTGTACCGCAAGGTTCAGTTCTCGGTCCAGTGCTCTACAATATATTCACAGCAGATCTACCACAATCCTCAGCAGCCATAACGGCCACCTTCGCTGACGACACTGCAATTCTGTCCTGCGATTCTTCCCCAATCCAAGCGTCTAAGTCGTTACAAGAGCAATTGGACGGAACAGAAAAGTGGCTCCACAAGTGGAGAATTCGCACGAGTGCCGCCAAATCAACACATATCACCTTTGCACTCCGTAGAGGCAACTGTCCTCCTGTTAAACTTGGTGGCGACGAACTTGCTCACAAGGACTCTGTCAAATACCTTGGATTCACACTGGACAGACGTCTAACCTGGAAGGACCATGTCAAGGCAAAAAGAACCGAACTCGACATTCGGTTCAAGAGTTTATACTGGTTGCTTGGACCTCAATCTAGACTGTCACTGCATAACAAGCGGCTTGTATACAACAGCATACTCAAACCTGTGTGGACATATGGGCTACAGATATGGAGTACAGCCAGCAAATCAAACCGCGCTATCATCCAACGCTGTCAAAACAAGATCCTACGTGCCCTTGTGAATGCACCGTGGTTCTCAACAAACAATGAAATTCATCGGTACCTGGAAGTCCCCACAGTCGATGAAGAGTCAAAACAAAGAGGAGAACGATATGTGTGTCGCCTCAAAAACCATGCCAATCCGCTCGCAAGGGCGTTGGTTATTGATCCAAGTGGTACAAGGCGGTTGAAGAGAACCCATGTCTTGGATAACCTTTTGTAATGTGGGAAGAAGGACTGATGAGTCTAGATCCCAAGCGCCAGGAACCTATCCACCCATCCGCCTATAGCCCACCAGCTGATTGCGGATATGAAAGAGATCAACAAAAAAAAAAAAAAAAAAAAAAAACTGTAGTCAAGACTGCCCAGTTGTTTAAGGAGGAACGTTTCGCAAGGGGCGCGAAATTCAAATTTTATTGTGTTTTTTGCACATTATAGTTTATTAACACTTATTGAGATAGTAAACACTGGTTTTGCGGGAATCAGGAAACCTAACAAACATATTTTAATAGAAAGTATCTCATAAATATCTTTAGTTTGGCTATGAATGTCAATGAACCAAAACAACACTATACAAATCATTCATGAAAGGGGTAAATCTCCTGATTCCAGCAAGACTAGTGTTCGCTATCTCAATAAGCGTTGATGAGCTGTAATCAGCAAAAAAACAGAATAAAATTTGAATTTTGCACCCCTTGCGAAACGTTTGACCTTAAACAAACAATAGTACCTGTAGTTACGTGTAACTTACTGTAATATCCAGGTATATCTCGAGATCCGAGCCTACATAGTGTTCCTCAACATGTGCCCTCACATTTTCTTCGGTTGCAAACTGGTTCAAACAGAGCTGACAGATTAGGTGTGCTGGAGGTTTCTTTCTATAATTGTTTCTTCTTGGAACTAGGGCTGTCACAAAGGTAACACTTATTAAAATTTAAGCAGATGCCTTTTACATTAAAGTGGTATCCCTTAGTTGACTTTTACAAAATCCATGGGAGGAGATGGAGGGGTCTATTCTAAGGACAGCCACAACACAGTGATAAAAAACAAGGTAAAGAGATGTTACTTAGGTAATTGCTGGTTTTGTTGTACCTGGTTCAGTTATAACATCTTCACAATTTTCAGTGAAATCATTTTCAGTCTCTTGTAAAGCAACATACTCTTCAATGTATCCTCCTTCTTGAGTGTCATCTTGAGTGCCATTTAAATAATTTTCTATTATAATTGTATCATCATCAGAGTCGTTTTGATGTTCTTTGGTATTCTCTAAAAAAGTTTCTGTAAAAAAATTACCAAATTTTTTAAAGTTCTTGTTTATTATTTTAATAAGGTGATTTGCATTGAATAAAATTGTAAAAATTCTAGTCAAGAAGGACACAAGAACCACAAGTAAATTCAAAAGTTTTATAAATTATTTTACTGGAGGTACATACCTATATCAAAATCATTATCAGCTGTAAATTTTTCACCATTCTCAAGTGCCGTTCTGGCACTAAGAATCTTGCTACATTTATTCACTACTTCTCGCAGCTCACAGGCCTGCTCAATGACGTGACGGCATCGGTGGCAGATCTTTGACGGCAAGCCATCACCTTCTTTTATCTGAAGAACACACAAACGAAATCTTAGAGCCAGAAATTATCTACCACTATAGGAAATAATGGTGTAGAAGTCTTGCGAGCATACGCAGATACTTTAGCCTACTTGTAGTACTTGTACTTAGTACATCTGTTTGTCTGTGATTGCAGCTAAACATTTTGCAGTATTGGCAAAGCTTGAAAACCCAAGGGCATATTGTAGTGTTGGTAAAGTCTACAGTGTCATAGGGGAACTTTATATTGTGTCACAACGTTAATGTTAGGGTAAAGCAGTAGAAACACACAGCCAAACCAGTGATCCAAAATATTTGTTGTTGCATCGACTTCTGTCCGTACGTGGCGAATATTTCCGACATGGAACCCGTTGAGTGCAGGCACAGGCGACAGATATTCTTAAAATCATCCATAGTTAACAAATCGCTGTCCATTTAAGGTTTATTTTTATAAAATTGTACAAAACATAGCTTAGCTATATATTATGTATACGCCATACGCGCGAATTCATGTTGACTTGACTGACATGACAACTTGACAAGTGAGTGACAGCAAATAGCAAATTGCGTGGAGAATGAGGAGAGAATGAATGGAGAATGATGAGAGAACTTTCAAATTTTCAAACGGCTGAAGAAAAAAAAACACGTTGTAGGTACCTTAGAATAAGGACTGACTGAAGCACGTAGGTACCCTACGGAAGCAATCGCATCCAAGGAATTTTTATTCTACGTACCATATTATATCCAGATTCGCATCTTCACAACATTCACAAATTTGTTTTACAGCGCCCAGCCAGTTATGTCTGTAGAAGAGAATAGGCGTGGGAGACGAGGGCGTGACTGTGTGAGTTATTGTTTTTGTGTTGTTAGCAACACTGTCTCGTTGTTATAGCTCGAGTACAAGATATTGATACCTACTTGAAATTAATAAATACCTCATCATCATCATCAGCCTGTCAAAGTCCACTGCTGGGAAAAATGACTTGTGTTATTATCTTATCAAATGAAAGAACTCAAGAGTATAATAATCATGATGAACAAAACATAACATAACACATAATATAACATAACACCCAAAAGTCACTTAGGTAGTCCTAATCCCACGCACTAGAATCCCTGTGTCAGATTCTGTGTTTAATTTATTAAGAACTACGAGTAGGTACCATACAGTACCATAATACCCAGATCTATAATAATAATAATAATAATAATAATAATGTTTTATTTCAGGCTACATGGGAAATGTATAATAAAATTATACCTAAACAATAAGCCCATAGAATATATACCTTATAGACTAACATATATATTTTACACCTTAAACTAACACTTTACATCTTTTGGGGGATTTTGTTTCGATACCGCTTCCCTATAGCGTCGGTAAACAATACCAGCTGGCCAGAAATCAGGTTTGAGGAGCTCATTCTTGTACCTCGCCGTAACCTGGAGAGCGTAGGACTTGAAATCAGTGGCCCTATTGGTCTCCAGCCTCTGGAGGGACAATCGAATCGTCCCCTCAATCCGGCCCCGGCACCTCTCCTTCACAAATCGCAGGACATCATCTCCTGATGTCTTATCGCTTATTCGAGAGAGGTAGATCTTGATAGTCGGCTCAACTGCATGCAGTGTCGTCGACTCTGTCGGTTAATTGCCCGTGCCGCGTTGATTACGGCAAGATCTTGTTCGACGTTTCTTCTCCACGAGGGTGACGCCGTCGTCTTTGACATTTTGCTTTTTCAGAATGGGTTTTGATACCACATTCCTACAAAGGGCCTCTGCAAGAGGCATCGAGTGCTGCAGCTGAGGCTGGCAGGACACTTGTGCGTAACTTTTCTTCTGCTGCCGAGGACGTGAAGCAGGAGAAGGCACAAACGTCACAGGCTGTTGACATAATTGGGGCCGAGGTCATCGAGGCCGGATGATCATTTACCTGTGAATCGGTGTCATGAGTCGCGTTTGTATCAATGCTGACCGGTGAGGTATGGCATCGGGTGACGCCACGCCGCGCATTCACATTTTGCGCTGACTGCGGCGATATCGTCTGTGCACTGTTTTTGTTATTACGCAATTCTTGGACTTCATTTTTCAACTCGGCGACAATTTGCTCCGAATTATCCAACTTGGTCTGAAGATTGGTTACATCGGTCCGCAGCAGTATTAGGTCCTTCAAAAACTTGGTGACGTCAACAGAGTCGAAAGTCACAGGAGGAAGTTTATGAAGGTCGCGCGCTACGAACGTGGGGACGTCATCAGGGTCGGTTTCCAAGAACACCTTGAAGATGTCCTGCAGGTCCCTTTTGCCACGTCCGTCTCTCTGCCTGGTAATCAGACGGATGGTGGTCACGGCTGTATCGGCTAGCACCTTTTTCGCCTCCTGAATTTGTTCTTCGGTGAAGCTGGTCGGCAGAATTTGTTCCAAGGAAACCTGGTCCATAACATCCGGTTTCTGCTGAACAAAGGCCAGGAATTCTTGTACCACGATGGTGTCAGAGCGCTTGGGTTGGTGCGCCATTGCGAAATATTTTCGCAATTTTGCAAAAATTATGTAGTTCGGTATCTGAGCAATCGCTGCATTACGAAGCGACTGCTCTGAACGGTGGATTAGACGCGACTGATATCTATACCTAACAAATATTTGCAGATCATACAAACATTTGTCCCACAGCGGGAATTGAACCCGTAACCTCTCACATCTCAGCCGGCTACTCGCCCGCCGCGTCACAGAGGTCGTCAACAAAACAACATAGATTTTGAATGTAGAAATCGGTATCAATAAAACGGACAAGTGCGAGACTCGCACTCGCGAGGGTTCCGATCCGTAGATAAATTATTTCGGAATCGTCCCTTTTTGAGTTTCAGCCACTTTCCTCTACAAACTTCAGCATCCCATTTAAGGGGTAAAAAAGTTGAAATTCCTCAATTTTAGACTTCTTCTATTACTTTTACCTTATAGACTCCTAGCATTCCAAATGTCAGAATTGTGAGGTTACTGGAAGTACCTACCCTAGTGGTTTCTCATTTTCGCGATTTCCATAGGTACAAAATTTTTATAATTATCACTAGAAACGGGATATTTACCATGATTTTTGAGCATTATTGATTCCCGATATTTCGGCACAGTTTCATGCGCCATGATCAAGGGTAAACTGAAGTCTTTGCGAGTAGTGAAACTGTGCCGAAATATCGGGAATCAATAATGTTCAAAAATCATGGTAAATATCCCGTTTCTAGTAATAATTATGTTAATAACCATGATAGTTTCAAAAAATTTTATACTTTTTAATGCATTAAGTTAGAAGCTTGATTTTTGTACAGCACTATAACATCACAGATTTTTGTATTTAATATAAATTGAATGTACCTAGGTAATTACTTACTTGATAATTTTACCTACAACGTTCTGCATGTTCACTGTTTATTTTAGAACTTAAGTTTAAATTAGTAATTTCTCACCAAGTGAAATGTAATTTATTTTGAGAATAAATATCAATAGAAAAAGGGTCTTGACAGTTTTGCTTATTACATCTAAATTAGTTTGTGAGGTAACTACAAAATGGTTTTCGGATTTTCCGCTTTACCTTGCTTCTTGCCAAACATGATACAAAGTCAAAAGTCAAAGTCAAAAAGAACTTTATTCATTGAAATTACAAGGATAATTTTGAATCGTCTTATATGCTAAAATTACTCCTGTTCCAACGCGACCAAGCCTAGAAGAATCAGGCAACAAACACGGCTTGGCATACATAAATGGTCCGTCTTACCACTAGGTGAGAAGCGCCTGTGTGGTGCCTCGGAGCAAGGAGTTGCTGATACATTAGTAAATGAGAACTTAAAAACCTTAGGAAGGTAGTCAAAAGTAAATAAAGATCAGCAAAAATATGCAAGACAGCACACGCTACGCTTGTTATAGATTGATTGATTTCTAATCAACTTTTGGTTGATTCTAGGTCAACGGGAAGTACCCTTTAGGTTTTGATTAACTTGCGAGTGTATTTTGCGGCATAAACGGCCGTATTTTTTGATCGCGTTAATTAAGAAGTTTGTTTTTTTCATAGCTCCGAGGGATTGGCTGACTTGACTTGGTAAGTATTTGATATTAATTTCAACTTGTTGAGACGGTTGGATGCTGAGAGCATTAACCAGCATGATATGGTTAAGTCCAGCAATTATGTGAGCATTTTTGAGTTTTTTCTTAGTGACATAGCTTATGGTATCAAAAGCCTTAAACCTGGCAGCTCTATTGGGCCGGATAACATTCCATCGTGGTTTTTAAAACAGGGTTTAGAGTTTCTTGTTCACCCACTTTGCCATATTTTTAATTTGGCTCTAGCCACTAGAGTATATCCGGCGCAATGGAAGTTGTCTAGGGTGACACCTATTCCTAAGAGTAGCAAAAAAACATCTCTTGAGGAATATAGGCCGATTGCAATACTGGTCTTCGCCAGCGAAAGTTTTTGAGCGCATTGTTCATAAAGAGATCTACAGGCAAGTGGAGCAGTATCTATGCAATGAGCAGCATGGCTTTAGGAAAATGAGGTCAGTCAACACAAATTTACTGACTGTTGTTGACTTCATATCGGCAAGGATGGATCGCGGTGGTCAGGTAGACGTTCTCTACTTTGATTTCCGCAAAGCTTTCGACCGAGTCAATAATGATATTCTTCTTGCGAAATTGAGCATTTTGGGTTTTGCTCCAGGGTTACTTCGGTTAATTGCGGACTATCTGCGGGATCGGCAGCAATATATGAGGCTGGGTGTCTATGAGTCTCCCCCGTATCACACACGTTCAGGGGTCAGTCAGGGGTCTATTCTTGGACCTCTTCTCTTCATTCTGATGATCAACGATATTCCATCTTTCATAAAGCATGCGAAGTGTCTCCTGTATGCGGATGATTTGAAGTTGGTCTCAGAAATAAAGTCTGTAGGTGACTGTCTGAACCTCCAGCGTCATGTGGACGCGGTTTATGACTGGGGTGTGGCAAATAGAATGGAGTTTAACCTCTCAAAGTGCTGTGCCATGACTTTTGGTCGTATGCGGCACCCTATCGATTTTCAGTATAAGTTGGATTGCAATCCTATTACGAGATCTATTAAAGCTAAAGACCTGGGTGTCACGTTCGACCGAAAGCTAACTTTCCACGACCATATTGTCGCGGTAGCCAAGGAATCTTTCCGTAGGCTAGGCTTTGTCTTAAGGAATTGTAGAGACTTTCGGAGTGATCATGTCATAAAGTTAATTTTTAGTGCCCTAGTCCGCAGCAAGCTTGAAGCCAGCTCTTGTGTATGGCACCCACATGAAAGCAGTTATGCGCTTTTGCTTGAGAAGGTGCAAAAGGCTTTTCTTCGCTTCCTCTATAAGCGCTTATATGGCTATTATCCATACATGTACCCGACAAAGTTCTTCCTTGGCTGCTTAGGTTATAACAGTTTGGAGGTGAGGGGAGCCAATGGCCAGCTAATAACCATGTTTAAGGTTCTTCGTGGAAAGATTGATGCCCCTGACATCCATGATGAGCTAACGCGATTGTACGTCCCCAATAACTATAGTAGAGGCAGGAGTCACAAATTGTTCTCGGAGCCGTTTTGCCGTACAGTAGCGCGTGCCCAGTCGCCCATCCCGCGTACCCTCTCTGCGCTCAACGCTCTCCTGGATGCGAGTTCTGAATTTGATGTGTTTGTGGATGGATGGAAGATGATTCTGTCGGAGTGCCTGGGGTTCTGTGAGAAGAATGTGTGAAAGTTGCTGTTTGACATTATTTTTGACATTATGCTTGACGTTATTTTTTGACATTGTTTTTATATTTTTTATTTTTATAATTCTGTTTTTTCTGTTGTTTTGACTAATGTTATTTTTATTGTATTTCTATTGTTTAATATTGTTTGATTGTGTTTAATTAGTGTAATTGGTTACCTTGCCGTTCTAGTTAAAGTAAAGTAAACTTGATACCTACTGTACGCGTTCCTGAGAAAAGGGTCTTGACAGACAGACACACAGACGGAAAATAAACGATGACCTCTGTGGCGCGGCAGGCGAAGGTTCGCCTGCGACGCAGGAGGTTGCGGGTTCGATTCCCGCCTCGGAACAAATATTTTTACGATCTGCAGATATCTGTTCCGGGTATTTTCTATGCATTATAAAAATATATATCTATGTAAAGTATTGTATAAGGTATATCAGCTATCTAGTACCCATAACACAAGCTCTGCTTAGCTTGGGGCTAGATAATGTTGCGTGAATTGTCCAGCATTTATTTATTTATTTAGTGATCCTAAAAGGATCCCGTTTTTTCCACTGAGGTACGGAACCTTAAAAAGGTCAAACAATTGTTTTTGTGATGCTGGCACTTTATTTGGTGTATATTCGCAAATGTTTGCGTTATTTTTCCAAGGTAAAATCAACCATGAGTCTATCGGTACATTAATGTTGTTTTCCTTGGCAAAATAACGCAAACATTTGGGAATATACACCAAGTGACGTGCCACCATGAGACGGTTGACAGGTACCTTTTGTTGATACCTGTCAACCGTCTCACAAAAACATTTAGTTAACCTTTTTAGGGTTCCGTACCCAAAGGGTAAAACGGACCCTATTACTAAGACTTCGCTGTCCGTCCGTCCGTCCGTCTGTCACCAGGCTGTATCTCATGAACCGTGATAGTTAGACAGTTGAAATTTTCACAGATGATATATTTCTGTTGCCGCTGTAGGAGCACGAGGAGGAAGCGGCTATAATAAAAAATAATAATAAAAAAAAAATTTAAGGGGCTCCCATAGGCACAACAAACGTGATTTTTTTGCCGTTTTTATAGATAATGGTACGGAACTCTTCGTGCGTGAGTCCGACTCGCAATTGGCCGGTTATTTATTTCATAAGTACATGACATAACCGAGGTCTCATGATGATGAATCCATGAAGGTGTTCAACGGAGCACACCGGCTGCACACGCGTAGACGTTGTCGTACCATGACGTTGTAATGTATGGAACTGTAGGCCTAGTGTGAGCATCGCGTTTACGTGACAACCGCGTAAACGCGCGTTGGTTGAGTATCCGGCAAAATTAAAGTATACGTAAAAACTGCTCGCACTCGCAATTTTACGTATACTTTAATTTTGCCGGTTACTCAACCATCGCGCGTTTACGCGGTTGTCACGTAAACGCGATGCTCACACTAGGCCTACAGTATGAGACATGGCACACCGCATGCGTGACGTGCACGCGCGTCTCTCGGCGTAGAGACGCGCGTGTCTACGTTACGTCTACGTCTACGTCTACGTGCTGCATACGCATCCGGTGTGCTTTGGCCTATAACGGATAAAAACAGCAATATAAGAGATTTTATATTTGGTATAAATTAAATATTGCTACCTTTAGCCGTTCTTGAGACAGGGGTGTGCTAGACAATTTTGGAATTTTGTAGTTACATCACAAACTAATTTAGATTCAAAGTTAGTTTGTGATGTAACTACAAATTTGCAGTTTTCGAATTGTTCCCTTTACTTGTGCTATATATTATTATTTTTTGTGACGCTCATAGTCATTGGTAGATACGTAATCTTAGGTAAAAACCTGGAGGCAACGCTTCACCCTTACACTGTTAACTACATTATGGTAGTCACGTAACACTTTGTACCTATCCTAAAAAAATTCGTAATAGTACCTGACAAAATTACGGGTTTAAGCTAGTGATAAAAAAAACTTTTATAATTGATAGAATACTTGTAAGTGAAGGCAACGTGGGGAATAAAGGTTCTCGAGTAGCGACAACAAACCAGACGACGCAGTAGAGCCTCTACGTTCCTATTTCTACCGCCAAGCAGTAGTGTTCGCATTGCTGTGTTTCGGTTTGAAGGGTACGGATGCCGGTGAAATTACAGGCACATGAGACTTTTCATCTTTATGTCTCAGGGTCGGCAGCGCGCGTGTGATGCCTCTGGTGTTACAAGCGTTCATAGGCTACGGTAACTGCTTTCCATCTGGTGGGCCGTAAGCTTGTCTGCTTGCCAAGTAGCATAAAAAAAAAAAACGTAGGCGAAGGATTAAAGAAATTATAAAGGTCACAAGAAGTCGATGGATGGAGGCGGCTCAAGACCGTTCGTCGTAGCATTCTAGATGGGAGGTCTATGTCCAGCAGTGAACTTCTACAGGCTGTTGTTGATGATGATGATAACCTAAAGGATTATGTTCAAATAAATACTTTAAGAGATAATTATGTGCCATAGTGTGTCTGGCCTAAGAATAGACCCTTCCTTTTCCTCCCGTGGATGTAATACAAGTCTTACTAAGGGATTACACTAGGGGATGGGCAGCAGCATCCATCTGAGTACTTAACACTAACTGCGATCACATCCGCCTGCCCAGAGTGGTGATTATGGAATGCAATGGTAAAAAATATGTTTACGTCCACTGCTAGACGAGACCTCCCAGCAGTGGACGTAAACAACAGGCGATTGATGATAATGATAACTTAAAAATAATAATATCAATCCACGGTACCAATTTGAACTTGAGCTTTTCAATAAGTATACTACCTATAATAAGTATGTCTGCGCCCTCTCTCTGAAACTATCTATCTAATTGGAGCTCCCGAAGACTCTTTACCTGCTAACTTTTCGATTTACATTCAAAACGGTCTTTTAAAAAACCAACTCGATAACTACGAGTCTAACCTTTCAAACCGTACTTTACAAATCATTCCACTGTAAAACTTTTCACCCTCGCTGTCATTGGTGGAACCTACAAGGGAGGAGTCACACAGACTCCGCCCACAGTTCGCCGCGCATGCTAAACGTGATTTAAGCCCCGTTTAAGCGGTATTTTGGGCCAAAACCGCAAGAAAATGTATGTAACGTCGGTTAGGGGTCGGGCATAGCTAAATGAAAAGATTTTCTCGATTGAGCGCCATTCTCGAATATGGCTGACAGTCGGCTCCGATGCGCGGGAAAGCGAAGGCTTGCATAACGAAAATATTTTTAATTGTTGTTGAGGTTTAAAGTAATTTAAACTTTTTCAATTTAAATTAATTAGATAAATATTACTTTTGATATAGATTATAAAACTATCTTTACAATTAAGATAGTATGTGATTTTTTTGATAACACTGCAGTGGATTGATCAAGAATGCAGGACAGTCATAAGTCCTTCCTGATTAAGGACCTGCTTGGTGACGTGCTGAGACCCGGCGTGACAGCTCTAGGTAGGTTACCATCCGAAGGGCCCGGTGGGTGACCGGTGTCCAGTTACTTTTTTTTAAGTTGGCTCCTGATATTGGTATTTGGTACTTACCTACTAGGATCATTTTTAGTCCCATCAGCTAGGTTACCATGAGCTCTTATAGCCATTCAGTTAAAAAACTATTCAGTATAAAATATTGTTTCCGTGATGTGCACAACTATATTTAAAGGCAGTCGCAGAGGGTCTATATAAATACTTCTGCGATTAAAATTATTCAACGATGAGCAATGTCAACGACGAATCGATACTGAATAGTTTTAATAGCTATAATAAGAGATCATAGTAGCCCCCTGGTAAACGTATAGACAGCAAAGCTAGTTGGTGAATCCCGCGTCAAAACAATAATAGATACTACATCCCGCGTGCCAAATAAAATAACTTAACTTTGATCGCATCGGGAGACATTTCTATTTTTTTCTTTCACATAAATATAGCTTAGTAATATATACACAACTTGTGATAAAAAATATAGAATAACATGAAGCATTGCATTTCTACTTTAATAAAAATAATAATAATAATGACAATTAATTAATTTTAAAATAGTAGTTTATGAAACTGTTGCATAAAAAGGGTTCTTTAAATACGAGTGTGAATTAAAAAAACCAGCCGCCAGGCGAGTTTTTTTATAGCATCACACGAGTATTTTGAGACCAAATTATGTGCTGTTTCATACACTACTTTATCTAATCTCATGAAATGATTAATATATATATTTCTTAAACACACTTGGGTAACCTAGTTAGCTAGGGTAGCTTTGCCGTTTGTACCTACTGTTTTCATCACCATTTTCGTAGAAATGCGTCATTTTGATACACGTAGCGCCTCGTAGCAAGCGCTACGAAATAGCGTAGTAGAATGATAGCGTGTTTATTTAAACTTTTTGCTGTAATTATCTAATACTATTAATTGGGAAATTTTGAGTTGCATATCTTTAGCAATATATTAACCGAGGGATATAAACGAGCAATTGCACGACGAGATATTTAGCTTATCCCACTATTAATATAAATGTAAAAGTTGATAAAGATGGATT
The DNA here is from genome assembly GCA_951392215.1 of Epirrita christyi. NCBI lineage: Eukaryota > Metazoa > Arthropoda > Insecta > Lepidoptera > Geometridae > Epirrita > Epirrita christyi. Next base: position 1,170,592 of record OX595837.1, read on the forward strand.
GTAAAGATGGATGGATGTTTGTTACTCTTTTACGCAAAAACTACTTAACGGATTTTGATGAAACTTTATGGCTTATACATCAGAATAACATATAGGCTGTTATTTATAATAGAGGTTCCACGTGAGTGGAGCCGCGAGCAATTGCTAGCTAGCTTATAGTTCGAGGGTGCAATGATAGTTACACCTGAGTTAGACCCATTTATTTTAATCACTAATGCGAGGAAATAAAAACTCAAAAAGTGAACAAGATAGTTGAATTATGTAGCGGATGCTTACGATGATTCAATTCAGCTGAATAGCATTAATGCATGGTCGGATAGTACCATAGTGTTGTCATGGTTAAACTCAAAACCACATATGCTTCAAACATTCGAATGCAACAGAGTGCAAGAAATTCAGAATTCAAAACGTCATATGATTTGGAAACATATTCGGTCAGAACTCAATCCAGGAGATGTGGTATCCAGAGGAATGTCAGCAAAGGATATTCTTAATTCAGAAAAATGGTGGTCACCCTATTGGTTAAAATTGGAAGAATCACAAAATTCAAATGAATGAACATTAGGGTTCCTTAAAAATTCTAAAATTAAATAAAATAATTTTTCCTTCCTTCCTAGGAACCCTTATCGGTCTGTTGGTAATAGAAATTTTGTAGACCATTATACGTTTTAGTTTTTATGAATACTATAAAGTTTGTGGTATTTTAACCATGGTGCCTAAGCTGTGGTAGGATTGGCCTAAGAATTGAAGTCCTCCAACTCCTCCTATGGATGTCGTAAGAGGCGACTAAGAGATTGCGTCAGGGGATGGGCAGCAGCATTCATGTGAGTACTTAAACATCAAACTGCGATCACCAATCAGCCTGCCAAGCGTGATAATTATGGCAAATCCCCCCATTGCCACATTAGCATGCTATGGTTGTTCGGTATGCATGCTATGGGGGAGGCCTCATCCAGCAGTGGAGGTCTACGCGGCTAATGAAGAAGAAGAAGATTAAGTTTGTGAGGCATTTGAACTTGATATAATTAGTCATTTGATATTGACTGATAAATATATATATTTATAATAAAATCGATTGACGAGGTGATTGGCAGTTATTCATATAATTTATTCACCGTAGGAAATCTGGGAGCTCTTGGTTTTTAACCGTCTTCACAAAAAAGGAGGAGGTTCTCAATTCGGTTGCATTGTTTTTTTTTTTTAATGTTTGTTACCGCATATCTCCGGCGTTTATGAACCGATTTGGAAAATTCTTTTTTTATTTGAATAGATATACTTCCAGATTGGTCCCATTTTTTTCAGAACCCTGTTCTGATGATGGAATCCATGAGGAATTGACGAAACTCCTCAAATATTGTAGGCATACATATAGCGATTTTGATATTTTCAGCAACAAACCAAGCATTTGCATTCAGAAAGTATCATAATCCTTTCACCACTATGGTTCTTCATAATTTTTTTTTCATCCAAATATTTTGTCGAAAGTTTTTGATGTAATTTTCCTCAAACAATGAATGATCAAACTTCTCAGGTTATTGTGCACAGGCTGTTATTAAATATTGTTTTGAAGGTTTTTTGTATGTGATTTTTATATAGATATATTTAGAATGAATTCATTACTATCAGACAAAGCTTATGTGCGGCCGCTAAAATGTATGTACCTACCATAACAAAACCAAGTGCTCCCAGTGTTTCTACGGTGAATAAATGATATGAATATGAATATTAATGAATATTAAGTCGCTGTATTGACTGCCGATCACCTCGTCAATCGATTCGGAATAGGTTGCGGGTTCGATTCCCGCCTCGTAACAAATATTTGTACGATCTTCAGATATTTGTTCAGGGTGTTCTGGGTATTTTTATATGTATAATAAAAAAATATTATTGTACTGTATGTAATGTATTGTATTGTGTGTAAGTATATCAGTTATCTACATAGTACCCATAAAACAAGTTCAACCATAAAACAACCGAATTGAGAACCTCCTCCTTTTTTGGGAAGTCGGTTAAAAATGTTAGTTTATCCCAATTGATTCTGCTTTTTGACCATAAGTGAATAGCGTTGGGTAGCCTATGCAATGCGTGGTAGTTCTACCATAAGTGCCAAGTACTCGGCAGCACAAACATCATTTTTAGGGTTCAGTACCTTAACAGGAAAAACAAGACCCTTAAAGGATCACTTCATTGTCCATCTGCCTATCTATCTGTCAAGAACCTTTTTTTCACAGGTATCAAATTGAAATTAATATTAAATACCTACTGCAATCTCAAGAAGGGACGATTTCGAAATAATTTACCTATGAATCGGAACCCTCACGAGTGCGAGTCTAACACTTGTCCGTTTTATTTAAATAAACTTATCTAAATAAAAATCATCTAAGTCGGTGGATGGAGGCGGCTCAAGACCGTTCGTCGGTTCGAGGCCTATGTCCAGCAGTGGACTTCTACAGGTTGATGATGATGATGATGAAATAAAAATCGTGTATTTTTAACCGACTTCCCAAAAAAGGAGGAGGTTCTCAATTCGGTTGTATTTTTTTTTTTTTTTTTTTTTTTTTTTTTTTTAATGTTTGTTACCGCATATCTCCGGCGTTTACGAACCGATAGTAACCGAGTAGATATACTTCCAGATTGGTCCCATTTTTTTCAGAATCCAGTTCTGATGATGGGATCCATGAGGAATTGAGGGAACTCCTCAAATATTGTAGGCATACATATGGCGATTTTAATATTTTCAGCAAGACACCAAGCATTTGCATTCAGAAAGTATCATAATCCTTTCACCACTATGGTTCTTTCATAAAAAAAAATTCATCCAAAATTATTTTGTCGAATACTATGGCGGAAGTCGGTTTTTTAAATGAAAAGTTATCTCCAACAAGTTTAAGACTCGTGTACAGAATTCAATTAGCGGTACGCATATATATTTAAGCAAACCGATGTACCTAGGTACGAACTTTGAGAACCCGTTCTAGCGAGTATATTTTTATCTATGTATCTCATCATGACAGGACTCGTTGTTTCCACAGTCAAACAACGATTATTCAACGCTATAATCTCACCCCACACATGAATAATGAAACCTATTGTAACCACTACACAATATTACCTTATTAAGCACAGTGCATACGTGTCTAAGTGCGCGCCATGCGACTAATAAGCTGCTAATTTGCAAGTGTGCGTACACCCTATATGCAGGTGCATAAAATTAGGACCTAATTTAAAATCTTGACTGTAAACTAGCTGTTTCCATGAATTTTTCATGGCTCGTGCTATTTTCACGCTTGAATTATGTAGGTACACTTGTTTTGTTAGGGATTCTTGATACAAAGTCATAACTTTTTTATTTATTGAAATCACAAGGATCATTTTGAATCGTCTTAGAAACTAAATTTACGCCTGTTCCAACGTGACAAAACCTGTAGGATCAGGGCAACAAACATGGCTTGGCTTGATTTGTTTTTTTTATGGTGGGAAGCATCTAGTTACTTGAACAAGGAGAAGCTGATGCATAGAAAAAGAGTAGGTACTTAGTAAAAAGTAAAATGTAAAGAGAATCATCAACAGTTCATAAGATAGTGAGAACATAACATAACACCCAACAGTCACAGTCATTATCCCACACTAGGATTCCCTATATCGTGGGTATCAGGAACTACGAGTACCATGGTACCATAACACCCAAACCCGGAACAAATATTTTGCAGGTCATACAAACATTTGTTCCACAGTGGGAATCGAACCCGCAACCTCTCGCATCTTAGCTGGCTACTCGCTCGCCGCCAGATAAAACGGACAAATGCTAAATGCCTAAAGTCATTATTCTGAGCCATTCATTAAGTAATTCTAAAAAAAAAAAGAGGAGGGGAGACAATTGTGACCGAAACTCGTGCCTGATCCGAAACCGGGTCCGATCCATAATTTATATAGAAATCATAATGATGATGATGGTGATGGTAGTGCCCTTCCAAGATTCTAACTTGTCTACCTTTTGTTCGCCATGTGCCATTATGTTAAACTGGTTTAAAATTTAGTTACAAGATTTGGCGCATACCTACGTACTAATTAACAAACAGGTTAAATGAAAAGCTTGTAAATTGATTATTTTTCCGACGGGCTTCGTAACTAGGCCTATTTCAAATCCTAGCGCAATGAATGCCAGTATCGTGCCTGTTTTTACCTGACTACAGTAAAGCAAAAAGGTTGTAGTCGAAGAATTTTTTAAGTAAAAATCTTGGATTTGGCCTCCAACTACATCTGTTAATTAAGTTGAATGCCTTTACTATGCATTCGTGGATTTGGCCTTCCTCTACAACAGTTTTGTTTTTCCTTTTGCTTTGTTATAGTAGAGTTTTTTTTTTTTTTTTTTTATGTTATGGCTCGACAAACTGGCATACCTGATGGTAAGCGGTTACCGTCGCCTAAATTGACATCTGCAACACCCGAGGCATATATCAACCTACAAATAAATAAAGCGAAGGGTTTGCTTAGACACCACTTTATGACGGCCATAATGTAGCGTCATAGTATGGTGCAAGTGACCACTGTCTTAGGAATTCCTGACAGAAGTATATTCATTATATTTATAGCAGAAAACTGCTTTTTTCAAAACCTTAAACAGACTTGTTCTTTTTTTGTAAAAACCGAAGAAACTTTAGGGTGGGCTTATGGAAAATAAATAATTCGTTTTGTCTTCCCTTTGTTGGCCGTGGCCCAAAAGAAGTTTCAGACAGAAAGTAACAACTAACAAGGACTTGAGTTTGACCACTTCGTGGAGTTTATTATTTTTGAAGTATCCGTATGCTGAGGGTGATTCTAAACAGTTTTTGGTAGACTTTGTAGATTTTATATTTAGTGTTTGTTTTATAATTTCTAAGATAAAATTTGAAATTAAGTTTTTAGTTGTATTATTCTTTCTGTAAATAAATATACTATATACCATTGTATACAAAATTTCATAGTATAAATGATATTAAGATTTTGTTTAACTAGGTGATTATATCTCACCGTTTTAGTCTATAGCGTTGTGCCTCTACGGCTGATATAAGATGTGCCTACATAATAATGAGAGAGGCTACGGCGTAGTGCCTCTACGGGTACAATTCAAATATGGAAACTTACAGGTTACTAATAATAAGAGAGCCTACGGCATGCATGTCAAACTCGAAAGTCATTGGTGGGCCAAATGCTTAAAGAACGTAGAATCAGTGGGCCGCAAAACCCAACTACAAAGAAAACAAACTCATTGCATATATATATACCTATATATAGTAGTACTGCCCCCCTATTCCCTAACTGAAAGTCATTCGGTTACTAACGTTTGACAAGTAAAATTACTATAAATTGACAATTGTTTATGATAATTTTGATCAATTGATGCTAGTCGTTTATTTAATCATTGCGTAATAGTAAAATGTCAGATAAATATACTTTGTTCTTAAAATTGAATCGGAAGGCAAAGTTGTAAAGGGCCGCATGTTTGACATGCTTAGTCTACGGCATAGTACTTCTACGGCTACTATTGAAAAGAGCTTACATAACAGTGAGAGAGCCCACGGCGTAGTGCCTCTACGGCTACTATTGAAATGAGCCTACAAAATAATAATAGAGCCTACGGCGTAGTGCGTCTACGGCTACTATTGAAATGAGCCTACAAAATATTAAGAGAGCCTACGGCGTAGTACCTCTACGGCTACTATTGGAATGAGCCTACAAAATAATAAGAGAGCCTACGGCGTAGTGCCTCTACGGCTGCTATTAAAATGAGCCTACAAAATAATAAAAGAGCCTACGGTGTAGTGCCTCCATGGCTACTATTGAAATGAGCCTACACAATTATTAGAGAGCCTACGGGGTCGTGCCTCTACGGCTACTATTGAAATGAGCCTACAAAATAATAAGAGAGCCTACGGCGTAGTACCTCTACGGCTACTATTGAAATGAGCCTAGAAATAATAAGAGAGCCTACGGCGTAGTGCCTCTACGGCGTCTATTGAAATAAGCCAACAAAATAATAAGAGAGCCTACGGCGTAGTGCTTCTACGGCTACTATTGAAATTAGCCTACAAAATAATAAGAGAGCCTACGGCGTAGTGCTTCTACGGCTACTATTGAAATTAGCCTACAAAATAATAAGAGAGCCTACGGCGTAGTGCTTCCACGGTTACTATTGAAATGGGCCTACACAATTATTAGACGGCGACTACGGCGTAGTGCCTCTACGGCTAGTTGACTACATTGAAATGTTAAATAAGCCTACACATTGGTTTATTGAGTCAGATTTTGTAAATTATCGAATTAACCACAGCTACATGTAAGTAAATAACTTTATGACTTAGGTACGTTTACTCATTCCCATTCACATACAACCAAATCATTACTCTAATCCTGGTAGTACAATCAATTATAAAATAATCTTTAAAGACATCTGAAGAGTTTGCAATCAATACACATATCTATCTATAGCACTGAGTTAAAGACTCTCCAATCATACATTGATCAGCAGCACAACAGCGCATATGCTCTCGAACGCAGCGGGTGCCTCTCGTGAGCGCACGCGGCTGCCACGCGCCGCGGCCAATGGGCGATTGACTTTGAATTCAGAATTAGAAGAGTTTTGTTTTTAAATTACGACGATTCTTTGTGACTTGAATGATGACCTTTGTGAATTTAAAAGGTTTGAATCTGTTTAAATATACTATAACATATATTTATTTATATATACTTTATTAAAAGTAGAAGAGTTCGTCCGGGAAGTTCTACCACCATATACCTATTTCTGCCGCCAAGTAATAGTGCTGTGTTTCGGTTTGAAGAGTACGGGTGCCAGTGATATTACCAGGCACATGAGACTTTTCATCTTTGTGTCTCAGGGTCGGCAGCGCGCGTTTGATGCCTCTGGTGTTACAGGCGTTCATAGGCTACGGTTACTACTTTCCATCTGTTGGCCGTATGCCTTTTTGTTTGCCCAGCTAGTATTATAAAAGAAATACAGAATATCGTTTCATTAATGCATTGTCTTGAGAGGCAACTATGAACGAGTAGATGCAGTGTACACAGTAGTGTAGGACAGCTCCACTTGATGGACTATGTGATGACATTTCAAAGGTTTCAATTTCAAGTTAGTGGATGGCAATCTATGTGGCAGGCCCATGTCCAGCAGTGGATGTTTACCGGTTTATTATGGTGATGATAACTTTTGTGGCTTTATTAATTCGTACATATTGTTAGAACTACTGTTTGTTACTGTCGCAGTAATGATTCATTAAAGAGCGGAAAACAATAATACATTTGGTTAAATCTGGCTCATTACGACTTTGTCGTGAATTTGTAAATTATTGTTAGATGATCTAATTTATTGAGTAAATTATTTTCTTTAACTTCCTCTAACTAAACAAACGACATACTATAAGTAATACCACAAGGTGCACGTTGTAAGGCCAAACTACAAAAAAAGTTTTAATTTTCAATCACAAAGCAACAATAAAAATGATAACCGTTCTATTTGTGTATTGTTTACCGGGGGTTGTAGGGTTGATTTGTACAACCCTTATAATAATACCATAATGACTAGCCGAGACTAAACTGCGATCAATGCCACTTGGTACTCATATAATATTTATTCTTAGGAATATCAAGCATGTGTCTTTATTTAAGCATTTGACTGAATATGTAACTTTATCGTGCGATCTTCAAATGGAAGACAACACCCCTACAACAATTCATTTTTTTTCTAAACTAAATTTTTTGGCTTTTGATTAAAGAGATTAAGAACTATGTATATATCAATGACAATAATATTATGACATCTCATGATGGATTTATATTTTCCTAGTGGATACTAGGACACAAGATATAAACAAGACAAGATACAAGATTTGTCAGTTCTGATAGAACTTTTACTCTATCTTTCACGAAAATGTCGAGTTTGAAATTATGTCTACAATCCGAGAATTGGCCCCTAGGTCATAATCTATTTGTGCATAAATTTTTATCGAAATCAATAGTCAAGAAAACTAATCCGTTGTACTATCATGTGTACGAGTGGTAGCAGATAGTAGGAAAAAATAAACAAAAGCGAGTAGTTTCTTTACAAATGGAAGCCGTTTCCTAATTCTGTCATATCGTTAGGTGTTATTGCCGTTTTTTCGCTTTTAAAGTATCAAAACTTCTTAGTCACGTGACGTCTCGCCGACGGCAATGCGATGGTGTCGATGGTAAAGAACACAGCGGGGCTTCGCTAATTTGTCACGCGCCTTGATTTAGCACAGCGATTCCTCTCCTGCGTCACTGGTTTTTTCTTTTTCACCCTGTCTGCAGCGTGTGGCTCTTAAAAAGAGCATTTAGTTGTGACCGTTGGTAGAGACCTCTAGTCCAAAGAAACTGGTAATAGCCACAAATTGCCTCGAGTTGCCACGACCGAAGAATATCGGTTTTGTCGAGCATTTTTATGGTCACACGATATCTGGGTGACAAGTACTGACGCACTCACCATAGAAAATAATGGTGCAACTTATAAACAGAATTCAACCAAACACTGGTCCACAAAGTTCCACAAATACAGCCCAGATATGTACAAAATAAATCATTCTCAAAGCTAAGAAAGTTTATATTTCCTTCGCGTATCCTGAAATGTTCAATGAGACTTAAAACAGGTAGGTAGATAGATATCATCGCTAACGATGTTTTTGCCAAAGATAATTCGTGCGTAAACATTAAGATCCACCTCTCGTACTCTCTCAACCGAAAAGTGTACGCTAAAACATATTTACTTATGCGAAATTATAACGAGACACTCGAGTCCCCGCCTCTTCATGGATCTCTGCGAAATAACAAGTAATCGTGATACGTTTGCCATTACCACAGCTGCCGCACACAAAAGCGACCGCGAAACCTGAATGCTGAATGCCCTCTCTTCACCATTTTCACGCAAATTAAAAGACACAAACGTAGCTATAGACAAGAATTTCCCGCGCGCGTTAAAACACAACATTCACGAAAGTCGTATTCAATTGCTCGAGAGCGAAACGGAACGCCCCGAGGCATTAATTAGAGCAGAAATCCGTGTCTATGACCGTTCCTCTTTTAAAACAGGTCTTTATACGCGAGGTCTTCCGCCTTTGTGCTCGTTCCGTTTGTGTTGTGATTAAGTGTCGGGCTATAGTGTCAACATGCTTTAAACTTTTTTGTTAGCAGTAATTTAAAGGAAAACTCGGTAACAACGTGTCTCTTTTGTTATCCAGGGGTGGTTCAAAGCGAGGACGAACAGGATACGAGAGCTCAGTCACCAGCGAGGAGCCCGAACATTGAAACTTCTGATTTTGAGGATGATATCTCCGTTGGTGATAACTGTAGTGAAACTTCAACGGCGAAAAATGCTATATACGATATAACCTCCGAGAATTATAAGAAAGCAGACACTGAAGACAATGAGAGTTCATCTCCATTAGAATATAATTTGAACAATCGAATATCAAACTCTGATTTTAACTCTCCTTATAAAAAAGATGAAAATGAGTATGAACATAAAACTGACGATCGGATGAAGTTCTATGAAGGAGGTATCTTTCAGTTATACAAGACTGACAGAGACAGAGCTGGTCATGGCCACAAGGATGAGGGAGATGATGGCTCTAGTTTCAGGCACATGGGCGGTCGATTATCGGAGGGTCTCTACGGCCGGTCTATGGACCTGACAAAGGGTTCGTTCCAGTCGCAGTTGCTCGCTGGATTTGCTGCGTCTGTGATGGCAGGAAATTCACAGCGAGACTCGCAGGAAAACACAGGTAAAAGCTTTTGATGTTCTGATTATGTGTATTGACGACCTCCGTGGCATAGTAGACGAGTAGCTGGCTGAGGCGCAAGAGGTGCGGTTTCGATTCCCGTTGCAGGACAAATTTTTGCATGACCTGCAAATATTTGTTCCGGGTCTGGGTGTTATAGAAGCCGAAGAACCGAATTATAGAATAGAAAATACTTTATTGTAACCCCACAAGATAATACAAAATTAACAAAACTTAACATGATAAGTAAAAGTAGGCGGTCTTATTAAGGGTGGTCAGGAAGAAATCGCTTCTAAGTGCGATTTCATCCAGACCACCCTTGGATGTAGAGAGATCTGTGAGATTAGAAGAGTGGCCGGTGGTGTACGTAAATTATTTGATTATTATCTTAGGGATTTTACACAACCACCCTTTTAGCAGCTCGTCTCAAAAAATTCAAACGTTCATATGTGTGTACTACAGTTTTTTTTTGTGTTAGATCGTCCTTCCGTCCGGCCAGCATCAAACCAGGGTTCCAGCCGCAAGCCGCGCCGGCGCCGCACCGCATTCACGCATGCACAGCTCGCATATCTCGAGCGCAAGTTCCGCTGCCAGAAGTACCTGAGCGTCGCCGATCGTGGTGACGTGGCTGATGCACTGAGCCTCAGCGAGACGCAAGTCAAAACCTGGTACCAGAACCGACGGTAAGAACCAAAAAATACTGCTTTTGTTTCTTTTACTCGTATTGCAACTTTACTCACCGTTATATACTACTTGGCAAGCAAACAAGCATACGGCCCACCTGATGGAAAGTATAGTTACTGTAGCCGATGGATACAAAATATATACAGGATGTTTTTTTTAAATGGGACAGTATGGGGATATCCTAATCCATAAGAGATACGGGAAAACTGTCTTTGGAACCATTTGCTCATTTTCTATGAAAATGATTTTGGCATAGTTATTTTTTTGGTCAAGCGTGAGTTCTCCATAGAAATGAGTAGTTTTGATCAAAAACTTTTTTATGCGTTTCGACTCAGTTTCATATAAGGATTGTTTCATTGTATCGGAAGAAAAAAATCTGAGCAGCAGAAGTTAGTCAAATTTTATAAAATGTTTTCTCATACAATTTGTAAGTAATCTGGTGCCTACGTTAATAAAACTATGGCAATAAATTTTCAAAATGGCTTCCCTCTTGCTGTTTCCAGGTACGGACACGTTTCAGAACATCTCTAGTGGCATTAGACAAAGATGTGTGGTGAATGTTGTTCTACTGCTCTGATGGTCTCGTGAAATGAGAAAAATCAGAGCTGGAGAACTTAGTCAAACTTTAATAAGAAAATCTTTGTCTAAGGCCACAAGAGGTATTCTGAAACGTACCTGGAAACAGCAAGAGGGCGGCCATTTTGAAAATTTATTGCGATAGTTTTATTAACGTAGGTACCAGATTACTTACAAATTGTATGAGAAAACATTTTATAAAATTTGACTAACTTCTGCTGCTCAGGTTTTTTTCTTCCGATACAATGAAACAATCCTTACATGAAACTGAGTCGAAACGCATAATTTTTTTTTTATCAAAACTACTGATTTCTATGGAGAACTCATGCTTGACCAAAAAAATAACAATGCCAAAATCATTTTCATAGAAAATGAGCAAATGGTTCCAAAGACAGTTTTCCCGTATCTCTTATGGATTCGGATATCCCCATACTGTCCCATTTAAAAAAAACACCCTGTATACCTATATATTTTAACACACCACTGCCTCGGAGAGACCCGTGGTTGTCGTAAAAGATCACTAAGGGATTACACCAGAGGATGGGCAACAGCATCCACCTGAGTACTCAACACGAATACTGCGATCACCACAATCCGCCTGCCAAGCGTGGTGATTATGGCAACTCTCCCCATTGTATTACTTGGAGAGGCCTCGTCCAGCTTCGTCTAAAGGCAGCTGATCAGGCGCAGTCACAGCCAAATTTTTTGGGGGGGTCATCAGTGGTGGATTTATACTAGGGGCAGTCGGGGCTAGTGCCCAGGGCGGCAAATTTGGAAAGTGAGAAAAAAAATTCTATACAATATATAATTAACTAATTCTTTTAAATAAACATGTTATCTTTCAAGAAATATAATTCAAGTATTATGTATCACATTCAAATTTTGTATATTATTTAATATAAATAAAACATAATGTATAATAAATGCTATAAATACATAATAAATTTCCTGCAATCAATTAGTTATTCTAATTCTTAAAAAATAAGATATCAAAGCTATTAAAATAAAATTTAAGTCATAGGGCGGCATTTTCGTGCCCCAGGGCGGCACAAATTTAAATCCGGCCCTGGGGGTCATCCTAATTTTTTGCAACTTTCTGGACCAAATAGTGGCTACAATTAAATTTTTTCGTAAATTGGATATTTTTATGAGGTTTGTCAACGCGATTTTGGGGGGTCATGACTCCTACGACCCCCCCTTCGGACTGCCACTGCAGCTGATGAATGTTACAAATATCATCATCATCATTAAGCTACATTAGAAATATATTTTCATGAAAGCTTGTTTTGATGAAATATATTTACTCTTACAAATACAAATTGACTTCGTGGCATTCTATGGGGGATCTATGTCTATTCTATGTCTACCAATAGACTTCTACGGGCTGATTATGATGATAATTAAAATATCTTTCCTAGTACAAAATGGAAGCGACAAAACCAACTGCGCCTGGAACAACTGCGAGCGCAAGCGGCAAGCGGCGAGCGTGACTTATCAGCGCACGCACTGCCGCTGGCGTGCGCGCTGCTGCCGCCCTACCCCGCGTACTTGCACTGCCACATGTGAGGACGGTGCGAATAAACACCACGGCCGTGCAGTAAACGTGCAGCAGAGTCTAGTGTACACGTGAGCGTGCGGAGCGGTGTGATAAGTTACATCATGAACTTTAAGGCCACAGCACACCAGCTGCGTATGACATGACGTTGTAATGTATGGAAATGAGACATGGCACACCGCTTGTGCATGCAAGCGTTTACATACATGGAGACGCACGTGGTCTACGTTACGTGCTGTATACGCATCCGGCGTGCTTTGATCTTTAAGGCGATATGTTAATATTTTGGAGTCGCTGCGTTACATGCTCACTCATTAATGGTAAAGGTTACAAACTTGTTGTTAATATAGTGATTACTTGAGGATGTAATCTAAATAAATCTAAAACAGAAACACGATTGGTGAAACTTTACTCGATAGATTTATTTTTTGAAATCAGTACTCGTAAAACCCATTTTACGTCCATCCTTCTAATCTAGAAAATATTGGCGGTTTATTTTTATACTATTCGGTAGCTAATCAAAGTATTTAAACAAAGAGAAAAAGATTTATTTTTGTATTTGTTACTTTTTAAGCAAAACGAAGTTTTATCATTTGTTATTCTCTTTCCGGTGTCAACTGAGTAATCGCGCTATCACTTTCTTCTTACTGTTAGCTCCACCGACTCGAGATTCGAAACATTTTAACATATCGTCTTATTGGCTTATGTCACATCAACGCCTTGTCTTTGACGACCACTGTGGCGCGACGGGCGAGTAGCCAGCTGAGATTAAAAGGAATGGAAATAGGCTATACCCTGAATTAACATATAGGTTACCATTTATTCCAATATTCCCACCGAATCGAGACTTATGCAGGTGGAAAAGCGTGGCGCAGCTACTGAAATATAATTTCACTAAAGTATTTGTGCAATATTTTGTTAATAAACTGTTTATCAGATTGTCATAGAGGTAATCTGCCAACCAATCGTTCTACTGCAACATATCAATTGGTTGGCCGAAGATGTTTATAGTAATTACCAAAAGATCGACTAATTTTGCATTTTCAACGAATAAATAAAAAATCTGATGTCAAATCTGATTGGTAGTGGTTGAGTAGTTGAATGTTTGTGGATCAGTTGGACTAGTGTCTAGTATGTAATATAGTAGATAGTTAATAGGTAATATTTAGATGTTCTTATATCATAGTCAAAACTAAAAGTATCTAACAAATACTTAGTTACTTGAGTAACTTTGAACGTTAGATAATAGTTGGCCGATAATCTGTCACATGACAGATGAGTCAACCTTACAGAAGCCCCTATTAAGGTCCATATTAATAAATCGAATTTGACGGAATTTTTCGGGAAAATTCCCATACAAAAATGACATTTTTGGTGTTCTGAAGATCGTTCTCCTGAGTTCAGTTCAGTCTATTAATACGGGCCTTGTATCTTATGTCTCAGTCATGTGCCAAACTATTGGCCGTTACGTGTAATAGTTGGATACCTACAATTATTAAAAAAGGTCGCATATTACCTACACGAATTGTAGATACAAAAGTAAATTGATTCCGAAAACTCGTTGCTTTTCAATCACCCACCATTTGCCGAAGAGCATTCCATTTTCAAAATTATGCAAACGGCGGCATTTGGAATCAGTGGTGCCAACCGCTGGCAATTTGCATCTGTTAGAGTGTTGTTAACACCGGCCGGAGGGAAGCAGCGCTCGATTACTATGGAGATACTTCGAGATGGTAAGAGTTAAGGTGGAAAGTGATCATAACTTGAATTTGTTGATTAGAATTTCAAAAATAAATAGAATAATACATATATAGTTTAATTAATTTTTTTATTTTAAAGGTCAAAAACTTTTATCCATTCATCCAGCTGTCTTTATTAACCTGTTGTTGAGAAATGTGAGTCAAATGTGCCAGCATGCGCCCGTGGTTGGGTTACCTTCCTACTTTTTTAGTCTAGTAGATTCGGAGATATAGCACGGAAGTGATCCTAGTAAGGGTTTTGTTTTTCAACGGATGTACGGAACCCTAAAATTAAGTTAAAAAGTTACTTAGTTGATAATTCGATCAGAAATAGATAAGTTTGCATCTCCAGTGAAGCCAACTCCTGTCTTGGTCAAATTATCCAACAATTTATTCAAACGAGATGCTAATTTCGGGGCTTTTCGTTTTGACTCGTGATTATTTATCTTTATTTCAGATTGTGGGGGTTTATTAAAGGGGTCGTGCTGAGAGGTAATTGGGCTGTTTTGATCTCGCAGTGGGCGGGCGGGTATCAGGGCTGGCACGCACTTAATTTCTTTATTTCGTTTTTACATATTCGTGGTTTATTTGATGTATGGCACGGTTAAATATGTATGAGAATACTTAAGTATGAAAAGTAACTTAATACTTAAGCATTAAGTTTTTGTTTTTTTTATGTACCTACCTACTTTTGTTTTTATTTCGTAATAATTAAGTTGTTATTTGTTTTAAAAAAAAAACATGTCACCTTGTGTTTTTTTGGGGGCAAATAAACGATTTATTTCTTTCTTCCTTCTTAAGTGATCATATTGATTATATTTGTATATCAACACAATCAGGTTTTTCTAGTTTAAGAGTTCCGTACCTCAACAAGAAAAAACGCGACCCGAATAGGATCACTTTGTTGTCCGTCTGTATGTCTGTCTGTCCGTCAAGACCTCTTTCTCGGGAACTGCTAAAGATATCAACTTAAAATATATACCAAACATAAAAGTCTGCGAGTTTAATAATAGTGCCGTAAAAAAATCAAGCTTCTTACTCAATTCAGTAATAAGATATGGCAATGAATCACTGTGTGTTTTTGTTTTCGTAAATTACCCTTAGGTTTCAAATCAAATCAAATCAAAAAACCTAGTTAACCAAAAAATAGAAAGAAAGAAAAACAGTTTATTTATGATCTAACAAAAAACACACAAACACTAAAAAATCAAACATATTAAATAACAATGACAAAATGTGTGTGCCATTGCAAACCACAAAAGGGTCCCAAACTCAGCATTTGCTAGGCCGCCTAAACAACCTAGCGCTGAAAATAGAATAATACAATATTAAATGCTAGTGACAACCCTAACGTAGTGTAATTGAACTATTTTCCCAGCGTTTGCAGGGTAGTTACGAGTTGAATGGATTAGTTAGCGCGCAAGATAACGATCCGTCAATGATGTCCTTACAAGGCCTATAATGTTTATAATAGGACCCTCTGATGCCCTATTATAAAGCTCTATGTTGTATTGATGCTCTGTTACAAGGATCTGTAATATTACGAGGCTCTATTATGTCTATAATGACACGTTTATACTTGCTTTGCTTACATACATTTAGTTTGTTAGTTGGATAGTACTATTTACTTTCATTGTGATTGGTCTTTGTTAGTTATTTTTAACCAACTTCACAATAACTTAATTTAAAAAACCGACTTCCGCCATAGTTTTCGACTAAATATCTGGGTGAAAAAAAATTATGAAAGAACCATAGTGGTGAAAGGGTTATGATACTTTCTGAATGCAAATGCTTGGTTTGTTGCTGAAAATATAAAAATCACCATATGTATGCCTACAATATTTGAGGAGTTCCCTCAATTACTCATGGATTCCATCATCAGAACTGGATTCTGAAAAAAATGGGACCAATCTGGAAGTATATCTATTCAAATAAAAAAAGATTTTTCCAAATCGGTTCATAAACGCCGGAGATATGAGGTAACAAACATAATAAAAAAAAAAATACAACCGAATTGAGAACCTCCTCCTTTTTGTGAAGTCGGTTAAAAAGGAGGAGGTTCTCAATTCGGTTGTATTATTTTTATGTTTGTTACCTCATATCCCCGTCGTTCAAAAACCGATTCGGAAAAATCTTTTTTTATTTGAATAGATATACTTCCAGATTGGTCCCATTTTTTTCAAAACCCAGTTCTGATGATGGAATTCATGAGGAATTGAGGGAACTCCTCAAATATTGTAGGCATACATATAACAATTTTGGTATTTTCAGCAACAAGTTATTATATTGTATGCCTTTAGTAAATAAAAACATGCAGATAACCAAATTCAATGGTGGAAGTCTGTTTTTTTAATGATTATGATTATTAGGGTTCCGTTCCTCAACCGGAATAAAACGGGACCTTTATAGAATCACTTTGTTGTCCGTCGGTCTGCCGATGTTTGCTGAGATATTTGCATGATCTGCAAATATTTGTTCCGGGTCTGGGTGTTGTGGTACCATGGCACTCTAAGTTCCCATGACACAGGGAATCCTAGTATGGGATCAAGACTATATAAGTGACTGTTAGGTGTTATGTTAAGACTTATCAAAGGAACTCATGGTTCTCTATTCTAAAAAAAATGAACTGAGGCCCAAGCACGAACATCTAACGTTATCGAGACGTTACGATAGTAAACGTCAAATATGAACCAATCAACTTACTAAGATTTCAAATTACCCTGATGTCATTGGCCAATACTCGACATTTGCGATCGTCTCGGTAACTCGGTTTGCTTCGTCTTGGTAACGTAAATTATTTGTGCTGACCCCACAGGGAAAAAATAATGAGTGTTCAACCGTAATTTAGCGCACGTGAACCAATCAAAACAAAATGAGTTCTTTCGTAGAGCATATCAAAACAAGTTGATTATTTAATTCCTTATCAATAATGCTCACTCAGTACTATGTAGGCTAACCATAAACATGCTTGTTTGTATTCTACTATTTTCATTACTTTTAAGAGAAATAACCTGTGATGGTGTCGTGAGTAGAGAAAAAGATGATCAAAAAGAAAGATCTGATGGACATATTTTGAACATGGACCACAGAAGGTTTATTCAGGATCTAGAGGACAAAGAATGGCATGTGGCACATCTGAAGAGTATAGATTTTTCTAGAAGGAGCGAGTGTGCTGGTGATTCTTTACAAGATAAGTATAGAAAAGCGTTAAAAAATGACGGTTCTTTAGTAAAGTTTGTGTCTGCTGACGCCATGCCGATCAATGAAACTGATTTAGAGAAAAAAGAAAAATGTCAAGTTCCGACTAACTATACAATTTTCGTCAAAAATGTTCATCATAAACTAAGTGACGAACAAAATTCAACATCTACAACAAAACTTGTCAAGGAAGCTACAAATAATGTTAGCAATACAGTCAAAAGTTTTGAAAACGGAACGATTGAAAAAGAAATCCATACAGCAACAACAGCCAACGTAAAAAAGTCATTAGAAAATGATGCTAATAAAACAGATAGCAGACGTGGCAGTGAGTACCAGATTAGTTCAGCCGAGTATTATGATGACGTGACTGATTTTGATGAAACTTGGTGTCCAAATGACATTCAAGTGATCGATTTGGAAATTGATCAGGTAAAGAGTTACGATATCGTATGTGAGCAGTTGGTGCAATGGCACAGCTTGAATTAAACTTTTTTGTAAAATACCGCCATCTAGTGGCATACTTTCATTATTTCGAAATTGTCCACCCTCCCTCCGTGCAAAGCTTAATTTTCAGGGAAAGCCTCCAAGCATCCAACCTCCAAACTATGCCTTTTTACCAAACCTCCCTTGTATAATAGTTCCGGGAAATTACTATAGATGGCATTGTAAGTAACCACCAAACAACCTTTTAATTCACAAAACTTTTGTTCAGGAATTTCAAGCATAAAAATTCCGGAAAATCGCCATAGATGGTGCTATTTCGCAAATCATGCTAGGTAGCAATTCCGCTACGAGAATGCTACGTAGGATCTAACCCTTGTATAGTAATGATCGCCTGGTACTTGGGCGCTTCGTATATTTTTCATGACGTCAGCAATTGTGACCAATGTCAAAAATGGAACACGCTGTTTTTGGGAAATTGTATTAATATTTTAAATGAGCGGCAACATTTGGAACCCTATCTAATTATATTTAACCTGAGGCCCAATTCTCTAATTTAAAAACATTCCAGTCTCGTGTCAGTCGCACTGTTTCGTATAGCAACTATTATATATTCTTCGCAAGAAACGCGAAGATTAAGTAATAGTCACTATACGTGACAGTGCGACTGAGACGAGATTATACTGCGAATTGAATGTTTTTAAATTACAGAATTGGGCCTCTGATTTATTCCCCTGTGACTTCATTTGCGTCAAATAACCAGAAGCAAAAAAAAACAGTGCAATAAGCATGTGGGGAAAAAGGACAGTAGGTCTTCAAAAATTATACTTAACGAGGTTACATAAAGTATTACTTTTTTATTAAAGTCAATAATAGTCAATAATTGGTGAGATTGCGCTTCTAAAGTCGTAAAAAGTGAGCCCTCGCCCCTACTAGGGGCTGGTAAATTGTGAAGAAATTTAAGGTAGTGTTCAACGAAAACTGGTTTGAGCAAGATTATGTTATTTATGTTATTATTATTATTTATTTATTATAATTATTATTCATTTATGTTATTTACTTTTAAACCGACTTAGTAAAAAAAGGTAAGTAATGCAACTTCGGAACGTGAACCATGGGGGTTGTCTGAGACTGGGGGAGTCTCAGACAACCCCCATGGCTCACCTTGGCCAGTTTTATTTTATCTGCTTTAACATAACGTTCTGGAAAAAACTCATTGGAACATCGAGACTGCCAAAAACCAGCTGAGACGCACGAGGTGTGGGTTCGATTCCCGCTACGGGAAAAATGTTTATATGATCTGCATATATTTATTCCGGGTCTGGGTGTTATGATATCATGGTACTCGTAGTTCACGCCAACGACACAGGGAGTCCTAGCGTGGGAAACGCTTTCAAGGTTGAACAACAGTACATTGAACTTCTTGCACGTATTCCTGCTTTAGTTTACGTTTACTTTTTATAGCGTTATGGTTTCCTAGTCCACAGGGGTCGTAGCGTTGCGCTGTTTACTTCAAAACCTCGCCAGCACCGGCGCGCCGAGCTGCTTTGTGCCAGCACCGTGACAGTATTTTCCAGAAACGCCATCCCTTTGTTTTTCGTATCTCCGATAGCGTTATGATCTCTCAGTACTGGGGGTTGTAGGGTGGCGCTGTTAGCTACGAAACCTTGTCAATGTGACGGAATAACCAACCAGCCCTATCTCTGATAGCGCTATGTCCTCCTGGTCCTTAGGGGTTGTTGCGTGGCGTTGCTTGCTACGAAACCTTACTTGTTGCTTGTATGCGCTGAAGTTTCTCCCGCGCACTTTCGACTCGGTGTCGAAAACAAAACATTTTTTTTTCATAATAATTGGTAGGCGACGTATCCCCCATTGTATTTTATGGGGGGGCCTCGTCTAGCAGTCGACGTGTTATGGCTGCTGATGATGTAAAAAACGCACGCACCGAGTGAGATGAACAAAAAACACATTTAAAAATAAAATGTGCCCAACATTTAGGGAGTACGGTAGGGAGAAAAAATAGAGTTGAAGTGTTTGTTGTTTATCCTATCAGTTAGAAGAAAAAGTATCTTGCGTATCGAGCCTACTATCGAGAGATAAAATGGCTCCTGTTGACTCGGACGTGTAAGAAACGATTGTAATGTATTGGATTTTACTTAATATGAATTATTACGAAGTACTATGACAATTGTGTGTAAGTAGTTATTTAACCAAGCTATTTTAATTTTATGGGGAATAGTAGACAAATTATTTCTTTTCTACAATTAGGTCATAAAAAATATGGTCCCTTGGCAGTGGATTTTTGTGTTTCATATAAAAAGTTACAGATGCCACTTTGCGAAGTATGAATTTGGTTAAATTTCACTATATATGCTGCAAGGAATTTTTATATAGGTAATATATTATATCCATGATCTGCTGTAGTTTAAAACCGTCAATCTCTTAGTACTATTATATCCTGTTACTCAGGGGTCGTAGAGTGGCGCTGCTTGTCTTTTAAAGACAAGCTGCGCCACTCTACATCATGACGTAATTTCTTAAATAGTGCAGATAGATCAACTAAGTTACAAAGAGCAGTGCACCAAAAAGTATTGCTGAATCCTGAATACAAAGTACCTGATCGTTGTAATTTGCAAGTATCCATTTTTTATTTTGTTCCATTGTGTTCCGACGAAAACCAGACAATAGAATCAATACGGCTATGAACAGCATAGTCCGCTCGATCGGACGACTTGAACTTTTTCACACCATTTCCTATGATCCATATAAGATCAGACATATTTTTGTGTTTTTTAAATGTACGGAATAGTTTAGCTAGGTTGTGAATTCCAGTACTAAAAAGAATATTGCATATGAAATCCGCAAAAACCCTATTTTAAATTAAAAATAGATCATAAAAAAAAAACGCAAACGTAAAACAACAGATTCATGTTCAGTTCACGTCTATTTCAAAAATGTTTTTGTGTATGTGATATTTTGCTGATATCTTGATGACATTCTTTTTGACAGAGGCGATTCAAATATTTGTATCGAACTGACAAACAGATATTATAACAATATGTTTATGCTTTCAAGTTCAACCTGTCAAAAAATGTATTAATTATATTAGTATTATTATATTACAAAATATAGGTCCGTGATGTCCGCAGCTATATTTAAAGGCACAGTAGCAGAAGGTCTATAGACTTCTGCGAGTAAAGTTATTCAATGATGACGGATGCCAACGACGAACCGATATCTTGTGATGAATAGTTTTTGAACTGAATCGCTATTAGAGCTCATGGTAAAGGACGTGACAATAGAAGTGTTAATACAAAAAGCTATGTTGCTTTTGGTCAGCAGTGGAACAACAACGGACATGCCTTAACCCTTTCAGATACGCAAGGTTACTAGGCAAGCATAACATTTTAGAGGTAAGATAGCAAACGGGAAAATAGACACGCCGTACCCCGTAAGGTAGTGTATCTTACTAGGCAAGCATAAAACGTCAGTGGTAGGTACGAAATGACACATTGTTCATGCACAAAGTACCTAAAGGCGGCGCGCCGCGTTGATAGATTATAGGCAATATAGGCATCACACTTTTTATGGCTTCTGTGGATAAGTTTTCAAAGTTACCAGGCATCTCACTTGCAAATGTAAATTATGTAAGTGGGATGCACTGACGCATCTATAAAAATAGAAAGAGACGCACCGCCTTTAGGTACTTTGTTTTCAAATATCAATTGTTAATCGATGTTTATTAACAGAAATTACATAATGGGGTCGTCACACCAAACGCAGCCCTGCGGTCCGGCGCGGCGGCGCGGCGGCCCGGCTGCGGCTAGCACACTTCACGGTAAAGTCTCCTCGGAACACTAAGAGCCAATTTCACCATACTCTGTTAGTTAGTAAATGTCTTGTTAAATCTAACCATTGGTCAAGGTGACAGATAATCTATGAAAACACCTGTCAAAAAGCATTGGTTAGACTTAACAGTTGTTTAATCGCCTGTTATTTGTTGGTGAAATCAAACCTAAGGCTCGAGTCTTGCTCGAACTTTATTTCTTACCTTTACGGAAACAAAAAATGCTTTGTAGTAAGGCTACGATACCATAATTTCTGTATCCTGTACTACATAAAATTATCATACTATGATTGGCCCTTCACACGTCATTACTGCCGGCATATTATTACAGTAGGGTAAAATAGTATCCTTGCACTAAAACTCCTCTGAATTTAACCTAGGTCTCTTTTTTCGGTAGGTACTCGCTCACCCTCACGCTGTCATGGTGAGGCCACACTACCTTACCGTCTACCGGGCTGTTACCGCAATAATTATGACATTAAATTACCGTTTAAATTACTGCATGAACTGGTGTGGTTACAATAGAGTTTACCTAGATATGTCAATAAATTAGGCGGTAAAAATATCACTTTTCAAGATGGAGGTTGAAGCTGCAGCGGTGTTATTTTATGAGTGCGAATTACTTTTACATGAATCTTTTAAATTTCAACAAAGCTAAAAGAAGACAAAAAAAAAGAAGATGGTGGATGATAAAAATGCACAGAAGCCGTACAAGGTTAGACTTTTTCCTATGTTTATAATTGTTTTAAATCATGGTTTTAATTTGAAGAGGTGGGGAACTCCTACTTTTCCACTTTTTCTAATTAGAGAATGCAGTAAAATAGGTAACAAACTTCAACATGTGCATTTTTTCATTCGACCACTCCATGTCAGTCGATACGTGCGTCGCCGGTGAGCTCATATTGCACACTAAACAAAAGGTAGTGTGGCCACAAACGCATTAATTACTGCGGTAATCTTCTTTGATGTGCGAAAAAAGACCGCTGCCGGAGCTATTGTCTACCACCATTTGCCATATTGATTGGCATTGTATAATTATGGCCATAAATCGTGGTTACACCTAGGTGTTGTTTAAGTTATGGCAATAATTATTGGCATATCACGGTAGTGTGGCCTCACCATCATTAATATTAACCTAGACCCATAATTGGGACCCAAACTCGCGTACGAGGTTGGAGATGCATCCTACCCTCACCACCCCACACCCCTGTTAAATGTGAACTCTCGAAGTTTCATGATTGCCTGGTATATTTGCTACGTAACGTGACGTTTCTTTGGCTGACGTCAGCGTTTGGAATATCGTCTAGGTATCGTGTGAGTGGTGATAAAGCTCGTGCTACGACGCTGTGAGACAGGATCACACAATAAATCTTTCTTAATATATATAAATTACGTGTCACGTTGCTTGTCCGCGATGGACTCCTAAACTACTTAAACGATTTTAATCAAATTTGCACACCGTGTGCAGTTTGATCTAACTTAAAAGATAGGATAGCTCAATATTATTTTATTGCAAATTATTTGTTTATTATTTGACAGTAACAATTATCTGTTAGCTCCAAGCGATTCTAACAGATGGCGGTATCTGTTGATTGGATTGAGTATGGCGTTTGTTAATTTTTTTTTTCTTGGACCAGGTGGAACCGGTATGGCATTTTTTTTTCTTTGACGCTCCATTTGGAACCGGTAAGACATTTTTAATATCTTTTTTGGTTATGTTGTGTTCATAATTGTCACAGAAAGGTTTAAATGGACCGGGACCACCGGGAACACCGGGACCACACGAACGAAGTCGCGCGCGGGCAGCTAGTATATTATAGATTTTACGGTACAACATACGATTTGCCAAACGGTGAACCTCTCATAGTGTCATGATCGCCTAGTATTTTCCTTGCGTACCGTGACGTTTCTTTTGCTGACGTTGGCATTTATTTGAACGAACGGCAAAACCCCCAGCGTACTCCTTTAAAAATCTCAATTTCCATACAAAAATCCGCGTTGTAGGAGCTGAAAACTGTTAAGTTTAAAAACAAACCCAACTACGCAATGCAGCTAATAACAAAACAAGTATCAAATTGTTGTAGAGGAAAGCCAACTACAGCACTTTCGGGGGCTTTTCTAAATAAAAACAGTGTCTTGTAAAAATGTTGCCTCTGACTAAAGTTAAATATACAATCGTGGATTTCGCCCTGTACTTTTTTAGCATTTACGGAGTATCGGATTTTAGTTTTTAATATGTTTTGAAGAGTCATTTCCTTTTCTTTAAATTCTCCCAACGATTCATAATGATAATGATAAATAATTTTATTTCTATGGGCATTGAATTTCATACCTTCCATCTTCATGACGATTGGTGGTATTATGACATTCCATAAAACTTCGTAACATTCTGTATACAGGGTGTTTTTTTTAAATGGGACAGTATGGGGATATCCGAATCCATAAGAGATACGGGAAAACTGTCTTTGGAACCATTTGCTCATTTTGTATGAAAATTATTTTGGCATAGTTATTTTTTTGGTCAAGCGTGAGTTCTCCATAAAAATGAGTAGTTTTGATCAAAATATTTTTTTATTCGTATCGACTCAGTTTCATGTGAGGATTGTTTCATTGTAGAGGAAGAAAAAAATCTGAGCAGCAGAAGTTAGTCAAACTTAATAAAATGTTTTCTCATTCAAATTGTAAGTAATCTGGTACCTACGTTAATAAAACTATTGCAATAAATTTTCAAAATGACCTCCCTCTTGCTGTTTCCAGGTACGGGCACGTTTTAGAACATCTCTTGTGGCCTTAGACAAAAATTTTCTTATTAAAGTTTGACTAACTTCTACAGCTCTGATTTTTCTCATTTCACGAAACCATCAGAGCAGTAGAACAACATTCACCACACATCTTTGTCTAATGCCACTAGAGATGTTCTGAAACGTGCCCGTACCTGGAAACAGCAAGAGGGAGGCCATTTTGAAAATTTATTGCGATAGTTTTATACTAGTCTCTGGTTTTATTAACGTAGATACCAGATTACTTACAATTTGTATGAGAAAACATTTTATTAAATTTGACTAACTTCTGCTGCTCAGATTTTTTTCTTCTTATACAATGAAACAATTCTTACATGAAACTGCGTCGATAAGCATAAAAAAATTTTTTGATCAAAACAACTCATTTTTATGGAGAACTCACGCTTGACCAAAAAAATAACTATGCCAAAATAATTTTCATAGAAAATGAGCAAATGGTTCCAAAGACAGTTTTCCCGTATCTCTTATGGATTCGGATATCCCCATACTGTCCCATTTTAAAAAAACATCCTGTATATCGGCGCTAGCTCTTAAAACTCTTGTAGCATACTGGTACCCCAGTGCTCTCTGAGGCAAACACGTCCCATGTGACTCCAACGCTTGGATTACATCATCATAAGCCTGTAGAAGTTCCCCCTTAGAATGCCACGACGAAAGGTCTCGAGCCGCCTCCATCCACCGACTTCCTGCGACGTTAATTATGTAGTTTTTTAATTACTTACATCAAATATTATCTAAGAAGGTCGGTAATTTTTTGATTCAAATTTTCATACATAAATTGAAACAAACAGTGTGCTCGGGGACAGAGCAGGGGCACAAAGAGGCGGTGCACGGTGGTGGATACCAAGCAGTATTTCACTGTGGTAAAGTATTTCAACCTACTACAGCTTGCTACAGTCCTAGTGCTGTCGGGGATGAAACCGTGTGATCGACAAGATGGCTACCTACAACACTGATAGATAGATCTATCCTTAGAGACTTTGCCCCCTTATACCCTGCATTTCGCTCCAATCACCTGCATGCATGTTTCTATGCAAATAGGCTTGTCTTACTAAAATATGACAGGGCTTATCCATGCATTGCGTAAAGTAAAAAATAATATATAAATAATATATACATACAGTTAAAAAAACTCTAGCCCATTTAATATCGCATCTACAGTGTAGGTACATCTATATATTCATATTCCATAATATGCTTTCGTCTATGTTTCGTCTGGTAGTGATTTAGATTAGTTGAGCTATCACGCAAAAGCTGAGTATTTTATTTTTTACCGTAGAGTAATAAATAAAAATAATTTTATTCCAAATACCAAGTAAAGTAATTTCACAATTGTTCACGTCAAACAAAGCAGTACTTTTATGCGCTTCTATGCAGAAAACTTTAAAAACAGTGCGAATATTGTATGAAATTCCATTATAGCCCGCTCGCTTTTGCGTACTCTTTCTACAAAGTTCCGATTCTATACAGGATGTTTTTTTTTAAATGGGACAGTATGGGGATATCCGAATCCATAAGAGATACGGGAAAACTGTCTTAGGAACCATTTGCTCATTTTGTATGAAAACGATTTTGGCATAGTTATTTTTTTGGTCAAGGGTGAGTTCTCAAAAAAAATGAGTTGTTTTGATCAAACATTTTTTGAATGCGTATCGACTCAGTTTCATGTAAGGATTGTTTCATTGTATGGGAAGAAAAAATCTGAGCAGTAGAAGTTAGTCAAATTTAATAAAATGTTTTCTCATACAATTTGTAAGCAATCTGGTACCTACGTTAATAAAACTATCGCAATAAATTTTCAAAATGGCCTCCCTCTTGCTGTTTCCAGGTACGACCACGTTTCAGAACACCTCTAGTGACCTTAGACAAAGATATTCTTATTAAAATTTGACTAACTTCTACAGCTCTGATTTTTCTCATTCCACGAGACCATCAGAGCAGTAGAACAACATTCACCACACATCTTTGTCTAATGCCACTAGAGGTGTTCTGAAACGTGCCTGTACCTGGAAACAGCAAGAGGGAGGCCATTTTGAAAATTTATTGTGATGGTTTTACCAACGTGGGTACCAGATTACTTACAAATTGTATGAGAAAACATTTTATTAAATTTGACTAACTTCTACTGCTCAGATTTTTTCTTCCCATACAATGAAACAATCCTTACATGAAACTGAGTCGATACGCATTCAAAAAATGTTTGATCAAAACAACTCATTTTTATGGAGAACTCACGCTTGACCAAAAAAATAACTATGCCAAAATCATTTTCATACAAAATGAGCAAATAGTTCCTAAGACAGTTTTCCCGTATCTTTTATGGATTCGGATATCCCCATACTGTCCCATTTAAAAAAAACATCCTGTATAGTTGTGTGTTTTCGTAAGCGCGATCTAGAATTCGGGCATATTTTGCAGAGCCATCTCAGAGTCATCTAGTTATGGGAAATTCACTTCTAATGAAGTTTTAATAACTTTTCATTTAAAAAACCGACTTCCGCCATTGTATTCGACTAAATATTTGGATGAAAGAACCGTAGTGGTGAAAGGGTTATGATACTTTCTGAATTCAAATGCTTGATTTATTGCTGAAAATATCAAAATCGCTATATGTATGCCTACAATATTTTAGGAGTTCCCTCAATTCCTCATGGATTCCATCATCAGAACTGGATTCTGAAAAAAATGGGACCAATCTGGAAGTATATCTATTCAAATAATAAAAGAATTTTCCGAATCGGTTTATAAACGACGCAGATATGAGGTAACAAACATAAAAAAACAACCTAATTGAGAACCTCCTCCTTTTTGTGAAGTCGGTTAAAAATAGCCGACCGCTATCCGCGAATTAAACGAATCAGCGCGAATTTAAAGTAAAGTTTTTATTATTATATTTTCATAGTAAAGTTTTTATTATTTAGATTTGTCAAAATTGTAGTTCTAATTTAACGAGAATTTAACACTCGGTGCACAAGATGTCCGTTTCGGGACTTCACGGAACTTGAAAGATTCAAAGCTTCGCAGAAACTTTGTACAACTACCAGGATTACAGAAAGTTAAACAAAAAGTGTTTATATTATTTGCAGAATCGATGGGTGCAACATTGGTGTGAGGCACAGAGTTAGGTCAACCTCCGTTTGCCCCATCAATACTATCGATGCACTTTATATTGCGTCTCTTACCTTCAAATAATAAAAGCAAATTGTGTGAGGGAGAGGTAAAACTTAAATTTATGAATGAGAAGCTGCCTACGCCGTAGCGTCCGTCGTAGCAGATCGCTAGCGTAAGCTTGTGGAGTAAGCGTAGCGTTAATATAAATAAATAAACTTGGTAAAAAAAAACATACAAAAATATAAAAAAATTGTGTCTTATCTAATAAAATACTATCTTGTTTCGGGTAAAATTTTAGAGATTTTGTTTAATTTTAACTAAAAATAAATTGTTAGTGTAATAATGTGTAGAAGTTGTACTGCAACTAACCGGTGAAATAAAAATCCCAAAGACCAGTGACGAAAGTAGAAACTTCTTAAACCAAAACATGTCTACCAGGGTCACATAAGCGTACGGAGACGGTGAAGGGGGTTCATAGTGCACCCCATCCATTGACCTGCTGTGTGAAATAAAATGCACTTTATGCAGTATATTCGTCTCGTTTACGAAAGCAGCAAATAGCTCGTGTGCAAGAGTGATGCATAATTCCATGAGCATGAGAAGTTAGTTTATTGAATTATTTCTTGGAAAGAGGTCATGTATTCCCAAACGATTTTTAATTAAAGTATAAAAGTTTATCTTCTCTCACACATCTCTCTCACACTCTCTTCGTATAGCCTCCCCCATTGATTACAACAAGTGGAATGTCATAAGAACGGGCTGTCTATACATTCGAAAACGATTTAAGGTGATTCCTCACGCATGTGGCGCGAAATTCAAATTTTATTGCGTTTTTGCTCATTACAGCTCATCAACACTTCTTGAGATAGTAAAAAATAATTTTGCGTAAACTAGAAGACCTAACACACATGTTTTAGTTTATAGTTTCACATATAGATCATTACTTCAGCTACGAATACTCATCAATGATTTTTACAGTGTTTTTTTGGTTTAAAGATATGCGTAGCTTAACTAATGACATTTATGAGAAACTATCAATTAAAACATGTGTGCTAGGTCTCCCAGTTTTCGCAAAATCTGTTTTCTCTATCTCAAGAAGTGTTGATTAGCTATGATTTACAAAAAAACACAATAAAATTTGAATTTCGCGCCACATGCGAGAGAAATCACCTTAAAGTTTTATTCTACGATGTAGTTGTTGACAAAATAATACTTTTAAATCCAATATAACGTCAGCTCTCATTATTGAGAGTTTCAACGACTTTGTGGTTCAGGTAAGATTGGGTAATTAAGCTAGATGCGCTATTGACGCGATATTCAAAGTTTATAAAAAAAAAAGTTTGTGCTCGTGACGTCTACTGTTCGCAGAACTTTTACTCATGTTAATATTATAATACAATTATAATAGATCAAAAGGCTGACTTTTTTTTCTAAAAAAACACATAAAAACTAATGTTTTTTGATCAGAGGTTGTAGGACCTACGACACAAGGTATGACGACCTTCAGCGAGTTATTTCAGTTTATGAATGCTACAAGCTAGAAAGAATGTTTTTAATCTTATTGGAATACACAAATTCCATCATGACTCTGCGATTATCACGTAGTACATTTCAATTATGATCGGTATGTGGCGTGGGCAAGAAAGACTTCGATATGCAGACCATTTGTAAAATGGACCTTTTTATTTAATAAGTCAACGACTTCCGTGACTGGAAATCAAAATATTTTTTTTCGATTCCAACAAATCGATACTTACTCTGACTTATTAAATCCATAACCTGCACGTCTAGTATGGGTTTTGATAGTTTTCGAAAACTATGTAAAGATTCGTTTCCTTCCATACATTTGCTGACAGCGTCCTTAGTTTTCTTCTCGTTTTCGGTAGAGGTGCTGCAAGTAAATGTATGGAAGGAAACGAAACTTCATATAGTTTCGTAAACTATCAAAACCCGTACTAAGGCCGTTTGTCCACCGCCGCCGTCACCGTCACGTCACCGAGAATGAGATGACGGCGCCGAAGTAGCGATACATACATTTACTATCTTTTACTATAGACGCGTGTCCACCGCATGTCCGTCACCCGAACGTCATTTCATATTAAACTCG
The DNA here is from genome assembly GCA_951392215.1 of Epirrita christyi. Lineage (NCBI taxonomy): Eukaryota > Metazoa > Arthropoda > Insecta > Lepidoptera > Geometridae > Epirrita > Epirrita christyi. The sequence continues at coordinate 1,200,439 of OX595837.1, forward strand.
GCCCCAAATAATCTCGTTCTCGGTGACGTGACGGTGACGGTGGCGACAAACGGCCTATGCCCCCTGCTTGCAATAAGATTCACTAAAGTTTGACGTTGCTTGATGCGAGATTGACCCACCCACCACCTGAAGACAACGAAACGCACAATATGTGATATACTGAGTGTTTTTTTAAATGTGACAGCATGGGGATATCCGAATCCATAAGAGATACGGGAAAACTGTCTTTGGAACCATTTGCTCATTTTGTATGAAAATGATTTTGGCATAGTTATTTTTTTGGTCAAGCGTGAGTTCTCCATAAAAATGAGTAGTTTTGATCAAAAATTTTTTTTATCTTTATCGACTCAGTTTCATGTAAGGATTGTTTCATTGTATCGGAAGAAAAAATTCTGAGCAGCTGAAGTTAGTAAAATTTTATAAAATGTTTTCTCATACAAATTGTAAGTAATCTGGTACCTACGTTAATAAAACTATCGCAATAAAATTTCAAAATGGCCTCCCTCTTGCTGTTTCCAGGTACGGGCACGTTTCAGAACATCTCTAGTGGCATTAGACAAAGATGTGTGGTGAATGTTGTTCTACTGCTCTAATGGTCTCGTGAAATGAGAAAAATCAGAGCTGTAGAACTTAGTCAAACTTTAATAAGAAAATCTTTGTCTAAGGCCACAAGAGGTATTCTGAAACGTACCCGTACCTGGAAACAGCAAGAGGGAGGCCATGTTGAAAATTTATTGCGATAGTTTTATTAACGTAGGTACCAGATTACTTACAATTTGTATGAGAAAACATTTTATAAAATTTGACTAAGTTCTGCTGCTCAGATTTTTTTCTTCCCATACAATGAAACAATCCTTACATAAAAATGAGTCGAAACGCATAAAAAAAATTTTTGATCAAAACTACTCATTTTTATGGAGAACTCACGCTTGACCAAAAAATAACTATGCCAAAATCATTTTCATACAAAATGAGCAAATGGTTCCAAAGACAGTTTTCCCGTATCTCTTATGGATTCGGATCTCCCCATACTGTCCCATTTAAAAAAAACATCATGTATATCAGCTTTTTCAGTTTGCTAATTTTGAAAGCTTTTATTTAACTTGAACTGCGAGTATGTTTTGAACCAGTTTCACTCAACCGATTGAGCTGAAATTTGTCATACCTGTCAAGTTCTGATGATAATACAATATTATGGTGACGGCTAGCTGATCTGACGATGGAGACGGAAGGTGGACAATGGAACTCCTCGATGATTAATAGTAGCCTGGAAGTGTTTGTCTCATTTTGATCAGCTCACGGTTCCCATCACTAATTTAATAAAAAAATATATTTAAAAAACACATTTTTCAACAATAATCTTATTTAATTTCAGTTTTTCATAGAACCCTGACAATATGATAAGCATTAGCAATAGCACGTGACAGCTCTAAAATGTTACAAGTAGTACGGATCAAAGCGTTATTTTATCAACCTTTGGGTCAAATACCTTGAATGGCTTAGCTGGTAGTACTACGGGTTATTGAAGGTGGTAGCGGTAACCCCCATCCCTGTATTTCTCCCTCCACCTTTTGCGCCAATGTCTGTGCATCTTTACTTGTTTCTGCTATCCTAGTAGCTGTTTCAGCTTTGAGGCCAGTGCAGTAGTACCGAAAGAGGCTTTTCTGCTTTTCTTCTTTTCTTTTCTTATTTTTATTTTTATTTTCTTTTCTTTTCTTTTCTTCCGGAACCACAAGATTTCCTTGTATATAATGAATGTGATGCGTGGCATGCTTATAGCATTTATAAAGTGGCATAATATGACGCCCGCAAGACACACTGAATTCATTCGGCAAAGGTACGGCCTTTTTCCTTTTTTCTAGGTAGGTGTGGTAACACTACCTCAAGCTGGTCACTGATCAAAAGCAGAACCAAGAAATAATCAATGAGCCGAAGAACATGACAGGGTTATTTAGTTACCTGTAGGTATACTGATGAATTCAGGTTTCTTGGTCTTATAATAGGTATGTCTTCGCTGCTGGATTTTAAACTATATCATAGAGACATCAAAAATAACCATTTCTTGAAAAAACACACTTGTGGCTATGCTTGTGAAAGCGAACCGTTACCTGGTATAACCTCTGTCAAGGTTCTGTTAACCTGGTACGTATGTTTTGGGTTTCGAAGCTTCAGGGTGCTTGAAACTTCACTGGTGAACAAAACAACAGTGGTGTTTGTGACTGTGTATGTGTTTGTCTATCCAGGAATGGATTCAAGTGTGGGGCCTTGGGGCTGTAAAGTGGTACTTATCAAGATCGGAACCGGAAGACAGGTGGCCTCTCATTCGATGGCACAATGGAATAACGTGGTGGTTTGGATAGAGGTAGCTCAAAACCGTTCGTCGTAGTATTCTTTGGGGTCTGGTGGTGGGTACTTGTTTGCTGTGATTCTCGTCATCATCAGAATAAAAAAAAACACTATTTGGTATTAATTAGGCATAAGTATTTAGATACTTTGTTTTTGTGGCGAGGTGTGTCTGGCCTTAGAATATACTCCTCCGTATCCTCCTGTAGATGTCGTAAAAGTTGACTAAGGGATTACACCAGGGGACGGGCAGCAGTATGTACCCGAGTACTCAATACCAATACTGCGATTACCAATTCGATAGCCAAGTGTGGTGATTATAGCAAATCCCTTCATAGCATTCTATTGGGAAGGTATCGTTCAACAGTGGACATCTAACGGCTGGTGATGATGATGACTTTCTTCTTTGAACGGTGCTTAATCGACCACCCAGGCCCATTTCATATTACTCTGTTAAAGCTACCTATACCTACTTCAAGTCTTTGGTTTTTTGTAAAACGTAGGAACCGAGAATGCGCTGTTTCAAAACACCAACGGTTTGGTTTTTTTTTATAGTCTTTGATGCACGCACTCTACTTAGATTTTAACTCACAACCACCTTTCAACTTTCGTGCTTACTTTTTGCTAATCTTTCTTGGTCTTGTGTGCAATTAGTTTACAACACAGCTCTTTTTAAATCGTATACTAATTTGGAGTGACACAGACCACCACACCACAAAGAGGCTGCAGACCTATTTGCCTGAATCCTTAGTCCAGCACTGAGTAATAGGGAAGTGCAACAGGTGGGTGGCAACCACCTACCCATACCCTTGCATTCACCCTAATCGTCCGATATCTCTGCTCTGTTTCTGCTACTCTGGTACTGATGTTTTGAATTTGGTGGCTTCCGGGTGAGTGTTTGTCGCCACTATCACAGCCAAAATTTAAATGTTTTTTTTTTGTTCAAAAGGAGTGTGACGTCGGGCGACCAATGTTTGTCATATCACAACTAATGACCAACTCATTATCTACTATTGAATTGCCACAGATGGACAGTCACGCTTGTTTTCCGCAGGGGTAGTTAGAATACTCGAGTATACACTAGCCACTTATAGTTGTTTCTTTTCATTAGCACTGCCACAGAAGAATTACTCGATTGGTATCTAGTCTGGCGAAACTTCCTTATATAAAAGTGTGTGAAACGGGTGCAAAAGCCAATTGTGGCTATTTCTATCCTGCTTACACGTATATAATTTGTCCCTTTCTTTCGAATAGGTATAACTGTCAAATTGAATCTTTTGAGCTAAAGTAGAATATTCCTTGTCATGAATTTTTGAAATCGTTGATCAAGGGCTGGTGCATTTGCAACGTTTGAAAAGGCATTGAAAAGCAACGCAATAAACTTTTTTATCCCATCTATTCGAAAACGACGACTTGGTTCGCCTTTAAGTGCACCCAAAGGTGGTGTTTTCTATAAAAAACTTCTATAAGTGCGCCACAATTATCTTTGCCGCGCACTTTTTGAATTTGGTACATCTTGAAAAGAATCGAACACAAATAAGTGCGCCGCAATTATATTTGACGCGCCCTTTTGGAATTTGGAACATCTTAGTGTTCAGCGCCAAAGAAGTCGAACGCAAATATTGTTTGAATAAATACTGGCTGGTACGACGACCCATAGTCACGCGCGGAGCCGCGCCGGGTGAATAAAAAAAACAAATTAAAAACTCGCGTTTTCGTCATTTTTCACGGATTGTTAGAAATTCATAAAGTTTTGAAAAAAATATGAGGCGCCTTTTATTTTCTCATAGTGGGTGATGAAAAGTAGAGTGTATCACTCGGGCGCAAAATATATTTTTGGCTCGGGCGACCTTTGAATCTCTCACTTCGCTCTGGATTCAAAAAAGCGCCCTCGCCGTAAAAATATTACTTTGCTCCCTTATTATACATTCTACTATTACGTTGTGTAAGTCGTTGTCCCTTATGATCGAGTTACCTTAAACGCGAGATGCCAATGAGGGCATTATACCTAAACACGTTCCTCTTGACGAGGCAAGGTAAGTTATTTCGACTAATTCGAAAATACTTCTTTAATTTAGGTTTTAGAGGGATAAATTACGTTGAACAATTTATTTTTGTAGTTCGTGTGTGAATGTTGTGTGTAAATTGCGGTATCGACTTTGTAAAATAATGGATAAATCTCGAGCACAACATGGCACAACACTATTACATGGCTATGTTGTCAACATTGACGAAAAAGTTCTGAATGTGGCACTAAGAGCGTTTATAGAACATTTTTGTCTAAAAGAGTTTACATTCGTGATTAAATTATCTTTGCCTACCTGCCAAAATAATCTGCAACTTAAGATGTTCTGATTGCCTGGCACATCGCCACACCAAAACACGTGAGACAACGACCAACTACAACAGACACGCTATGTGGAGGCCCGATTGTAATGATGCTACCGAAAATTTTCTGTACCTCCTTTGGTGTTCTGATTCCCTGGTACATCGCCACACCGAAACACGTGAGATGACAAAGACTGACAACAGGCAGACAAGCCAGACACCAAAGGGGGGAATAAGTAGGTAAGTACACACTACCGAGATGGGGGATTACACAAAAGACCATCCTAGTGTTAGTAAGTGTTGAATAGACGAAGTTAGCGTTTGTTAGAATGTGGTTTATCTGTATGTTTATCTGCTCTGTTCCACTAAGTTCAACAACTGCTGTGTGTGCTGCTTGAGTGTCTTATCTGAGTGTATAACTTGTTGATGAAAAAGGCATTTTAAAATCTTTTGTTTTAACTCGGTAGTCCGTAGGTTTCTTAAGCTATATGACGTCACACTTAATTCAATATGGCGGAAACTCAAAAAATAATAATATAAATTTATAGCATGTATGTATATAGTCAACAATCAAAGCTTAAATCCTAAACTATTAAACGAGCAATATAAAAAATTCGAAACACTTTTCAAGTTTATGTGTTTGATGGTTATTAGAAAAGTATTGTTATAAACGGAAAAAAATTGTTATATAACAGTAGGTTAACAAGGTTACGAACTGCCAGCAAATATAATGAATTGATGGCTTTTTTTATAGAAATAGTCCTCTTGTTTGGATATTTGTCGCCAGAAAGAAAATCTTCGTAGTGTTTCCATTTTTTGAATGAGAAGTGATATTATAATTATGTTTTGAGATCTCAAAAACGGCTCTAATGATTTTGATGAAATTTGCTATACCTATGCGGGTTTATTGGGGGCGACAAATGGATCTAGCTGGCATTTTTTCGCATTTTTGCCCTGCTCATGCCGGCCGGCAAAGAGTCTATTTCGAGACTTTCGAGTACTTGTGGAGTGAAAAATTTAATATTTTCTTATGTTTGATCCGACGATTTAGATACTTACCTACTGAATCTGATGACATAAATCTTATTCAGTTTCCCTTATTTCTTTTCAATCAGATAATTAGCCATCGTTTGAGGAAAAGGTGATTTTCTTTATTAGTCCCTTTGTCTATGGTGACATGTGATGGGGTTCGTTAATGACCCATACAGAGAGCAACTATCTCTTTTGCTTACAATGCAATCTGTATCTGCATCCTTCTTTATGAGATTTCGATAAATGCAATTAACCAGCTTATAAAATAAATGACAAGCTCGAAAAAGATGTGAATTGAGGATATTATTGCAAAGTTTCAGGTTTATCTAGTCTAGGAAAAGGGGATAGATCTATATAGGTCCAAAGTCATTAAGCAATTCCACACTGTAAGGTGCAAACAATAAAGTTGGATTTTCCATGCTGCTAGTTGGGTTTATCACGTTAGATACAGGTTTTGGATGTAAAATCTTTGGCAAGGCGTAAGGTCGAAAATTGCAGTGGTTACAGAGATGTCTTGTATAGTTCTGGTTGCCTGGTACAGGATGCCCTCTAACACGTGACGTCACTAGGGTTCACGCTGTCACTGTCAGTCGTAATACCACTTTGCTATGCGAAACGCGAGGGTGCGTAATGATTTTTGACCGCTAAGGCATTGATTTACACTTATTTGTTTATTAATTGTCAACATGTACATAATTTATAGCTTAGGTTAAGATAAATAGACGTTACATAGCACGTATTTATGCTTAGCATTGTCCCTGTCACTCTCTAGCACGCGTGTATTAAAGGTATTAACATTTGTGTGACAGTGACAAGGACAGTTCTAGCATTAGTACGGACTAAGTAACTTCTGTTTATCTCGACCTTAGAGTAGCTATGAAAGTACATGTACCCTGTAGGGCGCTGCAATTTTAATATTTTAATAGAGCCAAATTATATAAAAGTCGCACCTACCTAAAATGTTACAAATCGCTATATGTTACCAATCGCTAGGCATCATCTTTTTAAGACCAATTACTCATCACACTTCTCACTAAAGAAGTCGGGCAAAAACAAGTAGCCATTTTGAATTAACCAGCTGAGCTAATTTCAATTTGGTAACCTAGGCAAATTTCACAAAATAAAGCTTGCAAATTGTTTATGACGATGATAACAATTTGCTATCAACACTTCTAGAGACACCCTGTATACTGCGGAAATAAGTTTTTTAATGCCATGCGGTAACTCCCAAACTAATGGTACCTATGAATCATAGGCGGAGTTTTTTAACTTATCCAATAACTCAACTCCATAACTTAAGTTTAAATTCTATCAGATGAGTTACCTTTAGATCGTTTACAACGGCTTTTACGCGGCTCAATCGTTTCATTTGTATTTTAAAATTTTGTATACTTGTAATTTTTATATTATTCTTACTGCTTGTTGTAAGTTAGTTGTTGTTTGTATACTTAGTTTTGTTTTGAGTACTCATCAAGTTGTTAAAAAAAAAACCAGTCAAGTGCGAGTCAGACTTGCGTGGTGAGGATTCCGTACAAGTAGGATATCATAGTAGCCAATTATACTTATTAGTCCTCGGTTAAATTAAACAACACGTTATACGAATTTTTTCTTTACGAATATTTCCCGTTTCAAAAAATGAAATGAAATAATATAAATAATAAAAAAAATGTTTGTATTTCTCATAACGAGCCCTTTGATTTAACACGACACAGGAGACACTTGACAAAAGTTTTTATTTTAAATATTCTAATTTGCCCACAAAAGTACAACAGAAAATTACATCAAAATTCGTTTATTAACGCTATAAGTCCGTGATCGGGTCACCTAATATGTATGTATATGTAACATATTTCAACGTTTTTCGTATTCAGAGAAAATAGACTGTGACAGACAGACACCAGTGTCCTATTCTATAATGGTTCCCTTGTTACCTTTTGAGGTAAGGAACCCTAAAAACTATCAATTATTACGTGGTGTTGCTAACTTACTAAATACCCAAAAATATGTCTATTCAATACAAGAAAATTATGGCAATAGTTTTTAAATTATTAGAAAGCGAATTGGGCCGCTATGCTCCTTAACTTATACTACCCTATTTCACCGCACTATCATCGAGAAGGGTTTTTATGACACTCGTCAGCTATCTTTGCACTAACCTAGGTAGGTAGGTTCTACCTACCCAGTCGCAAAGGTGGGTTAGTTACTCTAGGTCTAGGAGCACCGCAAAGGAACTTGGTTCAGTAGAACTAGCAGATCTAAGAACACCATTTTATACACATTTAACACAAAAAACATATACCCAATAACATACATAAAACAATAATAATAATAATATACTTAATATAATAATAGTAATAATACTGATAATACCGTTTTTGTTTAAACATTTCAATAAAGATGTATTTTATAACTCTTTTTGTTAATCAATTCTGTCGCTGGCTTTACCTACTGTAAAAGTTTAATTTCACTTTAACCGACGTTTGTCGCTGTCTGTACTAAAGGTACCGCAGTTGTTTTGTTTATTTATAGTGTAATGTCTATATGTCTGTACCTACGTGTGTTTCTATTAATGTTTCCGTACGCATGTGTACTAGAAGCTCGGACGTCAATCAACAGAATGGGTGCTGGTGAAACTTGATTTAAATTTTTTACGATTTTCTTGACTTACTACAAATATACAGATTGTCCTAGAATTAGTATACCTACTATCCTAAACGCCGGTAATTTTGATGATATTAGAGAACTATTCATAGTTTTAAACGTGATTTATGTATAAAATATGTGTTATTCTAAATCAACATAGGCTAAAACTCGGTGCAATCAAGCCAAAAGTTAGTGTGTTCCCGTTCAGCGAAACTTATAGAATGGCGAAGCAACAACCGTGGTTTGAATGATTACCACCCATGCCAGAGGTAATAAAGTTTACTTTGCAAGTGGTCTCGGCCAGTTCATAGTACCTTTGCTACTCAGACGGCCCTCGTTCTACTCACTATATGCCGGTAAAAACATAACATAATATTAGAATTGAAGTTATCTTGGCTTGGTATCATTTTAGAAAAATTACGACTATACACCACGTACTTTACTATTCTCTTGCTGACGTTTCCTTAACCGTTTTGAGGTCCTTCCTCATAAGCACCAACCGCGACCACGCTCAAGTTCCCGTCTCACGACCGACGCGGTCGGTGCTCATGAGGAAGGACCTCAAAATGGTCAACGAAATATCAGCAGGAGAATAGTAAAGTACGTGGTGTATAGTCGTAATTTTTCTAAAATAACATAATATAACATAACACCCAACAGCCACGTACAAAACTTGTGTGTAAGTACTTATTTCTGTAACTCTATATGATTAAGTGCCGTGGTGTGTCCGGCTTAAGCTCATACCCCTCCGTCTATCCTCCCGAGGATGTAGTAAAAACCTTACTGAGGGAGTACACCAGGGGATGAGAAGCAACATCCACCTGAGTATTAAATACCAAACTGCGATCACCGATCCACTTGCCAAGCGTGGTGTTTACGGAAAATCCTCCCATAGGATACAATTGGGGGATTTTCCGTAATCCGTCGTATCGTACGATAGGCCTCGTCGTGTCAGCAGTGGACGTAAACAGGATGGTGATGATGATGATAACTTAAACCATAGTGTAAAACATGCATGTCAAACTCAAAGTCATTTGTGGGCCAAATGCCTAAGGACCGTAAAATCAGTGGGCCGCAAAACCCAACCACAAATAAAACAAACTATATATACCAAGTAGTAACTGCCCCCCTATTCCCTAACTGAAAGTCACTCGGTGACTAACTTGTCAAACGTTGGTCACCGAGTGACTTTCAGTTAGGGAATAGGGAGGCAGAACGCTAAACGTTTATTTAAATGTCAAAAAAATACTTTGTTCTTAAAATTGAATCGGGCCGCAGTCAAAGCTGTAAAGGGCCGCATGTTTGACATGCTTGGTGTAAAACATGATAATAGCTGAAAACACCTTCCATTCAGTATTCATATTACCCGCGACACGAGCATATGCGCTACGCTATAAATAACGTTTAAAAGTTTCTGTGGACTTTATGAAAGAAATATTTCAATATTACTTTTTCACTAGACTTGAAATGAGATACAGAATTGTAATATATTTGCAACAGTATTTTATGGCTTTGCTGTTTTATTGAGGCTGTGAATTAAAGCCAAATGCAGTTACAGCTGGGAGGGGTTAAATTGCTCTTAGTATAAGTAGAAAAGAAGAAAAGAAAATACATTTATTTGTCCCCACTTAAAAAGAAACAAAATAAAAACAACAGTACCTACCTAAGTATCATAGTTAGTTTACACAAAACTAAAAAACATCAAATGGCGTAATGCATGTTGTGTGGGGGGTCAATTAGGTCCCTGTCTCAGCATATAGCTACACCGGACCACAAGTAGATACGGCGCAGCGCTGGTTTTCAGACAGCCCGAGTGACATCACGAACGTTGAAGTCGAATATACTAAATATATTATGTAAATAAATAAATAATTCATCAGCAAACTGAAATATAAAGAAATAGTCATACTACACATTTATCAACAAAATATAATATAAAAGTACTCTTTGGTCTGTGGTAATAGTAGCAGTACTCTCCTTGGTAGTAATGGCAATTTGTATAGTCTATGGCACAGAGCACTTTTAGTCTATGGTCAGTCAGTAAGTCAGTAAGTCAAGTAGCGGCACGTAAGTCGAGCTTGTATTAATATTTATTCTGTGGTCGAGCGCTGAAGGAAACATGGAGGGGATACATTTATAGTCGTTAGATGTTTATATTTGCAACAGTATTTTATGGCTTTGCTGTTTTATTGAGGCTGTGAATTAAAGCCAACTGCAGTTACAGCAGGGAAGGGGTTAAATTGCTCTTCGTACAAGTAGCGGCACGTAAGTCGAGCGCTGAAGGAAACGTGGAGAGGATACAATTATATAGTCGTTAGATGTTTACAGTCGCGCAAGCAATACAATTACACCCTGTTTCATTAATCATTCTCTAAATCTATTTTAGTTAAAGTAGTTTTTGTCTTTTTTTGACGTATGACATTTTACATCAGAGATAAGAAAACAAAGCTATTTTAACTAAAATAGTTTTAGAAAATGAGTCAAAGTCAAAAAGAATTTTATTCATAGAAATCACAAGGATCATTTTGAATCGTCTTATAAACTAAAATGACTCCTGTTCCAACGCGACCAAGCCTAGAAGAATCAGGCAACAAACTCGGCTTGGCTTACATAAATGGTCCGTCTTACCACTAGGTAAGAAGCGCCTGTGTGATGCCTCGGAGCAAAGAGTTGCTGATACATAGTAAATGAGAACTTAAAAACCTTAGGAAGGTAGTCAAAATTAAATAAACATCAGCAAAAAAAATATGCAACACAGCACACGCTACGCTTGTTATAGTATGAGACAGACCCTTAGTATAAGATAGATAGAGATAGAGATCCCGCCCAAGATAGATAGATAGATTATAACTTTATTGTACACCATAAACAAAAATTCAACAAAAATAAAGATATAATGTTTCAAATCAGAGGTACAAGGGGCGGTCTTATCGCTTAAGAGCGATCTCTTCCAGACAACCTTTGGATGGACAGAAACTATTTAACAAATAAGGACGGTGGCGTACATCTTAGTATACTCACAAAAAGACAAGTACCTAGTAAAACAAATTGATTTCAAAAACAAAATAATAAATATATTATTTTAAATATATTCTACTAGTATAATATAATACACACAATTATATAAGTACCTACATATATATTATTGATAAATAATAAACCTACTTTTCGTTCACTGCCTACATACAATAATAATACATAATGGTGATATTAGAAGAATGTCAAGATGACGTACAGAGTGATGACAAATAATGTTGGTTGAGTGACCATGCTTTTGAAAATATGAAAAGATTTAGCATGTCGGATCGAAACAGGTAATGCATTCCAGAGTTTAGCAGCCTGCAGTGTGAAAGAACTACTGTAGAACTTTGAGGTATGAGCAGGAGTTTTCAATTGAAAGGTTTCAGAAGAGCCCAAGACACCTTACTTTTGACTTCTGCGCAATAACTTAGGCGCTAGACTTACGGTACGTGACGCTACTTGTACCTACAATTAAATTCGATCGCCAGTATTGCCAGTTTATGTACACGTAGTGAAAAGCTAGCCAACAACATATAAATCGTAAATCCATAGATTTAGAGTACACTATTCACGAGTTTATTATACCTGTAACGTTGGTACCCGTAGGTGGTACGTATAGGTGGTATATCTCTTGGTAACCCGTGTACCGATTACCTAATTTGTATCTACGAAAGAAATGTACAGGAAGTACGTAGATACTATAGATAAATGGATAGATTGTTAGAAAATACTTCATTGCATACTATAAACATAACAATTCAACAATTAACAAACAAATCTTAATATTATAAACAATGGACGGTCTTATCGCTAAGTAGCGAACCATGAGCTTATCAAAATTACTCAGTTTCAAGATTTGTCCCACAACTAAGTTTAAAGGGGGTTTAAGGGGGGGAGAATTTAGACGACACAACTTCCCGATTTTTTTTTAAAAAAAGTGAGAGGTGTGGCTGTTTCAGTGAGCGAAAGCTGAAGAGCAAGTTTTAATGTATTTTACCTTGTATAGTTCCAAAATATCCTGCATAGCTAACACTAGATAAAGCTTATTAAAAACCGGCCAAGTGCGAGTCGGACTCGCGCATGAAGGGTTCCGTACCATTATCTATAAAAACTGCAAAAAAATCACATTGGTTGTACAAGAGCCCCCTTAAATATTTATTTTATTCTGTTTTTAGTAATTGTTATAGCGGCAACATAAATACATCATCTGTGAAAATTTCAACTGTCTAACTATCACGGTGCATGAGATACAGCCTGGTGACAGACGGACGGACAGCGGAGCCTTAGTAATAGGGTCCGTTTTACCCTTTGGGTACGGAACCCTACAAACAAAGTGGCAACCAACCTTGATTGCCAAAAAAATATATAAAATGCAAAAAAAAATATATATAAATGTTTCATTTTTGCGCTTATTCTCTTTCTGTGCATACTGTCACTATGAAGCTAAGCTATGAAGCCATGAAAATATGGTGAAATACCATCGGATAAACATCAATGCTACAAGTCCTTGGCACAGACAGCGGTCGGTGTTGTAAATCGAGTGGCATTTAGTTTGGAATTACTATAGAATACCCTCTATCTATAGGTTACATGTTATGTTAACCCAGTACATGTACCTGTATGCTATCCCGTAAGGGGGTTAAGAGGAGATACCGATGACTCCTCTTTCTTTTCATCCTAACGTTTAAAATAGGTCCATCACCGTAGAAGTCCACTGTTGGACCAGGGGCCTCCCTATAATGCCACGACAAAAGATCTTGAACCAACTCCATCCACCGACTTCCTTGCCCTTTAAAATGTCATCGGTCGATCGTTAGGGGGGCCCTAGTGCTATGTCGTACGGTTAGTGGTCGCCACTCGAGAACCTTTAATAACTCTCAACAAAAAACAGCAGCACAACTATCACTGCTTCTAATATTCATTAGAACTAACATTCAAGATTAACAAAATTGGACATCATAATTACTACATAACCTACAACTTTTCGCCATCATAATTTCTCGTCATAATACATATTTTGTTAACATAATAAAAATGTTTTAAAGGAGTTTAATTACGTAAAAAAAAACATTTTAATTTTTTTTGTTTTTTTTTTAATTACTTCTTAGTCTACAACTTTTCGCCATCATAATTTCTTACCATAATAAATATTTAGTATGTAATAAACATAATAAAATTGTTATAAAGGAGTTTAATTACATAAAAAATATATAAGACATAATTGTTCCTACGTCAATTATTTGTATTCTAGAAAAATTCTAAATTAAAGAAATTAATATTACTTCTTTTTATATTTGTGTATTTTTTTTCGCGTGGAATGATCCATTGGTGTTCTACGGGATTTGAACCCGCGACCTATGGAACTATCATAGAATCTGTATGGTCTATACTGTTTTTACCTTCGCAAAAGAAAAGTCCCTTCGCAATAAATAGCTTTGAACGGTTATGGCCGCATTTGGTTGTCCTGTCGCAGCAGGTAAGTATCATTACGCGTGTTTGTCCGGGGCTGACTCATCAACACACAGTTGTAATAGCTCGAACTAAACAGAGGCCGTAGACAAAGTAACATTCTAATAGCGATGACGCTACTAGAAAAGTCCAAAATGTATGAGATTGACTTAAGCTATAGATTTGTCACGTGGTCTTTTGTATTGTATTACGATTGTAGAAATAGAATCGCTTCGAAGCGAATACCGTTTGGCTAGGCCGGCAGGACATGTTTTTTTAGGAAAGTGTCTAAATGTAACAATAGCTCTGTTATAACAGCTATTGAAAGTTATAAATACTTACTCTGAATTTTAAGCGTGTAACAAAGAAGAAAATCTAACATGTTTTTTTAGGAAAGTGTATTTAATAGCTCTCTAAAAAAGCTATTGAAAGTTATAAATAAGTACTCTCAATTTCAAGCGTGTAACAAAAAAGAAAATTGGTTACGCTTATGTTTTTTAAAGCTTTTATTTAACTTGCGATGTATGTATGTTTGTCCGACTGGAATCTTGCAAATGAATTTTAAATCAGTTATCTTTAACCGATTGAGCTGAAAGTTTTCCATACCTGTCATGTTCAGATGACAATACAATATTATGGTAACGGCGAGCTGATGTGATGATGGAGACGGAAGGTGGACAACGGAACTCTTCGATGATTAATAGTAGCCTGGCAGTATTTGGGCTCATGGTGATCAGCTCACGGTTCCAATCACTAATTCAATAAAAGCTAGCTCTGAAAAATAAATTTTTCCAAAAACTTATTAGTTGGTTCAAATACCTAAGAGCATCTTTCTCATGCTAAAAGTATACGCACTAAAAATCTGGCAATCTTTTTTACTTCCCCGGAAGAACTCTATTACAAAAAGTTTTACTACTGATAAAACCTCTACATTGTAGAGTAAAAAAAACAATACTCTACCCACTACCGATTTATAAAATGTCAAGATTCCCACTATTTACACCACATTAATATAGGGCCAATTAAAAATAGCACATCGGTGTCCCTCGAATATATGACATGATTCGGTAAAGCGAGCCGATATAATAGAAAAATACGTGACACGCGGAGACGCCGCCGTTTCCAGTCCGCCATACAACTTTTCCCGAGTTGGTCGACACCTACGCGCGGGCTGCGACCTCATATTGTAAAGAAAGAAGTGAGAAATTAAAAAGTAAACCGTCGCGAGTGTGAAAGGTTGAAGTGAGTTGTGGTTCGAGACATGTTCAAGAACAATGACATTGACGTGTGAGCGAGAGCGACGCGTATCGTTTTGGCGGCAAACCGGTGAATTTGACGGATGACTTTCCCGCTTATTTCCTTCAGGTGCGTTCAAGTAACTTACGTTGATAAATGACTGCTAATAAATGATCAGCTGCATGGTATTGATTAAAGTATGTTCTGGGGTATTTATGGCACTGCAATATTTTTTTTCGTAACCAGACGATGGTTTTTAGGTAATAACTCAAACGCTAAAAGCCTTGGGTAGTGAATTGTGTCATTTCAAGAAATAAACTGCTGCGCCCCAGTTTAAAAGACTTATGGTAAATTAAGAGGTACTGTTGTAACATCAAAGTGGGTTTCGTTAATTTTATTTCTTTTCAGACAAATGGGTTTGCGTGAAGTTTTTGGCATGTTGTGTGCGGTACCTTGCGGGCTCCGTCAGATATGATTGGTGAGTCCGATGGTGTACACGTGGTCTCTGTTATTAGAAACAAACAAGTGGGTTTCTATTTTAGTTGGGTGTTGTAACAAATGTCCCGTGTTGTGATATATCGACGGTTTGATAAATCCGCGATGGTGTGTGTCTCGTGACTGGTGGAGGCTTTGATTGATCTGTGGGTGAGTTTTTTTTTGTTTGTTTTGGGATATTATATTGATAGATGACAGGTAAACTTTGCACTTTGTCCTTTAGGTATTATTGTTATTGTGACGTCAAAAAAATGTCTTTTGAGGCATACATTGGCACATATGTATGTTTTGAACTCTAGATTGCTAGATTATTATTGTTATAATATTTATTATTGCTTGGTAACTCTCTGCTTGCAAACCACTTCCTAGGAAGTTCCAGAGATAATTTCGTGTTATGCATTTAAGAATAAAATAGGTCTTTACCTTTCAACTAAAAAATAGGTATAATCACCAAAGCCTAAGTATTAGCATTAGCCTAAGCGGAAGCCTCAACTTCCGGTGAGTCGGTGCATTGGCCGATTCAGCTAAAAACTTCATAAGTTGTACTTAATCATACAAGTCACGACAGAGTTTTCGTATTTAGGCTTTTGACAGTCAAGACATACTTAAATGTATTTAAATATTTGCGGGGATATTTTTTTTTATACTACTTGGTAATCAAACAAGCATACATCCCACCTGGGAAAGCAGTTACCGTAGCCTATGGACGCCTCCAAGACCAGAGGCATCAAACGCGCGCTGCCGACCCTGTGCCATAAAGATGAATAGTCTCATGTGCCTGTAATTTCACCGGCACCCAGAAAAACAGAAACACAGCAATGCAAACACTACTGCTTGCCAGTACAAAATAGGTACGGTGGTAGTACTTCCCCGGACGAACTCTTTCATAACTGAGTCGGGATGTTGGTTGCTCGCCTGATGGAAAGCGATTACCGCCCTATTGACATCTTCAATGCCATTGTAGATTCGTTTCGTTGCTCTGAATGACTCTACCTATCTATTAGCAGCAAGTGGAAATCTGTGATCTCAGGTTACCCCTTCGAGAATCATGCATGAGTTATGAACACTGTGCCTGATACCTACATTAATTTAAGAGCCAAAACTTGATCTGTATCACAACAAGTTCTCGTTGTAATGTATGGAGTAATGCAACTAACAACCATTAGTTTTTACAGCTCTCGTCCAGTTGCCCACTCAGGATAATGGCTGATTGTTGACTGGACAGAGCCGTAATAAGGATTCATTTATCTTTATTTAGGAATAAATTGAAAAAGTAGTTGATAAAGAAAAATCTACTATTTTGGTCAGCGCCTTCGTAAAACATTAGTTGAGTTATTCTTCACGTTTTAGAAAAATTACGACTTGAAACCAAGTACTTTACTTATACTATTATCCTGCTGACGTAAAGGAGGACCTCTAAATTGTTTAATTAAAGTTGAGCTATCTAAAGACTATTGCAAACGATCTAAAGATAGTTCAACTGATCCAAATCACTAACAGAAGCGTCCCCAAGACGCTAACTGCATTGCCATTTAGTATTGGTTAAAAATTGAATGTGTAGGTAATATATATACAGATTCATCTTAATTACTTGAAAAATTGATATTAAATTGATATTGATATGATTGTAATAATACCAATAAATCATGTATAGGTATTATTGTACTTATATAATTATCTGGTGCTAATGTGTTGGCGTGGTGCCTTGTTCTATATAATTTTTACCGCTTCATATTTTGTAGTCTTCACAAAAAAAGTGGCTGTATTATTGACTTGCTAATTTAGCCAGGGTAGAATCAGGATTAATTTGCGGGCAAATACAAAATACTCCCATTTATCGCCTTGAAATTACTACGAGTATACCTTCCAATTTGTTATATTCGTGGGTCGGTTTAGTGTGACCTTGAAAAGTTTGATTTCGCGTCGATTTATTTAGGTCAGTTGTTCACTATTGTAATTTATAATTTCGGTCGGATGTTATTTGACAGAGCGATGATCTGACGGCTGTGATTTGTAACTGATAGACACGGCGGTAATACACATAGCTTTTTGATAATATATATCAAATTAATGAGTACCTAAATATCTTAGAATTCATGGTTCATATACCTCTAGGATTAAGGTTCTATTATTGATTACGAGAACTGAATAACTTATTAATAATATTAAGTAAAGTTATAATAACTTATAAAAACTGATTCCATGTTTTAAATATGTAGATATTTTGTTACTTGAGTAGTTTTAAAAAATAACACGGTAAACGGTGTTCCATCATGTCGCTTGCTCATTACGGGGCGCGTTGCCTTTATCAGTTATGTCATAATTTACGCGTAAATCAATATTTTTGCTCCCTTTTCTAAGTTTTTCGAAGGCCCCTTATTACAACCCTGTGCGCTTGTGTCTGCTTAGCTTTATCAGTGGAGTTGGAGTTGTAGTTGTAGTTGACATGTTGTAGTTCGTGTTTACATGGCTTCTGAATATTTTTCTTGAACATTAGCTGAATGTCTTTTTCAAGAGGCGCGCGATGCGGTGCCTTTTTTGTGTGAAGATTTTGTTTGAGTTAGGCATAGCCATCCATGGAATGTTCTGAATACTTCATAGAATTTAGTGACGTTATATTATGGTGGCACTTCACTTGGTGTATATTCGCAAATTTTTGCGTTATTTTGCCAAGGTAAAATCAACCAATGAGTCTATCGGTACATAATGTTCTTTACGCGGCAAAATAACGCAAGTGAAGTGCCACCATTACATTGTAGGAGTCTACAAACATGTCTCCATGTTGTACTAATGCCTTCAGCTACCCCTATTTTAGGCCCTGATTTGAACCCTCTAGCTAGGTACTCTAGCTCATTCAACTTTTTCAGCGCGAAGGGTTGTAACGATTTTACAGATATTTGTGTAATCGGCTAACTGCCCCCATTGTATTTTCTCATAGTCTAGTTCCGTCCCTGGTTTCTGCTCATTACCGCGTTAGCTTTATCAGCACTGGAGGGTTGCAACGTTTTTATAGATGTTTGCATTTTGTTTTAATTAACACTTTGGCTGCTCGTTAGTTTCAGTAACAACAAACGTGTTTTAATTTCTATTGTCATAGGTTCTTTGTAAAACTGAATAAACGGTTTTTTGTGTAGCTACACGTGTCATGACGGTGCGTCTCTTCTTTCGCACTAGAAAAGGTTTGGTGTATATGATTTACGCCAAATGAAGATATAACATTGTTATGGAAGAGCGTAATCTTCTTACCAACTTCTCGCGTCGTATTCCTCAATGCTGAGGGTGGATTACTTTTGGACCTGTGGACCTCCTGTGGATTACTTTTATCTGGACGATGTTGCTCCAACAAGATCTGATGCCGGCGAGCTGTGGCTTCGTGGAGTATAGAGTCGAGAGTGGTGCGGATAGGTCTCCCCTATTGCCTATCAAAATAGTAATTCAAACTTCTCATAACCATTATCCTACTAATATTATAAACGCGAAAGTTTGTGAGTATGGATGGATGTTTGTTACTCTTTCACGTAAAAACTACTGAATGGATTTGAGTGAAATTTGGAATGTAGATACTTTACGCCCTGGATTAACACATAGGCTACTTTTAATCATCATCATCATCATCAATTTTCATCATTATTCACGCGGATGAAACCGCGGGGCGCAACTACATAGTTTGTCATAATATTAAGGGCTCGTAATTTTTGTTTAGCGTAATACACTATTTTCCTGACTCTTTAGTTATAATTTTGAGTAAAAGACAAATCTCCTAATTTTATAGGTTTAATTAATACGTTTAATTAATTAATAAAATTTATAATTTAATTAATTAATAAGTTAAATTAATACGTTTCATAATGATAACATATCCTAATGGTAAATATTTCGAATGAGTATATGTATCATAATATGCATGGTGTTTTCTAAAGATAAAATCATAGTTCCGACCAAAAATTTGCAGTCAACTTGTCAGTCCAAAAATTGCTTCTAAACTTTCTGCTTTGATCGAAGTTAGTTCTGTTTGAATAGTAACTTTGACCAAACACGAGCCGAGCGAAGCGTGCGTGAAAAGCTCTTATTTCCACCGTAGTGTGTTTTGTTTGCTCTGAAAATGAAAACAAACGATTATCAAATCAAGGAAATCATTTGTCTCATATGGTCTAGTAAATACCTGTCGTGATTTCTTCGCTTAGAGCATAATTAACGAAGTGTCTTCGAAACGGAATTCAGAAGTGTCCCGTAGTTTTCATCATAGTGCAGATTCTGTTCAAAGATAGCGGCAAGATATTTCCAACATTGTGTGGACCCGGTGATGTCACGTGTTTGAGCAATCAGTACCAGGCTAGCAGAACCATGCAGAAGCTTTCTTCATTCTACTCAAACTTACGGAAGTCAATCTTATTATTTGAAAGCTTGAATCCAATATCCTGTATCGACAAGTCGTGAGCACTGAGGACAATATCACAGAATGAACAACAGCTATTAAGAATAGTGTTAGCAATCTGAAAGCACCCCATTTGCCAAAGACAGACGATGTATTTTTGCATGTGATTGAACACATTGCATCGTTCTCGGCTCACATTGGGGTGACGAGTGGAGAGGATTCATTCAATCTGATGGGGTCACAGGAATAATTACTACTTATACCTAGAGATAAAAACCTCACACCTACTACAGAACTAACCTCAGAAACTAACTCTGTATGAATCTGTGATACGTACGCTAATTCAGTGCGTGAAAGCTCAATTTATTATAATAAATGAACAGAGACAAAATCAAAATTAAAATTGCTATATAGCATCTGAGCCATATATCTAAACATAGTGTAATAAAGCTCATTTCACGTTGATAACATTTAGAAGTGAAACCGGTCGGGCAAGATTCGAACTAACTAAAACTAGTAGCTCGCCTCTAAATCAAGTCGCGATGTTTCGATAATCGCTCTATCTCAACAAATACTTTACCGATTAAGCTGATACACGAACTTCACCAACCTACCTACCAAAATTCATGGCAATTGGATCAACGGTTCGAAAGTTATCCTCAAACAAACACCCATCAAGCAGGGTATCAGTTTTATCCACCCAAATACATAGACACATACATATGAACGCCTCTAGTTAACACAGAACTCTTCTCACATTCAATAAAAAAAAACATTTTTTACAAATACATTGATTGCCTAGCTAAGCTTGAAATTATTTTATTTATCCTCCTAGAAAGTACTACTTACCCTACTGATGGAAAGTAGTTATCGTAGCCTATGGACGCCTGCAACACTAGAGGCATCACACGCGCGCTGCCGACCCTAAGACATTAAGAGGGCGTACTATGTGATTTTGCCCAACAAAATCGATCTATAACTACGTATCTACGAGTTCTACGAGTTAAATATTTTGGAATATGAAAATTATATATTTTTGCATTTATTGTGTAAAGTTGGAAACACGATATGTAAAAAAAACATCGATAGTTTTATTTAATGAAAAATACTTGTTTTGGCACACGTTTTGAATGGAATCTCAGGAACCCTACGGTGTTTTAAGATAAATTTTACGACAACAAGTAGGTAATAACTATTTATTCTTATGCTAAAATCAGTTTTTTGATAAACACTTTATTTTCGCCATAATAAACAAAAAACTTCATTTTTGTGCACGACACTCGCTAGCGCGAGCGAGACGGCGCGCGGGTTATCGCGTGCGTTAAAGCCTAAATTGTAGTATAGTGCCCTCTTAAGATGAAAAGTCTCATGCACTACTGCTTGGCGGCAGAAATAGGCACGGTGATAGTACTTCCCCGGACGAAATCAATTCTTTCACAGAAGTTCTACAACTAACAATTTATATTATTACAGAATCGCTCTGTGTTAAATATTCCCGCGCTTCCCGTTAATACTAACACTATTCCCTTGTGAAACCATACCCCTCTATATTAAAGCTATTGGCAACGAATGAAACCCCTAAAGAAAGGTACCTACACTTAATCGTGCTACAATATGCTACGCAATATTATGTAGTAAAACCTTACTGAGTATCGGGCATTAAAAACTACCAAAAACCTTCTAGTTTTAATGTCTTTTATCAAACCTCTTTACAGCTTCATAAACAAATACATAAAGGGTTTACGCAATATATTTGCACGGGGTGAAATCACACCGTTTCCATCCTTCGGGGACTGTAAGGGGGAGGAGGGGTATAGTAAATCCATGTGGGAACAGGCAGTTTGTCAGCCGAGCGGGATCATATCCCGTTAGACTTTATCTCGATGACCCAGTATGACTTTATTGAACCTCCTATACAGGGTGAGTGCTCCTTACCATGTATCAAGTGATGCAAAAGTTTTTTTTTGTAGCTATTGTTTACGCATCACTCCTATTTCTCAATTTGGAGTACCAATCATCATCATCATCATCAACCGTCATATGTCCACTGTTAAACGAGGCCTCCCCCATAGAATGCTATGAGGGAATTGCCATAATCACCACGCTTAGCGGACGGATTCGTGATCGCAGTATTGGTGTTCAGTACTCAGGTAGATGCTGCTGCCCATCCCCTGGTGTTATCCCTTAGTCGGGTTAGTAAGCACCAATACTTATGCCAAAATTAACTTGTTCACTTTATGCGCTATCTTATCATACTACAAACCCCTTTCCTTTGGAAAAAAATAACTTTTTTTAAATTTAAATCATTGACCCGATTCGTCAGTTTGAATATAAAATTACTGATCGAAAATTTGCCGTAGTGTGTCCAGCCTAATAA
This sequence comes from Epirrita christyi, assembly GCA_951392215.1. NCBI lineage: Eukaryota > Metazoa > Arthropoda > Insecta > Lepidoptera > Geometridae > Epirrita > Epirrita christyi. The sequence continues at coordinate 1,222,737 of OX595837.1, forward strand.
TATACCTCTCGTTCTCCTCCCGTGGATGTATAGTAAAAGCTTTACTAAGCGATTACACCAGGGGATGGATAGCAGCATCTACTTGAGTACTTAACAACGAACTGCGATCACCAAACTGCCAGCCAAGCGTGGTGATTATGGCATATCTCCCCATTGCATTAAATAGGCGAGGCTTCGTCCAGGAATGGAAGTAAACAAGCTGGTAATACTGTACGAAATTTATTTCTTATTATTATTTATTTTGAACTTCGGTAGCTGGCCTCGAGGCCCCAGCAGCGGCTTAAGTCCCAGATACTGATCGACTCATGTTGAGTCAGTCACCCTGTATACGTAGATATACATCTAGTGTAGTTAGTAGACTACCGGATTGGTTGGCGATTGGATTTTTGATGGACATTATTGTGCTAAAAATTGTTTTATCGTTGCCATGTTTTAGTTGCTCGACTAAACTATTCGCTGGTGCTCCATTTTAATTAACACTGATTGGATTTTGATCTAACATTTTAAAAACGTAAACAGGGTATTTTTACCTGATTTTTAATTTGAGACAATTTTTGTATACAAACAAATGTCACTGTGTGTATGAGTGTCATGTATGTGTGTCATATGTGAATTTACACGTATGCTACACAATCATAACAGTTATACTCACAGTGGCATATCTTGAAATTGGTTTGTTTACAAAAATTGTCTGAAATTAAAAATCAGGTTATAGGTCTGCCATATTCCCTACGGAATATGGCATGATCTGCATAATATTTATTCCGGGTCTGGGTGTTGTGGTACCATAGTACTCGTAGTTCCTGATACCCACGACACAGGGAATTCTAGTGAGTTATCAGGACTATGTATGTGACTGTTGGGTGTTATGTTATCCTATACTATTTTATACGAGCAATATTTGTATGTAAATATATATAGGTACCTACCAACTTTCTTATTCATAACTATTTTTAAAACCTATTTTAGTTAAAATTGCTTTTGTCTTGTTTTGACGTATGACATTTTTTACATAAGACAGAACGGAAGAAAAGCTATTTTAACTAAAACAGGTATAAAACACGATTATGAATAAGGCCTTTAATATTCTATGTACGAGGTGTTGCATATTTACGAATTTTTCCTGGAAAAAAGTCTAATTCCCAAAGTCATAGAACAAAAACTGTTTCAAATTAGTGTAGAATCACCGTTCTCGCGGTATAACACATTCTGGGATATTCTCTTAGAATAAGGACTGAAGCAAGATATTCTGTAAATCTATTATGACCTCTTTCTTGATAAGTCATAATTTGACCTTGAAACCTACTTGAATGTGGTAGGATTAGCCAAACCTGAAGGTATTAAAGCCATACTAATTGTTATCACCCCTCCTTACCAAGGTATACTTGGTAGTCGCAGAGAATTATCGAAGTAGGGTATAGAGGCAATTTCGGTTGCGGCCCGGCAGCGTTATCGTTAGTACAAAATTTATGAGAAACAACCAAAACACGGTCCGGCTGCGATGCGGCTTGGTATGGCATTTGACAGCCGTGCCGCAACCGGATTGCAGCCGGCCCGGCTACCATGGATAGTTAAGCCAGTTCTGAAGAGTCTTGACAGACAGACAGGCCACTAAACGTCCTTTAAGGGCTCCGTATTTTCGTGTTGAGGTGCGGTTATTTAGCACGTAACCAAAGAGGTAACAAAAGTTTGCTTTTCGTGTGCACATACTTCTAAGCATGTCGTTGAAAAGTTCAAGCAATTGGCTACAGAAGTTCATTTATTACACATTTTTTTACATACATTTTTTTTATACTACTTGGCAAGCCAACAAGCATACGGCCCACCTGATGGAAAGTAGTTACCGTAGCCTATGGACGCCTGCAACACCAGAGGCTCACACGCGCGCTGTCGACCTTGAGACATAAAGATGAAATGTCTCATGTGCCTGTAATTTCACCGGCACCCGTAGGTACCCTTCAAACCGAAACAACAATGCAAGCACTTGATAAATATATGCAAATCTAATATTTATTTTTTGATCTCGTTGTATGTAAGTATAAAATATACAAACTTAGGTACCGATTTAGATAGAATTTTAAACTTTTCTAAAATTCTGATCTCGTTATAATATAAGTCTACTTGTACCTAACTAGGTTTATATAAATATGTTCTAATAGAGCATAAAGTTATTGTACGCCCCAAAATGGGCAAACTGTTGCAACTTTGAATATTAAGACCACCTTTATGTACACAGTTTTAACAATAAAGAATTACTTTACTACTGCTTGGCGGCAAAAATGGGTTATTCCTGAAATCCCCTTTAAGGGGGTTTAAATAGATACGGTGGTAGTACTTCCCCGGACGAATTCTTTCATCAGAAGTTCAACTACTAACAAAAATCTTTAGGCTTACAGAAGAAAAAAGAATCTCGATAAACTACGATCCAAAACTCAGCGGACACGTTTGACTTACTGTTCCCTTCCATTCACAAATCCTCGCGAAATTTCAACAACAAATTACGATTTTTCAAGAGGCCCTACTATATTTTTTTGTAAATCCCAGCGTCGACTTTTTAACGCGTCTAACATGGCCACAAGTAAGCCTCTAAATCCGTGATATAAGGTTTGGAATTTTTATCTGAGCCGTTTGGAATGGCCTAATCGCCGCCCCAGGGAGGCAATGCAGTCAGCACACATAAATCTTTACAGCTTAGGTACTTGTTGGGAAAAGGCGGCTTACGGTCATATGCGGTAAGTAAGAGGTGGAGTCGTGTGCGACTTATTATTGATTTATGGCAATGATAGGGCCTTTTTGACTCTGGGATTATTAGGGCATACGTTTTTGGTATTGATATGAGGATGAGTTATGTTTATGAATAACTTAGATGTTTTTGCCAACAGAAAAAGAGGAAATCCATAGAAAAATTTCATTGAAAATAAAGGTTCTCCAGTGACGACCACAAATCGGACGACGCGGTAGAGAAAGGCCCTCGACTCGATGGACTAAAGATATTATAAACGTCACAGGAACTCGGTGGATAGAGGCGGCTCAAGATCGTTTGTCGTGGCATTCTAGGGGAGGCCTATGTCCAGCAGTGAACTTTTACAGGCTAATGATGATGATTTTACCCTCGACGACGAAACTGAAGATAGTATTTCGGGTAAGAAGTTGTTGTAGTTCCGTTTGTTAGGCTTAGGGTAATTTCGGTAAATGCCTTAGAGGTTGAGGTATTCATTTGAAATTTTTAATAATTATTAAAGTATGTGAGATGAATAATGCTATACAAAAATCAAGCTTCTAACTTAATGAGTTAATAGATTTATTGTTGAAAATTAATTTTTCAAAACAAGCTTTTGTTAAATTCGTTATCGGAACCTTTTAAAAATGAGCCCAAACACTGCCAGGCTACTACTAATCATCGAGGAGTTCCGTTGTTCACCTTCCGTCTCCATCATCAGATCAGCTCGCCGTCACCATAATTTTGTATTGTCATCTGAACTTGACAAATTTCAGCTCAATCGGTTAAAGGTAAACTGATTTAAAATTAATTTGCAAGATTCCATCCTGACAAACATACAACATTGCAAGTTAAATAAAAGCTTGTAAAAAATATATGACAATGAATGTCTAACATGTGTATGGAAATCGCGAAAATGAAAAACCTCTATAGAGTACTTCCAGTAACCTTACAATTCTGAAATTTGGTAGGTATGCTTAATAAAGAAAAAAAGTTTAAAATTGAAGACTTTTTACCCCTTAAATGAGAGTAGAATGTAGAAAGATAGATCATGACTTGACATTAACATACAGGCTTCTTGTTATCCCGTTACGACGTGAGTGAAGCCACGGGAAGATGCTAGCTGTAAACAACATAATACTGTAGGATTTTCATGATCGACATTGGCTCTACGTGGCTCTACGAATACAGCGAATAGAGGGGCTTACAGTTAAAACTATTATTGAAACCAATTTTTAACCGACTTCAAAAAAGGAGGATGTTCTCAATTCAGTTTTATGATATCGAAGAGTTTAAGTGTACATACAACTATAATAATGTTACGTCTCCTCAAACAGTGACGGAATACATTATGAGGAAACCGGCATGTCCTAAAACCAAAAAGACATGACTGTGCATGAAAGAAGCTTCTGCAAGATGCACATGTCATGTCAATATGAAATCTTCCGGCCGCGAGGTCCGATCGCGTTGTTCTATTGATCGAACCACGAGGATAAGAAATTCTTTGTAGTTCGATTGTATAAGCGAACTAAGCGGAGCGTTAGTATATAAGTGCTCATGATTCGAGCGATCCAAACACGAGGATCTGTAATTCTTTGTGGTTCGATTGTATAATTTTATGCTATTCTTCATCAGCCGGTAGACATACACTGCTGGACGAGGTCTTCCTAAGAACCAAGGATATTTGCCATAATCACTATGCTTGGCAGGTGGATTGGTGATCGCAGTAAGTATTGGTTTAGAGTACTCAGGTAGATGCTGCTGCCCATATCCTGATGTAATCCCTTAGTAGGCTTTTACGACATCCACGGGAAGAGATGTAGGGGTCTATTCTTAAGACACTATAGGTTCACAAAATGCCTTTAATGAGCTCTAGAATTTTACTAAAATAACGTTGGTCGAAACCTGTTGGTGCTTCCACCAACATATCGGTACTGAAAATTTCCCATTTTACAAAATTAGCTCTAGTTTATTTAAGTTTTTGATACGAGTTCTTATAGTATACAAAAACAAAAAAAATTATGTCATATTTATAGTGAAATTATAAGTTCAGTACACAATTTGAATTACTCCACTCGATAAAAAAAAATAAAGATACCTCATTTTTAACCTTTTTAATATTTAAATCTAATTTTAGACTAACTTCTAACACGTTTTAATTTGTTTTGGTAACTTATAAGTTATAAATTGGGTTAGTGAATTCGTCAACAAAATGTAACAAATTTTTATACCATTATTTTATTTAAACCAAGGTATCAGAGGTATCTCGCCTTCTTTTGTTCATACAAAAATTTTCCTTGAACCTATCTATAGCGTCTTAAACCGGAAACACAACAACATAATTTTATTATAAAAATAATGATTTGTTGCTCAAAAAGGAATTCTAAATAATACAAAACGATGTAGAAAACTGCATCTTTTGATATCCAACTACAGCCTGTCACATTTCACACGTGGAGTTCTGCAATACAGTTTTCAGTGTCGCGTCCCGTCCCGTCGCAGATAAGGTGCAGTGCAGTTGCAGTGCGGTATACACTAGAATTGTGACATTTACGCTCTGAGGCCTTACCATGAGCTCTTATAGTGATTCAGTTCAAAAACTATTCAATACAAAATATCGGTTCGTCGTTGACATCCGTCATCATTGAATAACTTTAATCGCAGAAGTCTATATGACCTTCTGCTATTGTGCCTTTAAGTATAGCTGCGGACATCACGGAACCGATATTTTGTACTGAATAGTTTTTGAACTGAATCGCTATAATAGCTCATGGTAAGGCATCTGAACACCGAGAAATCTGTTTTTTTACATTCATTCCGGATTCAAAGGAAGTCGATTTCAAATTTCGAATTCGAACTTTTATTCAGGACGCCCTCGCCGCTGGCTTACATAGATGTGTAAAACTTTACTTTATCAGAAAGGCTTTTTCACCTTTTCTAAAAAAGTCCTTACGAGCTAGAATCAAAAAAATGAAACAGACAAGTGTAAGCGAGTCTTGCGCCACGAGGGTTCCGACCCCTCGAAATTGTCTGAGCCTTTTCGAGTTTCACCTACTTTTTCCTACAAACTTCTCCTTCCAGAACAGGAACAGGAGTAATTTAATTTTATATAAGACGTTTCAAAATGATCCTTGTGATTTCAATGAATAAAGTTCTTTTTGACTTTGACTTTGACTTCCCATTTTAGATGTAAAAAACTCGATTGTTAAATTTTAGACTTTTTCCTTTATTAGTCGCAAAAAATGTGTTGATTAACTAAGACTAAATCAACGGGATTCGACTACTGGACGAGGCCTCCAGATTTTATTCAATGGGAGTATTTACCATAATCATCACGTTTGGCACGCGGATTGGAGATCGCAGTTTGGTGTTAAGTACTCAGGTAGATGCTGCTCATCCCCTAGTGAAATCCCTTAGTAAGACTTTTATTACATCCATGGGAGGAGAAGGAGGGATCTATTATCTGGCCACGCCACGGCATAAAACAAAAAGAGGTAAAATTTTAATAAATTTTTGAAGTGAATTGCCGTGGTTGACTTTTGAACATAACACCAAAAAGTCGATGTCCGCAATATTGCCTATAAATGTAAACCTTTTTTGCGTTTAATTCTGTCACATCATGGTCACATCCCTAGTCCCTGGCGCGGCAAGCTATTGTCCGAGAAATGGTGAAACCAACGTTTTGATATATCACCTGCCTGCCCAACGAGGTGTGCGGGAATTAGTTACGAGGCTATTGTGCCACTTAATAATAGCTTTTATTTACTACGGATATTGACTTAATTTTGTCTCTCGGGGATTGTGTATGCTATTGTGACGAGGGCTAAATAGGTTGGCGACTTGATTTTCATAAATTTAAGGTACAGCTACACATGCTCATTACTAGCACAAAAGCATGCCACTATTGAGCAATTGCTACTTAGTAGCATGTGTGTTGAAACATTGCTAATAATGAGCATGCTCATTTCGAGTTTGCTCAAAAATCGACGGACGTGCGATTTTTGAGCATGCTGCCTGCGGCGCGGGTGGAAGGGGGCGTGCTTTTAGCGCGTCTGAACCGGTTTGCTTATTGAACCAAAGATATTTAAATCTTTGTATTGAGCAAGCTACAATGTTTACTTGCTAGAAACAACTTGCTTGTTGTGTTGAGAACTTCCTAGAATGTCAAATATCGAAGCTTCCAGCCCGCGCTTAAATAGCATGTGTATTCATTGTTTGCTTCGAGCACGCTTATTTAGAAGCAAATGTGTCAGTTTGAAGAGCACGCTTGTTTTAAGCATGCTAATAAGCAAGCATTTTATGAGCATGTGTAACTGTAACTTTAGGATCGTATTACACAAACCACGCAGTAGAAGTCGTACACGTAGTTTTGTTAGTGGTAGAGCTATTTGTGAAAGAATTCATTCAGAGAAGTACTACCTACCACCATAACTATAAATTAAAAAAAACATATTTCTGCCGCTAAGCAGTAGTGCTCGCATTGCTGTGTTCCGCAACGCCTGCTTTCTATCTCGCGACAGGTTTGAAACAGGCGTAAATTGTGTAATCATTGCTGTCAAACTGCTTTCCATCTGGTGGGCCGTAGCTTGTCTGCTTGCCAAATAGCATAAAAAAAAAGAAAAACTGTAACTTTTGTATGAGAAAAGCATCGAAGTAATAAGTACTACGACTTATTACTTCTATGTAGAAAAGCGACGTTTGACAGCAATGACCGCACAATTTACGCCTGTTGCAAACCTATCGCGAGTTAGAGAATACGGGAGGTTCGAAGGGTGCCGTTGAAATTACAGGCACGAGACTTTTTATCTTTATGCCTACGGAATACGGGTGCAGTGCAATGTAACGTAAGGCGTTTCATAGGTGGACATGACCTTAAGAGCCAATTTCACCATACTCTGCTAGTTAGTAAATGTCTTGTTAAATCTAACCATTGGTCAAGGTGACAGATAATCTTTAAAAACACCTGTCTAAAAGCATTGGTTAGACTAAACTGTTGTTTAACCGCCTGTTAATGAAATCAAACCTAAAGGTATTGCATGGGATCGTAAATATTCACAACATAATCTCATTTAAGTCATCTTTCGATTGATCACTAACAGGAACAGGATTAATTTTAGTTTATAAGACGATTCAAAATGATCCTTGTGATTTATTTATTTTTAAATATTTATTTGTAAAAAACATAATCATGCCACAAAGTTTACTTATAAACTAGCTAAACTAAACAATCAATTTAACCCAGATTATAGATAGGCAGGTATATAAGCAAACTGGTCTACTAGCCCCCACACTAGAATACCCTGTGTTGTGGGTGGCTAGTCTCTTCCGAGTTACAATAATAATAATTTGGATTGGAAGCATGTATAAATAAATAGAAAATTTCAATGAATAAAATTCTTTTTGACTTTGACTTTTGACTTTGACTAACCTTTTTTTCGCTGTTGTAGGAAAGCGTTCGTTATGCATGTTAAAATAATTTACTCAAACAAAAAAACTGCTAGTTCCTATTTGGCAGGTTCCAGCTTGTCTATTCACTAGGTAGGTAGGTCATTATCATCCACAGGAGGAGGTAGAGGGGAGCTGTATTTGAGGGCCGTAAGTTTTTTTAAATTTCGCGATGAATATAAGCTTATTATCAATACCAAAAATATTTGTGTGCTTCGTATGTAATATGTAGGTACTAAGTACTTACTATGTACCATTCCAAAGAAAGGAAACTTTTCGGAATTCTTGAAATACCGACCATTGTTACCACCTGCGTCCCGGGACTCTACTTATTCCGTCCCATCTTTTAATTAACAAGTTTGGGAAAAATCGGGAAGTCTGTGTTGGGAACCAAACAGACCCAATTGCTACCAAGTCGGTATATTGTAATATTCCACAAATATCTTGCAAACGACTTAAATTTACAAGCTTTTATTAAACTCGTAAGTCGAGGGGCAGAGCGACATTAGGCCATGCGGATTTATCATTAATATAGTTATCTAGAGTGCAATACGCTTTCTTAATTTGATTATTCTTGATGTAGGTTTAAAACCTACATCAAGAATAATCAAATTGTTCGAATAGGAAGTCTGGATATACTTTCTGAAAGTTTATTAGAACCGTACAGAATTCACTATAACAGACCCACTTACTTTCTTTAATCAAAATTTAGAAATATTCAGTTTATGTTTAATGCTTGTGTGAATACCATGCACGTTACCCTTTTTCATAAAACTATTCAAATGTTTATGTGTAAATAATAAGATTTCATAGAAATATTAATAGCTCACTAGATAAATAAATAAGGTCTGGAGGTACCTAAATTAAAAACATTACTAGCAACGTGCCTATGTATTGTAGGTAAGTGACTAAATGATCTAATAAACGTATTTTCTTTCTTTCTTCTTGAGGCGAAAACTGATTTCAAAAGTAATATTTTGACCACCCAGTGCGTCGTGACGAGATTAAAATAATGAGATGCAAAAAATAGTGTAGGTAGATAAACCAATAATAGTTATAGTCTAACAGAATTTTGAAAAAATGTCTGGTTTTGCAAATAAGAATTACACAAATGACCACCCTAAAAAAGCAAGCAAGGCAAGAACACAATTTTTTTTACGAATTAAATATTACAGATTTGTATTTTAAAGTTCTTACCGCATATTTTTTGTCTATGATTTGTATATATTTAAACAACCCTCAAAATGAATTACATTCTGAAGTGCAACCCAGTATGACATGCGATTTTCTACTTTTGGATATTTATTTTTTATTTTTGGATGTTTGGATTTGAGTATCATAGACTGCCTTACTTAATAACGTTAAATCTGATCCAGTCTACCCAAAAAATAAACAGGTGCATTGAAAAACTTTTTTAGAGTCTGTTAAAAAGAAGAATTTATCGGCAGAAAGTTCAGACATCACCGGAACCTTATCACGTTTACGTTTACGTCACGTAAACTGACGTGAAATAACGTTCCGCTGCGTTACCCCGCGGTAAGTACCTCACCCTGATGAAGATAGAGCCGATCAGGGAGGGTGGGAGGGGCGGTTAAATATTAGATAAGGACTCGAAGGTAATTATTGTGATAAGTGACTCAATGATATCTTTGATAGATATATTGATATATAGACAATTCTTTATTGCACAACTTAAAAATACTGTGCATAGGCGAACTTAATGCTAGATAGCATTCTTTTCCAGCTAACCTTTGTGAATGTGGAAAGCAATCTTTGGGTTTACTTACACGTAATTATACTCATACTCATTTATTGAAACCATACGAACAATTGACGACCTCTGTGGCGCGGCGGTCGAGTAGCCGGCTGAGATGCAAGAGGTTGCGGGTTCGATTCCCTCTGCGGGACAAATGTTTGTATGATCTGCAAACATTTGCTCCGGGTCTGGGTGTTATGGTACCATGGTACTCATAATATAGTTCCTGATACCCACGACACAGGGAACCCTAGTGTGGGATCAAGACTACGTATACATATTTTTATCCTGCAGCTAATATGACGTCACATATTGTAAAAAACAAATATTGCTCGTTTAATAGGATTAGCTATTATACTGCTTGGAGGAAATTTCTTTTTCTAAACTTTAATTTCAGTTCTTTTGGAAAAGCTGACACGATAATGTTTTCATCACTCATTTGACGTCATAACAAATGACACGCAAACAAGTGTACAATAAAACCAACCGTAGGGCGTAACCCGCGTCATAAAATATACCGATTACGCTGCGCCCGCGCATGGGATTTGGGACGGAGCCATATTAGACAACAGTGAATAAATCTTATATTTAACTAGTAGATTGTTTTTAAGCGATAATTGTTAAGCTCAGTACAGACTCACTAACGTTATCAAGACGCTAGAGAAACGACCGCAAATGTTAATATTGGCCAAAGACATCGTAGCTTGAAATCTTTGTAATTTCATTGGTTAATTTGACATTAACTATCGTCTCGCTAGCAACTCGCTATCGTTACTAAGGTTAGTCATCCTGTACTAGCTGTACAGTTCTATGAAGAGGCTCATAGACTGTATTTTTTTATTAAGTTAAGAAATTTTTACATTATTTTATCAATAAATGACGTATACAGAATCGTTGCGTGACTGACATATTTCCTTATTAACTGACTATGAAAAAACTTAAACAGTAAGTGCCTTTTCACACGTACTGGTTGCCGGTTAGCCGGCGCCGAGTACCCGGCGGCGAAGTGTATAACCGTGTACTCAAGCTTTCACACGTACCGGCGTAATGGCTATACACTTCGCCGCCGGGTACCCGGCTCCGGCTACCCGGCATCCGGTACGTGTGAAAAGGCACTAAGTCTAGAGAACTGAAATTTGAAGGGTACATTATTTTTGGTGGTCTAGGGTTGTATTAAGAATTTCCGATATTCACCCCTAAAGGGGGTGGTTTGTTTGGAAAAAAACATACGCGGACGAACGGCGTGTTTTAAGGCCACAGCACACCGGCTGCTTACGCGTAGCCGTACCATGACGTTGTAATGTATGGAACTGTATATGAGACATGGCACACTGCTTGCGTGAATACGTTACGTACTGCATACGCATCCGGTGTGCTTTGGCCTTATATCTTTGCTTTTTACTATATTTCCGTATTAGACAAGTTTTATACAGTAAGAGGTGAAATGGCCAATCGTCCTATTAAATAAAATATCTCGCTCCTCTCCTAACTCCGCAGAGTAACATCTCTGTAGTGAGTACAGTTTATTGTCGATAAATTCGACTTGTCTAATAAAAAGCTGCCGGCTCGTAGGCATGTCGGATTGCTGCCCTAGTAGCTTGGGAGATAGTGGCGATCTTCTTGCATAATGCGAAAATCTCAGAACATTACAGTTACAACAACAGATAAGTCTTTGCAGCGAGGCTATTTTATATGATGGTGGTGTGGCGCATTACGGGTCTAGATATTAGTGTGTGTGTGTGTGTGTGTGTGTGTGTGTGTGTGTAAGTGACAATCTCTGTGGTGCAGCGGGAGAGTAGCCGGTTGTGACGCTAGATTCCCGGTGCGAGACAGATGTTGGCATGATCTGTAAATATTTGTTCCGGGTCTGGGTGTTGTGGTACCATAGTACTTGTAGTTCCTGCTACCCACGACACAGGGAATCCTAGTGTGGGATCAAGACTATGTATGTGACTGTTGGGTGTTATGTTATGTACTGATCCTGTGTACAAAATTTCATGAAGTTTGATGAAATCATAGCCAAATTAGAAGTAAACTTATTTCGTGTATAAAGGGCGTAAGCACCGGGAACCTTCTTTTAAAAGACAACTAACGTAAGAAAAACTGTAAGTGCTCTCGGTCTATAGTAATGCTGGTCGATATACACGAATTGGACCGAGTAGATTGGATTATGTGTAGTGTAGGTCGCTTCACGTGCATGTACTGTTATTGGGCTCGATATTGAGCTCGACACGTGCTGGGTGCGCCATTTTGAAAGGCTTAATTTAGTTGGGCTTTCCAATTGATTTTGTAATATATATGAAAATTCCTAATTTGGAAAGATTTTTTCTCCGCTTGGATATATCGTAATTTTTAGAGTTATAAGGTACCATTATAGGAACACTCTCGTGTCTGTATGTCTGTCTGTCACAGCATAATGTTCTCTGAAACTATTAGACAATAGTTGAAAGTAAGTGCATATACACAGTTAGGTATATAGTAATAATCAAGGATGTATAGCGAAAATAAACTAATTCTGATTTAGGCGGACAAACTAGAAAATAACATAAAACTTTTTTTCAAATGCATCAAGTGACGTATCGGTGAAGCCATGTTATGAAAAATACAAAAAAAAATCCCCCAAAATATGCAAAGTGTTAGTTTTAAGTGTAAAATATATAATATGTTAGTCTATAAGGTATACATTGTATGGCCTTATTGTTTAGTTATAATTTTATTATACATTTCTCATGTAGCCTGAATTAAATACATTATTATTAGTATGATTATTATTATTATTTTAAAATGCATAGTTAATATATATAGAAAATATTAAAGAAAATACATGAAAATTGAGCCTGCCTTCTCTCCGACACTAAAGAGCAAAAAAAAACTGAATATAGGTAGGTACTCATAGTTTATAGGATAACCCAAACATAAATCCTAAGGTCTTTAAATTTTTACAGGAAACGGAAATTATTCAAGGAGAGACAATATGTATTAAATATGTTGACTGACTAATAAATTGGTATTTTGGTTACCATGGTAGCCTATTTGTACGGAACCCTCTACTCGCAGGTCCAACATGCACTTAAACGATTTTTTTCTAAAAAAGCTATAAATTGCTGATCAGTTGTTTTTTTTTTAGTTTAATAATTGATGGAACTTGTTAAATTAATTCAGAATCGACTACGCCTCATCCTTCCAATACCACTCGGCCGTAATTTTCTTGAATTCTGGCCTCGACAGTAATGTACTATTTCAGCCAGCCACTCGCTCTCCGGTTTCTCCAAACTGGAGAAGTTTCGTTTGTCATTATTATCTGTGCATGGACTAGCTTTTGCTACGCTTATAATGGACTGTTTGTACATGTATATTTCTTTCGGTTCGGTATCATTTGTCTCTAGATTTAGTATAGTCAATGTTCATACTTTTGCTTTCTGTTCACACATTTGCTGAAAGTTAGTTGAGACCACAGAGCACAGATGCCTTAACACGCCTGCTCCGTTGCCCTCACGTCTCTGGTCTACGGTTGTAACGGAACATGATTATTATAATCCTCTACCTGTAGAAGCCCACTGCTAGACATAGGCCTCCCCATAGAACGCCATGACGAACGGTCACTCACATTCATTCATTCATTAAATCATTCATTCATTGATGCCACCACCAATCACAGAGTTCTTGCGACTTTTAAAATGTCGTCGATCCATCGAGAGCGGGCTTTTCTACACTGCGTTGTTTCAAGTGTCAGGTTCCATGGCAGCTATATAATGTATGTTAATGTACATTACATTCCTACATACTCCAATATACATTATAGCTGCCGTGTGTGAAGTCCTTTATGCATAGATAGACGAAAAACTGTTGTATGTCATAGAATCAAGGTTGTTTATTGTTCACTATCCCAAGCCACGTGGACGGGCAGGTATCTTTAAAGGCAGGACTGCTATGCGCGAGATGTAGGTCCACTAACTCAGCAATTGGCAGGAGTCGTGATCCGAGCGCCTTCAGCACGGCGATCACGTCTACACCCACCGCTGATGGCTTAGTGTTCAGCACGTCCAGTGCTTTAAATCCTATGGCGTAGTTCACTGTGTCGCGGAGGTGGTACTGCAAAGGGACAGCACACTGTGACATAGGTTTATAAGTGAAATGGGTCATGGTCTGTCATCCTGAAAGATTGGTCAGGGACACAGAACATTGATGCCACGCCAGCTAGCACACTGATCTTACAGGCCACAGAGTGTTCTGGTCTGTGACAAGAAAGAAGTGAGGAATCAGAATGTATAACAGTATAACATAACATAAAACATAACACCCTACATTCACATACGTAGTCATGATCCCACACTAGGATTTCCTGTGTCGTGGGAATCAGAAACTACGAGTACCATAACACCCAGACCTGGAACAAATATTTGCAGATCATACAAACATTTGCCCCGCAGCGGGAATCGAACACGCAACCTCTCACATTTCAGCCGGCTGGTCGCCCGCCTCGCCGCAGAGGTCATCAAAGGATACTCAGATTAATTTAAAACGTAAACGTTCTGGCTTTGGCTAGTACGAACATATTTTCGCTATTTAAATAAATAACAAATATTCAAAAATAATGAAAACAATACATTTTAAATGGTTTTAAAAGTGGTTGAACTTTTTGCTGAATACTTTTTTGGCATGAATATCATCGGCCCCAACCCAAAACATAGCTACCAGGGCACCATAAATTGTAAAGGGTACGAAACAGAGCCAGCCTTTTAATTGTACTATTGCAATTTATTTTATCTGATGACTCGTTACAGCGATGAAGTTCTTCCGCATTACGCTTTACTTTTGGTTGGAATCTTTGATCAGCTATGGTTTTTGGTATTTCAACGCTTTAATTATCTAACACCCTTTCTTACAAGGGTAATTCCATTCAAACCCGGTAAAAAGGATCCTATCACTTAATATAGACATGAGAACAGATTTCGTCGCCTGGCGAACACGCGAAACTTCCGAAACTAATGGGAATAAATTTATATAATAAGCTTCCACAAAAACTAAAGTCAACTGAAAACTACAACAGTTTCCTCAATAAAGTTAAAATACTTCTTTTAGACAAGACATTATACACCATAAAAGAGTACTTGCATAATGACTATGAAGGCACTTTGAAGGCAAGTAACAAAGGCTTTTATTTTTTATGCTTCTGTACATCACAATTTTATTGATTTTTTTCTTTTTATTTATTTGAATTTTTAATTTATGTGTACCTACAGTTTGTATGAATGACGAGTTAAGGATTGTTGCACTGACCTTAGTACCTATCGGTAACCTCACTGTATTGTGTCTAATGTAAATGTGTCATCATCTTTAATAATAAATTTTCTGATTTCTGATTTCTGATTTCTACGACAATCTTGAAATTACCAAGACAATTTAAATCATAAAAGTAAACCAGAATGAATATCAGGGAGTATGGAGATTTTTAGAAAGGGGTGTGCCCCCTGCTCCATACATAGGAGTAGACTCTCATCGTGTGATTCTCAGTATTAAGAATATCTATGGGTGTGTGTTCTATTCACCTCTACGCTCAAACTATATAAAGGTGCAAGATTATGCATTTTGCTTTTATGTTGTGTGCTATAGAGTCCACATTTCACTGTCTCGATTAAAGCAGTTGATTCTTTTTGACCAGGGACAGAATTTACTGTATAGTTAGGATATTTATATTGTATAGTTTGCTAGTTGTCCAAAAAAACATTTCAAACCTTTTTGAGCACATCGGGTAAACCAGAAGGACCAGCTATTTTAAGCTGAACTTCATAATCCAAAACATCGCTACCAGGGCACCAGAAATGGACAGTAGTATTATGAGAGAGATAGGGTGTCCAGTCCAGTCGAGGTCAGTATGTAGTGTGCGTGCACCCCTATACACACACTCATTCCAGGACGCACTAAATTGCACTTTCCGCTTTCATGCTTCGCGGACAGAGACCACATTTCAATGGCTCAGAACTGCTGTCTCATACGTGTGCAAGTATTCAATGAAGTAAAACTACTTGTCCGGTTAACCCATAGTACGTACAGCTTTAAAACTGTCTGTTTTAACGTACAGAACTGAAATTCGCAGCCACTTTTGTCAATTCTTACAACAGGTTCGTGTTTTATAATCATACTATGGACTTACCTAACAAATTTTTTTGAAATGGCGGCCACTTTTTAAATTCTGATAAATGTATGTTTTTGTAGGTATGTTTGTTACGCGATTAATCCGCCAATTATGAATAGATTTGATGTTTTCTTTTTGTTTAGTATTTCAAACTTCAGAAATGGTCCCATATCAATTTTATCGAAATTGATGCAGCGCAAGAAGTCGGTTTTTGTTTTTTTCTAAATTATGAAAATATTGGCAAAGAGGCCCAATTCTCTAATTTAAAAACATTCCAGTCTCGTGTCAGTCGCACTGTTTCGTATAGCAACTATTAAATATTCTTCGCAAGAAACGCGAAGATTAAGTAATAGTCACTATACGTGACAGTGCGACTGAGACGAGATTATACTGCAAATTGAATGTTTTTAAATTAGAGAATTGGGCCTGAGGCCCAATTCTCTAATTTAAAAACATTCCAGTCACAATATAATTTCGTGTCAGTCGCACTGTCTCGTATATTAACTATTACTTAATCTTCGCGTATACATGCTAAGATTAAGTAATAGTAACTATATAGGTGACAGCTGACAGTGCGACTGAGACGAGATTATACTGCGAATTGAATGTTTTTAAATTAGAGAATTGGGCCTCTGTTTATTGCTCATTTGTCAAAATTAGTTTAGTGGTTTTTGAGTTCTGAGGGTTCATCCATATAAAAATAACATAGCTCATCAGCTCACCTAACTTCTCCAACTCACTCTAGAGCTTCGATTTGCCGCACTAAAGTAGCCGGGCAAAAATAGGACTTCGTCAGACAGGTAAAAATTCTGCAACAGATCTGTTGAATATTGGCAGAAGTGGCGTTGTTCATATCAATTGTCAGCAACGTACAGTCCACCACAAAACCCTGGTAGGGCTGAGACGCCACAATCCGACACAGCACCAGGGCACCAGAAAATGTCAGAGATCAATGATAGACTGTACGTTACGTTGGGAGTGTGAGGGACGGCAAAGTAGGGTGTGATGTGATATACTATAGCGCCCACCCACTCCCACCCCAGAACGCCCGATTCAAGGTGTATTGAATGCATTTCGCTTTTATTGGTATAGATATAAAGTCAAATTGGTTGAATTCTCATATTAATCAGCTGACTGCTCTTGTTAGGAAGAAAGGCACGTCATTGTCTGAGAAACATGGCAGTTCCGATTCCCGTATATAAACAAAATAAAAAAAAAACTCAGTAAATGTTTGTCTTTCCGTTAACCGAATAAAGGCCAAAACACACCGGATGCGTATGTAGCATGTGGCGTAGAGACGCGCGTGGATCCCTGTCACACCGGGTTACGCATACGTCCGCGCGTACGCGTTTGTTTGGTTTGACTTGAGTTTTAAGGCCAAAGCACATTGGATACGTGACGCGCGTGGACCCCTGACACACCATACTGATATACGCATACGTTCACCACGCGTTTGTTTGGTGTGACGTCCAATGGGGAATGTCATTGAATACAACGTCATCACTGCCGCGTTGACGTTCCCCTCTGCGTAGGGTACGCTGTCTTTTTGTCTCATAAGGGCTGCAATGTGGTGTGCCATGTCTAGGGTTGCCAACTTTTTGTAGAAGATATAGAGTATATCTGATTTCAAAGGAGGTAAATAAAGAGTATGGACATAAAAAAAAGAGTATCATTTATTTTAAATTTTTAAAAAGGTTTTTTTTTTGTACTTTTTGCAGCACATAACAATTTTTCATTGTTTTTAAAAGAATTGTATGAGTCCGAACATTCTAACTCTAAATTTATATAGATCAAGAGCTCATTTTTAATCAATTTCAATGAAGCTCTGTTTCTCTCTTCTCTTGCATAATATTATATGACTGGCACTAGTTTAGTAAAAATTGTGTAAAAAGAGTATTTTAGCGTACTCTATTAGTGTTATAGATTATAGAGTACGGTTACATGATATAGAGTACAATACTCTATTTTAGAGTACGGTTGGCAACCCTAGCCATGTCTCATACAGTTCTATAAATTACAACGTAATAGTACGTCGACGTGCACGTTCTACTTCTACGCATACGCAGCCGGTGTGCTGTGGCCTTACAGCATTCGTTTACAGGATGGTTATTCGCTATGACCTAAGAGATTCCTTGTCAATAACGTGTGACGTCACCCATACGATTCAGCGATGATTCCACGCAGATATTGTAACGAGTCCGCGTTATGTTACGTTTGGTCATAGCGAATAAGGGGGCTGGTCTTGTGACGATGATGAAAATATTACCTGAATAAGCAACGCCGATCCAAGATGCACTGGCTTGATGCCTATGGCTTTTAGTTTCCTAACAAGAAGCCTCGGTGTGAGGTCATCGAATTTGCCAAGCTGTGACAATATTCTGGGTGCCTGCAACCGAAAAGTGAGGTATATGATGGCTGCTGACCAGGGACAGATACCATTACTTAAAATTTAGCGTTAAAAGTACCAAAACAATTCTTTAGTGTTACGTTTATTACCGCAAATTTTCATTTAGCGTTAAAAAGTATAGATTCTTGTAACGTTATTTTAAATGGTTATCTATAACGTTAATTAGGCTACGTTGTCTTGCCAGTCACAAGTGAACCTAAAGTAGCATGTAACCTAAAGCAGCTTTCAGGGGGCTTAGTACGGGTTTTGATAGTTTTCGAAACTATAATGAAGTTTCGTTTCCTTCCATACATTTACTGACAGCGTCCTTAGTTTTGTTCTTGTTTTTGCTAAGGGCGCTGCAAGTAAATGTATGGAAGGAAACGAAACTTCATATAGTTTCGAAAACTATCAGAACCCTGAGACTACGGGGGTAGTTTTAAAATTTGACATGTAAATCAGCTTTATGAATAAATTGTATTGTATTGTACACTATCGTCAAAATTATATAAATAACTAGTTGCGCCCCGCGGTTTCACCCGCGTGAATAATGATGAAAATTGATGATGATGATGATGATGAAAAGTAGCCTATGTGTTAATCCAGGGCGTGTAGTATCTCCATTCCAAATTTCACTCAAATCCATTCGGTAGTTTTTACGTGAAAGAGTAACAAACATCCATCCATACTCACAAACTTTCGCGTTCAGTGCCGTGCCGTGGTGGGTCCGGCCTAAGAATATACCCCCCCATCACCTCCCGTGGATGTAGTAAAAACCTTACTAAGGGATTACACCAGGGGATAGGCAGCAGCATCCTGCTACCTATCCCCTGAATTATAAGTCATGAGTACTTAACACCAAACAGCGATCACCAATCCGCCTGGTGGTTATGGCAACTCTCCCCATTGTATTCAATGACTTTGTCCAGCAGTGGACGTAAAACTCTGACTTCGGCATCTGGTCGTGCAAGTTCTGGGGTCAAGGGTCAACACTCACAGTAAAGATGTTGTCATACAACCTAACACATTCATCGTGCATGCATGTCGATGCTCTCCACTCATGTGGATCAGTGAGCTGTCTCTGAACGGCAAGGGTCAAATGTCAAGGTCAAACACTTACAGTGAACATAATGTCGTACAGCCTGGCGCATACGTGGAACACCTGAACATCTGCCATCCGGTCGTGCATGTCTTTGCTTTCCACTGACATGTAATAGCGGTGAGCTGTCTCAATTCGGTCCACTGAGCTCGAGTTGTGGGGAAGATCCTGAGGAGAGCAGAACACTAGATAGATAGATAGATTAACTTTATTAATCAGTACACAGAAGCAATAAACAATTTTACAAACGAAAGGCAATACAAAGGGCGAGACTACTGGAGGTCTATTCTAATACACCGAACTACGAAATTTCGTGTTTCGTTTCGTGCGATCGGTACTCTAATCAAGCGAAAACCGAAACTTCGGCACGAAGTTCGTAGTTTGACAGCTCGAGCGTCGCACACCCTCTCTCTCTCGTCTCTGGTCGCCGCACGAAAGTGGCCGATCCGAAAGTAAACAAGAGTAACTACAAGTTACATTATGCGGTCGTTCTTCGTTCGAAGCCGCAACTGCGGATGTATAGAAAAAGAGTAGACCTCCTGCAGCTACTGACCGACTCTCATATGACAGTATCATTTAATGCGATCACAGCGAGTAGCTGCCCAACTTACCAGCTAGCTCGATATTTTGCACTGTGCAACCTATAGGTCTAATGACAGCGACTGCTGTATTGCGAAGACGCGGTAGACGTAACTTCTCCACTATATTACGTCCTTCAAATATGACGAACTAAGCTATCGGAAATTCTCACTTAGCATTTTTCAACAACTACTTTAGTATACATTATTTGCTGTGGTGTGACGGCCTAGAATAGACCCCTCCTCCTCCCGTGGATGTCGTATAAGCCGATTAAGGGATTACACCAGGGTATGTGTAGCAGCATCTACCTGAGTACTCTATACCAATACTGCGATCACCAATCCGCCTGCCAAGCGTGGTGATTATGGAAAATCCCCTTATTCTGTGAGGGAGGCCTCGTCCAGCAGTAGAAGTCTACAGGCTGATGAAAAATACTAAATTATTAAAAAAACTGGGGTAAACTGTTATTACACATTGTTTATGGCGTTATAATTATCACACATGTTTTTGTTTGGATTATAAGTGAAACGCTGTTGGTTACCAATAAATCAAATTGGTCATAGAAATGAATCTTAAAAACCGGAAGTCATAACGAATCTACGTTACACATGACTTCCAGACTGGAGTTCATGCATTCGATGATATATGCTCGCATTTATCATGTGTTCAAACGACGGGTAATCCAGAAATTCACAGTGGATGCACGTAGATAACCAATGGCTACTATAGCTAGGGGCCTTTTATTTTTTTGCTAGTAAGTAGTAGTAAAGAATTTGTCCGGGGAAGTACTTCAACCATACCTATTTCTGCCGCGAAGCAGACCTGCTCACATTGCTGCGTTCCGGTTTGAAGGGTATAGGTACCGGTTAAATGACAGGCGCATAAGACTTTTCATCTTTATGTCTCAGGATGACGCGTTAATATGTAAAAATGACCTATAGGCGTGTCATATGTGGAAGTGACCTAAGAGTAAGTTGAGACTTTGTTATATGGATGTTGGGTGTTATGTTATGTAACTATTTGAAAGTAATTTCAAAGGTCATTTAGACATAACAAACCTTGGCAATGTCAATCAGTTTCATGATGAGTGAAGAGTAAATTTTTCGGCTGATCGCGTCGGTGCGACGAGAACGGTAGTTGTCAACTTCACTGAAAATAAATAAAAACATGATGAGGCTCCATTTATGTAACTATCTTTGCTGGCATGAATGGAGCCTTCCTAAACCAGAAATCCTTTCACCGCACTAGTTCTTTATCGGTCGATAGACATCCACTGTTCGAGGCCTCCACATTAGAATGCAATTGCCCTGGGTAGGCGGATTGGTGATCGCTGTGTTAGGTTGTCAAGTGGACGTAGCTGCCCATCTAAGCCGTGTTTGCTGCCTGATTTGTCTAGGCTTGGTCGCGTTGGAACAGGAGTAATTAAGCGACTTCATGAAAAGGAGGAGGTTATCAATTCGGTTGTTTTTTTTTTAACCGACTTCCCAAAAAGGAGGAGGTTCTCAATTCGGTTGTATTTTTTTTTTTTTTTTTTTTTTTTTTTAATGTTTGTTACCGCATATCTCCGGCATTTATGAACCGATTTGGAAAATTCTTTTTTTATTTGATTAGATATACTTCCAGATTGGTCCCATTTTTTTCAGAATCCAGTTCTGATGATGGAATCCATGAGGAATTGAGGGAACTCCTCAAATATTGTAGGCATACCTATGGCGATTTTGATATTTTCAGCAAGACACCAAGCATTTGCATTCAGAAAGTATCATAATCCTTTCACCACTATGGTTCTTTCATATTTTTTTTTCATCCAAAATTATTTAGTCGAGTACAGTGGCGGAAGTCGGTTTTTTAAATGAAAAGTTATTAACCGACTTCACAAAGGTTCTCAATTCGGTAGTATTTTTTTTTTGTTTGTTACCTCTTATCTCCGGCGTTTATGAACCGATTTGGAAAATTCTTTTTTTATTTGAATAGATATACTTCCAGATTGGTCCCATTTTTTCAAGATTGCAGTTCTGATGATGGAATCCATGAGGAATTGAGGGAACTCCTTAAATATTTTAGGCATACATTAGCGATTTTGATATTTTTAGCAACAAACCAAGCATTTGCACTCAGAAATTATCATGACCCTTTCACCACTATGGTTTTTTCATATTTTTTTTTCATCCAGATATTTTGTCGAATACAAATGGCGGAAGTCGGTTTTTTAAATGAAAAGTTATTATGTTTGTTTCCTCATATCTCCGTCGTTTATAAACCGATTTGGAAAAATCTTTTTTTATTTGAATAGATGTTCTTCCAGATTTTCCCATTTTCAGAATCCAGTTCTGATGATGGAATCCATGTGGAATTGAGGTAACTCCTCAAATATTGTACGCATACATATAGCGATTTTGATATTTTCAGCAACAAAACAAGAATTTGCATTCAGAAAGTATCATAACCTTTTCATCACTATGGTTTTTTCATAATTTTATTTTCATCCATATATTTAGTCTAATACAATGGCGGAAGTCTGTTTTTTAAATGAAAAGTTATTTTAGTTTATAAGACGATCCAAAATGATCCTTGTGATTTCAATGAATAAAATTCTTTTTGACTTCTAACTTTTGACTTGACATCCCCTGGTGTAATTCTTTAGTCTGCTTTTTACGAAATTCTGAGGTTTACGGAAAGGTCTATTTGCAGGTCGGAAGCACCACGCCATCAGTGCTGGTGTATGTTCTATATTATATTATGTTATTGTGTAGAGTTCAAGCTGAGCTTGGGAGCCGTGGTAGTCTCGGCCTAAGAATATGACTCCTCCATCTCATCCTGTGAATGTCGTAAAAGGTGACTAAGGGATTACGTAAGGAGATGGGCTGCAGCATCTACCTGAGTACTTTA
Source organism: Epirrita christyi (assembly GCA_951392215.1). Lineage (NCBI taxonomy): Eukaryota > Metazoa > Arthropoda > Insecta > Lepidoptera > Geometridae > Epirrita > Epirrita christyi. Next base: position 1,245,746 of record OX595837.1, read on the forward strand.
CACCAATCCGCGATCACCAATCTGCCTGCCAAGCGTGGTTATTATGACAAATCCCTCCATTGCACACTATGCATGCTATGGGAGAGGCTTCATCTAGCAGTGGATGTCTACTGTCTGATGAAGATGGAGAAGGAAATAGAGTTTATCTTCTTTAGTCTTCTTATCTTATTTTATCAGGGTGAGAAACAGTGGTATGACAGAAGAACGTTTAAAATGTGCAGGTTTTTACCGTTTTACAATATATTTGATGGCAAGCGACATGGTGCGGTTAATGTACACCTGGTTCTCCTTCTTCAGATCGAAGAGTAGTTCCTCGTTGAACTTGGAGTCTTGGAGCGCTTCCACTAACGCCTTAGCCACTCGGCGGTTCTCTTGGAAGTATTCCTGAAAATTAAAATCAACATCAGCCTTTGTTATTCTTAGGGTTATGAGAGAAAATAAGTGAAAAGTAAACTTGTAGTAGATAAGTGGAAATGTGTGGTATTTGCCTCCTCCTATGAGAGCAAGGCTTTAGTTAGAGTATATAGTAAACCGAAACCATGACTACAAACACCATCATTCACTATGAGTGTGTGGATCCTGTGGTTATTATCCTTTGTGCTAATAGATCCCTTATGCTTACAGTTTTGTTACACGAGAGTAGAACGGCCCGTAGGTAATCACTTTCCGATCATTTGTAAAATCGCTCAATATCTGATATTGAGCGATTTCAGAAACAAATTTGGGCAAAGATTGAATAGCACTTTCTAGATTATTTTTCGTTTTGTTTGGGGACATCAAAGTTTTTATCCAAATGATGATTGAGGAAAACAGATGTTGACCAAATTTAAATTTAACTACTCGTAGCGGATTACATCAAAGAAAAACACATTTTATTAAAACTTGCAATGTATGTATACATAGATATGTTTGTCCGAGTGGAATCTTGCAAATGAATTTTAAATCAGTTATCTTTAACCGATTGAGCTGAATTTTTTTCATACCTGTCAAGTTCAGATGACAATACAATATTATGGTGACGGCGAGCTGGTGTGATGATGGAGACGGTATTATGGGCAACGAAACTCCTCGATGATTAATAGAAGCCTGGCTCATGTTGATCAGCTCACGGTTCCGATCACTAATTTAATAAAAGCTTGTTATGAAAAACACATTTTTCAAAAAACTTTTTTCTTATTATATGAAGTACCATCAATGGTTCTTGCAATACACGTGATTTCACTAGTATCGTATCAATGGCTCTAGTGACACTAATAGACCGAACTCAACTCTGAGAATGATCTTGAGAAAACCAAAAATTACATTTTTGTATTGAATTTTTTAAATTGGAACACACACAAGATCGTTCTAAAGACGGGTCTGCTGCGCCAAATTTTCTAACAAAACATGTTAGCACATGTTAATAAAACGGTAAAACAGCCAGTTCGCTGCGACTAGAGTCGACAGTGTTTTGTTAGAAAATCTCTTTTGTTTTCTTTCTTTTCTTCTTTTCAAATTATGAGTGCTGAAGTCTTCTTCTAAAGCCAAGATTAGTTTATTAATATGGGTCTAGGTACATACCACCGCTAGTAGCCATTGATGGTACTGACCAATGCTACTAGGTATATGAGGGAATATAACGTCCACCTCGCGAGTAGTCTAGTAGCAATAAGTATAGTATAGTACACAAAAAGGCAAACACATTTTATTCTTACTAAAGTGCAATTGATACAGAATTCCATTCGAAAAAACTGCCCATTTTTGTTCACGCGTTATAAATCCACGAAAATAAAATTAAATAACAATGCCACTATCGCTCTATTTCTTTATTTGCTTTTTGTATGTGCACTTTTTGCGTTTCAAATTGTATATTCAAGTGTTTTCAGTGTTTTTGGGGCTAAAAACAACAATAGGCTGGAGTTGGCAAGACAATAAGAGTGGTTTTACAAAACAATAGCGATCACCTCCTGCTCATTCGCGTTCCCTCCGGTCATCCAAATGAAAACTAAAAGGAAAACACTGAATTGAACCATTGCGGTTGCGAAATTCACTTTAACTGCTATAGAAGAGTAGTAGAGCAAGCTATATAGTGCGCAAACGATAGCCAAGCAAGTGCATATGCCTAGTGAGGAGGCCGAACAGGAGGCATGAGGTTAATTTCTCAAGCAACAGTAATTTCTAAGAATCCAAACAATTATTTTCATTACTACCAGTGTAACGCTTTTACTTTAATTTATTTGGGTCTGTTAGTTATAGGTTGTTAAAGTGTTAACCCACACTTATAGGATTTAATAAGATTTGATAATAATTACCAACCAGACGGGAATCGACCCTGCGGCCGACTTCTTGATACGTAGTTGGTACGTTTTGGGATATTATAAGACCTTAATATCTTTTAGTTAGTGCCTTTTTATTAACTTAATTCGATTATATTAAGTTTGTAGATATTCAATTTGTTTATTTAAACTACTTTGTGCATGCCGAGCCGTCCCATATTAGAGAAACAAGTAGATTTTATTTAAAAAAAACAGACTGATGTCCATATTTAAGTCAGCAACAATTTAAACTTAAATACTATGTTAGTAGGTATTTATTTGTTATCGCAAAATTAATTTACTAACGCGATTATTATCGCGAGTGATCAATACAATACAATACAACTCACTCATAAAGCTGATTTACATGTCAAATCACAATACAATGTGCAATGTGTTTACATGTGCTTACATTTCATACACAGACACAGGGACAGTTCGTTGCTTGCTTCGTTACTCTGTTGCCAACACATTTTATTTCCAAGTTTCCGCAATGCATTGAGAATTTTAAAACGAATTTTTAAATTTTACAGCTCTAAAGGCAAGTGTGGTGTCTTGGGAACTGGCTGGAACTTAGTTTCTATGAAACAGATTTTATGTGTGGGGATTTAAAAGCTACAGTATAATGTTTTTTTAAAGGTATATGTATAATGTACATTATCAAAATAAACTCATCACTCAACTGAACACAGTAGGTATACAACATTACAGCATAACATTTAGTAGGGGAGAGGCATTGTTTATTGGATAAAGATCGATCTGATCATCATTTTTCGCAGGTCTTATAATGGCTCACCTGCGACAATGTAAGTATAAAAATTTGCCAAGTTCGAATCGGACTCGAGCTCTGAGTACATAAAGTTAATTTATATTTACAACAATAAAAAATTTACTACAAAATAAAGAAACCTTAAGAAGTCTTTTTTTGTTTATCTGTAGTGTATTTTATATCAAGCCAAATTTTAAAACCATTTTTGAGATAAAGCCACTCGAACACCGTACAAAGGTTCAGTAGGCTTAGTAAAAGGGTTCCGTTGGCACCGTTTGAGTATGGAACCCAAGAAAGAAGCCAGACCTATTACAACAACAACAATTTTTTATATTTCAACTCCCGAATGGATTTAAACTCCAACAAGTTTAATCCCAGCGGATGAAAGATTTTCAACATTTTTAACTTTCAAAACATAGTTGAAAACTACTTTTGAAACGGCTACATAATGTGGTAATAAAACTTAGTATTTTGTATTTTTTTCAACAAGATATTTTACTTAGAGGAGAAGAGAATAAAACGATACGTAAAACCTAATATTTAAATTTGCAAATTGATTAAAGTGAGATAGATAACTCCAAAGTGATAACCAAGAGGAAACATAAAAAAAATTAAGGGAAATACAATCGGCGGTTGCTGTTAGCGATAACAGCAATCACGGTTATGAAAGTTGTCCATAGTTTATGATTAGCGACCACTAACGTTCACTCTTTCTGTAGTCCAATATGCACGTAAATACGATGTGCAGTTGTTCAATCCTTTCTCCCTCTTCCACATCCACTGTCATCAAATCTCTGATTATAGTATGAATGAATGAATGAACGACAGAAGTCGCGTAAAAATACCTAGAAAATTTTTCACATTAAAAGATACAGTGTACATTTTCTGCAGACAATAAAATCATATGTTATTGCTTGTTTTATATTTATATCTGAAAGTCCATTTTATTTGCGAGGTGTTTACATTTAAATTGATCTGTTTAAATATGTAAATGCGTTTATTGGCGTATATTTTATTGCTTTGTTACCGGAAATGGGATTGTAAGTGGCAATGGGGTTTAAAGGTTTTACATTTTTTACTGAAAATGGAAAATAAAGGAAAAGAGCCGTGGTAGTCTTGGCCTAAAAATAGGACACCTCCCGTGGATGTCGTAAAAGGTGACTCAAGGATAGGGACCTGGCATAGGGGATGGGAAGCAGCATCCACCTGAGTTCTGCGATCACCGATCCGCCTGCCCAAGCATAGTGATTATGGCAAATCCCCCTATTGCACGCTATGGGTTGTACCTACGCTATGCATGCTATGGGGGAAGCCTCATTCAGCAATGGATGTCTACTGGCTGATGAAGAAGATGAAGAATAGAAAAGGTGTTATCCATCCAAAGAATCGTTATGTATTTATCGCATTTCGACACGGTTATAATGGACCATTGCTCAGAGTCATTATATAAATATACCTAGTGAAAAATTGTTGCATTCTAAGGTGAGGCTGAAAAACAGCGTGGCTGAGCCCTCGTCCTTTTCTCGTACACTAACTATTAAACTTGATTATAATTGTACCTTTGTAACTAAGATTAGTGTAAGTGAATAAATGCCCTTTTATTTTATTTTATTTTATTTTTATTTTAGAAAGCCTTAAATTTGATAGATAGCGTTAATTTCTGCCCAATCATCATCATCATCAGCCGACAGATGTCCACTGTTGAACAAGGCCTCGCCCGTAGAAGCAATGTGTAGATTTACCATAATTATTGGATGGCACGTGGATTGCTGATTGCAGTATTGGTGTTGAGTATTGAGTTGCCTATCCCCTGGTGTAATCCCTTAGTCGGCTTTTACGATACCCACGGGAGGAGAGGGGGGGGAGGGGGGTCTATTCTTAGGCCGGACACATCACGGCAAATGCAATAACATTTAGATGTATTCATGAGAAGCTAGGTACCCTACCATTTTTTCCCTTGTCTCATAGATACGCTAAGAAGCTTGAATATTGCAAACAATTAGTTGCAAAATACATGTAGCTTAATAGTCATAACGACAGCAAATAGCATTACTGTAACCCAGATGTAAGCAGGTAACAGGATTTACTAGTTGCTACTCAAGACAATGCTATATGACTAGTGTTGCTAGAAGTGCATATTCACTGTTATTTTAACATAACATTTTAAATTGAAAAAACGGCTAGTTACCACTGTTTTTTGTCACTTTTGCTGACGTTTCAAGACTGAGTTCAGAAGACTTATGTTTAAATTCTATAATAACATAATACATCGAAACTGTCCCGAAGTTCAGTGCGGGAATTGAACCCACAATCTCATTGCATCTCAGCCAGCTACTCGTCCACTGGTGCCACGGAGGTCAACTATTTTACAATAGTTTTATCTTGTGTCCAAATTTTTAGGCTATTCAACTTCTCGGGTATGTCTCGCCTGATTACGCGAAAGGTTGGTTTTTTCTGCTTTTCTAATGATGGCAACTCTAGGTAAGTCGCTGGTGCACAGTGTCGCAACTACAAACTTTTACGGCGCACGTAAAGCGAATTTATTGCATTTCTCAAGCACTTCGCTATTCTGTCGCACATTTATGTAAATTTTTGATGCTTCCTTATTTTTTTTAGTTTATTTATATTGTCACGTGTATTTATCGCGTGTTACCTTATTATGTGTTCTAATCGCGAAAGTTTAAAAAATACTATGCTTTATGTTCTAATACCTTGGTAGATCCGGACGACTGCTTCAAAGAAGGATGGTGACGTTTCATAAATTTTGTGACCCACCTTTTTTGACAATTTCATGTTACCTTCAGTAGAGATACTTTTGGTTATTGGTTATGCTAAAAGAATGAAAAAGCAAATTGAATTGATTGCACTTCATTCAATCAATGACTGGTTGCAAGTCATTATTTTATTATTTTTCTGCAGAAAATACAGTTTTCCCTGATTGAACAATGCAAAAGTAGGTAGGAACAATATTTATGCTCCAATAGAATTTTTTCCAATAGGATTAGTGCAAAAAGTCGGTTTTGCAGAGACTGCCGGAATAAGCCAATTTTCAAGTAGCGCTTGAGACCGAACGAATCTTCGAAAAAAAAACTAAAGGGCGAAACTTGTAGGGAATTTTAAGAACTTTAATTTATATGAAAAGTACATTCACGAAAAGTTGATAGTTTTTGAGATTTAAGCTAAAAACCGCGTTTTTTCACTTTATATGAATTTTTATCAATGTTGCGTCACAAAATTTTGTTAGCAAACCTCAGATTTGGATTCAGCACCCAAAAAACACGTAAAATGGAAAAAATCATACCTACCCCAAAACTTTCCTGGTAAAAACACAACTTGACTGGATGACGGTAGTAAACGGCAATCTGCTTCTCACTAATGTGACACTGAAAATATTTTCGCAGAAACTGTCCGGAAATTGAATGAAATTTCATTACCGCGATTCGTTTCTGATAGCGGACGTGTGACGGAACTGCGACTATCGAGATATTGGTCATTAAAGTTTTGTCTCCGTTTTATCTCCGCCCCACATTTCACGTCGTATTTTTATGCTACTATGTCACGATTTATTTCGGGGATTCATTGCCGTGGTAGAATATAAGATTCCGTTTTTTGATACGTTTAAAATCAATAGCATATTTGTTCAAATCTTAGGACGCAGATACCTCTGTCTCTGATTAGAAACGTTGAAGAAAAACATCGTCAAGTGTATGTATGTACCTACTTGTAATTAGGTACCTAGGTATATATAAATATGTTATGTAGGCCAGTCATATCGTAAAAAAAAACGCTGAAATTGCAATAACTGCGGTAAACTTGCTTTTTAACCGACTTCCCAAAAAGGAGGAGGTTCTCAACTCGGTTGTATTTTTTTTTTTCTTTTTTTTTAATGTTTGTTACCGCATATCTCCGGCGTTTATGAACCGATTTGGAAAATTCTTTTTTTATTTGAATAGATATACTTCCAGATTGGTACCATTTTTTTCAGAATCCAGTTCTGATGATGGGATCCATGAGGAATTGAGGGAACTCCTCAAATATTGTAGGCATACACATGGCGATTTTGTTATTTTCAGCAACAAACCAAGCATTTGCATTCAAAAAGTATCATAATCCTTTCACCACTATGGTTCTTTCATAATTTTTTTTCATCCAAATATTTAGTCGAATACAATGGCGGAAGTCGGTTTTTTAAATGAAAAGTTATTTGGTATGTTGTTTATGTCCACCTAGATATTATTTATCCAGATATGCAGCATTCTAAAATGTAAGCGCGCTGAGTTTTTGCTAAAAAACCTATTTTTTTTTCGCTTTTTTTAGTTTTGTGCAAAAAAAAAATGACATAGAAAGGCTCTGATGAGAAAGATCTCTATTACTTTTTTAAAGTAAACAAAATTCCTGACAGTTAGAGCCCTAATCCAATTTTCTAAGTCTAATAGCTCCCAAGATACAGGGTTCCCAGTGTTCTTTATTTTTCCCAATGATAGATATAATAAATATGAATAATATAAATATAATAAATAAAGATAGATTATACAATTATTGTACGTCCGAAATGGGCAAAACTGTTGCAACTTAGAAAATTAAGACCACCTTTATGTACACAGTAAATAATTACTTTACTTTACTTTACTTTGTATCAAACCATTGTTGAATAATGTTACTACCTCATTGGTGAGAATGCATATCTAGTCTTTTGCTGCAATACCTACATAATTAAACTATCTGTGTACTTATTTATATTTGCACTAGGAAATAAATAGGATATGCTCCGTTCAAGTAACGCACCATCTGCTAGATGAAATGTCGACAAGCTGATTTGTAACTGTGTCTAGAATAAATGTGACTGTCAATCAAACTGGAACCATTTCATCTGAATCCTATCCTATCCTACTTCCTACTATCCTATCCTATCCTATCCTATCCTTCCTACTAATATTATAAACCCGAAAGTTTGTGAGTATGGATGTTTGTTACTCTTTCACGTAAAAACTACTGAATGGATTTTAATGAAACTTTACAATAATATAGCTTATACATCAGAATAACACATAGGCTACTTTTCATCATCATCATCATCAATTTTCATCATTATTCACGCGGGTGAAACCGCGGGGCGCAACTAGTACGACATATTTGTATGGTATATTCAGTTATTAAGAGAAGGTTACGGGTAAGGCGCTTACGCCGTTTTCCACGCAAACGAACTTTGCTTCTAATTTGGCTATTATTTCATGAAACTTTGTACGCATGATCAGTACACCAGTATCTACAACCGTGGTGCGTCAGTTTTTATTAACCGACTTCCCAAAAAAGGAGGAGGTTCTCAATTCGGTTGTATTTTTTTTTTGTATGTTTGTTATCTCCGTCGTTTATGAACCGATTTGAAAAATTCTTTTTTTATTTGAATAGATACACTTCCAGATTGGTCCCATTTTTTTCAGAATCCAGTTCTGATGATGGAATCCATGAGGAATTGAGGGAACTCCTCAAATATTGTAGGCATACATATGGCGATTTTGATATTTTCAGCAACAAACCAAGCATTTGCATTCAAAAAGTATCATAATCCTTTCACCACTATGGTTATTTCATCATTTTTTTTTCTTTCAAATATTTAGTCGAATACAATGGCGTAAGTCGGTTTTTTAAATGAAAAGTTATTGATTTGGTATCCATATAATTTTATAAGAAACTAACGCACCACGGTTCTAGATATTAGTGTACTGATCATGTGTACAACATTTCATGTAGTTTGAAGAAGTAATAGCCAAATTAGAAACAAACTTCGTTCGCGTGCTCCTCTTAATGTCCGATTCATGTAGTCCGTAATTTAATTTAAATTTACTTAACAAAGCCTTTAGATAGACACATAGCAACCAAAATACCTGGCTGGCATTGTATGAGATGGATATAAAGATTTGTATGCATGGAAAACACATATGTTTGCCATGTTTTTGCCATGCATACAAATTTGCAAAAGTTGCAGGCAAAGCGTGGAACAGAGCCGCTAGGGATAGAGCAAGATGGCAAGAGCTGGTAGGGGCCTTTTTGCTGCTAAATGCGGTACTTACGCTAGTAAAATAGTTAATTTAAAAAAATATACAAATGGAAAGATTATATTCAATAGTTATATAAAGATGTATTAGTTAATTTTAGTTTTTAGTGTTTTTTTTCTTTTCTTTTTGATGTATGTGTATTTAAGTGTAAGAAAATAAAGCTTATTATTATTATTATTATGCATGGTAAACAAACAAGATGTTTAATGCAATCAATGTAGGTACCAGTCATCGTCTCCGACTTGTTACTGATTTTTCTTCATCAGTTCAGTGAACAGCTCAGCTTATGACCGATGATGAAAGAACTATTATCGTGATAGGAGTCAGTGTATGTTTTGCAAGAAGATATCATTTAGGGGTACCATAGAATTGTAATTTCATCTTTATCATAATATTACATCATGATGATGATGATATGAAAGAGGTTAGACATTATAGACACATTAATAAACACATGATGATGTAAAACAGATGTGTTCACTCGGGAAAGGTAACAAAAACGCGATAGTGGTTCAGAAGACTTAATTTTATTGCTGCACTGTGAAGATTATCTATTACCATACGAAACGCATCGATAGCGCGTTCTAATTTGCTTACTGTCTCCATCTAGTTATGAACTTTGCAAATTGTTACATTGTTTGAGTGTTTTCACATAACCAAGATGAGACACAAAAAAACTATTGTTAATGAATTATGAATTAATCTGAGGCCTTACCATGAGCTCTTATAGCGATTCAGTTCAAAAACTATTCAGTACAAAATATCAGTTCCGTGATGTCCGCAGCTATATCTAAGGCACAGTAGCAGAAGGTCTATAGACTTCTGCGATTAAAATTATTCAATCACGACGGATTTGACGAACTGATATTTTGTACTGAACAGTTTTTGAACTGAATCGCTATAAGAGTTCATGGTAAAGGCCTCAGGAAGTTGATATATTTTGTCTAATAGCTTTCTCTTGTCAACAGGGCGGGGGATGGCGTCGTCTACGCTGCGCTGAGCGCCTGATCCGATGGGCAAGACTTCTGGAGGCCGGTTCGAACCTACCGCGAGAGCACACCAGAGACTTTCTCAGAGAAGGTACGTACCAATGGTTATTCACATCCAAATGTTCCATTGACTGGACACTGATTGTAAGTTATATATAATATGTAGCAAGCTATACACAATTTTCAATTTACATAATGTGAATTTTATAATTGCCAAAATGACGAAATGAAATACAACGTGACTTGTGTCTCAGGTTGAGATAAATAGACGTTACTTAGCACGTACTTATGCTTAGCATTGTCCCTGTCACTCTCTAGCACGCGTGTTTTAACATTTGTGTGATAGTGACAAGGACAGTTCTAAGCATTAGTACGGACTAAAACGTCTGTTTATCTCGACCTAAGAGTAAATATCAGCGTCATTGTTGCAATCGCTATTGATTACAATTATACTTTATTGGATTTCAGGAATTTACAATCAAAGAATATAGTTATCTAATAATAACATACAAGAATCCACAGACATCTGACCGACATCCAAATATACTGTTTCACGCTATCCCAGACAAAGAGATTTCTTTAAACTGTTGCTATACTGTCAATCTTTTGTTCTTTGACTTTGGGCTTTGACAGAGGATCTGTTTTAACACAGCCCGTTTTAAACTTCATAAATACATGAATCGCGTGTTTGTTTCTTTGAAATATTGCGGTTTGTCTTTTATGCCACTTCAATGGGATGGTTACGAGTGTTTTCTGGCTGGAGTGCCTCAAGGCCAAACGTTGGGACCTAAACTATAAATATAATTTTAAACAGTTCTCGGTTTTGTGAAATTGAATTTTACAAGATAGTTTGGAACATTAATATTGTGTGATAGCGATACAAGGCGATTTATTTAATGAAAGGTTAGCGAATCCGGATTACATGGCCGTTAGGACGCTCAATAGTACATATATCACGCAAACAATTTGGAAGGGTTCCAATGTTCTTTCATATGGAAGCATATGAAAGAACATAAAAAGCAAATGAAACTGAAAAAGATTGGGTTTTTTATTTTAACGGTAAAATAATATGATGATGAGTTGCGACGATTCATTTATAAGATACTTTGTTATATTACATGATTATACAAGAAAACCATTGACATTGACGTATTATTACAATTTTTATAATATTTCCTAATGGTGTGTCGTTTATAATGTGATGATGATATTCTCGCTTTGTATAAAATGTAAGTGGTGAAAATTTTGTGGCATAGGTAGATTAACACTTTTTGTTCACCAGGATTATACAGGATGTTTTTTTTAATGGGATAATTTTTTAAGGTCACTGGAGGTGTTCTGAAACGTGCCCGTACCTGGAAACAGCAAGAGCAGCAAGGCCGTTTTGAAAATTTATTGTGATAGTTTTATTAACGTAGGTACCAGATTGCTTACAAATTGTATGAGAAAACATTTTATTAAATTTGACTAACTTGTACTGCTCAGATTTTTTTCTTCCCATACAATGAAACAATCCTTACATGAAACTGAGTCGATATGCATTAAAAATTTTTTTGATCAAAACAACTCATTTTTATGGAGAACTCACGCCTGACCAAAAAAATAACTATGTCAAAATCGTTTTCATACAATATGAGCAAATGGTTCCAAAGACAGTTTTCCCGTATCTCTTATGGATTCGGATATCCCCATACTGTCCCATTTAAAAAAACACCCTGAATAATAACATTTATTAAAATTAGCAGTAAAATGAACGGCCTTATTGCTGAAAGCATTTTATTCCAGGAAACCTTTAAACCTTTTATCACTGAACAATATAACATAACATAACACCCAACAGTCACTTAAGTAGTCTTGATTGATCCCACACTAGGATTCCCTGTGTCGTGGGTATCAGGAACTACTAGTACCATGGTACCATAATACCCAGACCCGAATCAAACATTTGTACCGCAGCGGGAATCGAACCCGCAACCTCTTGGTTCTCAGCCAGCTAATCGCCCGCCGCGCCAGAGGTCGTCAACACCATAACACATAACGGAAAGATACTGGAAATGCATAGAATGTAGGTAGAATAGTATGTTTCAATATGTATCTTGTTTGTCCAGGGAGTCAGTACATTATGGGAAATACACACTAGCGCGGCCTGCCCGAGCGGCCTGTGCCGGCGGCTTAGTCTCGCTGCCGAGCTCGCCAAGCAAAGACGGCTACCGGCAACAAACCAGCCGGCTACGGTGTGTATGGCACCCTTCAATCATCGCGTCAGTCGTCAGTCACTTACGATGATGCAGCATCACTGTAATTTCGAGATAGCGGCATCCGTTATTTGACGGTCACTGTGACGGTCGTGAGGCGACGTCATCTACCGACCTCGCGTGATAGTCAAAATGTCTAAGGATTCTTTTTTCAAGCATGTCTGCTATGTTACGGCTGTTATAAGATGGCTTCTGCTAACTTAGAAACCAACGGTTTGAAACACAAACAGATTTCATAGATGTGAGCGACTGACACGATAATCGAAAGGGTAGGTAATGCAAGGCTCGTCTACACAAGACGTTTTAGCTACGCGTATAGCAGCACATATTAATGGGTAAGTCATTTTGTTCATAATAAAGGACTATTAAATCATCATCATGCTTGAGATTTACCTGAATACGGCGTTTTCAAATAGCGTTGCTACGTGCTACGCGTGGCTACGCGTCTTAGGCCCGCTACGCGTTACGCTTGCTACACTCGTAGCAACTTGCTACACTCGATCTTAAATTATGAAGTTTGTTCTTCAATTGTTTTTTTCTACTTGTTTTTAGAGAGTCAGGAGTAGCTTGGGGAAGACGCGGGCGCAGCGCGGGCGCGGCGCGACCGGGCGTGGCCGCGGGCGGCGGCAGCGCGGGCGCGTGGCGGCGGAGGGAGCGCGTCGCGCAGCCGCGCAGGCCCATGGAGGTTCTAACTAGTATCTACGCGCTGCTGTCCGGTGGGGTAAGTTGCTTTACAGAAGCTTGAAGAACCTCTGTGACTCTTTTATAGCCTTGAACGGGAAATAAGTATGCCATCTGGCGATCAACAGTGGTGTAAGCGTGTTGCATATTCACAATTGTATGGAAACAAAATATCAGTGACTCGTCATGAAGGTCTTCGTGTATGCCTGCTTTATGATATACTAGCTGTGCCCCGCAGTTTCTCCCGCGTATACAATAATTAAAATTGATGATGATTATGATGAAAAAGTAGCCTATGTGTTAATCCAGAGTATAAAGTATCTCCATTTCAAATTTCACTCAAATCTGAACAGCCGTTTGAGCATGAAAAAGTAACAAACATACTCACAAACTTTCGCATGCGTAATATTAATGTGATATTTTGAATGCTGCAGCTTTTAAGGTTTGGGGTCACTTTTAATTTATTAGCTATGCTTACATTTCTTTGATATACCTCATCCCGAAGCCGTGAGATTGGATACATGCGGTGAATTGCGATGTGTGTGACTCCAAGTACCTACTTGTGTTACTAATAGTCTACTCTACTACTGCAAAATAGATTCAGATACCAACTACCGAGTAATAAACAGATAGTAAAACAATCAGGTATTTACAGACATTATCGTCATTATTCGAAAATCCTACGCTTTTTACGTCCCATAAAGATCTCAATAAAAGATGACCAGCCGGCTGAGCCCGTAGGCCGCCAAATATATTTGGGAAACCAACAAATGTCCAGGATCTCTGTAGTTTTACTGCCGGGATATATCTATGGAGACGTACATAAATAATCTATGAGTCCCGCGGGAGGTCTCGGTCTCCTTCGTTCCCGAAATGCTGGAATTAGATACCTACGAAAAGTTCGATTCTAATTTTCATGAACAGGTTTTTTTAATTCGGCCTATTCGTAGTGCTACTCAGTATACACCTAGGTATAATATTTTATACAAACAACAAAACTTTTTTTCCTCAAATGCAAGAATCAACACTTTACATTTCTACAGTAGGTAGCTAACATTGTTACTTTTACACACCTATGAAGAACATTCAATTAGAGCCAATTAGAGGCAAAAATCGAGACACAGGATCGTAATTTTTGGATCAAATATAAAAGAAGGTAGACAAATTGAATTTTGATTATCTTTGCCCATAACAGCAAGGTGTGAATCCGAAGATAGATTCTCTAGCTTTCCGACTCCACTGCGGCGCAACCACGGCAGCCTTGCTGGCGGCGAGCGCGGCCCTCACCACGCGCCATCTAGTGGGAAACCCTATAGACTGCATACACACCAGGTAAGTAAACTAGACGGTTGAAGCTAGTCTTCTACGAAGTTCAGGAAAATCGTGATAGATGGCGATATTGTGTATGTGACGTAAATGGAAAATGGTTTTCGTTTTGTGTGTGAAAAATTTAAGGATTTTCTTAGGTGACACGTTTTGTTATGTTGGGTGAACTGGTGTTTAGTTAATGGTAGGTGTCTCCAATGGACATTGTAAGGTTTTCAAGCAGTGGGAAATTCAATTGAACCAAAAATGTAGCAAAAAGGGTATTTAGATTGTAGACATGGTTCTTGAAAGGGTGTTTGTAAAATATTAAAGCTTTTGTTCTGAGATCTACAGACTCTAAATATTATTTCAACAAGTAAAAGTAGGTTTCTGGAAAAAAGTACTGAAAGCTGTAAACAGATTTTGTTTGATAGTTAAAGTGTGTGTGTGTGTGTGTGTGTGATAGATGGCTATTCAGTTCAAAAATTATTCAGTACAAAATATCGGTTCATCGTTGACATCCGTCATCATTGAATAACTTTAATCCAAGGAATTTTTATACTACTTTAATCGCAGAAGTCTATAGACCTTTTGCTACTGCGAGCTGTGCTGTGAGGCACCACACAGGCGCTTCTCAGCTAGTGGTAAGACGGACCATTTATGTAAGCCAAGCCGTGTTTGTTGCCTGATTCTTCTAGGCTTGGTCGCGTTGGAACAGGAGTAATTTTAGTTTATAAGACGATTCAAAATGATTGTGATTTCAATTAATAATAGTAGATTATGCACTAAGGGAATAAAGCAGTGTCTTATGTCGCGGGCGGCATATTGAACCCTGAGCGTAACGAGGGACTCTAATAGCGAGGGAGTTATATAGAGTCCTGAGTGAAGCGAGAGGTTCAAGCTGCCCAAGACGAAGACAGGCTTTATTCCAGAGGCGCATACTCTACTTTTCACACTTTCTGCGAGACAATAAAAAGCCTGGGCTTGTTTTGATTTTTGCAGTAGTAGATTATCGATAATCTCTAAAGCGTCTGTTTTGATAAACTTTGGAGTAGAATCACTATCGTTTGTAATTTTTTATTAACATGAATATTGCAATAAAATTTACTGAAAATCACAGCACCAAACACGCGCACAGCGTGTAAAGAATCTTTTGTTTCACATTCTTTGTAAACGCACCTTTTTTTTTTGAGTTCTGCTTATGGTGGCCATTTCGATTTTGGAAAAAACCTCTTTACAATGCCATATGGGCATTTTTTTACTAAGAGTTTTCCACGAGTCTCCACACGAATTTGACGTTCCAAATTCAAATCACTTTAATCCCTAGGGAGTTTCATACAACTTTATATCCCTAGAGAGACAATGCTTTACTTTACGTTGAGGTTGCATGATTTGTAATTACATTGTCGAGCAGGTGGTGTGAAAAATTCTTTATGACTTTGACTTTGACTTTGTACCTTTAAATACAGCTACTGACGTCACGGATCCAATATTTTGTACTGAATAGTTTTTGAACTGAATTGCTATAAGAGCTCATGGTAAGGCCTCTGTACTAAAATGACACCATAGTGTATTACACATTAATTGTTCTATGTTATCTTTATTTTATATTTAAGTTTATCAATGTTAATTTTTATCCAATTTGTAAGGTTTTTGTCAGGAGGTTGTAAATCAAAGTTGTACAAAAATCTACTTGATTTCGATCTTGATTTGAATACTTACCGTTACCACCAGTCAAAAGATCCTAATATGTCTTGTTTGGTCTTCAAAATGTTTACCATCTTTCAACAGGGACATACCAGAAGACGTTCTGAACACGTACTGCTGGATCCACTCCACGTTCACGGTGGCTGGCGAGGCAGGCGCTTATCCAGGTAATCCTAGTTTAGATACCAATATGTAATAACATACCCTTGTTGCATAACCAGAAATATTATTCAGTTAGAACAATTTCAGCATAATTTATGATTGTACTAGAAGCCACCCGCGGCTTTCTTGGATGGTAAACTGTAATAATAAGTATTTTATGTCTCAATCTACTTCATAGTAAAACTTAAATCACTCTGTGACTATTTTTGACACTGGCCTTTTTGCAGATATTTTAAACTCGATTACATTCAAAAATCGCGCAGTCACCAAGTTTTCGAATAATACTTATTTGGGTCTTTTTCTGCTCTTTCGAAAGGAGACGTCGTCCTTTTTTTATTTTATTTAAATTTCTAGTGTTTTTTTAGTTATATCGTGTAATTTTGGTGGCATTTTAACCGGTGTAGCTTATAAAGAGCACATGGTAGTGAATTTAAATAAATTAAAAAAAAATTGGTGGAAATTGTCCAGGAACATTCTAGTATACTGCCATCCATTTACTTACTTGTACTTGATAGAGTACTTGACGACTTGACATTGGCAAAATTGAGAAAATACTCAGATGCCATTAAAAAAAAACTTATTTGTTGGTGACTGCATTGAAATCGGTTCAGCCATTCCGATTGATATCAAACTAAAAAACTTCAAATACTTATTACTATAGGGTAGTACTAGGGCAATTAATTATTTTGGGAGGCCAGTAACAAAAACGACTAAAAACATCCTACATTTTATAGTTATAGTGTTACACATTAAAATTTTATTTAGGAGTTTGTTAAGAAAGCGTTAGAGTTGGTCTTCGAAAATCAATATCGGCTAGCTTAACATTTGTCACGTCTATATTCCTGCGATTGTGCAATCCACAGTGAAAAGATTCCCTTTGGAGAAAAAAGCATGTGTCCATGAATGTATGAGACAGTACCTATTTAATGTTTGTATTTTTTAAACATTGTTATTTAAATCCAGGTGTGAGGGGCGCGGGAAACTCGCCACGCCGCTACGGGAAATACTACCAATGGGTGGCTTTTACGCTATTCTTTCAGGTTAGTCACTCATTTTTCTATATCACCATCAACTCGGTAGACGTCTGCTACTGGACGAGGCCTCCCCCATAAAATGCAATTGGGAGATATGCCGTAATAGTACAGGCAAATTAGCAAAAAGTGTGGACCTAAGTCGTGTAGTCGTGGATTCTTATGGAAACGTTAGATGACACGAAAAGAAGCTTATTCTAAGTTTGCACCGTTTCTGGCGCATACGGAATCCTTTTACATATTAGGTACAAACTTAAAAAGGCCGTAAATTTTAAAATAGAAAGAAATTACTTGATGCAAGTTAAATTACGTATAGAGAGACTGTCTTAGTGCATTATGATTTTAATAAAAACCACGTGCATGTAGGGAACACAGTGTTGAACAAATGCATCTTCCGTAAAAAAAAACCAGTATAAAACTTCCGCGGATGTACTACTAATTAAATGAATAAGTTTGAGTCAATTTACAGAACTACATTAATTTTCCCCGAAGTAGAGCGACAATAAAATATGGAAAAGTGCCTTCCGTGAGACGCACCATGGTGCAAACCTGGTAATGTATTTCGAACATTTTTCTGATAAGTCTACCATTTTTCACCGACTACCTTAATTTCCCCGGAGCCGTAATAACACCAAAAAGTTTTTTTTGTAAATGATTTTTTTTGTATGTTCCGTATGTCGGATTTAAGAAATACTTGGTGCAAATGTAGATCATAACGGTTCAAAGTCTATGCCAAATTGCACCGACTACTTCTATTTCCCCCATTAAGTTACGGATATTTTTATGGTTTTCACCCTATTTCACCCTGTTCCGGAGGGTGAAATTACTGATGCTTATTATTAGAGGTGATTTTTAAGCCATACAAAACAATTAGAAAAGTTTTCATGACTACATCTAATTAGTTCCACACTTGTGCAAAAAATCACCTAATTTGACTGTACTATAATCACCACGCTTGGAAGGCGATTGTTGACAGTATTGGAATTAAGTATTCAGATACTGCTGCTCATTCCGTGGTTTATTCCCTTAGTCTACTTTTACGACATCCATGAGAGGAGACAATGGGGTCTGTTTTAAGCGGACAAACCACGGCACTCAATTAGGCTGTGCATTCTACAGGGCTTCTGCGTTTTGGATTCATAGCATTTGGGTGAGACTGCTTGCCTAAGCGCAAACTTCAAGGTTCGTATATATCGTATTTCTATATAGAGGATATACTAGCATTTATTGAGAAAGCCTTTTCAATGTAGGTATACCTACGAAACTTTTGTGACTTTCCCTGATGAACTTGAGAGAAAACGGTTTCTAGTTTTTTTATAGGTGCTTTAATGTATTTTATTTTATGTTTTTTTTGTCGGTACCGCCATGTCCCGATACGGTCGTGACGGTAGAAGTCACACTTTTTTAGCCTAGGTCTCATTCGCCAGTGTCTGGATTATACCGTGCACACAAAAGAGACCAGGGCCAAGACGGGTTTGCAGGAGCTACTTCTATCATGATCTCCATCATCAACGTCTTCGGACACACTTCAACGGTGTTGCCACCAATCCTGCTCCGTTACTTTAAGGAGCTGGGCTGGCGGGGTAGGGTTAGCACAGAGCGACAATGCACAATACACCCCACAGCGGAACGTCAGTGCAGGTCTTAACACCCCCACTTAGAATTAGATACCGTGCATTCCAATTACTTAAACTCTTTACCTATGAAAATAAGGAAGAATCATTTGTATTGAAACTAACATCATTTATCAAATGACTAGCACAAAACCTCCATTTAGCCAATAGTTTCTAATAAGTGAGAGTTATGGTTCGCCAGTAGTCGTGTCATCGTGAACCACTACTTGATTGGCCTCTGGATTATCTATCACGCCACCACAGTGCAGTGTAGATAAAGCGAATTGGCCGGATGGTTAACAATAGAAAGATTAACAGCATAAAATAAAATATCTTATTCATCAACCGGTAGTTGTCCATTGATGGACGATGCCTCGCCTATAAAATAGGGGAGAAATGCCATAAACACGCTTGGCAGGCAAATCCAGTACTATTAATGTTAAGCCCTCAGATGGATGCTGCTGCTTTAAACTTTCAAGTGAAAAATTCAACTTTCAGGAGTTCCAGGTAATGATGAGTTAACCAAGGAATTCCACCGATTTCAGTATTTATAGCCAATTGAACTCCAACCTCCAAGTTTTCAATAAATTTAGCGAAACTTAAGGCTTCAAGTAACATTATACCATCCCCTGGCGTAATACCTTAGTCATCTTTTAAGACATCCACGAGTTGGAGAAGTTCTATAATTAGACAGAGACCACCACGGTTAATAAGAAAATATAGAAATTGTTTGAAAAATAATATGAAATGAATGAATTTAACCGGTTTCACTTACATAGATTATTTTCGAGTATACGTAAGGTTTCGAGCAATTTAGATGCTCTTAATCATGTATGAGTGTTATTTCCGCTGCGCGGTATGGAGGGCACTGCGCCTCTCAGCTCTCGCGGCCCGGCTGGTGAGCGCTGGCGGGTGGTGAGAGTTGCGATGCGGATGACTCTTCCTTGTCCTCCGAGCTACCTGGATATGTCGATTGAAGAGCGACCCACACTGAACTAATCGTATTCGGACTATCGTTGGTCATGCAGACGTGAAATTATGCTGACGCAACATCCAGCAGAGGTTAAATTCTACCTAATCATAAATATACCACTTACGAAAGTTTTTATCAAGAAATGAATGAATTTCTTGTCCGGTAAAAATTGCAACAAATATTCGAATTTCAGTAGAACACCACAATGTCAGCAGTCATTGTATATATTTTGCCTTCTAATTTTTTTAAAAGAATCCTATATCTTAGCTACGTTAAGTGCTACGGCGTAGTGGGTCTACGAGAATTTGACCTCTGATGAAAGTATCAATTTTATTGACTACAGAATACATTTTGATCACACAGCCTCATCGGAATTTTGTTCACGGTGTGATGAATTGATGATACGATAATACGTTTTATCAGATTGTATGACATTTACAAAAATCGTTCCTGTGTAAATTATTGATAGAGTTTGTTCACCGAGAGACCCGTCGTGGGATTGGAGGGCGCTGATGTGCTTAATTACCTGTTTTGTTTACCGGGCAATACAATAGCGCGTCGGGATCCTATTACAACTGTTACTATTACTATTGTTTATGATTTATAATGCCAACAGAAAGAAACCAGCTCCTAATTATAATTTAAAAAAGTAGTTACAACTTTAGTTCACAATTTGGCCACGACGGCTCTCTTACTGAACAGACTATACAGGCATTCATTATTCTCTCCCTACAAATATTTCCGTGACTCAAATACAGGTATATGACAATATACCTCTGTATATTTTGAAGCCTGCCAATTCTACTATATCCGACTACATCACACTCAATAAATAAGTGATAAACGAAAGGATTGTGTGCGAGCGGTCGGAGAGGCTTCCTCATTGATTGCTCTATCTATTCTATCACACAAACAACACCATACAAGTTTATACATATACAAAATTCAAAAATAATTGTTCGATAAATATAACCGACGTTCCAAAAGCCTGCTGTTGATTTTTACCCAAAACTTACCTTCGGGCAGAGTCTTTCTCTGTATGGCTTTTGCCCAAAAGTGAACACCTATACGAGCTTGTCTTGGTGGCTATCACAGTCAACACCGAGAGGAGACGAGGGTAGCAAGACGAGGAGTATACTCTTCTACATTTTCTCCTTTGATCAGTCTCAAAAGAATTAAAGAGTGTGGTAGCAATACTAGCAAGAAAACGTGATAGTACCACATTTTTTTCATCAGCCGGTAGGCATCCACGGATGAGGCCTCCCTATAGCATGCATAGCATAGAAACTATAGCGTGGGGGGATTTGCCATAATTACCACGCTTGGCAGGTGGATTGATGATCGCATTTTTGTGTTAAGTACTCAGGTGGATACTGCTTCCCATCCCCTAAGCGTAATCCCTTAGTCGCCTTTTATTACATCCAAGGAATTGGAAGAGTTTTACTCTCAGGCTGAATTTATTCTTTTTGGAGTAGCACATTACTGCCATATAAATTTGATTAGATATTCAATCAGTTCGTTCATCACTTGGTCTTTGTATATTCTGCGTTAGTTCAGTCATAAAGGCTGAGTTTGCAAGACCTTAAAAAGGGCTTTACGAGGATACCGAGAGAACCATGATGATCACGATAATGAGACCAGTGTGGTGAAAGAATTCAATGCAAATTGTAAACATCAAACAATCGAACTGGCAAACTTCACATTTATATCTAAACTGAGTTTATTTAATTTTAGAACACAATTTTCGTATTCGCTTTCAAAATTCAATTTAAAACTTTGTTCTATGAATATTTTCATTGCTAAATAAAATAGTATGCTCAATTTTTCTAGAATCATTCTCTGAAGATAGCTTATTGCTTAGACGAGAGTAAGGCCAGGTATACCTTGCGGGTGCATCTTTTGTGGGAATTCTACTGAAATAACGTTGTATCACGTATTGGTTTCGCAAAGGTTTCATCATAATGTCACAGTAGATACACCGTGACGACCCACATACACAGGTGTGCGTCGTAAAGCGGAGTATACACGATTGTAAAATTGCACGCACTATAAGGGATGAGCGAAGTGCGAGCGTATTTTTTTGACACTAGCCGTATTGTTAATGTATAGAGCAGATTAAAAAGATCTTACCCCTCCCCTTCTCTCTCTCTCTCTTTTCTCGACGAAGAAGAGAGAGTGAGGGGGTCTTCTTCTTCTTCGGTTCTCTCTCGGTTCGGTTCTTAAATAGTTAAGATTTTATAATATCTCAAAAATTTCAAATCAGGCCGTATTAAGGAGACGGTCGCAGGTTCGATTCTCGCCTGGTTGAAAATTATTGAGATATCACAAAACCTTAGTATTCACCATATCAAATAACGATTATATATTATTTTTATTTAGTTCATTATTGCACAACTAAAAAAATAATAGTAAAAATAGAGGACTTAATGCTATACGGCAATTTCTGTCAGTAATACATGAAGATGAAAAGAAGTGGTTGGCGTGCTCAAAGATAGCATACAAACGAATTAATTAGTAGTTATTTAGTGGTACGGAAATATTTGAATGTTCTAACTTTCATGTCATTCGTGCGATGCTATTTTGACAAAATCTCTATATGCCCCCCTATTCCCTAACTGAAAGTCACTCGGTGTCTAACGTTTTGACAAGTATAATGAACATCAATTGACATTTCTTAATGATAATTTTGAGCGATTGATGGTAATTTTACGTGTTTTGAGTGACTTTCAGTTAGGGAATATGAGGTATTATCATCGCCATCATGATAAATGCTTACCTACTGAAATGTTCATCACTTGGGCACTGTTTTCGCAAAGTTGTCGCCACGTGCGTTCGGCAATAAATTAGAATGCTGAGACACCGAAGACGCGGTGGAACAGCCACCATTAACATAGTTACCGTTTTAACCGATAATGAGACAGGCTCTAATGGTGTGTTCCTGCAATCAAGATAGGCCAAATGCCATAATTATGAACCAAAAAATCGATACTGACATACCCCACACCCAAACAAGGATACCACATATAACATAACACCTTAGTTACTTAAATAGTCCTGAACCCACACTATAGGATTCTCTGTGTCGTGGGTATCAAATAAATAAATAAGGATCAAATAAAAGGCAAAATGGATACCTACTCCTATGAGCAACTTTTGAACACTTTTAAAAAGAAAAAAACGCTTAAAATCAAAGTAATGTAAATAAAGATGTGGAAAAAATCATGAATTCTTAATTCTTGAGAATACGACGAAAGTTATCGAGGGACCTTGAAAACAATCAGAACTATTATGCTATTGCAAAATGCTCGTAGAAACAACAGGCTCTGATTACAGATCACAAAAACATTTGTCCCGCAGCGGGAATCAAACCCACAACCTCTCGCATCTCAGCCGGCTACTCGTCATTAGGTATTATATTGATAATGTGGAGGTATTAGTCTGTAGAAGTCCACTGCTTTTATCCACCGACTTCCAGCGACCTTCAAAAAGTCGTCAGTCCGAGAAAACTTTGTGTCTAATGGATTGCATAAAACCGGAAACGCATCAGTTTGCACCGGATGTAACCGGAAGCGATGGCGGGTGTCAAGTGCCGGCATCTGTCGGTCACATTGCAAATTACCCGTGGAAGTAGTTTTACATTTTGTCGGTTAGTTTTAATAGATTATAGATGGGTTTGTAACGTATATACTAAATCTGCCTGTTTATGCGTCTTTTATAAATTTAGTTTTTTTGAACAAACTCACTGGATTTTTCATTATACATTTAATTAATTTGACGACCTCTGTGGCACGGCGGGTGAAGGTTCGCCTGTGATACAGGAGGTTGCGGGTTCGATTCCCGCCTCGGAATATGTTCCGAGGCGGGAATCGAACCCGCAACCTCCTCCAGAACAAATATCTGCAGATTGTACAATTGTATGTATTTGTACAATCTGCAGATATTTATTCTGGGTGTTCTGGGTATTTTTCTATGTATAATTAACAATATCTATCTATGTAATGTATTGTATTAAGTATATCAGTTATCTAGTACCTATAACACAAGCTCTGCTTAGCTTGGAGCTAGATAATGTTGTGTGAAATGTCCAGCATTTATTTATTTATAATATTTATTTAATTCTATTGCAATTAACTTTGAGCTGGAGATATTATTATATTTATTTAAGCCTATCTTATACCCAAAGTGTTTACATACTTAGTAGTCACTTTTTTTGATTAATAACTTGTGGGATGCCCTCGTCTTCGTCCGCGTGGAGTTTTGTCCATAAAAACATCAACACCCCACTAACAACCTCCTGCCGCCCCACCCTCACTTCACTTTTTCACTCAGGGGATAAATTTTGAAAATTCCTTTCTTAGTGCACCCCTATAGACCACATAGGGAATGTACCCTCCAAATTTCAGGTCTCTGTGACTAACGGTTAGGTGTGCGTTGATAGTGAGTTAGTCAGTGAATCAGTCAGTCATGCAACATTGATTTTTATCGATATTACCCATATTAAAAATACCAACCACAACAGGATTAAAATAAAATTAAGGAAGTTGTTTTTTTATAGTCATTAATAAATGTTAAACTGTTTATTTTTCAACATTTGTGTTGAACAAATTCTAAATTGCACAATTAATTTTACAGAAAAAGAAAACATCGTCACATTTAATTTGAGATAGTTTTACATAGTGGCATCGGAATGAAGGAATGAACAATAAATTAGCAAGCGCCCATTTAATGTACAGGATGTAGCAATTTTTTAAACATATTTTTGAATTAAGAATTTATTGCAAATTAAAAAAATATCACGTCTAAAACCGACGTTTAAAATATATAAACACGAATTTGCATTTAAATGAAATGTACGAAGCGTTTTCTCATTTTTAATCTAGTTATTAAATCATGAGCGTAGATCTCAACTTGTTTTCTAAGATTAATAAAATATTCAAGTCATTTCTTAAATAGGTATATTTATTTAGTCTGTCCATGCTCGTGTCTTTACGCACGTTTTTCAAATGTTAATATTTTTTCATGTTACGCCTGTAAAAGTAATAAGCCGGCTTGACAGTTCAGACAACAATGTAAATCATTTTCGTCAGTAGCACGTCATTTTCTGTCAGTTGCTGTAGTCAGCCGGACGTGACGAGTTGCGACACGGAGTGACATTGATGCTAACACAATCACCATTCAAAACAGATTTTTCTTAGCCTCAAAAAATATTAACCACAATTTGCTCAACGATAATAAATTCACACGGCAATCTCGATATTTACGACCATTTTATAGTTTGTACTGTAACTGAAGATGTTATTTTAGTTAATAAAATAGAAGCTATAACTGAACCTCTCGAGAACGAATCCAAAGTTTCTCACGATCATCATTCATAAAAAACGTAATATATAATATTATTGTTGGAAGGGCTCCAATGTTGTAACCATTATGCCTACTTACGCCAGACCAGCAATATTAGTACAACTCCTCGTACATCAGTGGTACGTTTTAAAGGAGTGATGCATAGATTATGTTAATTATTGGGAGTAAACGCGGCTGATGCCGCAACACGTTTCATCAGCGACCTAATAACTTCAAATATTATGATGTTAATGTTGGTAGGTGGCCGGCGGTGCACGCGCGTGCTACACGCCCAACTTAAGTTTATAAATAGAATGCACATCGCCCTGTATGTGTTTAGCGTAAGGAGCTTTTTCAGCAGCCGTCCGAGACCAGTCTGTGCCAACAAGCCCGCGCGCCGCCCGCGCCGTCTCTCACCACGTGAGCGCGAGCCGCGAACTTTCTTTTCGATTAACTTTTCCGTAAGTGTCATCGGCAGCCGAGTGTAGTGCGGGGACGCGGCTCCGGTGTTACCGTCACCGGACAGTGCGTGAGGCGTACGTTTATGTGTTAAACTATCCGCTAATCACCGCGCGTTAACGTGTTTCAAAAATAAAACGTTGCCGATTCGAAACCGGAGCACCTCGAAGGTTAATGACAAAATAAAAAAAGCATGCATTAAATTGTGTTCGAGCGGTCGCCACAACCTGGATTCCTTGCCGTTGTGCTATATCGACACGTGAGTCCACTGTCGCGAACTTCAAGAGATATATTTAGAGGTTTTCTCAATTGTTGAGTTTTTATTCATAAAACATCGTCGAACAAAACTTTTGAGAACTCTTTTGTAAATTTCTTATTATCTGTATGTGAGTGTTGCTGAAACTTCCAAGTGACTCAATAATTTATTCTCACTACTCTACATTGATCAAAATCGATAACTGAAACCGATGCACAAGTAATTTTAATAGCTCAGTTGCCTCCATTAGGCCCTCATCCTGTTTAACATTGGCTAAGTATAATGTGTTTACATTTTCACCATTCAATCAGTTATTACAAATAAACTTATTGCTCTGTTTTATTCAACTAGTATAATTCAGAATATTATTTTTTAGCATTTACGTCGTCACGTATAAGGTTGTGATATTTCTATTGAAGAAAATTATAACAATTAAATCAAGTCTTCGAAAAACATTATCAGACTATTGAAAAATACAAAATACTTCGAGCTAGTTTTCTACAAAACTGAATGAACAAGCAAAAAGTCATATACTTAGTTAATGACAAGCAGTTGCTTTAACAATAATAACTAATAGTTACCAAAACTAAAAATTAGTTACAACAGAAAAAAAAATATTTTAAAAGTATTGTTAAAGTCCGCTCATTTTTATAACGACACTTCAAAAGATCTACAACGAGCTTGCGTACTATAAAAACCGTTATAGCCAAAGCCATATCCAATGTTTGTCCGTAATCAAGGTAAAACACGATCACCGACAACAATTGGCGATCGTCCCTAATTTATCGGGCATTCTAAATTCAAATCTGGTTGTAATAACCACTGAGGTGATTTACGCTCAGTTGCGGAACGGGCAATAGCGTTTGGACAATGTTGACCTAGAATCGGATAAAATACTCACAAGATTACAATGTACTGATTTAACCGTCGTTTCTTAACTTTTTATAAAGCCGGGGTTTTCTAAAAGAGCGGTTGCCGTCCTAGTTCCAATACAGCGAAGACACGGATGTCGTGAAATATCACGGTCATCACTATGTTACGTTCGTCATATGACTTATCTAAAGAAAAATTGTCTTAACAGAAAGTAACCGCCTTTGTTTTCATCCGAACATTCGCCATCAGTTGTATCTATAAGATCGCTTTTAGTTTTATTTGCAAGAACTGAGCTTTCTTAAGGGGCACACTCTAATCCTATCATCACACTGGTTGTTTTACGTACACGATCAAACCGTGATAGAATCTGATATGAGGAAATCCGTAGAAGAACCAAGATCACCAATATAGAAATCAGAATTAAGTGGCAATGGGTGGTCATATAGCTCGCAGAACTGGCAGCCAAACACAGACAGGAATAAAGGTTCTCGAGTGGCGACCACAAACCGGATGACGCGGTAGACAAAGGCTCTCCACTTGATGGACTAAAGACATTATAAACGTCGCAGGAAGTCTGTGGATGGAGGCGGCTCAAGACCTTGCGTCATGGCTTTCTAAGGAGGAGTCCTATGTTGATCAGTGGACTTCTACTTCTTGATGATGGTGACAATCAAACCTGAGCCCAACGTGACCAGGAAAAAACAGTGATACGATCATTTTCATGTGAAACCATCAGGTGTATTCTGGAGTGCACACAGAATACTAATTGCATTGACGACCTCTGTGGCGCGGCGCGCGAGTAGCTGGCTGAGACGCAAGAGGTTGCGGGTTCGATTCCCGCTGCGGGACAAAAGTTTGTATGATCTAAAAATACTTGTTCCGGGTCTGGGTGTTATAGTACCATGGTACTAGTAGTTCCTGATACCCAGTGTGAATCCTAATGTGGGATTAAGACTGTGACTGTTGGGTGTTATGTTATATTATATTGTTATTCTTTGTTTTTGCATAAATAACTTTCTTCTTACAACAATAATATGAACTCGTCCAGTCCCTAACCACGCAATAAATCTACGGGCTCGCAAAAAGGCACAAATTGAAACAATAAAAGAGAAGGCAAGAAATAAACCCGATAATAATACAAGAGGAAGAGGAAAAACAGATAACGACAGAGGGAGCATCAGTCATCGGCAGTAAATATTGCTCAAAGTAATCTATATTTCAGTTTTGTCAATGTAGAGCTACAGTTTATTTTGTACTGCAGCCAAATAATTTTTTGTTCTTACTGATAATGTTAAATAATCACTGGAAATACGATTCATCGAGAAAAAAAAACAAGACAGGTCCACTCTCTATATCTAAAGTTAACTTTAACTACTCTATTTTAACTAAGTTTTAGAAATTCTGCATTTGAGTTTCTCCTCCTTACTAAAATAAACAACAGTAGACACCCTTATTTGAATTAACCATAGACAATTTAGTGATTAAATTTTTTGGCGGATAAAGCTGTGAGCACACAGAGGTCGAGATAAATAGATGTTACTTAGTCCGTACTAATGCTTAGAACTGTCCTTGTCACTGTCACACAAATGTTAAAACACGCGTGCTAGAGAGTGACAGTGCATAAGTACGTGCTAAGTAACGTCTATTTATCTCAACCAGAGAGTGGCCATAACATAATTTCTGGATATTGTCGGTTATTATACAAACCATTAAAACTACTGAAAATTTATAGAAAAATATATTTTCCTCGTGGTTTTTGGTTTATTTGAAGATAGTTATGCCTGTAGGTGTATTTTCTTTATTGGTTAACTGCTTATTGAAATCAGGTATATTTTATTGTCAATTTGATCAAAAAACATATCAAATATTTTACAATATTATGAAATTTTTCATGTCCACGAATTTCTTCAAAACCTATATGTATGTCGCTAGAACCGTTAGAGTTCAATTCGGCACCCTTCGTCCATTTCCCCGTTCGTCCACTCGGTGCCCGTTCGTCCATTTTCCAGTTTGTCATTTTCCCCTTTCGTCCATTTCCCTATTCATCTATTTTCCTGTACAGTTACTTTTATTAGATAGATGCATTTATCGGCAAATCATAAATTCCCCGTATGCCTAAATTGAGTTGTAGAACGTTTCCATTCATTCAATTGAAGAGAAGGAATTCCTAGGAACGACTTTTAAGCTCTGGTTTTGTAGGCACTATTGGGTTAGTTGAAATTGGTTTTTTTTTGTTAATCTCGGTAAAAGAACGAATACTCCTACCTATACCTATATACGCATGTAGCATAACTAGCGCAGGATTATTGTTAGAGAATTTAAATTGAGATACAAAATAAGTTTTTTTTGTAATATCTATTGCAAAACAAGTTTTTATGACATTAGATATTGGAACCGTTAGCTGATCAAAATAAGCCCAAACACTGCCAAGTTACTATTAATCATCGAGGAGAAATCGAATCATACCATTGTCCAGCTTCCGTCCCCATCATCAATATCAGCTCGCCGTCACCATAATATTATAAATTTCATCTGATTTTGACAGGTATGAAAAAAATCAGCTCAATCGATTGCGTGGAACTGTTTCAAAATTCAGTTTCAAGATTTTACTCACACTAACAACATAAATACTAACAGGTCAAGAAAGCTTACAATATAAGCTTATAACAAATAGAGCAGGCAAAATTGCAGAAAAAAAAGTCCGCTAGAGCATCGGAAGATGTGATCTTAACCTTCAAAATACCAAAAAAAAAACAAAATTAGACTTTATTGAAAAATAGCGTAAGGTAAGGAGGAGATCAAAATCAAAAATTTTCAAAATTATTCTGTACTAGTTGCGCCCCGCGGTTTCACCCACGTGAATAATGATTAAAATTAATGATGATGATGATGATGAAAAGTAGCCTATGTGTTAATCCAGGGTGTAAAGTATCTTCATTCCAAATTTCACTCAAATCCATTCAGTAGTTTTTACGTGAAAGAGTAACAAACATCCATCCATACTCACAAACTTTCGCGTTTATAATATTAGTAGGATAGTAGGATTGAAACCAGCGCAAAGTCTAGAGAATTCTTCTTCTTCTTCTTCTCACGATTCTAGGGGTTACAGAGTTAAGACGATAGACTTTTAACGATAATTTTAAAAAGAAAAGATGTTATTGCTATGTTTTGTTATTCTATTGCTTTGATGTTATCCAGATGGGGATATAGCTTAATTCTGTCGAAACAACAACTAAAATACTAACTTTCAGCTGGCTTCTTAAGTTGCCGTAAAGTAAGCAATGTTCCTCAAATGGGCGTAGGTACATAAACCTTGCAGTAGGGAATCCTGCAGACACCATGTAAACAATGTTTTATTGCTTTTATGTTCTTCTTGATAGAAATGGATCAGATTAACTTTACTACTGAAATCCAGTTATGGCTGTAAAAATAAGTAAATTGCTGCCGTTTATTTATAGTGACCAATCTTACAACTGTCTACGAGTTTAGATTTATAAGCTAGAGGTTTTTCATTATTTTATACTGTTCAATTACTATAAATTAATTATTATTAATTAATTTAATTTTAATTAAACAATTAATTTAAATAAAACTACTGCGAAGTTATTGGTTTGTTTCGCTTGATTTGACGACCTCTGTGGCGCGGTGGGCGAGTTGCCGGCTGAGTTGTGAGAGGTTACGGGTTCGATTCCCTTTGCGGGACTAATGTTTGTATGATCTGCAAATATTATGTGTTCCGGGTCTGGGTGTTATGGTACCATTTTACTCGTAGTTCCTGATACCCACGATACAGGGAATTCTAGTGTGGGATCATGTCTACGTATGTGACTGTTGGGTGTTATGTTATGTAGTATGGTTCTGTGGCTTGCCTTCAAGCTAACAGTTCATTCACAAAAGGATGTTCATACATTGTTTCCCGAATATGTCAAGGTCGCGCGTGCTAATTCAGGGTATCAGGATCCCTCGTTAAGTTATCGGCTGAACGCCCATTGAGTGGCTGACACCTCCTCGAATAGTCGGGAGTCAGCTTAATTTCGGGTTTGATGTTTCTGTTAGTCAGTTTATAACTAAAGGTCTTTGATTACATTGATGATTGTGTCTATTTTAATCACTGCATCATTGCTATAGTTTCTATGTGAAGAAACATTTTTTTTGTGCGAAAAATTCAACAAAGCAAATGATCTGTTAGGTATAATCCCATGTTCCTACCTATCTTATCGAGCCGTGGTGCTTTAGGTCTGAGAATAGATCCCCTCCGTCTGTGGATGTAGTAAAAGCACCTTGAGTGCTTAACTCCAAACTGCGATCACCAATCCGCCTGCCAAGCGTGGTGGTTATGGCAAATCCCCCTATCGTATTCAATGGGGGAGGCCTCGTCCAGCAGTGGACGTAAACAGGCTGGTGATGATGATGATGATGACCTACTTATAAATTAGATAATTGTACAAGCTTAATTAAAATAAACGGTGCGGTGGGTTCGGACGAGAAAAATCTATATACCGATATTAATTTGACAGAGCTTTTACAATGATAGGATATGCTGGTTTTTGTAAAATGTTTTTCAAATGTAATATTGTACCATCCGCGTAGATTAGGTAATGGTTACAAATGACATTATTATATTGATGGTTCTTAATGGCCAAGAAATATTTTTTTGCATCACCATTTGCTGTGCCTTCAAACTACCCAATCCATAAATTCTTTTTTAGGTGAAGGTATCTCTCCCTGCCTCGCCCTAAAACAAAAACATTCCTGGTCAATATCAGTACACTGAAAAACATTAAACAGTAACCGTAGTTCAGCTCATTTAACACGTACAAGGCCATACATTTACAATAATAGGATATTTTTGAACTTTTGCAGGAGATTTTGATAGAGTTTAAAGTCCATTTTGCATTGAAACATTCAAGTATTATTTAACTGACTTCTACGTTTTTAAGCATGAGTCACTACGGGTTGGTAGTATGATTCATAGTTATTAGAATATATTATTTATTTTATATTATTTATTTTTTGATGACCTTACCCGACCGACCGACTGAGGCGTCGACGTTGGGCCTGCGACGCAGGAGGTTGCGGGTTCGATTCCCGCCTCGGAACAAATATTTGTACAATCTGGAGATATTTGTTCAGGGTGTTCTGGGTATGTATAATAAAAAATATCTATCTTTGTAATGTATTGTAATGAGTATATCAGTTATCTAGTACCC
The DNA here is from genome assembly GCA_951392215.1 of Epirrita christyi. Lineage (NCBI taxonomy): Eukaryota > Metazoa > Arthropoda > Insecta > Lepidoptera > Geometridae > Epirrita > Epirrita christyi. The sequence goes on from OX595837.1 coordinate 1,277,719, forward strand.
ATAACACAAGCTCTGCTTAGTTTGGGACTAGATAATGCTGTGTGAAATGTCCAGCATTTATTATTTTTATCATTATTATTACAACAATACATTCATTCATTTACATAAAACCTGTTGGTGTTTCCACCAACATATCGGTACGTGAAAATTTCCCGTTTTACAAAATGAACGTCTTTACTCCAGATTTTAGCGAGCACTAAATAAATGATCAGTAAATACTAAACAGCCTTGAGTGAAACGCGTCTGATTACAATTATTTACAATCGTAAATCGGACCAACAAATGAAATGTTTATTTTTTTTATTTGTTAAGGTGCCGTTAGTTTTCCAGCGAACGCTAACTATTAGTAGCGTAGTTACAGTGGGTTAATATCGTTTTGTCTAAAAAAGCAGCTGGTCTAATTAGACATTGGTCTAAAAAGTAGCTGGTCTAAGTACAAACTGGTCTAAAGCTCAAATGGTCTAATTAACAATTGATCTAAAAAGTAGCTGGTCTAAGTACAAACTGGTCTAATGCACAAATGGTATAATTCAGTGCATGAAAGGAGGCTGCAAGGTGGATTCAAACCTTTCATCACACTGGTTCTCAATGCTCTACTCAGGGCCCTCTACCTGAGGTACGAGTCTGCATATTTAACAAGCAACTACCATGTGTGTAGTGTATACTACCTGGATTTTTGTAAGGAATTTTAGGCCAAAAAAAAACATGCCAGCAATGTATGGCTAAATTTGCATTGGCTTTTTAATTTCTTCAAAATCATGTCTTTAAATTTCGCCAAATTGTTATGTGTTGATTACTACTTAAAGTGCTGAGCTGTTCGATTTCATGCTGATCCCACCTTAAAATTGATCGGTCGAGAGTGAATACCCAGCTTCCCTTCACCAGACAGTCTATTTCAGTGTATTACCTACTATTGTATGTAGTTATGTATCTAGAAAGCTTGTAAGTATTAATACAAAGTTCTTGATTAATTGTAATTGTAATATTAGAACTCATTATATTTATATTAAATATATTTTATCGCGATTAGAAAATTGATTTTAATTTCCTTTTATTGAATTTAGTGTGACGTCACATTAACATAGCGGCATATAGCGTATACACGCGTAACGTTAAAAAATAAGATTGGATACCTACCTAATAGTTTAAAAAACCCAATAGAATATAAAATCAGAATAATTTTAACGTATATAATTATTGCGTAAAGTGAGTTTTTGACAAAGTTATACGAAAAATAAACATTTTTTAGTAGTACATATTTTAAGATACAGGTAGCACATATACACATTTGACACACATACATGTGGCATATCTTGACATTTCTTTGTTTACAAAAAATGTCTAAGATTATACAGTGTTATATCTTATAGTTTATTATCAACAATACGCTAGTTGACGTTGTATCACGTAATATTGTATGCAGTTGATGAAGTTTTTACACTAATTTACCAAATGACAGATCTAGTGTGGCCCTACGACTGTCAAAACAATCCTAATTCCACCACAGAAAAAAATAAACTTCACAAAAAGACACGCTTTTGAAACGTTTATTTGTAATTCACCAAATAACAGATCTAGTGATGTCCCTACAACTGTCAAACAACCATAACATCTTCCTTCACCTCCATTCATTTGCCATTTGAAAGCGTTTTATTTTCAAAATAGCAGTGTTGCTAACATTCGGAAACTATTATAGTTGGATTAATGTGTGGATGTATTTATAACGCGCTGTCTACGCTCTAATGAATGGGACAAATTTAACTTTCCAACGGTGTGTGCATTTATCTTGGGTTTTGATGTAAGGTGGATATTTTTTTAATAGATGGCATTTATCTAGTTGAATGTTGTTCGAGTATGTAGCAGAGGCTAACGTTTATAACATTTAAAATTTCTATGGGCAGTTGATGTGGTTGGATGAAAGAAGATTAAAAAGACTTAAAAGTACAATATATAGATAGATTTTAACTTTATTTTACACCATAATCTCAAAACAAAAAAAATAGATACGAAGCTCAAATCAGAGGTAAAATTGGCGATTGATCGCTTAAGAGCGATCTCTTGCAGACAACCTTTGGAGGGGCATGCTCTATTTAACAAATAAAGACGGCGGGTCCATCTTAGTAATAATCACAATCATTACAATACTGGTAGTATTGTAATGATTGTGATTATTACAATAGAACAAATTGATATTTATAATACTTATAATTAATATATATCCTACCAGTATAATAACAATACACAGTTTATGTACCTAGATAAATGTATTTATTGAAACATACATTGATAGAATAGATTCATGGCGTTGGTGATAATAAAAGAATGTCAAGATGACGTACAGAGTGATGACAGATAATGTTAAGTGACCATGCTTTTGAAATTATGGAAAGATTTAGCATTTCGGATTGATATAGATAGATGATATATTAATGAATGATCAAGCTTCTATTACTGGTTTTAATAATGAAGCAGTGAATTATAATTGGGAACATTTTAATCCCACAGCAATTGCAAACTGCAGTTAAATATTAGCACGAAAAGGTCAATCAATGCGTCACATTCCCAGATTTGTATTTGTTTATGAAATATCAATGGCGTTAGATAGCTACAAATTACACCTACAATTACCTACTAAAACTATTTATTTCCCGTCTGTTCGCCGAAAAGTTTATCCATTACTAAATTTACTATTTTTAACTCTAGCAATACCTTTTTTTGTAGTGAGCCTGCGTAGAATAGCCGTTAGAATAAATAATTATAAATAGAAAACTCTGGTAAGTAAATAAATATTGTAAGCTGAAAGAGAGAAAGAAATATAACTACTGAACTTGAATCCACAGCAAAAGGAGGATAAGGCCGGCCCTTCGCGATGAAAGCAGCAAAGGTTAATGTTGCCAACATATAAATATTTAATTGAATCGAAACAAACATTTAGTCTCTATCTCCTTTGCATTTCGCAGATGTGAAGCAGACACATTTATTAACTGTGGATTAAATAGAAATCGTAATACGTACACGTGCTCTGGCTAACGTTTTTATCTAATTATAATGGCAGTAAGTGCGAAACGGGCTTTTTCTGCTCTTTCGAAGGGAGACGTCGTCCTTTTTTATTTTATTTCAATTTCTAGTGTTTCTTTGAGTTTTATCGTTTAATTTTGGTGGCATTTTAACCGGTGTAGCTTATAAAGAGCACATGTTAGTGAATTTAAATAAAATAAGTGTATTGCGTGTCTTTTTGAAGGGGTGGGAATTGTCCAGGAACATTCTGGTAAACTTCTATCGTTTTACTAGAACATGACTTGACAGAGGACTTGAGGACTTGACATGATTGAATAAATCTATGCTACTTGACATTGGGAAAATTGATTATATCCTCAGATGCCATTAAAAAAAAAAGTGCGAAATATTCCGCAATAAAATTTTGACATTGGCATCCATAGTTCACTTTCTAATACCAACCTGTCACAAGTTTTCTTTTTATGGCAGCACTGTCACTAGTTAAATTTAAGTACGGACGTTAAATAAAGCTTTCTTAGTTTAACTCCAAATTTTCGATACCTATTTCGGTCATTACAAATTTACGATGTAAACACAGACGCCATGCAGCTTAGTGGCTATTGTTACGAATTTTGCAATTAGTTTGATTATAATACAGACAGCCAATAGTTAAGCTTTTCGGGCGTGCAATATTGCCTCTACAGCTCTACGATGAGATGTGGTGCCACGCCACTGGGGACCAATAGATAGTGGTGATGAAAAACGAACTTAATGCAGTTGTCGGTAGGTAGTTAGTAAGACTCAAATAGATGTCGTAGAGATTGCATTTTAGTCTGAGATGACACAAAACATGTAACAAACAAAAACACTATTGGATATTGGAAACGTGTACCATAGTTATCTTTATGGTCTTCAATCATCAAAACCATGAAATCTCTACCCTTCGTAGAGCAAAACCATTAATAGTTTAACTTTTGATACTTGCACGGTTATGAACATAATTATCACTAGAAACGGGATATTTTCCATGATTTTTGAGCTATATTAATACTCGACGACGCAGGAGGTTGCGGGTTTGATTCCCGCCTCGGAACAAATATTTGTACGATCTGCAGATATTTGTTCAGGGTGATCTGGGCATTTTTCTATATATCAATGTAATGTATTGTATTAAGTATATGAGTCATCTAGTACCCATAACACAAGCTCTGCTTAAGCTTGGGGCTAGATAATGTTGTGTGAAATGTTCCAGCATTTATTATTATATCATTGATTAGAATGTTTTTTTTTTGTTTCTAGTGATAATTACATCAATAATTTAATAAATTTTGTGCCAAAGTTAGATAGTGCTCAATGAGACAGCAGTAATCTTCAGGCATGTCTTTGGTATAGTGCACTTTGAGACAGCAATGATCCTTAGTACCACTTTGAAATAACAAATAATGTGATTAACAATCTATAGAATTGAAACAATCAATTGAGATTAACAATCTGTTTGGTTTGGCTCATATTATTTTGTATACCGATGAGTCGAAGATCAGACTAGATATTTAGTGCTCATTGAGGCGGTGATAATCTTTGGCATATCTTTGGCAGCGATATTTGGCAGATAGTTTTTGTGCTAATCAAGCCTAAAAAAATAGCCTATCTTAGGGCTGATTTCACCAGTGAAACTGAACGCGATCAACTCAAGCTAAACTCAGTTCACGCGTTTGACTGCGTTTAGAGTTCCAGTTTGCATTTCACGAGCATAAATTGAACGGAGTTCAAGCTGAACCGAGTTTAACTTCTGAACGCCCGATTTTCGACGTTTAGCACATCTAAACGCGTTCAAGAGCTACTGTCATTCAACTCATTGTGGAACATTGTTTGATTTTGTTTTACCTACCTAATAAAGAATGAAAAGAGCCCTGGTGCTAACCTTTGATGAAAGATATGATGAGAATGACTATAATGCTCGTCGCCCAAGCGAGAGAGAAGCACTTTAACACCCTTGATGACAAAAACTTTGATACCTACAATATATCGTCTCACGAAACCAAAGTTATGTCTGTATTGAAGTCTATTGAAGACAAAATAGAGTTTCCTACAAATAAGTTTAATTTTTCATATTACAGCATCTGTTTTTTTCGAGTCCACAATATGGTTTTTTTTTTAATTTCTGCCAACTCAATTAATCTAATTTTTAATCCAGTCCGTTATTGCAAGCTATAAATAGTTGTCGTGGTAGTTGAGGGAATAACAATTGTCATTACCACACACCGCAAAATCAAACGCGCATACGAAAACTTTGACCACAGACAAACAAATTGAACTTTGGCAGCCACCAAAGCAACAAAAACTCTGAGTTTTGAAAGCTGCGTTTAGATACTGCGACATTACATCTTGCAATTACTAAACGCAATGCGTATGAGTGACGCCATTTACATTCTACGGCATCGAAACTTGGTTTTCGTAAACGCGATCAAAATATTGTTGGTGAAATTGGTTTGACGTAAAACGAGATCAAAACTGACATTTGAACTCGTTTACGCTAAACTTAGTTTATTAAAACTCGTTTAGATATGCAAACGGTGAAATCAGCCCTTAGTGTTCATTGAGAGTGCAACAATCTTTGCCGTGTATTTAGCAACTTATAAAGAGTTTTAATATTTCCTGTTTCTTTTTCGAAAGATCAAATTTACAGTTATTTTGAATATCATTCCCCGTGGTCCTCGGAAAGTTCTGTAGTTTCTAGATTTAGTGGACAACGCAGGTGGACCACGGGAATTAACCTTTGAAAGACGCGTAAAACTTTGACAAGCGAACTATAGTGAATTCGGCGAGATTAACGCCGCACCTCTGGCGAGACATGATAGGATTTCATTATTCAAATGCCTTTTTCAGCGACCGGCGCTCTCGGCGCCTCTCTGCGAACAAAATGTATTAGTGTTTGTAAATAAGGAATTGCTGATGGTAATATTATATACTTTATTTCCAAGATTATTCTAAGGATATGATAACTCGTACAAAATTGTAGACTTTAGATAGTGATTAACGTTTAAAAGATTTTTAAAAGTTATTTTTACATTTCTCATGTAAAACAGTGTGATTAGTAAGATACTGATGTATCACTGGTACTAGTACTGGTACACCCACACTGGTTACCCACCAGTGTGGGTGCACCACACAATATGAGGAAATATTGTATAAATAGCGCAACAGATAAATTCTTGTAAATTCACAAATTTATTTATTTATTTACTTTTATTATAACGGCATACAGCTACCGACTACGCTAATTAAAGGGTACACACAAATGAATACATATTTTCAAATTAAACTCATAATAACTAGTGGTTCGCCCCGAACTGATAACACCTTTATCAGCCCGACTACTTAACCAAGTAATTTCCATTTTTCTATTATTATTTTTGTAAATTTTCACCTCGAGGTCTTCCAGTACAGTACAGGATCTATCAGTATCAACTCTAATTTCCTACACATCATCGAAATAACCTTTGAATAGGGCTAAGCAACGGGGCGTAATACTACATACCTGTTAGTATCTATATCGAATACCTGACAAATTAATTAATAACGTCCTTGTGACGAAAACCATAGAACTCCAGCGTCATTCAAATTCCTAGAAATGGGAGGTCAACAATGGATGTTATATTGGTTATTGTTTTTTAAGGTATAAGTTTCTAATTTCTTCAGTTTCAGACTTTTCCCTGTAGTTGTGACACAAAAGCCACAAGCATACCAAATTTCAGCATTGTGGGATTGCTGGAAGTACCCTAGAATTTTAGATTTTTACGTTTTTTATTTTCCCTAATATCTCAAAAACTACCAAGGCTAAATACTTATTAAAAACAGTTTTGAAATGTCCAACCAAATCGCTTTCATTAAACACCCCACTTGATCTGACTGTCTCACTTTTATTTTTTTACCCCTCTTGGATCCCAATATCTCAGCAACCCCCTGACCGATATAGCTCATAACCTTACCTACAAATTGTACCAATACTATCTACCCCATACCAAATTTCATGAAGAACGAACAAACAAACATACATACATACATACATACATACAAAGGCCGATTCTTCCAACTTGACTCAGAGAACTCGCTTCGCTCGTTCAATGAAATCCAGGACAATTATAATCAATTCACAAATATCATCAGGTAAACAAATAAGTTTTTAAATGGTAAGGTATTCATTAAATTATTTGGTTTGGAATAGCTTCTTAATTCTATCCCAATTTCCATGATTATTTTGTGGCATATATCTACAGAAAGAATAAATAATACATAAAAGATCACACAAAATTAAAAAAAAACCAATGAAACCGTTGACCTTCATAAATACCGTTGAAAACTATCTTAAGATAGCTCAACTGATCCAAATCACTGCTAGAGGGAACCGTTATAACTAAAACCCAGCCATTCAATAGCTTCTTTCCGGCATTATCATGTGATTCGTGTTCTGTGAGGAAATTCTATTTACCTACACCCATACTTAACGTAGGTACCTACTGTTTGGCTCATAAATCTATAAGAAACTAAATGTACATTTTTGTGTGATCACCCTAACAGCCGGAAACGTTTGTAGTGGAACGCGTTTGCATATAAAAGTGTCGTTAGATCTTTCATGTTTTCGTGAAAGCTTTTCGGAAAACAAGATCAAAAATACCTATCGTTTCATGTCTAACTAGCTTTTGTGCATGGCTTCGCTCGCTTAGTACCCGGATAAATGAAAATGAACCGTTATTACCGTTGTTGTTTATCTACAGTAAATTGTTTTAATTTGTCTAGTATTTACCTAATCAACAAAAAAAACATGAAAAGTTAGGCTGTTACCTCACCAATCGATCGAAGTTAATCGATTTGGTGTACTAGCTATCGACCAGGAATCGATCGATTGGTTAGTCGAACGGTATCCGTCGATCAATTAATGATCGACGGATACCTTTAGACTAACCAATCGATCGATTCCTGGTCGATAGCATCGTTCGACGTTGATCGATTAAACCCGGCTGCGTATTCCACGATCGACGTCGACTAATCTATTCTTCCGTCGATCGATGTTGTCGATTGACAATCGATCGATTGGTCTGGTAGAAACTATCGATCGACGTCGACTAATCCATTCTACCATCGATCGATGCCGTCGATCGATCGATTGGTGTGGTAACACCCTAAGCTAGCTTTCTTTACAGCTGACTGTTCTCTTTTTGAACAAGATTCTCTTCAATATATGAACTCGATTTTTAAATTTCGTTTTTATAAATCGTCTGATAACTCTGTGTATCGTCTGTTGTTAAAAACTTGTAACAGCGGCGGGTATTAACCCAGTTGCGAGCTATTTCAAGCGTGCGCGTAAGCAGGGTTCTGCTACGTCATTTATCTTCACGGCAGCGAAGAAAGGGGTAGCCTGAGCAGAGCGTCTGAACAATGGCCACATGTCTGTGAACTCCATAGTTTAGTAGAAAATTTTGGCTGTAAATGTGTATTTTTTTTGTCGTGTGATAAAAGTTTCATGTTTTAGAAAATTATTTTACTTAACTTAATCATTTGAATCCGTTAGTTGCACCATTGGTATGATATGAGACTACGTTTTGCCCTGGTGCCTTTAAGTGTCAAAGCTATCCACTGTGCTATGTCTGTCACGCACAGAGTTAAATCTCGGTAACCAGAGGTAGCCAGTTGGAACGTTTAGTGTTGTCATAACATATGAATCTTAAATAATAAAAATACCAAAATTAAGTCCTAGGACAGGTCCTCTACCCCGTACTACAATAGTTTTTAAAAAAAGTTGTATCTCAAAAACTGTAATACCTACATTACATAGGTCTTTCAAATTTGGGTTCATAACAGATATGTATAGGTATTGTTAGTGCGCCTAAAGGCAGAATATAGAAAATAGAAATCTCTAAATTACACGATATACCTAATTACTATGTACCTAGATTTTCATACAGTAAATTAATTATTATATTGAAAAAAAAAACATCAATATTGAAAAAACTGTAATTGTTTACATTTCAATTCATTGCCATACATTTTAAATGCATTAAGCTATATAGAAGCTCGATTTTTACGGCACTATGTTACAGATCTGTATTTGGTATACATTTTAAATTGATACCTTTGGCCGTTCCTATAAGAAAAGGGTCTTAACAGACAGACAGACCGACAATCAAGTGAGCCTTGCATAGGGCAAGGCGCGTTTTTTCCTGTTGAAGTACAGAACCCTAAAAATGAATGAAATTAAAATATACCAAGCCACGATAACTTCAATTCTATTAATTAAAATATACATTACTTGTTATTTATATTTTATTCCACAAAAGCTACAAAAATGTTCTTTAAATTCTAGATAATAGTTTAGCAACGTTGAGACCTACGCCGCGGGTCAGGTTCCTATATTTAGACGGATATTTTGCGCCTGCATCGATTCCTGAGAGGTGCTGTTTATTTTTAATGCATCTGGCAACTGGCATTGCAAGCCTTTGTTCTTTTCTGGACATGCGAGGCGAGGCGTACTTCCAGGAACAAATTATTCAAACGGGCCCATTCAAAGTAACAGCCTTAACGCTGCATTGACTTTTATTTAAATTTTTCAATTTTTGTCGATACTGCAAAATATCAAATCACGCATGGAATCTATAATTTAATATAACATGTATTATGTCAATAAAGATTTTTATCATTATGATGAAACTAATTTATTTATAGTCTCTTTAAAAAATATTTTTTTACTATAAAGAAATACTACATACAAAAACATGTTTAGTATAAAAAACATTATAGTTCAAAATATATACCGGGAAACCTCCGGCCGCGGAGCAAGGCCCAAGCGGTCGGGGGCTATTATTATTATTATATATTTATTTCACATTTGCGTTGACAACAGATTAAGTGTCTGCGGTTTTTTTTATTTCTAGGAAAAGGAATTATAAAAACTTTTGGTATAACATTTATTAGTAGAGAACTGTGCTCGTAAACGTTCTTGTTAAGATAAGATTATATATATAGAGAAGTTTATTTGCCAGAACATTGTAAATATAACAAGGTCTTAAACTAGAAAAAGTCCAATATGTTCTACCTTACAAAGGCATGCAAATTTTCACATGGGTAATATTATGATTAATTTTAAGATCATTTGGTAGATTATTGAATTTTTTTATTGACATGTAATAGGCCTGATTTTGTGTCATTTTTAGATTGTATTTTGGGTTGTAGAGTCTGTTGTTAGATCTATCCCTTAATTTTATTAGTAGAAGCTCTTTATTTTTCCTGAATAATTCTGGATGCTTGTAGTAAAGACTGTTCGATGTGGCAGTCTACACCAACCAACCAAGCTCGCAGTGCTGGTATTCCAATTTGAAGGGTATATGGATGGGTGCTGGTGAAATTACAGACAAATTTGTGGCGCTGTTCAATGCCCAAGAAGACGTGCCCTAAGAGGTATTGCAGTTGTTACCGTTTAATATCAGATGAGCCAACCATTTCTTTAACTTCCTCAAATTAAATTAACTGTTAATAAAACAAGGCGTAATCGAGTTACCTTGTAATAGTTACACTTTTTTTTTACCTCTGTTACTTGAGCCACTCTTGTAGATACCATTTATGCGAAATACATACCTGGCTTTGACCTATATTTTGTTGACATGATGAATAAATTTTGATTCAGCATATTCATTTTGCGAATACAGAACCATAATATTTCCTGATTATCTCTGGCCCAAATGCACAGACCATCATTCACCGGCATTTCAAAATTCGAACAATCGAATAGAATTGAGCAGATTCGAATCGAGAGTTCAATGCACTGACCGACAAAGTTTTGAATACGGATCCGTTAGATCCGTATTGTAGTGATGTACAGCGCGATACAATCGTATGATCGCCTGCCAAATCGGCGAGCCGCATCGATCAACTCGATTCGATACTCAGTTGTGAAATCAGAATATTGTAGGAAGTACCTATATATAGGTTGGTATTTTTAGCTGTGAATGAAAAGAAATTTAAAAAAAACTAGGTATGTAACGAACGCTGACTGTAGCGCTGAATGCCGTGATGCGTGTGATCTGGAATCTGTGTTGGAATAAAATTACAGAAATAAATTCATTGCAATATTTATATACTTAACAGGTTTTAGTTATGAGTAATAAAATTATCTATATTTTAACTTGTTTGATGTTTTAGTAATTCAGACATCCATTTCAACATTCTTCATTAAATGACGTCATGTGCATGTAAGAAGCTTTTGCGAAGCAAACTGAATTTTTCCATCAAATGGTCTCGTACCGACACAATCAATTTACCACCAACCAAAAACAACCAGTGACACGACGAACATCACTGTCATTATAAATAATGCTCAAAGTTAATAAAACAAAATTTCTCAACAAATTGCCTAAAAAAAAAATCTGAATAAAATATTAAGTGAGATGTCTCAATCCAACACAAGAAAGATTAAGAGATGGCAGATGTAGAAAAAAAACTTTAAAAATACGACTCATCGCATTCTATTTCTGTTCGTCCTTCACCATTGAACCCTAAAATACTCTACGGAACCACTTAGTGGATTGTTTCTATGTCGTCATATGAGACGAGTGACGTTATATAAACTGAGTAATTATCTATATTTGAAGTAAGTACATAAAGTACCTAAAAGCGGCGCGCCACGTTGGTACTTGCATCATTATCCAACAGTGGACGTCTAATGGCTGAAGATCCTCCTGCTTGCGTCGATATCCTCACTGCTGAGGGTCGTGACCTTATGTATGACCTTTGAATGCACGTTGTTCCTCCAACGGGATCTGTCTTCAGCGGAATGGATGGCATCACTCATCAGAGGAATCCAGTGCTGAGCGAACCTGATCGCTCCAACGCATAGGGCTCCATCCTCGCGACCTCTTTCCATCTTACCAGTGACCATCAGTTTTTCAAGGTTATTACCTCCTTTTCTGGCAATGTGACCGAAGAAGTCGAGAATTCTGCGAAGACATACGGTGGAAAGCCTGGTTTTAATGTTGAGCTCTTTTAGGATGTGCTGTCCATAGAATTCTGAGCATCTTCCGCCAGCACCACATTTCGAAGGCATCTAATGTGCATTCGATCAGCCTTCTTTAGCGTCCAAGTCTCCACCTCGTATTGAAAGATGGAGAATACTAAGATGGTCACTATAACTTGCGTTTTGTCCTGACTGATATTTTTAACCGACTTCACAAAAAGGAGGAGGTTCTCAATTCGGTTGCATTTTTTTTTATGTTTGTTACCTCATATCTCCGGCGTTTATGAACTGATTTGGAAAATTCTTTTTTTATTTGAATAGATATACTTCCAGATTGGTCCCATTTTTTTCAGAATCCAGTCCTGATGATGAAATCCATGAGGAATTGAGGGAACTCCTCAAATATTGTAGGCATACATATGGCGATTTTGATATTTTCAGCAACAAACCAAGCATTTGCATTCAAAAAGTATTATAATCCTATCACCACTATGGTTCTTTCATCATTTTTTTTTCATCCGAATATTTAGTCGAATACAGTGGCGGAAGTCGGTTTTTTAAATGAAAAGTTATCCTATCAAGACTTTACCCAGCTGAGACATGGCATTAATAGCTGATGTTAATGATGATGATCTGTAAATTAATAAACCCAGCATACGAGCGTTAGTTTGTCTACAAACCTGCGTTTTATAATTAGGTACAGTTTCCACGCAAAGTCACGGAAGCTATTTCAAAATAACTAAATATCCTGCTGTTAACTGTTTATTTTGGTTCTCTCGGAAATTATGACTTTATCTGCCGACCGTATTGCCTCGCATGTGCAATTACTTACGAGTGTTTAAACTAACCCGTAGACTACCAGTAAGAGGCAGTTTCTTGCGTGAGGAGATTTACTTGCGTACAGTCCCGGCTGTTGGTATGGCACATAACATGAATTCGGTTAAATTCAATTTTATATAGCGCCATTATTAGTGGTAATTCTGAAACCGCAAAAAAACCGCGATCCATTTGTTTATCGAATACTTTAAAATTTATAAAAATTAAATTGAATCAAAAATAAATTACCAACCAAGCGGGGTTCGAACCCGCGACCGTCTCCGTGATACGAAGACGCATTAATCGCTGCAATACTGGTAGAATTATAAAATCTTTGTATTCTCCATATAAGTGTGGGTTAACACTTTAAAAATCAATTACTATTGAAAGTTACTTGTTCAAGACGTGCCATAGCAACAGCCGCCACTGTTACACACATTTACTTGCGTAGAAAGAGTTACTCATGGTTAAACAGATCTGTGGCTAGACCGAAATTATGAGCATGCTAAATCGAAATGATAGCTTACAGAATAGCTGAGCTGTTTCATTTGACCAGCACTGTAAGTATACAAGTTATAATAAAGTTAATTTTTAGAAAAAAAAAAAACTATTGGCTACCTAACAATTAAACAAGGAACCTCTTACCCTAAGCACGATTACTTACTGACTTCGAGGTATAGTTAGAACCTTACATTATAAACTATCGTCTATTTTCCAAAATAGAGTTTGTCTAATCTAAAGCTTAGCACTTGTTACAAGCTAGACGTTCGAAAACGGTCCTTGGTATTTACATAAATAAATATAATATATTGGAATATGTTTTCACATAATTCTAGACTACAGTTTTAGAATAGACGCTCTAGTTAGACCGTGGATTTCTACTTGCTACGATCCTGGCCATTTGCAATTATTGTGTTAGGTGGTTTTGGGTTCATAGTTAGTCACCAAAAAAATACACCCAGAAAAATAGCATTAAGACTGCAACAAATGGCGGAAGATGCCAAGCATTTGCGCGATTCAAAACATGACTATATACCTAAGCTTTTAACATTATCCGTAGATCCACAGTTATTGCCGGCGATATGTTTAAATCTCCATAAACGAAACAAGCTTCCTGCCCGCATCAGGCATCGACATGAACATTTGAACAAAGAAATTTAGATTGCTGGTATACAGGTTGTTTCAAAACTGTGGGATCAAAATCGAATAAGGTATCTATTGCGGCTGATCTGAAATCGAATTGAAGTACATACATAGTTTCTCGACCAAATGACGTATAGGGATATACTCCTCCAAGATACAGGTACTCGCGTAGGTTAAAAACTTTCAGAAACCAACTGTTTTCCACGCAAGAAAATACGTGACGAGATATTTGTATTGCAAAATTTGTAAAGCATTGACTAAAACTAAACCTCGCTAAAATAACCGCGATATTTTTTACGCGAATACTGCAAATATCGATACCAGTAACTCAATCTAAAGTATTGATTGCATAGGTCTCAGTTTTCTGAATCAAACTTCATACTACTAACAGAAATTCAACTGAGTAACCCTTAAGTAACCAGACAAAGTACATAAGTTGTAAGTCCATAAAATGTTATTTCCGTCTGGCCAAATACACCATCCCAACATTTGTCCAAAACTCTATATCTACACTTTTGACTACCTAAAGCAACAAATAAAAGTAACCAAAGTTTTTAAGTTCTCTTTTCCTATGAATCAGCTTCTTGTTTTCAAGTCACCACACGGGCCCAGTAGTAAGAAAGATCATAGTCATAGATCATTAACTATCGCCAAACCGTGTTTTTTGCCCAGATTCTTAGTAGGTTGCGTTGGAACATGAGTAGTTTTAGTTCAATCAAATCAAATCAAAATAATTTTTATTCATTGAAATCACAAGGATCATTTTGAATCGTCTTATATAAACTTAAATTACTCCTGTTCCAACGCGACCAAGCCTAGAAGAATCAGGCAACAAACACGGCTTGGCTTACATAAATGGTCCGTCTTACCACTAGGTGAGAAGCGCTTGTGTGGTGCCTCGGAGCAAGAGTTGCTGATACATAGTAAATGACCAATACCCAGTAATTCGTAAATTTTTGATATCTTCTGGGATCAAACTGTACATATTAGTTTTAAAAATATACGTTGCTAATGGGCAGGTCATTGGAGCTTTGATCGAGTATTTTGCGCTCTTAACTCGTTTATTTGCGTTTGATGCATCAGTCGAGTTTGACTGGTAAAAGCCACCGTTTTGGAGTGCATTTCCATTGGCCTAATGGGCGTAGGTATTATTGGGGCTAAATTATAAATTTCAGTTTTAATGTCAGACTGGCCGCCCTTAATATCTGCCCGCCCAAGACTTAGGCCTAGTCAACCTCAAATCAAGTCCACCACTAAGTAAAACTAGAGCAGTATGGCACTGTTAAGTGAAAAAGCAAAGATTTTAAAATGCAATAGCAAAAAAAAGGAAAGTAGAATAAAAGTCTTGCAAAAATTATACCCAGGCACAGATCGATTGAATTTTCCAAACATTTTTACTGCTGTCACCTCTTTTTAACCGACTTTAAAAAAAGAGGAGATTCTCAATTCGACTGTATGTTTTTTTTAACTAATTAAATAACATAACACTCGACAGTCACATATATAGTCCAGGAGTGATTCTCGGAAAAATCACGTACGCTAGATGACGTCGAATCTCGATTGCTAACCATAATTTCGTATGAGCGTCATACTAGATGTGATGTCATCTTGTCGACGATATTCATTCGAGAATACGGGCCCTGATCTTGCAATAGGATTCTTGTGTAGTGGATATCAGAAACTACGAGTATAACGTACTACAACACCCAGACCCGGAACAAATATTTGCATATCATGCAATAATTTGTCCCGCAGCGGGAATCGATCCCGCACCTCTCGCATCTCAGCCAGCTACTTACCCGCCGCGTCACCGAGGTCGTCCAACCAATCGCCTGACCATAGAGCCCTTCAGTGGCTTATTTGCTTAGCTGCTAACGACATTTCTAAAATAAGCTAGCACTTTTATTTTTGTTAGAAAAATACATAAATATACACTCGCATCTCTTATTCTGTCATCGTCGCTGCACTATAAAGTTTTAACGAATACGAAATATAATTTTTAGGGTGCACCACATCCTAAAGAAACCCGGTCAGTGGGCCTCTAAAATTTAATTCCTTCCTTTTCACGAATAATTATGTTGATTATTTCATAACGCTGAAGAATAATAATCAGGTTTATTTTAAACAAAGATTTAAGGTACCCACGTACACCTCATCAAACGTTTTGGTTGAATTAAGCTTTAGTTTTTTCTAGTTCATTGTTTAAGAAATCAAGAACACTGCGTACATTGATAAGTTTGATCCGATTATATCAACAAAATTTTATGAATATCTGTCTTGTAACATTAACACACAACAGTCACATACATAGTCCTTGATCCTACACTAGGATTCTTTGGATCGTGGGTATCAGGAACTACGAGTACTGTGGTACCATAACAGACCTACAATCGAATCGGGAATCGAAGACACAATCTTTTGCTTTTCAGCTGGCTACTCACCCGCCGCGCCACGTATGTACGTTGCAGTTATTGTATGTATGAGAAACTAAGTTTTCGTTCCACGTGGCTCTGTTTCCTTTTAATTTAAAAACTACAAGTGCAATCTTCATAAAATATTGTAGATATAATCGTATAAAACTTATCAAGGTACGTAGTACTCTTGATTTTAAAGAAAATAGACCAGAAAAAATCGAGATAAAATTTAGAGAGAGTTGAAGAGTTATTCAGTTGGAAAGATCGACGAGGTGTACGTGGGAATCTTAAAGATATAGATAAGATGGCACATAACAGTCGAGAATGTTATACTTGCCAAATAGCAAAAAAAAATGTTGGATCGGTTTTGTTTGTAAGGCAAAAACTTCTGCCGACCAACAATCAGGATTACTTAGAACTATCTTGTTAGCAATACAAGTCGTGCCATGTCTTAAACTGAGTAAAGTCGCTAACTTACTTTCGGCATACTATGGGCACACTGCTTCACTGCTAAGGTATGGAGTTATATTTTGGGGCAACTCTACCAATAAAACAAAGATATTTAGGGCACAGAAGAGATGCATTAGATCAATGTTTGGTTTCCGGCAGACAGACACGTGTAAGGGTGTGTTCAGGCAATGGAGAATTCTCACTCTTACCTCATTGTACATTTTTGAAGTGGCAATTTTTGTACGGACGAACCTTCATCGGTTTGAGCAGTACCCAGACGGCAGCCGCCGGGAGGGCACTCTACATCATCATAAATGTAAAACAGCCTTATTAAGGCACAGTGTGTTCTGCATGGCGCCCATTATTTACAATAAGGTCCCTTTCTCAATACGCGCCGAAAATAGTTTTGATGCATTTAAAAATAAACTGAGGAAATTTTTAGAAAATAAGGTGTATTACTCCATTAATGAATTTTTAAATGACTTTGAATGTTAGGAAATATTTTATGTGCTATTTAATTGTTTACCTTCTTATATTATTTGACATTTAATGAAATTTATTATGAGCATTGTTTTATATTTTTTATTTTTTGACTTATGTAATTTTAGAATTTGATTTTAGCTGTTATTTTTGTTTAATTATATGAATGTTGGAGGCCTGGCATGGCAGACTAGAGATGCAAAATATGATTTTAACACCAATGTTATGTTACCACCTAGATCTACCAATAATAAATTCATTTATCATTTATCATTTATCATTATCATTTATCTTACAAATGTGAACCTTGTTGCAGTTTTTATTAGAAATTAAAAAAAATCAGATCTAACTATATAACATAAAAAAACAATTGTTTGGCCGAGGTGTACAAAGACTCATTATATCTCTCTACCTGTTATGTGCCAGACTAAACATTACTTGTAGAAAGTATAAAATTATGCACATCAAAAGAGTAACATAAAGTTTTTGTTTATTTAAATGTTATTGCAATATGTTAGCAGGTAAATATTTAAAATCCAGTAAAAAAAACATAGTCTTAAAAATATCTTACACTTTTTTTTATACCTGCCGTATCCATAGCCATAAAAATAATGACCCAAATGTTTTATACGGAAATAAACCTAACAAATTGCGGATCCGTCATAAAACCGTACGCCCGGTGCGTTATCATCGTATACTAATGGACACGCACTCATTCATCGCTTAATATGCATAGGATAGGTACCTAACCTAAATTTATAGCTTATCCATAGAACATTTAAGATTATCTTAAGTTGTCTATGGATTTAAAAAAAAATTGAATTTCTTTTGTTAGTTATAAAACTTCTTGTGAAAGAGTACGACCGGGGAAGAGTACCACCATACCTTTTTCTTGATGGGTACGGGTGCCGGTGAAATTACAGGCACTTTTCATCTTTATGTCTCAGGGTCGGCAGCGCGCGTGTGATGCCTCTGGTGTTGCAGGCGTCCATAGGCTACGGTAACTATTTTCCATCAGGTGGGCCGTTTGCTTGCTTGCATGCTAAAAGAATAAAAAAAAATTGTAGTCTGAAAACCTAAGATGATTCAAGAAAATCCTACGAAATTATTTCCAGGCCCTTAAAAAACTGTTCAAGAAATTTTTGATCTGATAGTGGAGACGGAAGTTGTATAAGGGAACTTCTCTTTGAATCAGCCAATTGTGTTGAAACTTTGCATACCTTTCAAGTTCCTAT
The DNA here is from genome assembly GCA_951392215.1 of Epirrita christyi. Taxonomy (NCBI): domain Eukaryota; kingdom Metazoa; phylum Arthropoda; class Insecta; order Lepidoptera; family Geometridae; genus Epirrita; species Epirrita christyi. The sequence continues at coordinate 1,296,258 of OX595837.1, forward strand.
GACAATATATTGTGATGGTGACAGCGAGCAGGATAGCAATGACATTCAACTCACAATATAATCTCATCTCAGTCGTCTTTCGATGAATCATCAACCTTTCTGTCGCTTAAGGGGCCGGCGGAGGCCGCACGCAAACTCAATTCGAGGCGAGTGCAAAAATTGGCTTGAATATCAGCCTTGTTTAGAACTGGGGCAACCCATGCGCGATGGGTGTACGAGCCGTTCAGAATTTGTAACAAATTAGTTTCCGTAATACCAAAAATGATGAATAAAAACTGTATTTTTTTTATCTTGTTATTCTGTAACTTGACAATATATTATGCTATGTTCCTGATCAAATAATACTAGAAAATAATTACTTATGTTGTTTGTAATATGAAACAAATAAGATAACAACATGTATAAGTCTTAAAAATATATAAAATGGAATTTGCTTACATTTAGTTTTAAGTAAGTATTTAAAAAAAATATCCAGGTTACCTATAGGTAAACACTAACCAAATCCGAATAATAGCATAATATGGTAAAAATATGTTTGAATTTCAAATGATTTTGGTATTGCATTTGGATGGGCAAAATATCCTCCGCTGGCCCCTTAAGAAAGCGTTCGTTAGAGCGAGAAAGATAAAGTACGCATGCGAAGATTATGTAATAGTTACTACGTACGCGGTGTCAGACGTGATAATGTTTTATGATAATGAGAATCGAGGCTCTGTGGTGCTATTTTTGAATGTCACTCAGTGACTAAATATCATCAAAAAGGCCGCAAATTATCGTTTTTCAGGAGATGTACAGGAGAACGCACTTGTATTGATATCATAGGTATAAAAATTTTAGTCTTCAATGAGTTTCAGTATATTGAAATTGGGAAATCGGGGATTAACGGCAATTTTACAGACGTTTAGTCACTCGATGATATAAAAAAATCGCACCCCTGATCTAATGATGGAGGTGGACAATGAAACTTCTCGATGAATTATGCACCATTGTTGAAACTTTGTATACCTGTCTATAGTTACGATGACAACATATTCATCATCATCATAGCATAACATTGTAGAACTCAACTGCTGGACATGGGCCACCCCCTCTAAAATGCCATGACTCCTAGCATAGCTCGCTCCATAGCCCGCTGCACGACTTTGAGATTGTCTATACGATCAATAATTAGCGACCACGTCTCAGTCTCTTCACTGGCAACACGCACAACACTACATTTGCTTTACAATAGAAGATAGATAGAAAAAACTTTATTGCACACCATATTAAAAATTAAAACAATTAATTGATTCAAGCGTGACTTTGCGGAAATCCATTCTACAATATAAAATAGACGAACAAATATATAGTAACAATTCCGCTCCTCTCCAACGAAAACTCTGAAAGAATTCGACACGTGTTTCGCCTCTCAACGAAGCATCCTCAGGAAACAGTAGGCTCACTGCGTGCTAGAACGAAAAAGACACACTACTGCAAAAACTCCGCAGCCATGTTGCCTCTTCGAACGCCGAACAGAAAGATAGAGAGTTTTCGTTGGAGAGGAGCGAAATTGTTACTATATATTTGTTCGTCTATTTTATATTGTAAAAATTCAAACATTAAAATAATCATATTATTATACGTATGGAAGTACAATAGGCGGTCTTATCGCTGAAAGCGATCTCTTCCAGACATATGGTATATGGGGGTTATGGGGGCAAAAAATAGATCTAGCTAGGTTTCATCTCTGGGAAAACGCATTTTTCCGAGTTTTCCGAGCAAAGATCAGTCACCTTACTACTTATAACTAACTACTTAGTTAACTAAGTACTAGTATTTTTTATACTTTTGGATAAAATGACTGAAACATTTCTTAAGTGTTCTATATAAATACATACAAGACTCATTCTGTAATTTTTCACACTGAAAGAAAAAATTAAGTCACGGACGATAGCTAGTCGTTCAATATATAAATATTTAGAATATTGCCAGCCGTGCCGTGCAAAACAGAACATATCAAGTTTTATCGTCGGTAATATTGCTGTAGACAGTGATTCGACTCGTTCAAAGGAAGCTGCACTTTCGGTAAATAGGCCATAGATTGCAGCTTTAATAAAACAGTCATAATATTTTATTTGTTGTCTGCTATACAGGACTTGTGGAACGCCCACGGTTTGCCTCATGTGAAGTATTTCAGCTAAGGTGTCATTTTGATATTAGTCCCATTTGCTACTAGGTCATGTTGCTAATAGGACATTATGCTAATATTATGCCCTTTTGGTTTTAGGACGTTCTGCTAATATGGCGTTCTGAGGGCAGTTTAGTCAAACGGCATTCGTTTCGAAGCCATTCCATTTCTACAGTCGTAATTCAATACAAAAGACCACGTGACATATCGATAGCTAACGTCAATCCCATACATTTTGGACTTTTCTACTGGCATCATCGCTATTAGAATGTTACTTTGTCTACGGCCTCTGGTTAAATGTCCTTTCGATACGAAAGGTTTTTTTCATATAACATAACATAACACCCAACCGTCACATACATAGTCCTGATCCCACACTAGGATTCCCGGTGTCGTGGGTATCAGGAACTACGAGTACCATAGTACCCGGAACAAATATTTGGAGATCATGCAAGCATTTCTACCGCAGCGGGAATTTAACCCTCAACCTCTTGCGTCTCAGCCAGCTACTCGTCCTTTGCACCACGAAGGTCTTTATCCCCTATAAACTTCATTACCTCATGTCTCCATCGAGGGGTCGATTTTTGGAAATTCCGTTAATAAAATTTATTGAAGGAATTTCCAAAAATCAACCTCTTCAGATCATAAACTAAAAGGGTATTTATGGAAATATTAAAGCACCCCACAAAATGAAGATAGTACCCTCAAAATTTCACTCCCTATTCCCTAACTGAAAGTCACTCGGTGACTAAAGTTTGACAAGTGTAACTTTTCATTAAAAAACCGACTTCCGCCATTTAATTCGGCTATCTGCATGTTTTTATTTGTTAAAGGCATACAAAACAATAACTTGTTGCTGAAAATATCAAAATTGCTATATATATGCCTACATTTGAGGAGTCCCCTCAATTCCTCATGGATACTATCATCAGAACTGAGTTTTGAAAAAAAATGGGTCCAATCTGGAAGTATCGGTCGAAATCGGTTTATAAACGAAGGAGATATGAGATAACAAACATTAAAAAAAAAATACAACCGAATTGAGAACCTCCTCCTTTTTGTGGTAAAAAATTACCATCAATTGCTCAAAATTATCTTTAGGAATTGACAATTGATGGTAATTTTACTTGTCCATCGTTAGTCATCTAGAGACTTTCAGTTAGGGAATAGGTGGGCAGTTCTTTAGGACTTACCTACGCTTAGATGTACCTACGTTGATTTTCAGTCGGTGTTAGTCTGTCTTTGTCGTAACAGTTGTAATATAGTTAACCGTTGAATTAATTTAAATAAAATTGTACATTAAGTTATTCTATAACTGCACAGTTATGAAATTGCTGAAATCCAAGAAGCGGAAAATATTTGTGTAGAGAAAATACGATAAAAATGTGTTGCTTAATTTTACCAAGGACTAATAAATTCAATTGGTCAAGTGGTTACTATGAAACCTAATGTATGGAACCTACCTCTATAATCACCACTCTCTAGCCTCAGAGGTTTGCTGGAAGAAAACTCTTTTTAGGTTTAAGCTCGCCTTTGCACATGTCCTTTAATTCTGCCTTGTGCTCATATTATGTAATTATGTGTGTACAATAAAGAATGAATGAATGAATGAACCCTCTCCTAGAGAGTCCGACTGGTACATGACCGGTTTTATTTGATTTGATTTTGACCGATATTACTACCATACCTGTATGTATGTATGTGCATCTATTGTTCCCTCCTAACTTCTCATTTCTATTCAAAGATTCGGGTGGATTACACCTACCTACTTGTAAATCTTTCTAATTTCTTATTCATCGAGTAATCGTCCCGAAATATTCTAAAATCAGTGTTTATTTACACCACGAAGTGTATAAATAAGATCATCGTCATCGCCCGAAGTGTTTCTGCGAACGTTGCTAATTTATATAATTCGACAGCTCCCGGTAAAGATTGAATCAACTGGATCATTTTAGAATTACCTTCACTCAGTGTTGCCAACATTGCTACTTTATTGCTATAAACTAGTAACATTTGATTTTTTATACTAATAAATGAGTTGTTAAAATATAAATGACTGAATGGCGTTGGACTGACCAGATCAAGTCTGCAGTGGGTGGTAACCTGCATGAATGCACGAGGATGCCCACCAATAGGGATAAATGGCGAGATATCGTGAGGCGAGCCACATCTGTCCCCAACAACAGTACTTCATGACGACCACGAGCACTCTGTCAAGAGTGTAACGACTGAGAAGAAAATATAAATATTAATTGTTACGATAAGATAACGAAAAAATACATCATAATATTGATGTATTTTCATCATAATCATCACCAGCCTTTAGACGTCCACTGCTGGTCGAGGCCTCCCCCATAAATAATAATCGGGAGTAATTGCGATAATCACCACACTTGGTGATCGCAGTATTCATGTTAAGTACTCAGATGGATGCTGCTGCCCATCACATCACCTGGTGTCATCCCTTAGTCGGCTTTTACGACATCCACGGGAGGAGATGGAGGGGTATATTCTTAGGCCGGACACACCACGGCACACCATATAATCATGTACTATATCATTTAAAAACCTATAGTAACTTTTTAGGGCGAATTAAAATGAGTCAGGGCCTAGTTGGCAGCGCTGTTAGATATTCAAGTTTCTACTAAATATCCAGAGTTTCAGCAATGACTAATGAGGAACCTGTCCGGTTCAGCATTATGCGCACTTTCAGGTTATTTAAAGAAAGGAAATGGCAGTTGAATCACTCAAGAGTCTTTGAGATGAGTGTATCCTGGATTAATCAATTAGTCAGCCGAGTTAGATAGCTAATGAATGAGAGTGAACGATTGTTTTTGAAATGGATTGCGAATTATTTTCTTTCAATTTGCGTACTAGTGGAAAGCCACAAACTAACCTATAAATTAGAAACAGTATGTACCTATTTATTTATATTATATAATACACTTTTGTGTATGTGGGTACGGGGGTGGTATGGGTGCCGGTGAAATTACAGGCACATGAGGCTTTTCATCTTTATGTCTCAGGGTCGGCAGCGCGCGTTTGATGACTCTGGTGTTGAAGGCGTCCATAGGCTACGGTATTACTACTTTCCATTAGGTGGGCCTTATGCTTGTTAGCTTGCCTAGAAGGTAGTAAAAAAAAATTGTGGCTTCATGAACCTGGTCGTTTCTACCGACACATTGTGCATTAAGGTTGCGGGATCAATTCCCGCTCTGGGACAAATGTACCATGGTACTTGTAGTTCCTGATACCCACGACACAGGGAATCCTAGAGTGGGATCAGGACTACGTGTGTGACTGTTGGGTGTTATGTTATTGTTCTCAACCAGTTTTCTGTGACTTCTACACATCTCATATCCCTAAGCGTGTTTGTTTCAAAACATATAAGGTGATTTGTATAATAATAATAATAGTTTCTAGATCAGACTACTTTGAGTCGTATTTTTTACTTTCATAATATACAAGAAATCATAAGCTTGATTAAAAAAGTCCTTGCAAATTATGTATATTACATTCCCTTGGTAGCGCCTCTTAATTAGTTTTAGCCTCGGTCCATTTTCTATAAGAAATTATTTTCAAATGAGTTTAGAGGTTTTTTTTTATTTCTCAAAATATACAATAACTCATTTACATGAGAACAATATTACAAGTACAAATTACAGTAGTTGTTCTATTAGGTAGCAATTTTTTAGGTACCCATCTAACACATCTACTTTTCTAAAAGTGTATGTCCTACATTTCCAGTGACAATTTCAATTTCAATTCAATTCAATTCAATTTCAATGTCAATTTTCAGTGTCGACCTCTGTAGCGCGGCGGGTGAAGGTTTGTCTGCGACGCAAGAGGTTGCGGGTTCGATTCCCACCTCGGAACAAATATTTGTACGATTTGCAGATGTTTGTTTAGGGTGTTCTGGGTATTTTTCTATGTATAATAAAATATATCTATCTATGTAATGCATTATATTAAGTATATCAGTTATACCCATAACCCATAACACAAGCTCTGCTTAGCTTGGGGCTAGATAATGTTGTGTGAAATGTCCAGCATTTATTATTATTATTATTTCAAACCTTAAATCAAACCCTTTCTCAAGTATCTAGTAGACTAAAAGCATTAGAGTAACTTTTATACGATTACAACGTGATAATCGATAGTCTTCCTGCACGAAGACGCATTGCTATGGGCTCTGGCGAGGAATTACACACGACAAGATGCTTAAGTATACCTATTACAATAATAACATGGTGTCGACACCATGTGGCTTATGGAATTATTTTAAGGTCACTGTCCTGAGAAGGAAGGCTACTTTTTGCTGTATTTTTACCCTATTTTGTACCCTGTTTCGGTTTTAAGGGTACGGGTGCCGGTGAAATTACAGGCACATATGAGACTTTTCATCTTTATGATGAATCATCGTGTGATGCCTCTGGTGTTGCACGCGTCCATAGGCTACGGTAACTAATTTTGCATCAGGTGGGCAGAATGCTTGTTTGCCTGCCTTAGTATAAAAAATAAAAAACCCTTTGGGGGATATCTCTAAGTCACAGATCTGCAAGGACATACAAGAAAGATTACTGTTGAGGACAAAAAAATGGACGATATTTCTGAAAAAATATTATTTTAAACTTTGCAGTCATAAAATTTTGGTTAAAACCAATATTGCATAGGCATTTTTCGGGTTCTCTTTTATTGGGCCTTTTCTTTTGCCTTCAATTAATTATAGCTTCCATACATAAAAAAAATTACCCGTCTACAAAACCGAATTTATAGACGTTTTTACCTCAAAAAGATTCTGCTCTACTCTACTCTATGTACGGTTGCATTCATAAAAGGAGTTTAAAAAAAACTATTGACACTTGGTCTTTTGATATGACCTTTGAAAATTAGACAATCGCATAACTCAACTACGCCGCACTGAGCTCATAATGCTAATTGTAATTGTTTGCAGTAGCTATCTGCTGCAGACAATTATGACCCGAGAGGTATGACTGCAATTATGAAGTAAATATTAGGTTATCTGGAAGAGATTGCATTTTAGTGATAACACCGCCTGTTGCACATTTAGTTTTATTTAATTGTAGTGTGTAATTCTGAATTAGTTCTTATAATAAAGATTTTCATTCATTCATTCGTTCATGTAATTGAACATGACAGTACTTTTTTCTTTTTTTTCGTTATTTATAGCTGCAGGTAACATCAGTATTCAAGTTTTTTTGTCGATAACAGAGGACAGAGGTGGGCACATTCATTATTTATAGCCAGTTATTTTTTTGTTAGAACATATAAAAACACAACGGAATAGTACATAATATCAGTAAACATAACTGGTCGGTAGGCAGAAAAGTTAAACGGTGAGTTTTTCGTTTTACAAATGTTAATTTTAATTAATGTATTCAAAACAAAACCGGCAAGTTTAAATTGTAATGGAGTTCCCAAAAAACTAATTGGTTGTTTGATTAATCTGTGGAATCAGCAAAGGCCAGAAGTAGGGTGGAATTATTATTTATACAATAAGACCTAATAAATAAATATATGAGAAAGTGACAGTTATAAAAAATTACAGAAAGGTTAAAAAAACCCGTGAAAGCTTTTGAGTTATACCGTGTAATTTTGGTGGCATTTTAACCCGTGTAGCTTATTTAAAGAGCACGTGGTTAAATTTCAATAAGAACATCTTTGTCTAAGGCCACTAGTGGTGTTCTGAAACGTGCCCGTTCCTGGAAACAGCAAGAGGGAGGCCATTTTGAAAATTTATTGCGATAGTTTTATTAACGTAGGTACCAGATTGCTTGTAAATTGTATGAGAAAACATTTTATAAAATTTTACTAATTTCTACTGCTCAGATTTTTTTCTTCCGATACAATGAAACAATCTATACATGCAACTGAGTCGATACGCATTAAAAAAAATTGACAGAGAACTCACGCATGACCAAAAAAATAACTATACCAAAATCGTTTTCATACAAAATGAGTTAATAGTTCCAAAGACAGTTTTCCCGTATCTCTTATGGATTCGGATATTCCCATACTGTCCCATTTCAAAAAAACACCCTGTATAACATATATAATACTCATGCGACTTTAAATACAAAAAAAAACTCTTGTTTTGTTGTATTTTCTCATGTGACAACCCAAGAGTGCATTTTTTATTTACGTTTCCGAAGAACGTACCACCCACTGCGTATTCCAATATCTTTGTGAATGAATATTTGGTTTAATTGTCCGCAGCTCGGTGCCAACTGTGTTCTGATGAGACAGCTATGAGAAGTGGCTGCAGTGCAGTTCAAATGTTTTGGTTTTTCTGAAGTTTATTGGTTTTATTGTTGTTACATAAGAAAACTAGAAGTAGTAGAACTTCTTGTGAAAGAGTTCGTCCGGGGAAGTACTACCACCGTATACTTATTTTTGCCACCAAGCAGTAGTGTTCGCATTGCTGTGTTTCGGTTTGAAGGGTACGGGTGCCGGTGAAATTACCAGGCACATGAGACTTTTCATCTTTATGTCTCAGGGTCGGCAGCGCGCGTGTGATGCCTTTGGTGTTGCAGGCGTCCTTGCTACGGTAACTGCTTTCCATCAGGTGGGCCGTATGCTTGTTTGGTAGCCAAGTAGTATAAAAAAAAAATTAAAAATAACTAATGTAAAAATACAAAAAACTATCCAATTACGTCTGTGTGTCCGTCGTATCAGTATCCAGTGAATATTTTCTCTTATAAAGGGGATTTTGACTCGGGTAACTACTTTCTATCAGGTGAGCCGTATGCTTGTTCGCTTGCCAAGTACCTAGTATAAAAAAAATAACGACCGTTGACCGTGGTATGTCTGGCCTAAGGATAGACCTCTCCGCCTCCTTCCGTGGATGGCATAAAAACCGGTTTTTGGGATTACACCAGGGGATGGATGGACAGCAACATCCGCCTGAGAACTCAACATGAATACTCCGATCACTGTGCCAAGCGCGGTAATTATGGCAATTGTATTTTATGGGAGTCCAGCAGACATTCGAAGGCTGTTGATGATTCAAATAATTAAAAAAAAATGTTCCAATGGTGGTGATACGATGAACAAAATATAATAGGTGGGTTGGGTTATAAAATAATCAAGCAAAGCCGTGGCAGAACTCGTTAAAACTTTTTTCTATTTAATTTCATAATTTTATATATATCTTGGAAATCAGTCAAAATAATCTAGAACCTTCTTGGGTAGCTCGATACAATTTCTACCTAATTTACGATCTTTCTAAAACTTAAAATACTTTTTACAGATATTTTTCAATTTGTGTCACCAATGTTGTGTAAATTATGTACTAAATGTTGTAAAGGAAGATGACGATCTAAATTCTGGCCTCATCCAATTACGTCATTATACTGAAGTGGTCATTCAACCGGTCAAGAGCGAGTTGGGTCGGCAACGTGGACTGAAAAATATTATACCTACGTTAAAAATATAAAGCCATCTCTTCCTAAAATGTTATGTACATTATTTTAGAAACTTGAGTAATATCAATATTTGACTCTCAATTATTATTAAGCTGATCAAAGCGATCTCTTATTTTTTTTAAATCATAATTCATTTATTCCAGCTTAAATAAATAAATAATACTGGACACTTCACACAACATTATCTAGCCCCAAGCTAGACAGAGCTTGTGTTATGGGTACTAGATAACTGATATACTTAATACACTACATTATATAAACAGATATTTTTTATTAAACATAGAAAAATACCCAGAACACCCTAAACAAATATCTGCAGATCGTACAAATATTTGTTCCGAGGCGATTTGTTTTGTGGAGGAAATATAAGTACTTACAAAAAGCTAAGGTCTAGTAAGTAGGTTAGTAGGTAGGTACGTATATTACTCCTGTCAGGGCGCTGCAATGCAATATAGGATAATTTCATCGTTACACAAACATTTCATTTGAATATCCAAGAAATGGCAAACCAATGAAATAATTAATTACAATAATAATTATAGTTAGTCCCTTAGTCGCCTTTAACGACATCCACAAGAGAAGTTGGAGGAGTCCTATTCTCAGGCCGAGACTACACGGCTCAAATTAATATTTAGTACCTACTAGTTGCCCGCGCGCGACTTTGTTCGCGTGGTCCCGGTACATTAATAATAATAATAATAAAATGCTGGACATTTTCACACAACATTATCTAGCCCCAAGCTAAGCAGAGCTTGTGTTATGGGTACTAGAAACTGATATACTTAATACAATAACATTACATAGATAGATATTTTTTATTATACATAGAAAATACCCAGAACACCCTGAACAAATATCTGCAGATCGTACAAATATTTGTTCCGAGGCGGGAATCGAACCCGCAACCTCCTGCGTAGCAGGCGAACCTTCGTCCGCCGCGCCACAGAGGTCGTCCTCATTCAAACCTTTCCGTGACAATTATGAACACAACAAAACCAAAATCAAATAAATCCGCCCAGCCGTTCTAGAGTTTTAGCGAGACAAACGAACAGCAATTGATTTTTATATATATATATATAAATATGTATATATAAGGATAGAGGATAAAAAATATCCCTTATGATCGAATTACCTTAAACGCGAGATGCCAATGAAGGCATTAAACCTTAACATGAGATTTGCCTAAAAAGCTGTTTACCCTAAACGTAAGATGCCAAATGAAGCAGTATGCCTAAAATGTGAAATTGTCAAAGAAGCAGTTTGTCTAAATTTAAATTACCTGTGAATCAGTTTGCCTGAAATGCAAGATGACCAAGAAGCGGTAAGTCAAATACGTAAGTTGACTGTTAGCAAAGCCTTAAATATCTAGAGAATTGGCATTCGTAAGGTCGATTTCATAGTAAAATATTGTCTCATAATATTTGATAATCTCTATCGAAATTTTTTGTTATTGTGGTTATTTTTTTTTATAAAGTAGGTCTCTAAATGATATTATACGAATTATACTGAAATGGAGACGGTCATCAGTTAAATAAGCCAGAATAGAAGGTGACCTGCATAAGTTAATAAAATAAAAAACATATTTTTAATTATTTTATATAAAACAAGTTACATCCAGGTACGAACTTAAAACGAACACGATCCTATCTTTCCTTCTTAACAAAAAATAAATGTAATATTTTTTTTAATACATTTTTAATTATATTATATATAGAGAAGAGAACCACTATGTAAATAGACATTTACCTGAATAGGCTTTTAACCACTTAGACATTCACCTTTGTAGGCATTTAACCACTTAGGCATTTTGTTTTGTAGGCATCCACTTTGGACAAACTGCTTCCTTGTCAATTTCACATTTTAGGCATACTGCTTCATTTGGCATCTTACGTTTAGGGTAAACAGCTTTTTAGGCAAATCTCATGTTTAGGTATAATGCCCTCATTGGCATCTCGCGTTTAAGGTAATTCGATCATAAGGGAAAAATATCAGCACATATGACACTATCTTGTTGAGTGACTCAAGAAAAAAATCTATGCTACATCATTTGCCATTGACATTCATAAGACGTATTCTCAATGCACAAGGGGTCGATGGGCTGATGAGCGCAGCTAGGTCCTCAAAGATCTATAGCTGGGCCAGGATAGAGCTAAAGGGAGTAAACTAAAGGGCCTAGCGTAGCGTGTAACCTCCATGTATCAATTCATTCACTCACGATATGAGAAAAGCAGATGGTTGAGTCATTAGCCTAGATTATAATTTAGATTTATTGTTATCACTTCGTTGTCATTTGGAAACTGACGTCATAATCAGGTGTTGGGTTGGCCATGAGACATCTTTACTTGTAACCTTTATTACTTATAGTTTTTACGATAGTTTTTATTATAAAAGCTTTGTGTCAGTCATAATTGGAAAATAGAACTCGGTGATATATAATTTTTCTTATTTTTCCTAGTGATTCATAGTGAAATTTTAACCTGACTTCGGTTCAATGCAACGCAATGTCAGAATGATACCTTTCCGTATATATAAAAGTACTCTGTGATGATACCACACTGTAGCTTCGGCGTCGTTGTGATCAGTGTTTTTTTTTAACGGCATTTGAGGATATTCTCAATATTGCCAATGTCAAGTAGCATAGATAATTATCAAACAATGTCCCCAGTCGTCAAGTACTCTGTCAAGTCATGTTCTAGTAAATCGATGGCAGTTTACTAGAATGCTCCTAGACAATTTCAACCCTTTCGAAAAGACACGCAATACACTTATTTTATTTAAATTCACTACCATATACTCTTTATAAGCTACACCGGTTAGAATGCCACCAAAATTACACGATATAACTCAAAAACGTGCTCAAAAAAACACTAGAAATTGAAATAAAATAAAAAAGGACGACGTCCCCTTCGAAAGAGCAGAAAAAGTCCGTGATCAGTGTTTCAGACTACTTTTAGGTATTTTTGATAACTGTCATGTCAACCAGCCCCCTTATTCTCTATGACCAAACGTAACATAACGCGGGCTCGTTACGATATCTGCGGGGAATCATCGCTGAATCGTATCGGTGACGTCACACGTTATTAACAAGGAATCTCTTAGATCATAGCGAATAACCACCCTGGAGACAATCAGAGACGTAACCATGAGAAATAGAAATTCGAGAAAGTTCCACGAATTAATTTGTCTCACTCAGCTCTAAAATATCTCCGTTTAAGTTTAGCTAGACCCTCGAAAACATACAAATCCCAAAAACATTAAATTCTAAAAGCAACCACGACGATTTTCACAAGCGCCCTTGACCCAATAGCCGATTAGCCAAAATTAACGGTGCACTATAAAAAATGACAGCGAGGAAATTAAAAAATATAAATTTTCTCGAGAGGGCTTCTTTGAAGAGCCGCTCGTAAATTATTCGCATCGTTACAGTGGAACGCATGATTTCCTTGCCTTTGACCACTTAATTTTGACAAATGACGTTGCCCGCCATAAATTTATGACAGCTAAGCTAATATCGTTTTATTAGTAATCGATAAACAGATTGATCTTTTCGGTAGTAAAATATATTTTATTGGACGTAATTTAATATTAAAAAGATTTTATGGGTTTCTTGAGAACGCCCTGCCAATTTATAACAGGCAACAGATTTTCAGCAGATGAAGTATCTGTCTATGCGTAATAAAGTACCTATGTTACATTATTATGTAATTATTAAAGTTAATAGGTATGTAATATTATTCTCTTCGTTAACAATACTTACTTATTGTTTGAGCTCTATATTTTTTTATTAATAGCTTATAAAACAATGGCTGCTTTAATTATTATATTTTTTTCAAAAATAATTTGAATTTTGTACCTAGCTGTAGGTGCTACCTGCCTGAAAGGAGGAATATTTAGGTCAACAAGTTTCATAATATTTAGATAGCGCTAAGGTTGCCAAAATGATCCCAATTGTTGCGTTCCCCATTGCCATTTGCTACTGTAATTGGAAGGCTGTAGTCATTATATCCGAGTAACAATTCTGAACAAGGTTTTCCTCCATTTGTTCAGGGAAATTTTGTTTACTGTTTGAAATGCATCTTATAATATCAAACGTCTACCTACCATAGACGTTTTACTTCAAATCGACAGATTATGCCTAATGTTTCGCAAGACTTTGATGTTACTAGAAGCTTTTAAGTGTTTGTCTGTCCATCTTTGTTCTTTAGTCGGAATCCATTCCGTGTGTTTGCGTATCATTCAATACTAAACTGTCAATCACTGTCAATAGAATACGTCATAGGATACTTATATTCGTCATAGCATTCTGAAACTTAACTTAAATAATACTAGGTATTCATTTTTTTTGTCAAATATCCCATTGTCATATTGTGTTTTTGTATTGTCTTCAAATCAATAGCTAATTGGGTTTTTTTTCTCTAAAATGTAACGTTATGAAATTGATTTTAAGTCTTAAAAAGAATAAGTATTTGAATTGAGTGCTATTAGTCTCAATATACATAGGTATGCCAGCATGTTGAAAAATATTTATGACAAAACATAATTACCTCCTTCTAGTTTAAACTTTACTCACCAGATTACGTAGGTTTTTAAATGGCTCATATATTCCTGTCGCGGACATTATTATTGTTTTGAAAATGAACAAAATTAAAAATAATGATGTGATGATCACTAAAATATTATTCTTGACAACGATTTCTGAGAGGCAAGGCCATGTTTAATTTATTCTCAACTATCATTTATTTTTAAAACAATACACTCTCGTTTAAAAACGCGTTTCTTCACATCACAAGAAGGCCAGGTTTTGTATTTCTTATGACAGAGGAATAAGACTGAAAATTGCTTACAAAACCAGGTGAATTTCCATGAGCGGCAATCATATTGATTAGTTATTGTGACAGAGTCCGATGTTAAAGAAAATATTTACAAGTTGAAAGAGCTTCTTCGAAAATTATATCTGGCTTTGTTCTTTATTAATGAATCATCGTACAAGGCCTTGTTCTGTAATTTACTAGAAGAGTGGTGACTGAGTGACCTTGGATGTTGGAGAGCTTTGTAAAACTGAATATATAATTACTTTTACACTCAGGTTTTGGTAGGTATGTCGACGAGAGTGTGGAGGAAAGACGTCTGAATCGGGTTTTTTTTAATATTTTGTAGGTTTTATTTTATACGACCTGTTTTTAGTTTTGTTTGATAAGTTGATGTGTTCCTGTCTCAATTTTTTTTACATACGGAGATAAATTAAAGACAGTTTTAATATTCGAATTATTTTTACAATATTTCAGCTATTGTAAACGTTATCAAATTTCCACTGCTAATACTTCGAGTCCTTTCATGAATCAAATGTATTCTAATCAGTTTTTTGGCAATTGCTTCAGTAACTAGCGAGGTGCTCCGGTATCCAAGATCGTGTGAACTCATAAATCGCGCAACACTGACCTGCTAATCTAGTTTACACAATTTCTCAGAAGATTAATTCTAAATAGTTTACGTTACGTCTTTAAAATTTACTAGACACGACGACTACACGCCACAACATGGACGCTGGCCGATGAACGCACCACAATGAAACGAAGAAAACATGACACAAGCCCTCTCTCTGTTAAAATTTATAAAAATACCAAAAAAATTACACCAACTTGAGATTGAGATGTGAACGAGCGACCACTGCCAAACGAGTGCCTTACGAACCTAGTGAAGCTAAAAATTGGTGCTTAGAAAACAATAAGATAAATAATGTTAGTGAGAACGAACTCGAGAGACAATAAGGTAAAGCGTTTAAGATGTTAGACGTTTTCCGCGGGTTAAAGAATCTTATCAAGGTAAACTATGTTCACATTGACTCACCGGTATTTAGACTGCACTACTCAATAACAGTGATCCTACTGATATCGTTCAGTTTAATTGTAACTACCCGGCAGTACGTCGGGAACCCTATCGATTGCATCCACACCAAGGACATTCCTGAAGACGTGTTGAACACGTACTGCTGGATCCATTCCACGTACACTCTGAAGAGTTTCTTCAACAAGAAGGTTGGAGTGGAAGTGCCGTACCCTGGGATAGGGAACAGTCGAGAAAAAGGGGGAAAGGAAGATATGAGCGATCGGAAAATCTACAAGTACTACCAATGGGTGTGCTTCTGCCTTTTTTTTCAGGTGAGTTGTAGCTTTAATTGTCTTTATTTTAGGTTTTATTTCAGCTGTTACACCAATAGGTACTGCGATCATCAAACGATCTGCCATGCGTGTTGATTATGGTAAATCCCCCTTGCATTCGATGGCGAGATCTCATCCAGCAGCGGGAATAAAGGCTGCAACAGCAGCTGTTAATGATGATGTAGAGTCAGTTCAACAAGAGAGCCGTCGTGCCCAAATTTTGAATTAAAGTTTTGAACTATATGTTAAAACCATAATTAGGAGCTCGTTACTTTCTGTCGACATTTTGAATCGTAACTAAAGAAATAGTTACAGTTGTAAAGACCACAGCACACCGGCTGCGTACGCGTAGGCGTACGTCGATGTACCATGACGTTGTGATGTATGGAACTGTATGAGACATGGCAAACCGCTTGCGTGACGGACATACGAAGAGACGCGCGTGTCTACGTTACGTGCTGCATACGCATCCGGTGTGATTTGGCCTTAATAGTATCAAAACGGAACAGACGCGCTACAGTATTGCCCGCTAAACAAAAAAGGTAATTAGGCACAGCAGCGCCCTCAAACCCCACCGCGACGACGGGTCTCTTCCTGAAAAGACTAACTGTTATTCATCCAAACGTCCAAAGTTTAATTTATGATACTTAAATGTTTTTCTGATCTACCTTATTTTGGTGTCAACGGTGGCAGGATTTAAATGAGCTAAGAGCAAATAAATATTGAACGTTCTAATAATCAATTTTTTAAAAATAAGTTTTAGCTTTTCAGAAGTTTTAAGCAAGTTTAATTTAATCACGAAAAATTGTTTCACATTTATTGTTTTTATACAAAGTCAAAGTCAAAGTCAAAAAGAACTTTATTCATTGAAATCACAAGGATCATTTTGAATCGTCTTATATAAAATTAAATTACTCCTGTTCCAACGCGACCAAGCCTAGAAGAATCAGGCAACAAACTCGGCTTGGCTTACATAAATGGTCCGTCTTACCACTAGGTGAGAAGCGCCTGTGTGGTGCCTCGGAGCAAGGAGTTGCTGATACATAGTAAATGAGAACTTAAAAACCTTAGGAAGGTAGTCAAAAGTAAATAAACATCAGCAAAAATATGCAAGACAGCACACGCTACGCTTGTTATACTTATAAATAATAATCTAATACAAACATGTAAATAGGTAAGTACAGATATTGCAAATTTCCATTTTAGCAGTCGAGGGGCAGAGCGACATCAGGCCACGCGGCTTTATCATTAATATAGTCATCAAGAGTGTAATACGCTTTTTTAATTAGATTCATCTTTATGTAGGATTTAAATCTTCGAATAGGAAGTTTAAATGCACCTTCTGGAAGTTTATTATAGAACCGTACAGAATTCCCCATAAAAGACCCACTTACTTTCTTTAATCGAAATTTTGGTATATTTAGTTTGTGTTTATTTCTCGTGTTAATACCATGCACGTCACTTTTTATCATAAAACTATCCAAGTGTTTATGTGTATGTAATAATATTTCATAGATATATTGCGATATTACTGTAAGAATATTAATTTCTTTGAAACGCTCTCTCAAGGAGTCACGCGACTTCATTTTATAAATGGCACGTATTGCCCGTTTTTGCAAGACAAAAATAGCTTGGATATCTGCTGCTTTACCCCACAGTATGATACCATATGACATAACACTATGGAAGTAGCTAAAATAAACAAGCCTAGCTGTAGCTTCATCAGTAAGCTGCCTTATTATACGAACTGCATATGCAGCGGAACTAAGTCTACCAGCAAGAGCCACAATTTGTGGTGCCCACTGCAAGCCCGCATCAATATTAAGCCCTAAGAAAATGGTAGACTTGACAAGATCAAGTGTCTCCCCATTTATTTTAATATTAGTTGGATAATGTTTTACATTTGGCAATGTGAATTTGATGCATTTAGTTTTTTTAGCATTAAGCAAAAGATTATTAACTGTGAACCACTCAAGAACACGCGATAGTGAATCATTTACATCATCGTAATTAGATTTAGATCTATCAACTTTGAAAATCAAAGAAGTATCGTCAGCAAACAGAACTATGTCACATATGTCTTTCACAAAAAACGGGAGATCGTTAATGTAAACTAGGAATAAAAATGGGCCTAGTATTGAACCCTGTGGCACCCCCATGACAATAGTCGATCCTGAAGACCTTTCACCACCAACATCAACTTTTTGGACTCTATTGGATAAGTAAGAATTTACAAGATTAATTGCCTGATTTTGTATGCCATAATGTTTTAACTTGGAAATTAAAGTATCATGCCTCACGCAGTCAAAAGCTTTGGACAGGTCGCAGAAAACTCCGATCGCGTCCTGCGAGTTCTCCCATGCTTCAAATATGTGTTCTAAGAGCATGGTACCAGCATCGGCTGTCGAACGACCCTTAGTAAATCCAAATTGATGACTATGAAGAAGTCCGTGGAGGTTGAAGTGTGACAATAACTGAGTAAGAATAAGTTTCTCAAAGATTTTACTTAACGCAGGCAATATAGAAATTGGCCTATAATTACCTGGATCTTTTTCATTACCAGACTTGAACAAAGGAATTAATTTACTATGTTTCATAAGATCAGGAAAGACTCCCTCGTCAACACATCCATTGAAAATATAGGCCATACACGGCGCAATATCAATAATTATAACACCTAACACCTTTGTAGATATTCCCCAAAGGTCTTCAGTATTTTTAATATTAAGTGACTTAAATGTCTTAACAATATCAATGGCATTAACGTATCTGAAACTAAACGCGACCTCACACTTATCAACACTTAACTTATACTGCCCAGAAAGCTAATTAATCAAACTGCTAGAAACAACATCAAAATCGATGTAGCTCCAATAAAAACATGTAAAATCCGTGTTGCAACATCAAGGTGCGCGCGCGCAAACATTTCAAGTAAAACATAGATACTGTTTGTTTGTTAAACATCTAGTAATAGTGCAGGTAGTTGTGACCCGTTTAACTTTATTATTTTTGCCGTTTTAATGATCAGTTAAACTTTTTAAACGTTTTTATACGTGTTTTTAGGCTAATCTAAATATTATGGATAACGTAACACGTATAATGCTAGCACTTTGGTCACATATAGGTCATATACTATAGACTCCACATCTTTAGATAAAGAGGATCACTGTTCATCTACTTCAGTCTTATTACAAGACGCGGCTTAAAGTTAAACTGGTTTAAAATTAGTACCGTCTATAATCACCGCCATTTCATGGTAAGACATGGGAGGGTTTTAAATCTTTGTTTTCATTATACTTGGTATAACTATCCTACATAAGACATTAATATAAATAAATAAATGCTGGACATTTCACACAACAGTATCTAGCCCCAAGCTAAGCAGAGCTTGTATTATGGGTACCAGAAAACTGATATATACTTAATACAATACATTACATAGATAGATATTTTTTATTATACATAGAAAAATACCCAGAACACCCTGAACAAATATCGGCAGATATTTACAATAATACAAATATTGGTTCCGAGGCGGGAATCGAACCCGTAACCTCCTGCGTCGCAGGCAAACCTGCGCCCGCCGCACCACAGAGGTCGTCTAAGGCGGTAGAGGAAGGCCCTCTACTCGATGGACTAAAGACATTATTAAAGTCGCAGGAAGTCGGTGGATGGAGGTGGCTAAAGACCGTTCGACGTGGCATTTTAGGGGGGAGGCCTTTGCCCAGCAGTGGACTTCTACAGGCTGATGATGATGATGACATACTGAGAATGAAAAAGTTAATTGTATAATTCAAACTTACATATTATAATCGATCCTAATAGCCCAAGTTCACGAATATAAATACGTTCTGAAAAAGGTTATAGAATGATAATATTATATATAATAGTTTCCCGCTAGGCGTACTTCATACAATAGAATTAAAATTATCGTGGCTTAGTATCATTTTAGAAAAAACCAGCCAAGTGCGAGTTGGGCTCGCGCACGAAGGGTTCCGTACCATTATCTATAAAAACGTCAAAAAACACGTTTGTTGTATCGGAGCCCCCTTAACTATTTAATTTATTCTGTGTTTTAGTATTTGTTGTTATAGCAGCAACAGAAATACATCATCTGTGAAAATTTCAACAGTCTAACTATCACGGTTCATGAGATACAGCCGGTGACAGATGGACGGACGGACGGACAGCGGTCTTAGTAATAGGGTCCGTTTTACCCTTTGGGTACGGAACCCTAAAACATACAACTAATACACCACGTACTTTACTATTCTCCTGCTGACGTTTCGTTGACCATTTAGATGTCCTTCTTCATAAACACCGACCGCATACATTTTTGTTTTGTTCCATTAAATGCCTATGTACTGTCTACTTGCAAGGTACTAGTCTACATTATTCTGTGAAACGACATAAGACTGCAAGTCGCCATGTCTTGTATACGACAGAAATAGCCCATACCACCCACTGTATTGGAAGTAATGCAACACGCAGCCATAAAGCACTTAAATCTATCAAGACCCACCTCCGAATGTTTACCGATTAGAATGATCTATGGTAGATTTATGCAAACATGAAGATTGAGCTTCAATGTTCATTTTCATTCAGTTATTCTCCTTCAATGAATCCTTAGTAGTAGAGAATTCAAAGGTATATATTCGAATTTGTGCTAAATTTTGTAGGATTCGAAGTTTACCATCTATCCCATTCCATAGGGATCATTCTAAGTTTAATGAGTGAGTGTGAGAATAGCGCAATAAATATTGTGGACCTCATACTTGTAAGTTATGACAGGTTCTATAAAAGGTACGTAAAAGGCTTTACATTACCAAAGGTGCTCAAAGTCACACTACATTAGAAGCCGTTAAGGGTTTACACCAGGAGATGGGCAGCAGCAGCCACCTGAGTACTCAAAACCAATAATGCGATCACCAATCCGCCTGCCAAGCCTGGTGATTACAGCAAATCCACCCATCGCGTTCTATGGGGGAGGCCTCGTTCATCAGTGGATGTTGACCAAATAGTTGGCTTGTCATCTTAATACAGCTGGACTTGCCGCATAAAATGCAATGGGAGGTAGTCCATTTTCACCACGCTTTTGCTGGCGGATTGGTGATCGCAATATTGGTGTTAGAGTACTTAGGTGGATGCTGCAGCCCATTTCCTTAGTCAAGAGATGAACAGAAAATGGGCTGCATCGTCCTGGTGTCGTTGCTGACTAGTTACGACATCCACGGGAGGAGACTGAAAGGTTTATTCTCAGGTAGGACACGTCACAGCTAATGTAGATGTAGTTTGAAAATATATTCCCATCACCTCGCATTTAACATCGTTAAAATTCATCTCATTATCACCTAGAAACTTGTGAATGCCACGTAAAGAGGTTAGTTTGCCAAAAACTTTCGTAATCCCGTTTTAAACCTTATCGTTGGAAAATGGAGAGTTGAAAGTTGGTTACAATTTTTAGTTTATTCAATGAGTCAGTGAGATTATGTAGGATCAACTACTCTGGAGAAATTATAAGCGGAATTTAGTTGATGGTGTTTGTTTTGATGATAATATCGTAAAAATATGATACTCTTGTAATAAGCTGTAAAACTATGTTAATACCCGTTTGTGAGTCAATCTTTTGTGCGTCAGTTGGTTCCTTTCTTGATTCTCTGGTTTCCTTAGGAGCCAAGGAAAAGTGTTGTAATCTTCAAAGGTAATAGATAATGTTTACAATTTATTTTGTATATATCTTTTGTGCGTCAGTTGGTTCCTTTCTTGATTCTCTGGTTTCCTTAGGAGCCAAGGAAAAGTGTTGTAATCTTCAAAGGTAATAGATAATGTTTACAATTTATTTTGTTTGGGTGTCAAAAGTCTAGTAGTAGAAAAGCTACTTCTAATATAACAACACCTAACAGTCACATACATAGTCCAGCCCCTGTATTCTCTAGCTGAAAGTCACTCGGTGACTAACGTTTTGACAATTCTTAATGATAATTTTGCGCAAGTTTTACCAAGTGACTTTCACATAGGGAATAGAGGGGCTGATCCCACACTATTGTTTCCTGTGTCTTGTGTATCAAGAACTACCACCATAACACCATAGCCACACCAGGCATAGCTCGTCCGGGGAAGTACTACCACCTATTTGTAAGCAGTAATATGAGCATTACTGGTGTTCCTGTTTGAAGGGTATAGGTGCCGGTGAAATTACACGCACATGAGACTTTTCAGCTTTGTGTCTCAGGATGACGGGTGCAATCCAATGCTTAAAAGGACACAGTCTAGGTAGACGTGACCTAAGTGGTATTGCATTAGTAATGGACTGGGGTTACCGCTTAACATCAGGGCCACAAATTCCTTGCCTTTTACTTGCATCTACTCTTTCTTTGATTTTTCCAAATTCTGCTCAATTCTATCGATTTCTATCGATTCACGTCAAAATCTCAGTACTTCTAACATTATAACCGAGAACAATTCCTCAAAGATACGTAAAGTTTTACCGGAAGTACGTAGTACGTAACTAGTACATCTTCTGTGCCAAAAGTGTGCTTTACGATTCCGTGTCTGCTTTAGACATTAACTTTTGTCGTTTATCTCAGATAAAAATTGTCCCTCAAATGCAGAGATATTACCCATATTCATAAAGTTAGGACTACTTGTTGGAATGTAGGATATTGTTACTGTTAACTTTAATGCTCTCTTTGTAGAGCTTACTAATTAGTACTGATAGACAGTATACTGTATAAAACAAAACGATATAAAATCAATTTTACAAACAAAAAAATCATATACAGTGATTTACTTTGATTCTTATGACGACCTCTGTGGTGAGGCGGGCCAGCAACAATGCGACAGGTTTTTGGTTCGATTCCCGCTGCGGGACATATGTTTGTATGATCAACAAATATTTGTTCCGGGTCTGGGTGTTATGGTACCATGGTACTTGTAGTTCCTGATACCCACGACACAGGGAATCTTTGTGTGGGATCATGACTACGTTTGTGACTGTTGGGTGATATGTCATGTTATGTTATACCATACCTGCTAATTATTTAGTATTTTTGTTAATGCTGTGTAGAAACAAATGGATTTAGTTATGTCCAACTGTCCAACAGTAGACTTCTACAGGCTGATGATGATGATTAATCAATTTGTCCCTAAAAAACGACGACCGATGTGGCGCGGTGGGTGAAGGTTCGCCTGCCTGCGACGCAGGAGGTTGCGGGTTCGATTCCCGCCTCGGAACAAATATTTGTACGATCTGCAGATATTTGTTAAGGGTGTTCTGGGTATTTTTCTATGTATAATAAAAAATATCTATCTATGTAATTTATTGTATTATAAGTATATCAGTATCTAGTTCCCATAACACAAGCTCTGCTTGGCTTAGGGCTAGATAATGTTGAGTTTATGTTATTTATTTATTTATAAAAAGATCATTCTATAAACAAGAAAAGTTAGCTTTCTTTTGTCAAAGACAACTTACTAATCTTTTGATGAGATTTTCTACCATCTTGCAATTTTGAAAACATTCTTAGCATCTTATCGGCCGGTCCGGCACCTCCCGAAAACGATTGAATATAAATTGAAATTTACAGCCAAGACCGCCTTATATAACATCTAAAATTCTTCTTTTCCTTTTTAGTTCGTGCATGCCAGTGTACAATCTTATAATTTTACATTTACTCAAGTAAATAAACTAATGGCTAATAGCTCTTAGAAGTAGGCAGAAACTTAGACTTTTCAATAGTCACGTCACAATTTTCTCGTTTCATACTCCTTCGTCAAGTTCAAGTTTCGACAAATAATAATAATATATCTCCTTTTATTCAAATTAACTTACAAATCTATTGCCTACGTATAAAAGATTAAAACTTAGTTTAAGTAGTCTTGTATTTGATTCTTGCTTGTTTTCTGTAGATCTGTATGCCAGTCAATAAAGGCCTCCTCCACCTTTTCCATTCATTTCTTTCTTGAGCTACTCTGTTCCACGTCACTCCTGCTACTTGTCTAACGTCGTCATCTCACCTTTTCAGTGGTGGAACTCTTTTTTTTCCCTTCTCTAGCTAACCATCGTGTCACAACTTTACTCCACTTGTCTTGTCCTCTTATCATGTGTCCCTTAGAATAAGGACTGATGTGTCCTGCCCATCGCCATTTGAGCCTTCTGATTTTGTATGTTATATCTTGTCCTTTGTCTTGTTTCTAATGCTCAATCTGTCTGAAATGATAGGGTTTATTTGCTAAAAGTAACATAGCAAATAAACCATATTAAATATCATTTAATTTCAAAATAGATGGCAGACATTTGTCATTGTTACTTTGCGCCAAAGATTTTGTCCCATAACTCGCGAAGGAGACTTTCTCTTAATCCCATTGCTGTTTATCTACTTCGTAACCTCGTGATTTACTACTTCGTAAACGGTCTGTTAACAAAATGTGGCTTCAAATTAATTGAGAACAGCATATATTTAATAGCCTAAAATTAATGTAAGATAAACTGTAAATATTAGATTTATTCATTGGTAACTCGCAGTAGTCAATAGCATGGCATAAGTCAACACTCCATTCTGTTCTGGGCCTTTTGTATCTATAAGCCTTTTCCTGTATGGCAACGATGTCATCCATGCATCGTTACCTCTGTAGCGCGGCGGGCGAAGATTCGCCTGCGACGCAGTAGGTTGCGGGTTCGATTCCCGCCTCGAAACAAATACTTGTACGATCTGCAGATATTTGTTCAGGGTGTTCTGGGTATTTTCTATGTATAATAAAAAATATCTATCTATGTAATGTATTGTATTAAGTATATCAGTAATCTAGTGCCCATAACACAAGCTCTGCTTAGCTTTGGGCTAGATAATGTTGCGTGAAATGTCCACTGTCCAGCATTATTTATTCATTTATTTATCGTGGTAAGTAATATACTTAATTCTTCTAACATAGCTAGGAAACCTAGATTAACAAAATAAATATCTATCACTTACCAAAATGTTGATAAAAAGACACCCTGCTCAACAACATCCTCTTTGAAAAAGTAAAATAAACAAACACACAAACTGAAAACAAAACATGTTTCAAATTGGCGGAAAAAGTTTTATTTTCTTTTTATAGTTGTAAGCGATGCTAATTCTGGCAGTGAGCATTGTTTTTGTAGGGGACCTCGGAAGTATGGTTAATCTATGCAAATAAACGCGTGGTAACGACCGAATTAGGAGCAGTCTTAAGAAAGCAACTTTCTGCTAAAAAAATAAGGATACGATTACGATTGACATTCATCGTAGATGAGTAAAAATCGGTCCTAACAGACCGGAAGGATTCATGATGTCTTTTTGGTGACATTTTTGACGTGACAACGTCTTATAATTCGATAGAGCCGGCTGCACGCACAAAAAACATGACTCATGCGGCGTTACCTCGCTCTGAGGCGTTCCATGTAAGGCTTGAAGTGCAAGCGAGAGCGCGGAACGAGCGACAAAGAAGCACAATAACGACGTTGTCACGTTCAACTATCGTCAGTAAACCGACTTTACAGATAACCAATTTTTAGATGACAAACTAGCTCAGACCTGTCCCCCTATTCCCTAACTGAAAATCACTCGGTGACTAACGTTTGACAAGTAAAATTACCACCAATTGCCAATTCTTAGTGATAATTTTGAGCATTGATGGTACCTAATTTTATTTGTCAACGGCTGGAGGTCAATTCTCGCGCTAATAGAGATAATGTCCAGCCGACATTTTCATGCAAGATCTGTCAAAACTGACAGCTATTTGTATGCAAATATCGAATTCGACATTATGTCTATAATTCGTAGTCGTATTCCCCGCCTTGTTCATTTTTATTCTTCTCTTCCTCTGAGGAATAGTTCCTTGAAAGTTATCCCATATTTGACATTTACCTACTTATTACGTATCGTATTGTCGCGATAACGTCCGAAATTCATGCTAGGCCCTCAGAGTCTGCTAAAAAACAGTGCAAAACGAAATAAAGAAAAACTAACAGCAAGGACAAAAGTAATTTGGAGAGCTACGGAAATGCTACGAGCTTCGTAGCAATTTGAAAATTGTTTTTATGTTATTTAAGCGAATTTTATTGTGATTTAAAAGTGCTTTTGCACTCGATCCTGATAAAAGATTTATTGATGACTAATTAGGTCAACGATTAGCTCTCATTAGAGAGCTAATCGTTGACCTAATTAGTCATTATTAAACGGCCGTACCCAATAAAATTTGGCCCAGTTTTAACAAAGATAACGCCTATATTTTTCGTCATACATTTTCGCAACTTCAAGATGGCACCTTAAAACGATCATCCGAATAAAAATGTACAAAACTGAGGCAGTAATCTTTAGTACTCGGGACTCTAATATCGAGTGATTAGCATCATGGCACTGTTGTTTGTCTGTGGCGTTACTGCTGTCTCGACCCCATTTGCAACTCATTTGGCTGGTAAATAGCATCTCTCACCACCCAGTTTTTATGCAGGATCTTGATACTGTTTTAAGTGACCTTGTAAATGGAAAGGAGTTTTTGATCGTTTGGAAGTTATTTAAGTACATACCAACAGTGCGGAGTTCATGATAATTATTTTGGGGGTAGGCTCAAGATTGTTCGTTATGGCGCTCGATGGTGAAAGATTTTGCTTGCTCTTAAAGCGATTCAGTTCAAAAACTATTCAGTACAAAATATCGGTTCCGTGATGTCCGCAGCTATATTTAAAGGCACAGTAGCAGATGGTTTATAGACTTCTGTGATTAAAGTTATTCAATGATGACGAATGTCAACGATGAACCGATATTTTGTACTGAATAGTTTTTGAACTGAATCGTTTAAGAGCTCATGGTAAGGCCTCAACACTAATATGACACATGAAGCGTCAGTTTTTATATTTATGATTTGGTAACCATATAGTTTTATAAGAAACTAACGCACCACGGGTCTAGATATTAGTGTACTGATCATGTGTACAGTTTCATGGAGTTTAAAGAAATTATAGCCAAATTATAAGCAAAACTTTGGCCTTTTGCTAGCTACCGGTGACTTTCTCACCTGTTGAAGTTTTCTGGATGATGACAATAGCGTAGAGCTCATTATTAGCTTACTTCAGTACACAGCTGTACCTAGACCTCCTCAAATTAAGAAGCGTAGTTCTCGCTTCTAATTCCCACTGCTCTTGAGTTTTACAATAAATGGTGTAAAAATATCAAAATATTGGTTTTTGTATTGTTGTATTCTTGGTATTCTCATGAGGCTCATTACCAATATATGAAAGCATTCTTGACGCTACCTTATTAGTGTATTTATCGAGTCTACGCGAAGCTGCTCTAATTATTGTGTGAGGCGTCAATGCCCAACTTTCTAAATATTTAGTTACCTAACTAACACAATAAAGCCAGGGTTTTATAATGATATATAAGGCGACCGTATGCCGTGGTGTGTCCTCCCGTGGATGTAGTAAAAGCCTTACTAAGGGATCACACCAGGGTATGAGCAGCAGTATCCACCTGAGTACTTAATACCAAAATGCTATCACCAATCCGCCTGCCAAGCTTGGTGGTTATGGCAAATCCCCCCATTGCATTATATGGGGCAGGCTTCGTCTAGCAGTGGACGTCTAAAACTGTTGAAGAACTAACACAATAAAGGCAGGGTTTTATAATGATAGCAACATCGTTTGACGAACGTAATATAGCTGTGTTTGTGATTTTCAACTTTTTTTCTTCATCATCATAATTGCCTACGTAGCATGCATAGCTTGCGATGGGGGAATTAACCATTATCACCACGCTTGGCAGGCGGATTTGTAAACGCAGTGTTGCTCAGGTGGATGCCGCTGCCCATCCCCTGGGGTAATCCCTTAGCGACAGCCACAGTAGAAGTTGGAAAAGTCGTATTCTTAGGTCGAGACTTACCACGGCTCCAACTATACGGCAGGGCTATTCTCTATCTCGCGACAGGTTTGCAACAGGCGTAAATTGTGCAATCATTGCTGTCAAAAGTCACTTTTCTAACAAACGTTACCATTTTTGACGACTTCTGTGGCGCGGCGGGCGAAGGTTCGCCTGCGACGCAGGAGGTTGCGGGTTCGATCCCCGCCTCGGATCAAATATTTGTACGATCTGCAGATGTTTGTTCCGGGTGTTCTGGGTATTTACTATGCGTAATAAAAAAATATCGATGTATGTAATGTATTGTATTAAGTATATAAATCATCTACACAAGCTCTGCTTAGCTTGGGGCTAGATAATGTTATGTTGTGAGAAATACAGCATTATTTTTTTTTTTTTTATTTGACATCAATGATCACACAATTTACGCCTGTTGCGAGATAGAGAATAGCCCTGCCGTTAGTTGGACCGATTTTAAATTTACGTCAGATAAATAAATGACGTCCATATTGTTTCCGCTCTATTACAACCGTCATAAGATGGCTGCTGCTATTTTAGGAGATCCCATAGCTAGTTTCAGACACTGTTACCAACCCTCATGGATGAGAGTCTTGGATACGAGTGCAATGTTAATATTTATGCGCAAGCACGTCGTGCGTTCTACATCCTATACATAATGCTATGCTTTTTGTCTTGATAGTTCCATAAAAAAGATCTATCGAAAGAAGTGAGAGCGTATATTGTACCTACTTGAGGCGTAACACGCGGATGTACAGACAGACTTGCAAATCATCATCATCATCAGCCTGTAGAAGTCCATTGCTCGACATAGGCCTCCCCCTTAGAATGCCACGACGAACGGTCTTGATCCGCCTCCATCCACCGACTTGCAAATATGGAGAAATATATAAAAAAAAATAGTAATATAATAAATAAAAATATATTATATTTAATATATATATTTTTTATAAATAATTATTTCGATGTATCGCCTTTTTATTATGGGAAACGTAATAAATAGAAAAAAATATAAAACCGTCATTTTCAGACCAAAATATAATTGGATTTAATACAACCGTTTAAAATCGTCGTCGGGATATAAAAAGCATGTGCATATCTGTTGGCAGTATTGGATAATGAAAAGTGAATGATTCACCATTGAACTTTCAGCTTTACGGTACTTACTATAAATGTTACTTTCTTTAAACCGTCTGGATCACCACTTGAGCTGCATTTTGGTATCTGCAAACTTACGATAAAACTAATTTTATTTTATGATATTTCAGTATTGCTGGAATAGCATAATGATAATCAAATCAAATCACAATATAAAATAGACGAACAAATATAAAGTAACAATTCCGCTCCCCTCCAACGAAAACTCTGAAAGAATTCGACACGTGTTTCCCCTCTCAACGAAGCATCCTCAGGGAACAGTAGGCTCACTGCGTGCTGGAACAACAAAGACACACTACTGCAAAAACTTCGCAGCCATGTTGCCTCGCCGAACGCCGAACAGAAAGTCCTTCTGTTCTGAAGTTGTCTTTCTGTTCGGCGTTCGGCGAGGCAACATCACAACGTAACGCTTGAATCAATTAATTATCTCAAATCAAATAAAAAATAAAAAACTGGACATTTCACACAACATTATCTAGCCCCAAGCTAAGCAGAGCTTGTGTTATGGGTACTAGATAACTGATATACTTAATACAATACATTACATAGATAGATATTTTTTATTATACATAGAAAACACCCAGAACACCCTCAACAATTATCTGCAGATCGTACAAATATTTGTTCCGAGGCGGGAATCGAACCCGCAACCTCCTGCATCGCAGGCGAACCTTCGCCCACCGCGTCACATCGGAAGTGATTCCGGTATCAAGATCACAGTTAGTAGTTTAGGTTGGTTAGTAGTAGAACTTGTAAAAGAGTTCGTCCGGGGAAGTACTACCACCGTACCTATTTCTGCCGCCCAGCAGTAGTGCTCGCATTGCTGTGTTTTGGTTTGAAGGGTACGGGTGCCGGTGAAATTACGGGCACATGAGACTTTTCATATTTATGTCTTAGGGTCGACAGCGCGCAATAATACCTCTGCTGTTGCAGGCGTCCATAGGCTACCTGTAACTACTTATTTTCCATAAGGTGGGCCGTATGCTTGTTTGCTTCTCAAGTAGTATTTAAAAAAAAGCAAAAAAACAGTTTCCACTGTACCCAAAGCCATCTCTAAAATTTGGGAACCAGGACAAGACGCGTGAAAACCCCGGATTTTAGAGGCCAGAACCCGGACATGTCAACAGAGGCCCAATTCTCTAATTTAAAAACATTCCAGTCTCGTGTCAGTCGCACCGTTTCGTATAGAAACTATTCCATATTCTTAGCAAGAAACGCGAAGATTAAGTTATAGTTACTATGCGTGACAGTGCGACTGAGACGAGATTATACTGCGAATTGAATGTTTTTAAATTAGAGAATTGGGCCTCAGGTTTTTTTAAACATAGTCAGTGTAATAAAAAACAGTTGAAAGTGAATTTAGCGAGTCGGTTCGTCGGTTGATTGCGGCGTGCGAGCACAGTGCGTGTGTTACGGGCGGCCCAAGCAAGACTTTAAACCCGGACTACAAATGACGCCTTGCCTGGAAGCTCCCCGGATGCTCTCTAAACTAGGACATATCTGGGGAAACCCGGACCAAAGAGGATGCAATAACTATTGACTGATGTTATACCGTCAGCTGGTACCATAGGTGCCTAAAAGAATAACTCAAGTAATACCACCGGCAACGGTAACTTTACCCAGTCAATTTGCATAACAAAATAAGCCTTGTATCTTTACTATGGTATAGGAAATTGCTGATCTCTTGAATTCTTCAATCCACGTACCAGGTACTAACGACTACACAAGTGTTTTTCATCTGGTGCCGATAAAATGCTTTTAATACGTCGGAAGCCGACATTAGCCATAAGGCTGGTGAGGTACTAATAATGTATAAGCACTAGGCGGATTAGGACTGTCCTCGGGGAATGCTGAAGCTGTATTGGGATATTATGAAACTATAACTTGTGCGCGAGAATGTACAACCTAATGTGTAGTTATGACGGTGTTCCGTAAGCCGTTATTACACCTTGTCTGCCAAACCCAGAGAATTATTAATGCATAGAGTTTTATTGTTTGAATTAAAAAAGGTCCCCTTCTTAGCAGGTCTATTAATCATTTTCTTCACACATATTTTATTCCATTTAAAAATCTGTGGCTGAAATGTAAAATTGATTGAAAATTTATTATACTGGCTCAAAGTAAATTGAAGTCTGAGTTGTCGTGTGCATTTACGAGGTGAGTTATAGCCGCAATCAGAGTAGATTAATTGTTTCGTTAGAACTGCATTTTATATTCAAAGCTTTTTAGGGTTCCGGAGTCCGACAAGGAACCCTTAGGTCGAGATAAATAGACGTTACTTAGTCCGTACTAATGCTTAGAACTGTCCATGTCACTGTCACACAA
Organism: Epirrita christyi; assembly: GCA_951392215.1. Classification (NCBI taxonomy): domain Eukaryota; kingdom Metazoa; phylum Arthropoda; class Insecta; order Lepidoptera; family Geometridae; genus Epirrita; species Epirrita christyi. The sequence goes on from OX595837.1 coordinate 1,327,405, forward strand.
ATGTTAAAACACGCGTGCTAGAGAGTGACATTGCTAAGCACAAGTACGTGCTAAGTAACGTCTATTTATCTCAACCTTATATGTAGTTTTGTTATGTCCGTCAATCAGTCTGTCCATCCAGCCAGAGACGTTTTACTCGTAGACTATAAGTGTAACTCCTGTAAGTATTGCCTACAAATAAAAACTACGAACAATGTTTTTTTTGTGGTACCTCCCCTACCTGTAAAGTGGTATTATCCCATCGTATGGGATGTCGTTAGATAGGTCTTTTAAAAATATTATGAGGTTTCATGAGGACTTTTTCGATACAGAAATCAGTGGGGTCAGCACGAATAACTAACGCTAGTGAGACGATGGAATATAAAATATTGGCCAATGACATCGGGCTAACTTGAAAACTTGAAAGTTCGCAACTTAGTTTTCGGTAACGTTAGATGTTCGTGCTTGGGCCTCCGATTCATAAATTTGAAGCTTTGAAGAGGACTGTAGAATCAAGTGCCCTCCCTCCCCTCTCTCTTCTACTGACTAAACCGCTAATTTGGAATACCTAAAAAGTATTTCAATTTGTAGCATATACATATAATTAAATTATAAGGAATATTATCACAGCTTTAAGTAAGCTTTACTGTTTATGAGTAGTAGTCGAATTTGTAATCCCATCGCAGTAGTATTTTAAATGTGAGTTTAGATGATTGTCACTTATTGACGCTTTAACGGCTGAACCAATTTCGATAAAATTTGGTTAACAGATAGAAGAAAATCAGTATTTACACTTATGACTTCGGAAGCCTTCACTTTACGTGGTCTGATTCGCGCTTGGCAGCTTTTATAGCAATAATTTTATAGCAGAGTAAAGTGACCCCAACGTTCACTTAAGGTACAAACTTCTAAAATCAAATGAATGTAGGTATTAACTAAAATAGGTAATCATTTCTTAGAGGCTTGATTCCGTTGAAACGAAACTTTGAAAAATCCAAGTAGTCTTGCTTGCTAATAATTTTTACAAGAATTTCGATGATAACGTAAATAAACAAATAATTCAAATCCAACCTTTATTTATTTATTTATTTCTAGGAAAATCAACAGCGGATATAACTTATGAGTATATTAATAAAAACCAGAAAGCCAATTACACTGGTTTACACGTAAAAAAACAAAAACTATTTATAATTTTCAGTTTAAACTTATATTATTTCTGTGTGAATTGGAACGCTTAGCCGTGAATTAGAAGCGTAAAAACTTACTATCAAAGCTCTACAAGATCTTTGGGAAAAATGGGTCACTTCATCACCTGTGGGATAAAGAGGGCTCAAGCGACAAGAGGGTGTAGTTTTTTGTGAACTTCTGGAAAATGCGCGAAATATCAGTGTAAAAAAGTTGGCGAGTTGAATTTCACTGTAGTAATTGCAATTGGTAAATAAATAAATAAACAAATAAATGTTGGACATTTCACACAACATTATCTAGCCCCAAGCTAAGCAGAGCTTGTGTTATGGGTACTAGATAACTGATAACTATAATACAATACATAACATAGATAGATATTTTTTATTATGCATAGAAAAATACCCAGAACACCCTGAACAATTATCTGCAGATCGTACAAATATTTATTTAGAGGTGGGAATCGAACCCGCAACCTCCTGCGTCGCAGGCGAACCTTCGGCCGCCGTGCCACAGAGGTCATCAATTGATGCTCTACTACAGAATTAAAAATCAGTACTACTGAGTATTAATCATCATCATTATCAGCAGCCTTTAGACGTCCACTGCTAGACGAGGCCTCCCCCATAAAATACAATGGGAGGAATTCCCATAATCATCACGATTGGCAGGCGGATTGGTGATCGCAGTATTTGTGTTGAGTACTCAGGTGGATGCTGCTGCGTAATCCCTTAGTCAGCTTTTACGACTTCCACGGGAAGTGATGGAGGGGTCTCTATAATAAATAAATAGTTTTCTTGAATAATAATGTATTAAACTTTAAATTATAAGTAATGTACTTACCACAAAGTATTGAATGATGATGATATTGATATGGATACAGATTGTGAAGTCCTTAGAAGGAAAGCAGAACCTACAACACAAGTCGCCAGACTTGGTGTAGGTTCTGACTGAAATACTTTCATATATAACAATCCATTTTTAACTGCCGAAGAATTGTTTCACATTTAGAATCAAAATCAGGAGATTTATAGGACTCTACACAACTATGCTGTTACTTCTAGAGGGCTAAATGCATATTGCATTCTAAGGTGAGGCTGAAAAACAGCGTGGCTGAGCCGTCGACCTTTTCTCTTACATTACCCACCTTTATCTCTGATATTATACTTGTACCTTTGTAATTAATGATAAGTAGTGTGAGAGAATAAATGCCCTTCTTTTTTTATAAATTAACCCACTAAATACTAGAGTTTCTGGTTGTGATATTTGTGGCCAAAGGTACAAAATAATCTAGATCGCTGCCGCTTCTCCCTTGCACAGTTATCGGTGACCGCTATCGTGCCAGATGAGTCAGCGTATCTCGAGACCTTGTAGTAACTATTACATGTTCTATGACCTCGGTGCACTAACATATAATGCACTGCACTTTACTGTAGTGCGAAAATTCGGTGGATGAGAGTGCTGCTTAACGTATAATGATATGGTGTATAATGTAATTCTTAAGAGTTTGAATATAACAAAACTGAAGGATTATCAATTACAAGTGCCCGCCGCGGCTTCCCTGACGTAATATTGGAATAACTTTATTTTAAGAGACACTTTACGCACTTCATACTGACAGATTTCTATGAAAACTGACAGATTTTACATGCGTCAGTGTCTAGTAAGCGTTACCATTATTAGTTGGTGAAAACAAGAATTACTCATTTTTCTGCTCTTTCGAAGGGAGACGTCGTCTTTTTTTATTTTATTTCAATTTCTAGTGTTTTTTTGAGTTATACCGTGTAATTTTAGTGGCATTTTAACCGGTGTAGCTTATAAAGAGCACATGGTAGTGAATTTAAATAAAAAAGTGTATTGCGTGTCTTTTCGAAGGGGTGGAAATTGTCCAGGAACATTCTAGTAAATTGCCATCGATTTACTAGAACATGACTTGGCAGAGTACTTGACGACTGAACATTGTTTGATTTTTATCTATGCTACTTGACATTGGCAAAATTGAGTATATCCACAGATGCCATTTAAAAAAAAAACTCATTTAATTTACATTTTATTAACTGCAACAATGGCCGTGGTGGTTTCCTAAGAATAGGACTCCTTCAACTCCTGCCGTGGATATTGTAAAAGGCGACTAACGGATTATGCCAGGGGATGGACAGCAGCATCCACCTGCGATCACCAATCCGCCTGCCAAACGTGGTGATTATGGCAAATCCCCCTATTCTATGGAGAGGCCTCGTACAGCAGAGAACATCTATCAACTGCAATAAAGCAAACACTTATCCAATGCGCACTGTTTGAATCAATTCTGTCGTGTTTGGGTATCCATCATGAGCTGTACCGCTCCACACTCGCTACGACACCCGTGATTTATGCAATGTTGAGTAGTTGACGCGAAAATGGTGTTTATTAAAAAGTATTTTGTTGTTTTAAATTGAAAAAACGGCTTATTACCACTGTTTTTCCGTCACTTTAGAGAGAGAGAGAGAGAGTAGTGTTCGTTGAGTGATGAAAAACAGTAGTAATTAGCCGTTTTTTCAATTTAAAATGATTCCCAACCACGAAAATTTAAATTCTAGTATTTTTTGTTTTGAAAAAACTACCTAATTATTATTATTGTAAAAGAAATAAGCTCCCTTATTCATAATAATTCTTAAAACCTATTTTAGTTAAAATTGCTTTTTTTTTGTTCTCTCTGATGTAAAATGACAAAACGCCAAAATAAGACAAAAACTATCAAAGGTTTAAAAATTGAGTATAAATAAGAGGGTCTTTTGGGCATCGAAGCCACGTTGGTGATGATGAACGTAGTACCTAATGATTAAGAATGACCAAGGAAGGTACTATCAAACTGAGTGGTAATTTTATTTCTAGGTTTATTTTTATGCATATAAATAGTCTTATTTATTTTAAACTTTCACAAAAATCAATAGTGCTTAGAGGACGTAATGCTAATAGCATAACCTACCACTCATTTTGGATTCATGGGTCTTGGGGTAGGTCAAAGATTTTTTATTCTACGTAGTATACAAATTCCTTGGTTTTGGCAGCTAATGATTTAGTACCCAACAGCAGCGCGTAAGCTTCCATCCATAAAATCAAATCCTGTTCATATAAAATACTCAATAAAACTAGTAAATTATGTTCGGTAATTAGCAATCGATTACACACTAGGTAAGTGCCAAAACGCGAATTTGGTGCCAAAATACTACTGCAGAGGCTAATGTTTTGACAAATAGCTTTGACAAAGTTTCACTAAAACATAGTAAAGACTGAAGTTGTTAATTATTCATGATTGTGGGCGGATGTGGGCATAATTTAAAATAATATGGGCTACTTTGTTCGTGTGATTTGAATAGGAAGTATAAACAGTCTATGGAAAGTTTGTTGAAGTAGCAAACACGATATAACGTGTGTTTGTCATTATTTGCAGGGATTTTTGATGATTTCCTGGTGAGTAGGTGTCGCCAAATATGGCAGCACAAGGCAGGGGGTGGCAACACAATTTAAAAAATAACGAGACTGACATGGATAATCGCTTGATAATGTGGCAAAGAGAATGCAATCACCACGATTTATCTGCGTTTTATACGGAGCGTAGAAAGAATTTATATTTTATTTTTTATTTTTTGGTGACAATATTTTTGATAACTGTAAATTGGTCTTTTTTTACGGGAATAAAGTAGTCAGTTGAAAACTTACTGCCCTGAAAACCATTTACTTTCAAAAATCGAATCGAATCGAATAGAATTTTACTGGCTAAACGTCAGTAAGAGGATTTTTTTTGCTATTTTGAACGGAGGCGTCATCCTTTTTTATTTTATTTCATTTTCTAGTGTTTTTTTTTAGTTATATCGTGTAATTTTGTTGGCATTTTAACCGGTGTAGCTCATTAAGAGCACATACGGTAGTGAATTTAAATAAAATAAGTGTGTTGCGTGTCTTTTCGAAGGGGTGGAAATTGTCCAGGAACATTCTAGTAAACTGCCATCAATTAACTAGAACATGACTTGACAGAAGACTGACGACTGGACATTGTTTGATTATATCAATAACTTGACATTGGCAAAATTGAGTAAATCCTCAGATGCCATACATAAAAAAAAGTCAGTAAAATTGCCGTTTATTCCACGATTTCCATATTCCTTTATATTATCTGAAACTCATTGATGACTATAATTTATATACCTATGATATCAATACAACTGCCTCCTCCAGTAAGTCTCCTGAACAACGGTGATTTACGGCCTTTTTGATGATATTTAGTCACTCAGTGATATTAAAAAATCACACTCCTGTTGTATTTTCTGACCTCACGTATATTTTCAACTATTATTGTATAAATATAAAGTAGTACATTACAAACATAATGTTGGGAAATATCGCGTTTCACGTTAACCATTACGGTAGGTACTGCGTATTGACGCCGCAAATAAACCAGGCAATCGAAGTATCATAAATAGCCAGAAATGAATTTTCATTGCATATAAATAAAACCAAACAGCAACCCACGTAAATGGCTGTAAAATTATAGCTTCGGGAGTTCATCTCGATAATATACAGGCTGGCTCATAATTTGTTGTGTATACACAAAAAAGTCAGTAGATGGCATTTTTGGTAGGTACCTAGACGGTTTAAATAGCTTTGGCGGACCAAAAATTTGTGTTATTTCGTAAATAATTGTATTTTCAAACTTTATTAACTATATCCCAACAAATAGTTACAATACTGTTCTACAACTTCCTTATAAAAATGGCTCCTTATGAACTTTAATGCTTTAAGTTCTCTATTGAACCTTTATTTTTTTATTTATTTATTGGGCCTTTTTGTAACAGCAATGCCTTTGAATTTATTTTATTTTTATTACTCTCTTATTTATTTATTTTTTTATTTGTTAAATCTGTCTTGTTGTTGGAAATAAACTTCTTCTATTCTTTTTCTATTACAGGTTTTATTTCGATTTTATTTAAAAGACACCCTGTATAAACTGTGAGTTGATCTCGAGTGATATTATATTCAGATTATATTATTATTGGATCATTGTAAAATTGACCAAGTTTACAAACGACCTATTCAAAGTTTATGGGGTCTGGAGACTCGTAACTTCAGGGTTCTTTAGTAGACACGTTTAGGAAGGACATGGTCTCTATGGCTTAGTTATGATCCTGCTGAGTAGTCCCACAAGTCTTAGCGGTCCTAAAGGATAAAACAGGCAAAGGAGTTCTACTACCTAGGATTTTAACTATTTGTTTTATGTTTAAGATTGACTCAGCAGTTAATTAGGTATGTCAAACATTACGCATTTTCAAAATCTATGAAAATATTTATGCAAATTATACACGAAATAACTTCGAAACTATTGCAATGCGCACTTTGTACAATATACCTAAGAGTAATTACCTAGTATTATTACTAGTAGGTTAATTTCAATGTTAGTATAAAACTTTCCAACAACCAAAGATGCAGTCCTTTTTTTTAAAAAAAAAGGCCTCTACTTTTTTTTATGCCACAAAGTAAGTTTATTTTGTGGTTATGTCATATAATTTTCGTGGCATTTTAAACAATATACCTTATTTTAATAACTTTTCATTTAAAAAACCGACTTCCGCCATTGTATTCGACTAAATATTTGGATGAAAAAAAAATGATGAAAGAACCATAGTGGTGAAAGGATTATGATACTTTCTGAATGCAAATGCTTGGTTTGTTGCTGAAAATATCAAAATCGCCATATGTATGCCTATATTATTTGAGGAGTTCCCTCAATTCCTCATGGATCCCATCATCAGAACTGGATTCTGAAAAAAATGGGACCAATCTGGAAGTATATCTATTGAAATAAAGATAGAATTTTCCAAATCGGTTCCTAAACGCCGGAGATATGAGGTTACAAACATAAAAAATAAAAAAAACAAAAAAATAAAAATACAACCGAATTGAGAACCTCCTCCTTTTTGTGAAGTCGGTTAAAAATACTTGAAAATGCACAAACCGTTCGACGCCAAAAAACAGATAATTATTTACGATATATATTCCAAGCCCGAGCTTTTGTGGGTACAAAAACCTCCTCAAAAGGACGACCTCTGTGGCGCGGCGGACGAAGGTTCGCCTGCGACGCAGGAGGTTGCGGGTTCGATTCCCGCCTCGGATAAAATAATTGTACGATCTGGCAGATATTTGTTCAGGGTGTTCTGGGTATTTTCTATGTATAATAAAAAAATATCTATCTATGTAATGCATTGTATTAAGTATATCAGTTATCTTGTACCCATAACGCAAGCTCTGCTTAGCTTGGGGCTAGATAATTCTGTGTGAAATGTCCAGCATTTATTATTAAAAACGTTCATCCCAGGCACTGGAGCGAGTACACAGCATTAAAAACAAGAGCCGTGGTAGTCTTGGCCTATAGGCCAAGACTACCACGGCGCATAGGCTGCACGGGGATAGGCAGCAGAATCCACCTGAGTACTTAACACCAAACTACGATCACCAATCCACCTGCAAAGCGTGGTGATTATGGGAAATCCCCCTCAAGAAGAGGCCTCATCCAGCAGTGGATGAATGAAATTATGAAGATCATTAAAAAACATTTTTGTTCTAGTTTTTATTATTCTCTTGACTGTAACTTGTGTGTTGGCAAAACACGTGTTGGCCATTGCTCGAATATTTACTAGGAGTAAAGTGTGCATGTGCACATACTTTGCGGGAGGCCATCGGCACAGACACAGTATTGTCGGTCGTGTGTGGAATATACAATGTTTGCCTAGTTTCTTCTAGAGAACGTGGAATGTCCTAAAAGATAGCAAGAAAACCGATTATTAAAGTTCTTTATACTAAGCCAGCAATATGAAAGTTAGCCGTATACCTGAGGATAAATATATGATACATATTATTTGATGTAGTGAGTGCGGCGGACGAGTAGTCGGCTGAGATGCAAGAGGTGCGGGTTTGATTACCGCTACGGGACAAATGTTTGCATGATCTGCAAATATTTGCTCCGGGTCTGGCTGTTGCGGTACCATGTTATGATGGTACTCGTAGTTCCTGCGATACCCACGACACAAGGTAACCTAGTGTGGGATCAGGACTATGTATGTAACTGTTGGGAGCGACTGCTGAAATAAAATCAAATAAAATCCAGCCGACGAATAAAGACACTATCGATGGATTCAGTGGCTCGGTGGACTAAAGATATTATAAAGGTCGCACGAAGTCGGTGGATGGAGGCGGCTCAAGACCGCTCATCGTGGTATACAAGGGGGGAGGCCTATGCGGCCTATATTATATATAAATGCGGCGGGTTATAAGGTAGAACATATTGGACTTTTTCTAGTTTAAGACCTTATTGTATTTACAATGTTCTGGCAAATAAACTTATCTTATCTTATCTTATCTTATCTATGTCCAACAGTGGACTTCTATAGGTTGATGATAATGATGATGAATTACATCCATGCGTTCGTTAAGTAATAATAGGTAAACCTTATATAAAAAATCGACGAACAAAACGAAACAGCAAAATTCAACGCTAACCAGACGCCATTCAAAGAAAAAGTATAGTTTTAATTCTGAAAAAACAACAAAACAAGACGTTGATTATGACTGTTCATTTAACTTTAGCACTAAACAACTGTTACCAACCCATATATCGCAATAAATGAATTTGAATTTACTTACAGACCTACCTAATTATAGAGTATGACTTTTTCTTCGAAAGGGCCTTTTGCTTCAACGCCAGCAACCAAATCCACTGTAGTACATTAAATTAGGAATGACTGGTCAGGCCCTGAGCTCTTGAAATGTTTACGGCTACAAGCAGTGGTTGCCAAACTGTTTCCCAGAACACTTACGAATGCGAGTGGCAACTGCATTCTTTACTATTTGGCGACAATAATTGTGGTATTAAAATGCAAGTCATTTGTTAGAGTAGGACTTAAAAAAGCCTACAATTTTGCAATGTATTTACATAGTGTGGAAGTAGGTTAGACTGTATTATTTAGTAAGCTGCCAGCAATAACAAGTTAAGACTTCCATGTGAGTCGAGGACCGAAGCTTTCGAAAAAAGAAAAAACTGTAAAATATATTTATTTGATGTACAAACACACTAGAATACTTACTACTAAAAAAAATATTACAATAATTGTGTGTTACACAGAAGTTCAATTAAATTTCTAGTGAACTCCACACACTAGGCAAGCCTGTGAGGTGGAGATTTTTATTTTTCATGTTTGTTTGATCAGACGATGGATGGAGCAGAAATCTTTTATTCACTTTTATCTTTAAAAGAACGGACAACTGCGAGCAAGATCCGACTTACCTTGAGGGTTCCAACCCGTAAATTATTTCGTAATCGTCACAGCCCTTTTTGAATTTCAGCCACTTTTTCCTGCAAACTTCATTATCCCATTTTAGGGGTAAAAAAGTCGAAATCTCTCAATTAATCCTTTATTGTTGTCACAAAGTTTTTATTTTCAGAGTTATAAGGTCACTGTAAGGTACTCTAGAGATTTTCATTTTTACTATTTTCATTTAAAAAACATAATATTTTTTTTGTATGATTTTTTATTTTTTATGGTACTCACATACTTTTATATTTGGTATAATATTCAAGTCGATGCCGTTCCTGAGAAAGAGGTTCTTGACAGACAGACAGATAGACAACAAAGTGATCCTGTGTGTATGTGAGTGATGTTGTGTGAAACGTCAAGCATTTATTATTTTATTTTATTTATTTATTTATCCTGTTAGGGTTTATTTTTTTCCTGATGAGGTGTGGAACCCAAAAAATACCTTATTTGTAATTATCAAGAAAATATAAATAAATAAATGCTGGACATTTCACACAACATTACCTAGCCCCAAGCTAAGCAGAGCTTGTGTTATGGCTACTAGATAACTGATATACTTAATTACAATGCATAAAATAGATAGATATTTTTTATCATACATAGAAAAATACCCAGAACACCCTGAACAAATATCTGCAGATCGTACAAATATTTGTTCAGAGGCAGGAATCGAACCCGCAACCTCCTGCGTCGCAGGCGAACCTTCAACCGCCGTGTCACAGAGGTCGTCAACCTATATAATATACCTTATAGTACAATTATCAAGTAACTTACATACTTACTTGATAATTGTACCATTAAGGTCGAGATACATTTTTGAAAACTCCCACGGTAGTCAAATAATTAAATTGAGGTCAAAAAACATTCAAAACTCGTAAAGGTAACAGAATGTAACATGCAATTTTATTGGAGATAAAACAAAGGCACACTCGCCCTAATTTTCTCCAATCAACCGTGAAGGGACACGCAATGACCCGTGCTTCCCATCAAATGCTATTTATGTAGCTAATTTACATGCACATGTCGTATTTACTACATTTTGAAGTAGAGTTAGGCACTTTAGGTACCTAAGTAGTATACCTTCTTGTGAAAGAATTCGTCCGGGGAAGTACTACCACCGTATTCTATTTCTGCCGCCAAGCAGTGCTGGCATTGCTGTGTTTCGGTTTGAACGGTACCGGTGAAATTACAGGCACATGAGACTTTTCATCTATGTCTCAGGATCAGAAGCGCTCGTAAGATGCCTCTGGTATTGCAAGCGTCCAATGGCTATACGGTAACTACTTTCCATCCGCATGCTTGTATAAAAAAACATGAGCAGCATCCACCAATGATCTCAGTATGGTGTTGAGTGTCAACACTACGAACATCATTCCGCCTGCCAAGCGTTATGATTGAGGTAAATTCTCCCATTGCCTTCTATGAGGCTTCTAGGCCTAGTCCAGCAGTGGGCGTCTAACGGCTAGTGACGGATGACTATAATACATCAATAGTCATTGGCCAGTTGCTTTCTCGTCGACGATAGTACAAGTGCCGAATTAAGGTTTTATCAACCTTTCATATACCAATAGGTAAGTATGACAAGTACTATGTTAGCTCTGGTTATATAGGTAGTTTTTGGTCATTAAACAATGAATGATCTAGAGAAACCTAGAGCAGATACCTATTTAGATAACAAAATTAAATCTAAAGTTATATTGGTACCTAGGCTTGACTCGATACTAAGCAAACAGGCAGGCCAACGGTGCGTTGTAGACACGTGGACCCTAGCGTGGTACGATGCCATGATAGAAATTTCTAGACTCTTCTAGATGTTTTCTTTCGCCAGTTCATATAAAATGATGTTGGAAACAGTCTGCGAAGATGAGGTGCATAGTTTGGAAATCTCGAGTCCATTACAATGTTAATAAAGTGAGTTTTCTACGTGTTATCTTCACGGTCCAACGCGCTAGTGTGAGCTGAAGTGTGAATTGATTCTGTGCATATTTTATTCTAGGTTTTCACTACATTACCTAGGATTTAAACGAAGATAGACGCTTTTATTATAAGTTTTTTTTAACCCCAATTACAATAGCAAATGGTAATGGGGAATTTATACAGCGCTAAGGCTGCCAAAATGATCCCCATTGTTGTGTTTCCCAATGCCATTTGCTACTGTAATTAGGAGGTTGGTCTTTTTATGCATAATATTGTAGATTAATGATTCGAGATTTATTTTCATCTATCAATACCTATATTGTTTGGAAATATGAACTTTTGCTGGAGTTTTAACATATTGCTGTTAAAACAAAGTTTTAGTTAACAATAAAAAATGTCGATGATGATAATTATTTATATCAATGGCTGATATGACCATGTGCGTAAGTTGCGTCTCCTAATGCCATCTAGTTTCAGCCCGCAAAAACTTTGAAAGAGACATCAATCATCAGTTGTCGGATTCGAAACGATCACGGCCCGTTGCACATATATCGGCAGCACAAATAAATACCATTTACTATCCTGATGAAAGCTGCAATAATAGTATATATCCATAAAACCGCTTTACGATTGCGTCTAGTCAGATCTTTATTGGCATCTGATTTGTTAAGAATAAACTAATTTGAACCTTATAACGAAAATCTCAACGTCTATTTCGGCTTTACTAATGTGTTCTAATATATCCAACAATATTTTAAACCGTATGGTTTTGTAAAAGAGATACTATTTGCGCACACGGCGAGTAAGTTTTCAGTACAATGTGTTGCAAGGCTTAAAATTTCGGCTAAGTAAAAGTCTGTTTTGATTTAAAGTGTAGTTACACCTATATATATGTTTTTTTTATTGACGGTTATAAATTATTTAGTGGACTGATTTATGGCGATTTTTGTTGGTTATTAGATGTTGGATTTATTGACATGTTACGAATATGATTCTTGTTTGTACGTCTAGCTCTAACTTATAATGTGTAAAGATCACTTTATAAGCTAGACTGGATCGTTGGTTGCGTTTAGAGTTCTGACTCTAAAGCTATTTTTTCCAGCTACTAGTTAACTGTTTTCAACACCAAAAACACCAGTAACTACTCCAATAAATCTGGCCTCAATTCAAAGATTAAGCTGAACTGTAGAAACCTGCTTTTAAAACGATATCAACGCATAAGTCTACTCTACAAAAAGTTTAGACAAACGCAGAGTGAAATTATAGTGAATACACAGTAGCATAGACAAACAGTTTATCTTTTTAACCGACTTCCCAAGAAAGGAGGAGGTTCTCAATTCGGTTGTATTTTTTTTTTTTTAATGTTTGTTACCGCATATCTCCGGCGTTTATGAACCGATTTGGAAAATTCTTTTTTTATTTGAATAGATATACTTTCAGATTGGTCCCATTTTTTTCAGAATCCAGTTCTGATGATGGAATCCATGAGGAATTGAGGGAACTCCTCAAATATTGTAGTATGAATGAAGTATATCTATTCAAATAAAAAAAGAATTTTCCAAATCGGTTCATAAACGCCGGAGATATGCGGTAACAAACACAAAAAAAAAAAAAAAAAAAAAAATTGTAACCGAATTGAGAACCTTTTTTGGGAAGTCGGTTAAAAATTGAGATCTCGTTTGCCATATCTAGCCCCTAGACTAGCTCGTAGTGGTTCGTAGAGCCTCGTAGAGCCTCGTAGAGGCTTACTTATCCTTGAGGTGGGGGTAGGGAGGTAAGGGTAGGAGTGGAGGAAAGGTGGTTGGATGATCCTGGCGTACATGTGACTAAGGCCCAATTTCCCAGATTGGACTCGGTAATGCTGTACTGGCTAGTAGTATCACACACACGCACACACACACACACACAAACACACCCACAAACACACACACACACATACACACTCACACACACACATACACAGGTGTTGTACATATTATGTGGATAACACCTGTGAAACTAGTCATTCCAATAGTACCAACCTATTCGTTTTAATTTTATCAAATGATTAATTATTACTTGTACATGTTTCCAGGCGATGTTATTCTACGCTCCGCGATGGCTGTGGAAGTCCTGGGAAGGCGGCAAGATCCGCGCCCTGATGATGGATCTCGACGTCGGCGTGTGCACCGAGATAGAGAAGAAGACGAAAAAGAAGCTGATTCTGGACTACCTGTGGGAGAACCTGCGGTACCACAACTGGTGGGCGTACCGGTACTACCTGTGCGAGGGGCTCGCTCTTGTCAATGTTATAGGTGAGGACTCCGCAACCAGAGAGATTGCACTCTCTTGGGTATCTTTGCTGAAGCACAACTTTTGTGCTAATAGAAAGATTATATATTTTATTTATTTATATATACATATATGATTATACCGACATTTCCATACAAAATCTGTCAGTTTTAACAGGATTTTTATAGTGGACTTTGATCTGAGGTCTTCTTGGGGTTCCTGACCGATTCCTTGATTGTAGAAGTAATGTCGAACTCGACATTTCTATACAATATCTGATATTTTTTACCGAACGTTGACAGATCTTGTATAAAAATGTCGATCTCTACATAATATGCAGGTGCAAATTAGCGTGAGAATTGGGCCCAACTGCCAAAAAAAATTAAAATGTGAAGCTGGACATATTATTATCTATATTGTGCGAGAATTAGGACCCAGGTCTTTTGCTTTTCAGACTTTAAACGATCAAACAGGAACTTATTTACTTCTCTCACACATCGCCCGGTTAGAGAAGTGCGTCTGTTGCGTTGCGCCAACGTTTTTTTATTAAAGACGATATTTTTTATCTAAGAAGATATCGATGCCTTCGTCCTTATTTCCGAAATATTGACGAAATGCGTACAGAAATAGCATCAGACAATTTCGTAAATTGTTCCGCAGTTATGTGGACACGCGGGGCGGGTCAACACACGTTGTACCCAGGGATATAAAACCATATTGTGCTGTAAAAATATTTATGGTCATATTTAGGGTTCCGTTCGCAGACAGAAGTATAATCTTGTAGAGTTCCTTACAAATAGATCAATGATGTGTAATTTAATTTGCCATGTAAGTTTCCAACTACGCCACGCAGTCGCCAATTCTTTAAGATGCGCGAGGCCCGGGGAGGTTATAAAATGAATAGTTACTACTATTTTAGAAATCCCTGGTTTAACCTTCTTTGTAACAGCATCTTAAACCAGGTAGTTAGGTAACTATGAAATATAGGTAATTGAATAGATGTCACATAAAACAGCTTTTCTCAATTATCACCTAAAAAAACGCATTTTGTCCCCCATGTCTGTTTTTACCAATAAAATAATCTACCAACTCCTCATAAAACAATAAGTCCAGACTTATTATTCTATGCGGGGGAGGATGCTTGCGCGGGTATTTCCGCTACGGTTTTTCAATAAAGAAAAACACAGGCAGTGCGAAGGAAATTTGCTGGCCACGCAGCCTCTACGCTCTTGGGGCCAGGAATCTAGCGATAAAATCCAGAGTTTTGTTATGTTAGTAAGAAATGGAACTAGCTAATCCTGACACCTTATATGAGTTCAAATGTACTTATATTAAAAACTAGCTTATGCTGCGGTGAACCTATTAAGTACCTACTTGCACAGATGTTTTAAACAGATCTTCCTCAATACACCCTGGGTAAAAAGATGGTAATTGATAACACTTTACTTTACATCTTCATTAGACGTTAGATGTCCACTGTTGGACGAGGCCTTCCTCATAGTATGCAAATGGGGGGAATTTCCATAATCACAACGCTTGGCAGGCGGATCGGTGATCGCAGTATTGAGTACTCAGGTGGATGCTGCTGCTTATCAACTGATATAATCCCCTAGTTGACTTTTACGACAACCACGGGAGGAGATGGAGGGATCTATTCTTAGGGAACTTCTTAGGCTTACACCACGGCAAAAGGGTTATTGTTCATATACCCCTTAAAATTAACACATAAAAGAATCAAAATATAGGCGTGGAAGTACAAGTATGTCTTATAGCTGGGTGCGATATTTTCCAGACAACCTTGGGATGGGCAATCTACGCGACAGTGCGAACTGCTTCTAAATCCGTCCAGTATATTTGGGTTTATTACTTCTTCGTAAGAGATTAATTGAATAGTTTCGTCGATATTTTACAAGCTTTAACTTAACCTACCCTGAAGGTAGATACGTTAGAATGTCATAAAAACTAGTTTTTATTAGTTTATTTTTCATTAAAAAACTTATTTTGTATCGCTGATGGTTCTATGGCCCACCTGAGCAGCATGTCCTAACTGATATATCAGAGGGCCATCTGCGACGACGCTGTCCTGAATGCAAACTAGCGCGCGCCTGCCTTTAAATCATAACGTATTAGCTCAACCAGTTTGTTTCTTTTTTATCAATGGCCTAAACATGATTTCTTATCTTCAATCTGTCGGTCTGACAGTATTGTTTATATCTTGTAGAGAAAGGTGTAATGGAGGGTATCATAGAGCATGTAATGTTGTGAGAGTGAATTAAGTAAAATATAGATTGGGAAGGGTCAATGTTTAGAGATTCTGAAAGTATCTCTATATGATTATTGGATGTAGTTTTCTTTCACCAGAATTTCAATAAATCTCAGCTTTGACTCCGAGCATAGTAATTTATTTTAAGTTGGTCAAGACTCATCTTATTTTCATAACTTCTTAGGGCGTAGCATTCAGAACTTGGTAAGTAGGTAATCGAATTCTCAATTGACTCTAGTTCAGATTTCCAGTTTAAGAACTAGTCAATTAGTCCTAGTAAAACTAGAAAGTGGTTCGCCCCGAACTGAGACCTCGCGATGACACCTTTATCAGCCATTTCCATAATTTCCATTTTTTTTTATTTTCTCCTCGAGGTATTTTCCTACACATCATCGAAATAACTTTTGAACAGTACTAACGGGGCTTTCATACCACCAGAGACAAGTAACTTGTCTCTGATACTACAAGTACCTGTTACGAATTAATTGGTAACGTCCTTTTGACGAAATCATAGAACTCCAACGTCATTCAAATTCCTAGAAATGGGAGGTCAACAACGGATATTATATTGGTTTTGTTTTTTTAGGGTACATGTCTCGAAATTCTTCAATTTCAGACTTTTCCCTGTAGTTGTGACACAAAAGCCACAAGCATACCAAATTTCAGCATTGTGGGATTGCTGGAAGTACCCTAGAATTTTCGATTTTTACGTTTTTTATTTTCCCTAATATCTCGAAAACTACTAAGTTCAAATACTTATTAAAAACAGTTTTGAAATTTCCAATCAAAGCGCTTTCATTAGACACCCCACTTGATCTGACAATCTAACTTTTTTTTTTTTTACCCCCTCTTGGACCCCAATATCTCAGCAACCCCCTGACCGATATAGCTCATAACCTTACCTACAAATTGTACCAATACTATCTACCCCTATACCAAATTTCATGAAGATCGGATTAACGGTTTGGAAGTTTTCATCGGACAAACATACATACATACATACAAACGCCGATTCTTCCAACCTGACTCAGAGAACTCGTTACGCTCGTTCAACAAAGTTATTCTTCGTATAATTACCATCCTCATTTAGTCTATCTAAATTATGACACTAAACACCATTAAATACAATATGATGTTGTTTCCAGGGCAAATGTTCCTGATGAACCGGTTCTTCGACGGCGAGTTCATGACCTTTGGGCTGGACGTCATCGCATACATGGAGTCCGACCAGGAGGACAGGATCGACCCCATGATCTACATATTTCCAAGGTAAATGGTCAAACGTCCCAGTTGCCTATGCTAAAACGAGCAGATAGATAGAGGATACTTTACTGCACATATTTTTGCATAACACAGTTCACACAAATAGTATGTACTGATACAGATTTGTAAATTCAGAAAGAGTAGGTATCTTAAGTTGATGTGGTATATTTAACACATCTCATTTATCTCCTCATCGCGTTGGTTTTTCTGGGAGGGATATGTCAATCGTGTTGCTGAAGTAAATACGATGAGCGGATTATAAATTCGTGCGATTGTACTGATTTGTACCCTGCCTTCACAGTTGCTAAAAAGGCAGCATTACGTAAGTTTTACGAAGAACGGCAATTGTGTAGCACTTGGTTGAAACTGTAATATGCCTGTAATGCCTGATGTTTAGTTTAGACAAGTGTGGGGGCGAGCTAAAATTAAAGGCCAAGATACCTACCTAATATTTTGTAGCATAGAGGATCCACTATGAGATTGCCTCTTCTACCGGAAAACATTTGACTGATTACTGACTTTCATAAAGTTCCATATTATTTGGTTTCAGGATGGTAAAATGTACACTGTTCAACAAATTTGGCTCGTCCGGCGAGGTGGAACGGCACGACGCCCTGTGCATCCTTCCGCTCAACGTCGTGAACGAGAAGATATATGTCTTCCTCTGGTTCTGGTTCGTCATCCTCGGCATCCTCACGCTGATTACCCTCATCTACCGCATCGTTATAATATTCTCCCCGCGCATGCGCGTCTACATGATGCGAATGAGATTCCGACTCGTCAGGCGGGACAACATCGACACTATCGTCAGGCGAAGCAAGATGGGCGATTGGTATCTACTGTATATCCTCGGAGAGAACCTCGACTCGGTCATATTCAGGGATATCATGAACGAGTTTGCGAACAAGCTAAACCACAACTACCAGCATCATATCCACGGCGTCCCGGACGCGTGACCTCCGATTCCCGGGTGGGTGTTCACCACGTGACTGACGTCTCTGCAGCGCGACATGGACCCGCCCGTCTGAACCAGACACGAGTGTTTACCGACATCAAAGAGTTTTCACGACTCTTTGTTCGTGTATAAACACAATAAAAGCGGGCCGAGTCGGCTGCCTTGCGGGACCCCCGGTCCCGGATATCTGGACAATACTACGATGTGTATCATGTGTATCAAAGACTTGAAATAACTCTTAGTAATCGTAACAGTGCAATTCTAAACATGCAATAATAGTTGGTACTTATTGTATAAGAACGTGATCTCAGGATGAATCCTATTTGAAGGCCTTTTACGAGTCAACTGACGGCGATCCTTTAGAACTAGTCTAATACTTTTAGAACTTTTTATTCCTAGTTTCGCTGCTAGTAGTGATCTGTAATCGCTTTGTTTTCTAGATACGTAATCACGGTAAGCACACGGAAAGCACACAAATGTATCTTTTTACACGATTCCTCACTCGCCAAGGATTTGAGACCAAATTAATGAAAAGCAATAAATTAATCCAATAAGTATTATAAGTAGAGGTAGCATTTGAAATTAACTAGTTGAATTGTTAATTCTAGGTAAAGTGAGGAGAATTGAATTATTCGTTTTCTGCGTTGAACACCTCGATTTCGTCGACAATGCTTTTGCGAGTCAAAAGACATTTTTATATTAAATAGAGGAACGATGATTGTTATTTGTGATCGTTACCATTCATACAAAAACTGTACATTTCACTCTGCGGCTTTAACTCTATTGTAGGTTCGATTCTCAATAATAAACGCAACCCGCAGAGCGAAGACAAGAATTGTAGTTTTGGTGGCTGCACATGCACGCCAGTTGAGTAGAAATATAAAATAAATAGAATGAACTGGAGCGAGAGAGACTATAGATTGGCCAATTACCAAACGAAGTTTTATATTTGTCTTGCTCTGTTCATTCAATGTTCATTCTTTTTCGTTTTTTTTACTCAACGTGTGCATTTGCAAGCTCTATTAAATGTTGTCTTTGAAATGGGACTTTATGTCGTCACTGCCAATCCATGTTGATGCTTGTGATGTAAATGAACAGTGATTGAATTGCAAATTACAACTGAATGAATTGTTTCTTTATCAATTGTATTTTATTATCTTGTAAGATTAATTACTAAATTTAGTGGTGCCTAATTCGTTACAATTGAAATTGTTGCAAAGTTGTTGTTTTCGTGCGTTGTATGTTTAGAACGACTATTATTATCTCGAATAATTAGAGAATCTTCCTAAAAATAAAGAAAATATTTGAATTTAAAATTATATTGTTACGGAACCTTAAATTATTATTGTAAATATTTCTATTAAATAAAACAAGATTGGATAAGAGATATCTAACATGTTTTAACATACTTTTCATCATATTTTATTGCAGCTGAAATCAAACTTAAATGCGGCTGTTTAGAAGTTTGATAAGTTGTTGTGTTCAACGAAAGAGCTCAAAAAGAGAAGCTTCACTTATGAGGAGAAGACGCATTTAAGTTTGTTTCAAACTATACCTACAGATAAACATTTCAGTATTGTGCTTAGTGAAAATATGCCAAATTATGTGCCAAAATAATCAATCTAGCGAATGGAAGTAACGGGGGAGTTACTTACCATAGGAGATATCAAATAAAATAAAATGGAGTAAACTTGATTTTTATTTACCTCACTGCTGCTCTAATCTAAATAAACGAAACACACGACCTAAATAAAATATTATCTAAATTTTCTGTGCCATTACTGTAGAGATAAAAAAACATATGTAGCCTAGCTAGATTAATATTCCAACTTCCTACCTACATAATGTTCTCGGGGAAACCCCAGTTAGGTATTATTAGTACAGTAAATTTCTTAAAATATTATTATGAATTGCTTTGTAAACACAACTGAGAATCATATGTACTCATGGTATGTACTCAGTTATTTGAAATCAAATAAAAATAATTTTATTCATTGAAATCACTAATATTAGAACATGCCAAAACGCTTTGTTCAAATGCTTTGAAACTGAAGGGTTCGATATACCTACCAGGCGATATTACTGTGCCATGGGTCCGGAAGGTGCAACGCGATATGTTAGTATTGCGATATTATCTTACTTTTTAGATAAATAGGTTTTAGAAAAATAACGACTATACACCACGTACTTTACTATTCTTTCTCGCGGTCGTTGCTCATGAGGAGCAGGAGAATAGTAAAGTACGTGGTGTATAGTCGTTATTTTTCTAAAATGATACCAAGCCAAGCAATTTAATAGAATTGAAGTTATCGTAACTTCAATTCTATTAAATAGGTTTTAACTCATAATTACATACACATAATTACAAACTAAGAGGGCACTATACTACAAATTAGCTCCCTCTTTAACGTACGCGATAACCCGCGCGCCATCTCGCTCGCGCTAGCGAGTGTCGTGCACAAAAATGAAGTTTTTTGTTTATTATGGCGAAAATAAAGTGTTTATCAAGAAACTGATTTTAGCATAAGAATAAATAATTATTACCTACTTGTTGTAGTAAAATTTATCTTAAAAAACCGTAGGGTTCCTGAGATTTCTTTCAAAACGTGTGGGAAACAAGGATATTTCATTAAATAAAACTATCGAGGTTTTTTTTACATATCGTGTTTTCAACTTTACAAAATAAATGCAAAAATATAAAATTTTCGTATTCCAAAATATTGAACTCGTAGAACCCGTACATACCGAGTTATAAATCGATTTTGTTGGGCAAAATCACATATTACGCCTTCTTAATACAATTGGTTTCAAAAATCTCGAACACATGCGTACCTTGATAATATATTTATAATAATTTAGTATATTTCAGACCATGATCCGATTAAAATTGTGAAATAAATTGTTAGTGCCTAATACATAGTCTTATCCAATTAAATGAGTAGTTAACTATATACTGATAAATCCGGTGAACTTTGATGTTACTATCTACATTTTTTTATAAAAATATGGCGTGGTGTTTGGCGTAACCAAAGTATAAGAAATTATTTTAATTTTTCTAATCGTATCATCATCATCATCAGCCCGTATAAATCCACTGCTGGACATAAGCCTCCCTAGAATGCCACGACGAACGGTCTTGAGCCATCTCCACCCACCGACTTCCTTCGACCTCCTTCCTGTTTTCTTTTTTTTACCAAAGTGGCGCGAAATTCTTTTTTCGTGGTTTTTGCTCATAACAGCTCATCAACAATTCTTGATAGCGACCACTGATTTTGCGGGAATCAGGAGAGCTATCACATGTTATAATTGATAGTATCTCATAAATATCATTAGTTTAGCTATAGAATGTCAATAAATGATTTCTATAGTGTTATTTTGGTTAATTGAAATTTGCACCACGGATCTAGATATTAGAGTACTAATCATGTGTACAAAATTTCATGGAGTTTGATGAAATAATAGCCAAAATAGAAGCAAACTTCATTCACGTACGAAAGGGCGTAAGCGCCCTACCGGCAACCTCTTCTTAATAGAAAATAAATAATAATAATCATAATAATAATGTTATTTATTCATTTCAAGCACACAATAAGATTAAGATATTCATAAAATGGCTTGTTCGATATGCAAGTTGCAACGTTGTTTCAACAAAATCAGAAAAGTATAAATAATCGATTATCTATAGGTACTAAGTTTAAATATACTATACAATAGTATTGCTCGTTTAATAATAAAAGAAGATATTGGTGATATAAAAGACATAACATGATTTAAAATGACGCGCTCGAGACCACAATATTGATACTTGCTACCCAAACTAGTTTCCTCGAAAAGAAGTGTAAATATATGTAAATTCTGGTAATAACTATCAGTAAACTTTAAAGATATCAGACTTGGCGCCTTCATTTCTTGATTCTTTTTATTATGTAAGTATTTAGGTATCCTACTAGTACCTATTATAAATGGAAAAGTTTGCGAGGGTGGATGGATGGATGTATATTTGTTATCCTTCACGCAAAAACTACTGAACGGGTTTTGATGAAACTTTACAGCACAGCTTATACATCAGAATAACATATAGGCTATAATTTATAACAGAGATTCCACGCGCGGAGCCGCGCGAGCAAATGCTAGTTATTACATAATTATTTTGATATCGGAAAGTTTTGCATGGGCTAGTTTGGCTATGGTAATAATATTTATACCAATATAGAAGAGTCCTGATTTTTTTCTTTATTGCACATAAACAAAAGTAACTTAGTTTCTAAAACTTGAAATGCGACATAAAGTTTACTACTATTGTCACTTACGACATGCCGTATTTACGATACACCGTAACTCCTTCATTTTAAGATATTTTTATTTAAATATACTGATCGAACGAGAATAAAAATTTTAGTTTTAATAATTATATATAAATGTATATAACAAGTTATATAGATGGTTCAATGGTATAATCAGTGTGCTTACGACAAAATTACTTTTACGACAATTACAATTTCAACTGCTTTGGATCCAAATAGTGCCTTCTGCCGTAAACATTATTATTTTAATAATAATAATATAATAATTATTATTTATTTATTTCAGGCATGTAGCCTGTAAATGTAAATGGGAAATGAATGATAAAATTATATCTAAACAATAATCCCATAGATTTTTTATACATTAATTATATAATCTATATATATATATATATATATACTTCATAGACTGACACATATATTTTAACTTTTCATCTATTCGATACCGCTTCTCTATAGCGTCGGAAAACAATACCAGCTGGCCAAAAATTTGCCCCCTTGTAATACAATCGACTATTTCACATCACATTTCACATTCGAACCAGCAGCCTTTTAAAACCGCAGTGTTGAGTGTAAATTTTTCACCCAATAATATATTCAGCTGCATCCTAGACTTGAGAATTTACGCCGCATACGTGGTTTCTCGATGTGTTCTCTGCATATTATAGAATAGAATAAAATATTCTTTATTGCACAAAAATAAAATCATGTACATAGGCGAACTTAATGCTAGGAAGCATTCTCTACCAGCTAATCTTTGTGTAGTGCGGATAAATTTATGTAGGTAGTGCATAATACGTTGAAAAGAATTAGGTAGTACTTTATGTACTTAGGTATAGTTTCACAATAATAATTATAAACAAAGTTTTTTTTTGTTGAGCACATTATAAACACCTATAGTCGATTGACCTATTGAATACAATACTAGACCGAACCACTATGCAGATAACGTGCACTCTAGTGCAAAATGTAAGGAAAGTGCATCTGCTCTTTGTGTTGTTTGGAATTCTGAGCGCAGAAATAAGTGTGAGCAAGCTCAAGTCGAAACTTGAAAAAATCAGTGAGTAACCGACCTATGTTGGTTACTCACTGAATTTTTCAGGTTACTGAGGTTTTCAGGTTTAGGTTAAGTTTCAGCTTTTTTTGGATTACCTATGTAATCAAAGTTTGTCAAGTACGCACATAACTAGATTTAGAAGTACCTACATAAAAGTATCAAGTATGTTTTAAGTAGGTGTATCTACTAATCAATCATACATTTAATTTCACAGGTTCAGATCGCTTTTTAGCGATAAGACCGTCCATTGTATATTCATCTTTATTGTATTGATGTGTGTAATTCTTAATTAGTTTGTAAGGTGTTCAATATTAATTCATGAAACGGCACGCAATTAATCTAACTTGAGAAGTTTTCAAGTTTGGTGCTAACTGCCCTGCGTTTCAAGACCACTCAATTCGACTTACTAACCGACTCCGTAAGCTGGTCAACTTGACCTCTAAAAAAACCAGAAAGATGCTAAAATATCTACCTATTGTTATATGCTTTAAGTGTGTCACACACGTAGCAGATGCGATATGATATCTGTATCTGAGCGCGTATCTATATCGCTATCTTTTTTTTATACTACTTGGCAAGCAAACTAGCGTACGGCCCACCTAATGGAAAGCAGTTACTGTAGCCTATAGACGCCTGCAACACCAAAGGCATCGCACGCGCGCTGCCAACCCTGAGACATAAAGATGAAAAGTCTCATGTGCCTGTAATTACACCGGCACCCGTACCCTTCAAACCGAAACACAGCAATACGAGCACTACTGCTTGGCGGCAGAAATAGGTACGGTGGTAGTACTTCCCCGGACGAACTCTTTCACAAGAAGTTCTACTACTAACCTAACTCAAGGAGTCTCTATACTAAACTCAAGGAGCAACACATACGTCGCAGATCACTTATATTTTACCGTCAAGCATCTGTAGGCACCGACATATATCAAAAGATGGACAAATTATTATATGTGTATACAAATTGAAATACAATACAGTTTGAAGGTTTCTGCGTGAATGTATCATTCTCGTATATTATCGTATCTGCTACGTGTGTACCTTCAGATGCGATAAGTTTTTATACGTATATAAAATATTACCGCGTCTGCTGCGTGTGTGATGCACTTTATTTGTCTGAATATAACAATAAGTCGATAATATATATATAAGCGAGGTGCAGTGCAGAGTATGATTCATAACTCGTCAAGATGTGGAAGGGAACAGTTGTATTGATCAGTGTGCTAGCCGTCACCTCGGCATTCCAGGCGGTGGGTCAGTTGGAGCCGAAGCCTGATAAATTCAGTAAGTATCTCCTTTTTATTATTTCCCTCAGCTACAAGCTCAGTTTTGCATTGACAGACAGCAACTGTCTATACCCTGGGTGGTTATCGCTACGACCTAAGAGATTCCTTGTCAATAACGTGTGACGTCACCCATACGATTCAGCGATGATTCCACGAAGATTTCGTAACGAGCCCGCGTTATGTTACGTTAGGTCATAACGAATAAGGGCGCTGGTGTAATAACCAGATATTTGACAGATATACACGTTTTTACGAAATCCACAGGAAACGGGCGGAAATTTTCTTAGGTCGGACCACCAGGGCAAGATAACGCACATAATATTTACCATTCATTTAGCACACAACATGACAACACAGTCACATATAAGTATATATAATGTATATATAAGTATTATATTTTATTATATTTCTAGTCCTGATCCCACACTAGGATTCCCTGTGGCTACGAGTACTTACCATGGTACCACAACACCCAGACTCGGATCAAATATTTGCAGATCATGCAAACATTTGTCCCGCAGCGGTAATCGAACCCGCACCTCTGGCGTCTCAGCCGGCTACGCACCCCGTGCCTCGGAGGCCTTTGACTATTTGTCAATACCGCATGTATCATTAAAAACGGAAAAGAAAACAGTCATCAATAATTACTATTTATTATTATTATATTATATTATATATTAACATATTCATATATTTATTTATATTTATTTATTTGACAATCAATTGCAATTTCTGAACAGAGAAATAACATTAGGCAACGCATTGGAAAAATTGCATAAAATGAATATTAAAATTAGACTGTTGAAATTATTTTGTCACTGTCGTTCATCTGTCTTATCACTATTCGATTGGTGGATTCATGTGTGCACTAGTAAATAGAAACCGTGATACCACTAGTACACCGTTGTATGGATTTGTGAACCTGGGGGTGCCACGTGTCCGAATTCAAGTTCCCGTGACACCGCCAATGGCATCGAACGCGCAAGTAATTGAATCAAATGGAATGGAATGTGAAAAGTGCCAGACTAATCACACCCTGTGTTAAAAACACTCATGATAATTTGTGTAGGTTACCGAAACTATGTGTTTATTCTCAATTACTTACTACTTTTAGATAGGTACCTACAGTACACTGTACCTATCTACGTTGTCTACTTCGGTTTAAATAAATTTATTCCCAAAAAGACAAAAAAGTATGTCACTTACATGAGAAAAACATATAACTTAAAGTATTTATAACATAACAGTAGGTCGTTCCAGTAAATAGGTAGGTACATTGCTTGTATAAAACTAAGTTGTGTGTGACCCATTCAATGCATCTCTTAAATAATTAGGTAAGTATAAGATTAAACGTATTTATCAACAAACGTATTGCGTAGGTTTGGTTTTAAATGCATTGAATGAGTTTACATTTTTAATATCTGACGGTATTTGGTTATAAAGCTGTGCGCCTTCACAAGTAAACATTTTTTTACCGTAGTTCGTTCGCGTCTTGGCTAGAACCAGAAAACTGGCTCGACGAGTGTTTTGCTTGGATACTTGACGCACTGTTTTAAAAATAGACAGCCTTTTAAAATTTTACGAATAAGTATGCATGTGCTGTAAATATATAACTGTTTGATATTCATTAATTTAGTATCTTTATATGTTTGTTTGTTTGGTGATAAGTAAGGGTAGTGAAATAATAATTTAATAATTTTGTTTTGAATAATTTGAAGTTCCGCTAATTTCGTTTTGACTGCACTGCCCCAAACTTCAATTAAATATATCAGAGGCCGTAGACAAAGTAACATTCTAATAGCGATGACGCCAGTGGAAAAGTCCAAAATGTATGGGATTGACGTAAGCTATCGATATGTCACGTGGTCTTTTGTATTGAATTACGACTGTAGAAATGGAATCGCTTCGAAGCGAATGCCGTTTGGCTAGGCCCTCAGGTGTGGTTTTATCAAGAAATTATAGATGGTATAGCGAACTCGGTGTGAGACACAACGAACGATAGGTATTACTTGCCATTGATATAAATAATAATATAATGTCAATGCTACTTGTATAAAAAATCTCATGTTTAGGTATAATGCCCTCATTGGTAACTCGATCATAAGGGCTTTTATACAAAACAGTTAGGTACCTAATCTAGTATCAGACTTATCATTAGTATTGAGTATTTGACCATATCATTATTCTAAACTAAATTAAATTTAGTGAACTGTAATGTTCTTTATGAGTGAAAATTCGATTTATATAGTGGGCCGTGAGTATCAGAAACTACGACCAGACGCGTAACAAATATTTGCATTTTGTGCAAACACCCCACGCAGAGCAGCATCCTGACCTTCAATCGTATTCTCGTTTTTCTGAAGCAGGTACTACTTAATATAGAGGCGTGCATACCAACCGGACATGTTTTGACGACCTCTGTAGTGCAGCGGGTGAATAGCCGGCTGAGACGCAAGTGCAGGTACGATTCCTACTGCGGGACAAATGTTTGTATGATGATCTGCACATAACATACTGTGTGTACTGTGTGTGTAGTAGTACCTGTACGGGAGTGGAATGGTCACTGTGTGACAAAACTCCTTTTAAATAATAAAGAATAAAAAAAAACAGATCTGCATATGTTTGTTTCCAGTCTGGGTGTTGTGGTACCATGGTACTCGTAGTTCCTAATACCCACGACACAGGGAATCCTAGTGTGGGATCAGGGCTATGTACGTGACTACGTACGTGACGGGTGTTATGTTATGTTATAGGGTATTCGTTGTAAACACGTCTCCATAGAAACAAGTATCTACTGCTAGAAATGTGTTCAGGCGTGTTCTCGGGTCATCATGTGTTCGCAGTATAATTGGACCAAATCTCCCTCCTCAGAAAACCAGGAAGGGTGCTATATGTCCGAGTTTGACAAGGTGGTGCCGTTTGGGAAATCTGAGACCGGCGAAAATTGCGTCCAGTACAGCTGCGGCGAGACTAACATTCTCATCAGCGGGTAAGTAACAGACTGATCATCGGTGCAGCCGCGGAGGGTCATCGGCTCCTAAGCCGTGGTGCTGAGTTCTAGCTCCCTGGGCGTATAATAATGTATTATTTTTACTCAACTTTCATCGTCATCATCATTTCAGCCGGTTGACGTCCTCTGCTTGGTCATACGCCTAGGTACCTAAGCCACCTCCATCCACTGACTTCCCACGACCCTTACTGTGTCGTCGGTCCATCGACTTGGGGGCGTATACACTGCGTTGTCATCCGGTTCGCCTTTATTCCCCAAGAGGCTATATGCCCTGCTCATTGCCAGTTCAACTTGCTAATTCTGAGAGCTATGTCGTTGATCGTGTCCGTGACGCGGTAGAGGAAGACCCTCCACTCGATGGAATAAAGACATTATAGGTAAACGTCGCAGGAATTCGGTGGATTGAGCCGGCTCAAGGGCGTTCGTCGTGGCATTCGAGGGGGGAAGCCTATGTCCAGCAGTGGACTTCTACAGACTGAGATAATTATGATCCAATAACTAGAAGGGAAAAGGAAAACATTGAACGGTAACCGGCATGCCCTATAATCAAAAAAATTCCATCCCGCCAACCCGCACGTGGTGAATAAAATATAGAGCCCATTCACACTCGTCGAGTGACCCCTCGACCCTGCAGAGAAAATATTATGAGCTGATTATGAAACGGTGTTAAAATGATTGAAGTTCCATTTAAAATAGAATAATAAAATAAAAAATCAAATAAAATATCCTTTATTTCTAGTAATTTTAAAACTAAAATCTTTTTAGGCTTCCATTTTTTCTTTATCTAATTTGTATCTAATTTACATTTAATTTATGTCTAATTTATCTAGTTTATAGTAGTCGCCTCATAGTATATATATATATACGCCTTATAGTAGGCGTAGGACTCCCCTAAATCCCCCCAGACTTCCCTTTCCCACTTTGCCTTTGAAATAGAATAGTGCGGTTTAATTCTGTATAGGTACAGAATTAAATCGCACTAGGTATTCTATTCTATTTCTAATAGGTAAAGCAGATTCGAAAGCAATGTCCATCGCTACCGCGATTTTCTTATAAACATTTTTCGGATATAAAACTTTTTGTTATATCACCGAAACTTATAAGGAAGATTAGAATCTGAGTTTTCTACTCTCGAACACCGAAACAATTACATGTGCTCAAAGCGGTGTTATTTACCACACTTCTTTCTACCAAAGGCTTTTGTGCGTCATTAGACATGGGCAAAATAAACGATTTGAAAACTCGTTAGAACTAGAATAGTACAGGAAGGTTTTTGCCCAGCTGTGGGACAGTGTGGCTGACGCAGCTAGCAACAACAAAATAATATCTTCTTTTTTTTCAGTTGCGGTTCCATCCACGTAGACCCTCCTCATGAACTCGTTGAAGACAAAAGCAAACCCTACCCAGATTGCTGCCCAAAACTCAAAGACTAAAAATTGTATAATTTTTTTTTTTGTGTCACCTGTATGTTGTTATATCACTTGCAAATTGATAGCCATTTACACACAATAATAAATAACTCTTGATAGTAAGACATAGTTGATCCCACTATAAGATTCACAGGACATTGCCGCAACGTCGTGAGTAACAATTATTAACATTTATTTATTTATTAAAAAACAATTTGACACCTTAACAGAAGACCCAAGGTGATGCTATATGCACATGATTACCTACCTATATATAACTTTTCATTTAAAAAACCGACATCCGCCATTGTATTCGACTAAATATCTGGATGAAAAAAATATTGTAGTGAAAGGGATATGATACTTTCTGAATGCAAACGCTTGATTTGTTGCTGAAAATATCAAAATCGCTATATGTACCTATGCCTACAATATTTGAGGAGTTCCCTCAATTCCTCATGGATTCCATCATCAGAACTGGATTCTGAAAAAATGGGATCAAGATCTGGAAGTGTATCAATTAAAAAATAATTTTCCAAATCGGTTAATAAACGACGGAGATATGAGGTACCAAACATAAAAAAAAATACAACCGAATTGAGAACCTCCTCCATTTTGTGAAGTCGGTTAAAAATAAAAACAAACAACCAAGTTTAAAATAAGTAGGCACTAGGCACCTACTGAGGATAGATTTATAATAATACGTAATAATAGGTAACTTACTACTTTTCAACTTTCTCCAGTACAAGCTGCGCTTACTCCAGTTTACTCCAGTTACTAAGTTTCGGCAGGCTGTGATAAAAAATGTCAACATTGTTCTCCGAAAATTAACTACCTAAGCGGATGGTGTGTGCGGTTCTTCTACGGATTTCCTCATTTCGGATTCTATCACGTAGTGAAACTACTACCTTAGCTCTCTCCATAGCCCGCTGCGCGACTTTTGAGCTTGTAAAATAACACGTATTTAACGTAAAATAGTTAGCGATCACGTCTTGGTGCCGTAAGTCATCACACGCTGATTATAAACTTTCGGAGGTTCTGCGGTATCTATGACGAGAAGATATGGCGTAGTTTCCCGAACGCTGCCCATCAGAGTTGGATTCGTCAGTAGACCAAGTCGAAGTTGGACCCTCCTAGTTGAATCGTCTGACCCAAATAGACATAGTGGTCAACAACTTCGACATTATCATACCATCGTGTACCGGCATAGGTATGGGCATTTGACATAATTACTCTACATTTGACTAGCTTTGGATATCTACCATATTGTTGTGTTGGTGGCTGAAGACCGCCGTGGCATTCTAAGGGGGAGGCCTATGTCCAGCAGTGGAATTTCTACAGGCAGGATGATGATGCTGATGATGTTCATATTGTTTCAAAGTCCTTATCAAAACTGGTACAAGTTATCATTAGTTATTTGGGTTATTTCCAAAATATCCACCCGATTCGGAACCGCTGGATTCGATTAACTGGAACTTTAAATCAAAAAGTAATTGAAGAGTAGTAGGTAATGGCCGAGTTACTGACTGAGTCATCGTCAATAGACATCCACTGCTGAATGAGGCCTCGCCCATAGCATGCATAGCTTACAACTCATAGCGTGCAATGGGGGGATTTGCCATAATCACTACACTTGGCAGGCGGATTGGTGATCGTAGTTGGTTTTAAGTACTCAAGTAGCCATCCCTGGCGTAATCCTTTAGTGCCTTTTTCGACATCCCCAGGAGGAGTTGGAGGAGTCCCATTCTTAGACCGAGACTACAACGGCCGAATATAATTTGTATTTGTCGTTTACTTAGCCGGTATCTCGGTCGAATCGAGTGATCTTGAATCGGGGACTGGTCAATTTGACCTCTTGACTTGGTAGCGGGAAAAAACAGAAAGATATGTAATATCTACCTATATTTATGATCATTTGACTGCATATAGCAAGTATAGTAGCATAAGTCGATATATAGGTAGAAGCGAAGCAGAGTGTTGTTCATATTCATAGCTCATCAAGATGTGGAAGGGAACAGTCGTATTGATCAGTGTGCTAGCCGTCACCTCGGCATTCCAGGCGCTGGCTCAGTTGGAGCCGAAGCCTGATAAATTCAGTAAGTAGCTACCTATATTATGATTCCCCTCAGCTAGGTACAACAAGCGTAGTTTTGGGTTGACAGACAGTAACTCTCTGTACGCTGGTGTAATAACCAGATATTGGAACACAACATCAGTTTTAGACGTCTACTGCTGGACGAGGCCTGCCCCATAGAATGCGCACCACGCTTGACAGGCACATATAATTAGATGGATGCTGCTGCCAATCCCCTGGTGCAATCTCTTAGTCGGTTTTTATGCAGAGGACGGAGAGGTTTTCTTAGGTCGGACCACCTGGGCAAGATACGCACATATGGATGCAGCCTTTATGGTTGGATTAAACCCCCCCGAATGTGGCACGGATCGCGGGTATCACAAACTATGTTTCTATGTTCAGAGAGCTGATTCTGAGTTTTAACAAGCAATTGACACGGACGTACCTATGGTGTAGTGTAACACGGATTTTTGTATGGAAAGAGGTTCACAGAGTGCACGCTAATAGGGGCGCTCATCGGTGTCGCCATACAAAAATCTACACACTACACCAATGGTCCGTGTCATTTGCTTGTCGAAACTCAGAATCAGCTCTATGGCGTGTTCTCGGGTTGGGTATTCGTAGTATAATTGGACCAAATCTCCCTCCTCAGAAAACCAGGAAGGGTGCTATATATCCGAGTTCGACAAGGTGGTGCCGTTCTCGAAAGCTGTGCCCAGCATCAAAAGATGCGTGGAGTATCGCTGCGGAAAAAGTGCCGTCACCATCGCTGGGTAAGTAACTGACTAAAATTAAAACTGTAAGACTATAGAACTTCTTGTAAAAGCGTTCGTCCGGGGAAGTACTACCCCCGTACCAATTTGTACCGCCAAGCTATAGTGCTCGCATTGCTGTTTCGGTTTGAAGAGAACGGGTGCCGGTGAAATTACAGGCTTAAGAGAGTTTTCATCTTTATGTCTCAGGGTCGGCAGAACGCGTGTGATGCATCTGGTGTTGCAGGCGTTCATAGGCTACGGTAACTACTTTCTATCAGGGGGCCGTATGCTAGTTTGCTTGCAGAGTAGTACTTATAAAAAATAAATTCGATAATTGCTGTCAAACGGTAACTTTTGTACTCTGAATAATGACTAAAGCAGTAATTATTCTGACCTTTTGTATGAGAAGTTGCAAACCTGTCACGAGACAGAATAGCCCCGCGCGCGGAAGCCAACAAGTTCTGTCTATCAAAGGCTCTTTTCTGCGCCAAGAACAAGCGCAAAATACTACGATTTGAAAGACTAGAATAGTATTAATCAACGAAGGTCTTATGGGTTAGTGTGGCTGACGCGACTAGCAAAAATTTTTGTTTTCAGTTGCGGTTCTGTCTCTGCCGAACCTCCTTTGGAAATCGTTGAAGATAAAGGCAAACCCTACCCAGGTTGCTGCCCGAGAGTGCAGCATAAAATAGTATAGTTTATTTCTTGTGTTACCTGTAGGTTACACCCGAAGGTTGATAGGCATTTACATACAATAAAACATAACTCTCTCTCGATAGGATTTTCTTTTGCTTTTTCGAAACGAGACGTCTCCATTTTTATTTTATTTCAATTACTAATGATTTTTATGTATAGTTATTATTAGTAATTGTAGTAGAGTTATATCTTTACAAATATTTGTACGATCTGCAGATATTTGTTCAGGGTGTTCTGGGTATTTTTCTAATGTATAATAAAAAAATATCTATCTATGTAATGTATTGTATTAAGTATATGAGTTATCTAGTACCCATAAGACAAGCTCTGCTTAGCTTGGGGCTAGATAATGTTGTGTGAAATGTCCAGCATTTATCATTTATTCATTATAGAGGCAAATTCATCCATTTGAAAAAAGAAACACGATGTACCTATCTTGGAATGTAAATGTTTATTTAAGTTTTAGAAACCTTTAGAATATTGTAAAAAGTGTAGGTAAATTAAAAGAAAAAGTCAAAAAAAAAAAAGTCATCTTAATCGTGTAATTTTGGTGTCACTTTAACCGGTGTTGCTTTATTATCTTTAAATGCTCTTGCACGTGTATTAAATATTAATAAGTGTATTTCGTGACTTTTCAAATGGGTGGAAATTGTCCACGAACATTCTACAGTAGTAAAACTGCCATCGCGTTACTATAGAACATGACTGAGACTTTTAACGACTTGATGTTACTTTATCAAAATAATGGTAAAAAAGAGGAAAATTTTCCTCACAGGCCATTATTAAAGAATAAATAAAGAAATAAAACTTTAAGACATATTTGATCCCACTATAAGATTCTCTGTATTGTGAGAACTACGAATAGTGAGTAGTATGGTACTGGGTGCACGGGGAAAAAGAAATTCCCCGTGGTCCCACTGGTGGGTGAAGCTGGTGGGTGGACGGGTCGCGGCCACTACAATACACAGGCCCTGAACAAATATTTACAGATCATGCAATCATTAGTCCCGCAGCGGGAATCGAACCCGCACCTCTTGCGTCTCAGACGAGTACACACCTGCAAAGAACGAGTAACAATTAAAAATATGATTTATATGTTGTCTGAAGACACACCTTAGTGGGAGCGATAAAAATTTGACGCGTCGAAGACATTTTAAAAATTCCATTAAGTACATAAATACATTTTAAATTTGATTTTGTTTTTGTCAGAATATCTTATTATGGTACCTACGTGTTGTCACTGTACCAATCACCATGTTGGAGTCTACATGTTTGGTTTGGTAATTTTATTGAAATTAAACTAATTCGTTTATAAATCATAATTGTATTTAATTAAAACATAACATAAAAGGCTGATTTATATTGATGCAGTTTTTTGATTAAATTTATCCATTTTTACATTCCAGTGATTCAGAATCAATAAAAATCTGCCATACTTAATTTTGTCATATACTTTTTCCGAAATAGATTGCTTAAAAATAAATAGGTACTTATCTACTTATTTCAATAAAACCAATTCAATTTCAGATATTATAAAAATTGTTTTGAATACCTCAATGGTTTTCAATTCAAAAATTGGACAGAAATCTATTCAATCTATAAAAACTATTTACATATATTTACTTTTAAATAAATGCAGGAAGTCACTTAAACCATAGATAAACTAAATAATATAGTTTATGTATGCACTACACTAAAAACTTACTTATAATAAAATTACATTTGTCACTTTTAAACGCTATTAACCTTCGTTTTATTCCTCTTATCTTACGTGTTTAGGAACTATTGTAGTGGTATTATAAAAGTTTAAAAAAAAAACGAAAGACAGAATCCTAACACAACATGAGGCAGCCCTATTACATCTGTTTTTTTTACGTGTGAACTCTGGTTGAATAACAGTACTGACAACTTATAGAAAGAGGCTATTATCGATTATTAAAGATCTAATATTAAATGTTACTTTCGCTTTTGTGATCTAAAGATTTATTTTTGTTTGATAACGGGATATAAATTATTATTCGAAAAAAAGTAATTTTCGTATTTCTCAAAATTAAAATACGTAGGTTTACACCAACGTAACCACGCAGGTTTTTACGATAGTAGGGTGCGTGTGTGCGTAACACGTGTATACGCAAATAGTAAACACTTAGGGTTGTCGCAAATTTGCAATTAATTTTACTTTTGTATGGTTTGTAAAAGTGCAAAGCCCCACCCCGGAGGAGTATTACGATACATGTGCATTCATTATATTGATTATATTTAAGTCCTAATTTTCTATTTGTTAGAAAAAAAAAACGTATCTGTCATTTTCATAGAAATATATTTGAGCATGTCCCTACGCACAACGGATATTATTTTATGCCTGTTCAGTTCGTGACACAAAAAATGGAAATCGAAACGACTTTTTGTAGCGAAACTACAATGTCTCGAATTAGATGAATGACATAGACAAATCGTATGGAAATTCAAGGTAACTTGACGAATTTCAGATATTTCTTTTTGTACACAAGACGATTTTAGAATCATTCATATTATAAAAGTCCATGATTTTTCCGTTACAAAACCTAATTAAATAGTAAACTAACTTTATCTTGCCTCTGACTACCCCCTAACTTATTGGATATGCTCACAGATCTCTAAGTAAGATCTCTGATTATCCATGGGAATGAATACGTCTGTATGGTGAATGTATGGAGAGTTTGTGGGAAAGAGACGGCGCACGAAAGGTCGTGGCGTAATATGGAACTAGTATTAAGATTAGATTAGATTTTCTCGTGGCAATTCAATTCCTAAGATTATATTATTAATTTATCATATTCATTTTTATCAAGTCGAGCTATAATGAAGAGATAGTGTTGCTAACAATAAAGCCATGTCCTCATCACCTACGAACATTTACTTTCCGCACAGACTCTATGTAACTTTACATCTACCACGCGTAAAACGGCCTAAGTCCCAAATCTATAAAAATCGCTCGAAAAACGGAGCATTATATAACTACGGTTTTAATTAAAATGAACACCGAGACTCACAACTCTGTATCACAAAATGTGGCATCTAACACATTGATTTTTATTTTATTTTCTCGTAAATTTTCTTCGTCAGTTTATTTTTAGCAACATTTAATTAATTCTACAACAATCACAAAATATAATTCACCAGATCTCAAAACGTATTATTGTATTTACATGTTATTATTTGAGTACAAAGTAATTTTTTACCAAATTTACAGATTGTATACTTTATAGATTTTCACACAATACAATGTTCCTACAAACTTTCACGTTCCATACATTTATACATACATGCAAACATAGATAATAAGGCGTTTCAGTCCTTCTGGTTTATAATAATTATACACAAACTATCTTAAAACTCAGTGATAATGGCAAAATGATGTACACACAGATACATGCGAATCAGATCATTTTAGGCACTTACGCGTAATTCATTTTTATAATCAGATCCTTAACTCATCTTAATAACAATATACAAAGTTGTTTATCACACACTTACATAAGTTTAAATAAACGTACGTAAATGTGTATTTTCTCAAATTATGTTTCAAAATTCCTACTTTGTAATCACATAAGTAAACTATACAAAATTGAATCTATTATGATATGATTTCTTAAAATAAAATGTCTTTTTTGATAATTTAATGTGGTCGCGAGATTTTTAAACAGATTTCTTCGTATTTAAAAGTAACGATTGAAAATGGCAGTTGTATAAAATTAAACATTTAAAAATAATTCAGTTATTCGTTGAAATATATAAAATACTATTTGCGTAATTAAATTGGTAATGTCATCATAAATGCTATTTAGACCTACAAATTATGTTTTGTTCTTCAGTTTTAAAATTATAGTTTCTCATATTTCACTGTTAAGAATATTAATTGCAAAACATTTTAAAATTACTTGTCTTTTGTTTAAATTGTCAAATTCTAACAATGGATTTTGAAGTTTCCTCGATTTTGAAGAATTTCTCGTTTTTAATAACTCCAATCTCTTAAGGTGGTCTACATATTCATGATATTTAAGCCAGTAAATACTCTGCCCATAGAAATGTACTGTCTACTGAAATATTCTGCCCATAAAAATGTTCTACCCATAGTAATTTTCGGCCCCTGTCTATGGTATCCGTCAAGTGAACGTGTTCTCGGTACCTCGGATGTCAGGCTCCGACGATGGCTATGGAGGGTATATCCGGCGGGGCGGGAGGCTGACGTCACGCGCGTGGACCCGCCTTCTCGCCCATTCGTTTCGCTAGCTCTGATATCAGCTCCCTGGGGAAACAATTAGTAGGATGTAAACGATCAATTGCACAAAATTGATTAAATGTAGCACACAACTTCTGCTACTTCTTAGCTAGACCGGTAAATGTAACACACAACTTCTGCTACTTCTTAGCTAGACCGGTAAATGTAACACACAACTTCTGCTATTTCTTAGCTAGACCGGTAAATGTAACGAATAACTTTTGCTATTTCTTAGCTAGACCGGTAAATGTAACGAATAACTTTTGCTATTTCTTAGCTAGACCGGTAAATGTAGCACACAACTTCTGCTATTTCTTAACTAGACTGGTAAATGTAGCACACAACTCCTGATATTTCTTATCTAGGCCGGTAAAAGTAGTACATACCTACCTACCTACTGTTACTAGACCGGTAAATGTAGCACACCAAAAGTCACTTTGTTAGCTAGACTGGTAAACTAAGCGCAACTTACCGGTGTAGCCAAGAAGATCAGTGCCACAGGGCATCTTACAAATCAAATCAAAATAATTACATTCATTGAAATCACAAGAATCATTTTGAATCGTCTTATAAGTTTAAATTACTGCTGTTCCAACGCGACCAAGCCTAGAAGAATCAGACAACAGACACGGCTCGGCTTAATTTGATGGTCCGTCTTACCACTAGGTGAGATGCACCTGTGTGTGCCTCGGAGCAGGAAAAAGCTAATACATATTAAATAAGAACTTAAAAACCTTAGGAAGGTAGTCAAAAGTAAATAAACATCAGCAAAACTAAGACCCAATTTCACCATACTCACCATAGTTAGTTAGTTAGTTTTACCATAGTTAGTAAAATGTCTTGCTAAATCTCACCATCGGCCAAGGCGACAGATAATCTTTGAAAACACCTGGGGCCTTACTCTTGAATCCAATACTAATTATTGTCCAATGACAATTTCAATCCAACCAATGGTAACGCTTAATTTGGCGTCTTGAATGTCAATCTAGCGGCAAATTAAGCGTTATCATTGGTTGGATTGAAATTGTTATTGGACAATAGTTAGTATTGGATTCAAGAGTAAGGCTGTCAAAAACCATTGGTTAGAATAAACAGTGGTTTAACCGCCTGTTATTTGTTAGTGAAATCAAACTTAAAGATGTACCGGTTACCTGTATATGAGGGGATCCATGTTCCGTGCCAGCATGTAAAGGAGCCACCAGTCGCCGATGTCAGTTCTGCGCGAGACCATCACGGCTGTTTCCATGGCAAGGGTGCGCGAGCGCGCGTGCAGTAACCGCGGACGGATCGACGGAACGCAGATTATTACTAACCTAGAATGTAAAAATACTATTTTAGCTGTGGCCAAAGACATACAAAAAAGTATAACACAACTGAAACAAGTAGAGTCTCTTCAGCGAGAGACCCGTTGTAGGATCGGAGGGCGCTGCTGTGCTGAATTAACTTTTTTGTTTAGCGGGCAATACAATAGTGCGTCTGTTCCGGTTTGATCCTATTACAATTGTTACTATTTCTTTAGTTTTTAATTCAAAATGCCGACAGAAGGAAACCAGCTCCTAAGTATGGTTTTAATATGTAGTTCACAATTTGGCACCGACGGCTCTTACGCTGAACAGACTATCTCTCTTCTTAGTCGTACACTCTTGACACTCAGAGTAGTCGTGGTTATGCAGGTCTTCCTGAGTGGTGGCGCTTGCGATGCGTCTCCACTCGGCTCTATTAGCAGCATTGCGAGAACATTCGGGCATGGTGTTTATGCCCTTTTGCATGCTTTTGCTTCTAATTTGCCTATTATTTCTTCAAACTCCTGGAAATTTTGTACACATGGTCAGTACACTATAACTAGACACGTGATGCGTTAGTTTCGTATAAACTGACGCATCACTGGTCTAGATAATTAGTGTACCAAATGTGTACAAAAATTCATGGAGTTTGATAATGTAATAGCCAAACTTCTTTCACGTACAAAAACGAGGAAGCGTCCTACCGGTAACCAAACTGCGATCATCAATCCATCTGCCAAGCGTGATGATTATGGCTAATAATCATCTAAGGCTTCGTTCAGCAGTGGACGTAAATAGGCTGGTGATGATGAACTGTTTTTAACCGACTTCCCAAAAAAGGAGGTGGTTCTCAATTTGTTTTTTGTATGTTTGTTACCGCATATCTCCGGCGTTTATGAACCGATTTGGAAAATTCTTTTTTTATTTGAATAGATATACTTCCAGATTGGTCCCATTTTTCAGAATCCAGTTCTGATGATGGAATCCATGAGGAATTGAGGGAACTTCTCAAATATTGTAGGCATACATATGGTGATTTTGATATTTTCAGCAACAAACCAAGCATTTGCATTCAAAACGTATAATAATCCTTTCACCACTATGGTTCTTTCATCATTTTTTTTTCATCCAAATATTTTGTCGAATAAAATGGCGGAAGTCGGTTTTTTAAATAAGTTACTTGCATTTCCATTTGTATTTGTGACAACAAGGTAAGAGAAAACTTCCATGTTTTCGCATGCTGGAGAATTTACGTTTGATTTTTATGCACCTGACACACAACGCCTCGATAATGCCTCGACGCTTTGGTCTTTTAATCACCACACAAAGATAAAAATATTTGCATTTGCCTCACCTATAGACGATCAGTAGTGACAGTATGATTGCCAGAATTATGTACCAGAACCATAGAAAGATGTACGTCTTCTCATTGACTATGTTTAGTGGTAGGATGCACAGACTGTCGTGGGTTTGTATACTGCCCGATGCACCAAACTTGTGGAACGTGCATTTTGTGATGCGCGGGAATATGTAGATCATTGGATCGTATCTGGAAAAGTGAGAAAATCAAATCAAATATCATTTATTGTGAAATATAGGTATGGTATTAAGATGTTAGGTCAAAATTAAAAACAATGTCCACTATGTTACCAAGATTGGTGTACAATAATATCAATGAAGGTATGTCTATAAGAATTTAAATTTCAAACAAATTACACATGTCATATACCTATATATACCTACGCCAGACTTTAAATTAATAAAATATTCAATTACATAAAAATTATACACACAATACACAAATGTCAAAGCTATAATATCTAAAATTTTATTTTTTGACAATAAGTTCCTTAAAACTATAAAAACACTTTTCTTGCAGCCACAACTTCATTTTTGTGGTGAATTTGCAAAGTTAATAAATAAACTCTCACATGATTATTTCAGGAGATGATTTTGTCATGATTACAGTCAGACACTCACTGACACACTAATAGGGTAAGGTTTAAAAACAAAAGTAGACTATTTTGAGAGAAGCAGAGCTGTTAACAAACAAAAGTGATTGGTGAGCGCAGCGAGAAACGAAACTGCAAATGATAAAACGTTGATGGTGTGCGTAGCGATCCATACTTTTTTTTAGAATGCTATGTTGTCAGCTTCGCGTCTAAGCGAAGAGCTAATTAGCAGATTTCAAGGAAGATTGGCGTGGCTAAGAGAGTCAAATGCAAGCCTACATTATTTAACACAGTAGGTACTTATTATTTTTATTTTATGTATTGTATGTGTTATATATTTATATATTATTGAGTACACCGTATGTATGCATCTTTTATTATTTTTATCGTTCTCATCAATTCCAGTCCATTCCAAGGTTGTCTGGAAGAGCTGGCTCTCAGCGATACGACCGCCAATTGTACTTCCATAAATATGATTATTTTAAATGTGGTGTGCAATAAAGTGTTTTC
Organism: Epirrita christyi; assembly: GCA_951392215.1. Classification (NCBI taxonomy): domain Eukaryota; kingdom Metazoa; phylum Arthropoda; class Insecta; order Lepidoptera; family Geometridae; genus Epirrita; species Epirrita christyi. Next base: position 1,368,186 of record OX595837.1, read on the forward strand.
TATCTATCTATCTAGCTATCTGCGAGCGAAGTGAGCCTGAAGATAAATGCTCTGAGAGCTGATTCTGAGTTTTGACCAGCAATTGACAAGGACGTATGGTGTAGTTTTTTGTATGGAAAATGAGGTTCACGAGTGTACGCTAGAGGCGCTCATTGGTGTCGCCATACAAAAATTCACACTACACTACACCAGAGGCCCAATTCACTAACTAAAAAATAGTTAAAATAGAGTTCGGATCATGTTTTGATCTTGTGTCTTGATGTCTTAAATGTCAGAAATGGTATTCTCCTGACATAAAATACAACACTGTAATGTGATTATATCGAAATGTGACCGAAACTTGAACAATTCAAAGTTTTTTCGTTAATTTTAGCATAAGTAGATGGAGTCTCTCTTTACTCTTTCCAATTATATATATAACTATCCTACTCAAATGGTGGTCACCATGAATTGAAAGTAGACTAAATTGTTATTTATGAGGGACTAGAAATTCAACTTTCAGTCAATTTACAATTCAGTCTCGATTCGGTCAACTTTCAGTGTAGTTTTAAAATAACTTAGAGAATTGGGCCTCAGGCGTCCGCTTCGTTTGCTTGTCAAAACTCAGAATCAGGAGGTCTAAAAAGCCCACTTTTTCTGAATCATAATACGACGATACATATAAAGCAATTGCTTAGAATCTGCTGAGAATTCGGAAAATGAATTGCTACCAGATGAATTGCTCAATGTGGCAAATTAATCTGGTAGCAATTTATTTTCCGAATTCTCAGAAGATTCTAAGCAATTGCTTTATATGTATCGTCGTATTATGATTCAGAAAAAGTGGGCTTTTTAGACCTCCAGCACTCAGATGCTCAGCGACAATATTACATCGCCTACCTCTCGTCCTGCGGTATGTCGCTGTAGCCCAGCACGCGGGTACCGTACGAGAAGAACTCTCCGTTGAAGAAGCTGTCCATCATCCATAGCTGCAGGATGATATTCACGAGACACAGCAGCTCGCAGCCCCAGTACCGAAACGCATACATCTTGTGCCTCTGAAAATTAATCAGAAAAATACATTTATTTATTTATTAAAAAACTATTATAACACCTTCAACATTGTTCTCCGAAAGAACATTAACTAAACGGATGGCGTGTGATATTGGGGCATATTTGAGCAAGTTTGTTCTAAATATTGGCTGGCAGAGCAAGGCGGGGCGGCGAGCGCTCGCGCAGCCATCAGTCATAATTAATTGATTCACGCGTTGATTAATTAATCCATTCTATAATATCGAATCTGCATCAGCCGGTATACGTTGGACCAGGCCATGAGGCCTGGTCAAGTCCTGGTTCTATGAAGAATAAAGGGATTTGCCATAATCACCACGCTTGGCAGGCGAATTGGTGATCGCAGTATTGGTGTTGAGTACTCAGGTAGATGCTGATGCCCATACCCTGGTGTAATCCTTTAGTCGGCTTTTACGACATTCAGTGGACAGGTTAACGGTGGTCAGATAGTTTAACATTATCATTTATCATCATCATCATCGCCAGCGTGTTTACGTCCACTGTTGGACGAGGCTTCCCATTGAATACAATGAGGAGATTTGCCATAATTACCACGCTTGGCAGGCGGATCGGTGATCGCAGTTTGGTGTTAAGTACTCAGATAAATGCTACTGCCGATCAATTGGTGCAATCTTTTAGTAAGGCTTTTACTACATGCACGGGAGGAGAAGGGTGCCCATTCTAAGGCCGGGCACACTACGGCACACTTTTTAGATGGTAAATTATGCCCTCTGAGAAAAATCTCCTCAATTTTGCCAACGTCAAGTAGGTGTATTATTCTAATAGGTCCAGTCGTTAAAGTCCTTGGTCAACCCATGTTCTAGTAAAGCGATGAGTTTTACTAGAATGTTCCTGGACACTTTCCACCCCTTCGAAAAGACAGACACACATCTATTTAAATTCACTACCATCAAATACATCAGTAACTACTATGTGCTTTTTATAAACTACGATAGTTAAAATGCCACCAAAATTACACGATATAACTCAAAAAAAACACTAGAAATTGAAATAAAATAAAAATGAACGACGTCTCCCTTTGAAAAGGCAGAAAAAGTTCCTTTACTTTAGTACTATACTTATAAATCTGTGCTTACAACATTTTACCTAAGTCCTTCTCTTCCTAGACATAACTATAAAAACTTATAATAATGTCAACGACAACTGATTTCGACCACGGTCATTAGAGAGCATTTCTTTGAAGTAATTTCGAACTCATTGAAATTCCCGACAAGTCATAAACAGTTTAATTTCCATTAGCCTCAGGGGTCACATCTCCAGTGGGACCAATTGATGGTGCATTCCTTCGATAGGAACACATTAGTCGAGGTACATACCTACCTTATTACCTACATAATAGTGGGCAGTTGTTGCGTAAGCGTTCAAACCAATCTTACTTGCGTACCAAGTGACGTAACTAATTGGTAAACCATACTTATAATCTGTATTTAAGTTTTAAGTAATGATTAAATAGTTATTTAAGATTTTTAAGTAAGTAAGTAAGTCAGTCACACTGACTGTAACCTGCTAAGAACTTAAAAAAAAGAAAGAAGAAACACACAATACCTAGCTATATTTTGTCATCAAACCGGCCATCAACGCTTGTAGTCATTGAAGACCTCAATACAATAGTACATTGTCCAACAGCAACTGACACCGTTAGTAACACAAGCCCGTCTCATAAGATAAACCTGACCACCCATGCCTGAATGGGTCTTTGATGAAGAAGCTTCAATATCTGTTTCAAATTGTCCAGGAATTCTCAACTATTGGTACAGCTGCATAATTCGAGTTGAACGATGAGTGAGCTTTTGTGTTCATGAGTTCAAGAATTTGATTGCCATGAAGTAAAGTCTTGTTCTCAATACATTCTGAATAATCGATAGATTAAGATAATATATCGAAGACAGTATACATTTTGTAAGAGTATGAAAGACAGAACAGAAAGAAAACTAAATTGTTTTTCCCTAAAAACAACACGTGAACATATGGAACAAAAAAAAGACAATAAAAAGATTTGTTTAATCTTTTTATAAATAAATATGAAGTTTGGCATCAATATGTGTTGTGTGGGGTCAAATAGGTTCCTGTCTCAGCATATAGCTACAGCTATACCAGACCTGGGTACGGTGCGGCGCTGGTTTTTAGACAGGACCTATTTAATGCCACGAACATCAAAAAAGAAAGTATGCAATAAGGTATACTAAGAGTAACAGTATGCTAAGGATAATTTGTAGTTACTGATAGATCGCCTGAGATCGCCTGTAATGTTGGGATGTCCAGACAAAGAAACAAGCCGCAAGCTGAAAAGGGAAAAATTAAGAACGGGCTCAGAGGAAATCCTTGAAAGAGACCTGACTTGTATGAGATAATCATGCAAAACTATTCAATGTAAATATAAGATAGAATAAACTATGATAGAATCTAAAATAAACAAGCGAATGAAATAGTCATCATCATAACAAATCCTTGAGTCTTTTATTACTGCGCCTTATTTAATAAACAGACGGAGCGGCACGGTGAGATATACGATATGTGGCAAAAATTATAATACTCGACTGCAATTGTTATGTTTTTGGAGTCCAAGAAGTGTTATGTAAAATCGACACTTCTTTATCTACACATTTTGCTTTAGCTTGCTATAAATATTCTATTAATATGTGCGTAATATCGAGTGAGATTCCAATTAAGTTTTGATCCTGATTGTAATTTTTGGATCACAAATACAGGTTATCTCAGGAACAAGGAACAATATAAACAAACAGAACATGCTTCGCAACAAATAATCTGCCATACCCTTTTTCGACAAAATTTTAATCCCTCAAACATGTTACCACATAATTATGTATCATTTTATTCTAGTATGCTTTGATATTACTTTTGCTTAATTTATAGGGGAAGGTCACACTATATATTATTTACTATTATTAACGAGGGCTGAATGAGCAGATGTGTCCACGGGTTTGCACCTGGCCTGTTTTATCTCTTGATAAAATGGGGTGGCAAGGCGACTTGGTAGAGATGAACGTGGAATATAATAGCTTCTTGAATGCCAAGATTATAAAGTTGTTGGTTTTTGTTGTAGGTTGTTGGTAAGACACACAACATATTTCCAATACAAAATGATCCACGCATCATGATGGTCGATCTCAAAACCAACACCAAAAAATTCTCATATAAAATTGTAGAATACACAGTTGGTCCGTCAGGTTATAGGTAAGTATCTTACCTATAACCTGACCTACCTTTAAGATAACCAGCAGGTCGAAAAGACCACCTTATATGAATCATATGAATCTTGTGATTCATATAAAGTGGCCTTTTTAGACCTGCAGCTTTCAGCTTTCATCTGCATCCCTGATGCGTAAGAACACCCAGAAACCGAAGTCTGAGTTTACACAGACGTATCGTGTAGTATAACACGGATTTTTGTATAAAAAATGTAGTCACAGAGTGTACGCTATCGTTAACGCTATCGGGCGCTCATCTGTGTCGCCATACAAATCTGTGTTACACTACACCATACGTCCGTGTCAATTGGTTGCAAAAAATTAAGACCCGATCTCCTGTAGAAGCGCATTGAGAAAATGCATAATAAAAACATGCTTCACTGAGATTGAAACACGCAACCGAGTTATAAAAATGCTTCAATATGTATGCTCTTCGTATTGATTTCTTCGGTTTCTAATTCCGCTCTATACAAATATATATCCTCTATGTTATTGGGGTAGTAGCACCCCACACCATCCCTACGCTAACGCTTCTAAGAGGGTTACTCTGCCAATCTTTTGCTAAATTTTTCGTTATTTTCTAAATATCATACTGGTATCTGGGGTGCGATTTTTGAAAGTCATCGAGTGACTAAACGTAAGTAACATTGCCGTTTATTCCACGATTTCCAAATTCCTATACATCTGAAACTCATTGATGACTAAAATTCATATACCTATGTTATCAATACAAGTGCCTCCTCCAGTAAATCTCCTGAAAAACGGTGATTTACGGCCTTTTTGATGACATTTAGTCACTCAATGACATTCAAAAATCGCACCTCTGAAGGCCGATTCTCTTAATTATTTTTAAACCACACTGAAAGTTGACCGAATCGAGACTGAATTTAAAATTTACCGAAAGGCTGCTTACTTTTACTTTGTGCCGAAAGGGAGCAGAATACAATTATTCTGCTGAAAATACCATCTGTGATATAATTATGTGCAGGCTGACTAAGGTTAGTAACGATAGCGAGTCAATAGTAAATGTCAAAAATCAATCAAATTACAACGATTTTAAGCTACCCAGCAGTGCAAGTACGTAGGACTGGATTCGATAAAAACATTAAAAATCGACAAAACGGGACTATGTAGAGGTAATAGTCCCGTTTTGTCGAATTTTAATGTCTTTATCGAATCGAGTCCTACGTACTTGCACTGACGATGTCATTGGCCAATATTAACATTTGCTGTCGTTTCGCTGGCGTGTTGGTAACGTTAGTCAGCCTATGCTTCCCGTATCCAAACTTCCAAACTTTACTTTGTTTATTTTGTAATACAAAGATGACGCTTCAGAATGCTTCCTTCTGACACTTTGTGTAACTTCAACATCTTGCACAAAACTGTATTTAATCAGTGCTTGGAGTAGGCCAGGTACAGCGGTGAAGAAAATTCAGTTTTTTTATTTCTGTGTAAGTATTGGCACGACTCTAAGCTCCCGCAATCCTGTTTTAGTTCTTGTTTCGTTAGTAGAGCAGTGTAAAACAACAATGCCTAATTCTGAAGAACACTGCAGTCCTCGCAAGCTATTAATCCGTTAGTTTCTCACTATTGTTTGTACCATAATAGCATGTAAGCATGTCATGTGCATCATAACATTGCATTACCATGCAGGTAGCCATTGTCACGCTTGGAACCCACAACCACGACTGGAAAGGATGTCATTATGGAGTCATGATGTCCATGTTAGCCGATTATGGTTTTAGTTGGAGCCTTGGCCGCTAAAATGCGACCCGATTATCCTAGCCAAAACCAGAGACAAGTAAATAATATATGTATTATTTGTTTGCCTAGTAGAAAAAAAAAACCATAACAAAGTTTTGGCCGAGACAAGTAAATAATATATACGACCCACCTGATGTAAAGCAGTTACCGTATTAGCCTATGGACGCCTGCAACACCAGGTGCATCACACGCGCGCTGCCGACCCTGAGACATAAAGATGAAAAGTCTCATGTGCCTGTAATTTCACCTGCACCCGTACGCGTACTCTTCAAACCGAAACACAGCAATGCAAAAACTATGCTTGGCGGCAGAAATAGGTACGGTGGTAGTACTTCCCCGGACAAACTCTTTCACAAGAAGTTCTACTACTAACTTTATTTAACTGTTTATACTTTTCGAAAAAACGGTATCAAACGATCATTCGTTTGCGTTAAATTAAACAATCTACGCACATAATAGGAACGGTAATACATAAAAAATAACGTGATGAATGGGACGGCAGTTGATAAATCCATAAGGTATCCACGATACCAGAGTGGAGATAATGCATAACTCACACTCTGTCACATTTTTATAATTTGTGTTTTTTGAAAGGGGACTTAACTATTTCGTATTTAGATTGAGGCGAAGATAAATCTTATAGTTAATTAGAAACAGGCCAATGTCCTACCAAGATATTTGATACACATTATCGATCGTAAGACCATAGTATAAGTAGAGCTATCTACATCTTCATCAGCCGGTAGATATCCACTGCTGGATGAAGCCTCCTTCATAGCAAAAATCCATACGGCCTTATTACAGAACATGGACTAAATCTGAATTTAGTCGAGGCGTACTAGTCTAGGCTTAAATATCGACATTAGGCATATAGGACTTTAATACGAAAACAGATGTTTTGTTTTCCGAAATTAATTCTCGCGCTACTACACAAATTTCCAAAGTATCAAACTATGTCGAAATTCTTACCTCCAACAAGCAATCAGCTGTCAATTTGTAGACCATAGCTAAACTAGTTGGCTGCCTGGTTTTAGAAAAACCAGAGATAGTCCAAGCTTATTTAATTTTTGGCATAAGCTCGGACTATCTAGCTCGAAAGTTGCTTCTGGAAAACAAACCATCTGATTTTGTATTACAGTCGTATATACCAAAGGTCGATATTTAAGCCTAGACTGGTAGTCCTGGTTTAAACTCAGACTTGGACATTTTTTGTAACAACACCGATAGCGTGCAGTTGAGCACGTCGATTTGCCATGATCATCACGCTTGGCAGAAGGATTGGTAATCGCAGTATTGGTGTTCAGTACTCAGGTGGATGCTGCAACCCATCCCCTAGCGTAATCCCTAAGTCGCCGTTTACGACATCCATGGGAGGAGTTGGTGGGGCCGTATTCATAGACCGAGACTACCACGGATATCTACATAACCGCTAACAATTCATTCGTCTGTCCATTTGGAAATTAATTCTGAGAACAAAAACTGAACTAATAAATAACCAGAAACGTAGTGCAAAAAATTTGAGGCGAATTAGATTATAAGAGTTGAAGTTGGTTCCGTATAAAATAACATACCTACCTACTTTATCAAAGTCATTTTGATTATAAGGCATTTTTTTTTAAGTTTTTATTGAACTTGCAATGTATGTATGTTTGTCCGGGTGGAATCTTGCAAATGAATTTTAAATCAGTTATCTTTAACCGATTGAGCTGAAAATTTTTCATACCTATCAAGTTCAGATGACAATACAATATTATGGTGACGGCGAGCTGATGTGATGATGGAGACGGAAGGTGGACAACGGAACTCCTCGATGATTAATAGTAGCCTGGCAGTATTTAGGCTCATGTTGATCAGCTCACGGTTCCGATCACTAATTTAATAAAAGCTTGTTATGAATAATACATTTTTACAACACTTATTAGTTTGCAATTAAAACCAAGGTGTAGGCAGTAGAGAGCCGAATCATAATATTTGTATAATGAGGAAATCTAAGAGAGTTCTTCACAAATGTATGGCTAGGAGGTGCTTATTTATTAGCTGCTATCATCATATGTATCATAGCTATCAAAATAATATAGGATAAAGTAGAAAGGTTTTGTTTGACACTAATGGGACATAGATATCAGAAACTACGAGGACGATGCCACAAGTACAACAAATAATTGAAGATCATAATACGCCAAATAGCTTGGAAGCACAGCCGTTTTTGCGTCTTATCCAGCGAACTCTAAATAAACTCAAACAAATTGGCCCATTCACATGGCCGGTGTGCTGGCCAGATGTACCTAATGCCTCCAGCAGAGTTTTTGCCGTCAAAACGCAAATAAACAATACATTAAAATCAACCTTAGGCCGTTAAAATAAAGTGCATAACATTACGAAATGATATACCTTTCGTGTCTTGATTGATAACAATGAATAAATATGCTTGTCAACATACTTGGTCGCTAGCTAGAGGTACCTAACCAAACAAGCTATGTACCTAGTAACTATTAAGTGTATGTTCAGTGACAATGCCCATTTTCACCAAACAATATTAAGGCCTAGACAAAAACTTACGCATCAGTAATAGTTTAAGAAAAACCAAACAATAAGACATGGATGCGCAAGTAAAAACGTAGACTAGACAATCTGTTAGTGACATCGGTACAACAAGCCTGGAGCTGTGTTTTCCGTACTGTATTATAAGAAACATCTTTTTTTACAGAAAGAATAATATAATATAACACCCAACAGTCACATCCATAGTCCTGATCCCAGAAAAGGAATCCCTGTGTCGTGGGTATCGGGAACTAAGTACCATGGTACCATAACACCCAGACCCGGAACAAATACTTTCAGATCATACAAACATTTGTCCCGCGAAGGGAATCGAACACGCAACCTCTTGCATCTCAGCCGGCTCTCGCCCGCTGCACCACGGAGGTCGTATAATTATAAATACATTCCCTGTCTGATATCTGAGACCTCAGCCATAACTGGGTACAAGCATATTTGTTTGAGCCATCTATAACCTATAGCATCATCCAGGTATATCCAGTATTTTACGTAAATATCTGACTTTATGACTTTATTACGGCACTGAGACGTGGTCGCTAACTATTGGCCGTATGGACAAGCTCAAAGTCGCGCAGCGGGCTATGGAGAGAGCTATGCTAGGGGTAGCGCTAAGTGATAGAATCCGATATAAGTAAATCCGTAGAAGAACCAAGATCACCGACATAGCTCTCAGAATTAGTAAGTTGAAGTGTCAATGGGCAGGTCATATATAGCACGCAGAACTGACAAGCGATGGGGGATAAAGGTTTTCGAGTGGCGGACACGAACCAAACGATGCGATAGAGGTAGTACCTCCACTCGATGGACTAAAGACATTATAAACCCCGCAGAAAGTCGGTGAATAAAGGCGGCTCAAGACCGTGCGTCGTGGCATTCTAAGAGGGAGAGAGAAGAGGGGCCTGTGTCCAGCAGTGGACTTTTACAGGCTGATGATGATGATCTGACTTTATCGAGTGAATATTAGAGGTTTATTCTTGACAACTTGAGTTATTCCTTTTATCGATCATTTCAATCGCTTTTTGTTCCAAGGAGTCCAAAGGTTTCTTGTTCTCTGTAACGGTACTGGATGCCAGTCACCGGATCTCGGTGCGCAGAATTTAAATTGGTGCTCTCTGATCCGATAGATAAACTTTTTCATATCGGTTTGTAACCAATGAACCAGTCACTAGCAACAAGATAACGGAGAGAACAGTTACCACATAAAGTATTTATAAGTTCTCTGATTAGGAAAAATATTCAGAGGAATTTTGGCTCCAGAAAATGTGCTCCAATAACTTTTGCAAGCTTTCGTCATTTATAAAAAGTACGAGAAAATGAAGCCAAATAACTTTTCATTTAAAAAACTGACTTCCGCCATAGTATTCGACTAAATATTTGGATTAAAAAAAAATTATGAAAGAACCATAGTGGTGAAAGGATTATGATACTTTTTGAATGCAAATGCTTGGTTTGTTGCTGAAAATATCAAAATCGCCATATGTATGCCTACAATATTTGAGGAGTTCCCTCAATTCCTCATGGATCCCATCATCAGAACTGGATTCTGAAAAAAATGGGACCAATCTGGAAGAATATCTATTCAAATAAAAAAAGAATTTTCCAAATCGGTTCATAAACGCCGGAGATATGCGGTAACAAACATATAAAAAAAAAACCGAATTGAGAACCTCCTCCTTTTTTGGGAAGTCGGTTAAAAATTAAATTAAAATGTTGATTTCAGTAACTTTGGTATATTTACATTCAGGGTCATTCATTTCAGGGTTTGGAAGCAGATATTTGCTTGTGTTAGGAGATCGCGCTCTTCAATAGCCATTTACATAAAGTTTAAATAAATAAAAGTACATAAACAAAAACATAACAAGCATTTGTGAAAAGAAAACAAGACAAAATAAAATAAAAGTGCACCAAAAATAATTGTTAAAAAGTGTAAGGAAGTATGTGTGGGTGAAAAAATGAAGCAATGCTCTGTAATTTAATGGATTTTTTGTCAAAACAATATGCTGCAAAAATTCCATTAAATTACAAAGCTTGCTTCATTTTTTCACCCACACATACTTCCTCACACTTTTTAACAATCATTTTTGGTGCACTTTTATTTTATTTTGTCTTGTTTTCTTTTCACAAATGCTTATTATGTTTTTGTTTGATGGCTTTGGCCATCTGTTGCTTTTTTAAAAACGGGCAATGCATGAAATAAGGTATAGGACACTTATTCACTAAATTAATTAACATAACAGCCACATACATAGTCCAGATCCCGCACTAGGATTCCCTGTGTCGCGGATATCAAGGAACTACGAGTACCATGCTACCACAACCCACAGACACGGACAAATACTTGCAGATCATGCAAACATCAGTCCCGCAGCTGGAATCGAACCCGCGCGTCTTTCAGCCGGCTACTGGCCCACCGTGCCATGGAAGCCGTCAATTATCTAAATGGGATTAAAAAAGCTTTCCCGTTATAGTCGTGTCTTAATTCTCGGTTATTTAATCTCCATATTTTTACTAAGGATATCCTATTAACGGATTATAAATCCTCGATAATAAGGATACGATTATTATCCTTCTAGCAGATTATGAATAGGATAATCCAAGTGAATCACAACAGATTGAAATCTGATTATTTTTACCGGTAAGAGGAAAATCTACAAATATTGTTACGTACTTGAGATGTATGTAAATAATAACACCCAAAAGTTGTATACGAGTATATGCATATATACTTAGTCATTTGTGTTTTTGCAGTATGTTCAAAGTGTAAATTTAAGGCTTCTCATGAAGTGACGATGGTTCAATGATTTAGCACTTTAATTCACTGATGGGAACTACGTAATAATAAAAATAAACAAAATATCGTCATTACAAAATGATCACCCCAGAAAGTGGTTAAGTTGATAAGTACATAGTAGTTGTTATACAGGGTGTTTTTTTTAAATGGGACAGTATGGGGATATCCGAATCCATAAGAGATACGGGAAAACTGTCTTTGGAACCATTTGCTCATTTTGTATGAAAATGATTTTGGCATAGTTATTTTTTTGGTCAAGCGTGAGTTCTCCATTTAAATGAGTAGTTTTTATCAAAAAAAAAATTATGCGTATCGACTCAGTTTCATGTAAGGATTGTTTCATTGTAATGGAAGAAAAAAATCTGAGCAGCAGAAGTTAGTCAAATTTTATAACATGTTTTCTCATACAAATTGTAAGTAATCTGGTACCTACGTTAATAAAACTATCGCAATAAATTTTCAAAATGGCCTCCCTCTTGCTGTTTCCAGGTACGAGTACGTTTCAGAATACCTCATGTGGCCTTAGACAAAGATTTTCTTATTAAAGTTTGACTAAGTTCTACAGCTCTGATTTTTCTCATTTCACGAGACCATCAGAGCAGTAGAACAACATTCACCACACATCTTTGTCTAATGCCACTAGAGATGTTCTGAAACGTGCCCGTACCTGGAAACAGCAAGAGGGAAGCCATTTTGAAAATTTATTGCCATAGTTTTATTAACGTAGGCACCAGATTACTTACAAATTGTATGAGAAAACATGTTATAAAATTTGACTAACTTCTGCTGCTCAGATTTTTTTCTTCCAATTCAATGAAACAATCCTTACATGTAACTGAGTCGATACGCATAAAAAAAATTTTTGATCAAAACTACTCATTTTTATGGAGAACTCACGCTTGACCAAAAAAATAACTATGCCAAAATCATTTTCATACAAAATGAGAAAATGGTTCCAAAGACAGTTTTCCCGTATCTCTTATGGATTTGGATATCCCCATACTGTCCCATTTAAAAAAAACACCCTGTATATCAGAAATGCAATGGATATCCGTTTTCTATCCGGTATCCGACGTATTTGAACTATCTATTATCAGTGTGTGTGTGTGTTGTGTTGAAAAAGGACAAATTACAACATGAAAAACGCGCAAGTCTACACAGGATACACGATTGCCGGAGATCCGGGCCCCAATTCTACTAAACAAATTGTGTTTGAATTGTTAATGAATTATATCAAAATGCCCACTTTTGACACTTTTGCTGTACAAAAAGTGTAAAAAATGACAATTTTGTGATAATTCATTAACAATTCAGACACAATTTGTTTAGTAGAATTGGGGGCCCGGTATTCTGGACTAAGGTTATCCGGTTTCCGCCCGAATCACTATCCATTAGGTGGATGTACCGGCACTTAACTAATATGATCTAATTAATAGCTTTAGAAATATAACTAATAGTCAAGTCTAATATAACTAATAGCACGTTAGAAGCGAAGATGCGGGTTTGAGTCCCATGGATCGGAATATCTTGGTCACATTGTTTAATGTTCTCCAATATATTATTGCTTATATTTTTAAGTGTAGGTTCTATAACCTACACTTACAAATATTAGAAATTTCGCACAAAACTTAACAATTCTTGCATAACAATATAAAAAAAATGAATATCTGAGCCTGAGTGTACAGAACTAATATGTCTAGGACCAAAATGGGAAGAGACCGACACTGGAATAATTTAACCTCATACGGCTTTTGTAAAACGTAGAGACATCATTGAACAAAATTGCTGTGAACTTGCCAAAAAACATGCCAAAACAAAGGCTGTGAAAGTCAAAAGAGCCCGAAAAGATGATCATTAACAATTTGGTTTAAAGCATCCATTTATTATGAGAACTTCCCACCTCAACAATAGCGTGTAAGAAAACATCAAATATTGAAATATTATGTTTAATTGAGGCTTTGATGTGAGCGTGATTCATTAAATTTCCAAGACACAGATGTGTCACCACACACACACACACCCACACTCATAGATGTGTGTTAGTAATATAATAATTATGTAAATAAAACTGCCGTGGCATAGTGAGGACCAAGCAAGCCTGCTGATTCACAAGTCGTGATTTCTTATTGGCAGGGGAATTAGTTCAGGCTGTGGTGCATTATTTGAATAACTAATTTAAAAGTTTAATTTAAAAAAAATTGTGAAAGACAAAATTAGAATTTCTTTATGTTACTTTGCCATAAATTAGATGCAAAGATGTTATGGGGCACAGGCGATTGTTTTTATCAAAAGGCGGGGTTTTTTCGACCCCACGGTAGCAGGGTTATTTTAACAACCGAAGGGGTGTTTTCGACGTTGCGGAATCTAAGTAGACAGAGCTGAGACGCGAGAGAGGCAGCTTCGATTCCCACTGCTTGACAAATATTTGCAGATGTTGCAAATATTTGTTCCGGGTCTGGATTTGGTACTATGGTACTTGATATAAGTTACGTTATAGTCTAAGTACGACTTTACTTTACTTAGCAAAGTCAGCCCTCACATTCACTGTGCATGGATGGATGGATGGATATTTGTTACTCTTCCACGCATAAAATTACTGAACGTATTTTGATAAATCTTTAACATATTATAGCTTATAAATCAGAATAACATAGACTATAATTTATAATAGAGGTTCCACGTAGCCGCGAGCAAATACTAGTCTAAAATAAACGTTACTACGGACTTTGCCTAGCCAAGCACAACCTTTGTTGCTCAAACGAAAGTATACTTTGAGTATATAGTAAGTAAGTAATAAGTAATAATTTAATAAGGTCTACAATACCTTCTTGGAAAATCCGATACGTTGGTCATAGTGTTGGTTCAGGACAGTGTATGTAAATTAGTATTATATATGTATTTCTTACCCCGGCTCAAACGGAATCGAAAGTAACTTGAATCTTTACTTTGCAATCTGCAATGATTCACTATGATTCACTTTATTATTAAGGTTTTCGGAAGTCAAATAAGTGGCAAATGTCCTGCAAAAATCCTGTGAGTCACATTGCACCATTTGTGCAATGTGCATGGGTCGTAAAAGATAAAGACTGGCCATAAGAGACACAAAGTGACATTGATAACTGGGTAATTTCAACTTCACATGGCATTACATTCATATATCATATATTCATATACCAATTCACATGCAGCAGTGACTTTTTCGTTGGTAGTTTTCTTTTATTTTGTTTTTTATACGTGAAAACCTATAATTGGCTTCCTGTATGTATTCCTGTTTTTATATGTATTTATTATTAGCTGTTGGTTTTCCTACAAAATAAATAAATAAATATACTCAGCGATAAGACCGCCCATTGTGTATCATCTGGGTTCGATGCCCGCTTTGGGACAAATGTTTTTATGATCTGCAAATATTTGTTTCGGTTCTGTGTGTTACCATGGTACTCGTAGTTCCTGATACCCACGACACAGGGATTCTTAGTGTGCGATCAAGACAATGTATGTGACTGTTGGGTGTTATGTTATCTATCCGTGGTGTGTACGGCCTGAGAATAGACTCCTCCGTCTCCTACCGTGGATTTAGTAAAAGCCTTACTAAGGAATTATACCAGGGAATGGGCAGCAGCATCCACTAGAGTACTTAACACCAAACTGCGATCACCAATCCGCCTGCTAAGCGTGCTGGTGATTATAGCAAATATTGTATTCAATGGGAAAGGCCTCGTCTGGCGCTGATGATGATGATGATATACCTACATAAGTATTGATTTATAAAAACTTTCCAGATAAATATTAATTGGGTAAATATTAAACTTTACTTTAGCTAAACTGTTCAAGACTATAACCACTAAAACACAGTAACATTATGCCCCTTTCAGTACATCATACTATGATAATAGACCTAAATATTAGGACCTCTCCCTAAAGTATCCGAAAGTGATCTGTCCGACAGAAACACAAAGGCATCATGCATGTTAAGAATAATATTATACAAGAGACTTAATACAAACACACTTTGCCACCTGCTTAAAAAACAGGAACACCTGTCAGAGGCAGAGACATCCGACAGATGACGGGAAGCGGGTAATCAACACCCACCACAAACTTTGAAATATTTCAATGCTACTTTAAGATACACGGACACTGTGGTTGTCTACTTAGTACATTGTGGTTTACTGTTTTGTACAGACTTCCAAAAAAGAAGAGAAATCCACACTTAATTGAAACTGAGATGGTTTACCGCTAGTACAACACAACACAAAAACACACCCAATAGTCACATACCCCACACTAGGATACCCTGTGTCGTAGATATCAGAAACTTCGGAGTACCATCACACGGTACAGACACTACAGTTCTTTTATTTTTCTTCCAATTTCCCAGAGAGGATGTCCAACACCGCCATTTTAATGGATATTGAAAGTGATTCTAATGTACAATTTATTTTAATTCATTTTAAAATACTCTGACGGTAACTGGGATAAATCCAAAATCTATTTATTTATTTAAACTTTCACACAAAACATTACTGCAAGGAGGACTTAATGCTAATAGCATTATCTACCAGTCATCCTGGGCGTGCAGAAAGATGGTGAGGCGTGCCTTACAAACAATCTATACTCCGAGCTTACAAGTCAAATGTACAGGAACTTCGACAGAGGTTAGTCGACGAATCCAACTGCTGCCCCCGAATACTGCCCATCTGGGGCAGCATTCGGGAAACTGCGCCATATCTTCTCGTCACAGATCCGCAAAGCATAAAGACGAAAGTCTATAATCAGTGCGTGTTGCCATTGTTGACACACGGCAATGAGACGTGGTAACTATTGGCCTTAGACACAAGCTCAATGTCACACAGCGGGCTATGGAGAGTTTCACTACGTGATAGAATCCGAATTGAGGAAATCCATAGAAGAACCAAGATCACCGGTATAGTACTCAAAATTAGCAAGTTGAAGTGGCAACCGTTAGGGAATAAAGGTTCTCGAGTGGCGACCACAAACCGCAAGCGATGCAATAAATAAAGGGGGGCCTTCTTTCACTGTTGTGGTGTTTCATTGGACCAAGGACATTATAAAGGTCGCAGGAAGTCGGCGGATGGAGGAGGCTTAAGACTGTTGATCGTAGCTTTTATTAGGGGAGGCCTATGTCCAGTAGTGGGCTTCTGCTTGCTGATAATGACAGGAACTTTGTATAAATCGAAGTGATAAACTGACCAATACTCCGTCAGTTTATTAATACAATATCGTGTGTCAATTCAGTGAAGTTTCCCCGAAACACCAGGAAACCTGACTACATGTTGATCAGTCAGTATTCTTCGAAATGTTATGAAGGCTATTTGGTCACCTGACTACCTAACTGATACAGGAAAACGAGGTGAAAGTTTTTATGTGTAAACGCTAAAATCTAGGTCCTTAAAAGTCGGAGAAATCAAGACCGCGATCGAAAACATATACCATATTATCATCATCACCAATCTGTTTACGTCCACTACTGGACGAGGCCTCCTCCATTAAATACAATGGGGGGATTTTCCATAATCACCACGCTTGGCAAGCGTATTGGTGATCGCAGTTTGGTGTTGAGTACTCGGGCGGATGCTGCTGCCCCATCCCCTGTTGTAATCCCTTAGTAAGAAGTAAGTAAGTAAAGTAAGACTTTTACTACATCCACGAGAGAAGGAAGGGTCTATTCTTAGGCCGGACACACTACGGCACGATACCATATTTTTTGAATGATTCCAAGATCCTAAACCGGAAAAACAGCCTGCTGCTACTAGATGAGACAATAATCGCATAGTTTGACCGAACACAGTCGATGTACAGAGACCTTACCATGAGCTCTTATAGCGATTTAGTTAAAAAACTATTCAGTACAAAATATCGGTTCGTCGTTGACATCTAGTACAGTCAAATTAGGTGATTTTTTGCACAAGTGTGGAACTAATTAGATGTAGTCATGAAAACTTTTCTAATTGTTTTGTATGGCTTAAAAATCACCTCTAATAATAAGCATTAGTAATTTCACCCTCCGGAACAGGGTGAAATAGGGTGAAAACCATAAAAATATCCGTAACTTAATGGGGGAAATAGAAGTAGTCCGTGCAATTTGGCATACACTTTGAACCGTTATGATCTACATTTGCACCAAGTATTTTTTAAATCCGACATACGGAACATACAAAAAAAAACATTTACAAAAAAAACTTTTTGTGGTTATTACGGCTCCGGGAAAATTAAGGTAGTCGGTGCAAATTGATAGACATATCAGAAAAATGTTCGAAATACATTACCAGGTTTGCACCATGGTACGTCTCACGGAAGGCACTTTTCCATATTTTATTGTCGCTCTACTTCGGGGAAAATTAATGTAGTTCTGGAAATCGACTTAAACTTATTCATTTAATTAGTACTACATCCGCCGGAAGTTTTATACTGGTTTTTTTTTTACGGAAGATGCATTTGTTCAACACTGTGTTCCCTACATGCACGTGGATTTTATTAAAATCATAATGCACTAAGACAGTCTCTCTATACGTAATTTAACTTGCATCAAGTAATTTCTTTCTATTTTAAAATTTAAGGCCTTTTTAAGTTTGTACCTAATATTTAAAAGGGTTCCGTAAGCGCCAGAAACGGTGCAAACCTAGGATAAGCTTCTTTTCGTGTCATCTAACGTTTCCATAAAAATCCACGACTACACGACTTAGGTCCACACTTTTTGCTAATTTGCCTGTACTATTCTGCTACTGTGCCTTTAAATATAGTTGCGGACGTCACGGAACCGATATTTTGTAGGTACCGTAAAACCGGGTTACTTTAACCCTAAGAGGTAACTTTGGCCCAAATCGGGAAAAAGTTTGATTTCACACGAATCGTGACAGATTCGTGTGAAATCATTCCAGGGCGAGCACAGGACCTGCCATCTGTCAATTTAAGTAGAAACTACGAGCAGAAATTACGCTCACACCGCAGGGCAGGAAGTTCAAACTTTGGGACAAAGTTACCTCTTAGGGTTAAAGTAACCCGGTTTTACGGTACTGAATAGTTTTTTAAATGAATCGCTATAAGAGCTCATGGTAAGGCCTCAGGAAATAGTTTATGAACCTATAGGTAGGTTGCTGCAGCGCATTGGTTAAATGGTTGCGTAACCGAGCAATGGTGGGCAATGACCTTCTACAAAAACTTGCTCAGTTGTCGCTCCGATTTCATCAGATGTCACGACTAGAGTTTTTTGCTGCAGGGTCCATCGACCGTGGAAACCACGGTGATGAAACTATGGTGTAAACTAGGGAATACATTTTAGAAAGCAGCAAAGGTACAAAGACATTAAAACAATTATGTAAAGACATAAACATCGCAGGAAGTCGGTGGATGGAGGTGGCTGAAGACCGTTCGTCATGGCATTCTTAGGGGGAGGTCTATGTCCAGCAATGGACTTCTACAGGCTGATGATGGTGATGAAAGGTACAAAGAGATGACGCATTTATTCTGGATTGAGATAATAAATTGAATATTGTTTTGACGACCTCTGTGGCGCGGCGGGCGAAGGTTCGCCTGCGACGCAAGAGGTTGCGGGTTCGATTCCCGCCTCGGAACAAATATTTGTACGATCTGCATATATTTGTTCAGGGTGTTCTGGGTATTTTTCTACGCATAATTAAAAATATCTATCAATGTATTGTATTATCTATCTAATACCCATAACACAAGCTCTGCTTAGCAATGGCCGGACGTAAAAGTTTAAATAAAAATCAGGAAGAGACACAGTCAAGATAAGACTGGGGTTAGAGGCCCGTCGTCATATGGTAATTTCGTCCTTGATATAATATAGGGTAAATTCGTCAAATAAATTTAATATTTTAAGGGGTAAACTCGTCAAGAAATGCTAACAGGAGTCATTCGAGATAATGTGGTGTACCCACAGAAGTACATAACTGATAAAAAATACAAAATCACAGCTGCGACATGAAATAAAGATTGATCACGATAACATGCAGATTAGACAACCAATGTTTATTTGTCGTATCTCTGTTTCTTTTTTGGCCACCCTGCGTAAGGTCAGTGACCAAGTCGATGAGGCCCTTAAAAGGGCTTTGTGACCGTTGGTGAAAGAACATGTGTAATGAAAGGATACAATGTACCTCCTCTGCGAGGCTCTTTCCATGCACAACCGTTGAAAAATATTATAAAACTTATAAAAACGAAATTGTCAGTATAATAGAACAGCTTTTTTTTAATTGGATATTATTGGACCATCATTTCATATCATTAAAGTCCATAAAAACTTATCTTATTTCGCTGATACCTACTTTAAGCTCATTAAAAATTGGAACAAAAAACATCAGATACACGAACGCAATGATGGATGGCCATAATCTCGCAATCTAGATAATTGTGCCACAGAATAATTATTTTAGTATTGAGATCCACAGAGTAAAAAATAGATGGTATAGTGTAGTTCATTAGCCTGCAGATGCTATGCCTATAATTGGAAGTATCACCATGCAGCCGTTATCATAATTGAATATGCTTATACAATTGAATAAGTACAGAACTTGGCAGGGAGCAAGTTGGCAAAGTTTGGCAGGGAGGACTTGAAAGAAGCTATGTATATAGACCTTAAATTGAAAGATTGCACAATAGGAAAGAAGACCAAAGGCAAAGATGCTGCCTAAAGAGTCCTACAAATGGGCCGGACACATCCAGAGAGTGCCGGACGAAAAATGGTCAAAAACCGTGACAAACTGGTACCCTATTCATAAAAAACGTAAACCAGGAAGGCCTCAAAAAAAAAGAGTGACGACTTAGTCAAAGTAGCAGGAAGGACGTGGAGTAGAGCCGCTAAAGACAGTGAGAGATGGAAAGAGCTGGAGGAGACTTTTACCGCTGAAAGTGGTCCTTGCACAGGTGAATATAAATTAATACATTTTACTAAAGTAACTTTCGTGAATTATATCATTCATTTTGTAAAAACGGGAAATTTTCACGTACCGATATGTTGGTGGAAGCACCAACAGGTTTCGACCCTAATCGAGGGTCTTCTCAGGGTGGGTATAGGATCCACGCTACAACTCAACAACACAAACACTCCCCCCACCCCCGCGCCGGACGAGCCGAGAGGAGCGAGCTCAGAGACGCAGTGCGAGGAAGGACGCGGAGGGAGTGCAGCGCGGATCCTATACCCACCCTGATGAAGACCCTCGATTAGGGTTGAAACCTGTTTGTGCTTTCACCAACATATCGGTACTTGAAAATTTCCCCTTTTTACAAAATGAAATGAATACATGTTTAAGATAATATAGAAATAGTCACATTTAAGTATAAATTAAGTATAGCGTTTAAGCTAATCTTGTTGAGATAATAGGGATGAACTTTGAATTCGGTATCAACTTGTCAAAAGGATGTTGAACTGACAGTAAGACTACGTGATTTTAAGCACAACAACACTTTCCAAGAAATAACGGCTTTTCATACAATCTTAATTTGGTCAACCTCAAAATTGAACACGGCACGTCTCACAGGCGCGTACTTACACAGTTTATTAGGGTTCCGTACCTCAAAAGGTACCACAAGGGAACCATTATAGGACCACTTTGTTGATGATTCATAATGATCCTTATGATCTCAATGAATGAACTTTTCACTTCGACTTTGCCGTCTATCTGTCACGACACTTTTTCTCGGGGACGGCTAAAATCTATCAAGTACGGCCCCCTAATTACAATGGGTATCACTTTGGCAGCCTTAGCGCTATTCGAATCTTATGAAACTTGAATTGGAGAAACATCTTGACCGAAATATTCCTCCTTTCAAGTTTCAAAAGATTTAGACAGCGCTGAGGCTGCCAAAATGATCCCCATTGTTGGGTTCCCAATTGCCAGTTGCTACTGTCATTAGGGGGCCGGTCTGGAACCAAGTTTAAATCTTTAGTCAGGTGGAGTCAACATGGTGTCTGTGCAATAACCTAAAATGTTTGACACTACCAGTGACGGATTAAGACTACTTGATGCCCTAAGCAATCCACGCCTGTGGGCTATCCGTATGTTAACTAGAATCGGTCTTTAAACCTTTGGCTGGTCGCAATTACGGTGCATTCGAATTACCGAATGCACTAGCGGGCAAGCGGGAGCGGGGTTATGACTCTAGGTCGGACTCTATGTAAATTTAAAACGCGCGTATTTTAAAACTTTTGTTGGTGTGGCTTTTGTGACGTGAGAGTGAGACGTGATAACCTAAGGACGGTTTTTTTTTGTGCTTCTGGTGCCCCCCAGACGTGATGCCCTAGGCAATTGCTTAATTTGATTAAGGGTTAATCCGTCACTGGACACTACACAGTGTTACAAAAAACATCTGAATCAAACATCACATACTTTTTACACATTTTCTTTTGTACGACACATATTGGTAAAATAAATTAGAATGTTCGGTTCACTAGCACATTGAACCCGATGCACGTCCGGAATCTAATCACGAACACCCTTGAGAGACTAGATTCCCATAGGAGAATGTCACAGAATACAAATGGAATAGTAGATTGTATCATAAGGGAGCAAAATAATATTTTTACGGCGAGGGCGCTTTTTTGAATCCAGAGCGAAGTGAGGGATTCTAGAGTAGAATCCCGAGCATAGCGAGGGGTTCTTTAGTAGAATCCCGAACGTAGCGAGGGATTCAAAGTACGTCGCCCGAGCCAAAAATATATTTTGCGCCCGAGTGTTACACTCTACTTTTCATCACCCACTATGAGAAAATAAAAGGCGCCTCATATTTTATTTCAAAACAAAACCATGAATTTCTAATAATCCGTGAATATCTAACTTATCATTTAAAAAACAGACTTCCGCCATTGTATTCGACTAAATATTTGGATGAAAAAAAAATTATGAAAGAACCATAGTGGTGAAAGGATTATGATACTTTCTACATGCAAATGCTTGGTTTGTTGCTGAAAATATCAAAATCGCCATATGTATGCCTACAATATTTGAGGAGTTCCCTCAATTCCTCATGGATTCCATCATCAGAATTGGATTCTGAAAAAAATGGGACCAATCTGGAAGTATATCTATTCAAATAAAAAATAATTTTTCAAATCGGTTCATAAACGCCGGAGATATGAGGTAACAAACATTTTAAAAAAATACAACCGAATTGAGAACCTCCTCCTTTTTGTAAAGTCGGTTAGAAAATGACGAAATCGCGGGCTGTAGTTCGCGCGTTTCTAATTTGTTTTTTTTTTATTCCGCCGGTGGCGCGACTATGGGCCGTCGTATCAGCCAGTATTTATTTATAAACAATATTTGCGTTCGCCTTCTTTGGCGCTGAACACTAAGATGATCCAAATTTAAAAAGGGCGCAGCAAAGATAATTGCGGCGCACTTATTTGTGTTTGATTCTTTTCAAGATGTTCAAAATTCAAAAAGTGCGCGGAAAAGATAATTGCGGCGCACTTATTTGAGTTCGATATGTTCCAAATTTAAAAAGTGCGCGGCAAAGATAATTGCGGCGCACTTATAGAAGCTTCATACAGAAAACACCACCTTTGGGTGCACTTAAAGGGGAACCAAGTCGTCCTTTTCGAATAGATGGGATGAAAAACAGTTTATGTGATTGTGATGAAAACAAATCTAAGCGAAAGCTAACAATGGCTAAATGGACACCACTCCTTATATCAGTACTGGTTCATTTACCATAGTTCACAAGTCCCTTCTCAGGGCCACGTCAAACCTCAATTTGGTCACTGACCTAAGCCAAGGTGACCTAGAACCAGTGACGACAGATTGATCTTCACACGTTTACATAAGACAATGCAAACACAACTCTTAAGTAATGCATGCACATTATTGCAATCAGTGAGATAGCAAAAAACTGCCAAACGGGCCAAATAACCGCACTGTTGTTAATCTGTGCCCTCTACCCAGATTCAGAATAATATCCATTCCATTTACGTAAATAAAGTACGCTTGGAAAAGTCAAATTTACAAAAATGAATAGATTGTTTTGCTAAATAATACAACCTGGGAACACACATGAATTCATCTCGATTATTTGGGAGTTTATATGCGCCTGTGCACATTTAGCGATCCTGCCCACACCCGTTTACAGTAGTTATACATCATTATCATCATCATCAGCCTGTAGAAGTCCACTGCTGGACATAGGCCTCTCGCTTAGAATGCCCCGACGAACGATCTTGAGCTGCCTCCATCCACCGACTTCTCGCGACGTTTATAATGTCTTCCATAGCCCGCTGCGCTGTTAAGACATTTAAGTCACTTAATATTAAAAATACTGAAGACCTTTGGGGAATATCTACAAAGGTGTTAGGTGTTATAATTATTGATATTGCGCCGTGTATGGCCTATATTTTCAATGGATGTGTTGACGAGGGAGTCTTTCCTGATCTTATGAAACATAGTAAATTAATTCCTTTGTTCAAG
Source organism: Epirrita christyi (assembly GCA_951392215.1). Classification (NCBI taxonomy): domain Eukaryota; kingdom Metazoa; phylum Arthropoda; class Insecta; order Lepidoptera; family Geometridae; genus Epirrita; species Epirrita christyi. The sequence continues at coordinate 1,392,020 of OX595837.1, forward strand.
TCTGGTAATGAAAAAGATCCAGGTAATTATAGGCCAATTTCTATATTGCCTGCGTTAAGTAAAATCTTTGAGAAACTTATTCTTACTCAGTTATTGTCACACTTTAACCTCCACGGACTTCTTCATAGTCATCAATTTGGATTTACTAAGGGTCGTTCGACAGCCGATGCTGGTACCATGCTCTTAGAACACATATTTGAAGCATGGGAGAACTCGCAGGACGCGATCGGAGTTTTCTGCGACCTGTCCAAAGCTTTTGACTGCGTGAGGCATGATACTTTAATTTCCAAGTTAAAACATTATGGCATACAAAATCAGGCAATTAATCTTGTAAATTCTTACTTATCCAATAGAGTCCAAAAAGTTGATGTTGGTGGTGAAAGGTCTTCAGGATCGACTATTGTCATGGGGGTGCCACAGGGTTCAATACTAGGCCCATTTTTATTCCTAGTTTACATTAACGATCTCCCTTTTTTTGTGAAAGACATATGTGACATAGTTCTGTTTGCTGACGATACTTCTTTGATTTTCAAAGTTGATAGATCTAAATCTAATTACGATGATGTAAATGATTCACTATCGCGTGTTCTTGAGTGGTTCACAGTTAATAATCTTTTGCTTAATGCTAAAAAAACTAAATGCATCAAATTCACATTGCCAAATGTAAAACATTATCCAACTAATATTAAAATAAATGGGGAGACACTTGATCTTGTCAAGTCTACCATTTTCTTAGGGCTTAATATTGATGCAGGGTTGCAGTGGGCACCACAAATTGTGGCTCTTGCTGGTAGACTTAGTTCCGCTGCATATGCAGTTCGTATAATAAGGCAGCTTACTGATGAAGCTACAGCTAGGCTTGTTTATTTTAGCTACTTCCATAGTGTTATGTCATATGGTATCATACTGTGGGGTAAAGCAGCAGATATCCAAGCTATTTTTGTCTTGCAAAAACGGGCAATACGTGCCATTTATAAAATGAAGTCGCGTGACTCCTTGAGAGAGCGTTTCAAAGAAATCAATATTCTTACAGTAATATCGCAATATATCTATGAAATATTATTACATACACATAAACACTTGGATAGTTTTATGATAAAAAGTGACGTGCATGGTATTAACACGAGAAATAAACACAAACTAAATATACCAAAATTTCGATTAAAGAAAGTAAGTGGGTCTTTTATGGGGAATTCTGTACGGTTCTATAATAAACTTCCAGAAGGTGCATTTAAACTTCCTATTCGAAGATTTAAATCCTACATAAAGATGAATCTAATTAAGAAAGCGTATTACTCTCTTGATGACTATATTAATGATAAAGCCGCGTGGCCTGATGTCGCTCTGCCCCTCGACTGCTAAAATGGAAATTTGCAATATCTGTACTTACCTATTTACATGTTTGTATTAGATTATTATTTATAAGTATAACAAGCGTAGCGTGTGCTGTCTTGCATATTTTTGCTGATGTTTATTTACTTTTGACTACCTTCCTAAGGTTTTTAAGTTCTCATTTACTATGTATCAGCAACTCCTTGCTCCGAGGCACCACACAGGCGCTTCTCACCTAGTGGTAAGACGGACCATTTATGTAAGCCAAGCCGAGTTTGTTGCCTGATTCTTCTAGGCTTGGTCGCGTTGGAACAGGAGTAATTTAATTTTATATAAGACGATTCAAAATGATCCTTGTGATTTCAATGAATAAAGTTCTTTTTGACTTTGACTTTGACTTTGACTTGCGACTTTGAGCTTGTCTATACGGCCAAGAGTTAGCGACCGCGTCTCAATTACCTTCCATTTTAATTTTATTTTTAGAGAAATCATTTTGGTTTGTTATTCTTATTGTAATTTTTTTATTATTTTTTAAACTCATGGTTTAAACCGGTCATATTCTAGGTTTATAAATCTATGATGACTCGGACACTGGCAAAATTGTGATACTTAGTATTTTTCCCTGAACCAAAATCATGACGACTTACCCTTTCGTACCTAAACAGGTACCCGATGATGGCATCCTTCTTCTTCTCTTTCTCCTCGTTCTGGCACATACCGACGTTGAGGCCCATTACTACCGTCTTGAGGAGATCGCCCTCGCAAGCGTCCCACAGCACTTTGGGCGTGTAGCACATCATGGCCTGGGGAAGAAGGAATACCTACGTTAGCTACAGTGTTGAGGGACGAGCAAAAGAAATAACATTCATAACACATAACAGTCACACGATCTCACCGTGGATGAGGAACTGCGAGTACCATGGTACCACATCACCCAGACTCGCCCCCGTATTCTCTATCTCGCGATAGGTTTGCAACGGCGTAAATTGTGCAAGGTTGTCAAACGTAGCTATTCTCATAAAAAAGTTACCGTTTGACAGCCCTGATTGCACAATTTACGCCTGTTGCAAACCTCTGTCGCGAGATAAAGAATAGCCCTGCCCGGAACAAATTTTTGCAGACCATGCAAACATTTGCCCCACAGTGGGAAACGAACCTGCCCTCTCGCTGCGCAGCCAGCATGTTCAGAATAATCAATATATTGGAAAATACAATCATTTACAGGTCCATCGATCAGATATAGGTTAACATGAAAAAATAAAAAATTTTAGTCAGTCATTAAATGTAAATGAGGTACATATTGCAGTTATAGTATAATTAAGCATAATTAAGTAGTCGCGCCACTAAGGTCGTCAAAAGTACAAACTATAACATAATTCTATAGCCTTGACCCTTGCGCTTTGCATGTTGTATGGATATGTCTCTAAACCCCAGACTAATTGAAGCGTTGGAACTGTTGTTTATATAGCACGAACAAGCTCTGCAAAAGGCATGGAGTGGCTTGAGCGAGCCCCAAACCCATACCTTGAAATATGTCTTAAAAGATCCTAAAATCTCTTTAGAAGCCATCGCAGTAAGCTCGTTGACGTGTACCATATTTTTGCTCAATCGCTAAAAAAACAGAAAACAGCTACAAGTTACATCAAAGTGTAGGAAACGATTCTCCGATTGAGCAAAAAGCTTCGATTGCATCCTGTCTGTCATGTCTGTGCAAAAGGTTGCGGATTCGATTCCCGCTGCGGGCAAATGTTTGTATGATCAGCAAATATTTGTTCAGGGTCTGGGTGTTATGGTACTATGGTACTAGTAGTTTCTGATACCCACGCCACGACACAGGGGATCCTATAGTGTGGGATCTGACTGTTGGGTGTTATGTTATGTGTTTATGTTGTCAAAGTAAAAACAAGGACTACACGCAATAATACAAATATCTTTACCGAAAAAAAGACTAGCTAGATAATATCCATGGCGAGACTATGTAAATTTAAATATGCATGTATTCATGAAAAAGGAAACTCTTACTATTGTTGTTGCAACAGTTCATTAAAATCTGCGCAAAAAATTTGCCCCCACAACACAGCCCGTCAGCACTAGACCGTCTCCAAGTTCAATGGCACATCTAATTATCACGGTGATTTCCGAACAACTGTGTCACGACTAGCATTACATGTAAATAGCTCATCGCAGCTCATCGTTCGACGACCTCTGCAGACGGCGGGCTCAGATGCAAGAGGTTGCGGGTTCGATTCCTGCTGCGGGTCTGGGTGTTATGGTACCATAGTACTCGTAGTTCCTGATACCCACGACACAGGGAATCCTAGTGTGGGATCAAGACTACGTATGTGACTGTTGGATGTTATGTTATGAAGATAAAAGAGGACAAGCGTCGCGTAACTTTGGGGTTGTGGCTTCTGTATGACAAGACTAGAGGGCGTCGTATCCTACACATACGATTATGCATTTTACGCATTGCATCAAACGTGACAATGCATTCACGTATTCTTGAATAAATCAAGTCCACGAGATAACGTCACATCTCGTATGACGCCCATACAAAAATATGGTTATCATTCGAGATTTTACGTCATCACGTATACTATATTTTTCCGAGACTCACCCCCCTGGTAGTAACAGTACTAACTGGTCTATCGTCGCTTATTGGACCAATTCATTTTGAATACCAACTTTATTCGAGTTAGTCCCACTTGCGCCCGGTCGAAGATTGACTCGACGCGCGACCATAGTCTACAAACGTAACAAGGAACTGTGAGCGTGTGGTGTGCTACACGGATTTTTGTATGGAAACACCGAAAAGCGACCCTAGCGGACACCATGAGAACTTCAATTTCCTTAAAAAAGTCCGTGTAGTTGCTTGGTACACTTGTAGCCTAGACTGACGCTTTACGTTGGTACTTTGTGCCTAGACCCTCAGAGAGAGAGAGAGAGCGGATTCTGACAAGCAATTGACACGGACGTATGGTGTAGTGTAGTGTGGATTTCTGTATGGAAAATGAGGTTCACACAGTGTACGCTAGGGGCGCTCATCGGTGTCGCCGTCGCCATACAAAAATCCACACAACACTACACCATACGTCAAACTCAGAAACAGCTAATTCTAAGGAATCAGCAGACAAGTTTCTTGTCTCTGGTAGTATGAACGCCCCGTTGCTTAGTCCTATTCAAAAGTTATTTGATAAATTACCTAGAGGTGAAAATTTTAAAAAAAAATAATGGAAATTATGGAAATGTCTTACTTAGTAGTCGGGCTGATAAAGGTGTTATCGCGAGGTCTCAGTTCGGGGCGAAACACTAGTTTAATAGGTCGAAATAGAACTCGCACCGATTTGACCCTTATGGAACACATGATTAGTTAACCTCTAGTTTATAATTAGCTTGTTAAATGTAGGTCATAATCTAGGTCTCTGTCCATATACAGAAGTAAGTCTGACCTAGTAGAGCAACTTCGCTTATCCATTCCAGTTATGACCGTGGTCGAAGTCACCAGCTGACGGGGTCAATTTTAATACATATTCAATGTTGTTTGATGTTGACCATCACCATATATCCTAGGTTCACTTGCCACTGAAAGTTTAGACTAAGAAGAGCTAAGGTGCCCGACTCTTCCCGCCCTTTTCAAAATGAGAAGTATTCTTTTTTTTTATTTTTATTTTGTACTTTTTATTTTTGGTGGGATTTTAACCAATGTAACTTATTATAAAAACACAAGGTGTAAAACGAAATAGAATTGAATTGCGTGACTTTTCAAAGGGATGGAAATTGTCAGCCAAAGTTTTAGTAAAACTGCCACTGCTTTACTAAAACATGACTTGACTGAGACTTTGACGAATTGGAAAGAGTGTAACGTTGCAAATTGCAAAACTTGTAACTGGCTAAATCAGAAGCCGTGCGAAGCTAATAATGTAACTTTTAAATTTTTATTATCGGAGTTCCGGTTTTTTTCGTGTTTTCCTTAGCTATTTGGAGCTCGTAATATGCACATATTTTTCCTAGTCGTAAAACTAAGTTGTCGGCCGCTACAAGTATTACTTCTGTGTTTTTCTTCAACGTAGTATTGCGCATATTGTGGGGGGGGGGATATTTTTTAAATTGATAATGTAACCTGAAATCTACGATTGTTGAGAAGCTCAGCGAAAATAATGGGCTGAAATGAACTGAAATGATAAAATTCGCCGAAATTTTTAAAATTGGTATGTATCTTTTCAACGAAAAATAACAAATAAAAAGATGTAGGTGACTAATTAGCATAAGTATACCTACATGTTCTTAAAGAAAATTAAACTCTCTACAAGTTTTATCGGGAGGTTTTTTTCTCAGATGAACTGTTAGAGCAATATATAACAAAAAACGTGAAGTAAACAACACTTTTTGAAAATCGACCGTTTTTCGGAGCCCATTATCTTAGATTCTAGACAACGATTGGTAATTAGGTAATAAGTAAAAAGTGTGTGGAATCAAAGTTGTAGATAATTTTATCAGCTTTCTAGACCAACGACGTAGAGATTTCGAGATACAAGTAAAAAAACAAAAAACGGGACCTTCTTCATGCCTCTAGGGCTCACCTCAGAGGGGTGGAGACTTTTTGTGTTTGTCTGCTAACTAGTCCAAACAAAGTTCTGAAGTCAAACTTTCTGCTCTCGACCTTTCCATCCACACTCATTCGCTATCTAAAGTAGTTGACTAGAGATGTTGACCATTTCATTATTTTTCCATCATTACATAAACGATGACACACTAGACTCTAGGTCACCAAAACAAGGCTACCAAACTGTCCCTACGTCACTAGTTAGCACGTCTCACTGCCATAGAGACCGTTAACCTGACGGTGTTCGACCTACATTCTATTGAGACAGGCACAGAATACAGCTAAAGCTGAAACTCTGACGGCAGGGTAGAGTTTCATGTAGGACAGGGTTTCTTATTTTGCTTTCACGGGAAATTTAAAAGTTGCCTTTCTACATACATATAGGGCCTTATTCGTAATAATTTTTGAAACCTATTTTTGTTAAAATATGTTTTGTCTTGTTCTCTCTTATGTAAAATGTCATACGTCGAAACAAGACAAAACATATTTTAACTAATTAATTAATTATTTTGAATAAGGTTTGGTCTCGCCTGTGTTCTGCATCTCTTCTATGCGATAAGACCGACCATTGTATTTACTATTGTACTTTGAATTATTAAGTTAAGTATTGTTCATTTTTTATTATCTTAAGGTGTGCAATAAAGTATTTTATATCCTATTCTATTCTGCATGGAAGACATCAAATAGGAGGTTAGTCAGAGGCAAGGCCTAATAATGTAGTTTTTCACTTGTATTAGATGTTCTTACTGTTAATCCATTTATTAGCCAAATCCAATCAAAGGAAAACAAACAGCCATGTATCAGATCTCTCTCTACACGAACTGGACAAATGCGCTTCAATGTTTACTCTTTTTAATGGAGAGGTGTGAGAGACGACGAATCGTGATTTGGCTATTAGGAGCGATCGATACTTCGTAATCATAGTAAACAACCTCCTTCGGCAGTCGGGTAGTAACGGAAGTTTGTGTTTTGTAAATACAACGTTTGACGGACCAATTATTGGATTAGCAATAAAGTATAAATACAATAAAATATAACGGGTTTAAAAAGACTACTCCCGAAAACTGAAATAGTGCACTCAGCTTCAAAAGAAGCAATGAAAACCATTTAAGAAATATTAGCGCAGCGCGTCGATCAGCTGACCGGGAGCGTTGAAATCGCGCAGCCGGTGCGCTCTGTGAACTAGCGCTATATATATATATATATATACCAAATTTGAGCTTTTTTTGTCCAGTAGATTCGGAGAAAATGGCTGTGACAGATCCTTGTGATTTCAATGAACTTTTGATTTGATTTGATTTGAGTCGCCTTTCACGACATCTACAGGAGGAGTCCTATGAATACCATGGCTCAATAGGTACATAGGCAACTTTTTATCCCGGGCCATCGAAGCCACGGGCGGACAGTAGTTACATAAACATAGTAAACCTTAAAATGAACTTACTTGAAAGAACAGTACGAAGCAAACCCACTGATAGTAAGTGTAGTACTTCTTCTCCTGTGTGCTGTCATATTCGTTCATAACACCTGGATGCGCCACCTGACTGCCGACCTGAAAACGACAACATAATAATAATAAACAGTATTCAAATAACTAGTATGTCATAGCATTGTGGGATTACTGGAAGTACTACTCTAGATTCTTATTAACCGATTTCAAAAAAGGAGGTTCTCAATTCGGTTGTTTTTTTTTAATGTTTTTTACCTTATAACATCGTCATTTATAAACCGATTCGGAAAATAGATATACTTCCAGAATGGTTCCCATTTTTATCAAAATCCAGTTCTGATGACGGAATCAATGAGGATTTGTGGGAGAACTCCTCGAAAATTGTAGGCTATATAGCAATTTTGGTATTTTCAGCAAGTATTTTTTACCTTTACCAAACAAAAACATGCATATAACAGAATTCAATGGCGAAAGTCGGTTTTTTAATGAAAAGTTATCATACAAAAGTTAGATTATTAATTACCATATCTTTTTAATGCATTGAATTAGAAGCTTACAGTACAGCACTATGAGATCATAGATTTTTATATTTGGTATTTTTTGGTTAGCTATCTGCATGTTTTTTTTTGCTAAAGGTATACAAAACAATAACTTGTTGCTAAAAATACCAAAATCGCTATACGTATACTTATAATATTTGTGGAGTTCCCTCAATTTCTCATAGATTCCATCATCAGAACTGGGTTTTTTTAAATGGGACCAATCTGGAAGTGTATTCTATCAAATAAAAAAAGAATTTTCCAAATCGGTTAATAAATGACGCAGATATGCGGTAACAAATATAAAAAAAAACGTATTGAGAACCTCCTCCTTTTTTTGAAGTCGGTTAAAAATCGCGTAAATGAGAAACCTGCAGGGTACTTCCAGTAACCTTACAATTGGAATGCTAGGCACTTAGCTAGAAATGTCTTTATGGCACAAGTAAAGAAAAAAGTCTAAAATTTCCTCAATTTTAGACAAAGTCTAACTTTCCAAATTTCAGAATTGTAAGGTTACTGGAAGTACCCTACAGGTTTTTCATTTACGCGATTTCCATACAAAAATTATACGTTCATAAGCATATCTTTTTATATTGAGTTGAATCTTGATTTACGCCACTCACCTTTATATTATTTTTATATTTTAATCAAACTATGGACTATTGTATGTTTTTTGTGTAATTTATGTGTAATTAGTCTGAAATAAATTATTTTATTATTATTATTATTATTATTATATTTATTGTAAATTTCATAAGAAAAAAGGTATTGACAGATAGACAGGCGGAAAACAATGAGGGGACGCTTTTCCTGTTCTTGATTTTTCCTGTTGATGTAGGGAACAATAAAAACAAAGGATATAACAACAAAATAATGCGCAATCGGCGGTCTCATCGCTTTTAATATAAATATTTTTAACATAATTATTTATTAATAATTCATTATAAAAACCCACCTTTTTTCCATCTTGTTTACAATACTATAATAAATAGACGATTTAAATATAAAATAAATAGCTATTGTTTGACCCTAATCCTAGAGTTTGTTATTTTTTTTTTAACTCTTTTAGGGTTAAGCTCACCTTTGTGCCTACATGACCTATGCGTTAGTTTTTTTTTTGTTTATAATATTGTGTACAATAAAGAATTAAGAATAGATTATATGGTTTCGATCTTCTGTACTAATAGATCCCTTATACTATGTTTCGTAAGTACACACTTCTTGTGAGACGTTACGTTATTAGTCTTGGTAACATAACACACAAGGATAATATTTAATGAGGTATGTATCACTAATTATCCAGTCCTAACTGTAACTGCCACATAATCGTTTTTACAGATAGATAAAGAACTACAAATACAAGTACATAAATAAAAATTAACAACCAAGAACTCATAAATAAAAAACAATGGCCCAAAGCGAGTGCCTTGTGAGATACCCCACTTAATGTACTGATCAAATCATGGCTAAGCGGAAACGGAACATTATTTAATCACTATAATCAGTTCTCCAGTCAATAGCTCCATTGTGGGGACAAAAAATATGTCATGTCATGGATTGTACGCAACAAAGAAATTGAAAGTTACTCCGATATTGCAGCGAGCTTGGCTGTTTGCCAAATAGATGCTAAAATTGATCACAGTCTTGGAGCACTTTGTACTTGCACAAACATAATCTTACTTAAAGACACGCATAGCGCATAAAGGTAGACTGATAAGGTGATTTTAGTAAGCCAACTTAATTTCAATATTCTTTTTTAATACAATAAAAAAAAAAACTTATTAGTCAACACACAGACATTTTCTCATTACTAGTATTTTCCGTTTCCGGAACAGCACCGTTGGCGTTGTAAAAATATTATGGTGGAGTCAAAGACTTACCTCTCTTGCGAAAGCATCGGGCATCGTGAAAGTGGAAGTGATCCAGCAGAAAGTGTTGACGACATGGGTCGGCAGTCCGCTGACGATGCACTGGATAGGACTGCCGACAAGCTGCGTTGCGGTTATGATCATGGAACATGTCAGCAGTAACACTGTTGTGAAGATATTGTGGAGCCTGAAGACTGCATTGTCCGTGCGAATCGGCTGGTACTTGAAGTACACACTCAGCCCTCCAAGTAACTTGAACATTTTGACGCCTTACTACTGTTTCTTCTGTGTTTATATTAGCATCGTATGGAGTGTCTGCATGTCTTATTCTTACTCTTTCTTTAAAACATTATTGTGCTATACGTTGCCATCAGAATGTGCGTTATTTATCTACTCAAAATCAGTCTTTTTTAATTTAAATTATTGTTGATATTGCTGTTCTGTACCTGAAACAAAGACACACGGAACATTAATATTTTATTCCCCATTTAGTATCTCATCAGTTTTCTTCTCGTGTCTTGGTAAGACTGGCTTAAGTACATGTGCAATTGGAAAGAACTTTTGATGCGAGTGACCGATATTGGGAGATAGTAGTCGGTGCACTCCGCAGAGGCTCCTTTCGTGGATATCAGCAGTGTGTTCAGTACGTACGAAGGAACTACCTAACTAATAATGATTTGTCATAAATCTCCATCACTTCATCAGCTCAACGGCGGTTTGATCTGAGTTCTGACTCGTTGTCCTTAAAATGGATTAACACATATTCAGTCAATCTCCCAACTTTTTGATTCAACACATGATATAATTTCATGTACGTTCACGACATTAAAATCTTTAATAGCTCTGTTAATCTGAATACAGTCAGCCTACATTAAGTTAAACTCTTGAAAGTAGTTTATGTAGAAACGATTATTGTGTATATAAGTTTCATTTCAAGTCATAAACTTAAGTAGGTTTCTAGTGTTTGTTATTTCAAAGAAAATGTTTATTGCAAATTGTTTTGGATCTCAACACTCATAAATTCTACTATATGCAATAAAATCAAATGCTTGTTGAAGTGAATTAGATTCTGGATCGTAAACACAATTCTGATGACTGGTTATGTTAAAACTATTAGAAACTTAGTCCTGCGGACTATCCACTAACAATAACTTGAGACATCATCTATCTGCCTAGGCTCTAACTCTTAGACATAAGTTAAACTGAGAATAATAATCGTATTTTACAGATAACTGCCGAAAAATTGATCTAGCTAGGTCTCATTTCTGGGAAAACGCGTTTTTCCGTGTTTTCACGCTGATGGTAGAACCGAGCTTTCGGTAAATGTTCTAAGCACCACTAAGGTACTCGCTTCATTTCCCTATACCACGGATCATCGCACGCTAAAAATACGATCATGGAGAAACGATTCAAGTTTCATGGCCTATTTGTTGATATCGCATGTTTATATTGGTTACATAACTATAGCTGCTGATAAGGGGTCAACGAACGGTGCCAACAGGTGAAGTGAAATGAAGTGTGAACAGCTGTTTTTGAAACTGGATCATTGCGAGGCTATTGTAGGTTGAATTTGACAAGACAATACAAAGGAATGTCAATAATATGGTCCAGTGTGTACTTTAAGCCTGATTTACATGTAGCTAGTAGCCAAGACAGGACAGTAGACCTGGCATGAACCCGTTAAACATTTAATTCTAGGCCCGCCAACCAATGAAATGACTGCGATCTACTATTCGGCTTGGCTTTTAGCTACGTGTAAATCGACCATTGAAAAGACGGAGAGAAGAACTGACTAAAAGTGTGACATAGGAAAGGCGGAAGAGAGGCTTATATTTTGCCATTATTCTGCGAATTTCTTATTTTAACCATCATCCTATAGAAGCCCACAGCTGGACTTAGGCTTCCCACATAGAATGCCACGACGAACGGTCTCGGACCACCTCCATCCACCGACTTTCTGCGACTTTTATAATGTCTTTGGTCCATCGTTATGTCTTTGGTGTTATGCGTCTTCCTACACTGCGTCGTCCGGTTTGTGGTTGTGGCACCAATGGTTGACAGTTCTGCAAACTATTTGGCCTGCCCATTGCCATTTCAAATTTCTAGTTCTGATTGCTATTTCGATGATCTTGGTTCTATTACGGATCTATTCATTTTGGATTCTATTTCGTAGTGAAACTCCGAGCATAGCTCTCTCCGTAGCCTGCTGCGCGACTTTAAGCTTGAGTATAAGCTTATGCGGTTCAGCTATATTGTTATAATAATAAACTGCATTCAAATTTACATTTTAGTCCAATTTCCGGAGAGGTCAGCTGATATTTTTTTCTGATAAGCTAAGCACATAGGATAAGGAATCGAATATAGGTTATGAGTTAATTAATTAAGACGTTTGATAGGAGTGGGGTGAGCTTGAACAGGAAGGCTGTTTTGATAAAAATGGACACCAGCATTATTCTTTGTGCGGGTGATGTTCTCAATGGGCGATTGTTTCAATGCCGATGTTATTGATAACAATGGTTCATTTTACCGATCACATGTGAAATTTCAACCCAGAAGATCTTTCATTTGAGACTTTATAGCCTATATTACTATCATCCTTAATTCTTTTATGCAATGCAACTCATAATGATACAACATTGCCGTCCGAGTCTGCTCTATTGAAAAAATAGGGCTTAAAATTATTTGAATCCATTTTAGTTTTCATGCTAATGTTTTTTATTTTCTCCAAAATATTTACCAGCTTTTACTTCAAACACTAACCACCTCAGCAAACGATGCAAGAGTTTTGAAATTGTCATCTGTGAAATGGTTATAGCTTACGTGTCAACCATTTCTAGATTAGTGGAATTTACCAGTAAATTTGTCGCAGGCGCTAATAAAGTAAAAGACAGTCGTGATCGAACGGTTAGAGCCACTTTCTATTCGGAACTAAATAAAACAAGACTGTCTTGAAAGAATTGTGGAGGAAACTATTGAAAATGAAAAGTAGGTATAGGTACCTAAATTATAGAACCATTAGTAATAATACATAGTCCCCGAACAATAAGTAGCTCCTTGTAATGGAGGGTTCCCAACGAGTAACACCCAAACGAGTAACACTGTTACTCGTTGGGATTTTTTTTCCTATCGAGTAACAGTGTAACTCGATGGGATAAAAATTAAAAGAAATATTCCCAACGAGTTACACCCAGTGTAACACTGTTACTCGATAGGACAAAAACATCCCAACGAGTAACAGTGCTACAAATTACGACATTTTATTTTAGTTCGGTTATAAAATAACTTTTCATTTAAAAAACCTACTTCCGCCATAGGATTCGACAAAATAATTTTGGATGAATTTTTTTTTATGAAAGAACCATAGTGGTGAAAGGATTATGATACTTTCTGAATGCAAATGCTTGGTGTCTTGCTGAAAATATCAAAATCGCCATATGTATGCCTACAATATTTGAGAAGTTCCCTCAATTCCTCATGGATCCCATCATCAGAACTCAATTTTGAAAAAAATGGGACCAATCTGGAAGTATATCTACTCAAATAAAAAAAGAATTTTCCAAATCGGTTCGTAAACGCCGGAGATATGCGGTAACAAACATTAAAAAAAAAAAAAAAAAAAAATACAACCGAATTGAGAACCTCCTCCTTTTTTGGGAAGTCGGTTAAAAATATACGTAGCTATTTAGTTGAAAGTGTCCATACTTCGTTGCTATACTTTATCTTCGTTAGTCCATTTATTATTTTTGTCCATACACTATCAACGCCAAAATATGGCATCTTTAATTTATTAGCCTGATTGAAAAAAAATATATTCACTGCTAGTTCAATCTCTAGTCCTTCAAATATGTTCAATAATCAAACAGCAATGGACGGACAAATCTTAGTGAAACAACGCAATCGTGCAAATTGTAATTTTTATGTAGAAAACACTGCACTGTAAGATATTGCACAGAATTGCAGCAGAGATAAGTGTTTCCAACGTGGTTGAATTTTATTACTGGTGAAGTATGCAATGAATATGATATAATAATAATATACAGGGTGTTTTTTTTAAATGGGACAGTATGGGGATATCCGAATCCATAAGAGATACGGGAAAACTGTCTTTGGAACCATTTGCTCATTTTGTATGAAAATGATTTTGGCATAGTTATTTTTTTGGTCAAGCGTGAGTTCTCCATAAAAATGAGTAGTTTTGATCAAAAAATTTTTTTATGCGTATCGTCTCAGTTTCATGTAAGGATTGTTTCATTGTATCGGAAGAAAAAATTCTGAGCAGTAGCAGTTAGTCAAATTTTATAAAATGTTTTCTCATACAAATTGTAAGTAATACCTACGTTAATAAAACTATCGCAATAAATTTTCAAAATGGCCTCCCTCTTGCTGTTTCCAGGTACGGGTACGTTTCAGAATACCTCTTGTGGTCTTAGACAATGATTTTCTTATTAAAGTTTGACTAAGTTCTACAGCTCTGATTTTTCTCATTTCACGAGACCATCAGAGCAGTAGAACAACATTCACCACACATTTTGTCTAATGACACTACAGATGTTCTGAAACGTGCCCGGTCCTTGTAAACAGCAAGAGGGAGGCCATTTTGAAAATTTATTGCGATAGTTTTATTAACGTAAGTACCAGATTACATACAATTTGTATGAGAAAACATTTTATAAAATTTGACTAACTTCTGCTGCTCAGATTTTTTTCTTCCGATACAATGAAAAAATCCTTACATGAAACTGAGTCGATAAGCATAAAAAAAATTTTTGATCAAACTACTCATTTTTATGGACAACTCACGCTTGACCAAAAAAATAACTATGCCAAAATCGTTTTCATACAAAATGAGCAAATGACAGACAAAGACAGTTTTCACGTATCTCTTATGGATTCGGATATCCCCATACTGTCCCATTTAAAAGAAACACCCTGTATATGAATATAATATTATATATTATGAATACTGCTCTATATATTTTGGCTGTACAAACCGAACAGATGGAAAAACCCGGTAATAAACTTTAAATCTTTGTCTTGTATGTACTTTATCCCCACAACATATGACAACTCAGGAGTAAGCGCAAGCCCATTCTAACTGTATAGTTCTTTCTACGGTGAATCACACCAAGCGGCTTAATCTACGTTTGGCACTCGTACTTTTTTTATGGTGAGAATGACGAGCACTCTTAGCGTACTTTTTGGGCAACTCTGTATTGCAATATAAAAAAACACATATCAACTCTTGATTGTGTAGTCGGGAGAGCGAGTGCAATTCTAAGACAAGACCTGCAGTTCAGAAAATTTACAATTAATAGTGATACCAACGTTGCCAATGTCTTAAAAAGGATATTTGGTGAAGTTTCCTCTAATGGTGAAAAATGGTTACCTCGTGTCCAGAAATGAAAGTAGATGCTGGCAACACTTGTGCAGTCAGGTTGTCAGTGTGAGTCAGTGCACAGGGCACACAATAACGTACAACCGCTACAAAAGTGGCGTCATCCAGTTCATTTCAACAAAACAAAATATACGTGAAAAAAATTGAGGTAGTGTTCTTCTTCGGGGAGGACATCAGTACTACGCCCGAAGAAGACACGTCAGTGGTTTGGAAGTGTGGGCGTGTGTAAAAAGAAAAATTTGCAGCGGACTGTTTCGAGTCAAAGTAAGTAACTAATTATTATGTGCTAATAGTGTTATACGTTCTGCCGATGGATTTTGGCTGAACTGAAATTTGCCAGTAAAGATGGGCATAGAGAAATTAGTTCCTAAAAAACTATGTAACAGCTTAACGCCTAATTTTGAAGTTAGGCGTTTAGTTGCGGCGGGCAAGTAGCCGGCTGAGATGCCGAGATGGTTGTGAAATGAGAGTGGTTTTATATCCGGAACGGGAAAAAGGAACGCTTCACTGGAAGGAAAGTGGTGGGAGGCAGCAGCGCGGCCTGTCTCTTTCGCATACACCATTCGCTAAGTCAAATTTAGTTGGTCAATAACTGCATATAACAGTAATTGTCAATAACTGGATTTTTATTTCCTTGTGTTTTATGACAATGTAGAATACGGTAAATAAAAAGTAAAAAAAATTAAACTTAAATTTTAGAGCACAATTAAGTAAAACTGTAATAGATACAAAAGTTTGATTTTAAAGAGGAGTTAATACAAATGTTGTTCGACACTTTGATGTTTATTTTATTAAATTGATTGTTTTATTTTTAAATAAAAAGCAGGGATCAGCCTTTAATTAAAGTGTTTTTTTTTTTAATTTTCACCCATACAAATATCTTAGTGTCACTCGTTGGGAACTTTTTTCCTATCGAGTAACACTGTTACTCGTTGGGATTTTTTTTTCTAGAAATATTCCCAACGAGTAACACCATGGGACTGGTGTTACTCGTTGGGACAAAAATTCCCAACGAGTAACAGTGTTACTCGTTTGGGTGTTACTCGTTGGGAACCCTCCGTTGTAGTTGTAATCACTGAATAGCTTCATGCTGGCACTTCACTTGGTGTATATTCGCAAATGTTCGAGTTATTTTATATAACACAAGCTCTGCTTAGCTTGGAGCTAGATAATGATGTGTGATATGTCCAGCATTTATTTATTTTGCCAAGGAAAACAACATTATGTACCGATAGACTCATGGTTGATTTTACCTTGGAAAAATAACGCAAACATTTGCGAACCAAGTGAAGTGCCACCATCACATGGCCTATTTGCACAAACATTTGCGTCATATTTGTCTGCGTTTATGAAAGGTTGTCTCTGTTATAAATTATTATACTGTGATTATATTGGATTTCGCTTGTGATTTAGCAAATATCCTACCTACCTACGTGGATTCCGTCCAAGGTACCTCACATTAGTAGGTCGTTTCGCCTGTCATTTCACGTGTGGGTTATTTCGCGTGTTGGACATAATGCGTAATAATCATTGTGCGTCTAAACCGTTGTTTTGACCAAATTATACAAGTATATGCACAAATGAGAAGTTCTAGCATTTAGTTTAGACGTATAACAGACAGTCCAAATAAAGACATTGGTTAAATTATAACTTTTCATTTAAAAAACCGACTTCCGCCATAGTATTTGACAAAAAATTTGGATGAAAAAAAATGATGAAAGAACCATAGTGGTGAAAGGATTATTATGCTTTTTGAATGCAAATGCTTGGTTTGTTGCTGAAAATATCAAAATCGCCATATGTATGCCTACAATATTTGAGGAGTTCCCTCAATTCCTCATGGATCCCATCATCAGAACTGGATTTTGAAAAAAATGGGACCAATCTGGAAGTATATCTATACAAATAAAAAAAGAATTTTCCAAATCGGTTCATAAACGCCGGAGATATGCGGTAACAAACATTATAAAAAAAAAAAAAAAAAAAAAAAAAAAAAAAAACAACCGAATTGAGAACCTCCTCCTTTTTTGGGAAGTCGGTTAAAAATAGGATGTTGTCAATGAAACCAATAGAGGGAACCAAAGTGTAAACATTGAATAACCTCAATTGGTCACAGTATGTGGAAACATCAATTGGATAGATGTTAATGAAGTAAAGCTAGTGAAAAAGAAAAAAGTATGTAATCGAACTAAAGTAGAGCTAGAAAGTCCCAGAATCATGAATAAGAGAAGCAAAATCAACCTATTAGAATTGGTTGTTCCTAAAGTGCGGACTAGCGTTTGATTACAGGATGCTAGGATGTGTCCCCGACTGTGGCAAAAGGACGGTTATGATTTTAGCAGTCTATGTTATAAAGTTTGTTCATTTGTCCCTCGTAGCTCCGAAACTTCTTTGATTTTGACAAATGAGGAAGCGTCTTGACGTTTCTCGCGTCATAATGACATCATATGATCATACTCAATTTAGTATGGCGGAAATTAAAATCAATTTTCCAACCTCGAAAACAAAGAATTAATATAAAATATAATGAGTTTAGTATCAAATTAAAAGGCTTGATGACAACATTCTAAAAATATATCACACTAATATTAACTACTCCACAAACCGGACCACGCAGTAGAGGTAGGCCCTCTCGATGGACAAAAGATATTATAAAAATAGCAGGAAGTTGATGGATGGAGGCGGCTCAGGGCCGTTCATTGTGGTATTCTATGGAAGACGTCTATGCGCAGCTGTGGACTTCTACAGGCTAATGATGAAGATGACTACCACTTTTTAGTGGAGGACACCAAAAAGTTGTAAAAAAAAGTAAAAAGAAAATGCCATAAATGTCTCTGCCATCAATTTAATAAGTGTAGTCGGAGGCCAAATCCACGAAATCCAACTAGAAAAGCCTCCGAACTGAAGGGTTTACTATAGAATTGTAGATTTGGCTTTTCTCTACAACTTCTTGTGAAAGAGTTCGTTCGGGGAAGTACTACAACCGTACCACCGCATTTCTGCCGCCAAGCAGTAGTGCTCGCATTGCTGTGTTTCGGATTGAAGATGGCGATGAAATTACAGGCACATGAGACTTTTCATCTTTATGACTCAGGGTCAGGTAACTACTTTTCATTAGGTGGGCCGTATGCTTGCTTGCTTGCCATGTAGTATAAAAAAAACACTTTATATACTTACTAGTTTTCAGCTTCTGCGCAGTTGGGTTTTAGTTTATAAAATTAATTTTTTTTTTGTATGTATAGCTAAAATATTATACATAATATGTAGACCATCACAAAAGCATTCATTCTAAAACACAACTTAACAGTGCTTAATAACAATCGTGCAGCTCGATTCCAGAAACATCTTAAAATAGCTCTATTTGTAGTTCTAAGTTAACTGTTTCGAGTGTAAAGTACCGAGGGGTTGCTATTTCGGGGTCCATCGGAGGGGAGTGAACGATCTACGTAAAAATATATTATTTGGAACTGCCTACATACCTTATCTCTGAGATAATTTTGGGATCAGAAAAGAACAGTAGCTTCCTATCCTAGTAATAGAAATAGAAAATTAGTAGGTACGTAGGTATGGAATAAAACATAAACACACAAAGATTTTTGAGAACAAGAACACACTTAGCATGAATGTTACTTTCGGCTTTTAATTTAACAAAATTCAACCCCTTTTAGAGGATAAAAGGTTTAGGGCCATAATCATTTATAACCTATTTTAGTTAAAATAGCTTTTGTCTTGTTCTCTCTGATGTAAAATGTCATTATGTCAAAATAAGACAAAACATTTTTTAACTAAAATGGGTTTAAAAATGATTATGAATGATTATGATTTATGGGTATATGTTTGAATGAAACGTTGATAAGTTAAAGAGCTAAATTGAATCTAACACCAACAGCATACTTCACATTAAAGTTTGAGAATTTGGAAGCTGATGCAACATTGAAAAGTTCCTCAGACGAATACAAATGAGATAAGGGTCGTCGTGAACAAACTCGGAAATAAGTGAAACCAATTTTTTATCAATGTTGCGTGACACGGTGTACATTAAAGATACACACATGAGCTCGAGAAGAAAGCTAACAGCATTTTACCACAATTAGGTTATTTGTTGCAACAAACAACAATAATAATTAATATAATTAATTGATTTAAGCGTGACTACGAAAACCCATTCTCATAACACCCAACTCATCAAGAAGAAGAGGGATCAAGACCGTGGGTACCAGAAACTAAGAGTACCATAGTACTTAACACCCAGACCCGAAACACATATTTGCAGACCATACAAACATTTGACCCGCAGCGGGAATGGAACACGCAACCTCTCGCATCTCAGCTCGTTACTCGCCCGCCGCGCCACTGAGGTTGGTTAAGGTTGGCGAGTTTATCTTCCATCTAAATCGTGATAGGAGAGAAATTAACAAAATATCCAAGAATCTTCTTAGATACGGATGATAATGTCGAACTTGTCGAAGTGTCAAGAGAATATTAAAACCAATTGGACACTTGAATTGACCGACTGCGCGTTGTTGACACTTGGCTTCCATTAACTGTCGAGGTTGATCAACTCAATTGGAGTGACACAGGCAATTGGCCAATCCTGGTCTTGACTCCGTCGGACAATAGACCAGCATCGTGCAATGAATAGAATGCTTAAGTGAGTTAACTGTGCAACCAAAGATCTACAGACAGATAAACAAGAAAGTTCAGTTTATCTTGATCAGCTCTGCAATAAATTGATTGGAGTGGATAAGGATCAATTTTGGGCCCTTTCTTATTGAATTTGTTCATAAATAGAAGACTTTTACGGTATTTCATTGGAGGTCATCAGTAGCTAGCAGAAGGGCGCGAACGAAGTTTGCTACTAATTTAGCTATTATTTCTTCAAAACCCATGAAACTTTGTACACATGATCAGTACACTATTAGTACTAGAGAAAATTGTTTTAGTTGCTTACCACATTAAAATGAATAATGCGATCACCAATCCGCCTGCCAAGCGTGGTGATTATGGCAATTTCATCCCTATTGTATTCAATGGGGGAGGCCTTGTCCAGCAGTGGACGTATAACTTTTCATTTAAAAAACCTACTTCCGCCATAGTATTCGACTAAATATTTGGATGAAAAAAAATGATGAAAGAACCATAGTGGTGAAAGGATTATGATACTTTTTGAATGCAAATGCTTGGTTTGTTGCTGAAAATATCAAAATCGCCATATGTATGCCTACAATATTTGAGGAGTTCCCTCAATTCCTCATGGATTCCATCATCAGAACTGGATTCTGAAAAAAATGGGACCAATCTGGAAGTATATCTATTCAATTAAAAAAAGAATTTTCCAAATCGGTTCATAAACGCCGGAGATATGCGGTACTTAACAAAAATTTAAAAAAAAAAAAAAAAAAAAATACAACCGAATTGAGAACCTCCTCCTTTTTTGGGAAGTCGGTTAAAAACTAACGAATCCGATCGGAAACCCATCCGAACGTTTTAGAATAGCTTGCTGGATTTCTTTGATGACGAATAATAAATAATAATAATAAATAAATAATGTTGGACAATAATGAATGACTCGCTTTCTAGTGCAGTTCTACCAGTAGGTAATATTTATTATTCACTGGTCTATTGTGGAAATGTTTAGTAAATATACAATATAATAATATGCCAAGAGATAGCTTAAACTATGGTTTAAACTTTAAACAATAGATGATAATCAATAAATATTTACAAACAACTATGCGTACAACCATGCGTATGTGCCGTGGTGTGTCCGACCTAAGAAACCCATGCGTATGTGCCGTGATGTGTCCGACAAGAATAGACCAATCCCAGGATTACACCCTGGAATAGGCAGCAATATCCGACCACTAAACTGCGTTCACCAATCCGCCTGCCAAACGTGGTGATTATGGCAAATCCCCTTATTGAAATCAATGGGGGAGACCTCGTTTAACAGTGGACAAACAGCTTGGTAAATGATGATGTGAAAACCAATTAAGTTATGAAGAATCATTAGTAATAGTATTCTTATTAGAATATTATAGTTTTGTTTTTAGAAATACAACTGTTTTATATCAATTGTAATGTATTTTTAACAAAGATCATTTTAATATGCGCCATTTCGCGAAGGCTTTACCGTGTAACGGTAACAGTGGCCTTAAGTCGACCCACGTACAACTACAAAATGTTAGAAAACCTCCTATCATTGGTCTCTAACTACAACCCATTGCACAACTGGCCAAATTCTGAGGAACGAAAACCAGATTGTTAAAGAAAACAATAATTATTAATACTTTAGGATCACAGGAAACACCAGAAGCTTATCAATTGGGTATTACCATGTTTTGCATAATTTTAATGCCTTAAATTATATAATAATGTAATTATTATTAATTATGTACGTGTAATATTATTTTACATGATGTAGGTACAAGCCATACATAAGGTAGGCGGTTCAAATGTCAACAGTTGGTTTGAGCCTATTTGCCTGGTTTGATTTTTAAAGGTTATTGTTATATGTCCTAAATATGTAGGTACTGATTTTAAACCCTTTACTTCGACCTTGTTGTTAATTTTATAAAATACTTCACTGTATATAATTTCTTATTATTTAACTGCATAAAAATTTAGGCAAATCTCCAAATGGTCGATTTGCGTAATGACGAATATCGAAATGGACGAACTGAAGAATCTCGAAATGGACAAACTGCTTATTGGACCGACAGCTAACAAATCATTTTTTTTACTTGGATACAGTTTTAACCCTGTTTTTTTTAAGTTCAAACATAAAAGTTATCAGTAAGGAGTTTATCTTGGGGGTTCATACCTACATATAAAGTGTCAAACTATTCATTATATTTATTCATGTTCCCCAGACTCAGACTTAGAAAAATGTTTAATTTGTTATTTAACGAAACAGTTTCTTGCAAGTTAAAGTGGCAATGGGCTGGTCATATAGCTCACAGAACTGACAACCGTTGGGGAATAAATTTTCTCGAGTGCCAACCACAAACCGGAGGACGCAGTAGAGGAAGGCCCTCCTCTCGATGGACTTAAGACATTATAAAGGTCGCAAGGCGAATCAAGACCCTTCGTCGTGGCATTCTTCGGGGAGGCCTATGCCCAGCAGTGACCTTCTACAGGCTGATGATGTTGATGATGACCACGAGTCTAGATTTTGTCTTGACGTGACCTAGATATCTTGACTCCAAATCAAGGTAAAGTCAATTGGCTTGTTAAAATTATTCTGGCTACATGTGACCCAAAACGCGACGAATTGACACCATCATGGCCGTGATTGCGCATCGCTGATGTCACTGGCGCAAAGATCATTGATAGTATGGACCTTTGTTGTACGAACTTAGATTCCACGCCATGCGGATGTTATTAAATAATGTTGCTGCGCGTGTTTATCTTGTTATAGTGCGTCTAATCTAAAACTGAACGCCTCACTATTTCTCGTGGTTTTTTATTTGTCTGGGTGTTGTAGTACCATGGTACTCGTAGTTCCTTTAAATGTAACTGTTGGGATATTGTTGGGCTTGTTATGTTATTTCATTAGGTCAACATAAAATATTCCATAATACGTAACAAGGACCGTTTGGACTTTTTTCTGCTTTTTCAAAACGAGACGACATCCATTTTTATTTTTTTTCAATTTCTAGTGTTTGTTTTTATGTTATATCGTGTAATTTTGGTTGCATTTTAACCGGTGTAGCTTATTTAAAGAGCACATGGTAGTGAATTTAAATATAATTAAATAAAACTATCGAAAATTACACCTTTCATTTTGTAAAAACGTGAATTTCACTTGTCGGTAACTTCATGGATAGGGATAGAAATTCCCGTTTTTGAAACGTATGGATAAAATACGTGAATACGTGGGTCCATGAAGTCTTTAGGCAATATATGGAAACCAAAGTGTTTGTATGATAAAAGACTATAAGATATTACCGCACAGTAAACGGGTTGTATTGGCGGTCAAGGCGGGCGAGTTCGCAAGGTGCATGCAAGGTGTACTTCTGGGCCCTATCAAGTTACATGCTTATGTAGGCTTAGTTAGTGTGTACTCTCAATTTCTTGTTTTTCTTGATTTTATGAATGAATAATGACACATCGTTATAGTAAAGAGTACTTTGATCAGTGCAATAGGGCAGCATAGCTACCGGCTATTATGACTTCATAATCTGAGAGCTGATTCTAAGTTTTTGCAAACAATTGACACGGACGTTTGGTGTTATGGAAAAACTTCGAATCAGCTCTTTTTATGCTACTTGGCAAGCAGACAAGCATACGGCCCACCTGATGCAAAGCAGTTACCGTAGCCTATGGACGCCTGCAACACCAAAGGCGCATCACAAGCGCGCTGTCGACCCGGAGACATAAAGATGAAAAGTCTCATGAGCCTGTAATTTCACCGGCACCCGTACCCTTCAAACCAAAACACAGCAATGCGAACACTACTGCTTGGCGGCAGAAATAGGTACGGTGGTAGTACTTCCCCGGACGAACTCTTTCACAAGAAGTTCTACTACTAACAAAAGTAGTGCTCTCTGCACTAGTCATTCAAAAAGTCAACACGAATAGTGTTTATAGATTCTACGTTCGTCGAGATGAATGATTTGTTGATAGGCTTAGAAACATTATTCTAAGAGACATTCTTTCAATTAGTAGACTTAGAGAATATCGATAATTTCCCACCACAGTTATTAAAACAAATAATTACGTACTAAAATCGCCTTTCTACTCAGTTGAAGAAAATTAGTATTTCGTGCAACATAATTGTTTTTTAATGATCGTACAAATTGCGTGAAAGATAGCGAAGACGACACGACACCATAGCGTCAGATGATGGTTAAAAACACCATGGCACCTTGTTAATGGGTAATGGGTTCATTTTAAATTCAAGTGGCATTTTAAACAATGAAAGGAAATACCGAAACGTCTCCAAGAATATGCGTATGTCACGTATTTTATGTATGTAGGTAATGGGTTTTAGACGTGACTGATAAAAGGTTGCATATGTACAACTCCTAATAAGAAGGGAGAACTTGTATTCACAAAACATATAGAACCACATAATGGTCGTAAATTTCTCATAACAGCAAACAGAATTTCAAAAGGACAAGAGAAGATTGAGAAAACTGTGATCCAAGTCCTCTTTTTGTGAACGCCAAGTATTGGAACGTTAATACCTACGGTGGTTTTCGGTAACCGCCACCAGCTCAATAAGACCCGTATTTCTTCATACCAAGCTTATACCAAGCACCAAAACTCATAATTACGCGTGCCTTACAAAGGCGGTGCCTAGACAAGTTTGACTGTAAATCTTCCTAGACCGCCCCAGGCGAAGGTTCGCAAAAACTTTCAACTTGAGTTTTATGACTATAAGCATAAGGTCTAAAAGAATCAGAGGATCAGTATGTTGCTCCATTAAAGGTGATTAAAGTTGGTCGAAAGCAGGATGGGCCAAATTATACGGTGCGGTCGAGAGAACGAAATTGTGAAACAAATTAAAAATAGTAGGTAGGTAGGTGCGGTCATTATCCCGGATGGTAGCCTGTGAGCACGTGCTGGCAAAGTTGACGTGGGTTCGAAATGGTTCTAAAATGTAGGTGGTTTGAGCTATAACCTAGGTTTTGTCCTGGTTAGGTATTTCATAGTGCGCCAAAAGCTAGGTTTTGTCCTGGTTAGGTATTTCATAGTGCGCCAAAAGCTAGTTTTGACTAGTAAGACTAATATTGAATACACTGAGATGGACTTTACCGGGCAAGATATGTATTAGATGTGGATAATTTCCTCACAAAAAAAGAAGGTTGACTTTAACTACTGAACTTTTGACCCAGGTCAAAAAACAATTAACCAGGTCCCCTTCATGGAAGCAATTAGTACCTATTGTTCTGAATAATATTTTTTGCCCGATTTTTCCATAGACCTTGTATATTTTCAGAAATACGCCAGCCAATGCATAACCATTAACCACGCTTGGCAGGCGGATTGGTGTTAAGTACTCTAGTGGATGCTGCTGCCCATCCCCTGGTGTAATCCCTTAGTAAAGCTTTTACTACATACACGAGAGATGGAGGAGTCTATTTTAGGCTGGACATACCACGGCTCTGTACACCATGCAGATGTTTAGTAAATCCAAACTGTCTAGGAAAGACACTATCATGTAAGGCTTTCATAGCTTATTATATTATCTTTCCTAGGCAATTTATCAAAATGATTGCAAAATTTTATGCAATTTAAATTTAAATTGCATATCCATCTCAAACAAAGCACATAAACCAACAATTTGCACAAAAGCAGTTTGCAAGCAAGTAAAACTACTTTCTCTGTATTTTCCCAAACAGGTAGAAAGTTTACACTATGGTTAGTTAAAAAATGTTGGTGTCTCTTGTTTCATAAACTTTGGAGCTGAATTATTACTTGTAACCATGTACCTAACGTAATGGCCAATAGGAATCTTAACAAATTCTTGGTCTTCATCTCATTAGTTCATTCTTGGTAAATCTGACCGATCTGAATATTTCGAGGGGGGTTGTACCCACAACCTCCCCCCCCTGGCTACGCCCATGGTTCTACCACACCTACATAAAGTACCAATTCTTCTCCTCATACATTATATACATTTTACATAATGTTATCCACATCACACAAAGGTAGAGATGGTAGAAAATGCTAGCATTAAAATCGCCTATGTTGGTACATTGTTTGTTTTATTCAATAAAAAATATTCTTCTTTTTATTTATTTATTATTATTATTATTATTTTGCGTTTTATTATTATTCTAAAAGTAGGTACTGTGATGTGCCATGGTATAGTTACACCTTGAATTTTCCCAAACTGTAAACTGTACCTACTTCAATAGCAAGTTCGTCACAGGATCTATTAGTAATTCGAAAACTGCCTTAAAATTTACAGGACCTATTACAGGACCCCTCATCCTCCTCCCATGGATGGAGATGCCCTAGCAGGCATCCACCTGAGTACTTAATACCAAACTGCAATCACCAATCCGCCTGCCAAGCAAGGTGGTTATGGCAAATACCCCCCATTGTATTCAATGGAGGAGGCCTCGACCAGCAGTGGATGTGAACAGGCTGGTGATGATGACTGTGATGGTTCATTAAAATACATAATTCATGATACGAATATAATTGTTGTGGTCATAATAGGTAAACCATTATAAATCGTAACAAAGATTGAAATCCTTAAAAGGACTTCGCTTTGTGGTTTTAACAAATAATATTAATTTTCTGTATTGTTATTAATTTATTACGTCACTTAAAACTATAAATAATAAACAGTGAACAAATATTGCTTTATTTGTTCACTGTTTATTATTTATAGTTTTCATTCACATAGGATGAGTTTTGAAACTTTTTTAGTTTTTTTTCGTTGGACAGTTCATTGTGGCATTCTATGGAGGCTTACATCCAGCTGTGGACGTCTACAGGCTGATGAGTATGATGAAGCAGAATTTGCTTGCTAACTAGACACTTGCTTGAGTAGTGCTGCTTTAAAACTAATGTTTCAATTTATAGAGAGAATCCCAAAAGACTTATGTTACTTTAAATGAACATAAGACACGTCAGAATCACACAGAGTGATTGGTTTGAGTAGCATAAATAGCAAAATCAACCCAGCATTATCCTAATGTAAATGGCTTTCATTCAATGCTGGTTGGTAGATATGCCATTGGTGTTTGGGCTGTAGGGCATGCTGGTACGTTCATGATGTTGACCATCAACATTTAAGCATGTGTTAATGTGTAAGTAAAACGTTTATTAAGACAAAAACAATACACAACATAATAAGTAAAGAAGGTGACGTATGCATAAGTTTTTAGTGTTTGAACTGTCAAAAAGGACGGTGCTCAGCAAAATGCTTTATTAGACTGCATCGCTGATTTTCAGCATGCACCTTCATTGCACTGATGAAGCATGAGAAACTTAAAATTAATAATAAAATGTAAACAATTATAAAACAAGGTTTGAGTTAACAATTTCGAGACGTTCAACTAAAAATGTGTAGCCTAATATTGAACAATTAGGGATGCCCCATAGCCAGGTGGTTCTCTAAGGAGAACTTACCACGGGTCACCGAGGGCCAGGTCCGCACCGGTATCAGTGAGCTGCTGGCCTTCCTGGAGGACATTGGGTGGCTAGACTAGCGGCCTCTACTTGCCATGCAACAAGGGCCCACTGGCGGCCTAATTGCAGAAAAGAGTCTTAAGTACAAGTAAGCTGCATAGCCAGGTGCTAGTACCTACTCTCAGAAGTAGGCCGAGTTACCATGAACACTATTCCAGTGGATATTTTAGAGACTGTTTCCAATTCAAGACTGAGTAATAATACTGATGTTAGCTGTTTCGAGAGCTGGCTTTTGGAACAAAATTCATTAGGTTCATATTAGAGAATGATGAGAAGTGAAGGACGGCCCCTAACCTTGATGGACCAAATACATTTTTAAGGTGGCAGGAAGTCAGTGGATGGGGGCGGCTCAAGACCATTCACCGTGACAATCTATGGGGGGTGCTTATGTCCAGCAGTGGACTCCTACAGGCTGATAACGATGGTTTTGTAATTAAAGAATGTAAAAATTATTATTGTAGTCATTCTTTCAAAATTATTTAATTATTTCCTTATTGATTTGTTTCTGAGTCTGAGTATCTAGGCTAAGCCAACTAAGCCGAATATTCGGCCAGGGGTTACTGACCTACAGGGGTGCAATATGACGTAGTTGTGACATCACGGGGAGCGAAACGACTCCGGGATTATTACATTGCAAATGGAAATTATGCCATAGGTATTATGGAAATGGTGACATAAACAGCCTCTAATTAACCTCAATCTATCCAATTGTTCACGCTAAAACAACCAATGATTTAATTATTGTTGTGATGATACAAAAATTTACAATACATCGTAATTCGACGCTAGTAATTTTAACTACGAAAGTAGAACATTATAATGTTTTAAACTCACCAATTTGAATTCCTCTCCTTCCAAAATTGCTTAGAAGTTTACTATTTTAGTGAAAAAAATGTTTTGTTACAAATTGCTTACGCTTCTTCATTAGCACTTTCATTAAAAATATTGTCTTCCTGTTCTTGTTATGTCTTTAATTCATAATAATTCACATTAAACACTTTATAAAGAAGGCCAAATCAGTCTCCGTAATCTCAAAATAGAACTAAATTACGAAAATAAACGTAAAACACACAACAAGTACGAAACCATCCACGCAACACGCTAAAGAAAATTAATTACCAACACTCGCGAGTCGAGCGCGACTGCGTGCGCGTTCTATTCCATTTTCAAGATTTTCTTTCACTGACAGAAGAAACAGTGCTGCCATGCTAATAAAATAAATTAAATTCTACTAAAGCTGCCAGTAGTTACTGACTTGGGTGTTTTGGTAGAATATAGGAACTTGTAGATTTATAATCTGGATGATATTAGCCACCTATAGGTATGTATTGCTTTTGAATTTTTACCTTATTTAGATCAAGCTTTTCTATTTAGTTTCACAATAATCTAACCCAATCTAGATAGTGCGTGGATTTTTGACCACCATGTTCAATCCATGAATTAGTAAGCATACTTTATGGCACTTACTAGACTTGTCATGGTAGATAAATCCTACTGCAGCAATATATACATACATATATAAATACATACAAATACCTCTTCAATACCCACAAAAAAATCTTTTAGCCTACACGATCACTGGTCAGTTAATACCTCTAGACTCGTAGTAGGAGGTTATTATAGAATGGATTGGTACTTATCTACCAACTTAGGTACCTCTAACACCTAATTACCTACTTGGGTACATAGGTAGGCTACCTTAGAAGAGAATGTAGGTGCTACCTCCTTGTTCTATTCAGATTGGTTGGATTCTTTGACCTCATTCATTCCTTTTCATTGCTTTCGCGTCGGCCGGTATTCGTCGTGGTATTTAGGTAGGTTCTTCGGACAGTAGCATTTTTCTGAGGTCAACGGACTGTAAGAGAAAGTTATCAAATTCCTAAAACTATCTATTAAAGCACACATTATGAAGTGATGATGTAAATAAAAAAAATTAAGCATAGGTAAATGTGGTAAGCTATTAATAGTTATCAGTAGGTTCAACAAAATAAGTAAGTAGGTAGGTAGGTAGGTGCGTGGTCATATTGCTGTACCTAAGTACCTAATTAAACCATAATTAAACTAATTAACAAAAAATACATACCTACTTATTTCACTTATCAAGATTCGTCCAATAGGTAAGTAAGTACTTGAAATAATAATACCTACAGATGAATCAAAATGTAACAAAAAATCAGTCAAGTGCGAGTGCGTGGAGAGGGTTCCGTCCCGTACGTAGGTAGCTACCTACTTGATATTCAATTTTCTCATGAGTATTTTCCGTTTCTCGTGGGAATTTAAGGACTTAGGATTTTCAATTAGGTTTTCCTGTAAACTATGAGCTACGCCCAATATTGCTAGTTTTTTATCAACCGACTTCACAAAAAGGAGGAGGTTCTCAATTCGGTTGTATTTTTTTTTTGTTTGTTTGTTATCTCCGGCGTTTATGAACCGATTTGGAAAGTTCTTTTTTTATTTGAATAGATGTACTTCCAGATTGGTCCCATTTTTTTCAAAACCCAGTTCTGATCATGGAATCCATGAGGAATTGAGGGAACTCCTCAAATATTGTGGGCATACATATGGCGATTTTGATATTTTCAGCAACAAACCAAGCATTTGCATTCAGAAAGTATCATAATCCTTTCACCACTATGGTTCTTTCAACATTTTTTTTTTCCATCCAAATATTTAGCGAATACAATGGCGGAAGTCGGTTTTTTAAATGAAAAGTTATTAACGTGGACGAAGTTCTTATTCAAATAAAAACAAAAAAAAGGTTATATTCAAAGGTTTTTATTAATTACTCTACATACAAACTTACAATTAACATGCTTAGCATAAGCAAATAATACTAACAAAAACATAAATCTAATAACAGCACTCAAGACTAGAACACAAACTTTACAACAAAAATAATATACCTAACTCTCTTTTTAGATTAGATTGTCGAGTAAATTGGTAAATACTTACCTAGATATAAAATAAGTTAGCTAAATTCGTAATGTTCTATTAAACTAGACATAAATTATTGGAATCTTCTATCTACTTAGCTCTGCAGTGTTTTAAAAACCATTTTACCTACCAACCTATCTACCTACCTAGTAGTAGGATCTTTTCAGAAAGAGAATGAACTTGATGAGAAACGGTACTAACATTTTTTGTTTTATCTTAGCCCACTTTCCCGTTGCTGGGCAAAAGCCTCCTGCAGAACCTCAAAAGTCCAAAGCTCGGGGTTTGCCAAAGCGCGATAGAGTTGCATCTTTTAGCATTTTGAGTGTGATGAGAATCGACCAGATTTGGAACACCTGACCATGCTCAAAGACCTCGCTGACTGCCAAGTTAGAATGGGATTGGGCGGGTCATGTCACCCAAATGCGACCCGAAAAGTGGGGCAATATGTTGCGACTGTTTAAATCCCTGTAGATGGAAGACAACGCCGAGGAACTGGCATTATGATAGATTAAAGCCAAGATTTGTAAGCCAAGCCGTGTTTGTTGCCTGATTCTTCTAGGCTTGGTCGCGATGGAACAGGAGTAATTTTAGGTTATAAGACGATTCAAAATGATCCTTGTGATTTCAATGAATAAAATTCTTTTTGACTTTGACTTTGACTTTGATTATTATCTTCACAGTGCAGTAGACCAAGTCATCTGAGCATATATATATTCATTTTATTAAAACTTTTCATTCAAATTATCTCAAGATCTAAGATCTCCTAGTCGAGCTATTTATAAGGAGGTAGTGTTGTCACACAAAATCCGTAATTGAGCACTGCCACGACTAGGTACCTATTAGGTAAGCCGTGATGGCTCAAGGCTTGACAGCAAGACCCCCTCGTTTATGGTGCTAGCCGGAATATTGAAGAGGACTATGTCCAGCAGTAGACGTCAATCGGCTGATGATGATGGGTACTTTGGTAAGAAAACACAAACTGTTTGACCTACTATACAGACCATACAAGATACATACAAGACCAGTATCATCATAATCTTATTTTTCAACATCGTTAAATCGGTCTCAAAAATATCCTAAAAATACTTGTCAAGGTGGGTGCGTTATTCCAGAGAGTCTTCTATGATAACTTCTTGTCATCCTTAAGTGGTAGCGTTTCGTCATCGTAATCCAACCTGCTGACGAGGACCGGCTCCGCACCCTTCTCCTGGTGGCCCTGGTCACCGTCCGCAACCTCTCGCTTCTCTAGCTCTTCAGCTAACTTCATAAAGAGGGCCCTGGAACAAAACTCTAATGTTGAAGACAGATCTGCTAGCTTGCAACCATTGCTACTATATAAGCGCTAGTTGTGTCAGCCCACCACTGACAATTGGCATAATTGTGTCATTGGCATAAAATATTTCGCTATGGCACAACAGGTGATTCTTAAGGGAATAGCCGTTCCCAGCAAGCACTTCTGGTAGTGCCTCGCAATTGTTTCACGGGTAATTAACGAATTTTAGGCCGTATCAGATCGATGACTTCTAGATCTGCTAACGCCTAGGCTCACTAGTTACAGGCTAAGCTGTGTCATTGAAGTTTACCCTTATGCTGTGTCCATTGAGATACATTGGGCGTGAATTAAAGTAGCCTTTGCAAGGCGAAGTGAATACTTTGACCGCGCTGGTTCATTGTCCATCAGCCATATAGCCCTTTTCAGCCACTTTACCTTGAGCTAGTCACTTACCCTTAGAGAATTAGCACTTACCTAACGCAGACCGAGAAAGAAAGGCCAGTAGCAACGACTGAACGATTTGCAATACCACCGCTTTTTTATATGCAGAAAGTTTCTGTCTGATTATAACTTCTCAGTCATTCAGGGTCAGGCGGAACTATTGGCCAGACTCACGTCGATTGTAAGAAGAGCAGGGTCTAAAGGATGCGAGAAACTTACGAGAAGAGGAATCCATGCATGTTCTTGGCCAGGTAGTAGAGGAACAGCCAGTCTCCGAACTCGCAGCCATTCACCACCTGGATCACATTATAACTTTTAAAAGTATAAAGATAGAGGATGTTTAACCATTTATATAGACTTAAGATTTCCCATCATCTCATCGCATGCAAAAGATCCGTGTTGGCCCAGTAAGAGTGCAACCCAAAGCACAGTATAAATATTAGTGTCCAAAGGTTGGTTCGGATCCTGGGCGTGATGCAATAAATTTTTCCACTAAGTGTATTTGCGTGTCAACGTGCTCAAAACGGATATGGAAAACATCGTAAGAAGACCAGCATACCACCACCACCACCAGTGGAGTGACTACCACCGTAACTATTTCTGCCGCCAATAAGCAGTAGTGCTTGCATTGCTGTGTTTTGGTTTGTATTAGGGTACGGGCGCCGGTGAAATTACAGGCACATGAGACTTTTCGTTTTTAGTTATGTCTCGAAGTCGGCAGCGTGCTTGTGATGCCTCTGGTGTTGCAAGCGTCAATAGGCTACGGTAACTTCTTTCTATCAGGTGGTTTGTATGCTCGTTTGCTAGCCTAGTAGTATTAAAATAAAACCAAAAATCATGCCCTTGAACCGAAAATTGCCAATGGCATCCACCAATCCACATTGGGCTAGAGTAAAGTATATTCACTTGGATCGCATCTAGATACAAGGGGGCTGATTATGTATAAGGTGCAATCGGTTACAAACCTAAATTCAAAAATGATAACTGGCATTCCAGTAATATTTACCTGGATCACGTTGTAAGGGTTGAACTTGCCGCTGTTGGCGCGTCGGAACATCAGCTGGTTGAAGCGGAGAGAGCGCCGGTAGAGGAAGAAGGAAGCTATGCGCCAGATAACAGCTAGAGGGAAGCATAAACTAAGGTGAATATATAATAGACTGGTGTATGAAGACCTCTTAAAGGCAAAGGATATGGTGAGAAGTTCTGGACCCTCTTATTGTTATTGTACAGCTTGGCTGCGGATACTTCCGAGTGCGTTATGACTTATGAGATACATATCTACCCACAAAGGAATTTTACGAATGACGCTACTCCTATAGGCTAAGAAAGAAGCCAGTGTCTTCTCGACTAATAAAAAGGCTTCAGTCAGCCTCTGTTGATAGAAAGTTCGGGAAGAAAGGATCCTCTTTTTTTCGTCCCAGAAGTCTCATTTCAATCCCGACTACAATTCAACCTCCTAGAATTAATTACTACATTTTTGCGCAATTTACATAAATTTATTTATTGATTGACAGAAACAACTCTGTGCGTTCTCCACGGGTAAGCTGCCTACTCACCAAGTGCAGAAGCGATGAACAGGAACAGTAACCAGAACCACAACACCGTGTAGATCTTCTCGTGGATGATGTTGAGCGCCATCACGCAGAGGGCGTCGTGCTGTTGGATTGAGCCGCTCGGACCGTACTTGTGGAAGATGCACTTTGTCACCTGTAGATCGAAAGCCATTTGAGAGGAGGGAAGGATAATAAAGGTCCCATAGCAAGATCGCGAGTGCTACTCCATCGCTCTATGAAGTGAAACCGCTGCTCTTTGCTCTCCACATTTTAGAATCAGAATCAGAAGTGTTTAGCGCGGGTGATGGGACGCGGAGGGATGTTAGCTTCAAGGGCAAGAAAATTTGACTTAGAAGTTGCTAACTCTGAAGGTCATCAGGCAAGGTCGTGGGAAAAATTTGCAGCGTGCGCATAAAACATTGTTTTGAACGGCTCGCTTTGTACGTGGGAGTGGAGTGCTTTATTGTCATACACCCTGCCTGCAGCTTGCTTCGCTGGCAGTAAAATTAATTTACCTAATTTGTTAGCAATGCAAAGTATATCAGTTTTAATTTTCCTCAAATTTTGTATTGTTACCACACTCTAAAAGAAACTCACTTTGCTCTAGTGGATTCACTCCAAAATATTTTTACTGGTATCCCCCTGTTTCTTTGCTCACGTTGTGGATTAAACTACCTAGCCCTAACGGTGTTTGAAACAAACAAACACCCAAATAGGATGATTAGTAAAATAAAGACAACACCATCTAAATCCGCCCTGAATGCCACCCAAGGTAGCTTCTCTACTGTTCGTGCTGTATAGCTACCTAAAAAACCTCAGTACCTTAGGAAAGACGGTCTCCAACGGGTCAGCAATCTGGTTCCAATCGTCGAAACTCAGGATCTGCCCGCCCAGGCTTATAAACTGGCCGTTCAGGAACCAGTTGATGACCCAGATCTGGAACATCACGTGGAGTAGGTTGGTGATCTCCATCGCCACTAGCCAGGTGGACCATGTACGGGATATACGCAGCCTGTAAGATGTATAATCTTTTAGTGAACTTCCCGATACCAAAGTCAAAGTAAAAAGTGTTTATATTAATTGAAATCACAGGGATTATTTTGAATCTTCTTATAAACAAAAATTACTCCTGTTCCAACGCGACCAAGCAACATAATTATACAGGCCTCGCCCATAGAATGCCACGACGAACAGTTGAACTAGAGGCGCTTCCATCCACCGATCTTACCTTACATTTAAAATATCGTTTGGTCCTTCGAAATACTGGAATAATGTGAATTAGCCTTCAGAAGTTACCTGAGGATTATATCCTTTCTGATTGTTTCCAATTTGTTTTCCAGGGTCTGCTTTGATGGAATCGTCCCTCTTCCGAAGTCCATATCTTCGCTCTCCAAGGCAAGAGTTGCGTATTGCAGACCATCAACAAGCGCTTTTATTCTGCCACCTTTGAACCAAAAGAATACAAATACCTACATAAATGCTGAATTAACATGGACAGGTGGATTCGGAAAACATGTGAAGACATGTGACATGACATGAAAGAGCCTGACATAAGATGGGCACAAAATCCTTTCATCAATTGGTCACTGACCTAGTAAAATAAGACCAAGAAAGAACTAGGGGCACGACGAACAAACGATGTCTCAAATAAACCTGCGAGGAAACTAGGTTACATGGAGCAGGTTACATATACACAGGCAATATAGGACACCCGATGGTCCGATGATATTGTAAAGGCCCGTAGGAAGTCAGTCCGTTCGTGGGCATTCTATAGGAGAGGCTTATGTCTTATGTCCAGCAGTAAACGTCCACCAGCTGGTCACAGCTATATTTTTAAGTTCACCAGAATCAGAATACAAGAGTTCGGGGTCGCGTACCTTTCTTACTTTTCCTGATGCTATATACCTCTAATTATATGAACAGAACACAAGACTTCACGCGGGGTGGCGTTCCAGATGCTATGTATATACATATATGATGATAAACCGTCCATTGTACTTCCATACGTATAATAATAATAAAATTAATTTAATATGTGGTTTGCACTAATGTGTTTTCTATCTTCTATTTTATCTATATGATCAGAATACAAGAGTTTGGGGTTGCGTACCTTCTTTATTCTTCCAGACGTAATGCGGCATGTAGAAGCAGATTGACTGGATCAGCAGCACGAAAGGTACCCACTGATAATAGGTATGGTGCAGTGTCTCGTCTGAGTCCATCATCGGACCCACCCCGGGGTGCGGTAGGAACCCAGACTGCAGCAAGCTTTCGTTGTAATGTCGCACCTGGAATTTGGCAGATTGAGATTTCCTACCTCATTATCTCGACTTCTCCCTCATCACGTTCTCATCATCATAACGTCAGCTATACGTCCTCTGCTGGGCATAGACATATATGTAGACTACTGGGTCGCGGTGATCTATGACTAACTTGTTCTCTTGCTGTGAAAAAAGAACTAACCCAGTTATCTCGGGTTGAATTAAGAATTTACCTCGTTGTCTCGGGTTGAATGAAGAATTTAGCTCGTCCTCTCGGGTTGAATGAAGAATTTAGCTCGTTCTCTTGGGTTGAATTTAGAATCTAACTCGTTCTCTTTGGTTGAATGAAGAATATTATAATAATATATTCCTTTCGGGTTGAATTGAATTTTATTTAATTCTCTCAACAGGAAAAGGCATTCAAACTATCTAAGTAGGTTTCTTGTACCGAGAGAACCATCTAATTAAATCTTATTTTTTCGGAGAACTAACTAATTTTATTCAACCCAAGATAAGTAACTAAGTAAGGTGAGTAAGGTGGCATGTAAACCAACAAACCATGAAGCACCTACAATAAATATATTGTAAATAAACGAATTGTGTGTCACCCAGTAACGCCATTTGGGTAACATTATTTGCTTACTCTGATAGCGTTAACAATGTTTTTACTCTGATTAGCAATCTGGTAATTAAGTGCCTACTCATCGACAATTTAGGTACCTATCTCCTGTCATGGAAAGACACAAAGCAATGATACGTATATTTAGAAAGAAAGAAAGAAAAACAAAAAACGCAACCACAAAACAACAAACATAACATAACACCCAACAGTCACATACGTAGTCATGATACCACACTAGGATTCCCTGTGTCGCGGGTATCAGGAACTACGAGTACCATGATAACACCGAGACCCGGAATAAATATTTGCAGAACATACAAACATTTGTCCCGCAGCGGGAATCGAACCCGCAACCTCTAGCATCTCAGCCGGCTATATACTCGCACGCCATACCACAGACAAATAGGAGATCTAAGGGTCTGAACGTATTGCTACTCACTATAGTAAATGTCGCCATGAAGAAGCAATAAGTCTGGATCACGTGATCCGGTACTCCTTGGTCGGAGATACACCGGATGTGGTCACCGAAGTACTCTCTGGCACACACCAGGATCACGAAGGCTATGAGAATGGTCACGGTAAGCTGGTAGTGCAGCTTGAAGACTAAGTTCTCAATGGTTGGCTTCAAAAAGTTGAAGCGCATACGCGGTGTCAACGTACTTATCGTTGCTGCCAGCATTTTGAGGGTTTAGTTCTTGGCCTGGAAATAAAATTTGAATGAAGTTTTATTTTCTATTAATTGTGGCGTAGGTTTTTAAACTTTTCATACATTTTGGTTCATAATTGTGAAATTTATGACCATGTGAACGATATTAAGGCTCCTTTTCGAAACGAGGAATCGCAAAAGTGCGTTAATTTAACAAAAAAAATACTCTGCGTACTTCCTTATGTACGCAAAGAGTTGGGATTAATTAAAAGACGCTAAAAAAACTAAAAAACAAAAGCAGACATCTTCAAATAGAAATCAGCCACCGATGGAAAACAGTATAAAATGTGGGTTGCTTTTAATTTGTATACAAATGTCGAAAATTACTTAGTTTTAACAGTTTATCCAAAAACAACCGACATTGTCGAGAAATTCGGCTTTATATTTTTAGTAGAGCTTTTGTACGAATTTATCCAGACTAATCCAGACCTTAGTAATAAATTAAATAAATAATAAATTAATTAATAATGAGGTAGGTACTTATTAAATCAAAAATAAACATCTGACAACGTCTCAGGCAATTATGACGGTCGGCTAAAGTCATGCACTGTCTTAATGGACACATCAATCTCTCTAGTCTTGTATTTAATTTGCTATTGTGACTTAAAGCCTTGACCTACATTGATTATGTAGATATCTGAAGAGTTTATGTAAATAAATAACGAATATAACAAAATTTACTTACGTACCTACCTACCTTATTTACTGGTGACTTAAAAATAAGACTAGCACACAAGAGTAGATAATGTAAGATGCAAATATTGAAACATAAATAATTAAGATAAGTGTGTCACTAAAAGAAAGTAGGTAATCTAGGTCTCAGAAGAATGACTAAAGCAAATCTAGGTACAGGCAAAGTGATGTCACCAATCAATGGTACATGATGCTGCAGCTATCATACTATTGACATCAGATAGTTGAGGAGTGGAAGAGTAAGGTACTTTCAATTGAGTATCTATCTATTCTATTTATTTCCCTTTATTGCCCACTGTTGGGCAAAGGCCTTTCTTTCCAGACATCACGATCCTGTGTTATTTTTACCAGTCAGCTAGAAACTTTATCTCGTCATCTCCGTGTAGGTGTTGGTCTGCCGCGCCACGTTCTCGCTGGGTTCATTGCCACTCGGTCTTTGGGCTTTGGGAACTCGCTTGGAATGCGAATGCGATAGACGTCAGCAGCTTTTGAGCTTTTAGCGGCTTTTGAAGCAACATCCACAATTTAGATTCGTGAGCGCAGCTCAGTGTTTTGGATTCTATCCATTAGCCTATATAACACCCAGGATGCAACGCACCATTGCACGCTGGCAGACCTTGTTTTTTTTTATAAGGACTTTGTGTCGCTTTGCAACTATGTCTGCTCTGTAATGTCTTGCAATGAAAACGAAACTACTAGACTTAATAATATCATACACCATAGTCAAAAGTGCCATAACCGCCTCACATAATGTCGATTAAGAATAAAATATATCAACTGACAAACCAGGGAAAATATATATACTAACCGTCCAACTAGGTGGACAGCGTGGTTGGTCGGTTGGTAATAGACGGAAACAGCCTGAAACAGGCAGACCTTGTTGAATTTAGCTTAGCAGAGTTTGGACTGCAGCCACTATCAATGATCAAGTTTACGCACTTGTTTAAACGAAGAGAACTTCATTAATTTTCGATTTAGCGTAAGTTCAGTGATAGTCGCTGAAGCGAACAAAAAAAATCGTAAGGAAATCTGATTTAACTTCAAATCGAGCATGGATATGGTCCAGCAGACCATAACATATACTTACTTACACATACTTGAGAATTTTTATAT
Organism: Epirrita christyi; assembly: GCA_951392215.1. NCBI lineage: Eukaryota > Metazoa > Arthropoda > Insecta > Lepidoptera > Geometridae > Epirrita > Epirrita christyi. The sequence continues at coordinate 1,430,956 of OX595837.1, forward strand.
GAATTGTGCCTTACGCTAGGGGATGGGTAGCAACAATCATCTGGGTATAATACTGCGATCACAAATCTGCCTGCCAAGCGTGGTGATCTATTCTATGGAGTAGAAGCAGTCCAGCAGTGAATGTCTACCAGCTGATGAAGTGGTGCCTTTACCTTTGGTGGCAAAGAGATCGAAACCGTCTTGCCGAAATTCTTGCATTAATGAAGCTTTTACCTTACTTTCACCCTACTGGTTTTCAACCAACCAACGGTCGAAATCGGCGCCGGGCGCCCGACCGTTGCGAATCCGACTCAGCGTAAGGCAGCATGACCGGAGACAACCAGGGACCGTATTCTCGTAAAAATCTCGCCGACGTGTTGACGTCACATCTCTTAGGACGCCCGGTACAAAATTATGGCTTTCATGCGAGATTTGACGTCATCACGTGCAAGAGATTTTACCGAGAATCACCACCCTGGTCATGCGTAACTAGAAAACAAAATATATAAAAATTACTTACCGCTTCAAAAATAGATAAGTAATTCGCACTAAGTATAAATGTAAAATAGCTTTTACACAATTTTAAAACAATCAGACAGCCGACGTGCACCAGCCGTCGGTCTGACACCACTATGTCACCGTATCTTTGTGATAGCGATAAGAATTTTGATAACTTCGCCTATTCGTCAATTACTGATGAAAGAAAGGAAAACTGCGGCTCAATACTCAGAATGCATTATTCCTTATAATTTTGTCATTCAAACAAAACTTACTCACGAGCACAAGCATGTGTTAGCTAAGTAGGTTTTGAATTACGAATACTCTTTTGAGAAAGATGTGTCATGATAAGATACTTCCATGACATCGTGGTTTCCTTTGAGCCTGCTGGGCAAAGACCTGACTGACGCATTTCTTATGCTCTGAACATTTTTGTGTTTATAATCTGGGTCTCTTTAAGCTTAGAGTGAACATAGGTGCCTTCTATAAACCTTCATGGCCCATATCTTCTCGTCACAGATACCGCAGAGCCTCAAGACGAACGAAAGTCTAGAATCAGTGCGTGTTGCCAACTTGCCTGTAATGGCTTACAGCACTGAGGTGTGGTCGCTAACGAGCGGTATCTTGTGACGAGAAGAGTTGTTGCTAATAATACAAAAATGTCCCGGGAACCGGGAAGCATATTATGGCAAGTTTCCTGGTTTCCATTTGTGAAGTAACCTTTATCTTCCAAGCCGCGCCTACTACTTACTTATCTTCATGTCAGAAGGTAAAACCGGAACACATGCTATGTCGATAAAAATTTATAACACTATTCCCCAAGACATTAAAAATGAATCCAGCTTTTTAAAATTCAAAAACATTTTAAAAGCATACCTAATAAAAAAAAGTTTTTATAACTTGGAGGAATTTTTTGAAAAATAACTTCTTACGGCACCTATTTATGTTATCTTAATTTAGGACTGTAGTACTTTTATTTTTAGGTATAAAATTGTAGCAAATAATTGTTACCACCTGGAATTCATGTTCCATATTGCAGTGCCCAACCCGGGCTCATGTTGAAGCTGTAACTTAACCATAAGATCTTAATTTGTACAACATGAACGCAATAAAACATTTTGATTTGATTTGATTTGATTTGCTTCAGTGCTGCCACGGCAACCATCAGGCAAGGTAGTAGTAACTTCTTGTGAAAGAGTTCAACCAGAGAAGTACAACCACCGTACCTATTTCTGCCGGCATAGCAGTAGTGCTCGCATTGCTGTGTTTCAGTTTGAAGGGAACGGATGCCGGTGAAATTATAGACACACGAGACTTTTCATCGTAGTATGTCTTAGGATCGGCAGCGCGCGTGTGATACCTCTGGTGTTACTACTTTCCATCAGGTGGGCCGTATGCTTGATTGCTTGCCAAGCAGTATAAAAAACGGTGATGTTGTTTGTAAAGGAACTGGAAGAGTCTTTTAGTCTGAAGTCTCTGATAATTCTGATCTAACATCGCTAACATTTGATATACTTATCGCTAACATTTGAACTACAATACTAGGTAACAATTTAATATTACATGTCGTCGATTCGCCGAATAATAATTATTTGCTTAGTCATTATTACATCAGCGACAAAAAATGGCAACATAATCGGATAAATCACCTTCAATAAATTGGTAATTTCAATCTTACGTTTTGTTATTTATAATCAACTATCACAGCCACAGCTACATGATAATAGTTTTGATAACCTTTTATCTATATTTGCCAATTAATTGCCTTGAAACTAGAAGCCAGACGAAACGAAAAAACGTAGTACCTAAGTACCTAGTCAATTCAATCTTTATTTTATCAAATAGGCATGGCACAAAAGTACACTTTTGAACGAATACCTACAAATAATTACACATTTTGTGAAGAAAATTAATAAACACAGAATAATTTTTAATTTAGAAAAAATATATAATATTTTTAAACATTGCGATGTCAATTTCAAAAAAAAAATGTAGTTTTAGATCGTCAAAGGGTTTAACAATTAACAATGCCCCGCCAGTTCTTTTTAACCGACTTCCCAAAAAAGGAGGAGGTTCTCAATTCGGTTGTATTTTTGTTTTTTTTTTTTTATGTTTGTTACCGCATATCTCCGGCGTTTATGAACCGATTTGGAAAATTCTTTTTTTATTTGAATAGATATACTTCCAGATTGGTCCCATTTTTTCATACATATGGCGATTTTGATATTTTCAGAAACAAACCAAGCATTTGCATTCAAAAAGTATAATAATCCTTTCACCACTATGGTTCTTTCATCTTTTTTTTTTCATCTAAATATTTTGTCGAATACAATGGCGGAAGTCGGTTTTTTAAATGAAAAGTTATAGTTAGTTTCTCAATATACCAAGGTACATAACCACCCACCTTTTTCCCCGATGGGGTAGGTAAAATCTCAAAGGGCCTCTTTTCACCGTGGTGGCTTGCACAGTCGCAGGAATATAAATGTGACAAGTGGTGAGCACATCGCCGCCATGGCTTTCCACGACCAACTCCGCAAACGCTTTCTTCCAGTAATAACATACTTGTAAATACCTAAGCCAGTAGCCAGTACAAATCTTATACCAACGCAGAAACTAAGGCCAGACGGAAAAAAAAACCTAACCAAATGCGAGTCGGACTCGCGCACGAAGGGTTCCGTACCATTATCTATAAAACCGGCAAAAAAATCACGTTTGTTGTATGGGAGCCACCTTAATTTTTTTTTTATTATTTGTTGATAACAAATAATAAAAAAAAATTTGATGATGTATTTTCTGTTGTCGCTTTATAGCGACAAAGACAAGAAAATACATCATCTGTGAAAATTTCAACTGTCTAACTGTTCATGAGATACAGCCTGGTTACAGACGGATCTATAAAAACGGCAAAAAAATCACGTTTTTTGTATGGGAGTCCCTTTAAATATTTATATAATTCTTTTTTGATTATTCGTAGTTATAGCGAAAACAGAAAATACATCATCTGTGAAAATTTCAACTGTCTAACTATCACGGTTTATGAGACACAGCCTGGTGACAGACGGACGGACGGACGGACAGCCGAGCCTTAGTAATAGGGTCCGTTTTACCCTTTGGGTACGGAACCCTAAAAACGTAGTTTCTCATTAATTTAAACACTACAAGTTTACTTCTTAAAGTTTTGTAGATAATATAATTGGATAAAACTTTTCAAGGTGCTCTACATTTTTTAAATAATGAGTCAGGTTTTTTTACCGTTATTCTGCCGATAAGTTTTTCCGTGGCCTTTTTAATTAACGTGCCTTACGATAATTGTTGGAAGTGATTTTTTAAACAAATTGTTGGTGTTTTATTGTGAACATATCTAAATCATATGAAACTTGAATAGAGAAAACTACTTGAACTTCTTTCAAGTTTAAAAGATTTGCACAGCGCTAAGGCTGCCAAAATTATCCCCATTGCCATTTGTTACTGTTAATAATATGTAGAGCCTTAGAGAATTAAATAAATTCACTAAGTGTGGGGCAGTGCCCCACGATAATTGTTGGAAGTAATTAAACAAATTGTTGGTGTTTTTTTTCACTGCATAATAATTCAATGCATAGGTAAGGTTTTCCACGAGTTTAATCTAGGTTATCGAACAACAGGTGGCTCTTATCGTGCGTGAAGCATAACAACTTGAGTTAAAACTCTGAAAGCAGATTGTAATTTAATTTGTACAAAGAGGTCGCTCCACATTCTTCAATTGAGCTCCATCAGGCACTCACATCTTCCAAGTCAAGCTCATATGAGACATACGTCACAAGGCACGACGCGACGCAGAGGTGTAATTTTTTTATTACCGTTTTTCTAAATATACCTGTATTAAGTACCTATACCTGTGTTATTTTTTTTCTGTGTTAAATGTTTGTGTATGTCTAGCAGTGGACTTTGACAGGCTGATGATGATGTTGATGACATTTTTAAATAATAGTAATTATTCTTACTAACCATAGAATAGGCAGGCAAGGATATTCAATTTCTGCACGTTGTCACGAGTGGGGGACGTTGGCACTTTTTTCTCCCAACGTCCCCCAGTGGGGCCAGACAGGTGGGGGACGCTGGGTGTAAACGTATTTTACTAACCCAATGATCTTTGTTGATTAATTAATAAATGAAATAAATATCATCAAAAAGGCCTCGTTTTTCAGATTTACTGAAGGAGGCACTTGTATTGATATCATAAGTATAAGAATTTTAGACATCAATGAGTTTCAGCTAAATATAAATTTGGGAATAGTGGAATAAACGGCAATTTTTTTTTTTTTGTCTCTCTATTACTTTCATTAATTGCACCCAAGTGACACAACAACAGGGGGTTGGATTCCCGCTGCGGGACAAATGTTTGTTTGATCTGCAAATATTTGTTCCGGGTCTGGGTGTTGTGGTAACATGGCACTAGAAGTTCCTGATACCCACGGCACCGGGAGTTCTAGTGAGGGATCAAGACTACGTATGTGACTGTTGGGTGTTATGTTATATTTACACAATCATGAAAAAGGTGGTTATTGCAATAGGTGGGACGGGAATTGAACCCACGCAAGTCGGGGTCCTAAAACCCACTAAATCATAAGATACTCTCACAGGCCACGACATCCGTGGAGTTGATAGTAAAGAGCATTTTGTCAAGATGGCATTGGCAGCACTAATCAAGGTTCACCATCATCATCATGATGATATTGATGTCCACTGCTGAACGAGACCTCCCCCATCGAATGCGATGAAGTGATTTCCCATAATCACCACGCTTTGTAGGCGGATTGGTGATACAATATTGGTACTTAGTTGTAATCCCTTAGTTGGATTTTACGACATCCACGGGAGGAGACGAAGGGATCTCTATTCTTAGGGCTAGCGCATACATACAACTTTTAATTGAACAACTTGTATCATTATGTTTATAGGAATATATTGAAGCGCACATACCTACTGTCAACTCGATAGTTGCTCGACAAATAACTTTTCATTTAAAAAACCGACTACCGCCATTGTATTCGACTAAATATTTGGATGAAAAAAAAAATTATGAAAGAACCATAGTGGTGAAAGGATTATGATACTTTTTGAATGCAAATGCTTGGTTTGTTGCTGAAAATATCAAAATCGCCATATGTATGCCTACAATATTTGAGGAGTTCCCTCAATTCCTCATGGATCCCATCATCAGAACTGGATTTTGAAACCACCAATCTGGAAGTGTATCTATTCAAATAAAAACAGAATTTTCCAAATACAACCGAATTGGGAACCTCCTCCTTTTTAAGGTTTTTGGGAAGTCGGTTAAAAAGTCAAAAAGCTGTATCGATCTGCTTTTGATTGTTGGACAACTATCGATCAACCGCTCAATTTGTTGTATTGCATTGTATTGATGTGCGCATACCATCGACTAAACAGTCGATCCGCGACTGTCAGTCTCGCATAATAAGCAAACTACTATTAAGTAAGAAAAACTACTACGAAGTACGAACTATTAAAAAATCGTCGATCGACTGCTTCAATTGTATGCGCACCTCCATCAACTAAACGGTTGAGTTGTGTGGAAATCACGACTTGTACAAAACTCAACAAAACAGTTTAGTCGATGCAAAAGTTGTATGTAAGCGCTAGGCCTTTGGCCGCTTAATTTATGGTTACAAAGGTGTGACTGGACCAAAACCTTGAATGCAAGTCAGGCAATAGATAGGTGATCAGTGACCACTTCTTGTTATCAAACAAAGCATAAGCATATACCTACATACAATCCTATATAGGTATCAATCGGATACCGAGAAAGGACTAATAATAAGCACAGTGGCGGATTTACACATTTGCCGCCAGTAGGCTATTCAAATTTTGTCGCCCCTACCGACCTCTACAATTCTATACAGGCAATGATTTCGGGCTGTCATCATCAGGGTGTCCTTTTTTATAATTCCCTGACGAACTATTTGTACCTAATTAAGAAATGTGAACAGTCCAATTTTTGTTATTTTGGTAACCAAACCAGCCTAAAAAGAAAGAAATTTGGGAAATTTCTGTAATTCAAAAATTTCGTATTTCAGAAGTGTGAACAGCCAAAGTTTTTGTATTTTGTAGTAGCAATTTTTTCGTGAATAATCGAATTCGGATCTCGAAGATGATTTCGATAAAGAAAAAAATGTTGCCCCCAAATTTGCCGCCCCTAAAATCTGCCGCCCTAGGCTCCAGCCTACTCAGCCTGCTGGTAAATCCACCACTGAATAAGTATGACGGAACGTTCGTAATTTTACCTGAATTGTTGTTCATTTGTTACGATTAGGGTAATCGTATCATTTCCTGTTTTGATTTTCCGGTGTCTAATGAGAGAGAGAATTTGAATAGTATGCTATGCAATTCGATTGTCCCCCAAATAAAGGAGATACTTCTTGCCCTTAATATTCCTCCTTTCAAGTTTCATAAGATAGCGTTAAAGGGTGTCAAAATGATATCCCATTGTTGCGTTCCCCATTACCATTTGTTACTGTAATTCGGGGGCTGGTCTGACCAATAAAGGGGCAGGTTGATGTGATGGCCCTGAAAAGAGCCATGTGACTGATTCTGAAAGAACCAGTGTGGTGAAAGGATTCACTGTACCTCACACTGAGGCTCCTTTCACGCCGGTTTCCTCATGATGTATTTCTTTACCGTTTGAAAGCACGTAGTCCTGCCCCTCGATTCCCTATCTTGAAAGTCACTCATGACAAGTAAAATTACCATCAATTGAGAATTCTTCATAATTTTTTTTTTTATGATGATCATTCTGCTTGTCAAACGTTAGTCACTGAGTGACTTTCAGCTAGGGAATCGGGGGGCAGGTCACATACTTTTGGGGGGGAATCCATTGGTGCACGTTCGGGATTTATTTATTGTGAAACCAATAGCGATACAAAAGTATAAACAGAAACTTAGATATAAGGCTAATAACAGGTTTCTACGTTTGAGCAAATAAAGAAATAAATTTTGGGAACAAACAATAGGTGTTTGCTATCTATAGTTACCTATAGGCCTACCTATAGGTAGGTAATCATGCCTATGTGTAGGTAATTTGAACGAACGATCATAGGATCGGATGTCGGGGTCACTATCGCCACCTATCTTGTGAACCTTGCACTTATCTTGAGAACTTTGCAGTTATCTTACGAACTTTGCAGTTATCTTGTGAACTTTGCAGTTATCTCAAGAACTTTGCAGTTATCTTATGAACTTTGTAGTTATCTTATGAACTTTGCAGTTATCTTATGAACTTTGCAGTTATCTTGTGAATTTTACAGTTATCTTGTGAACTTTGCAGTTATCTTGTGAACTTTGCAGTTATCTTGTGTACTTATCTTGTCGCTGCCATTGAATTCCTACGTCAATCTCACAATCAAAAACTCAATTCCAAGCCTCAACATAGGTGCATTTGGCAGGGTTACCAAGAAAGAAGCAGTAATACGAAGGGAGTGATGAGAACGAATGAAGTACATAATATAACATGAACATAACCACACGCGTTTTTCCCCGAAGGGGTAGGCAGAGCCTAAAAGGGCCTCTTTTCACCGAGGGTTGCACAATCTTTTTTTTTTTTTTTTTACAATTATAGACCCTCGTTTGACCGCGATCTCACCTGTTGGTAAGTGATGATGCAGCCGACGATGGAGCACGAAGGTCTAGAAGGCACCTATTCACTCTTGCCTTGAAAAGACCCAAATTATAGTTTTCAGGAAAGACAGACGACGGCAGCGAGTTCCACTCCTTAGCAGTTCGCATAATAAAGGTGGAACCGAAACGCTTAGTACGAATAGAAGGTATACTAATGAGGTAAGGATGGTACTGAGCCGTGCGCCTGCTCGTCCTATGATGAAAAGGAGATGGTGGGATCAAATCATATAGTTCCTGGGCACATTCTCCGAAATGCAACCTATAGAAAATGGAAAGGCTAGCAACATTACGGCGGTGCTCGAGACTCTGGATCTTAGTCTCCGCCATATATTGCTGCCCTATAAGCCTGAAAGCTCTGCGTTCAATCGAGTCTAAGGCAGCTAGCTGGTGTTTGGCCGAGCCATCCCAAACATGGCAGCAATACTCCATACCAGACCGGACTTGTGCTTTGTATAAGTTGAGAAGCTGTCCCGGTGTGAAGTATCGCTTTACCTTATTCAGGATACCCAGCTTCATAGCAGCTGTTTTTGCCTTTGACTCGATGTATGAGCCGAAGTTGAGAGTAGGCGAAAGTGAAACACCCAAGAGCTCCAGGTGATCTCCTATATCTATAGGTACATCCCGGAAAATGGGAACTTGAAGAAACTGACTTTTTTTCGCCGAGAAGAGACAAGCCTGCGTTTTGGAGGCGTTGAATTTAACAAGATTGGCATCGCCCCAGTCGGACACAGCCTTGAGAGTCAAATTCAAACGCTGAAGCATCTCATCTCTCAGCTTCTGAATTTCACTCTGACTAGCTCGAGCAGTGGAAACGTACCTCTCCACAACTGTGCTGTCGTCTGCGTACCCAATGACACCGGGCATGAGCAAATCATTGATATGCAGCAGAAACAACGTGGCAGAGAGCACCGACCCCTGAGGTACCCCGGCATTGATGGCTAATTGATCAGACGAGCAGCCATCAATGACTACTCGAATTGATCTTTCCCTCAGAAAGTCAGCGAGCCAGGAGCAGAATCGAACTGGTAGTCCGTAAGCTGGAAGCTTGCCAATAAGGCTAGTGTGCCATACCCTGTCAAAGGCCTTCGAGACGTCTAGTGAAACAGCCAGTGCTTCACCGTGTTTCTCGATGGCCTCACTCCAAATGTGCGTGGCATACACAAGAAGATCCCCAGTAGACCGGTTTCGGCGAAATCCGTACTGGCGGTCACTGAGGAGGTCGTTATTTTCGAGGTATGCAAGGAGTTTGCTATTCAGAACACGCTCCATACATTTACATAGTAAGGAGGTGATCGAAATAGGACGGTAGTTCAAAGGGTCGGCACGACTACCTTTCTTGGGCACAGGCTGCACATTAGCGAGCCTCCACGACTTGGGGACAACACCAGTTTTCAGAGACAGGCGGAAAAGTCGTGTTAATACTGGAGACAACTCAGGGGCACAAGTTTTTAACACTACGGCTGAGATACCGTCCGGCCCGCTAGCTTTATTCACGTCAAGACCACGCAGCGTTTTGAGCACTTCTTTTTGCTGGATGCGAATTTCCTGCATTGAAGCTTCGCAACGAGGAAGGCTAGGTGGAGTTTCGCCAGAGGTGTCTAGACGCGAAGCCTCCGCAAATTGAGTTGCAAATAAATTTGCTTTCTCAACTGCAGCGTGAGCAAGGGACCCATCCGGTTTCAGCAGTGGTGGGAGCGAAGGGCGGCTGAAGTTCGATTCAACCGATTTAGCCAGAGACCAGAAAGCTTTACTTCCCGCAGGATATGCGGCAAGCTTAGCCCCCAGACGGCCAATACGATCGAAGCGAGCCTTCCGTATCACCTTCTTACAGGACTTGGCGGCTTTGTTATAGGCTTTCTTCTTATTACGTGTATCCGAGGCTTTCTTATTTCTTGCGTCAACCCAGGCTAAGTATGCTGTTTGTTTTTGCGATTCTGCGCTAGCACACGCGGGACTGAACCATGGGCGAGCATTACCTGAAGGCGAAGTATCGGAAAATGGAATAAAATATTCCATTGCTCTTTTAATCACCTCCGTAATGGCATCAGCACAAACCGTCGGGTCACAAGAAGAAAAGCAGGTTTGCCGCCAAGGATAAGAAGCGAAGAAATGACGCATCTCATCCCAATCTGCCGACTTGTAACGCCACACTCGCCTACTACCTCTAGGCGAGGGATCAGGTGGCGAGTATGATGATACAGACTTCACCACGCAGTGATCAGACGATCCCAGAGGAGGCATCACTGATACTGAGTGGCGATCTGGTTCATTTGTCAGCAGAAGGTCTAGGCAGTTGGCTGTGTGGTCCTCAACGTCTGGAATTCTGGTTGCCTCATTAACCAGCTGAGTGAGATTTAGCGTGAGTGCAAGTTTGCACGCCTCTCTCCCAGCATGGTCAGTAATCTGGTATGGGAACAGCCACTTTTGATGGTGAGCGTTAAAGTCCCCCAGAATCACCAGTTGGGCATCAGGGTAACGTTGTTGGGCCACATCCGCCGTTTCACAGATGTAGTTAAACACCCTGGTTGTCTCGTGATCTCCAGAGTGAGATCGATATAGACCGGCGTAGATGATCTTATCAAAGCCAGTGTCCACCAAAATCCATAAAACGGAAAAATTGGGCTCTTCAAGGTCACGCAGACGCAGACAGCAAATGTCGTCCCGGGCATAGAGACAGATACCTGCTTTGGGTTTAAAATTGTGCTCCAGTGCATAGCCTGGGTATGTGAGGTATGCTGTATCGGGAGGACATTGAATCTGCGTCTCCGTGAGGAATAATAAGTGTGGCTTGGTGGTCTCTAGGTGGTGATGGACCGGATCGAGATTGGAGTGCAATCCTCGGATATTGGAGAGGTGCACTTGAAGCGAGAGGAAGTGCTTCCACTGTAGACACAACTTTTTATTACTTGACTTTTTCATGATGTAGTAGAGTGTTTAGGTTTGCGGGAAGACGGTGTTGAGCGAGGCACTGGTTAGCGAACCTAGAGACATACAACAGGCACTTGTACCTGTGGGGGACTAGACTGGAGACTGCGGGGACGCCCGAACCCCCCCAGGAATGGCCATCGGGTCCTCTCATCCGGTCGCCAACCGGCACTATGGAGCATTCTGGGATTTTTCGCGAGGCGGCGGGGCAGCCTTTCATAAGTGGCTGGCTTACTAGTTGGGCCCCCTACAACCTGCGGTCGGCCAGCGGAGAACCGTGCTTCGGATCCCGCTACCCTCCAAGCCTAGCCTCCCGGCACACTTGCACCATTGCGGTCTCTAATACGCTCATGCTGATTCCAGTGCAAGAACTGCTCAGACCCGTCACATCCACGATGGCTGCACCGAACATCATTCCGAAACACGACATTGTCGCTTCACGGAATGGCTTTGTCCGGTGGGTGGTGACAAGCCACAGCCGAAGCCTACCACCAGAAGTGTTGTTACCCGTTTAGCACCACCCAGAGATCACGTGTAGGGTCGCGAGGGTGTTTCCCTACGGACGCGGGCAACTTTGATCCCCAATCGCTGGAATATAGACGTGACAAATGGTGAGCTCATCGCCGCCATTGCTTTCCACGACAGACTCGGCTAACACTTTCTTTCACACACTCCTAAATAAGCCAGCAGCCAAGGACCAATCTTATACCAACAAAAATTGCCCAACAAGTCCGTGTAGTAAAACAGGTATGACAGGATCATGGTGTGCAAATCCTTGGTCTCTGCCTACCCCTACGGGAAACCAACGTGAGCTTCTGATGTTTATTTGAGAAAACATCATACAAACCCCAGGCAACTAATTTTTTTAAATTATGTTTCTAATTACATGACCACGTAATGTAAACTTCTCTGGACCGGTTAGTGTCCGCCCATTTAGCCAAGAGTCTGTGGTTGTGTGGTTTCACACACACAAGTCTAAGGTAGTACTATATGTTCGTATCTCACTGAATACTCGATACAAACTCGAACAGGATACGAACTCGATTCGAATATTTACCAAACTTGTGTGAAAAGGAGAGGAGTATTGCGTCAATAACTTTTCATTTAAAAAACCGACTTCCGCCATTGTATTCAACTAAGTGTCTGGATGATATTTTGATGGTGAAAAAACCAGTGTGGCGAAAGGATTAAATCAAGGCCACACATAAAATACGACTATGTAGCGCAGTTTGTGTGGCGCTTATCGCCACCCTTGAAATACTTATCATTGAGGAGTTCCGGTGGCCATTTGTGGTCTTCTTCATCAGTTCCACTTCACCAAATGATACTTTCTGAATGCAAATGCTTGACTTGTTGCTGAAAATATCAAATATTACAGGCACATATATATGTGCCTGTAATATTTGAGGAGTTCCCTCAATTCCTCATGGATTCCATCATAAAAAAATGGGACCAATCTGGAATATCTATTCAAATAAAAAAAGAATTTTCCAAATCAGTTTATAAACGACATTACGACGTAACAAAGATAAAAAATAAAAATAAAAATACAACCGAATTGAGAACCTCCTCCTTTTTGTGAACTCGGTTAAAAACTAAATTTAAGTGGGTATTAGCGGGTGAGATAAAAATTGATGTGGTAACAATTTTTTTATGATTTTCATGTTTATTACAGGACAGACCAAAATTATTATTTTTACCTCTAAAGCCAGATCTCATGGTTCTATCATGTCTTTCGTTGTATTAACATACAAAATTGAAAAAAAAAACTGAATTGAAAATGAGAATTGGACCTCTGCTTACTTACGCGCGATGCTACGATTGGCTACGAAAAGTGCTACGAGCAACTTTTATATGAAAAATTCTCGATTTGCATTGAATTTCGGAAAATCAATCATCATTGTGGTACCACATTTGCCACTAAGTACCATAATCTTACCCTTAATGATAGAATAGAATATTATTAATTACACAAAAAATACATAGGCGAACTTAATGCTAGGAAGCATTCTCTATCAGCTAACCTTTGTGTAGTGCATAATACGTGGAGAAGAATGTGGAATGATACAGAGAGCTGATTCTGAGTTTCAACAAGCAATTGACACGGACTTTTTTATGGAAAATGAGGTTCACAGAGTGTACGCTAGGGGCGCTCATCGGTGTTGCCATACAAAAATCCACACTACACTACACCAGACGTCCGTGTCATTTGCTTGTCAAAACTCAGAATCAGCTCTCTGGCGTAGCATCGACTTTAGATCGTAAACGACTATCGAGTGAGTTTTCACATAGTAGTAGGTCCAGTAGGTAGTGGACAGATCCTGTGAGGTAGGTAACTCACACAAACATACACACAACCTGACATTAGGTTTGTATGTGTGCATGTCTGCTGGGACCTGGGACCCAGCAAGACTGCATTCCTCCTAGAACTCACACGAATAAGGCAGGTTTCCATTTTTCGATTTGGCAAAATTTTACGCATTCCTAAATTGTTGCGAAATACAAATATCTGGGACTTCCTTGCCAAGTTGATATTGAAAAGGAGCGTAGGGCTCTAGCGGTCAGAGGTAACATGTTGTTTCGTTGATTTTCTCGTCCGATGAACGAGGCAATTCTTTGTATGCACACCCTAACAATAATTCCTCTGTCGCTGAAACTTTGCTATGTGATAAAGTAAGGTTTATTGATTACGGTTGACAGGTTATCTAGGAATTTTTTTATTTTTAAATTAGGTATTCCTACCTAATCATGGAAATCACTTATAACATTCGGTGGAAAATTGCTCAGTCTGAAATCTCTTCGGTGTATGTTAGTATACATTAATAAGTATAGATATGTAATGGTATCCAGGAATATTTCGATTTCGGTGAGGCAGAAATTAAAGAATATCTGTTTTTTTATCACAACTTTTTCAGGAAAATTGCTCAGTCAGTTTTTATTTTTTTGTACGCGTAAGGTTGTTTAAACAAATCGCCTTGCAGAGTTATCTAAAAGATTTGCCTTTTCGTTCATAGCTTTATGGTTTTTTGGAAATAACTTTCGGGGGAAAATTGCTCCGTCCTTTTTTATTCATTTATTAGTTAAAGTACACTTAAATACAACAGCATTTTAAAGTATCCAATAAAATTTCGGCGTCGCATACGCATTTTAGACTATCAACATTACGCGCACAGCCGCCGGGAGCTACTTTTACTACTTCTTGAGACAATAGTTTTGATCAATGAGAATCAGGCAAATATCACTCACCTACTTGCTGACTCTCACGATATCTCAAGAACGAAATAATAATAAATAATGTTTCTTTCGGCTTCTAAGTGCTTGTAAGTTTAATATTTGTATGAAAAAAGTTAAAGCCAAATTGAACCTAACGTCATCACATAGAAGTTGAAAGCCGAAGCAAAATCGTAAAGTTTCTCAGACGAAAAAAAATGAGAGACAGAGTCGTCATGAACAAACAGCTACAGAGGGTCCACTCAGAACATAGCGCCATTTCTGGTAAGGACACATTGACTTTACGTTTACATGTATTCTCACGCAATCTCGAGCAGAGCTCAGTCGCGACTATAATAGCGAGTGCAGGCATTTGTCACTTGTTAACAAAATGAGTAGCGGTATTATTACGCTTGCAGTGTATTTGGTTGTTTAAATACAACCAAATGAAAACGTTCTTCACCTTTCCAAACGAGATTGTTTGTAACTTGTTCCAACTCCTAATAATCTACTCCTTTTCAAAATTCTGAATGAATACAGTAGCAACCTTAGTGAGTCAGGCAAGTTTAGGTAATTATTTTCAAGGACGGTGGGAGCGGACCTTCTGTCTATTTCTATATTTTGTGGTCTTACCTAAACTGTCAAATTTTGTAACGTGGATCATTTCTTCTTCGATGCGTTGGCTGTTTTTATGACGACTTCTAGGTGGCCAGTATGTTTCAATTGATTTCTAACGAGATTAAAAAAAAGTACGACTACATACAAAATAAGCTTGCCAAGTGCGAGTCGTAAGTACTCGAGTAGGTGTGCTGACTGACGGTTTTGAATGTGGTAGTTTTCCATGATTTTGATATATTTTCAGTAAGTAATTTATTTTAATTTTTTATTCAATAACGAGTTGAGTGTCCCTGGGAGAATTTTCAATAGCGTTATAGTTTTGATTGTTTTAACAGACACTCGCGATAACTTTCGTTTAATTCTTCATCGTGTTCTCAATATTCTTATTTTTTCCACATCTTTTTTACGTTATTTTGGAGATAAGTTTAAGGACAGCTACTTTTAGGCGTTTTTATTCGGTGTAAAAGTGATAAAAAAGTTGCTCATAGTATCATCCAAAAAAAAACAGAACCTCGATAACCAAAAACGGAATGCGGATCCCTAAGCAAAAAAGCTGTGTCAAAAAAGGAAAAGCGGTATATCTGGCAGCCCTTGCGCGGAGCGCATGCGTGGTGCGGTGCCCCGCTGTATTATCAGAGGCCCAGACACGAACATCTAAAGTTACGAAGACACGATAGTAAACTTCAAATATCTACTCACAAATATTGAAAATTTCAAGTCACTCCTGTGTCTTTGGCCAATATTTGACGTTTGAGATCGTCTCGATTGCGTCTCGGTAACATTAATTGTTCGTGCTGAGCCCACAGAACTCTGCGCGGTACGAAAATTGTCTAAGTATGAAATGTTGATATTTAAAAGTTTATGTGTTTATGTGTTTTGGCGAAATTTTATTGGATAACTTAAAATTCTATTATAATAAAGTATACTGTAACTAACAAATGAATAAAAATGGACGGAGCAATTTTCCGCCGTAAGTTATTTCCAAAAATCCATAAAACTATGAACAAAAAGGCAAATCTTTTGGATAACTCTGCAAGGCGATTAGTTTAAACAACCTTACAAGTACAAAAAAAATAAAACTGACGGAGCAATTTTCCTGAAAAAGTTGTGATAAAAAAACAGATATTCTTAAATTTCTGTCTCACTGAAATCGAAATATTCCTGGATACCGTTACATATGTATACTTATTAATGTATACTAACATATACCGAAGGAATTTTGGACAGAGCAATTTTCCACCAAAAGTTATTAGTGATTTTCATGTTTAGGTAGAAATACAACATTCAAAAATAAAAAAAATCATGGATAACTTGTCAACCGTAATTTATGAACTTTACTTTATCACACTGCAAAGTTTCAGCGACAGAGGAATTATTGTCAGGGTCAAACCCCCTCACTGACTGGACTATTGGTCCTGCCTGACTAATTAAAAGATTCTTTTTGAAGCCTGTCAGAGCTAAAAAATTAAATGAGACAGAAGAGTCTATTCTAACGCAGGCACACCACGGCATGGCAAAAAAAAACATTTAGAACAATATTTCTCTTGAGCTAAATGACTAAAAGATTAAATAATAATAAGACCTAGCTCGCGACAATACGACCACAGTGTGACCTGGCCACACACACACATCCATCCATGCACAAATACATTCTTACCCATGTATGGTGTCTGCATAATATCATGTCTACAAATATGTGTGTGTGGACCTACGTACGTATAGTGTTGAATGTGTATGTATGTGTGACATGTTCCCGCAACTCACGCGCTGTACCTACGGTCCACTTTAATAAGGCAGTAAGCATGACTTATTAATTTTGAGACATTTTTATAAGCAGTAGATATATAATACATACTAGCTAATGCCCGCGAGTTCGTCTGCGCAGGATTAGTATTTCGAGTAGCTTATATTAGCGTGGCGTAGAAAAGAATATAACCTATATATATATATACAATATATATATATATATATATATACTGTGGCGGGTTTTTTTGTAGGACTATTTAAGATAAACATTTCCATCATACATTACATAATGTGTAACTATAGCGGTTTTGGCAGCGCATGCCAGAATAGCTCGCAGATGGTAGATTTTTTTTCCTACTTACTTGACACTTATATATTGTCAAATTATGGACAATTCACACAATATCTTTATAAATTGTAGCCTATGTGTTATTCTGATGTATAAGCTATATTTTTGTAAAGTTTCATTAAAATCCATTTAGTAGTTTTTACGTGAGAGTAACAAACATCCATCCATCTATCCATACTTACAAACTTTCGCGTTTATAATATTAGTAGGATAGGATTTATTGCTCAAAACCGTTCGTCGTGGCATTCTAAGGGCCTATGTCCAGCAGTGGACTTATGACTACTACAGGCTGATGATAATGGTATTTGTTTCGTGAGCCGTGGTAGTCTTGGCTTAAGAATAGGACTCCTACACTCCTCCTGGGGATGTCGTAAAAGGCGACTAAGGGATTACGTCAGGAAAAGGCAGCAGCCTCCACCTGAGTACATACTTAAAACACTAAACTGCGATCACCAATTAATTTTTTTATATATTTTTATGTTGTTCTGTAATTTTGTCTTTCTCTACTTTCTCCGTTTCATCACTTTCAACTCTACTATCTTATAAAGGCTTACTTAAAGTATAGAAAGTACCGGGAATCCCGGTTATTTAGCCAGATGATCCCAAGAATCCTGGTTCTTTAAAACAGAACCGGTTCTGCGTTCCCTAGTTGTACGCTATGCATGCTATGGGGGAGGCCACATCCAGCAGTGAATGTCTACCGGCTGATGAAGAAGATATTCATAAATTATGATATTCTTTGTTTCATATTTAGTTCTAAAGACGTAGAGGATATGGAAAAGGGATTGCTAAATCGATTGACTAAAATATAGCAGAGAAGCGGCAACCGTCAATTATGTCTTTGACGACCTCTGTGGCGCGGCGGGCGAAGGTTCTCCTGCGACGCAGGAGGTTGCGGGTTCGATTCCCGCCTCGGAACAAATATTTGTACGATCTGCAGATATTTGTTCAGGGTGTTCTGGGTATTTTTCTATATATAATAAAAAATATATATCTATGTAATGTATTGTATTAAGTATATCAGTTATCTAGTATCCATAACACAAGCTCTGCTTAGCTTGGGGCTAGATAATGTTGTGTGAAATGTCCAGCTTTTATTTATTTTATTTGACGTAAGGTTCAAATTCGATGGTTTTGGATTTGGTGTTATATATTACGGCCGTTATATGACGGTCACTGCTGCTTAGAAAACCTTATCGACGTTAATAAGTAGGTAGGGACTCGAACAAAGGATTGTAACCAGCTTCCTATGCTGTTACGACTTTGATAAGCCACTTAGCTGATAACGATAATAGTCACGCCATGTTATTTCAACTTGTACGGCAGGTTTGGGATAATAGCAAGTTACTAAAGTATTATTTTTGCAATGGGTTCGCAATATAGCTCGCAGAACCAACAACTGCTGGCGAATAAAGGTTCTCGAGTGATGACACGAACCGGGTGACGCCGTGGTAGAGGAAGGCCCCCCTCTCGATAGACCAACGTCATTTTAAAGGTTGCAGGAAGTCGGTGGATAGAGGCGACTTAAGACTGTTCGTCGTGTGTTCTTTTAATTTTGGGTAATACCCAAATACAAAAAGTTTTAATCACAAAGCCTGCAAAATTATACATCCTGGCGAATTACTTTTTTTATTTAAAAAAAGAACAATTTTCTATTTGCTCCTATTTGATGACTATCACTTACATTGATTTAGTAAATCAGTGTTAAAAATTCTTGATAAGTAATTTAAAAGTAAAAAAGAAATGCATTAAATATTTGACACTTACCTAACTACCTATTGAGTGGAACTGCCCATCATCATAATCAAGGCCCTTATCAACCGCTTTTTCATAATCCACTTATATGGTACACCCACGCTAGACAGAGAAGCATGATTAATGAGGTAGGTGGAACAGAGAGGTGGGATAAGGCCCGTTATAAAAGTAGTAGGACTACTAGATTTACGCATCACTAGTGATGGGATTCCATGCCGTATATGGGTTATCGATAAGTCGATTGCGTAACAGCGAGTTCACCTAAGGCCAATAGGAAATAACAACTGCGTTGGTAAGAGTAGAAAAAAAGACTTACTAAAAAAAAAAAAAGAAGCGGATCATACATAGCACAATTCCTGTCCCCTCTTTTCCTTCTCCACGATTACGCAGGTGGAGATGCTACCTGCAGGTCTAAAAAGACCACTTTATATTAATCATAGTAATATGATGAAGTAATGTGTCGTGGTGTGTCCAGCCTAAGAATAGACCCCTGCATCTCCTCCCGTGGATGTAGTGAAAGCCTCACTTTCAGTCACTAGTAGTGAAAGTTTCACCTACAGTTTTACTAAGGCATTACACCAGGGGATGGGCAGCAGCATTCACCTGAGTACTTAACACTAACTGCGATCACCAATCTGCCTGCCTCGTCCAGCAGTGGACGTAAACAGGCTGGTGATGATGATGATGATGAGGTAATATGAATCATAATACGATTCATATAAAGGAATTCCTAAGGATCTGCTGAGAATTCGGAAAATGAATTGCTACCAAAATGATCCCCAATGTTCCGTTCCCCATTGCCATTTGCTACTGTAATTGGGGGGCAGGTCCGGTCCTATCTGTGAGTGAGTCGAGTAGCGGGGTGCGATTTTTTAAAGTTATCGAGTGACTAAACGTCAGTTAAATTGCCGTCTACTCAACGATATCCAATTCATTGAAACTCATTGATGACTAAATTTGTTATAAGTACGTCTATGATATCAATACAAGTGTCTTTACCACACACTTCCAGAAAAACGGTGATTTGCGGCCTTTTTGATGATATTTAGTCACTCAGTGACATTCAAAAATCGCATCCCTGGCTGTCGAATGGGTTGAGTCGATATAAATACCTAAATGGGTTGACCTTCATTGGGTTGAGTTAAGAAGCATTCGATGTCATACGTTATTCTAAATTCAAAACTTACCTTTCTTTTATCAGTTTTATCGATAAGTTATCAACGTGCATCCCTACTCGGCGTGGGCAAGTGAGAAGTGGTTTTTGTACCTGCGGCAGACCGATGACTCAGACGTGTATAAGTTATACCTTTCTCACTACCTGCCTTTCAATTTTATCATATTCAGCTGATTTAGCGGTTGGCCAATAATATGGTGAATGGTTAAAAAAGGGCCCAATTTTTTAATGGCACTTTCTATGAGAATTGCTAATTTTTTACTGCTTTGCTTGCGACATTGTAAAGAGCGTAGAGAAGTCGGTGGATAGAGGCGGCTCACGCCCATTTATCCTGTCAGATATAGTGGTATTTGTGGCCTACAGAGGACTTATGATGAGGCTGATGATAATGCCGTCTCAAATGACGTAAGTCATCACGATCTACCTAAACAGGATAAAATCATTAGTAAGAGTACTTCATATTATATAAGGATAAAGGAAACATAATTAGTGACTCAAGAAGTCTAACTATTAGGAATTCTGTTAAACACAGACATGTCTGTGGCCTGTGGCTGCTTGACGTGTACAATCCTATACGTTTTTCACAAAAGGAAAAGTAATGCAAGGAATTCCACAAATTACACACTATGAATGACGTATAAAGACAATTTTTTAAACAAACAAATGTCAAGATATGCCACTGTGTGTATAAGTGTCATGTATGTGTGTCATATGTGAATTTACACGTATGATACACAATCATGACACTTATACTCACAGTGGCATATCTAGACATTTTTTTGTTTAAAAAATTGTCTAAAATTAAAAATCAGAGTATAGGTAACTAATTGTACCTACTTACTAAATTAATTCAAAAACATTTAGCTACAAAATTGGTGTGCAATTGAATAGGGTCACTTAGAAAAACCAAAATACCTCCCAAACTATGCAAGGTATCGAATTGTAATAAAAATCATACCAAAATATATTTTATA
Organism: Epirrita christyi; assembly: GCA_951392215.1. Lineage (NCBI taxonomy): Eukaryota > Metazoa > Arthropoda > Insecta > Lepidoptera > Geometridae > Epirrita > Epirrita christyi. The sequence continues at coordinate 1,451,858 of OX595837.1, forward strand.
CGGAATAAATAAATACTTAAAATTTAATCAATAAAAATAAATGAGTTTGGGAAATGTTGTAGTTTTTATATGTTTTCATATTTTATAATATGGACTAATGAGTTGTCTGAATAAAAACTTATTATTATTATTAAAAAATGAAAATCAAAAATTATTTTGTTCTTTGAAATCTCCGGATAATTTTGAATTGTCTTATAAACTTAATGAAGTATTCCATTGCACGCCAATTTATTTAACGACAATCAGGTACTTACCTAGTAATAAATTATTCATATAGATATAGTTGGTTGTATGGGAGGTTGTATTTGTCCCGCAGCGGGAATCGAACCCGCAACCTCTCGCATCTCAGCCGGCTACTCGCTCTCCACGCCACAGAGGTCGTCGATGGCATGTATAGAGTACAATAATATTGCCCCTATTGCGCGCCAGCCCTGCGCATAGGATGCAAGTGACTTCCTATGTAGGGTAGCCATCCGTCCCGATATACTTATCTAGATTCTAGCTAGACTACCACCGTTGTTCAACCCTGTGTCAAAATAAGGACACAAATTGTCCAGATTTTTTCCCAAAAACTCGCGACAGGTTTGCTACAAGCGTAAATTGTGCAATCAGGGCTGTCAAACGTTAACTTTTATATGAGAAAAGCGACGTTTGACAGCCCTGATTTATTATTTTTAACCGACTTCACAAAAAGGAGGAGGTTCTCAAACACACAAAAAAAAATACAACCGAATTGAGAACCTCTTCCTTTTTGTGAAGTCGGTTAAAAACTAAAAGAGCAACATTTTTTTTTAATTAGTTATGGCATATTCTGATTAATTATTCTCAATTTTGCCAGTGTCATGTAGGTTTAAAATATCAAGTCGCTATAGTCCTCGGTCAAGTCATGTTCTATGTAGTTGGCACATAAAATTGTTTTGGTAGACTGCCTGTGATAAACCCTTTTCAATTACAACTTCTACTTATTTTTAACCGACTTCCCAAAAAAGGAGGAGGTTCTCAATCCGGTTGTTTTTTTTTTTTTTTTTTTATGTTTGTTACCGTTTATCTCCGGCGTTTATGAACCGATTTGGAAAATTCTTTTTTTATTTGAATAGATATACTTTCAGATTGGTCCCATTTATTTCAGAATCCAGTTCTGATGATGGAATCCATGAGGAATTGAGGGAACTACTCAAATATTGTAATAGGCATAGGTACATATGGCGATTTTGATATTTTCAGCAACAAACCAAGCATTTGCATTCAGAAAGTACCTATAATAATCCTTTCACCACTATTGAATGAAAAGTTATTGGATATTCAACTTCGAGACCGTGACGTAGCGTGGACACGTCTTTGGCAGTTTTTATTTTTCTCTGTGTCCCTACGACCGACACCCGAATGACTTTATGGTTACCCTATTCCTATGCTATTCCTAGCTAAAGGGGAGTCATTAATATCTGCATATTGTATAACCAGCAGCCAACAGTGGCAAGGCTGAAGCAATTGACATCGCTTCCTCTGGACACAGAATATAGTTAGTAGTTCTTATGTATCAATTGGTGTAGGTACGTGACCACTCAGTACAATTTATGCAGATATATACTGACTGGCAGATTGTATTCCCATCTTACTGAAACTAAAAGTACCGTCTTGAAACTAGAGCATATGAAGGTTACCGGTATAGCGCTTACGCCCCCTTTTGTACGCGAACGATGTTTACTTCTATTTTGGCTATTATTTCTTTAAGCTCCATGAAATTTTGTACACATGATCAGTACACTAATATATGATTTGGTAACCATATCCTCTATCCTCTTCCTCTATCCTCTATCCTCTTTACATATAAAAATCGATTGCTGTTCGTTTGCCTCGCTAAAACTCTAGAACGGCTAGGCGGATTTATTTGATTTTGGTTTTGTTGTGTTCATAGTTGTCACGGAAAGGTTATAAGAAGGAATTTTATAAGAAACTAACGCACCACAGCTCTAGATATAAGTGAACCATCATGTGTACACAGTTTCATGTAAGAAAGCCTTTTTGTTAGCTAAATCCCCCCCATTGTATTCTTTAAGGTAGCCCTCGTCCAACAGTGGACGGACGTCGAAAGGCTAATGAAGAAGATTCTTCAATACGTGGTGCTATGTATATACTGATTACTGGGCAGAACCTATATAGGGACTTATTTAGCTACAAAGAAGAATTCCAAAGGGAGATCCTGTTATAGCATAGGTATATTCCCAGCGTCCCCCAAGCCTCATATAGTAGTACCTATACACAGTGACGGATTAAGACTACTTGATGCCCTAAGCAATCCACGCCTGTGGGCCCCCTTATCCGTAAGTCAACTAGAATCGGTCTTCAAACCTTTACCCCCTAAAAACATTAGTTGTTTGTAAAATAAGATGATGAGATGTAACGTACCTTAGAAGTGGAGTAGGTGCGACAAAAATAAAAACTAAAGCAAATTCACTAGCGGGCAGCCTGTGGGCAAGCGGGAGCGGGGTTATGACTCTAGGTCGGACTCTATTTCAACTTAAAACGCGCGAATTTTCAAATTAGTCCTAGAAACTTTTTTTGGTGTGGTTTTTGGTGACGTGTGAGTGAGACGTGATGACCTAAGGACGGATTTTTAAGGGTTAATCCATCACTGCCTATACATATCCTTTTTAGAAGTAGGAGGGCCAAGCAGACGAATTGCTAACTTGTCGAAAGATTATACCTGAACAAGTTACGACTCTCATTTTTTTATAAATAATTCATAAGTAATTAAAAATAGGAGGAACCTCCTCCTTTTTTTGAAGTCGGTTAAAAAAATGCGAGCGCTCGTTATGATGAAACAATATTTACTTATTTCGTCATCACTCAAACAGAGAAGTGCAGAGAAGGTTAACCGGTAGGGCGCTTACGCGACCATTTCCTAGCTAGCATTGACCTAAAGAAGGTACTATCCCATCTATCAGCCACAGTAATCAGGTGAATTAGGTATACCTACTGCCCCAAAACTACGAATGATAGTAGTTCGATCGTATTTATAAAATAAAGTGGGCTTAAGATGGTCTGTTTTTAATACATAAGTATCACAGGATCTCGATAACATTTGGTAGCGTCGGCTTCGGTCGGCGCGCTGTATTTTGTGCATAAGCTGTAAAAAAGAGATTCCATACGTATTATAGGTACTTTACTAATTGTACCTATGTATGGTTATAGCATTTTCGGTTCTCATTCACTATACCCTCATTTTTAATTTCAGACAATTTTTGTAAACAAACAAATGTCAAGATATGCCACTGTGTGTATAAGTGTCATGTATGTGTGTCATATGAGAATTTACACGTATGCTACACAATCATGACACTTATACTCACAGTGGCATATCTTGACATTTGTTTGTTTACAAAAATTGTCTGAAATTAAAAATGAGGGTATAGGTATGGAGTAAATATGGGCGTTTACTTTCGGTAAATGCTGAATTTCAAATGCTAATGGTCAATTTTTTTTTTAATCTTCCTGTTTTTTTTCTGTTACTTTTACCTGTTGTGCTAAAATTAAAGATAAAAGTTGAAAGAACAAGATCAGTCAAGTCACAGAAAAGATTATCGAATTCATTGACTGCCATCGTGATTCATATAGGTACTGACTTCAATTGTGGCTTTGCTTTCCCATAACGCTAACCGCTGATGACGAACTCTATCATAAGCCAAGACAACATCCGAGGACTGTGCCTACCTATCATACAAGTGTTGTCAAGTCAATAGTACCTACATGCTCGTTAACAGAATGGTCAATTCAACGGCCGCCCACATCAATTTATCAACTCTTGCGCAACTCGCATTCCGGCCCTATGGGACAACACCAACCTCAATATCACACTATTATTCAGAACTAGTTCCATTCCTAACAGTAAACATGATCCATGCAACCACATTTGGTTTGGTGGCCTTGGAGTCATTACTCCAAGGCTACCTACGTATTCTAAGGGCGATGCTAAGGACCTACTGGGTCTGTGAAGAACTTTCTTGCTGATAGAGAGTGCTTGTGTTTTATTTGTTAGGTACTCATGAACAATGGAGGCTATTCTATTAATGATGCTAATTCCTGAATAGGTCTGGCAAGAGGTGCCTTCTTGCTAGACCACCGTGCTTCATCGTCGGACGCATCGGCACTTAGGTAACTAACTAGTGAAATCGAGATCAAAAGAAGGCTTTTCATGTTTAATAACTTTTCATTTAAAAAACCGACTTCCGCCATAGTATTTGACAAAATATTTGGATGAAAAAAAAAATGATGAAAGAACCATAGTGGTGAAAGGATTATTATACTTTTTGAATGCAAATGCTTGGTTTGTTGCTGAAAATATCAAAATCGCCATATGTATGCCTACAATATTTGAGGAGTTCCCTCAATTCCTCATGGATCCCATCATCAGAACTGGATTTTTTAAAAAATGGGACCAATCTGGAAGTATATCTATACAAATAAAAAAAGAATTTTCCAAATCGGTTCATAAACGCCGGAGACATGCGGTACAAAACATTAAAAAAAAAAAAAAAAAAAAATACAACCGAATTGAGAACCTCCTCCTTTTTTGGGAAGTCGGTTAAAAAATAGAGCTAGTCCATAGTACCGTAGTTAAAAATTATAATACCCGAGATACTTTGTTATTTGTAAGTATAATTTAAAATAAAGCCACGTTTATTGAAACCATATCAAAGCGGTCCACGTAATTAGTCACATTGAGAATTTATGACAGTCTCAAACGATACGAGATGTGGAACAGTTACGTTTGTGACACATGTTTGTGTTATGATAAGCGTTCACGTATTCCGTTATGCACTACACTCTACTGGAGGACCACTTGCAGATAGGATTGTGTGGTCTTTGTTGGTAAACGAGGTACCTACCTACCTGCTATAGTTAGACCATGTTATAAATAATATACTTACCTACATAAAGCTAGGTAACCTTGCTCTACAAAGGGTCTTACTGTTGATATGAAGGGTAGAATGTAAATAATACCCTTCTAGATTGTTGGAAGCTGATAATTACAGGGTACTCAGCATCTACCAAAGATCTAGTGAAGGATGGTATCCACACAGACGCTTACTAGTAGGTAGGAACCTACTTGGTATAAAAAACCGGCCAAGTGCGAGTCGGACTCGCGCACGAAGGGTTCCGTACCATTATCTATAAAAACGGCAAAAAAAAAACACGTTTGTTGTATGGGAGCGCCATTAAATATTTATTTTATTCTGTTTTTTTTTAGTATTTGTTGTTATAGCGTGTGTGAAGAGACGAATGAACCCCCCTACAACTGCTAGAAGAGTGTGAACCAGTAATGCAGCATTCATCTGGGCAGATACATCTTCAGCCCGAAAGAACCAAAAGAAATCACTCGTAGGAAAATCCTACAGCTTTACAGCTGCTGTATTGGTTTCGCGGTGAACTGTGAAGCACACTCCCTAGTAACGATATGTAACAAAACTTGGTGAAACTGGGATCCCACGGCCTGATTTCTCACAGGTACAGACTACAGACACAAAGTTACAGGCGACACGCCGTGAGAACACCTCGCCTGCAGACGCCTGTCGTTGCCTCAGGACATCGTCCAATCAGGATGAGTCCGCACGCTCCCTTCCCGCCCTCTTGTACCCGCCAGCACAGGCCGACGGATCGTGGGACCAGGCACGCCTGTGCTGTGCATGCCTGTGTCGCCTGTAATTTTGCGTCTGTACCTGTGAGAAATCAGGCCGTGGAACCGCAGCTTTACACGCGATGAATACCTGTTACAATATACATATAATAAATAATGTGTTCTGATCGCGAAAGTATCTAAAGTACCGTAAAAATTGGCGATTACATTAGGCCTACATGGCTGCAGTTATAGCATACCCGCGTAAAATACCTCTGTGACGACGTCTGTGGCACGGCAAGCGAGTAGCCGGCTGAGATGCAAGGGTTGTGGGTTCGATTCCCGCTGCGGGGCAAATGTTTGTGTGATCTGCAAATATTTATTCCTGGTTTGGGTGTTATGGTACTCGTAGTTCCTGGATAACCACGACATAGGGAATTCTAGTGTGGGATCAAGACTACGGGTGTTATTTATGTATGTAAACAACAAAAAAATATTGGTTAAATAGAAGTCTAGGTATTACTAGGTATAGATTACACGAAGAATGATGCATTTTGTGCTACGTGATACCTATTCCGTATGACAAACCACGTTCAACAAATGAGCAATTAGGTACCAACTTCCCAAGCTATGGCGGCAGTTCTTGGAATGGAAGAAGTGATTTATCCCACGTACACAAATAAGGTAAACATGGTAAGGAAATCAGTAGGTAAACCTAAATAGGTACTTAGAGTTACCTACCTATGACGCCCTTTTGTACGTGAACGAAACTAATAGCTAGAAACGTGGTGCATCAGTTTTTTTTTATGATTTGGTAACCATAATTATAATTGTCTAAGAAACTAACGAACCACGGGTGTAATAGTAGATTATGCACTAAGGGAATAAAGCAGTGTCTTATGTCGTGGGCGGCATATTGAACCCTGAGTGTAACGAGGGACTCGCGAGGGAGTTATATAGAGTCCTGAGTGAAGCGAGGGGTTCAAGCTGCCCAAGACGAAGACAGGCTTTATTCCAGAGGAGCATACTCTACTTTTCACATCTACTGCGAGACAATAAAAAGCCAGGGCTCCATAAAATAAGTATCGTCTGTTTTGATGAACTCTGGAGTAGAATCATTATCGCTTGACATTTTTTGTTAACACTAATATTGCCATTGCCATAATTATATATTGCTAGAATATTGCAATTAATTTCACTGAAAAACACAGCACCAACCAAACATAACTTTTGTTTCACATTCTTTAAAATCGCGCCTATTTCTTTTTTTTCTAAGTTCTGCTTTTGGTGGCCAGTTCGATTTTTGAACAAACCTCTTTACAATGCCATATGGGCATTTTTTTACTTGGAGTTTTCCACTACTTTCCACACGAATTTGACGTTCCAAATTCAAATCACTTTAATCCGGGGAGTTTCATACAACTTTATATCCCTAGAGAGACAATGCTTTACTTTACGTTGAGGTTGCATGATATTTAATTGGACATTGTCGAGCAGGTGGTGTGAAAATATTAATATACTGACTGATCATGTGTACAAAGTTTAATGGAATTTAAAGAAATAACAGCCAAATTAGAAGCAAGCTTCGTTCGCGTGCTTTAGAACGTAAGCTCCCTTTTGGTAGCTACCGGTGACCTTTCGTCGTGGTATTATGCGGGAGGCCTATGTTTAGCAGTGGATTTCTTTTGTCTTATGATGAAAATGATCTAGGTAGGTACATAATTATGTCTATAACGTATAATCATAAATAGGTATGTGTAGGTGATAGGTAGGAACTTAGTTTACTAAAAACGAAGAGGCCCATATGTCCCCGAGTGTTCAATCCAAGGATGATTTCACAATGAGCCGGGTCAGGAGTTCAACTGAGACGATCGCGTGAACATCGCCTATTTGCCATTTGGCCCGATGTTATCGCATTACCTTACAGCATTTGTCTTCATTTACAATTGTTTTTATTGGTTACACATGGTTAACATAATATTAGTTTGAGTTGTCTTGTTTCAAAGTCAAAGTCAAAAGTTTTTATTCATTGAAATCACAATAATGATCTTCTTTTAAACTAAAATTACTACTGTTCCAATCCAACGCGTCCAACCAAGCCTAGCAGGGCAGCAAACACGGCTTTATCTTACTACTATGTACCTATATTATATTATTAAGTATTCTTAGGTACGTCTTCTTATTCTCACTTCTTACTACATAATCTTATTACCTACTAGATGGGTAGCGCCCGTGTTGTGCTTCGAGAACAAGGAGAAGCTGATACATATAAAAAAGATTTAAAAAAACCTTAAAAACCTACGGTAGTCAAAAGTTATATGTAAAGAGAATCAGAAAAACTCACAAGACAACACAAAGCGATACGTTTGTTTGTATGGTTCAAATCAAGAGATGCCTGTACGATTTCGACGCATCATACTGTTATCTGCAGCCAATTCTCTGCGCTACTAACCAATCGGCTTACCTACTTATTAAATATATGTTATTCCTTACTACCTACTTATTAGATGACAATAACAAACAGGGAAAGAAGTGAATTCAAGCATTATATTATATAATATATATATATATATATATATATATATGTGTATATATAGCATTATACAGGCTGTTTTTTTTTAATGGGACAGTTTGGGGATATCCGAATTATAAGAGATACGTGAAAACTGTGTTTGGAACCAGTAACTCATTTTGTATGAAAACGATTTTGGCATAGTTATTTTTTTGGTCAAGCGTGAGTTCTCGATAAAAATGAGTTTTTTTGATCAAAAAATTTTTTTATGCGTATCGACTCAGTTTCATGTAAGAATTGTTTCATTGTATCGGTTGAAAAAAATCTGAGCAGTAGAAGTTAGTCAAATTTAATAAAATGTTTTCTCATACAATTTGTAAGCAATCTGGTACTACGTTAATAAAACTATCGCAATATCTAAATGGCCTCCCTCTTGCTGTTTCCAGGTATGGACACGTTTCAGAACACCTCTAGTGGCCTTAGACAAAGATGTGTCGTGAATGTTGTTCTACTGCTCTGATGATCTTGTGAAATGAGAAAAATCAGAGCTGTAGAAGTTAGTCAAATTTGAATAAGAACATTCTACAACTTCTACTGCTCAGATGTTTTTCATCCGATACAATTAAAGAATCCTTACATGAAACTGAGTCGATACGCATTAAAAAAATTTTGATCAAAACAACTCATTTTTATCGGGAACTCACGCTTGACCAAAAAAATAACTAAGTATGCCAAAATCGTTTTCATACAAAATGAGTAAATGGTTCCAAAGACAGTTTTCCCGTATCTCTTATGGATTCGGATATCCCCATACTGTCCTATTTCAAAAAAACATCCTGTATAGAAAAAAACGGGGACTGACGTCCAACTTGACATTTTCAAACAATATCTGTAAGTTTTGAGTTCGCCAAAATGTCTATTAGTGTGAGTGAGAATTGGATCCATGGAGCTGAAGTTTTGCCATTTCTGCTGTAAAATACAACATGGAGTCATCCAAGAATTAGTATTTTTTTATATGTTTCACAAATATATAACCGTTTTATCTTGTCAAATAATATCTAGCACCAGAAGACCTTGGCATCGCAAGATTAGGCATTTCGTGATATGTATAAGGCAGGTACTGATAAAATTAGGCCTCAAACGACTCAAATGGCTCAATTGTCCAAATTATGTAGGTCACGTCACGAGACACGCACGAGTTACGGTCACGTCACATTTTTTTCATGCTACATAATATTTGTGTAGGTATATTTTTCCGGTATTGATTTTCTTTTCACCCAGGGGTGCGATTTTGAATTTTATTGAGTGACTATGTGTCGCGCCACACCTGCGTAACGTACCGCGCCGAAAGTTCAACGGCTGAAGTTTATTACGTGACATAATTTCGGCTGATGTGTCATAGGCATAGGGAACTTTAAAAACACTGCGAGCGCATTGAACCGAACGATCGTCGCGGTACGTTCCGCAGGTGTGGCGCTATACTAAACGTCAGTTAAATTGCCGTTAATCCCCGATTTCCAAATATTTATATAGTAGGTAATTGAAACTCATTGTTGACTAAAATTATTTTATCTATAACTAGTTGCGCCCCGCGGTTTCACCCGCGTGAATAATGATGAAAATTGATGATGATGATGATGATGAAAAGTAGCCTATGTGTTAATCCAGGGCGTAAAGTATCTCCATTCCAAATTTCACTCAAATCCATTCAGTAGTTTTAACGTGAAAGAGTAACAAACATCCATACTCACAAACTTTCGCGTTTATAATATTAGTAGGAAGGATAGGATAGGATAGGATATCAATACTTACAAGAAAAATATGCATTAAAAAAAAGAAAAGTAAAATCGCACCCTAAATTCTCTAAGGGGTGCGATTTTTAAATGTCACTGAGTGATTAAATATCATCAAAAGGCCACAAATCACCGTTTTTCAAGAAATGTACTGGAAGAGGCATGTAAGCATTTTAGTCATCAATGAGTTTCAATAGAATTTTGGAAATCGGGGATTATCCTTATCGCCAATTTTATTGATGTTTAGTCACTTGATGACATTCAAAAATCGCACCCCTGTAGTGAAGTTGTAATTTACATCCTGTGAGCCTATTACGAGTTTTGCATTGCAAAAACCGGAATGCGAAACGTCATCATTCTGTGCCGCGCAGTCGGTAGAAACAGTACAGATTAGTAAATAGTTTCTACGTAAGTCACGTTGAATGCTCACGTTCCGCATTCCGGTTTTTGCATTGCAAAACTCATAGTAAGCCTACTGTACAAACGTCACTGCCTAGTCGTAGGTGACTAATTACTTCACACAAACATACATAAAATCATGCCTGTTTCCCGGAGCGGTAGGATCGAGTTATTAGGAGTTATTATTATAAAATATCAAAATATTTATGTTTGTGCCATATATATATATATATGTATCTTTATCCTACTATCCTATCCTATCCTACTAATAATATTATAAACGCGAAAGTTTGTGAGTATGGATGTTTGTTACTCTTTCACGTAAAAACTACTGAATGGATTTGAGTGAAATTTGGAATGGAGATACTTTACGCCCTGGATTAACACATAGGCTACTTTTCATCATCATCATCATCATCAATTTTCATCATTAACTCGCGGGTAAAACCGCGGGGCGCAACTAGTATCCTATATTTATTACTATAACAGCTAAAATTATACCCTGGTTTTTAATTTTAGACAATTTTTGTAAACAAAGAAATGTCACCGTGTGCACAAGTGTCATGTATGTGTATCATATGTGTATATGTATACACATATGACACACATATTTGACACTTATACACACAGTGGCATATCTTGACATTACTTTGTTTACAAAAATTGTCTAAAATTAAAAATCATGGTACAGCAATGTAGCACATTTAACACTCATCCATAATTAATGAGAGCAAAATAAAAGCAAAGTATTAAATAACATTGACCGCAGTGTCACAAAGATTATCTTCATAGCAACAGACTAATGTGTTTGCGTTATACAGGGTGGCCCAAACGATGACGTTAACATTTTTTTTTGTTTATCCGTACCGAGATCTTTCCGAATCACCTCCGTACAAGAATTATGTATGTTCCGCGATATTTTGCATATGTTTATCTCAATATTGTACAAACCCCCTAAGATATAAACATTATGGTAACAGAAGGGTGGCGACGCGAAGCCGACGCCTAATACATCGTCTGACCCAGGTTTATTGACCACTTCGCTTTACGTTTAGTAGATATAGTACCTAAGCATTGCTTTTAACCGTCACTATTTGACATTATCCTATAGCTTACTATAGGATGGCAATATTTGAACCATTGCTTATCTTTTGACATATTTTTAGAAAGCCCAACAAATCTACAAATTACACATTACAGGTTATGGTTAGTTGTAATTTTTTAGGACAACCTGTATAGCAACGCAAAGTGTAATTTGTAGATTTGTGGGCTTTCTTAAAATATGACAAATATGTAAAGCAAATGCTTCAAATATTGCCATCTCTTAATATTGGATAATGACAAATAGTGACAGGATTAATTTTAAGCAATGCTTAACTATATCTACTGAACCTAAAGCGAAGTGGTCAATAAACCATGGATCAGACAATGTACAACAATATAATTATATTGGTAAGTCCTAGTCTTTAGGTATAATGCTCAGTCATCGGTACGGCAGCTGCAAAACAGTAGGTATACGAAACTCATATCACATAACATGGCAAAGTGCAAACATGCAAAAAAATAATATGTACCTACACCTAGTCGATCTAGACAAGGTTGGTGACGTAATATCGCCCATGACATGATTGTCATGTACATTATGGCTTTGAACAAAATCGTTTACAGTCAGCTGATTAGATATGTCATATATTGGGCCCTTCGCCTTTTCAATATTATTGCAGGGTCGTAGCGACCGACGCGTGACCCGAGCCCGAGAGCTGGCTCTTATCTGAGTTGTCTGGCTCGTATTGGTGTGGTCATCAGAGTGACCAGATTAAATCTCAAAAAAAACCGAAGCGCCTTAAAAAAGTTCTGAAATATACCAACTTGCACAGGGAAAATATACTATAATAAATAAATACATATTTAAATATACATAAGTAAGTACCTACCTAAAATTACCTACTTATGGTTTTAAGCACAGCCGTTTACTTACCTAATGATTATTGATAAGTATCATTATTTATATCGATGATGATGATGAAGCATATATTAGTAAGGTAAATAACACAATAATTTACCGTGAGTTACTAATCGGACGTAGATAGATGGCTAAGCTGGTTTTTTCACCGTTCGTTTTTTGTGTCCACTTCTCGAAACAGACCGTGGGATCGAACGGGCATTATTAAAATGCAATGCGCGTACGCAGACGCAAAGACACCAGCATAAAATCTACTGCCCGACCATTGGTACCTAGTTGGCACCAATACAATGTGCTATGGTACAATGGTGGCTATTGGTGGTTTGGTGATAGTATGTAGGTACTTACTTAGTTGTTTCCAGCACGAATATTTTGGAAACAAAAATGTTGAACAGATTCTCTTCAAATGCTAAAACATCGGTTCATGTACGTTCTAGAACATGATCTTACCGTTACCTACATACATCTAGATAGGTATACTTCTTACAATCTGACTGTTTATCACAGATAAAAGTAGGTAAGGTACTTTGTAAGTAGGTACGGTCTACTATCTGAATTTGGGAACTAGTAGGGTAGGTATATAGGTAGGTAGGTACATAAGATGAAAATAGAAACATTTAATAAGATGTCGATACCTAACGATGATACAACCAAAACATACCATCAATGGGTTGGGTACAAAGTGAACCAAAAAAGGACAACTCTGCCAATGTAGATAAATAAATTACTGAAATGCTCTTTCTGACTTTTTGAGACTGAGCCTGTTTTCACCAGGAAAACCTCACCGAGATGCCCATATAGACAAGATTCAAGATCGTTTTCTTGTTGAATCGTTTATTTGTTAAACAACACATAATTTTACACGTTTAGGTACAAAATAAAGACTTATCTTAAATCTATGTTAGTCGATGCATTTCTACAAATATATAAATGTCAAATTAATTAAGATTTTACATTTCAAAAAATTCTCTCAGTCTATAAAAACAGTTATTTAATAGGCAATGAGTTAGTCTCTTCATATACGTTCAGTTCTTTAGGTAACTTATTATTATACATTTTTATAGATATATTAAAAACATTTCTCTTATAAATATCTATATGGCATGTAGGTTGATGGTAGCATGATTTTCATTCATGATTTGACGTCATCCCGTGGACGAGATTAATCTCAGACGTTAGTTGGAATTTGGAAGGATAAACTGCAAATACAGCGTCTCTCAAATCTCAACAAAAAAACTATATCATTCATCAGTAAATCTATAAAAAGCCGACTAGTTTTTATGGCACTTTATAGCTTTAAAATCACGACAACTTAATTTTTTCCTACAAAAAACCGACAAGTTGAAGCAACGACAAGCATTTTTCGATTCCGAGAATCTTCTAGCTCGAACATGTCTTGTTCATTATTTGCTAAACGACGTAACATTCAAAAAAACCATACAAAAACGTTCTCAATGGCGTTCAGCATAAGATTGAAAACAGTTAAAGTTAAATAGGTAGCTTTTGAAATAAATCACAGACTAATAGAACCCTTATGTCAAACATTGAGAGGTTTCATTATCGAAATGAATATTTTAAGGCTTTCGTTGCAAAGAGGCAAAGAGGCTTTAGGAATATAATCTCTTTATGCTCAGCATCACTTCAATTTTACCTTCTAAGTTAATTAAAATAAAGTTCCTAATCGCTTGGTGTGTCAGGTATTTCGCGAGAGAGGTCTCGGTTGCAGGTTTGACGGGTTCCGTGTTACTCACGTCCTCCCCCGCGCGGTGCGGGACACGGGCTGCGCCCCTCTGTGTTGCTATCTCCCTGCTGCGTCTGCGCAGCCTGTAACGCTACCCGGCTGGGAACAATTACGTAGATCCATGCAACGACTTTTGATGTTGCTAATTTTTTGCCATTATTGCTATCTAGACGCGCTATCAGGATACGTCGGTAGATGAAAAGGTAATTTTATTACATGATGTTATTTCATAGTATTATTTCATGTTAAACTCACATATACTATTCCTGTGTCTGACATAATAATATCACAGTATAACTAGGTATATTATTCCGTATGGATTGTTTATATATGGTGTTCCTTTAACTTTAGATACTATGTTATTTAGAAGGAATTGATCTTTGTAATTTACTCTTTCGATCAGTATCATAAAAATACATAATGTGTTTTTTTTTTAATTTAGCGTGTTTGAGCAACTTATACTCTGATTTTTAATTTTAGACAATTTTTGTAAATACTGAAATGTCACTGTGTGTATTAGTGTCATGTATGTGTGTCATATGTGAATTTACACGTATGCTACACAATCATGACACTTATGCTCACATATCTTGACATTTATTTGTTTACAAAAATTGTCTGAAATTAAAAATCAGGGTATAGGCAAGTTACTTTTTTAATATCACTAAATGCAGTATTACTGACTTTAAAAAATAAAGGAGTCTCTACTATGTAAAACTTCAATATTTAAAGTACTTGTCCTCCATGTAGCACGGCCGTGGGCACCCTGTATAATGAAATGACAAGGAAAATTAAGGTATATTCCCAGCGTCCTAGGCTTTACTATGTAGTTCACGAGTAGGTAGTAGTCAGGTTAGCAATCCCATCCCAAGTATATATATGCGAAAGATCTTTAAAATTTGGTAAAATACCAATTACCCCCAATTATAAATGCATAGGATAATATAACTTGAATAGGGGAAACTTCTTGACCTAAATATTCATCCATCCAAGTTTCAAAAGATTTGGACAGGGCTACGGTTGCCAAAATGATCCACCATTGTTGCATTCCCCATTGTTTTTTGCTACTAATTGAGGGGCTGGATGGACACCGACTACAGAACAAATTGTCACAAAATTGTCATTTTTGTCACTTTTGGTATAGCAAAAGTGCTTGAGTCCTTATTCTAAGAGCAAAAGTGTCAAAAGAAACCATTTTGAGATAATTCAATTTGCTTTGTCGAATTGGTTAAAGATATTTATTCTCAAAAGAAATTACATTTCACTTGGTGAGAAATTACTAATTTAAACTTAAGTTCTAAAATAAACATTTAGCATGCAGAACGTTGTAGGTAAAATTATTAAGTAAGTAAGTAATTGGTCGTCGGAAGCTTTCACTGTGCGTGGCCCGACACGCTCTTGACTGTTCTTTTACATTATTGACCTCGGCATGGCGACACCTACATGAACTATCAAATAATCTACGATTGAAGTCTCAAAGACGCCGACTGAACGTCCCGTCCATTTCCCGATAGCGTAGCGAACAGCGATACCTTATCAAATCGCACGCACACGATGAACAGATGAATCGATAAGACGAAACTAAATCCCCAGTCTCATACCTACTCAGTGCCACTTAAAACAACAAGTACAAATAATGAATATATAAATAACAACACAAATTAGATGGTTCCATCATTTTGACAACGAGGAAGGAACGTTTCTATCGCCTCTCCAAACTAAACTGGCGTGCAATGAAATAGGGTCACTAAGAAAAACCACAATACCTCCCAAACTATGCAAGATATCGAATGAAAATTCATTTTCAAATATATTTCGTTAATCAGGCATTAAATACAATAACTTTTGTAAAACATTACATAAGTATTTAACATTTATTCAATAAAAATAAATAAACAATAATTCGTTTAGGAGGTATTGTGGTTTTTCCTAGTGACCCTCAAAGTATTTTATTCATTTAAAATCACCTATTTCATTGCACCCCAGAGGCCCAATTCTCTAAGTTATTTTAAAACTACACTGAAAGTTGACCAAATCGAGACTGAATTGTAAATTGACTGAAAGTTGAATTTCTAGTCCCTCATAAATAACAATTTAGTCTACTTTCAATTCATGGTGACCACCATTACAGTAGGATAGTTATATATATATAATTGGAAAGAGTAAAGAGAGACTCCATCTACTTATGCTAAAATTAACGAAAAAACTTCGAATCGTTCAAGTTTCGGTCACATTTCGATATAATCACATAACAGTGTTGTATTTTATGTCAGGAGAATACCATTTCTGACATTTAAAACATCGACACAAGATCGAAACATGATCCGAACTCTATTTTAACTATTTTTTAGTTAGTGCATTGGGCCTCAGTTGGGTTTTTTTCTGGATATGACGTAGCTGTAATGTAGCCATTACATACCTATATAATTATGCTGGATGGGTATTCCGTTGTTACTGATGATGTGCTAAGGTAAATACAATTATTTAGGTATGGTTATTTATTCAATCAAAACATTAAGTAGGCCTACCTACCACTTACAGTGTGTTAACATTTGATGGGTTTGCTATATTTTCTTCTGAAATAGGTAAAGTCTCGTAGTACATAGATATAGGTAACTTATCTGAACTTTACCAGCTTCAAAAACATATTATAATTTTTAAATATTTCTAGCTTATTGAGAAACGACCTCTGTGGCGCGGCGGGCGAAGGTTCGCTTGCGACGCAGGAGGTTGCTGGGTTGGTGGTTGGTTTGTTTGGTTTGATTCCCGCCTCGGAACAAATATTTGTACGATCTGCAGATATTTGTTCAGGGTGTTCTGGGTATTTTTCTATGTATAATAAAAATATCTATCTATGTAATGTATTGTATTAAATATATCAGTTATCTAGTACCCATAACACAAGCTCTGCTTAGCTTGGGCTAGATAATGTTGTGTGAAATGTCCAGCATTATTTATTTATTTATTTATTTAAACGTACAAAACCTAAACAATAAGCCCATAGAATTATAAGTACTTTAAAATACTTACAAAATACGATTTAATTATAGGTATTGGTCATTCTTTTAGTAAAATACATAGATGTACACCTCGTTTTTTAGTACCTAGTCTACCTATCTCATTTTCTTATCAAAACCAAAACCCAAGTAATAATTTTATCAATTTAAAACTTAAAATGTTATTATCAGAACACAATATATCAATGCGACTGCACCCAAATTGGAAGGTTGAATTCGTACACTGTAAGTGTACGGGTAAATTAAAGGTTAATAAAAAAGGCGCGGCATTTTTAATCGATTCATTATCGTTATCCAAATAATATTTGTCTACTACGTAAATGACTATTTTTTATATCTAGGTACTTAGCCGTAGGTAATTGAGATTACAATTCTGTCAAGTTAATCCTTCTAGAGTTGTTAGGTACTAAGTTATTGATTTTATTAATACTTGTCCAGTGCCTTTATTTTATTTATTTATTTTACAAATTTTGGGAAAACTTACAGCTAGTACACATACGGATTATAAACTAAAATACATGTAAGAACTACCTACATGTATCCAGAGGGCCATTTAAAAGTTTACACATATAGGTCACAAACGATTAAACATAAAAACAGTAATCGTAGACGACGAACCTAAATATTGTATTGTATTGCCTAACGAACTGTGCATAACGACTTGTGATTTGCCTAACGGCTGTGTCAAGTTTTTTAGAGATACAGATAAAGATAAAGATAATTTATTTGTTTTGAATATGGCTAAGTTGGGTAGGTAGGTATACTACTTCAAAAACCAACTTGTCCAACATCACGTAGGCGTTATTGCGAAATGTCCCCATTCTCACTGATTCACGAAATGATGAATGGCTGACTAATCAAACTGAACTGGCGTGTAATGAAATAGGCTCACTTATAGAAACCACAATACCTCCCAAACTATGCAAGTTATCAAATAAAAATAAAACTCATATCAAATTATAATATTTCATATGGCATTAAATACATTTAACTGTTGTAAAAACTTGCTTAGCATTTATTAAATCAAAAATAATAAACAAAAATTGAGTTTGGAATAATGAATATAATTTTTTTCCCTGTCGGTCACAGGCTTTAGTCTGAGACCATACCGCCTTGTCTTCCGTTTGTTAGGGTTCCGTACCCATAAGGGTAAAACGGACCCTATTAATAAGGCTTCGTTGTCCGTCCGTCCGTCCGTCCGTCTGTCACCAGGATGTATCTCATGAACCGTGATAGTTAGACAGTTGAAATTTTCACAGATGATGTATTATTGTTGTCGCTATAACAACCATCAATAAAAAAACGAATAAAATAAATATTTAAGGGGGCTCCCATACAAAAAAACGGGTTTTTTGCTGTTTTTATAGATCCGTCTGTCGCCAGACTGTTTTCTCATGAACCGTGATAGTTAGATAGTTAAAATTTTCACAGATGATGTATTTTTGTTGCCGCTATAACAAAAAATACTAAAAAACAGAATAAAATAAATATTTAAGGGGGCTCCCATACAACAAACGTGATTTTTTTGCTAGTTTTTGCTCGATATTGATAACGGCAACAAGTAGACGCTTGAAATATTCACAGAATATTGAGTTATATTACAAAAGATACTGGTACGGAACCCTTCGTGGGTGAGTCTGACTCGCACTTAGCTGGTTACTTTTATTTATTTATGTCTTTCGTTTTTAAATCCATCGTAGGTTTAATGTCAAATCCAGTTTACTCTTTCGTTTTTATCATGTTTTTATAAATATCCATTGTAAGTTTACGTCAAATCCAGTTTATTGGTATGCCAATGTTATATCATAAAATTATAAACTTACCTATCAATTTTTTTTTTATTTTTCTCCTTGTTTTTACTTCAAGTAAAATTACTGTTAATCCCCGGTTTCCTGAAATTCATTGATGACTTAAATTGTTCTATACCTATGATATCATATCAATATAAGTGCCTCCTTCAATTACATCTCCTGAAAAACGGTGAATTGCAGCATTTTTGATGATATTTAGTCACTCAATGAGACTCAAAAATCGCACCTCTGATCCCACACTAAGATTCTCCGTGTCGTAGGTATCAGGAACTACGAGTACCATGGTACTACAACACCCAGACCAGTATTAAATATTTGCATATCATGCAAACATTTGTCCCGCAGCGGGAATGGAACCCGCACCTATTGCGTCTAAGCCGGCTACTCGGATCGCGCCACGGAGGTCGTTAGTACAAGTAAGAACTTTACACGAATGTTCCAGATTCTAGAACATTCGCAGAACACATTCTAGAATCTAGAATGTGTTCTGCGAAGCGGGACCCCTATTTTTCCACCGTATCGTTTTTGAATACGGAGGTGTGCTTGAATACCTTATCAAGAAGCAGATTGGCAGTAGTGTAAAATCAAAGTTGAGGTAGGAAATTATTAGTTCTTTTTCAAGTAATACTTTACTAAGTAAAGTACGGGTAAGAAGTACTCTAAAATGGCCGTTTATCAGTAACATCAAAGTTCACATCATAGCCACCGGATCTATCAAGTAAGTACCTTCGCTCGAATGACTCAACGATACAAACACTCGTACCTATCTACATTACCTACATTTTACAAACGACGAAATTAATATTGAAAATAATTTTTATTATAAATTTCGTCGTTTGTAAAATATAGTAGGTGTACTTATAGGTATTCATCTATCTACTCATGTGATAAGATAAAATTGTGAAATTCTTATAGCATTGGATTAGAAAATGTGCGTTGAAACAAATATTTTAGATCAATAAAATGTTATTATTATTATTTTTATCTTGGGTTGTTTTGTATTGAAATTTTAATTGTGTTTATATTGCTAATTTTAATTTTATGGGCTAAAGCTTGATATGACGATATTTTTTTTATTTATTACTCTGTTTTTAGGGTTTTGTACCTCAACAGGAAAAAACTATAAAATACTTAGTTGTCCGTCTATCTGTCTGTCTGTCTGTCAACTCAAGACTCTTTTTCTCAGTAATTAGAAACTTGTACCAAATAATTTAAAGGTCTGTGAGCGTATATTAATGAATTATATATATTATTAATTAATTATATTAGAGTAAGTAGTTACTGATAGATCCCTTGGGTATGATCCTGTGGACTTTTGGAGTTGCTAATAGATCCCTTAATTAATAACTTTTCATTTAAAAAACCGACTTCCGCCATTGTATTCGACTAAATATTTGGATGAAAAAAAATGATGAAAGAACCATAGTGGTGAAAGGATTATGATACTTTCTGAATGCAAATGCTTGGTTTGTTGCTGAAAATATCAAAATCGCCATAATATGAATGCCTACAATATTTGACTTTCCCTCAATTCCTCATGGATTCCATCATCAGAACTGGATTCTGAAAAAAATGGGACCAATCTGGAAGTATATCTATTCAAATTAAAAAAGAATAAAAAAAATACAACCGAATTGAGAAACTCCTTTTTGTGAAGTCGGTTAAAAATATAATCACGAATTCACGACAGAGTTATCGCGTCACGAAACTCGGCATAATTTCTTTACAACAAAAATTTTGACGGGGCTACTAAACCGAATTTATACACGTAAGCTTTTTGTATTTTGAATGCATAATGTCACCCAAAACAAAAAACGTGGTATGTATAAAATCAAGTTTTTCGGCGCGATGTCTTTCAACCTAGCTCTAGCTGGAACTTTACAATAAACTGTTAAAATAACGTAAATCTTATTTAATTTGAGCTTATTTAAAACAGTATGTTTGTTTATTTAAGCCTATTTATTCCCCCAATCGTTCACTAAAATTAGGTGCATTATTTTAGTAATCATTTAAGCAGGTACATTAGAATAATATTTATAACATAAGTCATCAGACTTTGTACCTAGATACGTACATTATGTATTATTAATAGAGATACTTAGTGAAATTAAATAGAAGTGCATTGCATCTTTTAAAATGGGTGGAAACTGTCACCTGAGTTTTAGTAAAATTATCAACGCTTTACTAAAACATGGTTTGTCAGAGACTGACGACTTGGAATTAGTGTAGGTAAACGTTGCAAATTGCAATTAATTTATATACTTAGGTAATTATTTGAAACTGGCCAAAAGCGAAGCCGTGCGACGTCAAATATTGCTATTTTTGTGACTGTCTGCCATTCTGTTGTAGACATACCTAGGTAATATTAGTTAGATAGGAGATTATTATCATATTTATATCGAAATCTAATGACAACTAGATGTGTGCAAAATAATTCTGAACTTCGTGCAGAATATCACGTTCACCTTTGAACTTGAACGACTCATAAAATAAATATTGGAACTGAACTTCATTCACTTAAACTTTAAAGAAGTTTTTTTATCTTATTTTTGTTAATGTGGCCTTGCTATTTTTTGGCAAAAGTGACATATTTTCATGCAAAATGATAAAGAAATCACCCATGTCAGTAGGCACTTGTCTTATCCAACGACTAACCTTACCGACACGACTTATCTTTCTTACGAAATAAGGTGAGTAGGTATTTTAATAAACAGGTTGTAGTCTGCTAAAACTTATCGATTTTGCATACTGCAATAGCGAAAAATTTAGGATGAGAATGTGTAAGTACCTACTTGAGGTTTATTTTTTACGCTGATTAACATTTCCAGACGGTTTTCGGCTGTGTTTTGACCCATAGACATCACTTATTTTAATTAACACACGTCGAGGTGATAGCGCCATGAGTACTATCAGCCGAGACGAGATGCAAAGCCGACGGACGGGTAAGTCGCCGTGGCTACCAGAAGACGCCACGAATAGGCTCGTCGTAAATAGGGTCAGTGCTGTGTCGTTGATCCGAGGTAAGGAGACTGCAACGCGCACATTTGCAGCGGGTCGCGGGGTGGGTGGGGCCAGTCCCCCCCGCTTGCGTCGCACCCCGCGTGGGCCTGCGCCCTCCTCTAGCTAGCGTCGTCGTGCCCCACCGCCTTACATTCCACAGTTGATACGAAGGCGAATCGCACGCCTGTTTCTCTCAAACGCGAACGACGCACCGCGCGCTTGCGGCTCACACAACACAACCGCCATGTTTGACGTTTTTGGCTCCGTGAAGGGGCTACTCAAACTCGACAACGTTTGCATCGACAACAATGTGTTCCGGCTGCACTACAAAGCCACCGTGATCATCCTCATCGCGTTTTCACTGCTCGTCACCTCGCGACAGTATATCGGCGACCCGATCGACTGTATCGTTGACGAAATACCGCTCGCTGTCATGGACACGTATTGCTGGATTTACTCAACTTTCACCATCCCCAACAGACTCGTTGGACGGGTGGGAAAAGATGTCGTGCAGGCCGGTGTGGCCACTCACGTGGACGGCCAGGACGAAGTTAAGTACCACAAATACTATCAGTGGGTGTGTTTTGTGCTATTTTTCCAAGCAATCCTGTTCTATGTTCCGCGTTACTTATGGAAAACGTGGGAAGGGGGTCGCATCAAGATGCTCGTGCTTGACCTTAACTGCCCCGTGGTTGGCGATGACTGCAAAAAAGACAGAAAGAAGTTGCTCGTGGATTACTTCCACACGAATCTGCACACACAGAACTTCTACGCATTCCGCTTCTTCATCTGCGAAGTGTTGAACTTTATCAACGTCGTCGGCCAGATTTTCTTTATGGACTTCTTCCTCGACGGTGAGTTCTCCACGTACGGCAGTGACGTGGTGAGCTTCACTGAGATGGAGCCAGAAGAGCGCGTTGACCCCATGGCTCGGGTTTTCCCTAAAGTGACAAAATGCACCTTCCACAAATACGGTCCTTCGGGAACCGTGCAGAAGTTCGACGGACTGTGCGTGTTGCCGTTGAACATAGTAAATGAGAAAATCTACGTGTTCCTATGGTTCTGGTTCATGATCCTGTCAATCCTGAGTGGTATATCCCTGCTGTACCGTATGGCTGTGGTGGCCGGTCCGAAGGTGCGCCTCTATCTGCTGCGGGCCCGCAGCCGCCTTGCGCCCCAGGAGCAGGTAGAGAGCGTGGCTCGCAAGCTGCAGATAGGAGACTGGTTCGTGCTGTACCAGCTCGGGAAGAACATCGACCCTTTAATTTACAAGGAGCTCATAACCGAACTTGCCGAAAAGTTTGAAGGAAAGGACACAGTATAGTAGTTCCGATATCTCGAGGAGACTGGACTTTGGGTCGTACTTGTGACGTGTTAAAAGTGAGCTCAGGGTCCGGCGTGGTGCCGGCGTGGTGCTACCTGGCCATGCCGCCGCGCCCGCACCGTTTCCGCACAGTCCGGTGCGCACAAAGAGTGCCGGGAGCGACTGCATGCTGACATTCCATTAAAGTGCCCGAAGCGGGGAACGACCTCGTCGGGCCGCACTCATTGTATTCCAGAACCACTCTAATATTTGACCACCGACCTAAGGATGGGTTGAAGGCTTGAAATCTTCCAAACGTAACATTTTGACTGAGTCGCGCCGCGGCGCGCATGCATTTAGCGTTAGTTTTTTGGGACATCTTTACATAGTCGTAGTTGTAGGACTAGTAGATCTCGTGCCTTGATTTTGTATTTCATATTGTTTATGTGAGTGAATGAAGAGACGTCTCATTGTGATATGTAATTATTATAGTAATCTAAATTAAGTGTTTGTCGTGTATGCCCGAATGTTTGACTGGCTTATTGCGAAGATTTAGTTATTATCTGTAACGTATTTGTTATCGAATGTTATACTCGATATGCTATCAGATATTGTTTTTATAGCAATAAACTATTAATTATAAGAGGTTAAATTTATTCGAATGAAATACTGACAATACTGTAATCTTGCGAGAGATTGGTACTTGAATGTATCATAAACTTTTTATACCTTCTGACGAAATCAAGTCGATCATTCATCGTTGACAATATTTTCTGAATATATTTACTACTTACTACACACATCTTTTGTTTTCAATATGAACACCTCAAGTCGGTCGTTTCCGGTAGTTAACAATTATATAAACGGATGAATCAGCTAAAATACAAGAAATAAGTAACAACAAAAACCTCAGATACCTTGTCAGTTCGCTCTTTGTTTATTGCGAGTTGAGACGCCACAAAGAACCAAGCTAGTAGTGACATCTGCTGAGCAAAGCGCGAAGCTGTAGCGTGGGATTAAATGTGACGTCACGCACACACAGCTAATACATTTGACATTACTAAGTTGTTGTAAGTACCTAAATGGAATAAACTAACCATATTTCTACCAGGAAATAAATAATTAACTAGTAGGTAACCTATAATATCTAGGTACATTACCATCTGTTATGAAATTTAATCAAAGGTCAATTAAACATAGTAGGTACGTACCTAGCTAACAATGTTCGTAGGTACTTACATGCACATGGTGTCGACTGTAGTGATCACAGTGATATTATGCTAGGAATTTGCAGGTGACATTAAAACCACAGTAGGTATATTATATTATACCTAAGTACTTACCTTACCTTACTTATGTAATTAAGTATACGAAACTGTTGAAGTACCTTCATTGAGACAATAAGAACAGCTATTTCTTGTAGCTTGTAACGAAAACGTGAAATATTTGTTCATAAATTTGACTTTTACGGTGGTTGTTATTTGCGGCCGATACCTAAATTCAGTTAAAACTTTTCACCAATTATTTAACCCCAATTGAGGCTGCGTAACGTTGGCGTAAGGTTCTCGTGGCGAGCACAAACCGGACAACGCGATAGAGGAAGGCCCTCCACTCGATGAACTAAAGACATTATAAGCGTCGCAGGAAGTCAGTGGATGGAGGCGGCTCAAGACCGTTTGTCGTGGCATTCTAGGAGGGAGGCTATGTCCAGCAGTGGACTTCTACATGCTGATGATGATGATCAACCAAAACTTAATTTAAAAACAATACTTACTCTGTTTTGGTCGCTTAGTGGCGATAGAGATGTTCCAAACTAAAAGGCGAGTACGACAAATTAAAATATTACTTAGGGCCCATTCCACTTGGAGTGCGTTCCTTTTGGGTGACATTTACGTTATTTTCGTTATTTTTGATCACAAATGATGTTCCATTCGATTTGAAAGTGCTCACTGTGATCGTTTGTAACTGTTTTCACCGTTCTTTCAGACAGATTAAAAACGCTAAGAACGCCACCGAATTTTGCCAATTTTTACCCAGCTATTTCGATGGGTAAAAATTATCGTTTTTTGACATTTGCGTAATGTTTGACATTCTGAAGTTATTTGTTTCGTAATATGCTGTAGAATTAACATTTTAAAACGGTGAAATTGAAATATTTACTAGTTTAGGAATAAGTTAAAACGGCCTATGAATAGGGCTCCTCGAACTCCTCCTGTGAATGTCGTAAAAGGCGACTAACGGATTACGCCAGGGCAGCAGCATTCACCTGAGTAATAAACACCAAACTATGATCACCAATCCGCCTGCCAAGCGTGCAAATTCCCTCCATTGCACGCTATGAGGGAGGCATCATCCAAAAGTGGATGTCTACCGACTGATGATAGTAAGTATAAATAATATTTGATATATAACCTGCACCTGCATAATTATGTTTACAATTAGACTTACCACCAAGTAACTGACAACCGTTGGGGAATGAAGTTCTCGAGTGGCAACCACAAACCTAGCGCAGAAGAGGAAGGCCCTTCCCCCCCTCTCAATGAACCAAAGATATTATGAAGGTTCCAGGAAAATGGTGCATGGAGGTGGTACAAGACTGTTTGTTGTGGCATTCTATGCGGGAGGCCTATGTCCAGCAGTGGACTTCGATAGGTTTCATGATGGAGATGATGAATGGACATACTGATCAGAAGCCAAATGTTAAAAAACATAATAAGTCAGGTACATGTCTAGTTTAATTTTATGTTGTACCTATAATTTATTTTTTCAGTGACTCTTCGCATTCGGGTGCTACAGCCAGCACATCAGCTACCTACATAGAAAAAGATAGGCTGTAGAGAAATCTCCAAAAGCTATCGGATCATTATCGGACCTTATGAATACCGTTTTGGAATAATTTTGTAGAACATGAAGTCTGATTTCACCTCTTATAAATCTTTAAATTGAACAGTGTTAAAAGATACATGTTTTTTTTTGTTTATAAATGTAAATTGTGATACCTACTTAAGAGAAAAATTTTGCTTAGGACTGTCTAATTTGTAAATTCAGGCACATTGGTACTGACTGATGCACACATTTAATAATATAAGTATACATTAAATTACAATTTATGATAGTTCTTAGAAGTAAAGACTGATCTAAGATTCTTTGTTATAATTTTTTAGTTTAAACAATATTATTTCATTTAAATGCTGTGGTATGTCTGGCCTAAAAATAGACCTCTCCATCTCCTCCTGTGATGATGTAAAAGCCATCTAATGTGTTTGCCACTGGAGAACCTTTATTCCCCAGCGGGTGTCAGTTCTGCGAGCTAAATGACCTGCTCATTGCCACTTAAACTTGCTGATTCTGAGAACTATGTCGGTAATCTTGGATCTCTAAGTCATCACTTGCAACACGCACTGATTATAGACAATAATAAATTACAAACAGTATATTCTGTTACCATATATTTTATTATATACATTATTATATTCAAAAACATGTACTTAGCCTAACTGAAATAGACTTTTATATTTAAATAACCTCTAAATATCCTGAAGAGGTAATTTAGTTGCTACATAACATAATAATTGGCAATAGCTTCTTGATGATAGAGTCTACGCACGCACAGTAGTCGACAAGAGTGTCTGAACTTGAGGCTCAGACTGAGCTATTGTTATCTAGAATTAGTTATCTCATTATATTATTCTACAGTCCTTTCTTGCTTTCTATTTCTTTCCAATCCATCCACAATTTCTCGAGTAATTTCCACATACCACATGTTTGTTTACAGTGTTTGCGTGTTTGGTTTGGTTTGCTTGACAAGTTTGTTTGACAGATTTCGTTCCAGACACCTGTGAACAAAATTTTTGAAAATATCATTTTTATCAGTTTATAGCCAAGTGGAACACTATTGAACGAATGTAATCGTTTTTTGCGTTCTTGGCAAAAATTTTATCAAGGGCCCATTCCACTTGTAAGTGTAAGTACATGTTTTTGCATATAATAATGTATATAATAAAATATATGGTAACAGAATATACTGTTTGTAATTTATTATTGTCTATAATCAGTGCGTGTTGCGAGTGATGACTTAGAGATCCATGATTACCGACATAGTTCTCAGAATCAGCAAGTTTAAGTGGCAATGAGCAGGTCATTTAGCTCGCAGAACTGACACCCGCTGGGGAATAAAGGTTCTCCAGTGGCAAACACATTAGATGGCTTTTACATCATCACAGGAGGAGATGGAGAGGTCTATTTTTAGGCCAGACATACCACAGCATTTAAATGAAATAATATTGTTTAAACTAAAAAATTATAACAAAGAATCTTAGATCAGTCTTTACTTCTAAGAACTATCATAAATTGTAATTTAATGTATACTTATATTATTAAATGTGTGCATCAGTCAGTACCAATGTGCCTGAATTTACAAATTAGACATTCCTAAGCAACATTTTTCTCTTAAGTAGGTATCACAATTTACATTTATAAACAAAAAAAAACATGTATCTTTTAACACTGTTCAATTTAAAGATTTATAAGAGGTGAAATCAGACTTCATGTTCTACAAAATTATTCCAAAACGGTATTCATAAGGTCCGATAATGATCCAATAGCTTTTGGAGATTTCTCTACAGCCTATCTTTTTCTATGTAGGTAGCTGATGTGCTGGCTGTAGCACCCGAATGCGAAGAGTCACTGAAAAAATAAAATATAGGTACAACATAAAATTAAACTAGACATGTACCTGACTTATTATGTTTTTTAACATTTGGCTTCTGATCAGTATGTCCATTCATCATCTCCATCATGAAACCTATCGAAGTCCACTGCTAAACATAGGCCTCCCGCATAGAATGCCACAACAAACAGTCTTGTACCACCTCCATGCACCATTTTCCTGGAACCTTCATAATATCTTTGGTTCATTGAGAGGGGGGGAAGGGCCTTCCTCTTCTGCGCTAGGTTTGTGGTTGCCACTCGAGAACTTCATTCCCCAACGGTTGTCAGTTACTTGGTGGTAAGTCTAATTGTAAACATAATTATGCAGGTGCAGGTTATATATCAAATATTATTTATACTTACTATCATCAGTCGGTAGACATCCACTTTTGGATGATGCCTCCCTCATAGCGTGCAATGGAGGGAATTTGCACGCTTGGCAGGCGGATTGGTGATCATAGTTTGGTGTTTATTACTCAGGTGAATGCTGCTGCCCTGGCGTAATCCGTTAGTCGCCTTTTACGACATTCACAGGAGGAGTTCGAGGAGCCCTATTCATAGGCCGTTTTAACTTATTCCTAGACTAGTAAATATTTCATTTTCACCGTTTTAAAATGTTAATTCTACAGCATATTACGAAACAAATAACTTCAGAATGTCAAACATTACGCAAATGTCAAAAAACGATAATTTTTACCCATCGAAATAGCTGGGTAAAAATTGGCAAAATTCGGTGGCGTTCTTAGCGTTTTTAATCTGTCTGAAAGAACGGTGAAAACAGTTACAAACGATCACAGTGAGCACTTTTAAATCGAATGGAACATCATTTGTGATCAAAAATAACGAAAATAACGTAAATGTCACCCAAAAGGAACGTACTCTTAGACGTCATAATCACAAGGATCATTTTTAAACGTCAAAGTGTCAAGCTTCGAGACCCATGGTTAGTACCACAAACACCCAGACCGGAACAAATATTTGCAGATCATGCAAACATAATGCTCCGCAGCGGGAATCGAACCCACATCACGGAGGTCGTCACACCGTGTAAAGACCGTAACCTATATTACATCCCAAGATCAGCCAGATATATATTTTAGTAGGTAGGTACCACACCACACACGCAGCATGTACCGTGATTATCTAACCTTATTTGAACGCGGTCCGCGGGAGACGCACGTAAAGATGTTTCAAATTGTAAGACCTAGGTTCATGTTCATAATATTTATATATTTATTTAAACTTAAGAAGGCGTAATATGTGATTTTGCTCAACAAAATCGATTTATAACTCGGTATGTACGGGTTCTACGAGTTAAATATTTTGGAATATGAAAATTTTATATTTTTGCATTTATTTTGTAAACACGATATGTAAAAAAAACCTCGGTAGTTTTATTTAATGAAAAATCCTTGTTTCCCACACGTTTTGAAAGAAATCTCAGGAACCCTACGGTTTTTTAAGATAAATTTTACTACAACAAGTAGGTAATAACTATTTATTCTTATGCTAAAATCAGTTTTTTGATAAACACTTTATTTTCGCCATAATAAACAAAAAACTTCATTTTTGTGCACGACACTCGCTAGCGCGAGCGAGATGGCGCGCGGGTTATCGCGTACGTTAAAGAGGGAGCTAATTTGTAGAATAGTGCCCTCTTAAGGATCACAATGGGAACTAATTTTTGATACAAAATTCAAGTTTAGTAATGTAAATTATTTCTGCACTTTCTGTTACTACCTACCTACACTAAAAGTAGGATAAGTGGACACCACATTCATGCAGCCTCCTTTTTATCGTGACGAACTCGTGTTTTTTTTTACTACTTGGCAAGCATGCAAAATTTTAATCTTTGGATTTAACCAATCTAGGTAAGTACACGTATTTGTTTAACTTTTCCATGCCTTTAAGCCCCGTAGGTACTGGGGAACACGAACACAGTAACCATTTGAAAAACTAAAATATGGTACTACCTA
The DNA here is from genome assembly GCA_951392215.1 of Epirrita christyi. Classification (NCBI taxonomy): domain Eukaryota; kingdom Metazoa; phylum Arthropoda; class Insecta; order Lepidoptera; family Geometridae; genus Epirrita; species Epirrita christyi. Next base: position 1,481,697 of record OX595837.1, read on the forward strand.
AACTTAGATATGTAAATAATTAGATTGTAATTTTTTCATTAGGTACTCATATTTAGGTCACGTTAATACATTCCACAGGCGAGTTCAATTAAAGTGGCCTTGAATTGTTCATTGGTACCTTACTACCTACCCAGCTAGAGGTAATTAGGTAATTGGTAGGTGTGTCAATTGTGATTCTTCCTGACTGGTATTCAATTAAGTAGCTATAGACTTCCCAAAACGGTCGAGGTAAGTAACGTACCTACTACTCTATTTCAATGTCTATTTTTAGGCTTCCGTAGATAGGTTTGTTCTTAGGTACCTACTTGCCGTTAGTAAATTGTAAGAGCCAGACTTGTACTAATATTTATTCTGTGGCCAGACACAGATTACAATAATTATCTAGCGTAACAAAAAATATTTGTATTTTTGTTTGTAATTAATGAACTCAAAAACTACTGAACCGATTTTGAAAATTATTTCACCAGTAGAATGCTATTATATCACTGAGTAACTTAGGCTATATTTTATTTCCATAAAAATTAGGGATACCTAAGAAATTTCCAATAATGTAAAATGTAACCCAAGGTGTCAAAAAACGACCCCGTTACAGAAATTAAATCCACACAGGTGTATGAGCTAAATCGCATTTGCAATAACGCAGTTGCTCGAGGTACAGTCAGCAACAAAAAAAACAATAAAATAATAATAATGACGAGATCATTAATGTTCGGTAGGTAACTCACGCTTGTTTATACAAGACTCTACTTAACTATGTAGGTAAGTACCTACTTACCTAGTTACTAATAACTTTTTATGTCAATTTATGTATGTAACTTTATTTCCGTCGTTAGCTTTGTTCGCAGTCCTTGCCAAGCTTCTGTTACATACAAAACAAAATAAATGAACGCACGTAAAATAGCAGCCGATTTTATTAAATAGTCATCAATTTTGCGTACCTAGGTACCTATCGGACCTTAAATATCTGTCTATACTTTCTATATAACACCGGTTAAAAGACGGAGTATTATACAGTACCTAGGTAAGTAGGTACCTTCTTACAAAACATCTTATCCCCCTGGCGTAATCCCTTAATCGCTTTTTACGGCTCCACGACCTATGACTACTAGAAAGGACTGTTATAAGGAAATAAGGAACCGAACTTGCTTACTTGCATTTTTCGCATATTTTTCTTTGGTCATCGCAATGAGCTATGTAATACTTAGTAAGTATTCGCCTTGATCCTAGCGAGCTCGGTACTGCATAAAATAAATACTTAAATTTCTATAGAACGTGCCGAAAATTAACATTCAAAACTTGGAAAACATTAGGTAAGGTACCTACTTTTGACGCTGACTGTACGTACCTAAACATTGGTGACTATTACATAAACAGTCCATGTTTATATTTACCATCTGTGTGTCGATGATTGCGATCACAGAGTTGACTAACAACATGCAAGTTGTGATTGAAAGAGAATATGCCGTAGGCCTTTATAATACTAAAGGTAGTAATAGCTGCCAATACCACCAAAAAGTAACCATACAAAAAGTGAACCACAGATTTACAAGTATAGTACTTCTAGTACTATCTTGGACGAATTTGATCATTCGTCCAAGATGTACTAGAAGTCCTCATTTGAAGTTGGTTAAAAATGGTAGAAATCTATACGACGGCATAGGGCAATAGGAAAATAGCTTTTTAGCTAATGGCGATAAAACTTAAAACTACGTTCCGTTTTACAATAAATTCATATCTATGTTCCGGTTACAAAAACCACTTACCCACTTACCATGCTCTACCTATGCCATTTACATTTACTACGGTATGAACCTTAGAATAATGACTGTCATTATTCTAAGGTAAGAACTGCTTTTTTCATAGATAATGAATAGAATAGATAATTTTACCTTTATTATAAAGAACTCTGTATTTTTCGAATATTTTCCAAATAAACAGAATAAAACGTTCCAAATTACGCAAGAAGACATTGGCTGACAATGCTGTCATTGACACACATTCGCATCTATCATTTAAAGCAAAAATAAATAACTCCAAGCACGAAACTCTGACAGAAGATCCACAAAACGAAAATATATCTACGTTGTTGATGTTGACATTTCACTTTATTTTGACACTTGACAGTTAAGTACAGAGCAGCTCCATCTATTTTCAACGCTGAAAGCATGATTTGAAACTTTCAAGATTGGGAATAGGGGTGCCGAGCTTATTTAAACCTTGGAGCAAGGAACAATTTTTAGGTACACTCTTTAGCACTAAGTCAGAGCAGAGGACATAAATAAACGAAGCAGAAGATCAAACAATGTCAGTGGTTTTTACATTTTATTTATGTTACCCTTATGCTTACTATCTAGAAATACAACACGTAACTTAGGTACCTATCTTTATTGTACCTATATGTATGTGTGCTTAGGTTACCTAAAAACTGTAACAAACTAAATGGCGAATAACTTCCCCTGAAAATAGAACTCTTTATAGTTTGAATTACCTTTTACCAACAAGAAGGTACCTTTAATTTAATCCACTAGGTACTACTTTAATCAGCTACTTCCAATTCATATATCATTTTCATCAACTCAACTGACTGATTTTTTTTCCATCCTTCAGTTTTAATGACCAATTTAGCTCGTCCATCTTTTATAAACTCCATTGTTAATTGTTTAAGGTTATTCGCCGAGTACAATTCAGCTAATTTAAGAGTTTCGATGGCGTTTTCTACATTCAAATTTTTGTGTAATTCCTCCTCACAAATTCTCTTCAATCCATCTAATTGATACAAGTCTGACGCAGCCATTAACTTGCCTCCATCATTAATTTGTGAAGCTTTGTCTGTATATATAAAGGTAAGTAACTCTCGTAGCACTTCACTCTCCAAATTAGTTTCCACGACATTCGTTAGAGCTTCCTTCATGTTGTGGACGAAATAAGCTTTGAATACTTTACTACGAACAGCAAGTACACATTTATGAGCTTTGAACACTTCGCCTTCAATAGATTCCATAGTGACATCAGAGTGGCTGTCATCAGTCAGGAGTTTCCCGAAGTCTTCAATCAGTTGCGATGGCGTTGCTGGTATGCAGTTTACGCTTACATTTTCAGTAACCGTAAATTTGAACGTGAGGATAATGTTCGCGGGTTTTCTGGTGTTTGTGTAGCCGTAGTCCCTGGCATACTGTACGGGAGCATTCAATGGCGCGCAATACTGCCATTTATTAGCTCGGACTGAATGGTAGTTTTTTGAATAGTTTTTTGAATTATTGCACACGACAACGGTTATTCCTCTTTTAGAAAAACAGAAGTAGGAGATAAGTAATATATTTCTAGGAGTCCGTTTTCTTGTCCCAGAAAGTTAATCTTCAGCAGAAATTCAGAGTTAAATACTTCAATGATCGTATACTTACGGGCACCGAACGCTCTAGAAATAGTATCAGTAGTAGCAAATAGTTCGTTGAATTTCTTTATAGTCCAAGTTATGTCGTATACATCCATTTGTTCATATTTATGCTTAGATTGGTTTATAACGTACCAGTCGGAGTTATTATCCATCTTGGAGCTTTTTTTTTCATAACTATGCCGGTACCCTTAGAGAATTAAATTAAGCCGGTACCTGTCTGTACAAAAAGACAAGAAAGAAACAACGTAGTACTCTCCTTAGTCTGTGGAAACAACTATCACTCACGGTCGTGGAGTCATGAACCATAGAGAAAATAAATATCATAGAGAAAATAAATAAATACTAACAGGTACAGACCTTGGAGCAAGGAACAAAATGGAGCGGCGCAGAAAATTGCCCACCATTAGCGTGCCATTTGGTGCCATTCAACCATTCATTCAATACTCTGTGACCTTTGATAGCCATTGATGTTGGATTTTTTTTGTTCCTTGCTCCAAGGGATTTCTTTTGTTCCTTGCTCCAAGTGGATTTCACAATCCCTGAATGTAATAATGTGCATTGTGGTACGAGGCAAAGCCAGTATCGGCCTGGACTGACTGAAGCACTTGTATTGAAATTGTAGTTTTGCTTCATTATTTTGTTCTAAATGTATGTTTCACTAGTGAGCTTTAGAGTAAACATAAGGACATTAGTGCCATTGTTGTGTAAAATATAATTATTTCATAGTAATTCATTTATTGCTTACAAGATTGTTTACAACTAGGGCTCGGTCGGGCAAATAGCCGACCCATTCCGACCCAAAAACCGAGCACGCCTTATTTATCAGAACAACCGCCCTGTGGTACAGACCTGTACAGACCTTGGACGAATTATCACAATGGACGTAGTCATAAGACGTTGCCGCTCTTACATCTGTGTATCGTATTAGTGATCAGATATCTTTGTCCATCCCACGGAACCTTGCTACGAGTAAAAGAGAAAGTAGATGTAAGTTTGGCAACGCCTTTCTTCTTTGTAAATCGTGTCAGTTGATGACCGGTTAATCGGTCAAAACATTGCGGCGAAGTTTTTAAAAACAGCAAAAAATCGTATGAAATTGCAGTGTTTCATCAAAATAAATTTGAAATGGTGAAAATATGTCCTGTTCTGCTGTGTGTTGTTCATCAAAAACAACAAAAGAAGGAGTAAAAGACCCGGGAATGTCATTTCATACGTAAGTCTTGGTCAATATATTTAATCTTTTTACTTGCTAAAAGAGCAAGTTTTTTAACCGGAAAAACTGTAGTAATTACTTTTTATTAGTACTTAGTCATATTTCCTGAGTGATAATCATGAAAGTTAAGTGTAAAAGCATTAATTATTGTAAAATAAAAGGCATTGTTTTAGGCATCTGTGCTAGTGATGTACTACACCAACCAATTTAGTTTTATCGATAATATTTTAGTTTCCGTTTTTGATGTACACACAACACATGCTTTGCGTATGTGTTTACTGCAGGCAAATGCTTGTAAGATCTGAAAATATTTGTTCCGGGTCTGGGTGTTATGGTACCATGGTACTCGTAGTTCCTGATACCCACGACAAGAGAATTCTAGTGTGGGATCATGACTACGTATGTGACTGTTGGGATTTATGTTATGTTTGTATGTTAGTTTGTTAAGGTCTTGAATCTTGAAACTGAAATTTGAACCAGTTCCATCCACCCAACCGATTGAGCTGAAATTTTGCATTATCATGTTCCATTGATAATATATACATGTATCAAATTAAAGAGTTGATATATTATAACGCATTTTCATTAATTTATCTATTATTCATCGATAGGTTAGTCAATGAAGTCACTTCTCTAGTCACTCACACTAATACATATCTACAACTGCACACTGACAAAAAACGGACATGCTTTGAACCAAAATGCTCTGTCCATTGTGATAATTCGTCCAAGGTACAGACAGTAGTTTCAAGGGCTGCCAGATGTACGATTTTAAATCGTACGGAAAACGTAACGCAAAATCATATAATACTCAGAGAATTTATTTCTCTATGATATAATATATGATATATATAATATATATATATTATAGCATAAAATGGCTAATACATGTTGCCTGTTCTTGCTTCTAAAAACACAAATTTTCACAGCTCGCTCCGCTTGCCGTTGCTTTGAGTAATGCCTTGTTATTTTGGCTAAAACGCCTTTCCGTGGCACGCTCACTCACCGGTGCCTTCTATCTACGAAAGAAGATAGATTATGTATTTTATCTAGCTATTTTATATTCTATCTAGAAATTTTTAGGGGCTTGCTTATAACTCGTTCATAGAATTTTTTTTGTGTGTGTACGACGGTAGTAGTTCCCTCAGGGGGATTTTCCTCTGTCGAAATAATTAAAGATCCAGCAATTTTTTCGCTAAAATCGTATACTTTTACTTCGGTTAAAATTTTAACATATTTTTACATGCAAAATCACAAAATGTTCCTTTTCCCAGTTTCCCCAATTTCGTGTTGGAATCCTTTAGAAAAGTTCTCTGTTGGTTGGACTGCTTTGATTGTTGTAACTGGTAACACCATTTGTTCTATGGGTAATACGTGCTTCAGTCCTTATTCTAAGGGTAACACCGAGTCACTTTACAGACTGAATCCATCGAACGGTATTCATGCAGTGTTTCCACTTTTAGGAATTTCGGCCTTTTTTATGGCGAAACTACATATTTAATGTACCAGCTTAGAGCTTTTTTTATTGCGACTGGGATTCAGGGAATTTTAGAGCAAAAATGACTTTATGTGGTACTTAACCCTATTTATTCTATGCTCTATGGCTTTACCTATTAGGGGATTCCCCAAACTAGTTTCGTATTATAATCCGACGAATGTTAGTTTACCTTTTGGATAGTACTATTATTTACCTTTGTTGACATCATAAATTAGTAACAAGATTTATGAATTACTTTCGATTGCTATTTTTGTATCGTTCGCGAAACAAAAGTAACTAATTGTATTATGTTAATTTATTGTTTTTATATTTGAAAATGGAAGACACGGGTGATGATAGTGAGCAAGTGCCTTCTTCATCTAAAGATAAAGGAGAAAAGTTGAAAGATTGTTCGGTGTTCTGAAAAATTTTTAAACGTACAAAATAAACAGGCTGACTAATCAAACCCTCAACGGAGTACTTCACACTAAGCTAGCCTTCGAAACAAAAATAAGGATTTTTTGGGATAATTTCCAAACAATTTAGGGCAAACCCAAAATCTTAAGTGGAAACACTGTATCCTATCCAAATCCATGTGCTAGTGCTACTGTTGCGTATAGTATAGTATATTGCATGATTGCATCCTCTTTGCTGTTGTTTGTCTGTGGTGAGGGGTGTGGTCTTGGAGCAAGGAAATAGTATCCATCTTGCCTGTCTCAGTACCAGTGTTGCCAACTGCACCGTAATTACGGTAAAAACACCGTAATCAGCCTCGATCTACCACCTACCGTAGCAAACTAATTACGGTAGCAAAAAATACCGTAATACCCATTGAAAGATTTGAATGAATATTGTTAGTTAAATCTAGTAGATAATTTTAATAAGTGTATATTAACTAAAATAATTTCGAGAGATTGAATTGTTATTTTTTTTATCGGTTTCGGTTATTTTGCAATTTATTTAACGGCAACACTGTTTACGCTTAACCCTTTGTCCTGCGCATTCGCAAACGCAAAAACCCTTTGGCTCGCGGGGTTATGCGAAAAGATGGCCGTTAACTATATAATTCAATAAATAATTATTTGTGGCCTAACTACTAAAGCAATCATAAAACTGATAGTTTTACAAGAAACGTCAACGACATCAAAACGAAAAAACGGAATAAACTCCTTACGAAAACCATCAGGGGAAACCTTTTATCGCAGCAGGCCATACAGCGACACGGAAAAAATTGTATTGATTTTAATCCCACTAAAGATATGATTGAGAAACATAATATCGATATGTATAAAAATATTGAAACAATTATACTATCTGATTCTGAATAAAAATATGAGTTTTATTTCAATTCTAATCATGAACTTGCTACTAAATGGGCAAGGTAATTCTACCGTATTTCAAATATAAATTACAACATAATTTTGGAAAATCTACCGTATTTTTCGAAGAGTTCTTCCATCTGATAAATTTTTGAGTTGGCAACACTGCTCAGTACAGTACTCACTCTCCTTAGTCTGTGCCTGCCTCCCTTCACTCCATAACTCTATTACAATATTTACAATATCCATACCATTACTTATTCAATTCATCCTTCATTTCAATTAATTTTTCATGTCAAAGCTGAGTTTTGGTAAAATATCTGAGGTGTGACGTTATTTATCCTCTAATGTTGTGGATCTCATAGCCTAGCACCCATGAACGCAATCCGCCACCAAGATGGAAACGGATGAAGTTGAGAGAATCGGCGACAATGGGGACATCTTCGTCCACCGCTTGAAGAAGCTCACCGAAGAGGAGTCTCAACGTCTTGTGTCCCAGAACTCTCGTATGATTCCCGAAGCAAAAGCTGCCAAGTTAGAGCGGGAAGCGAAGCGGCACTGGGATATATTTTACAAACGCAACGAGACAAAGTTTTTCCGAGACAGGCATTGGACTACGCGTGAGTTTCAAGAACTGATCAACTTTGATCCTGACCAGCGAATAACGTTCCTCGAGCTCGGCTGCGGAGTTGGCAACATGGTGTTTCCGCTGGTTCAAGAGGGGTTCTCAAATTTCTACTTCTATGCGTGTGATTTTTCACCACGTGCTGTTGAATTTGTGAAGGCGAACAAGTTTTACGATAAGAGCCGCATGAAGGCGTTTTGTGCTGATCTGACCACTGATGACCTATTCGAGAACGTTGGGGAAGGAAACGTGGACATGGCGAGTCTTATATTCGTGTTATCTGCGATAAATCCTGCATCGTGGGCACAAGTGGCTAAAGTAGCGTTTCGTGCGCTTCGTCCTGGGGGCGTTTTGCTATTCAGGGACTACGGACGCTATGATATGGCGCAGCTCAGATTCAAGCCGGGACATAAGATAGCTGAGAACTTTTACATGAGACAGGATGGAACTAGGTAAGTCTCGCATTCTATTTAGGTTAGAAATTAACCTCATTTCTACAGCTTTATTTTCTACCTAGTCTGTCACCAATACTCTTGCAGATATCTAACATGTTATTAATTTCTAGGAGTTACTACTACACAGAAGAAGAGCTAGCGAAGTTGTTCACTGAAGCGGGCTTTGACATTCTCATGAACACTTATGTGCAACGCCGCACTGTCAACTTCAAGGAGGGGATAGATGTACCTCGCATCTTTGTGCAGGGGAAATACAGGAAACCAGCCGATGGTAAGACATTTTTAAGTTTAACGTAACATAGTTTAACAGTTTAACCTTTCAATCACCAAAAAATGGTTCTAGTTGCAAGCAAACTGGTCTAGGTATGACTGTTAATGGTGGAATAAAGATGAACTTCATACAGCAGTACGAAATGAACTGGGAAGTATTGTGAATTCATTTGCTAAATCTGATTTGCGCAAGCTCTATGTAAAATAACCTCATAAAACTAAGGCTTAATTCAGACAGAGATGGCAGGTGCACTTTTCTGAGCTCCTCGAGTCATACTATGTAAGTTACTCGTGAAGATGCTTTGTGAATTTTGTCGTTAAATGCTCTTCACTGCGCTTCCGGTGTGAATTAAGCCTAAAGCATAGGAAAGGTTATGAGTTTGATTCTCACATGTTAAAATTTTTGCAAACAAATATTTTTTACATTTCAATGATGATAAGTGCTAACCATTGAATACCATGATTTGCATGTATATTAGCTCTAGCTGAATGTTCTACCAAATCATTGGTTTTGAACATTGTGAAATATCATCTAACCTGTATTTCTTATTTCAGACTAACCATGGAAGGAGCACTAAATGGTACAGATGCTTATGCCAAGTACGGCATAACTATATTCAGGGGAAATGGCGAAAACAATCCTACGGTAAGGCATTTCATGTTTCTCTAATTTTTACAGTAGGCCAGAGCTAGGGCAATAGTAACAGTTGCGGTATTTCTACTACCTGTGTATGGGTACGTACGTCAAGCCATGGTGGGTACCAGTCAGCATCAAGTATATTGAGGTGACATACAGGCATGATTTTTAGGGTTATATGAAATGATGATAATGCTAACCATTGAATACCGTGATTTGCATGTATATTAGCTCTAGCTGAACATTCATACAATATTATCTAAATCACTATAACTGCAAACATTTTCTAAACCAGCATTTTTAATTTCAGAAGAAGCCATGGGAAAAGCGTTTTCTACATGGACAACAATTAAATTCTGTAAGTAATTTAAATTCCACTAATTTTTATGTTTTAACTTTAACTTAAATTTAATTAAATTTATTTTAATGTTGTATTCTTTTTTAGTTAATTCTATTATATTTTTATTGATGTATTAATTTATTTATCTTTTATTTTTATTGTTTGTAGTTAATACAATTTAGTTACTGTTTTTTAATTGTAATTTTTGTTGATGTATTAATTTATTTACCATGTATTGTTAATTTATTTTCTTATATTTTATTTGTTTAATTTCTAATGATGATATCGCAGTGCAGCTGAAATACCTTTGGTTGACCACAACAGGTGTTTACGAGAGTAGGGACAAATTTGGCTTCTTAGCTGGTAACATTTGGTAATTCTTCATACACTTCTTCAAAATTTTAGATTAGGGCCACCTGTTGCGGGGTCTGATGCAAAGCGAAATGCTTTTAAAAGCCTCTCTGAACCATTATTATACTTAAAACTGCAAACTTTACTCAGATAGTTGATCTAACAAGATGATTTTCTATTGTTTTAGGAAAAAGGCTACTGTAACTACTGCACGCTGCCTGAAATTGTAAGTATATTTCATTGGCAGACACTATTTTAATATTATTCTTTTTTGTTTATAAAAAAGTTTCAATGATGACATTATAGTTCATCTGAACTCTTTGATGTACAACTTGCATTATGTCTTTCGCTCCTATCTGATTGTTTCAATATAATTGTTTCATGATTAAGAACTGGGAATTTGTATTCAAGAATTTATCTTTTTTTCTAGATTTTGAACAGTAAATGGAGAAAAATTACTCAAAGGATATACATTATCAGGTTAGTACTCAACTACGAATAACAGGTTTTACTTAAAATAAACTTTGTAATGATGATATTATAGTTCATCTGAACTCTTTGATGTACAACTTGCATTATGTCTTTCGCTCCTATCTGATTTAAAACAAAACAATTTAATTTAAAAAAAAATGTGAAGTAGGTACTCATGTTTGTATCTCTTTCTAGATTCCCAACTTCTGAGATGTAAAGCCTGAGTGAAGGGAGTCTATCAGGAAATCGCCAGGTTAGTAGGAAGCTGGATTAAACCATTAAACTAAAGAATTTGTATTAAAATGGTGTAATTTGTTTTGTAATGATGATATTATAGTTCATCTGAACTCTTTGATGTACAACTTGCATTATGTCTTTCGCTCCTATCTGATTGTATGTAAACATAACATAATATTTATTTTTTCAAATTATTTTCTCATATTCAAGCAAGAACTTCACTTATCTTTACAGGTTCTGCAAATATTGCCATAAATATAACCAGTGGTGCAGAAAATGACACACAGCTTACAAAACAGGTCAGTACAGAAATTAATTAAATATACAATATTTATATTGTAGGTAGAGATTGTCTTAACTAAAAGTGCGCGCCTCTCTACCCCTTTTACTTGGCACTTCACACAAGCTAGATGTTTGAAAATGATCCTTGTAGTTACAGAGTAAGGAATGTTTTATTTTAACATAGTTCAATAGTGAGGCAAGCAATTTTAGATTGGGCGCCTTACATACGTATGCTATTTGGTAGCGATTCTGTGTCTGTATCACAATCCCTCTTTATTTCAGTCTTTTAGAAAGGGCGCGCCATAGTTTTAGTGCACTTTAAGTTTATCGCTACCACTGTATATAAGATAGATAGCTTAGAAACTAAATGATGAATTTTGATAGGGACATCTGATTATAATGCTGTTAGCATAACTATCCAAACTGATCTGACATCTCCTGATATTATTTATTCATGTGGTCCATCAAAATATTAACAAGATTGGTTTTTGCAGATACATAAAAGATCTTCAAATCAACCATCAATATGAAATATCCAATGAAGTTCACCAAATGGTAAGAAAAATTCTATGTAAATCAAAAAATTCTCTCATTGGCTGTAGAGTGTTTGTCCATCTCCTGTGGATGTTGTCAAACCTGACTAAGCGATTACACCAGGGGATGGGGAGCAGCATCCACCTGAGTATACAACACCAATACTGCACCTGCCAAGAGTGGTGATAATGGCCTCGTTCAGCAGTGGGCATCTAAAGGCTACTAATGCACCATGCATGGCTGTACCATGGTACTCAAAGTTCCTGATACCCACAACACAGAGAATCCTGAGGCCCAATTCTCTAATATAAAAACATTCAATTCGCAGTATAATCTCGTCTCAGTCGCACTGTCACGTATAGTAACTATTACTTAATCTTCGCGTTTCTTGCGAAGAATATGTAATAGTTACTATACGAAACAGTGCTACTGACACGAGACTGGAATGTTTTTATAGAATAAATATTAAATTATAGAATTGGGCCTCTGGTGTGTCTAACAAACTACTGAAACATACATGACTGAATGTTATGTTATGTATATAAAAATATTAAATTTCTTGTTGATTTGTAAGTTTAATGATGATTTTTGATAGGGACATCTGATTATAATGCTGTTAGCATAACTATCCACTCTGAAAAATCACATTGATTTTACATTTGCCTCTTTAATTAAACTTTATTCTAATTATTACTCTCTGTGCAGGTTGCTTGGAACTGAGAAGATCAAGATAATTTTATACTGTGTAAGTATGGCACTATTTTTAATTCATCCTTAGCCTTAGACATCCATTGCTGGGCATAGGCCTCAATATAATGCCTCAGCGAAGGGTCTTAAGCCATCTTTATCCAGACATGCAGCCTTAAGAATGTTGTTGGTCTATCGATTCCTTCATTGCTTCTCCCGGTTCGTGCTCGCTACTCCACCTCAATTCAACTTGCTGATTCTGAAATAGTTTAACTCTGAGCATAGCTCTCTATGTAGCCCAGTGTGCTTTATCATCATCGTTATCAGCCTGTAGAAGTCCGCTGCTGGACATAGGCCTCCCCCTTAGAATGCCACGACGACGAGAATTAGCCAGTTGAAGTGGCAATGGTCATATAGCTTGCAGAACTGACAACCGTTGGGCAATAAAGGTTCTCGAGTGGTGACCACGAATCGGACGGCTCGGTAGAGGGACATAAACGTAGCAGGAAGTCTGGATGGAGGCGGCTCAAGACAGTTCGTCGTGTGCTTTATGAAGCTTTTAAATGATGACCAGACCTTCAGGTCTCCCTCAACAGAGAGAACCCATAAAACCATGTTGAACACAAAAACACGTCTGATTTATAAAGAAAATTAAAAAGATTTTATAGGAATCCGTGCTTATAAGAAGTACTTATACAATTATTTTTTCTTTACAGCTTAGCAGATCAGATATTTATGATGCATGATACTGCATTGGTCCGGAGAAGCAAATAAGGTGAGCAATGCTTTTCTTACATTGTTTTGTAAATAACATAACAACCAACAGTCACTCACGTAGTCATGATCCCACCCTAGGATTCCGTGTCGTGGGTATCAGGAACTACGAGTACCATGGTACCATAACACCCAGACCCGGATCAAAATATTTGCAGATTATACAAACATTTGTCCCGCAGCGGGAATCGTTCGCGCAACCTCTGGCATCACAGCCGGCTACTCACCCGCCGCGTCATAGAGGTCGTCGAAATAAATATAATAGCCGTATGCTTGATTGAAGCACAGCGTAACAGCGCTCATAGTGCTCATCATTCAACTAAATGATGAACAGACCTTCAGGTCTCCCTCAACAGAGAGAACCCATAAAACCATGTTGACCACATAAACATGTCTGATTTTTTAAGAAAATTCTAATTTCGCTTGTAAATTTAAACAAAATCATACTTATAGGTGAAATTTCTTTACTTACAGAGCTGCAGAATTAAGATAAAAACTACTTGCATCTGTCGGAAAACTAATGGTGAGTCAAACTTCTCTATTGAGATTTATGTACCTAACTGTTTCTAAAAAAAAACTACCACGATTCACTATAAAAAGCCTAGATATATCCTGGTCGCGGAGTAGGACTCTTCTAACTCCTCCTGTGGTCAAAGTCAAAGTCAAAAATAACTTTATTCATTGAAATCACAAGGATCATTTTGAATCGTCTTATATAAAATTAAATTACTCCTGTTCCAACGCGACCAAGCCTAGAAGAATCAGGCAACAAACTCGGCTTGGCTTACATAAATGGTCCGTCTTACCACTAGGTGACAAGCGCCTGTGTGGTGCCTCGGAGCAAGAAGTTGCTGAACCTTAGGAAGGTAGTCAAAAGTAAATAAACATCAGCAAAAATATGCAAGACAGCACACGCTACGCTTCTTATACTTATAAATAATAATCTAATACAAACATGTAAATAGGAAAGTACAGATATTGCAAATTTCCATTTTAGCAGTCGAGGGGCAGAGCGACATCAGGCCACGCGGCTTTATCATTAATATAGTCATCAAAAGTGTAATACGCTTTCTTAATTAGATTCATCTTTATGTAGGATTTAAATCTTCGAATAGGAAGTTTAAATGCACCTTCTGGAAGTTTATTATAGAACCGTACAGAATTCCCCATAAAAGACCCACTTACTTTCTTTAATCGAAATTTTGGTATATTTAGTTTGTGTTTATTTCTCGTGTTAATACCATGCACGTCACTTTTTATCATAAAACTATCCAAGCGTGTATGTGTATGTAATAATATTTCATAGATATATTGCGATATTACTGTAAGAATATTGATTTCTTTGAAACGCTCCCTCAAGGAGTCACGCGACTTCATTTTATAAATGGCACGTATTGCCCGTTTTTGTAAGACAAAAATAGCTTGGATATCTGCTGCTTTACCCCACAGTATGATACCATATGACATAACACTATGGAAGTAGCTAAAATAAACAAGCCTAGCTGTAGCTTCATCAGTAAGCTGCCTTATTATACGAACTGCATATGCAGCGGAACTAAGTCTACCAGCAAGAGCCACAATTTGTGGTGCCCATTGCAACCCTGCATCAATATTAAGCCCTAAGAAAATGGTAGACTTGACAAGATCAAGTGTCTCCCCATTTATTTTAATATTAGTTGGATAATGTTTTACATTTGGCAATGTGAATTTGATGCATTTAGTTTTTTTAGCATTAAGCAAAAGATTATTAACTGTGAACCACTCAAGAACACGCGATAGTGAATCATTTACATCATCGTAATTAGATTTAGATCTATCAACTTTGAAAATCAAAGAAGTATCGTCAGCAAATAGAACTATGTCACATATGTCTTCCACAAAAAAAGGGAGATCGTTAATGTAAACTAGGAATAAAAAAGGGCCTAGTATTGAACCCTGTGGCACCCCCATGACAATAGTCGATCCTGAAGACCTTTCACTGACTGGATGGAGACTACTAAGGGATTACGCCATGGGAGGGGCAGTAGCATCCACCCGAGTACAAGTTTCAAATCAGATATACAATGGGCGGTCTAATCGCTTAAGAGCGATCTCTTCCAGACAACCTATGGATGGCAAGAAACTATTTAACAAATAAGGACGGTGCCGTACATCTTAGTAATATTCACAATGTCAAGTACCTACAAAAACCAAAATAAAAAAATACAACCGAATTGAGAACCTCCTCCTTTTTTTGAAGTCTGTTAATAAGTATTCTTCTGGATGCTTGTATCAAATATGAATAGTTTGAAATGATGACTGACCTTCAGGTCTCCCTCAACAGAGAGAACCCATAAACCATGTTGACCACATAAACACGTCTGATTCATACAACAATAACAATATTTGTAATAAAATAGCGTATCCAATATTAAATACAATGTTTTTTTTTACAGGAAACGTACTGGTAGGAGATACAGGAAAAGGAAACGAGGTCAGTGCATGTTCTGAAAACTTTGTTACAGTCCCAGGAAGTCTGTGGACGGTTAGAGATTGTTTGTTGTGTCATTATATGGGGAGGTCTATAACCAGCAGTGCACAGCAACCGGTTGTAGATGAAATGATTGACAACCTCTGCCAGCTGAGATGCGAGAGGTTGCGGATTCGATCCCCGCTGCGGGACAAATGTTTGTATGAACTACAAATATTTCTTCCGGGTCTGGTTGTTGTGGTACCATGGTACTCGTAGTTCCTGATACCTACGACCCAGGGAATCCTAGATCCTAGTGTGGGATCAGGACCATGTATGTAACTGTTGGGTGTTATTAAATGGTAATCACATTGAGGAGAATACCATTTGCAACATGTGTTCTTTAATACCGGTGTTACGCGAGCGCAGCTGCGCCTGCGCGGCGGCCTCATGCTTGTATCAGAGTTTGAAATGATGACTGACCTTCAGGTCTCCCTCAACAGAGAGAACCCATAAACCATGTTGACCACATAAACACGTCTGATCTTTACGAATCTTTCATTTTCATATGGCTGAATGGTATTGATGAAAAATAAATAGCAACTTTGTCTTTAACAGATCAGCAGTTGTTTCAAGCCTTCGATTCTGCAGGCAAAAGGTCCATTTGATTCAAGCCAGCAGCAACCTAGAGGTAAAATTTGTTTGACTTTCTACTAATGATTTCGGCACAATATCAGAAAATACAAAATCTTCCCTCTAAGTCTAGATCTTGACTTTATCCCCTGGATCCACTTATTTATAAACATGGTATTAGGCACAGTTGGTTACGCTTTCGTTTAGCATTCTTTCTCTCCCTGTCTGTCATTTGAGAAAGAAAAACTAGAAACACTTAAACTTATTTGTACCTAAGATTTTTTATTATCTTTTTCTATGAATCCGTTTCTCTTTGTTCGCGAGGCATCACACGTGCGCTTCCCACCCAGTAAAAAAAGATCATAAAAAAAACCATGTTTGTTGCCCTGATTCTTCTAGGTTTGGTTGCGTTGGAACAGGAGTAATTTGAAAATGATCCTTGTGATTTCAATAAATAAAATACTTTTGACTTTTGACTGAGACTTGACTCTTGACCACATATCCTAACACCTATAGCCCAACTAAAGGGTTACACCAGTGGATAGGCAGCAGCATCCACCTGAGTACTCTACACCAATCACCAATCCGCCTGCGAAGCGTGGTGATTATGGTAAATCATCCCTCCCATTGCATTCTATGTATATATTCATTTCAAGTCTGTTTGCCTTTCTATAGTGTTCATTTCTAGTAGGTGAACATTTTCCAGTCAAACTAGAGCGTTGTAGTCGAAAACTGCCGGGATATGGCGACAGGATCGCCGTCTCGGTTATAAAGACTCACTACATTCCAACAAAAAACAGAAATCCATTGATAGTAACTATGTATAAAAATTCTAATGTTTGATTTTTTTTGTTACAGGTGTGAAAATTTGTTTTTTTTTATAATTATTAAATCATTTATTTGTACTATACATTTGTTTTTCTTACAAACTACATCATTAGGGTGTAGGCATGGCTAAAAGACATTGCAATCACATTGACGGCCTCCGTGGCACGGCGGGCGAGTAGTTGGCTCTAGAGTTGCGGGTTCGATTCTCGCTGCGGGACAAATGTTTGAATGATCTGAAAATATTTGTTCCGGCAGGCAGGGCTTGCGACAGGTTTGCAATAGGCTTAAATTGTGCAATCATTGCTGTGAAACGTCACTTTTCTCCATGGACTTATTACCCAAATTGGGTAGTAGGTCCATGCTTTTCTTATACAAAATTGGGTACCTACTATATCCATGTACTAAAGTTACCGTTTGACGGCAATGATCGCACAACATACGCCTGTCACAAGATGGACTGCTACCATGGAAGAAGAAATCCAAACTGCTACGTATGGGTTGGCACCTCATCCTCCTGATACCGTAGACCTTAGCCGTAGACAGAAAGTTTCTCTGCTACGCCTGATACCCACGACACGGTATAACACTAGTATGAAATGGACTGCGTAACACTTCCTGAATGTATAGTTCTATAATTCGAAAGTAAAGGGTTTTATTCTTGGTCTCTGAAACTGAGGACCTGGAAGAATCGTTCGGTTGCTAGTTTTTGTAGTCTACCACTTACAATAAGAACTAAAGCCTTCTGACGCATAATGACCAATATAATCTGGTTTTTTATCGCATAACGACGCATTTGTAAAATGATACATATCATCAGTATTTAGACGGATTTGAAAAATGACCAACACATTCTGGATCGCACAATGACGCATCCGTACAACGAAACATCTGTAGCAGTTTTAATGTTTTCAAACCTTTTCGAAACGCAATCAATACCAAAAAGAATCGCAGAAAATGTGATATTGATTTTGACATAAAACTGTATTTTATTGCGCATATTGGAAAAAGAACAGTTAGATTGTATTACATTTTTGAGAAAAATAATTTTAACGCGGCTAAAACTTAACTTGTTTGTTCCTGCTTTGAGGGTAGTATGGACATGTTCTTGACCCGTTGCATTTTTTTTTTATTTCAATTTAAGAAGTAGGTAAATGTTTCAGTTTAAATTTAATAAAACAATTTTATTATTGTTCCTACCTGCGGATTAGTTTTTGAGGCATGGCATTATGCACATTTTGCGGTAGGTATATGTCAAAATGCGTATTGCTCATTTTGCGTCAATGTGAATTAATTTGGCAGTATGCGTATTGCACATATTGCGTAAATGTCAAGATGCGTTTTTAAAATTAGTCAAAAAGCGTCAGAAGGAACTAAAGCACCTATAGTACAGGTAAATTAGCAAAAAGTGTGGACCTAAGTCGTGTAGTCGTGGACTCTTATGGAAACGTTAGATGACACGAAAAGAAGCTTATCCTAGGTTTGCACCGTTTCTGGCGCATACGGAAGGCTTTTAAATATTAGGTACAAATTTAAAAAGGCCGTAAATTTTAAAATAGAAAGAAATTACTTGATGCAAGTTAAATTACGTATGGAGACTGTCTTAGTGCATTATGATTTTAATAAAAACCACGTGCATGTAGGGAACACAGTGTTGAACAAATGCATCTTCTGTAAATAAATACCAGTATAAAACTTCCGGCGGATGTAGTACTAATTAAATGAATAAGTTTAAGTCAATTTCCAGAACTACATTAATTTTCCCCGAAGTAGAGCGACAATAAAATATGGAAAAGTGCCTTCCGTGAGACGCACCAAGGTGCAAACGGTAATGTATTTCGAACATTTTTCTAATAAGTCTATCAATTTGCTACCGACTACCTGAATTTTCCCGGAGCCGTAATAACCACAAAAAGTTTTTTTTGTAAATGTTTTTTTTTGTATGTTCCGTATGTCGGATTTAAAAAATACTTGGTGCAAATGTAGATCATAACGGTTCAGTCTATGCCAAATTGCACCGACTACTTCTATTTCCCCCATTAAGTTACGGATATTATAAGGTTTTCACCCTATTTCACCCTGTTCCGGAGGGTGAAATTACTGATGCTTATTATTAGAGGTGATTTTTAAGCCATACAAAACAATTAGAAAAGTTTTCATGACTACATCTAATTAGTTCCACACTTTTGCAAAAAATCAACTAATTTGACTGTACTACTACCATAACATACATATTCAATAATATACATAGGTACCAACTAAAACAACCTTATAAAATCCGGGGAAAGTTTCATGTCTATTTTTGCCGGTACCTATAAAGCTGTTTTGTTTACATTATACAGAAGGTATTATTGGATCCAATAGTGAAATAAAACTAAATTTATCTTACGAATAACTTTAATAACTAGCACCTAGTAAATGAATTATAAGAAGAACCGTCTCCTAGAGGTTTCCATCTGGTGCCTGCGGTTGGCTATGATCCACTCGTAGTCCCCGCGCTTAGAGTCGAAAGTCCCTTGCTGCAGGGAGACCAGCTTGAGCGTGAAACGAGGGCCAAGCTCGAGGAGCTTTGCGCGCTTTCCGTCTTTCGTGAATTCGTATCTGAAATAAAAATAAAATTATTTTGGAAAGTCGGACAATCATCGAACCATGACAATTATCATCATCAGTCTGTAGAAGTCCACTGCTGGACATAGGTATTGAGCCGTCTCCATCCACCGACTTCCTGCGACGCTTATAATGTCTAGTCCATCGAATGGAGGGCTTTCCTCTACCACGTCGTCCGGTTTGTGGTCGCCACTCGAGAACCTTTATCCCCCATCGGTTGTCAGTTCTGCAAGCTGACCTGCCTCAACTTGCTAATTCTGAGAGCTATGTCGGTGATCTTGGTTCTTCTATGGATTTCCTCATTTCGGATTCTATCACGTAGTGATGACTATGGTCTATACTACTCTCTTTATAGTCTACTATAACTATAGGCTCATTTAAATAGCAAGGATCATTTCGAATCCTTTTTGGGACTCCTAGCTCTAAAACACTGTTTTTTATGTGGCTATGTTTGCCTAAATAACTTTTTTGACGCTCTACTAGCGTTACACGGACCGGCAGCGTCTATTGAGCTGTTTGCTGCTCTCTTATATTTTTTTTCACTCAACCTATGAGCGTCTTACGTATCTTATCATAATCAAATAAAAATAATTTTATTCATTGAAATCACAAGGATCATTTTGAATCGTCTTATAAACTAAAATTACCCCTGTTCCAACGCGAACAAGCCTAGAAGAATCAGTTCTTCAAGACAAATAAGAGGGATGGAGAGATATTAGAACTTACCGATGATGCCTGAAGAATATGTAATCGCGCTGGTTGTGGAAGGTGACGGCGCGGCGCCCGCGGAACTGCGGCTCGTAGTGGAAGATGGCGCCCAGCATGCGGCCTACCGACAGGCCCAGCCGGGTTGAGAAATTGTTCAGAATCACCTGCAAGTTACAATACAAAATCATTACAAGTTATTGTTTTAATGACCGCCAAGAAGCAGGATATACTATAAAAATATATACAAGTGTCCCAAAAATAGTGCTAAGCTGAAGTCCAGAGGTAGAGCACCCTAAGAGGTACCCAAATCAACCCGGGATTCCATAATAATTTGTAGTTATGATTTTTTTCTTGTCCCTTAACCAAACTCTGGCTTTAATTAGGTACATTTTTGATTACCAATAATTATTTTTATACACATGTTTTTTATTCATACCCATAATTCCAGCCGGTTGACATCCACAGTGCTGAACATCCCCAACCCCAATAGTATGCCACAACATAAGTTATAGACAGGTTGTATGGATGTTTGTTACTCAACAACGACGCGCTGTGCACTGCCTTAACGGCTAAACCGAAATGGATGAAATTTGGAACAGATATAGTTTGTTACCTGGATTATCAGACTTTATCCAGGTACCACGCGAGTGATGCCTGGGTACTTCAAAATACCATATTCATAAAAGTGAAAGAGGCCACAATACTTTTGTTCTATTCAAAAGATGGAATATTTCAAAACCCACACTAATAAAGAGATTTACGGTAGGCTTATCACCAGCATTTTCAGCAGAAGGGCATGCCAGGGTAATCATAATCGTAGATCTGTATTCTGAAAGACGCTGAGCTACGGTATAAGTGTACACTTATGTGACCAGTCCATACAGACTTCAGAATAGATCCAATCTTACCTCTGGCCGGTGGTTAGTGATCTCCTTGAAGTCCTTTCTCAGCTCCGGAGTTATCTTACAGCTGGAAAGCCGGAAATGTGCTGTGGGGCCGTTGGGCAGATGAATGAGCAGGAAACCGTTGGGCTGCTTCTGATTCTCGTTGATTATGATAACATCGGTTACGTCTTCACGGACTGCTGATTGGCATATTCGTTTCACTGATGACCTGTTAAAATGTGACAAAGGTTTCAGTGGATGAAAGAACCAAATATTCTTGACGACCTCTGTGGCGCGGCAGGCGAAGGTTCGCCTGCGACGCAGGAGGTTGCGGGTTCGATTCACGCCTCGGAACAAATATTTTTACAATCTGCAGATATTTGTTCAGGGTGTTCTGGGTATTTTTCTATGTATAATAAAAAATATCTATCTATGTAATTAAGTATTTCAGTTATCTAGTACCCATAACACAAGCTCTGCTTAGCTTGGGCACAGAATAAATATTAGTACAAGGCTTGGGGCTAGATAATGTTGAGTGAAATGTCCAACATATATTTATTTATTCATAAAATTTGATAATAATCATCAGCCTCTAAAAGTCTACAGCTGGAGATAGGTTTCTCCATAGAACGCCATGACGAACGGTCTTAGGTCATCTCCCACATCTGACCATGTCATTTATCCATCAAGTAGGGACTGGGAAGCCGTACTACACTTCATCGTCCAGTTCGTGGTCGCCATACGAGAACCTTAATTCACATTTGAGACTTTTCATCATTGTTTCAGGGTGACAGGCACAGTGCAGTGTCACATAGGGCCGTCCTCGGTAGACGTTACCGAAGTGGTATTGCATTTGTTATGGGCTGGGGTTACCGCTTTACATCAGATGGGCCACTTAACAGTTCTGTCATTTGCTACAATAAAAATGAAACATCAGCCCTTGTTGGTTCTGCAAGCTAAATGGCCAGACCTTTGCCACTGTTGATGGCTTATGTAAAGACTAACCCCCTCATTCATAATCATATTTTAAACCTATTTTAGTTAAAATAGCTTCAATTCAATTCTTTATGAATGGCTTGGGGTGGTGTTGCCAATAGTTTGCCAATGTCACGTAGTAAGTGAGGCTTGCAAACCTTGGAGAATGATCGGTGTGTTTAAGAAAATGGTTGGTAAAAGATTTTATATCTATACTCTGATTTTTTATTTGAGACAATTTTTGTAAACAAAAAAATGTCAAGATATGCTACTGTGTGTATATGTGTGTCATATGTGAGTTTACACGTATGCTACACAATCATGACACTTATACTCACAGTGGCATATCTTGACATTTGTTTGTTTACAAAAATTGTCTCAAATTAAAAATCAGGGTAAGTCTAAACAACTGAAAAGCATAAATTTCATAAATCTGGAAACCTTAAAACAGATTAGTTACAGAATACTAACTACACTATTAGACAGCACATTTTTATTAGGAAACAATTTATTACAGTTACAGTTTTATTTTATTCTTTTGTATATGTTTACAAAGTATATCTACAAATGGGGTAAATACGAGTGAGAGCTTGTGTCTTGTTTTGAAGTATGACATTTTACATCAGAGAGAACCGTAAAATAATGACTGAAGCATGTCATTAGTCCAAAGAGAGAACAAAACAAGCTATTTTAACTAATATAGGTTTAATAAATGATTATGAATGAATAAGGCCCTAAGCATAAACTCATCTTTCTAGCCAACTTTATTACAAAGTTATCTACTTGCTAGATCATACTATATCGTTACACAAACCAGGCATACACAGAACTCACCTTTGCCTGTATCTAGATATAGAGTTAGGTATGATTCGAGTCAGCTCCTTGCCAAATATTCTGGTTTTGCTGTGCGGGTTGTCCGAGTATGTGATCAATACTTTGGGTTCATATGAGTTTTCAAAGTAACTAGAGAACTCATCTAATTCCATGTCTTTTTGTGCCTGAAATTAAAACAGGAAGTTTGATAAATAGAAGTTAACTACTGTCTTAACTGATTTTGATAAAATTGGGTACAGGTATAGACCAGCTGGGTTACTATGAGCATAGATAAATCTACTTGTATGATTTATCTATGCTATGAGCAACAAGTGATTCAGTTTAAAAACTAATCAGTACAAAATTCTGTTCTATCTACGTTGTCTAAAAGGGCCCACTGGCGGCCTAGTTGCAGAAAAGAGTCTGCGCTACAAGTACAAATCTATCTACGTTGACATTCCATATCGTTATTTTGAATTGAGAATTCAACATTCTGTAACAAGCCTTTAACATAACAAAACATAAAAACCCAACAGTCACATACATAGTCCTGACCCCGCCCTAGGATTCCCTGAGTCGTGGGTATCAAGAAATTACGAGTACCATGGTACTATAACACTCGGACCCGGAACAAATATTTGCAGATCATACAAACATTTGTCCCGCAGCGGGAATCGATTCCGAAACCTCTCGCATCACAGCTGGCTGCTTGCCCGCCGCGCCACAGAAGTTGTCAATAGTTGCGAATATAAACACGGAACTGATATTTTGCAATAAAGTTTTTGAACTGAAACGCTGAAGAGGTCTCAGCAACCCAGCTGGATTGACACTTCAGCTACTTTTTACCACGGTACCAGGCGAGCGAGGCCGCGGGGCTGATACTTATGAAGAATGTATATCAATTCCTAACCTCTTCCTGCTCATCAGGCTCGACGTTGACCAGCATAGTATCATCTTTCTCCCGCAGCGACTCCAGCGTGTGAGGCACCTGCTTCGGGACATCGTCTCCTTCCTGCTTCTTCTCCAACTTGCGCCTATCGGCGGAAACCACGATTAGCCAAAAAAACACGCAAGTAAACACGAAGTGGAAACTTAACCGCACTTACTTCTTTTTGTCCTTTCCACGCGCCATTCTGTTTTTATTTTACGAATATATTAAAGATGACTTGACTTCTTGGTTTTAATTGCTTTCCGAATTCTGTGATAACTTTTTCTTGCTGATATTTACAAAAATAATGCAAATAAATTCCAAATAAATTTCTTAGACAGGCCAGCCATAGAGAAAATAAATTAATAGCATAGTAGAACAACATCATTACATTTTTACACTGGCCACACCAAGTACCTAGGTGTATACACTGGACCAAGGTGCTGCCAACACCATCATGTTCCAGTATACACTAGCCGTGTTGGTGTTGGTAATCTGTGGTATTAGTTTGTTTGTTTCCGGTTCCGCTAGATAAAATTTCGTGTGGTTGTTGTTCGTGCTTTGTTCTTTACTTTAGTTAGGGGTTGTTCTGATTATCTAGGTGTAATAAATAGATATAATATTCAAATAATAGGATACCTACTCCTTGCTCAATCAATCAAGGGGTAATCAAGGGCCTCTCAAGAATGTCGACTTCCGTGTGTCGAGTGTGTCTTGCCGGCGATATCAGAATGCACATCATTGAAGACACCCAACTTCTAGAAACATACGAAAAACTAGCAAGTGCCAAGGTAAAGCAAGTACTTTTTTGTTGAACGTTTACTTTCTATGTTGAACCAACATCCGAGCTAATAATCCATTTGTTTCAGCTTGATACAGAAGTTGGAATGCCTAACACAGTATGCTTCATTTGTTACTCGCAACTGCTCAGATGTCGTAGATTTTCCGATGTGGCCCAAAGATCGTATAAAATCCTTAGACATATATTTGAAGGAGGCAATGTGGTAGGTGGAAGTAGTTTTTACATAAAGGTTATTGCAAAAACATGAATCAGTCTGCTTCCCCCAATTCGTTTTAAAATGAGTGTTCAGTGCTGTGTTTGAATCAGTCCATTTCACTTTTTTAAATTGAATAGGGAAAATTATATTAATTAACAGATTGGTAAGTTTGACATCCGCTAAGCATATACGTGTGTATCTGATGGTTTTTATTGCATTTGAAGAATCTTCATAACCAAATCCATCAGATGAATTCATTTTTTTGTAATCCTAACTTAGTATTTTGGTAAACGTATAAGAATGAGTCTGTATAAATCTATTAAAAAGCACACTGAACAACCATGTATTTGCCAGTAATATATATCTTTACGTGGGGGAAACGCAGCGCGGGGGGTGGGCAACTGCCCCTCCACTTCTTCTGCGGACAGCGAGTGGTATGTGCGGGCACTGCATAATATTTTTCAGTTACCATGATGTCGGATGAACGTTATAAATGTTTGATTATGTAGATACAGATGCTATAAAAAGAGCAAAATTTGAGGAAACAACTAAATAGACATAACAAAATAAGTAGATTTATCGAAACATTTTGGAAATTGTAGGATGTTTTTGGTCTATAATTTGTGAATTCTCACTATACTCACTTCATTTGAAAACATAATGACATGATCATCCATCATAATATAGACATAAATCTTTGCTAAAAAAGAACACATAATTTTTCGAATTGAAGTTATCGTGGCTATGTATCATTTTAGAAAAATTACGACTATACACCACGTACTTTACTATTCTCCTGCTGACGTTTCGTTGACCATTTTGAGGTCCTTCCTCATGAGCACCAACCGCGACCACGCTCGTAGTTCCCGTCTCACGACCTTCGAGCGTGGTCGCGGTTGGTGCTCATGAGGAAGAACCTCAAAATGGTCAATGAAACGTCAGCAGGAGAATAGTAAAGTACGTGGTCTACAGCCGTAATTTTTCTCCGTTTTTAGCAAATTAATTATTTATCCGGCCACACAAGTAACACTACTTGATTGAGTGAAGAAGCTAGACAGGATAGTGTGATCAATAGCTAGCCTCTTTACTGCCTTCCTTACTAGGATCCTTACTCAGGATAGTGGCACCATCCTTGTTAGCCTCCAGGAGTTAGCTAGGGTAATAAACAAGCTTTTCAGTCATAGTAGTTTTTGGTTTCAGGTGACACACACAACCGTCATTATGCTAAAGCTGGACCAAATTCAAAATTTATCAGTGAGGCCTACACAGTGCATGTCTATTGATTATAACTCGAACACTGGAAAAACTCTTGTAACTGTTAAAGCAGAACACATTGTGAAAGAGGAAACAACAGCTAAAGAACAAGTAGTTGTGATGGAGGAATTGACAGTAGAAGAACAAGTAGTTGTGAAAGAGGAAACAACAGCTAAAGAACAAGTAGTTGTGATGGAGGAATTGACAGTAGAAGAACAAGTAGTTGTGAAAGAGGAAACAACAGCTAAAGAACAAGTAGTTGTGAAGGAGGAATTGACAGGTGAGGAACACGTAGTTGTGAAAGAGGAAACAACAGCTAAAGAACAAGTAGTTGTGATGGAGGAATTGACAGTAGAAGAACAAGTAGTTGTGAAAGAGGAAACAACAGCTAAAGAACAAGTAGTTGTGAAGGAGGAATTGACAGTTGAGGAACAAGTAGTTGTGAAAGAGGAAACAACAGCTAAAGACGAAGAAATGATTACATTTGAGGAAAGTGCAGTTGTAGATGGTTTTGAGATTAATGATAGTTTAAATGTAAAGGAACAGTCAACCGAAACGGGTGGTGAGATTAACAATATGGATTTTTATTTCTATTGTGATATGTGCAATAAAAGCTATGCCCATAAAACAACCCTGGTGAGACATCTAAGAACTCACATGGGAGAAAAGTCTTCCGCCTGCAACAGATGTGATATGGCATTCAATCAAAAACATGATTTGTCACAACACTTGCTTATTCACACTGGAGAAAAGCCTTATGCCTGCAACACATGTGACAAGGTATTCAATAAAAAAAGTACTTTGACACATCACATGCTTATTCACACTGGAGAAAAGCCTTATGCCTGCAGCAGATGTGGTAAGGCATTCAATAAAAATAGTAATTTGACCAAACACATGCATATTCACACTGGTGAAAAGCCTTATGCCTGCAGCAGATGTGATAAGGCATTCAATACAAAAAGTCATTTGACACTGCATATGCGTATTCACACTGGAGAAAAGCCTTATGCCTGCAACAGATGTGACAAGGTATTCAATAAAAAACATACTTTGACACAACACATGCTTATTCACACAGGAGAAAAGCCTTATGCCTGCAGCAGATGTGATAAGGCATTCATTAAAAATAGTAATTTGACCAAACACATGCGTATACACACTGGTGAAAAGCCTTATGCCTGCAGCAGATGTGATAAGGCATTCAATACAAAAAGTCATTTGACCAAACACATGCGTATTCACACTGGTGAAAAGCCTTATATCTGCAGCAGATGTGATAAGGCATTCAATCAAAAAAGCCATTTGACACGACACATGCGTATTCACACTGGAGAAAAGCCTTATGCCTGCAGCAGAATAAGAAATTTAATCGAAAAATACATTTGACACAACACATGCGTATTCACAATGGAGAAAAGTCTTATGCCTGCAGCAGATGTGACAAGGTATTCAATCAAAAAAGCCATTTGACACGACACATGCGTATTCACACTGGAGAAAAGCCTTATGCCTGCAGCAGAATAAGAAATTTAATCGAAAAATACATTTGACACAACACATGCGTATTCACAATGGAGAAAAGTCTTATGCCTGCAGCAGATGTGACAAGGTATTCAATAAAAATAATAATTTGACACAATACATTCGTATTTACACTGGAGAAAAGCCTTATGCCTGCAGCAGATGTGATAAGGCATTCATTAAAAATAGTGATTTGACCAAACACAAGCCTATTCACACTGGTGAAAAGCCTTATGTCTGCAGTAGATGTGATGAGGCATTCAATCAAAAAGTCATTTGACACGACACATGCGTATTCACACTAGAGAAAAGCCTTATGCCTGCAGCAGATGTGACGAGGTATTCAATAAAAAAAATAATTTGACACAACACATGCGTATTCACTCTGGAGAAAAGCCAGAAAGGACGAGGCCTCTCCCATAAAATACTATTCAAGCAAATGCCATAATCACCACGCTTGGCAAGCGGATTGGTGATCGCAGTATTCGTATTGAGTATTCAGATGAAAGCTTCTGCCCATCCCCTGTTGTAATCCCTAAGTTGGCTTTTACAACATCCACGTGAGGAGATGTTGTCTATTCATAGGCCGGACATACCACGACACTACGACTTGGAGAGGACAAGAAGTCTGGCAAGAGCCGGTTGGAGAACTCTAAGCCGTTTTTTTTAAATTTATTTACCATTTAACATGGTAAATACACAATGTTGGTGATGGCACTTCACTTTGCGTATTTGCGTAAATGTTTGCATTATTTTGCCAAGGCAAACAACCTTGTGTACTGATAGTCATGGTTGATTTTGTCTTGGATAATTAACGCAAACATTTGCTAATATACACTTAAGTGAAGTTGCACCATAAGAAGAGTTTTGGGGTTGAAAAGAGCGAGAAATAAAAAAAGTAATACTATGACGTACTTAATTTTTATTAAAATCCTTTACAATAAAACCAATTACCTATTGCAATCAATTGTGTGCAGCATTCTCTAAAAACGTGCTAAACTTTCGCTTCGATAAATAAGTGAAAACTGTTTAGCAAATGCGTTTCTATATTGACTGTAATGTCATTCTGACAGTACAGTCAATATAGCATGTGAATCTGTCTGTGATTCTTGTTCATACACTGTTTGTTTTCCAAATAAGTAAAATAAAATAAATGCTGGACATTTCACACAACATTATCTAGCCCCAAGCTAAGCACAGCTTGTGTTATGGGTACTAGATAACTGATATACTTAATACAATACATTACATAGATAGATATTTTTTATTATACATAGAAAATACCCAGAAACACCCTGAACAAATCTGCAGTTCGTAAAAATATTTGTTCCGAGGCGGGAATCGAACCCGCAACCTCCTGCGTTGCAGGCGAACCTTCGCCCGCCGCGCCACAGAGGTCAGGAGCGCGATAATTTTAGCGAGGTTAAGCTTCAGAAAATGCTGTACAAAAAGGTCACGGTCATCGATATCCTAGTTGAACTGCACGTCTTGCCGCGCGAGCTCCAGCAACATGGGGTCATCGAAGAACTTGTTGATGGAGACGTCCTCGCTGAGGCCCTTGCGGCGCCGCGTCTTGATCATGAACTCGCGCGCCAAGTGCGTGGCCGGCTGCGGCTCCAGAGGCCTGCAAAAAACAAACACGTTCATTTATCATCTGTGTATCAACGTTGTCATTTTGTATGTGCAATAACAATGTTGCTATAGTCAAAGATTGTACTTCCACACTATTTTTTTGAGTTCTTTTTATGATTGCAAATTGCAACACAAGAAATTTTTCAAACGAAATTTTGATATTGTTTAGGGCGCTAGATCGCTCTTGTGTTAAGTTCGATTTTTTATGGGCAATTTTCAATATTTGATACTGTTTAGGGTTCCGTACCTCAAGAGTACCAACGGAACCTTTATATGATCACTAAGGTGTCTGTTTGTCACATATTATTATATTATTATTTTCGAACCTACTGGACCAAAAAAACACTGAAATTTGATACATACAATACAGAGGTACATGACCAATTAAAAAAAACTTAGTTGCAAAAATGTACCATTTCACCATATCTTCGAAAATACAAAAGCAATTTTTTACTAAATATTTGGCTTTACGCATAGTTTACAGGAAAACCTAAATGAAAGTCCTAACTCTTCAAATTCCCACGGGAAATGGAAAATATTCGTGAAGAGAAATACATAAATCATATGTGTTGATTGACTAATTAGTTTAATTGGTCTAGTGGTTACTATGGTATACTACTTCTAATTCTAAGTGGGGCTGCACTGACGTCCCGTTGTGGGGTGTAGCCTACTTGTACGGAACCCTCTCCAGGCGAATCCGACTCTTACTTAACCGGTTTATACGGTCTAAGGTACCTGATAGTGATGGTCTTGTCGAGCGGGTCGCCCGGCACGATCTGCCAGTGGTGGAACACCTGCAGGCAGAAGGCCTGGCCCTGCGTGTGAGTCCTCAGATCCGTCTCGAAGCCGAACGAGTCGATGGCGGGCACGAACGCCTTGATCGTGTAGAGCGGCGAGCCGGGCACGGGTGCGTCCTGAGTCACGTGACCTGGACGGACAAAAAGAGGTAAGAGGAAAGAGGCTTGATAACCTGTGTCGTGGGTATCAGGAACTACGAGTACCATGACCCAATACCCTGAACCGGAAAAAATATTTGCAGACCATACAAACATTTGTCCCGCAGCGGGAATCGAACACGCAACCTCTTGCATCTCAGCCGGCGAATCGCCCGCCGCGCCACAGAGGTCGTCATCATCAGCATGTAGAAGCCTATTTCTGGACGTAAGCATCCTCCATAGTAAACCACATCGAACGGTCTTGAGACGCCTCCGAGCCCCGAGCATAGCTCATCGTAGCCAAATACAAGCTCAAATTCGAATAGCGGGCTAGCTACGCAAATTTGAGCTTGTATATGAGGACAATAGTAAGCGAACCGTAAATCATTACTGGCAACACACTGATAATGACTTTCGTCTACTATTTCTGTAATTGTACAACCTTGAACATCTCATGATCTTGACATTCTTCTAATATCACCATTATGTATTATTATTGTATGTAGGTATATTATGTATCAATAATATATATGTAGGTATATAATTGTGTGTATTATGTTAAACTGGTAGAATATATTTATAATATATTTATTTTGTTTTTTAAATCAATTTGTTTTACTGTAGATATTTGTCTTTTTGTGATTATACTAAGATGTAAGCCACCGTCCTTATTTGTTAAATAGTTTCTGTCCATCCAAAGGTTGGCTGGAAGAGATCGCTCTTAAGCGATAAGACCGCCCATTGTACCTCTGATTTGAAACTTTGTATCCTTCTTTTGTTTGTTGTTTTTTGTTTATGGTGTTCAATAAAGTTGTAATCTATCTATCTATCTATCTTGAATTACAATAAACGGTGCGTTGGGGGGTCGGACGAGAAAAATCCGTATTCGGCGCCTTTCGTCATCTTTGTAGTATACTATATTTTGCTATAAATGTTAGTAGTTTGAATTTTTTATAAGCAGTGGAATGCCCACGACTTCGACCACTCGGAGCTAACTATTATTTGTAGTAATATCCTTAAAATGTATTAGATTAGATGGCAGTTACCTCTTCGCTTGGCGAGCACGGTGTATACGGCAGACACGCAGTCCGCGGGCGCCTGCACTTCCACGAAGAGGTAGGGCT
Organism: Epirrita christyi; assembly: GCA_951392215.1. Taxonomy (NCBI): domain Eukaryota; kingdom Metazoa; phylum Arthropoda; class Insecta; order Lepidoptera; family Geometridae; genus Epirrita; species Epirrita christyi. Next base: position 1,513,052 of record OX595837.1, read on the forward strand.
CCATCAAGCGCGGCGTCGCCATCAGGAACGCCGAATACGCCACCTGATACACAATAAAACAAGTTCATTATCATCATCAGCCTGTAGAAGTCCACTGCTGGACATAGGCCTTCCCCTTAGAATGCCACGACGAACGGCCTTGAGCCGCCTCCATCCACCGACTTCCTGCGACATTTTAATGTTTTTAGTCCATCGAGTGGAGGACCTTTCTCTACCGCGTCGTCCGGTTTGTGGTCGCCACACGAGAACCTTTATTCCCCAACGGTTGTCAGTTCTGCGAACTTATGTCGTAACTGCTCGAAGCTGGATACGGTATGGCTTACGACACATTAATAAATAAATGCTGGACATTTCACACAACATTATTTAGCCCCAAGCTAAGCAGAGCTTGTGTTATGGGTACTAGATGACCGATATACTTAATACAATACATTACATAGATAGATATTTTTTATTATACATAGAAAATACCCAGGAATACAAAATTAAATTTATTAAACAAATTACCAAATTTCATACTTTGCTCTGCCATTGGAATCATTTGTGACTGTGTATTGTAATAATATTATCTATTAGTATCCACATAGTTCTACTATTAGTTGATTAAATACTTTTGTCTTTGACTCACCCTTCTGGCAGTAGGGATGATCTGTCCACCGCCCCGGTGCAAGGGCTCCTGTGCTATGACCGCGTCCAGGATCTTGAACTTCACGTTCCTGATCGGTTCCTCGCAGAGTGGACCTTCTCTTGTGCCCCATTGGAAACCTGTAAAATTACATTATAAATCTCTGTTTATACATGACCAGCAGGGCGATTCTAAAACGTCTGAAACGTTTCCGATCGGATTCGTTAGTTTTTCATTTCGATGTGTTAAGTAACTAAAACAATTTTCTCTAGTAAAACCCAGTAAAAAACAATAAATATTGTATATTACTGTGTTTTACTAGAGAAAATTGTTAGAAAATTGTTTTAGTTACTTACCACATCGAAATGAAAAACTAACAAATCCGATCGGAAACGTTTCCGACGTTTTAGAATCGCCCTGCAGATGCGTCTCCTCTCGAACCACGCGTAGTGCAGGATTCCAAAGTTTACTCAAGTCTAGACCAGCCCCTGAATTATAGTAGCAAATGGCAATGGGGAACGCAACAATGGGGATAATTTTGGTAGCCTTAGCGCTATCTAAACCTTATGAAACATGAATAGGGGAAACTTCTTGACCTAAATATTCCTCCTTGCAAGTTTCAAAAGATTTGGACAGCGCTACGGCTGCCAAAGTGATCCACCATTATTGCATACCCCATTGTCATTTGCTACTAATTGGAAGGCAGATGTTGCCATGAGTAGATAAGAACGCGCTATCGGTTTAATTCCAAGGTTGTATAACTCGTATACGGGGACTTCCCTTCAGATATGTTTTTATGTATTTTTATGATTTGTATAGAGTTTTTTGTTAGTAGAACTTCTTGTGAAAGAGTTCGTCCGGAGAAGTACTACCACCGTACCTATTTCTGCCGCCAAGCAGTAGTGCTCGCATTGCTGTGTTTCGGTTTGAAGGGTACGGGTGCCGGTGAAATTACAGGCACATGAGACTTTTCATCTTTATGTCTCAGGGTCGGCAGCGCGCGTGTGATGCCTCTGGTATTACAGGCGTTCATAGGCTACGGTAACTGCTTTCCATCTGGTGGGCCGGTAGGCTTGTCTGCTTGCCAAGTAGCATAACAAAAAAAAAGTTCATGCCCAAATAACACATAATTTGTGAAAATTTAAATTGACTACCTCATACGGCTACTGAGATATACCCCTGTGGCAGAATCTAGACAGACAAGCATACAGAAGGCGTAAGCTTAGATTTTTTTAGCCCTCGGTAGCGCTAGCTACTATTTCCATCATCTAACCTTGTACTATACTGTCCTTGACTGAGGCCAGTAGATGCTTGTCCACCTCGGACGGGAGTGTGTCGTCCACCAGGATGTTGGGTCCCGTGGCATCCGGCCCGAAGGCCCATATCGAACGCGCCGCCAGCAAATCCCAGTCGTACCTGGAATAATAAACAAAATTAACAAATAGAATTAATTGTTGATTAACTCACCGTATGGCAATAAAAGTGTATAACCTAATAATATTTCAGAACTCCCTGAGCGGAGATTCCCAAGTGAATTACATAGATGGTTGATAAAACAATGTTTTTATATAAAAAAAAATTTTTTTTGATCAAAAAATGTAGGTAGTTATAAGTTTTGTGAAATTCAATATTACGATTAATTATTATTATTACAACTTAATTTACTATAGCTATTCTAATGACATGGCAATAGATGTATTTACCTAGTACCTACTTGTGGAAACTAAATTATTTGTATGTCATAATGTATGACTGAGTATGTCGGACATGTAAATTATGACCACCAATGTAAAATTACCATATTCAAAACAAATAAATTATCTTTATCTTGACGGGAATCGAACACGCGACCGTCTCCTTGAAACACTTTAAAAACAAACTATTGCATAAACAATGCGCCTGTATGTGCATGGCACGCCATGTGCCGTGCTGTGTCCGGCCTAAGAATAGATCCCTCTCTCTCCTTCCGTGGATGTCGTGAAAGCCGACTAAAAGATTATTCAAATTCAAAATTCAAAAAATTTCATTTTTTTTTATGCTGCTTGGCAGGCAGACAAGCTTACGGCCCACCAGATGGAAAGCAGTTACCGTAGCCTAAGGACGCCTGTAACACCAGAGGCATCACACGCGCGCTGCCGACCCTGAGACATAAAGATGAAAAGTCTCATGTGCCTGTAATTTCACCGGCACCCGTACCCTTCAAACCGAAACACAGCAATGCGAACACTACTGCTTGGCGGCAGAAATAGGTACGGTGGTAGTACTTCCCCGGACGAACTCTTTCACAAGAAGTTCTACTACTAACAAAATAAAAATAAATAATAATATAATATTTAATATAGATAATTTGACCAATATATTTAAATATTTATCTTAATTTCTTGATTAATTCTGGACATCTATAAATTATACTTTTGAATGTCTGACTTGCTATAGGTAGGTAGGTATTTAATTGTTCTTGCAAATTTTATTTTATAAGTAATGTAGGTATGTTATGTTAATTAGTGTAATTGATTAAGGTTGTGCAAATTAAATAATTAAATAATGGGTTGTATAAGTTTACGCCGCGTTTTTCTTACTTTGTCTGGAAGAACTCCCCGAGCCGCTTCCTGTCCCACGTGACGCAGACCGCGCCAGCCTCTATGTCTTCAGCTAAGCCTCGTTCCAACGGCTCAGCGATCATGGTTAGCTTGTTCCGCTTGTTGGGTGTCTCAGCAAAGCACTTGAGTGAAGATGTCTCGACCACTGTCTCGCAGAACGATACTACAGGGTCGGCCACTGTGGAACATGATTTGTTGATGTTTACACATTAATAAATAATAAAAAAGAATCAATCTCATAAACACTAGAGTACATTTTTTTTGACGACCTCTGTGGCGCGTCGGGCGAAGGTTTGCCTGCGACGCAGGAGGTTGCGGGTTCGATTCCCGCCTCGGATCAAATATTTGTACGATCTGCAGATATTTGTTCAGGGTGTTCTGGGTATTTTTCTGTGTATAATAAAAAATATCTATCTATGTAATGTATTGTATTAAGTATATCAGTTATCTAGTTGCCATAACACAAGCTCTGCTTAGCTTGGGACTAGATAATGTTGTGTGAAGTGTCCAGCATTTTTTTTAATTCGTTTTATAATAAATTTTTCCTTCTAGTCCGTATTTATATTAAAAATAATGTTATTATAGAATTGAAACTATCGTGGTTGTGAATCATTTTAAATTGAAAATACGACTAATTACCAATGTTTTCCAATAACAGAACAGAATAAAAAAAAATATTTATTGCATAAAAACAAATATATGCACATAGGTAAACTTAATGCTAGGAAGCATTCTCAACCAGTTAACCATCGTGTAATGTGGATTGATTTATGACATAATCAGCATGTAGAAGACCACTGCTGGGCATAGGCCTCCCACTTAGAATGCCACGACGAACGGTCCCGAGCCGCCTATGCCCACCGACTTCCTGCGACGTTTATAATATCTTTAGTGCATCGAGTGGAGGGCCTTCCTATACCGCGTCGAAGAAAAATTAACTAAGAAACATCTGCATTCATTGACAGAAATAAATGTATTTTCTTTCTTTCTTTCAGAGTATATATGGTTTCAGGAAAAAGTTGAATTTGTTTCTTTGTTGTAGACAGAAGGAGAGTGAACATCTCATTAATGAGGTGTCTTTTATCTGATGCTGCCGGAGTAGGTGCACAGGTAGTGCAATGTAACTGATATTGTCTAATGCCAAAAGACAAATAAATAAGTTATTTTGTATTTTAATGTGCGTGTTGCGAGTAGTCGAGTTATTTTTAGTTGATTATTGCTGATAAATATGTTCTTTTTTGTTTTGTGATGAGAACTATGTAGTTAATAATGTAGTTGTAACCGCTTCCTTAATAGTGACGGTCAATGGTGAGCGGATTTCCGTGGTTCACTCTTGGCTCCAACGGAAGACCAGGGCTAGGTTGTATAGGCCTAGCAAATGCTGAGTTGGGGACCCTTTTGTGGTTTGCAAGTGGCACACACATTTTGTCATTGTTATTTAATACTACTTACTTATTTAATACTTTAGCGATGGATCATCTAGATGACATCATCATAAGTAGTGATTACTATTGTTACCTTTGATGTCAATCTCGGAGTACATGTTCCTGAGGTCATGCATGACGCAGTCGAGGTACAGCTCGCCGGTGCCCAGCACCACGTGCTCGCCCGACTCTTCCACGCGAGTTGACACTAGTGGATATGACTTATTCACCTGCGAAAAATTTAAACACAAAACTTTATAATATTAATTATTTAGTATAATTACAAAGACATAAGACATTATAAACGTCGCAGGAAGTCCGTGGATGGAGGCGGCTCAGGACCGTTCGTCGTGGCATTCTAAGGGGGAGGCTTATGTCCAGCAGTGGACTTCTACAGGCTGATGATGATGATAATGATTTAAAATAATACTATTAAACGAGCAATATTTGTATGTGTATATATTTTGAGATCTCGAAAATAGCTCTAACGATTTCGAAAAAAATTGTTATATGGGTGTTTTTGGGGGCAAAAATCGATCTAGCTAGTCTTAATCATGGAGAAAACGCGTTTTTCTGGGTTTTCCAAACAAAGCTCGGTCACCCAGAGGTACTGTTCTAAATAATTTATATTATATTAAATATTTATTACATAAATCAATGTTTATAACACCCAACAGTCACATACATAGTCCTGATCCCACACTAGGATTTCGTGTCGTGGGTATCAGGAACTACGAGTACCATGGTACCGTAACACCCAAACCCGGAACAAATATTTGCAGATCATACAAACATTTGCCCCGCAGCAGGAATCGAACCCGCAACCTCTCGTATCTCAGCCGGCTACTAGCCCGCCGCGTCACAAAAGTCGTCAAATGTAATATTGTTGACTCCAAATGTAAATATGACAGCCACAAGGAACAACTCAGCTACAAGTGGTAGATTTTAAAAGTTACCTTTCTGAGTCCATCCAACATCTTGGGCAGCTCGGAGGGGTTGACGGGCTCGACGGCGATCTTGACGACCGCCTGCGTGTTGAACCGCAGCGGTGTGAACGTGTGCAGCGGCGCGTCCTCGTCCGCCGACACCACGGTGCACGTCTTCACGATGGGCTGGTCGATGCCCTCGATCAGCGCCCAGCAGCCCGCCGGCACGCGGTTCAGTTCCACCTGGAATATTCAATTTAAAAAAAATTGTTTCACCACGTTCCATTAACAGAAATAGTGTCAGTTTTACAAACTGTGGTAAAACTAAAAACGATATAAATCGAACTACGAACCAATCCCGTCGCTTGCCCGACGAACAAATCCGGACGTATGGTAGCACTAGTCCGGATGTATGGTCGCGCTAGTCCGGATGAATGTCAAAGTCAAAGTCAAAGTCAAAAAGAACTTTATTCATTGAAATCACAAGGATCATTTTGAATCGTCTTATATAAAATTAAATTACTCCTGTTCCAACGCGACCAAGCCTAGAAGAATCAGGCAACAAACTCTGCTTAGCTTACATAAATGGTCCGTCTTACCACTAGGTGAGAAGCGCCTGTGTGGTGCCTCGGAGCAAGGAGTTGCTGATACATAGTAAATGAGAACTTAAAAACCTTAGGAAGGTAGTCAAAAGTAAATGGTAGCGCTAGTCCGGACGTATGGTAGCGCTAGTTCGGACTTAATATACTTCTGAATAAGCGGGACATGGTGATAGCATATCTCATTTCCTTACCTTATAGCGAGCTTCGTATATCCACAACCGGCCCACGTTCATAATTCTGGAATCTTCTTCATCCTGGGAGCTGTAGTTCTCTCCCAAAACCCGGACGCTCTGCCCCGCGTACAGCGTGCCTGACATTATACGAGCCAACACCTGATAACAAAAGAAAGTACTAATGTGTGTGGAAAGAGAATGGATGTGGCAAAAACAGGAACTAATGAGAGACTATCAACTAAAACATGTGTGTTAGGTCTCCTAGTTTTCCCAAAATCAGTTTTTGCTATCACAAGAAGTGTTGATGAGCAATAAACACGAGTAAATTTGAATTTTGCGACACTTGCGAGACGATACCTTCAGTTAGTTAGGTAGGATAGCTACTCCTACGCTATCTACATTGATCTAACGTATATAGAATAGTTAATCTAAAGATTCAAAACTTACCAGGAAGAAAGTGCAATCATCTGTGGGATACATTTTAGTGGTATGGGCGACAAGTCGCGCTGATTGGTCGCACACCAGCATGTCGTCTCGCAACGTGCCCGAAGTGCCTCGGTACGTGTGTCCAACCTTCCGCGGCGCCCCGTCCAGGGGAGATGGGATGTGACGGACCACCATCTCCACGAAACCACTGAATACATAAAGAAATTTCGTTACTATAAGACTAGGAAGCAGACTTTTTTTTTATTATGTCACGTTATGACACCTTTGACAGAACAAGCAGATGGCCCACCTGGGCCCCAATTCTACTAAACAAATTGGGTTTGAATTGTTAATTAATTATCTCAAAATTGTCACTTTTGACACTTTTGGTATACTAGTCAAAAGTGTCAATTTTGTTTAGTAGAATTGGAGCCCAGATGTTGAGCGGTAACCTCTGCCTACAACAATGTATTACCTCACAGGTTACAACCACCCAGGACGCGCCGTACGTGATAGGTCACAACCACCTAGCTAGACCCTAATAACTTACCCTATATTGATCTTAGGTTACGAATACCTAGACCCTAATAGCTTACCATGTATTACTCTTAGGTCACAAGCTAAACCCTAATAACTTACCCTATATTGCTCTTTGGTCACAACCATCTAGACCAGTGATAGGCAAAGTACGGCCCGCGGGCCAACTCCGGCCCGCGAAAGCATTTAATCCGGCCCGCCGACGGTCCTTCTTTGACAAAATGCAAACGTATTGAGAACCTCCTCCTTTTTTTGAAGTCGGTTAAAAATTCAACACAAAATGCATTTTTCCTATAATTCTGGCCCTCCTGGGAAATTTCTTAAACTTTCTGGCCCCCAATTAAAAAAGTTTGCCCACCACTGATCTAGACTCTAATAACTTACCCTATATTGATCTTAGGTCACGAATACCTAGACCCTAATAGCTTACCATGTATTGCTCTTAGGTCACAAGCTAAACCCTATATTGCTCTTTGGTCACCACCATCTAGACTCTAATAACTTACCCTATATTGTTCTTAGGTCACGAACACCTAGACCCTACAAGTTTATCATGTATTGCTCCTACTATAGCTCCTGTCTCGTATACTATTACCAGTGTTACTGCTTACCAGAAATCTCCAAAGAATCTGCTGCATACGAGTCGTAACAAGGGGCGCACGTTAATCTTAGCTTCCTGCTTGGTCAGATTGATGCCGAGCTCTGCGAGGACTGCCGGCAGTGTGTCGTCCACGTCTCCTACAACCTGACAAATATTCGATAATTATCTGATTATAAACCCAGGTAGTTCCTGATACCCACGACTCAGGGATTCCTAGTGTGGGATCAAGACTACGTATATGACTTTTTACAGTCGGTAAAACTGTACATGTTAGAAACTTCTAACAGCTTGTATGAGTGTATTCTTCATGACCAATAAGACTTCCTCCAGCAGTCTTTTGATTTTTAACCGACTTCCCAAAAAAGGAGGAGGTTCTCAATTCGGTTGTATTTTTTTTTATTTTTTTTTTTATGTTTGTTACCGCATATCTCCGGCGTTTATGAGCCGATTTGGAAAATTCTTTTTTTATTTGTATAGATATACTTCCAGATTGGTCCCATTTTTTTCAAAATCCAGTTCTGATGATGGGATCCATGAGGAATTGAGGGAACTCCTCAAATATTGTAGGCATACATATGGCGATTTTGATATTTTCAGCAACAAACCAAGCATTTGCATTCAAAAAGTATAATAATCCTTTCACCACTATGGTTCTTTCATCATTTTTTTTTCATCCAAATATTTTGTCAAATACTATGGCGGAAGTCGGTTTTTTAAATGAAAAGTTATTAGTAAAATTACAGTGCGGTCTCGTTTAGAATTCCTTTTTTATTTAATGAAGTGCCATAGATCTTTGAAATTTTTTAAATAAAAAATTGCAATTCTTTATTAAAAATAAGCATTTTGTAGTTCAAGTGGCTGTCAACATGACAGAATTTGACACATTCGTCTCCTAAGGTAGAGTATTTAATGTTGCTAATGTGAATGTGGGTTTTCTTAAGAGTTTTCCCTGTACCAACATTCCCCACGATGGCCAGACCGATATATGGTTCCAGTTAACAAACGTTTACGCGATAGTGAGATCTTTACCTGAGCAAATATCTTGTAGAGCGGCTCCAGTATGAATTCGACGAAACTCCTCTGCGCCGAAGCGTGCGGCTGCTTCTTGGTGAAGCGCCGCGTCTTTGCGTTGAAGTAGACGTCGCCCCACAGCCAGGCGGCCAGCTCGGAGGCACGCAGCCCAGCAGCGGCGCCGGCCCTCGCACCCGCGTACATCGCCGCAAACGACTCTAGCGTGAAGCACACGTCGTACAGCGACGAAGCAAAGCAGACGTTACCTGCAAATAACATGTTGATTATACAGCATGTAACTGGAAGGGTGGATCATCGGTGGCAGGGCGATGAGTGACCTTAATGCCTGTCGATTTAACCCCCCTGTATGTTCCGCGATTTTCAGTTATTCTAAAGTTATTCTGATTTTTATTAGATTAGACTAATTTATCTGGTATAACGCAAGCGACGTCACGGGCGGACACTAGTATTGCATACATACAACGGTAAACCATCATCTGGAACTGTAGCGACATTACCAACGCATCGCCGATTCAAGTCGACTGTGACACCCACTACACATACTGGACATAGGCCTCCTCCATAGAATGCCATGATGAACGGTCTCGAGCTGCCCCCACCCACAGACTTCCTGAGGCCCGATGGTTCGAAAATGTTGGCTCTAAATCAACATAGATTATTCTGATATTTACCTAGTAAAGGTGAGAACACTGTGGCCGGCTCCTCTGGGTTATCCTGTGGCTGGTGAGTCTCCACCATGGAATTCAACTCGTCCACAATATGTCTCAACTTGTAATATGCATCTGCGGGCGGTAGCTTCAACTCAAGCATTAGCCTATCTATTTTATTAACACAAATGGTAAGTGGCACTCGCTCTTGGATGGCATGGCGGAGTAATCGTTCCGTGTTGAGCATGATGCCTTCAGCAGCATCTATGAAGAGCACAGCACCTGTAAAGACCAATTAAAATTAGTTTGTGATCCTGCCAATGCTCTTGTTGCACATCACTCCTTCAGTAACAGAGTGACAATTGGACAATTGGAACACACTATCTGAGGCCCAATTCTCTTAATTATTTTAAAACTACACTGAAAGTTGACCGAATTAAGACTTAATTGTGAATTTACAGAAAGTTGATGTGCAAATTGTTTTGAGCAGTTCCAATCAGTACTTTTTTAGGGTGTAAAACTGATAGTCCTGTTTGACTTCTTCCATATCTCACTCGGAGACACTGGAACAGTGCTGCCATCAACCCAGTCTTTCTCCGTTATTTTAAGGAGTTGTGTTGGCTGGGCTAGGTTTAGCAGGGGGACAATGCACAATACACCCCAATGCGGGAAGTCAGTGCAGATCTTATCTCCCCCATTTTTTTATTAGAATTGAATTAGGTTGTAAAACTGTTGCTATACTTACCATCGGAAATCCTTAAAGCTGCAGTCACCTCATCACTGAAGTTCACATGTCCAGGAGTATCCATTATATTCAGTAAGTGGGACTTCCCCTTAATATTCTTGAGCAGTAAGGTAACTGGCATTGACTTAATGGAGACTCCGCGCTCTTGCTCCACAAACAATGTATCCGTATAACGCATGGGAATGGTTGTGTCATTGTTGATGGTGCCCGGGTGGGTCTGACGCATGAGGCAGTCAACAAAAGAGGTTTTTCCTGAAAATAAAAACATAGTTAAACAGTTTGACAGTTTTTTGTTTGTTTCATACTTTTTACACAATCCTTTGATATATTCGAAAACTGACCCTCATTTGCATACTAGAGTACTAATATAAGTGACCTTGTTTCATTGCATGCCTGTTTATTATGTAGACAACCTACATAATAAACAGGCATGCACTTAGAAAAACCACAATACCTCGCAAACTAATGTTTTGTTCATGTTATTTTTTATTTATTTTTAATATTATGTATTAATTACAAAAGTTATTGTATTTAGTGCTGTATGAAATATATTTTAATATAATTTTTATTTCAATTCAATTAAATTCAACAAATTCTTGCGGCCACCCTTGAATTTGTCAGTGAAATTGGATGATTGTGATTTTGTGATTAAGGGATTGCACCCATTGCATACAGCATGCAATGGGGAGGCCTCATCCAGCTGTGGATGTGTACCGGCTGATGAATAAGTTATGAAATTAGGATGGTAAACATTTTTAATTCATACCATTGTGTAAGTGTCCCATTAGAGTAATATTCCTAATCAGGTTGGTATTATCCAGCATATCAGCCATATACTCCATGTCGTATTTAGTTTCCGGCAGCTCCTGTTCTTGAACCTGAAAGTTTTTGTGCTTGACAGGTTCGATGAGCGGTTTATCGAGGGCTTGTGCATCTTCCTCTTGAACCACTGTTTCCACGTCAGGCCCATACACCTCTATTGCTTGTGGGTAATATCTGGAAAGTTGTATTAAGAGGTGTAGCTTTCTGTACACAAAACTGTTATCAGCACATAGCATCTTAGATCTTAGCATTCATAGGAATTCAATCTTCTTCATTTATATATCTTCCCAGAAGTATGATAGTAGTAGAACCCCGCTATTCAAGCATTACTGCTGGTTCGACTTGTTGGGGAGTTGGTGGTTCCCTGGACGGACTCAGCACATAGAACTTCGTAAGTACCTACAAGCAATACATTGTAAATTGTGTTGTGGTAGAGAGTTTTCTTACCGTTTATCCTCATGTAGCACAACAGACATCGGGGCCGCTTCGGGCTCCACATCGCCGTCTTCATCCTCCTCCATCGCATCCTCGTCAGCGTCGCGGTTATCCTGCCCGTACACGCTCTGCTCATCGTCTGAATCTGACTCCAGGTCCGGCCCGATGTAGTTCCCGAACTCATCGTACAGGTCCCCGTCCATTTAACCGTAATATTAGTATAATTGAACAACCCAAAATTCACATTCACACTTAGTTTACCAAAACAAATGCCGCTGCCGCTGTTTGGTTTTATTTGACTGACATGACAAGATAACCTAAAACAAAATCAAGCAAGTTCGGTTTTTTAACGAAACTAATTTCTACCAATTCTACCAAACACTTCCTACCATGAAATACCTTGGTGAAAAACCATGGAGCAAGGAACAAAATGAAAAACCTAAAAACTTATATAATCTTCGTTTATGTTCATTCATTTGTTCATTGACATGACAGTGACATTAGTCAAAATTTCTTCTCGCTCTCTCACTCGGGTGCCGTGATTTCACAACCATGGAAAGCACAACCCGGGAATGCACAGCCTTGGAATTGATGTACATCAATGGTCGCCAATTCCATGGCTGTGCATTCCCGGGTCGTGCTTTCCAGGCCGTACAAAATAATGCACACCCTTGGAAAACACAACCATGGAAAACGCTGCCAAATGGCTTCAAATTACCGGGCTGTGAATTCCTTGGCTGTGCTTTCCATGGTTGTACAATGCCGACACGTGTCAGGAATGCCCGACCATGGAATGCACAACCCGGGAATTTGATGCCAAGGCTTGATGGTTTGACGTCATGCTTATGCTCCGTTTACAATCACTTGAATTGAACTTCAGTCGAGCTGTTACAATATGTCATAATGGGGAGCGTAGAATTGTCACTGTCATGTCAATCTATGGATCCACACCACAGGGAACAACAAATTCACCAAAACAACGGATTGTAACGGTTACACGAAGATTTGCATTGCTAAATATTACGTATTCCTCTATAAAATTATACCATGATGTTCTTGGTACCAGGATTTCGTCTCAGGTAATTAGTTGACCTTTACCTACATTTTATTAAGGTCTCTGGCCGGCTAGACCCTTCGAAAACAACTCTCGCAGAAAAGCGCTGTATGTAAGACACTCTGTACCTAGATACGCAAATTTTGAATTGTATTATATCCTGTAGACAGTGCGTATATTCTCTCTCGTTACCTGTCGACAGTCCGCTACCGAGAGAGATGTGATATCATCAGGTAGAGCAGAGTAGAACCGCCGTCAGTGTACCTGCGAAGCTTCTGCACATTATGCTGGAATTCCGAGCACAAGCTAGTTGTGCAAATAAACTATTTCGGATGAATATTCTGAAGTTGGGTCTGGGAATTCTTGCGCATGTTCTTCCGAGAATGTAACTTTTGAAAAGGCTCCTGTGCAAACTTCAGAATAGTTCTCCCAAAACGGTTAACTGTAGTTATGACATTTCACTTTCTTGTTTGTATGTGCATAACTAAGGTCCTTTATCATTTGATTTTCTTCTCAAATTTTTTCAGTTATGTATCAGTTGAACATGGTCAAAGCAACTCTTCATATTGAGGGAAGATGCTTCCCTCCGTCAAGTTATTGAAAAACTGATTTATCTGCCTGCTATACATTCAACATACAAAATGGTCAACAGGCGGATCTTTTCATTGTGATGCGGCCCCACCGAGCCTACGTAATGGACATGTAGGTTAATTATTTTTAACAAAGTAAAGCTGATTTCTAAATGTTATGATTGCTTTAGTTTTTCTTAAAACCCTGTACCTAGCTGTCCCACAGCCTAACTCCAAGCAGGTATTTTCAGCTAGGCAAACATAAGTCAATAATTATTATAAGTTATCATCAACATGAGACTGTTGGGCTGTACCTATGGTATATCTGGTTCTATTCACATGTTATAAAACACATTCTTTTAACTTGGCCTTGCCTCGGTAGAAATAGTATGTATCATGCAGAGGTTTTTTAATAAACTTACCTGTTATGGCATGGTGATTATGGCAAATCCCCCATTGCACACTGTATGCTATGGGGGAGGTCTCATCCAGCAATTACTACCAGCAGATGAAGATAGTGTAACATGGATTTATGTAAGGAAATTGAGGTTCATAGAGTGAAGCCGATGAGCGCCCCTATTACCGATGAGTGCTAGGGGCGCTCATCGGTGTCGCCATACAAAATCCGTGTTACACTACACCATACGTCCAATGCAATTATTTGCAAAAAACAGACAGCCTGCTGAGGCCAAAGTCAGAGTTGTAACAAGCTATTGATACAGATGTATGGTGACACCTTTTCAGTAAATGCTCCATACAAAAAAGTGTTATACTATGTAAAATACGTCAGTGTCAATTCAAAATATTTAAGACAAGGATAGGCAAAGCCCTAACTAGCTCTCACCACCATTACCTTAGCACCACGAATCTCCATTCCATTCCCATCCATGATCTAGGTAGGTAACTTACCTACAAAAAGAAATGATGACATTATACACTCAATCGCTCATATCGCAAAAGTATTCCTGTGACCTTCCTGATATAATTTTATTGTCTTTATAATTCTCATACATTTTTGTCATGAAATCAACTGTTGAAGCCGTAGAGTCTACAGTTGAAGCATTCTGTGAAAAACAACAAATTTTGGCCCCTTCTATTCAAGATGGCGGTTAACGCTGTTACCCATGGAGGTCTAAACTTAAAATTTTCATGACTAGCCTATACTTAAGCAATACAAATTCATACATTTTCTACACCACCTTTTGTAGGGCAAAAATACCTGCTTACTGGGCTATGGTAGACTTTAAAATGGGTCATGGGTAGATAAGATAGAAAAATGCGGAGTATAGGTATGTCAAATAACTTTTATTTCTGTTAAAAAACAAAGAAATTTATACATTCTAATGCTTAAAATGAAAATAAAAAAATATTTTTTAGAAAAACCCAGAGGTATATTTCAAATAACTTATATTTCTCAGTTAAAAACAAAGAAATGTATACATTGTAATGTTTATAATGAAAAAAATAACCATTTTTTAACAAACTGAAGTCTTGTTCACTGCGAGAAGCAGTCATCAAGATCCCATTGTAGCCGTTATAATGGCGACCTAAATCATGAATGCAGACAGCCCAATTAAACATTTTAAAATGATTAGCTGCTTTGGGTAGGAGGAGTACTTTCATGCCAATGGTACCTTTTATTATTATTAACCTTGGACCATTTCTCATACTCCTTAAATTGGACCACCTTTAATGCATTCATATACAAAATCAACATCAATAAAAATTTCAGTTAGCAAACTAACAGAGGATTTTCATCATATAACCTCTAGCAAGGATTAACTTTTAAATTATTACAAAATATATCACAGCAAGTTTTAGTAAGCCCAGCAGATATTCAAGAACGAGATCTAAGATGAATCCTTTGGAAGGAAAAAAAATCAGAAAGTTATATAGGTACATAATTATATATTACATTCAATAAGTTTGTCTCTGCCATACTCATCTAAAGAGAATCGTGATATTTCATAAATTGGACCACCTATATTGCATTGCATTCATATACAAAATCAAAATCAATAAAAAGTCTAGTTAGCAAACTAACAGAGGATTCTCATCAAGTTTCAACTCTATTCTATGTTCTATGTATTACATTCAATAAGTTTGTCTCTGCCATACTCATCTAAAGAGAATCGTGATATTTCATAAATTGGACCACCTATATTGCATTGCATTCATATACAAAATCAAAATCAATAAAAAGTTCAGTTAGCAAACTAACAGAGGATTTTATATGGCCAGCTATGTGGATAAGGCGAATTGCAGAGCTTCCTTGAGTTCATCGCGGAGTTGCATCAGGCACGAGTTGAAAAGCTCCGCATTAGTCTGGAAGTAATAAGAAATAGTTAATTTCCATACCTTGAACTGTGGGCCAAGAAAACCACCAAATGAGACTAAGGCGGCGTCGCGGCAGACCACGCCAGCTATGCAAGGGACGAGCTCGACACCTTTAGCAACCAGTGGAAAACTAGGTGGCGGTGGTTCCCAGCAGTGGGACAGAGCCCGTTATTAGGCAACTCTGTAACTAACTGTAAGTTATTTGCATCCTTGGTAGGACTTAGCTATTACGATCCGGGACCTTAACGTAATGCGATATCTGTTTATATATATGTGTGTGTATTGCAAGCCGATTTAAAACCACTTCCCTTTTGCATACCAGTCAAGTTCCAATAACAATACCATATGATGGTGACAATGAGCTGATCAGATGATGGAGACATTTTCTTGATGTTTGGATGGTTCATTATTTACCTGTATCTGTCGCACGAGAGCGACCATTTGCGAGTAGGCGGGGTTGTCATTGGGCACTGCATCGTTAAGGAACGCCTCTGCAAGCATTGTGATCACTCGCTTCGGTGCGTCGGGCGTAGACAGCTCAGAGTGCCCGCTCGCTACCAGCTCGCATAGCAGGGATTACACGTGCGAAGCTTCCTCGGAGTCTTCGGTCACTGGCAGCCATGTCAGCCTGGACGAATGATATGTTGACATTAGAAATGTTCGGCCGTATGCGATATGTGACGCAGGTTGTCATAAAGCGATCTCAAATTGTATAGCTAAAATAGAAGACGCTTTATAAAAGTGTTCACAATATCGAGTTACGAGCATGCTATCAGGCTAATTCCTCTCCATCCCAAGGTTTGATGGAAGAGACCGCTTTTAGCGATAAGGTAGCCCGCTTTGTAATTTGTTAGTTACCCAGTTGCTAATTTTGTGAAGGTTTATGTACAATTAAGTTTCTCATCTAGTTCCATGCGAAACAGTGCTGGTGTCGTATTTAACGTGACATATCTGTTATTCAAAGTTACAAAAGACAAATGTAGGGCAATATTAATAAAATAGCCATTAGTTGATTACACAATATAGGTACAGTAGTATATAATTGTATAATTAGTACTCACCAGTGCCTTATAATCTCATCTCTATTAATTTGCGAGTGGTTATATTTGATAATCTTTGTGACAGCTGAGATAGCCTTCTCAGTAGCGTTGACATTCTCGACGGAGCGGGACTCGGGCTTAGCAATGAGCGCGGCAAGGAGAGGCAGCGCGCGCGCGCACGCAGCCGCGAACTGCTCTCCGCCGAACTGCGCCAGCAAGCCGCAGCCGTAAGATGCCGCCTGCCGCACCTCCGCCTCACTCGACGACAGCTCACCGAGCATCGGCTCCAGGAATATGTCCTGGTATTTCACGCATGCTGCTCCTGTTAAAGGGCAACATTTTAGATGGGCAATGTAATGTCAATTTTTATCAACTAATTTTGGGATAGTTGCGTATTCATTCAGCTGTATTCACTCACCTCCAAATTCAATAACGTCGTCGAAGATACAAATGGCCCATTTACGGTCGGCGTAAGGACGGCCGGGGCCGAGCAATTGCACGAGGTGTGGTAGCAGTGTGTCCAAATGTGGGTAGAATGCCTCGCGGTAAGCAGACATGAGAGCGTGGAGGACGTCAGCTACTTGCGAGAGGCCATATATGTCTTGTCTTCGTCCGCTAACTGTTCTTCTACCACCTGAGAAGTAAAATGTAAATAAATGCGTGATGTTGGTTCAGTCAATATTGGCTTGGTAGACACAATAAGTGTCCTATTGTTCAAATCATTCAAGCTCAGGATGTCAAGAAATGTAAATGGTAATTACCCATATCACTACTAACTATTACAAT
The DNA here is from genome assembly GCA_951392215.1 of Epirrita christyi. Taxonomy (NCBI): domain Eukaryota; kingdom Metazoa; phylum Arthropoda; class Insecta; order Lepidoptera; family Geometridae; genus Epirrita; species Epirrita christyi. The sequence continues at coordinate 1,530,433 of OX595837.1, forward strand.
ATCTAGGATCTAGTCACCGTTTTCCAGTCCCATTTATAAGTGTCCAGTTCGTTCCACCACTGCGACCATGCCAGAATATACATGTATTACCCAAAAAAACTTCGTTTTATTTACTTCAACATGGAGGATCTTACTACCTGCCCAATGTCAAAAGTCAGATTGCTAGAATCTGAAACTGAACAATCATCTCATCGGGACAGACAGTTGGTGTAGAATAGTTCTATCATCATCTACACTGTAGATGATGTACACTCGTTACCTCGTCATGGTCCTCGTCAGCGCGCTTCTGCCTGCGTTCGGTGGCGCGCTCGAAGTGTTTGGTCAGCAGCTTGTTGAGGATGCGAAGCACCTCCGCCATCATCTCGTCGGGCAGGCAGCCGGCGTCGAGGAGCTCGATGCACTAAGGAAATTATAAAATGAACAAATAAATTATTAACAAATTTGAAAAAAGAAAAGTTTTGGGTGTATTTGCACTCCAGCGTAATTGTTCACTTATTTTAAAATGCATGCGAATCAAACGTTAGTGTCGCCTATTAGCCTCAATCACGGGCTCAAGATTGCACAATGGGCTAGGAAGAGAGCTATGCTCACTTTCACTTCGTGATATAATCAGAAAATATAGCTCGTCATCTGCTTCGCTGAAGAACCAAGGTCACCAACATAGCTTTCAGAATTAGTATGTTTAAATGGCAATGGACAGGGCATATAGCTTACAAAACTGATAACTGTTGACTACCGCAACCATGAACCAGAAAGACCCCCTCAAGAAGAGACACTTGCTGGATTAATAACATTGTAACGCGTCTCACCTTAGCCAAACTTTTGAGCAGCTCAATTTGCACATCTTGGTCGGGCTCGGAATCGATAGCCTTCAGTAGCTCTGGCAAGATATACGCCCACATGCCCTGAATGTACTGGGGGCCGCGGATGCTAGCGCACTCGAGCAGGTACGGCAGCGACTCCGCTGCCGCTGTTAGCACGTTTTCGTGGAAGTAGAATTTTAGCATCGGCACCATTAGCTTGACAACGTCTTCGGCGTACTCTGCGAACGCCTCCTTGAGCTCGCGTGCGTAGCAGACCAGCATGTCGCACGCTGAGGATTTCTCTTCGAGACCTGGAAAGGAAGCAAACATTCAAAGCTGATTATTTGTATCAAAATCATATTTAAATGGTCACAGAAAAACTGATAAAGGTTAAATGCGCGTAGAGAAGAAAAAATCGTGACAATGTCAAGTAGATATATGGAAAGGAAAGGAATCTTTCAAGTGATGATCAAGTCATCATCATCAGCTTAGAGATGTCCACTGCTGAACATAGGCCTCCCCAATGGCTCATCCCCAGGCGTAATCCCGTCACCTGTAATTTCACCGGCACCCATACCGTTCAAACCACAATTCGAGCACTACTGCTGCTTGGCGGAAGAAGGTACGGTGGTAGTACTTCCGCAGACGAATTCTTTCACAATAAGCTCTACTACTAGCAGAAATTACAAAAAAGGAGAATGATCAAGTGTACCAAATTAATGGATATGAACCAACCAGTAGTTTTGAAGCCGAAGTTCTGCTGTTGGCCGAGCGTGACAAATTGCCAGTCGAGGTCGCCCTTGACCTGCTCCAATTCGTCGTTGTCCAGGAGAGTAATCTCGGTCTTCATGGCAGCTGTGCGCATCACGGACTCCATCAACATGGGAAGGTATTGGGCGAAGTTTTTGCCTGGAAAATTAATTTTTTTGTTACTCGCACTGTTCACTATGTTTTACTTAGTTTTTCTTTCAGTGAAATTAATGCTGAGTAAAGAAAATATGTCCATTTAAACATAAATTATTAAATTTTAGAAGTGTAACAGGACACATTTATTTTATTTTATTTACATACATACCATAACTGTTTTGGTATGAGATGGAGCTATTTCGGGAGTTGTCTTTTTACACCCAATATAAGTCTGCATAATATGTTAGCATTGCAATTTACCCATTATCTTGCAGATACGAGACCAGGCAGAGATAAGGTATGTAGTCTGAGGGTCATCTGCAGGGAGAGCCTCGCTCTCAGTGTGGTTCTTCAGCAGAAGGTCCATGACCTCTGGGGCGTCAGCCAAGAACTTGTCTTCTCCGACGGCCAGACCTGAGAAACACAAATCCACTATCAGTATTAGATTTGGGAGCCCGCTCAAAAACCAAGCATTAGATTTTATTTCTTTTTTAAATTAACTAAGCTTTTTCTAATTAACAAATATGGTATGCCACTAACGAACATTAGAACATTGCCCCATATTGTTTTTACAAAAGATACCCACCAATTGCGTAAAACGCGATGTAGGACGGCCCCAACACTCGACTGGCCAATAACATTGCAAAGATTGCAGGAAATCGGTTGATGGACGCGACTCAAGACCGTTCTTTGTCATGAAGCCTTCATCATGCCATGGACATCTTATGAATGATGAACTCACCAATAAGACTGACACACTTAATAGCCTTGCCACGGAGTAGTTTCAGCTCCTCCGTAGTAGCATTCGCAATGATGTATTTGAGACACGGCATCAGTCTGTCGTAGTAAATCGTGAAGTCTTTCTCCACTGTGTCGGCGACGTACGCAATGGCGGTCATAATCTGTTCAAGCACGAGCTTTGTGCCGCGTTCCACCAACTACAAAAGAAGAAGACCATTGAAATGCAAACAAAATAACCGCAAAATATTATATTTATTCACTATTCTCTCACCTAGTCTTTGGGAAGGCTGAACTAAAATGTCACAGTAAATAGTAATCTTAGAGAAATTGTAATGTCCCTAGTAAGATTGATTTTTGACTTTGATCTTTCGACTAATAGGGCCCAGGTATTCTTAATCTACCACACTATAAAAATATAGCAATAAATGTATGTGAACTGAGATCCCTGACTTTCTATATAAGTAAGAAACGGAGCAAAGTTCACAAAATGATCTGCCAATGCTATGGAAGTGATGTACCAATTAAAAGCACACCACTAACGAACATTGTGTTTAAATAATATGCAGGAAAATATCTTACCTCTTTATATTTGGTAGTCAGTATAAATTCTAGCTTGCTCATTAGAGGATCTAGGTACAAAGTCATGATTGACTTTGGGCAGTCCTTACTGAAGTGTACCAGAGCGGCAGCCGCGTGAGCCTGTTAAACAGACATAGTCTCACATGTAAAAATCATAAAATAAACTGTATTTTATCGCAATATATATATTTTTTTAAATGTAAATCAACATTCGCTAAGGTTATTTCTATAAAAGAAATTACCTGAAATTAAAACACAAATTATTGCTGTAGCATGTTCTTAGAAGGCTGTGACTATAAAAGCACAGTCTGTGGAACCATGCAAAGAGCATAATCCAATTTATATAAATTTTAGAATAGAATACCTTTGGTATTGACTCTCATTTTCATACAATATCTTTGTTAATAATAACTAGAAAAAGTAATAACTAGTACCTATCTGCGGTTTCGCTCGCGTGGTACGAATATAAAAGTTCCAGAGGTCATAATCTATCTCTAATAATGTCTGTACATAATTTAATCAAATGGGTTCAGCCATTATGGCGTGATCTAGTAACCAACATCCAAACTTTCACATTTATAATATTAATAGGATTATGAGTAACCTCATTATGGATTGTGGTGTAGTTAGACCTCCTATGTAATAGTTTTTCTAAAAGAAAAGACGTTTAGCCCAAGGCCCATAGAGCGGAATGTTTTTACCTGGACGCGGGGGTTAGAATTGTCATCGAGTACTACCAGAAGTCCGGGGACCACCTTGTCATGGAACTTCTTCTCGAAGATGGGAGCAAAATCAGTTGACATCTGACCGACGGCGTTACACGCAAACGTACGCGAGGGTGCTAAAACACATTATATATTAATATTGTTGCCATTGAAATTTGTTACAATTCTTTATGTTGAACAGAGTATAATGTTCTCACATGTGGAAATTGGACCAGTACATTTGTATACTACAAGCTCAATTAATTATGCAAAAGTGTTATCAAGGGACTGACAAGTGATATCCATTATTGATAGAATCAGTAATCATCATCATCAACCTGTAGTAGTCCACTGTCTTTCCCCATAGAATGCAACGCCATATGCGTGTTTCCCATATTAGGGGGCTTTGCCATAATCACCACACTTTCCAGGTGGATTGGTCATCGCAGTATTGGTGTTAAATACTCAGGTGGATGCTGCTGCCCATCCCCTGGTGTAATCCCTTAGTCGGCTCTTACGAAATTCTTGAGAGGAAAGGGAGAATCAGTAAGAAACCGATGAAAAAGTGGACAACACTAATAAAAATTCAATACCAATTTGACACCACTCCAATCTAGCCAACCAACTAGCGAGTAAAGCCGTCGACAAACAGCACTTATGTTTTAAACAGTTATGTACGTTACGTAGATGAATTAAATGCGACGCGAAATCATACAAAAAAGCTGTCCCACACAGGTGCGATATACCGGATGGAATGTTCTATGGCTTTGTGACATCAAAACAAAAGTAGTATATTATGGGTATGCTATGTGTAAGATCACATAAGGTATCAACCAAAAAATGGAACTAAAAACAATTAAAGCAATATCGCATTGCTAATTTCCGGCCCGTCTTTCGAACCGTGTTGTATATTTTCACCTACATAGTCAAGGCGTCATTCCTGTTGATATTTTGTAGCATTCTCTAAACCTCGTTAAAATGTGACATAACACCATGCCATGGTTGTGCCTTAACAGCTTCTGCTTCAATTTTGGCAGACACCTGTGGATGTTGTGAGAAGTCTTACCGGGTCAGTAAGATAATTCAGCACAGCAGAGACAACTTGGTCAAGCATCTGCTCCATTTGCTTGTGACATCCCTCTCCAGCAGAAGAGACCGCCATGAGCGCAGCGTGACGCCGCTTCCAATCCGGCGATTTTAACATCTCAGGTACTTGACCCATAATCAGACCAAGCATTATCTTGCCTCCAAGACCGCAGCACATGCGGTCCAACGAGGACTCTGCTGCTACATAGTTTCTGTAACAAGTAATAACTTCTGCTTAGGAAAAAACTTTGGAATCCATCACAAAATGTTGGTGGAAAAATTTCACCATTATATGCATCTGGACATACTCCCCAAAGAATGCCACAACAAACGGTCTCGAGCCGCTTTCATCCACTTACTTTCTGCAACATTTACAATGTCTTTGGTCTATTGACACCATGCTACTGTGGTTCTATACAAAGTATGATGCCTTTTATCTGGGCCACCATAGACCAACTAGGTCACCTAGTTGCTATTATGAGTGACACAATGATTAAATGGAGGCATTTTGTAGTGTTATCAAGGGACTGACAACCAAATTCATGAGGATAAGGATGCTATTATCTTGTTATTTGCTCTAGTAAGATTATGTGCGTCAATATCATAAGATACTGACAAAAAAGAACCTTACAACTCAATTGCCAAACTAGTGGGACGCAGCATCTACATACATACATACATTTTAAAGTTAGCAGGAGTTTGTTGGATGGAGGTGGCTCAAGACCATTCGTCGTGACATCTTGCTTCACTGCTGATGAAAAGTCCCGGCTACCAAACAGCCGGTAGCATGCGCGCGCCTCCACCACCAAGTTCCTATTGTATGGGATGGGAACGCAACTCACAAGTCATTATCATCATAGGCGTCCTGCAACGCCCAATTGGGCTCATCGTCCATCTCGCACATCATCTCTAGCACGAGCGGCATGAGGTGTCGGATCGCGTTCGGCACCTGCTTGCGCACCATCACAGGCGCAGTCTCGCACAGCCTCACCATGGCCTTGAGGCTGAGTTGACGCCAGTTGTCCTCGGCGTCATTGTCGCCGACCACCTGGAATGTACATCCACATTATTATACTGTAGATTGTAAGTAGTCAATCTATCTGAGCACCAAAAAATATGGGGAAAATATCGATTGAAATAATAGTCTGCCACCAATAGAAAGTGTTATTAAACATAATAAAGTAATCGCAGGGCTGGTCCCATTCTAGGATTTCTTGTGTCGTGGGTATCAGGAACTATGAGTACCAAGGAACCACGCAACACCCAGACCCGGAACAAATATTTGCAGATCATTCAAACATTTGTCTCGCAGCGGAATCAAAACCCACCTCGTGCGTTGTAGCCAGCAACTCGCCTACTACGCTACGAAAATACGAAAGAAGTCACCTTGCACTCATATATACCTACAGTGTAGTGTGTAGCCCCTTCAGGGTTTGGGTAACCTAAAATTGTAGTTAGTATGTAAATAAGTTGATAATACCTTGCCGCCTCCTCCTCGTAGATTGCATTCAATGGAATGTTTTCCATCGTAGCCCTCCTTTTGAGGGCTTGGAACATGGAATTCCTGTAAAATTTGGTAACTTTAAATCCTTCCTACTATACTACTAATTCGCATTCGCATTTATCATTTAATTTAATTTAGTTCTTTGTATCTTCTTTTTTTTTCTCTCTTCGTTGTCTACGATTACTGTTTTTATGTTTACTCGTTTGTGACCTATATGTGGAAACTTTTAATTGGCCGTCAGGATACATGTAGCTCTTACATGTATTTTAGTTTATGTGTACTAGCTGTAAGTTTTCCCAATGTAAGGTATGGAACCTGTGGTATATATTATTGCATACCTGTATGTGTAACATTTAACATTTCCCCACCTATAAGAGAGGGGTCACCCCTTCTGTTGAAGAGGTTCAGTGTTAAAGCTTCACTCACCGGTTTGGAATCCATGGTGTCGGGTCATGGTCATGATCCCCAACAACAAGTCCAGCCTCTCCATTCCTAATTAGGAAGCGGGCTGGGCACCTGTCGCTGTGGCATCGCAGCGAAGTGGTTGCGGCTCTTGTTTGTGTGGCCACATAAAAGTGACCACTACGAGAGAACCACCTGCTCCCCTCCTTCAAGGGTTCAATCTCTAACACCTCCATCTGTAACACTTTGAAAAAGAGTTGCTATGAATAAATGTTGGAGGGGCACAACTTTCCTTTAGCGACATTGAGCTAGGATGTTCACATTTTTATCACATGTAGGTTTACATACCACAAGCCTAAATATGAAATGGCGTACTGCGGAAACCAATAGTTTCGAAGATATTAATTTTTAAAATTTGCTAAAATCCACTTTCCAAGCTCCATAAATATTTTGGTGATATTTTACTATTAGACAGTGTTCGCTTACGATTTTCGGCTTTTGACAATGACAGTGACCTTTTATTTTTTTTCTCGAAAACTATAGGTTTCCGCACTTCCTCACCCATAGGGAAGGCCCCCCTCGCACCTAACCTCTCAAGCATTTTTTTACAATAACTGAATTAGGTAGGCTACCTGTTTCACCTTAGGGATTGATTATCTAGGGGTATATCATCGTTTCATATCACCCATCCGCATCCACCCGTGCTTGTCGTAAATTCCGTCTAGGAGATTACACCAGGACACCAATAGGTACTCCGATCACCAATACGCCTGCTAAGCGTGGTTGGCTGTGGCAAATCCCCCATTTACACTCAATGGAGGGGCGGCATGTGAGGCGATGAAGGATAGAATAGAAATAAGATTATGTTTGGCACTTAGCTTAATCTAATTAGTGGCGTCCTCAAATTAGATAGAAACTGATCATCCCCTTTATATGTCCGTGTACCCATTTAAACAGTAGTAAAAGAAAGGAACTTACTAAAAAGACAAGCCTCAGGAATAAGCTGGAATTCGTTTTAGTCAGTTAATCAGTTATTAAAATATATAAGAATGCAAATTAGGCGCAGGGCGAACAAAACGCGCGTTCGAGATCGCAAACTCGCAAAAGTAGCAAACAGTGTTGCCGTTTTTTATTTCTAGAAAATGCTGAAACTTGGATCAGATAATGGAAAATAATAACTTTATAATAAAATGCAAAAATCCAAGTTTTATTACCAACTAGCTGCATCCTCAGCTTCACCAGAAGATTATGCTTAACTTATTTATTTCTTTAGTATCTCTAAATATCTTGTAGGTAGTCATTAACAATTCCTTCAATATTATTTACAATGAGGAATATTATGTTTTCCTTTATTGATGATATTCCATGCTGCTTTTGACTTATTTGGAGCTATTGTAATAGGTACGTAATAGAATCGTTTTGTACGTTGACATAATAGGCGATGGTATCGCCTGTCGCTCAGTCTTGGTGCAGGCCGACTTTTGCGCTATTCTCGAGTTGATTTAGCGTGCGGCCATCCCCGCCACCTTCACTTCATTAGAGTTTATTGGTATTATTTTACTAGCTGACCCGTTCGCGACTTCGTCCGCGACCGCGAGGAAGAACATAATGCGGCCGCAGTGAAACAAACAACCCCTACAACCCTAAAAACTCCTACAAACTCCTACAACCTCCTTTTTTCGGGGGTCGGTCACATTTTAATCTTGAGAAAAATATTGAAATCACAACAACCACACCGAGACACAACCTTTGAAACAACACCACACTTGAGTTGTTCAATTAAGGGATCCCATTTTAAATGTTTAGTGAACTCCGTATAGCGACAGGTATGAACGCAGAATGGCGCACGACTGTTCATGTACTTCGGCAGAGGGGAACGCATCATGCTTGCTATCTTCTCTCCTTATATGTATAAAGGTGTACAGTAAAGTTTTTTCTATTCTATTCTGTTCTAACCTGATCTTTTAAGGCCAGTATATTGTGTGTGTCGGATGGAGTTTAAAGTACTTAGTGCCGGACGATTCCTCAATTTCGTTTAAGCCTTGGCAGATAAAGAATGGACATGGCTAAAGACACCAACGAGGGCTTCTTGGTTCGATAGATGGCGCTGACTCAACTCTAGCTGCCAAAATTGACAAATGTATTATCTTTGATGTACTAAGCTATTATCTAACTAGTAGTGGCTATTAATTATGATATTCTGTTTGTGTTTGCTTCATGAGTGTGTGCTAGTGGCTTCGTGGTGTTTTTAGAAGTAGGCAAAAATTAATTCCACGAAACCAAAATATATCTATGTTGTTGATAATGATATTTAACTTTATTTCGACACTTGACAGCTAGGTATCTATTTTCAACGCTGAAAGCATGATTTGAAACGGCCGTGAAAAGCCCTCGTTCAGAAAATGGATTGTTAATTGTTACATTCGATTTAGACAACCTCTGGCGCGGCGGGCGAATAGTCGGCTGAGATGCAAGAGGTTGCGAGTTCGATTCCGCTTCTCCGATTTCGCTGCGGGAAAAATGTTTGTATGATCTGTATACTGATAATATATTTTTTGGAAATATATTATTAAAATTACTACGGTCTGACGGCGATAAAAAGAAAAGATATTCTACAGTTCAGGTAGTTCGTATAAATTATTCGTATTTACTTCTTTAGTTTACAACACAGGGAATCTTAGTCCCACGACACAGGGAATCATGTGGGATCATGACTACGTGTGTAACTGTTGGGTATTATGTTATGTTATATGCAATATGCTAAATGCAAATACTTCATGCTCATGGATCAAGAAATATGCTAGATTTAGCATAAAAAATACCAAAATGGCAACACTGCACGCAAAAACAAATTCCGTTACCGTTATTCAAAGTTTCAAAATCCATCGCAAACGGAAGGGAAGCTAGGCTACGTTCAATGGCTACACTCCAAGGGTGTAGTTGTTTTTTAATCAGGCTCTGAACGACTTGGAGCGTTGGTGCACGAAATGTCAATGTCATTGACAGTGTTGATGTAAGCAAAATTACCCAATATTCGGGGAATGAAAGGTGACGGGGAGAGCATGGTTTGTATCAAATCGGAGGATTTCTGGGAATGGTCAATGTATTCAGATTCGTAGGAATATTTTCTGTGCCCATTAATTTTGCATATCAAATAAGAAGCAATTCCACGATTATCATGAGGTTACCATTATAACAGATGGCAGAAATAATAGATCTTCACGTTTATTCACAGATTTATTTTACTGAATGTTTTAATACTGTAATCTTTAGAACATGTGTTCACTCTTCCAATTTCCAAACGACCATTGCGCGCACGAACAACTTCTCGCCACTTTTCCTTTTTGCCGGAACAAACAAAGTCACATCAGTGTCTTGAACGGAATTTATTCCGAAAGTTATTCGTGTGCGTTTACAATTTTAATAATTTTAACTATCTAATATATTTTAAAATTAAACAAATAAATAATTATTAATTAATGTACATCTATAGATAAATATAATATTATTGGTATAAATTCTGGCAGTACTGATACAATTTCTAACAGTCGGCCTTTCCTGATTAATTTCACGTCCCGGGAATATCTTGTATATTATTATTTGATCAGATACAATAATCAGATATTTTAATCAAGACATTTAAATTATCCTTACTTTAATCTTGATCTTAATTATACATATCAACTATCCTGTATTAAAACATTGGGGTTGTATCCCCAACATTTGTCGTAGCTTAAATCATGCAGCTAAGCCATTTTAAAGTGAAACATTGGGGCTGTATACCCAGCATTTATTTAAGACTATCTTCGTTTGATCATCAAATTACATCATAGTTTCTTTACTTTTTACAAGTACTTAACATCAATCAACTAATTACATCATAAAACATATTATTTGATATAATTTATAATAATTACAACTCAATCAAACTTGCATCTTCTTCATTATTAGAAGTTTCTGACTCTGAATCTACACTATTGAAAACCATCCAAGGATGGATTTTATCTACCGAGAAAGTTCCGCTAAATTTCTTATTCCCTTTTCGTGACAACGGCGTATCTTCGATAACATACCGATCATTATTCAACACTTCGACTATGCGATATGGACCTCGAAGCTTTGGAACTAATTTTCTACTTTTACCTGTAGATGGAATCTCTCTTTCCACTCTAACTAGTTCTCCTATTTTATATGTGACTTCCTTCCTATGTTTATCAAATCGTTCTTTTTGTTTATGCTGATTTTCTTTAATGTGTTCAGTTATCTCTTTCCTAGTTTCTTCTAAAGAAAGGCTTGCATTTTCTGTGTCATCTGTAATGTTAAGTTGTAGCAGAGAACTAGTAGTACCTACTAAATTCAGACCAAATAATGCCTGTGCGGGGCTTTTCCCCGTTCCTTTATTAAGAGTATTATTAATTCCCCATTGTATGTCCGACACGCATTCGTCCCATAAATTCTCAGGTTTGCCATGGTTGGTCGCAGTTAATGCAGCCAAAACAGTTCTATTGTATCTTTCAACCTGGCCATTGGCCCGAGGTGTCGCTACAGCGTTTAGTATGTGTTTGATTCCAAGTGAACTCAAATAATTCTGAAAGCTCTTGGCAGTAAATGAAGTCCCTCTATCAGACACAACACGCTTTGGGACACTAAAGGTGTGAAAATAACTTTTGATTGCTTTGATAGAATGAACTGACTTAGTACTTTTAACTGGCACTATTATGACAAATTTGGTATAAGCGTCGATAATCAATAATAAATACATATTATTTCGCTTACTGCGTACGAAAGGGCCCAAGTGATCTATATGCAAGGTGTGAAATGGACAATCGATCTTTTCAATTGGATGTAGCTTACCCGCCTTTTTACCAGAAGGTACTTTGGCATGAGCGCATTCTAAACATGACAGTACATATTTTTTGATGAAGCGCCTCATCTTGGCAAACCAGTAATTGTTTTTGATTGTTTCATAGGTTTTATCAAAACCAAAATGGCCTATGTCATCATGATGTGATTTCAACACCTGCCACCGGACGCCTTTCGGTACAACCCAACGATCACCATCTTCTGTTTTTCTAAATAATAAACCTCTTTTTACTAAAAAGTTATTTTTAATTTCAATAACACTATCGTTTTCCTTATCATCTAATATGCTCATAATCCGCTGTAATTCAGGATCGTTCTGTTGTACCGTGGCAACCCAGTTAGTATCGATTTGTCTGACTTGGAATTCATTTATTTCTACTGGTATGGGATTTCGGCTGAGTGCATCCACGTGAGCCATAGCCGTGCCGGGTTTGTAAATAATTTGAAAATCAAATTCTTGCATTGTGTTCCACCATCTCGCGACCCTAGGTAGCGTATCTCTCTTTTCAAACGTTGCACGCAAAGAATTACAGTCAGTGACAATGGTAAAAGGGATTCCTATTAAATACACCCTGAATCGTTGTAACGAACATACCACTGCCAACGTTTCTAAATCATAAGATGTGAATTTAGTTTCTTCGGGAGAAGTTTGCCTACTATAAAAGGCTACTGCACTAAAAGGAGTTTCTTTATTTGGTCTTTGCATCAACATTCCTGCAACCCCAACTTTTGATGCGTCAGTATGTACCTGTGTTTCATACTCTGGGTTATAAAATGAGAGGATGGGACGTTTAACTAACTCTGCCTTTAAAGTTGAGAATGCGGTTTCTTCCGCGTTACCCCATTGCCATTTAACATCTCTTTTCAAGAGGTGTGTTAATGGCTTTGCAATAATTGAAAAACCCTTTATGAATCTACGGAAAAAACTAGCCAATCCCACAAATTGTCTGATCTTATGTTGGTCAATAGGCCTCGGAAAGCTTTCTACTGCTTCAATTTTCCTTTTCCCTGGCTTAACTCCTGCCTCACTAACTTCAAAACCTAAATAATCTATTGATTGCCTCAAAAAATTGCATTTTGATAGGTTAAGAGTTATGCCAGAGTCACGGAACAGTTCTAAGATATCATGAAGTTTTTGTAGTCCCTCCTCTATGGTTTTTGAAGGTATAATCACATCATCCATATATGCATACGCTTCCTTGAATCTCGCGTTACCCAGTATATTATTTACAGCTCTTTGAAACGTGGACGGAGCATTGACAAGTCCAAAAGGCATTCTATTGAACTCGTAATGTCCGTCCGGCGTCACAAAGGCTGTCAAATGCTTTGATGATTCAGCCATGGGTATTTGGTAATAACCAGAAGCAAGATCCAAAGAAGTATAATACTTATGGCCCGACAAACTATCTAATTGATCATCTATGCGTGGGAGAGGGTAGTGCTCTTTGACCGTTTTTTTATTCAAAGCTCTAAAGTCAATGCACAGGCGGTAATCTCCAGTTTTCTTTCGAACAAGTATAATTGGTGACGCGTAATTGGACATAGACTCCTTAACAATGCCAGAGTCTACCAGTTCCTCTACCATGTCACGAACTACTTTTCGCTCCGAATGGGATAAGCGATAAGGCCTGTATACAACAGGAGTGGTATCATTAAGATTTATATTCATTTCATTTTTAGTTATACATCCTAACTCTTTGACAGAAAAGGCAAAGCAATCCCTAAAGTCATTTAACATCTGGGTCAACTTAACTGCATAATCAAAATCAACATTACTATCTATATTCACCATAGTAGGTTCAATTTGTGATACTACGTTGTTATCAGGACAGTGCTCAATCCTATTCACTTCTAGTACTTGGACTTCGTTTAAAGGGAGCGCGCGAAGCAGTAAAACGTCCTTATCTAGATCGAAACCCGGGGAGTTAATGGCCTTAACTATTACTTTACCTTTGCCTTTCGTTATTCTAATTACACTTTGTAGTACCTCATATGGTCTTTGAAGATTTTGACACATGCTAGGTTCAATAAATAAATCTCCAGTGTAATTTGGTTTAGTATAGATATCTATCTCAGTGTATCCATGAACAGTCGCAGGACTATCGGTATATAATTGAATATTTTTAGTTGCATTCACAGAAATCTTTAGTTGATCATTGGTTTTGACCACCAATACGTGATCTTGTTCGGTGAAAGTTTGTCCGAGTAACAAGGGTACTTGTAAGAAATGATCAGGAACAATATAGGCTTCTACATCAGCTTTAGCTGAATCTACATCTATCTCAACGTTAAGTTTGCCTAAGCAATTAACAACACTATCCCCGAATCCTCTTAATACGGGAAGATCTGACACTGCCCAAGAATCTACCAAGTTTTTTGCCGCGGACTCTCGCAATAGAGTACATTGGCTTCCAAAATCTACGAAGCAGTTGAGATTTTGTCCGTTCACAGTAGCGACCTTGAAATACTTGGAATCATTATCTGGTTCTTTAGATATTCGTAAAACTGTCTTACTACTATTAGAATTAGTTTTGTCGGAGCAATCTTCAGTTAAATGACCTACTTTATGACAGGTACTGCATCGTTTGATTGGTTGTTTACATTTGAAGTAAGTATGCCCTTCTTCTCCACAGTTAAAACATTTTGTAAACCTATTGTCTCTGGGTGTTCTTACATCAACTTGGCTATGAGTCGTTCTATTAAACATCCTAGTTGGCCTATTTTCGGACTTGCTTGGTTGCACAATCAAATTGGGTATGTCAGGTTTTTTCGTTACTCTTACGTTTCTGAGAAAGACTAGTAATTTATCTGGTTCTTTAAACTGAGCTGCTTCCGCACTTGTCCTTACGGACCTGTCCTCTATACCAAATAAAATACAATCTATTGCATTTTTCCCAAATATATTGCAACGATTTAACAAGACCATTTTTTGGTAGTAATACTCTTCCAGAGATTCTCCATATTTGGCTTTGCAAACAAGCATGTCCGTTAATAATTGACCAAAATTCTCGTCACTAGGAAAAGCTAGTTTAAGTTTACTTTGCCACTCCGTCCATGAAAACAACAAACTGGGTAAGCCTTGGTACCATTTTTGAGCTAATCCCATCAATTTTGGAAGTGCATAATGAATTGTTTGTCTGTCAGTCCAGTTATAAATTTTGGCACACTCATTGACTTTGCTAATCCAAATGTCAATGGTTTGATTTCGTTTTGAAGGATCAAATTCGGGTACAACATTTAAAACTGGGTAACGCTCAGTGCTCCCGTCTGTTGCTTTCATGTTCTGAATAAGCTCTTTAAATGCCGTCACTAAAATATTACTACTAGAGTCTATATTTATTTGTGGAACATGGTCACTCACTGTTGGCGAAACTGTTGCTGACGCGGCTTCCCGTTGAACTGCATCGCGAGCAGCACTAGCATCTGATGTAGGCGCTGAAGATTCGAGCTGGGACGACCTTGGCTCACTACCACGATGTCTCGGCCGTGAAGGCCGCAACGTGCTCGCCTGGCGGCGGTGGCCGCGGCTGCGGCTGCGTGACTTGCTGCGGCTTCTATCCTTCCTTCTTTTGGTCCTCCTTCTTCGTTGTCTACGCCTTTCTTCAGACGACCCAGACTCACTCTGCATGGAGTCATCGGGGCTTCTCTTCCGCTTATGGGATTTGCGACCCATTGTTTCCCTGAAGGAACATAAAATTTCAAAAAGTAAATGTCCTAAAACTTGTTTGTTTCACACTAAAATGGCTAAAATTTAGTAAGGTAAGAAAAGAAATATGCAATCAATAAGCACTATAAAAGGCCAAACAATTAACTGTTACAGTTATATTCCAACCAACCGTAAATGCATATCAAATTAGATGCCTTGTAAAGCCTGGTAACTCTAGCCTCCTCCATGATCTCTTTATTTGTGTTGATAATCCACGAACAGGCGAGAGAATAAAGATTAATATATAAAAAAAAAATTAAGTTATATTATTTTTGTAATATGCCTAAGAAATAAGCCCTTATTACATCAAAAGAAAACATGTCCAAACCTTTTCCTGGGCGTAAGTTCTTTCACTGAGCAGGATTTTGATCACCGATCACCAATCACCATCACAATTTAATCCCACCTTTCTGAACTATAACAGATGGCAGAAATAATAGATCTTCACGTTTATTCACAGATTTATTTTACTGAATGTTTTAATACTGTAATCTTTAGAACATGTGTTCACTCTTCCAATTTCCAAACGACCATTGCGCGCACGAACAACTTCTCGCCACTTTTCCTTTTTGCCGGAACAAACAAAGTCACATCAGTGTCTTGAACGGAATTTATTCCGAAAGTTATTCGTGTGCGTTTACAATTTTAATAATTTTAACTATCTAATATATTTTAAAATTAAACAAATAAATAATTATTAATTAATGTACATCTATAGATAAATATAATATTATTGGTATAAATTCTGGCAGTACTGATACAATTTCTAACACCATTAATGTGCCCATTCATTTTGCATATCATATAAGCAGCAATTCCACGATTATCACGAGGTTCGTTTGTGAAAATATCTCTATGCTTAGTTTCTTCATTTTGACTGCGGACCGTTTTCCGTGATTTGCGTGTAAATATGGTTATTCAAATCAAAACACAGACGTGCGTGTGAGCCACACTGCAGTACCGTCGCATCAAACACAGAAGTCTGTGTTTTCATCATGGATGGAAATTCAATGATACTCTTTATTTTCGTGGCTCACTTCACTCGCTTTTATTTCTTGACTACCTCTTGGACCCTCTCACTGATATATCTTATAATGTACCTTCTAATACTATGATAATAATAATAAGCATTTATTCATTAAACCAATGTACATTTCAAAATGAAACTCTGACTCCTAAACTAGGGCTACCTGTATGTCAGGAGGACTAGTATTACTATGTAATTTTTATTTTTTTGATTTAATCTTAAACCTACCAAATTTTTAAAGGTCAGTAGGTCTACCATGAGTTTATACAAACTATACTCGCTAGCGACTGTAGTTAATAATTTGTATGAAAAGTTGTACAGCGCCTCTAACGGATACTTGGGGTACTAAAATGCTTACCATGAGTCGCTGTAGTTAACTATCCAACGTCACGTGTAGGAAACTACACTACAGGGACTATAGTTTGCCCTTCATTTCCATAGAATGTGGTACCATGAGTGTCAAATGTGACACATGCCATAGTAACGTACTATTACTACAGTAGTTACGTCACTCACCGACATTTTGCCTCTGTGAAAAGAATTTATCCCAGGGATTTTTCGTGATTTAATAATTAAAAATGCATAATAGAGCCCGTTTTATCTGGGAAATGTTAGGTCCTGCCGAATTAGAAGGTGAACGACGCGACAAAGAAAGTTTCAAAGTGAGATGCGTGTTTTAGTTGGAAATCATCATGATAGGTACTATAAGTGACGCTAAGTTTGTGAAACTTTATATATTAAACAATGATTAAACAATGAAGCCTTTGAGAATTTGTGTAATTTATTTTGTCAACATCTTTCTCCACTTGTCACTGTTTTTTGTGTGTCCTGTGGCATCTGCGTTCAATAAGGTGGTTATTTTATTTCTTTCTAATAGCGTTGTATATTTGTGAGCATCCCGTTGGGCCCCTCCATTGGCTTTCTAAGGTCACCATTCATTTGGTTCAAAGTTTGCTAATTATTTATATGTTAGACAAGTAGGTACACAATGCAATAACATAATAAGCACGTAGGTACCGTAACGAAATTATGCCTCACTAGTCAAAGCGCAGACAATGTAGGTAAACTCAAGTGTTTGTTTGTGAATTAAACAAGACTTATAATATGTAAGTATTATTTACATAGCTTTCCATTAACAAATCTACCATCACTTCGAACTGCGACGCACTAGTTTTCAGCATTTTTTGTTTTTTTTCAAATATTTAATTTGTTTGGGCTTTGTTTATGTTTTGAAGACGTACCTAACGTAACGTAACACGAATAAATTTGAACTGCATTAAATTTCATTAAAATAAGGGAATCAAGCGACTCTCTACATTTGTCGGATAATAGGTCCATATAACAATGTCTTCTGTCTCTATCATCATGCATTACTTAAAAAGAGATGGAACTATGGTGTGTGAAGTTAGCTTTGTTTTGTATGAATGCCAACCTAACAAGGCAAAACTACGCTAGGTATAGTAAAGACTGTAACGATAGTAGTTAATACAAACACAACTCATGGTACGGTTATTCAGGCTAACTATTCTATCCGCGTTCTTACGTTAACTACAGTAGTAGCGTGAGACGATTTTACTATGGCAACTCATGGTAGACCTACTGCCCCCTTAATAGTTATCTTGAAAGTCACTCAGGGATTAACGTTTGACCAGTAAAACCATCAATTGTCAATTCTTAGTGATAATTTTAAGCAATTTATGGTAATTTTACTTGTCAAACGTAAAACTTACAAGATAAGGAATAAGAGGGCAGATAAACGATTCGAAAGTTCCTCTTCAGCCTCAGCGAACACATAGGTACAAATGCCAATTCACACAGTCAAAAACTTGATTCGCTCGTTCAACAATAATTATCAAGGACCACTTTTCTCCACAAGGATGTGACGAGGGTGAAGTTGTCCGCGTTGACACTTTGCTTTCTTAGAATGAGTTTAGTTGCCACGTTCCCCTGAAGGGCCTCAACGCAAGGCACCGAGTGAGGCAGCTGAAGCTGGCAGGACACTTGCGCGTAACTCTTCTGCTGGCGATAACGTGGAGCAGGAGAAGTCACAGGCTGTGGTGTTGACATCCTGGGAGCCGAGGTCATTGTGGCTGGGCAGTAATTTACCTGCGAATCGGTGTCATGAGTCGCTACCGTATCAATGCTGACCGGTGAGGTATGGCATCGGGTGACGCCGCGCATTTACATTTTGCGCTGACTGTAGTGATATCGTTGGTACTCTGGTTTTGGTATTGCTCAATTCTTGGACTTCATTTTTCAACTCTGCGACAATTTGCTCCGAATATTTCCAAGGAAACCGGTCCATAACGTCTAGTTTCTGGAACTAAGGCCAGGAATTCCTGCACTACGAAGGTGTCAGAGCGCGTGGGTTGTAATAAATTAAAAATACAAATGAGTTTATTTCAAAAATTGTACTAAGAATCGATTATTAAAATGCCGGCATGCCTTAGAGTGTTTATAATTTTAGTGATAAATATTAGTTATGTTATTATCACCGACCGACCGAGATTAAAACGAACTATACGTTCCAAACTTAGTTATGGTTCCAAATAACACGATTTGATTCTCATTTAGTTCTCAATACATAAACATTATGAATGAAAATGTTTCGATTTTGATTGATAGACGTCATACCTAGATTTGATTTTGATAGACGTCAGTCAGACCTTGCGTCAGACTCGTAGTGTTTTACAACCATCGTTTTTGGTGGTTGTTCGGTAAGGGTCACGTGGTGCTAACCGATCGCCCTAACTGAGCCTCTAAACGGAACAACCATACACTCCGGCGACAAAATCATGATTTGACTTTGACAGACGTCAGAATTCATCGAGTTGGGTGTTCGGTTAAAGTCACGTGACGCTAATCGAGTGCACAGATTTATAAGTATAGTACTAAAGATCGAGTGTTTTAACCGAGCCTCTGAACGAAACAACTATACACTCAGGCGACAACAAAACCAAGAGTGTACCTACTGAACGCACCCCTAATAATAATACGAGGGAAACACGTACAATAACAAAAAACAACTCGATCAGTGTTGCTAACCGGGTGCCGTTATTACACCGACATGATTTATACTTTGAAATTTTAAAATTTGTAGTTCAAATTGGTTCGATAGATGGCGCTGACTCAACAGTAGCTGATAAGATTGTCAAATGTATTATCTGTGGTGTACGCGTAATAAGCTATTTTCTAACTAATCTGTGGCTATTAGGCCTGGGTCGTTTCAGCTTTTTCGTAAAACGAAACGACACGGTTTTATAACTCAAAAAAGAGTTCTGAGAAACAGTTCTAAAAAAAGATGTTTTTTTCTACATTCCAGACAAATAAAATTAACCACACTTTATACTTCTTCCAGGCTTAGGAGTTAGACTGGCAGAAAAATATTACAGCCGTATTTAAAAAATAATTTTATGTAGGTTTCTTCATTCGACAGCCAAATGTGTCTACAAATAGGATTCATTTTTAGCCTATTCGTGACGTCAAAGCAAAAGTAGTTACTTATAAATGGTTTCTTATTCATACGATAATAGTCCTTATTGCTATGATATAGAGTATGTTTTATTTGTATCTGTCGCACGTTTGTTCATCGGAAGTCGAAAAAACACTTTTTATGAATTTGTTCTATTGACAGCCAAGTATGTGAATTCTAGCCTATTCGTTACGTCAAAGCAAATGTAGTTATTTCGAAATTGCATCCAAATGGGAAGTGTTCAGGGAGGCAATGGGAAGTTTTCAAGGAGGCAATAAAAAATAAAAAAAACTCCTTAAAAACCGGTAGATGGCGGTGACTCAACATGGTTCTGTCTTCTGAAGATTTTGCAAAATTACCACAGAGAACAAATTCGTTTTGCAGAGAACGAAGATGCATACGTAGCACTAACAAGTATCAGAATTTCAACAAAAACTTTTTACGCAGATATTTCACAAACGAACGCATGAAAGCATGTGCGTTTGAAGTCAGTGACACTGACAGTTCGGGCTGACCGACAAAATTTAGAGAACCAAATCAGGACGGGCGCCATCTATGCATGGATTTAAAACTATTTTCTTTTAGCTGTCAGAAAATTCACATTAAAAAGAAAAAATAGTTCTGAAAATTCCGGTAGATGGCGGTGACACGACATGGTTGTGTCTTCAGAAGATTTTTCAAAAGCACCACAGAGAATAAATTCTTTTTGTTTCCTCTTTTTTTCCTCCAAGTTTCGCGTTGCGATTCCGAAGCTCGTTTTTCAAGTCTACTATAGACCGATCTACTTGGTCCGGCTTCAACAATAACAACAAAAAATTATAACGATGTTCGAACGACGTTTCGTTCGGTCGGGAATAATAAATAATAAGGTAACACGCGATAAATAGCCGTGACAATATAATAAATATAAAATCACACAGCTCTTAGATACTACAGCTACTAATACACTTATTTTAAACCCAATAACGGATTTACATTTTTCAAGTATTTCATTTTATAGTCACTAGTTACGTACCTAACAAACAATTTTAGAATAAAATCTAAATTAATTTAGGTTTTTTATGTTTAGACAACCATATCGGGACTGCGCCATCTATGCATGGATTTAGAACAATTTTCTTTCAGCTGTCTGAAAACTTACTATTGCAATAACATAGAGTATATTTTATTTATGTCTGTCAGAACACGTTCTCACGACCGACAGTTTTTAGCAAAACGTAACGAAAGCGTGTTCTGACAAAAACTGTGTTGCTTTTACGTTCGTTCTATGGAACCTAATGTTGAATATAGATAAGCAGTTCGTTCGTTCTTCACAGATACACTGTTTTTTAAAACAGTTTCTGAAAAAAACACTCGGCTCTAGTGGCTAAAAGTTATGATATTCTGTTTGTATGTCTGCTTCTTGAGAGTGCGCTAGTGATATGGTGGTGTTTTTATCTTGTTTTTATAAGTAAGCAAAAATAAATACCACAAACGAAAATAAATATCCACGTTGTTGATGTTCACATTTAACTTTATTGTGACACTTGCCAGCTACGTAACAGAGCAGCGCCATCTATTTTCTAAGCTGAAAGCATGATTTGAAACGCCCGATGAGGAGCATTAATAGTTCGATAACCATGTCGTTTTGCGTACACTGGTTGAGAAATTAAACCATGTCTCGAGTGAACTCTCATGTGATCTAGAACTCCTTTGATAAAATCAGCAATATTGCTGAATTGATTGGTAATGATTACTGAAAAAAAAGACAGTGTCTTGAATGTGGCGATATATGTAAGGCCCAATTATCTAAATTAAAAACATTCCAGTCGCAATATAACCTCGTGTCAGTAGCACTGTCACGTATAGTAACTGCTAATTAATCTTCGCGTTTACATACGAAGATTAATTAATAGTTACTATACGTGCAGTGCGACTGGCACGAGGTTCTAATGTGACTGGAATGTTTTTAAATAAGAGAATTGGGCCTATGGTTACAAGGTCAATTTGAAATCTCTCATAGAGAAAAACACAGAGCAAACACTCGAGTTGTGGCAGTACAACAGGTACCTACACAACGTACATTATCAGATTTTTCAGCAATGCCGGCCCTTCCCCGAATAGCCGAAAATACGCTTAGCCGCTTGCTATCCAACCTAAATCACCTAAATCGATATAACCCAGCAACTAAGTAGTTCTATGAATCAGTGGATACCAGCCAGCAGTATGCAGGCATGGATACAGGTACAACTACTCAGGAGACATATTACTGAGATACATATTCAACATCTGGTATCGGTAAAAATACCAATACTTTCGATACCTACTGCAAATACCCGTATCGACCCATGTCTATGTAAAGCTATGAATTTACACCACAAGCAGCGTCAAGGGCGCGGCCAGTGCGCCACTCTAAAAATAAAACCTAAGGACCAGCGTGTTTCTGGCTTTAATTATTTCTTCTATAATCTGTGGTGTTCGTCTAATCATAAATGGGATAGTACATTTTTACTCTATAGTTGCATGTAAACGAAGCATATACTTTCGACCAATCACAGCAAAGTACATCAATTCCAGGGTCGTGCTTTCCATGGCTGTGCTTTCCTGACACGTGCTGGGAATGCACGACCATGGAATTGATGTACATTGATTTGATCAAATTTGGCATCAAATTCCAGGGCTGTGCATTCCCAGGCTGTGTATTCCCTGGCTGTACAATCTCAGCACGTGTCAGGAATGCACGACCATGGAATTCATGTACAATTGGTCATCAAATCCCGGGCTGTGCATTCCTGGCTGCGCTTTCCATGGTTGTGAATTCCCGGGTTGTACATTCCATGGATGTACAATAACCGGACTCCTCTCACTCATGGTCTCTCTTTCTTTCATCAATACAAAAATGGCTGCTAAACCACAAAATTTGTCGAAAATGATCTCGGCACAGCTTCGTACTAAAGCAAATGAGTTTATAAACAGTAGGAAAAATGCTAACAATCTCGTGGAAATCCTACATATGTTCGAGGTAAGCCTAGTGCCCAAGTACATACCGTAGTTGTCGCAATGAAAACTGCGTCATAGGTTACGTTCTTTAATTACTTGCTATTTCGTCTTCTTTCAGGCTGAAACTGATAATTACACGCCGCTGTTGCTGACAATAGAAGTCATATTCTCTGAGGTGCTAAGGCGAGGTGATCTGGTTCAGAATATCGTCCCCCTAAAACCAGAAGGTGAGTGTTGTTTTGTACCCGTATTATAAGGTGTCTGCCGTTTTTTAGCGCATTTGTATTGATTTTCTTTGGGTCCTACAATGTTTGAGGTAACGTTGAGCTAGTGGAAACACTTGCGAGTATGGTTTTACTGTTACAAAAGAACTGCATCACCATGAGCAGTGCTCCGAGATCACTGGTGACATGTGACATATTAATGTTTACATATATAAACACCGTCGATTCTAATATCTTTGTACAATCGGATTTGTATTCGATCTACAAATTGTGCTATTAATACAATTACCTTACCTTCATGATTGTATGCTCCATTGCAATCTGAATAAGATCCATTGTGCAGAATGGGTATGCACATTTTAGCAGCAGATAGTTCAAGGTCATGATTAGTACTCTTTCTTTATTTCTTTTTATAACCTATGTATTAGGCTTAAAGCAAAAAAAATAAACTAAAAAAGGAAAAGCCAAAAAGGAAAACCTACTTATCAATGTCACCAAAAAAAATTTTTTTTTTGAACCCTTAAAAAAATCAAAACATCCATCATGTATATTTCTTTGTTTGTCTTTGTATTTTTATCTAGTGTTTTTGCACATCTAAAGCTCTGTAGTTTCAAATGTTAATTTAAAATATAGAAAGCAGCCCAGAAATTGAATACGTAAAATGGCTGCACGACTGTTACGAGGTGGCCCTCAACCGATGCCTGGAACTGATAACCCGAGGGCGCATGAGCTCTCGGCTGCAGGCCCTGGTGACAGCATGCAAGTTGATGCAGGTTGAAGGATGCCACCCCCTAGAAGCCTCGTCTGGTTACTACTTCCCATCATTGAGATTGAAGGTAAATTCTACATACTATAACTCGTAGGTGTTTGGTTAGAGTTTTCAATTAGCGGTGATAGGCTTGCTAAATGTCACATAGAATGTTACCTACTATCCAAAAAGTGGGCATTTGCCTAGTAATATTTGGACTTGCCCCTGACTACTCCATTGTAGGGCATTCTCAAGAATATTGAGTAGAGATTTGAGGAAATCCACGTTAGTGATTGAAGTCATGCGCCAATTTATTTATGAATCATACCTTTTTCCCAAAGGTTTAGGCAGAGATCACAAATTTGCACATCCTACAATCCACACCACATTAATAATAAACATTGTAAAGGAAGCAATACAATACAATTTTTTATTAATAACTAGTTACGTCAGAATTTAAACTAGTAAATAATTATATAATTGGCAACTCATAAAACTCATCAATTGAGTAAAATATATTATCGAGCAGCCACTTTCGCAATCTCGATTTAAAAATCGCTCCGGAGTCGCATCACGTTTAATAAAGATAAATTAATAGCATAGATAGCTAAACAGGGTTTATTATTTATTCATCTTCAGTCCCACCTTAATGCTTGCTATGCTCAGGTGTTGAGTGTGATATCTAATTCTGCTCCTTTAATTATATAAATAAATACAAAAACATAGCCATCATCATCATCATCAGCCTGTTTACGTCCACTGCTGGACGAGGCCTCCCCCTTTGAATATAAAGGGGGGAATTGCCATAATCAACACGCTTGGCAGGTTAATTGGTTATTGCAGTTTGGTGTTGTGTACTCAGGCAGATGCTGTTTCCCATCTCCTGGTGTAATCCCTTAGTAAGGCTTTTATACATCCATGGGAGAAGGACGGGTCTATTTTTAGGCTGGACACACCATGGAAAACAACATAGTATGCGCTGTAAAAAAGCATGTGCCTAAAGGGGCTGGGCTGGTTCAGCTGCCAGCTCTTTAAAAATGTTATAGGACTGAATTAAGAGGGCACTGTACTACAATTTAGGCTCCCTCTATAACCCGCGCGCCATCTCGCTCGCGCTAGCGAGTGTCAAAAAATGTAGTTTTATGTTTATTAGTGCAAAAATAAAGTATTTATCAAAAAACTGGTTTTAGCATAAGAATAAATAGTTAATTCCTACTTGTTTAGGTAAAATTTATCTTAAAACACCCTGAGGTTCACCTGGAGGTTCCTGAGATTTCATTCAAAACGTGTGCAAAACAAGGTTTTTTCATTAAATAAAACTATCCAGGTTTTTTTACATTTCGTGTTTTCAACTCAACACTATAAATGTAAAAATATAAAATTTTCATATTCCAAAATATTTAACTCTTAGAATCCGTAGATACTGAGTTCTAGATCGATTTTATTGGGCAAAATCACATATTACGCCTTCTTAACATAAATTCCATGGTTTGTTACAGAACATATTCAAAGTGTTCTTGAACTCGGAACAGTCAATGACTGCTATACTGGTGCGCTTCCAAGAGTTCACAGAGTACAGAGACGTGCAGCAGTATGGACTCCGAGTGCTCTCTAACATGGCTTACCGCAAGTGAGTAAAAAATAACTATATATATAGCTTCAAAGGCGAAGGTATTTTGTTCTATTCATTAAAAATCCTAGTGTTCTGGGTAACTTCCTGGGTAACAAGGACTATATAATATACATGCACCAGCTCCAAAGGCTGCCTGTGTATTTTAAATAATAATAATAACTTGTTATAATGAGGGAAGAAGGACTAATGAGTTTGGATCCCAAATGATATGTACCACTCCACTGATCCGCAAAACTGTAAAATGTATACTAAGGAGACTGGTACAAATAGCATAGGCACAAGTCATAACATGCGTTTATTGCCCGTGTCACTCATACCTTCGAATTTTTGACTAAAAAATATTGAACCCTCAATCAAGGATCAATATTTGAGGGTTCAATATTTTTTTCGAGGTTGAGGTTGCTGTCCACTACAGCACCGCACCGATGCTTACAATTTTTCCTCTAATAAATGTTTCTTCCACAGATCGCCAACCCCCATTTATATGCAGAACTACTTGGAGTTGCTTGACAAACTGCTTATCTGTGAGATAGATGTCAACAAAACCAAGGAAAAGGGGGACATTGAGAAGGAGGAATTGCTCCTTTGTGGAGTGGATGGTGAGTGTCATTATCACCAATTATATACCTCCTCTCGACTGGCAGTAAAGTTAATTAAACAATGATTTTTGATCAAAATAGCTTAGTTTCATCAAATGCGCTTAATTATTTATTAAATCAAAACAATTCAATTAGTCATTGACATAAGTGAAGTAAAAAGAAAAGTTTTTTCGTCTATGAATGGCTAGTTTGATTGCCGGAGGTTAAATTATAATTAATAAGGTTTTATTACCCCCCTTGGAATTTGGCTTTTTGCATTTTTACTATTTGTTCTGGGAAAAAAATAATCTAGCTACCAGAGGCCGTATACAAAGTAACATTCTAATAGCGATGACGCCAGTAGAAAAGTCCAAAATGTATGGGATTGACGTTAGCTATCGATATGTCACGTGGTCTATTGTATTGAATTACGACTGTAGAAATGGAATCGTTTCTAAACGAATGCCACTTGGCTAGGCACTCTGTTACGCCTACCGAGATATACCCATGTGAGAGAATACGGACTGCGTAGGTTTAGTAATAGGGTCCCAATTGGCACCCTTTGGGAACGGAACCCGGAAGATGATGACTAAAAATCAAACATTTGTAGGTTGAAATTCAAGCAGTCGTTATTCCCCAGGCAAGGCACCTTTCCCGTACAACCCGGCCGTGTGCAAGCGCTACGCCAACAAGTGCTGGGCCTTCGCCTGTCAATGGGCGCTCTGCTCTTGCAGCCGCACGCACCGCCGAGCGCTGCTGCTGTTAGTGGAGAGGATGATGCCGCTGCTGACCAAACCACGCCTCGCTACCGATATGCTGTGTGACAGTCTTGACGCAGGTTAGTACTGATACATAGTATAAAGCCAGGTGGTCACAATCAGCACTCACGACTCTCACCCACACTTACACACTCACACTGTCTCACCCACACTTACGCTCACACACTCTCACACCCTACATCCACACCCACTCACCCCATTGTAATTTTTCGTCTGTAATTCCTCTGTACTTTATTTTTAGCGTTATAGTTAGTATTTACATACACTCGAGAGCAATGAATCCGGGTCACTTAAAGAATCCTAAAAATCTCGGAAACTAAAAATGCTAGGTTAATGCAATAAATTGTATTTAATAGACAATGTAATACTCCTTAAATGAAGGTATTAAAACTTCTTAGTTATTGTAAAGTTATATCATAAAAAAATCAAATTTGAAAAAGGGCCACTTTCGAAGATGGAACTACGAAATTACAGCATTTGGTTTTGCTTTTGTTTGTAATCTGTCATTTATGTGGGTACATAAACCATGTTGATAGTGCTCTATATTCATTATATGGAAGCACGAGGAGGCAATACGAAGTATTAAAATTCAAGAAAATCGTAATAAAGTTCAAAAATTTCATGTTTCCTATTTTTGTTTTAAGGAGAGATCAGCAGTTTTTTTCTTTATGTAATTTTGTGTTAATAAAATGTATGGTGACTCATATTTTTTTTACCTTCATTTAAGGAGTATTACATTGTCTATTAAATACAATTTATTGCATTAATCTATCATTTTTAGTTTCCGAGATTTTTAACATTCTTTAAGTGACCCGGATTCATTGCTCTCGAGTGTAGTATTAATAAGTTACTACTTTTAATTAAGTTAAAATTTTGATGTAGTTACATGACGTAAAACCTTAATAATGATTACCTATTAGTACTCCAAATTACACTACTATTTTAATGTATACCTCAAGTTTTCTTCCTAGATAATTATGTCTCATTGCATTGTACAATCCGCGGAGTGGGGCACTTTTTAACCTATCTCAGGCACCAATCTTTTTTATAAATAGTGAAACAATCAGCAGACACCTAACTGTGTGCACTGTGTCTGTCCGCAGGTGGTCCAATCAGCATGCTGGCCCTGCAGGGTGTCTTAGAGCTGGTCCGACGTCACAATATCTCTTACCCCGACATGTACGACCGGCTGTACGCCATGTTCGAGCCGGAGATGTTCGCCACGCGCTACAAGCGTCGCCTCATGCACATCGCAGACGTCTTCCTTAGCTCCACGTGAGTAGCAGTCCACTAAAGGGTGTTCTACAGCTGATCAAGAACTGAACAACCTTAGTTTTTAGTTTCGACAAAGCCCCTGTACAGCTGCTTACAAAAGTTGTCCAATTTATTTATTATCATGTCTAGTTTATACTGTGACAAGGCCTTTTACAGCCGCTTTTTTATTTTGTAATCTTGACATTATTCATTTAAATTGTTTTTTCTAGACTTACTTTCTTGACAAAGCCCCTAAACAGCTGCATCTCTCATTATTGTGATCATTCTAATTTTAAATTGTATTTAAAATTATTTGTACCTTGACGTAACTAAGAGTTCCCATTGTGTTCCTAAAGTTTGAATAAAATATATGAATATGATCCATAGTCACAACATCTCGTACCCCGACATGTATGACCTACACACAATCAACTTTCGGCTGACCATGGATAGATCAAATATTCAAAATGGGTTTATAAACTGGGCGCACTGGCTCCCTCTAACATCGTCATATAAAGCGGTATCATAAGCACGTAATAGCCCATTGCTCTTCACTTCACACACCCTGAATTAGAGGCTTCAAAGTGACGTTGCTTGCACATGTACGCCAATTAGTCGTATTTACGTAAATATAAAACTTTGTTTGGGTATTGACTAATTAGTAGTCTTTCTCATTTCTGTTTAATCGTTCTTTTATTGCCCGATTGGCGTAGGTGTGCAACCATCATAGCGAATCTTTCCTCGCACTTTGATTTAAGCTAACTTAGCACACTCATATCTTGTGGGAGAAGAAAGACAAGTAGCTCGTTTCGCATCACAGCTATATTTTCTAATAGCTGAACCCCGCGAGTTCATCCGCGTCAAATAGCCTTTAGGGATAATGTAGCTTCCCATAAAGAATTTTCAGAATGGGATCAGTAGTTACGGAGATTACCTCCTCTGTATCCAAACTCACAAACATACTTTAACTAGTTTAATAACTGTGGGTATAGATAACGGTTTTCTTTTCAGACACCTGCCCGAGAGCCTCGTGGCTGCGTTCGCGAAGCGGCTCTCACGCCTGGCTCTGATGGCGTCGCCCGAGGACGCCGCGGGGCTGCTGCAGCTTGTAGGCAACCTGCTGGTGCGCCACCCCGCGCTCAAACGCATGATCTGTCTCGACGACCAGCCGCACATCAGTCAGTATTTTTTATATAGCAAAAAAGTTCTGCGTACTATTTATCGCAGCTATATGTAGTGTGTTTTCAGCATTGAAAGTAGTAAGAGTTGAAGTTTATTAGTAGTAGAACTTCTTGTGAAAAAGTTCGTCCGGGAAAGTACTACCACCGTACCTATTTCTGCCGCCAAGCAGTAGTGTTCGCATTGCTGTGTTTCGGTTTGAAGGGTGCCGGTGAAATTACAGGCACACGAGACTTTTCATCTTTATGTCTCAGGGTCGGCAGCGCGCGTGTGAAGCCGCTGGTGTTGCAGGCATCCATAGGCTACGGTAACTACTTTCCATCAGGTGGGCCGAATGGTTGTTTGCTTGCCAAGAAGTATAAAAAAAATGAAGTGGAACGAGTTGGTCTGCACCGTTTGCGAGGACGTTGTAGTAGCCAACTGTCCTTGGCGGAATCTGTTTAGTGACAGTGACTTAAGTTACTGTAAATTGCTATAAATTATCTCGTCTCCTTCCTCAGTGTCAAACGACCCGTACATGATGGAAGAGACGTGTGCCACGAACTCGCGCGCGCTCGGCTCGTCGCTATGGGAGGCGGCGGCGCTGAGGCGGCACTTCGCCGCGCCGCTGAGCGCCGCCGCTGGCGCCGTGCTTGGCGCTGCCAGCCAGGCGCCACCCGTCAACCTCGCAGAAGAAAACTCACAGGTACATACTTATTAAGACTTCACAAAACAGCGCGCGCTCGGTTCGTGCGCCGGCACCGTGCTGGGCGCCACCAGATCGTCATTGTCCTAGCCATTTATTATGTTTAGAGGTTTACACTGGGGTAACTTTGGGCAGTAGTACATGCTACATAATTTACATTATTCTTGTCGATCCTTAAAGTAGCGTCAATAGTTACCCTTACCTTGCTTCTGGAAATCAACAGATCGAAATTGACCCTAATGGCATTCCCAAAACCGCTTTTAATGTGGGACATGGCCACTTCGAATTTTTACGAATGTATTTTGTGCTTAACTCGCACAACATGAACTATCAAGCAAGAAGAATGTCTAGGTAAAGAACTTTGTCTAGCAGTGGAGAATGCAAGTTTACTACTAGGCAAGCATACGACCCACAGTATTTACCGTACCGCCTTTGAACGCCTGCAACACCAGAGGCATCACACGCGCGCTGCCGACCCTGAGGCATAAAGATGAAAAGTCTCATGTGCCTGTAATTTACCGGCACCCGTAACCTTCAAACCGAAACACAGCAATGCGAGAACTGCTGCTGGCGGCAGAAATAGGTACAGTGGTAGTACTTCCTCGGACGTACTCTTACAAGAAGTTCTACTAAACATCTAATTATTACTGATCTAATTTTCCTATTGCACAGTCATTCGACTTGGAGCTGAAGAAGCGATTCAAAACCATTGAGATGAACTTCATCCGGCCTCAGGCTATGCAGCACACGGGTGGTGGCGAGCGCCTGCTCTCCTACTGGGAGCTCATGGCCTAACTCATCTACGGGCCACTTGTCCTCTAGGTCATTCTGCTTCAGGTCAGTGAGTAGCGTGTACATTCGGGGCCTACTCTCAAAGCGAGTGAATGTTTCAAGATTGAGGTGTGGTGGCCTTGAAAAGGAGTTTTATGAATGATAAAAGGATTCAGAGGCTCCTTCCATGCAGAACCAGGGTCCATGTTTCACTGAATATACAAGTTACAAGCTACGAGTGTGTAGCCACGCTTACACATGAATGACCAGTTACAAGCCTTAGGTTATACTCGTAATTTATAGCTTGTAAACCACGTGAACATACCCTAGGGATGAAAGATTGCAAGACCTGGGTTGCTATTTTTGATAGTCATCGAATGACTAAATGTCAGTAAAATTGCTGTTTATTCCACGATTTCCAAATTTCTATATAACTGAAACTCATTGATGACTAAAATTCTTAAACCTATGATATTAATACAAGTGCCTCCTCCAGTACATCTCCTGAAAAACGGTGATTTGCGGCCTTTTTGATGATATTTAATCAGTGAGTTTCAAAAATCGCACCCCAGTGGGGAAGAATCGCAGAATGACTAACCTAACCTAACCTAACCTGCTGTGGTACCTGTTACTGCGGAGAGCGAGGTTAGCATTAATACCACGCCGCTGGAATAGGCCCAAATTCCGATGTGTGAACAATGCTACTTGGTAGATAAGCTCACATGGCAATGGCATTATATTGAGTTCTAATGGTCTGTTAAAACTTGAGAGCCACCCATGATTCGCCGATAGTTACCATAGCAACGTTCATATTATTAACAATGTTGCTATGGTAACTAACGGCGAAAAGATAATCGATCTAAAGAAGGATCAAAAAATGTTTAATTAAAAAATATCTAATTGCATTTGCAATATCTAGACACACGCTAGTGTGTCGGCCAATTTCAATTCAATCTACAGTAGCTTGGTATTCAAAGTCAGATTCTCCATTCACTTTTCTGTAGATTGAATATGAAAATAAACCAATAAAAATATAAATACAAATTAATTTGACGAAAGAATCATTGAAATTTTCCAAAGACCTAATATTAACAGTGAGTGCATGTGTCCAGTGATATTTCTCGGATAATCTCTTGTACTAGATGACGTCAAATCTCGAATAACACCATAACTTTGTATGGCCATGCGAGTCGTCATCATGTAGATGAGATTTATCCTAAAATACGGGCCCTGTTCAAAGTTTCTAGAATGGGGTGTCCCATTGAAATTGGTGTGTTGTTTATTGATATCTGACATGATATATTACTATTTTTAAAAACTTTTATGTTAGTTTGTATGATTAGGTAAAATCTTAAAGTCGAATGACCCAGTTTCCGTTATCCTATTGAATTTAAATTTTGCATATCTGTAAGTTCCAATAAAAATACAATATTTTGGTGACAGCGAGCCGCTGGCTTACACCGACCGTCACACTGAGTAAGGCTCACGTAACTGTGTTAAATAGATTGAGAATAGATATCCTCTATTAGATAATGTCTAAAACCTCCCGCAAATTCCCTTTTATTTGACAGTTATTGACAGCTTTCATAGGGACTTGGTCGCTGTGATATAGCTGGGCCCAAAATAAATGTTGACATGGCAGATAAATGCAATTCAACTCAGCATCAGCAGATCTGATGATGGAGACAGAAGGTGGCCTGTTCTGATTACTAATTTCATCACCGTCATCTTGTGGAAGTATGTTTCATAAAAGTTTGTTTTGAAACATATTTTAAAGAAAAACACTAATTTGAACAACGATCTTTATTTGAAACAAGGTTGAAAGTTAAAAATATACAGTTTTTATTTTAGAATTCCAGGGTATGCAAAATTTGAAATTCAAGAATAGATACGTAATTAGATACAATGTCAAAATTGTATGATCGAATCTGTATTGATCATACAATTTTGAATGATGGTGACGGTTGATAAATGGGCTTAAGAAATGAGGAATATTAATGGTATTTGGTATTGCTTAAAATTGTGTAGAAATATCAAAGCATTAAACAAAGATTGTATTAGAAGAATGTTTATGCGTGTAGGGACGCATTTCTTTTTGTCGTTGTAACTAACAAAAAGTTCAAGTTTTGCACTTTTTCATGATTATAAAGGAAAATTATTAGTTTAAAGGGCACATTAATTTTTGTTTCAAGGATGAAACAATATTGTAAATTATGGATTTAAAATCTTGTTTGGGGTAGCTTCCTAATTTATTTTAGAAGTTAGATACAATACTACCTAGTTGATTTCGCCCCTACTAGGTCTAATCGCCATCATCCAAAAAATATTAATAACTTTATTTGAGGAATACTTGTAGTAAAAAAGTAGTTAAAAATTTTGAGCTATTTTGCACTCTAATGTTAAATGTTAAAATATGTTTAGATAATGTTAATGTTGTAACTTGTTTAGTTTTATTTTTTTACAAGAAAGATGTCCCCCTGATTTTTAAAATGAAGCGTTAGAAAATTACTTTCTTTTGGAGCCGTTTTTCTATTTGCGGTGGTTGAGGTTAGGTGTGATTTAAAAAACCCCAGAATCTATAGTAACTACCTATAGTAATAACAACTGTTGTAATTGGATTTTGGAACCTTCAACCATGTCTTACCGGCAAGATACCACCGAGGATTGTTCTAAAAATCCAGTACAAAATCAGTTTTTTCCAAAAGTTATTCAAAATTGCAGACAAGATTAAACTTTATTTGGTATATTCGGAAAAGTATCAAATGGATTGATACTTTTCAGAATATACCAATGAATTAATCCGCATAAAACATGGAATACACCATGGATTCTGGTAATATACTGTTTTGATACAAATTCTCTTCCATTTCTAAACACAATTAAGAGTTGTATGAAAACAAAATTGAAATAAGATTTAGGATCATTCATATTTAGACTTGCATGGATTGTAGCGTTTCTTGCTACTTGGAACTTGCACTTTTGTAAGGCTCGGGGGAATGTTTTATGGGGAAATGGAGTGTAGTTGAAGCACCTTGCAAAAGTTAATTCCTTACCGTACTTTTATTCGCCCGGGCCTAATTGGTGGTTAGTAAAATGTCCTTTTCAAGAGAAATAAAGCCAGCTCCAAACTTACAGACAAAGAACAAAAACAATATTTAGAAGTTTTTTCTCGACGCCAATTATTATCACTCTATAAGGCCCACCGACGACGAGTAGCGAGTGTTCCGAGGAAGGAAGCGTCGCCGAGTGAGTTTTTTTTTTATAGCACTTGTGGTAAGTTTTCGCCGGCAATGTTGATTCAGCGATCAACTATTAGTTATTATATGTATCTCATTTTAAACGGAATCATACATCAATTGTACGTTTCTTGATCGTGAAAATAGTCGGTCGCTCACTCGTTGACGGTGGGAAAAGTGTTTAATGCCAGCCTGTCCTATATGGATCATTTTGGTAGCCTTAGCGTTATCTAAATCATATGAAACTTAATAGGGGAAACTTTTTTTCTTTTTGATTCTTCCTTTCAAGCTTCAAAAGATTTGAACAGCGCTAATGCTGCCAAAATGATCTTCATTGTTGTGTTCCAACCAACCATTACCATTTGCTACTGTAATTTGGGGGGGGGGGGGGCTAGTTCTAGAGCTAGCTTGAGTTTGAGTTCACAAAATACACCAGTGTTTTGGGTAAGCGTTTGTTTGATGATGAAAGTATAGTCTTCCGCGTTTATTTATATTTTATTTGTTGCATCTAAAAGTCAGTCTAACATTTGATAATGGCATCAGAGATGATGTACCCAATGATTCATGGCCTAATTTTGACAATAACATACATACCGAGGACTTTTTAACGACTCGACTTATATTGAATTGAATAATTTATCTTCTTGACATTGACATAACTAGAGACAATAAATAACTGAGCTAATGTTTGACAGAGCAGAAAATTATACGAAATATGCCACCCATGGAAGAATGAATACCCCACACCAACAACTATAGATTGTGTGTAAGACTATTCCGTTATCTTGGATAATCATCATCATCAGCCTGTAGACGTCCACTGCTGGGCGGGGACTCCCCTATAGAATGCAATGGGGGAATTTGCCATAATAACCACACTTGGCAGGCGGATTGGTGATTGCAGTATAGTGTTTAGTGTTCAGGGGGCTTAGTACGGGTTTTGATAGTTTTCGAATACTATATGAAGTTTTGTTTCCATCCATACATTTACTGACAGCGTCCTTAGTTTTCTTCTCGTTTTCGCTAGGGGCGCTGCAACTAAATGTATGGAAGGAAACAAAACTTCATATAGTATTCGAAAACTATCAAAACCCGTACTAGACATACTGGTGGATGCTGCTGCATATCTTGGATAAGGTGCAACAAAAATGATGACCTATTCCCCTTTTCTTGGTTTCATTCCAATTCTTCTATATCCTAGTTGTTGTTAAGATTGTAAAATAATATAATTAAGATTTTATTTTGTTATAGTTTGTAACCCATAATCCTGTATCGCCTGTTAACATGAAACATGTTATGTGATAAATGGCCATATTTATTGAACCTTAGTTATTTTTGAAGCCTCGCAGTTTTGGGGCGCGGCTGGCTTCTTTAGTTATGACATAAATGTGATTACCATTTGCTTGCGTGTTCCATTCGATAGTGGTGGAGGGTTGTTAGGCCCAAGAATCACTGTTGAATGGGAGTGATTCTAAAATTAGTCATTTTATTATGGCAACAGTCAAAACGGAGGCCGTGCCATGAGCTCTTAAAGCGATTCAGTTCAAAAACTATTCAGTTCATAATATCGGTTCCGTGATGTCCGCAGCTATATTTAAAGGCACACTAACAGAAGGTCTATAGACTTCTGCGATTAAAGTTATTCAGTGATAACTGATGTCAACGACGAACCGATATTTTGTACTGAATAGTTTTTGAACTGAATCGCTGTAGGAGCTCTTAGAGAAATTCTCTAAGTAAGAGCTCATGGTAAGGCTTCTGTACAAGCTTACAGTTTTTTTTGACGTGTCAACGTCTTATAAATCGATGGAGCCGGCTGCACGCTCGAAAAAACATGACTAATGCGTCATTACCTCGTCATGCGTCACCGCATGCGCTTTGCGCATGCGGTAACGCCGCATGCGATATATATATATATCGCATGCGCGCGAGCGCGGAACGAGCGACAAAGAAGCACTATAACGACGTTGACACGTTGAACTATCGTCAGTAAACCGACTTTACAGACAACCGTTTTTTTTAACATTTTGTAATATTTTTACACTTATTTTTCACTGTCTGTTACGTTAACCCACCTATTTGTGTTATTTTTTTTTTGAAGTCCATAATGCGCTACACCCTGACTAAGTTCTCCAGTGGTCGAAGTTGGTGTAGCTCATTTAGTTTCTGGAATCTCGTGCAAAATGGCAGCCGTGCCCGTCGCATCTTATAGTGATAATTTGTAACAAAAATGGAATAGCTAGGCTAAGGCATTATTTTGATAACTTTCATTTATTGTTCTAATATTATTATATTGATGACGAATAAAAAGTATTATGTAACCTAGTCTTTTATTTGAAACCTGTATACTAGAAGGCAATCAAGTTGAGCGCAGTAGTGATTTCTAATACAAAATCCCTGCTGCGCAGTCACGTGGTAAACATGACTCAAATTCAAATTGATTGCTGCTTACTATGCCCAGTGTGGGTGTACTCTTGACGCTCTACTCCAATCCTAATTCAGGATTTAGTGTCATTTGGATAAGGGCAAGACAATGATGATGTTGTCAGAGAGAACTAGATTCCCTGGTCATTTGGTACTCTTGAAATCGACTTTCTGTCTCTGTTGTTCTTCACGAGTCAACGCGCGTGCTCTATCTCAATTTCAAACTCGATTTGGTTTAGGAGTGCCAAACAAGCGGAGGGGTTCTATTAGGATTGAAACTAGATTGCGATAAGAACTGTTTTCAAGAATAGCCCTGCAGGTAACCACCTGAGGCCCAATTCTCTTATTTAAAATAACTTTTCATTTAAAAAACCGACTTCCGCCATTGTATTCGACTAAATATTTTTATGAAAAAAAAAAACTGATGAAAGAACCATAGTGGTGAAAGGATTATGATACTTTTTGAATGCAAATGCTTGGTTTGTTGCTGAAAATAACAAAATCGCCATATGTATCCCTACAATATTTGAGGAGTTCCCTCAATTCCTCATGGATCCCATCATCAGAACTGCATTCTGAAAAAAATGGGACCAATCTGGAAGTATATCTATTCAAATAAAAAATGTTTTTTTCAAATCGGTTCATAAACGCCGGAGATGCGGTAACAAACATACAAAAAAAAATACAGCCGAATTGAGAACCTCCTCCT
This sequence comes from Epirrita christyi, assembly GCA_951392215.1. Taxonomy (NCBI): domain Eukaryota; kingdom Metazoa; phylum Arthropoda; class Insecta; order Lepidoptera; family Geometridae; genus Epirrita; species Epirrita christyi. Next base: position 1,567,425 of record OX595837.1, read on the forward strand.
ATTTTGGGAAGTCGGTTAAAAAAACCAGTCGCAATATAATCTCGTGTCAGTCGCACTGTAAAGTAGTAACTATTACTCAAACTTCGCATGCATACGCTCTTTTTAAATAAGAGAATTGGGCCTCCTGTGTACTCAACACCGATACTGCGATCACCTATCCCCCCACTGTATTCTATGGAGGCCATGTCCAGCAGTGGACGACTAAAGGCTGATGGTAGCAGTTACAATGAAACAGAAATTAAAAAATATTGTCAATTTATTCAACAAGTTATAAAAGTTAGCAAACAATACAGTCAACACGTTTTTGGCACTTAGCAAAATATAAGGCACATTTTGAAATAATAATACTAAATATCGTATGTACAAAGGCTATTAATAAAGGATTTCGTAATAAAATAGCGACTGATGAATGGGGCCATCCAAAACGTAATACCGTAATCATTTGTAATTCAAACATATTTCCACCATATTATGGCATTATTCGTATTTGGCTAGTATTTATCTAGGTTCCTTGATATTTCTTGTTTCAAAATACTTACCTAAAACGAAATGTAAGCTAATTCGTTTTGTAAATTTTAACGACTTTTACGACATGTTTTCATTTTATTTGTTTCGTATTAAAAACAACGTATTTTCTAGTGTACTGTGATGAACATAGCATCTACATTGTCAAGTTACAGAATAACAACAAGATATGAAAAAAACATCAAGTTTTTATTTATCATTTTTGGTATTACAGAACACGACCTAATTTGATACAAATTCCGAACGGCTCGTACACCCATCGCGCATGCAGGGGGAGAGGCCCCGGTGCCAAACAAGGATAGTTGATTTTGACACTCGTTTCAAATTGAACTTGCTTGCGGCCGTCGCAGGCCCGTTAATACATTTAAAGAAAAAATTGTACTAACCTATTGCGCATTTAATTTATAACAAATAATCCTCAATTTCATTTTGTATTGCAGTTCTAATGTACGTAATTTTTACAACTAGATCAAAATGGTAACTAAATTCGATAACTTTAAAATAAACTCTTTTATTTCTATTTATAATAACCAATAAAAACTTAATAATAAAAATTATACAAAGCTATAATAACTGGTCATAACTAATTCTAAAAGTACCAACTTCGTAGCATTCACCAAACAGGCTCAAAATATGAAGCAGCTTTTAGGAGCCTCCTCGTGATTCCAATATCACAGTTTCAAGTTCAAACACATATCTATTAATAATAATATTTTGATCATTGCTAAATAAAAAAATTTTGCTGAACGTAGCAGAATAAAGACCGATCCAGGCCTATCAGAATTACCATATACTATCAAAGAAACAGCCCCCAAATTAGAGTAGCGAATGGCAATGGGCAACACAACAATGGGGATAACTTTGGCAGCCTTAGCGCTGTCCAAATCTTTTGAAACTTGAACGGCCTTATTACAGAACATGGACTAAATCTGAATTTAGTCCAGGCGTACTAGTCTAGGATTAAATATCGCCATTAGGCATATGCGACTTTAAATACGAAAGCAGATGGTTTGTTTTCCGAAATCAATTCTCGCGCTACTTCGCAAATTTCCGAAGTATCAAACTGACGGATTGTGTCACATCACAATTGAGATGTCCAAATTCTTACCTCTAACAAGCAATCAACTGTCAATTTATAGACCATTGCTAAACTAGGGGGCTGCCAGAGGCCCAATTCTCTAAATTTAAAACATTCCAGTCACAATATAATCTCGTGTCAGTCGCACTGTCTCGTATAGTTACTATTACTTAATCTTCGCGTAGACATGCGAAGATTAAGTAATAGTTGCTATATAGGTGACAGCTGACAGTGCGACTGAGACGAGATTATACTGCGAATTGAATGTTTTTAAATTAGAGAATTGGGCCTCTGGTTTTAGATAAACCAGAGATAGTCCAAGCTTATGTCATTTTTGGCATATCTAGCTCGAAAGTTGCTTCTGGAAAACAAACCATCTGCTTTTGTATTACAGTCGTATATACCCTAGGTCGATATTTAAGCCTAGACTGGTAGTCCTGGTTTAAACCCAGACTAAGGGCATTTTTTATAATAACACCAGAAAGGTTTAGGTCAAGAAGTTTCCCCTATTCAAGTTTCATAAGATTTAGATAGAAGGCTGCCAAAATGATCCCCATTACCATTTACTACTGTAATTGGGGGGGCTGGTACGATGCTGATAGGTGCGGATTGACCCCAATAAACTGCAAGGAAGTAAACAGTGATTAATAATATTCAAAATCAATTCAAACTACGCTCAATCCTACATATAACACCTAACGGCCAATAGTCTGGCACATGCCATATGAGAGCACAACCGGCTTTGTTAACTATAACTCCAGTGCGATAAAGACACATTGGTCGTATTTTACTTATAAAGCCAACCTCCATGTGCTTGATTGGCCATTAGACACCTAGTGGCCATTACTATGGCACACTAGTAAGTGAACACCTACGTTATAATCTGCTCCTGACTCTCACTCGTGGTCTTGTTACAACACGTGATCTGCGGACTCTGTTCCCTTTCCTCTCTGTCCTCTTTGCAACACTTTGACTCGTGCAGAACGACTGTTACCTCTTCTTTAAAACACTCCTCTGGGGGAGGTTCCGGCTTCTTCTTACAACAGCCCTGCCTCTCTGTTCTGAGGAGTTGGACATCGACGCTCGGGCTGTCTTCTTTCTCGTTTGTGTGGTGGCATTCTGTCTTCTTAGCTCGGGCTACTTTCGAGGGGCATTTCTTGGCGCCGTAGTAGCAGGTGGCGTTGTCTGTTGTGCCATCTTGGGAGGTGCTCGCTCTGAAGTAGTGGGATGGCTGGATGCATGTTCGCGTTTGGCAGATGAAGAAGTCTGATTCGGAGTTTATTGGCGATTCTAGGAGCGGCGGGGTTGAGGTTTCAGCTAGAAAGAATGTTAGAATTTAATTTGAGTTGGCAGTAAAACAATCAACAAGTTAAGTTGAGTTTTTTTTTAAACTACTTGGCAAGCAAACAAGCATACGGCCCACCTGATGGAAAGCAGTTACCGTAGCCTATGGACGGCTGCAACACCAGAGGCATCACACCTTCTGCAACTAAGTTACTAGAACCATGCCAGAAGTATTTATTGACCAATAAATTGTAACCAATAGTGCTGCCTCTGTCATGTTTGATTTGTACGACAGAGAAAGCTAGCACTGCGATTTGACATTAGAACAATAAATTATCAAGTAGTTAAGTACACCGATCTCAAGAATTGTTTAATAACAATTAAGCTATTTAATTTTAAACAAATAACACTAAAGTACTGCAAATAAATCAAAAAATAATACAGCAATGCTGACTAAATTGTAAATTTCCAACGATTTCGAGGAATATCAACTCTACTAGGGTAAAAATTTACAACAATTTTGACTCTATATTCTACAGGATACTGTCTACTGTCTGTCCGTTAACTTTCGATATACTGCTACAATTCCAATGTGCCTGTTTCGTTGCATATTTCCTTACTGTACTGTCAACTACATACAGAGGCCTTACCATAAGCTCTTATAGCGGTTTAGTTCAAAAACAGTACAAAATATCGGTTCCGTGATGTCCGCAGCTATATTTAAAGGCGCAGTAGCAGAAGGTCTATACACTTCTGCGATTAAAGTTATTCAATGATGACGAATGTCAACGACGAACCGATATTTTGTACTGAATAGTTTTTGAACTAAACCGCTATAAGAGCTCATGGTAAGGCTTCTGAATTATGAACTCTACAGAGTAAGAAATATGGCGCATTACTGCCTGTCGGGACGGTAGCCTTCCGGTGACAACGGCGTGTCATTTTGCTGTAGTTCCAAAGCGTCCATTTCCTTGCACAGTTTCCCTTCGCACTGTTCCCAGCTGCACTTCTCAGTGTTGCAGCGGTCTGGGCAGCGTTAAGGGGAAATACAAGGTCAGAAATGAATGCAGCTACCCTAATGATACTACGTAATAGGATAGCACTCAGAATTTGCAAGTTCAAATAGCAATGGGCATGACATATAGCTCGCCGACAGCAGAACGGACATCATCATTCGATTTTTATTGATATAAAAATTCATTTCAACCGATCGTTCACTGACGGACAAGGCCTCCCCAATAGAATGCAAAAAGTATGCCATAATCATTATGCTTCGCAAGCGGATAGGTGATTGCAGTGTTGGTGTGAAGTATTCAGATGGATGCTGCTGCCCAACCCCTGGTGTAATCCCGTCGCGTTTACGAGATCCACGGGAGATAACGGAGGGGTAATTTCTAAGGCCAGAACCACCATTGAACAGAACCACTGGGGAATAAAAGTTTCCCTTAGTAGCGACCACAAAACGGACAACGCGCGACACAGTTAAGGACGACCAGGTGGGGGAGAACTCGATGAACCAACCATTTCAAAGATAGCAGCAAGTCGGTGGATGGAGCCGGCTGAAGAAAGTTCGCCGTGGCGTTAACTTACTTAACTTTTAAATGTAAATGTTTGTGTTTACTACGAAATCAAAAGTAAAGAAAAAAAAATGGTTTTAAGGACCATCCCCACGCAACCAATTACAGTAGCAAATGGCAATGGGGAATGCACAATTGGAATCATTTTGGCAGCCATTGCGCTATTCAAATCTTTTGAAACTTAAAAAGAGGAATATTTAGGTCAAGTTTCCCCTATTTAAGTTTCATAAGATTTAGATAGCGCTAAGGCTACCAAAATGATCCCCATTGCTATTTGCTACTGTAATTGGGGGTCAGGGCCCAAGCGAGGTGTAAAAACTATATCGGTCAGACAATTTTGCACGAACTCGTTCCGTGCCGTGGCCGGGGCATTTCACTCCGGAGCACGGCCCGGCCTCATCCTGGCTAAAGGATAGTCCTAGACAGGACTATCCTTTAGGCGTTGACATGGATACTAGCTAGTAGTAGGTATGTATGTATCATCCGTTACTCATTCGGGGACACTGGAACAGTGCTGCCATCAACCCAGAGTCCTTCTCCGTTATTTTAATGAGTTGGGCTGGCTGGGGTAGGGTTAGCAGGGGAACAATGCTCAATACACCCCAATGCTGGAAGTCAGTGCAGATCTTATCTCCCCCATTTTCAATTAGAATTAGATTAGGTATGTATGTATAGGAGGATCGCTCACCCATATCATCGCACTCGGGCGTGCAGATGACGACTCGCTTGGTGCTGAAGCACTGCATCTGCAGCCGGGTCAGCTTCGTGCCGAACAGGAAATAGCCTGCAAATACAACAGTACATAAACTATTTTGTTTGTTTGTTCCCAACATTTATTTATTTATCTGCTCAAAAGTAGATACCTATTATTAGCCGTTCCTATCTCTAAGTTTCTGTTTATACTTTTGTATTGCTGTTGTTTTGTCAATAAATAAATAAACTATTTGCTTGATGGTGCTATAACTACATTTTTAGGGCAGGAGATAGTAGAAGTAGTTTCTTCTCAGTCTAAAAGCGTTTACACACTATATAACCTTATCGTAAGACACTTCCATACATTTTGTTGACCTCTGATATCGGTCACCGATAAAATGTATAGAAATTTCTTTCGATAACAATATCGGATCGGATAATGTAGAAACGCTCTTATGCCTAGCTTATACAGTACGAGCTGTCCAAAGCCTTGAGTCTAAGTTTTAAATAAGTTTTTTGTTGAAAAATGTATATTTTCAAAACAAGCTTTTATTAAATTAGTGATTTGAACCGTGAGCTGATCAAAATGAGCCCAAACACTGCCAGGCTACTATTAATCATCGACGAGTTCCGTTGTCGACCTTCCGTCAACATCATCAGATCAGCTCACCGTCACCATAAAATCGTACTATCATCTGAACTTGACAGGTATGAAAAATTTCAGCTAAATCAGTTAAGGATAACTGATTTAAAATTCAATTGCAACATTCCACCCGAACAAACATACATACATTGCAAGTTAAATTAAAGCTTTTAAAAAAAGCATTTGACGCGGACGTATGTTGTTACACGAATTTAGTATGGAGCCATCGATGACCGCCCTTAGCGAACATTTTGTGTACCTCATTTTCCATACAAAATTCGTGTTTCACTACAAACTCGAACTTCGGTCACTGTGGTCAGTTACTCAGTGGCGAATTTACACATTTGCCGCCAGTAGGCTATTCGAATTTTGCCGCCCCTACCGACCTCTACAATTCTATACCAGGCGCGGTCACAGCCAAATTTTTGTGATTTTAGTATCAAGACCAGCTGAAAAGTCGTAATAGTTAATGCAGCGGCGAGTGGAGCGAGCCGCGAAAATTTCGTATTCATTCAAACAAATGGAAGTCTTCTATTCTTATTGCCAAATCTTTTAAATTAAATTGTTAGAAGTTGCAGAGTCAAAAATTTATAGAAAAATTCGTGAATAGAATTCGAATCTCGAAGATTATTTGTGTGACCCTACTATACGAGTCATGAATGAATGACACAATTCGCTCTCGGAAACCAGTGGCTCCATGTCAGAGCAGTGCAGTGGTTACATACAGTATCAGCCCTCATTATGTGACCGGCTAAAGCAAATCAAGCTTCTGATGTGCAAGTCACCGCTGGCAGTAGCTGTCTACTGTCAGGTCAGCAGCTCGCACTGTGCAACCTCGCCTTTAATCCTCGAAATAATGGCAAGCAAGACTCACCGAGCATAGTTCCGAAGACGACAGCGAGCAACAGATGCACGTTGTAGATCATCACCGCCAGCATCAGCAAGTACCCCACCGTGTTGTGTAACACGAAAACGCTCGACTGGTGCGCGTTCACGAGGGCACTAAGAACACACAACAATAGTTTTTATTCAATAACAGAATAAAATAATAGATAGTAGCATTTTGACGACCTCTGTGGCGCGGCGGGCAAAAGTTCGCTTGGGACGCAGGAGCTTGCGGGTTCGATTCCCGCCTCGGAATAAATATTTGTACAATCTGCAAATATTTGTTCAAGGTGTTCTGGGTATTTTCATGTATAATAAAAAAAAAGACTATCTATGTATTTGACGACCTCTGTGGCGCGGCGGGCGAGTAGCTGGCTGAGATGCGAAAGATTGCGGGTTCGATTCCCGCTGGGGGATAAATGTTTGTATGATCTGCAAATATTTTTTCCGGGGCTGGGTGTTATGGTACCATGGTACTCGTAGTTCCTGATACCCACAACACGGGGAATCCTAGTGTGTGATTAGGACTATGTATGTGTCTGTTGGGTGTTATGTATGTAATGTATTGTATTAAGTATATCAGTTATCTAGTATCCCTAACACAAGCTCTGCTTAGCTTGGGGCTAGATAATGTTATGTGAAATGTCCAGCATTTATTTATTTTATTTTAGCATAGCCCCCCATTGCATGACGATTGACCACGGAGGCCGTCAATCATCAATTATCGGTCATAAGGCCACCATACCTCAACCTGATCACTGACCTAGTGCAAGGTTACCAAGAAAGACTTTTAACGTATTCGTTCGTTTAAAGTCTTTGACGAACGAATTGCAATTCCATGTTCAATATGAACTTACCGGACCCTGAAGGAAGTCCATCGGTTGACCTGCCCCGCGCTGGCGTTACGGCTGGTGGTTGGCTCCATAATGCTGCCTTGCTCTCTGGAATTGACGAAATAAACCATCTTAGAAAAGAACATGGGATGGCACATAATGTTTTTAAAACATTAACCGTTGAAACGGTTATCAAGCTAATTTATAATTTCATACACGGCTTCGACTCATTAGGTTTGTAAAAACAATTGCTCAATAAACTTTATGATACAATATCGAGTGTTTTCGGCGAAATATTAATTTGAGGAAGCATATCGCGCAATCATAGCTTTCACGCATCAATGGAACCAAATCAGGACGTTGATAAACACAGCGCAATAATAATGTCTAGGAAATTCTAAACAGCAATACATTGGTAGATAAGGTATTCGAGAGTCAAGGCAACAATGGAGATCATTTTGGTAGCCTCCCAAATCTTTTGAAACATTAAAGGAGGAATATTTAGACCAAGTTTCCCCTATTCAAGTTTCATGAGGTTTAGATATCGCCAAGGCTGACAAAATGATCTCCATTGTTGCGTTCCCCATTGCCATTTGCTATTGTAATTGGGGTGGGGGGGGGGGCTGACCTCTGGAATACCTTATCTACCAATGTATTGCTGTTTAGAATTTCCTCGACATTATTATTGCACTGTGTGTATCAACGTCCTGAAGATAGTCTGATTTGGTTCCATTTAGACCAAGTTTCCCCTATTCAAGTTTCATAAGGTTTAGATATCGCAGGCTGACAAAATGATCTCCACTGTTGCGTTCCCCATTGCCATTTGCTACTGTAATTGGGGGGCAGTTTTGGAACACCTTATCTATCGATGTTATTGCTCTGTGTTTACCACATGTTCCGAAGATAAGGTCTGAATTATCGACTGACTGAACTGTTTTTCGTCAGTATTTAATTGATAACTGTCAAAAAAACTATCTTATTTCGATTCAGTTTGAGTTTTCATCGAGATTATGGGTCAGTCTTCTTATCGTTGTGTTGCTGGCTCTTTCCTGCCTGAGGTATGTGACTCTGGAATGACTCTTTGATTATGACCGTTGCAATCATGTAACAAAAGCTTGTTATTTAGGGTTGTGATATGTTCTTAGTTGCACCGGCACCAACGAATCATCGTTGGGAGAAAGAAGTAACCTGTGAGGTAAAAGTGTTTCTCTTTCCATACTCAAAAGTTCAAAGTTGGAGCGCAAACCACAAAGATTGGAGATCTCTGAATTCAAGCCGAACCCCACATTTTATGATTGCTTTAGTAGTTAGGCCACAAATAATTATTTATTGAATTATATAGTTAACGGCCATCTTTTCGCATAACCCCGCGAGCCAAGGGGTTTTCGCGTTTCGCGATTCGCGCGATACAAAGGGTTAAATAGAGTTCCTTCATCATTACCCAAGTCCACAGCTGGACATAGGCCTCCCCAATAGAATGCGACGACGAATGTCCTTGGGACGCATCCATCCACCGACTTTCTATAGCCTTAAAAATGTCGTCGGTCCATCGAAGGAGATGCCTTCCTGTAGGAAGGAACCGACTTTACATTACATGTTTCTATTAGATTATTATTTATGTATAACAAGCGTAGCGTGTGCTGTCTTGCATATTTTTGCTGATGTTTATTTAATTTTGACTACCTTCCTAAGGTTTTTAAGTTCTCATTTACTATGTATCAGCAACTCCGAGGCACCATCACACAGGCGCTTCTCACCTAGTGGTAAGACGGACCATTTATGTAAGCCAAGCCGTGTTTGTTGCCTGATTCTTCTAGGCTTGGTCGCGTTGGAACAGAAGTAATTTTAGTTTATAAGACGATTCAAAATGATCCTTGTGATTTCAATTAATAAAATTCTATTTGACTTTTGTCTTTGACTTCACTTCGTCCGCCGGTCGGTTTGTGGTCGCCACCCGAGAACCTTTATTCCCAACGGTTCTCGGTTCTGCGACATTCGACAATCGACTAATCGAGCTCTTAACTCTCGTGAGATTGAGACGGATATTACGGTCTTGTTGTACTTGAACCTTGGTAACTTGGGTAATTCGTTATAGTATCCAACATGCTGGAATTGTATAACGTTCTCGGCATGTTGGCATTGACATACTTTCCTTTCAATTTAGTGAAAGGAATCGAATTAATCGCTCAACTGGATAATACATGATGTCCTGTTAAAAAGAGTCAAGCGCAAATCAAAAGGCAGAGCATCCCTATAGGAGTACCTGAATCCCCGACATCCGCGAGGTTCTTAGTCATCACCATCAACAGCCACTTCCACTGCTGAGAGCTGATTCTATGTTTTGACAAGCAATTGACACGGAGGTATAGTGCAGTGTAACACGGATTTTTGTATGGAAAATGAGGTTCACAGAGTGTACGCAAGGGGCGCTCATCGGTGGCGCCATACAAAAATCCACACTACACTACACCAGACGTCCGTGTCAATTGTGTGCAAAATACTTAGAATCAGCTCCCTAGACGAGGCCTCCCCCACAAAATAAAATGAGGGGAATTTCCATAACCAACACGCTTGGCAGGCGGATTGGTGATCGCAGTATGCGTGTTGAGTTCTCAGGCGGATGCTGCTGCCCATCTTATGGTGTAATCCGTTAGTCTTTTCTTAAGCCGCACACACGGTCCAACGGGTCCTTAGTTATCAATCAGAAATGACGTAGACAAATAGACACAATTCCTAAACAAAAGAAAATCGTGGAACGTACTTATGATACGGTACGCCTAGAGGTTGATCTATACCTCAATGCAGACTTCCACAATTTAATAGGACGGCTTGTATAATTAATACATTATATAAAGCACTCTCTCCAGCCCAATCCTTTACTTTTTTTTATACTACTTGGCAAGTAAACATGCATACGGCCCACCTGATGAAAAGTAGTAACCGTAGCCTATAGACGCCTGCAACACCAGAGGCATCACACGTACATAATGACAAACAGTGACAGGACCAACTGCAATGCTTCATTTTAATTACAATTATAATTACGGGAGTAGGTATGTCAATATTTTATTAAATGGTACTGTTAGTTCCTGATAACCACGACACAGGGAATCAATTATGTATGTGGGCGTTAGTTATTTACATAAATGGCAAATTCAAGTTGATTATTTTGTCGTTCTTACTTGATTGACCCACTTTTATCAAGTGCATAGTGCTTACATAGGTAGGTATGTAATGTACGATAAGATTAGGTAGGCGTGTTGTGTGCCATTACAGCTAAACAAATTGTTTGTTTACAGTGCACCGTAGGTATTGTGCTTGGCGCGATTGTGAAGAGAACAAAGAAATAATGATTAATTATTATTAAATATTATGATGTAGGTACCATTTGTATATCAAAATATTTGTACAAGTTTTTAGCTAATCAGTCTACGTAATAGATCTAGGTTGATGTGGTTCGGCCAGCCTGATATACCCCTCCATCTCCTCCCGTGAATGTCGTAAAAGCGACTAAGGGATTACACCAGGGGATGGGCAGCAGCATCCATCTGAGTACTTAGCAACAATACTGCGATCACCAATCCGCCTGCCAAGCGTGGCGATTGTGGCAAATCCCCCTATTGCATTCTATGGGGGAAGCCTCGTCTAACAGTGGAAGTCTAACGGCTGATGATGAATAGGTACCTCTACCAGCAAAAAACAACCCATTATGACAGCATTTAAATTAAGCTATAAGTACTTATTTATTTTATACTAGTTGCGCCCCGCGGTTTCACCCGCGTGAATAATGATGAAAATTGATGATGATGATGAAAAGTAGCCTATGTGTTAATCCAGGGCGTAAAGTATCTCCATTCCAAATTTCACTCAAATCCATTCAGTAGTTAATACGTGAAAGAGTAACAAACATCCATACTCACAAACTTTCGCGTTTATTATATTAGTAGGAGTAGGATAGGATAGGATTTCATTTATTCATCCAAAAAAACGAGGGCAACACGAAGTATCTGAGCGAGATTCGCAATCTGCTTTTCTTTCAACTACAAGAATCCATTTTTACAAAATCCGAATAATAAAAACTTTGTTAGATTCGGTCGCATTCACTCGATTCCCGCCAATTCGTTTCGTTCGCGGATAGCGGTCGGTTAGGCAGCAGCATATACCAGAGTACTCAACACTAAACTGCGATCACTAATCCGCCGCGTGGTGATTATGGCCAATCCTCCCCCCCATTGCATTTTATGGGAGACATCTCGTCCAGCAGTGAACGCCCAAAGGCTGTTTATAATAATAAATAAACAATTTTTTTCAAAAAATGTACCTATCGCCATAAAACTGGGCTTACCGATCACATAGTAAGTTCCTGCGCTCGTCTGACCTGAAAGGGTACAGCTTCTTTATAGCCTCCCGTTGCACCTTCGCCAGATATACCTGGAACCAACACAGTTGCATAGAATTGTATTACAATGAACTCCCAAATGCATTTCATAATTTACTGAAAGCTGATTCTGAGTTTTGACAAGCAATTGACACGATGGTGTAGTGTAACACGGATTTTTGTATGGAATATGAGGTTCACAGAGTGTACGCTAGGGGTGCTCATCGGTGTCGCCATACAAAATCCTTGTTACACTACACTACACCATACGTCCGTGCTAAAAACTTAGAACCAGCTCTCTGGAGTGCCTAACCCTTTGGCGCTTTAACTTTTTTGAATATTAAGAGCACCTCGTTCAAGTGTTCGGCTGAATTACCCTTAGTTATTTTTGTTTCTCGTTTCAAAAGCCTAAAACACTGCGGACCTGGATTGATAATGTACAAAATCTGACTTTTAGTTTTTAAATTAATGAGAAACTATGTATTTTGGTCACCCTACTTTCCCTTTAATTTAAAAACTACAAGTCACGTCTTCATAAAATTTTGTAGATATACATAAATAAATAAATAAATAAATAAATTCTGGACATTTCACACAACATTATCTAGCCCCCAAGCTAAGCAGAGCTTGTGTTATGGGTACTAGATAACTGATATACTTAATACAATACATTACATAGATAAATATTTTTTTTATACATTGAAAATACCTATCGGATACGACTTATAACAACACAACGATCAAGATTTTTGAAACAATCACCAGATTTTTTTCGAGACAGTTGAAACGTAATTCAGCCAAAAACTGCGACAAGGGGACTCGCAATATGCCATGCCAGCATCCAGTACGTCTAGTACGGGTTTTGATAGTTTTTGAAAACTATATGAAGTTTCGTTTCCTTCCATACATTTACTGACAGCGACCTTAGTTTTCTTCTCGTTTTCGCTAGGGGCGCTGCCTGCAAGTAAATGTATGGAAGGAAACGAAACTTCATATAGTTTCGAAAACTATCAAAACCCGTACTAAGCCCCCAGATCTAAGTGGGCTTTTATTAGTTTCTAACTATTCTTCTGAACCGAATTGAACCTGTTTTGAAAGGTACTGTCAATGTTCCTTAGAAAGGACCTCTAACGTACGCGAAAGTCGAAGGACCATCTGCTGAGCGTACCTTCGAGCCCTCATAGAGCAGAGCGGCGAAGAACAGCGCTATCCAAGTGAGCGCGAAGGTCCAGCGACTGCTGATATTGAGTCCAGGGAATAGGAAGTCCCCCAGATCGTAGCCGAACCACATCCACATATGCATCGTGGCGAATCAGCTACCTGTAGGAGACAAAAAAGCTGTTTAAACTAGTTATGGTTACTTTTGGGGTCATCCATAGATTATCTAAAGCCATGCTTCAGAGAGATTTAGACATGGGATTTGGATGGATACCCTCCAGAGGCCGAAGTTCTAACAAGCAGTTGCCATAGACATAATGAGTATACAAATTGAGGTTCACAATACATACGCTAGGATCGCTCATTCGTGTGTCCATACAAAATCCGTGTTACACTACACCATACGTGGGAGGGGTAATACCCCCTATAATGTAACGAGACACAGGCGATAAAATAATTTTATCAGCACTGCAGTTTAGAAAAGAGGCTCCCGAAACTAAGGTCGAGATAAATAGACGTTACTTAGTCCGTACTAATGCTTAGAACTGTTCATGTCACTGTCACACAAATGTTAAAACACGCGTGCTAGAGAGTGACAGGGACAATGCTAAGCATAATTACGTGCTAAGTAACGTCTATTTATCTCGACCTGAGGCGCAGGCCAGACAGAAGAGACGTAAGACGAGGACGGGGCACAGACAAATGTCTCTTCCACGTCCTTTTCATACAAAATGTATAGAAGCGTCGCGACGCAAAACAAACAGAAAAGACGGGGCGCAGGCGTAACGCTTTTAACTCTGCTCTGCTCGCGACGCGTCCTCGTCTTACGTCTCTTCTGTCTGGCCTGCGTCTAAGAGATTTGTAGCAGAATTCTATCGAAAACTTCGACAAACACTCCAAAAGCACCTTAAGATACCCACCTTGCGGGTATTATGTTAACAAAAATAAACTTGGCTGAGAAAAAGGCAAGGTAATTGTGATCATTACACATTTATCCACCTTATTGCTTGGAATGGAAAGTATTACGTTTGCGAGGCTGTTATCGATAAACAGCACTGCAGGTCTAGTGAGAACGTATCTACGCCACCTGCTCAATGTTTATTGTATGGTCGCTTATGTATTGATTGGTTAATTCACTTCATTAACGTAACGCTTCGTAACGTAATTCCTGATCAAATGGTGCTATTTGCAGATGATAGTACAGTTATGTTTTCAGACACATGTAAATTTCAATTGGAAGCTACGATCAACATTGCTTTAGAAAAAGTAATTAGATGGATAGCAAAATAATTTAATTATAAATCTTGACAAAACTCATCTCATGACATTCTCCAATAATAATTTAAAAAATGATTCTGACATTAATATTAATTATTTAGGACATAAGATCAATCATGTTGACATTACTAAATTCCTTGGATTAAACCTTGATTATAATTTGAAATGGAAAGCGCACGCGGATACTCTATGTAAGAAAGTTAATCAGTTTTCATATGCGATGTACATGCTTCGTAAAACTGTTAATGTGTCTGCCGTGATCACTGCCTACCATGGATATGCAGAGTCAGTTTTGAGGTATGGAATTATATTTCGGGCCAATTCTACATTAAAAGAGCGAATATTTCTTAGCCAAAAAAAATGTATCAGAGCCCTATGTAAACTAAAGAAAACTGATAGCTGTAGGCCATACTTCATTGAACTTAAAATACTCACACTACCCTTTCTTTACATCTATGAAATTTCGACATTCGTAAAAAATAATATGGACCTTTTTATCAAGCGTAAAAGCAATCGGCACAACAACAAAATATGTTTTCCTCAAAGCAAAACAGCTCTATACAGCAGGAGTGTAATTTGTATGGCTGTGCGTGTATACAATCATCTTCCTAAATCTATACTAGATGCTCCCAGTCTAAATGTCTTCAAGGGTAGATTGAAAAAACTGCTTACAGGTAAAGCTTATTATAGTACACAAGAATTTCTAGGTGATAAGAATATTGATGACTAATTCTGACATTATTATTATTATTTCTGACCAATCTAAAAATTATCGTGACCAAGTATCTAATTGCATGCGTTAAACGTTGATTATGGAGTACATTCAACTGTAGCACTAAACAACTGTTACTAACCCATATTACGCAATAAACGAATTTGAATTTGAATTAATTACCTTTTTTTTTTTTTACGACCTCTGTGTTGCGGCGGGCGAAGGTTCGCCTGCGACGCAGGAGGTTGCGGGTTTGATTCCCGCCTCGGAACATATAATTGTACGATCTGCATATATTTGTTTAGGGTGTTCTGGGTATTTTTTCTATGTATAATAAAAAAATATCTATGTAATGTATTGTATTACATATCAGTTATCTAAAACCAAGAACACAAGCTCTGCTTAGCTTGGGGCTAGATAATGTTGTGTGAAATGTGCAGCCTTTATTTATTATATTATTATTATTTATAGTTTAATAAGACTTGTAAGTACTTGTATACATACACCTGTATTTAATTACCGCCTATTTTGCAATGGCCTCATGATAAACCCTTGAAGAGATAAACAAAACATACTTTATGAGGTTTTGTTTATGAATATGATTGACCTACAATTATTTAACTTTTAAGAATAATTTTTAGAATCTAGGATGAACTATGAATTTCCATTTGTTTCCCACCACTAGCTTCTAAATTCCAATAGCTTTATCAAAAGACACTTATTATGGGAGAGCTAAATTACTAATGCTGCTTTTTATTTATAAAGAGCTTGACCTAAAATTATTTAACTTAAGAATATTTTTTTGAATCTACTATACTTACTATGAATTTCCATTTATTTTCCACAACTAGCTTCTAAGTTTCAACAGCTTTTTACACTATGGGAGAACTAAATTACTAATGCCGTATTTTTATAAATGAGATTGACCTCAACATTATTTAACTTTTAAGAATAATTTTTAGAATCTAGGGTACTATACTTACAATGAATTTCCATTTATTTTCCACAACTAGCTTCTAAGTTCCAACGGCTTTATCAAAAGACACTTATTAAGGGTGAACTAAATCACTAATGCCGAGATAAATAGATGTTACTTAACACGTGCTAACATTGTCCCCGTCACTCTCTAACACGCGTTTTTTAACATTTGTGTGACAATGGTAGCGATTCTGTGCACCATTCTCTAAATTTAAACTGCACCTTAATTATCGTGGTCCCTTTTATTTCAGTCTATTAGATAGAGCGCGCGATAATTTTAGTGCACTTTAAATTTAGATAATGGTGCACAGAATCGCTACCAGTGAGTTCTAACCATTAGTACGTGCTAAGTAACATCTATTTATCTCGGCCTCAGTCTAAATCGTCCGTGTGTCACTGAGAGGGTTTATGTTATTCTATCAGAACAATGGAGCTATCATTAAATAATTTTTTGCCAGCCCAACAACTTCGACTCATTGTTTAAAATAGGAGGAATTGAAAATAGATGGTAGTGTTTTGATAATATTCATGTACCTACCAAAGCAGAGATCATCTACCTATCTATATACAGGGTGTAAAAGGACGGCTTCCGAATACTGAAGGTACCGGTAAAGCTACCTATATCATAGCTATATAAAATAGCTTTCGCCAGAGAGGTGATTAACATCGGAGAAAACCGATTTTTTTTATTAACCGACTTCACAAAAAAGGAGGAGATTCTCAATTCGGTTGTTTTTTTTATGTTTGTTACCACATATCTCCGTCGTTTATAAACCGATATGGAAAATTCTTTTTTTATTTGAATAGAAATACCTACATCCAGATTGGGCTAATTTTTTTCAGAATCCATTTCTGATGATGGAATCCATGAGGAATTGAGAGAACTCCTCAAATATTGTAGGCATACATATAGCGATTTTGATATTTTCAGCAACAAATCAAGCATTTGCATTCAGAATGTATCATAACCCTTTCACCACTATGTTTTTCATATTTTTTTTTCATCCAGATCAATACAAGTATATCCAGTCGAATACAATGGCGGAAGTCGGTTTTTTAAATTAAAAGTTATTAAATAACTAATATATACGACCTCTGTGGCGCGGCGGGTGAGTAGCCGGCTGGGGTGCGAGAGGTTGCGGGTACGATTCCCGTCATGGGACAAATGTTTGTATGATCTGCAAATATTTGCCCCGGGTCCGGATGATATGGTACCATGGTAAGTTCCTGATACCTACGACACAGGGAATCCTAGTGTGGGATCATGACTGTTGGGTGTTATGTTTATGTTATATTAGTTATTTAAAAATAAACAAAACATGAATTAACCTTATTTAGGATTTTTTATTACTTACCGTTTAGGCTGTGCGCTGATAGGCAGTCAGTCATGCAACGATTTTATGTATCGTAATAGTTTATAGAAAGAGATATATGTTTATGTATGTAGGTACTACATAATTAATTTATTAAATATTAAAGTTTAACTCCCAGATTAGATAGCTGATAAGTAAATTCCAAAGATAAAAAAGGATTATAATAACAGCACTGAAACCCATAATCTGAATCAGGGGTGCGATTTTTGTATGTCACTCAGTGACTAAATTTCATCACAAAGGTCGCAAATCACCGTTTTTCAGGAGATGTGGAGGCACTTGTATTAATATCATAGGTCTAAGAATTAATACTAAATAATACGAATTGTGTTTATATTTATTTGCGACCAGTTATTGGTTTAGCGATTATTTGTATACCCTCAAATTAAAAACTATTATCATCATTTTCTGGGCTTGAGGAGATAAATAGTCAATTTAAATTAACAAAAAATCTTTGTACAGTGTTGGTGGAGTCTTTGTTATTTTGTTGATATGTAATTTGTCAGTATCCTGTGTTTTATAATTATTATGTGAAAAAAAAGTATTTTTATTATTTATATGTTAAACATCTGTGTTTGGTCTGTTATGTGTCTAGGTACATATTTTGAATAAATTATGGTAATATATCTGCAAATATCTTATGCAGTGTAGAAGGCACTTCAATGGAATGGAAGTTGTCAATGGACCAAAGACAGTTTAAAGGTTGCAGGAAGTCGTTGGATGGAGGCAGAACCAGACCGTTTGCTGTGGCATTCTATGAGGGGAGGCCTATGTCCAACAGTGGACTTCTATAGGCTTCTTTTATGTAACTTTGAGATGTAAATGTTTCAGAACTTTCACAAAAAAAAAACTTTTTTGCTTCTTTGGATGTGGGACAAATGTTTGTATGATCTGCAAATATTTGTTTCAGGTCTGGGTGTTATGGTACCATGGTACTCGTAGTTCCTGATACCCACGACACAGGGCACCCTAGTGTGGTGTGATCAGCACTATGTATGTGACTATTGGGTGTTATGTTATGTATAAGTTGATACACTATTAAAAAAACCCCTTGTTTTATACAGGCTCGTTGGTTGCTTTTGCGTGTGCTGGCTTAAGCCTTCTCCAATTCCTTCCATTTTCCTCTATCCTTTGCAATTCTGGTCAATATCATGCCCTCCTGTGATATATATATAAAAAAATTGGTTGAAAAAAATCCAAAACACGGTTTTCTGAATCAGTGTGCCCTCTAGCGATCACCATTTACAACGCCTTCCATTAAACTTTATTTTCAGCAGTTCTTTTTTTTTCAGCTTCAGCATTACTTTATCTAAGTAATCATGTCTTCTCTAAAATAGGTAGGTATGCCTACCACACTAGTTCTAGTACTTAAACAAAAATACCTGGAGAATTAACAAATGATTTAGCACACGCTCTTGGCAGTGAATATGGATCCTGTTTCCTGTACTAGATTTCTATACTTTCGATACAGTTAAATTTCGTATAAGTAGTTCAAGTGAAATCTAACTATGTTTCTTTATCAATAAACACAGAAATTTTACCTTGATTTGATGTCTTCAACAATGATCACCAACCACTTCAGGATTGCTTCCATAACTGTTTACCAGCGGCCCCGTCGATACACCATTATCTAATAATTAATGATAATATATTAGAAAGTAACTAATTGAAGCACTTTTATCGCCCCCGTGTTATCAACTTCAGACTGTAACAGGGCAATTGCCGCATACATAATAATGAAGGTAAAGTCACGTCATGAGGTAAAATAATAAAAATTATAGTGTCTGTTCTTGATAGGTCTACCAAATAAATTCGAAGTAAGTTGAAAAGGAAGGTCGTCGTCCAATTCCAAGAGAAGAGAAATAGAAACAATCAGTCACCTAATTTTCTGAATTTGAAATTACAATTTGATTTGATTGGTGAATGAATGCCAAACACAGGGCGGTTGTTCTGATAAATAAGGCGTGCTCGGTTTTTGGGTCGAACTGGGTCGGCTATTTGCCCGACCGAGCCCTAGTTGTAAACAATCTTGTAAGCAATAAATGAATTACTATGAAATAATGATATTTTACACAACAATGGCACTAATGTCCTTATGTTTACTCTAAAGCTCACTAACGAAACATCATTTAGAACAAAACCAAACAACACAACATGTCAAAAATGACTTTTCTTTCTTGTTTACTTCACTGTCAATGTCAGCAGATCGGTACGCAAGTATTCATGTCATTCTTGGACGAATTATCACAATGGACAGAGCATTTTGGTTCAAAGCATGTCCGTTTTCTGTCAGTGTGCAGTTGTAGATATGTATAAGTGTGAGTGACTAGAGAAGTGACTTCATTGACTAACCTATCGATGAATAATTTCGAAATTAATGAAAAAGGCGTTATAAGATATCAACTCTTTAATTTGTTACATGTATGTATTATCATCGGAACTTGATAATACAAAATTTCAGCTCAATCGGTTGGGTGGATGGAACTGGCTCACAGTTTCAAGACTCAAGACCTAAACAAACAAACAAACATACAAACATAACATAAAACCCAACAGTCACATACACGTAGTCATGATCTCACACTAGGATTCTCTTGTCGTGGGTATCAGGAACTACGAGTACCATGGTACCATAACACCCAGACCCGGAACAAATATTTGCAGATCATACAAGCATTAATCCCGCAGTAAACACATGCGCAAAGCATCTGTTGTGTGTACATCAAAAACGGAAACTAAAATATTATCGATAAAGCTAAATAGGTTGGTGTAGTACATCACTAGCACAGATGCCTAAAACAATGCATTTTATTTTACAATAATTAAAGGTTTTACACTTAACTTTCATGATTATCACTCAGGATATATGACTAAGTACTAATAAACGGTAATTACTACAGTTTTTCCGGTTAAAAAAACTCTCTCTTTTAGCAAGTAAATAAATTAAATATATTGACCAAGACTTACGTATGAAATGACAATCCCGGGTGTTTTACTCCTTAAAAATAAAAGCTCTAAGCTTAAGCTCTATAAACTCATTAGTGATACTGCTTGGAATGATGTTTTAAATGATCTTAATGTCAATAGCGCTGTAGATTTATTTTATTCCAAAGTAAATGATTGTTTTAACCAAAGTGTCCCTAAAAAAATTCGCAATACTAAACCTACTCGCAGATATCCTACGTGGTTTACTAAAGAAATTATTGCTGATATTAAAATTAAATGGATTTTACACAAAATCTGGAAAGCTTCTAGGGACCCATATGTATATAGCTTCTTTACTGCAGCTAGAGCTTCAATAAAACACAAAGTAGCGGTAGCGCATGTCAATTACACAACGAACATTCAGAATAACATCACCTCAAACCCGCGTGCTTTCTGGAATTACGTTAAAAGTCTGCGAACCAAAGGAGGGTTTGATCCTTGCATTACTCACGAAGGTCATAAATATACAGGCCAGGAAGCAGCTGCAGCCTTTGCGGATTACTTTAGCAGTGTGTATTTTTACCCCAAATACCCTCTCTTGATACCCAACTAATAACATCAGCCAACGAATACTCTTCTATAAGTATTTTAGATTTCTCAGAAGCCGAAATAGAATCCATCATATAAAAACTCAAACCAAAAAGCTCCATAGGCCCTGACAATATTCCTCCATATATTATAAAGGCTTTCAAAACACAGCTTGCATGTCCCATAGCTCATATTTTCAACATAGCACTGAAAACATGTACCTATCCTGAATCGTGGAAAAAATCGCGAGTAGTTCCTATTTTAAAAACGGGTGATAAATCTTTAGTTAATAATTATAGACCTATTGCTATCCTTTCATCACTTGCCAAACTATTTGAAAGCGGATTACACACTAAACTGTATAGACAAGTAGAACCTTTCTTGAACGACGCCCAACATGCATTCAGAAAGGGCCGCTCTGTCAATACAAATCTACTCACTCTCGTTGATTACATCTCAAACGAACTAGATTCTAACACCCAAGTTGATGTTATCTATCTCGATTTTCAGAAAGCGTTTGATCATGTTGATAATGATGTCCTTCTAAGTAAGCTAAGCACCTTCGGATTCACCCCTAATTTACTGAGATTTTTCGCAGACTACCTACGTGATAGAAAACAGTTCGTGCGGCTCGGATGCTTTGATTCGTTACCATATCACACTAGATCAGGCATCAGCCAAGGATCATCTTTAGGCCCCTTGCTATTTACCTTGATGGTTGACGATCTAGCCAAAACTCTCAGTAATGCACAGTGCTTGCTATATGCTGATGACCTTAAACTTTACAGTAAAATAAAATCTCTGGAT
This sequence comes from Epirrita christyi, assembly GCA_951392215.1. NCBI lineage: Eukaryota > Metazoa > Arthropoda > Insecta > Lepidoptera > Geometridae > Epirrita > Epirrita christyi. Next base: position 1,589,140 of record OX595837.1, read on the forward strand.
GACAGCTGTGCTTTACAACGAGACCTTGAAGCAGTACAATCATGGAGTAGGAAAAATCGGTTAAACTTAAATGTTTCAAAATGTCAAGTTATGACTTTCACTAGATCCGCAGGTCCTATTATCATGCCATATAACTTGCACGGGGAACTGTTAGTTAGACCACAGACCGTAAAAGATTTAGGTGTCGTATTTGACCCAGAACATACATTCCACAATCACATTAGTAAACTTGCTGTTGATAGCTTTAAAAAATTAGGATTCGTAACCCGAAATTGCAGAGACTTCACAAACATAAGCGCTATTAAACTACTCTACACTTCTCTTATAAGGTCGAAACTTGAGTCAAGCGCGTGCGTGTGGAATCCCCATGAAGTGACGTACACATTAATGGTAGAGAAGGTACAGAAAAGGTTTTTACGATTCCTATACAAAAGGGTGTATGGCTATTACCCCTTTATGTATCCAACCAAATACCTTCAGGGTACTCTGGGGTTCAATTCATTGGAAACGCGAAGACTCTCCGAGCAAATGGTCATAATCTGTCGCATTATACGGGGGCTTCTCAACTGCCCTGATCTTTTGGCTGAGGTGTGTAGGCTATGTGTGCCGGAGCAGCGCGCCAGATTCCGCCCAGGGCGAGTGCCGCTGTTTGCTCCGAGGTCCGCGCGCACAGTAGCACGTCAGCAATCCCCAGTCTGCCGCGCGCAACGTCACCTAAATGCGCTAGTCGCTGCAAATACAGATTTTGATGTATTTGAGGATAGTTGGCCAAAAATCGAGAAATATTGTATGCGCTATTGTGAGAAACCTAGCTCACTAGTACCGTGGTTGACGGATTCATAATAGGTCTCTGTACTAATTCGTTGATGTAAAAAATAAAAATACGGCTCATGTAATTTATGGTTTTATTTGTGTTTTTAGTTAAGGAAGTGTTAATTAAGTTTTTAATTTAAAAAAAATGTTTGTTTTAGTATTAGAATAGCTTTGTTAGTAGATGTAACGCATTGGATTTTTGTGTATCTGTGATGTTACTCTGTTTTTGTGAATAAATAATTTGTAATTTGTAAATAATTTTGTTGTTCTTGATGAACAACACACAGCAGAACAGGACATATTTTCACTTTTTCAAATTTATTTTTATGAAACACTGTAATTTCATATGATTTTTCGCTGATTTTAAAAACTTCACCGCAATGTTTTCGCCGACTAGCCGGTTATCATCAGACACGATTTACAAAGAAGTAAGGCGTTGCCAAACTTATATCTACACTCTCTTTTACTCGTAGCTAGGTTCCGTGGGATGGACAAAGATATATGATCACTAATACGATACACAGATGTAAGAGCGGCAACGTCTTATGACTACGTCCATTGTGATAATTCGTCCAAGATGTCATTAGTACTATACTTACAAATCTGTGAACGTAGTACTCTTTTTAGTCTGTGGGTTGAACTTGAAAGAAATCTCTGCACTGCACTGCACTTGTTTGTACCTATTTTCTTCATATTAAATTATAAATTGAATTTCCTAATTGGTAATTTGGTAAATATGGAAACAAATATCAAACTCAAGAAGAAACCAATGAAGTTCGAGGAAATGTCCAAAGAACAAGTTCGGCAAGCCTTGCTCAGGAAGAGAGAATGCAATGCAAAAGCTCAGAAAATTGTGGAAAGCTTGCTTGAGGAAGGCGTCTCTGAAGACCACTTACTGCAGTGTTTGCCCGACATCAATCAAGCCCACTTCGACGATATTTTCGAGGAGAGAGCTATCCTACATCTATGTGGTTATCCCATTTGTCAACAACCGATTTCGTACGAGGATATACCCAAACAAAAGTATCGTATCTCTTTGAAAACGAACAAAGTATATGATATTACGGCTAGGAAGAACTTCTGCTGTAACAGATGTTATAAAGCTGCTATGTATGTGAAGCAGCAAATGCTGACCAGTCCTCTCTGGTTCAGGGAGCACGAAGAGATCCCCCATTTTCACCTGCTCCCGCGAGACTCTGCCGGCAGTATGGGACAGGAAGTGGATCTAGGAGTCATAGAAAGGGTTCAAATTAAAGCAGAGGATAAATCAGCATTCATATCCATCAATGATTTTGCCAGCGCTAGTCTCAAGGATATTACAAAGAATGATGGCTCACCTGACATAGCACCTGGAATTCAAAATGAATCAATGAATACTAAACCTCAAGAACAATGTAAAAAAGATCAAAATGATAATACCCCAGTTCAGAAAGATACAAAGACCATTACAAATGATAAGATACAAATACATGTTACTGAGAAACCTAAAGACAGAAAACCCACTCCTAATCCAACAAATATTGTTGGTGAAATTATAGAAAAAGCTGAAAGAAGAATTGACCCTATTCTCACACAGGAACCTGAGTTAACTCATATAAACATCAAACCTAAGAAAGTGCCACAGAAAAAGCAACCTTCAATCACTGCATTTGCTATTGAAGTTGAAAAATGCCTAGCTGAATGGTTCACTCTTGACACTATTCTTTTCCTATTTGGTGAAGAAAAAGTTCGAGAGATGGTTGCTGATAAAGGAGAAAGTATTTCAGTGTACCTAAATAATTATACTAAAGGCATATTCTACAACTCAAATACTTATGATCAGTATCAACAGTTGTGTAAGAAACTAAACATGCTTGAATTGGAAGATAAACGTGGTGCTGCAAAAACGTTACAAAGACAAACGCAACCGTTGCCAGATTATTCAATACTTCAAGAAGAAAGTAAGAGAATACAGCTCAAAGTACGAGCCTTCATGGCAGGCGAGACTGACATACCAAAACCTGAGGAGTGTGAAAAGGACAAACAGATTGAAGACAATGGGGCTGTAACAAAACTGCCGCTGGTTGACTCAAATGCACAGAACGCGTTACGTAGAAGGATAGTGTATCAACATTTGACCAAGGTTTTGCCTGACTTGCTCCAATCTCTAGGCTTGCTAACTTTGACCACAAGTTCTGACGTCCGATTGCTAGTAAATACTTTTAAGCTAAAAGCGAATAACATAATGTATAAGCCTATGCAATGGACTTTAATAGCTTTGATTTTTATCAAGTTGTTGTCAATACGAGATAAGAGGTTAGAATACTTGCTGGAACATGCAACAGCATATCAACACATGCAATTGTTATTATTGAGTTACAAACTAGATGGTGCTTATTTGGACAGACTGATATGTTGGCTAACTGATATTGATAGATTACTTGATACAAATAATACACAGTTAACTTTAGAATAGATTTTCTTAATTAAAATTAATTTATTTTAGAATATTGTATGGGGGTGCTATAATTTAATGACATCCTAAAAATTTATGCTAATTTTTTTAAATTGATATTTTGATTGGTAGATCTACTGTGTAGACTATTTTATGTAATAAACAAATATTTTTAATGGTACTCTTTCAATTCTTGTTGCTTGGTTTAGATAGATAGATTATCTCTTTATTATAAAAACACACAGATACAAAATAACAAGAAATACACAATGGTCGGTCTTACCGCTTAAAGCGAGTTTGACAATCTTAGGTTGGGGGAGGACTTTATGGAAGAATGAGACAGCGTTATCCCTTAATGCTTCCTTAATGTATTCAAATAACTACCTAATATTGAGGAATTAAAGAAATTAAATTATGTTGAGAAATTTAATTTGACGACCTCTGTGGCGCCGCGGGCGATGGTTCGCCTGCAGCGCAGCAGGTTGCTGGTTCGATTCTCGCCTCGGAACAAATATTTGTACGATCTGCAGATAATTGTTCCGGGTGCTCTGGGTATTTTCTATGTATAATAAAAAAATATCTATCTATGTAATGTATTCATTAAGTATATCAGTTATCTAGTACCCATAACACAAGCTCTGCTTAGCTTTTGGGGCTAGATAATGTTGTGTGAAATGTCTAGCATTATTATTATTAATTAATCACAATGTGTCCGGCCTAAGAATAAACCCCTCCGTGGATGTCGTAAAAAGCGACTAAGGGATTACGCCAGGGGATGGGCAGCAGCATCAACTTGAGTGCTTAACACTAAACTGCAACCACCAAAACACCTGCCATGCGTGGTGATTATGGCAAAGCTCCCATAGTAATCTATGGGGAAGCCTTGTTTAGCAGTGAACCTATTAATGATCATGTATCACAATAACTACACACAGTTCGTTTTAAGCTTACGTTTATTTCAATTCAATTCTATGCTGCATCACACAGTGTAGAAATATTAATGTTAAGTTAAATATAATAATAAGTACATAATTTAAACTTATTCTACTTAGGTGGTAGGTGTCATAATTATGTATACAGTCATGCCGTCGCATTTTTATCTTAAAAAAAGTAGGTAGGTAATTAAAAAAATATATATCAATCAAGTAAACAGTAAAAAAACACAAATTAATAGCTTATTAATTAATTATTACATAAATGTCTTGTCATCAAAAAACTCATAAAGGCTATAATAAACCTTTTTTACCAATACTTTTATAATAATTTTTATAAATAATATGTCAGTTTCATCCTATAGTTCATCTGGTATTTTATTATAAATTTTAGTGGCAATTGTGTTTAAAATTTACCTAAAAATAAAATAAAAATGTATAAATCATTTAAAATGCACTGACTATTAATAAGATATAGGTACACGCATCAGCTTTAAGCCGACTGTGTATTGACTAATAACAATAATAGTAAATAGTTTATTACAATAAATAAATACACTATAAATTATTAACCTAAGCATAAACTCAAATACTCATGATTTTATCATGAATGTAGTTAAATTCGGATCTAATATCGACAACGCAGCACCAACTAAATGTAAAGATCCTGTAATCAAAACTGAAGGCTTCTCCTCCAAATAATACTTCTTTATGCTTACTAACGCGTCCGTGACGCACTCTAATACTGTTATATTGCTTTTAGAGAGACTGCTCCAAGTGTGCGCGTGGTTTCTACACCTCTGTATAAGCTCTTGTTGCTCGACTAAGGAATAATTGTCGTTATTGTCTGATGTGGCTCTGTACGCAGTGGGTATGACGCAGTAAACATGCTTGAATGGTACACTACCGAGTGGCTTGAGAAGAGTTTCCGCGTTTCTGTCGCCAGTGGCGCTAAATATCAGTATTTTGTTGTTGAATCTGCAAATAATAGATATAAATAGTTATGATATAAATAAGGTAACACCTATATTAATAACAGCAGGTATACTTAGTTCACTACAATAGAAAAAATGCCCATTTTGTTGTGTTCGTTTTAAATTTTGTTTATTGTTTTGATAGAAAATACAAGATTTTGGTCTATTGTGGAACTAAGTCACTATATTATGTATGTATAAGTTGTTTGAATTCAATATGTTATATTGATCATTAGAACAAATTGTTTTTTTACCATTTTGTTGTATCACGGAAATACGAGCACAGCTATGTGGACTAACCCATTACTAGGTAAACAGATACTACCACTTACTACTAAGTAATTAGTAGGTTTAGAGAAGGTACTTTTTCATAAATTTTATTGATTGGTGTTTATCTAGTAGCTAATTTTCATCAGACAAGTAAATTGATAGGACCTTCTAAGTCCTAGTAGGTAGGTGGAAGATAATTCTCATTAATATACTTAATTGATGTTTACCTAGTAGGTAGGTACTATTTTTAAGAATATTACTTATGAAACTATCATGGTTATGAACACTATTATCACCTAAAAACGGGATTTTTACCATGATTTTTGTTTTATATTAATTATCGATATTTCGGCACAGTTGCATGCGCCATGATCACGGGTAAACTGAAGTCTTTGCGAGTAGATGTTATTGGTAGCCGTATCGATCTACCCCCTTTCTAACTTTTTTATTACGAACATCCCTACCATCAGTTTTATGGAGTGTCCAGTTAAGCTCAAAAAATCATGGATATATACCGTTTCTAGTGATAATTATATTTTAAGAATGTTGCTTACCTGCTAGTGCTATCAGTGAACCACTGCGCGCAAATCTCCATCGACTCTTTAGTGTGAGCTCCGTCAAGGAAGAACGTAGCATATTCCTCTTGCACCACTTGATACCTCCCCGGCCACATACACTGTCTCAGACCTTCCATCGTGTCTAATGGCACTTCAAACTGAATCTGTCCTAGATTAACACCGTTTTTCAATCCATTAACACCATTAACAACATCATTTTTAAAGCCATTCTTAAAATTCCCTTGAGTTATCCGCAGCCATGAGTGAGCTAGTTGTATTGCAAGCGAGGCGTTGGTCCTGTATGCTTGTAGGTCGACTTGGAGATTTGGTTTCTGAGATTCGGGGAATGTGTAGGTATTGTAGTCTGGGGCGATGGTTAGTGAGCACTGTAAAAAAAAAAACCGACACTATATACATATGTTGTGATTATTGGCAAGCAATATTTTCAATGCTATTTTTTTAAGATTGTATACATTTTTGAGGGAAACTTGATGCTTGACTGAAGGTTTAAGCTTGTTGGGTCTTGGAAAGTCATCATCAGCCAGTTGACGCCCACTGCTGGACGAGGCCTCCCCCATAGAATGCAATGGATGGATTTAATATCACCAATCACCACACTTGGCAGGCGGATTAGTTAGATGTCTATGTATGTCACCCACATAGTGCTGATCCCACACTAGGATTCCCTACGTTGTGGGTATCAGGAACTACGAGTACCATTGTACCACAACCCAGACCCGGAACAAATATTTGCAGATCATGCATACAGTTGTGCTGCAGCGTGAATCGAACCCGCATCTTTTGCGTCTCAGCCGGCTACTCGCCCAATGCGCCACAGAGGTCATTATAGGCCAGAACTACTTCGACCATGGACTACCAACCTTGACTTTATCAGCAGTCTCTCTCAACACGTCCATAGCGTCGGTAGGTTGATGCACAGTGTAGGCAGCACACCCTGGCTTCATCACACCCGCCTTCGCTGCAGCTATCTCTGGTAATGTATGGCCGAGGATAGATGTGTGGTCCAACCCTAAGGCGGTTATACCGACCACTGGCACTTTCCTAAAAATAACATAACATTACACCCATACTAGGATTTCCTGTGTCGTGGGTAGCAGGAACTACGAGTACCATGGTACCATAACATCCAGGACTGGAACAAATATTTGCAGATCATACAAACGTTTGTCCCGCAGCGGGAATCGAACCCGCAACCTCTCGCATCTTAGCCGGCTATAGATATAACAATGATAACAGTTATAGATAATTTTTATTATCACACGAAAATATAATCATCATCTTCATCACCAGACTTTAGACGTCCACCGCTGGACAAGGTCTTCCCCATATCTACAATGGGGGGAGTCAATGCTCTAATCACCACACTTGGCAGGCAGATTGGTGATCTTCGCCTTTATGAAGAGCACCAAGGCATCAATCCTAAAAGATCACATCATTAAAACCAGGCTTTCCACTGTATGTCTTCGCAGATTCCTCGAGTTTTTCGGTCACATTGCCAGGAAAGGAGGTGATAACCTTGAAAAACTGATGGTCACTGGTAAGGTGGAACGAGGTCGCGAGGATAGAGCCCAATGCGTTGGAGCGATCAGATTCGCTCAGTAATGGATTCCTCTGTGAGTGATGCCATCCGTTCCGCTGAAGACAGATCCCGTTGGAGGAACATCGTGCAGTCAAAGGTCCTGCATAAAGGTAACGACCCTCAGCATTGAGGATATCGATGCAAGGAGGAGGAGTATGTTGAGTACTCAGGTGGATGCTGCTGCCATCCCCTGGTGTCATCCCTTAGTCGGCTATTACGACATCCACGGGAGGAGATAGGGGTCTATTCTTAGGCTGGACACACCACGACGAAAATAATATAGTTTTTTTTTACTAACCGTAATACATTCGTGTAGTCCACAATCCCTCCGATGCCAACCTCTATAACGGCTACGTCCACCTTCTCCAAGAGAAACACGTTGTACGCCATCACTGTCAGAAATGCGAAGTATTTCGGCATGTCACCTTCGTACTCCTGATACAAAGTATTACAGATTAATCACAGTGGCTGGTAATCATATTATAAATCAAATCAAAAGTGAATATTTTATTCATTGAAATCACAAGGATCATTTTGAATCGTCTTATAAACTAAGATTACTCCTGTTCCAACGCAACCAAGCCTAGAAGAATCAGGCAACAAACACGGCTTGGCTTACTTTGATGATCTGTCTTACCACTAGGTGGAAAGCGCCTGTGTGGTGCCTCGGAGCAGGAAAAATATATATTTGCGTCTATTAAATTTAATTAACAAATAATAATAATTCTTCTTGATTTTCTTATAAACGCTCCAAGTGCTTCCAGGATCAACTATCTAAAAAACAATGGTCATAATTCCTCTCTGTTCTGCTTACCTGAGTATCATACAACATCTCATAGACGCGATGGAAATGGCTCGCGAACGACAGCTCGGTGAGAGGGCGACCATCGAGTCGCAATCTTTCGCGCGCCGCCACCAGATGCGGCGACGAGTAGAACCCTGTGCGGAACCCGTGGTGACGCAGTATGGATTCGCACATTGCGCTTGTTGAACCCTGAAATTGCATTTTGGTTTCAGCATCATCACCATCATTATCCGACGACCTCTGTGGCGCGGCGGGGTTCGCCTGTGACGCAGGAAATTGCGGGTTCCATTCCCGCCTCGGAACAAATATTTGTACGATCTGCAGATATTTGTTCAGGGTGTTCAGAGTATTTTCTATGTATAATAAAAAATATATATCTATGTAATGTCACTGTATTAAGTATATCAGTTATCTAGTACCCATAACACAACCTGTGCTTAGCTTGGGGCTAGATAATGTAGTGTAAAATGTCAAGCATTTTTTTATTTTTTATTTATCATCATCAGCCTGTAGTATTCCACTGCTGGAAATAGGCCTCCCTCTTAGAATGCCACGACGAACGGTCTCGAGCCCGTCTCACGACCTTTCAGCGTGCTCGCGGTCGATGCTCATGAGGAAGAACCTCTAAATGGTCAACGAAATGTCAGGAGGAGAATAGTAAAGTACGTGGTGTAATCGTTTTTTTTCCTAAAATAGCTTTTATGGAAAATTAATCGTTGAGAAATCCAGCATACCCTAGCACCAAAGGGCATTTGACATCCACCAGAATCTGCACTGAATAAAGGTCTTCGCACATTAAAACAACTCATCATTTTTTGAAATTTAACCTTGAACATATGACACAGGGCTTAAATTTCAATATTCGGCATAGAGTCGAGTCGCCGTTGAGTTGTTTTAATGTGCGAAGACCTTAAAAACCCTTTCACTCTCGTCACAAGTAGCCCCCCAATAACAGTAACAAATGGTAATAGGGAACGCAACAATAACAGTAACAAATGGTAATAGGGAACGCAACAATGGGGATCATTTAGGCAGCCTTAGTGCTATCTAAATTTTATGAAACTTGAATAGGGAACTTCTTGACCTAAATATTCCTCCTTTCAAGTTTCAAAGGATTTGGACAGCGCTAAGGCTGCCAAAATGATCCCCATTGCCGTTTGCTACTTTAACTGGGGGGCAGGCCCCGTCTGATTCCCAGCGGTGGGTCTTTACGGGTTGATTAGATACGCTACACAAATGAAGCCAGGAAAAAAATCGGGCTCCAGGAGCTGATAGAGTCCTGTTTGACTTGTTCCATTTCTCACTCGGGGGACACTGTAACAGTGCTGGCATCAACCCAGAGTCCTTCTCCGTTATTTTAAGGAGTTGGGCTGGCTGGGCTAGTGTTAGCAGGGGGACAATGCACAATACACCCCAATGCGGGAAGTCAGTGCAGATGTTATCTCCCCCATTTTTTTTTGACTGTCCGACAGTTGTATATACTACAATGCATATTAAAAACCCACAAAAGCATAATTATAGATCCAAATAAATTAAAAAAACGTAAACAACACTCAGTAATCACAAAGTTGGTATCTAAAACAGTTGCAGTCTCGAAACAGTACTCTTTTCAATCAATAAAACTGTACAACAAAATTAACAAATTACTAAACATATACACGTGTTCCTACTATCAATGTAAAACAAAAGTAGCTATTTGGCTAAAATCATTAAACTATCAGCAAACTGAGGATCTTTTGAAATAAAGCCAGAGTTGAAATTTACAAAATAGGTACACTTATTCACAAATGGCTCCTAGATTTTTAACTGATATGCCAAACTTTCTTTTTAAATTTTTACTGCCTGTTTTATTATAATAGGTATATTTATATATAATATATTTTGTTGCATGTATATCTATCTACCTAGTTTTAAATTTATCATTACTTAGTTAAATATACATGGTAATATCTATTAGGATTACAAGTTTAAAAAATGTTTGAACCACGGAAAAGAGGGGACTCTTCTAATACAGGTTTTTCTAACTTAAAAGAAGAGATCCCAACCCATGTAACCACACCTTGTAATTTTTAAATAAACAATTTGATTTTGATTTTTGATTTTTTGATTTTGAATTAGAATTATTTGAATTAAGGCCAAGAGATGCATGACGGCCAGGAGGCAGACCACCCGCCCGATGGTCGAATGACATCGTTGAAGTAGCCGGCAACCAATGGACGAGACTTGCGATGGACCGAAAAGAATGGCATTTTAAAGAGGAGGCCTATACCCAACAGTGGGTGCAGACGGGCTGAAATGATGATGATGAAGGGCATTTGACAACCCGCACTGAATAAAAACCCTTTCACTCTCGTTAACAGCAGGCCTTGTGTGATTCCCAGCGTTGGTTCTATTATGGGCTGATTAGATACACTATGCTTGTGATGGCAAATTATAAGTTCTTACTTTCCCCTTAGTTCCAGCCACATGTATCACAGACAGCTCATCCAGCTTCGCGAGAGGGACCCCAGTCCTCACCAAGTAGTTCTCCATGTCCTCGATATTTGTGCATTTCTGAAAATATTCATTAAGACCATGTATCAGAGAGTGTGTTATAAATATTGCAATTCATCATCATCATCAGCCTATTTACGTCCACTGCTGGAAGACCCGTCCCCCATTGAATGCAATGGGGGGGGGGGGGGGATTTGCCATAACCACCATGCTTGAAATAGATAGATAGATAAACTTTTTATTGCACACCAAATAAGAATACAAAAACAAAGGAAACATAAAAAAATATAACGTACTATGGACAGTCTTATCGCTAAAAGTGATCTCTTTCAGACAGCCTTTAATAGGAAATAGGTATGGTGATAGTACTTCCCCAGGTGATCTCTTTCACAAGAAACTCTACTACTAGAAGATTAAGTTATCCTTGACTCATGCAACAGTCAAACAGTCACACAGTCAAACAGTCACAGCCTTAGTGTAGCATAAGTCATCATTTAATCACCAATTTGCCAACTTTGCATTCAAAATGACCATCACTCACTTGTCCATTCTTGATGTTCTTCTTTATTTGCTCTATCGTTGATTTGTTTGATTGGAGCGAATTAAGCTTCCGGATTGCATCCTGACACAGAATTAAAAAACATTTATAACTTTTTATCTCTAGTTTGCAAAGAAAGTAAACACACGGAACAACCCACACAGCACAGTGAATCCTAGTGTGGGATAATGACTATAAATTTGACTGTTGGGTGGTTTTGTTATTTATTTTATTTAAAGTGTGATTACAACGTAAAAGTTAGACAGTAAATAATATACAGTCAAATTAAGTTGCTTTTATAAAAAAATAAACCTGTATTTGAGAACTGATCCATTTTACACCCATGTTAGTTGATTCGAATAATTCTAAATGTAACTATGTAGTTATGAATTGTTTTAGCAAACTTATTAGTATCATTATAAAAACCAGATAAGTATCTTAATTAACTAATTGGTTAGCATAAAAGAAGCAAAGAAATCTGAATACATATTCAAAGGAATTGCATTCAAGTTACGGCAGTTAGAATCATAACAGTGTAACATAATTAGCAAAACAGAGCTCGAATTGCAATACAGGTTTATCCTGTCTAAATGTAAATGTGTGTTAGGTACCTACCTACTTTAAATGTATCTTTGAAGAAACGTTTGGAAAATTAAATTCAATTGCAAATATTTACCTACACAAAGTTACAAGGGGCTCACGAATGTTGTGAAAAAGTAATAAAAACATACCTCGTATCTACACTTTGTAGACGACATCCTCGCAACTATTCTATTTAATACACAACTACGACGCAGACCGATGCTAGTCATCAGCCCGCTACTGTCTGAACGAACCGGAATTATGTTGTAATTACAGGAAAAATATAAGTTAAATTCGTGACTAGCCACGAGAGCTGCGCGATCGGATCACATGGTGTTTTCGGCCGCAAGCCCCTTATCAACAGATCTTATTGACATCTGACCCTCGATACTGGATACCGTCATAACTATGGAAGCGCAGCCGTAGTAGATATTGAAAAACAATGCGAGAGGATTTTGTTAGATTTCACAACATAACCTCAACCCCTCAACTAATCAAAACTACAAAACAATTTTACGCACGCACGCATGACATTATGAATGACTTTTGTTTTTGTTTGACGTTGATTGTTGAGAACTTTCATTTCTCCTAACCTCGGACAGAGTACCTCGTACCTCTGTACGAGACGTTGACATTTACATTTTTGTTCCTTGCTCCAAGACATTTACACATACGCCAAGTCAAAGTCAGTCAGTGATTCAATATTTTGTGATATTTTGCTGAATTATAGATAAATATAGCGACAAAAACGAATTTGCAGACTAATTATTCTCCATAGACACCGACTTCCTCAAATATGACTGAAACCGATGCTACTAAAAGACCAATTGAAATGCCAGAACGATTCATACCGTACCTCGAAAAGTATAGGATTTATAAAATATTCAAGGTGGTACCTATTATGTTACCTATTTTTATTGTCTGCTTGTCTGTGAGTGACCGTAGTCAGGCGGGTAGCTAGCACAATCTTTTGCAGCTCACAGATCTTTCCCTATTAGAGTTGAATATTTCATAATCATCATCAGCCTGTAGAAGTCCACTGCTGGACATAGGCCTCCTAGAGAGGCGCCTCCCCCTAGAATGCCACTACGAACGGACTTGACACATTTGTTGTCTTGAGTTGTATGTACCTAAGTACATACCTATACCTTACGGTGGTAAGTCTTACGTTGGTAAGTCTTAAAAACTCGTTTCTCTTTGTTTAGGACATGATCAGAGACCTCGTCTTGAACCTACCGAAAGACCACCTGAAGCACATGAAATTGTTTCTGAGCCGCCACCAACACTTCTTTACTGAAGCTGATCGTGTTATTTTACTGGTTTCACCTGAGTTGGAAATTGGTAGGTACAGGCACAGAAATAATATAATAGTACCTACTTACAAGTTGCTTGTTGCTAATATCTCGTGTCAAACTCTCACTCTTACTGAGGCCTGAGAAGTAGTGCACTCGTTCTACCGACTCCCGAATTACGATTCGAATGGCCATATAGGGAACGCAACAATGTTGATCATTTTGGCAGCTGTTAGCGCTATCTAAATCTTATGAAACTTGAATAGGGGAAACTAACCTAAATATTCCTCCTACCAAGTTTCAAAAGATTTGGACAATGCTATATGGCTGCCAAAATAATCTCCATTGTTGCACTCCCCATTGCTATTTGTTACGGTAAATGAGGGGCTGATTCTTTCGTCATCGACCACAAGGCTCTTTTCATGGCCACGTAGGTACAATCTCAACGTAGCCTCTAGACTTCAGCTCCTTTACCTATATCACTAAAATCGTACAATTTCTCAGACATCAAAACGCTGGCCCAGCAAATGATAAAAGATCTAGGCTTCTTCGTGATCACGCGACGCTGCGTTATGGATCGCTATGAAAAGGTACAGTTTACAGAAGTTGTACCTTAGTTGTACAGTTCAGAAGAAGTTGAGCGCTACACTACCCTATATACAAGTATGGCTTTCAACATCAGTTACATAAATCTATGGCTGGGCATAGAGATAGTCCTTTCCAATACGTGCCACTAAGCCCGCAGGGCTATTCTTTATCTCGCGACAGGTTTGCAACAGGCGTAAATTGTGCAATCGGTAGGTAACTTTTGTATAAGAAAAGCGACGTTTGACAGCCCTGGGTGATTTTCAAACGTTCGAAAAGGTTTCCGATCGGATTTGTTAGTTTTTCATTTCGATGTGTAAATACTTAAAACTAAAACAATTTTCTAACAATTTTCTCAAACACAATATAATACATGTATTTTCATCTCATCTATTCGAAAGTGCACCCAAAGGTGGTGTTTTCTATAAGAAACTTCTACAAGTGCGCCGCAATTATCTTTGCCGCGCCCTTTTTGAATTTGGAACATCTTAGTGTTCAGCGCCAAAAAAATCGAATGTGAATATTGTTTGAATAAATACCTACTGGCTTGTACGACGACGGCCCAAAGTCCCGCCGCCGCGCCGCCGAAAAAAAAAAACAGCCCGCGTTTTCGTCGATTGTTAGAAATTCATGGTTTTGTTTTGAAAAATGAGTTCAAGTGACAGTGAAAGTATAGGATTAACTCCTGAAAGTATCAGAACTGACGCAAGAAATGTGATAGATAATTTATTACCTTCAAACTTCGAGCAACACGGAAGGGAGTAGCCATTCGCAGCGTTCCCCTCTGTCAAACTACAAGCCAAAGTAGGCATATGCGTTTAATGAAACTAGTTTTTATTCTGAGGAGGTGTGCAAGGTTTGTTAGTGTGAATGTCGTCATTACAGTGTTGTATTTGGATGTTTATATGCGGAATTGCGCTTGTGTGCACATTTCCACCCGCAAAAAATGACAGAACTATTTGAATGGTAATATGGGCCCTTCCGGCCCGCGGCAGGAAGTCCGTGTTGCTCGAAGCGTTCAAAATCCCGGGAAAAATATATGAAAGCCCATGGCTCTTTAAAGCTCTTTAAAGTCCCTACTCAATGTTAAAATCAACAGTCAGTTCTAATAACGACGTAAAACTGGACACATATTCGAAATTAATAGCGTATCTGAAGTGGATGTCTGATGCGATTTAAACCTAAAAAATCCAAAGTGTTCGCAGTCAAAAACGTGGAGACTTTCCTTAATGAGGCACCCGACCATGTCTTTCTTGCCGTAAAAGTAAGTAACTATGTATATGGTGGATTAGTAAAGTATAACCATAGGTAGTGTTTTAAAATGAGCATTTTATTGTAACTTGTACTTCTAAAGATACTCGTCTTATTCACATTCGGTTTTGTTACAGGTGGCTTTAATTTTCGGAGTAGGTACATTGGAGCTTGTCGTGGCAATGAACTTTTAAAAATAACTGTTGATGATGTCGAAAATCACTCGGATGATTTACTATTAGTAAAGCTGACAGACACAAAAACAAAAATTTACCGATCCTTCGTAATCTGAGGAAAATACAAAACTATTGTACAGAAATACCTGGACCTGCGTCCCGCTGATATGAAGACCAATCGGTTTTTCATACGTTATCAAAATGGCAAGTGCTTCAAACAAGTTATGGGAAAATATAAAATTTCTAACATGCCACAAGAAATCGCTATTTATTTGAAGTTACCAGATATCAAGCTGTATACAGGACATTGTTTTCGTCGTACTTCTGCTACCCTTTTGGCAGATTCTGGAGCGGACTTAACTGTTCTCAAGCGACATGGAGGATGGAAGTCGAGCGCTGTAGCAGAGGGGTATATAGAAGATTCCATTGAGAACAAGGCGAAAACGTGTGAACGCATCGTGGAAAACATTAAATTGCAACCTTCAGTTAATCCATCCACGCTGTCGTGTCGCCGCGCCCATCTACATCCAAACAACGGGATTCACCGTCACATTTTCCTCAAAATGAGCCAGATTCGGACATTATTTCAAACACGCAGAATATCAAATCTTCAACAATCTCTATTCCAAATAAAACTGTAACAATAAATTTTCTTAATTGCGGAAATGTCTCAAATGTTAATAGAAAAAAAAAAGAAATGTTATAAGTTTTTAGTTGTTTTATTATTAGATACTTACTATTTAATTTCAATTTTAGTTGTTACTCTATGTTTTATTAATTAATAATATAACAATAAAATATGAGGCGCCTTTTATTTTTTCATAGTGGGTGATGAAAAGTAAAGTGTATCACTCGGGCGCAAAATATATTTTTGGCTCGGGCGACGTACTTTGAATCCCTCGCTACGTTCGGGATTCTACTAAAGAACCTCTCGCTTCGCTCTGTATTCAAAAAAGCGCCCTCGCCGTAAAAATATAATTTTGCTCCCTTATGATACAATCTACTATTTTTTGTTTAGTGGTTTTTTCCTTTGGTTTTAGGGTTCTGTACCTCAACAGGAAAAAAACGGGGTCGGAACCCTCAGAGCGCGAGTCTCGCTCGTACTTGTCCGTTTTTATTTTATTTGGTGTGCAACTAGGAGTTTATCTATTTATCTACGTAGTCTTAATTATTATGTCACGCAGCATGATGAGTACGAGCCGGGCTGCATCTCGCCGGTGCTCCTGTCGGAGGTGACCAAGTCGATGACCTTGAAAGAACCAGTGCCTCAAGCTGGCTGGCTGATGTTTGGTATTTCACATTCATTATTTTTTTCAACAAAAAGAGTCATCATCATCATCATCATCAGCCTGTAGAAGTCCACTGCTAGACATAGGCCTCCCCTTAGAATGCCACGACGAATGGTCTTGAGCTGCCTCCTTCTACTGACTTCCTGCGACGTTTGTAATGTCTTTAGTCCATCAAGTGGAGAGCCTTTCTCTACCTTATTTTTTAACAAAAAGAGTGGACAGACTAATACTACACGAAAAAGTTGACCGGAAAACTCGCTTCGCTCGTTCAAATATATTCCGTAAGCCGTAATTCTTACAAGGACGTTTTCGAACGTGTGAACGAAGTGCCAAGTAAAAGCGGTGAAGGGACATTCATTCTTTAGACTGGACTGATTATGGATTTATTTTTATGTCATCTTGTCTTGAAAGTCTTGAAACACTGTTTCGCAGCGTGACGGTGAATCACACCATCACACCAATAATAAAATTACAAATGCGAATGTACAAACATACCTACTCACAGTAGGTATGTTTGTTACTTCTTCACCCTATCGTTAGAAAGTATTATGTTCCTTGTTCTTCACGCTCAATTGGCTGAACGAATTTGAGTGAAATTTGGAATGGAGATACCTTATAACACAGACTTACCTACCTACCTTACCTTACTTACCTTTTTTTACCTTATAACTGGATTAACACAGGCTACTTTTCATCATCATCATCAATTTTCATCATTGTTCACACAGGTGAAACCGCGGGCGCAGCTATTTAAGTGAATATGAAATACCTATGCCGTGAAGCCGACTAAGGGATTTCACCAGGGTATGGGCAGTAGCTTCCACCTCACGATCACCATCCGCCTGGCAAGCGTGGTGATAAAAGGCCCCATTTGCATTCTATGAGTGGGCCTCTGTGAGGAGGCCTTACAGCAGTGGACGTGTGCCGGCAGATGATGAATGCTGAGGAATTAAGTTTCAAATGCTATCTGTTTAGATCACCCATGCACGGTCCGAGAGGCTCGATGCCTGCAGCAAGATGGGGTCCTGCCTACAGTCACTCTGGAGTTGATCCCAACACCTCCAGAGGCACCAGCGGCTCCCAACCCTCTGACACCGGCCAGAGGCTTCACAGTTCAGGACTTTGAAGGGCTGAAGTACGCTTATAAGGCTACCCTAAAGGTACTTGCATCGCATACTTTATTATCAGATTCCTGCCGAGATAAACCAATGGCTTTGTTACTGCAAATGTTTAGCTGCTCTCTTTACTCAGGCTGCGTTTCCACCAAAGATGTGCGAGGTAGATGAGCGGTGCGAGGATGCGTAGCGAGGCTGTGGAACGATGTGAGTGTTTCCACCACAGGATGGGCTATAGGCAGCTGAGCGGTGCGAAGATGCGTAGCGACGCTGTGAAATGTGCGGCACTGACTGCTAGTAATTTCTCGCTCGCATCCATCCTCTGCACACATCCCTCGCGCATATCATTCCTCGCACATACATCCCTCGCTTTGTTTTGTACGTACAAAAACCTTGCTCGCTAAGCCGTTTCCACGAGAGCTGCGCTGAGCGAGGCTAGGTAAATAAAGTGATTCTATTGGTTCTTAACAAACACATCCCTCGCTACGCATCCTCGCTCATCTCTGGTGTAAAAGCTGGGTTTAAACTTTGGCAGTATTTTAGCTACTTTACAGGCAGGTATTTTTGTGAAGCTCGCTTCGCTTGGTTTCTTGTATATCGAGTATTTCAGGAAGTCCACATCGGCCCCAACGACAACAGCGAACAGATATCGACAAAGTGCTTTAATGCGATCCGCGCATGCGCCGCGGGGGCTCAGGGTCCGAAGCAGGGGCACCATGTGGTTGGCGCGCCTGGCATTTATCGCGTGCTGCTGATAGGGCCGCGGGGCTCCGGCAGGCGGAGCCAGGCGCTAATGCTGGCGAAGCACTTTGGACTGGTTTATTGTACGACATTACTATGAATAACTAACTATGTGTTTATTATAACATAACATATAACACCCAACAGTCACCTCTGTTGCGCGGCGGGTAAGGTTCGCCTGCGACGCAGGAGGTTGCGGGTTCGATTCCCGCGTAGGAACAAATATTTGTACGTTCTGCAGATATTTGTTCAGGGTGTTCTGGTTATTTTTCTATGTATAATAAAAAATATCTATCTATGTAATGTATTGTATTAAGTATATCAGTTATCTAGTACCCATAACACAAGCTCTGCTTAGCTTGGGGCTAGATAATGTTATGTGAAATGTCCAGCATTTATTTATTTTATAGTCGCATAAAGTAAGTCTTGATCCCACATTAGGATTCCCTGTGTATAAGGAACTACGAGTACCATAACACCCAGACCCAGAAAAAATATTTGCAGATCATACAAACGTTTGTCTCGCAGCGGGAATTGAACCCGCAACCTCTTGCATCTCAGCCGGCTAGTCGCCCGCCGCGCCACAGAGGTCGTCTTTGCTAGTACCTATAGCTAGCGCAATTTCGTTTTATAGCTTGCAAAACAAAATTGTGCACATCATGCACCAGCCTGTTTACCTACGTCCAGTGAGGACGAGAACTCCCCCATTTAATTTAATACTTCTAGGCTTGGTCGCGTTGGAACAGGAGTAATTTAATTTTATATAAGACGATTCAAAATGATCCTTGTGATTTCAATGAATAAAGTTCTTTTTGACTTTAATCAATGGGGGGATTTGCCATAATCATCACGCTTGGCGTGCAGATTGGTGATAACAGTTTGGTGTTAAGTACTCAGGCGGATGCTGCTGCATTTCCTCCGGTGTAATCCCATAGTAAGGCTTTACTACATCTACGAAAGGAGGGTCTATTCTTAGGCCGGACACACTTCGGTAAAGGCCGGACACACCACGACAAAATTGCACTCAGTGGCGCTTATTGGGTCTTATATAGATAGTAATAGAACCTAGTTAAAAAAATTTCAATGGTAGCTTTTGGGCTTTTATCTTTTAGCGATAATAGGTTAGTTTCCTCCAGAGACAAGTAAATAATATACTTGTCTCTGGTTCCCTCTAAGTTATCACCAAGTTGAGCCTGGGATTTAGCTTTGAGCAAACTCTCCTAATGAACTTTTGGCTCTAGTGTTGTTTTTTTCTCTATGATTTCCTTCAACGATAATCATGATATCATCAGTCTTCGAGTCGAGGGCCTTCCTCTACCGCGTCGCCCGTTTTGTGGTCGCCACTGGAGATCCTTAATTCCCCAATGGTTGTCAGCAGCAACTAATCCAGCATAAAGTCAGTGGATGGAGGTGGTTCAAAACCGTTCGTCATAGCATTCTAGGGGGGAGGCCTATATCCAGTAGTGGACTTCTATAGACTGATGATGAAATCAACTTTTCTGACAGTACATTTTGAAGAGCTTCTCAACGAGGCTAAAGGAAGGAATGATGATATCAGCAAGAGACTGCACAACTATGGGCCTAGTCTGCAGCTCAAGGCGGACATCATTAAACGCCGACTGCTGAAGAAGGCAAATAAACTACCTACCTTTTACTGCCTCCTAAGTAGGCTTAATTACCGTAGATAACCGTTATGATAACACTTTTTTTTTTTATGCTACTTGGCAAGCAGACAAGCTTACGGCCCACAAGATGGAAAGCAGTTACCGTAGCCTATGAACGCCTGTAACACCAGAGGCATCACACGCGCGCTGCCGACCCTGAGACATAAAGATGAAAAGTCTCGTGCCTGTAATTTCACCGGCACCCGTACCCTTCAAACCGAAACACAGCAATGCGAGCACTACTGCTTGGCGGCAGAAATAGGTACGGTGGTAGTACTTCCCCGGACGAACTCTTTCACAAGAAGTTCTACTACTAACAAAACATAACATAACACCCACAACATAACACTAGAGTTAAAACTGAGACTTGCTTCGCTCGGATTAGATAGATAGATTAACACTTTATTGATCACCACACAGAAACAATAAATAAGTAATTTTACATAGAAAGGCAATACAATGGGCGGCCTTATCGCTGAAAGCGATCTCTTCCAGGCAACCTTTGGATGGAACGAAATGAGCAACGCTGTAATGAACTGCGGTGTACCTACAAAGAATAACAAAAAAAAACAGTATTCTAAATTATTTCAAATACAGGTATAAGTAGTTATGAACTAGGCAATAGTTATATTGCCATATTATATTGCTATGTTGCGGATTAATTCTTACTCCACAGGAAAACCTTCAAATTCCTACGGGAAACGGTGTTGATTGACTAAGTTATATGGTCTAGTGGTAAATGCTAGCGTACTCGTACGGAACCCTGTCCACGCAAGGCTGACTCGCACTTGCCCGGTTTTTTAAAGTAACAGGTGTATAACAGACTGTTATTATTTTTATTTGGCTGACAAGGCTCAGCACGGCTATTTTAAAACGTTCGGAAGGAATTCCGATCGGATTCGTTAGTTTTTCATTTCGATGTGGTAAAGAAGGGTAAAGTAACTAAAACAATTTACTATCAATTATCTTTATCTCTAAAGTAATAAACAATATTTATTGTTTTTACTGTGTTTTACTAGCCTAACAGCCCTGCAGATCAAGCCACGGTACAGTTTTTGGGGAATAATTTACTAGACTGTGGCCAAGACGTGTTTGTTACCTGATTCTTCTAGGCTTGGTCGCGTTGGAACAGGAGTAACTTTAATATAAGACGATTCAAAATGATCCTTGTGATTTCAATGAATAAAATTCTTTTGATTTGATATGATTTTGGACTTTTGGACACCGTTTGCTCATCTACTTGCGACTTGAGGTACCTATCTAAAATGAACTTTCAGGATTGTATCGACCACGGCTGGGTGTTGGCAGGATATCCTAACTCTGGAAATGAATTCGAAGTTCTTGATACAACGACTACTCCGCCAAACCGGTTAGTAAATAGTAGATACCTACCTATAGTTGTGGTAGAGGTAACCAGAGGTTATCTATCACACTACGAACATTTTGTGTTCACTACCCTAACGCACTGCCAAGCGTGGGGATTATGGCAATTCCCCCCAATTGTATTCAATAGGGGAGACCCTTAGAGAATTTAAAATTCTCATCCTTCCTTCCTGGCCTCCCTGGCCTGAAGTCCTGCGTTGGACTTCTAACGGCTGTTGATGATGATACCTAAGTAGGTACTTCTTAAACGAATACAATAGCTTTTAAAATCAACTTTCACTTCGAGAGTCGTATAAATTGGAGCACTAGGTACCTACACAAACCAGCACTTGAAAGTAAGACACTTTTTCAGTTGAAACGAAAGTAAAAGTTGAATTGAAGCGATAGGCAAAGGCTTTCTCTAATATCACGTAGATTTCATTTCAGAGTGTTTAAAGAACTTTTATTTCTCTAAGGTTGAGTGAGCTACAAAACTCCCATGCATGACTGCATGGTCAAATTAGCGTAGGCTACCTACCCTACCCGGATTGCCCATTTTGCCCACAAACAATGCAGTGCACTAGGCGGGGCGGGGCATGGCAGCTTGAAGAAAATAGTTTGGTCAAAATAGACACAAAATAACATAATATCATACACAATCACAATATACAAAATATTTCTGATCCTACGAATTCCATGAGTCCGGCTCGTAGGTATAAAGACCTATAAGTATTACCATAAGTACAATTATTATGCCCGGAGGCAAGAATCGAGCCTGCACCTCTCACAGCCACGCTCAGAGAGTCATCAACAACGGAATAGGAGAAGAGTCAATAAAAGGCTTTTTCAGAGCCACAGGCAGAATGACCGCATCAGAGACACAAAGATATAGGTAGATATTATGTTGGTTTCAGCAAAGATTTAAATCGGGTTTCAGCGTAATATTCCTGAACACTGACTGGAAGACGTGCAAAGCACGAACGCTTACGCACGGTGTGGATTGGTGCACGGGCAGGTCCTCACCGACCATCTCCGGGCCCAGGGTGCTGCCGCATCCTAAAGACGATGAGGCCCAGCTGGATAATGAGGTTCATCTTACATAGCACTTATTGGACCTACCGTCATACCTCCCATATAGTCCTAACAATAGACTCCATCTATATAGATGGAGTCTATTGGCCTATATCTATCTAGCGGCCCGCTCGCGACTTCGTCCGCTTGGTCTTGTTGGTCATCAATATGTGGTAATTCAATTATAGCCTATATTCTGATGTTTACACAATAATATTGTTAAGTTTCATCAAAATCCGTTCAGTAGTTTTTGCGTGAAAGAGTATCAAAAATACATCCATCCATCCAAACAAATCTTCGCATTTAGGTATTATTATTGAGAAGTGAGAACAGTGAGATAGTCTCCTCTCGTGGATAGGTATAAGTATAAGTATCGTAAAAGCCGACTAAGGGAGGGACTACACCAGGGGATGGGCAGCAGCATCGACCTGAGTACTCGACACCAATACTGCGATCGCCGATCCACCTGCCAAGTGTTCATTATGGAGAATCCCTCCACTTGCATTTTATGAAGGAGGCCTCGTCTAGTATTGGACGTATATCGACTGATGATGATGGACCAATCAGGTTCAGCCAGCTCTAGCCTCTTAAGTTTTCCTACAGTGATTGAGTGAGGTGAACGCTCCAGAAACAGTATCATCAGAATGGAATATTATCCAGTTCGAAGGACCAAACCAAAATGTCCAAAGTGATGTTATTACAATATCGTGATGTTTCTAAAGTGATAACATGCCAAAAAATGTGTGCATAAGTAATTAATCATATTGTTGCTATCGAGTCGTGGAATTTCACGACGTCACATAACTGTTATAACAGTATCATCGACATGTTGACGATGTGATGTCATATTTATTCAAAAGATGCCATCGAACTGTAGATAGACCTACTATTACTACAATGCGAGTATGCGAGTTATCATTTTTTATGACACCTATAAGCTACTGAACTGTAAATTGAGGCATTGACTTTTACAGTTGGACTATTACTTTTCGGAGGCCT
The DNA here is from genome assembly GCA_951392215.1 of Epirrita christyi. Lineage (NCBI taxonomy): Eukaryota > Metazoa > Arthropoda > Insecta > Lepidoptera > Geometridae > Epirrita > Epirrita christyi. The sequence goes on from OX595837.1 coordinate 1,612,683, forward strand.
TGGCGGAATTGAGGGCGGCTGCCGGCATCACTGCTGTGGAAATTAATGCAGAGGAGTCTTTTGGTTTGTACATTGTTTGTAGGTACCTCATCAATATCAATACATTTTTGCGCCAACTAAACTACTATGAAATGTATCCACGAAAAAATAACTAGATCTGTACTTTTATGAAGGTATATATATTAATTAATAACATTTACCTATTTTGTTTTGTATGTGCTTCTTTGTCAATTTCGCATTTTAGCTATACTGCTTCATTTATCATCTTATACGTTTAGGGTAAACAGCTTTTTAGGCAAATATCATGTTTAGGTATAACTCATTGGCATCTCGCGTTTAAGGTAACTCGATCATAAGGGACTTTGAATCCCTAATTTCATACCATTACCTTCTTATTCTAGATTCAGAACTAGACGCCAAGTTCAGTATTTTATATGATTTAAGTTTTGTAGTAGATAACTAGTGTATAATGTAGACGCGATTATTTATCTAGCACGCTGGTTTTCTACACTGCTCCACTTCAAACAAGTAAGCTTATGAGGTTGAAGCATGTACCCTACCGTAACACAGATAGCACGGAGAGTAGTTTAGTGAATTACCTAGGTACTTATTGAGAAAACAACCTTTATAATTTTTGAAACTATCATTGTTATGAACATTAGCAAAGCTCAAAAATCATGGTAAATATCCCGTTTCTAGTGATACAACCTAGATAGTAGTAAAGCTACAAAGAATTTTATGCCTGTATAGTTAACTACAAAGAATTTATAGGTAGGAGAGGTTTAGAAGGTTGAACCTTTTAAATGTTGAAATAAATTATCTTATCTTATCAGCCGTTAGACGAGGCCTCCCCTGTAGAATGGGGAAATTTGATAAAATCACCACGCTTTGTATAGCATAGAAGCCAGGTTCCTAGCTCATTAGGGTCCCAACATCCTGATGTCAATCAGGCGGGATGTTGAGTACTATTGGTGCTTAGCCCATATAGTAATGTAATCCCTTAGTAAGCTTCCTCCATAAGAAACATCACGGCACTACCAGTAGGTGCCTTGAGGCAGGACTATGTATGTGACTGTTGTACAAATATGGATTGTAAAAAAACATAGGGAACACGTCCTTTTTTTAACAGACTTCCCAAAAAAGGAGGAAGGAATTCGTTTTTTTTTTAATGTTTGTTACCGAATATCTCCGGCGTTTATGAACCGATTTAGAAAAATCTTTTTTTATTTGAATAGATACTTCCAGATTGGTCCCATTTTTTGCAGAATCCAGTTCTGATGATGGAATCCATGAGGAATTGAGGGAACTCCTCAAATATTGTAGGCATACATATGGCGATTTTGATATTTTCAGCAAGACACCAAGCATTTGCATTCAGAATATATCATAATCCTTTCACCACTATGGTTCTTTCATAAATTTTTTTTCATCCAAAATTATTTAGTCGAATACAATGGCGGAAGTCAGTTTTTTAAATGAAAAGTTATTAAATGAAAAGTTATAGTTGCAATAATCCATATAAGCACATAATCAACGGACGACTAGTTTATTTTTTAGGAACTTGCGTTTTGTTCTTTGACGATGTCAGCTACATGTAGGACTGGATGGAATAAACGCTATTTTGGATGCAATCGTCTACATTTTGGAAGTTTCCTTTTACAAGGTGTATCGTATGAGTACTGAATTTAACTTGTATTCATAGATACTATCTAAATCTATGCTTGTATTATAGATAATGTGCAAGTGAAGATCCAAGCAGCTGTGATGTCCGCGCCGGCTTTCGACATAGAGTTCAGTCAACAACAGCTGCGTAATGCAAGGGTTGATTAGATGATCTAATAGGCTTCTACAAAACTTCTTTGATCTATAGTTTAAAATAAAAGATATTTATCTCGTTAGAAAATTGTTTTATTATGTAGGTACTCCTTCGTACTTCGAAATTCTTTAAAATACTACATAATTATACTGCTAATTATCAACTAACAATTCTGCAGTCTCAAAATAATTACATACATACATTTAAGAACACTGAGGTAGTCTCCAGAGTGGGTTGAGACTATCGATTCATCTCCTCAAAAAAATAGGAAGATTAATGAACCGAGAGAGAAAGAGGAACCGGTCCTCTACGCGACATATTCTTTTATTAACATAAAAATGCATCGATTTATACAACACGCTCGCAAGCTCATTCACACCGCGCGCGCGGCAGGAGCGCGATCAGATCGACTCCGGCGCCGCGGCAGCCGAGGCCCGCCGCACGCGCCTCATCCACGCAACAATCACTCAATAAATATACACAACACGAGCTAAACACATCGCATCCGTGCTTCATTAAAGACTATGCGCCAAGCGCGCAACTGGTGCACAGTCTGTAGTGAACCAACGGATATCACATTTGGCTACTCGCACTTGTCTCAGTCTGTTGGTTTACAACTCGTCCTTGAACTCTTCGTCCTCGCCGCCCGCGCCTGGTGGAGGCATGCCACCTTGTCCTTGATACAGTTTGGCGATGATGGGCTGGACGATGTCTTCGAGAGATTTCTTCTGCTTCTTGTATTCTTCAGAGTCTGTGTCCTGGTTGTCCTCGAGCCACTTAATGGCGGCATCGATGGCCTCTTCCATTTTCGACTTCTCTTCATCGCTGAGCTTAGCTCCAAGTTTCTCTTTGTCTTGGAGCTGGTTCTTTAGCGAGTAGGCGTAACTCTCGAGTTCGTTTCTGGACTCGACGCGTTCCTTTAGCTTCTTGTCATCATCAGCGAACTTCTCGGCGTCCTTGATCATTCTCTCAATGTCCTCGGGCGTCAGTCTGTTCTGGTCGTTTGTGATGACGATCTTTTCCCTGTTACCTGTGCCCTTGTCTTCGGCGGATACTTGGAGGATACCGTTCGCGTCGATCTCGAATGTGACCTCGATCTGAGGGATGCCTCTTGGCGCGGGAGGAATGCCAGTAAGATCAAACTTGCCGAGCAGATGGTTGTCCTTGGTCATAGGACGTTCTCCTTCGTACACCTGGATGGTGACGGTGTGCTGGTTGTCGCTGGCGGTGGAGAAGATCTGGGACTTCTTGGTAGGGATGACGGTGTTGCGCTGGATGAGCTTGGTCATGACTCCACCGACGGTCTCGATACCCATAGTCAGGGGGTTGACATCAAGCAATACAATAGCCTCGGTGTCTTGTTCGCCGCTGAGGACACCGGCCTGGACGGCTGCTCCATAGGCGACGGCCTCGTCGGGGTTGATGCCTCGGGACGGCTCCTTGCCGTTGAAGAATTCCTTGACGAGCTGCTGGACCTTGGGGATACGAGTGGATCCACCAACGAGCACGATCTCATCAACGTCCTTCTTGTTCATGTCGGCGTCTTCTAAAACCTTCTGGACAGGTTTGAGGGTAGACCTGAAGAGATCCATGTTCAGCTCCTCGAACTTGGCGCGGGTAAGAGTTTCGGAGAAATCATCACCCTCAAAGAAGGACTCAATTTCAATCTTGACCTGGTGGCTGGAGGAGAGTGCTCTCTTTGCCTTCTCGACTTCACGACGGAGCTTCTGAACGGCGCGGTTGTCCTTTCTGATGTCCTTGCCCTTCTTCTTTTTGTACAGTTTGATGAAGTGCTCCATCACACGCTGATCGAAGTCCTCACCTCCCAAGTGAGTATCACCATTAGTAGCTACAACCTCAAAGACTCCATTATCGATGGTTAGTAGGGACACGTCGAAGGTACCACCTCCCAAATCGAACACAAGTACGTTCTTCTCGCCTTCCTTTTTGTCAAGACCGTAAGCAATCGCGGCAGCAGTAGGCTCATTAATGATCCTCATGACTTGGAGGCCAGCGATGGCTCCGGCGTCTTTAGTGGCTTGACGCTGGGCGTCGTTGAAGTAGGCAGGGACAGTGACTACAGCATGGGTGACCTTCTTACCGAGGTAAGCTTCAGCGGTCTCCTTCATCTTAGTTAGGACCATAGCGGAAACTTCTTCCGGAGCGAAGACCTTCTGACCTTGGGCAGTTTGCACCTGGACATGGGGTTTGCTGTTCTTTTCAACAACCGCGAAGGGGAAGAATTTGACATCATGTTGGACTGTTGTGTCACCCCAGTCACGACCGATGAGACGCTTGGCATCGAAGACGGTGTTCTCAGGGTTGGTGGTCAGCTGGTTCTTGGCGGCGTCACCAATGAGACGCTCGCCGTCAGCTGTGAAGGCTACATACGAGGGAGTGATACGGTTACCCTGGTCATTGGCGATGATCTCCACGCGTCCATTCTTGTAAACACCCACACTGTGGACAATTAAAAGATATTCTTAGATAGAATTCATAAAATAGTATCATTTATAAATAAAGCTCACACCTTATTCAAATGTAATTGAAGCCTATCATACATTTACAATTGTTTTATTCTAATTTTATATTTGTTAAGGTGGATTGTCTCGCATGTGGCGCGAAATTCTGATTTTATTGTGTTTTTGCTCATCACAGCTCATCAACATTTTTTGAGATAGCAAAAACAGGTTTTGTAAAAACTAGGAGACCCAAGACACATGTTTTAATTGATAGTATCTTATAAATATCATTAGTTAACCTATGGATATCACTGAACCAAAAAACACTGTAAAAATCATTGAACAATAGTTGTAGGTAAACTAATAATCTTTATGAGAAATTTTTCTGTTTTGAATTATTTACAAGTTTTGCTTTTTGTTATTTACAAAATATTTTAATGGTGGCACTTCACTTGGCGTATTTGTGTAAATGTTTGCATTATTTTGCAAAGGCAAACAATTTTGTGTTCCGATGACTCCATCAGTTGATTTTGCCTTGGATAAATAACGCAAACATTTGCGAATATACACCAAGTGAAGTTGCACCTTTTGGGATAATTTCCAAAAGCCCAAACCAAACCAAACCAATGGCATTTTACAGAAAATTCTAAAAAAAATATATCTGAAATATTCCCCCCGCGTTCAGTGGGCATTATGAGACTATCCAAATTAGGTCATACCCAAAAACCCTACCAGCATTTTGAAGAGTATTTCATTCATAATCCTTTTTGAAATGCATAGATAATAGCATAAACTGAACAGAGGGCAAAGGGCAATGACCTAGTACAAAAGGTTTACTAAATCTGAACCACACTTAGAATTTCTTTAAATAGATGTTTATAATATGTTGTAAAGTTCTATAAATGTTGAAAGCCACTAAATTGCATTACAAAATGCAACATTTCATTGTTTTGATCCACAATAAAAGGACATGTGACCCGATTGTAGTTGCTATGGGCATTATAGGTAGCAAAAGTAAAGTTTTCCACTATATTGAATAAAACCTATACAAAGTATTCTGCATACTGAATGTGCTGTTAATTGATGTCAATGACTTGATCATACACCCGGCAAAATCATAAATCTCAGCAGAGTATGACATAAAAATATGTGTATGTGGCATGTAAAATTAACTAAGTAGTAGGTATCCTACCTACTTGGTTAATTTTACCTAAATATTTTCAGGATGTTTTAGGTTATAATGCTTACCATGAGTAGGTGGTTCCCAAGTCGATACCGATGACGGTGCCGATTTCGTTCTCCTTTTCTTTTTTCTCGTCGGCGTATACCGCCACGGCCACAAAGGCCAGCGCTAGTAAACTCCACCGCATTTTCAGCATGCAATATTCACTTTTCTGTAACAAAAATGGTATAAATCAGCTTTATTCATTAATCAAGCATCTTCGCAAGTCATCAAGATCCAACTTTACGACCTCAGCACAAGGACACGTAACCGTTTTGAGGGACACGTCACACGGATGCTGAATAACGGAAACGGGTCAGAAATATGCAGAATTGAAGAAAGCGAAAGTCCCGACTCGAAACGGCATAGAACAAGATAACGGTGCTTCTCAGAACGGTTATCTAGATGTAGGGCGCCGCGCCGGCCCAATAGTCATCGAGAAACTTCGCTGACGTTACACCCACAAAAACTCCGTTTTTTTAATGAATCATAGGATCTTTCTGCTTGAAATACCTTGAATTGATGATGTTAAGTGGGAAATGCAAAGAAAACTCTAGGGAAATACAATATTTTAAAGGTATTGATTGAATCAAAATGACTGGCAGTCCAGCCAGTCGGAACATGGACGGTACATAAAATAAATCGGATTTAGGGATATCACTATGTTATTACGTACCTAAATAACTTATTGATGAAATTGATTCAAATAAACTCTATTTCACAGCCACGATCTATGCAACACTTGCACAAAATTCACAGACAGATTGTTCATGCACCTTCGATTTTTCGTGAATAACTGGAGTTTCACACGCGGCCGCTGCTATTATTTAGCGCTGTTGTTGATCGTGGGCTATTTTGATTGGTCCATTTTTTGGTGACGTATGCATCACAACTTCACGATTGGACCAAATTTGCGTATTTGGCGCAACTTTACTGGCCCACGTTTATAACTGGCTCTATGTGGGCTGTACAAGATAGCGCGAATTTCGAATTTCACAACTTTTGCGAAACATTTCTTATTTTTAAAATAAAGTATGATGCAATGACGTCTTTATGCTATTATTTAGACAGCTTGAACTCAATCACTGAACTTATTTAGGTACTCTTACGTAGTTATTGTATCCTCTTTGTTATATACTTGTAAACTTAAAGACTGCCAGAAATAAGGCCTATACAGGGTCTAAAAACGCTACTCTGAACGTTTCATGAATCTCGACCGATATCAGTGGTCGGATTCAGATCCTCACACTGTTAGGTTATCTAACAACAATTTACCCATTATTTTTGCCCTACATCATACAAGTCTCATGCGCTGATTTGCGGCTACAATGTATGTCATTCGACCATCGGGCGGGTAGGTGTTTGCCGCTTGGCCACCGTTTGCCTGCGTTTTCCGACGACGAAGTCTCTTGTTGGTCTCTTGCATAATAATTACATTATACAGGTTCTATAATATATTATGTATGTAGTTTATACTTCTTTCGTATATCTTTTCAAAACGTACACTCCAGGCCATTCTTCAAATCTTACAGATATCTCTGCATCCAAAGGTTGACTGGAAGAAATATCTTCAAAGCGATAGGGTCGCCCATTTAACTTTTAGTTACCGTGTTAAGTTTTTCATATTTTTAGTTAGGTATCCTACGGAAAAGTATTTTCTATTCTATAAAGGGCATCCCACGCTAATGCCACGTGCTTAGAGCATTTACATTTATATATTTTATAAATTCTCTTATGCCACGTGGAATGGAAGGCAAGTACAAATATTAAAGCTTTATTTACTTAACGAGACATAATTGAACGAGCGAACCGAGTTCTCGTCTACTTGGGTACCTAACTTTGTATTCTAATAAAAAATATTACCACGAATTCCATTCGGTCCAACATACGGTTACATCATAAACCAATTAAATAAATAAATATAAACCAATATTATTTTAGAACAATCTAAGAAACAAAATTGAACTACATCTTACTAAGGCAAGAACGAGCCATGGAAAGAAAACGATATTTTGTGGGGAAGCACAGCTGTACCTATGGTTAGTTAAAATTTCAGTGTTACTAAAAAAACTGATCCTTTTCATTTACCCTTTTTCATTGGTACCATGACAATATTGTTCTTTTTCTTATTTGGCCGGTTTGAGTCCCAGAATGAATACTGCATTCAAATAAATGAATGCAAAGTAAGGCACTTTTAAAATAAAATGAAGCCGCCATTATGTAAATCTTCTTACAACTGTACTTGCCCTTCATAGCGTGGCATAAGGACACTCTGTATAGCTCATTACCTCTGATGGGTGTGTTCCAATTTTAAAATTCCCATCGCACTCTCGCTCTCAGAGTTGGGATCGATTTACTAATAGTCTATCTATGTACAGTTCTAGCTAGACTCTTGACCAGTGTTCGTCCAAAATCCACTTCAGCATCAAAATCCACATTAGAAAAGAAATAAAACTGCTTTTTATTCAGTAACCTTATCAGATCACTGTAACCCTTCTTTTATTAAAACTATAATAAAATAATTACAACATCTAAATATTTATTTGAGCATATAAAATTATAACAACAATTTCTGTACTTATTAATTTTGTTTACAATCTAGAATTAGGACAAGCAATGAGCTTATATTATGACTTAAAACAACCCAGCCTTAAAATAAGTGATATTATGCAGAGTAGGAACATTATTTTATTGTTTTTTTCCTGATATTATGCTTAAAATCAATGGTGTGAAGTAAGTTATGATGCAATCAGCCCCTGAAACAGAAAAAGTAGGATTAAGCATTTTATTTTAAATTATTTACTAGGCTCTTTATGAACTGGTGGTGTAGTGGGCTATCCTAAGTTCATGGGTTCGAATCCCGGTCGTGCATCGATGAATTTTCCACTGGAAAAACATATGTGCGCAACACAATGAATGACGACAAAGGATGTAAACTACAGCTCGGTAGGACTAGGTGTAAGTCCAGGGTTCGAAACCGGTTACAAAATACCGTATATATTAGTTTCGGTTTAATACCGGTAAATAATTCCGGTTTATACCACTAACTGGTTAATAGAAGGAACGAATTTTAAGGAACCGGAACGATTTCGTTTACCGGATACTCTTAGGAAACCCAAATCTAACCGGATAATACCGGTTAGGTGCTAACCGGAACCGAAATTGATTTCGGTCAATGACCGACCGTAACTGTTTACGAAAATTAACAGGTTTCAAAGCCCTGGGTTTTTTGAGCCAAAGGTTGTATCTCATCTCTAGATGATAGGTGGATGGTATAAGCTCACCTGCTCTCCTGAAGCAAGACATGATCTCCATCAGAACGGATTCCATCTCTGCGCTGTCGCCACTTCGCGATATCATCGCGTATTCACCCGACACCTGACAAACATAACATAACTTGTAAAACCATGAAATAAGTAGGTATATTTGTGATGCAGGAATCAACACGATTCCTGCATCATCTGAATATTTAACTAACACCAAATGCAGGTCGCGCAACGAGTTACGAGCGCTGACCTTCAATGCGCAGTAGTAATTTATTGGGTCTGTTTAGCGGGGGGAGAGACGCGCGACGGGAGAGGCGGCCAGGGCGACGGCGCGTATTGGTTGATCAGTCGCCTTCTATACCGCGCGCCCCGCACTCGCGTCTCACGCTCCCTAGATATAGAGTCTATATTATAGACACATGTACACATGCGCAATCAACCCCACCACTTTCGCCGAGCGCTCATAACTCGTTGCGCGACCTATACTGCGATCACCAATCCGCCGACAAGCGTGGTGATTATGCCAAATCCCTCAATTGTATTCAATGGGGGAGGCTTCATCCAGCAGTGGACGTAAACAAGCTGATAAAGAAGATGCAGGATCGTCGTCGTGATGCCTCGTGAACGAATTATACATCATCGCCATTTTCTTCACTCTACGAATAGCATTAGTAATAACTTTTCATTTAAAAAACCGACTTCCGCCATTGTATTCGACTAAATATTTGGATGAAAAAAAAATGATGAAAGAACCACAGTGGTGAAAGGATTGTGATACTTTTTGAATGCAAATGCTTCGTTTGTTGCTGAAAATATCAAAATCTCCATATGTATGCCTACGATATTTGAGGAGTTCCCTCAATTCCTCATGGATTCCATCATCAGAACTGGATTCTGAAAAAAATGGAACCAATCTGGAAGTATATCTATTCAAATAAAAAAAGAATTTTCCAAAATCGGTTCATAAACGCCGGAGATATGCAGTAACAAACATAAAAAAAAAAAAAAAAAAAATGTGCTAAAATGGTACTTTAAAAGTAAGTTTATAAAAATGGTTATCAAGTTTTTTGTTTCTCAGAAATAGCTAACGCCAATAGCGTGATGATGATGACAAATCGCCCCATTGCAATATGTGGGAGAGGCCTCGTCCAATAGTAAATAAATAAATGCTCGACATTTCACACAACATTATCTAGCCCCAAGCTAAGCAGAGCTTGTGTTATGGCAACTAGATAACTGATATACTTTACACAATACATTACATAGATATTTTTTATTATACATAGAAAATACCAGAACACCCTGAACAAATATCTGCAGATCGTACAAATATTTGTTCCGAGGCGGGAATCGAACCCGCAACCTCCTGCGTCGTAGGCGAACCTTCGCCCGCCGCGCCACAGAGGTCGAGCATTATGTGGCCTCGCCCAATAGTGTACCTCTAACGCGTGTTAATGATGATTGTTTAGGTTTAATTGTTTTAATTGTTCAACCTTTAATTGTTTTATGTAACCGAACTAGCAATCTTTCGTCCCGCTTCGCAACAGCTAACGACCCATTCATCGATCAGTTGTTTAAACAAACTGCCAGAAGTTTCTTCAATTTTCGCGTAAAGTGAGAGCTCATTTAGATTATTCAAATGTAAACGCGATAAAAATTGTTGATAATGAATAAACTAAATAATAATTTTATATTTTTATCTCATTTATTAAACAAAAACTAAATAATGCGATAATGGCGACTTGGATTTTACCTTGTTTAAACATTTTAAACTAAAATATTTGTCCTCTAGATAGTATGGTGAATAATGATGCCAATATCATTATCACTTTGTAGAAGACCACAGCTGGATATAGGCTTCCTAGAATGCCATGAAGAACGGTTTTGAGCCGCCTACAACGACTTCTTAGAGGAGTTTTTACTGTATTTTTTAAAAAACCTTCGTTTATTGCTGTTTATAGTAATAATAAGAAAAAATAGACGGAGCTAGCCGATACCTTACAACATCCTGAAACTAGAGGTTTGAAAGAATTATATAATTCTATAATAAATATATATAGCTATAATTCTTTCGAACCTCGTACAAATACGACACAGGGACATAGATACAAATACGTACAGGGGTATTTGTAAAGGATATATACAACTACTTAAAAACAACTAGTTTCAGTTGTATAAGATAGTTACCTGATATACAAAGAGTGGATGGTGTGGGAACTGGTCCTTCGTCTGCCGGACGATGTCCAGGTAGGGCAGACCAGGCTTCACCATCAGGAAGTCAGCGCCTTCGGCCACGTCGCGTACCTGCGAGAGGATTAGTCATCAGTCCGTTCGTTCGTCGTGTAACTGGTTATTTCTTGGTCAGTGACCAGTCCCTTTACAGTCTTTCGATACCGATTTTACAATCATCATCATCATCAGCCTGTAGGAGTCCACTGCTGGACATAGAGCTCCCCTTTAGAATGCCACGACGAACGGTCTTGTGCCGCCTCCATTCACCGACTTCGTGCGAAATTTATAATGTCTATAGTCCATCGAGTGGAGGGCCTTCCTCTACCGCGTCGTCCAGTTTGTGGTCGCCAATCGAGAATGTTTATTCCCCAACGGTTATCAGTTCTTCGAGCTGTATGACCTACCCATTGCCACTTCAACTTGCTAATTCTGAGAGCTATGTCGGTGACCTTGCTTCTACTACGGATTTCCTCATTAGGATCATTGTCTGAATTGATCAATAGGAATAGGATTGATAATTGTGATCAATAGGATGATTGTCTCCTATGTATCATTTATATTGACGACCTCTGTGGCGCGGCGGGCGAAGGTTCGCCTGGGACGCTCCTGCGTCCCCAGGTTGCGGGTTCGATTCCCGCCTCGGAACAAATATTTGTACGATCTGCAGATATTTGTTCAGGGTGTTCTGGGTATTTTTCTATGTATAATAAAAAATATCTATCTATGTAATGTATTGTATTAGTATATCAGTCATCTAGTACCCATAACACAAGCTCTGCTTAGCTTGGGGCTAGATAATGTTGTGTGAAATGTCCAGCATTTATTTGTTTATTTATTTTTATTTATTTATGTAAGTACACTATTGGTACCCCTTCTACTACATACAGTCCATTCCAACCAAAGGTGGTCTAGTAGAGATCGCTACTTAGCGATAAGATCACAGTTTGTTTATAATATTAAGTTTTGTTTGTTACTTGTTATGTTCGGAACTTTTATGGTGGTGGTATGGTAAATTTATCTTATCTTATCTAGAATACAACTCACCGCAGCTCTCGCGGCCAGGCCGGCGCTGCCAGGTGGTAGCTGGTAACACTTGCGGTCGCCCGCCATCGGAGAGCTCTTCATCGTGTCTCTGAAGGGGCCGTACATCGAGGACGCGAACTTACACGAGTACGATAGAACTGACACCTGAAAATTGGAATGACGCTACTATATTAGCAAGCTCAAGTGGCAATGAGCTGGCCATATACAGCTCGCAGAAGCGACAACCGCTTGGGTATTAAAAGGTTACCGGTATGGCGCTTACGCCCTTTTGTTGTATATTGCCTGACAATTGTAGTGTAGGGAATACTTACCCTATTCTGCAGTTTGTTGGCTATTAGAGCATCTTTGATGGCCCTAATTCTGTTGTCCATCATGTCTGAAGGAGCTACTACATGGGCACCTGAAAAAACAGTTTTACCTCTTCTGAGAAATAGATTTAAATTCAGGAGCCCTACTCTTGAATCCAATACTTATTATTGTCCAATGACAATTTCAATACAACCAATGATAACGCTTAATTTGGCGCTAGGATGACATTCAGGCCGCCAAATTGAAATTGTCATTGGACAATAATTAGTATTGAATTCAAGAGTAAGGCCCCAGGACAGTTTCTTTTTAGGGCCAGATAAGAAAAGGTGAAGTAAAACTTAATCCAAATAATTATTATTATTATGAGCCTTTGGTGTTCCACTTTTGGGCCACCAAACACCTCCCTTCCCTCCTTCATTTAGTCTCTATCTTCCTGTCAAATTTAATCAAAATCTGAATAATAAGCAAACAAACATTAAATTATTATTATTATTTGAAAAACACAGGCAGTTTAAAGCTGATGCGAAATATATCTTGTTAATCGCTAGTACCTGGTCAGCCCCCGTTTCATCTATCGAACTGGAAATCGCTTTCAAATACGATTTTAAGGTACATTGCGCTTTATGTTTCGAATATTTCTGCTTTTGGATATAACATGCAGAGCAATGTACTGCAAAATTGTAATCAAAAGCGATTACCAGTTTGATAGGCAATACCCCCCCTGCTCTGAAGCTTGGGCGCAGTGGGCAAATAGCCGGCTGTAACGCAAGAGGTGCTGATTCGATTCCCGCATGATCCACAAATATTTTTTCCAGATCTGGGTGTGGTACTCGTAGTTCCTGATACCCATAACACAGGGAATCCTAGTGTTGGATCAGGACTATGTATGTGACTGTTGCGTGTTACGTTATGTTACCCCTAGTTTTTTTTACCCGAGGTCACTCCGCGACGCCTGCGAAGACCCCAGGAAGCTTCTGTGCTTCTGGACGGAGTTAGGCTGGCTAACTATGTAGCCAGTTAACTCTCATCAACTCATAATGGACCATCATAGAGTTTGAATGCGGAAAAGGGAGTTTTTTAACATTAACATTACCCCAATTTTTTTAAGGTGTTGCTCATATGGATAGTTTTTAGGATATGGTATCATTGTTGTTGCTCTACGTTGTACTTTTGCAAGGAGTTCAATGTCTTTTTTTGTAAAAGCATGTTTGGACATTCATACAATAATTCAAGCAGCAAGGTTTGAAAAATGTTTACCAGCTTTAGCGTAGGCAAGTGCCACTTCAGCTATTCTCTTAACGGAGGGTGCATGGTCAATGCTCCCACTCTCTGTCAGCAGGCCGCAGTGACCGTGAGACGTGTACGGACACAGGCACACATCACACGCTATCAGCAGGTCAGGGTAGGCTGAACGGATTACCGGGAGGGCCTTTATGACAGGGTTGTCAGCAGAGTCAGCACTGGAGCCAATGGGATCCTGTAATTTAAAAAGATAGGTATATTTATAGACATCCGATGCCAGCGTTCAGGGGGGGGGAAGGATGGGAGAATGGTGTGAAGGAAGGGGAAAGGGGGGGAAGTGAATTAGTCGAGGGAGGGATCATCTACGTATGGCCCGTGGTATGGAGTGAATATGGTCCATGAATTCAAAACACAGGAAATGTGCGGAACCAAAAATAGACTAATAGGTTTCAATTTAAATCCAAACAAGGCCCCCAAACTCAAACCATAATTAAAATCAGTTACCAAACATCTATAGCCAACACTAATAACATAATTATTTGTTAGTAGTAGAACTTCTTGTGAAAGAGTTCGTCCGGGGAAGTACTACCACCGTACCTATTTCTGCCGCCAAGCAGTAGTGTTCGCATTGCTGTGTTTCGGTTTGACGGGTACGGGTGCCAGTGAAATTACAGGCACATGAGACTTTTCATCTTTATGTCTCAGGGTCGGCAGCGCGCGTGTGATACCTCTGGTGTTACAGGCATTAATAGGCTACGGTAACTGCTTTCCATCCGGTGGGCCGTAAGCTTGTATGATTGACAAGTAGCAAAAAAAAAAACAAAAAAAAAAATTTTGTGCCTCTAATAACCTAACAGTAACACACACAGCACAAGCTGCTAGTGTATTTTTACATTATATTATTGGATATTGATATGACAACCTCTGTGGCGCGGAGCGCTAAGGTTAGCCTGCGGCGCAGGAGGTTGCGGGTTCGATTCCCGCCTCTGAACAAATATTTGTACTTTCTGCAGATAATTGCTCAGGGTGTTCTGGGTATTTTTCTATGTATAATAAAAAATATCTATCTATGTAATGTATTGTATTAAGTATATCAGTTACCTAGTACCCATAACACAAGCTCTGCTTAGCTTTGGAATGCTGTGTGAAATGTCCAGCATTTATTTATTATATTTATTATTTTTTTATATTTTTTTGAAAAAATACTGATACTAAAATACCCATAACATGGTTTCTGGAAGTCCCTGCCTAGCCCTCTGAGAATCAGATGTAAGTTTTTGGATGTATGTAAATTAAATGCCCATAAACATGGACCATCGTAGGGGTGTAAAGGTTCTTTAGTGGTGACCACAAATCAGATGACCCAGTCTAGGAAGGCTCTCAATGGACTTACAACATTAGGACAACCTCTGTGGCGCGGCAGGCGAAGGTTGGCCTGCGACGCAAGAGGTTGCGGGTTTGTTTCCCGCCCCGGAACAAATATTTGTACTTCTGCAGATATTTGTTCAGGGTGTTCTGGGTATTTTTCTATGCATAATAAAAAATATCTATCTGTGTGTAATGTATTGTATTAAGTGTATCCGTGATCTAGTATCCATGACAGAAGCTCTGCTTAGCTTGGGGCTAGATAATGTTGTGTGAAATGTCCAGCATTTATTTATTTATAGAGGCAGAGCAGGATCGGTCATCGTGGCATTTTATCGGTGAGGCTTAATGCCCAGCAGTGGGCTTTTACAGGCTGATTGTTCAACTGTTCTCATACTATAATCACAATCTAGAATATGAGTTAAAATATTGTATTTTGAGCTACCTATAATGTAAAGTTAAATGGACATTGTTTGAGATATTTTAATTCAAAGAATGTTACCATGCTTGCAGCTAAACTAGCAGCTGAACTAGCCACTTACCTTTGGCAAAGAATCAATGATTCCAAAGATAAGAATAGATTTCAAGCCATTGCTGATTGGATCAGCTAAGGCTTTGACTAGTGCGTTGACTCCGTAACGGAATACATTAGGCATGCTTTGCACTGCCTGGCAGGCATCCTCGTCTTGTCTGGAAAGAGAAAAACATAAGATACTTAAGTAAAGAACAATATAGTTTTTTTTTGTTACCATAACCATGGTGCTATGGCATTTCCAGCCTGGGCCTGAGAATAGACCCCCCTCTATCTCCTCCTGTAGATGTGATACAATCCCACTAACGGATTACACCAAATACAAATATTTATTTGTTCGACACACAGGTAGATACAGTTTAATACAGATGTTAAATGCAAGGGGATGAGAGGCAGTATCCGCCTGAGTATAACACAAAAACTGCAATCACCAATCCGCCCTGCCAGGCATGATGATTGTGGCAGATCCTACCTATTTACATGTTTCTATTAGATTATTATTTATAAGTATAACAAGCGTAGCGTGTGCTGTCTTGCATATTTTTGCTGATCTTTATTTACTTTTGACTACCTTCCTAAGGTTTTTAAGTTCTCATTTACTATGTATCAGCAACTCCTTGCTCCGAGACACCACACAGGCGCTTCTCACCTAGTGGTAAGACGGACCATTTATGTAAGCCAAGCCGTGTTTGTTGCCTGATTCTTCTAGGCTTGGTCGCGTTGGAACAGGAGTAATTTTAGCTTATAAGACGATTCAAAATAATCCTTGTGGTTTCAATGAATAAAGTACTTTTTGACTTTGACATCCCCCCCATTGCAATCTGGGGGCATTCCACGTGCAGCAGTGGACGTCTAATGGCTGATGATGATGATAACCATGACTGGTAGTGTAGTTTTAGATAGATGTTAGTTGGTAATTTCATAAAAAAATTGGGTTTTTGTCATTTATGTAAAAGATAATTTTTTTTTTGGTAAGAACTTGGGTTGAACTCATCGACATGATAACTTTTTATACAAACACCGAAGTACCTACTTGGACATGATAAGACTGCCGGCGTTTTTGACAGGAAGATTACTGAAACTTACTCATGGAACATTCCAGATGACTTACAAGAAGCAATGGTATGTCTTATACTTACAACAAGAATACAGGGTACATTAAATTGTGCGGCTCTATGCTGGTGTTGGGCGCTTGAAGTTTCCTTAGGGTATCCTGAAAGAATCCGCCTTGCAAGACATGTTCATGACTTGAGAAAAGTTCGTTCATGTTTATTTGGTATCGGAAGTTCACTTTGTGATGTTTTTCAAATTATAATAATTATTAGTATGCAAAATAGACAGTTGTATTTGTAACTATAAAAACGAAACGAGATCGTTTCGTTTGATCTACGTACGACCGTCCACAGAATAAGGTAGGTAAGGAAGTAAGGAAGGTACTATCGGTACTATACTTATAAATCTGTGGTAAGGAAGGAGCACAGACTAAGTATTACAGTACCAGAAAATAAATACTGTCAACCACCTACAGACTAATAATCTTGTTCCAGTGTGCATAGCAGCACCTTAGAGCAAGGAACATAATAACATGAGCAGGGGGCACAGACAAACAGATGTACAACAGAATAAAAATAAACAGATTTATGTGCTCTTTGATGGCTCTTTGATATTCCATTCCATTTCAGATTTCTCTAATTTACCCTCAGAAATTATACTAAATCCTAAAATAACAATGAACAAAGCCGTGTTTCTTCCTTTGAGTTATCTACCTACTTAGATATGTACTTAGAGAATTTATTCTCTAAGGATATGTAATATCAATGGTGTCTGCATTATTCGTTCACCGGTTTCATTCTTTATCCGCCCAGGGAGGGACATTGTTGTGGTCAAGAGCCTGCTTGCTCTTGCAACAGTGAGTGAGAGTCTACTTTGAATAACTGGTAGACCTTGACGACAATATGGAAGTAGAAGACGACGGTTCGCCAAAGAAAAAAATCGACAAACCGGATAATGTAATGTGTGAAAAAAGTGAGACTGAGGACCCTAAACCTCGCATAGTGCTTACTTTCCGCTCAGAAAAGTCCAATACCAAAAGTGCAAACATGAAGATAGTTTCCCCTGAGGAGAAACATGAGGAAGTGTCTCCAAGGCGCTCGAGCCGAACTCGCGGTAAGTGGGACTGGGTCTGCGACAGCGACAACTCAGTTTCGCCAAAGAAAGATAAAAGTCAGCCTGTCTCGGAGAATGATGAATCTGACAACTCCCACACTCCGCCTAAGCGCACCCGCCGACGCAGTAAAGACGAAAATATAATCGCTAATGCCATAGCAAGAAAAGAAAAGTCATATAATGAGGCAACAACGGGCCCCACTCAGAGATTGTCTCGCCGCATCAAGCCTACAGCAAAAATTTTGGCTAATGAAGAGTTGCGGATTGGTTTGGAATCTCAAAACAATGCTCGTCTTGGCATCCAAGCCGATAAGTCACCTGAGGAAGGTGTTAGGACTCGGAGGTCAGCCAGACCAGCAAATATAGAAGATAAAGCAAAGACAGTGGAAAAGGTTGCAGCTAATGATGAATTAGAAGTGGTAGACATAGATACAGAAGATAGCCAGAACTCAGATATGAAGTTGCAACATCTCTGCAAACTGGGCCTTAAAGCTATTGACCCTGATGAGACTGAGGATTCTGAAGCTAAGTAAGTTTTATTTACCAAACTAGTACAGCTTAGTACAGGTTTTGATAGTTTACGAAATTAAATAAAGTTTTTTTTCCTTCCATGCATTTACTTGCAGCGCCCCTAGCAAAAACGAGAAGAAAACTAAGGACGCTGTCAGTAAATGTATTGGATGGAAACAAAACTTCATATAGTTTCGAAAACTATCAAAACCCGCCCCCCCCCTAACTACTAACTAACTACTAAGCCCCCTGTTGTCTGTTGATCAGTTTTGCAAAATATAGGTTTTGGCTTATAAGCAACATTATCTTCATTAACCCTTCAGCCCTTACACTGATGATTTGTTCAGTAAATTTAAAAAAAAACCTTATTTATTTTGTTTGATGCTCTATTTGAGAATCAAATCCTCTGTTTATTACACTTAATTCACCTGGCAGTCTACAAATAGTATATATAATATACCTGCATTGGATGAATCTGAGAAAACTGTTAAACATCTCAATCTTTAGTAGACCTACCCCAGGTGCATAGGTCTACTCAAATTGATTGACTATTAAATAAGATAAGATAAGATAAGATAATTTATTTATTCACTCTTACTAATTTCAGTAAGTACTTATTCTTTATTCTTTATTGTACACACATATACATAATAAGAACACAAGACAGAACTAAAGGACATGTACAAAGGCGAGCTTAACCCTAAAAAGAGTTTTCTTCCAGCAAACCTCTGAGGCTAGAGAGGTCTATAATCACCTCTCTAGCCTCAAAAAAGAGTTTTCTTCCAGCAAACCTCTGAGGCTAGAGAGGTCTATAATCACCTCTCTAGCCTCAGAGGTTTGCTGGAAGAAAACTCTTTTTAGGGTTAAGCTCGCCTTTGTACATGTCCTTTAGTTCTGTCTTGTGTTCTTATTATGTATATGTGTGTACAATAAAGAATAAAGAATAAGTACTTACTGAAATTAGTAAGAGTGAATAAATAAATTATCTTATCTTATCTTATTTAATAGTCAATCAATTTGAGTAGACCTATGCACCTGGGGTAGGTCTACTAAAGATTGAGATGTTTGAGATGAGGTAGGTTCGTGCACACATGTAAAAAGACAAGTGAGAAACAAAACAAGTTAAAAATTATATATTAATTAAAATAAACATACTTAAACATAGATAAATATATATATATATTAAATAGCAAATACATATCATAAATATACTAATATATATAATTAGGTACGTATCATACATAAATAAAAATATAAATTCTACCCAAGAAACAATTTACAGAGAAAGGTAGTGCTCTTTTACTCTACTCTTAAAGACGTTAACTGAAGGACTGTCACGGATGACATGGGGAAGGGCATTCCAAAGCCTTACCGCCTGTACGGTAACGGAGTCACCGTAGCGACTGGAAGAGTGAGGGGGCGTTTGTAGCAGGAGGCTTATATTAAACAATCCTAATTCATTTATTTGGTATGGTCAGGTGAGGCACAGATTGAATAAAAACATAAATTGTGTTATCAAACTCAAAATATTTAATATATTGCTCTGTACGGGCCAACCCGCACATTCAGCATAAAAGCATTGTGCATAGCAAGTACTTTTACTTTATAATAAATTAGTTCAAAACTCAAAAAGCAGCAGCGAGCGGTTGTTTCATTCGCATCCGCGTCCCATCAATTATCATAGCATATGTGTATGGGGAAAAGCATCTTCCCCGTACATATTGGTCCTTCGAGCTGGATGTTTTCTTACAAAACCAATATGTACGGGGAAGATGCTTTTCCCCATACATATATGCTATGATAATTGATGGGACACGGATGCGAATGAAACAACCACTCGCTGCTGCTTTGAGTTTTGAACTGATTTATTATAAAGTAAAAGTACTTGCTATGCACAATGCTTTTATGCTGAATGTGTGGGTTGGCCCGTACATGCTCTCTTTTAACAATCAAAAGTAAAATAAATTTGATACATTTAGTCCAAAAAAACATTTAGTTTACTTTTCGTATGTTTTAACATAACATTTAAAAAAAATGCCATACAGTAATTCTTTTGTCTAATAAACTTAGCTCGGCATCTTCAGTGTTTTTTTTTTACAGGGAATATGATGATAACGAAGCAGATATTATAGAAGAAGACGAAGAAGAGATTGATGATGATTCAGAAGTCATCAGCAAGCTGCTAGAAGCTGATGAGGACACAGGCAGCGATGAGGACTTCCTCTGCTCAGTAGAATCCTCGCGCAGGAGACGCGATAACAAGCCGCGCCGCTCCATTAGACTGTGCTCTTCCTACGGGAACAATGACAGTGACAGGTGCTCTCCAGAGCCTGATGAAGAAGCCAGCAGCAGTAGCAAGTGAGTACTAGTTATTGGGTGCTGGAACAGTGAACCTCTTTGTCATCAGGTTATTCATGCTTCCAAAATGTGACATTACTTAATCATGAAGGTATTATTTACCTGGCTACTAATCTTTTAGGGTTCTGTACCTCAACGGGAAGAAGCCTTCCTTATAAGATCACTTTGTTGTCCATCTGTCTGTCTGTCTGTCTGTCTGTCAAGACCCTTTTTCTCAGGAACGGCTAAAGGTTCCTTAGTATCCACTTGAAAATACCAATTACAAAAGTCTGATTTTATAGTGCTGTACAAAAATCAAGCTTTGTTTAGAAATCATGATACAACAATTTTGCTGCACGTGACAATGCTGATATTATTTTTACAGAGCACGAGCTCGTCGATCATCCAGACGGCCGGCTCCATGCGATGACAGTGACAGGTAAGGATAAGCCCCGTTTATAAAATAATGTGGAACGGCCATATCTTCGTCTGTGTGGAGATGTTCGATACAAACTTTGTTTATTTTCATCTTTGCGGGACAAATGTTTGCATGATCTGCAAATATTTGTTCCGTGTCTGGGGCACCATGGTACTTGTAGTTCCTGATACCCACGAGATTCCCTGTGTCATGGGCATGGGCCACGGAATCCTAGCGTGGGATCCGGACTATGTATGTGACTGTTGGGTGTTCACAGAGCCGAAAGCACTAGTTTTATCAGTAGATGAATTACAATGTAAGATCATTCATGGTTTATAGTGATGTTGTATTTGTAGAAGTCATCGTGTGAGGCGCAAGAAGAGGCTGTCTGTGGGGGAGCAAGAGGAAGCTGAAATGGAGCAGGAAGAAGATAGGTAAACTATTCACCACAAATTAAATAGAACGAACATGACGTCATTTGGCGCGATGGGGTGGCAGGATGTGTGTGTGTGTGTGTGTGTGTGTGTGTGTGTGTGTGTGTGTGTGTGTGTGTGTGTGTGTTGGTGTTGGTGTTGGTGTGTGACCCAGGGAATGGTAGTGGGAATATTAATTTTACCATTCTATTTTTGCAAGACTGCTACACTTTTCTGCGTGAATACTTAAAGAACAGCTTAAACAGCATTGTCCTAAAACCTGTCATCATTGATCAGTAACCCAGCCGGCGGCGATGAAGGCTCCGAGGCCGCGTGTCCGACGGAGCAGACCACCATCGTGGCCACGTGCTACTGCGAGACTGCCAGCAATGTGTACGCTTCAATGGACGAACTTACTGGTATGCACAATACACCCCACATGGGACGTCAGTGCAGGTCTTAACACCCCCACTTAGAATTAGAGAGTGGTGAACAGCGGAACCCAGCCATCTAAGATTATAATTTTATTATTAAGTTTGAATTTCAATTATCATGTAGTTGAACTATAATGACGAGACAGTATTGCTAACTGTACGAAAATAGCAATTTGAGTACTTCCACACCCTCATCTACCACGCGATTTCTAGAACAGGGGGGTTACCATGACCTCTTATTGCCATTCAGTTCAAAAACTATTCAGTACAAAATATCGGTTCGTCGTTGACATTCCCCATCAGTGAGCAACTTTAATCCCGGATAGACATTCTGTGACATTCGGGGAACCGATATTTTGTACTGAACAGTTTTTGAACTGAATGGCTATAAGAGCTCATGGTATGGCAGATACAAAATTTTGATTGGCCATTGGTCAATTTGTAGCGAATATTGTGTCAGTTTATTTGTTGAGTGTCGATATTTTTAAAGTACATTTTCTCTCCAGAGCCAGTGTTCTGCCAAGCCATCGAGATAGTGGATGGCGTGCGCGTGGGCTGTTCCCACGCCGCGCGCAAGGGAGACGATGGCAGCCTGGACGCGCTGCTCCGCGCCGGGCCCAGGGCGCCTTACTTCCTCGCCTGCGCACTGCACGCCACCCAGCTGGCTAACCACATGTGCTGCCCTGCGTGCGGGCTCTTCTGTACCCAGGTGCGTTCACTATCCTATGCTATAAAAAGTGGAATCTAGCGAACGACAAAAACCGATTAGGTTATGGACAAATGCTGTTCCGTGTGGACAAGTCAGATCCAACCCTAAGGCTGCGTTTCCACCAAAGATGTGCGAGATAGATGAGCGGTGCGAGGATGCGTAGCGAGGCTGAGGAACAGTGCGTAGATGAGCGGTGCGAGGATGTGTAGCGGGCTCTTTTCATACTGACTGCTAGTAGATTCTCGCTCGCGTTCATCTTTTGCACACATCCTTCGCACGCACATCGCTTGTTTTGTTCGTATAAAAATCTCGATCGCTAAGACGTTTCCACCAGTGCGCTGAGCGAGGCTAGGTAAATGAAGTGATTCTATTGTTTCTTAACAAACACATCCCTCGCTATGCATCATCGCTCATCTCTGGTGGAAACGCAGCCTAGGGCTCAATTCACATCGAAATGGCAGTGGTCAGCGCAGTGGCAAGCAGTTTCAGCGTCAAAATTTACACAGCATTTTAAACCTTATTTTTATTGCTAAAATAAAATAATGTTTTGCTTATATTATTACTATTTTATTACTTGTTCTGCTCGAAAGGGACGTGCTCGACGCCGCGAGCAGTCACGATACCGCGCGAAGGCTCTGCTGACCGCTTAGTGTAAATTGACTCCTAATTTTCGCTGTCTTTTGCCATTATAATTGAAACCATATCCTGTTCGTTACAGGGTATATTCTACCAATGCTCCAAAAGCCACCTGTTCCACCTGGACTGTGGCATCCCACACCATGAATCTAAGTCGAAGCCGGGTTGTCCACACTGTGGCGTTTTCTCGTATCGATGGCAACCGGCCAATAGAGAAGTGTCCAAGGTGAAGATTGAAATGAAGTGCAGTAATAAGAGGATATTCTTGCCTGACCAGAGGGAGCACTGGTAAGCGAGATACGTTCTTAATGACGCATATAAATTAGATTCAAAGTCACTCGGTAAGCTAGCCCAGCTTGAAGATAAAGATCAGTGTCAAAGATGAATGTTGAGTTGAGAATACATAGACCTCCCTCATAAAATGCCATTACGAATGGTTTTAAGCCGCTTTCATTCACTCACTTTCTGCTATCTTTACAATGTCGTGAGTCCATCGACAAGCCAGCTGTTCCAAACTGCGTCTTCCACGCGTTCCTGCGTTTTCGTAGTTTCCACTCGAGAATTATTCCCCAGCGGTTGTGGGTTCGTAGCTTGCCCATTGCCACTTCAACTTGCTTATTCTAAGAGTGATATCAATGACCTTGGTTCTTCTACGAATCTCCTCATAGAATTGAATCACATAGTTAAATTGATAGCATAGCTCTCTCCATATCTCGTTGTGCGATGAATGAGGACAATAGTCTCAGTGCAGTATGTTATCACTGGCAGTTTATATTAAAAGCTAAAATTGTATCTCTTTCCACAGCACCCCTGCGTATCTGAGCTTCACAGCCCTCCCTACGTCCGAGTCGGACCCGTTACCCGTCATTCCAAACGACCTCCTGCCGTCATCAGCTGAACTGAAGCTACTGTGTGGAAAGCCAACGAGCACCTCTAAAGTGACTCCACAGGCACTGTGTGATGCTATTTTAGCTGGAGAGAGTATTGAGCAGCTGATACCTAAAATTGGTAAGTGATAGAATATAATGATATATATGATTTTTGTTAGTAGTAGAACTTCTTGTGAAAGAGTTCGTCCGTGGAAGTACTACCACCGTACCTATTTCTGCCGCCAAGCAGTAGTGTTCGCATTGCTGTGTTTCGGTTTGAAGGGTACGGGTGCCGGTGAAATTACAGGCACATGAGACTTTTCATCTTTATGTCTCAGGGTCGGCAGCGCGCGTGTGATGCCTCTGGTGTTACAGGCGTTCATAGGCTACGGTAACTGCTTTCCATCTGGTGAACCGTAAGCTTGTCTGCTTGCCTAGTAGCATAAAAAAAAAAAAAAAAAATATGATATGAGCATAACGAATTGTTTAATTGTTTTAGGTTAATGTCCGATTGGTTATCTGAAGCGCCAAATTCTTTTAGTAAATGTCTAAATGGCTAACTAAAGCGCCAAATTGTTTTACTAAATATCTGATTGGCTAACTGAAGCGTCATATAGTTTCAGTTGATTTCTGATTGGCTAACTGAAAGGCCAATTTATGTTAATTGGTGTCTGAATGGCTAACTGAAGCGTCATATAGTTTCAATTGTTGTCTGAGGCCTCAGTTCAAACACTATTCAGTAAAAAATATCGGTTCCGTGATGTGCTATATTTAAAGGCACAGTAGCAGAACGTCTAGACTCCTACGATTAAAGTTATTCAATGATGACGGATGTCAACAACAAACCGATATTTTGTACTGAATAGTTTTTGAACTGAATCGCTATTAGAGCTCATGGTAAGGCCTCTGATTGGTTAACTGAACCGCCAGTCTGTTTTATTTTATCTGTGATTGGTTGTGCCATATGCCAGTGATGCCAAAATTTCCTCAAGGAAGTTTCTGTAAACGAAAACCTGCTTTATCTTTCTCCTTCGTTTTCCAGTATCAGGCCCAAGTATAAACAAGCCTCTGAAATCGCAAGGTGGCGCCACCTGTTTGCACGTCGCGGCGAAGTGTGGGCACCTGGGAGCGCTGTATCTGCTTCACAACGCAGGGGCTAACCTTAACGCCACAGACGGGATGATGCGGACTCCATTGATGTGGGCTGTTATAGGTAAGTCTTCGTCGTATCACTGGTTTATTCGTGGTCACCAGCATGAGGTATGATGGCCCTTGTGATCTTTTCATGCACAATTAGTGGAATGTGTATCCTTCCCAAAACATAGGTCCAAAATCCGTTTCTGATTGGCTAACTGAAGCGCCATTTTGTTTCAGTTGGTTCTGGTTGGCTAACTGAAGCGCCATTTTGTTTCAGTTGGTTTGTGATTGGTTCGAATCTATTTTTATTTAGTATATCATTTGGTATTCTAAAAATGTTACAGCAATGCTAGACAAGCCCGAAACTAAGAGCAAAGACAAGCCCAAAACAGACGATAAAGACATGGAATTGGAACCTTTGACAGAGCAGGACGGCGATAAAGAGAGAGATGACAAGACTGAGGTGGAAGTGAAAAGACCGAAGGACGAGGATCTTCTTAAAGTGATCCGGTATCTCGTGGCGGCTGGCTGCGATGTTAACTACCCTGTAAGTGATGATTTTTCTTTGATAGTTTGTCGTGCCACTGGTCTATTTTTGGTATATGACGACCTTAGTGACGCGCGAGCGAGTAGCCGGCTAAGATGCGAGAGGTTGCGGGTTCGATTCCCGCTACAGGGAAAAATTATTCCCCATAACCCACCTAGGAGGACTTTACAGATGAACCACGGGGATAAACGACTGCTAAAGGCGTAGTCTAAGTTATGACAAGCAATTGACACGGGCTAATAGTTTAGTGTAACACGGACTGTTATTTTAAATATTTTGTAATTTATAGGACCAACCTGAATCCATGACGCCACTCCACATAGCCGCCCATGTCGGAAGCACTGAAGTCTCCAGCGTCCTCCTAGGAGCTTCTGACGTGAACGTGGAGGCGCGCGACCAGGGAGGCTGGACCCCCCTTGTGTGGGCCGCCGAGAACGGACACGAGCACGTCGTCAGGTCAGATTACATTGGTTATCCTTGGTGACAGTTATTTTGACATAGCCCAGAAGACCAATATAGTCACACACGTAGCAGATGCGGTAATATTTTATATGCGTATAAAAACTTATCGCATCTGAAGGTATCACACACGTAGCAGATACGATAATATATATTCACGCGGAAACCTTCAAACTGTCTATACTTGTTTCTTGGTGCAGATTGTATACACAGATATCATCTGTCCATCTTTTGATATATGTCGGTGCCTACAGATCCATGACGGTAAAATATAAGTGATCTGCTACGTGTGTGTTGCTCCTTGAGTTTAGTATAGAGAGCGATGTTAAAGAACTCCCTTTTCCGCATTCGAACTCTTATGTATGGTCCATTATGCGTGAGGTATAGAGAGCGATATGGACAGATACGGGCTCATATACATTCTTACCGCATCTGCTACGTGTGTGACACACTGACTGATTTAATTTTATTTCACATAGGGTTGAGCGTCCGTCCTAAAAATAGACCCCTCTGTCTCCTAACTGTGGGTTACATGATATTTGGGGCAATAAGCGTCGATTTTTGGCAAACCTTGCACTTTTGTCTCGGAAGACGCCACTTGGCACGATTGTTCTTTAGGTAATTATGAGCAGATTCAGCTCTGTAGCCACAAAGTTACCCCCCGCTGGTAGCCAGGGGAGGGGGGAGAAGTGTGCATCTCCCGCGTTACAGTCCGAGCTCAGTTACTGTCCACTTATAGCTACAAGGACAAGTTTGGTATCGTTTTCGTATAATGTAAGGATGGGGAATTCATTTCTGGAACAAACTTTTTACCTGACCCAACGATCTTATAATTCACAATAGATCCAGGGTCACGTACAAAATGAAAGCTAAAAACTGTCCGCATGGATACATACTTATACAGCTACATTTGTTTACTAACGAACAAAGATGAAAGTTTTAAAACAGTTCTAAGTTCAACCTAATTACAACCATGACACCTAGCAAAAAAGTAGCAAATCTTCAAAATATTATCTTACACTTACGATCATTCGTCACAAAAAACGAGCAAAGCAATTATATTACTCCTGTCACTTGTCAAATCAAAAGACATAGGTTAAACAACTAGGGTGAAATCAACCTTAAAGAGCTACAAATAAAGTTCTTTTTCCCGTTATTACCTTGCGAGCTACATCCATCCGTTTCCATGGTTTCGCTTCTGTTTGCTTCTTCAAATTTAACTACAGAAGGTATGGAGTCGCGTTGATCACTTAAATAATTTATAATATGCACGTTAAAGTTAAGTTAAAATTATTTATGTTTTGGGCATGTATGTTTGATATTGATAGTATATATACTTGTTATTTTATTAACGTTCTGTTGTGTGTATATTTATGTGTATGTTTATGTTTTTGGCCAAGATGTCTATCGCTGGATGTCACAAATAAAAATATCACTAAATTCCACATCTTTATATTCATGTTTACAATCTTTATAATACAAGTACAGTTTAGTGCAATAATTTGATCAAAACCCAAAATGTTTAAAACAGCTCAACATTAAAATTTTTCCATTCTGCGTACCTACAGGCTGATAATGAAGCCCTAGTTATAAAAAGCTCAAATATAAAAAATATATGTTCTGTTACGTTTGTCTCGTTTCATAATAAAAAAAGATATCGACCATCAAAGTTTTCCAACAAAAACCGTAAAGTGCTTGAGGGCGGGCGTACAGGCGCCTGCCGTAGGTTGGGCATTTATTTGATATTTGGGAAATATACCTATAATATGATAAAAGAATTTGAAAAAGTACTGTTTTTTTACGATAATGTGTTCTATAAGTGATTCTGGTTCATAAATTTTAACAAAGCGAGAGGACTCATTATCAGTTGGTATAGATGTAAAGGGGTTGTTAACCAAAGATTTGGTTAAATAACAGTAGCGTAAATGGATTGCTCGGAAAGCTAAAATAAAAAAAAGGAAAGCCAAGTATCTGATGAGAGTTCAACAAACAGACACAAAAGTAGTATTAAAATTTTTTAAAGTTCTGGTAAAAACAAATTATTACAATACAAATCTACTCCATGCATCTACTGTTCTGTTACAGATAATTTTGCGTCAACGTTGGCCAAACATTTGTAGCGGTGGTTTAAAATCGGTAATTTTGATCAAAATTTCATACTTTTTGTTAGTTTAAAGCTTAAAATACAACTTATTCTACATGTACTTAACGAAAGTAAGACACTCCGGCCGTTAAATTGTTTTTTCGGGGATTATTTTTGCAACTTTTAAATATACATTGCGGCATTGTGACACGTGTTTACATTGGCTTTGTTTGAAGCGAACTAAATCAAATACAAACTCACTTTTCAAGTGAGCTTAAATTCACCGAGACGTTTTTATTGCGCCGACCCGATATCTATGTGAGTATTAGAGATCGTTGACCTGACCATATAAAAAAAACGAAAAATTAACAAAAAGGTAAAAATTTGAAAAATTAAAAAAACTAAAATGGTCTCTTACAGGCATACTACATCGTTTTATGGTAAATAAAAAATATGCTGTTATAGCCTATTTAATCTTGAACCTAAAAAGTATCACTTATATGACCACTACTAAACAAAAAGTTTGTCAAAAAAAATTTTTTCATTAGTTAGGTAACCCTGATTTCACCTGTTTGTTGAGTGATTTCATATGGGATGCTTTTCACTTTTGCATTGGAATGTTACTTTTTAGAAAAATTACGACTATACACCACGTACTTTACTATTCTCCTGCTGACGTTTCGTTGACCATTTTGAGGTCCTTCCTCATGAGCACCGACCGCGACCACGCTCAAAGGTCGTGCGACGAGAACTAGCTTGGCTTGGTAATTTTTCTAAAATGATACCAAGCCACGATAACTTCAATTCTAATGTTACTTTTGTTATCTATTCTTAATCTTTTAAGTTTTTTTCGACCAATTTACCCATGTAGACACGAAATAGACCCCCACGGTAACCAGTTAAGAGTGAATTTACCGCGTTGCGGTAAGAGGTCAGTTACTGTCCACTTACAGCTACAAGGACAAGTTTGGTATCGTTTTCGTATAATTCATTTCTGGAACAAACTTTTTACCTGACCATACAAAAAAAAAACGAAAAATTATCAAAAAGATAAAAATTTTAAAAAATAAAAAACCTAAAATGGTCTCTTACAGGCATAGTACATCGTTTTTTGGTAAATAAAAAAATATGATGTTATAGCCTATTTAATCTTAAACCTAAAAAGTATTACTTAATGAACACATCCAAACAAAAACTTTGTCAAAAAAAATATTTTTAAATGAAGAAATGAATTCCCCATCCTTAAATTATACGAAAACGATACCAAACTTGTCCTTGTAGCTATAAGTGGACAGTAACTGAGCTCGGACTGTAACGCGGGAGATGCACACTTCTCCCCCTCCCCTGGCTACCAGCGGGGGGTAACTTTGTGGCTACAGGGCTGAATCTGCTCAGAATGAACTAAAGAACAATCGTGCCAAGTGGCGTCTTCCTAGACAAAAGTGTAAGGTTGAGTTGCTTATTGCCCCTACTATAAAAGCCAAACACCATTTAATACCAATACTTTGATCACCAATCCGCCTGCCAAATATGGTGAATATAGCGAATCGTTATTTCATTCTATAAGAGAGGTCTCATCCAGCAGTGGACATCTAACGTATAGTCAGATAATCAGATATTTATTCGTGCAAAAGGTACAAGTCAAAATATTAAAAAAAATGATGAAAAAACCATAGTGGTCTGTCATGATACTTTTTGAATGCAAATGCTTGGTTTGTTGCTGAAAATATCAAAATCGCTATATGTATGTCTACAATATTTGAGGAGTTCCCTCAATTCCTCATGGACTCCATCATCAGTACTGCATTCTGAAAAAAATGGGACCAATCTGGAAGTAGAATATCTATTCAAATCAAAAAAGAATTTTCCAAATCGGTTCATAAACGCCGGGGATGTGAGGTAACAAACATTAAAAAAAAACGAATTGTGAAGTCGGTTAAAAAACAAAAAAGGTGTACCCTACTATCAGCAGTGCAAAATAAAATACAATAAAAAATACACAATCAAACATGACCAGAATTACCTTGGTAGGTACTTAGATTAATTGCAGACCAGTGAAATCATCGAAGGTGTAGAAGGTCTGCTCAATGAGTCAGCGCTTCATGATAATAATATATTAAATTTGTTCCAGGCTTTTGCTCGGGCACGGTGCCGACGCCACTTCAACAGACAACGATGGTAACAGCGTCATCCACTGGTGCGCGCTCGCCGGCACTAGCGCGGTCTTACAACTGCTACTGCACCACGCGCCTCAAATTGTGGCGCAGACCAACAAGCACGCAGATACACCACTGTAAGTGTCACAACGGGTTTGCTGGAGCTAATTGTATCCTGGTATTCATCAGCGACGCCTTCGGACACACTTGTAGAGAGTGCGTCAAGCTTGTATCAAGTGACAAGTAAAAGGGGGGGTGGGGGGGAAGGGCATGCAGTTTTCACATGAGACTTTTCACCTTTATGTCTCAAGGTCGGCAGCTCGCGTGTGATGCCTCTGGTGTTGCAGGCGTCCATAAGCTACGGTAACTACTTTCCATCAGGTGGGCCATATGCCGAGCGTCGTTTGCTTGTCAAGTAGAAAAAAAAAGAAAGTCTTGCCACTTTAAGGAGCCGGGGTAGGGTTAGGGACAATGCCCAATACATCCCACATTGGGGCTTCAGTGCAGAATTTAACAACCACTACTTAGAATTAGACCCTATTATTCTATAATGACCCAGTTTTTCTACAATGTCGATCAGTTTCCTACCTGGTTTGCACTGACCCTTAAGCGCAAAACACACAAAGCGCGGGCGCGGGTCGGACGCGTGCACGCGTTGTTCATTGTCTTCACACATAGCGCGCGTTTAACCCCAAACGAGAACATGCCAGAATGCTCCCATTTGCACTGTGTGCTCTGACCTAACAGGTATAAAGACAGAATTGCAGAATTGCTGGAGAAGAGAACTAAGAGAGCATCCCTAGGTTGACAGGTTTTGAAAGCTTCTGTGGCGCGGCGGGCAAGTAGCCGGCTGAGATGCACGAAGTGCAAGTTCGATTACCGCTGTTGCATGATCTAAAAATCTACATCGTACTCGCAGTTCTTGATACCCACTACATATACAGGGGATCCTAGTGTGGGATTAGGACTTGTGTGTGACTTTTGGGTGATAAAAAAAAACCAGGGTTAAAAGCCGCTTTTCTCCTTGGCTCGTTCTCAAATTTCTCGGGCGCCGAACTTAATGAATATTTTGATGGTAGTAGGATTACTATTATAAACTTTTCTGTTCCAGACATGTATCAGCAAGACAAGGTCATTACGCATGCGTGGTGATTCTACTTGCCCGTGGTGCCAGGGTACGTCACTTCTGAAATAGATCTACCATCTCTAATCTCAACTGTATTGCAACGAATTAAACATAACATAACAAACATTCATAACATTTTACCCTAATTATATTTATTATACTTAATTATTAGATATATTATTATATACTACTAGCTGCGCCCCACTGTTTCACCCGCATTAAAAGGTAGTCTATATGTTAATTCAAGGTATAAGCTATGTCCATTCCAAATTTCAACCAAATCTCTCCAACTGTTTTAGCGTGAAGGAGTAACAAACATACTTACAAACTTTCGAATATATAATATTAGCGAGATGAGATAATAATAATATTATTAATTATCCGGTTTCGTGCCTTGTCGAAATGAGCTATAAACTCTTACACCAGAGTAATCTCAGCTCTATTGCTACATGTTAAAGTTGATATTGATTTCAGAGTGATGTGGAAAACACGGCCGGTGAACTACCTGTGGATGTCTGCACGGAAGAGTGCCAGAGCGCCGTCTCACTGAATATGCAAATGACTATAGCACTTAAGGGCAAGATTGTACCGTTTAAAATGTTATCCAGGTTAGTAAAACTTGTTATTTCGTTTGGTGAGTACTCGGACCAAGAGATTTTACAATACGAAGACTACTACACTGTTGCTATGCTTAGAATTTATTTCATAATATGCAATACGTTAAAATCCATGTAGTATAGCATTTTGTCATTATCAAATAACTGTCAATATTCGCAAAACTTGATAGGCGTTCATACGTCAAAAAGGAATTCTAAACGTGTCGGTGTAGTGAGCAAAGAGTATCAAGTTAGTAGTAAAAAAGGTAGCCCGACTACAGTGAACCACAATTTCAGTAAAGTCCATCTTCACCGACTTTATTGAAACTTTAAAAAAAAATAACTTTCATAATTATAAACATTTTTTTATTCGTATTTATTTTGGCGTTCAGATGTCTTTTGAGATTCATGTTCTATGATCACAGGGACAATATCAATTTTGAAAGCAATCGGCTTCGGTTATAACAAAAAAGTTTAAAATGTTGGCCTTTTTTCTTAAATTTTGCCATCAAATTCGTAATCACTGGAACCTACAGATTTTGAAAACAATCAGCCCAGTAACAAAAAAGTTCAAAATGGCGGCCATTTTTTTAAATATTATCAGATTCGTGATAACAACCATACTTGTAGCAAAATAAATAACTTAATTTCCGAGTCTGATAGATCCTGCATCTTTCGGACTCTCATGCTAAATCAAATTAAAATAATTTTATTTATTGAAATCACAAGGATCATTTTGAATCGTCTTATGAACTAAAATTACTCCTGTTCCAACGCGACCAAGTCTAGAATAATCAAAAAATGAGAATCAGAAATGTGTTTGCATCTGCAGTGATATATCGAACGGTCGCGAGTTCCACCCGATCCCCTGCATCAACGAGGTGGACGACGAGCCGGTGCCGTCAGACTTCACGTACGTGACGCAGCACGTCACACCGCACCCAATCTACGTCGACACCACCATACAGAGCCTGCAGGTAACTGTTTCATTGATTTAGTGACATATCCCACGGTCGCGACTTTCATCCCCATCCCCTGCATCAATGATGTGGACGACGAGCAATCACGTCGGTGACGCAGCACGTCACACCGCACCCGACCTACATCGACACCACCATACAGAGCATGCAGGTAACTGGTTCATTGATTCAGTGACATATCAAACGGTCGCGAGTTCCACCTCGTTCTCTACATCAACGAGGTAGACGACGAGCTGGCGCCGTCACGTCGGTGACGGAGCACGTCACACCGCACCCGATCTACATCGACAGCACCATACAGAGCCTGCAGGTAACTGGTTAATTCATTCAGTGACATATCAAACGGTCGTGTGTTCCACCCGATCTCTTGCATCTATTTGACATGGATTAAGTGTCTCGGAAGTGTTTTCCGTAATCAATTAGCATCAAGTCTGCTACCGTTCCAGTATCGCCTTGCTATTGCTGCCTATTTTTAGCAGAAATATCTTAGCCTAGGCTAGGTATAGTATAATTAACTTTAGTAAGTATAAATAACTCACTTTAGTGCTAATGTAATACTAATTGTAATGTATTAATTTGTTTTGCTGCTTTCGTCTGGTGTGATGTGCATGTCACGGACAGAGTGAGGCAAGTCGCTCACGGCGCGACATCCGGCCGCGCGAACATCGCAGCTATCGATCCTTCAGAAAATGGGCTATTCGTGTTGGTACACGATTCTTACCACATAATACATTATACACGACACTATGAACTAATCTACCGGCCTAGACAAACGGTATTCGCTTCGAAGCGATTCCATTTCTACGGTCGTAATACAATACAAAAGACCACGTGACATATCGATAGCTTACGTCAATCTTCTACATTTTGGACTTTTCTACTAGCGTCAACGCTATTAGTTACTTTGTCTAAGGCCTCTGTACACTTTTCTAGTATTCAACACGACACTATGTATGAACGGATCTGTAAACTCTCCTTGTATTCAATTTGACACAGGACCTTGCCCACCATCTGCCGATAAGCAGAGGGTAGCCTGTGCGATTCTTTGACAGATGCTTTTAAAAATGTATCTCACTCGCCGCTTATCGTCATATGATGGGAATGGCGTTAAACTCGATGTTTGTCGAAAATGTGTCTCACTCGCCGCTTTTCGGCAGATGATAGGAAAGGCGTTAAACTTAATTTTAGTCGAAAATTTATCTCACTCGCCGCTTATCGGCAGATGATAGGAAAGGCATTAAACTCGATGTTCGTCGAAAATGTATCTAACTCGCTGCTTATCGCCAGATGATGGGAATGGCGTTAAACTTAATTTTCGTCGAAAATGTATCTAACTCGCCGCTTTTTGGTAAATGATGGAAA
This sequence comes from Epirrita christyi, assembly GCA_951392215.1. Taxonomy (NCBI): domain Eukaryota; kingdom Metazoa; phylum Arthropoda; class Insecta; order Lepidoptera; family Geometridae; genus Epirrita; species Epirrita christyi. The sequence goes on from OX595837.1 coordinate 1,647,111, forward strand.
TTGCGTTAAACTCAATTTTCGTCGAAAATTTATCTCATCTCACTCGCCGCTTATCGGCAGACGATGGGAAAGGTGTTAAAATCGATGTTCGTCGATAGTTAACCCTATCAAATCATATCTTAGCGTAATATAATTGCCTACCGAAAACCAAATGCAATTTTGGCTTGTTCCCGAAATGGGCCTAAGAACCTCGGCCTCTCTGTTGCTATAACCTAAACACAGGGTTCATTTATGAATGTAATTTTTTTACCTAAGTTACTGAAATAAACATTTTTAATTAAATTTAACAACTCATTGTAACCATGTGAAGGCAATAAATGAATTTAGTATCTATAAACAAGACACAGCTACTTTTCCAATGATCGCTTAAATGTGCAAATGACACATGCTTGCTTAATGTCCTTTTGTCGCTTCCGTATGTCGCGTCGTGATATCTAACTTGATGTCGTGATTAGCTGCTATTTCCAATATCTGATCCGTCTACGATACTGTAGCAACGTTATCATTTTGTATCGACCTTGTTGGGCAATTTTCGTTGGTATAAGATTTGTCATGGTTGCTGGCTTATTTACGAGTGTGTTATTACTGGATGAAAGTGTTAGCCAAGTTGGTCGTGAAAAGCAATGGCGGCGATGTGCTCTCCACTTGTCACATCTATATTCTTGCGACTGTGCAAACCCACGGTGAAAAGAGGCCGTTTGAGGCTCTGCCTATCCCTTCGGCGAAAAAGGCTTGTATTTATGTATGTATGGAAAATAACAATGTTGACGACCTCTGTGGCGCGGCGGGCGAGTTGCTGGCTGAGATGCAAGAGGTTGCGGGTTCGATTCCCGCTGCGGGACAAATGTTTGTATGATCTGCAAATATTTTTTCCCGGTCTGGGTGTTATGGCACCATGGTACTCGTAGTTCCTGATACCCACGACACAGGGAATCCTATTGTGGGATCAAGTCTACATATGTGACTGTTGGGTGTTATGTTATGTTATATTGGATTGTAGATGTATCAAATATTGGAAAGGCTAAAAGGTAGTTCTACCAGATATAACTAATGTCTTTACCTCAGGGTTGTTCGTGTACCGGATCCTGCTCTAACACGAGCTGCGCTTGCTGCGTGCTGTCCGTAAGAGAGTGGTGGCGTGATGGGCGGTTGCTGCCCTCCTTCCCGTACCGAGACCCGCCCATGCTGTTCCACTGCAGTGCCACCTGCCGATGCAACGCGGTAATAAGTTATTTTTTTATACTACTTTGCAAGTGGGCAAGTATACGTGTTGGTGAACGTAGCCTTAGTCTATTTTCGATCATGTTTCGATCAACTCTATTTTTTTAAAGTATTGATAATTCATTTGGCTTTGGATTCTAATTTTTGAATTTCGCTCGCTCGGTTGTATAATTATGGTTTAATATGTTACATAACGTTAGTTCACAATTTGGTCATGACGACGGGTCTCTCACTGAACAGACTCTACCTAGTGTACCTACCTCATGCAAGTGAGGGCTATATTTTAAAAGATTTTTATTAGTAAGGCCAATAGACTATTGTTTATGACAAGAATTGAACTTTAGAATAAAAACAACCTATGGCAACTAAACGTAACTTGGTTTGACAGAAACGCTGTAGCAACAACACGGTGAGTCGTCTGTCGGTGCGCGGCGCGCAGCTCGTGCGCAGCGTGGTCTACCGCGTTGGCGGCGCGGCGGGCTGGGGGTTGCGCGCCGCCGGCCGCGTGCAGCGTGGCACGCCCGTCGCCCTCTACTGCGGGGAACTGCTGCCGCTGGAGATGGCAGACTTGCGACCCGACGACAGCTACATGTTCTCGCTGGACGTGAAGAGGGACTTATTAGAGGTACTGCCATCAGCCGGTAGTCTTCAACTGGTGGATGAGGCCTCCCCCATAGTATGCATAGCGTGCAATGGGGGGATTTGCCATAATCACCACGCTTGGCACTGACAGCGGGCTATGTCCTGCCTATCCCCTGGTGCAATCCTTTACTCGCCGTGACCCTTAGTGACCTCTGTGGCGCAGGGGGCGAGTAGCCGGCTGAGATGCGAGAGGTTGTGGGTTCGATTCCCGCTGCGGGGCAAATGTTTGTATGATCTGCAAATATTTGTTTTGGGTCCGGGTGTTATGGCACCATGGTACTCCTAGTTTCCGACCCACGACACAGGGAATCCTATTCTCACGATCATGACACGTATGTGACTGCTATGTGTTTGTTTGTTGTCTGTATGTCTGTCTGCCAAGACCATTTAAAAAAAAAATATATACATAAACATACAATAATACATAACTAATGACGTGTGTGATAATAAAATAATGTCAAGATGACGTACAGAGTGTATAGTGCAGTTTGAGCAAACCAGAAGCCCAATTCTCTAATTTAAAAACGAATAAATTACAATATAATCTCGTGTCAATTGCTTCTATCCCTATTAGTACGTAGTAACTATTACTTAATCTTCTTATGCATACGCGAAGATTAAGTAATAGTTACTACGTAATAATAGTGACAGATTTTGACGACCTCTGTGGCGCGGCGGGCGAAGGTTCGCCTGCGACGCAGGAGGTTGCGGGTTCCATTCCCGCCTCTGAACAAATATTTGTATGATCTGCAGATATTTTTTCAGGGTGTTCTGAGTATTTTTCTATAAAAAAATATCTATCTATGTAATGTATTGTATTAAGTATATCAGTTATCTAGTACCCATAACACAAGCTCTGCTTAGCTTGGGGCTAGATAATGTTGTGTGAAATGTCCGGTATATATTATTATTATTATTAGATGCGACTGACACGAGATTATATTGTAATTTATCCGTTTTTTAAATTAGAGAATTTTGGCCTTACTTGTTGTGTATGCAACGTAAATTGACGTTTGAAGCTTTGTCTCGTTTGGTGGACAGCAATGCAGCGACAAGACGCAGCTGTGCGTGGACGCGCGGCGGTTCGGTAGCGCGGCGCGGTTCATCAACCACAGTTGCCGGCCTAACTTGACGCCGGTGCGCGTGTTCACCGCCGCGCGCGACCTTCGCCTGCCCACCGTCACGCTCTTCGCGTCCCAGGACATAGAGGCGGGTGATCAGTTCACGTGAGTGTAAAAAACTTAGAATCTGAGAGCTGATTCTGAGTTTTAACAAGCAAATGACACGGACGTCTGGTGTAGTGTAGTGTGGATTTTTGTGTGGCGACACCGATGAGCGCCCCTAGCGTACATTCTGTGAACCTAATTTTTTTTTTAAATGGCGTCTGAGGTTTTTTCAATTTTGCCAATGTCAAGTAGCATAGATAATTACAAACAATTTCCAGTCGTCAAGTACTCTGTCATGTCATGTTCTAGTAAATCGATGGCAGATTACTAGAATGCTCCTGGACAATTTCCACCCCTTCGAAAAGACACGCAATACACTTTTTTATTTAAATTCACTACCATGTGGTCCTTATAAGCTACACCGGTTAAAATGCCACCAAAATTACACGATATAACTCAAAAAACACTAGAAATTGAAATAAAATAAAAAAGGACGACGTCTCCCTTCGAAAGAGCAGAAAAAGTCCAACCTCATTTTCCATGCAAAACTACACCATACGTCCGTGACAATTGCTTGTCAAAACTTAGAATCTGAGGCCCAAGCACGAACATCTAACGTTATCGAGACGCTAGCGTTACGATAGTAAACGTCAAATATGAACCAATCAACTTACTAAGATTTCAAGTTACCCTGTGGGGTCAACACGAATAATTTACGTTACCAAGACGCTAGCGAGACGATCGCAAATGTCAAATATTGGCCAATAACATCAGGGTAACGTGAAATCTTAGTAAGTTGATTGGTTCATATTTGACGTTTACTATCGTAACGCTAGCGTCTCGATAACGTTTGATGATGTCATTGCCCAATATTGGACATTTGCGATCGTCTTGGTAACGTAAATTATTCGTGTTGACCCCACTGAGCCCAGCTCTCTGGTGTCACTCGCGCCTTGTTACACTGCACCAAACGTCCGTGTCAATTGTTTGCAAGAAACTTAGAATCAGCTCTCAGCTTTCTGATTTTGTGACTCGGTTGCTAACAGTTTCAATGCTGTTTCTATCCAAAAGGACGCTCTTGCGATTACACAATTTACGCTGTTTGCCTTTATTGACGTCCTCTGTGGCGCGGCGGGCGAGTGGCCGGCAGAGACGCAAGAGGTTGCGGGTTCGATTCCCGCTGCGGGACAAATGTTTGCATGATCTGCAAATATTTGTTCCCGGTCTGGGTGTTGTGGTACCATGGTACTCGTAGTTAATGATAACCACAACATGACACAGAAATATATGTACTGTAGACCTGTAGTTCTGCCTCTGGATCTTGGCCGAGCTGAGGTTGTTGCGGTGCGCATAGACAAATTAGGTAATAAAAAATATAATGTGCAAAACGCCTGACTGTAACTCGGCCAACATTTATCGGTAGAACTGTACTTTATCCGCTACGGAAAGGAGATGGTACATTTTTACCCAAAATATAAGTCGCCCCGATGTATCTGCACCGTAGACCAATGTCTATAGCGCGAGAACCTTCTATTTACCAATAGCAATCGCGCGCTTAAAAATCTTGCGCTGTTATTGGTTAATCGAATTCGAGGTAAAATCGCGGCCGGCCGTGCGCCATCTTGTTCATCAGTCGACTCTGTCAGACAGTGTACGAATCACGTCAGCGGGACAGAGCTATACTATACGTTCGGCTACTGTCGGATATCAGTCTGCGCTTTTCTGTGCAAACGAAAACAGCCGATCGGACTTATTTTCTGGGTAAAACTGTATATGCTTTTTGGATCATCAAACTAAAACTGTCACAGATGATCACAGAACATGTTAATTCTAGCCATTTTCGCAGTTAGCCCAGCCCCCCATGCCCATGATGCAATGCTAATGATGCCCATTGTCATGGGGCATCATTTCGGAAGCTTTAGCGCTATTTAAATCTCATGAAACTTGAATAGGTGAAACTTCTTGACCTAAATATTCCTCTTTTCGAGTTTCAAAAGATTTGGAAAGCGCTAACGCTGCCAAAATGATACCCCATTGTTGCGTTCCCCATTGCCTCCTGTAATTGGGGGGCTGAGCATAGGATACATTTCGCATTATTTATGAAGTCGTTTTTTTACAGGTTTGACTATGGCGATAAATTTTGGTCAGTGAAGTCGAAATGGATGAAATGTGAGTGCGCAAACACCGACTGCAGATACCCGACAAAAGCTGAAGAAACCGAGTCACAAACCTGAACCAACCGTTTTTATCATCTAAACCATGCTTATCCACTCGATCGCCAAATGTCAAAATTTCTACCAAAATGGGCAACTTTAGTGGCCCTTGGCGCCTGAGCATTTATCTAGAGTCAATGTCGTGGTAGTTATTACAGCAGTCAGCTTGATATGGTTCCGATCGACGGATTGGGCCGTCCACTTCCTACCCCGTCCTCTTATAGAACAGCAAGTCGTACAAGTGGGTCTATAGTGGCACAGGATAGACGCGGATGACCCAAACGCAGAGACTCCATTGCCCAGTTGTGGGAATACGGCCTTATTACAAAACATGGTTTAAATCTGAGCTTAAACCAGGGGAGCGATTTTTTTATGTCATTCAGTGACTTGAGAGGGCACTATACTACAAATTAGGCTCCCTCTTTAACGCACGCGATAATCCGCGCGCCATCTCGCTCGTGTGTGTAGTGTCGTGCACAAAAATGAAGTTTTTTGTTTATTATGGCGAAAATAAAGTGTTTATCAAAAAACTGATTTTAGCATAAGAATAAATAGGTATTACCTACTTGTTGTAGTACAATTTATCTTAAAACACCGTAGGGTTCCTGAGATTTCTTTCAAAACGTGTGCGAAACACACATCGTGTTTTCAACTTTACATAATAAATTCAAAAATTAAAAAAAAACATATTCCAAATTATTTAACTCGTAGAACCCGTATATACTGAGTTCTAGATCAATTTTGCTGGGAAATATCACATATTACGCCTTCTTAATGTCAGTAAAATTGCCGTTAATCCTCGATTTCCTTCTAAATATCTGAAACACATTCTTATACCTATGATATCAAATACAAGTGTCTCCTCCAGTAAAACTCCTGAAAACGGTGATTTGTCGGCTTTTTGATGATATTTAGTCACTCAGTGACATTCAAAAATCGCTCCCCAAGACTGCCAGTCTAGGCTTAAATTTAAACGACTGTAATACAAAAGCAGATGGTTTGTTTTCATTATAGCAACTCTCGAACTAGATTGTCCGAGCTTAATGTCAATAATGTCAAAACCACGCACTATCTTTTTAACCGACTTCATAAAAAGGAGGTTCTCAATTCGACCCGTATGTCCTATTTTTTTGTATGTATGTTACGCGATTTCTCCGTCAATTTTGCATTGATTTTGATGATTCTTTTTTTGTTTGGTAGGTTATTCTTCAGAGGTGGTCCCATATAAATTTTTTCGAAATTGTTTCAGCACTTTATGAAAAATTTGGTTTTTTGTGGTTTCCATAGGAAAAACCTAATATATTACTGTGCTATTCTTGGTTCTGTCAGCGCTAGATGATACTGCTAGACGTCGACAGATGGCGTTATAGAAATACTTAAATACCTACCCGCCGATAGATAGCGTTTATTCAAATATAAATTACCTACATTATAGGCACAGACTTGAAGTCGGTTTATGTTTTTTCCAAAAATTAATTATTCTAAAACCAGTCCGTCCCCTAGTTTAGCAATGGTCTACAAATTGTCAGTTGATTGCTTGTTGGAATTTGGAATTTCGACAACTCAATTTTTATGTGACATTTTCATACAGGATCCGTCAGTTTGACACTTTGGAAATTTGTGTAGTAGCGCGAGAATTGATTTCGGAAAACAAACCATCTGGTTTCGTATTAAAGTCGTATATGCCTAATGTCGATATTTAAGCCTAGACTAGTACGCCTGGACTGGACTTGACTCAGATTTAGGCCATGTTTTGTAATAAGGCCGTATGTGCTGATGATGATGGTTCAATGATTACGTTTATCAATTTACTTTTACCGAAATGTTAGCAATCATTATTTGAATCATGTGATGAGTTTGTAAGATTATTTTTAGTTTTAATATGTTAAAAAAATAATTATAAATAAAAGTATTGATGTAACATATATGTACTGAATAGCGTTATTTATTTAATAAATGCAAGGTTGAACAAATTAACCGCATACCATATCAACCGAAACCACAAAACTTACCCCTGCACACTTTACCTACACACTTTTAGGCATAGTTTATAAGTATAGTACCTTTTAGGTTTTCGAATGACGTAGTACCTTGAATACCTACCCTTAGAGAATTATACCTACCTATATTTTAAAAGAACTATTTTTTCTTTTTAATTGCCTCCCTGAAAACGATGCCGAAGCTCGTTTTTCAAGTCTACAATAGGCTTCAAAAATAACAACAAAAAGTTATAACAATAACGTAACACTAACATTTATATCAGAATTTCAACAAAAACTTTACGTAGATACTTACTTCACCAACAAACAGCATGAGCAAGTGAAGTGAAGTCAGTGACACTGACAGTTGGTGGCTGACCGACAAAATTTAGACAACCAAATCCTTGGACGAATTATCACAATGGACAGAGCATTTTGGTTCAAAGCATGTCCGTTTTTTGTCAGTGTGCAGTTGTAGATTGTATTAGTGTGAGTGACTTCATTGACTAACCTATCGATGATTAATAGCGAAATTAATGAAAAAGGCGTTATAAAATATCAACTCTTTAATTTGTTACATGTATGTATTATCAATGGAACATGATAATGCAAAATTTCAGCTCAATCGGTTGGGTGGATGGAACTGGTTCAAATTTCAGTTTCAAGATTCAAGACCTAAACAAACTAACATACAAACATAACATAAATCCCAACAGTCACATACGTAGTCATGATCCCACACTAGGATTCCCTTGTCGTGGGTATCAGGAACTACGAGTACCATGGTACCATAACACCCAGACCCGGAACAAATATTTTCAGATCTTACAAGCATTTGTCCCGTAGTAAACACATACGCAAAGCATGTGTTGTGTGTACATCAAAAACGAAAACTAAAATATTATCGATAAAACTAAATTGGTTGGTGTAGTACATCACTAGCACAGATGCCTAAAACAATGCCTGTTATTTTACAATAATTAATGCTTTTACACTTAACTTTCATGGTTATCACTCAGGAAATATGACTAAGTACTAATAAAAAGTAATTACTACAGTTTTTCCGGTTAAAAAACTTGCTCTTTTAGCAAGTAAAAAGATTAAATATATTGACAAAGACTTACGTATGAAATGACAATCCCGGGTCTTTTACTCCTTCTTTTGTTGTTTTTGATGAACAACACACAGCAGAACAGGACATATTTTCACTTTTTCAAATTTATTTTGATGAAACACTGCAATTTCATACGATTTTTTGCTGTTTTTAAAAACTTCACCGCAATGTTTTGACCGATTAACCGGTCATCAACTGACACGATTTACAAAGAAGTAAGGTGTTGCCAAACTTATATCTACTTTCTCTTTTACTCGTAGCAAGGTTCCGTGGGATGGACAAAGATATCTAATCACTAATACGATACACAGATGTAAGAGCGGCAACGTCTTATGACTACGTCCATTGTGATAATTCGTCCAGGACCAAATCGGACTGCGCCATCTATGAATGGATTTAGAACTATTTTCTTTCAGCTGTCAGAAAACTCTCCATTGAGCCTCTGGCATAAGGTGATTCCTCTCGCATGTAGCGCGAAATTCAAATTTTATTGCGTTTTTGCTCATTACAGCTCATCAACACTTCTTGAGATAGTAAAAACTGATTTTGCGAAAACTAGGAGACCTAACACACATGTTTTAGTTTATAGTTTCACATATAGATCATTACTTCAGCTACGAATACTCTTTAATGATTTTTACAGTGTTTTTTTGGTTTAAAGATATGCGTAGACTAATGACATTTATGAGATACTATCAATTAAAACATGTGTGCTAGGTCTCCTAGTTTTCGCAAAATCTATTTTCTCTATCTCAAGAAGTGTTGATTAGCTGTGATTTACAAAAAACAATAAAAATTTGAATTTCGCGCCACATGCGAGAGGATCACCATAAGGACACCGACTCCAACGCCAAAACAAACAAAAAAATTGCTCCATGCCCCCGACTCATTCTTTCAACCACGGAAGAATGAATGTCAATCACAAACTAGTAGGATGCTATCCTTGGAGCAAGGAACAAAAATGCTAACGCATGATTGATGCATGATCATTGACGCATGATTGATGATTGATGTCAATCACAGTCTGTCGCAACTAAAAGAAAAAAAAAAGATTATATGAAATGCAGTAGAATTTTAATGGTGATCATTTTTATCTCACTCACTTCCTCTATCTTTCTCGTTCATTGATGACCAGTCAGTCACATTCTCACATTGTCAGTTTGTTTCTCTGTTTCTCTTAGATAATATTGCGAAATATTTTATTATTGTCGTCTATTAATGCTAGAATACGTTTATGTGTGTTGCTTGCTTCTAATTAATTTCTGTGAATATGAAGTACATAAATTGTGAAATATGCGGCTTACAATCAGATAGAAAAAACGGCACAAAACTTTTTTATGACCAGGTTTCCTCTGGATGAAGTCCGGTTAGTACCTACCTAGGTTATTAGATAAATTATCAGTCCTATACCTACTTCTTCTTGGGCCAAAATATCATAGATTCCTAAAAATATCATAATGCCAAGCAATAATAATTTTGATTCTGAATGATAGTGTGGTGAACGATATCTTCATCGTTCCTAAAAAATAAAAGCATCGATAATCGATGCTTTTATTTTTTAGGTGTAAAAAATTGGTGAAATTACTAAATCTTTCACCATCAGCCCAAAGAAGTCTGCAAAGAACTGCTGGACATAGGCCTCCCCCATAGACTGCCACGATGAAACACTAGTCACTGATTGTAGCACATGTACAGTTAAGATGCTTATAACCAAAATGTTACGGGTGAGCCTAAGGTCGTCTGGAAGAGATCGCTCTTTAGCGCTAAGACTGCCTGGTAAATGCCGAAAATAAATGTTATGTTTTACTTTATGGCGTTTTTATTGTACACAAATCCAATAAACTGGACCTTGTGCCACTGGTTTTGTTTTAGTGGTGAAAATAATAATACAAAAATATTAATTCAAACTGTAGGTAAGTAAGGTCATTCATCAATATCGATAGATTTTGAATACTGGCTGCACATCACTATTCTATTTTTGTATGTTGGTAGAACTGATTGTTTTGTCAATCGTCCGTCATGTTGGCTTTTTGCGGTATTTGTGTTTTGACGACAGTAATTTTTTTTACTCTATGTCCCGTCTCTTCTTACGTATAGTAATTGCATCCTCTTTGGTCAATCATTTCAAAAGTTTTGCAGCAACCAGCAACGGTTTTATTATTTGTATTCTAACTAGTAAAATAAGTCTATTCTGTTAAAAAGTGGTAGGATAGTTAAAATTAAGCTTATATTACCTATAATGTTAATATAATGAACGGAAACACGGAGCCCACGTCGAACAGCATCAAGTTCGCTCCGATGCCCATGTCTGCTTTGCTCGCGAATTTGGTGCCGCTGCAGTCTCTGTCGGGGGGGGACAGCCCCGATTGCAATTTCAGTTCCGGTGATGATAGTGACGGTTCCTTCGGCCAAACTGTTGCGAAGAAACAGTCACCTGCATCCAAAGCAGATCCAAAATACCATAAAATTACAAACAAGGATTTCATTACTCCCAACGTGAAATCGTCTCAACCGATGGATGTAAAAGCTTTCGTTTCAGAGAAGAAACCCGTACGGTATGACCAGGATAAAGAAAATAAGGCTGAGAGTTGGATATCCCACCAAACATACCCAAACAAAAACGGCTACATACAAAATACCCCAAAAAATGAAATCACAACACAGCCTCCCAGTACCGAGGTGAAGAAGCGTAGTGTTTTGGTGCCGCACAATTATGTGAGGACGCAAAGCTCTGCATTTAAAAAGACACCAGAGGTGGCCAATGTTCCAAGCCACATTCCAAGCCTAGTACAGAAAACAAAAACACCCACACCAAAGATAAAAACGGGTATTAGGAGGTTTACGCCTGGTTCTGCCAGAAAAAGTCAAAAGAAGACTCCACAGAAAACCCTTGAACACAACCGAGATAGAGTTAGATGTGAACTATTTACTCAGAATCAACAGAAAGATGAACCACCATGTCGTCCGTTGAGGCCAGAGCCGATGCCTGCCCCTACACCTGTTCCAGAAACTCCTATGAACAAGAAACCAATGCCCATGTCTTATGCGGCCACCCCATCTTACCCTCAAGGTGTTGGGGGGAATAATTCAAAAAAACTCTTCAAGACTACAATTATAAAGGACAAAAAGTATATGTTCATAAAGATGTTAGGAAAAGGAGGATCTAGTGAAGTTTATAAGGTAATTTTGACCTATTTTATTCAAGTTTACTCTTCATCTAAGTCATAAAATGAGACTGGACTGGTGGAGAGACAAACTAGACTCCTATATGAGGGACTGGTCAACAAAAGCACTCGATAGAGAGGAGTGGTAAGAAGGGAAGCCTTTGCCTCGCAGTAGGAAATTTCAGGCTCATAAAAATAATAATACCACAGGGCACACTGTTCCCTTTCTCTTGGCTTGCTTAACCGGCTGGCAGTCATTTTGTACTTTACCATTGTTGAGTTAGATCATATCCTAGGAGCTCCAGCACTATCATCAAGCATTATCACCACTTAGCACACTTGTTAAGAAATTGATATTCAATGTTCCAGGGTTTAGAAGTGAGCACTTCTAGCGAGTATGCAGTGAAGTGTGTGTTCCTGGGAACTGACCAGGACCTTGCTCAGGGCTACATCAACGAGGTACGACTGCTAAGAGAGCTGCAGAATTCTGATAGGGTCATCCGGTTGTATGATTTGTGAGTATTAAGACCCCACATCTGTGCCGAGTCCAGTATGTGGCTTTGCTGTGTTCTGTGCATATGCCATGATATTCCAGGCCAGGCCACATCCTGAACATGGCATGAATGTGTGCAGGTATCCCTTAAATATGCTCTGTAACAATTAAGCAAAAATGCACTCATATTTTTAGTTTTTAACTTATCAGCAGTGATCTGTGATGAGCAACTGTGGGAATTGCAGGTTGCCTGCAACCCCTTATGCAGATTTTAACATGATATGTCCCTTCACAGTGAATATGACAGATCTAACCATTTACTGCGCATGGTCTTGGAGGCGGGCGAAACGGACCTGTCGTCTTTCCTTAAGGCGCGCGGCACCGGCCTGCCGCCCGCGCTTGTACTGCATTACTGGGAGGAAATGTTACACGCTGTACACTATATACATGAACATGGTATGAATTCAGTTATTGTTTTTGACTGCAGTAGAAAGGTTTTTGGAACAATGCCTGGAAGAGATCACACTCACCATCACCACCGTACCTATTTCTGCCGCCAAGCAGTAGTGCTCGCATTGCTGTGTTTCGGTTTGAAGGGTACGGGATGCCGGTGAAGTTACAGGCACACAAGACTTTTCATCTTTATGTCTCAGGGTCGGCAGCGCGCGTGTGATGCCTCTGGTGTTGCAGGCGTCCATAGGCTGCGGTAACTGCTTTCCATCAGGTGGGCCGTATGCATGTTTGCTTGCTAAGTAGTATAAAAAAAACAGCAATTTTGCGTCTCAACGGATGCATGAAAATCTTCAGTGAAACTACTTGTAAAATCATGTCTTATATATATATATACAGTGGATTTCATTTATTACGACCTTGGTTGTAGCGACCATTTACCTATAGCGACTTAAATCTAAGTCCCTTGGATTTAAAGCATACTTTAGTACAAAATTCATGTGGCTATAGCGACTTTGGATGTAACGCCGAGAAACAAATTCCTAGAAATCCCATGCAGATATTGCGACCGGAGTCGGCCGCCAAAGACACAAAGATTTTTTTCTTTCACAAATATTTCTTATCTTTTGTTTACATCCATTGCACACAGATGGTCAGCAACCTTTTGTTTATAGATATCAACTAAGTAGGTAGGGAAGCGTGTACGTTTCGGAGCTTTTATGGTTCAGTTACAAAGTGATATTCTGAGTAGCAACTGGGTTTAGTAAACTTTTGAATAAGTATGGCTGCTAGACGCACATTCACTGTTAAAGAAAAGGCGGTGTACGTGTCTGTATCTCTTTACCTTTGCCTGTAACGACTTCCGGATATAACGACGAAAATAGAGTGGTCCCTTCATTGTCGTTATACCCGAAATCCACTGTATATATATATATATATATATATATAGAGTATGTTGCTTGATTTAATTTTAAGGGTGGAGTGTCATCGTTAGCATTACAGTATGTGTAATACCTTTGTAGCCCAATAGCATCATGTTATTATTTCAGGTGTAATCCACGCAGACTTGAAACCCGCGAACTTTCTCCTGGTCTGCGGGCGACTAAAGCTTATCGACTTCGGCATCGCGTCAGCGATCAGTAGTGATGCGACGTCAGTAGTTCGATCGCAGGCCACAGGGACGTTTTCGTATATCTCCCCCGAGGCGCTTATGGGCGGCGCAGGCGGTTATGGGGTCACGCAGGGCGACGGCAACGCTCCCATCAAGGTATAGTGACCTAGCATATAATATACTATACGATACCAAGGTAATAAGGTATATGTATAAGCTTGGCGTTTGATTGTAATTATTACGCTCAAATGGACAGATGGCCATGGTCCATGTCTAGGAAATGACAGGGCGGACTCCCTAGCTAGGCAAGGAGCTAAACTTACCCCAACTCAAGCTGACATCAGCCTGTCAAAACCACCAACTGCGGAAATCAAAAACAGGCTGAGACTGCATTCGGAAACGGAGCACCAAAAGCTATGGGAGCGAAGGTTGGACTGCAAGCATTCAAGATCTATGCTCCCCAGACCTGACAGAAAGTGACAAATACACTTCTCAAAATGAAACGTGAGGACCTGTGTATGGTGGTGGGCATCATAACAGGGCTCTGCAACCTAAACCATCACCTGTACAAGAGTGTGGAGCCACTGACAGCGGGCTATGTCGGGGCTGCTTGCAGGAAGAAGAGACGGTGGAGCATGTGATCCTGGATTGTGCTGCCACAAAAGAGACCAGGGCCAAGACGGGTTTGCAGGAGCTACTTCTATACCCAAAGTCCTGCTCCGTTACTTTAAGGAGCTGGGCTGGCTGGGGTAAAGTTAGCACAGGGGGACAATGCACAATACACCCCACAGCGGGACGTCAGTGCAGGTCTTAACACCCCCAATTAGAATTAGAAGCTCGGCGTTAATATAGTAGTGACATGGCGTCGTCAGCGTCGGCTCAATCGGTTAGAGAGTATTAAGTTCCTTGGGCTGTGATGCAACATTAATTCATTTCACTTCTTAGTTTATGGCACGTTAGCACATAAGTAACGGGATGTCAGCACAACAGTTAAACGAATGTCAGCACAATGAAGCTCTGATTATGAAGCTGAAGATGTGATTACACCATGATTTGGATTCTATGTCGTATTTTCTAAGTTTAAACGGCGCTAATATTATCAAAGTCATTATAACAGAATAGTCTCTGAAGTTTTTGTTGTTTAGATGGTGCCATGCATGATATGAGTGTAGCTCCAAAGTTCACCTACAAGTGAGTAACGCATCATGCCGTCCTCAGATCTCGTTCCGGTCGGATGTGTGGTCGCTTGGCTGCATCCTGTACTCGCTGGTGTACGGGCGCACGCCGTTCGGGCACATCCCCAACCTCGCCAAGCTCGCCGCCATTCTTGATCCGAACCACCGCATCGACTACCCACCTGCTGAGCGTGAGTTTACTACACTTTAATATTTCTGGCCGAAAATGTAGTTTTTTTTTAAACATAATAAATACATACATAGGCCTGATCCCACACTTTACTAGCATTCCCCGTGTTGTGGGTATCAGGAACTACGAGTACCATGGTACCAGAGGCCCAATTCTCTAAATTATTTTAAAACTATACTGAAAGTTAACCGAATCGAGACTGAATTATGAATTGACAGAAAGTTGGTATTCTGCTCCCATATAAATAACAATTTATTCTACTTTCAATTCACGGTGACTACCATTAGAGTAGGATAGTTATACATATAATTGCAAAGAGTAAAGAGAGACTCCATCTACAATGCTAAAATTATCGAAAAAACTTTGAATCATTCAAGTCTCGGTCACATTTCGATATAATCACATTACAGTGTTGTATTTTATGTTTAGAGAATACCATTTCTGACATTTAAGACATCGACAGGCTCAACTTTCCTTTAGATACAATGAGCTAGGATGTTCACATTTTTATCACATGTAGGTTCACATAACACAAGCCTAAATATGAAATGGCGTACTGCGGAAACCAATAGTTTTGGAGATATTAATTTTTTAAATTAGCTAAAATCCACTTTTCAAGCTCCATATTTTGGTGATATTTCACTATTTGTCAGTGTTCGGTTACGATTTTAGGCTTTTGACAATGACAGTGACAGACAAAATGGTATATTTTACTATTTTGGCAGTGTTCGGATACGATTTTCGGCTGTTGACAATGACAGTGACAGACCAAATGGTATATTATGCAAAAAATTGGCGGCCCTCGGTAGGTTGTTAGGTTTTTTTTTTAAACTATTTTATAGTATTTGTACATATAAAATCTTGATATCGGAAAGTCCTTCCTTTTGTTGTTAGTTTTTGTCACCGACATGAGTAGGTTAGGTTAGGTTAGATAATAACTACCATGTGACGTGCGCCGACGAGCGAAGCGAGGAGGGGAGCCGCGGCAGCGGCCGCGCGTCACTAGAACCGACGTTATGGCATTTTAAAAGAAGGTACAGAAGACCTTATCGGCGTAGAAGATTTTTTTTTCCATACTTAACCTCAAAATTTTCTTAATTTTTTTTCTAGAAAACTATAGGTTTCCGCACTTCCCCACCCATAGGGAAGGCCCCCCCTCACCTCCCCTTCTCAAGCCTTATACTAAATGTAGCTAAAGGAAAGTCCTTCCCCCAGACCTGGAACGAATATTTGCAGATCATGCAAACATTTATTCCGCAGCGGAAATCGAACCCGCACCTCTTGCGTCTCAGCCGGCTACTCGCTCGCCACGCCAGAGAGTCGTCCTCCGTTCGTTTATTCCAATCTTTTCTATCAACAGTTCGATAGTCTAACTGTTTGGGCAAAATTATTCCAAACTGTTAGCCTGACCTGTCGGACAGATTGGAATTTGTATTTTCGCTCAGATTTGTTCCATATAGTACTACCGCAAGTGAAGTAGGTACAGTCAAATCAAAAATAAGATATATGATTATAAATTTTTATGAGGTCCGTACTTAGTACTTACTAAAATATTTACATTCTCTGGTCAAAATGAATTTCCCCATTTTTCAAGTAATAAAAATATAAAAATAAAATTCAATAAAGTTAGAAAATCAAAATTTTGATGCTAAAGAACTGTTTTGAGTACCCCGGTCCCCGAGGTGTTGTTTGGTCATTATAAATTTCCCGATTTTTAGGGTAATTTCAAAAAAGTTGGAAAATCAAAACTCTGATGATGCAGAACCATTTCGAATACCCCAAAATGTTGCCTGATGGAAATAATTTACCCCATTTTTAAGGTAATTTCCAAAAAGCTGGAAAATCTAAATTCTGATGAAGCAGAACCATTTCGAATACCCCAAAATGTTGCCTGGTGGAAATAATTTTCCCCATTTTTAGGGTAATTTCCAAAAAGTTGGAAAATTAAAATTCAGACTACTCGAAATGGTTCTGCATCATCAGAATTTTAATTTTCCAACTTTTTGGAAATTACCCTACAAACGGGGAAAATTATTTTGTCCATACGACACCTCTGGGTACTGGAAACGATTCAGTGTAATCAAAATTTTGATTTTCCATATTTTTGGTAATTACCCTAAAAATGGGGAAAATTATTTTGTCCATACGACACCTCTGGGTAATGGAAACGATTGTGTGTAATCAAAATTTTGATTTTGAAGCTTTTTGGAAATTACCCTAAAAATGGGGAAAATTATTTTGTCCATACGACACCTCTGGGT
This sequence comes from Epirrita christyi, assembly GCA_951392215.1. Classification (NCBI taxonomy): domain Eukaryota; kingdom Metazoa; phylum Arthropoda; class Insecta; order Lepidoptera; family Geometridae; genus Epirrita; species Epirrita christyi. The sequence goes on from OX595837.1 coordinate 1,664,290, forward strand.
ACTGGAAACGATTCAGTGTAATCAAAAATTTGATTTTCCATCTTTCTGGAAATTACCCCAAAAATGGGGAAAATTATTTTGTCCATACGACACCACTGGGTACTGTAAACAGTTCTGTGTAATAAAAATTTTGATATACCAACTTTGGTGAAATTACCCTAAAAATTGAAAAACTTATTGGACCAGGCACCACCTCAGGAGACTTGTAACGGTTCAGTATAAACAGAATTTTGATATGCCGACTTTGGTGAAATTACCCTAAAAATAAGGAAAATTTATTTAGTCAGGACACCTCAGGTTACTTGCAATACAAACATTTGACTTTTTTGTATAAACGAATAAAAATTGATAATAATTTATTTAAGTTTTTCTTTTTGATTTCACTGTACTTCACATGCGGTAGAACATATGGAACAAAACTGAGCGAAAATCCAAATTCCAATCTGTCAGACAGGTCAGGCTAACAATTTGGAATAATTTTGTCCAAACTGTTAGACTATCGAACTGTTGGTAGGAAAGATTGGAATAAACGCCTCCGTTCAATCCTGTGGATTTATTTTTGTATTCACTAAATAAGAAGAATAAAAAAAGATTTTCAAGTGTTGTGTTTCCTGTGTGACATCATGAATCCTCTACTGCGCTGTCACATGGTCTTATGGTTGCTAATATATTCTATATCTTACTAAAGTTACAATTTCCACAGACCTCCCTCAATCACTGATCTCAGCTCTCAAATGGTGTCTCACATACAACGCACGGAAGCGACCTTTTGTTCGAGAGTTACTCGCCATCCCTTACATGCAGCCAGCTCGATCGCCACTGCCTCAACAACTATTGGATAAGTTGAAACCACTAGTCACAGCTCAGGAGTTCAGTTTGTTGCAGAAAGCACAGGTCGATCAGTCCGGTGATTGTCAGCGGTGATCTATGTGGGGATAATATGTTAGAGATGAAGTTAACTAACGCAATATAGATGCCAGACTTATTTCTACATAGCACGTCGCCTATTGGGGATCAGCAGGGCTATTTTCAAATGTTCGGAAGTGTTACCGATCGGATTCATTAGATTTTCATTTCAATGTGGTAACTAAAATATATTTTTTACATTTTTCTCTATAAAAACAATAAATATTGTATACAATATTTATATTTACTGTGTTTTACTAGAGAAAATTGTTTTAGTTACCGCATCAAAATGAAAAACTAACGAATCCGATGGGAAACCCTTTAGAACGTTAGTGGAGTCTTCTTGGTCTGGGTTCAAGAAGAAAACATTTGTTCGCTTATGGCCAACTTAGCAAACCGTTACTTAATGCATATATTTCCAAATGCTTGGAGAACTTGTAAATAACATGACGATAATTTACAAATATATTTATGTTCTATGCATTTTAATTCATAATTTTTCTATTAAAAATGTATTAGTAACCAAATATACAATGTGTTTTTTTGAGGCTAAATCCTGAATTCATCTGAATTTGAGGATTTTCACCAAAGGGCTGATTTTGGAAATAATAGGAATTGGTGCCCAATTTAGTATTTATTCATAACAAACTAAATCAAGAATCGGAAGTAGGTACATTCAATGATTTTTTGACAGTGGTCGAAAATGGACACATAAAACAACACATACATATATGTATGTAGACAAAGGCAATTTCCCCAAATAGGTAAGCAGATTCTCAATGGGCCTCTATACTGTGGGTTTTCACTTTGGGTCGCACATACATATGTAGGAACAAAGACGTGACCAGTGAGCTCCATCTTCGCCTTTGTTTTCTCACGGCTAAAATCTTAGTTAGACATTTGCCTAGTTTAGGATTTAGCCTCGATAAAACTCTACCTGTAATATTTTAGATATTCAATTTATGCTCATACATATTGTCTTGGTAGTTATAAAACTTAATGTTAGTGCTAACAATACCTAAATTGTAATTGAATATTCAAGATATTTGGTAAATTTTACAATTTGATTGTTTTTCTGTAATTACGTGATAGATTAACTAGCATAAAATAAACGATTTTAATTATGATAAATAGTTTTATTAAAATAAATATTATAAGAGTACAAAAAATGAATAGAATCTTAGCGTATGGAATAAGTTATAAGGATAAAATGTTTATTAAGTAATAACTTTTCTAAGCTTAACCTTTATAATTGCTGACAAAATAGTATCGGATAGCACATTGAAATGTGATCGTAAAAAGCTGATTTTATCGGTTTAATCAGTAGCTTCTTATTTCTCTGCTCAACTCAGAGAAAGGAAATCTCACCCTTACCTTTACCCCATGGTAAAAACGGCACTAACTACATGAGTAGCCAGACCACACATCTATTACTATAGTTGGAATGCTCTTCAGCTTTCATATCGAAAGATCCGCGCTCTTCCTAACCGACGAACACAAATCAGCTTATTTTCGAATGAAAATACAATAAAGTGCTCATAACATTTTGTAAATACTCATCATTCAGTTCAGGACAATGCAAGCAAAGGTGTAAAGAAAGCAAGCTACTACTGTATAGTATCCCGCGCAGTACATTTGACAACAAGGTGGGTAGTTATAGTTACAAATCAAAGACATGTGTTGTATAAAAGCTTATATTTAAACAGTACTGCGCGGGGCGCCCGCAGCAAGCGGACGTGCTCAGTTCTGGAAGAGTGTGCGCGTAAAGTCAATGTAGTCGAGCGCGTTGGGGATGGGGCGCTCCGTCTTCTGTTCCACGTAGGGCTTCATACGCGCTACGCAGTAGTCCGCCATCTCCTTGGTGAGATTCTGCAAATAAAAGTAAAACATTTAGAATAAGTGAGGAAACAAGCAAACAAGACCTGCGCTTTTAAGCGTTCTTGAGCAAGAGATACGATTAGCCCAGAGGGGAAATCAATTAAGGTAAACATCGATTCTAATCAAATCAATATGTGACGGCGCGAACACATTAATTTTATTGATTTGCGATAAAAATATTTGAAGTTATTACAACATAGTTAAACTAATTATCACCAATAGTTCGACGCCGAGTAAATTTTGCAAGTCAGCAGCGTTAACATAAAAGTGACTTACAGCATAGAGCTCGTCCTTAGTGACGTAGGCGCGGTCCTGGTGCGCGGTGATGGCGCGGAAGGCGTTCTCAATCTCCTCTGAGGAATGCACGTTCTCAGTCTCCTTGCTGATCATGAACGCCATGTACTCCTGGAGGGACACCTGCCCGTCGCGGTTCGGGTCCACCACGTCTGTCGCAAGAAAAATATAATTATTGAACAGTTCATCTATCAAATAGGATACAATACAAAGTAATCCTACAAGACTTGCTGGCTACAGGCTGTCAAAACAACAATGGATGTTCTGTTCTTTGAAAGCTTAACTAATCTTTGATTCCCGCTGCGGGACAAATGTTTGCATGATCTGAAAATATTTGTTCCAGGTCTGGGTGTTGTTACATGGTACTCGAACAGAAATACCGCTTTTAACATCATTAGTTGACAGAAAAGTACGTAATTGCCTACCTGGATAGAAAGAGCTAGAGCACTCTGGTACTCACTGAGTATCTCCTCGAATTCGGGGTCGGGCTGGCCCTCCTCAACCATGGGCAGGTCGTAGCCGAGCGCGCGCAGGCATGACTTGAACTCGTGGTGGTTCAGTCTGCCGGAGCGGTCCTTGTCGAAGTGCTTGAACATCATCGAGAACTCTTTCAGAGCGTCCTCGCTCACACCTGCCAACAAACATATGCATATTCAAGAATTTACACAATTTGAAAAAGTTCCATATTCAAGTTTTCCTCAAGACAAAATACTGACCTGAGTGGTTTCTGGCCTGGATCTGTTGCTCCAGGTTATGCTGCATTCTCATAGATAGCTGATCGAGCTGATCCCACTGCTGGGCGAGCCCCACGGTGCTGTGCTCCGTGTAGCGATTGTCGAGAATAAGATGCTCCTCAAGAGCGGCTCCTGAAAAATGAATGATAAAATTTAGGAGACAGTACTGAAAGCTGTTGTTAGAGGGCGCCAGCATGTGGTATGTTTAGCAGCTTTATGTACCTAAGCAGGTACATAAAGTACTACCTAATCCTTCTCCAAAACAAATTCTCTAATCGTCTTCAAAACATACCCAATTCCTCGAGGCGTCGCAGGTCAGCGCGGCGCGCGCGCACCTCTCCAGCTCGCTGGCGCAGCGTTGCCAACTGCTGCTCGAGCGAGCCCGTGCCTTCCATCATTGATGTACTACACAAAAAAAACTAGTTTTAAACTTATTACTAATGTTGGGAATCTGTAACAGTAGTGCAAGATAGAATGTTGTAAAAATCTATTGTCTCATAGATAATAGAACAAACACTATAGATAAAGCAGCGGCGGTGTGCTTCTTTGAGATGGCAAAAGCTTCCATTTCAACCAATGATATCTATTGATTATTATTTTAGGGGCAGTATTATAAAGTTATTCCTTTTTGACACACTAAGAGAACATTATACTAAATCTGGTGTTCTATTATCTATGGTTTACAGCTTCATACATAATATGTTTTGAGTAATAGATCTTTTATAGTTAAAAAGCCAATTTAGCTGCGAAATAGACATACAACATCGATAACAAACGAACACGTGTATACAACAATAACTGAGTTTCGTAAATGACTATTTCTAAACCGCTGCCTAGCGATTGAAAGGGACGATTAGTACACACAGATATATACGAGACTTCTGATACTTTACCCATCCCAGCCTAGCAGTTCAAACCTGTATACCATAACACATTTTAATTTCCAAATCTTATGAAGTTATTTGACGACCTCCATGGCACAGTGGGCGAGGAGCCGGCTGAGACGCAAGAGGTGCGGGTTGAAAATATCGTCACACTTTTAAGCGAACTTGAGTAGGAGCTACGATTAGCCCAGTGGGGAAATAAAGGTCGGAAAGAATCTGAACAACGATGCGGGTTCAATTCCTGCTGTGGGACAAATGTTTGCATGATCCGCAAATATTTGTTCCGTGTCCGGGTGTTATGGTATCGTGGTACCCATAGTTCCTGATACACACAACACAGGATTCGTGTGGGATTAGGACTATGTATCAGTCACATACATAGTCCTGGTGGGTGGTATGTTTAATGAGCTTACCGTGTCTCGGTGAGCCACTGGTGGAAGGTGTTGGCGTGCTTTGCGAACTCCTTGCGTAGCTTGTCATTCTCCTCCTGGCGCTGCGCCTCCTTCGTCAGCTCCACGTCACGCTCCGCTGTACATTCATAAACATGACACTCAACTCAAATAACACTTACAGAGTTTTGCTTTTGTTTGGGATAACCCTTACAACCCCTCAGGCGCAAGTCAGATATAGAAGAGACGTAAAGACGTGGCGCCTATTTATTATTTTTTCATACAACATGTATAGAAGCGTCGCGACGCAGAACATATATAGGAGATGGGGCGTGGTCGCGACAATTCTTCTCTTCTTCTGCAACTGTGCTTTTAAATATAGTTGCGCATAATCACGGAACCGATATTTTGTACCGAATAGTTTTTGAACTGCATAGCTATAAAATATCATAAAAACCCAGCAGACTATTGCAACAGAAACGACCCTGTCCCGTCTCTTCCGTATGGCTTGACTGCGACTTGTCCTCGCCTTAAGTTTCCTGGCTTACACCCTCACTCAAACAAACCCCTTAAACACGAATTGAATGAAGTGGAAAAGAGTAAAGGATTTGGGCCAGCTCGGGGAGACATGCCGAGCTGGCTACTGGCGGACCTATACGTCGTATGTACCTAATGTATGTAAGGTTTATCCCAGCTGTGCAGACCCCTAGATCGTTATCTCGTCCCCAAAAAAACCCCCTGACATTTATAGAGTATCAATGACGCGCATACCGTAGACTAACACACATACAGGATACGATCGTACCTTTTCGTCAACAAAAATTTTTTTTGCGTAGTATACACAATGGTGCCTTTTGTCGACCCGGTAGTGGAACACTTTATTCAAGCATCCATCGTTAGCATACTAAAAACCGACAGAATAAATAAATCTGTATAACTGACCGATGATCTTGCGCAGGTTGCGCCAGGTCTCCTCAAGAGCCTCCATGGTGAACCAGGTGTAGGGGTTGGCGCCCACGTTGAACGACTTGATCTGCTCGTCCAGCGCCGCCAGCGCCTCGAAGTCACTTTGCGCGGATGATAGCGACGCCTGTACAAAGAACATTAAAATGTTACTTGAAATGGTTTAGTTAATGGTATCAGGAATAACAGCCATCTTTACCAGCCAGCTCTTTACTCTCAAGGCATTAGTTGGTTCCATAATTATCGCAATACGAAATAACTTGCTGGTTTGGGATAGGAATAACGCGGTGGTACTTTCCCAGACGATAACTGCTAATGGAGCATTACAACCAGAGGCCCAAGCACGAATATTCGTCGTTATCGAGACAATTGTGAATGAAAAGTATTAACCAATCAATTACAAAGATTTTAGCCACCGCGATTTCATTGGCCAATGTTTGAAATCGACTATCGACTCGATACCGTTAGATATTCGTGCTTACCCCACAGGTGCCTGATTTTCGTACGAGATATTTCCTTCCTTTTTACTCAAACTTTGACAAAGTATCAATTGTCCCTATTTGTTTGTGCAAATAGAATCACAGCATTCCTACTTTTATTGAGATTACCAGTATTGACCGGAGCTATCACTATATTATTAACAGATCTAAATTTTCATACAGCATTTTTGATCCTGCTAGAGAAGACCCCATCCTTTACCCACACTTATTCTAATTTTTTGGTCAGCTCGAAGGATATTATTCGATTACATGATATTTTCGAACAACTCGGCCTATCACCGTGAAATAATACAGCTAAAATTATTTCACGGGCTAACACCGTGAATATTACAGTGTTACTTACTTGGAATTGCGCGTGCGCATCGCGCAGCGCTCGGATCTCTTCGATGGAATTGCAGCGCACGGGGTCCGTGAGGTCTTCTTCGGCGTTCTCGAACCACGAGTTGAAGGCGGATGCCTGCAGAATATAGAACAATAAATTATTAGCAAGCAATGGCAGTTACTCATGATAATAACAGTGGACCAACTGCTATTGGGAATTATTTTATTTACAGAAAAAGATGCTGGCATGTAGATTGGGCCTAAGAGAATGTAGTGAACAATGGAGCACTGGCAGGTGAGACCTAAAAACCGGTCTTATAGCTGGTATACAGATTTTAACTGCATCAGCACATTCTTTATTTATTTCTTTACAAGCACAATTACATTATAACCACAAAAATAAATAAGAGATACCGAAATTATTGTTTTGAATTTGGTAGCAACATGTGTGCATGGGCGCTTATCTAAAATAAGTAACCATATCGAGCAAGTGATTATTGGAATGTTTCGAGGACTTATGAAATTATACAAATAAAAATAACATTTTATACATGCCGGCATACAAAATCACAGATTACAATAAATACACAAATCATTGTTAGAGGGGTATGCAGACATGCATACAATATTAATACTACTTTTAAATACAACATACAAGTTTAATTATAATTAAAACCCATTCAAACCCTACAAGGATTATCTTGGTAGTACTAAGATACATTAGGCTGTTACACAAAACTGGAGATGAATAAAATAAAATAATGCAGACTGCTGTTACATTATTTAATGTAAAAAGTTTTAGTTACGTAGTGAAATGTAATGGAATGTTACCTTCTTGGCGAAGGTGAGGTACAGCTCCTCAATCTGTCGGAACTGGTCCTGCAGTTGCAGCAGTCTCTGCTTGCGCGCAGCCGAGTCGGCCAGCAGGCGCTGCCAGCGCGCGATCACGTCACCGTGCCGCTTCACGATCGCGGCCGTCTGCTCGTGGCCCGCTTCCACAAGCTGCTCCTTCAACGAGGTTATGTTCTGGATACCCTCGTGCTCGAACGCGGACAGACCTGGGGGAAGACGTACGTTTTATGAATGATGTATCTTCATCACCAGGGGGCTGATTCTCAGAATAATTACGTGCACGTCACGACATATCTCGCATGAAAACCATAATTTTGTATGGGCATCATGCGAGAAGTGACGTCATCTCGTAGATGAGATTAATCTGAGAATACGGGCCCTGGTGTTCGCCTAAAGTTGTTTTGATCTAAATTGTCTATTGCGACGGCTAACTTCAGGGCACTTAGCTAGTGGCCAGTGTTGTTCTTGATCGAGTGGTTGCCTTACCGAGTGATGGCCGGGGACAGGTCAAGAAATCCAGCAGGGCTAAGATGGCAGACAAAGACATATGTCACGCGAGAGAGAGAAAACGTTGTCGATTTCGATTCGTTTATCACGCGCCCACGACAAAACGAAATGCTTACTCGTATGATTGGCTTAAACCTAAATGCTACGACTACTTTGTAGTATTCTGTGGTGTTTTGTCTTTAAACCCTAACGTGGTTCAATAATTGTATAGCATTTTGTCATGTCTCACGGCCTCTATCTCGTCGATCATTTTCATCGAAGACTAGATATGAGATAAATAAAATACACAGTTTGCGTTGAAAATTGGATGGGTCTCCTCTCATGGATGTGCCTCCTTCCATTATGGGTCTCCTCCCGTGCATGGGTATCCTCCCATGGATTGGTATCCTCCCATGGATGGGTCACCTCCCATGGATGGGTCTACCCTCATGCATGGGTCACCTCCCATGGATGAGTCTCCTCCCATGGATGGGTCTCCTCCCGTGGATGGGTCATCTCTCATGGATGGGTCTACCCCATGCATGGGTCACCTCCCATGGATGGGTCACGTTCCATGGATGGGTATCCTCCCATGGATGGGTTACCTCCTATGAGTGGGTCTCCTCCCATGGATGGGTCACCTCCCATGGATGGGTCACCCTCCCATGGATGGGTATCCTATCCTCTCGTGGATGGGCGGGGGTAGGTGGGTATTATGTAAGTCATGTGTAGGTATGTTATATATTTTCATTCCCGTTTCGGCCCATTTCAAAAAAATTTAATGAGAACAATGAACAGTGTTGCTAATATAGTCTATGGTTATCGGTTTCTTACCGCGAGAAAACGTAATAGTCTCGAGTTTTCTCGAGTGCACTCGAGTTGGCGGCCATGTTAGGAAAAACGAACCGGTCGACATGAAGACAAAGAGACATATCACGTCAATTCACGTCTCACGAGATAATGCTGTGAGAAAATTTTCTCGTGCTGCGCATGTTAACCGTACGGGTCACTATTACTACTAGTACTCACTATTACTATTTAGTAGCAATTAAACCTGTACTAGAGATACAAGAATGAATAATGGACGCCTAGATACGCAGTGGGCGTTTTGGGGCTGATGATGAACTTGCTTGAATGAGGTTGCCTGGACTAAAACGCTTTCAGCGATAAGGCCGCCCGTTATACTGCTAATTTTAATAAATCCTATCATGTATTCCTGGTGTACAATAAATTTTTTATTCTATCTATCTAACTTTGAAACAGTCTAGTTACATCCTCACTACATAAAATTGTGGAACAAACATGAAAACCCTACGTTGATGGAGATTCAGGTGGAGATGGAGGATTGGAGTGATTCTTACCAGCATCGAAAGTGTCCTGCTTGGTGAGCAGAGTCTGCACGGTGGAGAGGTCACGTCCGAATTCGTCGCTGCGCACGTGCGTCTCCTTGTCGGCGATCCACGACTCCACAACGTCGGCCTTCCACAGCAGCTGCAGGTACAGCGAGTTGTCCACGAGGGCGGCCTTGCGGCGAGCTCCCAGAGACTCCAACTTCTCTAGCTTAGCCTAGACAAAAGAATATGGGTAATTTATTTATTTATTTAAATTCAACTGCTTACTGCACTTACAGTATACACTAATGTAATGTCATAAACTATAAACATAGAAAATATTTTATCTACCTATCGTTCCCTCAGTGTCAAAATCAGTTTTTTCTTTTTTTTTATGCTACTAGCAATCAGACAAGCATACGGCCCACCTGATGGAAAGTGGTTACCGTGGCCTATGGACGCCTGCAACACCAGAGGCATCACACGGGCGCTGCCGACCCTGAGACATATAGATGAAAAGTCTCATGTGCCTGTAATTTCACCGGCACCCGTACCCTTCAAACCGAAACACAGCAATGCGAGCACTACTGCTTGGCGGCAGAAATAGGTACGGCGGTATGAACTAAATTGAGAATACGGCTAATTACAACTGTTTTCCGACATTTTTGACCTCTCATGATGAGCACCGCCCGCGACCGCGTTCGACGGTAGACCGGCGAATACATAGACGCATACATTAGCCATATTTTCAATTTATGATGATTCCTAACCACGAATGTTTCAATCCTAGTATGAACTAACCTGCAGAGCCCTGATCCGGTGAGACAGTGCGTCAGAGTGGAGGTTTCCTTCAGCGAGGAGCTTCTCTCCCTCAGCGGAGAGGTCCCGAACGCGCTCAGCACGAGCTGCAAGCTCGGCCTCCAGCGCTTCGTGCTTCTTCAACAGACCTTGCACGGCGGCCATGCTGTCGCCACACTCGCCGACCACCACCAGTTGCTGTTTCTCACTGGGGAAGAGATAATGTTGTTAATAAGTTGTTCCCAAAAAATGAGCGGCGAGGCGTTGCCAAAGGAACTTCACTACCGGCTGGCAGCTAAATCAGTTTTGTATAGGCGACTGTATTTTGTATTTGTATTTATTTATTGCTCACATGTACGTACAATATTGTTAGTAAGAGGTCTTACTTCTACTGGTTAGTCAGGTCGGTACAAGAACCCCGTTATGGCGCTGCAATTCGGAGTCAAGATTATCAATCAAATTAAAAACTACAGCACAATACAACACAATATAGTTAATTCAAATACAAAGTTGGTTTGGCGAAAACGTCAAGCAAACTCAGTGTTGTCATACAAAACCTCGCGGCTGTAAGCAAGTCGCAGCTATCGAAGATAAGCAAAACTACCTTGAATAGTTTTGATTATTACCTGATCCAGGCCTCTTCCTCATCAACCTTGGCCAAGAATTGTTGGTAGGCCAAAGACTGCTGCAGCTTGGCTCCCCTCTCCTCCGCTAAGGCCTGCAGCTCCTCCCAAGCGGACGCCAGAGCTTTCAACCTCTGCTCGATCTCGGGCACTCCGAGGTTGGAGACGTCCATGAGTTTCTCGCCGGCTTCCTGCACAGCCTGGATGGCGGGCTCGTGGCTCGCCAGCTCTGCGTCCAGCCGCTTGTGCTTCTTGAGCAGGTTCTGTACGCCGGTGAGGTCGCGCCCGTAGTCGTCCGACGCGACGAGAAGTTTCTTTTCTCTGTGGAATTTAACGTTTGATTAGAGAAAACTTACTAGGTCCAAATTCATGTACACAAACGGGCAGTGACGGAGACCAACGGTCATGATGACAGTATGAAAACACTTGAAAATGTGGAAAAAACACTTGACACAGTGGCATTAACATTACAAGTATAGTTTAGTCGAAGGGTGTTTATTTTATTCCTTACTAGTTGCGCCCCGCGGTTTCACCCGCGTGAATAATGATGAAAATTGATGATGATGAAAAGTAGCCTATGTGTTAATCCAGGGCGTAAAGTATCTCCATTCCAAATTTCACTCAAATCCATTCAGTAGTTTTTACGTGAAAGAGTAACAAACATCCATACTCACAAACTTTCGCGTTTATAATATTAGTAGGATTTACGAATCCTACTAATATTATAAACGCGAAAGATTATCAAAAAAAAAGAAAGATTATATATTATTGGAGCCGCGGTAAAGTGTTAGTCCTACTGGACTAACACTTTACCGCGGCTCCACCTGCGTGGATCCTGAGTTATTAAGTCATAAAACATTTATGTATAAACTTAACAATGAACATTGCATTTAAAATAGTCCAGTAGAACTCGAGATTACTTTAAGACAGTAGAAGTTGCCTTTTATTGAATGTTTTTATTTAAATTCACTGGTTAGTATTTTCGTGGTAGTGTTGTATGTGTATTTCGTAGGATACCTATTTTTTTTTAAATGATATATGTTTATGTTTCTATGATAATATAGCATTCTACTGATGATAGAATTTTTTAAATCGGTCCATTAGTTTATGATTTTATTCATTACAAAGAAAAATACAAATATTTTATCTTTATAGTATTAGTAGATGGCAGGGTTTTGTAAGTCAGTGTTATGTCAATCAGCGGTAGCTTTTCAACAGGCCGATTTCGCTTTCTGATCATTACTTTTAGGTCAATCCGCGGGGCGGGTAAGCAGTTGCCATGCCCGCGTCATGGATACGACCGCTTCTAACCAGTAGAATAATCCTTAGATTTCCCTACATAGCATTATTACATTGCATTCTATGGGGGAGGCCTCTTCCAACAGTGGGCGTGTCAAAAGGGTGTCTAAGGACCATGGTTGGTTGCACAATCAAAGAGGCCTAGGCTGTTGATAATAACGATTACAAACGATAAGGTAGGGTGCTGCGCTCACTTGATCCAAGACTCTTCGTCAGCGATGTCCCTGAAGAACTGGTGCAGCGTGTTGGCCTCGTGCAATGCGGCGCGGCGGTGCGCGGCCAGGCTGCGCACGCGCTCCATGCGCGAGTTGATAGCCTCGCGCCGCGCGCCTATGCCAGCGCTGTCGAATTGCCCGCTCGAGACGAGCGCCTCGGCCTGAGCGTTCATGTCTAAACAGAATACGTTAGTTTAGTCAAGTCTCAGAATAAACAGGAACAGCATCGTACCCTCCACGGTCAATGAAATGCCGCGGAAGACGTGACATTGCAGTTTCTTTTAACATAACGCCAATGTGTGCGGTTACGCACCATGTTTTTGTGATAAAGCATTTCCGGCACAGTTCGCGCCAAACTTAAATGTGTATCAAGTTGAGCTGTATGCCAATTAATTTAAATAGCGTTCTGACAAGCGCATAAAGGTACTACTGTGTTTAGTAAATAACTCTCAACTATCTCACCGTTGATTCTGTCCTCATGTGCCTGGATGTCAGCCTCTACTAATTGATGCTTCTTCATGAGATTCTGTACTGACGCGAGGTCCTTGCCCGAGTCTTCGGATGTCAGCAAGCTTTCAACCTAGACAATAAATAAATAGTAAATAGATAGTAATATACCGGGCGTAAAAAGACTACTCCCGAAAACTGAATCAGTGCATTCAGACCATGATTCTGAAAATATTTAAGCTGAAAAAACACGAAGAAAAAATGGTCACTTTTGGTCCGTTTTTTTCGTGTTTTCTTTATAAATGTCCATAAAATATCGTTAAAGGAACACAAAAACCTATTTTCCATCATTAAAAACACGTTAATATATTTATTGTCAAAATGTCAAAAAAGTAATGAAAACCACATGAGAAATATTGGCCCTACGGGTTTATCAGCTGACCGGGAGCGTTGAACTCGCGCGTCCGGAATAAATGCCTACATTACTGGCTGACAAATACGATACGAAACGAAAAAAAAGGTTTTCTCCGGTATGAATCACCTCTCAGGCAAAAGCTATTTTATATAGCTATGATATAGGTAGCTTTACCGGTACCTTCAGTATTTGGGAGCTGTCTTTTTACACCCCGTATAATTAAAGTTTTGCGCAAGCCAAAAATATAATGAAAAAAAAAATATGCCAACATAATATACATGAAGTTTTGCAGCCGAGTGCATTTGTTGGCGTGGTATTAAATTACATGTTAACTGTTTTTTGTTAACAATAAATAACTTGAACTTGCGGTTTACCTCTCCAAGCCAGAAGTCCAAATCCTTAACGGCAGCGATGTATGTACGCTGCTTGTTGGCTTCCTTGAGCTTCAGCGACTTTTCAGTTGTCTTCTGGGTGAGGAACTCCCACTGGTCGGCTATGGAAGCGAGGCGAGCCTAAATCAAACAGCAAATATTATAGAAACGTTTTAAAAATAAACGACACACTAGTACACACAATAAAACTAATAAAACGGTTGTGCTATCTAAAGACCGTTAGAAACAATCTAACGATAGCTAAACTGATACAAATCACTACCAGACGTAAATTTTTTGTATCGACATTAAGAAGTAAACAGTAATATCAAACTTGTTATTTGCTTGGCAGCCATATATAAGTTTTTTAATTTTATGTTTTTTATTTTGCACTACCTACGAATTATTCTCCACATACACAAAGGTTAGCTGGAAGAGAATGCTATCAAGCATTAAGTTCGCATATGTAAAGTGCTTTTAAGTTGTGCAATAAAGAATTTTCAATCTATCTATCTATATTTATTTTTTGGAGAACTCATAAGCTTCTTACAACACAGGGAATCCTGGTGTTGGAGCTAGTGTACAAATCTATAATATATGGTACCTCTAGGTAACCATATTATTGTCATAATGTAAATTATTCTGGATCAATACTTATGACAGTTTATACAAGGTTAATAGGAAGTGTATGACTGTGGAGTCATTATCAGCTCTACAACGATAAGCTTCAGGTTCGTAGTTACCTGAACAGCGTCTTCGCTGCCGCTGCACTGTCCACGCTGGACCAGGTTACCACCCATAGCCAGCACGGACTGGATTCGCTCAGCGTTGGCGGCCAACTCCGCCTCGAACGCTTGGTGTTTCTGGTGTTTCGACTGGATGTTGGCTGGATCCTATTGAAAACAAAAACAAGTCTAAATAAATTTACCAAAAAGCGGCTTAATATAATAAATTCAACTCAATTTTGGAATTTCTAGCAATTGCTCGCGTATTTTTGACGACCTCTGTGGCGAGGCGGCCCAGTAGCCGGCTGAGATGCGAGAGGTTGCGGGTTTGATTCTAGCTGTGGGACAAACGTTTGTATGAACTGCAAGTATTTGTCCCGGGTCTGGGTGTTATGGTAACATGGTACTCGTAGTTACTGATAACCATGACAGGAAATCCTAGTGTGAGATCAGGACTACGTATGTGACTGTTGGGTTTTACATTATGTAAGTTATATACGTAAAATTTTTACCGATCCGAATATAGAATTAAAACTTTCTAAGAACCAAATGTCATTAGAGTTTGTCCATTTAAATAAACTAACAGACTCTCAACTAGAACGTTTTACTTTTATATATTTGTAAGATGGGTATTCTTGTAAGTAAGTTACAAGATGTCTCTGTTCCGTAAGGTGGTTTACCTTGTAGCTCTCTTCGGTCGCGAGTTGCAGTTTCTCCGCGATCCAGTTCTCCATCTCGTCGGCGTCGCGAGAGAATTGCTGCAGAGTCTGCTCATCTCCCAACCTTATGAAAGACAATGCGACTGTATTAGTTATGTATGTCACATCACAATGTAGTATTTGTATCCTCTCTAACGGCTCCTACACACTATGCCGGCGGCTTTTTGCCGCGCGGGTATGTCGATATGCCGCGGGTACACAGAATACCCGCCGGCTGGGCCACCGGCATAGTGTGTAGGCCTTTAGTGAGCACTTTTAGTCCATTCTTCAATATACTTGACACGGAGTCTTAAAAAAATAAAAGTAAATCACAGCGCCACCTATGGCGTGTTGGTGACAGCTTCATTACTTTAGAGCCCATTTTTTGCAATGTACCGAAAGGTTGCCTTTTGCAAAACGACGTAATTTTGTAACCTGACGCTGATTCTTTTGCCACTTTGCAAGGACAGGGTTACAATATGACTCCAGTCCAAACGGAGTTGAATTACAATGAATGTCATTGTAAGATTATATCCTCACTAGTTGCGCCCCACGGTTTCACCCGCGTGAATAATGATGAAAATTGATGATGATGATGAAAAGTAGCCTATGTGTTAATCCAGGGCGTAAAGTATCTCCATTCCAAATTTCACTCAAATCCATTCAGTAGTTTTTACGTGAAAGAGTAACAAACATCCATCCATACTCACAAACTTTCGCGTTTATAATATTAGTAGGATTAGCAGCCGTTAGGCGTCCACTACTGGACGAGCCCATCAAATACAATGGGGGGAATTGTATTATTAGGGTTGAGTACTCAGGTGGATGCTGCTGCCTATCCCCTGGTGTCATCCCGTAGTCGGCTTTTACGACACCCACGGGAGGAGATAGAGGGGTATCTATATAACTATCTATATAAGATATATTCTTATGCCGGACACACCACGAACCACGTAAGATTATGTATATCTACCAATATGTGGTTTCAACTTTGTGACAGCTATCGAGCTAGTTTTCGGCAACCTAAAATAATTGTCAAATGGAAACGGAATTGACAGATGACCAAACTCTACAATTATTATAATTATCATTAGAAACGGGATATTTACCATGATATTTGAGCTTTATTGTTTCCCGATATTTCGGCACAGTTTCATGCGCCATGATCACGGGTAAACAAAACAAAAGTCAAAAGTTATATCTACGATTATTTATCAGAACCCAAAATTAGTATTGCGTCGGCCGGTGTACGCCATCTTACAAGTACTTTGATCTTGATCATTTCTGAAAAGTGATGTTGATGTTATAGTTTACCTGGAGCGTTTCTCAATGAGCGCCTCCTTCAAGTGCCGCCAGCGGTCGAGCACCTGCCGCCGCTTCTTGTCGATGGGGTCCGCGGCGTAGTGATCAGACGCGATCAGCTGATCCGCAAGCGTCTGCAGTTGAGCTATCTTCTCTTCCTGTGTAACAATATTTCACAGTCGTATAGATTAGTAGGTTTAGTTGTACGCAAATGCGTACAGGTGAACATACATCCGGACAGATGAAAGCAAATTTTTACAGTTATTGCAAGGACTTCGCTCGCTCGGTCAATTATTTGACGACTTCTGTGGCGCGGCGGGCGAAGGTTCGCCTGCGATGCAGGACTCGACGCGGACGCGGGTTCTATTTCCGCCTCGGAACAAATATTTGTACGGTCTGCAGATATTTGTTCAGGGTGTTCTGGGTATTTTCTATGTATAATAAAAAATATCTATCTATGTTAATGTATTGTATTAAGTATATCAGTAATCTAGTACCCATAACACAAGCTCTGCTTAGCTTGGGGCTAGATAATGTTGTGTGAAATGTGCAGCATTTATTTATTATTGATAGGCTTGTCAGTCTGTTATTCTTAATCAACATTATCAGACCTCGCTTGGTCAGCTGGAGCCAGGAATGCCTTGCGTGCCTTCGTCAAAGTAGAACAGTAGTACTTACATGGGCGTTGATAGCCTTATCAAAGTCTTCGTGCTTCTTGATCAGCTGTTCAACATTGTCAGGTTGCGCTTGCTCCGGGTTGTCGGCCTGGTCTGCGGGCGCGAGGAAGGCCTCGCGTGCCGCCATCCAGCCCTCGGCTTGTTCGCAGTCGCGGTAGAAGAGTTGAAGCTCGAGGTTCTGGTCTAGCTTCATGCGTCTGTCCACCCACGCCCTGCAGAAGATAAACATGTTTTAATACACCATCACATAGAAGAAACAAGGTACTGTCCAAAAAAAAATTACCATTTCACTTAGCAGTCGCTATAGTTATCTATACCATGTCTGTTGCATAGCTATGCTACGCAAGCCAACACCGATTAGACCGATTTTTAACAGACTTCACAAAAAGGAGGAGGTTCACAATTCGGTAGTTTTTTTTACCTTATATCTCCGGCGGATTTGTCCTTATCTTGATCCTTATGTTGATCCTTATTCTCCGGATTTGAAAAAATATTTTTTGATTTGAATAGATATATACCTACTTTCAGATTGGTCTCATTTTTTCAGAATCCAGTTCTGATAATGGAATCCATGAGGAATTGAGGGAACTTCTCAAATATTGTAGGCATACATATAGCGATTTTGATATTTTCAGCAACAAACCAAAGCATTTGCATTCAGAATGTATCATAACCCTTTCACCACTATGGTTTTTTCATCATTTTTTTTCATCCAGATATTTAGTCGAATACAATGGCGGAAGTCGGTTTTTTAAATGAATAGTTATTTGTTATACAAGAGTGCAAAGTTGCTTTTTAACCGCGTGCTCAGTTTTGATGACCGAGCAAGCGAAGGATTCTAAAATTTAATCACTCGCTACGCTCGTGATTTAAAAATTAGCATCCTGAGCGTTAGCGAGGGAATCAAAAGAGCACGAGGTGAAAAATCTTTGCACTCGAGTGCAACACGTAACTTTTCATCCCACCTCAGCGAGGAAATGACTTAATGCAAAAAAAACACTTACAATCACAAGATACTTTTGCGCATTTTCAACAGTTTCAGTGAATTCTGTTGGCGTCAAATAAACTTCCTCGGCGCTAGAATCACTAATTTTAGGGTTTTCACTTGTTTTCAAGTTTCTTGTTTTTAACCTAAGGTTTTAACAGTATGACGTGAAATAAAATGGCGCGCGTAAAGCAAATTAATAAAATAGTAATACACCAAGAAGGTTCCGAGTCTAAGTTTTTAACAAATTAAAAAAGGTTGTATGATAAATTCGGTACCATGGAGGTAAAAGTAAATAGGTTTAATGATGTTTTGAATTCACAAACTTAGTGCACATGATGTTCTAAATTCAATTTTACTTTATCCTCTAGCGGATATAAACGGCTTTTACACTCAGATATCGAATAGCAAAAATACTCTTTCCGAGATGGTGGGATGAAAAAGTTATTATAGATATGCTAAAAGCGTGTCCAGAAAAACAAATGATGATCTTTGAGAGTACTTCTACTTAAGAACCCAGCGAAGGATGGACTGCCCATACAAAACGTAATACCGACGTCATTTGTAATTCGAGCATATTTCCACCATATTATGCTATTATTCGGATTCGGATAGTATTTATCTATGTTCCCAGATAGTTTTTTTTATCAAAATATATACCTAAAATGAAATGTAAGCGAATTACTTTTTGTATATTTTTACGACCTAAACGACATGTTTTCATCTTATTTGTTTCGTATGAAAAACAACGATATGTTACGTATTTTATGTGTAGGAACATAGCTTATATTGTCAAGTAACAGAATAACAACACGATATAAAAAAAACAACAAGTTTTTATTCATCATTTTTGGTATTACGGAACTTGAACAAATTTCTAAAAAATTCTGAACGCCCATATTGCTATCGCGTCAGAACCGAGGGCCGGTCGGGGAACTACGGTTGTGTGATGTTTGACAACTCGACAGGCACTCACACTAGTACACTGTGTAACCCCGCGCTTCGCTTGCTCTTGTGTTTGTTCACCTATTTGTTTGTTATATATGACATTGCAATATTTTTGTAATTTTATTTAGATTTGCCTTGTGATTTGGAATGAAGTAACCTAGGTAACTAACATACCTACGACTTGTGCTTTGTTTACCATTCAGTACCTAGTTTTTGCGAGAAATAGTAGCGGCTCAACTTTCCTTTAGCGACTGTGACCTACGAGGTTCATATTTTTATCACATGTAGGTTCACATAGCACAAGCCTGAATATGAAATGGCGTACTGCGGAAACCAATAGTTTTAGCATTGTGAGCTATGACAAAAAATCAAAGAAAAATATTTCAAAGTAAATGCTCAACTTTACTTTAGCGACTGTGATCTACGAGGTTCATATTTTTATCACATGTAGGTTTACATAGCACAAGCCTGAATATGAAATGGCGTACTGCGGAAACCAATAGTTTTAGCATTGTGAGCTATGACAAAAAATCAAAGAAAAATATTTCAAAGTAAATGCTCAACTTTCCTTTAGCGACTGTGACCTACGAGGTTCATATTTTTATCACATGTAGGTTCACATAGCACAAGCCTGAATATGAAATGGCGTACTGCGGAAAAAAAGAGTTTTGGAGCTATTCATTGTTGAAATTTGCTAAAAACTGGTTTCCGATCTCCATATTTTGGTGATATTTTACTATTTGTCAGTGTTTGGATACGATTTTCGGCTTTTGACATTGACAACCCACCCCTCCCCTCCCCCCTCAAGCCTTATACTTATAGTCGCTAAAGGAAAGTCCTTCGATGAATTCTCAAACAGGAGTAAGCACGTAAACAATCTCAACTCTGAGAACACAAACGATGACAGAGTTCATTGATGTTCAAGGAATACGTAACCGACTGGAAAAAAACCGTAAGAGCAAAAAACACGACTAGTTGAAAATTGAGAAACCACCAATTTTTAGCAAAATATACCATTTGGTCTGTCACTGTCATTGTCAAAAGCCGAAAATCGTATGGGAACACTGATAAAAAGTAAAATATCACCAAAACATGACGTTCGGAAAGCGGTTATTAGCAAATTTTAAAAATGAATAGCTCCAAAACTATTGGTTTCCGCAGTACGCCATTTCATATTTAGGCTTGTGCTATGTGAACCTACATGTGATAAAAATGTGAACTTCCTAGCTAGCAGTAGCTAAAGGAAAGTTGAGCGTTTACTTTGAAATATTTTTCTTTGATTTTTTTGTCATAGCTCACAATGCTAAAACTATTGGTTTCCGCAGTACGCCATTTCATATTTAGGCTTGTGTCTACATGTGATAAAAATATGAACCTCCTAGCTCACAGTCGCTATTGGAAAGTTGAGCCAAACTCAACGATCATCAAAGCACCAACTTGCCCCCTTATTCGCTCTGACCAAACGTAACATAACGCGGGCTCGTTACGATATCTGCGTGGAATCATCGCTGAATCGTATGGGTGACCGCACACGTTATTGAAAAGAAATCTCATAGGTCATAGCGAATAACCACCCTGATCACAATTATTGGAAAAAAGTTTGTGCTCGCGAGTTCTAACTGTTCGCAGAACTAGGTACCAAGGAGTTTTTATTGCTAGATATATAAATGTAAAAAGTTTGTGACAAATGCCAAATATGGCAAAAAAATATTTTTGTCAAATGCTAGTTTGCATAAAAAATAAATACCAGCTTCGAATTATGAATGGTAACGGCCACAGAATAGAAATAAGTGTTCGGCTGTGCCCCGCGCGCGCCTGCGTTAGCCAAACAGGGACAGCAATATGCAGGCCGACTTTTGCGCTATTCTCGAGTTGATTTAGCGTGCGGCCATCACCGCAACCTTAATGTCACCGTTTGTATCTTGGTCAAAGACCAGCTTGAGCGTGTGATAGCCCTAAAAAGGTTCCAGTGACCAATGGTGTAAGATCCAGTCTGATGAAAGGATCTTTGCGAACCTGAATTCGTGATGATGACACCACCTCGGGTCATCTCAGCCAGTACTTACTTCTCAAGTTCCTGGCGTGCGTCGCCCATGTTGTTCAGTTTCTCCTGGATATCGACGCTGGCGTAGTGACCGCCTTGGAGCAGCTGTTGGCCGAAGAGTTCCAGCGCCTGGAAGGTACCGGCGCGGGCGTCCATTTCGGTGCGATGTTCCTGTTTCGTATACATGAGATTACCAACTGTTTTTGATGTAACTTTTTATTGGCACCGATTTCCAGCGAAAAGGCAAATACTAATGCGTTTGTCTCATCAATTAAAGAACCCTCTATTCATTTTATCATATCCTTGCCTTCTTAAATTCAGGAAGCGAAATCTACTACACAAATACCAATTTGTTAATTTTATATAAGAAAACACTGAACACCACAAACAACGTGAAAAAAAAAATCACAACACACAGAATTATAAAAGAGCAAACAATGAATTTGAAGTTGAACAAGTACACAATAAATATATGGGTAGAGTGCGTCCAGTTTAAAACTGCACGCTTTTACTTGGCACTTGGCGCAAGCTTGACGTTCGAAAACATTAATTGTTTTCACGGGTTATGGAATATTTTATTTTGACGAATGGAATAACGCAGCGTTTAGTTTTAGATTAGAAGCCACTCTACAGTAAAATTCAGTGTGTATATTCGTTGTAAACTTATAAGGTAATAGGTAATACAACGATTTTAAAAATAGCTGTACCTTTGTCACAGTTTCATACAAACTAGTTAGAAATTTCGTGGCTTTAGTCTGTTGAGTTTATTAATGTTAGACAGTACACTATTTATTCCTATTTGTTTTATTTCTGTCTCATAGTTATTTGCATAGATTTTTCTACCATCAACTGAGTGTTCAAATTATTCATTTAGAATATTATTTTGATTACATGCTTCGCAATTTATACACTTAGAGTGAATTCAAAAGCTGAGAAAACCTATTCAAGTTTATCACAAAGAATCAGTGGTCATTTGCCTATAATTTTAACATTACAATATTTTTAGCTATTGAAAGATACAGTGGGACTTCGAATACAACCACAGTTGGACGTAAGTGCAGCTTTTGACACCCCCATTTAGAGTTAGGTACTTTTGACAAGGCTCACTCGTGATTTGACAAGTTTTATATTGTTTTGTAAACTGTGGGGTTAGCACGAATAATTAACATTACCGAGACGCTGCGAGACGATAGCAAATGTCAAATATTGGTTAATGACACCGGGGTAGCTTGAAATATCGTCTCTCTAGCGGCTTGATAACGTCAGATATTCGTGCTAAGACCTCTGCCCCCTTATTCCCTAACTGAAAGTAACTCGATGAGTAACGTTTGACAAGTAAAGTAACCATCAATTGCTAATCAAGAATTGACAATTGATGGTCATTTTACTTGTCAAACGTTAGTCACCGGGTGGCTTTCAATTAGGGAATAGGGGGGCTGATCAGAGATTCAAAGATTAGTAAACTGTTGAAGAGCGTTCGAGATACTGGGCGTAAGTGTTTTCGGGCTTTCGATATTCACTCAGAATGTACAAACTCAAAGCAGAGACGTGACTATTGCAATATTGTAAGTAAGGCTGTCACACATGCGTGCATCTGACCTGCGGCATAATGCCGTAACGCGCGTCTATCTCCAAGCGCTGGGTCTAAAAACATTCAGGGTAGGTTACTTACTTCATACAGATTTCCAACAGGAGTTTTCTACCATTACAATGTAGGTAAAAATTAACAAAGGATGAAAAATTATGAAAAAATAAGTCGTCAACAACTACGTCATGAATAATGAGGTTTTTGTCAAGCTAAATGAGGGCTAATATTTCATTTCTAGTATTATAATGAACAATCTAAATGTGCTTGCATTCATTTGTATTGAACATCTCTCTGGATAAATGCTACAAACAAAAGATTCTACAGAAACATTGCTGTATGATTTGGGGCAGGAATACAGTCAAAGATATTTCTTTAAGGATTTTATACAAGGAGTATGTTGTATTGTTTACCTGGTGTCTCTCGAGCAGCGCCTCTGCGCCGGTGACGTCATTGGCAAGCTCGTCCGAGCTCACCAGAGCCATCATCGAGTTTATCCACGCCATCAAGTCGCGGTAGTCCGATAAGAACCTGCAAACGTGTTTTTATTAAACAGCTATTCTGAAAGGTACTGAGTAAAAATTACTCAATTTTACCTGGCAATTTTCGTTGGTAAAGATTTGTCCTGACTGCTGGCTTATTTAGAAGTGTGTTATTAATGGAAGAAAGCGTTAGCCGAGTTGGTCGTGGAAAGTAATGGCGGCGATGAGCTCACCATTTGTCACGTCTATATTACTGTGACCCACGGTACTTACACACGGTTGTACTTGATCCAAAACACAAGTACAGATGCTCCAATCCACATGCTGTACATGAGACATAAGCCTAAGGCTTCCTTGTTTAGTAAAGAAACCATGTTATCAAAGCATATTAGACATTATTATTGTAGGCAAAACAGCCAGTCAGCAGCTGCGACTTGAGTTGATAGTGTTTTTGTTAGATCTTTTTTCAAGCATGAGTTCCGAAGTCTTCCTCTAGAGCAGGGGTCGGCAACCGGCGGCCCTCGGGCCGCATGCGGCCCGTGGACTATCTTGGTGCGGCCCGCAAGCCTGAGGTCCGTAAGAAAAATACACATACAAACTTGCAAGTCAAATGCAGCCGCAAAAAACTCACTAGTTCTTACTTTTATGTTAGTATAGTAATTCAATTTAAATAGACATAATTGTATGAATATATATGCGTTTTATTTCAAATATTAAAAATACATGTCCGAACATATAACAATAAGACAACAGAGTATCAGTGCGGGCCGCGCACTGATACTCTGGCAACATATGTGGCCCTGCTATAGCAAAAGGTTGCCGACCCCTGCTCTAGAGAGTACTGACACGAAATGAGTGACTACACCCCCCCTCACAGGCGAACGAGGAGGATGTAATGCCAGGTCCGCTGTCCGCTTTCATATTTAAAAAGAGGTTAGATAACAGTGCTATAATGTTTGTAAAACACCAAAACACCGACCCGGCTTCAGAAGTTATACAGAATGTTTATTTACCTCTGCAGATCGTAAGAGTCGAGCAGTTTCTCCTTGCGCGCATTAGCCCGCGTCTGCAGCTGTTGCCAGGCGTCAGTGATCTCACGCTGCTTGGAGTAAGTCGCCTCGGCAGAATCTCCGTGGGTAGACATGAGACGGTTGGCCGTATCATCCAACTGACGGATCTTGTCGCCCAAAGCGGCCAAATCGCGCTCCAAGCCCTCGTGTTTGCCTGAAGAATTTTAAACTAGTTAGTTTAACTGTATATGATTGAGACAGGCATTTCTCTGACGTACCTAACACTACTTTTAGGACCCAAAAACATCTGACGGCACTTACATCGCCGATCTATCGTAGCGTAACACAGCCTTTATACGGCCACTGTTGGACAAGGCCTCCCCCAGAGAATTGGGGAGGATTTTCCATAATCACCACGCTTGGCAGGCGGAATGGTGATCACAGTGTTGGTGTTGAGTACACATGTGGATGCTACTGTCCACGCCCTGGTTCATAGTACACGAAGATAAAAATTACGCGACGAATATTCCGTCTGATGTGTAAATGTGGCCCTTAAGCAGAAAGAGTTTCTTGCCAGTTCTTTCAAAAATACAAGCGCGTACGGCAGAGGTTGAAATGAATGAGTTTGAATCGTTAGTTTTTTTTTTTTGGTAAGTGAAAGACAATCGGCTATCCATGTAAGACGATGCAGGAAATAATGTGGCCAAGATAGTTCAAGTTGGTGTTTTTTTGGGGGGGTTGGTTCTAGGTTTAAGCCTCCCCATAGAGTTACGGCAACAAACAACAACACAAACACATACAAACGGTCTTGAACTGCCTCCATCCACCGACCGTAACAGACAATTGTTAACTACCGTAATTACTTTCCATCAGGTGGGCCGTATGCTTATTTGCTTGTCTAGTAGTGTTCATCGAGTGATTGGCCGTCCGATCCCGCATGTTCAGGTTCAGCTGAGTTACTCACGCTGCAGGGTTTGCACGGAGCGCAGGTCCTTGCCGAGATCGTCGGTGGCGAGCGCAGCCTCCTTCTCCGAGATCCAGTCCTTGGTTTCATCCACGTCACGGTGGAAGCGTTGCACCTCGTGCGCAGAGCCCAGTTGGGCAGCGCGCTCCGCCGTCAGCTGCTGAAGCGACGTCCACTTCGAGTTCAGCTCCTGTTTAACAACAAAAAGACATTGGTTACTGCATCAGCTCTGCGTTCGACCGATTGTTTTAAGTTCTCAATTACTATGTATCACCAACTCCCTGCTCCGAGGCACCACACAAGCTCTTCCCATCTAGTAGTAAGAAGGATCATCAATTTAAGCCAAGCTGTGTTTGTTGCCTGATTCATCTAGGCTTGGTCACGTTGAAACAGGAGTAATTTTAATTTATAAGATTCAAAATGATCTTTGTGATTTCAATGAATAAAATACATTTAATTTGATTCAAGGAATCTATGTGGTAAGGACATTTAGAGAGCGCCTTACTAACAAACGTTGGTTCATTTAGCATGCAATGTTGTGAGATCGATAAGGGTAAGAGAATCATCTTTGCCCTAATTCGGTTATATAAATAACGCTCCAGGAACCGAATCATTAATCAAAGCACGTTGCAACAAGTTGATAAATAATTTTTTTCAAGGACCATGATGTAGGCAATCGACAGACGCTTAATCCTCCTAGTAGTGAAAAGGATAAAAACAAAAAACCGGTGTTTGTTGTCCTGATTCTTCTAGGCTTGGTCGCATTGGAACAGGAGTAGTTTTAGTTTATAAGACGATTCAAAATGATCCTTGACACTTTATCGTACACTAGGATACATTATAACAAAAAAGAATATAAATATGTAGTCGAATAACTTTTCATTTAAAAAACCGACTTCCGCCATTGTACTCGACTAAATAATTTTGGATGAAAAAAAAATTATGAAAGAACCATAGTGGTGAAAGGATTATGGTACTTTCTGAATGCAAATGCTTGATGTCTTGCTGAAAGTATCAAAATCGCCATATGTATGCCTACAATATTTGAGGAGTTCCCTCAATTCCTCATGGATCCCATCATCAGAACTGGATTCTGAAAAAAATGAGACCAATCTGGAAGTATATCTAATCAAATAAAAAAAGAATTTTCCAAATCGGTTCATAAATGCCGGAGATATGCGGTAACAAACATTAAAAAAAAAAAAAAAAAAAAAAATACAACCGAATTGAGAACCTCCTTTTCGGGAAGTCGGTTAATAAAATAACGGAAGTTGGTTGTACTTGTAGCGCAGACTCTTTTCCGCAACTAGGCCGCCAGTGGGCCCTTTTTGCGTGGCGACGGAAGTTGGTTTTTTAAATAAAAAGTTATTTAGTAATAAGTACTTATGGCCTTACTTATTATTAATATTTTTTTGTCGTAAATAAACTTATTATTGTGTTAATTTATCATACCTGCATTTGAGTCTTGATTTTCAGGGCAGCCTCAGTCTGTCCCACAGTCATCAGTTGAACTGCTATCTCGTTCATTTCGGCGAGACGCACTTCGTTGGCGCGTAAGTCATTTTGGAAGTCGTCAAACTTCTTCTGCATCACCTCCACTTGCTCCAAGTCCTCACCCACGTCCTGCACTTGGGCGTGCATCTCCTGCGAACATAAGGTGAGGGTCGATATCGATCTAGAAATTATTTTTCTGGCTGCATCCATGTTAAGACGATGAACGAGGGGAAACTGAAAAGTGCCGGTATCCATGTTAAGGATGCGCATAAAGCAAGCAAGTTTTTTTTCCCAAGTAAATAAATTACATACTCAAACACAATATTTATTAAAACCATAGGAATTATTAAGAACACTTGGTCACGTCATACATTATAGTTTAAAATTAGGTAGACTACTTAACTAGACGGGCGCTAGAAATAGAGAAGCATTTCACTTTAACAAACTTCAAAATAAAAATATGCATGAAATATGTGGAGGAAATATGCATTATAACAAAGGGCTGATTGAAAACACCAAAACGAACAAAACATTTTCTATAAAAAAAAAATCACGAAATTACCTCAAATTTTCGACTAATTTCGTTTTGTTTTCAATATGATATCATTATCAGATAAATACAAGTTCTATCAGCCACCCCCCACTTTCCTGACTCTAGAAGTTTTGTAAAATTTGTTGTATTTTTCAAGACGTTTCTTTTTTTCTATATACGCCCCCTTAAAACGAGAATCGAAGGGAAACGGGCCTCTCAAAATAGTTATAGATTCAGTATGCTTTGGACCGACCTTTCTGTTTCTCGTAGTATTCATTTTGGTTACGATATTTGACCATAAATACATGCCACAATTACCATGCGCTGACAATAAGTAAAATAAGTAAAATGACATAAAAATAAAATATTATAGAGGGGATAAAAAATGTTTGATTGATAATTAATAACAGGCACATGACACACTTGTCATCTTTATGTCTCAGGATGACTAGCGCAGTGTAATACTAAGTAGGGCGCGTCCTAGGTGGACGTGACCTAGGAGGTATTGCATTTGTGATGGTTTAGGTTAGGCCCCGTCATTTATTCGAATAAAATAAAATTGTTTAAATTCAAAGGGAATCGTAGCTCAAACATGTTGTAATAACACACAAAAATATGTAAAACACAATCACAAAAAATGTAAACGCCGCTTTGTTTCTTGCCTTTCCTGTCCTCGGCTTTAGACGCGTTTCAAACAGGATTTTAGAATTAGTAAAGAATTCATCAAAAGTTTCAAGAGTTTGTTCTAAGCTGCGCGTGCGACGAGGCCTAAGCACGAACATTTGTAAATGTCAAGTATTAACCAATCAAATAACGAAGATTTCATGCCACCGCGATATCATTGGCCAATATTTGACAACGACGACGCTATCGTCTCATTCTCGATACCGTTACATATTGGACAGTGTGTCAGGTGCTTGACGTATCAAATAAAGGGCTCGTGACAAGTTTTTATATATAGCATAGTTTAAAATGTATTAAATTAAATATACGAAAATCGAGGGGCCTTTATGTCCGTCACTACTGAGCCTAAAATTTTTAAAGAAAAAAAATAAGTTTTTTTTTTTTAGGAACTCATAGTTTACAGTAAAAGCTAAACGAAAATCCTGTCTGACAGGACTTTCGTTTCGACGGAAACGGGAAATACTCGTGAAGAGAAATGCGTTATAAATGTGATGCTTAATTTAACCAAGGTTCAAGTGGTTACTATGGTAGCTTACTTGTACCACTTGTACTGAACCATCTCGACGCAAGTCCGACTCTTACTTAACCGGTTTTTATCTATCTTCGCTGTTTTTATTTTTTTGTTTTTTGTTTGTTTTTGTTTTTTTTGCAGAAGTCTTCGCTGCTGTCTCGTGACTTGAGTCAGAACGAGTGTGTGAGAGTCACCTACAGTGTGAACGAGGAACATAAAATTCTGGACGGAAAGCGTACCTTGTCCTTGATCCATGTGTGCAGCTCGGCGGCCTCGCGCACGAGCACGTACGCCTTGACGGTCTCGTTGAGTTTGTTCTGCCGTTCGCGCGCCAAGCCCAGCAGGTTGTCATATTGACCCTCGATCTACGAAAACAACAAGAATTTTAAACATCATCACCATCATCTGCCTGTAGAATACCACTGCTGGACATAATAGTCCTCCCCCCTAGAAAGTCACGACGAACGGTATAGAGCCGCCTCCGTCCACCGACTTCCTGCGACGTTTATTATGTATTTAGGTCATTGAGGGCCTCCCTCTACCGCGTCGTATATGACCTGCCCATTCCCACTTCAACACATTTACATCAAGCCGCCATTAATCCGAATTATATATACGGCTCGATTAGAACCATAGATTTTTTCAAGGCCATGGTTAACCGTAGTTCAAACAATAAAACCTCACTGTGTACCTATTACTTAACTAGTATGTTATTCCTGAATTCTTTAAGTATTTTTGTATGTGGAACTCGTAATCTAACTTCCCACTAGTCAATAGATCATGTAAAAAAACTTTCTCCTTTCAAAATGGTGTAGCTTGTCTAAATACTTGTAAGATAGTAGTAGAACTTCTTGTGAAAGAGTTCGTCCGGGAAAGTAGTGCTCGCATTGCTGTGTTTCGGTTTGAAAGGTACGGGTTCCGGCGTAATTACAGGCACTTGAGACTTTTCATCTTTATGTCTCAGGGTCGGCAGCGCGCGAGTGATGCCTCTATTGTTGCAGGCATCCATAGGCAACGGTAACTAATTTCCATCAGGTGGGACGTATGCTTGTTTGCTTGCAAAGACGTAAAAAAAAAACAACAAAATTTAAAGTCATTTAAAAATACCCTGAAAATGTTTCTCAAAATCATGTGACTACCTGGTTCTGCCTTGCGGCAATGGAGCTGGAATCGGCGAGGTTCTGCTGAGAGGAGGAGAGTCCGGCGTCGATCTTCTTCACGTAAGCGGCCGGCACGAAGCCTTGCCTGTCGTTCACTTCCACTTTCCACCAGTCCTGTGAACATAGTTTCATGTCACGCACGAGCTATACAATGTGTTATGAGATTATAATTGTGTGAGTGCAGGGTTCTAGCGTAGGTGACGACACTGCTTGATGTCAGCTGAAAATCAGCGCTGAGTAGGTAGAATATTACTTACTCAGCATTAGACTGCGTTTCCACCAGAGATGAGCGAGGATGCGTAGCGAGGGATGTGTTTGTTAAGAACCAATAGAATCACTTCATTTACCTAGCCTCGCTCAGCGCAGCTCTGGTGGAAACGGCTTAGCGGAGCGAGGTTTTTATATGTACAAAACAAGCGAAAGTTATGTGCGAAGGATGTGCGCGAGGGATGTGTTCAAACGATGGACGGTGCACCTCGCTCGCTCGCATCTGAAAAGAGCCCGCTACACATCCTCGCACCGCTCATATGCGCACCGTTTCACAGCGTCGCTAGGCATCTTCGCACCGCTCAGCTGCCTAGCACAACTCTGGTGGAAACACTCACATCGTTCCACAGCCTCGCTACGCATCCTCGCACCGCTCATGTACCTCGCACATCTTTAGTGGAAACACAGCCTAATGCTGAGCTAATATTTTGGCACGACTTTTTGGACAGTTGGAGTGGGACAGAGTGAGTGCGTGAGTAATAGTAATTATATTCAATGTTAAAAATTGTTTGTCCTACCTATTCTACTTCTATTCTGTATGCTTGCTGTTGTATTTGTTATTGTGTCAAATAAATGTATTTAATTTAATTTATGATTTGAAGTAGAATCTTTTGCCCATTGATAAGTGGTAACTCTTCATAGATACTCGATGTAGTCTCTGTGCCTTATTTTACAGAGGTAATGATGTTGATTCTCTTAACCTCATTAACAACATAAACCGGTAGTTCTCCTGGAAATAGTCCTCCATAGAATGCCACTACTAACCGTCTCCAAGCCTCAATTCCATTTAGCTTTATTTCAGTTTATTGGAAAGGTTTATCATCAGATAATTTCAGAATTAAGAGCAATTTTACTTTAGCAATTAAGCTTTTTTGCAACACAGTTTCAACAACATTTCCAGCCACAAAAATCCAACAAGATATTGATTAAACAATACCTATTAGGGCTCTCAATCTGAAGATAGACTCTGTTTCCCATACATCATTCAGAAGAGGACACATTAAAACACATTCCACTCATGATTTATATTTATAGGCCAAATTAGATTTGCTCCACTAGAGCAATTGTTTCCGATGCCACTCCCGAATGAAGACAACTATTTATTGGTGCGGCTCATTTCACGATAAATACACTATATGAAGATGACAATTATATACATATCCGCGCAGTACTGGAATTCAAATTATAACAAGTATATGACCATCAGAGAGATCAATAGAACTATTTATAAATTATACTTTATACAGATATTTTTTGACCTGTAAAATAATCATACACTTTTTAGCTATAATCACTTACATGTGTTATAATTTTCCGCTTATCATTCTTCTTATGATAAACAAACGCATTCTCGAACAAAATCACAAACAGCCAACATACAACTATCATTTTTAAATGCTACTTCTAATATCACAGCTGATTTACACTGATTTTATATTTTCTACATTGTAAATACACGCATTTTAAAGTTTAATATTATAATATAATGTTAATCGAGATTCGTTTAGGAACGGTAGGGAAAACTGTGGAAAATTCATTACTACATTGCTGGACTGAAGACATGCCCGTTCGGCACGTTTTGGTTTCGGTAAATACTTTCATTTCACTGTTTCATTTCAGAGAAAACTTTCACACATACATCGCAGAATAAAATTAACACTTGACTAAAATCAGGCGTGAAAATTCGCGATTAAAAAGCTATTGATTTTCGTATATACGGAGATACAGATACGCGTTCGTTTGTTTGAAGAGGCAATCGTATAATGTGGTTGAGCGTCGTCTTTACACGACCTGACTACAAAACAATGGATCAAACGGGTTGAATGTAAAACAATATTCTGATTAAGAAGTTCCATCCAAACATCTGTGATGATTTGAATAGCTATTGAATATATCGTCATCAACAGCTTGTTTACGTCCACTGCTGGACAAGGCCTCCCCCATTGAATACTATGGGGGGATTTGAAATAGTCACCAAGCTTGGCAGGCAGATTGGTGTTATGTACTCAAGTGGATGCTGCTGCCCATCCCCTGGTGTAATCCCTTAGTTGGGTTTTACTACATCCACGGGAGGAGGCTATTCTTAGACCGGACACACTATGGCAGATGGACATGTATCTATTGTTAATTCAAGAGCGCGTGAGATTGAACATGTCGTTTGGTTTAAAATTATCTTGAATTGTGTAGAAATATTCAAATTGAATAGCAAATATATTGAAATGCCACTTCAGTTGATGGTTTATTTATCAGAATATCAAGTTAGCAGTTTCAATAAGCCAAGTTATCCTATAGACAAAAGTTTAGCGTAAACGCTTAGAAATTGTACGGGGAAAAAGGGACAGTGTGCAGCCTTTGTTGATAGCAAGTCTATTTGACTCACTCACTGACTCTATCAATGAATAACCTAAACGGTAAGACCTAGAGTCCTGAAATTTAGTGGGAAAATTTATTTTTTGTTTCAGGGGTGCACTAAGAAAGGAATTTCCTAAATTCACCCCCTAAGAGAGTGTTGAAGTTTGCATGGAAAAAACTCCACGTAGACGAAATCACTAGTGTTCATATAAATTAGAGTATTAGATATTTCACGTTACGCTAACTTTAGCATGGACTTATTGTCTGCGTCCGCTGATTTTTCTTGTTATAAATTCGCCATTTCATCATCATCACCCACAGCCTGACTTCACCCACTGCTAGGCATAGATTGCTCTCATTGTTTGTGCCATCCGGCATTTGCTCGTAGCTACGCCTGCGTGGAACCTCTACTATAAATTATGTCCTATATGTTATTCTGATGTTTAAGCTATAATACTGTATAGTTTCATAAAAAGCCGTTCAGTAGTGTTTCCGTCAAAGAGTAACAAACATACATCCATCCATCCATCTATCCTCACAAACTTATATAATACTAGTTGCGCCCCGCGGTTTCACCCGCGTGAATAATGATGAAAATTGATGATGATGATGATGAAAAGTAGCCTATGTGTTAATCCAGAGCGTAAAGTATCTCCATTCCAAATTTCACTCAAATCCGTTCAGTAGTTTTTACGTGAAAGAGTAACAAACATCCATACTCACAAACTTTCGCGTTTATAATATTAGTAGGATAATATTAGTAGTATAATTGGCAAAACACAATTCTATGATCATTTTACTGTTTTGACTCCTAACATGAATCAATATCCAAGCTACTAAAAAGCTACAACATTACGAGTACGATAAAAATGTTGATACGCGTGATAAGATAAGTGTGTTTAAAATTATCAACTTATTTAATTTGAACACTATTTTACAAGGACACTTGTGTGGTTAAGTTGGTAATTTATTTACCAATTGTTATATATCTGCGGTTACAAGGCGACGTTAGCTGAAATGAATACCCAGTGCCTAATTTTACATAACAAAAGTCTTGCGTCATTAACTTTTATTACACGCTATGTGAATTTCAACACTCATGAAGACTCTCGCACACATACTAAGCAGAACAAAATAATGTCGATGTTCCTCAAAATACACTTTTTCACTTATCTTGGCCATGGCTATAACTTCAGGGCATTAGCCACGTGGTTCGACGGCATAGTTCGATCCGTCGGACTATGAGAACTTTTTTTTCTAGTTGATTTGATTAACCAAACCATAAGGAGTGTGAAGAACACATTCATCTACTACTATTCATTCATTTACTATGTATCAGCAACTGCTTGCTCCGAGGCACCACACAGGCGCTTCTCACCTAGTGGTAAGACGGACCATTTATGTAAGCCAAGCCGTGTTTGTTGCCTGATTCTTCTAGGCTTGGTCGCGTTGGTACAGGAGTAATTTAAGTTTATATAAGACGATTCAAAATGATCCTTGTGATTTCAATGAATAAAAATTATTTTGATTTGGTTTGATTTGACATGATTCGATCAATCGAACTAAGCGGCAATTTTTCTAGAAGTATGGTGGTGGTGATTTCCCTTTCGGGGAAGGTCCTTTCCACTGTGGGTTCCACAAGGTAATTTTTGGAATATATATAAATCTAACTATTTCTGCTATGTGTGGGTTAACACTGGGTAGTACCTTATTGTTGGAGTTCAGTAGTGTGAGGACGTCACCCCTCTTCATGGAGACCTCACGCGGCGACTTTTCAGCGTAGTCGTAGAGCGCGACCACACACTCCTTGCCCGAGACGTCCACGACCGGCGACTCTTGTTGCTAAACATAAAACGAACCGTATTTTTATACAGTTACAATGCAGAATCACCATGGCGAAACGAAACTCCGCTGATAGACTTTGCGAGTGCAGTGTGTCGGGGCCAGCGTTTTATGAACTGTCCAGAAATTCTACAGTACATGCCAGATAAATCTGCATGCGACTGGTGGCGTGACTGACTCACAGAACACAAATGGGGCGACTATACGGGGTGTAAAAAGACAGCTCCCGAATACTGAAGGTACCGGTGAAGCTACCTATATCATAGCTATATGAAATAGCTTTTGCCTGAGAGGTGATTCATACTGGAGTAAAGCTTTTTTTTTGTTTCGTATCGTATTTGTCAGCCAGCAATGTACGCATTTATTCCGGCCGCGCGAGTTCAACGCTCCCGGTCAGCTGATCGACCCGTAGGGCCAATATTTCTCATGTGGTTTTCATTGCTTTTTTTGACGTTTTTATTTATTAACGTGTTTTTAATGATGGAAAACAGGTTTTTGTGTTCCTTTAAACGATATTTTATGGATATTTATAAAGAAAACACGAAAAAAGCGGACCAAAAGTGATAATTTTTTTTTGTTTTTTCAGCATAAATATTTTCAGAATCATGGTTTGAATGCACTGTTTCAGTTTTCGGGAGTAGTCTTTTTACGTCCGGTATACTATGTACTGGACGTGGTTACTGGCTGTTCTTTTTTCTGTCCAGTTTCCCATGCGTGCTCCAAGATCTTTATATGATTGATTTGTATCATGAACCCAAGCCACGCGAAAACTTATCTGGCACGCACTCTACCCACAATACAGTCTTCCAAATACCGATAACAGCTGTATGTAAATGGACAGTGGGGTTACTACCAGTTTCTGACTTTAAATCACTAGCGAATCCCGCAAATGTCAAATACTAAACAAACAAATTATAAATGTTTCAAGCCACGCCAATTTCATTGGCCAATATAACTTTAGATAGATACTGGTGCCCACAACTGAATGTGAAACGCGAACATGTTTCCAAGTGTATATATCCCTTTGACCTTGGCACAAACTAAAACATGGTAGGAAAAACATTATTACTCGCACAAAACCCTCGAAAACTGATGGTCTTGTTTAACACCTCCATACACGAGAGTAGCGCTTTGGAAGAGTCCTCATCTTTGCCGTAGTCGATGTTGTAAACAAATGTTAAAAGAACCTGTTATACTCACACGACAAGAGTCCGCCTGCTCTCTCAGAGACTTGATAGTGTTGCCGAACGCTTCCAAATCCGAGAGAAGCGCTTCGTGCTTCTTCAGCAGCGCTTCGGAGGAGTCTTCATCCTTGCCGTAGTCATGTGTGTTGGCCATGGGCTCCTTCTCACGCATCCAGGATTCCGCTTCGTTGGCGTCCGCGAAGTACTGTTGGGCTTGTAGAGAGTCTTCTAGGTCTTGTTTGCGCTGTGAAGGGAGAGCAAGTTAGAAATGCTGGAATTTGTTTCTTTGTACAGTACTGGCGATATTACTGAGCCGCCCTGCAGTTAGCCGTTGGGCTAAGCAATAGATTATTTTGGGACTAAATCGTTTAACACTGTCAAATTAGAGCGACCTAGCTTCGTTTATTAGGTATTTGTCCGGATTTTGAACGAGCTTTTGTCGTTTTAACTGCAACAGAGGCTCGCTTCGCTCACCTAATGTTGGCACCACTTCTCAAGGTCTGATTTTGAGCGGGTGCGTACGTATTAGGGTTTCAATTGTAATATTAATTGTAATTTGTATTATTGCCGACTCAATGACGATCGTGACGAGCGAAGCGCGCCACCCAACTCACTCCAAGAACAGGCGTAAATTCATCGAAATAAGAAGATTCAAAATGATCCATGTGATCAATTAGATCAAAAATTTGTTTGATATTATTATTGACGATAATAAATAACAATTTATTTATTTATTAATCAGCATGGTGATTCTAAAACGTCGGAAACGTTTCCGATCGGTTTCGTTAGTTTTTCATTTCGATGTGGTACCACATCGAAATTGAAAACTAACGAATCCGATCGGAAACGTTTCCGACGTTTTAGAATAGCTCTTCTGGAGTTCATTAAATAAAAGGTATACATTACGTTAGATACATTAAACAAATATAACCATGGATAATGGCTAAGGTTACGCATACACTTAATATTATCAAAGGTATTTATCGACTTTCAATAAGTATTGTAATTGATAAGGTGAGTGTGAAAGTTACCTGGAGAGCCTTCTCCTGCAGATGCGTCCACTGCTGGTGCAGCTGGTGCAGCCGTGCGGCGATCTCCTCAGCGGCGAAGTGTCCCTGGTCACGTAGCGCTGTACCGGCCGCGCGCACCGCCTCAACACGCGCCTCGTGCTGCGCCATCTCGCCCATCACGGCTTGGTGCTTCTTCATCAGGTTTTGCACGCCGATCAGGTCGCGACCTAACCAGAACAAAAGTTACCCAATTAATCTTCAACGTGGTATTACTGGACACCACAAAGTGCGAGAAAGACATTGTTCTTGGATGTCCACTGCTGGACATAGGCTATCTCCATCCAGTGACTTCCTGACTCCATTACAAGATCCTTAATCCATCGAGTGTGGGTCCATTCCGATCCAACACCGTTCTCATTACAGCAAACAATGTTTCTGAGCAACAAAACGGGATGATGTTACAGGAAACTGCTGTTGCGTGCAGATAAGTCTGGTCAAATCCAGGGTACTCTTAACAGTTAAGAGTACCCTGGGTTTGACCAGACTTTGGGCCTGGGGTTGATGTTAAGACTTACATAGCCTTTTTCCAAAGTCAAGAAGTCTTCTGTTAGATTATGATGAAGCTTACCTCTGTTGGTGGAGGCGATGATGGGTTCCTTCTCTCTGATCCAGGCAGCCTCATCGTCCAAGTCGCGGAACAGTTGCTGAGCCTGCAGTGAGTCCAACAAGCGACGCTTGCGGATTGCCATCGGCTTGTCCAATGCTGTGTAGCGAGCTACCAGACCATCCTAGGAATAAACACTCATTAGTTTTTCCAACAGAGCAGAGAATAATTATTTTTAAGGGTTCCGTACCCAAAGGGAAAACAGATCCTATTAATATATATAATATGGGCGCAGTGCCGAAGAACACAATGATATGTAGCTAGACCTTAAAAATACCTGAGGGTTCCTCAAAGAAACCAGTCACAAGTAACATATCTGGTTTAGGCAATATAAATTTTATTGCGTTGGAATAAATAAAACTCACACCTGAGAGTAATCTTAAGTGTGTTCCAATCTCAAAATTACCATCAGATAATGAAATTTTGAACGCACTCAAGATCCCTTACAAATCACGGACCTAAGTGAGATCCTGTCAATGTATAATTCTGTTCTACGTACTCGCTTGGCCTGTATATTGTCTGCGTCGAAGTGTCCCTTCTCGATGAACTGCTCGGCCTGAGTGCGGATGGCATCAATGCGCTCCGCGTGCGAGCCCACGTCCGCTTCGAGCAGGGCATGCTTCTTCTGCAGGTTCTGGACGCTGGTCAAATCCTGACAACATTACAAATAAATGAATTGCATATTGAGGTAGTCAACCTTTGTTATTATTAAGATCCTACAGGTCGCGCAACGAGTTATGAGCGCTGACCAAAAATGCTTCAATGCGCAGTAGTAAATTTTTGGGTCTGTTTAGCGGGGGAGAGGGGCGCGACGGGAGAGGCGGCCAGCGCCGCCGCGTATTGGTTGATCAGTCGCCTTCCGTACCGCGCGCCCCGCACTCGCGTCTGCGCAATCAACCCCACCACTTTCGCCGAGCGCTCATAACTCGTTGCGCGACCTATACCAATATTGTATATGTAAAAGTTTGTGAGGATAGATGGATGGATGGATGTTTGTAACTTATTCACGAAAAAATTACTGAACGGATGAAACTTTACAGTATTAAAGCTTATACATCAGAATAACATATAGGCTATAATTTATAATAGAGGTTCCAGGGCTGAACTGAGAGCAATTCTAGTTACTTATATATTGTATATTTCATGAATCAGAGTGGCAGAAGGCTGGTAGTCTATTCTGTTGTTTTTTGGGTGTGTATCAGCTTTACTTCAGAAATATATTTACTGACCTTGCCATAGTCCTCGCTGAGCAGTTGCCCTTCAACCTCAGACAGCCACAGCTCTATATCCTCAACGGCGCGGTTGTACTGTTGCTGCTGGGCGGCCTCCTGCAGTTTGCTGCCCTTCGTCTCCGAGGCTACGGCCAGCTTCTCCCAAAGTCCGCCGAGTTCACCAACGCGGGACTCGATTTGAGCTATGTTGAGAAGATAAGAAGTGATAAGACTAAGTGGTACTAAAGTACAACAGAGAAAATAAAATCAAACAGCGAGCTGATCTGATGATGGTGATGGAAGGTAGACAATGGAACTTTTTTTGACGACCTCTGTGGCGCGGCGGGCGAGAAGCCTGCTGAGATGCAAGAGGTGGCGGGTTCGATCCCCGCTGCGGGACAAATGTTTGCATGAACTGCAAATATTTGTTCCGGGTCTAGGTGTTATGGTACCAAGGTACTCGAAGTTCCTGGTACCCACGACACAGGGAATCCTAGTGTGGGATCAGGACTACGAATGTGACTGTTGGGTGTTAATATGTTCTCGATAGTTAATTATAATAATAATAATAATACATGCTGGACAATTCACACATCATTATCTAGCCCCTAGCTAAGGAGAGCTTGTGTTATGGCAACTAGATAACTGATATATATATATATATATATATATATATATATATATATAACGGAGGGTGCCGGATTATTGGACGTGCCGATCTATCGAAGTGCCGGATTAGTGAGATTGTACTGTATATATATATATATATATATATATATATATATATATATATATATATATATATATATATATATTTATATATATATACAGTACAATCTCACTAATCCGGCACTTCGATAGATCGGCACGTCCAATAATCCGGCACCCTCCGCCCACGCCTCCCTCACCCCTCTATACCTGTGCGCTTGGTCGCTGCGTCGTCAACTTCACAACATGCGAGAAAAGGTTTTTAAGCAAGGACTACAAGTTGCACAAAAGCAGACCTCAATTAAGGATTATTTCAAAACTTAAAAAATTTAATACATTTTAACATTTATTCTCTCTATGAAATGTATAATCCAGTAATCCGAACATTCCAATAATCCGGCATCCTCCGGTTTTTAATAGTGCCGGATTAGTGAGATTACACTATATATATATATATATATATATATAGTGTAATCTCACTAATCCTAATAATATATATATATTATAGGAGACTAGTTACTAAATGACTCCAAATGATTCATCTAGTTTCAATTCAAAACTGGGGGGAGGGGAGATAAGATCTGCAGTGTCTTCCTACATTGGAGTGTGTCGAGTATTGTCCCCCTGCTCACCTGTCAGCCAGCCCAACTTCAAATGATCCTTGTGATTACAACGAATAAAACATTTTTTGCCGTAATTAACATGCTATGCAGGTAGATTGGTGATAGCACTATTGGTATAAAGTTCTCATGTGAGTTATACTTTCCATCCCCTGGTGTCAAAGTCAAAAATAATTTAATTCATTGAAATCACAAGGATCATTTTGAATCGTCTTATAAACTAAAATTACTCCTGTGGCAACGTGACCAAGCCTAGAAGAATCAGGCAACAAACACGGCTTGGCTTACATAAATGGTCCGTCTTACCAGTAGGTGAGAAGCGCCTGTGTGGTGCCTCGGAGCTAGGAGTTGCTGATACATAGTAAACGAGAACTTAAAACCTTAGGAAGGTAGTCAAAATTAAATAAACATCAGCAAAAATATGCAAGACAGCACACGCTACGCTTGTTATACATCCAGTCGGCTTTATAGTCATCCAGTAAGGAGGGATACTCACGCTGTGCAAAGTGCTCCTGGTCAAGCAGTCGGCTGCTGGAGGTAAAGATCTCATCGACGCGTGGTTTGTTGGCCTGCAGCTCCTGTTCAAAGTTCTGATGCTTCTGCACTTTGCCGTTGAGGTTGGTCGGGTCCAGGTAATTGTCGTCCGTCGCGAACTTCAGTTTCTCGTTTATCCACCCTGCATAAAAAAGCCAAATTAGAATAGTATATGAATTCATTTTGACGACCTCTGTGGCGTGGTGAGCGAAGGTTCGCCTGTGACGCAGGAGGTTGCTGGTTCGATTCCCGCCTCGGAACAAATATTTGTGCGATCTGCAGATATTTGTTCAGGGTGTTCTGGGTATTTTCTATGTATAATAAAAAATTTCTATCTATGTAAGTAAATCAGTTATCTAGTACCCATAACACAATCTCTGCTTAGCTTGGGACTAGATAATGTTGTGTGGAAAGTCTCCAGCATTTATTTATTTATTATACAAAGTTTCCCAGAATTCGTATGCTAGCCAGGAGGGGTCAAAAGAAATATCAAATCTACATAATATTTTATGGAAATATTGTTAATGTTGGCAGATAAATCGTTTCGGGTTCGGGCACCTTGTAGAAACATTAGCATTCAACCTACCTGTTAGATAACAATCTCTTCATGCTTCTAACTACTAGTGAGGAAGATTTTATAAGTTCAGCATCTTGTTTCCGCTGTAAATAATTCATTTCAAATATCTACCATAATCAATCATTATACGATCTGCAAATATTTGTACAGGGTGTTCTGGGTGTATTCTATGTATTATAAAAAAATATATCTATCTATGTAATGTATTGTATTAAGTATATCAGTTATCTAGTACCCATAACACAAGCTCTGCTTAGCTTGGGGCTACATAATGTTGTGTGGGATGTGTCCAGCATTTATTTATTTATCTACAATAAACGAGCGAGTGTGTTACCTTTGGTTTCGTCACAGTCACGTTCGAATTGCTGATACTTGTATGCGTCCTCTAGAAGCACGCGGCGTTGGTTTGATTTCTCCAAAAGCGCAGCGCGACGTTCCAACAACTATCACATAAATCAAACGATTGCAATAAATAACCTGTTAATAATAAATCATAATTTTTTTATTGACCATAATGATGATTAGAATAAAATGTCTCCTAGATTAGCGTGAGCTGTGGCCCAGGAAACAGTTCAGTTAAAACTTATCGCTGCTCTAGCTTGTACAAATCCACTATTCGAATTAGTGGAATAGTTTTTTTCCGAATTCGGCTTCATTCATAAACATCAGCCCGTAGAAATCCATTGCTGGACATAGTCCTCCACCGGGATCAAGACCATTCATCATTCATTCGCATTCTACGACTGTCTTGAGACCTCTTCCTTAACGGTTGTATTACAATGTTATCGGTCCATCAATAGGAGGCCATCTGCATTTCTCAGCGGTTATCATTTCTGCAAACTATATGCCCAGCCCATAATGCTATCAAGTGACTATTTTACTTACCATCTCCCGCCTCTGAGCGACGTCATCAGCAGCGTAATGTTGTCCTTCGATCAACTTGGATGCGAATTCGTCAAGAGCCTTGATCTTCTCTTCCTGAGCCGCAAGCGACTTCTCAAAGTCCTCATGTTTCTTCAGCAGGGCTTCCACTGAATCCAGGGAGTCGCCTACGTCTTCGTTAGCTAGGAAAGCCTGTGAATTGAAAGAGAATGAAGGATTTCTCACAACAACATCAACATCATGCCTTTTTCATGGATGAACCATCATGCCTTTGAATAAATTATGATGGATATGGGCATGCTGAACATAGCAATGCTATCCAATGCTGCATGATTTAAAATTTTGCCAGCCGGGTTTTGCAAATACGTTTGGTACGTTCTTGTCCTGAAAGAATATCATACCTCTTGCTTGTGCATCCACGCGTCCGCCTGTTCCGTGTCACGATAGAACAGCTGCAGATCCATGCATTGTAGGTACAGCACTCTGCGTTGGTCCCACAGCGCGTGGAGCGCCGAGGTCTCACGCTCAAGCGTGGCCAGAGCCGTGGACACCTCGGAAGAAGCGCGGTGCCCCGAGTCGACCAGGGCCTCGCCTCCGACCGCGCATGCGCGGATCACGTCCGAACGCGCGTCCATCTCGCCCTACAAACAAACTCATATTATTAGAAGCATTGATTGACGTCAGAAGATTATTCACAACGAAAATTATTTCTATGCAGCGACGATTTGCTTTTCCTTTTTATTCCAGTCACTAAAACAATTGAATACTGCGGTATTATGTCTTCGGTAAAATTTGCCCAAAAGAATTTTGGTCAAATATAAAATTTTGAATAGAGTTGTTTTCACTTGACATTTCACTTAAACAGTTTTTTTTTTTGCGAACCTTGTGCTCCTGATGTCTTTCCAAGAGAGCCTCCGCTCCGGGCACGTCCTTGGCGAGGTCGTCCGCTGCGATGAGAGCGCGCATGTCGCACACCCAGGACACCAGGTCACGGTAGTCGGCCAGGAACCGGTGTAGGGCGTGAGCGCTCTCCAGCTCGCCGCGACGTTCCTAAACATAATTAATGAATAAGTATGATAGATCAATATTTTTTTAGTCTTCGCTTCCTTTATGACATTAGCTATAGTAAAATCGATCACAACCTATTCATAATTCAGATAGATAATAGCACTTCTGGTTGGCAGTGCTATGAGCTTCATAAAGCCTGCATAGCACTTTCATCATCATCATCATCACCAGCCTGTTTACGTCCATTGCTGGACTAGGCCTCCCCTATAAAATACAATAGAGGGTTGCCATAATCACCACGCTTGGCCGGCGGATTGGTGATTGCAGTATGGTGTCGAGTACTCAAGTGATGCTGCTGCCCATCCCCTGGAGTAATCCCTTAGTAATGCTTTTACTACATCCACAGGAGGGGTTCTATTCTCAGACCAAAACCACAACGGCTCGATAAGATAAGTAGGTATATGGGATTATACTAAACAGATGGTCTGCTTTGTTAAATTTTTCGCACTAAAAATGTTTCATCACATAGAAACTAGCAATGTCGCAGTGATTAAAATAGACGCAATAGTCAATGTTATCAAAGACCTTTAGTTATAAACTGGCTAACAGAAACATCAAACCCGAAATTAAGCTGACTCCCGACTATTCGAGGCTTTCACGATTTCCAGGGAAGAAGATTAAGGGGTCTATTCTTAGACCGATTAACGATTATATCATTAATTTTGTATAAAAGCGCCGACAAGTTTTGACAGTGAAACATCAGACTCATACCTGCGCCTTATGCACGAGCTTCTGCCAGGCCTTAGTGATCTCATCCTGCTTAGAGTGGATG
The DNA here is from genome assembly GCA_951392215.1 of Epirrita christyi. Lineage (NCBI taxonomy): Eukaryota > Metazoa > Arthropoda > Insecta > Lepidoptera > Geometridae > Epirrita > Epirrita christyi. The sequence goes on from OX595837.1 coordinate 1,707,488, forward strand.
GTGGGCGCGTGGTCAGCGTGGATGGCCGCAAGGCGCGCCGCCTCGCCGTCCAAAGTCGCCACTTTGTCTTCCAGAGCCGCCAGGTCGCGTTCCACGCCTTCGTGCTTACGCTGTAAATACACCATCAACAATATTAATAATTTGCAGTAGCTATAGTTCTAACAACACAAAAACTGAAGTAAAAAATTTTAACATACGGTTTTTGGCATACATTCTGTCTTATTTATGTTTAGGGCCCTCGCCCATTGCGACTTTTTGTAGCGATGCTGTCGCGTTTGCATCGCGACTGAATCGTGGGGCGAGAGCACACAGCTAGCGACCGCATCGCGACTCGATCGATGCGAATGCGCGACAGCATTGCTACTGCATCGCTACGAAAAGTCGCCGTGGGCGAGGGGCCAGTTCACAACAGTTGACCTTCAGTAAGGTTCCCCAGTGTACAAGTAATGGCATACCTATAAGGTCAAAACAAATGCCTGTATAATAATTCTTACCTGCAAGGTCTGCACGGTAGCTAGATCGCGTCCGTAATCGTCAGATCCCAGTACGACATCCTTCTCAGAGATCCAGGCGATAGTTTCATCAGCGTCGCGGTTGAAGCGTTGGATCTCGTGAGCTCCGAAGAGACGCTCTTGGCGCATTAGTGCCATCTGCCTGAGACGTTGCCAAGCCTCGTTCAGCTCCTAGAAACATGATCAAATATTAAGAATCTCCCAAACATTTTGTCATCACAAGCCTGTTTACGTTCACTGCTGGACGAGGCCTGTACAAGGTTCTATTTTATTAAATTGCGGGGGGATGTACCATAATTACCACGCTTGGCAGCCAGATGATTGCAGTTTAGTGTTACGTATTCAGGCGGATACGCCCATCCCCTGGGCAATCCCTTCGTAAGGCTTTTACAACATCCACGGGAGGAGAAGGAGAGGTCTATTCTTAAGCCGGTTCCCCCACAGCTTTACATTTATTGATATCTTATTATGTGGAAAAGAGGCTTGTATTGTCCCAAGAAGTGATTATAAGCAGTAAAAAGTCCACAGTTGAACAAAGGCAAAAGGCCCAAAAGATTGCTAAGACAAACACTCTTGAGCCGCCATCTATCTACCAATCTCCCGTGATACTGTAACATCAGTCTAGGAATGCAACATACTCTGCTTAACTACTATCCTTATTGGTATTCAGCTAAAAGTTAACTTGAAAAAACGATGCTCATCATCGTTGGCCATTTAACATCTAAGCAATTTGCTCATTGCGTTTAGGTCCCAAATATATTCCTGGTTGGTTTTAGTGATAACTGCAAACTGGATTGTGAAGAGAGGTTACTTACATCCTTCCTCTTGACAATAGTCTCCCTCTCGGGGTGGCCTTCAAGCACAAGACGTTCAGCCAGCTGGTTGACCTCAGTCACACGGTATTCTTGAGCCGCCATATCCTTTTGGAACTCGTCAAACTTGCGTTGGAGAACTTCCACATGCTCAAGGTCAGAGCCGAACTCATCAGCGGAGACAAAGGTTTCCTGAAAAATAACATATAATAAGGAATCTGTTTGTACATTTACTTGGCATATCTACTTGCTGCAGTTTAAGTTCAAATAAACGTTTATGCTATGCTGGAAGTAGCATCGTATTAGCTAAACTGAATAAAGAAAAAAAAAGAAGAAAAAACTGCACAAAGAACTTAAAACTATAACAAGTGTAATACATAAGAGAACATGGTTATAAGTGTCTACCTAGGTCTTTATGTAGAGATGCTTAACTAAAGCAACGAATGTCTGACGATCCCCACACTGGGCAAAGCCTGTATCGTGAGGACCAGGATAAGATTACGAGTACAACAACAGAAGACAAAAAAAACATAGGAATAGGAACATTAAAGCATCAAAAACCATCTGCTTGTGATGACTATTGAAGTATGTTCTTACCTAACTATCTCTTACACCCACATGGCTATAAACAATGATTTTACATAGTTAAACATGACACAACATTAATATTCCCTCTAATGGCGAATATCCTCCAGTCCTATCTTCCGAAACAGTGCATGATGTCATTCTTGTACAGCATTAATACCGAAAGTAGTAGCCAGAGTTGGAACTGCACAGCTCATTCCTATGTGGTCAAATGCCTAACCATTGAGAACGGCAAATCGTAATGACTGGTGGACATCACTGGCAAGTTTTACCTTATCATGAATCCAGAACATGACTTCATCGCAGTGCCTCAGGAACTGCACCAGGACTAAAGCCTGCTGCAGCTTCATTCCCTTCTCAGCAAGTCTTGAGAGCAGCAGCTCCCATAAACGGTGGAGCTCATCTAAGCGTCTGCGGATGGTTTCCGACGCGAAGTGTCCGGCGGAGATCATCTCGCTGCCGGTATTGTCGAGGACCACGATGGCGTTGGAGTGAGCTGCCACTTCGGCTTCAAAAGCTTGGTGCTTTTGGATCTTGGCCTGGAAGTGACAGAGAAATATGAGTTTATTGCTTGTAATTCAATTAAAATAGTACAAGGATGGACCAGAGTTTCGGGCTGCACGAAATCCGTTAGGTATCATGCATGAAAGGGCTTCGTAGCGGCCTGAAACTCGAGTCAATCGTTATCACGAAATAACGAACGAACGAAGCTGTAATTAATTAATCCTTACCTGCAAGTTGGTGGGATCTTTGTAGCTCTCATCGCTGGCCGCTTGAAGCTTCTCCTGGATCCAGGACTCGAGCTCATCAGCATCACGCTTAAAGTACTGGAAGCGTCTGGAGTCTTCGAGCTTCTCACGCTTAGCGCGGGCTTCTTGCTTGAAATCTTCATAGCGGTTCAGGACCTAGTTTAATGTAAGGCAATAAGGTTTATATTGTGGTTTCCATGGTAACAGAAGAAGAGTTATTATACGATCTTCATTCCAGTCCTACATCACCACCATCTTCAACAGCAGTCCATAATATTTATAATGTTGTTAACAGTCCAAGATGTTCCAAAGATCCAAGCTAAACGTAATAGATATGATCATCATCATCATCAGCTATCAGACGTCCACTGTTAGACGAGACCTCTCCCATGGAATGCAATGGGGGATATGGTCATGGCATATAATATACATCGCCAGGTATGCTCTTCCAAAACACTATGGTCTCTAAGGACGCATTGGGCTTATTGTAAATAAATTAATAAATAAAATAAATATGATCACGTGGTATGATCGTATGTCATCAGACTAACATCGCCAATGAGAACTTGAGACTAGTTCTGTGCTATCAGTAGCGTCTAATCTAACTTCCCGACCCTCTTATATTACCTGCCCGAATCCGAACAACCGATTAACTAAATGACAGTAACTTACAGAATGATCACAGAAAACATTCATTATCCATAATTGTGCAATAAAGTGGCAAATAGATAGAGACGTCAGTTGGTGTTACTTTCGGAAAGAAGGTATGCTCTCCGAAAGTAACACTTTCTTGAATCATAGATATGATATAACAATTTTTTTTTTAAATATCTGTTGGAACTGTTCAGTGCGATATTAGCTTCCTGTCCTAGCTAGCCAGAATGTTTATCATATCAAGAACAGTGGCAGGATCACGTGGGCATGACCCAATAAGTACCGACGCGCGCTTATAAAATTGTATTCCATGAGATACCTACTGGTAGCTGGCTAGACGAGGAGTGTTCACGTCAAGCCTCATTTGTTGAGTTAAACAAACAGTACCTGTTCACGTCGCTCCTGAATGTCCTCGGCTGTTTCAAGGATCTTCACCTCCTTTGGCGGTGGGATTTGCTCCATGGTTGATGTCTCTATTCAACTGCAACAAAAGAAAGTATACTTGTTATGTCTTGCCCGTGTTATGTGTTGTGGGTATCAGGAACTACGAGTACCATGGTACTATAACACCCAGCCTCGGAACAAATATTTACAGATCATACAAACATTTGTCCCGTTGCGGGAATCGAACCCGCAACCTCTAGTATCTCGCCCGCCGGCGCTGTGCTACAGAGGTCGTCGACTGAATAGAAAAGGCAGATCAGAAGAAAACCTAGTAACTTGCGAAACCGTTTTATATCGAGGTCTACGATTTGCTGCAACCTGATACGTACAAATAAGGTATTACGATAAGGTATTTTTTAAGGTAGGACGACCTCTGTGGCGCTGCGGGCGAAGGTTCGCCCGCGACGCAGGAGTTCGATTCCCGCCTCGGAACAAATATTTGTACGATCTGCAGATATTTGTTCAGGGTGTTCTGGGTATTTTTCTATGTATAATAAATGTATTGTATTAAGTATATAAGTTATCTAGTACCCATAACACAGGTTCTGCTTAGCTTGGGACTAGATAATGTTGTGTGAAATGTCCAGCATATATTTTTTTTATTTTATTTCAAAGCCCGTTTTCCTGTCAATGCATGTACAAAATGCAATTTAACATCAACAATTGCCCCAGCATTGGGAATGCTGGGGCAATCAACTGCCCATCAACTAGGATCAATAAATCGCTCTCGGCGCATGGCTACGGCTCGTAACAGACGACCTCATTACACAATGCACGGTGCTAGGGTGCATTCACCATGACTCATATATTGGCTACATATTATGTGTTCAATACAAAATTAATCTACCAGCAAGCTTAAAATTTCGATTACGAGTCTTGCGTCAGGAGCGAAGTACTCATCCTACTAATATTATATGTGTAAAAGTTTGTGTGGATGGATGGTTGTTTGTTACTCTTTCACGCAAAAACTACTGAACAGATTTTAATGAAAATTTACAGTATTTTAGCGTATATATAACTAGTGGTTCGCCCCGAACTGAGACCTCGCGATAACACCTTTATCAGCCCGACTACTTAACCAAGTAATTTCCATTTTACTATTATTATTTTTGAAAATTTTCACCTCGAGGTCTACCAGTACAGTACAGGATCTATCAGTAACAACTCTAATTTCCTACACATCATCGAAATAACCTTTGAATAGGGCTAAGCAACGAGGCGTAATACTACATACCTGTTAGTACCTATATCAAGTACTTGACGAATTAAGTGATAACGTTCTTTTGACGTGAATCATAGAACTCCAGCGTCATTCAAATTCCTAGAAATGGGAGGTCAACAATGGATGTTATATTGGTCTCTGTTTTATGGAGTACAAGTTTCTAAATTCTTCAGTTTCAGACTTTTCCCTGTAGTTGTGACACAAAAGCCACAAGCATACCAAATTTCAGCATTGTGGGATTGCTGGAAGTACCCTATAATTTTTGATTTTTACGTTTTCTATTTTCCCTAATATCTCAAAAACTACTAAAGCTAAATACTTATTAATAACAGTTTTGAAATGTACAACCAAAGCGCTTTCATTAGACACCCCACTTGATCTGACTGTCTCACTTTTATTTTTTTTACCCCCTCTTGGACCCCAATATCTCAGCAACCCCCTGACCGATATAGCTCATAACCTTACCTACAAATTGTACCAATACTATCTACCCTCATACCAAATTTCATGAAGATCGGATTAACGGTTTGGAAGTTTTCATCGGACAAACATACATACATACATACACACATACATACAAACGCCGATTCTTCCAACTTGACTCAGAGAACTCGCTTCGCTCGTTCAACAATAAATAAGCTATAATTTACAAGAGGTTTTACGCAGGTGTCGCAAAAAGATTCCCCGCACGCGGAGCCGCGAGCAATGCTAGTATACACATACAATTATAATAGTCTCATTACGATAATGAATTAGTATTTCGTAGAAGCAAACAATAGTGTAAATAAACAAACTAAGGACTCGGTTTACCCTATTCGAAGAAATGTATTAATAGAAAGTTGAAATGCTGGCCCACTTTTGAAGAAGTTGGTTATACCAGCGTGATCGAAGGCCTTTGTGAATTGCATCGCATATTATGATGGCCGTCTGTTTTATCCTAGGACAATTTCAAGCTCAAATGTATGCCCAAACCTCTGATAAAAGAGTTTTGTTTGGGATTGGGACGACATTTTTTACTACTTGGCAAGCAAACAAGCGGCCCACCTGATGGAAAGTAGTTACCGTAGCCTATAGACATTTGCAGGCAATCGCACGCGCGGTACTGCTGACCTCCATAGTAAAACAAGCATTTAGCACAACGCCACGAGCACAAGGCTTACTTTAGCTTAGCTAGCATAAGTGGTAGGTACGTCCATATGCTATTTCGTTTCACTCGTTTTAACATAGGAAGTTGAGCAGCATCACGTTGGTTGAAGTGAGAGCATCGCAGTTATTTGGTACCGACGATTGATTGGATTGTTTCCAAAAAGCGTCGGTAAAAACGGTTAAAACAAAAAATCCCTCAAAAGAATTAGTTATAGTTTTAAGTAGTGTATAAGGTAAAGGTAAGTATAAATTTCTTTGGGCTTATTGTTTAGGTATAATTTTATTGTACATGTCCTATGTAGCCTGAAATAAATATATTCACTGAGATCATCCGCCTGTAGAAGTCCAATGTTGGACATAGGCCTCCCCCCCTAGAATGCCACGACGAACGGTGTTGAATGGACTCCACACACCGACAAATAAAAATAAAATAAAAATATGTATAATTATTTAAAATATAGGTACTTATTAACTAGTAAGCGTCCAAAAGCATTAATGCTTTAAAAAATTGGCGAGGAAAAATAAGAGTTGAGCCAGTTACTGGCGTAACAAGATAACGGTAAGTACTATCTCATAATACCTTTTTGACAAAACTGCACTATCAACTCATTACAACACTGACCACATCACCTAGCCTCAATTCTGATCTCATCGCCATAATGAAGAAGGTCACTCACTTGACATCACCAGTACACAGAACAAAGTTTAGTTACTACCAAGCATAAAATAACCAATAGAAGTGAAACTCCCACACTATACCACAAAATATTATAATAGTACTAACATACAGAGTGTCCACACTCGCCCCGCGCAATCTGCGTCTCGAATCAATGTGCTATATCATACTAGCATCTTGTCTTTTGTTTTGGTTGCTCATTGTTTATGTAGGAGTTTATACTAGACCAGTTTATCAACGCGGTTGTATGCATAAAATTACGTGCCTTTTCGTGCTTTTTGCTCTTTAGCCTCAAGTTCATTAACACATAAACGGATGATTAAATTAACTACTGACTGTTTGGCATTTTTGACATATGTACACACACATGCATACATACATACACACACACACAAACATATACACACATGATACATTATCTGTCATCTTATCAGGGCCCCAATCAATTCTACTAAACTTTTGCACTTTTGCTAGCAAAAGTGTCAAAAGTGAGCATTTTGAGATAATACATTAACAATTCAAACACAATTTGTTTAGTAGAATTGATTGGGGCCCTGATGGATCTGCCAGTAATTTAGAAACAAGTGCGGGAGCGATGAGTTATTTTTCGCCACAAGTCTGCTTCTATCCGTTAGCATTATATCCTATTTAATGGCACAGTGTTCATGAATAGTAACTATGGCAATAACGTCATAGTGCCGGCCTTGTGACTCAGACCAATGCTATCTGAGTAATTATGATTTGATAAGGTTTCTGTACTATTTCGGAACAAATGCCTTTATCTGTTTTTGGGGTACCTAGATACTTTGTTGTGCATACTTTGATGTGGATGCCTATAACATTAACGATGCATAGGTATAATTTGCAGTGATAGATTCTATTCCTTTCAATTTAAGTGATTTGATCATGATTTTGTGAACCCTGATCAAACATGTTTGATGTATTTATTAAAATCTACTTAATATAAATTTATTCTTATCACCGCCGAAAATAACCAAGGTGGGTCCTTAGCTGATTAGAACTAATTAAACGCAAATATGATTTTAATTACAACGTCAGTCATACAGACACAAAAACAACATTTTAAAATGTACGTAAATTCTTAATTTAGTAAACGTACATAAATAACTATTAGCCATAGTGTGTCCAGCCTAAGAAAAGATCCCTCCTTCCCCTCACATGGATGTAGTAAAAACCTTACTAAGGGATTACACCAGGGGACGGGAAGCAGCATCCGCCTGAGTACTCAACACCAAACTTCGATCAACAATCCTGCCAAGCGTGGTGATTATGGCAAATCCCCCATTATATTAAATGGAGGAGGCCTCGACCAGCAGTGGACGTAAACAAGCTAGTGATGATGATGATGAGGTACATAAATCAATTCATGATAAAATGCATAAATAAATGCAATACAAGTCAAATGAGCCAGTCGAGTGCACATACAACATTCCCTGGAAATCAATACCTGTATGTAATCTAATCTGGCTGGAACTATGTAGAACATTGCAGATAATGTTTAAGTAAGCACATAGTGATGTTCAAAGAGTAGATAAATAAATAAATAAATGCTGGACATTTCACACAACATTATCTAGCCCTAAGCTAAGCAGAGCTTGTGTTATGGGTACTAGATAACTGATATACTTAATACAATATACATTACAGATGGCAGCTCAAAACCGTTTATCGAGGCATTCTATAGGTCATCTTTTAGGACATCCACGGGAGGAGATGGAGGGGTCTTTTCTCAGGCACGACACACCACAGTCATAATTTTAAACATAATATGTAGGTTTATAGTTATAAGAAAGTGAATATTTGACTGATCTAACACACAATTTCAATAAATCAACATAAAATCAGCTGTTTCCTGCAAAATGTTTATAATTTCTTGGTCCGTATTTATGTACAGTTACATAGATAGTTAAGTAAACTACTATGTCATATGTTTTGTATGTGTTGTGTTGTGTCCGGTCTTAGAATAGACCCCTCCTTCTCCCGTGGATATCGCAAAAGCAAATCGACTAAGGGATTCCATCACGGGATGGGCAGCAGCATCCATCGGAGTACTTAACACTAATACTACAATCATCTATCCTTCTGCCAAGCATAGTGATTATGGCAAGTCCCCCCATTGTATTCAATGGGGGAGGCTTCGTCCAGCAGTGGACGTAAACAGGCTGATAAAGAAGAAGAAAAGATTATATGATTTATATTCATGATAGTTTATTCAACTTTCTTAGTTGACACTTTTTAGGATCGGATGAATAGCAAGGCTGATAAAGCAGGACCCTGGGGGTCGCCCTATTGGTTGACATCCAGTAGAAGAGAGCTGTTTTGTTGAGTTTTGAGTGTGGAGGCCATAGCATTAAAAGGGATAATCAAACATTTCAAAAGTGCAATTTTGAATTTTGTTTAGTTATTCTATTGACATAATTGAAAGCATTATTTAAATCCACCTACAACAGTACCTCACTTGTATCACAGTTATACAAGCCCTAAAAGAGTGGACGGTGGGGTTTCACATCCACCTCTGCTTCCAAAGCTTAGTTGAATAGGTTGAAAATGTTTGGTGAGCTTGGGCAAGATGTTACATACATTTAAAATATTTAAATAGATAGCAGTACTTATAATCCTGCTATGGACACCACACTATCTGTATTCAAGAAGCATTATCAAGATACCTAAGTACCTACAGCAAGAATTATCAATTGTCGTAAAAGTACGGTTTACGGCGGTGGCATCTCACCACCCTTCATCAAGCCGTACAGATTCAGACCGGACGCAACGGCTACACCGCATAGCGATCGAGTTTAGGCTCCCCTGCTATTATAATGACGTAATGTTCCAAAATAAACTTAATAAGGATAACGACTGCGGCCCGTTTTACACTTCCGCAGGATGGAACACACATCTAGAATAGACAGACAGCGTCAGGTGCGGAATGATGAATTCGGTCTGATGGATGCTATACTATTCCCGTTAGAAATCACGAATCGCTGAACGAAAGTAGGTGTTTGGAGTTGGTCGATGGAATATGCCGATACATGGGTGTGTCATACATCGATAACGTTTTATTTGATTTAGAACAAATTTTACATTACATACATAATAGCAGTATGCTCAAAATGAAGAAGCTTACCTGCAAAGCAGCAGAAAGTCACAAATTACAAGATGTTAATCACTTTTTAGAGTTTTTTTTCGGTTTATTCGATCGACATGCACTCAGTTCGCGTCACCTCGCCTAATTTAGTGTCGCCAACTTGCCAGATTGCCACTGACCATGGAATTATCGTTAGTTAAATAGATCCCCAGTGGGCAGTGGCTATTGCCAACTCTCGATAGATAGCTATGTACCATGGATTTATTAGGTAGGTACTAGGTATCCCTAATAATTGGGTAATAAATCCATGATATGTAACTTAATTCTGTGCAGCACCTTGCTAAAAAATATATAGTTGAAGTTTTTGAAATAAACTATTGCAGAAGAGAATGAGGGATTTCAACTTCGATAAAAAAAAAGTAGTTCAAATTGGTTCGATAGATGGCGCTGACTCAACTGCAGCTGACAAGATTGTCACATGTATTATCTGTGGTGTACGCGAACGAAGCTATTATCTTTTTAATCTGTGGCTATTAGTCATGATATTCTGTTTGTGTCTGCTTCTTGAGTGCGCTAGTGATTTCGTGGTGTTTTTATAAGTAAGCAAAAATAAATACCAGGAAACGAAAATATATCCACGTTGTTGATAGGTATATAACTGTATTATGACACTTGACAGCTACGTAAAAGAGCAGCGCCATCTATTTTCAACGCTGAAAGCATGATATGAAACGCCCGTGAAAACCCCTCATTAAATGATTATAACTAAAGTTCTCCTACTGTTAAATATTAAATTTCTGCACGTTGTCACGAGTGGGGGACGTTGGCACTTTTTTCTCCCAACGTCCCCCAGTGGGGCCAGACAGGTGGGGGACGGTGGGAGTAAACGTAAAATACAGGGTAATATTGTGTTTGTACTGTGGCAACATTAAAAAGCAGTCACTGTGTTGCTAGCTTAGTACCATTTGTACCACAACTAGTACTATTTTGCCTTGCATAGTACCGCAGAAGCAAACAACATACAAAAGTCACTCCAACGCGGAACGCTATGATCTCTAATATGAATTTGTGGCACACACTTATATCTATGTACAACCAATATCACCAGCATGTAGGTTCTTAAAACCTAATAGCTTATAACCCACCATATTTGAATATACAGGGTGTCCCGTTAAGTATCCCTAAATGGAAGTGCTTTAGCGTTTTAAATTAGATAAAACGGGGTTTCTAGAGTTGAAGCACATTGAACGTCTAAATAAAGTGTTGATGAAGCACGTTTAATTAGGCTAAATCAGTGACTTCATCGTGAAAAACTAACATTGATTCTAGAAAATCACTGTCCTCAGGGTAAAAGATACCACATTGCTTATTAGATTACCAACTTTTTTGAAGTGCAACGTGATCAGTGCAACCAACTTAACTTTTTAGGTGGTCAAAATTGGAACTGAAGCTGATTACAATAAAATAGTACAAATAATATAACCTACCTACTTTTATAAATGATAATACAAATCTGCATATATCTCTCGCTTCCCTCACGGTCACGGTCGCTTGACCTCAGCGGAATTTCCTCTGAGGGCTTGACGTTATGGCGTGACAGAACGGTAAAAAAAAATTGTACATTGATCTATAAATATAATAATAGGTATACGGATCATTTAAATCATGCATGTCAAACTCATAGTCATTGGTGGGTCAAATGCTTAAAGACCGTAGAATCAGCGGGCCGCAAAACCCAACCTTAGGGAAAACAAACTCATTGCATAGTACCTAGTAGTACTGACCCCTATCCCCTAACTGAAAATCACTCGGTGACTTACGTTTGACAAGTAAATGTTATGTTTTCTCTAATAACGTGGAATGCAGGAGACAATGAATAACGATTGCTAAAACGTAGATTTTAAATAAAAGCTTAGATAAAACTTATATTTTCGTTTTATTCTCTTTGACAATGTACAAAGGTATATAGATGACAGACAATAGGAATATAAATTGAAATGTAGAAAAATAAATTTAAACAGAACAAAAAGGTCGATATCAAAATCAAACAGACTCTTTTTATTCTAACACTCCTCCTTAAATTCATTTCTCTACTTTCATCCATCACACAATCACACAACACCCATACCAAGCGTACACCAGTTGAACTTCCCTTTCAACAGAGGTTTTGTTAAAACATCTGCAACCATACGACTTGTCTCTACATACTCTAATTCAATATGGCCATGCTCAACTGCCTCTCTCACAAAGTGGTGTCGCACATCTATGTGTTTTGTGCGTTGATGGTGTACAGGGTTCTGCGCAATAGCAACAGCAGATTGACTATCACTGAAGATCTTCATTGGTATCTCAATTTGACCAGAGATCTCCGAAATCAATCTCTTTAAGAAAATTGCCTCTCTAGCAGCTTCTGACATAGCTACGTATTCAGCCTCTGCTGTGGATAGAGCAATCGTTTTCTGTTTTCTGCTTTCCCAACATATTGCAGCGCCCATATGCAGAAAAACCATACCTGAGTATGATCTCCTATCATGACAAGAGGCATGACTAGCATCTGCATAGCCCTGTACCTTATGCATTCCTGTCTTCTTGTACTGTAGCCCAAGGCTTTTAGTACCCTTTAAATATCTGAGCACTCTCTTTGCTGCTATCCAATGCTCTTCAGCATAGCAAGCGTTGAACTGGCTCAGATAATTAACTGCATGTGCAATATCTGGCCTCGTGCATACAGATATGTACATCAGCGAACCAATTAAATTTTGATATGGAACCCTCGGATCAGGTTTATGTGTCAGTTCAGGTTTCACAAGCTTTTGCCCTGGAACTGATGGGGTTGAAGCAACTTTGCAATCAGCCATCCCAAAAACCTTCAAAACTTTTTCGACATACTTCTCTTGATCAACTTTGATTCCAATATCGTTTTGCGTTATGTGCATTCCCAAAAAATTTTCTGCCTTCCCAAGATCCTTCATATCAAACTTTGACATAAGGTCTCGCTTTACTTTACGCAGCTCCGCGTCATTCCAAAAAATTAGTACATCATCCACGTACACTGCTAAAATGATGACCTTCTTACCCTGGGATCTCATGTAAATGCACGGCTCGTTTTTGGATCGTTTGAACGACAACTGCAATAACTCATTGTTCAGTTTATTGTTCCAAGCTCTGGGGGACTGCTTTAACCCGTAAAGCGAACGTTTAAGGAGACACACGTAATCTTCCTTTCCTTTTTCTTCGTAACCATCTGGCTGTTTCATATAGACCGTCTCAGACAAGTCTCCATTCAGAAAAGCTGTTTTTACGTCCATTTGGTCAACGTTTAGGCCACTCTTAGCTGCCATCGCCAGAAGGACTCTTAGAGCACTATGTCTCACCACTGGAGAAAACGTCTCATCATAATCGATGCCCCATCTTTGACTAAAACCTCTGGCAACAAGCCGAGCTTTGTATCTTCGCTTATTTCCCACCTCTTCTTTAATTCGAAAAATCCATTTCGAATCTACAACGTTGCTCGCTTGTCCAGGTTTTACTAAAGTCCAAGTTTCATTTTTCTTTAAAGCATCAAGCTCCTCCTGAATCGCAGCTTTCCATTCTCTACTGTCAGGCCTTGACAGTGCATCTTGAACCGTAGTAGGGTCATGTTCTGTTTCAACTGTATTGTATAAAACATGATCCGGAAACTCTCTGGGTTTCCTTTCTCTTAGTGGATACCTCCTTTCCACCTCTTGTGGTCGATCCTCAGTTACGTCTGACTCACAATCTTGAAAATCCACATCCTCCGATTCATGAATAGCTACTTCATCAGCAGGATCTTCAGCAAAACTCTCTTGTTCTTGTTCCACTCTAGGAACATTGCTAACATCATCATTCTCTTGTAGAGGTTGCAAAACATCTGGTTCTACTGTATTCCTGTCAATTGGTTCATCTTCTAGAAGTATTATTTCTGGTTCTTCTTGCGATTTTTCTTGTAGCTCTTTGTATTTTTGATTCTCCCAAAACACAACATTTTTGGCCTTAAATACTTTTCCGGAAATAGGATGCACAAGACGATACGCTTTCGCGTTGTCATCGAAGCCTGTGTAAATAAGCTCTCTGCTTTTTACATCCCACTTTGTCCTCTTTTGATCAGGAATGTGCATAAATGCTTTGCACCCAAAAGTTTTTAGCATGCTTAGGTCACACTTCCTCCCTGACCATTTCTCATCCGGAGTCATACTCTTCACCGCAATCGTTGGTGACTTGTTCTTTAGGAACACGGCGTGATGGACAGCTTCAGCCCAAAAACGTATTTCTAATTCGGACTCATGTAGCATGGTTCTTGCTTTATCGCAGATGGTGCGATTGGCCCGTTCAGCTACACCATTTTGCTCTGGTGTATACTCCACCGTTAGTTGATGTTGGATTCCGCAATTGTTCAGCAAGTCATCCATCCGCTTATTGACGTATTCGCTTCCGTTGTCAGTGCGCAGGATCTTAATTTTCTTGCCGCATTGATTTTCAGCAAACGCCTTAAAATCTATAAATTTTTCGAAAACTTCACTCTTTTGTTTCAAAAAATAAATAAAAGTTTTTCGCGAGAAATCGTCAATAAACGTCAAAAAATATTTGAACCCGCTAATAGAAGATAAACTCATAGGTCCACACACGTCTGAGTGTACTAAACCTAATAGTTCCGTAGCTCTCGTTGCACCAGTTTTCTGAAAAGGCTGTTTCGTTTGTTTTCCCATAATGCAAGATATACACTCCAGTTTAGAAGAAATATCAGGAAAACTTACCCCTGTTGCCATCTTATCTCTTAGTAGTTTGAGGTTATGCAAACCAAGATGTCCCATCCTCCGATGCCATAACATCTGCTGGTCATACTCTGTTGTTGCTAGCGCAGAACCTAGTGAAGAGCACTTAATTTTATAAATGCCTCGTTCTTCGATACCTTTCACAACAGGCTTACCTCGCACCTCACACTCATTTCTCTTGTAGATGTCACAACATTTATCTGTAAATACTACCACGTTACCTTTTTTCGCAATTACATTTACACTCAATAAGTTAGAAGCTAACTTAGGTACATACGTACAGTCGCTAACTGTCATTCCGGACTCACATACTACCGTACCCTTACCTGCACCATATATCTCATTACCATCTGCACAAGTCACTCTCAAGGACTTAGGAGTATCGTTAAAGTTCTTAAACCAAGATTTTTTATTCGTCATGTGTGTCGATGCTCCAGAATCTATAATCCAGTCTTCTGCCTGTGAAATCGACATGCCGAACGCAAAAGCTTGAAGAGCTTTCCTTTTCCCTTTTGGATTATCAGGACACTCTTGTGCCTTATGAGGCCCTTCGCAAATAAAGCATTTGATCTTTTGTTTGATCTTCTTCGGTGTACTCTTACCCTTATGCTTATTTGACAATAGTGCTGAATTCGGTTGGCTTGCACTCGTGCTCGCCGAATAGGTATCCTCCATTTGAAAAAGCTTCATCTTTACATAGTCGGTAGTAATAATGACGTTACTATTTTCTATGGCTAATCTCATAGGTTGAAACTCTATGGTAAGGCCTTGGAGAAGTAAAGCAGCCAACAGTTCATCGTCAACCTCCTTTCCTAGGTCTTGAAGTTCCTGAGAAACCATCATCACAGATGTTACATATTCCCTAACCGATGGGAATTGCTCTAGCTTCATGCTCACCAGCTTTGCAAGTAGACGGCATCGGTTATTCAGACCTTTGTCCTCAAACGCACTCATTAATGCTTCCCAAGCATCTTTAGCTGTTTTTGCTTTGCGTACATGCACCAAGCAATGAGGCTTAATCATCAAGCAAATCTTTGCTCTAGCTTTCTGGTCTTTTCTCATACCTTGAATATCGGTCGTTTGAGGTGTAGTTCTTGTACACTCCCACAAGTCATCGTGAACAAGATGTAACTCCATCAAAAACTTCCATGTGGCGTAATTGCTGTTACCATCTAATTTCTCTATAGAGGCCAACCCACTACTGCCTGAAGACTCCATATTTTTTGCCATTGTCGAGTTCTGCTCTCTATGAGAACTCTCGTCGGTAGACATCTCCCTGCAAGTTGCTGCCTATAACCTGTTATGTTTTCTCTAATAACGTGGAATGCAGGAGACAATGAATAACGATTGCTAAAACGTAGATTTTAAATAAAAGCTTAGATAAAACTTATATTTTCGTTTTATTCTCTTTGACAATGTACAAAGGTATATAGATGACAGACAATAGGAATATAAATTGAAATGTAGAAAAATAAATTTAAACAGAACAAAAAGGTCGATATCAAAATCAAACAGACTCTTTTTATTCTAACAGTAAAATGACTATAAATTGACAATTCTTTATGATTTAACCAATTGATGGTCATATTTTGACTTGTCAAACGTTAGTCACCGAGTGACCTACAATTAGGGGTTCATGTTCTTAAAATTGAATCGGGCCGCAGTCAACGTTGCAAAGGACCGCATGCGGGCCGCATGTTTGTCATGCCTGATTCAAATTAAGTTTACTGTGGTGTGCTTAGAGAATGTATCATGGTGACACCATGTTTGAAAGTTCCTTGCTCCAAGTGTGACACTCAAACTGACACTTGTTATGGCAACACCTAATTTTCACTTTTCATTTCAGTTGTCAAAATTTATTGTGCTCGCTTGGCGTTCGTTTTGTGTTTGTTGTATTAATTTGTATGTCAATTATCAATTAACCCTAGTTTATTGATGCACAATTGATTATTAAAAAGCTGTGGTCGGTTCCAATACTATCTATGTGCACCTCGAAGTGAATATCAATCATGGCTGCTGGCGGTGAAGATCTATGGCGCGAGTGCGCGTCTTGGCTGACGAGATGTGGGCTGCTGCGTCCTGACCACAAGGCCAACTGGGAGACGAGCACCATCCACGACCTGGCATACACCCTGCGTGACGGCGTGCTGCTGTGCAACCTGCTGAACGTGCTTCATCCGGGATGCATCGACATGAAGGAAGTGAACCAGCGGCCGCAGATGGCGCAGGTATCTAACGGAGCCCGGCAGTCGCGCGACCTTCGCTCTAATTACTATAAAACCATTAATTCCGGCCTCCAATAGCGTAACCAATTGTTATAGTAACGGCTAGTATATTCATTTTATTTATTAATTGGCCTAAGAAACATTTATAACATTAAAATGGGACTTAACGTTATTTTAACATAAATTACGGTACTGCTTCCTTCTACGGTACTTGCGTTTTGTAACTACATATAAAGGATGTAGTGTGCAGTGATAGTAATGCGTGCAGACATGAATGGTTTAGTGTCATTGATGTGTGTGTATCATACTCTACACTAAACATGCATATTTATATGACCATCATGTTATCTGCATTGTAAAGTAGTTGTGAATGAAAGGGTCACTGATATATCTCAATTCATAAATGTATATTTGTGTTTTCTCTATCTCTGTATGAGATTGTGATGTAACCACAACATTATGAATGAAATTCCAACATAAATAGTACAAACACTGCATTATAATAATATCCTGGGGGTTTGGTATGAGTTTTGATAGTTTTTATTTATTTATTTATTGAGAACACACACATCATACATATTACACATTATGAAAAATACAAGAATAAAATTAAGTTCTGATATGTACAACAATAAAGGTGTTCTAGCATTCACCACAATGTACTCAAAAGGAAAAATAAAAAGAACGAAAAACAAAATAGGTAGTAAAAAAATTAAAATAAGACTAAAAACTAAAGCTAAAATGACAGAAAAGTCATAAAATTTCTAAAATTATCATTTTATGCTAATGACATAGGATTGAGCCGAAGTGGCTCAACATTTTATTTTATTATTATATTATATTTATAGTTTTCGAAACTATATGTAGTTTAATTTCCTTGTGTACATTACATACACATAACATAACACCCAACAGTCACATAGGTAGTCCTGATCCCATGCTAGGATTCCCTGTGTCGTGGGTATCAGGAACTATGAGTATCATGGTACCACAACACCCAGACCCATTTACTTACAGCATCTTTAGTTTTCTTCTCGATTTTGCTAGGGGCGCTGCAAGTAAATGTATGGAAGGAAACAAAACTTTATATAGTTTTGAAAACTATCAAAACTTGTACTAAAAAAAGAAACAAAAACAAAAACAAAAAAACAAAGTCCAGTTAATTTTAGTCAAGGTGTTTATATTAGAAAAAAATAAGAATTTTATACAAAAATTTAAAAGCTTGCTTGAAGGTCAATTCCTACTTGAAGTTTATTATTTTTTTGTGTTAATTACACATATGTAGAGTGCGCCTAATCTAAAAATGAATGTCCACTATTCCATTACCTCAAAATAAAATAATCACAAGGACTGTTTTCAAACTTCAAGTTTGTGTTGAGTGCCAAGTAAAAGCAGTGGAGGCATCATACAACATTAATTAATTTTAATTAATATACGTGGTTAGCATTTACTGGAGGCACAGTTAAAGAATTATGGAATAGGTAATCTCAGTAATAAAAAACCTGCAAATTCATGTACCTATATATTACAAATTTTAGTAACAACCTTTCAAGGCTAACTTTAAAATAGCTATTCACTGCTTACTGTCATAATGTTTTAACTGGAAACTGCCAAGAAATTAAAAAGAAAAAAACTAGACTGCCTAATCTGCTTCTGCGTTGCCTTTGCTATATCAATAGGTAATCATCTTCCACAGTTCCTCTGCATGCGGAACATTAAAGTGTTCCTGCGGACATGCCATGAAGAGTTTGAGCTCCGGGAGATGGACCTATTTGATCCATCCATGCTGTTTGACTTGTCAAACTTCCACCGAGTGCTGTGCACCCTCGCCAAACTCAGTCAGTGTCCTAAAGCACTGGTTAAGAATATCAAGTGAGCATACAGTATTTTATTTGTAACTTAGTGTTATAGATTGAGGTGCTCAGTTATCTGTGGCTTGATTACGTAATTCTGTGTCTATCAGTTTCAATATTATGTCATGTGTTACATCTTGTATTAAGTCGTATTTTTATTTAATTATGCATCAAAAACCCTAAAACATTTGTTAAATTGTTTTATGTATAAATTAAATAAAATGCTGTTACTATTTCAAATTACCTATTTCTTAATACTTAATTTACGCAACATTGCAACTAGCAATCAAGCATTGTATGAAAACTGCATATATCGGTAATTCCAAAAGCATAATTTCGTTTAGAAACGGCGTTGAAACTGATAGCACCAGAGTTACGTGATCCGCAAAAAGGAACGCACTAAGGTGTATAACATAAATATATGCATCCTTTGACATTCAGAATACTGGAAATGATGGAAATAGATGACCCAATAAACTTTACCAAACTCATTCTACCTATTGTGTTTCCATCTCGGAGGTTTCCATCAACGGCACAGCTTTAGATTTTCTATTGTTAAACAAGTGGCTGAAAGATAAATCTGTATATTTTAATTTGATCTGAATTGAGTTTCGACCCACTTGCACCAATAATTAAATAGGCCCAGTACGCTAGCGCGGAGATTTCAGTTGGGTTTTTTTAGTAGGCGAAAAATCGGGTTATTTAAAAAAAAACTTATTACTGAAATAAAATTTTGTACAAAATGTAGGTACTTGTGTGCTACCATTTCGAGATGCCGAGCAAAATTTTGAATATACGTACTTTGGAAAATAATTCTATTGAGTAAATTTTATGTGCTTAGTCGTGTTTTCCTTTCGAGTAGAATAAAAGTATAAAATTCATATACTTAAAACTGATATCCACAGCTATACCACAAATCGACGTACGCTGAATGAATAAACCATATTTTTTTAAATTCAATTTGTTTAAATTCTACGTTCATCCATTTATATTGTAAATGAAGGTATAAGGGGTCACACACAGGACAAATATTTACAGAACTAATGTTGCTTATCGTCTACAACACTTAGGGTTGTCATCACATTATTTTGTTTACTTTCAGACCATTCTCCGCTCAAAGAACACTATCTGAAGAGGATATTTACAAGGATCTACAGTCTGTGTAAGTACCTATTCTAAGTTCACACTTCTTAAATAGCTCTTTAATTTAAGCTCCATAAAACTTCAACGTGTTATGAATGTCATTTGCTAATTATATTAACAATATATGTGATATTTGATTAAAAAAATAGCCAATACCTTCAAAGAAATTATAATAGAAATTGAATTAAATCAGTTAATGATGTTATAGTAGCGCAAACACCTCACTCGAAATGGTGCCGTACAACAGTCAAAGTTCCGCAAACAGCACCGCACCAGACTCGCCCTGGGTTCAGTTCACGATACCCAGTGCTGCCTGCGAGGAGCGGGTCGAGGAGATATACGAAGACCTGTGCTACGTCAAGTTCACGTCAGCCATGCCGGAGGTGGCAACCCTATTGTATAAACGCTTGGTACACGATAATGCTTGGATTTTTTAAAATACACGCTTCTTTTAGGTAGAATTTGTACATGCTTGGTGTGGTGTAAATATTGCACTGCGGGTTTTAGTTTTAGCTTTTTAGATGACCGACCTGTATACCAAATTTACTGGGGTTTATGTCACACTCAGCCTATTGGGTTGTGTAGCTGCCCTGGCTTTGTAGGTATTTAAACGTGATTGTAGGTATTTTTCGTTTATTCATTTCGTAGAAGATTAAATTGTAGATTTTAGAATCATAATATAGATTGAATTCTAGTTTTATGTTGGAACGAAACAGGTACTTAACAGGAATAAAGCTGTTTTAGGGAAAATAGCAGAAAACACTATAATAATGACATTTATTTTATTAATAAACGGAAAGCACATAATATTATTATGCAATGCATTTATTTTTACATTCAATTAGTTACTACGTAAATCAAATCATTAAATTACAATTTGTTTTGTCCGTGTTGTTGTTACATGTATAAAGTACGTAAAATAAACTAAATTGCGTTTTCGTGCTGAAAGATACGACACGGAAAATTAACGAGAAAACGCAATGGTATAAAAGTTACAAAAGCAAATTGCGCAGATATATGAATAGTCACGTATTCGAATCTATCATTAATTCAATGCTTCGACAATCTCGCAAGACCAAAGAATAGGTAAAACTAAATAACAGAGTATAGAAGCGTAACTCTTCTGAATTC
Organism: Epirrita christyi; assembly: GCA_951392215.1. Classification (NCBI taxonomy): domain Eukaryota; kingdom Metazoa; phylum Arthropoda; class Insecta; order Lepidoptera; family Geometridae; genus Epirrita; species Epirrita christyi. The sequence goes on from OX595837.1 coordinate 1,728,539, forward strand.
CCCGCCTACCTCCAACTAATACTATGCTAGGGACACCAAATCATTTTATGCCATTGACAATAAGTCTTTCTTAAACAAATATACAGGGGTTAACAACGAACCAATTTGATTTCTTATAATTATGAATAAAAGTGGGCTTTCAATAGTATTTGTTATCTATTTTTGAGTCACAATAGTTCTGTCGACTTTAAATTCTTGGTAAAATTTCAACTGTCAAAAAGGAGTTCTTAACGTTTCCTTACAAAAAGGCGAACACGCCCCTTTATAAAATCTAGCGTCGGAGTGTCACTTCTACGTAACTCCTTGTTACGTACTTATTATACCAAGACATTCCCCTTTCAATTGCGATCAATTCATGAAGCAGCGACATGCATCGCTAGTCGGATGCATCTGTCATTTGCATAAACAAAGAGATTTAACCAAGTGCAATGACGTCAGCTCAATCTAAATAAATTTCTTTACAGACGATTTTCTCATACATATTGATAAAAAGATCGCTGGCTGGTTCGGCTCAGGGCCATTGGGTATATGGGGGGATGCCTTTGCCCAGTGTGGATGTCTACCGACTGATCATGCTAATGTAAATAGCAACCTGACTGAACTGCCTAAAAACCCCGCCCGGGTTTACATTAGTGAAACCCTGGGGGTCCAAGACGCGGCGCTATGGATAATATGACTATTCAATATAACCCTCGGTTATAACTTCGATCGCTTCGGATCGGTATACATAGCTAAATAAACCAAACATAGCTAAGTTATTGTTCCTAAAGCTCGTAGCCTCTGATCTGCTGCAAACGTCGTTATCCCGCATACGGTATGCAAATATAGAATAATCTCTCATCTGTCAGTATTTTTAACCGACTTCACAAAAAGGAGGAGGTTCTCAAATCGTTTGTTATTTTTATTTTTTTTATGTTTGTTACCTCATATCTCCGGCGTTTATCCGATTTAGAAAATTCTTTTTTTTTATTTGAATAAATATACTTCCAGATTGGTCCCATGATCCAGATTGGTCACTGATGATGGAATCCATGAGGAATTGAGGGAACTCCTCAAATATTGTAGGCATACATATGGCGATTTTGATATTTTCAGCAACAAACCAAGCATTTGCATTCAGAAAGTATCATAACCCTTTCACCACTATGGTTTTTTCATAATTTTTTTTTTCATGGCGGAAGTCGGTTTTTTTAATGAAAAGTTTTCGTATAAACTAAAGAAAATGCGCCACTGCTTTCCCTGTCTAACTAACTAACTGCAATAGTTCCAACTGCATTGCGGTTCCGACCGTCCCTGATTTGCATTAATTACTTGTCCGAAACATTTTAGAATAAAGCCGTTGGTATTACAAACATACCGGTACCGCTAACAAGAGTTCTCAGACTTGCTATCTAGGTATGACGCAACGAATCTTAAAACATTACTTGAAGCTTCACAATTTCTCTTTTGTGCGAAACTGATAAAAGGCTGCGATAAGCTAAGTTCTTCTTCCGCGAAACTTCTTTATTTGGTACATACTCGCTCGACCCACGGTGTTTGTATGATCGCTAATAGTAGATTATGCACTAAGGGAATAAAGCAGTGTCTTATGTCGCGGGCGGCATATTGAACCCTGAGTGTAACGAGGGACTCTAAAGTTAACTCCCGAGTGTAGCGAGGGAGTTATATAGAGTCCTGAGTGAAGCGAGGGGTTCAAGCTGCCCAAGACGAAGACAGGCTTTATTCCAGAGGAGCATACTCTACTTTTCACACCTACTGCGAGACAATAAAAGGCAAGGCTCCATAAAATAAGTATCGTCTGTTTTGATGGACTCAAACATCGCATTCGCTCGACATTTTTTGTAAACACTAATATTGCCATTGACATAATTATATATTACTAGAATATTGCAATAAATTTCACTGAAAAACACAGCACCAACCTAACATCTCTTTTGTTTCACATTCTTTAAAATCGCGCCTATTTCTTTTTTTTTTGAGTTCTGCTTTTGGTGGCCAGTTCGATTTTCGAACAAACCTCTTTACAATGCCATTTGGGCATTTTTTTACTTGGAGTTTTCCACGAGTTTCCACACGAATTTGACGTTCCAAATTCAAATCACTTTAATCCCTAGGGAGTTTCATACAACTTTATATCCCTAGAGAGACAATGCTTTACTTTACGTCGACATTGTCGAGCAGGTGGTGTGAAAAAGTAATTTTCACACCACCTGCTCGACAATGTCCAATTACATATCATACAACCTCAACGTAAAGTAAAGCATTGTCTCTCTAGGGATATAAAGTTGTATGAAACTCCCTAGGGATTAAAGTGATTTGAATTTGGAACGTCAAATTCGTGTGGAAACTCGTGGAAAACTCCAAGTAAAAAAATGCCCAAATGGCATTGTAAAGAGGTTTGTTCGAAAATCGAACTGGCCACCAAAAGCAGAACTCAAAAAAAAAAGAAATAGGCGCGATTTTAAAGAATGTGAAACAAAAGAGATGTTAGGTTGGTGCTGTGTTTTTCAGTGAAATTTATTGCAATATTCTAGTAATATATAATTATGTCAATGGCAATATTAGTGTTTACAAAAAATGTCGAGCGAATGCGATGTTTGAGTCCATCAAAACAGACGATACTTATTTTATGGAGCCTTGCCTTTTATTGTCTCGCAGTAGGTGTGAAAAGTAGAGTATGCTCCTCTGGAATAAAGCCTGTCTTCGTCTTGGGCAGCTTGAACCCCTCGCTTCACTCAGGACTCTATATAACTCCCTCGCTACACTCGGGAGTTAACTTTAGAGTCTCTCGTTACACTCAGGGTTCAATATGCCGCCCGCGACATAAGACACTGCTTTATTCCCTTAGTGCATAATCTACTATTATTTAAACTACGATGAAAATTTAATACTTGCATTTTCGAAGGAGAGTTATTTTCGCTATTTTTGGTGGCAAAATAAGGATTCATTGGAGATTTTCAAGAGAGATACTGTTCGCTTGATTGATAATCGATATGAATATTGAATAACAGCCGCGTATTTTCAAGACACTACGGAATAGTTATATCAATCGATGCGAGTCTTCTTAAATCGTTTACAGGGCAATGTGTACGCTTCTTTAACAAATTACCCGACGTGCTAAAAAAAAACAAATTCAAAAACTTGATTTAACATAAACTTTCTAAAAAAACATACTATAAAATCTCAGATTATCCGATAATAATAATTATTAAGCTTGCTACTGAATTTGCTCCAACACGGACCATGTAAAAATTAACATTAATTAATTAACTTACTTAATTATATCTTATAAAAAATTACATGTCAAAGATATTTTTAAAATCCTACTGAATAAATATGTTTTGATTTTGATGCAATATAAAAAACTGTTTTATTATGCTAATCTGAATTCATAAAATGCTATTTCAACTTTGCGTTCCAGACGCACGAGGTATGCAAATAATATTGCTGCCATTACATAATCAGAATAAGATACCGCTGCATAAATATTGATGTGCAATGAAACAAGATATCTGAGGCCCAATTCACTAACTAAAAAATAGTTAAAATAGAGTTCGGATCATGTTTCGATCTTGTGTCGATGTCGAAATGGTATTCTCCTGACATAAAATACAACAACTGTAATGTGATTATATCGAAATGTGACCGAAACTTGAACGATTCAAAGTTTTTTCGTTAATTTTAGCATAAGTAGATGGAGTCTCTCTTTACTCTTTCCGATTATATATATAACTATCCTACTCTAATGGTGGTCACCATGAATTGGAAGTAGACTAAATCGTTATTTATGAGGGACTAGAAATTCAACTTTCAGTCAATTTACAATTCAGTCTCGATTCGGTTAACTTTCAGTGTAGTTTTAAAATAACTTAGAGAATTTGGCCTCTGAGGTATTGAAGCATTTGTTTTGAATTGAAAATAACATCAAATGTTTCGAGCTACCTATATCGTAATGTAACCCAATCAACTAAGGGATCACACCCTTTGGTGTGTACCCCACGCTAATTGCGGCAGGGATTTATTCCTCGGATTTACATAATTATTGTTTTTAATGGATTGTTTTTAAATACGCGAACATGTTTTGACTGCGATTAGAATAATCCCATACGAACTAACTATATGTAGTACAAAGTATTTTTGTTTTTACATAATAATTGGTTTAATCAAGCGTACATCTACTCGTTTTTACCTGTATTAGGTTCTTGTAAAAAATAACTTTTACCAATAAATATGTACTATACGTACTGATAACAAAATCATGACTATGGAGTATTCGGTTAGCGAAATTACTACATATAAAAATAATGATTTAATATCAAGATTATTCCGAAGTTTGTGTTGTCGTGTACCAAGCGCACTTAGACCGAACCGATTGATAATATTGTTTAATCGCTTTAGATAGTTACATATTCACATGAGCATGACACATTTATGATTTGCAGTGGTTTTAGGTGTGGTCAGTTTTCGTAGAAATTTCATTTTTAGCTGGCAAAATTATTGTTTTTTTTGTTGCTCCGTTATAGATATTCTTTTGGTCTAGTAAAGTCCCATACTTTACCGAAAATCACAATTTTCTATCTGTAGTTATAACAGCCATTATTTTCGTTTAAAACTATTATGTATTTACGGACATCTGCTGTATGAATGTTTTCATCTAATTTAGTTTGTTTTATTGATTGTATAATTTTGTAATTAGCTTAAAATGCATGTTGCAAGAGACGTTAGTCGTTCCGACTGAGCAAAAAGATATCGAATCTTTTCGATCGTACTCATTGGAAATGATTAACGTCACTGCGGGTCGGCATTTCCATTTTTACAAACAACCACATGCATACCTCATTTTACGTTTTACACGTAATTCAACGTTTTACACTCGATAGGTAAACATTACATAAAAACAAGTCCAGAGATAGAGCTGTTATCAATCTGAAGTATGTGTGTGGTCGTATACAGACAGCAGCGGCTTTAGAGAGGAGGGATTGAGCAAAATCATAGCTGTTACACTCTTCAGGCATCAGACACAATTGATTGTCATAACTTAAAGATTCCGGGGAAGTATACTGAAGAGTGTCGCGAAACCCCCATAGAGTAACTTTTCAACCCAATCGTGTTGTCCACCATATAATTTCAATGACCGCACTGGTTACCTCCCTAAGGCTTTTAAGTTATCTTTTTCTATGTAGCAGCTTCTCCTTGTTCACGAGGCACCACGCAAGTTCCCACCTAGTAGTAAGAAGGATCAACAAATCGATCCAAGTCGTCTTTGTTACCCTGATTCTTCTAGGCTTGAACGCGTTGGAACAGAAGTAATTTTAGTATATACGACGATTTATAATGATCCTTGTGATTTCGATGAATATAATACATTTGACTTTGATGCTTATTTGTACGAAAGCATCCAGATAGTCTTTCAAACTTAGATTCGAAGTTATCTTAACTTTCATGAAAAATAATGGGCAAAAACACAGGGGTGTACAGCTCTCTAAAGCCGGTACTTCTGTTATGGAAATGTCACCTAACGTGTGGGTCGGCGCAGCGGCGTGGCGGTTCCCCCCCGCAACTCGGACTCGGAGTACGGCAGTTACTGCGCGCGGCTGCACGACGAGGAGATCTACCACGACCTGTGTGCCGTGAAAGCGTCTGCGCGCGACCCGCCGCTCCCCGCGCCCAACCGCGCTACAAATACTGTACGCTTGGTTTGTTGTTTTACTTTTTCATTTTGAGTTGTGCCCGGAGAAATAAAGTCCACGATTTGTCAAGACCTACTTCTAAATCGGCTGGCTGCGCCAATCCAATCTATATGGTACGGGAAGTAATACATTCGTACATTTATCGATCTCTGCATGTTGGTTAACATTATCAATTTACGTCTCAAGCCTCTACTAATAATAATTTACCTTACCAAACCAATAATCTAGATCTAGTCCAGTGCGCCATCCATTCTGACCCTGCCGGCTGCGCCAATCAAATCCAGGTTTAATCTACCTTATCGCCTTCACAATGTCGTATTCCCAGCGGTCTGAGGTCGTGGTCTACACCATACGTTCGTGTCAATTGCTTGTTAAATACTTAAACTCAAGGCTCTTGTCCAAATGACTGAATACCCTCACATTACTTACGTAAAAGCATAAATTTATGATTTTTGTGAATGAACCTTAATTATTTACGCTCTCACCACCGAGCCACGTTTCTAGCTAAATGCGATTCATAAACGACTTTCACGACCTAGTTATGTTCCATATTATGAATCGTAAATGTAATAGCTTCTTGTCTCTAGAGGGCAATATAACATGAACCCGTAAATTTTACATTAGTCTACCCATTTTAGAGCAAAGAAACTAAGGAAGGGCACAATTTTAGTAGGCATCTGTTTATCGAAGGTCGAAAACCCTTACCCTTACATCCCTTCATATCCTTATAATAAATTAATTCCGGAAACTGATTAGAAGGTATTTTACGGAGTTAGGGCCCACATTTATGAAGCCGTATTATAACCATTATAACCGTACTAGAGTCGTGGTAGTCTCGGCCTACGAATAGGACTCCTCCAACTTCTCCTCCATCACACAAGGGAATGGTAGGCAGCATCTACCAGACTTACTTTACACGAAACTGCGATCACAAATCCGCCTGCCAAGCGTGGTGATTATGGCAAATCCTCACATTGCACGTTATGGGGGAGGCCTCATCCAGCAGTGGATATCTACCGGCTGAAGAAGAAGAGAAAATTATATCCATTATTATGTCCGTGAAACAATAAACCTTAATCCTCTTATTACACCCTTGTTAATGCAAACTGCCCGCTCATTTTACCGGCACAAAGCCTTAATAAAACGTACAGCTACGATTTCAAACAACTCCCATTACAAGAATCTCGAGTAAATCGCTACAATTACCAGGAGAAACACCTTTCTAAGAAGTTTTCATGTACGTCTTATCCGTTTGTAGGCCGATACAAGTAAAAGTTGCCGAGTCGTTCCGAACATCGACTGAATTAATCATGGACTTATTATTTCTCGGATCATGACAGTTTTTTTTCACCGGTAGTAATTTTTTGCTGTCACACTTTTTACTATTTTTTTGCGTAGATTAATGGTGAAGAATGGTTATTAGCTTTGCAATTGCTTGCGCTAATAATTTTTTGTTGGCATTCTTTTACTATTTTCTCTGTGATTTTTCAGCTAGCGACGTCATCGCTAAGTCTCGAGAAGAGGGATTATGTTATACGAGAGTTGGTTGATACTGAGTGCAACTATGTGGACGTGTTGAGCAAAATTATCAAATTCTTCCTGAGGCCACTGGTCCCATTTCTGAAACAGAATGATCTGCATATCATATTCTTTGGTATAAAGGTAAGTTTATACAGTATGTTTTTTGTAACTGTGACAGTATAGGGAAATCCTAAACCATGGCAGATATAGAGAAACTTTGTTGGGTACCATGAGGTCTTCTTTAATGGAAATAATTTTGGTGTAGTTAAATTTTTGGTCATTTAAAATTTAACACATTTTTCAAACTGGGTTAAACTACAACAAAAAGTTCTCTAAATAACTAACAAACTAGGCACCCCACTATTCACGAAATACATGTCACATGTTGTTCCTAATAAGTTAAGTTTAAGTGTATGTGTCTGTAGGTTCAGAAAATGTTGAAACACGAACCAATCTGGTTAAATTATTCGCTTCAAACGTTACAACATTAACGTATTTCGTTACACTGTTCACTACAATTAACGGTCGTTTGTTATAATATTCTCTACCATTAGATACGGTTAAACTTTAGCCACGGATTTCGGTATCCGTTACGACCGATATTTGATTATGATTAGCGCCAGCTACCGAGTGCGGACGCGAATTTCTGGACCAATCGGACGTATCTAATGCGAATTAGAGAATGTCAGATCGCATCCACCGATATCTTAAGCTCCATGACGAGTAATGGTACGATTTTTTTGTTTAGTCATTTATCGGTAAAGTTTACAAAACTTTGCTCTACAAAAATGTGCTGACACCGGATTCAAGATATCCTCAAAGATACCGGCTCCTTTTTGAGATGACCTTACAAAAACATAAAGTTCGCAAGTTTTTCGGTTGTTTAGGTTATTCAAAATTATTAATTTGCTCGAAACACAGGAATGGAGTACAAGGCAGATGTTGTTAAAGAAAAAGTAAAAAAGTAGAAAGTAGTAAAGGCTTTTACGACATCCACGGGATGAGAAGGGGGGGTCTTTTCACAGGCTGGACACACAACGGCCTGGATCAAATCATTTAAATAAAACCTCACCTCAACCTCAAACTATCTCGGCTCGTTGTGCATAGTTTTCTATCCCTGTGTAAACAAGCTCTCGGTAAATTGCAGACGCTAAGAATAGTAAATTTATCGGATGTGGATTAAATTTGTACAAATATTTGTATAGCCTATATATATTCGAACATTTCGAAGCTGTAAATTAGGTCAAACAATCTTGCTATGCTCGGCGAACCAATTATTTGTGAAATGTATTACCGATTTATGTTATTAGGGTTTGGGTCCTCATTCAAAACCTAAGTAAGGAATAATACAGGTTAAGGTTTTGTTAAACGTCGATGCAATTTGTTAATGATCTGATTCTGATTGATATTCAATAAGTTGAAAATCTACATTTTGACTTCAAAATCTTACATGATTTCGGCCACTTAACTCCTTACTTTTTAGACTTACAAAATAAATACGAAGTTTATGTTTAGGCTGTGGAGTGTCCGGCCTAAGAATAGACCCCTCCGTCTCATGTGTGTGTCGTAAAGTCTGACTCCGAAAAATAGCAAATTTTGCCTCGTTTATTCCAAAATAGCCGAACGCGCCGATGTTAAAAACTTAGATTTTTTTGGTGAGGACCTCAACCCTAATAGCATATCAAAATTTCCACTTCTCCACCTTTTTTAAAACAATGGCCTTTTATCAAATCAAATCAAACAATTTTATTTCGGATATGATCCATTTGGTTAGTAAAACTTAAGAGTAATTGTATGTCCCTACTGACTGTACTACTGATAATTTCTACGCTTAGTATTTAGTTCGAGTTTAATAGGTTTTCTTTTTAATTATTAGACCTCGTTTGAGACCCTGAGAAGTTTGGTGCTAGCTAGTGCGTAGTATTCAAATGAATGAATTCAATGTTCATGACATAGTATCATGAAAACACTTGTGTATTTCACAGGAACTCCACGAAATCCACTCAGGTTTGCTCCGACAACTCAAGCTAGCCACAGACGCATGCGTACCGGGCAGCGGAGCGCCACGGCTTGCTGACGTATTCCTTGTATGGCGAGAACGGTTGCTATTGTATGGTGACTACTGCTCAAACCTGACCCATGCTCAGGATACGCTCAAAACACTCGATGCCAGAGATTCTACCTTCTGTAAGCAATTACAGGTGAGTAGACATTCATCATCACCCTAATGGAAAGTTTTCTGACAGCAGAATGAAAATAGTTCTAAATCCATGCATAGATGGCGCAGTCCGGATATGTTTGTCTAAATTTTGTCGGTCAGCCACCAACTGTCAGTGTCACTAACTTCACTCGCTCATGTTGTTCGTTGGTGAAGTAAAGTATGTATCTACGTAAAGTTTTTGTTGAAATTCTGATGTATTTGTTAGTGTTACGTAATTGTTATAATTTTTTGTTGTTATTGTTGAAGCCGGACCAAGTATACCGGTCTAAAGTAGACTTGAAAAACGAGCTTCGGAATCGCAACGTGAAACTTGGAGGAAAAAAGAGAAAACAAAGAGAATTTGTTCTCTGTGGTGCTTTTGCAAAATCTTCAGAAGACACAACCATGTCGAGTTACCGCCATCTACCGGAATTTTAAGAACTATTTTTCATTTAAATTGTCTCCCTGAAATCTTCCCATTGCAGTCCACTGCTGGTCATAGGTCTCTCCCTTGGCCAAACTTTGCTTAAATTGCCATGGTATGTCCGGTCTTAGAATAGACCCCTTCTCCTCCCGTGGATGCAGTAAAAGTCTTACTGAGGGATTACACCAGGGGCTGACAGAATCTACAGCACTGTTAATACAATTGAACCACAAGAAAAACATTTCGGGATTTGTAGCAATCCTTTCAGTTCTTGTTCTGCCTAGCCTGTTGTATTGAAATCTGCGTTCTCTTACAGAAATGTCAAAAAGAACACAGCGATGGACGAATCCAGCTACGAGACATACTATCCGTGCCGATGCAGAGAGTGCTCAAATACCACCTTCTATTAGAAAAGTTGGTTCAGGAGACACAGCCGGTAAGTTCAATTCGTAACCTTGGCCTGTTGACATAGAGTTTAATTTTATCTGAAATAAAAAACAAAAAAATTGAGCAGAGAAATAAGCGTATGTACAGGACGCACCAGTGTGCTAGATTAAGTCTTAATTAATGCAACCGTTGTTCACCAACCAACCCTCAATATTTTTATTTGACAACACCTAGCGGCCTATGCAAATGAGCCTGCTTTATCATATTCGACTTTGTAATATTGTTATAACTGCTGTTTTTGTTTGATAGAATCATGAAGAATTCAGAGCATTGGAGAGAGCTAAGGAGGCCATGGTTGATGTTGCACAGTACATAAACGAAGTCAAAAGGGATAGTGAAATTCTCACGCTACTAGCTAAAGTACAAGTAAGTAAAACCAAATCTTCTTGGTTGATTTTTCTAATTTTGACAAGTTCTTTTAATAGGGCTTGAATGCATTAACATTCTTTTATTATTAGCATACAGCAGAACTTCAGTCTAATCTTGTTTACATTATGATGTTGGTGGTTCTTAACATTGCATTATCTCTGTGGCGCAGGGGGCGAGTAGCCGGCTGAGTTTGTTTCGCGCTGCGGGACAACTATTTGCATTATCTACAAACATTTGTTCCGGGTCTGAGTGTTGTGGTACCATGGTACTCGTAGTTCCTGATACTCACGACACAGGGAATCCTAGTGTGGGATCAGGACTATGTATGTGACTGTAGGGTGTTATGTTATGTTACATTATAAAGCTCTTTCGCCTGATTTCAAACCTGGATCCCACATTAAATGAGTTAAGTTACTTGTACAAAATTTTTATTTTTTTATTTTCCAGGAAAGTATAATTGACTGGGAGGGTGCTGAATTAGGCGCTGGGGGCGCTGGGCTGGCTGCGTATGGAAAGCTCCTTTTGGACGGAGAGCTCAAGGTCAAAGCACATGAGGACCAGAAACTTCGAACACGATACGTGTTTGTATTCGACAAGCTGATGCTATTGTGCAAACCTGTGAAGGTAATCAAAACCTTTATAATTAAAGCAATAAAACCTAATATTTCACAAAACAGTCTTCGTCATTTCCTTTTTACCTAGCTTAAATTTTGACGACCGTTGTGGCGCGGCGGGTGAAGGTTCACCTGCGACGCAGGAGGTTGCGGGTTCGATTCTCGTCTCGGAACAAATATTTGTACGATCTGCGGATATTTGTTCAGGGTGCTCTGGGTATTTTCTATGTATAATAAAAAATATCTATCTATGTAATGTACTTATTGTACCCATAACACAAGCTCTGCTTAGCTTGGGGCTAGATAATGTTGTGTGAAATGTCCAGCATTTATTTATTTTATTTAACTTCACCTATTGTCTTGTGCCGTGGTATCTGCCTTAAGATATACCCCTCCATCCTCCTGTTGATGTAGAAAAAGCCTTACTAAGGGATTTCACCAGGGGATAGCCTGCTGAGTACTCAACACCAAACTGCGATCACCAATCCGCCTGCCAAGTGTGGTGATTATGGCAAATCCCCCCATTTTATTCAATGGGGGAGGCCTCGTCGTAAATAGGCTTTGTCGTGAAATCTTACTTGATTTTTACTCACTTGTCAATTTTTATTTCTTGATTGAGCTGAAATTTCGCATAATTATCTGTCAAGTTCTGATGACAATAAATATTATCAACGAGAACGAAACTTCTCGTTGGTGACCGTGGTTGGGCTCATTGGAAAATATCACGCGGTTCTGATTAATTTCCTAAAATATATTTCATATAACTTATTCCTTCACAGGACAACCAATACTCGTACCGAGTGGGTATCCGACTTGCTGAATACAGAGTAGAAGAGGGCTGCAACAGGCGAACTCTTCGGAACGACGGCCGATGGACGTCACACTTTTATCTGGTGCGGCGAACGAAAGACGCCACGTTCACGCTCTACGCAAGAAATGAAGACAGCAAACGAAAATGGGTGAAGGCGATACGCGATGCCATGTGAGTGTCTATTTGTAATTCTTCCAAAACCCTTAAAGCCAATGTCAGAGAGTCCCTGACTAGCCATTGGAACAGAGATTTTCATTTTTATTTAATACTAGCTGCGCCCCGCGGTTTCACCCGCATAAGTCTCGATCCGGTGGGAATATTGGAATAAAATAAATGTTGGAGGCATTTCACACAACACTATCCAGCCCCAAGCTAAGCCGAGTGTGTGTTATGGCTACTAGATAACTGATATACTTAATACAATACATTACAAAGATAGATATTTTTATGCACAAATATTTGTTCCGAGGCGGGAATCAAGTCAAAGTCAAAAGTCAAAAAGAACTTTATTCATTGAAATCACAAGGATCATTTTGAATCGTCTTATATAAAATTAGACTACTCCTGTTCCAACGCGACCAAGCCTAGAAGAAGAGAATCGAACCCGCAACCTCCTGCGTAGCAGGTGAACCTTCACCCGCCGCGCCACAGAGGTCGTCAAAAGGTAGCCTATATGTTAAGTCAGGGTATAAGCTATGCCCATTCCAAATTTCAACCAAATCGCTCCAGCTGTTTCAGCGTGAAGGAGTAACAAACATACTCACAATCGTATTTATAATATTAGCGAGATGGTTTTACTTAATTTTATGAATAATTTACCTTATAGCAATGTCGCTACAATTATAATAAACACCCAAGGAAGTGAATGAACTGCCAAAATACAAGATTTTATTAAATAGGGTAACTTAAAACATAAGTACAAAAGATAAATAAATTAGGCAGGAATCGAATCCATACCTCTTGCGTCTCAGCCGGATACTCTCCCATTGCGTCACGGAGATCGTCAAACAACAACATACAACATCCTGGTCACTGACCTATCGTACCAAGAAAACGCCAGTGGCACGACTAACGAAGGCCAGACAGTGCAGTGTCTAGTAAAGTATAATGTTTCCAGAGACAATTTGGAGCCGCCGGGCTGCCGGAGTACGAATCACAAGTTTGTTCTGCACACGTTTGAGAAGCCCGCGACTTGTCATCACTGCTCAAAGTTCCTCAAAGGTCGAATATTTCAGGTTAGTCATTGTTGATGTTTGGACTTGTTGGGCAATTTTGGTTGGTGTAAGATTTTTCCTCGCTGCTGGCTTGTTTAGGAGTGTGTGGACTGGAAGAAAGCTTTAGCCGAGTTGGTCGTGGAAAGCAATGGCGGCGATGAGCTAACATTTGTGATTTGTTTGATTGTGCACGGTCCCACGGTGGAAAGAGGCCCTTTGAGGTTCTGCCTACCCCTTCGTGGAAAAAGCCGTTGTTTATGTATGTATGTCTATTTCGTTTACGTATTCGATCAGTGTTCTGAAAGTGAGAGCACTGATGGTCTGGGTTGGACCCACATTTTCACATGTGTTTTATAACAGAAAATAAACTTTTTATACTTTTATACTTTATACTTTATTATATGATAGGTGCTTTTGCGAGGCGCACTAAATCCTTTCACCACACTGGTTCTACTGCCATTGGTCACTAGGCCCTTTTCAGGTCCACCATACCTCACCATACAAGAACCGGTGACACGAATTAGTTGAACGAGCGAAGCGAAGTTCTCTGTGTTAACTAGAGGGATTCGTTTGTATGTGGGATATATGTTGGATGGGAGTTTGTTCGACGATAACTTTCGAACAATTGATCCAATCGCCATGAAACTTTGGTAGGTTTGTGATATCAAAACAATTGGAAAGTTCGTATAATAATAATAATGAAAATAAATGACGTGAAATAATAATAATAATAAATGCTAGACATATCACACACACATATATATATATATATACAAGCTTAGTTGGTAAAGGATTCATCGCGAGGTCTCAGTTCGGGGCGAACTACTGACTGCGAGTTTAATAATTGTGTATTTGGTGCAGGGTTACCTATGCACGGTGTGTAACGCGTGCGCGCACAAGGACTGCATCGCGCTGTCGGGGCGCTGTGGAGGTGGTCTGGCGCCCGCGCCTCCGCCCCCGCCGCAGCACCACCAGCCGGATCAGGCGCTACATTACTACATGTGGTATGTACCAGTATCAAGGCTGTGTCACTGTTTGTCATTATGCAGTGGTAAGAGATGGCAATACTACCTTTAACTTTTGATAGATTTTTATTAGGCTTAATGTCTGCTATGTTACTGGCGCATGCAATAGAGCGAAGGTGCAAAACCGTCTCCCAACCCTAAATTACTAAGGAATGCTGTGTCATGCTGATTAGCCCCCCAAGCCACTAAGGCAATTTTAACAGACAACAATTTCTAACGTAACCTAACATAAAAAGGTGAAACTCCTCAACCTTCATCATCATAATCATCAGCAGCCTTTAGACGTTCACTAATGGACGAGGGGTTATTCCTGAAGTTTCTTTAGACAGCCCCTTTAAAGCGGATTTCGGGATTTTCCCGAAATCCCCAAAATCCCATAGAATGCAATGGCAGAATTTGCCATAATTATCAGGCTTGGCAGGCGGATTGGTAATCGCAGAATTGTTGTTAAGTACTCAGCTGGATGCTGCTGCTCGGCTTTTACAACGTCCATGAAAGGAGACGGAGGGCTCTGGTTTTAGGCTGGCTGGGGTTAGGGTGGCCACGGCACCTTAGCTTTGTTCTTTATTCAACAAAGTCGAAGGCGAGAGTTTTCCGAACGTTAAATGTCTTGGGTTTTTTAAATGTAATGGCTTTTCACAGGTATGTGGGAGAGATGGGCCGTGAGACGGCGACGTCTCGGCTGGAGCGGCGCGTGGACGGCACCTTCTTACTGCGCGTGCGACCGCACCCTGCACTTACCCCAACCGACACCCACTACGCGCTCTCACTCAAGTAATGTTATGACAGACAGCCTAGTTTTGACACAGAAACTGCATATGAATGCAGTTCCTCTGACATAAATAGGCGCACCCGACTCCCCATAGAAGTGACGCCAATATGAATGCAACATAAAAGCCGCAAAAGTATTATCTGGGCAATATCTCGTGTCCGGAATTCTTAGCTTCCAGTGAAGTTGCTAGTGCAAATAGCGCCGTTAAGCTTTTACACGCAGCTCAGGAAGAGATATTGATGACCCAATTGATATATAACTAGCTCTGAAGTTAGCAGTTTGGCTGCGCAGTCAGTACGAACGCATGTATGGGGTTAACTTCAGGTTATGTCGGTATATCGCCACACTAATACATTGTACATTACTTTCGTAAAACGTGAAACGCCCCCACGGCTGTTGAGTCGGAAAACATCCCTGTCCTGGGAGCGCTGCGTGGATGAGGAAGAAATTGTTTCCAGTTCTACAGAAACGACGAATTTACCCAATAAGGCGTCTGTTAGTACCTTCTACCTTCACCGACACAACGATACCAAAGAGAATGTTCTAAAAAAAATTGAACTAGTGAATTTGTTAATGTTGTTCACAGAACGGACAACACAGTGAAACACATGCGAGTGTGTCGGAAGCCCATCGACCAGGTGCAGCACTTTTACCTCTCCGAGTCGCGGTTCTTCCGCAGCATCGTCGAACTGGTCTCGTACTACGAGAAGACCAGTCTCTCGGAGAATTTTGAGGGGTAACTATTTTCTTTAAAAGCATTTTGCTTATGATTTCCGGCCCGTTTTTATTACTCAAAAAGTGTAGGCCTCGCAGTAGGGTCATTCGATAAAGTGGCAGTAGCCCGTTGCAGTTAAAGGGTTCTTCATAGTGAGGATAATTAGTTAATATATTTGTTTTTTATTTTAATTTTAGAGTAGCCGGCTGAGATGCGAGTGGTTGCTGCGGGTTCGATTCTGCGTGACAATATTTGTTCCGGGTCTGGGTGTCATGGTGTGTCATGTGTGTGTCATATGTGAATTTACACGTATGCTACACAATCATGACACTTATACTCAAAGTGGCATATCTTGACATTTGTTTGTTTACAAAAATTGTCTGAAATTAAAAATCAGGGTATATGGTACTTGTAGTTCCTGATACCCACGACACAGGGAATCCTAGTGTGGGATCATGACTACGTATGTGACTGTTAGGTTTTATGTTAAGTCAGCTACGTTTATTCTAGTCATTGAAAACTATTTGGTGACCGAGCTTTGCTCGGGAACTGAGATTTTTCGCAGCTGTGAAATTTTAGCTGAATCGTTTGCTCGTTCCAAAAGTTTTTTTCTGTAAATTTCATTAAAATCTTTAGAGTCGTTTTTGATATTTTATGTATAGTCAAGCAAACAGACAAACAAATATACAATGTTCGTTCAAAGAATAGTGGAATAACTTGGAACGTATCTTTTTAGGCTAAATTCGAACTTGCGGTGGCCTTTTCGTCGCGTGGTGGCCACGGTGCTGCACGACTTCAGGCCACTCGAGGCGTCGCAGCTCGCGCTGCGCCCCGGCTCCAAGGTGCTGGTGCTCAGCAAAGAGGGCGACAGTCGGGGCTGGTGGAAGGGAAGAGCTCTGGACAAGGTATGTAAATAAATAAATGCTGGATATTTCACACAACATTATCTAGCCCCAAGCTAAGCAGAGCTTGTGTTATGGGTACTAGATAACTGATATTAACTTAATACAATACATTACATAGATAGATATTTTTATTATACATAGAAAAATACCCAGAACACCCTGAACAAATATCTGCAGATCGTACAAATATTTGTTCCGAGGCAGGAATCGAACCCGCAACCTCCTGCGTCGCAGGCGAACCTTCGCCCACCGCGCCACAGAGGTCGTCAAAAAAAAGAGGTCGTTATGTAAGTTCATTGTTATTTCACCTTCAGGTCACAAGGCCCTTTTCACGGTCACTACCTTAACCGGGTCACAGACCTTCGCAGGGTGAAATTGTGACACGACGAACAAAAGAAGACCAGCAATATCTACATGTGTTACACAACACCATACGTCCGTGTGAATCGTGAATCGTGTGAATCGTAATGTGTCGTGTCGTGTGTGTGTGGCCTGTTCTGACAGCTTGCTCCTTACAGGGTGACAACCGATCCGGCTATTTCCCCAAAGAGTGCGTCCGCGAGGACCCGGATTGTATCGGCGCGCTGGACTGATGCCAGCTGTGCCGCGAGCGTGACGCGCGCTCGCCGCACCGTGCCGCGTTTGCGCCACACCGCGCTCTGCCTGCGCCGCCGCTAAGCGACGACGAGGATCCTGGCGATCTCGTCTAACTTAAAAGACCTCAGAAGGTCACAGTTGGGATACAAGGTATATTAGCAGACTTTGTTGAACACTGAACGTGCTATGTACGATAAATTCAAAATAATTGAATTAAAAAGGTGCATCAGTGTTTTGCTGGCCAAAATTGGCCCAATTTTTTTTTTTTTTTGTAAAAACGACAATTTTCGCATACACGTGAAGACACAAGTTTCGGCTCAAACGAGAGTCTTCTTTGGGGTGAGTGAACGCAACCCACTCCCTCTACGTCCCGGTTAGCACTGCGGGCAGTATGCGCCGCTCTCTCGATGCGGGTCGCGGGGCGCGCGGGTGGTGGGTAACGCTTATGTTCGTTTTTTATATTTACAATTCCTAAAAATTTAAGGAAGTTGTTAGTCAGACAAACTAGTTTCGACTAAGTTGTCAGCTAATTGACTGACAATTCTTTTAATACGAATTGTAGCCTTATAAATAGAACCCTGGAAGATAACATGCAAATAAACTGGCGTACCTCTTAAACAATAGTGCTAATTGGGAAACTGACCCTCAACAAGTGTCGATTAATAACCTAGCGATCTCGTCTCGGCGGGGTACCTCTTGTTTGTGGTATGTCGGCAAACTTTGATTAACTGTTAAGGGTAAAAACCTTTTATTGCGTATTAGAGTAAATACCAGTAGCCGAGTATGAGTTAAGAATTGAATGTATCATTGAATATGGTACAGTAGAATAAATAGTGCATTTATTTTGTTCTTACACGTTTCAATACAATAGAACAAGTAAAATATATCTTTAGACAAGATTCTATGCTATGTTTGAAACGGTACAGGTTCTTAGCTTCGGACTGTCGTTTCAAACATACATGCTACAATTATATGTATAACATAGGTAGCATTTTAACCAGAAAACTATTGTAGTTGATTTTATCCATATTACAATAACACTTCCGGTACATACAAAATGTATGCCCGAGCACTTGTTTCTTCGATAAACGTGTTGGACGCCTGGCCTCGTGATGTTGATATTGTGTAATTCCGTTTATACTGTCCGGTATGCACACTGTCCCAGTGGGACAGAACACGTATTGTCTATCAAACTGGTATGATCGCTTTCGAACACGATTTTACGGTACATTGCGCTTTATGTTTGGAATATTTCTGCTCTTGGAAAAGCACACGCGGTGCAATGTACTGCAAAATTGTAATCAAAAGCGATTGCCAGTTTAATAGGTAAAACCCCCCCAGGTGGGGGGACAGTGTTACTTGAACGCAACGCCACAATTTTTTGTTGACAGTAAAAACTTTTCAAGTTTATTTTATTATTATTGTTTTTTTATATCTATGATTCTGTTGTCAGAATTGAAAAAAAAGGCCGCCATCTTGAACTTCTTTGTTTTTGAACCGATTGCCAGGTCTAAACGCAACAATTTAATCAAAAATGTTATAAATGTATTTTTGACTGGAATTGGGAGAAAAGCCATTGCCCAACAATGGGCAGCACAGGCTTATAGTAATAATAATTTTCTCTTCCTAAGTAAGGAAATGAATATTAAGAAATTTGCCCAATGAGTTGGGATTTGTTTGGAGGACCTTTTTGAGGCTAGACAGAAGGAGTTACTTTAAGATTATGTAAATAATTGTGTCGGTTCTGTACCATATATTGTTAAACTGTGTTTAAATTATCGCGGTCCTCTTCTAACATACTGAAATGAAAAGGACCGCGATAAATTTTGCGCGGTTTAGCGAGAATGCTATACAGACACACGTTACCTATATTAGCTGATATTAAAAAAATACATATAGGATAATTCTTTAAATATTTTAAACATTATTCGATTACTACTTAAAAATTTAAATTAAAATGATTTATATTTTTGTAAATAGACAATTAGGTAGGTGCATGAATAGTGCCCTAAGAACAGTATGAGCTACCATGAAACGTATGATACAACGCTGGTCAATAACTCGTTAGTCTTCAGATATATAATGGATATTTTAGCGTTAGAAAGAGAACTAGTTATTTTTATCAACGTGACCACCTTAGAGTAGAGTATTATGCATGTGACATACTATTATATGTTGCATTGTTTAGATACGTAATAAATATCTATTATTGAAAAAGAATAAAAGAAGGCATTTATTGCGATATTTTCTCTTATTATATGACGCTATTTTTATCAAAAGATATGTTATTTCATGCGGTATCGCTAAATAATTGTCAAAATAACGTTTTACAAGTTAAATTATTATATAAAATATACTGTTAGCGAAGAAATCTCAAAGTTATTCTTCAAATGTATTTGTAGGACCTTAAAATATATCGATATTTCCGTAGAATTAAGCATTGAAACCCTAAGGGAACGTACCCATACTACGTGACCCATTTTTTTTAATTTTTAACCCTCTACCCCCGGTTACCATCCGTGGTATTTGCTAATGACCCCCCACCCCCCCCTCGAGTTTGCACTTAGGAATTCAGAAATATGGTTTTAAATCATTTTTTGCAAACAGAGAGCATTTTTTGTCTTTATTAATACGGCGCTTGTCGCGTGCTAATAAGATTAAAAAGCGCCCATATTTGAATATAGCGTGAGTTTTTTCTAGAGGATATTGACTACGTGACGAAAACCTAAGAAAAACCCTCCCGCCCCCGTGACCAAGCGTGGTATTTTTAAAGACCCCCTGAACGGATCACGTAGTATGGGTACGTTCCCTAACCTGTCTAACTTCTCATGAACACAAATATGATAGTATTCTTCCAAGCTCTCTTCAATTCTATCAGCACTTTGATATTCAATGGTGCGAAAAATGCTTTAAAGTTATGTAGTTATTTGTCACTTGACACTTTGTATTAGACCATAAAATATTATGATGAATACCTAAATGTTGTTGAAATTACAATTTCTGGCCGTATTATCCGTATTCCAGAATGACTCGTCGTGTACTATGAGTACTGTTTGCACTGCGCGCTTTAAGAATACGGCCTTATTTATATCAATTCTATACCAGTGAATGCGTCCTGTTGTAGGAGCCTCGCCAGAAGTCCTCAACTTTGAAATCTTTAGTCTTATCACCACACCAGTTATCTAGTGTAAAATTACTTGAAACAATTTCAAAATTATGTCCCATCGAAAAACGTTCATCGCTGTTACATTTCCCACCATGACAAAATCTAATGCTCAAATCTAATTTTCTCAATTAAACAATATTAATTATGGATAATTTATTATCTATCCTGATAATTAAATAAGAAAAGGTGCCAAAAACTACAGCCTGTGAATACAATATAAGCACCTATGGTAATTTTTATTTTCCTGTTAATTTGAAATTGGTGCAAAATGTTACAGGCGATGTAGAGGCTCGAAACACATTCTCACACATTTCTGAACACATTTCTGGCCTGGTCCCATTTTTATTTGGATTCGGCTCACCTTGTCGTCCGTCTCCAGAGGTGTCATTGGGTCTTTGTGGTTTTTGTCCCTTTAGAAGGTATAAATCAAACTTTTTATATTCTTTGATTCGTGTACAGAGCGCATAACTCAACACTTTCTCTGTTTACATTCCATTTACATTGTATTATTAAAAACAGGTCAACAGATTAAAATACCTACCGAGTATGTTTATACTGTCTATAAATATTTACTGCTCATTGAGAATTCCCAAATTGTGGCGATCACGGGAAGACGGTGAATAAAAGCGGCTCAAGACCGTTCGTGGTGGCATTCTTTGGGTAAGGTTTTCACCGGTGACCGGACTAAGAACACCTATGCAAAGCGACATACCACCCAAATATGACCTTCACTGTGGTCAAGAACGATGGGCTAGATTTGTCAAGAAGGATTGATATAATTGCTCAAGCACGATTAACTATTGACTGATTAAGAACGATTGACTTGATTGGTCAGGAAAGATTGACTTGATTGGTCAAGAACGATTGACTTGATTTATCAAGAAGGAATTACGTAATTTGTCAAGAAGGATTGACTTGATTGGTCAGGAAAGATTGACTTGATGGTCAAGAACAATTGACTTGATTGGCCAAGAAAGATTGACTTGATTGGTCAATAATGATTGACTTGATTGGTCAAGAACGATTGACTTGATTGGTCAAGAAAGATTGACTTGATTGATCAAGAACGATAAATATGATTGGTCAAAAACGATTGACTTGATTGTACACGAAGTCGCAGGGGTATAACCCCCCACCAAGTCAAGTCATTTGCCATAGACAAGCCCACTAGCAATCAAATAAGATGCAATAAGACTAGGAACACACCAAGCATAACTATAATTCTTATAACATCTACTTATTTATTAAACATGGATCTGTACTTTCTGTAAATACTGTTAACTTATTCTACTTATTGTTGTTCTAGTATACTTAATCTAAGCTACTTTTTAGTAGATTTAATGCAATTTCAATGCAAAACTAGCATTCTTCCATTTCTTGATGTAAAAAATTGTATAAAGAAAATACTTAAATAAATTTTAAGGATAATAAAAAAATTAAAAAAATAATTGTGTCATACTTTGTTGTTTTATCTATCTCTTACCGAAACTTTAAATGTTATGAAAGTATTTCAATCTAATAAAAAATACGACAAATATTGTATTATTAAATGTTACTTGGAGTCTTTCGCTTTAAATTACTGACTTAAACTTAATTATTTATTTTGCCAAGTTTTGCTGTCTTATTCATAAAGGTAAAAAAACAAATAGTGAAGTGTGCCTTTCGGTCCTATTTTGTTTAAATGTGTATAGGAAAGAACTAAACAATTAAAAAATACTTACTATACTTTTATGAATGAGATAGCTATTAAATATGTGGATAAAACCGCAGCAAGTATAAAAATATATTTAAATAATCTAATAAATATCTTGTCTTGTTGATAGGGTGTTTGATGTTGATTAAATATGATAACAGAATATATAATGACAAATTAAATAGATTTCTGATAGATAATGGTTGTTATATCTTAATAGATATATTTTTTCTATTTAGTTGAAAAGTCAAGGGTTGTTTGTTGTGACTAAATTCTCACTGTGACGGCAAAGTGTGATAAATAAAGGATAGATAGAAAGAAATATAAATATTGTATTAGAAATTCTTGATCAAAAATCATACAATTTTTTAATAAAATTGTTTTATTTATGTGCCAAAAATGTTCAGTATCACTGATCTCGTATTACTTACACTTAAAAGTAGTCGCAAGCACGCTTTGATTCATTTTATAAGAGCACTGAATTGTTTATACTTTAAATTGAACTATTAATAATCTGCGTTATTATTTTAACTATTATTAAAATCTACGTTATTATTTTTATTGGTGCATGTATTGTGATCAACAATTTTAATAATTTTACACACACCCGGTTTATTGTATTTAAATTGTATGTTAATAAAATTGACTTTCTGACATTGCATGCTTGATCAATATGTGGTGCTATGTTTTGTGTTCGTCAATATCCAGAGCTTTCTAAAGGTGGAGTGTACCTTAATGCGTCTGTTTTAATTGTAGATACAGTTCTGCTGGATCTTGACCGAGCTGAAGTTGGCCGTAACAGTGCGCTTAGACAAATTATTTCAAAAAACAAACTATTGCGACAACTCTGCCAACATCCATCTTCAGAACTGTACTCTGATTCAAGAGAAGGTTACGTGTAGGGCCCTTTTGTACGCGAACGAAGATTGCTTTTAATTGAGCTATTATTTCTTCAAACTCCATGCAACTTTGTACACATGATCAGTACACTAATATTTATAGACCCGTGGTGCGTTTTTTAAAAAGACCTTATAAATGTATGATTTATATGGTAAACATATAATTTTATAAGAAACTTATGTACCACGGGTCTACATATTAGTGTACTGATCATGTGTACAAAGTTTCATGGAGTTTGAAGAAGTAATAGCCCAATTAAAAGCCTTCGTTCGCGTGCAAAAGTGCGCTATACCGGTGACCTCTTAATAAGCTGTTATAATTTCAAACAAAACACGTATTCTCTCTCAGTGTACCTCCGCCCTATCTAATATTGTAATACAAACAACAGATGGAAGGTAGAAAATGTATTTATCTTGATATTTTGTAAATATAATATTACTCATACAGAAATGGCATATCTCTCTGTTCGTTAGTTGGTAAGAGAATCCACAATAAATACTGTGTTGGCGATTTTATTGTTTTATTCTACATTCCGTCTAGTCTAAAACTGCACTAGCACTTGTCACTTGACCCAAGCTTGACGTTCAAAAACGGTCCTTGTGTTTAGGGATTATGGAATATTTTATTTTGTAATAATAGAATAGTGCAGCGTACAGTTTTAGGTTACACGCACTTGTCTACAACCTATTTATTTTAGCGTGGTTTAGCTTCTAGTTTAGCTTTAGTTTATGAGACGATTCAAAATGATCCTTGTGATTTGAATACAATACATTGATTTCAACGCATATAATACAATTTTATCGCGGTTTAGCTTCAACGCTGCACATGTTCCAATTTTAGCGCGGTTTAGCTCCAACGCTGCACATGTTCCAATTTCAGCGCGGTTTAGTTTCAACGCTGCACAGAGTTTAATTTTAGCGCAGTTTAGCTTCAACGCTGCACATGTTCCAATTTCAGCGCGGTTTAGCTTCAACGCTGCACAGAATCGAGACGAGTAACTAGGTACTAGGTACTTATTGTACAATATATTTTATTAACTTAAATTATTTACCACTTTAAATTGTAACAAAGTAACTTCATCTCATTCATACATAACCTACTTATTACATATCTTTTTAAACAACTTGCATAACTCTTAAAATAATTGATCACAGATTATTTCAAATCGGGCGTACTACTTCCTAAATAAGTCCTAAGGTCCGTTACAGTGGATCTGATAAGCTTAGCTGGTATCGAGGGCCGGTTTAGTCTCTTGTACGCGGCGTATCGGTGACATCCTCCGAAACTGTAGTAGTAGTCACCACCTTCAGAGCCTGTGATCCAGAGGATATCGATAGGAGGAACGTTACCTATTTCCTCTTCTTTCTGAAAATTATAAAATGTTTGATATGCTGCGTATCATGGGCGTAGCCAGAACCCCCCCAGAAATATTCAAAACTAGTTGCGCCCCGCGGTTTTACCCGCGTGAATAATGATGAAAATTGATGATGATGATGATGAAAAGTAGCCTATGTGTTATTCTTATAAGCTATATTATTGTAAAGTTTCATTAAAATCCATTCAGTAGTTTTTACGTGAAAGAGTAACAAACATCCATACTCACAAACTTTCGCGTTTATAATATTAGTAGGATAGGATGTTGACTAAATCTGATACTTTTGAAGAAACAACACTGTGGTGAATGTTTTTTTTTTCACATTAATGTAATTTTGTGTACATTTTTGTTGTTTTATTTTCTTGAACACTCAGAAACTAAAGGCGCTACGCCCGTGATGCGTATAGTAGGTAAAAGGGACTATTTCTCAAAGTAACAAGCTTTGAGTGAGCTGCCATGATTGTCTTTCAGTATTTTCCCTTCACAAAAGTTCTAAATAACAATGTTACAATGGGAATATCTACATATATGGGTGCTCATGAGGAAGGACCTCAAAATGGTCATCGAAACGTCAGCAGGAGAATAGTAAAGTACGTGGTGTATAGTCGTTATTTTTCTAAAAAGGGAATATCTACGCTTGTAATTTGTAGCTATTGACTAGCTCGTAAGCTTCAAGAAATCAATCTGACTCATGACTGATGAACTTACATAGTAGATACAATATACTTACAATGCCAGTGTTGGGTTATATCGTACCTACTATTTACTGCGCAAAAATACAAGTAAAAAAGGAAGTATCTGGCCGACTGCTTGGAGAAGGCAATCGACTACTCATTACAGAAGTAAACCTAGTTAAACAGCCCATTTTCAAAGCCTGTTCACCCTGACTGCTTTTATGCTAGCAAAGCTCGTACGCAAGTATCTACCTAGATCTGCTACAGGCTGGTAATACCGATTGTCGGTGAGATTACATAAATAGCCCATTAAAAAAACAAGTGACATTTCTTACAAGGTTTCAATCGGGAGCTACTTATGTAGGTACCTAGTTATAATAATATGTATTTATTACCTACGTAAAAAAACAAAGTGCATACATATATATTATGTACCAGTAAAAGGACTATATGGATCCATATGGGCCCCATTTCATAACACAAAGAACTTGTCAATCAATTAGCTGAAAATTTCCGCTACTTGGTTTGTGAAACGTACTAATTTGTCTGGTCATATAATTAATCGTTTTATGAAATATGGCCCTGGTTAGGACCCTGTCTTCTGGTCGTACAGAAGACAGGGCCAGGAGAATAAGCCCAAGGGATAGAATATCTTATATGCCGAAGTTACCTGGATAGTTTCCATCAAAGACTCTACTTTCTTCTCATCCAGCTCCGGTATGAACGGACGTATGATCACGGACATCGGCACATCATGTACCTCGTTCTTATACGCACTGTGTACGCTTGTCATCGTAGTAGCTGCAATTGAAAACAATAACAACACCTTTATACGACTCATTGTAAATTAAATATAACTGAGCAGGACTAAGTTCTTATAACAATTTGAAGATAAGGTTTCACAATATAAGGTAAAAAGTTACGTTATAAAATAATCGGATGTTATCAGTAAATCATTGTTTATCAATTAGCATTCAGCAATATTTACAACACACATTACCTAAGCTAAGCAGTATCATATTTTAACACTAAGTGTAACCTAGTGTCCAACAGTAGCTACTTGCTACTCATCATCAGCTTGTAGAGTCCACTGTTGGACATACGCCTTCTCCATTAAATGGCACGGCGAGCAAACTTGAGCCGCCTCCATCCACCATCTTCTTGGGATCCGGTCCATCGAGAGGACCTTCCTTCACTGTATAGTCTATTTTCGGTTCGTGTAGTATACCTAGGTACCTACTAATAGGTAAGTATTCGTAACCTAAGAGAAGTGATTCAAAATTGTTTATGATGTTAATAACAATTCAGTTGTGAAACTTACAACTACTTACTTACTTGTTTAAAATAGAAATATCATCATCTAATCTAAATAAACTTTCGCTACCTTCAAGACAGTTCCTTATAAATTATCCATCGATAGATGCGTAGTTATGACCTAAGCTCAAAAGCAAGTTATTTTAGGGCTAACAATATAAACAAGCAGTAATACTTACAGTAACTTCTTGGTTTTGTAGCAAAACTGACGAAACTCTTCAACATTAATAATTACACAAGCGACTCAATCGAGTGATATAATCGCACTGTACGACAGAGCCGCGAAACCATCTGATTCATACCACGCTCCAAGGTCGCGCGACCGATAAATAAACAATGCAGAATTAAGCCTGTTTTGGTCCTTTCTCAATCTTACAAATGTTGTTTTTGTTATTGTAAGTATTTAAAGATAATCTAGAAGGCGGTCTCGTTTCTAGATTATCTTTAAATACTTACAATAACAAAAACAACATTTGTAACGAAACGAGACCGCCTTCTAGATTATCTTTAAATACTTAATAACCCAACGACGTGCACTTCAGTCCTATCAGTGGGCTTATTAGGTACTATTTGTATTGCAATTATCGATTTGATTTGTGAGCGTTTACCGTGACTTACGTAATACCTATCGAACGTTGATTTTGTAACATTTGTTGTTTTGGTTTCTTAACCTATTTTATCCCCTACTGGGCAATGGTCTCCCCCAAATTCTACCACTTGTCCCAGACCTTGGCAGTCTTTCACCACTCCTTCGCAAATCACATGTGACGTGCGTATGTATCCTGTGTCAATAGAAACAGCACAGATACATAAATACTTACTGCGTAAGTCACATTGAACGCTCACGACCCAAATCGATAGTTACAATGCAAAACTCGTAATAAGCCCTCAGCTACACACCCGGCGAAGTATGTACCAAAGACACATAACATAACACCCAACAGTTATACATAGTCCTAATTCCATACTAGGATTCCGTGTCGTGGGTATAAGGAACTACGAGTACCATGGTACCACAACTCCCAGACCCGGAACAAATATTTGCAGATCATACAAACATTTGTTCCGCAGCGAGAATCGAACCCGCAACCTCTCGCATCTCAGCAGGCTACTCGCCCGCAGCGCCACAGAGGTACGAATGTAATAATTGTAATACTTGTAATTATTTATTCTTTGAATCGGGTCACAGACAGGATGTAAAGAACATACTTAAATAATGCGCATTTTCAACAACCAATACTTAGTGTAGGTAGGGGACAATGCGGACACGCATGTCAAATTTGACTTACGTTAAGTGTCTCATAAGCATAAGGTGACCAGTAATTGTTGCTAGGATGTCTATTGTCTATAAACTTTATTTATTTTTAGCAACTTCTGGGGCGAGACAGTCTCACCCCAGTCTCACTGAGACTATAGGAAACCAAAAAAGGTGTAGTAAATAAAACAACACATTGTTAACTACACAAAAATGTATTTAATCAATCTGATGGTCGCAAATCGCAATAACATTGAACTCGTCGTCGTATACATGGTGTCCGCCACCGCACACTGCTTTCATTATTAACTTCATTAAAACAACTTACTTATCACTATTGTATACATTAGTGCGATACAATTTAAATCGCGGCGGCGCATATTTCGTTCCACGGTATTCATTTCAATTTAAAATTTCGTTTATTCGTATACTGTTTCAGATATTTTGTTTTAGAACACATCAACTTAACACTAGCGAATTTTCTCAAAATATTAAAATTATTATTATTAAGTGGAACTAATCGTCAGGCATGGTGACCAAGAAAGAACGAGCGACACGAAGAGGAACTATTGCAAGGTCAGAAACCCAATTCTCGTAACTATTTGACATACAATTCATAATATAATCTAATCTCAGTCAACTTTAGATTAACGCTTCGAGCAACACGGACTTCCGGGCGGGCCGGAAGGGATTAGCGATATATTACCATTCAAATAGTTCTGTCATTTTTTGCGGGGGGAAATGTGCACACAAGCGCAATTCCGCATATACACATATAAACAACTACAAATACAACACTGTAATGACGACACTCACACTAACAAACCTTGCACAGAATAACAACTAGTTTTATTAAACGTATATGCCTACTTTGGCTTGTAGTTTGACAGAGGGGAACGCTGCGAATGGATACTCCCTTCCGTGTTGCTCGAAGGTTTAACGTAACAATTACTCAAGGTGACAGATAATCTTTGAAAACACCTGTCAAAGAGCTTGTTTATCCGCCTGTTTATTTGTTAGTGAAATAACCCATTATAATTACGATAGTTGGACTTCTGTTTGCAAGTTCGGAGCGACGAAATAAAACTTAAAGCTAAAGTAAAATATAAAAGTATAGTAGCGCTACGTATAGTATAGCACCGCATAGTAAAATGTAGCTCAGATACTTGCGACCTCAAAACATCCCTAACTTGAAATTGTGCTATCAATTATCACACTGAATACAGAATTTATACTTGAAAATTTTAAAATATTTATAAAAAAATTAGTTTTATTAAAAATAATGGCAAGCCTCGTCTAGCAGTGGACCGAGGGCCGGTTTCCACCGGGGCGGAGAGGAGAGGAGACGAGAGATGTGTTTGAATAAACCAATCCGATTCCGTTATTTCCTATTCGTTTTTACCTGTCAAGCCTACCAATAACCTGCCAGCTTTGACCTCGTCTCCTCTCCTCTCCGCCCCGGTGGAAACCGACCCTTAAACAGGCTGGTGATGATGATGATACTATATACACGCAATATTTTGTCGGGGGACAACATACAAGATAGCTTCATAGTAACGATTTGAGGTCGCCAGTTCAAATAACGTCAAATTAGATACATATACATAATTCAAACTTGTAAGTCAATAATTATACCAGACCCAAACATTCTGTGTGCGACTACTAACACAACCATAGATAATATTATAATGTATTAAAATTGCACACAAATTCGTGCGTCCGCAGAGAGTTGGCTACGAAGCCACGCTCTTTCCACACTCTTGTTTAGATCAAATCAAATCATCATATATTCTCATGTTTAAATATTGAAATGTTGAGAAGTGCATGTTACTTATAAGCTTAAAAAACTGTAATCAAACTCCGCTTTATGCCCAGTGGAGGACATAGGTATGCCATCGCACAGATTTTTTCCTAGTTTGGATATCTATGTTGTCCCAGCCAGGAATATTTATTTTTTAGAACTAATTTTGATGTACATTTTAATGTATTTTTGACGTTTATTACTGACTGAAGTTATTATTATTATTAAATCAAAATAATTTTATTTTTGTTTACTAAATCGTGTAAGTATTTTTTATTTCCCCGACTGCCCCGAAACTCCTGAAAGAGGGTAATGTTTTTCTAGTGTATGTCTGCCACACCTGTAGAGTTAGACGGCTTGAAATATTTTGATAAATGCGGTGTCATTAGATTTAATCTCGAGAATGACATAGGATATCAAGTGTAAAAACCTATTAGCAGGTCAGGTAGGTGTCATATGAAAGGGCTTTGTTTTTATGTTTCAAAACTATTTTCAATTTCTACCACTTTAAGGTTTTTTCGCAATCTCTTTTTTGTTTTTTTTTTTTATAATTTTGTCTCTGTTTATTTTCTTGTAGTTTAATTTGACTTAGTTGCAATTGTCGGTATCGTTATTTAGTAGTCGTTTCAAAAAAAAGCAATGTCACCTAATCAACTATGTATAATTCAGTGTCATGATTGTGTATCATACGTGTATATATACACATATGATACACATACATGACACTTATACACACAGTGACATGTTTGTTTACAAAAATTATCTAAGATTAAAAATCAGAGTATAATTTCTATTTAAATTATAAAAAACAAATCAGACTGCGACAAAAAACCGAAAATCTAAATTAAATCCTTTGTTTATTTCACGGATTTTTGCTAGACCGAAACCGCATCCAAATAATGTTTCAAAATGAAAACGGTTCTTTCTCGGCGATGATTACATAGCGAGGAAACAGCGTGGATTCGTAGAAGTTAGTATACATAAAGCGGACGCACACACAGGACATTCAGCACAAAATATCTGAATACTTACAACTAGATTTTTAACTATCCTTAAAAACTATAGTATAATTATATCCACCATAAACAAGTTAAAATAGGAAACGAATATAAACGAGATCCCCGCCAATCGTTGTCAATAATATTTCCATATAACATTACTAATACTGTCTAAATAATTATTTTTTTCGAATTACAAACCGAATACAAACGGTACAATAAAAATAATACTATAAAATAATTGCCATTAGAAAATTAAAATTGTATAAAAACAAAATACTGTGCTTCCAGTCAACAAAATAAAAAATATGAATACAAATTAAAATACATTTGATTTACATGTCCGTCCAAAAATACAATCGTTACCATATAATATACGTACGTATGTAATGCAATAGTATACAATGTCCTAGGTCCTAAGGCGTGCTGCGGACGCGCAGTCCACACACACTACTTAATAATAACGTAGTTTAGCTACTGACGTACTAATAGTAGGTATGTTATGTAAATGGCAATTCTGTGGAAGCTGCACGATTGTCATTGCCCGTCATCTGGAATAACATTCATAATAATTATAGTTTTATTATAACAGAAAAATATCCAATGACTTACTAATAAAAAACATTCAGCTACAGGAGAACAAAGTTCCTTTGCTCTGTAGCTGAATGTTTTTTGTGTTTGGTCAATTTCCTAAACAATGCAGCCATTTTGATAGCCGGGATTATTGATTTTAGAATTGGTAATGTATTAGTGACAGCTAATCCGCTCTATAAAACCGAAAACGAATAAATCTTAAGTAAATTTTGAACATCTAATACTACCACGCCGTTATCGTGGTGTGTCCGGCCCCCTGTTTAGGTGTAATGCCTTCATTGGCATCTCGCGTTTAACGTAATTCGATCATAAGGGCTCAGTCTCCTCCCATGGATGTCGTAAAAGCCGATTAAAGGATTACACCAGGGGATGTGTAGCAGCATCTACCTGAGTACTCAACACCAATGTTGCGATCACCAATCCGCCTGCCAAGCGTAGTGATTATGGCAAATACCCCATAGCATTCTATGGGGGGACGCCTCATCCAGCAGTAGACGTCTGACGGCGAAATATTTACATCAAGAAAAGCTATGAGCTGCCAGGAGTTGGGCCACGTTGGTCGGTGGCGCTCGCAGCCCATGGAATCCTGCGTCAGCACCAGCGACATCATGGTACGTTACCTTGTCGGGCTCCTCTACGGAGAGAGGTCCTGGTGCATGGGGTCGTAACCACCCATGGAGCCGTCGTAACGCGGCTGCGGCTCGTAGCCCATGGAATCCTGCATCAGCGCCAGCGACATGTTAGGTTACCTTGTCGGGCTCCTCTACGGAGAGAGGTCCTGGTG
The DNA here is from genome assembly GCA_951392215.1 of Epirrita christyi. NCBI lineage: Eukaryota > Metazoa > Arthropoda > Insecta > Lepidoptera > Geometridae > Epirrita > Epirrita christyi. The sequence continues at coordinate 1,760,397 of OX595837.1, forward strand.
CAAGGGGTCGTAACCGCCCATGGAGCCGTCGTAGCCCAGCTGCAGCTCGTAGCCCATGGAATCCTGCGTCAGCGCCAGCGACATCATGTTACGTTACCTTGTCGGGCTCCTCTACGGAGAGAGGTCCTGATGCATGGGGTCGTAACCGCCCATGGAGCCGTCGTAGCCCGGCTGCGGCTCGTAGCCCGGCGCCGGCAGCGAGTAGCCCATGGAATCCTGCGTCGGCGCCGGCGACATCATGGGCGTAGCCGTGCCGGACGCTGCGCCCATAGAGTACGGCGACGCGCCCGCTGCCGACCGAACATTACATCACCCAACCGGCAGAGGGAGCTAGCTGGCTACTTTGTGACTTTCACTGATCTTATCGGTGTGTACTTGAACGCGGTTTGGATAAAACGCGTGTACGCGTTACATGTGCGTGTATGTTGTTGCATATTAATTACATCAGAGATTTGAATGGAAATGTTGATATCCAATTTCTGAAGATAATTAACAACATAAGTTGCAATATAAACAATGGTGAGATAGGCTGGACATAGAACCTAGCTTCAATGGTGAATAGCGGCTATTTTTTAAGTTTGTGACAGACAGTCTAAAATGAAATTGGGAATGCATTTAGGCATTGAAAATCATAATCACTTAAATCTTGGAAGAAATCGCTTTCAGCGATAAGGCTACTTATTGTATTGCCTATTTTTAATGTTATGTTATCTTGAAGTACAATAAAGTGCTCACCTATCTATCTATTGAAGATAGGACGTGTTTTTTGGGACGTAGAGTCCAAGGCAACATTATACATTAGAAAAGATCAGTGAAGGATTCCTAAAGCTAAGTCTAATATTGAGAGTATTCAAATAAGATAAGATATCTTTAGTGTTGTGAAAAGGCTAAGCCTGTTAGTGGTAAGAAGCTATGAATTATTGTTTACTGTAATACGAAGACGATCTGGCCTCGGGGGAGCTAGCTTCACGCCTCGCGCCCGTCCAGGGCAAGTCTGTGTGCGGAAATGTTTCACTTGCTTATTCATTTACAAACTATATAGTACACTTATTTAATCTTAGTACAATGAGTCGTTTCAAATTACAGCTCATTTTTAATGATTAATGATTTTTATAGCTTTGATAATTATTTAGCTGTATGTTATACTGATAAAAAGGTCTAGTTCTCGGCTGTTGTAATGGCGCATCGAGTGATCACTATTTTTGTCTATCAACATCTAGTGAGTGTGATAGAGAACACTTTACATAACCGATGTGCTATTACAACAGCCGGGAAGTAACGTAAGCCCAATCTCTAAACTCAGCGACGCTACACCCCTTGGGGAGCGAGAGGAGCGGCAGCTCTAAACGCGCAATACATTGAATTTTACGCGGCTCGCTACGCTCGACATCTTCTCTTTCGTTCTTTGCTGGTCTCTTCGCGTTCAATACACTGAGTTTTTCGTGGATCGCTCCGCTCGCCGCCATCGTCTATTCTGCAGTTATCAAACTAAGGCATTTACCGACTAATAAACTAATTGTTTTAGGGCTTGCTTCGCTCACCGGCATCTTCCGAACACATTGTTACTGCTCTCTACATTATATACAATTACATGTTTAACTGTTGGCTGGTTTCATCAAATACACGAAATTTTTCACAGCTCGCTCTGCTCACACGATATTTCACGCCATAAGCGAGTAGAGAGTGGGCATACGTCACAGGGGTATTACAAACTTCATGAATGATAGATATGAATGACAAGTATTTACCGGCAGCTTTCTTAGCGGCGTAGAGGTTGGCCTCCTCCTGCGCCTTGCCGATGTTCTTCTTGTAGCGAATGCGCTTGTTGCCGAACCAATTGGACACCTGCCGAAGAAATTATATTGAGACAAGAAATTATATCACAATGACAACTCTACCAGGGATTGGGATCATAGCATGAAGTGAAGATAAATCGACGATGTTACACCTGAGGTTCTTATTGGCTGGCCCTGCTACCAAACAGGTAGATAGGTCAGGCATGCTTCAGGTATGAACATGACATGGTTCGTACCTGCGACACAGTGATGCCACACTTGCGGGCCAACTCCTCCTTGGCCTCCTCACTAGGGTAGGGGTTAGATAGGTGCGAGTAGAAGTACTCATTGAGAATCTCAGAAGCTTGCTTGCTGAAGTTACGGCGCTTGCGACGGGCGTCAAGGAAACTGTAAGTAGAAAGTATGGTTAGTATCGGTAAGTTTTGCTAACACCTTGTTTGACTAAAGGGCTATGCATACACATCTTGGATGGGTCCTGGCGTCCAGAGCCTAAAGGCCCAGCTATAGCACGGATATATGAACGAGTTCATACATAATGTGCCAATCAATATTTTTTTGCGCTTCGGACGGAATACGTCATTGCCACGTCCCGCAGGGCTATTCTCTACCTCACGACAGATTTGCAACAGGCGTAAAATGTGCAATCAGGGCTGTCAAACAGTAAGTATGAGAAAAGTGACGGTTGACAGCCATGATCGCACAATTTACGCCTGTTGCAATCCTGTCGCGAGATAGAGAATACGGGTGCCGCCGGCTTCATCCTGAATGATGAGATGTGTGTGGAAAGTCCTTTATGCGACATTAGCCACTCAAAATTAGATATAAGCAGCATTTAACATATTTGTCTAATGACAATCCGAAACATATCTTGCTAAATAAAATAAAGAAATAAATAAATGTTGGACATTTCACACAACATTATCCAGCCCCAAGCTAACTGATATACTTAATACAATACTTTACCTATATAGATATTTTTATCATACATAGAAAATACCCAGAACACCCTGAACAAATATCTGCAGATCGTACAAAAATTTGTTCCGAGGCGGGAATCGAACCCGCAACCTCTTGCCTCACAGGCGAACCTTCGCCCGCCGCGCCACAGAGGTCGTCTAAGTATTCACCATAATGTACTCAGACCTTATTTAATCTAAGTTTCATCTTAGTTATTAGTCAAAATAAATATATTATTATTATTATACAAATGTAGCATAAATTGTCGCATCTTGTCCCTTTGGTAAAAGGGTTATAATGACGAAGTAAACCGTATTAAACTAAGAGTCATCATCAAGAGCCTTTAAACGCCTACTGCTGGACAAAGCCTTCCCCATAAAATACAATGAGGGGAATGGCCATAACCACCACGCTTGGCAGGAAATAAATAAATAATAAACATAAGTTTTTTTGAGGATGTTTACCGAGAACGCAGGATCATAACAGCTTCACAGGTGGACTGTTTCAGCTGCATTTGGATGGAGCTGAACTTCTTGTGGATAATCTGCACCATGCGCTCGATTTCCTGTTGTCAAGACATTTTGGTAAGCTCAAAGGAAATAATGGCGCATTTACACTTCTAGCTACTAGCGAGTAGAGAACTACAGTAAAGCGAAACACACACAGAGCGCGGGCGGTGTATTCTGTTGAATTTATATGGAAGACAACACACAGAACGCGTGCGCGGGGCCGGAAGAAGCGCGGGAGCCGCGCCCGACGCCCGCCACTACAGACAGCGCTGACGTATTCTCACATTATGTTACTTAAATAAATCCTCATAACAGTTTGGAATGCTAGGACGCTTTGCGACACAAATAAATGAACAAGTCCAAAATTGAGGAGTTCAACTTTTTAACCCTTAAAATGGAATGGTGACGTTTGTAGGAAAAAGTGGCTCGACTCAAAAGGGGCTCTGACGATTACGAAATAATTTACGAATCGGAACCTTTTCAACCAGATTTCAATAAAAAAAAATTGTGATTGTGATGTGACCTAGGGCACATTGGCTACTTCTAGCCTATCTTCATTTTCATTTATTTATTTAATTACTTTAATTAGAACGGCAAGGTACCAGTTACACTAATTAAACACAATCAAATAATATGTAACAATAGAAATACAATAAAAATAACATTAGTCAAAACAACAGAATAATAATAATAAAAATATAAAAACAATGTCAGAAATAACGTCAAGCATAATGTCAAAAATAATGTCAAACAGTCAATCCACAAACACATCAAACTCAGATTTCAGAAATCATAGAATGAATGGCAGTTTACCTTGGGAGTGATAGGCCTGGTGCGACTCTGCTCTCTGAGCAGGTTCATGACATGGGTGGTGAACTCATTGCAGGCGTTCTCGTACTTGTCCAGCTCCTGGTGGTAGATCTGCCGGATCTGGGCCAGCTTGGCGCGGTAGTCCGAGTGCTCGATCGCGTTATCTGCTTGACCAGTAGTAGGATTAAGTTGACGTACGAGGACTAAGCCCAGAATTAGCAAGCGCCGTTGCTACAAACCAAAAGTAAAAAAAACATCCTATATGCAACAACAAATAACTGTCACATACATAGTAATCTTATGAAACTTGAATAGGGGAACTTCTTGATCTAAATAGGTATTCCTCCTTTCAAGTTTCAAAAGATTTGGACAGCGCTAAGGCTGCCAAAATGATCTCCATTTTTGCGTTACCCATTGCCATTTGGTACTGTAATTGGAGGGCTGGTTCCATGCAAGGATGGCTTTTGTCATGGGTATCAGAAACTACGTTTGTACGTTTTTTGTTTATTTACTTTTGACTACCTTCCTAAGGTTTTAAGTTCTCATTTACTATGTATCAGCAACTCCTTGCTCCGAGGCATCACACAGGCGCTTCTCACCTAGTGGTAAGACGGACCATTTATGTAAGCCAAGCCGTGTTTGTTGCCTGATTCTTCTAGGCTTGGTCGCGTTGGAACAGGAGTAATTTAATTTTATATAAGACGATTCAAAATTATCCTTGTGATTTCAATGAATAAAGTTCTTTTTGACTTTGACTACGAGTACCTGACTCCTACTCAGTTCTACTCGTGTACCAGGCCTTGAACAAATATTTGCAGATAATACAAACATTTGCCCCGCAGCGGGAATCAAACCCGCAACCTCAGCTGGCTACTCGCCCGCCGCGCCACAGAGGTTGTCAAATGCAAGTTAAATTAATATTAAGAGGCTGTAGGACAAGTTGCGTGTTATATTTCGATAATGTATGATCAGCAAGCCACTTTTATTTCGAGGGATTAAAAGCTGACGCGATTTTTACATATCTCACGTTGTTTAGACAGTTCGAAAACCTGACGCGATTGTCGCTCGACGCTTCTATTTAGTGCGCGTCCACAGTGACGCGCGAGCTATTAGACGCGGATAAGACCAAACTAAATAAATAAATAAATATAAATAATGCTGGACATTTCACACAACATTATCTAGCCCCAAGCTAAGCAGAGCTTGTGTTATGGGTACTAGATAACTGATATACTTAATACAATACATTACATAGATAGATATTTTTTTATTATACATAGTAAAATACCCAGAACACCCGGAACAATTATCTGCAGATCGCACAAATATTTGTTCCGAGGCGGGGATCGAACCCGCAACCTCCTGCATCGCAGGCGAACCTTCGCCCGCCGCTCCACAGAGGTCGTCTACCTGGTTTAGACGTTAAACTGGTTTGATATCCCTGCCACCCGCGCATTGAGACGCTTGCCTACTAGGCCCGTAGTGTGGCCATAACGCGCGGATAGGAACGTTTGAAAAAAACGCGCGCTATTTGCTCATGACAGTCGCGCTAGGCGCCCGCCTTACTACACTATGGATGCAAACGGCGGTTTCATATGTTTGATATTTCGCGCCCGCTGTCGCACCCGCGCTAGGCCCGCACTGTGGCCCTTGCCTTAAACAACACAATCCTCTGCTGGACATAGGCCTCCCCCATAGAATGGCACGACGCACGGTCCCGGGCCGCCTCAAAGAAAGATCGAGAGGGAGCCTTTCTTTACTGCGTCATTCGGGTTATAGTCGCCACTCGAGAACGTTTATTCCCCGACGGTTGTCAGTTCTGCGAGCTATATGGCCAGTCCATTGCCACATCAACTTGCTAATACTGGGAGCTATAACGGTGGTCCTTCCACGAATCTCATTATTTCGAATTCTATCCCGTAGTGAAACTACGAGCATAGCTTTCTCCATAACCTGCTGTTAGCGACCACGCCTCAGTGCCGTAAGACATCACTTACGCCTTTCGATCAAGACTTTCGTCTTGGGGGATCTGCGGTATCTGTGGCGAGAAGATATGGCGTAGTTTATTGCCATATCTGTCTTTTTTGTCGAAGTTGGACCTACCTAGTTAATCGTCTGACCCAAACCTGTTCCTAGACATAAAGAAAATTCAAAAAATTACTACCTACCATTATTGGGTAAGCAAAATGCAGTTACCGTGTTCAATTTCCTATTTCCTACAACAATGCACAAAATACAGACATTATAAAATTAAAAGTCCTGCACCGTTATTCTTCTAGGCTTGGTCGCATTGGGACAGGAGTAATTTAATTTTATATAAGACGATTCAAAATGATCCTTGTGATATCAATGAATAAAGTTCTTTTTGACTTTGACTTTACTTTAACAAGCTGCCCCCTAATTACAGTAGCAAATGGCAATGGGGAACGCTACAATGGGGATCATTTCGGCAGCCTTAGCACTGTCCAAATCTTTTGAAATTTAAAAGGAGGAATATTTCGGACAAGAAGTTTCCCCTATTCAAGTTTCATAAGATTTAGATAGCGCTAAGGCTGCCAAATTGATCCCCAGGGGGGGGGGGGGCTAGGCTGACTTACTAGGGTTAGCACAGAGATCATGGACAATACACCCCACAGTGAAACTTATTATTATTATTTATTTATAGACGAGCAGCTTTCGCTGATGTGTCAACAGTGTTAAAATTTAGTTGAAATATTGTCTCTTAGTTTTGGTATATTTTTTTGAGCACTGATTCAGTTGTTCGGAGCTATATGTAGATTTTTTTTTGAATGCATTGACGGAAGTGGCAGTAACAACGTCATCTGATAGCGCGTTCCAATTGTACACCACTCTATTGCTGAAGAAGTGATGAGCGGCAAGTGAGACGGCGGGGTCACCGTTTAACTTCAGCTGGTGACCACGTGAGGGTCTTAGATCATCTTTCCTAATAAGAATGTCTTGAAAGTTGACTTCAGGTCTAAGCACAGTTTTCAAAACAGTATTGCTATTATTTAATATATTGTCACAGGTATTTATCGCGTGTTACCTTATGATTGCTGTAACGCATTCGAAACGTCGGGAATAACTATGAACAATATGAACAATACCACAAATCTGAGAGGACACTCACTGAAGCTACAGAGCCGGCCAGGTACTAGCAATCCGAGGAAGCATATTTTGCCCAACCGTGTCGTCAGCGACTGGAACCGGCTTCCAGAGTCAGTGATAAGTGCTTCATCAGTGAACTCTTTTAAAAATAGACTAGATAAACATTTTAAGTGCACTGACAATTAACAATATATACACGCATCAGCTTTGAGCTGCCTGTGTATTAACTAATAATAATAATAATAAATAATAAGGTAACACGCGATAAATACCTATGACAATATAATAAATATATGTTCTAATCGCGAGAGTTTAAAAAATAGTATTGCTATTGCGGAGGGGCAATATGCAAGAGGAGACTTGCATATTGGCCCTCCCCATATTGAGTTTCTAATAGAAATTATTAGAAACTCACCCCATTCACCAGCAGCTGCAGAGGCCGAGGCCGCCGCACCCGCACCGCCACCCTTCTCCGGGCCAGCGACGCCCTCCGCAATCAGCATGTTATCCAGACGCATCAGCTGAGGGTCTGGGGGCTCCTCCTCTTGCGTGTTGCGGAGAGATAGAACTGGGAGACCAATGCAACTTGTCAATATTAGTTTATGATTGTAGAAGAAGCTGCACTTATTGGAGCTTATAGTGGATGTCTCCACAAGATTACATAAAAAGTTAAAATTAAAAAACGTCAACATCAGGCAGCAGAAATCCATGCTGGACTTAGACCTCCCCCATAGAAAGCCTCAAGAAACGGAGGAACTCAAGGAACTTGTGTAATCTGGTTCATGGTTGCCACTACAGAACTACTAACTACTTACTTTACTCTCCAAGGGGTGTCAGTTCTGCAATCTATACAACCTCCCTATTTCTACTTTAGCTTGCTAAGTCTAAGAACTGTGTCAGTGATTTTGCAGCTTCTATGGATTTTTTCTTTCTAATCTGAATCCACAATCTAGGGTTATAGCAAAAACACCAACTTTTACAAATATTATTGGTAACTGGGTTTTGCCTTACACTTTGAATAGGCTACACTGGAGTGATAGAAATAGTTAATGCATTACTTATTCTTTCATAAAATAAACACAATACGTGTAAGAATAAATAATTGGATAAGCTTTTTGGATTAGGTAGAAACTGGTGTAAATATCAATTTAAGTATATCCTACTTTTACAATCATCATTTCTTTGGCTTTGTTAGGATAAGGATGCTTCAGATGCTGCACAAAAACCTGTTTGACTGCTTTTGAAAGCAAGCTTGGTCCAAAAAATATTGGTGACTAGCCTGAATATTTGTGAACAACATGATATCATTCTACGAACCTGTTTTCTCTTTGATTTCACACAAAACTGAAAATAGGGCAGGCTTCATTCTATGACAGTTCAATGTATGTTTCCTCGCCTGCGCTTCGTCGAGACTCTGATCCGTAATGTTCATGATTTGCTGCAGGATTTCCCCAATGTCCTGTTTCCTTGCTTCGCCTTCCCCAGCCGGTGTGCCTTCGCTCCCAGGGAGCCCGTAGCCCTGCGGTCCCATCAGTCCGCCGCTGTGCGCCATCATTCTGTTTGGGTCGTCCATTCTACTCCGACTCAATACATGAATACACCTAAACTTACACTAAGACCGTATACTGTTTTGTACGTAGTTGAAAACTAATTTAGAAAATATAATCCAAAAAATACAACACAGGGCTGAAAAGCTACAGCTCTTCCCCTTTCCAACAAATCAGCAATAAAATGGCCGCCTACCTTCTGCTTCTTTCCTTCTTTCTTTGGCACTGTCAAATCTGTATTTATTTTACATGAAAACAAATAATTAAAACTAGTTCTATCACGCTTCATCTCGTAATAATTTACGCTGTGATTTAGAAGTGGGAAAGAGATAGTAAAGTCAGTGTTGCCAATAGTCAGTTCAATATTTAAATAAGATTTAAAGTATATATGTCTGTGGTAGGTACTGTCAGGTACTTAGAATAATGACCGAGGTATGATTTTGTTCCTTGCTCCAAGGGGTATGATTCTCCTCTTTGCAGTTATGTCATTTTTTGAAGTCGTGAAACTTTTTTATATCTATGGTGAAACTTTCGTCACACCGTGCGTGAAGTGGAAGTGAATTGTTTCCACGCGATCAAAAAGCTAATTACCGGCTGGCAGATGTAATAATTTAAGCAATTATCCATATTGTAGTTAAATGAGAAACCTTCGCACCTTAGTGTTTAGGTGTAGTGTTTTTAGTAAACGTTTACCCGTGGTTTGCCATCAATTCAGACTATTGCACGATCAGCACTGGGGCAGCAATAAGCTTCACAGAAAGATCAAAATATCCAATCCCCTACGAGAAATAATCATGGCCGATCCTAAAGTTGAAGAAATCTTGGCACCGCTGAGGGCCCATGTCAAGGAACAGGGCGATTTAGTCAGAAAACTGAAGGAAGAGAAGGCGCCAGAAATTGACATTAAAAAGGCTGTGGCTGAGCTTAAAACCAGGAAGAAAGTGTTGGAAGACAAGGAGCTGAGTCTGGCACCCTCCGAAGAGATGTTCGACCGCTCAAAGATGGAGGATCTCATCAAAAGGAGGTTTTTCTATGACCAGTCATTCGCCATCTATGGAGGCATCACTGGCCAGTTCGATTTTGGGCCTATGGGCTGTGCTCTGAAAAGCAATATGATCCAACTGTGGCGGAAATACTTCATTCTGCAGGAGCAAATGCTGGAAGTTGATTGCTCAATCCTAACTCCTGAACCAGTACTGAAAGCTTCTGGCCATGTGGAGAGATTTGCAGATCTCATGACCAAAGATGTTAAGTCAGGTGAATGCTTCAGATTAGACCACTTGATCAAGGCCCATCTAGAGAAAATCAAGAGCGAAAAGAACACAAAGCAAGAACTAAAAGCTGAGATTGAAGATATCCTTGTCAAACTGGACGGTATGACTTCTGATGAAATGTCTGCCCTAATGAAGAGATTTGATATGAAATCACCCATAAGTGGTAATGAGCTCACTCCTCCCATAGAATTCAACCTGATGTTCAACACTATGATTGGTCCCTCAGGCCTGGTGAAAGGTTTCCTGAGACCAGAGACAGCTCAAGGCATCTTTGTTAACTTCAAACGGCTCCTGGAGTTCAACCAGGGCCGCTTACCATTTGCTGCTGCTCAAATCGGCAACTCCTTTAGAAATGAAATCTCCCCTAGATCTGGCCTACTCAGAGTAAGAGAGTTCACTATGTGTGAAATTGAGCACTTCTGTGACACCAAAGAACATCCCAAATTTGAAACTCTGAAAGATACACGGATGCTGTTCTACTCAGCTGACAATCAGGAACAAGGCAGAGCTGCTGAAATTATGACTATTGGGGTGGCTGTGTCTAAGGGAATTGTAAATAATGAAACTCTTGGTTACTTTATGGCTAGGATCTATTTGTATTTGTCTGCTGTTGGTATTGATCCCAAGAAGCTCAGATTCAGACAGCATATGGGTAATGAGATGGCCCACTATGCCTGCGACTGCTGGGATGCTGAAATTCTCTGCAGTTACGGCTGGATTGAGTGTGTAGGATGTGCTGATAGATCTGCCTATGACCTGAATCAACATACGAAAGCCACTGGCATCCGATTAGCAGCTGAAAAGAAACTGCCTGCTCCCAAGCAGATAGAAGTGGTTGAGGCGGTGGCCAACAAGGCAGCTATTGGCAAGGCATTCAAGAAAGATGCTAAGGTCATTAACGATGCACTAGCAGCCATGGATACTGCTGCTTTGGAAGAGTTAGAAAGCAAAGTGACTGGTGATGGAGAATATGTACTATCCACATCTAATGGAGTATTCAAGCTTACAGCTAATCTTGTCAGTGTGAAGAAGACCCAAAAGACTGTGCATGTGGAAGAAATCATACCGAGTGTCATTGAACCTTCATTTGGAATTGGCAGGATTCTTTACTGCATTCTAGAGCACAGCTTCAAGATGAGAGAAGGTGATGAACAGAGGACATACTTTGCATTGCCACCCACTGTGGCACCAATGAAGTGTGTAGTACTACCTCTTAGTGGCAACTCAGAATTCCAACCGTTTGTCAGAGAGCTGTCCCAAGAACTTATATCTGTTGATGTCTCCCACAAAGTGGATGACTCTTCTGGTTCCATTGGCCGTCGATACGCTAGAACTGATGAGTTGGGCGTTCCCTATGCAGTAACTGTAGATTTCGACACTACAAAGGAACCTCACTCTGTAACATTGAGAGAAAGAGACAGTATGGGTCAAGTCAGACTGCCATTGGCTGATGTGCCTGCTGTAGTTAGAGACCTGTCTAATAGCAAGATATCTTGGGCTGATGTTGAACAGAAATACCCCAAGTTTGAGCAGCAAGAGACAAAAGGGGCTGCAGCGTAAAATTGCGCAAATTAATGTTTAATCAGATGCTTGATCTTTGTTTAATTTCTATTGAAACGCGTATTTATTTTAGCTAAGCTACTGTAATTTTTATATTGAAAATATGATTTCGAAACTTGATTTTGCCAGATTTTATTTAGTTATTCAATAAAAAGATAAGTCCAATCAAAACGTTGTTTTTAGTAGTAAAACTGATAACGCTGCGGCAATCAAAACTACGTGCTTTTGATTACATTAGACACAGTATTGCACACACAGCTCAGCCATGTAATGAACTGCACATGGCTGGGCTGTTTGAACCATGGATTCCTCCATGGTTTGTAGTAAAAAAACGCAGTATATGAATTCAATTACAGACCGTTCACCGTAAGATGTCCTCTGCCTTGGGACAGACTGCCTTGCCTGCAAGGGACAGTCCGCCTTTAAAGTAAACAATGTAATATAAACATTAATTATTTATTCTCAAGACACTTCAAAACCATTTGCATTTAGTAAGTTGGGCATTGGCGTAACATTATCTGTGTCGGCGATCTCTGGAGCGCGACCGGCGTCGCTGGCGGTCGCGTGACCGAGAGCGTTGGCGCGGCTTGTCGCGGCGGTCGCCTCTGTCGCGGTCTCTGTGGCTGCGGTCGCGGTCGCCTCTGTCGCGGTCGCCTCTGTCGCGGTCACCCCGGTCGCGTTCGCCTCTTTCGCGATCTCTCTCTCGGCCGTCACGTTTCGCTCTGTCTTTTGCGTACCTGGAAAAAAGATAGCAATTTATAAGTACAACCATTTACATCTTGGCTGCTTGTGCCAGGCAAACTTAGAAATGTGTGAGGGCTAGCTGCTAACTGGCGAAAGAAAACGATAGCGCACGGCATTAGTCAGTCGCTTGTGCTCTCTCCATAGCGGCATTGCTTTATCCCTAAATAAGGCATGTGACGGCCCCGATGCTTTCGAAAACTGGTGGAGCAAATGCATAGACAGATCTTTATGTCTCCGGGTCGGCAGCGCGCGTGTGATGCCTCTGGTGTTGCAGGCGTCCATAGGCTATGGCAACTACTTTCCATCAGGTGGGCCGTACGCTTGTTTGCATGCCACGTAGCATAAAAAAAAATAGATGGAAGAAGTTGGGATGGAAATTGCTCAGCAATTCTAATTTCCAAAGGGTTTTGGTTTCCAAACAGAACATAAGCCACGGATCACGTTCCGATCAAGTATCAATGTCATATATGTCAGAAATGGTATTCTCCTAACTTAAAATACAACACTGTAATGTAGTTATATCGAAATGTGACCGAAACTTAAACGATTCAAAGTTTTTTTGATAATTTTAGCATAAATAGATGGAATTATATAATCTCTAATGGTAGTCAGCGTGAGTCGAAAGTATACTTAATTTTTATTAGGAGGGAGCAGAATACCGAATTTCTGTCAATTCACAATTCAGTCAACTTTCGGTGTAGTTTTAAAATAATTAAGAGAATTGGGCCTCAGATCTCACCGGTTAACGTCATCAGCATAGTCCCTCTTATCTCTGTCGTCATGTTCTCGCCTGTCGGGGTCCATGCGTCCCGGATTGTAGTGATTGCCGCCGCCCACCGCTGGGCCCTGGTTTCCTCTGCCGCCAGCGTCGTTGCGAAAGTTGTCGCCTCTGCCGCCGGCGTCGTTGCGGAAGTTATCGCCTCTGCCGGCATCACGTTGTTGGAAGTTGTTTTGCGGTGGCGGGTTTAAAGGCGCGTTCTGTCTGTTGTGCTCGGCTAACCTAGATATGAACAAACCATGTAGTCTTTTAAAACATGTGGATCAATCTTATCATTGTATTTTCTTCTGTTCTATTAATCCAGAAAAGGCGTGTGCATGAGAATGTCGCAAGCGGGCTTTGCTAAAAATACAACCACAGAATTCTCGTATTAGATGATTGATGAGCAGCTCCCAAAAAGTCCATGAAACTGCAATGTCAACACACAATTTTTAAGAAATAAAAGTAGGTATTAGGTTATGCTAGAGTACAAAAATATTTGGGCACAAAAAATTTTTGCAGTATGTAATGTACACTAAATTAATCAAGTAAAAGGGTGTTCCATTTTATGGCAGTCGTTTTAGTAAGTTGATACAATTTGGGGAACACACTTTGTTTTTACCTATTCTCGTATGGACCTTGGAACAAGGAAGATCTATAAAAACATGAAGTGTGTAGCAATAATTTGACAACCATGCTTGAGAAAAAAAAGGTTTTAGAAAAAATTAAAAAAAATATTACCATTTGTAGAACTTACTTCTGTTCAATCTGCTTCTGTATCGGCACGGGTATTCTCGGAAACAGAGTGCTGAACCAGTCCAGTTTGATCATCATCTGGCGGACCAGGGCTCCGATGGTGGTGGGGCCGCCGCCACCGGCGCGGGGGTCCACTTCCTCCTCGTCGTCTAAATACTCGGCGTACCAGTCGAACAGGTCAGCTGGGGGTTGTGTGTAGCGAATGTACATGAATCCTAAAACAGAGAAAAAAAGCTGATAATTATGATGTTATGGTTTTAAATAAATAAGTCATTTTATGGGGCCCACAAAGAGATTTAAGGCAGAATAAAACAGCTAGTGTCCGAAATAATTTCACTAGTAGAGTAGAAAAAAACTACTGCGTCTCAAACCATGCCTAACAGCATGGTATGTGGTAAATAGATTCGAATGAGGCTCAACAAATGTTATTGTCTTTAAAGTAACAATGTAGATCAGATTTCATACCTACCAAGCATTCTTATGTACGGTGAATCAGCATGCTGTAGCAATCCATTCAGCTGTTTTCGAGTGAGCCTTAGTGTATAGAGCTTGTAGAGCAGGCAGAAAGCTGTCGAGACAATGCCACCGGCGCCTACTCCACGCACCTGCAGACACGGATAATTTCTCTATGAAACACCATAATAATACAACCATGAGACATGAGTAGTTCGCGAATAGTATGCATTTGTCATCCACCTGCGCCTGATGTGTACCAGTGTATCAGTAAGTGATGAATGAATCTTTGGGAGCGCGCATACTACTGACAAGACCGACTAATATTTGCAGATCTTACAAACATTTTGTCCCGCAGCGGGAATCGAACCCACAACCCCTCACAGCCAGTTACTGTTTAATTGTTGAAACTCAAAACTATACCATATTCACAAAATCTTTGAAAAATATGACTGCTTCTTCTCATACGAGTATTAATTAAGTAGGTACTTACCACTTCTCTCTAAAGAAAATAAATGGCCACTAAATAAAATAGTACGTAAAAAAAGTAATAGGTATAAAACAAAGTAGCATAACATTTTATATAGTTCAATAATTTTTTTGAATACCTTAAAATAAATAACACCCAACAGTCACAGAAGCTAAGCCCAGAGGCCTTACCTTGAGCTCTTATAGCGATTCAGTTCAAAAACAATTCAGGACAAAATATTGGTTCGTCGTTGACATCCGTCGTCAATTGAATAACTTTAATCGCATAAGTCTATAGACCTTCTGCTACTGTGCCTTTAAATACAACTACGGAGGTACTGACATCACGGAACCAATATTTTGTACTGAATAGTTTTTTAACTGAATCGCTATAAGAGCTCATGGTAAGGCCTCTACTAGTTAGTAAATATCACAACAATGAAGATTTCCAAAAAAAGAATGGATAGATGAAAATATTTTGGCACAAAATATGGCATAAAATATTGATTAGTGCAATTAGTAAGACACATAAGTTTTAAAGCTATTGCTACATAACACTTAAGTTAAATCATTCTTACAAGGTCAAAGAAAGGCTAGAATTAAAAAGAATTTTTTTCTTCATTAGGTATTCATTCATCAAACCAAGTTGGGGTGCCCCCAACCAGCAGGGCGATTCTAAAACGTCAGAAACGTTTCAGATTGGATTTGTTAGTTTTTCATTTGGATGTGGTAAGTAACTAAAACAGTTTTCTCTAGTAAAACACAGTAAAAAACAATAAATATTGTATATTACTGTGTTTTACTAGAGGAAATTTTTAGAAAATTGTTTTAGTTACTTACTACATCAAAATGCAAAAGTAACGAATCCGATCGGAAACGTTTCCGACGTTTTAGAATCGCCCTACTGAGTCATAACAGCTATTAACATGCTTCCATGCTTTATCCATCTTTACAGCTATATCCGGGCAACTACGATGCTACACATTCATTTAAGAATTTGTACTATGTGACTTGAGTGGCACACTCTTGCCGGAGAGAAAATACAGAAGTGCTCAGCCCGACACCAAGCCCACATACAATTTGCAATTTGCTCATAGATTAACACTGATAGTAGATAACAAATAGAAAACTAATAAATGTAAGATGTTAAAGAACATACTCACGCCCCCACACATGCCCGTCTGGCCAGCCGTCTTCCTGCTCCCGCGCTCCCACGGCTCCAGGTGCTTCACCTGGTAGTAGATCTCGTCCACCACCTCATGGTAAGTCTTCAGTTTGAACAGGTGAACTGTTGGCACAGGTGATAATAATTATTATGTGAACATTGTAACTGAATTGGATTAGAAAATTTACTCTGAAGGAGGAAATCCATAGTTAATTTCGTTCAAGATAAACTACGTTTTTAGGTCTTGAGGTGGCTAATGCATATACATGCATATTTTAAAAAAAATAGTGTTAAATCCATAGAAATCTGGGTCAAGACAAAAATATGTCTGATAACCAAATACAATTTAAAAAAACTATACAAGCGAAGTCCAAGCTCCTCTGTGTTGGTCGTTATGTTTGCTTACCTACCTTTGAAGTAGCTAGAGCCCTGAATATTCGCTAAGATTAGAGGATTCAGGTTCATGGACTGTTCATTACCCCATACTGGTAATACGTTATGCTGCTTGCCCGTTTTACCAGGCTTTTGCTGGTTGAATTCTGAAAAACGGAAACATCAGTGACACAAATTCATTTCAATATAAATGGTCAAGAAATTGGTACGGTACACACCTTCAACATCAGTCATTTTTGTATACTTATCACTTTAAATTTAATGTAGGACGAGCTGCGAAACGTTTACAGCACCCTTTTTATGCAAAGAGTCCCAGCAATTAATAGATAATTGTCAGGGTGCAACTAATTGTTTGCAAAATCATCAAATTTTCAATAACAACACACAACGCAACCTACAATGGCGGCAATAATGAATGAAATAAAAATGAACGACAAAATTGGAACCGGATGTTTAAAAGAATGAACTATAAACGCATACAGTTTGGTGTTGCCATTTTAAGTAATTCATTTTCTACCAAAATCACTAAAACTCTTGTGAGATGTTTGGTAGGTCATACTTCAGAGGACCACCAAACAACTTTAATACTATACTTATAAATCTGTGCAAACATCTCACCATCTCACTTTGAAAATAGCGACAAACAAAATTGATATGTCCCTTATCAATGTTGAGATGTTGCAATTTTGTAGCTTTTTTCCTTGCTTTTTTCAAAGTCGGTATTTCTTTTTTTTCGAATTATTAATTTTTAGCATTTATTTATTGAGAATTTATAGGAAAGCTGCCCCCCCCCCCCCTCCTATTCCCTAACTGAAAGTAACTTGGTGACTAACATTTGACAAGTAAAGTTACCATCAATTGCTCAAAATTATCATTAAGAATTGTCAAATTAATTAATTGATTAACAATTGATGGTAATTTTACTTGTCAAACGTTAGTCACCAAGTGACTTAGTTAGGGAATAGGGGGGCTGAACACCAAGGGGAATAAAATTAAAACAACATTTTAACTTATGTACATAACTTTACTTAAGTAATTACCTAGAGTATAATAAAACCACATGCATTTATTGATAATAAAGCTCCAAGTTCATCCCGTCATGTATTTCATCTGAGAAAATAGCTAAGGAATATCATTCGTTAAAATAAAATTACATTTCAAGACAGACAAAAACATGATATAACACCCAACAGCCACATACATAGTCATGATACCACACTAGGATTCCCTGTGTTGTGGGTATCAGGAACACCCAAACCCGGAACAAATACTTGGAGATCATACAAACATTTGTCCCGCAGTGGTAATCAAAACCACAACATCTCGCATCTAAGCTGGCTAATCGACGCGCCGCCGTTCATGCCGGAAACAGTTTCAAAGAAATAACATCTCCCTTTCTGACCCCTTTTCTAGAATTGGATGGTTCCGTACACTTGTCTTGAAGACGGATAGAAATAGTGGCCCTGATGTACTTGCAACACTTCAATATACCGTTAGTCAATCTGGCACTGCTGTCAAGACTTTAACACTGCCTAGGTCTTGATTACATGTGAATGCTTTTTCTTTATGATGGAATAATAGCAACGGATGATTCAACATAGGAAAAGGTTTAACACAATATTCAGTTTCCTTGGAAGAATAAGTCAGGTGAAACCGCAGGCGACCGCTAGTTTGCTGTAGAAGGTGTTTAGCGACATTATGAAAAAAGCACAGGAAAATGTTAAAATGTTTGTCATGACAAACATGGATTTGGATTAAATATCTAAGAGATGCACTACTATGGAAAGAATCAGCATTGAAGGTGTTGTCATCAAGCACTATAGACGTACTATAATATGTATTATATATTGTATATAGAATACTCTCTACCGATACATACTAACATTACTGTGTGTTTTCAAAAGGATACAGTCGGATAGCTTGATGTGGTCTTTGAAAACTGTGTACCATTTCTTCAGGACGATTTTATCATATCTTGTGCCTGTCTGTGCTGCTATGAGCTTCTTCAAATCTCCGACGGTATCGTCGGGGTTGCATTTCACTCTCACTTTCTTACCAAGGCGATCGTTGCAAGTTACTTCTAGCATCTCTGATCTACAGAAATAATGTAGTAGGTTATAAAATATAAAAACTAGTTGCAGGCTAAGTCATGCGTGTAATAAAACCGCTAGGCGGTCGTGAAACCTATCGTACCTGAGCTACGTGTATTCGATTAAATATTCAAATTCGTTGAATTATTGCAATAACTAGGAACACAGGCAAAACAAATAACATCAACACGAAGAACAACATGAACAAACCATAGAGAATATAAATTATAAATCTACGTCAAACGCTAGGAGCAAGGAACTTATGTCAAACGGCAAAAACCAAAAACAGAAAATGAAAACATCAACTTCCGTGGCTTTAGGGTGGGTGGAACTGGAGGTGGAGAGCCCTAGTTGTTCGATGAAAAGAGCACAAGACGCACCTACCCTCTCACACATAGGGTCACAGATATATAAGTAAAGTACCTTCTAAGGTAAAAGGGGTAAAAGTATATAGATTCTATAAGGGGTAAAAAAAAGGTGAGTTTACCTGGGCCCAGGGAACGCGGTGTTTTATCCACGTTCACTGGTTTACACACTGTTTTATACCTATATATTACTCATTATACCTACTCTATAATTCCTTCACCCTATTTATTTCTTACCGAACGCTGAGCAAACGAAACGCAATTATCAGCTTGACTTGACAGCTTGGTAATGAAAACTTCCGGTAGTTGCTCACCTATTTGTTATTTATTTTCGGAATAGCATAATTTCTTCGTAAAAAAGAAAGTTTAATATTACAAACTCATACTCTTTTAGGTACAAACATCGTAATTAGTCCATTTATTCTGAAATAATTCTTGTATAAAAATAAAGATATCTACTTTTAGAGGAAATGGATTCCAACTGTCCACACGTCATTTGACAGCGACAGATTTGACGACGAGTTTTGCGGCCGATATTGTCTGTCTGGCTGGCTGGTGGTTTCAGTGAAATATATTTTTCGGTGAATGTTCTCGTGCTTGTGTTGTGAAAATGCAAATTCCAAGTGAATATGTGTCGACTGCTGAAGATATTGCAGATCAGGTATGAAACTATGTAAAAAAACATGTCGTGGACTTGAAATTTCTCATAGACCTGTAATTTTGGCATCTAATTTTGGTTTGTCACGTCACCGAACTTTCTTAATAGCTCCTACATTAATTCGAAACACTTGAATACATTAGTTATATATATCGATGTTTGAATACAACAAAAAATAGAATTAAAGTATATTCACTACCTACCAAGCATACGTTTTTATTTAAACGAGTAACATCATCGTCCATGCCCTTTCAAGTTATCTTTGTTGTTTTAAGGGCTTATTCACCCTTCTAACTGTTTAACTTTGCTTCGTACTCTGTACATAAGCCTAATAAAGTATTCCTAGATAATAAACAGTGGTCAAAGATAATCACTTTCAATGAGAAGATTGAAGAAATTGATAAGTAATATTTGTAGTTCTTTCTAATATAATTGTTATAAATATCAGGCTGTCGTAATTATATATGTACTACCTAAAGTCACCCGCAGTTTCAAACAAATTATGCTTCTGAGGGAACAGATTTTATGATAAAAAGTATCAGTTGTAATACAGAATTTAATGTATTAGGTTCATCAAAAGGTTGACCAAGCCGTTTAACCTTTGGTCCGCCACGCATATTTTGGTAATACGGTTTGTTGGGTGGGGTCCCTGGGAACCAACAGCACACCTTATTACATGTATTTTCATGGTTATTTTAGCAGTTTATTGTAATTACAAATAAAATTACAGCACGTTCCTCAAATGCTTATATATTTTTGTACAATTGTTTTTAAGATATTGGTTCTTAACCAATCCAACAGCTCAACCAATACAAAAACACCACATGGTGCTTGGCCATGGTTTATGCAAATAAATGGTTTTATTATACCTACTTGAGTCACACATAATGATTTCACTTTTACTTCTACACTTGTGTATTGACTTTCACTTATTAGTTGTTGCATAATAGCTTTTTGAGTCATCATTTTCACCTATTTGTGTGTCTATTTTGTAGTTTGCTATAAATTAGCCACTGGAGCTTACATCTAGTAACAAGATAAAAATTTCAATATTGCTTTAAGAAATGTGGCTGATGTGTCTTTATAACATAACATCCAACAGTCACATACCTAGTCCCTCATTTAGGTGTAGTTTTGGTAAATAGTTAATTCAAACCATAATAAAAATTTGTTTACCATTTATTATGTAGACAGTTTGGTTCTAAAGAATTTCTCGGTTAATTTTGAAATACATATTTGATAAATAATGTTAGTTTAAATAGGAAAAAAACTCAAAAATAAAAGTATTGGGTTCAATCAACTCATTACCTATTAAAAATGTTTTCACCATCAAATCGGTAGGCATCAACAAAACACTGAAAAAATAATTACCCTCAAAGTGCTGGGTATTATTGCAACATTCTATTTAAAAGATAATTGGCCATCATTCAGATTGGCTAACAATCAGCATAAATTATAGAAATGTATTTGCCAACCTCCGTGGCGTGGCGGGCCCGTAGCCGACTGAGACCCATGAGGTGCATGTTCGATTCCCACTGTGGGACAAATGTTTTCACATATTTCATGGATCTAATGCAAATATTTGTTCCTTGTCTGGGTGTTGTGGCACCATGGTACTCGCAGTTCCTGTTCCCATGACACAGGGAATCCTACTGTGGGATCAGGACTATGTATGTGACTGTTGGGTGTTATGTTATGTATTTGCCAATTATTTCATAAATGGTTTCCATCAATATTCAAAGAAGCTATTGCATCAATAATAAAATGATATCTGATCATAATCTTATCAAAACATTACATAAATTCATTCTTTATCTACTATTTTTATCTGTAATGTAAGTATTAACTAACAATTAGGTATCTACTGCTATTTTTGATTATGTTAATGGTAAGTTTTAGCAAACAAGCTTCTCGTTTATTGTTATCTGAAGATTGCTCATAATTTGTAAGTGTGTATATTAAATATACTATTGGCAGCTTTAACATATCTGTGGTCAGAATGATGTGCCAAACACCCTTTTTGCCAACGCAAGCTTCTTTCGCGCACCATTCTGACATCAAGGGGTGCGATGTTTGAAAGACAACGAGTGACTAAACGTCAGTAAAATTGCCGTTTATTCCATAAATAAATAATAATAATACAATAATACAAGTGTCTCACTACCTACATCTCCTGAAAAACGGTGATTTGTGGCCTTTTTGATGATATTTATTCACTCATTGAAAATCGCACCCCTGATTGAGAATGTCAGAACAGCGTGCCCAATTTCGAAAATTAAAATATTGATAATTCTAGTAAAAGTGCCATCGCTTTACTAGAACATGACTTGCCCTATAGATATTGAATTGAATAATGTGCTTACTTGACATTAGCAAAACTGAAGAGATTTTATTCAGAGGTTTTTTTTTTATTTTAATTTTGTTTTTGTTTTATTGTACAGGTCATACGAAAAGGCAAGAATATACTACCAACGGTCGCTCGCTTATGCCTCATCTCCACATTCCTCGAGGATGGGCTCCGGATGTGGTTCCAATGGTCGGAACAGCGCGACTACATGGACATGTCGTGGGGTTGCGGCAAGTTCCTTGCCACCATGTTTGTTGTGAGTTCTTTTTCATCATCAGAGTTCGTAATCTGCATGAAACGCACGTAGGCTGACCAGCGCGAGTTGAGTGATTTTCTGTGCTCCTGCCCGCTTATTATGTAGGTCAGGGTATCTTGGACTATCTCGTTATGAGCCATCATAAAGTACGGCATCTGCTAGAGTTCAGAATCTGTAAAAGTCAGTACTCAGAAAGTAAACTTTTCCTATCTAACTTTGGTGCTGGCAACAATAAGCTTAAAGGCCACTTGGACACGATGCACCGCACGCTATTTAGAGGCACTGAACTTACGAAGGTCGACGCTATCGTGTTTACAAAAGAGTGCGAATAGGTATTTGCAGATCACACAAACTTTTGTCCCTATCACGAGAAAGAATTGGAGAAAGCGCGGTGTGTGTCCCTTTTTTAGGATTCCGTTCCTCAAAAGGTACCAAAACGGAACCATTGAATGTATTTACTGGTAGAAAAAGTTGTGTTACATATGTATACCGAGTTATTTGACTCAATCATGGACGTATAGCGTAAATAATTCTGATGTTAAAAACAAAAAAAATACTTGCAAACTAAAAAATTAAAAAAAATCTTTCGTCAAGTGCAGTGGTATATGTCCGGCTGAAATATAGATCCTCCGGCTCCTTCCGTGGATGTCGTAAAAGCCGACTAAGGGATTACACCAGGGGATGGGAAGCAGCATCCACCGAAGTACTTCTTTGCAACGATTCTGTGATCACCAATCCGCCTGCCAGGCGCGGTGATTATGGTAAATCCTCCCCATTGCATTCGATGGAGGAGGCCTCGTCCAGCAATGGACGTCAGCCGGCTGATGATGGCGGCTGATTACGTGACGTGTAAAATAAAACAGCTTGCTAATAGTTTTTTATCATTTTAAAATGCATAGTTTAAAAGATATAAAAGAATATACGCGAAAATCGACCATCTTATCTCCGAAACTATAGACAATTTTTTAAAATATTATGGAATATAGGGCTGACTCATAGTTTATAGGAAAACTTAAAATAAAATCCTAACCCCGCTTATTCATAATCATTTTTTAAACCTATTTTAGTTAAAATAGCTTTTGTTTTGTTCTCTCTTATGTAAAATGACATACGCCAAAGACAAAAGCTATTTTTGCTATCAAAGGTTTAAAAATAGATTATGAATAAGAGGGTTGGTCTTTAAATTCCCACAGGAAACGGAAAATATTCGTCAAGAAAAATGCTTATTAAATTTGTTGACTCTAATAAGTTCAATTGGTTTAGTCATAGAGAAGACTAAGGGTTTACTGGCGTTGAAAGGGTTACTTACAAATAGTAAGTAACCCTTTCAACGCCAGTCCCCACCTGACCGGTTTTTTCGCTATTTAGCGCCTACGCGCTTTCGCGCCTCACGCACATTCGCTTGGGTGTACGATTGTGTATGTGCTTAACTTCCCGTCAAACTGGTAATCGCCTTCGTAAACAATTTTACGGTTCATTTGCGCTTTATGTTTTGAATATTTCGGCTCTTGGAAAAGAAACATCAACATGCGGCGCAATGTACTGCGAAATCCTAATCAGAAGCGATTTCCAGTTTGATTGCCAATAAGGGGGCTGGTTATGTCCCCAAGTTATCGCCGCGTCGAGACGACCTTGACCTCGTCTCGTCGTCTCCACATTTAGCTTTCAATTTCTACATAATTGAGCCGTGAACATTTCTTGCACTAAAAAATAAGATCGTAACTTTTTGCTCGCATTTCGCGCTGCTTACCTTGTTTTTTTAGCATCAAAGTTAATTGAAATTATTCAGTGCCTCCTACTGCCTACTATACTTTTTTAATGTAGACCACACATAGTCTGTCTACGTGATTGGCTATCAGTAAAAATAATAATTAAAAAGTTGTTTTCAATATTTATATAACAAATTAAATAACACCAGAAACCGATAAAATTAAAAAAAATGTTTGCGAACCTCTTGAAACGTTTTATAAAAAAATCAAGATTAGTAATCAAGACAATTAAATTGTACGCGTCCCGTGATGAACTCTGACATTTTGCAAGATATTCTAAACCTAAAAAACCTAAATCAAATAATTAATAAAGAACATTTTATTGCAGTCTATTTGTAAGTGTATTGAGATTATAATTTGTGGTGATCTTTGGCACTATCACTGATTTGCACGTGTTATTGCGCGCACGCATAGTTTCTTGCAACAATTTATCCCTGTTTGAAATACATTGCTTTGTCCCTTCCTCAAATGCAAGTCACTTCCGATTAGGACTTAGCTTGGCACATGACGTGGCGTGACGTGGTCGCGACGCGACGCTTTGCCAGCGTACTTCATGAGCTAGGCTACTTCAGATAATTATTTAGACTGGCCTCCGATTGTGGATAACCCTATAGTAGGTAGAGTATGTGCAGTGAGAGACCCGTCTTGGGCAAATTGTGAACTACATATTATAACCATAATTAGTAGGTTCTTTCAGTCGGAATTTTGAAATAAAAACTTAAGAAATAGTAACTGTTGTAATTAGATCAAAAAGGAACATACGTGCTATTGTGTTGCCCGCCAAACAAAAAAGGCAGTGCCCTCCAATCCCACAACGGATCTCCACTGAACAGACTAGTGAGATTCTACTTGAGGATTTTCTAACTTTGTTGCTATCAGTTTCAATGCTTACCAATTTCAATTACCTAGTTCAAGCAGATTGTCTACAAAGTTTGATTGCAACTGGACTGCCGTAAATAAGGTAATAGCAAAAATTTAATTTCAATGGAAACAATATTGAACAGATAGCAACAGAGTTAGGTAGTAAAAATATTATTCATGATAATATTCCCTGAAGATATTCTTCACGGCGATTGTCGTGAGCCTGTAACTGTATGTATGGTATGAGTAAAACAACAGCTGACGCTGGATACAGTTCCCTCAGTATCTGATCCGTACACTCCTGGACATAGGCCTCTCCTAAGCGTTGGGTTTGCGAATCTTCGACTTCCTACGATTGGCTCAACTCACTACCTAATCAAAGTCTTATTTCGAGTCTATGTAGTGTAGCTTGCTACATAGATGGTTGATTGGCCGACAATGGACGTCCCGGTTTTTGGACCAAATTCGGATACAATAAGAATAAAATAATTGATGTGATACTCGTTCCTCTATAAATCTAAATGATTTGACCACCAAGAATACCTACTATATGTATAACTAGCTGTGCCCTGCGGTTTCACCCGCATAATAAAGTAATATGTCAGGGTTTAAGCTATGTTCATTCCAAATTTCAACCAAATCGCTCCAGCTGTTTCAGCCGTGAGAAAGTAACATAACTTTTCATTTAAAAAACCGACTTCCGCCATGGTATTCGACTAAATATTTGGATGAAAAAAAAATGATGAAAGAACCATAGTGGTGAAAGGCATATGTTACTTTTTGAATGCAAATGCTTGGGTTTGTTGATGAAAATATCAAAATCGCTATATGTATGCCTACAATACTTGAGGAGTTCCCTCAATTCCTCATGGATTCCATCATCAGAACTGGATTCTGAAAAAAACGGGACCAACCTGGAAGTATATCTATTCAAATAAAAAAATAATTTTCCAAATAGGTTCATAAACGCCGGAGATATGCGGTAACAAACATTAAAAAAAAAAAAAATACAACCGAATTGAGAACCTCCTTTTTTGGGAAGTTGGTTAAAAACTAAGAAATACTCACAAACTTTTTCATTTATAATATTAGTGAGATGTTCACATAATCATTGAGTTTGTAATAATGTTCTTTGTTTGAAAGTTATTCTAATTCTTATCTCTTGTTTCAGATAATAAACTTATTCGGACAGCTAGGAGGCTGTGTGATGGTGTTGTTAAGGCTCAAAGTAGACATCGCGTGTGGTGTTCTTTTCTTCATTGTTGTACTTCAGGTCAGTTGGATTTAACGAGTAGAAATACCAGAATATCAGTAGTTGTATCAGGTTGTATCGATAGACTAGCCAACTGCGGCGTGGCCTAAGGAGCCGCCCGAAGGCGAAGGAGTAGGGCTCCGAACTAGCTCTGAGCGAATGAGCTGAGCGAGGCATTCTGGTGCTCTGTGAGCAATACTGTACCATGATGATCATTTTACTTAGACAAAGTCTACAGACTTCTAAATAAATAAATAAATGCTAGACATTTCACACAACATTATCTAGCCCCAAGCTAAGCAGAGCTTGTGTTATGAGTACTACATAACTGATATACTTAATACATAACATTGATAGATATTTTTTATTAAGTATACATAGAAAAATACCCAGAACATTCTGAACCCAATTCTTTCAATTCCCTTTTTATTCAATTGAATTCTGAGTTTGCAGATCGTGCAAATATTTGTTCAGAGGCGGAATCGAACCCGCAACCTCCTGCGTCGCAGGCGAACCTTCGCCCACCGCGCCACAGAGATTGTCCAAAATCGTAAATGTATAGACCTTTATCCATTCGTCGGTTTAGATTGATTAAAGTGACGACCTATGTGGTGCAGCGGGCGAGTAGCCGGCTGAGACGCAAGAGGTGCGGGTTCGATTCCCGCTGCGGGACAAAAGGTTGCATGATCTGCAGACATTTGTTTCGGGTCTGGGTGTTGTGGTACCGCATGGTACTTGCAGTTCCTGATACCCACGATACAGGGAATCCTAGTGTGGGATCAGGACTACGTATGTTATGATTGTAAGTTTTTTTGAATGGAACAATATAAGTAACTGATGTTAAACACAACGGCACTCGCAAGGTTGGATTAGTCAAGGAAACCAGCTATCGCATCGCGACTGAGTACCGTTAAGTGGATTACATCAATATTTTTGATATGCTGTGCGTGTGCTATTTTACCGGTACATATAAATTTTTGGTGAACTGGTGATCGCGTATCTACGTTAATCTCTCTCTTTATCATCATTATAATCAACCGTTAAATGTCCACTGCTGGTAGAGGCCTCATGCAGTCTAGTCTAGTAGACTAATATAATATAATAATATAAAATACATAATATCTAATTAGTATATACTAATGTAATATGAAGGTTACTGGATGGAAAGGAAGAGGAAGACCTAAGAAAAGATGGATGGATTGCGTGAGAGATGATATGAATGAGAAAGGAGTGAATGATGAGGTGACGGCTGACAGGAGAGAGTGGAAGAGAAAGACTTACTGCGCCGCCCCAAATAAATTGGGATAAGGGCAAGACAATAATGATGATGTAATTAGTATATACTGTTAGTACTTTAGTATTCTTTATCTTTATACACTAGTTATATTAGTATTATATAAATAATATTATACTAATTAGTCTACCAGAAAGAAAGAAAGAAAATTTGTTTGACACTAAAACAAATACAATAATAAGCAAACAGAACAGAAGTAGAATAGGTTACTAGACTAGAAAATATAATGTTATTCGACTTTATTTGAGTACAAATATAATGAAGTTATGAATAATGATTACGAGGGAGGGGTAAGAAAACCCCAAATAAAAAAACTTACCTATGAGTGTCTAATTATGGACACTAACCAACAATCTCGCAACCCCCCCCCAGTACCCAACACGCACAAAACTGACAGACAAGGCGCTATTACCGTCCTGAAATCATTACTGCGAAAAAGCTCGTGAATCACGTTTGTTGCCCGTGGTACAACCAGTAACACGGGTAAAAAAAACCCGTAAAACTACCAAGCGATCCAGTAGTACCATGGGAAGTTATTTTTTACCCGTGTTTACAAAAGTCAACATTATCAGCCCCTCAACGCCATCAAAGAGTTTGAGTTTCCCATTCAGTTTGTTTTTTCTATGTATAATAAAAAATATCTATCTATGTTATGTATTATATTAAGTATATCAGTTATCTAGTACCCATAACACAAGCTCTGCTTAGCTTGCGGCTAGGATAATGTTGTGTGAAATGTCCAGCATTTTTTTTTTATTCCTTGCTTTTCAGACATCTTTTAACTTCCCATTCTCACATTCCAGACATTCGCATACAGCATACTATGGGACGTCCAGTTCCTACTGCGTAATTTGGCGCTCATTGGAGCCCTACTGTTGGTGTTAGCGGAGGCGCGCGCGGAAGGCAAGAGCCTTTTCGCCGGCGTACCATCCTTGGGAGAGAACAAACCCAAGACATACCTTCAGCTGGCGGGAAGGATTCTGCTCGCGTTCATGTTTGTTACTCTGCTGAGATTTGAATTCACTTTCTTACAGGTGAGACTTTAATGTACCTAAGGGTTCTATTAAGTGTTCCCTTACGTCCTTAGGGCATCATTATCAGCACTAAGGGCCTCCGCACATGACAACCTCTGTGGCATGGCGGGCTGATATGCGAGAGAACAAATAAATGTTTGTATGCTCTGCAATTGTTTTGTTTAGATTCTGGGTGTTATGGTACCATAGTGATGGTACTCGTAGTTCCTTATACCCACGACACAGGGAACCCTAGTGTGGGATTAGGGCTACGTATGTGACGGTTGAGTGTTATGTATGTTTTGTTAAACACTTCTCACCAAAAAAATAGAAACATTTCCAAGTTTATGTGTTTAATAGATTATTAG
The DNA here is from genome assembly GCA_951392215.1 of Epirrita christyi. Taxonomy (NCBI): domain Eukaryota; kingdom Metazoa; phylum Arthropoda; class Insecta; order Lepidoptera; family Geometridae; genus Epirrita; species Epirrita christyi. The sequence goes on from OX595837.1 coordinate 1,788,967, forward strand.
AAAAGTATTATTATAAACGGTTTTTTTTGTCATATAACAGTAGGTAGTACAAGGTTACGAACTGCCAGCAAATATAATAATGGTTTTTTCTTAAAGAAATAATCCTCTTATTTGGTTATTTGTCGCCAGAAAGAAAATCTGTAGTGTTTAGATTTTTTCGATGAGAAATGTATGTCTACAAATGATTGACTTAATAATAAATTAATATCTAAATGAGGAGCAAACTTCGTTTTGTATAGAGCAGGCTGGCGATAAACTTCCTGCGTTGTTTCCATGACTAAAATAGCAGTGAAGAAACTCCCACTCACAGTTAAATGTCACGTAAAATTAAGCTAAAACCATTCACTTTATTAAAATTCGTGCAGACAAGTTTACAGATCACGTCACTTTGACATTCATTATAATCGCATTTATGTTAATATGACTACGTTACCGAATATGAGGACTAGTTTAAGATAATTAATTGATTCAAGCGTGACTTAGCGGAAATCCATTCTACAATATAAAATAGATGAACAAATATATAGTAACAATTCCGCTCCTCTCCAACGAAAACTCTGAAAGAATTCGACACGTGTTTCGCCTCTCAACGAAGCATCCTCAGGAAACAGTAGGCTCACTGCGTGCTAGAACAACAAAGACACTACTGCAAAAACTCCGCAGCCATGTTGCCTCGCCGAACGCCGAACAGAAAGACAAAACGGCGAGGCCGTGTTCTAGCACGCAGTGAGCCTACTGTTTCCTGAGAATGCTTCGTTGAGAGTTGAAACACGTGTCGAATTCTTTCAGAGTTTTCGTTGGAGAGGAGCGGAATTGTTACTATATATTTGTTCATCTATTTTATATTGTAGGACTAGTTTATTAAACTTGGCCTCTCTATTGCCTATTAAACCGGTAATCGCAAGACTTGTCGGGCAATTTTCGTTGGTATAAGATTTGTCCTGGCTGCTGGCTTTTTAGGAGTGTGTTATTACTGGAAGAAAGCGTTAGCCTAGTTGGTCGTGGAAAGTAGTCCCGCCTGATGGAAAGTAGTTACCGTAGCCTATGGAACATCTGCAACACCAGAGGCATCGGAGCGAATAGGTACGGTGGTAGTACTTCCCCGGACGAACTTCTACTACTAACAAAACTAGGTATTGTAGTAGTTCTTCCATAGATAGATAGATAGAAAATACTTTATTGCACAAGACAAAAAAAAAACAAGTACATAGGCGAACTTAATGCTAATTAGCATTTTCTTCCAGCTAACCTTTGTGTAATATAGAGTGGGTGGTAGTGCTATAGGGAAATAATACAGAACGAGATTATAAAGATAACATAATTAATTACTTACCTACTTAAAATAACTAGATACATATTAAAAAATATATATATAAATATATATAATTATTATAACCTACCATAAACAAACTTATAAAGAAAACAAATAAGAAAATAACAAAAGCGCTCAATTTTGTTCAACATTTTGCAAGGAGAAAAAGTAGTGGTACAGTTTGGACTTGAAAATTCCTATGGACGCAGCCTTCCGAATTTCAACTGGAAGAGAGTTCCATAAGCGGATCGCAGTGACCGTAAAAGAGTCCGTGAAAAACGAGGTCTTATGGACAGGGATCATTAGTTGAAGATGTTGCGAGGAACGAGAGAGACGGTCAGGAGGAAAACGGGGAAAGAAACGAACGACGAACGACGTTCCATGGACGAACTCTTCACAAGAAGCTCTTAAGTTAATTCTTTTGTACATCCTTAGATCGTGCAAGACCTCCTGGGAAGTATCCTGATGGTGCTCGTGACAGTGGGGTACCGCACAAAGCTGTCGGCGCTGATGCTTGTGCTCGTTCTTACTGTGCTGAACCTGTATCACAACGCGTGGTGGAGTGTGCCCTCCTACAAGCCGCTACGGGACTTCCTCAAATACGACTTCTTCCAGGTGAGCAACAAAGAGCGGGCACCGTATTCCCTATCTCGCGACAGGTTTGCAACAGGCGTTAATTGTGCGATCAGAGGCCCAAGCACGAAAATCTAACGTTACCGTGACGCTAGCGAGACGATCGTATACGTCAAATATTACCCAATATACTTGCAAAGATTTCGAGTTACCTCGAGGCCATTGGACAATATTTGACATTTGCGATCGTCTCTGTAACTTAGTTGTTCATGCTGACCCCACAGGGCTGTCAAACGTGGCTTTTCTCATACAAAAGTTACCGTTTGACAGCCCAGCAGGGCTACTTTAAAACGTTCGGAAAGGTTTCCGATCGGATTCGTTAGTTTTTCATTTCGATGAGGTAACTTAAACAATTTTCTCTAGTAAAACAATGTAATAAACAATATTTATTGTTTTTTAGAAAATTGTTTTAGTTACATACCGAAAGCATATACAGCAACATAAAATAGCCCTGCTGATATATTTATAAGATACACATACATCCATCATAGAGTTCGAATGTGGAAAAGGGAGTTCTTTAACATTAGGATACACATACATGAAACATACACACACACACTACAGTGGCATATCTTGACATTTCTTTGTTTACAAAAAATATCTAAGATTAAAAATTATTACGGGTTTTGATAGTTTACGAAACTATATGAAGTTTCGTTTCCATCCAATACATTTACTGACAGCGTCCTTAGTTTTCTTCTAAGTCTTTCTTTCTTCGCTAGGGGCGCTGCAAGTAAATGTATGGAAGGAAACGAAACTTTATATAGTTTTCGAAAACTATCAAAACCCGTACTAGACGTACAGAGTATAATGGTTTATTATCTTTTATTGCGGTCGAATTTATTAAGTTTTTGTTAAAATAATTCCATGCTACTGATTTCCAGCAATCAATAATGAGATGTCATTTATTTTGCAGACGCTGTCAGTGATCGGGGGTCTACTCATGATAGTGTCTCTCGGGCCCGGAGGAGTAAGCATGGATGAACACAAGAAGAAGTGGTAGTACACGGCTCAAGTGCACAGACTCTCATTACACGTGGCCGGATACAAGCCACAGATATTACGTGGCTAAATACAGGCCATATTATAACGTGGCAGAATATAAGCCATCGGTGTTACTACTAGTCGGTTACTTGCGACACACCATATCCATTTACAATTAGAATCGGTGATGATAGGAGTTGAACTTGTTGCATGTTATAGGGTTGGACTGCATATGTCCACCCAGAGCCGCATTTACCCGTAACCGCTCAGAAAAATCGTTTGCTAGAGAGGCATGCATTCTTGGGCATCGGCGGTCGATTCCGTTCTTGCTCTAGCGGACGTTGTTTCTGAGCGACAGAAGGGGATAGTTACGGGAAATGCTGTTCCGTGTGGACAGATGTGCTCCAACCTTTATGGTGATGAACAAGATTAGGTTACAGTTTCAATAATTGCACCAACCAATGCATAATTATTTTTACAGACCCGAGGCCTTACCATGAGCTCTTATAGCGATTTAGTTCAAAAACTATTCAGTACAAAATATCGGTTCCGTGATGCCCGCACCTATATTTAAAGGCACAGTAGCAGAATGTCAGTAGACTTCTGCGATTAAAGTTATTCTATGATGACGAATGTCAACGACGAAACAATATTTTGTACTGTAATAGTTTTTGAACTGAATCGCTATTAAAGCTCATCGTAAGGCCTCTGTTCTTTGTAACGTGTCGTAAGCTAAAGTTGGTGCATGTGGGCATAATAATGTATAAATTGAATAAAAAGAATTAAGACAGTATGAAACAAATATTAAAACTTTTTTAACTTTTGTAAAGTCCCATTACTTCGCATAGTCTGACCGGGAAGAGTATGAACAACTTAGCGCCACTGTCTTTGAGACATTAACGTATAGCGGAAGCTTTTATATGAACAAATAGTTCCTAGCTGTTCTACTCTTTTCGGTATAGCTATTACTAATTCGATCTAAGTTCAAACAAAGAAAAATCTATCTTTTTATCAGAAAGGAGTAAATTATGGAATAGAAAAAACTTTGTTTTTGTATTTATGTTTGTACGGACTCTTTTATAATCATTTTTGATGGATTATCTATTATTCTCTCTACTTGCATAAAATGCGCATTCAGATTCAGATTGCGCGATTTTTTTTTATCAAGTAGTACATAAATTGTGAAACAACGTATTTTCATAAGTTTGTATAACGTAGTGATGTTGTTAGTTCTAAAGTTTTCTGTAAAAGCCAAGTTGCGATACAACATAAGTTGAGACTCATGTTGGTACAACATGACATGTTTATATGATGTGTCAGGTACAACATGAGTTGACTCATGTTTGTACAACATGACATGTTCATATGTGTCAGGTACAACATGAGTTGAGACTCATGTTGGTACAACATGACATGTTCATATGATGTGTTAGGTACAACATGAGTTGAGGCTGATGTCGGTACAACATGACATGTTCATATGATGTGTTAGGTACAACATGAGTTGAGGCTGATGTTGGTACAACATGACATGTTCATATGATGTGTTAGGTACAACATGAGTTGAGGCTGATGTCGGTACAACATGACATGTTCATATGATGTGTTAGGTACAACATGAGTTGAGGCTGATGTCGGTACAACATGACATGTTCATATGATGTGTTAGGTACAACATGAGTTGAGGCTGATGTTGGTACAACATGACATGTTCATATGATGTGTTAGGTACAACATGAGTTGAGGCTGATGTCGGTACAACATGACAAGTTCATATGATGTGTTAGGTACAACATGAGTTGAGGCTGATGTTGGTACAACATGTCATGTTTATATGATGTGTCAGGTACAACATGAGTTGAGACTCATGTTTGTACAACATGACATGTTCATATGTGTTAGGTACAACATGAGTTGAGGCTGATGTTGGTACAACATGACATGTTCATATGATGTGTCAGGTACTCAACTAGGAACCAATCGCTAGATAAATAGTTTTTTCATCCATCCACAAGTGATATTCATGTGGTGTAGATTTGCATGTAAGTGAAAGGACAGACTGAGAACCTCGGCTTAATTTCCTTTTAAAATGATTCATTCCAAATTTGGTTTTTATCTATAATGTGATATAATAGTGTATATTGTACTTATTGACAGGAAATTAATATTTTTCATTCATATAATTTTGTGTTTATTCTTGTTTTTACTTCTGCCAAGTGCCACTAAATAATCGCCAGCTCTTCCAACCCTTAACCTACAAAATGTTTTAGAGTATTTAGAAGACAAATATTTTTGTATTCATGTTTTTTTATTTATTATTAAGTTCCAGTTTGGTCATGAAGTTCCCAATAAATTTTATTACCTAACATTATAGAAAAACTTTTTTATTTCTATCTTCTTTTTTTACTATCATACATGTTATACTAACATGTTTTGCTAACAAAAACACAATAAATCCGAGTCCTTTTCACCATGATTTGGTGTTTTTAAAACAATAACAAACATATTTTGTTAGAAAATTTGGCGCAGCAGACCCGGCCTTTCATAGCTTGAATGCGAAAAATGTTGTTTGCAATCATTTTGTGAATCAGATAAACATTTACCTGCCGACGACGTTGGTGGCGCGGCGGGCGAGACCCCGGCTGAGATGAGAGGTGCGGGTTCGATTCATGCTGCGTAATACATTTTTGCATGATCTGCAAATGAACGTTGTCTGTTTGTAGTTGTGCCTAGTTATTCAGGATAAATCTTTCACACTCAGATTGACCTAGGACTTTAGCGACAGACCTATTTATCTAATACAAGAAATATTGGGTTATTCCTTGTATATTTATATATATTTTGAGATCTCGAAAACGTTTGATAAAAATTGCTCATCTTTGGGAAAAAGCGTTTTTCCCTAGTTTTCCAAGCAAAGGTTGGGCACCTAGGTTCTTATATTGTACGACCTACTGGTAAAATTAAGGAAACTTTACTCAGAAGCTCACTCGTATAAGAAGTTGGGTGTTATATTATTTTAGTATAAACAAAATTTACTGGTCGGTGCAAGTCCTGTTTTTTACAAACTGATCATATAAACATTCTGTTATGAGATTTATTAATAAATATTTTCAATAACTACATAGGTACATATAAATAGTTGTGGTATCCTATTCCTGCGCTTTATATCTTTCTTTATCCTTAATTTCTATGTATTTAAACACTTTGTTGGCTAGGTGTCTGTACTTCTCTGCGTGTATACTATCTGGCAGCGCGTAGATAGCTGGCTTACCGCAGTTTATACATTCTGACATGTTCTGATCGACTGCAAAGCTTTCTATTATCTCAAGGCCCATTTCTCCTGCTGCCTTCTCGGTTTCGCTGCCGAAGATATGGTTGATGGAGCCGCATTTGTAGCATATCGCGTGCGACATGTTCTCGACCATGCCGATGATAGGTACTTTCAGTTTCTCGAACATGTTTATGCCTCGCTTCGTGACTTGTAAGGCTGCTGATTGGGGCGTTGTTACAACAAGTGCTCCTGTCAAAGTTAAAACATATTTTTGTATTTTATTGATAATTAACAAATGAATGAATTATTTATTTGCTTAGAATAAATAAATAAATAAATGCAAAACATTTCACACAACATTATCTAGGCCCAAGCTAAGCAGAGCTTGTGTTATGGGTACTATAACTATAGATAACTGATATAATACATTACATAGATAGATATTTTTTATTATACATAGAAAAATACCCAGAACACCCTGAACAAATATCTGCAGATCGTACAAATATTTGTTCCGAGGCGGGAATTGAACCCGCAACCTCCAGCGTCGCAGGCGAACCTTCGCCCGCCACGCCACAGAGGTGCGAGGTGAGGTGGAGAGGTGAGAACGTAGGTAAAGTACAAAACATAGATGATAAATACAAATAAATAAATAATAATAAGTTACCTTACTCTGACAGTCTCAACATTCATCAGATCATCATCAACATCAGCCGTTAGACGTCCGCTGTTGGACAAGGGCCTCCCCCATAGAATGCAATGGGGGGATTTGCCATAATCACCACGCTTGGCAGGTGGATGCTGCTGTACATCCCTGTAACACCTTAGCTATTACGACATCCACGGGGGGAGACGCGAGGGGTCTGTTCTTAGATCGGACCACGGCACATTATCATCAGATAAAATTTATTAATATGAAGATTCGTTAAAGCATCAATGCACCACAAGACGGAAGTTTGGGCCAACATAGTTGCCCACCCAAAGAACAAAGGCACTAAAGCACTTATACACCCAGTACACAACAGTACGAACAGTACACCTTGTAGTACCCACGGTGAAAAAAGGCCCATTGAGACTGAGCTACCTTTTTCCACCCTTTGGGGAAAAAGGCGTGTTTATATTTTACTACAAGCTTAAATAATATGGGCCCCCTGATGCCACCTACCATCTATAGGCAAGTTCTGTGCGAGTGACAAGTGTGTGTCTCCCGTGCCAGGGGGTGTGTCTACCACAAGGCAGTCTAGTGGGCCCCACGCCACATGCCGCGTCAATCTCTCCAATGCTTGCATCACCATTAATCCGCGCCAAACCACTGCATTCTCGCCTCCTACCAGCAGGCCCATTGACATACTGAAAGAGATTAGAAGTTGATTTAAAAAGAGGGCTTTTCATCTTCGATTAAAAAAACAAAAAGTAGTTCAAATTGGTTCGATAGATGGCGCTGACTCAACTCTAGCTGTCAAGATTGTCAAATGTATCATCTGTGGTGTACGCGTACTAAACTGTTATCTAACTAGTCTGTGGCTATTAGTCATGATATTCTGTTTGCGTTTGCTTCTTAAGTGTGCGCTAGTGATTTCGTGGTGTTTTTAGAAGTAGGCAAAAATAAATACTACGAAACGAAAATATAGGTATCTACCTATATTTAGGTATAGATTGTTGATGTTGACATTTCATTTTATATTTGACACTTGACAGCTAAGTACAGAGCAGCGCCATCTATTTTCAACGCTACAAGCATGATTTGAATCGGCCGTGAAAACCCCCAGTAAGAGCAGTTAAGATGTTTCTAGATCAAAGGTCCCAAACCCCAGGCCTGCTTACCACCACAGAGCTACGCCCGCGTAGTAAACGCGATTGGTATTCCTCCTTCATTATAAAAACAAAGTCCTTGATGACTTACCATTTGACACCATAGTTCAGAAGCGGCTCAATAAGATTATCATCATTCAGCATGGGCTCTCCGCTAATGTTCATCATGAGAGGCACCGATGGACCAAACACATCTGCATCCAGCAGCCCTATCTCCTTGTCAGGCTCTATCACCTTCATGGCACATGCCAGATTCACTGAAATCAGATCAGGTTATCATGTTCGGGTCATGTATGATGTATTTATCAGTACAATTTATTTATAGAAGTTATTGTTAGTTATTGAACTTCATATTCATCATCATCATCAGCCTGTAGAAGTCCACTGCTAGACACAGGCCTACCCCTGACAATGCCAAAACGATGTATATCATACATAAATACAAATTATCGACGACCTCTGTGGCGCGGCGGGCGAGTAGTCGGCTGAGATGGGAAAGGTTGCGGGTTCGATTCCCGCTGCGGGACAAATGTTTGTATGATCTGCGAATATTTGTTCCGGGTCTGAGAGTTATAGTACCATGGTACTGGTAGTTCCTGATACCCACAACACAGGGAGTTTTAGTGTGGGATCATGACTATGTAGTGACTGTTGGGTGTTATGTTATGGAACCACAAAAAGCCAAAACGTCATCATTGTATATATTTCGTATTGTCGTTGTGTGTATATATTTTTTGTTATAACATAACATAATAACATACATATATATATATATATATATATATATCTATATACCATTTATACGGGATTACGTTTAAGACGTTATCCCGATTTTACCTACCAAACAAAAAAAAACATTAAAATCAATTGATAATTGACGGAGAAATCGCGTAACAAACATACGTGAATTGAAAACTTTCTCCTTTTTTAGAAGTCAGTTAAATAATAATATTTTATTTTTTAGTTTTTTAGGAAGTAGGTGATCAACATAGACATGTTGCATTTCGCTGTACTTTGTGCTTTGAACTAAAGGTTGAATTTTATAATTCTTTGTTGTCACTGTTGTTATTTTTAGGGTTTTTTACCTAAAAAGGTACCAACGGAACCATTCTAAAATCACTCAGGTAAACTTTAATCCACTGGACCAAAGAATTTGAAATTTGGTACTTATATATAGTTAGGTGTCCCAATCACGGATGTATAGCGTAAATAAACGATTTATGATTTTGGGGGTTAATTTCGGGGGCAAACTAATGAAAAAAAACTTGTACTTATCAAATGTATCATGGGATATGAAAGAGCTTGTTATGAGAAATACAGACTATAATTAGTATTTTTATAGTTTAAATATGCTTAGTTCAAAAGATATTAGAAAATATGCGATAATCGACTGTTCCCAGAAATAATATCTGTTTCTCTGAATCTAATGAACAAAAAAATATGTATATATATGGAACATTGGGCCGTACTCATACACTACAGGAAAATCTATATATTGAAAATCAGGAGTCCTTAAATTGTCAAGGGAAACGGAAAATACTCTTAATGTGAAAATGCATATAAAATTGCATTGATTAACTAAAAATTAATTGGTCCAGTGGTTACTATGGTAGTCTAGTTGTACGAAACCCTCTCCACATGAGTCTGACACACACTAGACCAGTTTTTTCTTGGTAATCTGGCTTCCAAGTCAGTGAAGTGACCTGCTTGAGGTATAGTATGCCTTTCTTGCGACTGATGGACAATTAACCAGTGTCGTGAAAAGGACCATGTGCACCTCCCAGTAAGGTTTATTTAGTGTGAACATTTTGTTAATTTTGAATTAAACAATTGCATAATAATTTGTTTTAATTTCACAAACCAGCAGTAGTGGTCTTTCCGACACCTCCTTTGCCTGATGCCACAAGTATGATACTCTTGACTCCAGGAAGGGGTTTCTTCTCAGGCAACCCTCGGCCCATCACCTTTGCTTGGTGTTGGTTTAGCTCATTGCTGCTGTGCTTCAATCGGACTGTGTAACGGGGTAATGTCTGAAAAATAATTATTGTACAGAATTTGAGATCTAAAAATAAATTGAAATACGAAAGAATATACAGGGAGTGTTTAGACTACTCCCGAAAACTGAAACAGTGCATTCGGACCATGATTCTGAAAATATTGAAGGTGAAAAAACACGAAATGAAAATGCTCACTTTTGGGACGCTTTTTTCGTGTTTTCTTTATAAACATCCATAAAACATCATAATAGGAACACATAAACCTAATTTCCATCATTAAAAACACGTTTATAAATAAAAACGTCAAAAAAAGCAATGAAAACCACCTAGGAAATAAAGGCACTGCGAGTCAATCAGCTGGCCGGGAGCGTTGAACTCGCATGGCCGGCCGGGGCGTACTAATATTTATTCTGTGCCGGTGCCCTCTGTGAATTCGCCGCCATAGAAGAAATCATAAATAGGGATAGGTACATACGTCATACTACGCGCCGCGAGAAGCGCACAGTGGTACCTTGGTACCTACCTAGGCTTGGTTGGTAGGCACCTACATGCCTACGTGAAGGAATACCTACTCGTGCATCATTTCGCTATACCGTTTTTACTAATAACTAATTAGTGCTAACCGTCTTTATAAAGACAATCAAAATTTACTTACCTACATACCAAAAAAATCATAACTTTTTTGAAGGTCCAGCTATCAACGATAAAAAGTCCACCTACACATGAATATGCAATTTGAACTTTGTTTCTGTAGAAAAACGAATCTACAATACAAAAATGTTGATAGGTAAACAATGAAAACGAATTATTTATTTCAACAATACACCGATTACTTACGAAAAATGTGAAAAATTAAATAAATAGGTAATTGTAATTGACGGGTGGCGCGGCGGCGGCGTGGCGGTTCCTTTGACGCGCGTAAAGCGCCGCCGCGCCGCCGGCCTGAGCCTGTAGACAAAAGACCATGCGCAAGTTTAAAAAACGCAAAAAAAGATTACGGGCTATACGGGAAAGAAAAAGAAAAAACGCGCGGCATTCGTCGGTCGGTTAAGTTATCTCCATACATTAGTTAGTAGACAAACTTTCACACAAACGAAAGCGATTGTCTCTTTCTTCTAACATTTTCATTAGTTATGAGTCTAACTAGGGAAAATAAGAGAACCGGTTTTACGGGGATGGAAGGGACGACACGTATTGTTTGTAAATAGCTTATGTCATATCCATACTTAAATTAGCGTTTTGCGATACACATGTCTAGTGACTCCCAACTCGCACGTCGGTTTTTGTCAAAGGGGTTTCGGCTTTTCTTTGATTTGTGCAATTTTTACACTTTTCGTTCAGTATGAACCAGATCGTCGCGCTGGGCCCTGCTTGCAAATTCGGTAATTTTTGATAGTCCGGTTTTTTTTGAGAAAGAGTTACGCGTTTGTTTTGTTGTGTTTGTTCATGTGCTCTTTAAACTGTTTTTGTGTCATGTTTAGTTTGTTGAGTTTTCTACTTGTGTTTTCGGTAGTGTACTTGGTAGTAAGTTGAACAAAAGTTCGTTCAGTGCTAGTTACACGCGTCCACGCTCAGCGGACTTGACCCCCTGGACTTTTTCCTGTGGGGTCACGTGAAAGAAGTGTTCGACCGCGAGAGCGACACAATAGTAGTCAAATACTATTGACTACTATTGACTATTGCGTCACGGCTGAGGTAATGAAGGCACGCATCTCTTCTGTATTTGCTGAACTGAACATGAGGAGTGCCGGAACGGGTGGTTCATTAGTACACCATAAGGCGTGCTCAGCTGTGTCTAGCTGACAGAAGCCGTGCTCAGTTCACGCCCTATCTTATTCAAACTAGGCGACAAAACTAGGTGAGCAACTTAGCTGTTCATAATTGTATGAATGGTCATACTTAACTTTGACGACCTCTGTGGCGCGGCGGGCGAAAGTTCGGTTGCGGGTTCGATTCCCGCCTCGGAACAAATATTTGTACGGTCTGCAGATATTTGCTTAGGGTGTTCTGGGTATTTTTCTATGTAAGTATAATAAAAAATATCTATCTATGTAATGTATTGTATTAAGTAAGTATATCAGTTATCTAGTACCCATAACACAAGCTCTGCTTAGTTTGGGGCTAGATGTGTGAAATGTCCAGCATTTATTTATTCAACTAAGTAGGTTTAAGTACATAATTAAATTTACCAAATGTGGTATACCTAACTTGAATCAGTAATTGTGACAATTTTACTGGTATTGTATTTGTGAAGTGTATGTTTATTATTGGGCTAGCTACGTAAATAACTACGGTCACAATCTTTTCATTTGTTTTAAAACCGTTAAAAAATTTCAACTAGGGAGGTAGGTAGGTAGGAACATACACAAGTCCATCGAGAGGACGGCCTTCCTCTACCGCGCGCTGGCCGATACAACAGCAATGTATGGGTATATTGCTGGCTGTCAAATACGGCGCGAAACGAAAAAAAAGGTTTTCTCCGATATAAATTACCTCTCAGGCGAAAGCTATTTTATATAGCTATGGCATAGGTAGCTTTACCGGTACCTTAAGTATTCGGGAGCTGTCCTTTTACACCCTGTATACGTAAATAAATTCGTTCGGTATAATTATATCGTGCATTACGAATGTTTGTGTATAATTTATAAATGATCTAAAGAAGTAAGCAGTGTTCTGAAAAATGGTGTCATTAGCTATAGTTGGGGCATGTAAAACTACATAACGTCTTTGGGTCGGAGTGTCGATAAGGGGGCGCTGAGGAAAAAAGACTGGCAAATTTTGACGAAAAATTTTTTTTTTGCTTTTTTTATTTTTTTTTTCGCTTATCGTGTAGAGTTTTCTTCAACCATCAATTAATGTTAAATGCACTTTCTTCGTCAGACTTACTTTTATTGAGATATTACCACTGAAATATGTTAAAATTCGTCGCTCGTAAAAAAGTCTTATGACATATAATTATGACAAACAGCAACTCTATACGATACGCAAATAAAAAAAAGGTTTTTTTTTTTTTTGCCAAAAATTCGGCAGAATCCTGCGCCCGTAAGTTAAATAGCACGACTTTTGGGACTCTGACAAAATTTTGATAATAAAAATATTTTTTTGCGTTTTTTTCTAGTTTTTTTTTTCCTATCATGTAGGGTTTTTGTCAGCCATCAATTAATGATACAATCATTTTCTTCGTACGACACACCGTTATTGAGATATTACCACTGAAATATGTTTAAAGTCTCCACACAGAAAAAAGTTATATGACACATAATTATGACAAACAGCAACTCTATACGATACGCAAATAAAAAAAAGGTTTTTTTTTTTTGCCAAAAATTCGGCAGAGTCCTGCGCCCGTAAGTTAAATAGCACGACTTTTGGGACTCTGACAAAATTTTGATAATAAAAATATTTTTTTGCGTTTTTTTCTAGTTTTTTTTTTCCTATCATGTAGGGTTTTTGTCAGCCATCAATTAATGATACAATCATTTTCTTCGTGCGACACACCGTTATCGAGATATTATCACATAAATATGTTAAAATTCGTCGCACGTAAAAAAGTCATATGACATACAATTATGAAAAACGGCAACTCTATACGATACGCAAATAAAAAAACAGGTTTTTTTTTTGCCAAAAATTCGGCAGAGTCCTGCGCCCCCGTAAGTCAAATAGCACCGACTTCTGGGACTCTGACAAAATTTTGATGATAAAATTATTTTTTTTGCGTTTTTTTCTAGTTTTTTTTTTCTATCATGTAGGGTTTTTGTCAGCCATCAATTAATGATACAATCATTTTCTTCGTGCGACACACCGTTATCGAGATATTATCACATAAATATGTTAAAATTCGTCGCACGTAAAAAAGTCATATGACATACAATTATGAAAAACGGCAACTCTATACGCTACGCAAATAAAAAAACAGGTTTTTTTTTTTGCCAAAAATTCGGCAGATTCCTGCGCCCCCGTAAGTCAAATAGCACCGACTTCTGGGACTCTGACAAAATTTTGATGATAAAATTATTTTTTTTGCGTTTTTTTCTAGTTTTTTTTTCCTATCATGTAGGGTTTTTGTCAGCCATCAATTAATGATACAATCATTTTCTTCGTACGACACACCGTTATTGAGATATTATCACATAAACATGTTAAAATTCGTCGCACGTAAAAAAGTCATATGACATACAATTATGACAAACAGCAACTCTATACGATACGCAAATAAAAAAACAGGTTTTTTTTTTGCCAAAAATTCGGCAGAGTCCTGCGCCCCCGTAAGTCAAATAGCACCGACTTCTGGGACTCTGACAAAATTTTGATGATAAAATTATTTTTTTTGCGTTTTTTTCTGGTTTTTTTTTTCCTATCATGTAGGGTTTTTGTCAGCCATCAATTAATGATACAATCATTTTCTTCGTACGACACACCGTTATTGAGATATTATCACATAAACATGTTAAAATTCGTCGCACGTAAAAAAGTCATATGACATACAATTATGAAAAACGGCAACTCTATACGATACGCAAATAAAAAAACAGGTTTTTTTTTTGCCAAAAATTCGGCAGAGTCCTGCGCCCCCGTAAGTCAAATAGCACCGACTTCTGGGACTCTGACAAAATTTTGATGATAAAATTATTTTTTTTGCGTTTTTTTCTAGTTTTTTTTTTCTATCATGTAGGGTTTTTGTCAGCCATCAATTAATGATACAATCATTTTCTTCGTGCGACACACCGTTATCGAGATATTATCACATAAATATGTTAAAATTCGTCGCACGTAAAAAAGTCATATGACATACAATTATGAAAAACGGCAACTCTATACGCTACGCAAATAAAAAAACAGGTTTTTTTTTTGCCAAAAATTCGGCAGATTCCTGCGCCCCCGTAAGTCAAATAGCACCGACTTCTGGGACTCTGACAAAATTTTGATGATAAAATTATTTTTTTTGCGTTTTTTTCTAGTTTTTTTTTTCTATCATGTAGGGTTTTTGTCAGCCATCAATTAATGATACAATCATTTTCTTCGTGCGACACACCGTTATCGAGATATTATCACATAAATATGTTAAAATTCGTCGCACGTAAAAAAGTCATATGACATACAATTATGAAAAACGGCAACTCTATACGCTACGCAAATAAAAAAACAGGTTTTTTTTTTTGCCAAAAATTCGGCAGATTCCTGCGCCCCCGTAAGTCAAATAGCACCGACTTCTGGGACTCTGACAAAATTTTGATGATAAAATTATTTTTTTTGCGTTTTTTTCTAGTTTTTTTTTCCTATCATGTAGGGTTTTTGTCAGCCATCAATTAATGATACAATCATTTTCTTCGTACGACACACCGTTATTGAGATATTATCACATAAACATGTTAAAATTCGTCGCACGTAAAAAAGTCATATGACATACAATTATGACAAACAGCAACTCTATACGATACGCAAATAAAAAAACAGGTTTTTTTTTTGCCAAAAATTCGGCAGAGTCCTGCGCCCCCGTAAGTCAAATAGCACCGACTTCTGGGACTCTGACAAAATTTTGATGATAAAATTATTTTTTTTGCGTTTTTTTCTAGTTTTTTTTTTTTTTGTATAGAGTTGCTGTTTGTCATAATTCAATGATCAAGCGAGCTTACCTGAAGCGAAGCTCGATCTTGATTATACAGCCTTCACCGAAGAGAAGAGATTACTTGTAGTATGTACGTGCTTACATGGACATATATCGCACAAGTGTTGAAAGGTAGAAAGAGAACGAAAGCACTGCCTTTCTACCGTCTCGACGCTTGCTGCCACCTCATTATCTTCAGAGTAAAAGCAGCAGCAACATTGATCGACCAGGGAAAGATATTTCTCAGGGTAGGGAGGGACCTTTTTTCTCTTCGGTGAAGGCTGTATAATCAAGATCGAGCTTCGCTTCAGGTAAGCTCGCTTGATCATTGAATTATACAGCCTTCACCCTCAGAGAAGAGATTACTTGTAGATGTTCAGAGATCATGATCTATGTTGCTATAAAACTTGTTTCTTTGACAGAAGAAACAAGGCTTACTTAGGTATATTACTTCTTACAAATAATAACAAAAGAACAAATCACCAGTTATATTATAACAAAATATAAACAAAACTTCTCTTACAAATAAACATACTTAACTTACTTACTTTTAATGAGATCAATGAGATCATTAATTGTGCAACTAGGTAGATACTATGCTATAGAATAAAACAACTTAACATTTGAATCAAAATTATAGGTCTATATGAAAACTTACTAAGACTGCTGATTGTGCAGACCAACTTGCTGTTTTTCTGATTACGTCAATATTAACGGCGAGGAGAAGTAGAGGCATGGCATGCCTTGTGCAGTGATCACCAAAAACAAATTTATCGATAATACGATAGCCAGGGTCTGTTTCAACCAGCGTCTGATAGTCTGGGAACAGGCAGCTTTATGTGGCTCTAAAAATGTGTGGTGTTTTTGTAAGTCAAAATGAGACGATCTTTCAGAACTGAGTCTAATAGAGGATGTTTTCAATAAATTTTTCTGAAGAGCAGATACTGGGCAATTAACAAGTCGTTGATTAAAAAAAAAGGTAAATTCAAAATATGTTGAGTTCTGCCAATACCTAAAGTTTTAATTGAACGAGCGAAGCGAGTTATCTGAGTCAACTTGGAAGAATCGGCGTTTGTATGTATGTATGTTTGTCCGATGAAAACTTCCCAACCGTTGATCCGATCTTCATGAAATTTAGTATGGAGGTAGATAGTATTGGTACACTTTGTAGGTAAGGTTATATATATTATATATATGGTAAGGTATGAGCTATATCGGTCGGGGAGTTGATGAGGTATTGGGGTCCAAGAGGGGTAAATAATAAAATAAAAGTGAGTCAGCCAGATCAACTGGGGTGTCTAATGAAAGCACTTTGGTTGGAAATTTCAAAACTGTTTTTAATTAGTATTTAGACTAAGCAGTTTTTGAGATATTAGGGAAAATCAAAAACATAAAAATCAAAAATTCTAGGGTACCTGTACCTACTTCCAGCAATCCCCCAATACTGAAATTTGGTAGCTTTTGTGACACAAATACAGGGAAAAGTCGGAAATTGAAGAATTTAGAAACTTGTATACAATAAAACACTAACCAATATAACGTCTATTGTTGACCTCCCATTTCTAGGAATTTGAATGACGTTGGAGTTCTATTGTTTTCATCAATAGGATGTAATCAATTAATTCGTCAGGTACTTGATATACTAACAGGTATGCAGTATGTACGCACCGTTGCTTAGTCATATTCAAAGGATATTTTGATGATGTGAAGTAAGTAGTAAGTAAATATTTTTAGAAATCGGTTAGATGGGCAAATCTAGTAAAATATGCAAAAAATACCTCGAAGATACTTCAAGTTTTCTGGCAATGCTGTAATGTATTATTTTAGAATATTTTGTCCTACAGGGACAAGTCGAACATTGAGGATTTTTAATGTAATACCCACTTTTAGCGTAGAAAACGTACATCTTTAAAAATTAAGAAGTGAAAGTACAACTATTATAGATGGCACTGCTAATTATGACCGAAAGTTATACCGCGCTATTGATGCGCTTTGAAGCTTCGATAAGAAATACAGTTTCAGCATAATGCGTCTCTATAGGCTGGAAAATAATATCCTCATAACTGTCCGTATTTAGATAGTGAGAACCAGAAGATACGAGCTCACGACCGAATAGTAGAAGGCTAGAAGGGCTGCCGGCTGGTGTATAGCTGGTCACCTCACTGACAGAACTGTTAGTAGGTCCCAAGATCTTTGGTCGTTTTTTATGTAGTTGTAGGCTGATATAACGGTAACTATGGCTACCGTACACACTATTTACTTGAGGCGTGTAGGAAATTTCATCAAAGTGAAAATATTAAAGTCGCATGTTAATAATATTTATGTTTAATAAATACAAAATCTCTCTCATGGTAGAGAAATTGACTCGATTAGATTTCAGATGGATCATCCATACCAAAATACTTACGTAGCCGTTGAATACATAACCCTTGTAGTCGGGCTGATAATGGTGTCATCGCGAGGTCTCCGTTCGGGGCGAATCACTAATTAAGTTAGTAATTAATATTACAAAACGGAATAATTAATAATAATTTTGAATGAAATTGAGATCAATCGATCGTAAACGTATCGATATTATAAGCGAAAGAATCATTTTTCCACGAGACATAAAAAGACATTTCGCATTGACACGTGATGCCAATAAATCTATGTTTGGCTCACTAAACAAGCTAATTATTTTTGCGGAACTCTCTAGAACCTAACTCCCACTCGTATGTCTACATTCAATTGTCTAAGACGCGAAAACGAATATTTTCCTTTCGCACCACTTCCAAACCATGTTAGCTACACTGTTAAATGTGGGTATTGAAACCCGCCCATTGTATTAGTACCTATATGAAATAGCAGTGTATTATCTACCCGCAGGATAGTATCACATTGGATTTTATCATTCGCGACTGTTTTGAGTCCAAAATAAACAGCCAATAACTCTAGGTAGTTAATATAATTGGTACGTTCAGTGGTGGTCCAATTTCCGCCAGTTTTTTGGAGCCATAAGCTACACGCCAACTCGTGGTCTAGGCGTCAGTAAAAATTTCGAGATCATATTATTTATACTGACGAATAGAATTAACAGCCAAGATGTTCTTCCACCAAAGCAAGACATCATGTAGGTAACATAACTTCCATGAACGCATCATAGTTCTCGTTATTTAATTTCTGTAGGTTCAGAATAAAACGAATACTTCCGTCACTTTTTGGAATCAAAAATATGTCAGAAACAAATTGGCTTGCTATAGCATTATATTTCCTTACAGCATTAGGTAATGTTTGATAAATGCTCTAACTCTTTCATAATCAATGAGGATTCTGTTTCAGAAAACTTACGTTGCGCATAATTTTCTGTATTATTGGTCAGGTTTTACCATTTATAAAAGGTATTCTATAACCTGACACAGCAACGAGTATAAAAAAAATATGATATTTTGTAATAGATTGCCATTCCTAAAAAAAAAAAAAATTGAAACGACCTGCGTGCGGGGTTGGCAGTGGTAACGGAACTTATACCCGCGGCAGGTCGCGTCGCGAGCGCGGGCTGCTCGTCGTGTCTTGGCATGACGTCATCGGTCTCGGCCGGTTGTATGTGTAGTTCTAGCCGCCACGCCCGCGCTGGTTCCGCGCTCCTTGACCGAAGCTTGTATCAGCGGACTTGTGTTTTTGTGATGCCTCTTGAGTTAAAAATCCAAGTTGTATAGTTATTTTTTTTTTTTTTTTTTTTTAAATGGAATATTATTCCTTTTTCTATCTTTGAAGGGATCGATCAAAGATTTGTCAATCGGAGGGATAATCACAGATCGTCGAGTATCCGTTCCGGCATAGTGAGAATCAGCTAGTAGTCTACCAGCATCGTTCAGCGTACGGATAATAATATCCGGAACATCAGAGTTTTTCTTCATGAGACATGTCATAGTCTTACCTAAAGCTGAAAGAAATTTACCGAGCTGATCTTGCTTAGCGAGTAAGCGCTTATCTCTTAGTTTGTACGTCTCCTCAGCTAGCATTACGCCAATCTCCGGGTTTAGAGCAAAAGTAAAATTTCTGGGAAAGAGAATCTCTTTAAAATTTATTTTGTTTAATTTTTAGGACAGCAATTTTTTTTTTTTTTGTTTTTTAAATCTTTTTCTAAATCTGCTTGTAGGTCTTGACCATACTCCTCGGGATCAGCCTCGGAATCGCTGAGGGCTTGTAATAATTGGGGATCAATATTAACGTCCTCGGGGACATCTTCCACTGGGAGATCATCGATGCTCACCTGGCAAAGGCCAGCGTCCGGGTTTAGTACCATGGCATCATAATTTTTTAATTCAAGCGCTTCTTCACGTTCCATGGGGAGCGAACTTCAATAGATGTTCCCAGATAATTTTCGAGACAACGACGGAAAAAATACTCGGACGGTAAGCGAACAAAGTGTTGGTTCTGCCGATAATATTTTCAAGTTACGACTTGTTTCGTCCAACAAAATATTCCGATTGCCCGAAGAATACAACGGGACGGATAAAATTCAAACAGAATTTTTTTTTTTTTTGTAGGTACAAAAAAAAAATTATAATTACGTGAATTTCGATGAATGCATCGAAATTCGAGGAAATACCTCAACTGTAAGTTTGAAAATACAAAGCTCGATGAATGCATCGAGAATATCCGAAGAATACAACGGATACTGAAATTATATAAAAATCCCGGAGGTAGGTGCACAAAAAAATTCACCTTGGTTTTGTACCTCGTTTTCAGAATAAATTATTCGCCCGGCACTCCGTCTTCCTTCCAGTTTATGCTCGTACCTCTTCATCTTCCTCCTCCATTTGTCTTCTTTTGTTTCCTTGTGATGTCGCTAAGGCATTTTTCTTATTCCTCGTACTGGAGGTCACTGATGATTATGCGCCTGTGCGAAGTCCGTGAGCGCA
The DNA here is from genome assembly GCA_951392215.1 of Epirrita christyi. Lineage (NCBI taxonomy): Eukaryota > Metazoa > Arthropoda > Insecta > Lepidoptera > Geometridae > Epirrita > Epirrita christyi. The sequence continues at coordinate 1,809,488 of OX595837.1, forward strand.
CGAACAAGAATGAGGTGGCAGCAAGCGTCGAGACGGTAGAAAGGCAGTGCTTTCGTTCTCTTTCTACCTTTCAACACTTGTGCGATATATGTCCATGTAAGCACGTACATACTACAAGTAATCTCTTCTCTGAGGGTGAAGGCTGTATAATTATGTGTCATATAACTTTTTTCTGTGTGGAGACTTTAAACATATTTCAGTGGTAATATCTCAATAACGGTGTGTCGTACGAAGAAAATGATTTTATCATTAATTGATGGCTGACAAAAACCCTACATGATAGGAAAAAAAAAACTAGAAAAAAACGCAAAAAAAATAATTTTATCATCAAAATTTTGTCAGAGTCCCAGAAGTCGGTCCTATTTGACTTACGGGGGCGCAGGACTCTGCCGAATTTTTGGCAAAAAAAAAACCTGTTTTTTTATTTGCGTATCGTATAGAGTTGCCGTTTTTCATAATTGTATGTCATATGACTTTTTTACGTGCGACGAATTTTAACATGTTTATGTGATAATATCTCAATAACGGTGTGTCGTACGAAGAAAATGATTGTATCATTAATTGATGGCTGACAAAAACCCTACATGATAGGAAAAAAAAACCAGAAAAAAACGCAAAAAAAATAATTTTATCATCAAAATTTTGTCCGAGTCCCAGAAGTCGGTGCTATTTGACTTACGGGGGCGCAGGACTCTGCCGAATTTTTGGCAAAAAAAAAACCTGTTTTTTTATTTGCGTATCGTATAGAGTTGCTGTTTGTCATAATTATGTGTCATATAACTTTTTTCTGTGTGGAGACTTTAAACATATTTCAGTGTTAATATCTCAATAACGGTTAGTCGTATAAAGAAAATGCGTTTAACATTAATTGATGGCTGAAAAAAATGCTACATTATAGGAAAAAAATAAATAAAAAAAAAGCAAAAAAAAAAAAAATACTCAAAATTTCTTCTGTCTTTTTTCCATTTTTCCAAAAAATTTGTCAGAGTCCTTTTTATGTCGTGTTATTATACCTACGGGACCACAGGACTGCCGAATTTTTGACAAAAAAATACCTTTAACATTACCATGACCTTGCGATATTTTGTCAGTCTTTTTTCCTCAGCGCCCCCTTATCTACACCCCAACCCGTCTTTGGTAGCAGACACTTTGCGATATTTTGTCAGTCTTTTTTCCTCAGCGCCCCCTTATCTACACCCCAACCCGTCTTTGGTAGCAGACACCGTAATACCTAAACATGAACAAAATATCTAGACAATTTTATTAGGGTAATAACGGGCGGGAAAAAAAAAATTTACAATTTATACTTACGGTGCTCACATTAGCACTCAAAACGTGGCTGTAAATACGTTGAAGTACTTTTTGGACATTCATAGTGATTTGTAACAATACACTTTCAGTTTTCAGTAAAACCAACCAAACTTTACTTTTTTTTCAAAAAAATACAACCGAAGCCGCAGAATTCAAGTAATAATCTGTCAAACAAAAGTAAAAAATCTTCGGTAGGTAAGGTACATAACATAACAATCATGTGTTTTTGGCAGTTTTTGCCAATACAGGGAGAAAATCCAAGGACTAGGAAACAATCAGCTATTTACAACGTCTTTGACAAATCCTTAGATTTTCTTTAAAAGTTGCGTCTGTCATCACAGTCATATGTCAGTGTCAGCCAGCAGTCGGTCTTTTATTTCATAGGGTGCGCGCAGGTGCGCGATATGTGTTGGGATATTTTTTTGCGACACATTTTCAAAAATAATTGAATTGTCTTGTTTTGTGGAGTGAATACCGACTGTTCCATGTAGAAATGGCTATTTGTTTGCGCTCCTTCTCGCATAAAATATTGCCTATAAATGGAATTGTTTCCACCAAGAACCACTCGAACCGGTTGTCTAGAAAATTCCCTGTGAGGACTCAGTTTCTGGAAGATGTAAGTAATTGTATAGCTATTAGCAAATTTTTTAGGTAGGTTCTAAATATGCGAGTCCTTTTATTCACTGCAACAAATAAAAAATCACACCTGAAAATCTTAGTATGCAGTTTTCCCCCTTGACATTGGATTAAATAGAGGTGTTAAAGAGTGGTGTAATTGCATTCACGTGTTCTGAATCATTTACAAATAAATGTATGCCTTATAATTATATCCATAAGCATGCATTTTGCATACAATTAAATGCGGATGTTATTGTGAAAATTCTTGGCATTTTGTCATGTTATTTCTTGGTGATATAACATTGTAAATTATTTCAGTTCCTCCACCAACGACGCATATCTAGTTGTCAACTAGCGCCAAGAAGCATCACAGAGTCCTGCGTAGATCATGTGAACCATGGTGTTGCTAGCTCGATTCAACAGTCATACAAACCATTGAAGTTCGGCTACTTAGATCATGCACGAGAGAACTTAGAAAGCAAAGAGCACAGTTACAATGATGGTATAGAAATCAAGCACCTGGGCTTGACCAGTGATGACTATATTGAAGAAAGATTGCTGTCTTACAGCTTGGATTACCCTACCTACAATAATATTAGTAGTATTGATTTGACAAAACTAAATAATGATGTGAGTACTGGCCCTAGCGAAGGTAACTCAAAATCAATCCAAATCAAATCCAACTTCCTTCTATTAACTGCGTTACTCAATAACATATTCATATTTATTTATTCATTGCTTTTATGTAGTAAGTAATTTATATTAGTAAGTATTGGTCTTATATAATAGGTAGTTAGTACTTACACATAAACCCCGTTAGGGCGCTGCAATTTTATTATATTTCATAAAATAACCTAACAGATTTTGTACAGAAATAGACTATGACCAGAAAATTACATATGTGATTTTTTATCCTGGTATTAAAGCGTGCAAATTCATGCAGATGCACATGAATTTGCACACTATAATACCAGTAAAACAATCTTATTTGTGATTTTCAGTGCTTGGAACCAACCTGCCTCTCTGACTTTGAGCGCAATGCCATTGCGTACTGCCAGGGGCCCCCGACTCCATCCCCTGCAGTGGTTCCAAGGCCGGACGGCCGGCCTAGTGAGGGGCAGATGCAAAAAGTATTTAAAGTATTATCCGAAACTGTAAGTTATTATATCATTCTTAATTTCTTAATTCTTTATTGTACACAATATTACAGAAAAAAAAACTTACACATGGGACATGTACAAAGGCGAGCTTAACCCTAAAAGAGTTTTCTTCCACCAAACCTTAGAGGAAAGGGTGAAATTAAAATAATATGTGTACCTATAAAATAAGAAATAGAAAAATAACAATAAAAAACATAATATACCTAACTTAATTACACTAAAATTAAAATACTATCATTGATATTAAAACACATTTTTGAACTTGAACAGAAAACAAAGTACAAGGGATACTAGGGTAATCTCTAAACAAGAGAAGAAATACAAGCAGAGTAACAAACTGATTTGAATTCTACTGTACTATTTGATTATTTGCCATGGTAGTCTCAGCCTTTGAATGGAATTTCTCCAACTACTCTTGTGGATGTTGTAGAAGGCGATTACGCCAGGGGATGGGCAGCAGCATCCACCTGAGTACTTAACACTAAACTGCGATCACCATCCTTCTGTTAAGCGTGGTGATTATGGCAAATCCCCCCATTGCACGCTTATGCTATGCATGCTATGGGGTCTTATCCAGCAGTGGATATCTACTGGCTAATGAAGAATTGATTTGATTATTTATTGAATTCTATTGTTTTATTGAATTGTACTACAATAATGAATTGAACATATTTTTTTTTTGTTTCAGATGCCAAATCTATTCATAACACCGTTGGATTATTCTATCTATCACCCCAATTTAGTTTTTGTGAACAACATCAGGGGAACAACTACTGTGTAAGTATTTTTTATTTTACACAAAAATTTGTCAAGCTAGATTTTTATACACAGGGGTGCGATTTTTGTATGTCACTGAGTGATTAAATATCATCAAAAAGGCAGCAAATCACCGTTTTTAACCGACTTCACAAAAAGGAGGAGGTTCTCAATTCGGTTGTATTTTTTTTTTATATTTGTTACCTCGTATCTCCGGCGTCTATGAACCGATTTGGAAAATTCTTTTTTTATGTGAATAGATATACTTCCAGATTGGTCCCATTTTTTTCAGAATCCAGTTCTGATGATGGAATCCATGAGGAATTGAGGGAACTCATCAAATATTGTAGGCATACATATGGCGATTTTGATATTTTCAGCAACAAACCAAGCATTTGCATTCAAAAAGTATCATAACCCTTTCACCACTATGGTTCTTTCATCATTTTTTTTTTCATCCAAATATTTAGTCGAACTCTATGGCGGAAGTCGGTTTTTTAAATGAAAAGTTATTTAAGAAATGTACTGGATGAGGCGCTTGTATTGATATAATAGGTATAAGAATTATAGATAAATGAGTTTAAATATACAGAAATTTGGAAATCGGGGGCTAATGGCAATTTACCTGACGTCACTTTATGACATAAAAAAATCACACCCCAGGAGATCATCTTTGCTCTGCTTTAATTTTGTTGTTCTACTGGTATTATCTTAGGCATTCATCATCATCCTATAGAAGTCCACCGCTGGGCATAGGCCTCTCCCATAGAATGCCACGACGAACGGTCTTGAGCCGCCTCCACCCACCGACTTCCTGCAATATTTGCTGAAGACGTTCGTGGCGCGGCGGCCGTGTAGCTGGCTGAGACGCAAGAGGTGCTGGTTCGATTCCCGCTGCGGTACAAATGTTTGCATGATTTTGAAATATTTGATACTGTTCTGGATGTTGTAGTACCATGGTACTCGTAGTTACTGATACTCACAACACGAGGAATCCTAGTGTGGGATTAGGGCTATGTATGTGACTGTTGGGTGTTATGTTATATATTATATGTTATGTATTTCAGAGGTCTCTTCCCGTATGTTAGACAAGTGGCATTATTGAGAACCATTGGGCACCTGAAGTTTGCCTATGTGAAACTAGAAGTGATGAAGATAACTCAGCACCCTGAGGACTCGTCTATAAAGTGAGTTGATAAATATTTTAAAATATCTCCAAAGGTCTAAAAGATAAGACAAACTTAGTGGCAACAAAGTGAAAACGTCATCATCATCATCAGCCTGGTTACGTCCACTGCTGGGGTTTAGTAAATAAATAAATGCTGGACATTTCACACAACATTATCTAGCCCCAAGCTAAGCAGAGCTTGTGTTATGGGTATTAGATAACTGATATACTTAATACAATAACATTACAATAGATAGATATTTTTTTATTATACATAGAATTAAACCCAGAACACCCTGAACAAATATCTGCAGATTGTACAAATATTTGTTCCGGGGCGGGAATCGAACCCGCAACCTCCTGCGTCGCAGGCAAACCTTCGCCCGCCGCGTTACAGAGGTCGTCATGGGGGGATTTGCTATAATCACCATGCTTGGTAGGCAGTTTGGTGAACACAGTGTGGTGTCAAGTACTGAGATGGATGCTGCTGCCCATCCCCTGGTGTAATCCCTTAGCAACAATTTGATAGTGGTATTTGTTTCCGTTGAGTCTCACTGTTACACAATGCATCTTTTTTTTTCCAGCTTCGTTACACCAATCTCTGGTAGCGATTCTTTGCAGTATTATCTAATTTTAAAGTGCGCTTAAATAATCGCGCGCCCTTTCTAACAGACTCAAATGAAAGGGACCGCGATAGTTTTAGCGCGGTTTAAACTTAGAGAATGTTACACAGAATCGCTACCAGTGTTGCTTACACTGCCCTGCAGCGCCCTCATCCCCCACGCCTATTCTGTTCCCGCACAGACTAACACAGTTTTGTAAATTTTCAGGATGCGCTGGCGCATCAGAGGCATATCCGGCATCAAAGTATTCTTCATGTTCTGGAAGTACAAACTCTGGGACATGAAGCAGGTCTTCAAGGATCAAGAACTGTAAGTCGATCTTTCAATGACAATTGTTCACAGGAAATCCCCGAGACAATTACATAAAATATTGATTCTATCATCTGTATTGAACAATGGACCCTGTTTATTTTTAAATTAGTTTATTAGTGTCACCTCCGTAGCGCAGTGGAGTCAAAGGACCGGCAAATAAAAATAAAATAAATAATTAGCCCCAAGCTAAGCAGAGCTTGTGTTATGGGTACTAGATAACTGATATACTTAATACAATACATTACATAGACAGATATTTTTTATTATACATAGAAAAATACCCAGAACACCCTGAACAAATATCTGCAGATCGTACAAATATTTGTTCCCAAGGTGGGAATCGAACCCGCAACCTCCTGTGTCGCAGGCGAACCTTCGCCTGCCGCGCCACAGAGGTCGTCAAATTCGGAATGTTCATAGAGCGTTGCGATTAATTACGCTAGTAGAGCAGTGTGTGTGCAGAGAGTGCAACATGGTGCTGGCAGGGAGAGGAGCATAGTGTGGCAGGCATTTATGGTTGTTTACATTTTCAGGTGGTATGATGGCTTTTCTACATTCTACGTGGGTGGTGATGGCCTCATCCAGAAGCACATTGTTGATAAGGTTAGTTGGATAGTTGTTCAGTACTACAAAATGGCTGATATTTGTTTTTTAGGGCTCCGTACATCAGGCGAAAAAACGGAATCCTTATAAATAAATAAATGCTGGATGGACATTTCCACACAACATTATCTAGCCCCAAGCTAAGCAGAGCTTGTGTTATGGGTACTAGATAACTGATATACTTAATACAATACATTACATAGATAGATATTTTTTATTATACATAGAAAAATACCCAGAACACCCTGAACAAATATCTGCAGATCGTATAAATACTTGTGTAAAAATATAAGATCAGTCTCGTTTCCATCGCAGTGGTAGATTTTCATAGCGTATTTTCTCCGAATATATTGGACGAAAAATTATGTAACAAAGCAAGGTTATCTAATCAATGATGTGTACAGTAGATACAGGAATTCTGGATTTTGGGGCCAAACCAGAAACAAAAAAAAACTATTGTTTTCTTCGTACTATGGCATGAAGAAGGTTCCACTTATTTATTTATATTGTCACGGATATTTATCGCGTGTATCATTGGTAGGTGTGCGCGTCGCGATGTGTAGATACGGTTAGTGTTGTGGGTCGGACAATGAATACGGCCATTTCTAATTCTGAATACCAAGTGAGGGTAGTTTCTGCAGCTGCCACCACTTCTCGACGGTAGCTCCAGTCAGCCCGCGACCACGATTGCTGTAACGCATTCGAAACGTCGGGATTAATAAATAATAAGGTAACACGCGAGAAATACCCGTGACAATATTAATAAATATGTGTTGTAATCGCGAAAGTTTAAAAAATACTAAGGTTCCACTTCTACGAAACCCTCTACACGCGAGTCTGAATCGCACTTGACTGGTTGATAACTTGCTAAAAACTTGAAAAAAGCTGTCTACAAGCAACCAAAGTTAGTGCTGCAACGAGAAGTGATAATAGCGCCATCTATTGGTTGTAAAAATTACAAAAGATGGCTCTATATCCAATCAACAAAAGCACTGCCGCCTAGCACTTTCAAAACAAAAATGACTTCATAGTAAATTATTTCTGTTTCAGGTAATGCCAGACCAAGATACGATTATAGATGACGAAGAAAAAGCGCCAATAGCCGCGAAGCTCGCTCTCCTCATCGGCCTCGTGCCCAGGAACTACCTGTCTGATGTGGCGCCCTACTTTAGTTCCTCCTCAGGCACAGCCGAGGCCACCCCTCTGCCTTTTAAGGTTTTAGAGTAGAAGCACATTAAGCCATGTTCGCCTTGCAAAGCGAAGCTACAAAGGAAAAAGCTCCAATTTTTTATTGAAATGGCAGTGTTGCCAGCCAATAAAATATTTAGTTAGGGTTAGTTGCTGACCTCGCGATTTTTATGAATTTTCGCTATACCGTTTATTGGAGCTCTGTTTCGTGCTTGTAGTTTACTGACTTTAGAATTGTAACGAAAAGTGTAAACACAGTTTCGAACTTCGAGTAATTATCAATGGCTGTACATTTTAATAGGAATTTGTTATTTTATTTATTAGGTAGATTTTTATTTTGTTGCAGTTTTCGATTAAAAGTAGTGTGGCTGATGTTACTTCGGAATTAATAAAGTTGTGAGGTAGATATTTGATAACTGTGAATGCCTTGTATACAATGTTAATAATGCTCTAATACAATAAACAATTTATGTCATTATATTGGAAGGTTTCATTAGAATGTATAGACTACAAATAGCAGGTAATTAAAAGCTACTGCTAACTTTCCTGCGTTGCAACACACGCTGACGCGTGAAGCTAAGGGATTTGTGCCCACCTGCTTCACAGGCGACTGAGCAGAGAACAGTTAATCCAACCTGTGATTGTAAACTGCAAAGATCTTTAACAGCTGTTGCTAGAACTTTTGTGGGTAGTCCTCATGCAGATTATGGGGGGGTTTTGCCACCAGAGTTCAAGTCAAGGGGACGTAGCGTAGCTGGGTAAATAAATCGCAGACTATTATGGAATACTAGTTGCGCCCCGGGGTTTCACCCGCGTGAATAATGATGAAAAGTAGCCTATGTGTTAATCCAGGGCGTAAAGTATCTCCATTCCAAATTTCACTCAAATCCATTCAGTAGTTTTTACGTGAAAGAGTAACAAAGATCCATCCATACTCACAAACTTTCGCGTTTATAATATTAGTAGGATTGTATACTGTCGCGCCTTTTATAACAATGTTATGCCAGGGTTATCACAAATGGTGAACTTCCCTTGCGACAAAATGATACAGGGGTGAGATTATGGGTCAACCACTAACATTTTATAAACTGCTTCGCAAATGAATTTACAACCCTAAGCTGGCTGAAGGCCGGGGATCTGTCGCCGATAACAGACCCCGTGATCGACCCCGGTCCACATCCACAATCACGCAAGGATCATCCAAGCGCCCACTGATTGCGCCCGGATTTCTAGCTCCTAATGGAGCAACCGGAATAGGGCTCGGTAACATATACCAAGTGCTCACACCTAACCTCCCCAAGAGCAACCACCGCTTCCTCTCGAAAATAGGGTCGACCACAATCACAAGCCCTCTGGATGGCCACATCCAAACGGGGGCTCCCACCCAGAGGCGCTTCCATTCGGCCTATGCCAGGAGCCCTGAAGTACCACGTACCTCAGACCCCCCAATATTCGAGCAAGGCTCGATGGGTTCTGAATCATTCAGAACCTCTTTTCCCAGTACTATACAAGTACTCTCGGTCGACCGAACTAGTCCGTTGTACCTTCGTACACAAGGGGACTTTATACTTATAATCGCGGAGGAAAGATTTTAACGCGAAAGACAGTCTTCCCAAAATCTCATTACCCTCGGGATAAAGGTGACTTTATTATTAGCTAGCACTTACCACGTGGCTATAAGTCTGTCCACTCGAGGCAGACCCTCACTTTCACACCCCCCTTACACTCGGAGGTGTACCAAGAACTGAGCCACTTCGCACGTGGCTCGAAACAATCTTTTACTTATAGGGTAGACGCGCAAACTTGTCAACGGATGACAAATTACCACCCACAATATTTTACATAGAAAACTGTTGCCATAGTGTAAAAATGATTGACAAGAAACAGGAAGTCAAATTAAATTTACTTATCGTTTTATGACCTCGTGCTTCGCGCGACACACCCAACAAAAAGAGGTGTTTACTTTTGCAGGCCAAGCAGATGACGCGTCCACTCCAGGAAATTTTCTCTGGCTCGGATAGCAGCGTTCTGCTCGTTCGCATTCTTCTTACCCCTACTTCGTTTGCCTGTAGGGGCCTTTACTCAACCACGTGATCAGGGCTGAAAGCTACCGCCTCCAACGGTAGTTCTTGTTCGGTGTCATCACCACTGCTTACTGGCCCGTGTCCCTCACAGACCAGTTCATCCATTGAAGAAGTCTTCTCGGGACTACAGGTTGCCTTTTCTCCACAAGACTGCATCTCACTTTCCAGAACCTGTCCACTCGACACAGCTTCTGAATCGATGACTGATAAGTCCGGCATACATGAGCTGCTCTCTTCTGGTTCCTGCTCTACCGGTTGTAAAGGCTGTGGATTTCCCTCAGAATCCTCCTCCAGAGGATAGAGGTGTCCTAGTAGAGCGTTTGAAAACAGAGTCATCAACCTTGACTCTCGCGACTCTTCGTGCGCCGTCTGCACCTTCATCGAGTCAGATTTAAGTCTTGAGCCAGTGCATTGCAATGGTATCCCTACCGGTGCTGGTTTCACGTCAAACATTTTCCTTAGGTTAGGAAATCAGCTTATCGTAAGATGTGTTCCACTTCAGTCTCGGTTCGACTGCCTCTTTCATGACAGTTAGCAACTTGCTGTCATTTGATAGATGTTTTTTCCAAGGTGCGTTTTAGGCAATGTTTGACTAGCCTCACAAGGCGTTCGTAGAATTCTCCATCCCATGGGGCCAGCTGGGAATAAATTTTCACTCGATTTTGTTCTTAAAATACATATAATTACTTCAGAAGTCAGCTTGAAACAAGTGGCATTGTCCAAATACATCTTTTTTGGAATTCCTCTAGTCGCAGCAAGTCTACGTAACGTTAGGAGCTTTCTGCTATTCAGCAGAAAGGTCTATCATGATTTCCAGGTCGATCGCCCGAACATTCACAGACATGTGAATAAGGCTAACCATCTTTTTTCCTTTCCATTCGGTAAACTCACGTATAATGGGCCTAAGTAATCTTTACAATCTCTGGGTAATGAAATCGGATACTTCATGCCGTAACTCTATGTCGTGTTAGCCATACGACCACCGCAGCGAAGTAAACTATCAGAAATCACACATAAATAATTTTTCTTTCTGATAGGTGAGTTTTCTTACCCACCAGCTCATCTGGGAAGTATTGTAGCTGTAGTTTTTTGATTGCCACTGTAGTGTCATCTTGTGGGCTGTCGTCACAATTACTGTTTCCTTCTTCTTGAGAGTCCATGGGACATTATGGATGTCGGCAATCTCCGACCAGTCCTCAGGCTCCAACTCGCCTGGACTCCCGTCCAGGGCTAATTTCTATAGGGATATTATGGATGTTGGCAACCTCTGACCAGTCATAAGGTTGCAACTCACCTGGACTCCCGTCCAGGGCTAATTTCCATAGGGAAATCACTGACCAGTCATGAGGCTGCAACCCACCTGGACTCCCGTCCAGGGCTAATTTCCATAGGGAAATCTCTGACCATTCATCAGGCTACAACTCACCTGGACTCCCGTCCAGGGCCTCCCCAAACGAAAAGAAGGTTTTATTCGTGTGGTAATGACGATTCATTGGCCGACGGGCTTTTTCATCCTGGATGAACTTGGGTGCTTTGTACCAAAGTTCTCTCTTCTGATACCAAAGTTCCCAATGGTTGTATCAGATTTTCAGGCAATGTGATGTCTTTTATGTGTTTGTCCATAGGTGATTTGACGAAATGGTTTCCTATCGTGACGCTGACTGAAACACGAACGCAAATACTTAGTATAACCATGTTAAACTTAACTTTTTATTGATATATGTTTCACAAAAAAAAATGCAGTTTTTAACCGACTTTAAAAAAAAGAAGGTTCTCAATTCGACTGTATGTTTTTTACCTTATAGTATTCAGCGATTTACTTATGGAACACACTCTCGTCAAGTTATCGCAATTGCAGACAATTTACACACTTATTACGGTACAGAAACACTTAGACAAACACTTTTACCACCAAACTTTATGCACTAAAAAGTTTCATAAACAATCAAATTCAATAAACTGTAACCAAGTAATCTGGGCGGAAGAAACACTATTTGATACGGAAATACATGAGACATACATCTATGCGGCAATCGACTAGTTATTATATTATTCTAGATCTTACAAGCTTTATTTAAATTCTAGTTAGTATCGATAAACCAACTAAATCTAAGGCCTTTTTAACTTAAATAAAACTTATTTTAAACCGTATTTACCGATGAAATACCCTTAGAATAAATTATAAATAACCGGTAACTTCCAAAATGTGAAAAACATTTCACACTATACCATAAAAAATACCTTAATTAAATATAAATAACCGGTAATTTCCAAAAGTGCACAAAACACTATACCATCTTACTTAAATATAAATAACCGGTAAGTTCCAAAATGTGAGCAAAATTGCACACTATAATATAGACACGTCTGTCTTTTATCATTACGCAACTTAGAGAATTTATAGTAGGGAGATGGCAAGCATACGCTTTCCCCTCTGCCGAAGTACATGAACGGTCGTTCGTGTCAGTTAATAAAAACTAGTTTAGCCACGATCGTTCGCCATTCTGCGTTCATACCTGTCGCTGTACGGAGCTCCTAAAAATGGTTGGTTGTGCTGTGGTTTCGTGTAAATGGCGGTCGGAAACATCAAATTTAACAAAATATGGAGTTTCTTATCACATTTAAGTAATTGACAACACAATTAAGCCATTAATTTCACCGTAAAATATATTTTCTTAGTGCAAGCTTACGACAGAAATAACGATACGTAATTTCTTGGTACGGGGACAAGTGATGTGAAAACAACGAACGAATGAATGAACGATGAAAGAACGCTGCAACGATTTTTATGAAATTAACAGGATAGGGAGTTTTCAGGCCGAAAAAACGATCTCAAAGCTGTAAAAAAAACCTTCCGATTTTTTTTCGGTTTTAGGGTTTTTAGGAAGGTATGCAAAAGTATACGGATATTCGAACCTCGTTTCGTATGAAAGCAGATCCACGAAAATACATTTTCTTATCAATAAATCTTATATTTTCATTAAAAAAATACAATATAAAATGTCTTAATCCCAGCTTATAATTGTTAAATCCAATGTATGTGGCACCAAATCATAGACCTTCTTATAATCAATACAAGCAACCAAGAGGCTTCCCTTGCTCCTCCTGACCTTCTGTCTGATAGCCATGTCAATGAGGAGGAGCTCCTTAATACGACGGGACCCAACCTTACATCAATTCCGAGCAGGAGCCAAAATATTGTTTTTTTTTTACACTTAACAGTCACATACGTAGTCTTGATTCCACACTAGGATTCCTTGTATCGTAGGTACCTATCAGGAACTACGAGTACCTGGTCCATAACACCCAGACCCGGAACAAATATTTGCAGATCATACATGCCTGATGCGTGTGATTTGGAAACCATATAATTCTTTATGAAACCAACGCACCACGGGTCTAGATATTAGTGTACTGATCATGAATACAAAATTTCATGGAGTTTGAAGAAATGATAGCCAAAATAGAACCAAACTTCGTTCGCGTGCAAAACGACGTACGTGTCCTACCGGTGACCTCTTAAATCCTAAAATTCAATTTTTAACTGACTATGTTTTTTTATAGGTTTGTTACGCGATTACTTTTGATCAATATGAATCAATTCAACCATTCAAACATAATAAACATACATCCATAGACTAGATCCATAGACAATGAATAATCTTAATTTCATTCAGTCTTTTACACCCCATCACTAGTTTTTGCGCTGGTGTGCAACTAACCAATAGTGTAATTACAGAAATTATTTATTTGTGTGCTTGTGTTATGATTGTGTGACAGCTTTTATTTCCGTGTGCGTTCATAGAGACGCCTCAACCTTTTGCATGAGTGTGCGTGAGTAAGTAAATGTGTGCTGTACGTGTTTACCTCGCCTCCCCCAAAAAGTGGCAGAAATAATGTAGTACTAGAAGTTGAGCATGCCATCTCCCTACATAAATTCTCTAAGTTACGCAATGATAACTTATTATTCACTTACTAAATAATGAGCTTGTTTTGTTCTTATGAAAGAATAACTTATTCTATTAATTTATATTAAAAAATAAAATAACTTTTACCTTAATTAAAGTAGGTACCAAAAATAGGGTACCTTGCACGATCATTTTGTAGACCGTGTTTCCGAATAACCGAATCATACGCAAATAAATGTAAAGTTGTCAATTGACAAAATATATTTATCGATTTTCAATTGAAAATAACGTAAAAAATAACACGTAAACGAGCATAAAAATGACGAAGTCGTTAGAATAAGAATAAAATTGGGGGTAGGGCAAATAAAACACCATGTAATTTTATCAATCATTCAAAGAATACACGTAAACGAGCATAAAAATCAAAAGGTCGTTGAAATAAGAAAAAATTGGGGTAGGGTAAATAAAACACCATCCAATTTTATCAATAATTCAAAGAATACACGTAAACGAGCATAAAACTCATAAAGTCGTTGAAATAAGAAAAAATTTGGGGTAGGGTAAATAAAACACCATGCAAAATCAATATTTCAAAGAATCCTACTTTTTTCTTAAGGTAGTTATATAATAAAAAATGAATGTAAATCTTTTGATCTGGAGAGAACCCAACGAATCAGGCATCTCCGGATCATACCATCCCCCGTGTAGAGGGAACTTGCTACGGGAAAAAACAGATCAAATCTGGCTCCCAAAAATTCTCAAATCCCTGCATCTCCACCATTTTTGTCGCGCCTTTTATAACAATGTTATGCCAGGGTTATCACAAATGGTGAACTTCCCTTGCGACAAAATGATACAGGGGTGAGATTATGGGTCAACCACTAACATTTTATAAACTGCTTCGCAAATGAATTTACAACCCTAAGCTGGCTGAAGGCCGGGGATCTGTCGCCGATAACAGACCCCGTGATCGACCCCGGTCCACATCCACAATCACGCAAGGATCATCCAAGCGCCCACTGATTGCGCCCGGATTTCTAGCTCCTAATGGAGCAACCGGAATAGGGCTCGGTAACATATACCAAGTGCTCACACCTAACCTCCCCAAGAGCAACCACCGCTTCCTCTCGAAAATAGGGTCGACCACAATCACAAGCCCTCTGGATGGCCACATCCAAACGGGGGCTCCCACCCAGAGGCGCTTCCATTCGGCCTATGCCAGGAGCCCTGAAGTACCACGTACCTCAGACCCCCCAATATTCGAGCAAGGCTCGATGGGTTCTGAATCATTCAGAACCTCTTTTCCCAGTACTATACAAGTACTCTCGGTCGACCGAACTAGTCCGTTGTACCTTCGTACACAAGGGGACTTTATACTTATAATCGCGGAGGAAAGATTTTAACGCGAAAGACAGTCTTCCCTAAATCTCATTACCCTCGGGATAAAGGTG
This sequence comes from Epirrita christyi, assembly GCA_951392215.1. Classification (NCBI taxonomy): domain Eukaryota; kingdom Metazoa; phylum Arthropoda; class Insecta; order Lepidoptera; family Geometridae; genus Epirrita; species Epirrita christyi. The sequence continues at coordinate 1,824,670 of OX595837.1, forward strand.
ACTTTATTATTAGCTAGCACTTACCACGTGGCTATAAGTCTGTCCACTCGAGGCAGACCCTCACTTTCACACCCCCCTTACACTCGGAGGTGTACCAAGAACTGAGCCACTTCGCACGTGGCTCGAAACAATCTTTTACTTATAGGGTAGACGCGCAAACTTGTCAACGGATGACAAATTACCACCCACAATATTTTACATAGAAAACTGTTGCCATAGTGTAAAAATGATTGACAAGAAACAGGAAGTCAAATTAAATTTACTTATCGTTTTATGACCTCGTGCTTCGCGCGACATATACCATCTGTATACGAAAGAAATACCGGAAGTTAACGCTCACCACTTTTTTGCATCAACACTGGTCAATGTTGCCCACTTCTGTTGGAGTTGAGACACATATTTTCTTAGAGAATTTATAGTAGGGAGATGGCAAGCATACGCTTTCCCCTCTGCCGAAGTACATGAACGATCGTTCGTGTCAGTTTATTAAAGCTAGTGTGCAACTAACTAATAGTGTAATTACAGAAATTATTTATTTGTGTGCTTGTTTTATGTTTGTGTGACAGCTTTTATTTCCGTGTGCGTTTATAGAGACGCCTCAACTTTCTGCATGAATGTGCGTGAGTAAGTAAATGTGTGCTGTACGTGTTTACCTCGCCTCCCGCAAAAAGTGGCAGAAATAATTTAGTACTGGAAGTTGAGCATGCCATCTCCCTACATAAATTCTCTAAGCATATTTTATAAGTTTTGATTTTCAGCATGGTATCCTTGTTATCGCCGGCAGCGACCGACAGCTACGGGGGTCAGGGACCAGCAGGGTTGTTGAGTATTATGTTCTGTCTGTGGGCAGCAGCCGCAGATAATAATATAAGGCACTCTTGCTTGGAGCAAGGATCATGACTCTGTGACAGTACTAGTACTACAGGTACAGTTTGTCTGTGGTCATGGTCAGTTTATAATTTTGTTTGGTGTCAGATGTTGTTTGTTCAAACCAAAATTTCTAAATTTTAACTATTTTCCTTTTATTTTACGCTTTTTATACACAAATAATTCGTTACTACATTATATAAGTTATCTTTTGTACTGTTGATGTTATGTTTTGATAGTTATCCAGTGAATTCCAGTGTAGTGTTGATTGTGATTTCGTTCAAGATCATTGTTTCTCCGAAAAATGCTAAGGCCCCGGGCGCCTGTCTGCTGATTATCGAATGATGTCATGACTACGGTGAGCCTTCTCTAATTGTTTTACTTCGTAACGGTTCAATTCAGTGACCGTCATATCATTGGTGGGGGGGTCATTGCACGCAATCCAAGACCGAAATCTATGTAATTTATTTATTTAGTTCTCTCTCACAGCAGTCGCACTGATCGCGCGAACGTGTGCACTCGGCTTTTTACTACATGGAATATTGCCAAGTCGGTCGCCAACGTAACTGCTTCAAAGAGCATTCATACTTTTAATAGTACAGATTTATTTTCATTGTTTCAACCACTCGTTGTGTTTTATGCTGCTAAGTGATTGAAGATAACTATCTGACTGCTCGGCTGGTGTTTGTGTGCCGAATATTTGTTGTTGCATTAGAATTCGTGTTTTTCATCTCAAAACAAAGAAGTTTTCACTAATCTTGCTGTAAGTTTCAGTCATTTACATATTATCAAATACATACTTACATTCATTGAGTTTTAGTAAGTAATAAATTTATTAATGAATGAGATTGCTTTACCCATATTATGATGGCATGGTCTTCTCAATAGAGATAGTGTTCTGTGAAAATGACTCAAGTTCATTTTTCATGCTTTCATGAAACAGCTAGGCTAATTTTGATTATATTTGGTACCCCTCCGTCTCCTCCCGTGGATGTTGTAAAAGCCGACAAAGGGATTACACCAGAGGATGGGCAGAAGCATCCACCTGAGTACTCAAACACTATACTGCAATCACCAATCCGCCTGCCATGTTCTCCTTTTATGTTGTATTTAATGGGGTAGGTTTTCTAACAGTGGACGTATAATGTTTGACGATGATTGGTACACAGATAGGATTAAATCTGGATTAAAACAAAGAATAATCTTGGAATTCAGTTCCCTCGGGAGCATAACTAGGCTACAACTGCAGGCAATCGCTAGTACATTGTATTCATGTATTTATAATTTATTTATTTATGATTAGCACAATGTGTCCTCAGTGTTAAAGATAGATATAGGTTGATATAAAGGAACAAGCAAAAAGATTCTAACAAAAGGACTAAGCGTGAGAAACATCTGACATCTGAAGTAGGAATAAATCTGTGCCTCAGAAGCCAGCACCCTCTCCTTTTACAATATTGTACAAAACTAGTGAATCAAGTAGTATAAATAAATAAACAAACCAATTATAAAAATAACAACAAATAGATTGCGATTTGAAATTAAAATATAGAATAAAATAAAATTTAAGAACTAAAATAGTAGTAATCGATTTGAGTCCATAAAATATGACGTGTATGTGTGGGGCATGTAAATTGTAGCCCAAAATTAAAAAAAAACAAAGAATCCACACAGAACTAACCCATACAAATAAAGTATCACTCAGTCATACAGTTATTCCAACACTTAAACTAGGTTAGTCAGCAATTAGCATGTAAGCCGTTGAGAAGCTGGCAAGGTGCTGGCAATAAACTCAATTGGATGTGTCTATGCTGAACCTATTACAAATTACTCTTCATTCATAATGTCTTAACCCTTCGGCCGCATACGAAACTCATGCTATGTAACCAGTATTGTATAAAGATTATTTTTTAGGGTTCCATACCCATAAGGTTAAAACGGACCCTATTACTATGGCTTCGCTGTCTGTCCGTCCGTCCCTCTGTCACTAGGCTGTATCTCATGAACCGTGATAGTTAGACAGTTGAAATTTTCATAGATGATGTATTTCTGTTGCCGTTATAACAACAAATAAAATAAATATTTAAGGGGGCACAACAAACGTGATTGTTTTGCTCAATTTTGCTCGGTATTGATAACGGCAACAGGTAGACGCTTGAAATATTCACAGAATATTGAGTTATATTACTATAGATACTGGTACGGAACCCTTCGTGCGCGAGTCTGACTCGCACTTAGCCGGTTTTCTTTCTACATAACCAGTTTACATTTATAGTCTTTCATTTATAAATACTACTTATGGTCCCACATACATTTAGTCAAAATCTAGAATGCTGCATACCCAGCAATGAACTCGTATCTGAATGAAAGTGGGCTGTAAATTGTTTGTTTCATTTATTTTTGAATCTCGATAATTCTATTGACATTCTGTTCTTGACAAAATTGCAACAGTTAAAAATAAAATTGAGTAGGAGTTAAGACGATATGTTAAAATATTTCGAATCTCGAGTCGGCGGAGCTAGCAGAACTACAAGAAAGTGATAGCGCTATTACTCCCTTGACACCGGGAAGACAATAAGGTATAGATTTGTGCCGCTTAGAAGTAACTGACGTAAGCTTAGGGCGTAAGCGATAAATAATTAAACTTCGTTCGTTTTGCTTAAAAGTAGTATATACAAAAATAAATCTTTTTCTATTTATTTAAATACTTTGATTACCTACCGAATAGTATAAAAATGAACCAACAATATTTTTTAGATTAGAAGGATGGTCGTAAAACGGGTTTTACGAGAAACAATTTAAAAAAAAAAATCTATTGAGAAAAGTTTCACCAATCATGTTTCTGTTTTTGATTTATTTAGATTACATCCTTAGGTAATCACTATAACATCATCCAGCTTGTAAGCTTTACCAATACGGAGTGAGCATGTAACGCAGCAACTCCAAAATTTTAACATATATATATATATATGATCATATCACCTTAACAACTCCTAGTATAGTTATTAATAAAACCCTGAAGTTTAGTAACCAGTGTGCTCAGATTTAGATGCAAAAATGTTTATGGATTAGTAAAGTTCTGACATCCTGTCATTGTGTATATTGCTCTGTTTTTTCCAATTTGTGAATGATTCATTAGGTATTTAGATTTGCCTCTTAAATTAGTTTTAAATGTTAATTGAGTAATATTTTCCTCATTAAAACCAGAAATATATATAAATATAGGTACAATCGCTTACAAATGATTGAAGGCTGACTATAGGGATAAGAGTTGGGAGTTTTTCGTTATCAGATATTTGCAAAATTTGCTTTTTTTTACGAGGTATTCAGATAAAATTACTATTTTGAGAGGCGCGTGACTCAATTTTTGTTTGAAAATTTCTTGTCTGCTTTATTCTGCTTTATTTGCCCGCGATCATTTTGCACAGACATGTTTTTGTTCCAGGTGCTTACATAAGAGACTGAGTACAACTAAGACTGACTTTTGACTAAATATGACATAGCCGACAATGTCTAAAGTCCTGAGCTCGCTCGGTGGAGCCCTACCCGACGAGAGGCCCCTACTCTCTCTCCAGATCGTGGAGACCGTCGCCAAATGTCCCACAGGCTATTGGCCCGTCAGTCGGACGTATGACGAGGATGTTGATGCGGGCCTGCTACGCCAAAATGGACTCTTTGGGAAAAAGCCTAGCCATTATATTTGCTTGTCGAAGTCTGAGGGTAAGTTTATTGCACCTCACATCCTATTCCAGTAATACCTATTATATTAAATGCAAAAGTTCGGATGCTTGTTTGTACCTCAATCACGCCATAATGGCTGAACCAATTTCTATGTAATTTGGTACAAAGATAGATTATGACCTAGAATGACATGTGGCTACTTTTAATCCCGAAATCACAGCGGAGCCGCGGGTGGATGCTAGTTTAAGATAGATCCCCGTCCGTTCCTGCTAGAAATAGTGTTTCTCTGTTTCGAGTTTTTATCTAGGATATGGTAGGTCAAATTCTACCATATGGTAACCAAAACATAGATAGATTATAGATAGGGCACATTATCACGTCATCTGATAACCCTAAAACCGAGCATTGAGCCAATATTCAAGGACGTCAGTTGATTATAGTTGTCCCTTTAGCTCCTAATTGAAAAGTGCTAGGCAAGAAAGTAGCACAATAGCCAAGTGTAACAGAGTTCTTACTCTAATCCTCGTGTAAGGCTAAGGACGTAAGCTGTTGATACTCGAAACCCTGGCAAAGCTCCTTAGTCCTTACATCCACCGACTCACGGAGCCGGTAACCCGAGCTCATTGATTTTCCACCTGATTAACCTTCTTATTTACGGGTGTCTAATGCACATGCTTAGGTTACACTTACATTCATGATTGCTCACGCATTACACCATACCTAGACTAACGCATTGTATTAAAAGTTAAAAAAAAACGGTGTTTGTAGGGTTCCGTACTTCAATAGGAATAAACGGGATCCTTATAAGATCACTAGGAAGGAGGAGTCACTTGATTTATACCAAATATAAAGGTCTGTGACCGTATAGTGCTGTAAAAAAAAACTTTGACGCATTAAAAAGATATGACAGTGAATGTCTAATTTTTTTATGGAAATCACGATAATAAAAAACCTGGAGGTACCAGTAACCTCACAAATCTAAAATTTGGAATGCCACAAAAAAAGGAAAAAGTCTAAAATAGAGAAATTTCGACTTTTATATCCCTATGGATATAAAAATGGTGAAGTTTGTAAGAAAAAGTGGCTGAAACTCAAAATGGGCTCTGATGATTTCGAATTAATTTACGAATCAGAACCCTGAGGGTACGAGTCTCGATCGCCTTTGTCCGTTTTGTTTTGCATGCCTTTAAACTTTTGTGAACCATGATCTAAGTCTTAAGACCATTCTATACCCTAATAGGGTAAGTACTAAATAGAAAAATTACGTACCCTTTGTTTAAATTGCGAGGAAAGGGGTCAAACTAACAAGCAAACTGAAACAAAGCTTTGTGAACAAAGGAAGTCTGATATTACCCGTTGAATAATTCTCAGACGGTATCAAATGCATTCGAACGATGCACGATAACTTGCCGTTTGCACGCGTGCGGCGATCTTGCTAATTGGTGGATGGCTTGTCGGAGCAGTTAACGGGTATTTAAGAGGAGGTCACCCGTAAGCGCTTACGCCATTTAGCGCGCGACCGAAGTTTTCTTCTAAATTGGCTATTATTTCATGAAACTCTGTGAAATTTTGTACACATAATCAATACACTAATATGTATAACACCCGTGGTACCTAGTTTCTTATAAGTTGTAGTTGGCTAGATATTATGATCATGTGTACAAAACTTCATGGAGTTTGGTCATGGTGAGAAGAGTGTACTGCTAGGGCGCTTGAGCCCTCTGCATACAAACGAAGTGTTCTCCTATGTTGGATATTATCTCATTAAACTTCATAAAATGTTGTAAACATAACATATCACCCAACAAGTCGTACATAAAGTCCTGAGGCCTTACCATGAGCTCTTAAAGCGATTCAGTTCAAAAACTATTCAGTACAAAATATCGGCTACGTGATATCCGGCACAGTAGCAGAAGGTCTAATGCGATTAAAGTTATTCAATGATGACGAATGTCTACGACGAACCGATATTTTGTACTGAATAGTTTTTGAACTGAATCGCTATAATAGCTCATGGTAACCACCTGATCCCACACTAGGATTCCTGGGTTTCGTGCTGGGTCTACCGATCGATTAAATGGACTTAATAGCAAGAACGAAAGTTTGGAGCCAGAGCGCGTATTACAAGTTTTGCATTGCAAGAACCGGAACGCGGAACGTGAGCATTCAAAGTGACTTACGTAGTAACTATTCATCATTCTGTGCCGCGCAGTTGGTAAAAACAGTACAGATTAGTAAATAGTTACTACGTAAGTCACGTTGAATTCTCACGTTTCGCATTCCGGTTTTTGCAATGCAAAACTTGTAATACGCCCTCTGTAATTTCTTCGCCAAGCCCTAAAAATAGCCGGAATAGCATGCCTACGTCACAAAGCTTATTCTTAGATGAGTGTAACCTAAACCAAAGAATACTTCCTAGATTGAACGCAAGTTTAGTTATTGCTTTTCATACTTGCTGTACAAGTCGTCCCATCCCATTTTCCTCATTAAAGTACAAATAACTAAGACTATTTATACATTTTGACTTTTTGATGACTCTGTGGCGCGGCGGGCGAAGGTTCGCCTGCGACACAAGAGGTTGCTGGTTCGATTTCCGCCTCGAAACAAATATTTGTACGATCAGCAGATATTTGTTCAGGGTGTTCTGGGTGTTTTTCTATGTATAATAAAAAATATCTATATATGTAATGTATTGTATTAAGTATATCAGTTATCTAGTACTCATAACACAAGCTCTGCTTAGCTCGGGGCTAGATAATGTTGTGTGAAATGTCCAGCATTTATTAATTTATTATTATTATTTATTTTATACTACAAGGTAAAACATTTTGAACGATACTTCTTTCCGAACAAACTTAGGTTTTATCAGAGCCGAAGTGACCCGAAGTACAGATATAATAAATGCATAGAATAGACACGCAAGGCTGAACAAAGAGACAGTTGATGGGTGCAGGTTAGCTGTTCGAGAACACTGCGTACCTTGATAAGTCTTATCCAATTATATCTACAATTTCTTATGAATATCTGACTTGTAGTTTTGAATGAAAATGAATGAGAAACGTTTTTTCGTTCTGTCTGGCTCTAGTTTTCTTTAAATTAAAAACTACAAGTCGGATCTTAAAATTTTGTAGATGTAATCGTATAAAGCTTATTAAGGTACGGAGTGTTCTAGATTTTTAAATCAGCATGAAAGGCCAAACAAACCAATAAAAAGTTCATAGGTAAACCTAACGTGCTTTTTCAATGCGAGTCATTCGTCCCAAATATCTCGCATAGACTCTTATTTAGGTAGTGGGTTTGAGACAATGAATCAGATAACATTTAGAGAGAGTTGAAGTGTAATTCAGCCTAAAAGGGGTGTTGATCTCTGTGACACAGTTTCTATATCTGCAGATTTTAATCGTTTTCAATTCTATTTTTAAGCCACAGTGGCTTCCACAGTGTTCTTGTTTCTATCACTTACTAAACCTCCTAGCACAGCTCTCTCCGTAGCCCGCTGCGTGACACTGAGCTTGTCAATTTGTCTTTCAGCATCTGAAATGAGGAAATCTGTAGAAGAACCGACACCGACATACCTCTCAGAATTAGCAAGATGAAGTGGCAATGGGCAGTCATGTATATGTATAGCTTGTAGAACTGACAACCGTTGGGGGGTCACTATATAATCTCATCTCTGTTAACTTTCGATGAATCATTAACCTTTCTATCGCTTATGAAGGCGTTCGGTAGAGCGAGAAAAGTAACGTATATGTATAATCCCTTAGTCGCCTTTTACGATATCCACAGGAGTTGGAAGAGATAGGCCATGGCTCATCTACATAATTAGATAGATCAAAATACTGATCGCATTCGGTGCATAATGTAAAACTGGCAAACCCAATAGTATTATATGACGTATCACCACACAAGGTTAAGCAATGTGATTACCTTAGCCATTATAGCCATTGATGGCTCGTGAGAACATAATATCTATCCACATAAATGTCGTGAGAACCTGTTTGTCCATTTGTCCTATGAAGGATTCAACGTATACGTAATTTCAAGAATGTCGTCTGTTTTGCTGTCTTTTCTAGATCCGCCATGGAATTTTTTTTTTTGACGACCTGCTGTTTGACGTTTGTGGGTTCGATTCCCATTGCGGAACAAATGTTTTTATGATCTGCAAATATTTGTTCCGGGTCTGGTTGTTACGGTACCATGGTACTCGTAGTTCCTGATACCCACGACACAGGGAATCCTAGTTTGGGATCAAGACTACGTATGTATATGTAGCTGTTGGGTGTTATATTATTATTTTACCCGACTACGAAGGTTTATAATTTTAACCGGTATTATGTATGTACAGTGGTGGTCATATAATTAAGAACGCTGATATAAAGGGAAGATTTTTTCCAACTAAGATGCAAAACTAATTGTATGCATTTGTTTTTATTTCTCTCTGTATCGTAAAACATTCCCATATTACCACTGTATTCATTGATACACATGATTGGCTAAAAATCAATAGGCAAACTTTTTACACTACTTTTAAACAAAGTATTCCTTATTACTGGCTGGTCACGTAATTAAGAACGCTAAGTAGTTTATAACTTTATTCAAATTTAAATAGATAACACTCAGTCGATTTGTTACTGTTTGTATAATTTTGGCGCCATTACGTGCTGTAAAAGATTAAAGGTGATTGCTTCTTTAGAAAAAACAATGGGAAAAAATAAAAGTTGTGATAAATCTACAAGGGAAGTAATAATAAAACTTCGCCGGAAGAATTGGTCTCATAAAAAGATAGCCGACCATCTGCAATGTTCAAAAACGATGGTTTACCACGCTGTAAAGCATTTTGCTACGTATCAAACTACTTCGAATGTTCCACGTGTACCTAAACAGAGAAAAACAACTCCTCGAGATGACCGAAACATCGTTCGTATGGCAAAACAAAATCCTTTTAAAGGGTCCAATGAGCTTAGAAAAGAATATTTTGGTGAAAACAACCCTTCAGCAATCTCAGCACGCACTATTCGAAGACGTTTGGTAGAAGAAAAATTGCACGGTAGGATAGCAAGAAAGGTACCCATGTTAAAACTTTGCCACAGGCAAGCCCGGCTTGCATTTGCGAGAAAGTATGAAAACTGGACTGTGCAACAGTGGAAAAATGTACTTTTTTCTGACGAGACGAAAATAAACAGAGTATGTTCTGATGGAAAACGATATGTACGACGTCCCCCGAATACAGCATTCGACCCAAAGTACACGAAAGTTACTTTAAAGCACGGTGGTGGAAATGTGAAAATTTGGGGTTGCTTTTCTGGACATGGTGTAGGACCTGTAAAGTTGATAGAAGGTAACATGGATCAGTTCCAATACAAAAATATACTGGAAGAAACAATGTTACCATACGCTGAAGACGTTCTACCGGTCATTTGGACATTCCAGCATGACAATGATCCAAAGCACACACCACGCACCGTAAAGGAATTTCTTACAGCGCAATTAGTTTCTGTCTTAGACTGGCCTGCTAACAGTCCAGATCTAAACCCAATAGAGAATCTGTGGTTTGAAGTAAAGAAAAAGGTTTCAAATACAAAGTGTGGAAATTTAAGAGAGCTGTATGACGTTTTTTTAGAAGAATGGAACTCTATTTCTCTTGCGAAATGTCAAAAAATAATAGAGTCAATGCCTCGCCGGTGTAAAGCTGTAATTAAAAGCTGTGGATATGCTATTAACTATTAATTTTAGTTAAATATTTATTAAATTTCTTTTTATGTTTCCTGTGCTACATAATATTGTGATTTTTTTAATCTAAGTGTCATACAAAACAATTCCCGAGCAGTTAAATAAATCGTTCTTAATTATTTGTCCAGTTTCAGTACTATTTGAATGTGTTACTTTGATAAAATCAATAAAATGTGCAAAAAATAGTTAGCGATTTCATACTTTATTCTTAAGTCAGGTTGCTCTATTAATGTGACTATTATATAACATAACTAGTTGCTTCTCAGAAGGTACACATCTCTGTGTATGATACGATTTAAATAAAAAACTTCTAGAACTTCAAATCGTTCTTAATTATATGACCACAACTGTATGTATGCTCTGCTGTGGCTTCCTAACTTCTAAACTACAAATCCTAATTTAACAAATTATACCCTGACTTTTAATTTTAGTCAATTTTTGTTATCAAAAAAATGTCACTGTGTATAAGTGTCATGTATGTGTATCATATTATGTGTATATACATATACATATGATACACATATTTGACACTTATACACACAGTGGCAAATCTTGACATTTCATTGTTTACAAAAATTGTCTAAAATTAAAAATCAGGGTATAGGTAAAAATCACGCTTTAAAAAGTATAAAACAAGAAAATAATTGTCATCTTAATTTGTTATGTACAAACTATTCAATAATTATCGTCTATTAAATTAACATTTAATTGTAACCTCTGTGGGTTATGGTCTGTAGGCTCTCTCGACAGGCGAGATTGAATGGGTAAAATTTACAATTAACGGCTGCATGTACCATGTCTTCAAATTTATAGCGAAGGCCTATTTTCAGTGTTTGAAAATTCAACTCTGAATGGCGATTCGTTCCAGTCGTAAAATAAACAAACACCTCGCTTTTACTTTCGTGCGTAATTGAGCAGGAAGGTCGTATCTTGTCATCAATCACAGTGGTTACTCAATGGGCGATGACGGATTGGCTTCAATATCTCAATATAATCAATATCTTGACCTATAATGTGAACAGGCCCCTTTTATCGTAGTAAAAACCTTAAGGCGGATCGTCTCGCATGTGGCGCAAAATTTAAAAAATAAATCGTAAATTTTATTTTGTTTTTTGCTCGTCATGGCTCATTACCATTTCTTGAGATTGCGAAAACTAGGAGACCCAACGCACATGTTTTAATTGATAGTATCTCATAAATATCATTAGGATATCCCTGAACCAAAAAAAACACTGTAAAAATAATTGAACAATATTCGTAGCTAAACTAATTATGTTTATGAGATACTATCAACTAAAACATGTGTGTTAAGTCTGCTAGTTTTCGCAAAATCAGTTTTCGCTATCACAAGAAGTGTTGATGAGCTGTGATGAGCAAAAAACACGAGTAAATTTGAATTTCGGGCTAATTGCGAGACGATCCACCTATGTTCCTATTTCAGTATAGGCATGCATCCAGTATGCATAAACAGGAATCGGCTGAAATGATTACCAAAATATTTCAAAAAATTATAATGAACTGCCTAGCAGAAATATTCAAAACATTAAGCGCAATGTACTGTAAAATCGTAATCGAAAGCGATTATCAATTCGTTACTTAGCCAATAAAGGGGCTGGTGCTATGATGATGAATGCCACAGACAGGGTTCAATCATACCATATTGAGGAGGTTAATACACTTCAATGAGATATCACGTGCATCTGCAAAGTCATAAAGGGCCAAAGACCCAGACATAATTGTGCAAATCTATGAAGGACTAGACCCAGACGAATCAATACAAAATCGTCCTTTTAGTCCTTTTCGTCTGTAGGGCGCAGACGGGTGAACTGATGAACTCTGGTTTTTGAACTGTCCTGTGTGAGATGAATCTTAGTTTTTAGATCTTGAAACGTGAATGAACTCATGATGACCTTTTAGTTGGTTTCTTAATTGAGCTCTCGAGAACTTAACCCTTGTGATTGAACTTTGGTTACATGGTCAAGTATAAGTTTGTTGTCTAAAAACGTACAACTTAAATAAAGTGGGTACATAATAACAATTTTAGTAGGAACTTTATAAATGATAAGGAGGTTTTACCAGCAACAGGCTTAAGACATAAAAAAAAACAATACGGCAATTGAATTTCCATAATTACCACGCTTGGCAATCCGCCTGCCAAGCCGGCCGGATACAACATGGATTAACTTAGTTTAGGAGTCGGGGGCCATAAATAGTTGTTTTTGAGCTATACAACCTCTGTGTCCGGCCTCAAAATAGACTCCATCTCCTGCCGTGGATGTCGTAAAAGACGATTAAGGGATTATAATAATAATAATATATTTATTTTCACACCACCTGCTCGACAATGTCCAATTACAAATCATGCAACCTCGACGTAAAGTAAAGCATTGTCTCTCTAGGGATATAAAGTTGTATGAAACTCCCTAGGGATTAAAGTGATTTGAATTTGGAACGTCAAATTCGTGTGGAGACTCGTGGAAAACTCTAAGTAAAAAAATGCCATATGGCATTGTATGGAGGTTTGTTTGAAATTCGAACTGGCCACCATAAGCAGAACTGAAAAAAAAAGAAAAAGATGCGTTTGCAAAGAATGTGAACAGCGTGTTTGGTGCTGTGATTTTCAGTAAATTTTATTGCAATATTCATGTTGATAAAAAATTACAAACGATAGTGATTTTACTCCAAAGTTTATCAAAACAGACGCTTTAGAGAATATTGATAATCTACTAGAATATTGATAATCTACCGCATAAATCAAAACAAGCCCTGGCTTTTTATTGTCTCGCAGAAAGTGTGAAAAGTAGAGTATGCTTCTCTGGAATAAAGCCTGTCTTCGTCTTGGGCAGCTTGAACCCCTCGCTTCACTCAGGACTCTATATAACTCCCTCGCTACACTCGGGAGTTAACTTTAGAGTCCCTCGTTACGCTCAGGGTTCAATATGCCGCCCGCGACATAAGACACTGCTTTATTCCCTTAGTGCATAATCTACTATTATTCGAACAACTTAGATTCATAAAATGACAAAAATTTATCACATTACTTAAAATTATGTATCATACTAAAAGCAGATACACTACACTAGTCAGTTATAACTAATTAATGCAGTAAATCCGCTTAGAGTTGAGGTTTTAAGGGTTGATTATTCCAGGGGCTGGGCACCAGCATCCACCCGAGTATTCAGCACAAATACTGCGTTCACCAATCCGCCTGCCAAGCGTGGTGATTATGTCAATTCCCACATTGTGCTTTGTGGGGGAGGCCTCGTCCAGCAGTGTACGTCGAATGGCTGTTGATGATGATGTAGGTCAGTTTCAGTTGCTTGATTAAAATGATTAGGTACGTAGCTTATCCTGTCTGTATCTTAAGTGAAAGTTGTAATTATAAGCCATGACGTTATTGAATGGACTATTGCAGGAGTCGTTTGTTCATTGTTGGCTACCGGGAGTAGGTCACACTGAGACAGAATGGTTACGCGTGACTTCAAAGGCGACAGGTTGAAGGTGATCTGTTGATTGAGCTGTTATAAATAAACTTCTACTCTATAGTAGTCTATGGTTAGATAACTTACAGCGACAGATAATGAGATAGTTGAGTAGATAACTTTTCATTTAAAAAACCGACTTCCGCCATTGTATACGACTAAATATTTGGATGAAAAAAAATGATGAAAGAATCATAGTGGTGAAAGGATTATTATACTTTTTGAATGTAAATGCTTGGTTTGTTGCTGAAAATATCAAAATCGCCATATGTATGCCTACAATATTTGAGGAGTTCCCTCAATTCCTCATGGATTCCATCATCAGAACCGGATTCTGAAAAAAAATGGGACCAATCTGGAAGTATATCTATTCAAATAAAAAAGAATTTTCCAAATCGGTTCATAAACGCCGGAGATATGCGGTAACAAACATAAAAAAAATAAAAAAATACAACCGAATTGAGAACCTCCTTTTTTTTTGGGAAGTCGGTTAAAAAGGACAAATAGTTACATTTATAAAAAAATAGTTTTTGTATCACTTTCGTATTTCGCTGAAATTGATCAACTACTTGTCCGTGTCCGGTTTAGATCCCTCTGTCTCCTCCCGTGGATGACAAAAGCCGATTAAGGGATTACGCTGGGGGATGGGAAGCAGAGTCCATCTAAACACCAATACTGTGATCACCAATCCGCCTGCCAAGCGTGGTGATTATGGCAAATCCCCCCCATTTTATTCTATGGGGCAGGCCTCGTCTACCAGTGGACGTCTAAAGGCTGGCTAATGATAATATTGAATCAACTTAAATTATTATTTCGCTATTGTTCTTTTAGAATTTTGTAATCTTTGATTCGTTTGGAAATGATGTATTCGCTCAACAGAAAGGAATTATCGAACTTTGCAATGACTTCACTATTCTCGACTGTTTGTTTAAGATATTTTTACTGAGAGCAGTGTGTCATTGGAATGCATTGTGACGAATGACGTCTGATCAGTTAGAGTGTATTATGTTCCTTGCGTCTGATGATCTAACTGACGTAAATGCTTGAAACAAGAGTGGCCCTTGCTTACAAATGTAATTTATAACATAACACCCAACAGTCACATACGTATTCTTGATCCCACACTAGGATTCCCTGTGTCGTGGATATCAGGAGGTCTACTGTAATAAAGTCAAAAAGAACTTTATTCATTGAAATCACAAGGATCATTTTGAATCGTCTTATATAAAATTAAATTACTCCTGTTCCAACGCGACCAAGCCTAGAAGAATCAGGCAACAAACTCGGCTTGGCTTACAAAAAAGGGCCGGCTTACCACTAGGTGAGAAGCGCCTCTGTGGTGCCTCGGAGCAAGGAGCAACTCCTTGCTCCGAGGCACCACGTGATACGTAAATGAGAACTTAAAAACCTTAGGAAGGTAGTCAAAAGTAAATAAACATCAGCAAAAATATGCAAGACAGCACACGCTACGCTTGTTATACTTATAAATAATAATCTAATACAAACATGTAAATAGGTAAGTACAGATATTGCAAATTTCCATTTTAGCAGTCGAGGGGCAGAGCGACATCAGGTCACGCGGCTTTATCATTAATATAGTCATCAAGAGTGTAATATGCTTTCTTAATTAGATTCATCTTTATGTAGGATTTAAATCTTCGAATAGGAAGTTTAAATGCACCTTCTGGAAGTTTATTATAGAATCGTACAGAATTCCCCATAAAAGACCCACTTACTCTCTTCTTTAATCGAAATTTTGGTATATTTAGTTTGTGTTTATTTCTCGTGTTAATACCATGGACGTCACTTTTTATCATAAAACTATCCAAGTGTAATACACCGAACTACGAAATTTTCGTGTTTGTTTCGTTCGATCGGTACTCTAATCATGCGAAAACCGGAACCTCGGCACGAAGTTCGTAGTTTGAGAGCTCGAGCGTCGCGCCCCCCCCCCCCTCTCTCTCCCTCTCTCTCCCCTCTCTCTCTCCCCTCTCTCTCTTCTCTGGTCGCCGCACGACAGCGGCCGATCTGAAAGTAAACAAGAGTAACTACAAGTTACGTTTTGCGGTCGTTCTGCGTTCGGAGCCGCAACTGCTGATGTATAGAACAAGAGTAGACCTCCAGGAACTACCATGGTACCATAACACCCAGAGCCGGAACAAATATTTGCAGATCATACAAACATTTGTCCCGTAGCGGGAATCGAACCCGCAACCTCTTGCATCTCAGCCGGCTACTCGCCCGTGCGTCCCGCCACAGTGGTCGTCATAGGATTATAAATTTGCCGAGTTGTGCCGGCCTAGAATAGACCTCCTTCTCCTCCCGTGGATATCGTAAAAGCCGACTAAGGGATTACACCAGGGGATGGGAAGCAGCATCCACCTTAGTACTGCAATCACCAATCCGTCTGCCAAGCGTGGTGATTATGGCAAACACCCCCAATAAAATAAATAAATGCTAGACATTTCACACAACATTATCTAGCCCCAAGCTAAGCAGAGCTTGTGTTATGGGTACTATATATAGATAACTACATTACATAGATAGATATTTTTATTATACATAGAAAATACCCAGAACACCCTGAACAAAGATCTGCAGATCGTACAAAATATATTTGTTCCGAGGCGGTAATCGAACACGCAACCTCCTGCGTCGCAGGCGAACCTTCCCCCGCCGCGCCACAGAGATCGTCAAAATAGCCCTAATATAGTAAACATGCTTACTTTCTATGGTAGTTGACCACTATACACTGCTGATGATGATGATAATGAAGCTGTTAACTAGTCTAAGAAACTTTTGAATGTCTTGTTCAGGTGTCCCCGGCTACGTCATGGACGGAATGGTGATCGTTGGTGAAAGAGAGTTCGCTCCACCAGGGTATAGCGTGGCTGGACGAGCGGGGAAGCGAAGACTGTGTACCCGTGTATCTCGTCCAGCTGCAACACCCTCTATACCGCCTGTCACTGACGTCATCGTGTGCTCCAAGATGAGACAGGCGCCGCAAGGGTTCATACTGGCTGGGTAAGAGATTTTGTTATTTAAATGCTTACTGCACCTACAGGTATAATTCTAATGCATAATATAGTACGGCTAACAGCAGCAGCCAAGCAGGGTGGTTATTCGCCATGACCTAAGAGATTCCTTGCCAATGACGTGTGACGTCATAACGTGTTCTAAACGCAAACACGTTATTTTGACAATTCGTAACCGCCTCGTCGCGTTTATGAAATTTGACATTGGCATACAGAATACGATTTATCGATAATTCCACGCAGTTATCGTAACGAGCCCGCGTTATGTTACGTTTGGTCATAGCGAATAAGGGGGCAGTAGTGCTCGCATTGCTGTGTGTAAGTTTGAAGGTTGCGGGTACCGGTGAAATTACAGGCACATGAGTCATTTCATCTTTATGTCTCTGGGTCGGCAGCGCGCGTGTGATGCCTCTGGTGTTGCAAACGTCCATCATAGGCTACGGTAACTACTTTCCTTCAGGTGGGCCGTAAACTTGTTTGCTTGCCAAGTAGTATATAAAACAAATATAAAAAAAAACACCTGTGTGGTGTTTTTTTAATATTTTTACTGCGACAACCAATCCGCCTGCCAAGCGTGATTGTTATGGCAACCCCCCCCCCCCATTGTATTCTATGGAGGAGGCCTCGTCTAATAGTGGATGTATAACGGTTGATGATGTGATTGTGATTCGACGACCTCCATGGCGCGGTAGGCGAGTAGCCGGCTCAGACGTAGGAGAAGCGGGTTCGATTATCGCTTCGGGACAAATGTTCGCATGATCTGAAAATATTTGTTCTGAGTCTGGGTGTAGTACTCGTAGTTCCTTGATACCTATGACATAGAGAATCCTAGTGTGGGGTCGACACTCAGGACTATGTATGTGTGAATTTTGTGTGTTATGTTTCAAGTTTTCAAGTGGATTGTTCCAGGGAAATGAACGGCAAAATGGTGTGCTACAAAGTGAGCGGTGGCAGCGCCGACAACTCGCCTACACACAACGAGTACGAAAACGTGCTCAGCAATATCACGCCGGAAGCTAACAGGAGGTAAGCTGTACCTCCTTTACTCTCTTCCCTGACCGTCCATCTCGTTACTCTCTTCTTATGCTCCCTGTCCATAAGACCTCATTTTAGACGGACTCTTTTAAGGTAACTGCAATCCGCTTGTGGAACTCCCTTTCTTTCGAAATCCGAAAAGCTGCTTCCATACTTCCATAACTTCCAAGTCTAAACTGTAACAATACTTTGTCATTGCGCTTATGTTATTTGATTTCTTGGAGTATGTATTATGTTTATGGTATGTTATAATATATATTATCTGTAAGGTATATCTAGTTTTTGTGAGCAGGTAATTAATTGAACGAGCGAAGCGAGTTCTCTTAGTCAAGTTGGAAGAATCGGCATTTGTATGTATGTGTGTATGTATGTATGTATGTATGTTTGTCCGATGAAAACTTCCAAACCGTTAATCCGATCTTCATGAAATTTGGTATGGGGGTAGATAATATTGGTACAATTTGTAGGTAAGGTTTTGAGCTATATCGATCAGGGGGTTGCTGAGATATTGGGGTCCAAGAGGGGGTAAAAAAAATAAAAGTGAGACAGTCAGACCAAGTGGGGTGTCTAATGAAAGCGCTTTGGTTGGACATTTCAAAACTGTTTTTAATAATTATTTAGCCTTAGTAGTTTTCAAGATATTGGGGAAAATAAAAAACGTAAAAACCCAAAATTCTAGGGTACTTCCAGCAATCCCGCAATGCTGAAATTTGATATGCTTGTGGCTTTTGTGTCACAACTACAGGGAAAAGTCTGAAATTGAAGAATTTAGAAACATGTACTCCATAAAACTTAAACCAATATAACATGCATTGTTGACCTCCCATTTCTAAGAATTTGAATGACGTTGGAGTTCTATGGTTTGCATCAAAAGGACGTTATCAATTAATTCGTCAGGTACTATATATATATAGGATATAGGTACTAACAGGTATGTAGTATAATTACGCCCCGTTGCTTAGCCCTATTCAAAGGTTATTTCGATGATGTGTAGGAAATTAGAGTAGTTACTGATAGATCCTGTACTGTACTGGTAGACCTCGAGGTGAAAATTTTCAAAAATAATAATAGAAAATATGGAAATTACTTATTTAAGTAGTCGGGCTGATAAAGGTGTTATCGCGAGGTCTCAGTTCGGGGCGAACCACTAGTTATGTTAACATTATAATATCAACCTTTAATTATTCCCTATAACACTACCACCCACTCTACATTACACAAAGATTAGCTGGAAGAAAATGCTAAGTAGCATTAAGATCACCTGTATAATAAGGATTATCTAATTGTGAATGTACCGGTCTCTAGGACTTACGGTTAGGCCTGTGTGTTGACTGTTGACTGACAGTCAGTGAGTGAGTCAGTCAGGCAATGATTTTATATTGTTATTGATAACAAACATGTATCAAAACAGTTGTATAACGTTATGATCATCCAATTATGCAATCAATGCATGTCATTCGCACGTACCTTGTATGTCCCATACAATTTGACGTAATAGTTATTTATTCTGTGGTCTGACCTACTTGTCCTAGTAACTGGATCCGTTTAAATGGACAGTGCAAGTTGAAAGCGTACTATTTCCGGCGAGGTGATATTGAATTTCTATAGTTTCTAATTTAACGAAAGTAACCTGGCCCTTTATTGGCTAACGAACTGATAATCGTTTTTGATTCCGATTTTACAGTACATAGCGCTTTATGTTTTGAATATTTCTGCTTGTGACAGTAAGCTAAAAGCATGCGGCGCAATGTAATGCGAAATCGTAATTGAAATTGTTTACCAGTTTATTACACAATACTGGGGCAGCTTTGTGCCGTGATGTGTTCGGCACCACGGCACATTTTAAGGGCCTTATTCATAATAATTCTTTGAACCTATTTTAGTTAAAATAGCTTTTGTCTTGTTCTCTCTGATGTAAAATGTCATATGTCAAAACAAGACAAAACATTTTTTAACTAAAATAGGTTTCAAAAATGATTATGAATAAGGGGGTAAGAATATATCCCTCCGTCTCCTCCCGTGTATGTCGTAAAAGAAGTTTCATGTCGTTTTGTTAGTAGTATAACTTCTTGTGAAAGAGTTCGTCCGGGGAAGTACTACCACCGGTACCTATTTCTGCCGCCAAACAGTAGTGCTCGCATTGCTTGCCGGTGAAATTGCAGGCACATGAGACTTTTCATCTTTATGTCTCAGGGTCGGCAGCGCGTTTGTGATGCCTCTGTTGCATACGTCCATAGGCTACGGTAACTACTTTCCATAAGGGGACCGGGAGGGGAGGGGTAGTTTGGCCGTACGCTTGTTTGCTTGCCAAGTAGTATAAAAAAAGCCTTCATGGTTTACACCAGAGGCCCTAGTCTACAAATATAACAAGCAACTACACGGGTGTTTGATGTACAGTACACGGTTTTTATAGAAACACTGAAAAGCGCCCCGGGTGGACATTTTGAGAACCTAAATTTATATTAAAAAATCTGTGTTACGGATACCACACGCCCATTTAGTTGCTCATTGAATTTGTAGACTCTAGCCTCAAGGATGTAGGGTAGCAGCATTATCCAACAACCACCCCTTGAGCCTGCTTTTAATATTGCTGTGAAAGTTGCATCAGTGTTCGCTTTCTCAAGAAGTGTTAATGAGATGCAATGAGCAAAAAAACACAATAAACATAACACCCAACAGTCACATACGTAGTCATGATCCCACACTAGGATTCCCTGTGTCGTGGGTATCAGGAACTACGAGTACCATGGTACCATAACACCCAGACCCGGAACAAATATTTGCATATCATACAAACATTTGTCCCGCAGCGGGAATCGAACCCGCAACCTCTTGGATCTCAGCCGGCTACTCGCCTACCGTGCCACAGAGGTCGTCGAAATTTTAATTTTGCACCAATTTGCAAATGTGCCACTTGGACGAAACGTGGGGACTAGCGGGAATAACCCCTTAATTGAGTACTCTTGTCCACAGACTTCGCGCAGTACCGGATCGTCCGCCGAAGCTGTCCCCTCTGGTGTCCGAGCTGAACCACCTGAACCTGCAATCCCCCGCGTACCCTCGCATCGAGGAGTTCACGTCGGACCACGACTATGAAGCTCTCAGTCCGTCTTACAATATAAAGCCGTCACGGCCTGCGCCAAGGCCGCCGTCTGCCAAGTCACCAGTGCCAGGTAACAATAATTATGATTGTATTGACTGAAAATAACACCCAACAGTCACATTATTGTGCATGTACTAGGATTCCCTGGTTCCGTGTGTCGTAGATGTATATCAGCAGGCTCAAAGTCAAAAGTCAAAGTCAAAAAGAACTTTATTCATTGAAATCACAAGGATCATTTTGAATCGTCTTATATAAAATTAAATTACTCCTGTTCCAACGCGACCAAGCCTAGAAGAATCAGGCAACAAACTCGGCTTGGCTTACATAAATGGTCCGTCTTACCACTAGGTGAGAAGCGCCTGTGTGGTGCCTCGGAGCAAGGAGTTGCTGATACATAATAAACGAGAACTTAAAAACCTTAGGAAGGTAGTCAAAAGTAAATAAACATCAGCAAAAAGATGCAAGACAGCACACGCTACGCTTGTTATACTTATAAATAATAATCTAATACAAACATGTAAATAGGTAAGTACAGATATTGCAAATTTCCATTTTAGCAGTCGAGGGGCAGAGCGACATCAGGCCACGCGGCTTTATCATTAATATAGTCATCAAAAGTGTAATACGCTTTCTTAATTAGATTCATCTTTATGTTGGATTTAAATCTTCGAATAGGAAGCTGAGGGCTGAGACCGAGAACCTGATACCGCGGTTTTGTATTGTATTGTATTGTATTTTTTAATTGACCATGCCATAGTGTAATCCCTTAGTCGACTTTTACGACATACTACGGCTGTGTAAACTTATTTTTCCAGTGGAAAAATCCATTGGCGCATGACCGGGATTTGAACCCACGTCCTTAAGATCGTAAGCAGATGTCCCACTAGGAAGTGCGCTACTCGTTTGAAGAATGGTGTAATTACATAACGTAACATACCAACGTAATATAACACCCAACAGTCACATACCTACGTAGTCTTGATCCCACACTAGGATTCCCTGTGTCGTGGGTATCAGGAACTACGAGTACCATGGTACCATAACACCCAGATCCACAACCCAGGAATTAACGCAATGATCTAGTCGATATCCACGGGAGGAGACTGAGGGGTCTGATCTAAGGCTGGACACATTACGGCTGTTTAAACTTATTTTATCCAGTGGAAAAATCCATTAGTGCATGACCCGGATTTGAACCCACGTCCTTAGGATCGTAAGTCGAGGTCCCACTCAATAGTTCGTGCGATGCTCGTTTGAAGAATAGTGTAATTAACTCAATGATCTTGCAGCATCTCCGGCAGCTCTGCCCACGTCGCCCGTAGCGCCCTCTCGGAAGAAGAACCCAGCGCCCTTGCCTCGGAACAACACCATGTACCAGACTCTAGGGGGGTACAACGGAATGGAGGGGGTGCCCTTCGTTCTCAACCCCAAGCTCAGGGGACTGCCTAGTGACGCCTTGGTATGTGTAGCTTGTTAGCTAGCATAGTTTCAAATTAAGTTCATCCTATAGAAGTCCACTGTTGGGCACAGACCTCCCCCATGTAATGGCACGACGATTGGTTTCGAGCCGCCTCCATCCACTGAATTCCTGTGGCCTTTATAATATCCTTAGTCCATCGAGTGGGGGCCCTTCCTGTACCGCGTCGTCCGGTTTTTCCGTTGGGTAATTAAGAACCTTTTCACACCACCTGCTCGACAATGTCCAATTACATATCATGCAACCTCAACGTAAAGTAAAGCATTGTCTCTCTAGGGATATAAAGTTGTATGAAACTCCCTAGGGATTAAAGTGATTTGAATTTGGAACGTCAAATTTGTGTGGAAACTCGTGGAAAACTCTTAAGTAAAAAAATGCCCATATGGCATTGTAAAGAGGTTTGTTCGAAAATCGAACTGGCCACCAAAAGCAGAACTCAGAAAAAAAAGAAATAGCCGCGATTTTAAAGAATGTGAAACAAAAGAGATGTTACATTGGTGCTGTGTTTTTCAGTGAAATTTATTGCAATATTCTAGTAATATATATATAGTTATGTCAATGGCAATATTAGTGTTAACAAAAAATGTCGAGTGATAATGATTCTACTCCAGAGTTCATCAAAACAGACGATACTTATTTTATGGAGCCCTGGTTTTTTATTGTCTCGCAGTAGGTGTGAAAAGTAGAGTATGCTCCTAAGGAATAAAGCCTGTCTTCGTCTTGGGCAGCTTGAACCCCTCGCTTCACTCAGGACTCTATATAACTCTTAGAGTCCCTCGTTACACTCAGGGTTCAATATGCCGCCCGCGACATAAGACACTGCTTTATTCCCTTAGTGCATAATCTACTATAATTCCCCAACGGTTGTCAGTTCTGCGAGCTATATAACTTGCCCACTTCAACTTGCTAATTCTGAGAGCTATGCCGGTGATCTTGAAAGAAGCTCTACTATCGTCCAATTCCTGGACGAGACCATTATCAGCACGCTTGTGCTGTATTCGTGTAAAGTTTGACGACCTCTGTGGCGCAGCGGGCGAATAGCCGGCCTCTCGCATCTGAATGCGAGAGGTTGTGGGTTCGATTCACGCTGTAGGGCAAGTGTTTGTATGATCTGCAATTATTTGTTTTAGGTCGGAGTGTTTTGGTATTATGGTACTCGTTGTTCCTGATACCCACGACACAGGGAATACTAGTGTGGGATCAGCCCCCCTATTCCCTAACTGAAAGTCACTCGGTGACTAACGTTTGACAAGTAAAATAAATAAATAATAAAAATATTCAATTGTCAAATGATGCTAATTTTACTTGTCAAAAAAAAAGTAGGTAATAGGGGGGCTGGTTAAAGGAACTAATGGGGCATTTTTTCCCATTAGTTCCTTTGATTATTTCAAAGGAACTAGTGGGAAAAAAAACCCATTAGTACATTTAAAGGGACTGCCAAAAGGAACTAGTGGGAATGAATCGGCTGGACTACGTATGTCTGTTGGGTGTTATGTTATGTACTCGGGTGGATGCTGCTGCCTGTCCCCTGGCGTAAACAATGAATAATTGCAAACTTTGCTCCTTCCAGGCCATGTTGCCATCCATCCAGCGTCGCACGCGCTTCGATCTCGATCGAGACTACCCATACAGTTTCTCAGTGGAGCGGCAGACGTGAAAATGTAAACACGTTCCCGAGGTATATCATATACAATCACCAATGAACATCATGACCACAGAATACCGTGTATCACCGCTTTCATACAAACGAAGGCGTATGCTCCGCGTTTGTATGGAAATGGTGGTCACATGGTAATGCCAACAATAATTGAACATCAAAAATCAACTTTTACAAATCTGATGTATTTAAAATTTGAGTTAGTCAAAATGAAAAGATATAATTCCCGCCCGTGAATCCACGCCAGTGTGGCAGCGCCCTTAGTGTAGCGATTCTGTACATTTTAATCTACGCTAAAATTATTGCGGTCCCTTTCATTTTAGTCTATTAGAAAGGGTGCGCGATAATTTTAGTACACTTATAATGCTGCACAGAACCGCTACCACTGAGGGCGCTGCCACACGGGCGTTGCGGCTGCGCTGTGTTGGCGCTGCGACGACGCAACGACGAAGCGGTGACGCTCCGTTGTTCTATACGATATTAATAAGATTAGTTTCATGAGTAAGCTCAAATTCCGGTCATGTCTAGTTTTCTAGATACTAATAAATCTTAAAATATTCGAGGAAAGGTTACGGCACCAATTGCTCTAGTGATTGTCTGAAATATTTCCTTTGGTATAATGAATTGCTATGAGACGATGTACATTTTTGACGACCTTTGTGGCGTGCTATTACCCGGCTGCGACGCAAGAGGTGCGGGTTCGATTCCCACTGCGGGACATATGTTTGCATGAGCTGCAAATATGTGTTCCGCGTCTATGTGTTGTGGTGCCATGGTACTCGTGGTTTCTGATACCCACGACATAGGGAATCCTAGTGTGCGATCAGGACTATGTATGTGAATGTTGGGTGTTATGTTTGTAAAAATTGTTTTTTAGGATAACTTGCCAACTAAAACTACTACTGTTGATATTTTATTTGACTATGGACTGCGATTCTTAATTAAATTTTATGTTATGACTTGGTAGGAAATAAAACAAAAAATGACTATCAAAAAACTTAGCAAGCGGGTCATCCCATAAGTTTTTTGGCCGCACCCAATTTCTTTTTTAAATCGAGTGTTATTGAGTATTGTTTTTAATTTTAGAAAAAAGTACTAATAATTTGGCTAAAATTTGAGAGATTTCAGGGTGACAACGACAACTTCCTAGAGTGACAACTTCCGAAAACGACAATTTCCGAGAACGTGTATTCGAAACTCGTAAATTAAAAAAAATGGCAAATTCCTTAAATGACAAATTCCTAAAATGGCCAATTTCTAAAAATTACAAATTCATAAAATGATAAATTCCGAAAATGATAAAATTTTCTAATTTATACATAACCTTTGTTCTGTTACTGATCATCTTTTAATAAGTAAACCAAAGTTTCAGGAAGATCTCAATTTTGGCGGTTGTCAATTTAGGTAGTCGACTTAGGATGACTTAGGACGATTTAGGATGTTGTCGTTTTCGGAAGTTGACATTCTAGAAAGTTGTCGTTTTCGAAAGTTGTCGTTTTTGGAAGTTGACTTTCTAGAAAGTTGTCGTTTTCGAAAGTTGTCGTTTTTGGAAGTTGACATTCTAGAAAGTTGTCGTTTTCGAAAGTTGTCGTTTTTGGAAGTTGACATTCTAGAAAGTTGTCGTTTTCGAAAGTTGTCATTTTCGAAAGTTGTCGTTTTCGGAAGTTGTCGTTTTGGGAAGTTGTCGTTGTCACCCTGAGGGAATTTGAGTGGGACTTCCCCCTTTGCTCAGTCACATCAGCAGCCTTCAGACATCCACTGTTGGACGAGGCCCCCCCCATAGAATGTAATGGGGGGAGGGGATCTGCCATGATCATCTCGCTTGGCAGACGGATTGGTGATCGCAGTATAGGTGTTGAGTACTCGGGTGGATGCTGCTGCCCGTTCCCTGGTGTAATCCCTTAGTTGGCTCTTACGACATCCATGGGAGGAGACGGAGGGTTCTATTCTTAGGCCGGACACATCACAGCATCCGGACACACATTGCATATTGCTCAGTAAAAATGTTTTAATAATTGACGAATAAATGGAAAATATAATATCATTAAAATTGGTTGTATACTGTAATTTGATAAGATTCGATTATCTATAATGTACGTAGAAAATACGTAGAATTTATTGATAAAATTAATTGTAATTTTAACATAATATTTGAATTACTCCTAATCTCTACTCGATACTTGTAGATTGTTGTTTATCAATAAGTTATGTGATTTCTGTTCAGTCTTTTCTAAAGTTAAACCATGCTTAAATTATAGCGAACCTTGTCTAAATAAGTCTATGGTTAACATGTTTTTTTTAAATGGCTTTTATTAAAATGTATTGCAGACTAAAAAAATTATAAAACTAAGAAGTACGCAAACAAAATTTAAAAAAATACAATTTAAACAGTTGGTCTATCTAAAGACCACTGCAAACGATCTAAAGACCGCTGCAAACGATCTAAAGATAGATCAACGATGTAGATGATGAAATTAGTAATAAAAACTGGGATCAAAATGAGCGTAAACACGACCAGTATTTTCCATCGAGGAGTTCCGATATCCGATATCATCATCAGATCAGCTCGCTGTCACCATAACATCACATGTGTTTGACGACCTCTGTGGCACGGCGGGCGAAGGTTCGCCTGCGACGCAGGAGGTTGCGGGTTCGATTCCCGCCTCGGAACAATTATTTGTACGATCTGCAGATATTTGTTCAGGGTGTTCTGGGTATTTTTCTATGTATAATAAAAATATCTATCTACGTAATGTATTGAATTAAGTATATCAGTTGTCTAGTATCCGTAACACAAGTTCTGCTTAGCTTGGGGCTAGATAATGTTGTGTGAAATGTCCAGCATTTATTTATTTATAATGTATTGTCATCGGAACTTGACAGGTATGCAAAATTTCAACATCATCATCATCATCACCACCAGCTTATTAACGTCCACTGCTGGATGAGGCCTCCCCCATTGAATACAGTGGGGGGGGGCATTCAACATAATCACCTCACTTGGCAAGCGAATTGGTGATTACAGTTGGTGATAAGTACTAAGGTAGATACTGTTGTCCATCGCTTGGTGTAATCCCTGAGTAAGGCTTTTACTACATCCTCGAAAGGAGTAAGAAGGGTCTATTATTATGCCGGAGATACCACGGTACAACACATATACATACATACTAACAGGCACGGGTGTAGCCAGGTTTTAGTTGGGGGGGGGGGGGGGGGGGTGTCAAGAAAATAAAACAAAATGTACACGTTTTAGCTTCGAGCAACACGGACTTCCTGCCACGGGCCGGAAGGGAGTAGCCTTAGCTATATATTACCATTCAAATAGTTCTGTCTTTTTTTCGGGGGGAAATGTGCACACAAGCGCAATTCCGCATGTACACATCCAAATACAACACTGTAATGACGACTGTCACACTAACAAACCTTGCACACCTCCTCAGAATAAGATCAAACCTAAACTAGTTTTATTAAAGTATATGCCTACTTTGGCTTGTAGTTTGCCAGAGGGGAACGCTGCGAATGGCTACTCCCTTCCGTGTTGCTCGAAGCGTTTTAGTTTCGGGGGGGTTCAAGAAAATAAAACAACAAAAATGTACACGAAATTACATTAATATTTATGTGAAAAAAAACACATTTATTCAAAAACTACCAGATTTTGTCAACATTTTGAATATTTCGGCGGTTTTGGAGGTGCAACCCCCCCCCCCCCTGGCTACGCCCATACAACACGTGAAGTTAAATAAATTATTACAACAAAAAACCTAGTAATAAATAGGACCGCAATAAATAGCGCAGTTTAGCTTTAGAGGATTGAAAACAGAGTTCCGTACAAAAAGAAAACGGTACACTTATGGAATCACTTCGGTATAAGTCTGATTGTCTCCTTTCGTCTATCACACCCAAGTTTATCCGTATCTATTTGACATACAAACTTGTAAAGCTACGAAAATGGTGGTAAATTTTGATTTAGGGGTGATTTTCTTAAGTCGGTGCTGGGCATTTGACGACGTTAAAGTTACTTAAAGAGTATGGAACACTGATTGTGAAAGACTTGCACTTGACCATTCATTTTCGGTTAATTTTATGTGCCTTTGTAAAATATTTTTTATTATAATTAATATTATTATCCAATATGTTATTTTATTGTAATGGATAAATTTTTAAATTATGTTTAGTTTTACCATATTATAATGTGACGTGATAAAAAAATATCAGAAGCATAGGTACGTATATTTTGTACGTATTAATAAACGTGGAACCCTACGCCGAGTAATACTTACATTTCACCAGTTTAGGTAATTAATATTTGTGCCAATACCAGTACAAACTTTTATAAATTCTTAAATTCTGTTACCGTACGGTGCCAGCCAAGTAGCTAGTCAGAACAAGAGTGATTTAATCCTAAGAAATGCACTTAATAAAATTCCTAAATCGTCACGTTTAAAAGCCAATGCAACTTTGGCCATACATTGCTGGTAAGGCTCACTCTTACATCCACGGGAGGAGAGGAAGGTTGATTTTAAAATAAACTATACTTTAATTACAGAAAGAATAATACAAGTATGAACAAAGTTTAATAATATACATAAAACGTTGAGCAATTTAAAGAACGTTGCTAACGATCTACAGATTGCTCAACTGATCCAAATCTCTACCAGACGGTAGCATCCCTGAGGCTACTAGTACAGTCAAATTAGGTGATTTTTTTGCAAAAGTGTGGAACTAATTAGATGTAGACATGAAAACTTTTCTAATTGTTTTGTATGGCTTTAAAATCACCTCTAATAATAAGCATCAGTAATTTCACCCTCCGGAACAGGGTGAAATAGGGTGAAAACCTTATAATATCCGTAACTTAATGGGGGAAATAGAAGTAGTCGGTGCAATTTGGCATAGACTTTGAACCGCTATGATCTACATTTGCACCAAGTATTTTTTAAATCCGACAAACGGAACATACAAAAAAAAATCATTTACAAAAAAATCTTTTTGTGGGTATTGCGGCTCCGGGGAAATTAATTTAGTCTGTGCAAATTGATAGACTTATCAGAAAAATGTTCGAAATACATTACCAGGTTTGCACCTTGGTGCGTCTCACGGAAGGCACTTTTCCATATTTTATTGTCGCTCTACTTCGGGGAAAATTAATGTAGTTCTGGAAATTGACTTAAACTTATTCATTTAATTAGTACAACATCCGCCGGAAGCTTTATACTTGTTTTTTTTTTACGGAAGATGCATTTGTTCAACACTGTGTTCCCTACATGCACGTGGTTTTTATTAAAATCATAATGCACTAAGACAGTCTCTCTATACGTAATTTAACTTGCATTAAGTAATTTCTTTCTATTTTAAAATTTACGGCCTTTTTAAGTTTGTACCTAATATTTAAAAGGGTTCCGTAAGCGCCAGAAACGGTGCAAACTTAGGATAAGCTTCTTTTCGTGTCATCTAACGTTTCCATAAGAATCCACGACTACACGACTTAGGTCCACACTTTTTGCTAATTTGCCTGTACTATACCTTATATTAGTAGGAAGTAGGCACTCAGCTCACTGTTTTTGTAACTATTTGATGAAATTTTTAATGACCTACTAACTAGAGGTGAATTTATGTATTGTGCTAAAAAAATTAACAATTCTTTCGAAGTCTTACTGAAAACGAGTTGGAATCCAATGAGCTAACTGGGCCCAGAAAAATATGACTCCTATCGATTTTATAATAAACTTAGTGATTTATTTACAGGGTAATCAAATCAAATCAAAATAATTTTATTCATTGAAACCAGAGGCCCAATTTTCTAAATTATTTTATAACTACACTGAAAGTTAATCGAATCGAGACTGAATTGTGAATTGACAGAAAGTTGGTATTCTGCTCCCTCATAAATAACAATTTAGTCTACTTTCAATTCACGGTGACTACCATTAGAGTAGGATGGATATATATAATTGGAAAGAGTAAAGAGAGACTCCATCTACTTAAGCTAAAATTATCGAAAAAACTTTGAATCGTTAAAGGGTCGGTCACATTTCGATATAATCACATTACAGTGTTGTATTTTAAGTTAAGAGAATACCATTTCTGACATTTAGGACATCGACACAAGATCTAGAGAGAAGAGAATAGAGTTCGGATCATGTTCGGATGGTTTTAACTATTTTTTAGTTAGATAATTGGGATTTTGTCCATATTGTTCATGCTTTATTTTCATAGACATGTGTCAAAATGCTTTTGATGTGAGAGCCGGTGATAGTAGTATGAAAACTCATATCTTTCGTGATATCACAAAAAGAAATTTCACTATAAAAATCTCGAACCAACTGAAAACTCAGCTAAGTTTATTTGTTTGACTAAAAATCTATACAAGCCTTGGTCGCTATTAGGCGCTGATAGCCAGATGTATGAGTGCGGCCCACATTATCACGTTCGTCCATCTACGTCTGATTTGCCGCAAGCCTTGGCCGCTATTAGGCGCTGATGGACTAACGTACGGAGTGCGGTCCGCATTATCACGTTCGTCCATCAACGCCCGATTTGTCGGCTGCGGCACTAATGTACTAACTCACGGTAATTGAACTAGCAAAAACAACGAAGTAACATTGTTATCTTAAATATCTGAGCATACCTTTCCTAAATGAAGAAATCTCGTCGTAATTGAAACAACATAACTATGTTTCCCTCCTAAGGGGGATTTTTAGGCACTGGTTCCACCAACCGCCGCCAAGTAAGCGATAAACTATCGGCGATTTTCTAGCCCAAGAAACGAACAAAAGATAATCGCTCCCGTGTAAATAAAAGAGAGAGATTATATTATTCATCGCTGGCTACTCGTTCGTTTTACTCGTTTATCGCTCATCGCCGGCGGTGGGACCAGGGCCATAGGGGGGAAAAGTGGAATTTAATGTATGTATATAAAGTTGAAGATTATAATTACATTAATCTTCACTTTACATATACTTACTAATATGCACCGTAGTTTAATCAGTATTCCTAGTGAAGAATACAATACGTATTATGATTTATGCCGCCCAACTTATGTGCAACCTGTGCGATTGCGTATGTCAATTGTGTCGCAAATAAGTTGAGCCCGTTGTCGTATTCTCTTTCTCGCGAGGTTACTTTTCTAACGTCACTTTTCTTATACAAAAGTTATCGTTTGACAACAATGATTGCACAGTTTACGCCTGTTGCTAACTGTCGCGAGCTAGAGAATAGACCTGCCCAAGGAACTTAATACTCTGGACCTGCCGGCCGGCGCACGTATCCCACGTGACTGCGCAGCAGAGCATTTTGTATTATTATATTATATTGCTATTGCGCAAGTCACGTGGTACGCGCGCCAGGGCTCAACTTCATTGCTTTCTACATTTCTAGATTTGTTAAAAACGATTTTAGATAATTATTTACCTAATTTTATTTTGGAATTAATGTAATTTATTATTTCAAATGTTTAAAAATTAAGTCATTGGATTATTTAAGAATTATGGCATGATAATCTATTGTTAAATACATACATTTATAAATAGAACTGTAATGTATGAGAGGAATCCATGTTCCTTCCTAGGTAAATCCATTGAAATCAATAGTTAAATATAATAATAAATAATTGTTACTACAAAAATAGTAAAAATAAATAGTTTTTATGTCTCAAATGTTCGTCATAATTAAGCTTCACTCAGATATTTATTAGAGATAGGTATTTGTAAATATTCTTTGTAAAATGCAATTAGGTATTTAGTACGCTTTTTTACGCACTAGAGATGTAATATCATAAAATTTTTGTTTAGAGCTATAATGGAGAAATAAAATTTAAATTATTGACTGATTACATTTTATTGTTTTCATTTGAGATCCTTAGTTTCTGCCTAACCCCACTGAAAACAGCCGCAAATTAATCTTGCGTTTTTTAACCTATGTTGTAAGTATTATGGTGAAAGAAATAGTATTTTGTTATACAAGGGCCGTAAGCGATTAATTATACCAGAGATATTTTGGCGTACGAGTAGGGACGCTAGAGTTCGAAGGTGTAATTGATCGCTTGCACCCAAGAATAACAACTTTTCATCACGGAGCAATTTTCGAGTTAACTATGACCTACTTTCAGAGCATGAGTGATGAAAAAATTATAAATTCCCTTTACACGTTTGCGGTTAAGTTTTTTAATTGGTGTAACCAATTCGTGCAGCCGACTGTACTCTAGCATACGAGTACCAATTGTAATATCGATTGCCTCACCAAAGCCACAGGATAATAAAAAAATCATCATCAATTAACAAAAATAATTTTATTACAAATACGATCTAATACAAAATGGTTTCAATTTATTTTCACTTAAAATCACAACAAAATTGCTTAAATTAAAACTGCTAGTAAACATCGAAGCTCATTCATTTGGCGATACAATTTAAGATAGATTTTTTATTTATAGACACAAAAGTTCAAGCTGGTTTAATCTTTCAAAAAAATTGCAAATTTATTTTTAGCATATTTTTTATTTGTTTGATTATGCTGCGTTGTATTTGCAGCCTTTTAGAATCAGTTCGATATTTACCAGCCAAAATTTGTAGTTTTTGCTGTAACATGTTTATAGAAAAATATAATTACATTATGATAATTCAACATCTACCAACAATTTCTAGTCTACTGAACATTGCTACATCACAAGAAAATTAATTACACTTTATACAATATCTATTAAAATGTTTTAGAACGCAGAAAATACAAGACAACACCATTATATTATCAAAGTACAAAAATAGCGTTTATTTTGAAAAGCTAAGTAAGTTGAGCTGTCAGACATTACTAGCTTCAACTTGCAGGACAAGGCCCCAACTATAACAATGAGCTTATTCAAAAACACATCTTTTCATTACTTTATAGTTGGAAGACATTTGTAGATCCTTTTTTTATAGTTAATATTATGCAATGAATTTTAGTGAGATTTCTGAAACCGGATTCACATTTCTGTGTCGGGATGTCGCACCAGAACCATACATAAACCTCAGCAAACGGACTGATACCTGACACCATCCTATTAAGACGACAAAATAATATATGGAAACAAGTTTTTAGTCAAGCAAAGAAGCCGTTTAAACGTCCGTTTGTGATAGTAAACTTGGGCATTATGTTGATACGACACATTCCAACACACAAATGTAGCTAGCTAGTAGATCTAGCAAAAGGGTTGTCAAATAGTAAATAGTTTCCGCAGCATGGTCTGTGCGCACGCGCCGCCCTGGCCGGGGTCACTGGGGAGGCTTCATCTGTTTCTGCTGCTCCAGCAGTCGCTCGAGGGGCGAAGGGCCGGGGCCCGACCATAGCGACTGGAACGACAACAACTTTTCATTTAAAAAACAGACTTCCGCCATTGTATTCGACTAAATATCAGGATGAAAAAACAATAGTGGTGAAAGGGTTATGATACTTTCTGAATGCAAATGCTTGATTTGTTGCTGAAAATATCAAAATCGCGATATGTATGCCTACAATATTTGAGGAGTTCCCTCAATTCCTCATGGATTCCATCATCATACCTGGATTCTGAAAAAATGGGACCAATCTGGAAGTATGTCTATTGAAATAAAAAAAGAATTTTCCAAATCGGTTTATAACGACGGAGATATGAGGTAACAAACATAAAAAAAAAAAAAAAAAAACAGCCGAATTGAGAACCTCCTCCTTTTTTGTGAAGTCGGTTAAAAAGGTTAATATAACATGAAAACCAACAGTCACATACATAGTCCTGGAGGGTTAACATGAGGTCTTATAGTCATTCAGTCCAAAAACTATTCAGTACAAAATATAGAGTAGTTGATTGGATCAGATTTCCACAAAGAAGTTTGTTTGCATCTTTCTCTTTATCAGCTTGTTTACGTCCACTGCTGGACGAAGCAATGGGGGGATTTGCCATAATCACCACGCTTGGCAGGCGGATTGGTGGATCACAGTATTGGTGTTAAGTACTCAAGTGGATGCTGCTGCCTGTCCCCTGGTGTAATCCCTTAGTCGGCTTTTACATCATCCAGAGGAGCAGGGGTCTACTCTTAGGCCGGACAAACCACGGCAGTATAATACATAAAGTATAATGCATAAATATATAATTTTTATTGTATTTTTATTGTTTAATATTATTTGATTGTGTGTTTAGTTAGTGTAATTGTTACCTTGCCGTTCTGATTAAAGTCAAATAAATAATAGTTATTTGTTATACAAGAGTGCAAAGTTGCTTTTTAACCGAGTGCTCAATTTTGATGACCGAGCAAGCTAAGGATTCTAAAATTTAATCACGAGCGTAGCGAGTGATTTAAAAGTTAGAATCCTGAGCGTTAGCGAGGGAATCAAAAGAGCATGAGGTGAAAAATCTTTGCACTCGAGTGCAACACGTAACTTTTCATCCCACTAAAGGACTAAATGCAAAAAAAAAACATTTGCGCATTTTTAACAGTTTCAGTCAATTCTGTTGCCGTCAAATAAACTTCCTCGTCGCTAGAATCACTCATTTTAGGTTTTTCACTTGTTTTCAAGTTTTTTGTTTTTAACATAAGGTTTTAACATTAAGACGTGAAAAGAAAACGGCGCGCGTAAAGCAAATAAAAAAAAAAGTAATACACCAAGAAGGTTCCGAGTCAGAGTTTTTAACAAATTAAAAAAGGTTGTATGATAAATTCGGCACCATAGGTTAGAAGTAAATAGGTTTAATGATGTTTTGAATTCACAAACTTAGTGCACACGATGTTCTAAATTCAATTTTACTTTATCCTCTAGCGGATAAAAACGGCTTTTACACTCAGATATCGAATAGCAAAAGTACTCTTTCCGAGATGGTGGAATGAAAAATAATTTGTTTGAATAGTATAATGGTATTTACGTGAGGTGGATGATTCGGCGTTGACCCCCAGTGAGGAGCGGTTGGCGCTCCACTGAACAGCGAGTATGTATTGCTGGGGGCTTCGCTGCCTGGCCCTTCACCACCCTGCCAAACAAAATATAATGTAATAATTAATGAGGTTTTTATAGCTCCGACCGAAATACGACATTTTTTTATAAGCTTTTATTTCACTTGACCTGTTGGTATGTCAATGTATGTTAGTTATACTACGTTCGTTACTTTTATCATAAGTTACTGAAATTTAATTAATTAAATTTTAATTCAATTAAATTTTAATTTAATTTTTTTTAGTTAGTGTGGGACAAATTTTGAACCAGTTCCACCCAATCGATGGAGCTGGATTGACATGCCTGTCAAGTTCAGATGACAATACAATATTATGGCGAGCTGATCTGATGATGGAGACGGAAGGTGGACAAAGGAACTCCTCGATGATTAGTAGTAGCCTGGCAGTGTTTGGGCACATTTTGATCAGCTCACGGTTCCGATCACTAATTTAATAAAAGCTTTTTTTGCAAATACATTTTTCAACAAAAAACTTATTTTGAGTAGGTGACCGACCTGACTATTTGCCCACCCGATGGATGTTAAGTGGTAACCCCTGCATATTACAAATGCAATACCTCGTAGGTCACGTTCAGCTAGGAAGTGCCCTACGTGGCCATGCATTTGTTATCTGCCGCTTAAGTTCAAGTTCACCAGCATAAAACGGTTGGTTACTCTACCCTTGTCAGGTCATACACTATCTGTCACTTTTTCCATGACAGATAAGCATGAAAACACGCGTGCTAGAGAGTGACTGAGACAATGCTAAGCATTAGATAGTATTACAAAAAACAGACCTTATTCTGTTCCATATCGCTCTTCTGCTCAAAGTTCATATTCCTCTGCATCTCGACTCCATTATTAGCGAATCCCAGATCCATCATATCTTTACCCTGATAGTTTGATGGTTTCATCTGCATCGGTTGATATCCCAACTTATTACTGAATTGTGGGTACATAGCTGAGTCAAACGTCACTGGTGGATAATTGCTGAAACTGCTCAACGTAGAATTGAAGTTAGGAGAAGCTACTAAGCTTTGTAAAGTTTGCATTGGCTGTCCAATTGTCGAAGGGAGGTAAGGTGGGTTCTCAGTTTTACTTTGTGTTATTTGTGCGTTGTATGGAATATTTTGATAAGCAGGCACGTTGTTCACTGGTGTGAAGTAACTAGGCTGTATATTCATGTTTGGTGTATAATTGAAGTTCGGTGGGTTCTCAGGTTTCCACCAGGGTGGCTGTTGGAAATTTTCAGGCATCTGACCGACCCAGTTGGATCGCTGTTGATTGAACATTGTACTGTTAGTGTTCGGTTTAAAATTATCATCTCTGAATTTGTTATCGTTGTATTGATTCTCTTGGGCGGTTTGCCAGTAACGGTATTGATTGGCGAATCGTGGTGGTAGATCGTTGAGGAAGTTCTTTTTATCACCTGATATTTGGTAGTTCGGATTGAATTTATGCTCTTGGAACATATCTTGGCGCGAATTCTGTTTCTGCATTGCAGCAGTTCTGACATCAATCTCTTTTGGATTGACGACTGGTAGTCGGATGCCGGCATTATTAACGCCCGGTTGATAATTCGGGTTGTAACTTATCCCTGTGTTCTGAATGCCGTAATGTTTTTGGAATGTCATTCTGGGTGCTTCGGAGAAGTTTTGTGGGGTGTTGGTCCAGCTGGGGGAATGCTCGCGTTTCGGTTGGAACGGCTGGCTGGTCTGACTGGCTTTGGGTTCCTTCTTGACTTCCTCCTTTTCCTTTTTGGGTTCAGGATCTGTGTTTACGAGATGTGGGTATCCTGATTTGTCTTTTAGCGAGAGGATGCCGCCGGTTTTCTTGCCAATTGGGATGTTGGCGAGTGATTTTATGACTTTAGGTTGGATGATTTTCGGCTTTTCTTCCTTCGCTTCTGTGCTGTCAGCCGTCGAGTCGGGTGTCGGAGGTGGTGTCACGAATTTCACCTGGAATTAAATGATAGCAGTTATTTCACAAGGACTGAAGAGTAGTGGGCCACCTATAAGGTCCAGGCACTGAAGGTACCCGTACACCTCCTTGAGGTTTTCAAACAAATTACACTCAAACTCTATAAAAAACTACTGGTATATTTTAAATTGAAAAAAAAACGGCTAATTAACTTTGTTTTCTGTCACTTTTTCTGACGTTTCGAGACTGAGTTCAGAAGCCTCTTCATCATGAGCACCGCCCGCGACCGCATTCGACCGTAGACCGCGAATACTCGAGTACTCGAATACTTGAGTAGCCGTTGAGAGCCGTTTTTTCAATTTAAATTGATTCCCAACCACGAAAGTTTCAATTCTATATCTGGTATATTGTTTCAAAAATCTAGAACACTGGTAGCAATTTGAAATATCACTTATTAAACTTATAATAAACTAAAACTGATTTATCGTGTGTCAATATTTGAAACAATAATCTTTTATTCAATTTTTGTTTTGTATTTATTACTGTGTTACTGTGTACTTATATTTTTGTAGTTGCAAATAAACAAATTGAAATTCAAATTGAAACTATACCCTGATTTTTTATTTGAGACAATTTTTGTAAACAAAGAAATGTCACTGTGTGTATGAGTGTCATGTATGTGTCATGCTACACAATCATGACAGTTATACTCACAGTGACATATCTTGACATTTGTTTGTTTACAAAAATTGTCTGAAATTAAATATCAGGGTATAGTAGTTTCTAAAGCGCGGTGTTACCTGCTTATTAGTTTCCTCCTGTTTCCTCATGATGGCGGCCATCGCTATGTTGACGCGAGGTTTCCGGATCTCTTTTTTGTCATCCAATTTACTGTTCTCTTCACTAGTTTCATCATCCTCCTGCGTAAGAAGACTTGTGTCACAGCATAATCATCATCATTATCAGCCTAGTCTATTACTGGTCCTATAGGCCTCCTTAAAATGACACGACGAACGGTATTTACCCTACCTCCACCAACCGACTTGCTGCCACGTCCTTTAAAATATCTTTGGTCAATCGAGGGGGGGGGGGGGTGCCTTCCAACACTGCGTTATCCGGTTCGTGGTCGCCACTCGAGAACCTTTATTCCGCATGCGGAACGTGCGGGTTCGATTCCCGCTGGTATGTTTGCATAATTTGCAAAAATTCGTTCCGGATCTGGGTGTTGTACCAAGGTACTCTTAATTCCTAATACCCACGAGACAGGGAGTCCTAGTTTGGAGTCAGGACTTTATATGTGGCTGATGGATGTTATGTTTATTCACATAGGTTTTTATGACACTAAAAATTATCAAACCATTTTTTGTAAGTTCTATAGACAATAGAACAATATACAATAGATAGATAACTAATTTATAGACAATAAGAGTGACACACACACACAAACACACTCTTTCACCCTCACCCACACATTCATACACGCAAATAATTATCACACCCTTTTTTTATACTGTTTAAATTGAATAGTGTGAAATCATTATTATTATTCATTTAGTTAACCTGTATGTCATCTTGCGTGGCCATTGCGCGTTCCTCCCGGGCGCGCTCCAGCGACCCCTGAGGCTTCAGGATACCGACGCGTTTCTCGCGAACTGCAACAAGAACACCTGATTTGAATGTGATGACCCAAAGGACTTTTACATAAGACGCATTGCAGATACACAGATAACATTTTGAATGTTTATGTCATTCGTGCCGTGGAGGACATACTGATACCGTCGTGTGTCCTTACCCTCCCGATGATATCGTAAAAGCCTGGTGTAAGGGGTTACACCAGGGGATGTGCAGCAGCTTCTACCTGACTACTCTACTAGTAAGAGTACTCTACACTCATACTGCGATCACCAATCCGCTTGCTAATGCAATCACAAAACTGTTTTAATTTTTATTCTAGGATGTATAGTTTTGAAATAAATTAAAAAAGAGAACTACCAATATAACGTGAGCTCTCATTTGTTAAGAGTTTCAAAGACATTGTGGTTCAGGTAAGATTGGGTATTAGCTAGATCGCGCTATTAATTCGATTTTCAAAAAAGTTCGTTACTAGTCTACTAATGGCGCCATCTAGTCTTGTGTTGATTAAACTTCGGAACCCTATACATTACGTGGTTCGAGAGAGATGCATGTATGGATAGTTTCTTATCTTGCGATGAGGAATTTGCTGTAGCGAGTCCGGCATAAGAATAGACCCCTCCGTCTCCTCCCGTGGATATCGTAAAAGTCGACTAAGGGATTACATTAGGGGATGAGTAGCAGCATTCACCTGAGTACTCATCACCAATACTGCGATCACCAAGCTTGGTGATTGTGGCAAATCCCACCATGGCATTTTATGAGGGAGGCCTAATCCAACAGTGGACGAGGCTGATGAAGAGATGAGGAATGGTTACCCTTCTCTCTGAAGTCAGCCTCCGAGATGACGATGGGCGGTCTCAGCCGCGGTGCGTCGTCATCGCTCTCGCCGTCCGTGGAGTCATCGCCACCGACTCCGCCCGCGCTCTTGGAAGCGGATAGCTCCGCTATTGCCAGGGAGAGCTGCTCACCGCCGACTGAAGCCGCCGTGAACCGCGTCTTCTCGTCTTCTACACTGGAATACATACATATTTTCAAGTCCATGGTCAAGAAACACAATTTGTTCAGTCCCCTTATTCGCTATGACCAAACGTAACATAACGCGGGCTCGTACGATATCTGCGTGGAATCATTGCTGAATCGTATGGGTGACGTCACACGTTATTGACAAGGAATCTCTTAGGTCATAGCGAATAACCACTCTGTTGTCGCTGACTATTGCTATAGCTATTGTTGTGACGACCTCTGTGGCGCGGCGGGCGAAGGTTCGCCTGCGACGCAGGAGGTTGCGGGTTCGATCCCCGCCTCTGAACAAATATTTGTGCGATCTGCAGATAATTGTTCAGGGTGTTCTGGGTATTTTCTATGTATAATAAAAAATATCTATCTATGTAATGTATTGTATCAAGTATATCAGTTATCTAGTACCCATAACACAAGCTCTGTTTAGCTTGGGGCTAGATAATGTTGTGTGAAATGTCCAGCATTATTTATTATTATTATTTATTTATATAACCCGGCATGGCCATCAGTCCAATACTCACGTATAGCTGAAATGGTCGGGCCGCAGGTCGGCGAGCCGCTTTCCAAGACGCACTAGTCTTTGCGCGCGGACTCGCTTCTGGACCTCGGGCTCTTCTGATAAACAAGTGCTTGGCACCTCTGGAGGTGATCTGGTACAACAAATTCATTGTTAGCAGAGAATGGACAAAGGAATAATTATTATGTATACTATACCCAAATTATAATTGCATTAAGTGTAGGTCACAAGCGCTCTTTTGGCACGCGAACGAAGTGTGATGATGAACTCCTTACTCATTGTGAATAGACTCCTGTACCGGAGACGGCACGCGATCGCCGTACGTGTCCCAGGATGCGTGGTTGAGGAATTTGAGGGTTTTCAACGAACTCTCCAGTGGCAGGAAGCCGTGGAGCTCTTCATCTTCAGGCAGGGGGACTGTGGCATCTGAAAAACATAATTCAAAATTACAAAATCATTGTCATAAAATGATAATTAGTATATGTACACTGCTGGACGTGGTGCTGGTGTTGTGTTGTGTCCGGCCTAAGAATAGACCCTTCCATCTCCTCCCGTGGATGTCGTGAATACCTACATAATTGGCAAAGGGAGCAGGAACTCCTCAAGAATTATAAGAGTGCTATATATATATATAGGGTTGATGGTTTTCACGCCATCATCCGTAAGAAAACTGCCTCATTGCTCAGCAGAGTGCGGAGCAGTTCCAACAGCATCCTGCAGGTCATTCCTGATCGTTACGATCTGCCAGTAATGAAGGCTTTTGTTCGAGTCCTGATCAGGTAGGCGTCTCGCTGGAGTCTGTTTGGTCGGGATTCGGATAAAAGTTTTTAATTACCTACTTCCCAGTTACTGTCTGACGGCTATTATGTATTTTTTAACAAATAATTTAAGTGTACCTACTAACAAAAAATGGATTTTAAGTATCTGACTCAATAAATAAATTATTATTATTATTATATAACTATATCATTTAATATTTTTTATCTACTTATATAATATCTGTTTTACTTTTTGTTGTTAATTGTGTATAATTTGTTTTATATATTATTTATATATTATATTTCTGTTTTATGAACTTTATTGTTTTAAGACTTTTGGATGTTAGGTTATGATATATATAAGCCCCACAGAATACCATTACGCTACGCCGCACTCCAACACGCGAGGGTGCATCATACTTTCTAGTGAAAGTATGACGCAAACTGAACACAAACATACTTACAACTGTCTCGATGGTCCGTGTTCTGTGAGAGATGGTTGAGCGAGTGCGCGAGAGCAGGCCACAGCGCGGGCTTGCTTCGCCACGCCGCACACTCCAACACGCGAGGGTGCGCCACTGTCCAGTCCAACCAAACTTTCACTACGAACACAAATTAATAGGTTTAATTCACTGTGTACAGAAGCAAAAAAAATAAGTATTTTGTTGAAAAATTATGTTGAATTAAAACTTTTATGAAATATAGTTTCAAACTGATGGTGCTAAAATTAGTAACAGAAATGTGAGCTGGTTAAAATGAGCCCAAACTATTATCTACTATTATACATCGAAGAGTTCCTTGAGACAGCTTACGTCTCATCGACGTAACTATTGCTTACTTAATCTTCGCAGGCATACGTTTATCTTTCTAGCTCTACCGAACGCCTTCTTAGCGACAGTAAGTCTAGTACGAGTTTTGATAGTTTTCGAAAACTATATGAAGGTTCGTTTCCTTCCATAAATTTACTGATAGCGTCCTTAGTTTTCTTCTCGTTTTCGCTAGGGGCGCTGCAAGTAAATGTATGGAAGGAATCGAAACTTCATATAGTTTCGAAAACTATCAAAACCCGCGTACTAATCCCGCAGATCCACTCGTGTTCATTATCATATATTATATTTTCACGGAAACTTAAAAAGTACTCATAAAAAATTTCAGAACGATACCACAGAATAATAAAGTTATACTGTGACCATACAAAAAAAAACAAACATACAAGGCATGTTAAATAAAAGTTTGTTACAAACGTACATACTCGTAAGCCAAATTTTTTTAGATTGGTGATTGCAGTATTGGTTTTGAGTACTCAAGGAGATGTCGCTGCCCATCTCCTGGTGTAATCCTTTAGTCGGCTTTTACGGGAGGAGACGAAGGGTTCTATTCTTAGGCCGGACACAGCATGACCTAAGGGTATTGTCCACTAAATAATTTACTATGAACTCACGGGGAGCTAAGGTCCGCTCGGGTGGCGCGTCCGCTGTGTAGGTAGGTAGCAGGAGCGCCAGCAGGGCGCCACTCGCAAGAGATCCACTCAGATGAGCCGCTACAGCCTCCGTGTCCGTCATAGCGTTCGCTTCAATCGTGAAGTCCTCTGTCGACGAGTGTACTAGCCAGATGAGAACACACGCCATCTGCAAATAATAATATGAGTAGGTATAGAGATAATATATTTCCTTGAGGGAGCGTTTCAAAGAAATCAATATTCTTACAGTAATATCGC
The DNA here is from genome assembly GCA_951392215.1 of Epirrita christyi. NCBI lineage: Eukaryota > Metazoa > Arthropoda > Insecta > Lepidoptera > Geometridae > Epirrita > Epirrita christyi. The sequence goes on from OX595837.1 coordinate 1,867,240, forward strand.
AATATATCTATGAAATATTATTACATACACGTAAACACTTGGATAGTTTTATGATAAAAAGTGACGAGAAATAAACACAAACTAAATATACCAAAATTTCGATTAAAGAAAGTAAGTGGGTCTTTTATGGGGAATTCTGTACGGTTCTATAATAAACTTCCAGAAGGTGCATTTAAACTTCCTATTCGAAGATTTAAATCCTACATAAAGATGAATCTAATTAAGAAAGCGTATTACACTCTTGATGACTATATTAATGATAAAGGCGCGTGGCATGATGTCGCTCTGCCCCTCGACTGCTAAAATGGAGATTTGCAATATCTGTACTTACCTATTTACATGTTTCTATTAGATTATTATTTATAAGTATAACAAGTGTAGCGTGTGCTGTCTTGCATATTTTTGCTGATGTTTATTTACTTTTGACTACCTTCCTAAGGTTTTTAAGTTCTCATTTACTATGTATCAGCAACTCCTTGCTCCGAGGCACCACACAGGCGCTTCTCACCTAGTGGTAAGACGGACCATTTATGTAAGCCAAGCCGTGTTTGTTGCCTGATTCTTCTAGGCTTGGTCGCGTTGGAACAGGAGTAATTTTAGCTTATAGGATGATTCAAAATGATCCTTGTGATTTCAATGAATAATGTTCTTTTTGACTTTGACTTCGAATAGTAAATGCTGGACATTTCACACAACATTATCTAGCCCCAAGCTAAGCTGAGCTTGTGTTATGGATAACTGATATACTTAATACAATACATAACATAGATAGATATGTTTTTATTATACATAGAAAATACCCAGAACACCCTGAACAAATATCTGCAGTTTGTACAAATATTTGTTCCGAGGCGGGAATCGAACCCGCAACCTCCTGCGTCGCAGGCGAACCGTCGCCCGCCGCGCCACAGAGGTCGTCAAATAATGCGAATATTTGAAGAAAAATTTTAGTGGCGCTCAAGTTGACGCCACGAGCACGGAATGGCGGAGTGGGGCGCGCGAGTAGCCAATGGTTGAGGACGTTCGACAGACACGCTAACTCCGAAAAAAAAAAATTGGCATATTCACCACACACAATGCCTATACCTCGATGACAACCTCAGTGGCGCGGCGGGAAAGTAGCCGACTGAGATGCAAGAGGGTTCGATTCCCGCTGAGGAACAAATGTTTGTATGATCTGCAAATATTTGTTCCGGGTCTGGGTACTATGGCCCTCGTAGTTCCTTATACCCACGACACAGGGAATCTCAGTTTGAGATCAAGACTATGTGACTGTTGGGTGTTATGTTATACCAGACAGCGAACAAACGTATGTTTCATATATGTAATTAAAACAAACTAGAAACTAAAAACTAGAAGTACTAGAACACAGGACACAGGTTTACAGACTCATTAAGTTTTTTTACTGAAAGTAACCTCCACTGTTCTCAAATGCTAACAAAATTGAGTAGGTTTAGTTTTTACCTTGATAAGAGTCATTGATTCGAAGCTATCGGTGGCTATTAGCGTGGTGAGGGACGAATTCAGCGAATCCACTAATGTCTTTGCTTTCTCCAGTCTGTGAAACAAAACTAATAATTACACAAACCCCTTTCTCCAAAAAGATAGGCAGAGACTCAAAGGGCCACTTCACTGTGGATCGCACAATCGACCATCCAAAAAAAACACTATCCACTTCCTTACCTACAAAAGGAGTTGTTTCACAATGTATGGAACCTAGCCCTTGTCGGTGTTCACTTGTATACACGTGGCTAAATATATGTAAACCCTTTTCCCACTGTTAATTTTTTATTATTTCGCTTCATTAAATGATATTTCCAAAAATATCTTTCTCAATAGCAACACAAAACATATTAAAATGGCGGGCGGATACAATATACTCTGTGGTAAAATGCTTCGACAGCAGTTGACAACTGTGAAAGAGTGTAGAAACACTACGTTTTTAAACACAACTCCCAACAAACATATGAAGCAAGCAACCACAATAAACGCGACAGTCACTGTCATGGCTGCCCAGGAAAACATGTTACCATTGTAAAAATCCTACGAATTTTTAAACATTTTTAAGCTTCAAATTAGAGTAAGAGTATTTTTTCGAAAATCACTGATTTTTTCGCGATTCTCTGTATGGTGGACATAGATATAGGCCATTTTGGAACAACTCCTTTTGTTAAAACTGAACGCCTAGAGTATTGCTATCTCTTATCACTGGCTACTGACAAACAGTAACAGGATCACACATCGCATCAGCACAATATACATCCACTGCTGGACGAGGCCTCCCCCATAGAATGTAATGGGGGGATTTGCCATAATCAACACACTTGGCAGGCGGATTGGTGATTGCAGTATTGGTTTTGAGTACTCAAGTGGATGCTACTGCCCATGCCCTGATGTAATCCCTTAGTTGGATTTTACCACATCCACGGGAAGAGATGGAGGGGTATATTCTTAGGCCGGAAAAACAACAGCAATAAAATAATTTAAAAAAAAATGCTGTACATTTCACACAACATTATCTAACCCCAAGCTAAACAGAGCTTGTGTTATGGGTACTAGATAACTGGTATACTTAATACAATACATTACATAGATATTTTTTATTATACATAGAAAAATACCCAGAACAAATATCTGCAGATCGTACAAATATTTGTTCCGAGGCGGGAATCGAACCCGCAACCTCCTGCGTCGCAGGCGAACCTTCGCCCGCCGCGCCACAGAGGTCGTCAATTAACACAATAACAAGGAGAATATTATGTAAATACTAGTTGCGCCCCGCGGTTTCACCCGCGTGAATAATGATGAAAATTGATGATGATGATGATGATGATGAAAAGTAGCCTATGTGTTAATCCAGGGCGTAAAGTATCTCCATTCCAAATTTCACTCAAATCCATTCAGTAGTTTTTACGTGAAAGAGTAACAAACATCCATACTCACAAACTTTCGCGTTTATAATATTAGTAGGATATGCATAGCTTACTCTTCATTGGTGTGTATGTAGTGTGCTGCACGGATGAGCTCAGTGACGTATGTGTGCGCGTCGTAGCGCTGCGTGGAGCCGAGCAGCGTCTGCGCCGGCGCAGTGCTGTGCGCTACCGGCATGCCGGGCAACACGGGTATAGCGACGCCATCTTGCCTATGAGATCAATTTTACATTACTTCCACGCTTCCTTCGGGCATTAGGTCAGTGACCTGGGCCCCAATTCTACTAAACAAATTATGTTTGAATTTTTAATGAATTATCACAAAATTGACATTTTTGACACTTTTGGTATAAAAGTGTCAAAAGTGACCATTTTGAGCATTCAAACACAATTTGTTTAGTAGAATTGGGGCCCTGATTGGGACATAACACCCAACAGTCACATACATAGCCCTGATCCCACACTAGGATTACCTGTGTCATGGGTATCAGGAACTACGAGTACCATGGTACCATAACACCCAGACCCAAAACAAATATTTGCAGATAATACAAAAATTTCACATCATATTTTATTAAATTTTGACATTCTCTTTTTATTTATAAGTTATTTTTATGTCTTAGCTAAAATGTATTATTATTTGCCTCAGATAATTATATAAACAACATTGCAATTAATTAATTAGTAATTCAGTCATTGAAATATAATATTTATATATTAATATATAATATAGTCATTGCAATTAATTAATTATCAGTGATAAATTTATTAATATTTATTGTACCCAATGTAAAAATGACGTAAATATTTGCATGCTTTTGAAGCAAGAACATAATAAATAATAAATAAATAACAACGCTGAGACTTTGACGACTTTATCAAAAAAATTACTTTACATTGGCAAAATTAAGGAAAATTTTCCTCACAGGCCATGATTAAAGAATAAACTAAAATAATAATTTAATTTAATTTGTCCCGCATCGGGAATCGAACCCGCAACCTGTCGCATCTCAGCTGGCTGCTCGTCCGCCGCGCCACAGAGGTTGTCATCCTACGTATAGGTCGCGCAACGAGTTATGAGCGCTCGGCGAAAATGGTAGGGTTGATTGCGCATGTGTACATGTGTGCGCGTCTGTATCTAGGGAGCGCGAGACGCGAGTGCGGGGCGCGCGGTACGGAAGGCGACCAATACGCACCAGCGCCTCTCTCCCCCCGCTAAACAGACCCAAAAAATTACTACTGCGCATTGCGCAGCGCTCATAACTCGTTGCGCGACTTATACTAAACTAAACTTACGTGCATGCCGCGGCGTGGAGTGTGCGCGCTAGATTAGCACGGGCGGGTGGAAAGGGCGCTCGCACCAGCAGCGAACGCACGTGCCAGTATATAGCCGCCAGTCGCCGGCCCCGCCGCCAAGCTACTAGCGCCAGTTGGTTGTACGGCTGTCCGCAAGCTACGGATACCACTAGCGCGTGTCTGGAACAACCAATTAATCATTATTGAAAAGATCATCATCATAATCACCAGCCTGTAGAAGTAGACAAAGGCCTCCCTCTTAGAATGCCACGACGAACGGTCTTGACCCTCCTCCATCCACCGACTACCTGCTATGTTTATAATGTCTTTAGTAAATCGAGTGGAGGGCCATAAACAAAATAAAGAATTATTTTCTTATTGAATAGATAAGCAAACAAAACCATGGGAAGCCCTAAACCAGGACATTTACCATGTTATTTGAAGGTAGGTATTTTCAAAATGATGGTGGCCATGTTGGTCTCGGTCTAAGAATAGATCTACTCCCGTGGATTTCGTAAGAGGCGACTAAGGGATTACGCCATGGATTGGCAACAGCATCCACCTGAGTACTTAACACCAATCGTCCAATCGGCAGCGTCATGCGGCTCGGTTGGACGATAGGCAGCATGGTATATGGCCACCATAAGATCCTTAACTCAGGGTTTAGACTTTGGCGCAACTTTTACCTATTCGTTCATTCATTCGTTCGTCGAAAAAACTTTGAATACTTTTATGTCAGTGACCGATTTGACATGACTTTGGTGATAAATGATCCTAGCGTGGGATTTGATGGTAAAAAATCAGAGTGGTGAAAGGCTTCAACTCACCTGTAGAATGTATGCGCGACGCGCAGCTGCTGCCTGTAGCGCGCCAAGTCACCGAGGTGCACGAGACAGTGCTGACAGATGTAGCGCGCGGCGGCGGGCGCGGGGAGACGAGCCGCACCTCCCGCCTCCCCCGCACTCCACCCCTCAACCCAGCCAAGAAGGGAGGCGCGACGTCTGTTGAAAAAAATAAATAAATAAATAATGCTGGACATTTCACACAACATTATCTAGCCCCAAGCTAAGCAGAGCTTGTGTTATGGGTACTAGGTAACTGATGTACTTAATACAATACATTACATAGATAGATATTTTTTATTATACATAGAAAATACCCAGAACACTCTGAACAAATATCTGCAGATCGTACAAATATTTTTTCCGAGGCGGGAATCGAATCCGCAACCTCCTGCCTCACAGACGAACCTTCGCCCGCCGCGCCACAGAGGTCGTCATAATTACTTACCTAAAAGGCAAATCCAGTTGGAATGTAGTGCAGATCTGATGCAACAGACACAGGTAGAATCCGGCCGCAGTCTGTAGCACCCACGACAACATCGCCTGACCCTCGCTCCTCAGGGGATTCTGTCAAAAAGAATACACTAATTACTTCACTTTATCACCTCATTGTAGTGCTAACGTCTCCCATCCTATTGAGTGTACTCTGTTTTGGGCCACTGTGCATCAATCCTTGACCAAAACCTTTCTTCCTCAACAACCCTTGATTTCGAAATCGATGCTGTCCAAATCTTTAGAAGGGAAAAGACTAAGTAAAGAACTTTCCCTTTTTTAGGGTTCCATACCCAAAGGGTAAAACGGACCCTATTACTAAGGCTTCGCTGCCGTCCGTCCGTCCGTCTGTCACCAGGCTGTATCCCATGAACCTTGATAGTTAGACAGTTGAAATTTTAACAGATGATGTATTTCTATTGCCGCTATAACAACAAATACTAAAAAACAGAAAAAGGAAATATTTAAAGGGGCTCCCACACCATAAACGTGTTTTTTTTGCTGTTTTTGTAGTTAATAATAATTTACCTTTCTGTTGTCTAACATTATCTGGTAAGTTTACCTTTCTGTCCTTGGATATGGACTGCAGGGCCTCAATCTGCTGCTTGAAGCCAACATTCCAAAGATCCTGCTCCACCTTCTTGTCCAGGGCATAGTCCAGGTCTAGCACTAGCACTTTCTGATAAACCTATAACACAACAAGTATATATATTATGAGCATTGCATTTTAAACATAACATAACACCCAACAGCCACATACGTAGTCCTGATCCCAAACTAGGATTCCCTGTGTCATGGGTATCAGGAACTACAAGTACCATAACACCTAGATCCGGAACAAATATTTGCAGATCATACAAACATTAGTCCCGCAGCAGGAATTGAACCCGCAATCTCTTGCATCTCAGCCGGCTACTCGCCCGCTGTGCCACAGAGGTCGTCAATATTTGTCTGTTAGTAATTTTTTTTTTTTAAGTTTTCGTATATTTTCGTCTATGTCAGCTCCATCGTAGCAAAATCTAAGTTTACAGGTTTACAGTCAGGGTCTGTTAGTCATACAGAAGTATTTTTGCGAGGAAGCTTTAGAGAATGCTTCGCCGGCATGTGAAAGCATGTACCCATAGATGTTATATTAGGATATGGGACTGTGCACTCGCAGTCTAATTGCTTTCATGATGGGCACAACAATGCTTACCTTTTCCCCTCAAGACTCATGGTACATCCACAAACAGCTTATGATGGACCCTATAGTATCCAAAATAGAGTTGGTGTTTATTTTTGGTTTTAAGTTGTAATCTGTGTGTACTATCCATTAGCAAACTAACAGTTTTAGTTAAACTGTGTGCTTGTTTGTACCTTCTGTAGTTGCTGTTGAGTTGTCCATAGACTGCGTTCTTGCAACATTGATGTTCCACTTTTGAATTTAGATATCTTTTCCTTCAGCTCATCCGCTTCCCTATAAATTTAATTTAATTTAAAAGATACTGTAGGTATATGCAAAACTGCCAACAAAATGAATTAGGTAAGTACAAAGTTTCCTCTAGTTCCTTCAAACCACATCATGCAGTAGAAAATAGTAAATTATGGACTGAAAAATAATAGGCAATTGAATGCAAATCACTGTATGAAGAAATATAGCAGTATATTAACAACCACTAATGTACTATTTGACAATTGAAACATGAATGAGATCACGAAAGGTTGCGAATTAGCTTACTCTGAAATAGTATTGATATCTTAATGTCACTGTAGCGTCAAATTTAATTTATTTAAGTTGTAAAGAAAGGTACCTAATAAATAACGACTACATACTGTAAAAAACAGCATTTGGCAAAAAGTACTGAAATAGGTTACTGTATAACAGAAGTAATCTTACCGTAGCATCTGCACAGCGGCGTTTAATACCATATTGATAGAGGCTCAGAGCCTCAACAATCGTCATAGCATTAGGAAATAAATAAATGTAAAGAAATAATCAAACTTGAAAGTAATGTGTTCTGTGTTGTAAGCTAAAATATGGCTAGAATTCTAAAAAACAACAGCCAGCATGAATCAGTCAGTACAATGTCTGTCAAAATCAGCTGTCCTCTCAAGTTTTTTTTTTTGACTTTTTGCCCTTTTGGTCTGGCTCAAGTCTTAAGACCATTCCACCTTGTCTTATGTAGGTCTTCGTCTTACGTTGTTATGTAGGGATATAATCATGGATAGACTACCTCTATACATTTATTAGCGTTTTTCAGCGTTGAAAATAGATGGCGCTGCTCTGATTTCAAGTGTCAAAATAAAGTAAAATGTCAACATCAGCAACGAAGATATATTTTCGTTTCCTATTTATTTATTTTTGCTTCTAAAAAAACCCAAAGAGCATCTAATCTAATGAGTAATCACTACGTTTTGTTAGTTGTTTGTCTACGCTTTTAGTATTCTGCTGTGCTGCTGATCCTACTTCAAATTCTTTGAAACTTAGCTATTGGAGAGAATGGCTACTGTACCACCACCACAACCACCAATTGAATCTTCAACTGAGACAGAGGTAATAAAATGTGTTCGCTCGCTATCATTGTAGTTTGCGCTGTTGCACCATTTGTACTCAAAAATTACTATGACTCATACAACTTTATTTCAGGATACTATCGACGTTATTGAAGGTCATCGCGTTTGTGAAACTAAAAATGGGAATTGGTTGTGTATAAGAAATATTTACGAGAAACTCCACCGGCCCAACATTTACGACATTGGCGGCACTTACATCGACAACGTGCCAGATTTCTGGTTCACTTGCAAGACGGAGAGAACTCATGGGATATGCCTGCTGCATATATTTGCCGGTAACCATATCGAAGGCATTCATTCTGTTGGACTCGCCTCAGACACAGTAATCAATTGCAAGAATAAAATCGTACGCATTACAGGTGACATAGAAACATTCAAATTTGATTGTAAGCAGGTACACAACCAAAGTTACATCACCACCTACCAATTTAACAATACAGATGTGGAAGATTTACTGCAGTATAAGAAACTTTATATTGCAGTCTGTTTAGCAGATATAGAGAAACACAAAGAGTTTAGTTTAGATGATGACAATGATGTTGTAAAGATGCTCCATGATAACGTGGCACTGCTGATGGAGCCTGTCGGATCTGACTTCATCATAGAAAGTGAGGATGGCGTGGAATTCCCAGTTCACAGAAGCGTGCTCTCCCTCCACAGCGAGGTATTCAAAGCCATGCTTAAGGAAGACATGGCAGAAAGTAAAACTGGCCGTGTTAAACTAGTCGATGTTGCCACTGAAGATTTAAAAATTATGCTAGAGTTCATCTACACTAACACGTTCAAAGTAATAGACGATATAAACATTCCTAATGTAATAATGCTGGCAGATAGATTCAACCTTTTAGGACTTCGGAAACTCTGCGACTACATACTTATAGACCAACTAGCACCCGATACTGCTCTGGACATCTTAGTTTTAGCGGACAGGTTTCACTGCAGTAATGTGAAGACTATGGCTTTGCAATACATAAGGCGTAACAAAGAGCACTTCAAGAAAGCCAAGTTTGATCAAATTGATAACATGGCTCTGATGAGAGCTGTCTGTTCTGGTTTCCTGTCTTAACTTTTAGACATTTATTCCAAAATCAAAGTCGACTGAACTGCGACTTTTTTAATTTTTTTTTGACAATTTCAATGAAAATCTCTGCAATTATTTATCTTTTGTGTGCGCTAAAGGTCTAATGACTAACCAATATAGTCAACATGAGGCAAACCCACACTTGTAAAATCTAGCTAGGTTATATTGTGAATTTACCTGAGTTATATTATAAGCAACAGTTTAACTAGTAAAAGGTGTGCCGTGCCATTCCTAGACATAATGTTCAGTTATGTTAAAATTAATTATTTTATGTTAAAGCATATTATAGTATGTCAAGCAATTGACATGGATGTATGGTGTAGTGCAAGACGGATTTTGTATGGAGACCATGAAGAGCGCCCCTAGCGTTAACTAAAATTATATATATGTTTTTTAATTTTTTGAAAAAATATTTTTTATCAAAACTTATTTTACTCTCTAGAAAATAATATTTTTAAGCGAGCTTAGCTTGTACACAGAACCAACAATTTTGAATAAAAAATATTTTCTTATAGTATGTAATTTATTTTTCAAAAATCGCCCAAACTTTTTGTGTTGTATTCTTTCTAATTTTGCATTTAATTATAAACTTATTTTTTTTTAAGAACGCATCTTAATTCCTTCTTTTACTCTTTTACGTATCTACAATATAGCCAATATGAAATCGGCCTGAGGGGAGTGGGTTTCATTGATGGCCAGCATGTGAGTGAGCACATCTAGAAGGTTGCGGGTTCGATCTCTGCACGGTAGGTATTTTTGGGATGTACATAATAAAAACCTAAATAGATTTTATTCGAAAACGTAGGTACATTTTGAATGTGACCTAAGTACTGGTAAATATTCTCCCATTCTTTCGTCCCTATTTTATATACTTGCAATACGAGTAGGTACATCTGAAAAGGTACACCTTAGTACCTAAGCAGGTACTTCTAGAACCAAGCAGTAATGCTTTTCATGACCTACTGAATAGAAACTTGATAATTATTAAATCAAATGAAAAACATAATACAGAAAACGTAAAAATAAACTTTATTTAAATTTAATTAAAACATAACTGCTCAGTTAAATAGGAGTGTGTTATTCTGAACTGAATAAATACTATAGGTAATATACTAGGTTGTTAGGTGCGGGATGTCTGGCGCGGCGACGCGAAGGCGGGCGGGGCGCCGACCGAGAAATAATCATTTTGGAATGTTACTGGACGTCTTCGTTTCTGCGGCAAACAAACATTTTACTCCATTAAAATGTTAGTTCACAACATTAAGCCTGCGACCTAGCCGGCAATCTGCCGTTACTCGTGTTTACAAGCGGAGGCGACACTAAAAAGCCTGTTAGCTGCACAGCTTCAATGGGACGAACCCGCCCTTGAGCAAAATAGCGTTCTACGACAACACAGCGATCGGTTTATTTACAGTTACTGCTAGCTATTCTGATGTAATCATGATACTACTCATTGAATCTGCCCGCGTTCCATCTGGGATGTCTAGGATACTCTCCGTTCTAGACCTGTCTTCCGGTATGAACGAGCATATAGCGTGGGAAAACGTGGTAATCATGCAGGAGAAGCAAGAAAAAAGGCCCATATTTGTCTTATCATTTATTAGTGGAACCGATACAACGAATTCATCATTGAAAAAGAAAATCGCGCAACTTGAAATGAGTGCCTATAACCTAATGAATTACTAGGATATAAAAATAAAAACATACATGACCCTTACTTAATTTTCTACAGAAATACATTTGCCTACCATTGGAACACACTAACTACAATACTATGATCTGGAGACACCAATGTTTTTAACTTTAATCTAATATCATGTGAGTTAGCTGTATGCCTGTCTATGAGAATACGAATATCTGTACGGTTTTGGCAACATTACTGTTCACATTTAACTGCTGTTGCTGAAATACTGTTTTAGTAGCTAATGCGCTACTCAAATACAAAAATACCGTTACTATAAATTCTAAAACTACCAAGATAATTATGTAAGTATTGCAAAACTTGAAATCCACTTAGATGGGCAGAAATAGTTTCTATATCTAAACTTGAGCTTAACATGGGACCTCACACTGGCAAAACTTGTCTACGTATAAAACAGCAACAGACACTAACAAGAAGTGTTCAGCCGGAACCCAATTGCAATCACAGGATTGTAACGTTAATTCACACCAAAAATGTTACTTTGATTTGACACAAATCAGCATCCGTTTAGCTAAATCACAACCGATTGACAGACATATTGAGCGACTTTGAATCCTTGCGACCGAGACGTGAGACTCTAGTACCGTCCACATGTTCTCTTTGGATTTGCTTTTGAGGTCACCGGTAGGACGCGTTCACCCTTTTGCACGCCAACGAAGTTCGCTTCTAATTCGGCTATTATTTCATCAAACTCCATGAAATTTTGTACACATGATCAGTACACTAATATCTAAACCCGTGGTGCGTTAGTTTTTTAAAAGGTCCAAATCGTAAATAAAAAAAAAACTAATTTTTATGAAACTGACGCACGACGGTTCTAGATATTAGTGTACTGATCATGTGTACAAAATTTCATGGAGTTTGATGAAATAATAGCCGAATTAGAAGCGTCCCACCGGTAACCTATTAATAACCGAAAGAAAACAGTATGCGCACTAACCATTCGCAAAATCTGTATCGCGTCTCGTGCGCTAGAATTACATTGACGTCTCAAAAACTCACAACAACTGAAGTATCTAACTCAAGACTGGACGTAGGCGTAAAGGTTAGGGTTTAGAAAAAGGGATACATTTGAAATGTAAGATGAATTTGGGAGTTTAGTAACATTGCTCTCACACATAGCAGTGGGTGGGTGTATGGAAAGATACAGCACTTGGCACATTCATTTCATGGTGGTGATGTTAAAAGCGACATGCCAAAAACAACTAGATTCATCCTCACAGAATGAAGGAACATATAGGATTAATATAAATTTTGGAAGAGCACTGGGGTGTATATGTTTTCTTTTAGGCGGAGTATTACATTCATGACAATTGGGAGTCATACTCTAGTCCAAATTACTATTTAGGATTTAGGCCTCACAAGGAAACAGTCATCAAGAGATCATACAAAAAAAACAGTCATACTTAAACCATAAGAAAGCAGATATCTGTCTTTGAGGTCAAGACGAGCTTAATGATTTCAAATACATTATATACAAACAAGTACAACATAGCCAAGATCTGCAACTAATCTGGAATTTATTGGATAGAGTATATATACATCATTGTAGTTATAGTATGGTCTCCAAGTGTAGTTTTTGTACAACTGCATTGCAAACACTGATGAAACCAGTCACTTATCAATTATTTTCTGTTGGCAATTATTAAAAGGTAAATAAATAATGCCAAAATGCTGGATTCATTTCAACAGACATTAGAGAAAGCCAATTGTAGATGGCGCCAGAACCAATAAAATCCGTTGCAATTGATCAAATCAAGCGCCATTTTGTTTTAGGTTATTTGATTGGTTAGGCTTTGTTCTATTGGCGCCAAAGTTGCTACCCTGTTGCAAATTGTACCAATTTCATTGAAAACAGTAAAAATAAGCTACCTATACTCTAGTCTCGATTCTGAGTTTAGTTCTGGTATACGGACCTTACGTTCATACGCGATCTACAAGTGTTTTCCTTTTGAAGTTACTTTAACATTTTTTAGTCTAGTCTAGACCTCAGCTGACTTCACCTGCCTTCCCACACGTGGCTGTGTGTGTGACGTGTATAAGGGTCTGTATCAGTGTGCGTTGCCTAGCGTTTACCATTGTTGTAGGACAGCGTCCGCAGCGGCGCCTTGAAGTTAGCCGCAGCCTGCTGCTGAATCTGGTAGGCGAGCGGGTGTATCTTGAACCCGTACAGTCTGGAAGGGGACAAATTCATTACAAAATTATAAAAAATATTTACACAATATTACATGCTCTCAAAAGTTCAAGAAAAACATTGAGGAAACCGGCCAAGTTCTTAGACTTGAAACTAACGTGGTTGGGAATCATTTTAAATTAAAAAAAAAACGGCGAAACGTCAGCAAGTGACGAAAAATAGTGGTAATTAGCCGTTTTTTAAATTTAAAGTTCTAAGAACCAAGATATATAACATGAGCATGGAGCAAAGCATGGTTCAAGATTATAACACAGGTATATTACAAGACAGATGTTTTATGAGAACAAGTATAACCATATTTCTGTTAGAGGCGCAAAGAATCCTTTTTTGTTTTGGCTTGTGTTTTGCAGATGACTAATGATATATAATATACCATTGCACTTTACATTTTAAAAGTGGTAAGAAATCATGTTTTTAGTTCCGTATTCCAGACCTAAGCTCAAACTGAATCATCTACGAATCAGAGTTCAGTTCTGAAATGGTGACCATAAATAGCAGCATATTATAATGATCAAAGCAATATATATTCACACAGCTTAGCTTACCTGGGAAGTCTGCCTGTAGTACAGTTACCTCGGTACAAACTGCGAGGCGGGCCTACAGTACACCATACCTCGGTACTGCTTGCAAGGTAGGCCTGTAGTACAGCTTACCTCGGTACGAACTGCGACGCAGGCCTCTTGGGGCGGTACTCAGGGTGCACCATGAACACCATGTGCGGGAAGCCGGTGCCGAAGTAGGCTCCGTCCGTGTGATGGTGCCGCGACGACTTAGGCGTGTACACGTCCATGCAGCGCGGACAGTACAGCTTCACCATCGCCTCGCCAGGTACGTCCGACAAACCTAACATATTCAAATCAATTTACAACATGGGTACTGTAACTATATTTACCTGCGGCGATAGAAGCCAGGTAATATATTTGGCCTAAGATGTTATTAGTGTGTTTGTCTGTAAATATTTATATATTATTTTGAACAAAAACAAAACTGATTAAAAACATACTCAAGTGAGTGAAATGAACAGGTGGTCTAAAAAGGCCACTTTCTATGAATCATAATACGGCGATTCATATAAAGGAATTGCTAAAGATCAGCTAAAAATTCGGAAAAGGAATTACTACCAGATGAATTTGCCACATTGAGCAATTCATCTGGTAGCAATTCGTTTTCCGAATTCTCTGCACATCCTTAGCAATTCCGTTATATGAATCGTCGTATTATGATTCATATAAAATGGCCTTTTTAGACCTGCATATCTTTTGCATTATGTGTACTGATAGTGAAATGAAGACCTACTGTACTTAGAATAAGATACTCACCGAGTGGCAGCATAGGTTGACACTCGCAGTATACTCGAGGGCAGTGTCCAAAGTCACCTGCCTGGAATTTCTCTAGCATTTGTCCGATTCCACTGAAAATAATATAAGATACATAATAAATTAGCATCATCATCGTCAGCCATTAATCGTCCACTGATGGACATAGGCCCCATATAATGCAAGGACAAAAGGACAAATAAGTAATAACAAGACACAGATAAAACAGAGAATCACAATTTGGCTAGCACACATTCTATTCCAACATGTCCCATGGAGGCTCTGCTTAATCCAACAGCTAAGTAGGGTTAAATTTCTACAGGGGGATCAAGTCTTGTTGTTCTCTGTATTCAGATTGTTGTGTAAAATCTATTACAATAATAAAATATACATTTACAATCAAATCAATGCACAATGACAGGTGGTACAAAGTTCACCGGGTCATTGAGTAAAAATAAATTTATATATAAATAAATATGTGTACTTATATTTAAGCCCAATATTTAATGTATTTTACATGTATTTCTGGCAGGTAAAATAATTTTTGTTTTGTATTTCGAGAAATAACATCTATTTAACTAATTGATTTTGATAAACTTACAATAACATGGTATGAGTGAAAATATGAATAGATCTTACCGGTTTGTTAGTATGTAGCGAGCATGAATCAGGCCATATAGTATCTCGGAGGCCTGCTCCACCAGATCAGATTGGTTTGGATTGTCATCCAAGTCATCATCTAAAACAGCAAAGCAAATAGTTTTCAAGTAAGTCAGATACAATTTAAGTAACTATTAAACATAACACACCCAACAGTCACATGCATAGTCTTGATCCCTCACTAGGATTCCCTGTGTCGTGGGTATGAGGAACTACGAGTACCATAATACCATAAAACCTAGACCCGGAAAAAATATTTGTAGATTATTTATTTGGAAACATTTGTCCCGCAGCGGGAATCGAACCAGCAACCTCTTGCATCTCAGCCGGCTACTCGCCCGCCCCGCCACAGAGGTCGTCTAAAATAAGTATTTCTGTTAGCTTCGAGAATCTGCTTCTGTAGAATGTGAAGAGCTATTTTCTTAAATCTAGATAACTTGTTTATGTGACGACCTCTGTGGCGCGGAGGGCGAAGGTTCGCCTGCGACGCAGGAGGTTGCGGGTTCGATTCCCGCCTCGGAACAAATATTTGTACGATCTGCAGATATTTGTTCAGGGTGTTCTGTGTCATTTCTATGTATAATAAAAATATCTACTTATGTAATGTATTGTATTAAGTATATTAGTTATCTAGTTGCCATAACACAAGCTCTGCTTAGCGTGGGGCTAGATTATGTTGTGTGAAATGTCCAGCATTTATTTATTTATGTTTCTAAAAAACTTTGAAGGCTGATTTACATTTTAATTTATAGTACATATTCATTTTCAACTGTAGCGAGTTAACATACAAATCGGACAAGTAGTTATAACCATTTGGCAATTGATCATTAAGTAAACAAAATATAATCAGGCAAATAAAGTGCAAGGCCACACCGCCTGTCTTCTGTACCCTGCATACTAAACCTGTGCAGTGTAGAATAAAACTTACAACTAAACTAGTTTCTAAGCATGTTTACTAGATGCTTGATTAATTTCAATAAAATGGCAAGTAAACTTGCTACACTACTTCTACTTTATCAGCCGGTAGACCTCCACTGCTGGATGAGGCCTCCCCCACAGCATGTGTAGTGTACAACGGGGGGATTTGCCATAATCACCACAATTGGCAGGCAGATTGATGATTGGTGTTAAGCACTCAGGTGGATGCTGCTGCCCTTCCCCTGGTATGATCCGTTAGTCGCCTTTTACAATATCCACAGGAGTCCTATTCTTAAGGCGAGACTACCATGGCCAACACTAATGAAAGTTTAAATAAGCCTTCGGAGCGAGATTTGTATGATTTCAAACAATTATGTACGCGAACATACACTTTTAGTCATGATGATAGTAAGTAGGTACCTGATAACCTGTATCCTGTAGGTGGTTGTAGGTAACCTGTTGGTGCTTCCACCAACATATCGGTACGTGAAAATTTCCCGTTTTACAAAATGAGTATAACTCACCAGGTTCCAGATCCAATATCATATCCAAGGCTTGCCTGTAATGAGGCACCTGCTCATTCAGACCCGTCAAGTTGAATTTATCATTTATATAATCCTCGTCGACCTAAAACAGAACATAGATCAATCACCTGGGTACCTTGCAATACACCAAATCCAAGACACAAAATTATGCAAATTACAACTTACTTCGCAGAAAAACTCATTCCCCCTCAGGGTGCAGAACCAAGAGATCCATGAAACCTCCTCCGAGCTGCTCATTTTCCTGAAATTAACCAAACAATTAGGAAATTTCAGCCATTTAAATTCAACGCCTCTGTGCCCACACTGCAACAATGAAAATCATAACAAAACACACGATTCTGTAGTTTTTACCAATCCAATCGATACTTACGTGACAGGAAACACACAGCACTGCAATTTTTTCACACTAGTGCACGGAATAATAGCAAATTTAATGAATAATCGACGGTAATATGATGATAAACCTCACCTTTTCGTGCCTTGATTAGCCACGCTTGACAGAAAGAAAATAGTGTGGCGAGTTGAGTGATGTGACTGACAGTGACAGAAAGGTTGCCAGCCACCATGGACGTAAAATACTTTCCAGCTATTTACAACTTAGAGAATTTATAGTAATTCTCTAAGATTTACAATTACAAATTTATTCACAAAAAGAAAAAAAAGTCTTTACCAGCCACAAACTGTACTGCTCGAGATATTTGACTAAGTAGTCAGCCAGTGAGTAGTGAGTAGAGTAAATCAAAGATACCTACATGGATATTGCAAAGCTATTACAATAGCTGGAAATTGACATAAAGGTATTTTAGACTCATGAACACAGAACAACATTACGCCCATGCGTAAATAAATATTTATAGGTAGCGGTGATGCTGCCTCTATAAACTAATTAATTTCTTTCTTGGTGCTGCCTGCCTGCAGTCATTTTGGCGGGAATTTTAAGAAAGCGATTCGTTCGTCAGTCCATGAAGAAAACACTATGGTAAATAGTACCATAGAGGTTTTTTTTTTAGATTTTCTTTGTCTATGGTAACTTTACCATTCATTCAATTTCGAGGTCGATCGTGAGATTGGCCCCTTATTCTAAAAGACTCCAGCGACTTCCGATTCATGGAAGAGTGTGCCGATTCTGCTAGAGGCAGTCCGCAGACTCACGTTTTGCCTTGCCAGGTTGCCATGGATATTATCATGGAATTCATTCTTCCATGAATATTTTTTAGAGCGTTTTGCTTATTCCTTCTTCCGAGCTCATCATGGATTATATCCAAATTAAGCACAAGATGATTTCTGATGTTGTTTTGGCGTGTCTGGGTTAAGAATAGATGTATTACCCATTACCTATTCGAAGATTTAAATCCTACATAAAGATGAATCTAATTAAGAAAGCGTATTACACTCTTGATGACTATATTAATGATAAAGCCGCGTGGCCTGATGTCGCTCTGCCCCTCGACTGCTAAAATGGAAATTTGCAATATCTGTACTTACCTATTTACATGTTTCTATTAGATCATTATTTATAAGTATAACAAGCGTAGCGAGTGCTGTCTTGCATATTTTTGCTGATGTTTATTTACTTTTGACTACCTTCCTAAGGTTTTTAAGTTCTCATTTACTATGTATCAGCAACTCCTTGCTCCGAGGCACCACACAGGCGCTTCTCACCTAGTGGTAAGACGGACCATTTATGTAAGCCAAGCCGTGTTTGTTGCCTGATTCTTCTAGGCTTGGTCGCGTTGGAACAGGAGTAATTTTAGCTTATACGACGATTCAAAATGATCCTTGTGATTTCAATGAATAAAGTTCTTTTTGACTTTTGACTTTTGATGTCTCTTCCCGTGGATGTCGTAAAAGCCGACCAAGGGATTACCTACAGCAAAAGATGGGGTAGCAGCATCCACCCACAGATTTAAAAAAGTATATGCATCCACCACTCAATAACAATCCTCCTGCCAAGCGTGATGATAGCGAAATAAAGACAGAAAGAAAGAAGAAAAGGCTATAAAATAAAAACAGACCTACCTACTCAAAATGTAGGTAAGCTTTAGGTAAGTGTAGTCAGAATGTCACTTGTCAGATGCCGCCGGCAACCCGGTGAATGTGCTTGGTCCTTATTCTAAGGGTGAATGGCTCGAACGTGGAAGTGGTGGTTTTAACTCCAAGGGTTTTACATTGCAATGCAGAGCGCATAGCGCTTGCGCGAGCTTCCGAGAGTCTGGGCTGGGGGTTCGCGCCCGGGACCGCGTGGCACGACTAGTGATGCTACACAATACCCTGAGGTTGTACGATGGAATGTTACAAAGTTTCTCTAAAAGCTATTACAATTTGCACGCGCGTAGGTACAATAAGGAAAACCCATTTTTAGTCGACTTAAAACACGGATGAAAAGTACTATAAGTTAGGTACAGTTTAAGTTTCGTTTGTACCTTTCCATATATACAACATAACACCCAACAGTGACATACGTAGTCATGATCCCACTCTAGGATTCCCTAGGTTGTGCTTGTGGGTATCAGGAACCACGAATACCATGGTACCATAACACCCAGACCCGGAACAAATATTTGCAGATCAAACAAACATTTCTCCCGCAGCGGGAATCGAACCCGCAACCTCCCGCATATCAGCGGCTACTCGCCTGCCACGCCACAGAGGTCGTCAAAAATTATGGCAAAGCTTGAGGACTCGTGGCCGATTCAAAATCTAATTAAAGATGAAACCATAAAAACCCTAATAAGAAGTTAAGAAAACGTATTCAACAAGTAAAAAAACAAAATACCTATTAATTATTTCCCAAAAGTAATTAATATTTTGTTCCATGAAACGATAGCCATTCATTTTATAAGCAATGTGATTACCTACCACAAACTTTTATCACTTGTTTCAGGCTATGTGTAAAGTAAGAAGGTAGCTATAGGAGACTGTCTGAACATGTTCATCAAATAAAATAAATCGTCGATAAATGCGTATCCCATCCCTACACTGCAGCATTTTCAAGGGCACATCTCAGTGGGCTGCAAGCCGGCCGCCAGTCGACACGATGGCACTCGCGCTATGACCGCGCCACGCGACCGACGACGTCCCGACACTGTGGAACTGCTGCCCCTCAAGTCCGCGCTGGTCAACAACTATCGAGATGACGACGACGCGTATTACCCCCCGACGCCTGCGCCGGTGTTTAGTCCACCTTCCACATCGAATGATTACACGCTGCTGTCAAAAAGAACGCCGGCCTCTAAAAAGTATGTGTATGATTTTTATTTTGAAATAATAAATATTAAAAAATAATAAGCTGAGAATATACTATTATGCACCTTTACTATACTGCACTGTCTCAAAAAGGTACGACGCCACCGGCCTCTTTTCAAAAGCCGGAAAACATAATCCTGTACTGAACGAATTATAGGTAAAAGTTGGTGTTTAGATTTTTCTTCCATGGTTTAGATATTTGTTTGTTTTTAAATCACGCCGTAATGGCTGTAACGAGTTCGATGCAAATTTGTAGAGAGATAGATAATAAACTGGATGGGTACTAACTAGACCCCAGACGCGTGCATACTGTCATAATAAAAGTCCTATATTAAATTATTATTATATCACTAATTTACTTTAAATCTCGTTAAAAAAATATTTTTTACTATAGAGGAATACTATCAACAAAAACATAATATAAAAAACACACTAAATATTGCTAAAAGTTACTGAAATAAATATTTAAAAATCTTCGAAGAAAATTGTGTCTTGTCATAGCGGTGTATTTTTTTATAATTATTATATATTTTTATTATTATTATTATTCCTTATTTCATGTTTGTTTTACTTTTAAAATGTTTAACACTTCTCGTTATATCGCGTAGATTTGCAACTATAGTTTCGTAGCGAACGCTACGTTTTCCGTAGCTCTCGTAGGACTATACGTACGTTTATCTACGTAATGCTACGGCCCGTTGATATGCATCTACGGTTTCTTTTAGCTCTCGTAGACCTGCGTGTCTACGAAATTGCTACACGCCTATACAATAATGTTATGTGTGTCTTTAGTATTGCTATTTGCTACGCGCCGTGGATCTGCGACTACGGTTTCATTACGTGTCCTATAATCCTCGTAGACCTACACCTACGAATGTCTACGTACTGCCCATAGCGAACATCACGTGTCCTGTAACCCTCGTAGACCTACACCTACGAATGTCTACGTACTGCCTCGTCCCTTAGATCTAATCTGCGGTTTCGTAGCTGACGCTAAGTTCCCAATAGCTCACGTAGACCTGGTACATAAGTAATTGTGTGTCCGCGTAATTGCCACGTTCGCAGTGTATGTCGACGTATTGCTACGCCCCCGTAAGTCTCCAATTAAATCTTCGTAGCGGATGCTACGTTTCCCGTTGCTCTCGCAGACCTCTATGTACGTGTCTACACCTGTAGATCTACGTCTACGGTTATGTAGTTGTACCTACGTGTGTCCACGTAATTGCTACGTTCAGCACCTATGTATGCCTGTGTTTTGCTACGTTCCATAGATCTATAACTACGGTTTCGTAACGGAAGCTACGTGTCAAATACACTTTGTATCGTAGACTTGCACCTACGAGGGTCTTCTTTTAATTATAGCTTCCTACGACGGTCGTATTGCTACGTCTCGAAGATATGTTTCTCAAACTATTGTTATTATTACTATGTTTATTTTGATATGCCAGATAAAAAGTCCGATGTGCAATTCGGAATTCATACAAAAAACTTTCAAATGTTAGTTCAATATCGCGCTTCCTTTTGATACACTGATGAAGGCAAAGATATTTGAGCTCAGAGAACACAGGTGTCTAAAAAAACGCCACATACTCCAAGAATCAGGGATTTTGCTTGTTTTTTTTACAAACTTTTATTTAACTTGCAATATGTGTATGTTTGTCCGGACTCCGGGTGGACAAACAATCCATTGTAGGTACATTGTCCAAACAGTTTGTCCATTGTACTTTATGGTTTTATATTGGCTGCGCACCGCGGTTTCACCCGCATGAACAATGATGAAAATTAATGGTGATGATGATGAAAAGCAGTCTATGTATTAATTAATTCCAGGATATACAAGTATCTTTATTCCAAATTTCACTCAAATCCGTTCAGCTCTTTAAGCGCGAAGAAGTAACAAACATACAAACTTGATTGAAAAGTGCTTTTAAAGCTTCGTCGAGCAGTGGACGTGTAATGGCTGCTGATGATAATAGTGATTATTGAACTATAAACTGTTCTGTAATTAGTCGTACATTATTTCCACCAGGTTGCTGGCGAAACCGCAGCCAACACCAACCCCAATGCTGACGCTATGTGGGGCGCCGCCTCCGTCCAGGAAGCGAGAGGAGCTAACAGCAATGGCCAATCTGAGGAAGAAAGTATCTCCAGCGCTACTTGGTGACAAGTAAGTACTTTTACTGAAGCAAAGAGGCCGTTTTACGATTTATGTTATCTAACGACTCCGATCCAATGCTGACAATTTCCGAGGACTTATTTTATTTTTAAAGTTTTGGGAAAACTTACAGCTTACAATAGAGTAGGGTGATTTATAAATACATGGAGCTATACCTAAGTTGGTACATGTACGCTGATGTGATGGCCATTTAAAAGTTTCCGCAGACATGCAAGAATGAGTAGGAATAAAAATAGTAACGGTACACGACACAATAAAGTGCCTAATAATAAAACAATAAAAAAAGTTAACACAAATATTATGCTTGAAAAAAGTTATGCAAGCGTTTAAGCTTACTTGTTGAAGTATTCAATAAATCTACATCTACATCAATGTTTGCTTTAGCCAAGGAGTTGAACGTGCCGCATGCTCTGATCAAAAATGTTGATTTTTGACTATAATATATGACTTCGCGATGATGTAAGGTGGAAAGCCTCATGGCAGATGGAATAATTTTATAATAATAAGTCAACTTTTAACTAACCCACATAAATAAATGCAAACAAAAAAACAAAAGAACAAAAGAGAAACAGCCGCAATTTGTTTATGGGCCTAAACCAACGTGAAGACCATATTTGTTTTTGCTATAACTCGGGCATTATTAACCCGACTTCAAAAAAAGGTTGATATTCTCTATTCGACTGTATTTTTTTATATTTGCTTTGAGTTACAAATTTTCAGCTTCGAATTCAAACAGGTACAAATTCAGCTCGTTATTAATACCGAAATTAAATTCCAATACAGCGTGATTTGACACAATTTATTCGTTAATTTGACAACGATCAAGACAAGAAAGGGACATAGCCAAGTTACGTTTAACTATGGCTATTATTTTGTCGATTTTAAAACAAAAATTGATTGTCAATAACATCGTCTGAGAGCGTCTCAATGTTCAGCGACCAGCGAGATTAAAAGATATGGAGATAATAAACACAAAATGGTAAAAAAAAACAAAACAAAAAACACAAACCTTCACTGCTCAACTTTCGCAAATGTTTTGTACCTATGTGACCCTTGAGGCCAGAATAGCATACAAATGACTCTCACTGACGTCACGATCTCGCCCTTTCGAGGGTTCCACATCCCCACATGAAAGATGTGCTAAAATCTACGTAGGTAGGTATTGAATCGGTGCGGAGCGTGCTAGGTACCTATTGCATGACAAGTGGATTGACAAAGACTGCCTTGGTTGATTTGCTTAGTACAAGTACTGCTGTGAATACAATTTCTTACTTAAGGTTCCCACATACATCAGGTCGAATTTTTCGCCAGAATTAGGTACACTCACACTATTTTTTCTGGTTAATTATATAAAAAATCTAGAAGTCTGCGTACCTCAATAAATCTTATCCAATTATAATAATAATAATATAATATATTTATTTATTCGAACAACTAAGATTCATAAATGTCAAAATTAAATATATATTAATATATAAATAAAAAAATTATAATATTTATTTATTAATTATATATTTTTTTTATTATACCTACCTACAAAAATATAGTTTTAAAATTAAAATGAAACTAGAGCCACACGGAACGAAAAACGTAAAACTACAATACAGATGTTCGTAATCGAATAAGACTATATATTAATATCAAGGTAACGCAGTGTTCATTAACCAAAAAAGCACCCCTATAAGCTGATGAGAAAGCACAATCATGTTTGCCAATGTGACAAGTTTCTATAAAAAACACCCACGAAAAGTTTAAATGAATGGATACATAAAAACAGCTTAAGAATTTGGCAAACTTCAAAACAATGCACGCCTCTTTGCGCCGCGGCCGCCCACTTGACGCTAGTCTTTTGTCTTTTATTCCAAGTTTAAAAGTAGTGTTTATTTTCTTTGGAGTTCAAGCCAAGGTATTTTTATACTGAGGTACTATAGCCATGGTTCAAGTATCAATATAAGTGATTACCTATGTTCTATATGTTGTGATCCGTGACATCCGTATCGTAGCATTCGTAGCATTATCCAACGTTCAATGCATTTTTAGTTGCACAAAAATGAAAATAGATTCAGCCATTTCAAAGATCGTCACTAAGGAGATATTTAAAAAAAAACTTTTAGCACACATACATCGTAAGTACCACGTGCGTGTGTATAGGTAGGAACGTGCCATAGCACGTTGTTCCGCATTGCCGTATTTTGTCTGGACGGCAAGTAATTTACAACCCCAATTTTGTGTCTACAATTTTGTGGCCGTCGTATTTTAAATTGGACGGGTTTGAGTGAATTACTTATACTGTATAAGTTTCCTAAATAGGTACCTATAAGTTAGATTTAGGAAAGTTGAAGAATTAATTGTACTGGTAATAAATCTGGGGAAAAATAACTTATGCTACTATATAATAACTCTACAAAAAGCTCACTTCGTAGACTTTGTAACGTTGATGACCTCTGTGGCGCGGCGGGCGAGTATGGCCGCCTGAAATGGGAGAGGTTGCGGGTTCGATTCCTACGGGACAAATATTTGTATGATCTGCAAATATTTGTTCCGAGTTATGTTATGGTACCATGGTACTCGTAGTTCCTGATCCACGACACGGGAATCCTAGTGTGGGCTCATGACTACATATGTGACTGTTGGGTGTTACGTTATATTATGTTATGTTATGTAACCTTCTTTGAAGCCTAAGGCTTAGGTGATTTTAACGACTGATTACTCCAGCTGTGTTCACAGTATTTCTTTGTGTGCCCATATTTGAATGTAGTTTATGGCTTTTTCATCAAAATACACAGGGGCACTAAGGCCCGTATTCGAGAACTAAACTCGAATAGAATGGAGACTCAAGCACAGATTTATTGACAGGTTTCAATTAAAAACTATCACCAAATCTATGCTTTAAGGCCACAGCACACCGGCTGCGTACGCGTAGACGTATACCGTGCACGTCGACGTACTATGACGTTGTAATGTTAAACTGTGTGAAGCTGCGGTTCCACGGCCTGATTTCTCACAGGTGCATACGAAAAATTACAGGCGACACGCCGTGGGAACACCTCGCCTGAAGACGCCTGTCGTTGCCTCAAGACGTCGACCAATCAGCATGAGTCCGCACGCTCCCACCTTCGTGTACCCGCTGGCACAGGCCAGACGACGGATCGTGGGACCGGGCACGCGCCGAGCACGAGGGCGGGGAGGGAGACTGATTGGTCGACGGCTTAAGGCAACGACAGGCGCCTGCAGGCGAGCTGTTCCCACGGCGTGTCGTCTGTAATTTTGCGTCTGTACCTGTGAGAAATCAGGCCGCGGGACCCCAGCTTGAGACATGGCAGACCGCTTGCGTGACGTGCCCGCAAGCGTGTACATACATAGAGAAGCGTGTGTCTACATTACGTGCTGCATACGCATCCGGTGTGCTTTGGCCTTGAAGTCTCGATTCACGCTTGAGCATAGTTCTGGAATACGCCTAAGTGTATTTCGTGTTCAGACGATGTTGTAACATTGTTTCAGACATGCGAACAGAAACAACAACGACGAAACAAACAAGAAAGAGGAAGAACTCGACAACAGACCTAAACTCCTGCAGAGGGTGAGATAAAATATCGAAATAAACTCAATTCTTCATCAGACTTTGGATGAAGCCTCCCCCATAGCATAGCGTACAGTACAATACAACCTATAGCGTGCAACAAGCGTGGGGGGATTTGCCATAATCACCACGCTTAACAGACGGATGGTGATCGCAGTTTGGTGTTAAGTACTCAGGCGGATGCTGCTGCCCATCCCCTGTCATAATCTCTTAGTTGCCTTTTACGTCATCCACAGAAGGAGTTGGAGGAGTCCTATTCTAAAGCTGAGACTATGACGGCTTAATTAAATTAAAGTAAATTGTTATTTTGTTTAGAAAACTGCAAGACAAACGCGTTTATTATACTTGTATTTTATCAATCGCTTGTCGCTTTCAAAACCAACAGATGTCAATCAAAAGCTGAATAAGGTATTTACCCACGCTGCAAAGGCAGATATATATATATAATATATATATCTATATTTCTATAGATAAAACAAACCTAACCCTCTTATTCGTATCAATTTTTAAACCTTTGATTAGCTCAAATAGCTTTTGTCTTGTTTTGACGTATGTCATTTTAAATCAGAGACAAAAACAGAAGCAATTTTTAATAAAATAGGTTTGAAAAATGGTTATGAATAAGAGGGTAAGTATTTATGTACCTATAGGTCAGCATTCGAGAAAGGTATCTCCTTGAACTAGAGTCAACAATCAAGGGATCCATGATCTAATAAAAGCTCAAAGCTCACGAGGGTATGTAAATGAGCCACAAATAGACACTACCCACGCTGCTGGTTTTATTGATAAAACCTCCTTTACCAACAGAGTATATAAATTGAGTGTCGGTTGTTTGTTTTAGGTCGTGGAAATGCCAAGATAAGGAATTACAACATACCTTGGGTATATATAAAATAACACGCTACAAAATGTTGGCTAAACGTAGCATTATTATTTTTGATAAATTTTAAGTAAAATTCTATATAACAATTGCGGTTTTTAAAATTCATTATTCGACTTATATTATCAACTAGCTAGTTCTAGCTAGTTAAACATCCGTTTATAGTCTGTTGGTGAAATGATCATACCATTTCACCAACAGACTATAAACGGATGTTTACACAGATAACTAACGAATGATTTGACATACCGTTTATGTTTCTACGAACATTATCGTAAATAGGTACTATAACTTATACAAACATAGGTTGGTTCATTCCTATTTTTGTTATTATAACTTAATATTTATATTATTATCTATCACCCGCGACTTCGTCTGCGTATGCCTTGGTATTTCGAGTAGCTTATATTAGCGTGGCGTAGAAAAGAACGAATATTTTACTTTTTTGTACATTTCTATCATACATTACATATGTGTAACTCTAGCGGTTTTGGCACCACACGCCATAAATAGCTCGCAGATGGTAGATTTTTTCCTACTTACTTGACACTTATCGTCATAATATTATGGACAATTCACACAATATCATTATAAATTGTAGCCTATGTGTTATTCTGGTGTATAAGCTAAGTATATTATTGTAAAGTTTCATTAAAATCCATTCAGTAGTTTTTACGTGAAATAGTAACAAACATCCATCCATCCATCCATTCATCCATCGATCCATCCATCCATCCATCCATTCATCCATCCATACTTACAAACTTTCGCGTTTATAATATTAGGTAGTAGGATAGGAAGTAGGATGTAAATGTTTGTGAGGATGGATGGATGGATCGATGAATGTTTGTTTTGATGACTTTTTTTTTTTTTTAAATATAGCTTATACATCAGAATATCATATAGGCTATAATTTATAACAGAGGTCCCACGCGGGCGGAGCCGCAAGCAAATGCTAGTTCTGAATAAAATGATGAAGGAACACCGAAAACATTTAAATTATTGCATAGGTACTTATAATTACTTAATTAAGGTACCCCTTTTTATGTTCGTCCAATTTATGGTATAACTTTTAACCTGCTTACCATAACACCATCTTACCTCTTTATGGGTAGGAAGGACCTTGACCCGTTTCCACGGGGGTGTTTTCTCAACCTTCAAGGGTTTGGGCCCTGTTTCAGCTATCTACTGCGTTATTTGAAACGAAACGACCTTGTACTTTGAAGGCGAGTAAACCAGCCGTTTGTTTTTTTAACAATTACTAGATTTTCCGATATTCTTATATTTTTCTACCTCAAACGTAAAAAATTTAATGCGATGTGACTGCCCGTCTGCTTGCGAGTGTAGGTAGGCAGCGAACTACTTACAGATGCAAGGAGCCACTAGGCTTCCCCTGTTAAATACATCAAAAGTAATTGCCGTAGTCATGCACGCTTGGCAGGTGGATTTGTTGATCGCAGTATGGCGTTGATCACTCAGGTGGATGGCTACTGCACATGCCCTGGTGTAATCCCTTAGTCGGTTTTTACGACATCCACGGGAGGAGATGGAGGAGTCTAACTTGTTTAAAATACTATTAGGAATTGTAATAGAATTCCTAGTCGTATATCGCGCTACTACGCAAATTTCCAAAGTATCTAGCTGACGGTTTGTGTCACATCACAATTGAGATGTCCAAAATCTTACCTCTAA
Organism: Epirrita christyi; assembly: GCA_951392215.1. Taxonomy (NCBI): domain Eukaryota; kingdom Metazoa; phylum Arthropoda; class Insecta; order Lepidoptera; family Geometridae; genus Epirrita; species Epirrita christyi. Next base: position 1,895,343 of record OX595837.1, read on the forward strand.
CAAGCAATCAACTGTCAATTTATAGACCATTGCTAAACTAGGGGGCTGCCTGGTTTTAGATAAACCAGAGATAGTCCAAGCTTATGTAATTTTTGGCATATCTAGCTCGAAAGTTGCTTCTGGAAAACAAACCATCTGCTTTTGTATTACAGTTGTATATACCCTAGGTCGATATTTAAGCCTAGACTGGTAGTCCTGGTTTAAACCCAGACTAAGAGCATTTTTTATAATAACACCAATTGTGTTTAAATTCATTCATTCATTTCATTTATTCAGGAACAATTTTACAATCGTATTTGAAATTTAGGTAAGTACATAAAAAACACAAAATATAAAATAACAATAATAGTGGTCATCAGCTTGTGGAAGTCCACTGCTGAAAATAATAAAAATAATTCATAATGTCAAAAAAAAAAAAAAAACGAATCAGAAATATGTCAGAATATCATTAATATTAAAAAATGTCACTTAGATGTAATTAGTACCTATTAAAATTATTTAAAACTTGAACTCATCTATGGAATAGTAGCACCCTTCCAGCAAAAGCTTTTTTAGTTTCCTTATGAATATACCTGGACTATCAATAGTTTTCATATAAACAGGTAGAGAATTATATAATTTGACTGCCTGATACCGACCACCATGCATCGCAATTTTTAATCTAGGGCACAGTGGGGCCTCTAGATCTTTTCTTCTTGTGTTTAATCTTTGTATACTCTTTGTAACGACGTTTCATACTTAGAGGGATGCCGGATAACATCCACTAGAACCACTAAAATGTAAAGGCTGGGAAGAGTCAAAATTTTTAGGCTCCAAAAGTGATCCCTACACGATTCCCACGGAGGTTTTCACGGAAATCCTCTGATCCCAGTTGTCCCGTGGCGAGACTAATGGGATTTTGAGTTGTCCCGTCATGATTGAAACGGGACTAATGGCACCAAATAATCCCATTAGTCTCGTGACACCTAACGATGCGGTCTACTTACAATGTCTTAGGGAAATGTAAAATACAGCGGTCTAGTCGTGGTATGTACTTCGCGCGGCAGTAGAGCCGCAAGTCAAAGAGAGTAGAGCTCTATATTATATGTATTCTAAAAGAAACATATAACCTCTTAGAACTCATGTGTCAAGCAAAGTATGTTTCAGACACTAATAAGAAATACTTGGTCTGCTATAAGTTCGCCACTTGTGTAGTCTTATAGCTGAATCTTACCAACCGTGTGTAACAAAGTCTTGGCTTTCAGAACTCGCCAACCGCACCCTTAAGTTCACAACTGGGGCTGGGTTACACATGATCCAGTTCTTTAGAACTTTTCCCATTATGTTTTGTTGTACGGTTTTCTTTATTTTCATGCAACGAAACGAAAACGAAACGGGAAAGAAAGGTCAGGGTGCTTCTGCGGATGCCAAAATGTGGCATTCATTTGTTTCATACAATTAATCCGTAGAAAATTCAAGATCACCGACAGAGTCCTCAGAATTAGCAAGTTGAAGTGGCAATGGGCAGGTCATTAGCTCGCACAACTGACAATCATTGGGGAATAAAGGTTCACGAGTGGCGACTACAAACCGGACGATGCCTATGAAGGTTGTCCTCTCGATGGACCCAAGGACATTATATGGCTCAAAAGCGAGGCGTATGTCCAGCAGTGGACTTCATCAGGCTGATGATGATGATGATGATGGTTCATAATTGGATGTAAGTCAGTATGTGTATCTAACAAGCTAGTATATAGACTTCGCGGTATTGGAATGTGCGGCAATAATAGTACATTGTTCACCGAGGGAGAAAGTGACCGATTCCCACTTTAATACACAGGAGTAATTTTAGTTTATAAGACGATTAAAAAAGATCCTTGTGATTTCAATTAATACAATTCTTTTGATTTGTTTTGATTTGAATACACACGAGGTGGTAATCGCACTTTCTCCCGAGTGATATAGCTACATGGTCTTGATACTATACCTACCTACGAGGAAAAAAAAATTGTAATTCTAGTGGCGTCATCTAATCTCCTCTATGGCATTTCGAGTAGTAAACACAAATTTAAAAATTATTTCTATAAATAAAACAAAAGAAGCGCAGCGCGCGATTAACACTTAAAAGTTCTTTTTTTAAATTATTGTTCAGAATAAGTAAGAGGCCAGTATAATTTTTCGGACTTGGTGATAAAAACTGATTGCATATGGACATTACCCAAAATTAAAAATAAAACAGCACGTTAATCAACGGATTTACAATTTTTTTTTCTGCATTTTCATACGCTTTTCCCTACCGCACATTGTATTGTACATTTTGTTGTACAATACAATTGTACACATTGTATTGTACAACAGTAATGACGTTCTTCCCGCTCTTTTAAAAAGGTTAAGGTATTTTCGCTCTTTGATTTCTTCGGCATTGAACCTTTAAGCGCTGCTAAGTAAGTGGAGGTCATTGGATCTTAATTGGATAGCTTTTTGCCCCGTTAGTTGGAGAGGTCGGGGGTCAGGTAAGGAGAAGGTAAACTGACTATATAAACATTAATAAAATAGTGCATTTGCTTTCAATCAAGCAGATATTTAAGTTGCGTTTTGGCTGTGAGTATTTGCATATTTTGTGTGTACAACGATAGAATATCTATCAAATAAGATATTTAATTTTTATACGGCACAACTGTCTAGGTATTTTCGGTATATACCTACCTACTTATTAGATATTCGGCGCCTCGGCATACTTGGATAGTTCCTAGGTGAGGAAAGTCCATAAAATGTAGAATAATACACCTTTTTCTTTGGAAAGTTGGAAGTCTTCCAAGGTAGGTACGCTTGAGTTCCAGCCAAAGTTACATTGTTAGGAAGTACAATGAAGTCGTAGAAAGTTAAATTGGATAGACACATAGATACTTAAGTCTTGAGACCTTCGCTGTCTGCCGCTTTTTTAACCGACTTCATGAAAAGGAGGAGGTTATCAATCCGGTTGCATAATTTTTTTTTGTTACCACTTAACTTCGTCATTTATAAACCGATTTGGAAAATTCTGTTTTTATTTGATAGGATACACCTAAATCCAGGTTGGTCCCATTTTTATCCAAATCCAATTCTGATGATGGAATCCATGTCCTCATTGAGGGAACTCCTTAAATATTATAGGCATACATACAGCGATGTTGGTATTTTCAGCAACAGTTATTGTTTTTTGTATACTTTTAGCAAATAAAAACATGCAGATAGCGGAATTCAATGGCGGAAGTCGTTTTTTTAATGAAAAGTTATTAATCACACCGGTTCTTTATACTGACAGTCACAATCAAAAGCACTTGAGAGTCACCTACCAAAACAGAACCAGTGACTGAGAAAAAGAGTAGAAGTATTTAATACTTTAATTACAAGTATTGGTACCATTGGTACTCGTAGTTCCTGATACCTACGACACCAGGGAAACCTAGTGTGAGATCAGAGGTCCAATTCACCATTGCATGGCATTTGTTACCAATAGTTAATTGAACAGGTATACGTTGCCGACGGGTATAGTTAATTCAACCTACCCTTATTACCTTACGTTACCTACGTAAGTTTTGTGACAAAAGGTGTAATATTAAATGAACTTACATTAGTCTTTTGAAGTGAATACCAAAACGATACAAGGTAGGATATTTATACTTTATTTCAACCTCCTGTGAGAAGGATGTTCGTCACAAAACAATTACATAGATATCGGAAAACACAAACAATTACATAGACTAATAAAAATTAAACTTAATTTATTTGAATACCTTGTAGTATGTTAAGTGTAGGATTTATTTTATTCTTTAAATTACTAGGTAGTAATTTTACTAGGTCTCATGATACATCTAGCAACCATTGAAATACTAGGTTTTTCTTGATTTAGCTTATTGAAATGAAGTAAGGAATCTTGAGATTCTGCCACAAAACCCAAAGAGCCGGATCCTGGCTTATTTTGCTCCAGGGCTTAAGTAGACGTAGAAAAACAGTTGGTAAGCAGTCCATTTGCAGACAGATGAGCCGGCCATGTATAAGGGCTTTACATCGATCAATTCAGGATATAAAGAAATTACACAATATGGAGAAGGACTACGATGGGGTGCTGATGATTAAACATTATCAATTTTTCAAGTCTCCCAGCGTCAAGAAAGGTGATTCATCTTCAGAGGAGCCTACTACGTACGCAGAGTCATCAAAGAATGTTGGGTCACACATCATGTTGGCTTCTGTTCTGATACGGCATGTTCAAGAATCGCATTGGACTATTAGTTATAGTTTGAAGTTCTAGCATAGTAGGTACGTACCTCATCATTAACAAAGTCATGTTCAGGCCATTCTCTGTTCTCTCCTTGTTTTCATAAGTTATTAAGTAATTAACTGGTCCTTCTGAACAGCAGTTGTGTCATTTCTTTATCACCACACTTACATTTTGCAGATAATCCTGCCTTGACTTCATCAGTACTGTTAATTACTATAATAGGTCTTGATTCGTTCAGGAGAATCTCATTGGACTGATGTGTAGTTTTTGGGAAATGCTTGAATTGCATTAGTGGGACATCCTTTTTGTCGCCACATGTGCATGTTTGGTTGGTGTTGTTTATTTCTAGCCATGCGCACTCTGTAAGTTCAAATAACCAACCGTTCCATAGCCCTATAAACCCAGCAGCGTCATACCATCCGACCCATTCGATAGACTTGTTAGTAGATTTGTTCGAGTACATGAGGACTGGTAACCATCTTCCATTATACCATTCTATGCTTTGAGAATTAAATTGTAGAAATAACTCATAATACAAATAATTAATAACTTGATTGAACATGTTTAGGCACGTGAGATTCAGTAGTTGTCGCGTTTTTGACTGACTGAAAATATGTCTTGTTTGCGGGTAATAACTGAGTCACAACGCAAAATATAGTCAACTACAAAACTATGAGTCAAGTTAAAATAGCACAAACAAGTTAGATAACCTAAGACCGCGAGCGAGGTCTATACCTAGATTGCAATTGCAATAAACATGTCATGATGCCTTTGGTAGGGTTCCGTAGCTGTGCCATAACCTTTTCCTGGCATGTTTGTTTGTCCCTGTGAATATTACCTGTTTGGCCATGATGCATTTGACTTGTAAAATATGTTTAGATAACTACGAGGGCGTGACGGACAGGGCAGCGCAAGATTGACAGACGAACATGACATTAGATTAACTTTGATGGACTTTTTCTGCTTTTTCGAAACGAGACGTCGTCCATTTTTATTTTATTTCAATTTCTAGTGTTTTTTTTGAGTTATATCGTGTAATTTTGGTGGCATTTTAACCGGTGTAGCTTATTTAAAGAACACGTTGTAGTGAATTTAAATATGAGTGTATTGCGTGTCTTTTCAAACGGGTGGAAATTGTCCACGAACATTCTAGTGGTACTGCCATAGCTTTACTAGAACTTGACTTGACTGAGACTTGACCTAACTTTATGAAAATTACTTGACATTGGCAAAATTGGGGAAAGTTTTCCTTAGAGGCCATTAAATAAATGAAGAAGAAGATTAACTTTGAACAACTGAACCCTAAATAATTGTGAATTACCAAAGTTGATAGCACTGGATAAACGAGAGATAATAAGTTCGGGTATTTTCATAACAACAAATTAAAATTCAATTATTTATTGCATTACAATTATGTAGAAATATCTATGTCATAAATAATTTAAACTTATTCTACTTAGGTGGTAGGTGTCATAATTATGTTCTCATGTCAGGGTGTCTCAATTTTATCTTAAAAATAGGAGGTAGATAATAAAAAAATGACAATCAAGTATACAGTAAAAAAAACACAATTAAAAATAAATTAATAGCTATTAAAAAATCTCGTCAAGGCTATATATAATAAACTTTTGTTACCAATACAATCTATAGTGAAAATTGCATGTGTCAAACTGTTATTTTTAATTATTATTATGTTAAATTGTCGTGCTCCCTTTTATTTCAGTCTATTAAATAGGAGCGCAATTTAAATTCAGAGAACGCTACACAGAAACGACACCATCTTGGTTACGTTCGACCAAGATCAAATTATTGTAATGACTTCCGTCCTTCCTACACTATATTAATAAACAATGAACTCAAATGAAGCTATTGTGCGCGTAATAGAGGAAATTGCGGTACAAAAACTCCAATTAACGCCTTAGCCTTACCTCAGGGTATAAATCGCCCTATTTCACTTTCCACTCAGAGGATCTTTTTAAATCGGTACGGGACGGAAGATACTAACGTCAACGATAAAACATTGAAAATTAAATAATGTGTATGTGTGTTAATACTATGAATTTCATTATCTATTGCAGCGCCTCCTAGTGATGTATGGCTTTAAAACTTATTTAAAGAAATGGATCGCCAAAATCCGGGGTTACGCCGCTTTGCATTCAATCATTTATTGCAGCGCCCTCTGATGACGTGTGCCAATAAAATCTATTAAAAAACCTGCAAAACTATTGTATTACAATCAGTTAAGCCGTTTTGGAGATAAATAAATGGTAACAGACAAACAAACGAACACACTCTTAGGGCTATGCTACACGGGCGGTTCTCCCGCCGAGGGAATCCGCTTCTCTTCGCACTAGACTCAATTCTTATGGACATTGTATGCTACAAACTACACGGCGCGGTTTTTTCGAGCTTTGTCGAGCGGATTCCCGCGGCGGGAGAACCGCCCGTGTAGCATAGCCCTTAGGCTAAATACTTACACAGGCTCCTGGCGTCCCGGGTAAAAAAAACCTGACTTGATTTTGTTTGGTTGTATTTATTCATAATCATAGTGTAAATCAGACGCGCGCTGTACAAATGCATTTTATTTTGCACCTACAAGCTTTGTAGCGACGCTACGCACGTCGTAGCACCTCTACGCGCGTCGTAGCATCGCTACGCGCGTTTTAGCGTCGCTACGCACGTTGTAGCACAGCTACGAGTGAGACCACGTCTTCGCTGCTACGCATCGCAATAAAATAATATGTCACAAAGTAAAGCGGGCGGCGGCGCGGCGTGCTTTTTTAACCGACTTTCCAAAAAAGGAGGAGGTTCTCAAATTGGTTGTTTTTTTTTTTTTTATGTTTGTTACCACATTTCTCCGGCGTTTAGGAACCGATTTGGAAAATTCTTTGTTTATTTGAACACCTGCTTATATGCATATGCTTCCAGATTGGTCCCATTTTTTTCAAAATTCAGTTCTGATGATGGGATCCATGAGGAATTGAGGGAACTCCTCAAATATTGTAGGCATACATATGGCGATTTTGATATTTTCAGCAACAAACCAAGCATTTGCATTCAAAAAGTATCATAATCCTTTCACCACTAAATATTTAGTCGAATACAATGGCGGAAGTCGGTTTTTTAAATGAAAAGTTATCTATTTTGTTGCCATGTATGCATTATGTAGCGAAACAAGTTAGCTACTTAAACCTCAGAATACTTAAACCCTCTATCGATATCGACAGTGAAACGAACGAATGAAGTGAAGGGAAGGAAAGTACGGTGAAATGTGAATTTTCTTTGCTTTATTTTAGATAGCTGTTGTTTCGTTCCGTGTCCGTCCCGGTTTTTCATGAGCGGACTCTGTGCTCATTATCACACAATCTGTGCCGGGGTCGCGTGCCGCAAGTCGCTAGGAGCCAATTCATTTTGTCACGAACTGCATTTGCATTCGACATTTTAAGAGGTCACCGGTAGCTAGCAACGAAGTTTGCTCCCAATTTGACACTTTGTCCCTATACACAATTATCAGTACACTAATAGACTCGTGGCCATACCGTTAACCTCTTAAATAAGTCCTCTACGAGCTTGATTTTGTTAATAATTTAATATTGGATGTTTTCCAAACTTCTTTTTATAGAGTAACTAGTTGCGCCCCGCGGTTTCACCCGCGTGAATAATGATGAAAATTGATGACGATGATGATGATGAAAAGTAGCCTATGTGTTAATCCAGGGCGTAAAGTATCTCCATTCCAAATTTCACTCAAATCCATTCAGTAGTTTTTACGTGAAAGAGTAACAAACATCCATCCATACTCACAAACTTTCGCGTTTATAATATTAGTAGGATTGACCGAGCGAAGCGAGATCTGTCTAAGTCGAAGCGCTTTTGTATGTATGTTACATAGTATACTGTAATATTTCGAGTGGAGGGCCTAAAGACATTATAAACGTCGCAGGAAGTCGGTGGATGGAGGCGGCTCAATCCAATACCATTTATCGAGGCATTCTAAGGGGGAGGCCTATGTCCAGCAGTGGACTTCCACAGGCTGATGATGACGATGATACTATGTTAAGTACGAACACGTGAAAGATTCGAAGAAATTATGCAGTAGGTAGGTATGTGGAAATTTCTGGAGTAATCTCTTATATTACTTTAGGCTCATTTAGAATTCAAATAAGTTAGTTATTGTAATTCATAATTAATCGAATAACTTACTTCATCATCATCAGCCTGTAGAAGTCCACTACTGGACATAGGCCTCCCCCTTAGAATGCCACGACAAACGGTCTTGAGTCGCCTCCATCCACCGACTTCCTGCGACGTTTATAATGTCTTTAGTCTATCGAGTGGAGGGCCTTCCTCTACCGCGTCGTCCGGTTTGTGGTTGCCACTCGAGAACTTTTTATTCCCCAACGGTTATCAGTTCTTCGAGCTATATGAACTGCCCATTACCACTTGACAACTTATTTATTTCTAGAAATTAAATAAATAAATAATGCTGGACATTTCACACAACATTATCTAACCCCAAGCTAAGCAGAGCTTGTGTTATGGGTACTAGATAGCTGATAAACAATACATTAGATAGATAGATATTTTTTATCATACATAGAAAATACCCAGAGCACCCTGAACAATTATCTGCAGATCGCACAAATATTTGTTCAGAGGCGGAGATAAAACCCGCAACCTCCTGCGTCGCAGGCGAACCTTCGCCCGTCGCGCCACAGAGGTCGTCAATTTAATTTGTTTTCTTAATTCAAAATTATGATGTAACTTTTAAGGCCGTTAGGTTAGGCAACCGCACGGAGGCGGCTGCAATTCAGATTCCAGATATTTCAATTTTGCACGAAGTTGGCAAGTTATGGGTTGGCGCGGCGCCAAATAGGCTACGTGGATACTCGAGCGGACCTAGTATAATCCGTTTTATTTAAGGTTCTGCACGATTAGACCGCATAGGTAGGTAGACACTAGGCATGTTTGCAGCACAAGCCATGTATGTTGCCCTAATTCTTTTAGAATTGGGGTCGCGTTGGATTAGATGAAAACTTAGTTTATAAGGCTCGTATTCCAGAACTATGCTCAAGTGTGAATCGAGACTTAAGGCAGTACCCCGACCAAGCACGGCGTCAAGCTGTTTTTTTCAAGCCTCTCTCCTCGTTAAATAAAGCAAGTAGAAAAAAAATTAAAAGTCACCACATATATTTGACATTTTGTCATCAAGTTCCACGATTGGTTTAATGATTTAACGTCCTAAGTACTCGAAAATAAACCCATGAAAAAATTTAAATAAATCATGATTTTGTACATCTTCTCTTAAAGTTCACGTTACTGAATTTTTTGGTTTACACTATTGGATAGTTAATTATTATTGAATAGTAGAATTATTACACGATAATGTTTTTTAAAAATGGCTGTGCGCAAGGAGCGGACCAGTCAGCCGCCGGCTATCGGACGGACGGCTAGATGGCAGTACTATTAGAACGGACTACATAGGTGTCACTAAAATAAATAATTTGCGATGTATTGTAGAGGCGAACACCTCAAGGTCATTCGGTCAGGGTAGCGCCTTAAGCAAAGATTTTTTGACAGTTTTTCATTGAAATCTGTCAAAAAATCTATGCTTGAGTCTTGATTCAGTTTGAGTTTATTTCTAGAATACGGACCTTAGACTATTCAAATACGTTTGAATTTGTAAACAATAGGCATTTGTGCCGCCTAAATAACGCAGATATAAACTGAAAACTGTGCCGTGTGCCGTGCTGTCCAGTAAGAAAATGATGTCGTATGCGCCGACAGGGGTACACCAGGGTAAGGGCAGCAGCATCCACCTGACTCAACACCAATACTGCGATCACCTATCCTTGGTGACTATGGCTAATCCCCCCAATGCATTCTATGGGGGAGGCCTCGGCCAATAGCGGACGTCGAACTGCTGATGATGATGATGATGAACTGTAAACTAACATTAGATATATCTAATGTTAGTTTACAGTCATCTAACGTAGATTAAAGTAATACAGTACAATGATAAGAAACCGACTTCCGCCATTGTATTCAACTAAATATCTGTATGAAAAAAAAATGATGAAAAAACTATAGTGGTTATGATACTTTCTGAATGCAAATGCTTGATTTGTTGCTGAAAATGTCAAAATCGCTATATGTATGTATATTTGAGGAGTTCCCTCAATTCCTCATGGATTCCATCATCAGAACTGGATTCTGAAAAAAAAGAGACCAATCTGGAAGTATATCTATCCAAATAAAAAAGGATTTTTCCAAATCGGTTTATAAACGACGGAGATATATAACAAACATAAAAAAAGAAAAAGAAATAAAGTACAACCGAATTGAGAACCTCCTCCTTTTTTGTGAAGTCGGTTAAAAATATATTATATTTTGATCATAACTACACCATATCATCAGGAAGTTTTTGCTACTATGGTACAGTATGGTATGCCATACTGTACCCATAGGCGGCCCATAGGCGGCATAATCGCATGTACGGCTAAGCCCTTGATTACAACATTATACAAGTATCTTGAAAACAAAAAACATTTAATATACACTATTCCTTTTGATGCGCAGCATGTCTGTGAATGGAGGCGGCACAAGAACGTTCGTCGTGGCATTCTAGGGTGGAGGCCTATGTCCAGCAGTGTACTTCTACACGCTGATGATGATGATGATGATGGTGTTTTTTTTTTTCAGGTTCTATTATCGCGTCCGGTGAGCATGGTAGTGCAGTGGAGCGAAGTACGCACCGCGTGGCAGGACAGTGACTTCATCACCGAGTGTCTTTGCTGGCACAACGTCTACCGGCAGAGGCATGGCGCTCCACAGCTTTATATGGCACCAGAGGTAAGAGAAATTAGAGTTACATAACTTTACATTTAAAAAACCGACTTCCGCCATAGTATTTGACAAAATATTTGGATGAAAAAAAAGTGATGAAAGAACCATAGTGGTGAAAGGATTATTATACTTTTTGAATGCAAATGCTTGGTTTGTTGCTGAAAATATCAAAATCGCCATATGTATGCCTACAATATTTGAGGAGTTCCCTCAATTCCTCATGGATTCCATCATCAGAATTGGATTCTGAAAAAATGGGACCAATCTGGAATTATATCTATACAAATAAAAAAAGAATTTTCCAAATCGGTTCATAAACGCCGGAGATATGCGGTAACAAACTACACAAAAACTGAAAACATGTAGAGTAAGAATGCCTAGGTACTCAGAAACTAGATCATTTGATCAATACATGAATAATAAATAAATAAATAAATAAACGTGGCACGTGGTACGTGTTTTTTTTTACTACTTGGCAAGCAACAAGCATACTGCCCACCTGATGGAAAGCAGTTACCGTAGCCTATGGACGCCTGCAACACAGAGGCATCACACGCGCGCTGCCGACCTTGAGACATAAAGATGAAAAGTCTCATGTGCCTGTAATTTCACCGTACCCTCCAAACCGAAACACAGCAATGCGAGCACTACTGGCTTGGCGGCAGAAATAGGGTACGGTGCGTACCTATATAAAAAAAAAAAAATTGCAATTTATTAAATATTTGCAGATCATACAAACATTTGTCTCGAAGCGGGAATCGAACCCGCAACCTCTCGCATCTCAGCCGGCTACTCGCCCGCCGCCGCACAGAGGTCGTTTAAAATTAATTAACCGACTTCCCAAAAAAGGAGGAGGTTCTCAATTCGGTTGTATTTTTTTTTTATTAGTGTGATATATTTTTGGAATATACTTTCATTTGTTTTTTTTTTAATTTTGCCCCAGTGTCAGTGTTAGGTCTGCCGTGTGAATCCAATACACTGTAAGTTGAAAAAGTGCGGTTTGAGTAAACGCGCAAATAAACTTTATTTAGTTTTTAGTCGATTGTTCTCTCATTTCACTACTAAAGAATATCGTGTTTGGTCTCATATTTAAGGAATTACAATTGTCTATCTAGTCATATAACTTTTAAAGCGATATTTTAAAAAATAAGCGGAATATTATCAAAAAAGTGTTTTGTCATGATACAGTCCTCTGACAATAGTGATATTGTTATGACAAAACACTATACGCGACATTACAGTGTTTTGCTTTTTCAAATTAGAGTTATCTATTTAATACCTAACTAAGCGATATACTGTATTTCATAATAATTATCAAACAGCCCTAAAATTGTATAAGTAAATACAGGTAGCAGAATAAAAAGACAGTTTGCATAAGTACCTTACAAATTATTATATTTATTGAAGTTGTGTTTCATTCATCATCTTCTGGAGATTCTGTTACTACAAGATTTTCATAGAAATATGATCTTGACTGCGGCATCGACTTACAGAGCATTAATAACTCCTTTTTTTTTAGCTCACTGATTCCCCTTGGTTCAGTTTCTCTTGGAATCGCATCTAACATATCAACTTTGCCAGAATTGATATCACTTTGCAATTTTGAAGAAATGTTTCTTTTTAGAAAGTTAATTTTTTCGTATTCTCCGTTATAATCATTCTTGGCAAACATTGACACTTCACCTCTTCGGAACTCAATAACTTTCAGGTTTTGTATATTGAAACCTTTTGGGTATGCCACTTTCGAATCATTGGGGATTAAGATCATTTCCTTGTGATCTAACACATCAACTTCCGTATTCTTCCGCGAACTTTTTATGGTCTGCACAAAATCGTTGAGATCATATACTTCTCGACGAGCCTTTAATTTTTTCGTGATTGCACCGTGTACCGTATCTGCAGCCATAAAAGTGTGTCCCGGTTCAAAGTACTCAAGAGTAATTGTTTGCAAGTTGGTCATTGTATCGTTAATTACTAATGCTGAAAAGAGTATCTTGTTTTTATTTTGTGCATTACAATTGTCTAAAAAGAAGGTAACACATGTTTGGTCCCGGCAGTATTTTCGGAGAAAAAAAATGTAAGTGGTTGCCACATTGTGAGCTTTTCTTCCACTTTCACCTTCATGCCAAACTATGCACACGGCTTGTTTGTTTGTTCCTGGTGGCACAAAAGTTTCGTTGTAAAGAACGAGTTTTCTTGAAAAGAAATACTCCTTAGTGGTCAGTAGCGGCATACAAATAACTTTTTGCATATCCACAGTATAAAGCGCTTCCTGACCATCAGATTTATCAACCTTTTCTTCTATTATTTTCAAATCTCTTCTGGAATCTCTCTTGTTTTTTAAGTGTTGATCTAGGTCCATGCAATCATTGCAGTTGCAGGGAGCAGGTAATGTTTTATGTTTTTGTTCGTGATTTCTGCATTTGGAACAAATATCTTGAGGTGGTTCACATGTCGAAAGGTTAAGCTTTTGAATCATATTGTGGAAATGAGTCCAACTGCAAACTTTCAGACATTTGTCTAGACAATGTTGTTGAAAATCTTTGTATATACTTGTGAAAGTTATGCCTATTGGAAGATATTTTCGGTTTGGTGCATGACTTATACGGTAGTGTGATGGTACAGGCTTATATTGTAAAATGAAGTTTTTCATTTCCAATTCGTATTCGGCTGAGAATGCATTACTAGGTGTATGACGACCTCTAGGATCTGGTGTAGCACATACTTTCGGGTTCACAGCTGTAGTTGGTTCTTTATTGAGAACTGCATGCACTGCTTCATCATTAGAGAAACCTAATGTATTCAAAAAAAAAATTTTGCACACCTTGATATCGTTAAGGGCATAACTTAACGTGCACTGTCTTCGTGATTCAAGCCCTCTAGTTTTGATCACTGTAGGTTTTTTGTGTACTTGTCTTAACAAATAATCGCGACGTCGCTGTCGGTCCATACTCCAAAACAGATCGTATATTTTTTCTCTTTCAATTTGGGATATAGAAGTAATACAGGCTTTTTTACAGGCACAAGGTGGTCTGATAGGGTGTTTTTCTCGTTGTGTTTTTAAAATCAGTTCTGGATTTCTAACTCTCTTTGGTTTTTTGGTTTGCGAACAATGTGTTTCTTCATCGAGTGCTATAGGTGTAGCCTGACTAATAGTATCACCTGAGATTTCTTCGACTAGTGCTATAGGTGTAACCTGACTAATATGAGTAGTATCACCTAAGCCGGTTTCGAGGCATTCACGCAGAGAAGTAGAAGTACAGGAATGTTTATGTGCACCGTTTTCTTGCTGGGATTGTATTGGTGTTTCCTCTAGTGATTGTTGTTCTATGGAGGCACATGTGATTGTGATGAGGTCTTGACTAGCATCATTCCCAGTTTGAAATTGAGTAGGACTGATTAAAGTATCCTGTCTAACGATCAGATTAGTGCCCATAGAAACATCATTTAACTCTGGTGATAGGCTCTCCAAGTGCTGGGGCGGGTTAGTGAGATGTTGGGATATTTCTTGAAGAGAAGTGGGATCGGTTGGCAGCAATTCGGTGTAATTTACATTTTCTCCCAAGTTCTCCGAGATACAATCATTTAATTGAGTTTCACTCAGGGCCAAAAATGGGCTAATGCGCGAATTAAAATTTGAATCCGACAAAAACTCGTCGTATGGCTCGTTCGCGCTTGGATATTCAGTGTAACTGTTGGTGTTATCGTTACCATTTGCGAGGTTTGTACTTAACTCGGAGGCCATAGTCGCTGACGAAGAGTTATTATGGTGTTGGACATTATTGTGAGACAAATTAAGCAGAAGTTTGTTGCGAAATCCGCGCATATTTTAAATCTAAACACAAATAAACCACTCATTAGCGTAAACTAATCGGAACTGTCGCAAGCGCCACACTGTCGTCTTCCTTCCGGCTCCCGCACCCCGCTCACCGCCAGTGCCGATCGGTTGCATAACCAATATTAGCTGACCTCCCCGCCAGACTAGCGCGCTGCCACTAGTATCGCGGTGCGCGGGTCTTCATAGATTGGATACTTGGGTACTGTATCTTTTTCGCGCGTCAATTTGTTTTGGTAATACACGGTATATTTGATTACCGTATTTAGGCATTTTAAACCTTAAAGATTTTGTGAATACAGTGTTTTTTAAATCGTATTTTATCAGTGTAGGTAATAGCTAGCAGAAAAAAAATATTACAGTGGTATAAAACAGACTTAAAGAAAACGATTGAGCCCTGTTAAGGCAATACACTGTAACTTAAGATACAGTGTATTGGATTTACACGGCAGAGGTACGTGTATATATCAGAAAAAGGTACTTAATTATTTGATGATGTTGATTGATTGATGATTGGAAGAAATCGCTTCTAAGCGATTAGACCGCCTATTGTACTTTTAACTAAGTATCATGTTAATTTTTTATTTTCTTAAGGTGTACTTACAATAAAGTATTTTCTATTCTATTCTATTGATGACTTCTAGTTCTTAGTTTAGGTGACCACTTTGTGTAACTTTGTAGAAGTCGTTGTTGAAAACAGGCATGCAGAAGCCGTTCACTCTTTCTGCCTCTTTTGAAATTGTATCCAATTATGATTCCATTGTTTCAGTTATGCGACTATGCCCAGGCGTGGGCCAACCACCTTGCACATACGAACAAGTTCCACTACAGGAACGACCGAGACGTGGGCCAGAACCTCTACCTACGGCCCGTGAGTGCTATCCAGCCTGATGTAACAGGTCAAGAGGTATCTTCGTACTGGTACGCAGCAATAAGGCAGTATAATTTCTTCAAGGAAACCGATATTCTTCACGCTAATGTCAATGCGGGTGAGTTTTTCCAACAGGAAATAAACACTCGAACACTAAGGGTTCCATCTAATTCCAAAGTTTACCGGGCGTTTACCGTAAGCTTGTTACTTCCTGGCAGGACCATTTCCGTTATTGCTATAACTCGGCCATTTTTGAGGTACAAATTATGAGCTTCGAGTTCTAAGAGGTACAAATTAAGCTCTTAATTTGTACCGAAATCAAAATTGGAAAAGCTAAAGTGGTCCTGCCAGGAAGTATCACGCCACCGTAACCATTGGTCAAGGTGACAGATAATCTTTGAAAACACCTATCAAAACGAATTGGTTAGGCTAAACAGTTGTTAAACCGCCTGTTATGTTTATTTGTTAATGAAATCACCTCTTCGCTTTTAGACAAAATGTATACAATTTTCTTTAACAGATAATCCTATTCTACCTAAGTATAGAATAGTATTTTGCTAGTAGTAGAACTTCTTGTGAAAGAGTTCGTCCGGGGAAGTACTACCACCTTACCTATTTCTGCCGCCAAGCAGTAGTGTTCGCATTGCTGTGTTTCGGTTTGAAGGGTACGGGTGCCAGTGAAATTACAGGCACATGAGACTTTTCATCTTTATGTCTCAGGGTCGGCAGCGCGCGTGTGATGCCTCTGGTGTTACAGGCGTTCATAGGCTACGGTAACTGCTTTCCATTCGGTGGGCTTTTCTTCTCCTTAATTGAAAACCTAATTGTATCCTATATTGTATTGTAGGTAGAGCAAAATTAAACTTCAGAACACTCACGTCTAGTTTTTCTGTATTTTTGGAACAAGAAGAATAAATAACAAACAACAATAGAAGGTTGAATACTTTTCGAGTTATGTCGGAACCCTACAGTATTCGGTGTTCGAGACGTACTTGCCCGGTTTATTATATACCAGTTATAGAAAATCCTTTCATCTGCACAATCTGTAAAACAGATCATGGAATTTTCGTATAGGACTCAATTTCTAAACTAATTCTTTCAGGGCACTTCACCCAAATGGTATGGGCGGCTACGCGTTTCTTTGGCGTGGGGAAGGCCCGTTCAAGAGCCGGCAAAATTATAGTAGTGGCGAACTACTCTCCACCAGGAAACTTCTCGGGACAGTTCGAGGCGAATGTTCTACCTCCATTGCCGGAGAGCTTCCCGGACTTACCGCCGCCGCTGCTGCACTGACAAAGGTTCTCTATTCGTGGTCGCAGACTGAGGTTCGATGCCACGTTTAGATATTAAGCTTTGCTTGAATGTGTGGAAGAATAATGTCTTGCAGTGAAAAGTCTGTCTGGTCAACAAGTCCTTAGTAGGCAACAACAACGCCACGACGCGAAGCGCAATACATTAGCTAACCAATGCGTAATGGAAGATTACATCCCAGTCCCAGCTGAACTCGAACTTAATCGAAACTCGAGCATAGATTTTTATGGTTCCGTAACAAAAAAGGCACCAACGGGACCGTAATATTATTATACGAATAGGCGGGATCTTCTACCAGATTTTTGAACCTATAAGAAGGATCCAACCTTAATTAAAACTATTGTAAACCTTTTACAGAAATAAGAACTAATTTCATTATAGGATCACTCTGGTCAACTCTGGTGTATCTCTGTCTGTTTGTTTTCTCCAAACTACTCGAGGAAAAAAAGTTGACGATCACAAACGTAAAGCGTATATAAAAAAAATGATTTTGGGCCCAAACTAGAAAATAAAATATAAAGTTTTGTCAAATGCATCATGTACCTAACGCATCTTAAAAGATACTTACCCGACCGGCACTTTTTTTTCTGGAGCTCACAGGCCAATGAGTTAATGAAAATACACAAAAATCGGGCATCCCACATGACTCCGAAATTAAGGGGCTAATTTTTTCAAAAAATTCCTAATGACTTTCTTCATAGTTTACACAGGAAACGGAAAATATTCGTGAAAAGAAAATGTGAATAAAATGTTATGTGCATTTGGTTACTATGGCAGCCTACTTGTTCGGAACCCTCTCCATGCGAGTCCAACTAGCATTTGACTTGTTTTTATAAATCTATGCTAGAGTATCGATTCACGCTTGAGTGGAAAAATTGACGCTGGATTACTTAGAAGTGAAAATTTTATGATTCGTTGTCTCGCCCCGCGTCGCTTCGAGTTTGTTGTTCACTTCTAGGACAATGGGTAAACAAAATGTGAAGATAGCCATCTTGTTTTGTTCGAAGGTCTACCAAAGTCAATTTACGCGGCTTTTTGTAAAGTGCAATATGGGTTGTAAACTCGAAAGTTATCATCATAAAATTGCCGATCAGACGATTAGAATGGTTAGGTTGTGTTAGAAGATGTTTAATTGGTGGAACTATTAGTTCAGTTATTAGGAAGATTAGTTAGGAGGAATGTTTGTAGCTGAAGTCATAGTATTAACAACTCAATGGCTGAAAACTATTTTGTATTACGTGAAGACATCGCAGTGCTTTTGTATTCTGCCAGCGTCAATTATGTACAGAAGTACAAAACTATTAGGCCTATTTCTAGTAATCTATAAAATTAATTTTATTGAATTTTCGGGGCTTCGTTAGCTTAATTTTTTATTTCTAGTAGTGACATATCATTATGCCTTATAATAAAATTTGTGCTGAGTTTTACTACGTTTTGATATCCTAATATGGTCGCTTACAGATTTGTACCTATGAATAAGCAAAAAATTTTTAACCTGAAATACTGTACCTTTTATTCAAGCACCGTTTGTTTTATCCAACAAACATTTGATACGTAAGTAAAATTAATTGCCTACACTAAGACTCCAAAACGTAAGAAATTGTCCACAAATATGCCTAATTTAGCTTTGAGCATAGTGTAGTTGTTAATAAAAAGGTTGTTTTGCCAGAGCTTCTATTTTATAAAAAATTTAGAGTATAGCAAGCAATACAGTAACGCACATTGAGGTTTTAGAAATATTTAAAGTAAGGTAAGCGAACTACGTATTGTGCTATTCTCATCCATATTAATGTAATAGTTGGTGCTTTGCTAAGGCATATAGGTATAGGACTATATAAATAAATAATGCTGGACATTTCACACAACATTATCTAGCCCCAAGCTAAACAGAGCTTGTGTTATGGCTACTAGATAACTGATATAATTAATACAATGCATTACATAGATTGATATTTTTTATTATACATAGGAAATGCCCAGAACACCGGGAACAATTATCTGCAGATCGCACAAATATTTGTTCCGAGGCGGGAATCGAACCCGCAACCTCCTGCGTCGCAGGTGAACCTTCGCCCGCCATGCCACAGAGGTCGTCATATAACATATATATGATATATGGAGGTATATGATGTTACCCCATCATTCCACATTAGAAAAATGAGGTACTTACTTATTATTAATTTTATCAAATTAATTATTTCGCATTTTTAAGTTCAGGAACAAGTTAATTCTGATGAGAATAATAATAATTGTATGTCATTTAATTATAAAGAATTTACAGGAATTTAATAATTGCACAAATATTTTTCAGTGTTACATTTAAAGCTTTTTCGCTTGGCGAATATGTTGTTCTGTAGAGTAGCTTCCTCACAGATAGTTTGAAACTCTGTCTTCCCGAAGGTTAATGATTAAATGTAGGACTTTTTATAATAGTTAATAATAAATACCTTAAAAATTACATATTATTATTTATTATTTTATTAATATAATTAATTAATTCAAGCTTGACTTTGCGGAGATCCATTGTACAACATTGAATAGACAAACAAATATATAGTAAATAAATAAATAAATAATGCTGGACATTTCACACAACATTATCTAGCCCCAAGCTAAGCAGAGCTTGTGTTATAGCAACTAGATAAAGGAATGCTTCAAAAGACTTACTCGAGAACATCTCTATAGAAAATTATACTATTAATGTATGTACATTATATTATCTCTATTTTGGTTCTATGATATTATATTTCTGTGTATTTATTTAGTTTATTATTATGTTCATTTATTATTATGTAGGTGTGTTATGTCATATTATATAGGAACTTTGTATGTATTATTATATTTTATTTTTAATGTTTTCAGGTATTTGTGTTAGTTTTTAAGTTGCACGCCAACCACCAGCTCGAACATACCAGGTTTGGCTGGAAGAAAATGCTTTTAGCATTAAGCCCACCTTTTTGTATAATTTTCTTGTGCAATAAAGTATAAATAAATAAATAAATAACTGATATACGTAATATAATACATTACATAGATAGATATTTTTATTATACATAGAAAATACCCAGAACACCCGGAACAATTATCTGCAGATCGCACAAATATTTGTCCCGAGGCGGGGATCGAACCCGCAACCTCCTGCGTCGCAGGCAAACCTTCGCCCGCCGCGCCACAGAAGTCGTTAATCAATTGTCTATCAATTAAAAAAAAGCGAAGAGTGGAATTGTTACTATTACATTTGTTTGCCGATTCAATATTGTATTATTTATTTTAAGTGTTCTTTATTGCATAACTGAAACAAAAATAGAACAAATTGAGGACTTAATGCTATGCAGCATTTTCTGCCAGTCATCCAAGGAGATGAAAACAGCGGTTGGCGTGCTCTTAAATAAATAAATAATAAATACTTTAAACAGCCCAAATCATTGTTTCGTAATATTGTGCCAAACTATTGCAAATGCCTTTAAAATGTCCATAAGGAAAATAAATAGAAATACAAGATACCTACATAATTTTAAAATAAAATCAATGTCTCTAGGAGCCTTTAGCTTTTGCACTAACTAGAATGTTTTCTACGTAGGTATTAGATGCATAGTATTTCTAAGCTTGTCTTTTATCTACCTTTGCCTAAATCAACTTTATAGACTTTTCTAATTAACTAGTCTTAGCTACTACTAAGTGTTAAGCACTTCTTTACTTGACTGTACTGTCTTTAGTATGTCTGTTGTCTCTAGTTTGTAGATTTAATTAATTTTTGGTAGGTTTATATATATAAAATACTGTATTAAAGTTTCTAAATGTTCTATGTCCTAAATAACTTAGTTCAAGATAATACCTGAATTGTTAAAAAATATCTTTTTCAAAACAAGCTTCTATATGGAACTGGTTTAAAATTCAGTTGCAAGATTTGATCACATTAACTAGTGAATTAAAAATATAAAAGCATGTAAAAGACACATTACGTACTTCCAATGTATAATCACAAATAATATAAACAGCTTAGGGTTGTGATATCGAATAGGACATATACCTATCTTAATGTGACAAAAAATTCCAGCGGAAGGACTCGAAACTCCTTTTCATCTAGAAATGCTAATAGATTCTCACTAATTCACACCAACCCAACTACTGATAATTACTAACTGGGTGATTTAATTCACCCAGGTACATGTTAGTGGGAAACTCCAAAATTCAGCAGAGAGTAGAATCTTCAATGCACATGATGTTGCTTCTGTTACGAGGCTCTTCTTTCTGTTTTTTGCAGCAGATATTGATAGTCATATGTAGCGATTCTGTGCAATTCTTTAAATTTAAACTGTGCTACAATTATAGCGGTCCCTTTTATTTCAGTGCATTAGAAAGAGCGCGCGATAATTTTAGCGCACTTTAAATTTAGGTAATAGGTTAATTTTTTTGTACATTTTATTATTACTCGCAAGGTTTCAAAGTATTTTTGGTTAAGAGTTTCTGCGGCAAACCATACAATGATGAACAGTCAATAAATAGTTGTAAGCAGGATCAAGGGCAACAAAAACGGCTTGGCTTAATATCAATCTTTAGTTTAGCAAGTTTGTTGCCCTGAATTTTAAGGCTTGGTTGCATTGGAACAGGAGTAATTTTAGTTTATAAGTCGATTAAAAATGATTCTTTTGATTTCAATGAATAAAATACTTTTGACTTTGACTAAAGCTTTATTGTTTATGTATATTAAAACAGATATAAAATAATTGTTACATCCTCAGTAGAAAATAATGTTTTTATATCATATTGTATACACACTGTTATGTTGTTGGAAATAGTACTCATACAAATATAACATAAGAGGTTTTTAGGTTGTGTAGAAGTAGATACCTTCATAATGTTCACAATGTTATTGATCAAGGGCTGTGAATTGTTACTGTTATATTAGATCAAATATGGCTTGGCAATATTTTATGTTATTAAATTATTTGTAAATGTTAACATTGTTTTGCATTCCTTACCAGTGAAGGCTGTTGGAGTCACTGTTTCTTATCTAGCTGTTACTCAACAGGAACTCACATAAAAAACAGTAAAATGTTATAATAGTAACATAATACCCAACAGTCACATAATGTAGTCATGATCTCACACTAAGATACCCTGTGTCATGGGTATCAAGAACTATAAGTACTATGGTATGTGGTACCATATACCACACTCAGAGCCGGAACAAATATATGTGCAGATCATAAAAACATTTGTCCCAAATTGAGAATCGAACCTGCAACATCTTGCATCTCAGCCAGCTACGCCACAGAGGTCAAATAATTAATAATGAGTAGCAAGTGGAAATATAGTCGGCACGAACCAGTGGGCTTTAGTAATGTAGACATCAATGCCTGCGGGTAACAAGGGAACATTTACGCCTGTATGCATGAGTAGGTATTCATCATCATCACCAGCATTTAGACCTTCACTGTTGAACGAGGCCTCCCTCATGAAAACAATGGGGGATTTGCCATAATCACCACACTTGGCAGGTGGACTGGTGATCGCAGTATTCATGTTGAGTTCTCGGATGGATGCTGCTGCCCATCATCACCATCACCATGTGGTGGATGGTGATGCTGATGCTGGTGTAAGCCCTTAGTCGGCTTTTGCAACATCCATAGGAGCACAGACAATATAATGCACGGGAGTATACGTAGGTCTATTCTTAGGCTAGTCATCGCACACATGAGTATCATGTCCTAAATAGAGAAGGTAAACTACAATGGTAAGGATAGAAATCGATTTATTATTCTTACCAAGTAATCTTTTATAACAACATTGCATTCACTCAGTCCACCTGTGTTTGCAGCTTGTACACACGTAATACAATCTCATCTCCTCTTCGGCGCGTCTGGTTTGTCCTTGGAAGAACACAGCCTCCCTGTGGTTACATTTAGGGCACATGTGATCCTTCGTACGAGGCAGTGTGGGGTCGCTTACCACATCCGGGTTTATATGAGTCAACTCATCGACTTCGTGCATAATTTTGTTCACGTAAACGCAGTTGGAGTCAGCCAGTTGCTTGTAATCGCAATTTCTACACGCATACAGAAGAACTTTGTTATTTTTATCCTCCCGGGGGTAAAGCATGTTGTTGCATTCTTGACAAAACTGTATACCGACGTAGCCAGGCCCGCCGTCTTTTCTTGCAAGGTTGACAGTCATTTTTACTTTCTTTTATACAGTATTGGTGATAATAATTGATAGACAGAACAGCAAGAGAAAGGCCCCTTCGCTCAAAAAAAGCTCAAATCGAACTGAAAGTAAGTAAACAATTAGAAATCACTGCTTCTTCTTCTTCTTCTAATGATACCTTTTTTTGCCAAAGGCAAGAAAGACCTTTGACAATCGGAACTGAACTGAACTGAACGAATGATATTAGTATGCCCCAAGGTATGCCCCTACACGATCAGTCAAGTTTCAAGCCATATATTGGAATCAAGAAAAGTTTTTATTAGAGTGGTAACACTCAAATTTAGTTTTTTTTTGTTGGCACAAATGATGATTTGAAGCCCGTGGTTGGTCAGTTGCTCACTTCACGGATTTCTTTTCCTATCCGTAGCCGATTCGTGTTGTGCTATCAAAATGGGTAAGGAATAGTTTTCGCCCGAAATTGCTATATTTAATCATCAATTTCGTGTTCGAAGTGTGTATTAGTGCAACGAACGTGCTAATTATGTAGGAGTGCTACAGTTTCACCCAAAAAATCCGTAAAAACTCAACTTGTATGTACGTGCATGCATAGGTGTCGGCCATGGCGGAGACATGTTTTTCTCGTGGTGTAAAATGAATCTGTTTCCATCTTGTTACGGCCGCGTCGGTTACGAGGTGAAACAAAAGTTTCCCCGTTCATATTATCTAGTGTCGACTATGGAGTGTCGATTTCAGTGTCTTGTAAACATTCCTGGTAGGTAACCGGCGACTTGGTCGTTTCAGGTAAACCCCGTGGTATTCGTACGGCGCGCAAGCACGTGAACCACCGCCGCGAGCAGAGATGGGCAGACAAGGAGTTCAAGAAAGCTCACATGGGAACAAGATGGAAGGCCAACCCCTTCGGAGGAGCATCTCACGCCAAGGGCATCGTCCTGGAGAAAGTGTAAGTAAGTTTCTCCAATTTCATTTAGTTGTGAAGACATCACTGAAGCTTGGCCTACTAACTGATGTTATTCTATTGAACTAGCTGTACAAGTTCAACTAGCAGACTACGCGAACATTTGTGACTTTGAAGAATTCTGGCGGGAGTCGTCTTAGTGACTTGAAGAAGCATCAAGCCAGGAGATGGCGTCCCTTCCGCGCGTGGTATTAGACCTGTGAATGTGTTCCTACTACAATCACAGGATAATACTGCGAGCGGCGGCGCCGCCCCTTCAAGAACTTTAAACATTAAAATATGACGCACAACAAGAAGTTACGAATTGCGCATCAAGCCAACGAAACACGAAACTTTGGTAGTATAATCGATAAATACGTGCTTTGAAAAATAACACATGGGTCAATGAACTTTGTTGAGGTTATACGCATGTACGGTGTTTACATTAGAAACATGTTATTTGTAAAAGAAAGCTAGATGTTTGTTCTGTTACTTGTGCTGATTGACTAGATTCTTGTGAAATGCAGTTGTACTACTTAGGTGCATGAGTACTAACTTACAAAGTGTAGCATTTCTAACATATATTCTGGGACTTTTGCGAATTTAAATCTAATTTTAAAATATTGCTCACTTTTGTAGTTCAATCAATTCAAAATCCCTTTTTACTTTTGTAAAATGTCAAGATCATCCAATATTCATACAAATGTTCATGGCAATGTATTTCCACAGTGGTGTTGAAGCTAAGCAGCCCAACTCTGCTATCCGCAAGTGTGTCCGTGTGCAGCTGATCAAGAACGGAAAGAAGGTGACAGCGTTCGTGCCCCGTGATGGTTGTCTCAACCACATTGAAGAGAATGACGAAGTACTAGTAGCAGGGTTCGGTCGTAAGGGTCACGCCGTCGGTGATATTCCCGGAGTCAGATTCAAGGTAAAGAAACTACATACTTCAAACTGTTTTAAAAAATGTCACAAAAATCGTTCCTATATTGAGTACTTTTGATCCTGCTTCAATGGTTTCTGAAGAGTTTGTATGGAGTAGTAATATAATACTAGTGTAGTATGAAATTTAATTGGTGCTAAAAAGTATCTGATACTTCCCAATATAGCATGTCTTGAAACACAGTTGACGGAATTTATGTCGCCGATCGTAATTGCGTAATTTTTCGTAGTAACGAATCTTTGGTCCAATGTGTACGGTATGAGATATTTGTATTGGAATGATGTCCCATGTAAATTCTGTCAGTGTTTGGGTCCAAGTCTTAGTTAGTGATGCACCATGCACTCTGTACACATTCAGTTTAGTTATGACCATATATTGATTACCATCCTGAGTATATTAGTGCATGTGCTGTACAGTTTTGGTACACTTAATTGGGTCATTTGGATAAACATGGCCATATTGTGTACAATTGTGGCATAGTTACATCAGCAGGACCAATTTCCAATGCTAATTATTCATACTGCAGTCTACAACTGAATCCAACTGAGGACTTCAACAAAATGTTGTTTTTTTTTTTGCAGGTTGTCAAGGTAGCCAACGTCTCCCTTCTAGCCCTTTACAAAGAGAAGAAGGAGAGGCCACGATCATAGGCAACCAACACGTGATAAGGTAATAAGCAAATTGATTAGTTAAATCTTTTCTGTTTTCCTTCAGTCTTTCTGCCCCTCCAAATTGCAGCTGCCTAGAAAAAACTACCACCAAAGTCGGTAGTTTTATTGAAATCACTTTTTTAATTGTCTCAAAAACTAGGTTAATTGACGCGGCGTTGATCCAAGTTTCTTGGTAATTTCACTAAATTCATGTTTTTTTCATTTAATTTTCTCCTAGATGATGTTTATTTATTTGCTACTGCTGAATGCCATGACGTCATGTAATAAACTGCTGATAAAACTGCAAATAATTAATTCCTTTCTTAAAATGAATTCCAGAAAGCTCTAACAATTTTTTTTTGTTTCAGTTACCTACTGCTGGGAAGCTTTTGTTTATAAGTGTACATTTATTAAATGTAAAATCTCGTACATAATAAACATTGTGTACAACCAAAATCGATTTCTGCTTAATTTCCCCTAAATTCATGTAAAACCACTTTCATAGGCTAGTAAGAGCTCCACTCATCTAGAGAAAATAGTACAGAGTTACCATGAGCTCTTATAGCGATTCCGTTCAAAAACTATTTGGTACAAAATATCGGTTCCGTGATGTCCACAGCTATATTTTAAGGTACAGCAGCAGAAGGTCTATTGACTTGTGGTTAAAGTTATTCAATGATGGGGGATGTCGACGACGAACGGGTATTTTGAACTCAATCGCTATAAGAGCTCATGGTGAGACCTCTGTTCACACAACAAATCTCTTGGCCACTATAAAGCTAGTAGTTAAGCGGCGCAGTAAGAGTTCCTAAAATCTGTACGTAGCTATACCAAACTGCTAACTTCACTGGCCAAGATTGATCAACGTTATGTCCAAACATAGCCTGATCTGCCCCCTTATTCGCTATGACCAAACGTGACATAACGCGGGCTCGTTACGATATCTGCTTGGAATCATCGCTAAATAGCATGGGTGACGTCACACGTTATTGACAAGGAATCTCTTAGGTCATAGCGAATAACCACCCAGTTCAACGTCACATGTATGTAGGTTTTAGCCAACGGTATTAGAGATCGTTGGTTTTAGCGTCTCTGTACCCTCTGGCCACGTGGTCCTACTGCATTAGGGTATAATACCCACGCGGGCTCTGACGCCACGTGGTTGCGGCACTACGTGACTGCACGCATGCGCAGGAACCCCTCTAGATAGCATGCAAGATTCATTTATTTGTTGGGGTTGCTTATTCCCAAGTGTCCGGACTACCTAATTGAATACCATGGCCAAACTGGTTTCGTTAAATTCTATTGATTTGATGTTACTTCGGTTTTTGAGCACATAATAAGAGTATACATATGATATCTGCAATCATTACAATGTTCCGGGAATATCAAGCATGTACACTATGAGCAATACCACAAATCTGAGAGGACACTCACTGAAGCTACAGAGCCGGCCAGGTACTATAGCAATCCGAGGAAGCATATTTTGCCTAACCGTGTCGTCGGCGATTGGAACCGGCTTCTAGAGTCAGTGATAAGAGCTCCATCAGTGAACTCTTTTAAAAATAGACTGGATAAACATTTTAAATGCACTGACATTTAATAAGACATACACGCATCAGCTTTGAGCTGCCTGTGTATTAACTAATAATAATAGGCCTCTTCCAGCAGTGGACGTCAAAAGGTTGCTGATGATGATGACGGATAGGAGTATTTTCTGGACAAGTGGCTTGATAATATATTTTGTACAGTCATAGCCAAGGAACATACTACCAGCTAAAGAGCTTTTAGTAGGTGCGTTAGGAGTCTCGTTAAGAAATAGTTATTTCCAGTGGTCTAGAGTTTTTTTTTATTTTTTTTTTCTTAAATTTTTATTTGTCAGCCCTGTTACGTCTTGCAATAAAAACTTAACTACTAATAATATTATACACTACTAAAAAGTGCCTTAGCCGCCTCACATAAAGGGGTGGATAAGATACATTGAAACACGCCAACATCCAATAAGTTCAGACCATATTGGCTACACATGTGTGTTGTCAAAAACTGGCTTCGTACACATTCCACCAGAAGATGATGAACGTCTTCTGTAACTCCGCATGTCGCAAAGTTGGGGGTCAGATATTTTCATAAGGTGATTGAACTTTGCCAGAGGAAAGGTCAGAGGTTTATGGGAAAGAATGGTTTTTCGAGAAGTGTGCACCTATCAAAAGTTGCTTACCATTCTTGTTTCTATGGAGTTTCGTAAAAATTTTAATAAATATACTATAGGAAAAGATGGCTTCCTGCAGTTTTTAAGAAAAGTGCACCCGTCAAAGATACTAATGGCTATGTAGTGAGAACCGAGAAACGAATCCTTAGCCCTTGCGACTAATATTAGGCATATTTTACAACTTGTACACTTGTAAATGATAGGTAAGCCGTGGTAGTCTCTGAAGCTGTGGGGAAGCCTTGGTAGTCTCGGCCTGAGAATAGGACTTCCAACTCCTGTGGATGTTGTACAAGGTGACTAAGGAATTACGCCAGGGGAGGGGCTTAGCATACATATGAGAACTTACCAAACCACGATCACCAATTCGCCTGCCAAGCGTGGTGATTATGGCAAATTGCACGCATGGGTTCCTTCGCCATGCATGCTATGGGGGAAGCCTCACCTAGCAGTGGATGTCTACCGGCTGATGAAAATGATGATGAATAGGTACGGGCCCTGCACCTAAACCACGGTCTAACGCAGAACCTAGTCACTAAAGACAGTCTGGCAAAGGATGCCTGCATAGAAGCTAGTAAGGGATGAAAAGGAATTGGTAAGAAAACAAAAAAAAAACAAAATAAAATAATAACCATGATTTATTGCTAAATATAATTTCATTGCTCCGATTACAACATTAGGTACCTACATCTGAGTTACAATAGTTTCAACGTAGAATATGCTCTAAACATCGCAGTCTACGTAAACTACTAGGCAAGAGGACCAATGGGCCATATTTCTTACAAGCCACAAGTGACCACAATTTTTTACTGTGTTTTCATTTTACTAAATAATTTCACTCGTAGTTGTAGCTTGTACAGTTCAGCCGAAGGATCATGGCCGGGTTGAAATAGCAGTTTGGCTGCGCATGTTACGGCTAACTTCAGGCAGGCCAAGATCATTAGTCGGAACTGTAGTACCTAAGCATTGAGAAAGAGGCCTCCGGTGCCCTAGTCAGTTTTGCACCACACTGGGTCTTTCAACATCGGTCACAAGAAGACTAGGGCCAGGTGTTTTAGATAACCTACGAATTATGATAAATACATCTGTGTTAGTTTTGAAAATAGTGACTTAACGATTTTACAGTGCGAAATAAACTGGTGCTAATTGTAAATTAAAAGCTACATTCTCATTTGTATATCCAGAATGTATTATTATAGATTATTTCTAATTATAGTATTCATTCTTAGACAAAAAAATAGGTACATGTTTTTCATTTCTGCCCTTAAAGCTTTAAACAGCTTCGTTCTAATCTAGACTCATGGTGTATTTCCTTATTCTCTGGCTGGTGTCCTAAGCTGGATGTGGGATGTGTAAAAGCATTGTCGACAAGTAACAAAAAAGAACCCCACGACCATTATTCCATCTAATACAGGTGGCAAGGAAAACGATATCGGTGCAGAGAGAAAAACAACCCCAAACATATACCGACATCGTTCCGTCGACGACGTGGGTAAAAAGCATAGGATACCAGCCACTATCTGCCGAAAACATCCGAATTACGTGATAATGCTGTTCCGTGCACAAGTCGGGTTCAACAACTCGAATGAAAATTAAACACAACGCAAACAAACACAAATTTAGCTACGATTTATAAATTAAACACATTCCTTACACTTTCATGAGAATACCACTCGAAAACCTCAGGCCAACTACCACAGACCACTGAGGCGTTATCGCTGGAAAGACGCGTAGGCGACAAGTTACGATTGCCGTCACAGCATTCGACCCGAGCGAGCGATAAAGGCTCTGGCACACCGACGATGCCAGCGTTGTTATATATACCTACATACATACGTGGACAACCGAACACCCGAAATGCCCAACGCGCATACAGGCGCTTCCCACCTAGCGGTAAGACGGATCATCTAAGTAAGCCAAGCCATGTTTGTTGCCTGATTCTTCTAGGCTTGGTCGCGTTGGAACAGGAGTAATTTTAGTTTATGAGACGTTTAAAAATTATCCTTGCGATTTCAATGAATAAGTTCTTTTTGATTTGATTTGATTTGCACTAACTAAGCAACAACGCTTTAAGTTGTACGGGAAAGAGTGCGGCGTTAGGAAGAGCTAAGTCAGCGCTTTGCAAATGTGCTAACTGATTCTTCTACATGCCATGGAATTCAATTATTGATGATAACATAACACCCAACAGTCACATACGTAGTCTTGATCCCACACTAGGATTCCCTGTGTTGTAGGTATCAGGAACTACTAGTACCATGGTACCACAACACCCAGACCCGGAACAAATACATAAAATCGCCCGTCGCGCCACAGAGGTTGTCCTGATGTATCGCCCTTGATACATCAAGGGGCGAGGGTCGGTTGCCGTTTTCTTTGATATCAGAATGTTGCGGCCCATGAGCTAGCAACCTGGCTCCTAAGTTATCTTTTTGTTATAATTTCGTAGCGCCAAACAACGTTCCCTAAATTTGTATTTCCATTCATGTATCAACAACGCCGGTACGGCAGAGCCTTAAATATCGTTTCTCTGCCCGCTTTAGTGGATAGTGGCCTTACTAAAAACTACGAAAAAAAAAACCTAAACATCAATTCTGTATCACAAACATTACGAGCCAATATCATTCCAAAAATACACTTCCCGAGTATCCAATTCTATAATCACAGTTAAAGTGCAATAATTTAGAGATAACTTTCATAGCTTAATAATATTACCTTTCAAAAATAGTTATGTACATCAAGAAGATAACGTGTTTGACGCCCCTAGCGTCCACGCCAGTGTACATTCGCGGAGCGCTCTCTCAACACGTACACTCGCGTTCATAAACAGAGTAGTCGTAAAGACAATTGTGTACACCTGCTTAAGAATAAGACCTTTTAAAATTAAACTAAGCACACGACAAATTGTGCGAAGACAATTTTGACCCGAGATTTCGATTACATATGTATGTGACCGTACACTCAGGGCGCGTGCAAATGTACACTCAGCATTGTATTCACTGATTCGCACTTCACTCAGCCTCTAGACTAGTGACAAACAAATAAAACGTTCCGCAAATGTATGGGGATGTCTTTTAAGAGATCACGCCCTTTAGCACGCGAACGATATTTGCTTTTAATTTGGATATTATTTCTCCAAAATCCATGAAACTTTGTAAACGTGATCAGGTACACTAAAGTGTGTCACACACGTAGCAGATGCGGTAAGATATCTGTATCTGAGCGCGTATCTGTCCATATAGCTCCCTATACTAAACTCAAGGAGCAACACGCACGTAGCAGATCACTTATATTTTACCGTCAAGCATTTGTAGGCACCGACATATATCAAAAGATGGACAGATGATATCTGTGTATACAAATTGAAATACAATACAGTTTGAAGGTTTCCACGTGAATGTATCATTTTCGTAGATTATGGTATCTGCTACGTGTGTGATACCTTCGGATGCGATAAGTTTTTATACGCATATAAAATATTACCGCATCTGCTACGTGTGTGATGCACTTAATATCTAGAAGAGCAGCGCGTTAGTTTCTTATAAAATTAAATGGTTACCAAATCATATACAAAAAATAAACGATTTTTAAAAAAACTGACCCATCACATTTCTTGATATTGGTGTAGATCATGTTAAAAAAATCATGGAGTGATGAAAAAATTGAAGAAAATTTCGTTCGCATACAGGCGTAAGCGCTTTACCGGTAACCATCTCTTAACTTGACAGCGTTTGCCGATCGACTATCATCTTCATACATCTGCTTAACGCTTTCCTAGCCACTTGCCTTGGGTAGAATCCTGCTCGATTTAGATCTTTGAATCAACCCCATAAGGTCGTTTATGACTGCTAGGGGCGCTTGAGCCGTCTTAATACAAGCGAAGGTTGCTCCTATATTGGATTTTATCTCATCAAACTACATTAAATTTTGTAAACATACTACACTAAAATCTAGGGCCGTTGTTCGTCTGTGTCTTGTATAACATAACACCCAATAGTCACATACATAGTTCTGACCCCAAACCAGGACTCCCTGTGTCGTGGGTATCAGGAACTACGAGTACCATGGTACCACAACACCCAGACCTGGAACAAATATTTGCAGTGCAAACATTTGTCCTGCAGCGGGAATCGAGCCCGCACCTCTTGCGTCTCAACCGGCTACTCCCCCACCGCGCGACAGAGGTCGTCAAATCGTAGGTATACAACCCTTATAGGTAAGATTTTATTTTTTTATTTTGATTCTATAAACTTTTATGGGAAACTCACAAACCAAACGCCTAGATATTAGTTTCTAGATTGTATCTACAAAATGTAATAGTCTTTAGTTGATTATCATCTAAACGAGGAGCAAATTTCGATTTGTATGGATAGTTCTCTTAAACATAAAATTTCTCATTGATTATAAATTGCTATGGCATATAAAGTTAGATACAACTATAATACATAATTATTAAATTAGTCTTATTCTAGTGTTAGTATACATTTATAAAATTATCTTTGATGTGCAAATTATATTTCTCAGCGTAATGCAACTACGGAAGAATTGATTTAACATTTTTCTAGTACTTGCTAGAGGCCACTACAGATTTAAGGATCGTCCAAGTCCTAATACGTGGCTATTAGCCTGAGTGAAGCAATTTGACAGCTGATGTTTGCATTGATAACAAACATACATAGGTTAAATCCCATTGAGGATATACTACTAGGGGTATTCAGAGATTATTTATCTTTGTTAAGGGGGGGAAGGCCCGGAGGATGTTTTCTTTAAAAGCCTGAATAGTTTACAAACCAGTGTTTAAGTTTTCTCAAACTTAAACAAAACTTTTAGGGCAATTATTCATTTGATTAACACTGTGATTAAATATTAAATAAACAATACATTATTTTTCACAATCTATTAAATTATTTTCGGTAATAATTTCTACCGAAAACGACATTATTTGGTAATAAAGCCGTGGCGTGTCCGGAGCCGTGCCGTGTCCGGCTTGAGAAAAGACCCGTCCATCTCATCCAGTGGATATCGTAAGAGGATTACACCAGGGCATGGCCAGCAGCATCCACCTGAGTACACAGCATCAGTACTGCGATCACCAAACCGACTGGCGATTTATTTGTCCATTTTATGTAAGCCAAGCCGAGTTTGTTGCCTGATTCTTCTAGGCTTGGTCGCGTTGGAACAGGAGTAATTTAATTTTATATAAGACGATTCAAAATGATCCTTGTGATTTCAATGAATAAAGTTCTTTTTGACTTTGACTTTGATTCAATATTTTAGTATGCACATCAAGTATCAACGCTTGAATAAATTTATTTATCTACTAATAAGATAGCATTACCTAATAGATTCGAGTAATATTATTTACAAGCTACTAATTACCATACATAAACGTCGCAAGAAGTCGGTGGATGGAGGCGGCTCAAGAGCGTTCGTCGTGGCATTGTATGAGGGAGGCCTATGTTCAGCAGTGGGCTTCTACAGCTTATAATGATGATTACCAAATAGATTACAATTTTTTACATAATTTAATATTAAGATGAGAATTACCTAAATACATCACAAGTTATATTTCAATGTGACCAATACAAACAGAAGAATAAAAATCACCGACATAACCCTCAGAATTAGCAAGAAGTGGCAATGGCCGGGGCCATATAGCTCGCAGAACTGACAAAGATTAAAAGTTCTGGAGTGGCGACCACAATCCGGACGACGCAGTTACAAGTCGGTGGATGGAGACTGACCGGGACCGTTCGCCGTTGCATTCTATTAGGGAGGCCTATGTACAGCAGTGGACTTAAATAGGCTAATGATGAATATAAGCTTTTCTAATATCAGACTATTCAAACAAAATAAGTGAAATAGATACAATGTATAACGAGTACATACATCATTCTATACTCTGATTTTTAATTTTAGACAATTTTTGTAAACAAACAAATGTCAAGATATGTCACTGTGTGTATAAGTGTCCTGTATGTGTGTCATATGTGAATTTACACGTATGCTACACAATCATGACACTATAGGTCTTCGCACATTATAACAACTCCACGCCAACGCGGCAGCAACTCTACTCACACTCTCGATGAGTAGATGACCTTTAGTGTACGATGCGTAGGCCACTCGTCGTACACTACTTTAATATCATTTTTTGAAATTAAACCTTGAACATATGACACAGGGCTTAAATTTCAATATTTGGCATAGAGTCGAGTCGCCGTTGAGTTGTTTTAATGTGCGAAGACCTTTATACTCACAGTGGCATATCTTGACATTTGTTCGTTTACAAAAATTGTCTGAAATTAAAAATCAGGGTATAGGCTAAAAGTTCAACAAATAAACAAGCGTTTACTGTAATGCAGCGGTCACAATGACAGATAATGTATGAAAATATCCGTCAAAAAGAATCAGTTCTAGACAAGTGCTGGTGGAATGTAATAAACAGAGTTATGTTATAGTTTTATAACTACACTCTGTTTTTTAATCATACACAATTTTTGTAAACAAAGACATGTCTAGATATGCCACTGTGTGTTTAAGTGACATGACACTTATACACACAGTGGCATTTCTTTGTTTACAAAAATTGTCTAAGATTAAAAAACAGAGTAAAGTTTTATAGTTATGATTGAACTTTTAAATAAATGATTTTTGACTATAGACTATAGAGTTAGCGAGTGCTGTATCATTTTTGAGTATGTTTATATTGTGTGACGACGGGCGCGAGGGAAGAGCGTCCACTGGTTTATTTCCAATTTAGATCCGTAGGCACGCGCTGAAATCTGGAATAAAGTAGGTATATTAAAGATGCTGATAAATTAATACTAGTAGAACTGCGAACAGTAGACCTTATTTTATACTACTTGGCAAGCAAACAAGCACACGGCCCACCTGATGGAAAGCAGTTACCGTAGCCTATGGACGCCTGCAACACCAGAGGCATCACACGCGCGCTGCCGACCCAGAGACATAAAGATGAAAAGCCTCATGTGGCTGTAATTTCACCGGCACCCGTACCCTTCAAACAGAAACACAGCAATGCGAGCACTACTGCTTGGCGGCAGAAATAGGTACGGTGGTAGTACTTCCCCGGACAAACTCTTTCACAAAGAGTTCTACTACTAACAAGACCTCGTGAACTCAAACATTTTTCCAACAATTGTGATTGGAACAATTATAATTGCAAATGGCAATGGGGAAGACAACAATGGGGATCATTTTGGCAAGCTTAGCGCTGTCCAAATCTTTTGTATCTTGAAAGGAGGAATATTTAGGCCAAGAAGTTTTTTTTTTATGCTACTTGGCAAGCAGACAAGCTTACGGCCCACCAGATGGAAAGCAGTTACCGTAGCCTATGAACGCCTGTAACACCAGAGGCATCACACGCGCGCTGCCGACCCTGAGACATTAAGATGAAAAGTCTCATGTGCCTGTAATTTCACCGGCACCCGTTAAAGTTTTTTAAGTTTCCCCTACTCAAGTTCAATAAGATTTAGATAGCGCTAAGGCTACCAAAAATCCCCATTGTTGCGTTACCCATTGCCGTTTGCTACTGTTATTGGGGGGTAGGTTGGTGCTTTGACGATCGTTGAGTTTGAGGCACAATTGAGATAAACTTTGAAAATTGTATTAATAGCGTGATCAAGCATTAACCAATCTTACCAGAACCACAAAGTCGTTGAAACTAACGAAATGAGAGCTCACATTACATTGGCATTAATTTTTCCTAAAAACACACACGTGTGTTTATGTATGTATGTATGATAAGATCATTCATTCGTATAGGTCGCGCAACGAGTTATGAGCGCTCGGCAAAAGTGGTGGGGATGATTGCGCATGTGTACATGTGTCTGTATCTAGGGAGCGCGAGACGCGAGTGCGGAGCGCGCGGTACGGAAGGCGACACTGATCAACCAATATGCGCCGGCGCTGGCCGCCTCTCCCGTCGCGCAAGTCTCCTTCCGCTAAACAGACCCAAAAAAATTACTACTGCACATTGAAAGTCAACGCTCATAACTCGTTGCGCGACCTGTATCACTGGTTATTTAGTGGTCACGATGGGTTAGGTCAATGACCAGGTTGTACAGTGGCCTGACTAGGGCTTTGTGACCGATCGTGAAAGAGCCAGTGTGGTGAAAGGAAAGCGCGGCTCGCAGATTCCCTTCAGCTTACTAAACGTATAGTTACCAGGCGCGTGGTCTCTTGCTAGGAATGCGGCGGATAGTCCATAGTCTTGATGTAGGCGACGGCGGCGCTGAACTGCGTCCACCAGTAAAGCGCCTCGCCCTGCAGGCTGGCGCCGCCCAGCGCATTCACCAGCTCGATGGTGGACAGCAGCGATGGCGGGTTCACCTGAGTACATACATCGCAAACATACAGGATCATTTTTAACCGACTTCAAAAAAAGGAGGAGGTTCTCAATTCGACCCGTATGTTTTTTTTTTATTGTATGTATGTTACTCGATTACTCCGTCAATTTTGCATTGAATTTTGATGATTTTTTTTTGTTTAGTATGTTATTCTTCAGAGGTGGTCCCATAGATACATAGATAGATAGATTATAACTTAATTGTACACCATAAACAAAAAATCAACAAAAATAAAGATACAATGTTTCAAATCAGAGGTACAATGGGCGGTCTTATCGCTCTTAGATAACCTTATAAATTTAAGATTCCCATATAAATTTTATCGAAAATGATTCAGCACTTTTTGAAAAATTTGGTTTTTTGTGGTTCCCATAGAAAAAACCTAATATTTTACTGTGCCATTCTTGGTTCTGTCAGCGCTAGATGATACTGCTAGACGTCGACAGATGGCGTTATAGAAATACTTAAATACCTACCCGCCGATAGATAGCGTTTATTCAAATATGAATTACCTACATTATAGGCACAGGCTTGAAGTCGGTTTATGTTCTTTCCAAAAATACTGCGATGACACAATCCACTTCCCAAGGTTTGTGATTATGGCCAATTTGCATTGCATTCTATGGAGACCTCGTCCAGCTATGGTGCTGAAGAAGGTATGATGACTTACTTTGAGTATAACGTATATGAGGACAGGTGTCAGGTCATCGGCAGAGGGCGCTGCGCCGTCGCTCAGGTTCAGAACAGCCATGATGGATGTGACACAACGCATTATGCACGACAACTGTGAACCAGACAATATTTTGGGGTATTTATCAAAACTGTGACCGATAACTGAAAACTAACGTTATATTGATTACAGTTAAAACTATAAATAGGAATCGATACTAAAATAAAAACCGGCTAAGTGCGAGCCAGACTCGCGCACGAAAGGTTCCGTACCAGTATCTATAGTAATATAACTCAATATTCTGTGAATATTTCAAGCGTCTACTTCTAATTCTAATTCAAAATGGGGGAGATAAGATCTGCACTGACTTCCCGCATTGGGGTGTATTGTGCATTGTCCCCCTGCTAACACTAGCACAGCCAGCCCAAATCCTTAAAATAACGGAGAAGGACTCTGGGTTGATGGCAGCACTGTTCCAGTGTTCCCGAGTGAGAAAGCGTCTACTTGTTGCCGTTATCAATATCGAGCAAAAACGAGCAAAATAATCACGTTTGTTGTATGGGAGCCCCCTTAAATATTAATTTTATTCTGTTTTTTAGTATTGTTTTTTTGTTATTATAGCGGCAACAAAAATACATCATCTGTGAAAATTTCAACTGTCTTACTATCACGATTCATGAGAAACAGCCTGGCGACACAGACGGATCTATAAAAACGGCAAACAAAACACGTTTTTTTGTATGGAAGACTCCTTAAATTTTTTTTTATTATTTGTTTTTATAGCAGCAACAGAAATACATCATCTGTGAAAATTTCAACTGTCTAACTATCACGGTTCATGAGATACAGCCTGGTGACGAGACGGACGGACGGACAGCGAAGCCTTAGTAACAGGGTCCGTTTTACCCTGATAACGTTACAATAACCGCTACTTCAGTAAACAATACGAGGAACGTAACCAGCTTAATCGGCCTGGATAGAACGAGATCCCTAAATATCTCGATTCCCGCTGCGGAACAAATGTTTGCATGGTCTACAACTATTAAGTTCCGGATCTTGTCGTGGAACTAATAGTTCCTCATACCCACATCGCAGGGAATCCTAGTGTGGGATCAGGACTATGTAACTGTTGGATGTTATGAAATAGTAGTATGTTTTACCTTATCACGCGGAGTACGGTATACAGGTAGATGCCTCAGATGCAGTTGGGCGCGTGGGAATGGAGCTGCCCACAAGTGGGCCGCGGGCACGCCCAGCCGCACCGCGCTGGCTGCCCCCGACAGGCGGCGAATGTGTTCACTCAACACTCTGCAATACAAGTCTAATGTTATTAAATAAATAAATAAATGCTAGACATTTCACACAACATTATCTAGCCCCAAGCTAAGCAGAGCTTGTGTTATGGGTATTAGATAACTGATATATTTAATACAATATATTACAAAGATAGATATCTTTTATTATACATAGAAAATACTCAGAACACCCCGAACAAATATCTGCAGATTGTACAAATACTTGTTCCGAGGCGGGAATCGAACCCGCAACCTCCTGCGTCGCAGGTGAACCTTCGCCCGCCGCGCCACAGAGGTCGTCAAAGGTATTGTAAAAAGAAGGGGTAGTTATGGTATGCTATGGTGTACCTCGCTCTATAGTTTGGTAGTTTGGAAATTAATGAAAAGTCCACACGTTCACTTATGTTGGTTAACTGATTCTAAAAATGAACTTATGGTTTTAAATTGAGAAAACTGCCAATTATCACTGTTTTTCGTCACTTTTGCTGACGTTTCGAGACTGAGTTCAGAAGCCTCTTCATCATCTTCTTAACTCAGTCTCAAAACGTCAGCAAAAGTGACGAAAAACAGTGGTAATTAGCAGTTTTCTCAATTTAAAATGATTCCCAACCACGAAAGTTGAAGTTTTGGTAGAATTTATATTTTTATTTATGTATGATACGTACCTAATTATATATATTAGTATATTTATGATATGTATTTGCTATTTAATATATATATATATATTTATCTATGTTTAAGTATGTTTATTTTAATTAATATATAATTTTTAACTTGTTTTGTTTCTCACTTGTCTTTTTACATGTGTGCACGAACCTACCTCTATAATCACCACTCTCTAGCCTCAGAGGTTTGCTGGAAGAAAACTCTTTTTAGGGTTAAGCTCGCCTTTGTACATGTCCTTTAGTTCTGTCTTGTGTTCTTATTATGTATATGTGTGTACAATAAAGAATAAAGAAAGTTTCAATTCTACACTTACGGTTCGTAAAATAGTGAATCAATAGGGCAAAACCTGGCTATGGTGATGGTATATAGTTTAAATGGTACAATGGTTTGGGCACAAAAGGTGCTCCGATGGTGGTCGCGGACTACTAGGAGGCGAGGTTTAAAATAATAATTATTGCAGCCCGAGAAACACATCACAGACACAAGCGTTGCTAAGATGTAATAGTATGGCGCGGCGGGCAAGCAGCCGGCAGAGTTCCAATAGGTTGCGGGTTCGATTACAAATGTTTGTATGATCTGTAAATATTAATTTCGGATCTGTGTTCTGTACCATGATACTCATAGTTCCTGATACCCACGACACAGGGAATCCTAGTGTGAGATCAAGGACTATGTATGCGACTGTTGTGGGTTATTTAATTTAATGTGTGTGTGTGTTCTTGAATTTGGTTAATAAGCAGCATAGGTGTGCGTTGTACTCACTGATCTCTGGCGATGTCTCCGTCTCCATTGGGAAACAGTACGTGCAGGTAGAGTCGCGCGAAAGCGGCGCGCTCCACAGTCATCTCAGCCATTTCTATGACGCTCGACGAAGCACCTACAACATACAACCATCTCTATATACTCCGAAGCACCTATAACATACAACCATCTCTATATACTCCGAAGCACCTACAACATACAACCATCTCTATATACTCCGAAGCACCTACAACATACAACCATCTCTATATACTCCGAAGCACCTACAACATACAACCATCTCTATATACTCCGAAGCACCTATAACATACAACCATCTCTATATACTCCGAAGCACCTACAACATACAACCATCTCTATATACTCCGAAGCACCTACAACATACAACAATCTCTATATACTCCGAAGCACCTACAACATACAACTATCTCTATATACTCCGAAGCACCTACAACATACAACCATCTCTATTTCACATTTTAGGCAAACTGCTTCATTTGGCATCTTACGTTTAGGGTAAACAGCTTTTTTGGCAAATCTCATGTTTAGGTGTAATGCCCTCATTGGCATCTCGCGTTTAAGGTAATTCGATCATAAGGGCTCTATATACTCACAGTGTTAGTTTTACCCAAAATATAAGTCGCCCCGATGTACTTGCGCCTTAGACCAATTTCTATAGCGCGTGAACCTTTTTTCTACCCATAGCAATCGCACGCTAAAAAATCTTGCGCTGTTATTGGTTAATCGATTTCGCGGTAAAATCGCGGCCGGTCGTGCGCCATCTTGTTCATCAGTCGACTCTGTCCGACAGTGTACGAATCATGTCAGCGGGACAGAGCTGTACTATACGTTCGGCTACTGTCGGATATCACTCTTCGCTTTT
This sequence comes from Epirrita christyi, assembly GCA_951392215.1. NCBI lineage: Eukaryota > Metazoa > Arthropoda > Insecta > Lepidoptera > Geometridae > Epirrita > Epirrita christyi. Next base: position 1,935,995 of record OX595837.1, read on the forward strand.
CTTGCGCAAACGAAAACTGTCGATCAGACTTATTTTTTGGATAAAACTGTACACTTCTATCTGGTGGACGAGGCCTACCCCTAAAATAGGGATTTGCCTTAATCACCACGCTTGGCAAGCGAATTAGAGATTGCAGTATTGGTGGTACTCAGGGGGCTTAGTACGGGTTTTGATAGTTTTCGAAACTATATGAACTTTCGTTTCCTTCCATACATTTACTTGCAGCGCCCTTAGCGAAAACGAGAAGAAAACTAAGGACGCTGTCAGTAAATTATGGAAGGAAACGAAACTTCATATCGTTTCGAAAACTATCAAACAACGTACGGATAGATGCTGTTACCCATCCCATGGCATAAAACCCTTAGTCACTTTTTAAGACATCCCGAGGAGGAGTTGGAGAAGTCTTATCCTCAGACTGAGACTGCGACGGCTTATAGGGTTGATAGGGGAAACAATAATGTAATACCTTCCCAGGATGGGTCAGCCTTCACCTCGGCCGTGATGGCCTTTATGCTAGCTGTCAGTCTCGTTGCCTTCTCGTCCATCAACTCGCCGCCTGAAAACAGAGGCCCTATTCAACAGAGTGGACATACATTAGAAACAAACAAAAAAACAAAAAAATATTAAACAAAATGTAACTGTTAGACAAAAAATAAGGGAGTTATTACAAAACATGCCCTTAGTCTGGGTTTAAACCAGGACTACCAGTCTAAGCTTAAATATCGACCTATGGTATATACGACTGTAATACAAAAGCAGATGGTTTGTTTTCCAGAAGCAAGATTCGAACTAGATAGTCTGCGCTTATGCCAAAAATGACATAAGCGTGGACTATCTCTGGTTTTTCTAAAACCAGGCAGCCCCCTAGTTTAGCAATGGTCTAACTCTAGGAATTGATTGATTGCTTGTTGGAGGTAAGAATTTCGTGATGTGACACAATCCGCCAGTTTGATACTTTGGAAATTTGTGTAGTAGCGCGAGAATTGATTTCGGAAAAGAAACCATCTGCTTTCGTTTTAAAGTCATATATGCCTAATATCGATATTTAAGCCTAGACTAGTACGCCTGGACTAAATTCAGATTTAGTCCATATTCTGTAATAAGGCCGTAAAAGTTTAAAAACTACATCCTACTACGCAAAATCTGGAAACATGCATCAAAATGTTGTAGAGAAAAGCCAATCCCACGATTTTATAGTACAGGCTGTTAACTTAATTAACAGTTGTAGTGGCAGGCCAAATCCATTATTTTTATTTGTCTTCAGCAATTAATTTCGTAAAACAAAAAAAAATTCAAGGCCACAGAAGACCCTTCAAGGTGTTTTACTGACTGATATACCGGTACGTGAAAATCTCCTATTAACAAAATGAGTCATCATTATCAGCCTGAAGAAGTCCACTGCTGGACATAGGCTTCTCTATAGAATGTCACAACGGTCTTAAGCTAAATCAATCCATCGATTTCCCGCGATTTTTAGATTCTTTATTTTCTAATAGTTGTCATTATATTGCTTTTAGTACCCATTGCCACTTCATCATGCTAATTCTGATATTTTAATAAATTTACATATTGAAATGGATGTCAAAGAAGGATACAGTCTTAAGCCACCTCCATCCATCGATTTCCCAAGATCTTTAAAATATCGTCGGACCTTCGAGTGGGGCCTTCCTACACTGCGTCGACTGGTTCGTGGTCGCCACCTCGAGAACCTTTATTTTATAATGGTTGTCTGTTCTGCGAGCTATATGGCCTACCGATTACCACTTCATGTTAATTCTGAGATTACAATTTGATTATTCTATTAAATTTGCATATATAAATAGGTGTAAGACAAGGAAGTTGTGCTTTATCAGTATGGCTGAAGTAACAGTTCAGCTTACCGTTGTTGATGGCGTGGTTGTTATGCGCGTGGTGATGCCTCGCCAGTCTGCGCAGTGCGTTTCCTCGCTCCAGCTGCTCCAGCACCCTCGCCGCGGCAGCTGCGCGCGCGCAGCTAGAACACTCAGAGCGAACTTGCAGTATTTGCCTGACGGATAAACAACACACATTACAATGGGGGTAGGTATGTAATTGTGATTTTGAAAATGCAGTAATGGATTTAAGCGCCGTGAAAAATCTGTGTGATTCTGATGCCGGCTTTAAGTGCATCACTCACGTAGCAGATGCGGTAATATTTTATATGCGTATAAAAACTTATCGCATCTGAAGGTATCACACACGTAGCAGATACGATAATATACGAAAATGATACATTCACGTGGAAACCTTCAAACTGTCTATACTTGTTTCTTCGTGCGGATTGTATACACAGATATCATCTATCCATCTTTTGATATATTATGTCGGTGCCTATAGATGCTTGACGGTAAAATATAAGTGATCTGCTACGTGTGTGTTGCTCCTTGAGTTATATAATTTATGTTAGTGAAATAATTTATGGAATCAGTTTAGTAGTTTCAATGATTACTCAGGATACTAAGTTTTTTTTTTATACTACGTGGCATGCAAACAAGCATGCGGCCCCCCACCGGATGGAAAGCAATTACCGCAGCCAATGGACGCCTAAAACATCAGAAGCATCACAAGCGCGCTGCCGACCCCGAGACATAAAGATGAAAAGTCTCATGTGCCTGTAATTACACCGGCATCCGTACCCTTCAAACCAAAACACAGCAATGCAAGCACTACTGCTTGGCGGCAGAAATAGGTACGGTGGCAGTACTTCCCCGGACGAACTCTTTCACAAGAAGTTCTACTACTAACAAAATAATTAGTGTAAAGTATTATTTACTATTCTTAGATCCATAGATGCTCTTTTATTTACGACCTCTGTGGCGCGGTGGGCGAAGGTTCGCCTGCGACGCAGGAGGTTGCGGGTTCGATTCCCGCCTCGGAACAAATATTTGTACAATCTGCAGATATTTGTTCAGGGTGTTCTGGGTATTTTCTATGTATAATAAAAAATATCTATCTATGTAATGTTGTTGTATTATGTATATCAGTTATCTAGTACCCATAACACAAGTTCTGCTTAGCTTGGGGCTAGATAATGTTGTGTGAAATGTCCAGCATATATTTATTTATTTATCAGTACTCACGCTCTAAGCGAGTGGTCGGTGTGCGCCAGCGCAGCGCGGCAGGACGCAAGGTAAGCAGCGTACGGACGTCGGGCGGCCAAGTCGGCGCGCAGCGCGGCGGCCAGGCGGGCACCGAGTGCGCCACTAGCGTGCAACGCACGCGCTACACTCGCCGCGTGCGCCGCGCCCACCTCGCTGCTCGCGCACGCGCCCGCCGCCACAATCCAGTCCGCGAGCGAAGTGCTCGTGCAACGCTACACAAACAACACCGTCAATATCTACTCAGAAACTAGATCATTTGACAATCACAAGAGACAGATCAACACAAACATACATGAATAAATAACATTCATATAATCGCAGTCCATTATAGCGTTGCTCATTTCGTTCCATCCAAAGGTTGCCTGGAAGAGATCGCTTTCAGCGATAAGGCCACCCGTTGTATTGCCTTTCTATGTAAAATTACTTGTGTTTCTGTGTGGTGATCAATAAAGTGTTAATCTATGTATCTATCTAGTACCCTATCTATCTAGTTTTCAGAACGAGCAGCAACGCCAACCCAATCAGCTACCATTAAATCTGACTTAGGAAATCTAGGGTCACCAAGATACAGGCTTAGCCTAGTTTGGGACCCTTCGTAAAATCTGTACCTCATCATTGCATGCTATAAATATAAGTATTTTTTTAATTTTTGTTAATTTCACTTTGTTTGATGTTATAGCTCAACTTGTGTTTGTTTTGAATAAACTTTATCTTATCTTATCTTACCCATAACACAAGCTCTGCTTAGCTTGGGGCTAGATAATGTTGTGTGAAATGTCCAGCATTTATTTATTTATCTATATTCCCACACTAGGATTCCCTGTGTCGTGGGGTATCAGGAAAAACCCGAACCTCTTACGTCCTGACTTATTTCCATCAAACAGTCGACGAATATGTCATACGTGAAGTGGTTTGTCCGGCTTATGAATAAACCCCTCGTCCTCCCGGTGGATGTAGAAGTCTTACTAAGGTATTACTCCAGGGGATAGGCAGCAGCACCCGCCTGAAATCGAACCTGCGATCACCAATCCACCTGCCAAGCGTGGTGATTATGGCAAATCCAATTTATTTTATACATAGTAAAATACCCTGAACACCCTGAACAAATATCTGCAGATCGTACAAATATTTGTTCCGAGGCGGGAATCGAACCCGCAACTTTATATTCAATGGGAGAGGCCTCATCCAGCAGTGAACGTAAACAGGCTGGTGGTAATGATGATGATGATGTCATACGACCTCCGCGGCGCGACTTGCGTGTACTTATGAGAAGACGCAAGAGGTTCGGATTCGATTCCCAATGCAGGACAAATGTTTGCATGATCTGCAAATCCTTGTTTGTGATGTGATGTGGTACCATGGTACTCGTAGTTTCTGATACACTTGACACAGAGAATCTTAGTGTACGATCAGGACTATTATATGTGACTGTTGAGATTGTTATGTTATATATCCAAATGCGACTTACATTGGGAACATACTCGACGCAATGCAGGTCTGGGTTGGACAGCACCATACGTAGTTTGCGCTTCATGCTGTTGAAAGCTTCCGGGTCGGTCAAATCTACAACACCTTCACATCTAAAACAGAAAGGATATATCTCCAGTTTTTCAATTTTTGAAACGCTCATTTCGGAAACTGATTTTTCCACGCATAGTACAGAAAAGAGACAGAATGAGAACATGAACCGTATTTACCAGCAGTAAGTCAAGATTTCTTTTTTATACTACTATTCAAGGAAACAAACATACGGTCCACCTGATGGAAAGTAGTTAACGTAGTCTATAGTCAACCGGCTACTCGCCCGCCGCGCAACTGAGGTCATCAACCTTACATAGTCTAAGGTGAGCTTTTTGTAGAGTCCGTATAGCTTAAGTTATTTTTCTCCAGATTAAAATAAAATAAAGTTTTTTTTTCTACTTGGAAAGCAAACGAGCATACGGTCCACCTGATGGAAAGTAGTTACCGTAGCCTATGAACGCCTGCACCACCAAAGGCAACACACGCGCGCTGCCGACCCTGAGACATAAAGATGAAACGTCCCATGTGATTTCATCATCACGATCAGCCCTAGACCTCCACTGCTAGACTGCTGTTTGTAGTAGTAGAACTTCTTGTGAAAGAGTTCGTCCGGGGAAGTACTAACACCGTACCTATTTCTGCCGCCAAGCAGTAGTGCTCGCATTGATGTGTTTCGGTTTGAAGGGTACGGGTGCCAGTGAAATTACAGGCACATGAGACTTTTCATCTTTATGTCTCAGGGTCGGCAGCGCGCGTGTGATGCCTCTGGTGTTACAGGCGTTCATAGGCTACGGTAACTGCTTTCCATCTGGTGGGCCGTATGCTTGTTTGCCTCGTAGTATAAAACAGACCTCAACCATAGAACACCACGTCTATCAGTTTTTAGCCGCATCCATCCACAGACTTTTACTACCTTTACTAGGTCGTCGGACCATCACGCGCTCGCTTACACTGCGTCTTTTAATTCGTAGTTTTCACACGAGAACCTTAAGTCTAGCAATTATCGGTTCTGCAAATGGCCTGCCCATTGCCACTTCAACATGCTAATGGTTTAGTTAGTGTAATTGACATACCGTTCCAATTCTGTTAGTGGTAGCTCAACTCGCTGGGTTCGTCGTGGCTTGGTGCCATTGTCGACGGAACACTTGCGTCTGTATTTAGCCAAGATTTCCTCAGAGCTCTCAGTGCTGGCGACTTCAGCTCGGTCTTCGATTCGAACCTCTTCTTGGGGGAGTTTCACATCTATGGAAAATAAACCAATGAAAGTAAAAATTAAGTTACTAGTAAAGTCAGTGCAGCCATACCTATTAAACTACTCAACGCCCACAAGTTTGTATGCGTAAGTTATTGTAGGGGCTACCCCTAGCGAGCTTTAACATTAGATAACTTTTCATTTAAAAAACCGACTTCCGCCATTATATTCGACTAAATAATTTTGGATGAAAAAAAAATGTTGAAAGAACCATAGTGGTGAAAGGATTATGATACTTTCTGAATGCAAATGCTTGGTTTGTTGCTGAAAATATCAAAATCGCCATATGTATGCCTACAATATTTGAGGAGTTCCCTCAATTCCTCATGGATCCCATCATCAGAACTGGATTTTGAAAAAAATAGAACCAATCTGGAGTTATATCTATTCAAATAAAAAAAGAATTTTCCAAATCGGTTCATAAACGCCGGAGATATGCGGTAACAAACATAAAAAAAACAAAAAAAATATACAACCGAATTGAGAACCTCCTCCTTTTTGGGAAGTCGGTTAAAAACCGACTTCTGCCATTGAATTCGGCTATATGCATGTTTTTATTTGCTAAAGGTTTAAAATACAATAACTTGTTGCTGAAAATACCAAAATCGCTAAATTTTTTCGCCTATAATATTTGAGGAGTTCCTCCAATTCCTTGTGGATTTCACCATCAGAACTGAGTTTAAAAAAAAGGGACCAATCTGGAAATATATCCTATCAAATAAAAAAAGAATTTTCCAAAGCGGTTTATAAATGATAAAGTTATGAGGTAACAAACATAAAAAAAAAACCAAATGAAAACCTCCTCCAAACTTTAGGAACACAGTGGGAACTCTTAGTTACGACAAGGTACAAATAATTTTGAATACAATTTTAAATGAGAATGATCACAATAATGTGAGATGCAGCTGTATAGGGGCTTTGTCAATAAAGTAAGTCTAAAAAAAACAATTTAAATGAATAATGTCAAGATTACAAAATAAAAATAAAAAAGCGGCTGTAAAAGGCCTTGTCAAATTATAAACTAGGCATGATTATAAATAAATTGGACAACTTTTATAAGCAGCTGTACAGGGGCTTTGTGTTACTGTACCAATACTTTTTGTTGTTTGCAAAATGTTGAACAAAATTGAGCGCTTTATATATTTATTTGTTTTCTTTTATGTATTTAGGTATATGTATTTGGTAGGTTATAATAATATATATACTATGTGTGTATCTAGTTATATAAAGTAGGTTAGTAAATTATTATGTTTACTTTATTTGCTCGATATGTTTTATTACCCTGTAGCACTACCACCCACTCTACATTACACAAAGGTTGGCTGGAAGAAAATGCTTATTAGCATTAAGTTCTCCTATGTACTTTTTTTTTTGTCTTGTGCAATAAATAATTTTCTATCTATCTATCTATCTATGTGTCCAGGGTGTAATCATACAAACATTTGTCCCGCAGCGGGAATCAAACCCGCACTTCTTGCGACTACTCTTCCATTGCGTCTCTTGCGTTCGTCTTGCTGTACAACTGATCCGGAACAAATATCAGATCATGCAAACATAGCTGAAATCGAACCCGCGTTTCTAGTACTCGGCTATTCGCCCGCTACGCCACTGAAGTCAACAGTCATATATTTGCATCAAGAAAGGAAAAAAAAAAAAAATGCTGGACATTACACACAACATTATCTAGCCCCAAGCTAAGCAGAGCTTGTGTTATAGGTACTAGATAATTGATATAGTTAATACAATACATTACATAGATAGATATTTTTTTATTATACATAGAAAAATACCCAGAACACACCGAACAATTATCTTCAGATCGTACAAATATTTGTTCAGAGGCAGGAATCGAACCCGCAACCTCCTGAGTCGCAGGCGAACCTTCGCCAGCCGCGCCACAGAGGTCGTCAAAGGGGTGGAGGGGGAAGAAGTTTCGAAGGAGTCGCGTGGTTATTGAGCTTTTTGTGTGTTACCGTTCTGGTGTTGGTGATGGCGTCCCTTCTGCCGGAACATCTTGATCCGGTTCAGCAGGTTGCCCCCCTGACGCCGCACGTTGTTCTTCAGCTCGTCCAGATTGCCCACTAGTCCGTCTTCGCCTACTATTCGCCTCCTGACAAAGATAAGTTTTTAGTACCAGGGTGACCGAGCCTTGCTCGGTGATACAGTTTTACCCAGAAAATAAGTCTGATCGACTGTTTTCGTTTGCGCAGAAAAACGCAGACTGATATCCGACAGTAGCCGAACGTATAGTATAGCTCTGTCCCGCTGACATGATTCGGACAGAGTCGACTGATGAACATGATGGCGCACGACCGGCCGCGATTTTACAGCGAAATCGATTAACCAATAACAGAGCAAGATACTTTAGCGCGCGATTGCTATTGGTAGAAAGAAGGTTCCCGCGCTATAGAAATTGGTCTACGGCGCATTGTACATCGGGGCCTTATATATTGGGTAAAACTGTACCATCGCGTGAAAACTCGTAAAAACTATGCCAATGCTATTTTCACTGTTGTGTACAAAGAAAATATATAACATAACACCCAACAGTCACATACGTAGCCCTAATCCCACACTAGGATTCCCTGTGTCGTGGGTATCAGGAATTACCAGTACCTACCATAGTACCACAACACCCAGACCCGGAACAAATATTTGCAAATCATACAAACATTTGCACGCAGCGGGAATCGAACCCGCATCTTGCATCTCAGCTGGCATTTCACCCGCTGCGCTACTGAGGTAAATATACAAAATAATAATTATAACTAAACAAATGTCCAGCAAAGCGCCATTACTATGATTTACAATTTGGATTTTTATATATTATACAGAATAAAGGCATCACTTAGCCTGGCTCTAAAAACAAGTGCAACGCTTAGTTGCTTAGTGCTTATATGTTAATAAGTAATAATAATAATAATAAGTTTATTGCGGCAAAAAAAACAAAGAAAAATGTAACAATGACTTAGATTAAGATTAGCATGAATGTTACACTACAATAAGCCATAGTGTAACTAGGCAGATAACACAAAATTAGAATAAGCTTAACTAAGGTTAATCACAAATTTTACTGCCATATTGTGTTAGTAAGTACATATATGCCAAACGCATACCCAGTCCAGACCCCACACTAGGATTCCCTGTGTCGTGAGGATCAGCCCCCCGATTCCCTATCTTTAAAGTCACTCAGTGATGTTAGTTTTGCTATTTTGCTTAGTTGAGTTCTCTTTATATTGATAACTTTTATTTTTACGGTTTAATTTTGTTTGTGTTTTTCAGCCTTGTGCTGAAAATCAGCGTTCTGAATTCGTTCACAGCACATGCTCAGGTCAGTCCCCTATTCCCCAACTGAAGGTAACATTTGACAAGTAAAATTACCATCAATTGCTCAAATTGTCAAAATGATGGCAATTTTACTTGTCAAACGTTAGTCACCGAGTGACTATCAGTTAGGGAATAGGGAGGCAGGGCTATATATATACATAAAACCCTGTACATAGTGCCGTTCCACATAAACTTGTTTTCCTAATGTTTTTTTGTATATGCGTATATTGTACGTCTTTTCATGTTGTTGTGTACAGTTTGTATGAATAAATGTCTTTGTATTGTATTGTTTACACACCTTTGAGACTTCTCAGCCGTGGCGTCGAAGCTGATGCTCTTGGGAATGGCGCCGGTGTTCGCCTTCACCGGCGGAGGACTGACACGTCTCTCCGTCACGTTTTCAGAGTTCACATCCTGAAACAACAGGTATTATTTAACTTCTATGGAAATAAGTACCTAGTATAACTTATAAAAATTCACTAGATACCTACCCCCTTATTCATAATCATTTTTTAAAACTATTTTAGTTAAAATAGCTTTTGTCTTGTTTTGACGTGTGACATTTTACGTAAGACAGAACGGAACAAGCTATTTTAACTAAAACAGGATTAAAAAATGATTTTAAGGCTCTTAATATTCGCCAATCGTGTCGTATGCCAGATGCCCCTGGTCTCCCATAAGCCTTGCATACATATACGACATTTGGGCAGTAACAGAATGAAATAGAAAGAACGTTTATTTCGTTTTTTTACTGCCCAACTGACGATGTAGCTAGTATTTCTTCAACGGCCTTTAGACGTCTACCACTGAGCGAGGCCTCCCCCATAGAATGCAATGGAGGATTTGCCATAATCACCACGCGTAGCTGGCGGGTTTAGTTCAGGGTCTGTGTGTTGTGGTAACATGGTATTCATAGTTCCTGGTACCAACGACACAGGGAATTCTAGTGCGACGTCAAAGGCCCAATTCTCTAAATTATTTCATAACTACACTGAAAGTTAACCGAATCTAGACTGAATTGTGAATTGACAGAAAGTTGGTATTCTGCTCCCTCTTAGATAACAATTTAGTCTACTTTCAATATACGGTAACTACCATTAGAGTAGGATGGTTATATATATAATTGGAAAGAGTAAAGAGAGACTCCATCTACTTAAGCTAAAACTATCGAAAAAACTTTGAATCGTTCAAGTTTCGGTCACATTTCGATATAATCACATTACAGTGTTGTATTTTAAGTTACCGTTTCTGACATTTAAGACATCGACGCAAGATCGAAACATGATCCGAACTCTGTTTTAACTATTTTTTTAGTTAGAGAATTGGGCCCCAGGACATTGTATGTGACTGTTGGGTGTTGTTACCTGACTGGAGCTCTTGTCTGAGACAGATGTGTCTGCGCTGTTCACGGAGAGCGTGCTTAGAGACATGACACTAGCGCCATCTCGTTTCAAGTCGATGCGAGACGATGAGATGCTCACTATCGACGTCCTTATTTCGGACTTCACGATGCGCGATGTTATGTTGTTCACTAAATTCGATGTGGATATGGTAGCTGGGTGGAAAGAGAGATGTGTATTTATTTGTCAGTCAAACAAGATAGCCAATTTAAGCCTCATCATCATCATCATCATCATCCATTACCATCATCTCAGCCCAGAATCCACTGCTGGGTTTTGGTCTCATTTATCTTGCGTTCATGACGCAGGATCGATCTCGCTTTCAGACAATTCGGATTTCTTCGGGGCGACTTCGGCTACCACTCGGTCGGTACTACACCCTCAGAATAAAGACTAAAGCATCACTATTCTGCGACAACACCAACCGTCACCACATCTGGCCAGTAGGGTTAGCACATATGTGCATCCATATGCTATATAATATGATATAGTAGGTATCTAAAGAGGATTGTGCTATACTTATTTTTGATAGTACCAAATTACACCTAAATACACTGCATGTGAGACAACTTCATCAATCAATCAACAATCAATGCATCAGCATCAGCATTTCTACTACTTCTATCTTTATTTAGCTCACAACAATCCCCTAATAAACCTTTACGATGAGGTCAGATTGATAGATTGGAAGTTTTTGTAGGTTGATTGGTAGTTTTTGGTGGTTGATTGATAAGTTTTGGGGGTTGTCATAATTTTTGGGAAAATGATTTGTAGTTTTAGGAGCTTGATTGGTAGTTTTAGGTTGATTGGTAGATTTAGGAGGTTGATTGGTAGTTTTAAGTGGTTGATTGATAGATTTTGGAGGTTGTCATAATTTTTAGGAAAATGATTTGTAGTTTTAGGAGGTTGATTGGTAGTTTTTGAGGTCGTCATATTTTTTGGTGGCCGTATTTGGAGGTGGAATACAATTTAAATGCACTAAATACCTGAGCTCATTCGCGTCATCAGATCATTGATTGCAGAATTAGCTGATCGTGTTTCGTCAGGCCGCTCCGTGTCGATTCCCGAATCAAATCTTCTATCGTACTGTGAGACGGAAAGCGCATTGAACGAACTCTCACTCGAGTTGAGAGAACGATCCATATCATTATCGTCGTAGTTCTTGGAGGTTGACTCGTAGTTTTTGGAGGTTGATGGAAGGTCGTATTTGGAGATGGATGGGTAAGCTCGGTTGGAGTGGTGTGGAGGGGGGAAGGAGTCGTCCACCCATTGGCTGGTCGCGTCGCTGTTCGCGTCAAGTGTCGATTCGGTTTGGACGCTCTCGGTGGTTACTTCTCGTCTGTGAAACAAAAAGAACCGAGTTATTTCAGACTTTTACTTAATTACTGTTGTTTTAGAAAGATAGGTTCTTAAGATAAACTTGTTAATCCGTCTGCCAAGTGTGGTGATCATGGCAAATCCTCCCATTGTATTCAATGGGGGGAGGCCTCGTTTAGCAGTGGACGTCTAAGAGCGATGGTGATATGTGCAGCATCATATGATGTCATACCTATCCTCACGAGGCACGTAATCAAACACGTCATTGGGCAGTGGTGGCGGTGCAGACGTGCTAGGGCTTTCTGGAGCTGACGTCGCGTAGCAAGTCATCACCTACAACAAATAAGGTCATTGAAGCTAGGAGGGTAGCTGGATAGGGTAGCCTAGTAGTATAGTTCTGGCCAAATTGTGAACTACATATTACAACCGTAATTAGGAGCTGGTTTCTTTCCGTCGGCATTTTGAATCATAAACTAAAGAAATAGTTACAGTTGTAATAGGATCAAAACGGAACAGACGCGCTATTGTATTGTATTACAAAAATGGTAATACAGCACAGCTGCGCCCTCAAATTTATAACAAAGGTTCCACGGGGGCGGAGCCGCGAGCAAATGCTAGTAATTTATATGAAGGTTATTTTGTAGTTATATAAATACTGTCCAAAGAGCCTATTCTGGGTTTAGTAGCGGCTGCTTACTAACACTCGTGTAGCACAGACATGTACGTATGGAAAACGAAACAACGCTTGCGCATTCGCAAGAAAATCGCCTCGATGATGAGCAGATTACACGGTACCACCAACACCATCCTGAATACTGTGGCTGATAAATGGGATAGTCCCTTCTTTAGGCACTGGTCCCACCACCGGCGACGAGCGATAAACGAGTAGAACGTAGTACGTAAAACGAGATGCCAGCGATGAACTATAAATATAATCTCTCTTTTTTATTTACACGGGAGCGATTATCTTTTGTTCGTTTCTTGGGCGAGAAAATCGCCGATAGCTCATCACTTACTCGCCGGCGGTGGGACCAGTGCCTCAAGCACTTGGTGTTCGAGTGATGACGAAATAAGTAAATATTAATAGAATTGAAGTTATCGTGGCTTGGTATCATTTTATAAAAATTACGACTATACACCACGTACTTTACTATTCTCCTGCTGACGTTTCGTTGACCATTTTGACGAAACGAAACGTCAGCAGGAGAATAGTAAAGTACGTGGTGTATAGTCGTAATTTTTCTAAAATAAGTAAATATTGTTACGTCATCATCCAAATTGTTCGCTTTTTCTTAAGATAACATTAATTATTATTATTACATATTATTTTGGTGCCAAACATAGCTCTAATTCATACTAACATAATATGGATCTTGTTATCTAAAATAAAATTATAATTATTTCAGCAAATCTGTTCTTGTGTCCACACAATAATATCACAAACTTACAGGATAGCCATTGACAAGAATGCTCTTTCTGTTTTCCATGGGATAGCGCAGCGCGGTAGAGGGCGCCGCGTGCGCCGATAGGTCGAGCTCACCACCACGGTGTAAGGCCGCGGTTGCACTGAGATAGCCGCTACCGGACCTGTACAATAACGAAAGTTTTGTAAGGCAAAGCTTGGCTTCCGTAACTACATGGTACATGGAACGTAATTGGGCATGTTTTTCACTCTACGTGGCCGTAGTATGAAAGAAAATGGCGAAAAAACCATACTTCCCAAAAAGGAGGAGATTCTCAATTCGGTTGTAATTTTTTTTTTAATTTTTTTTACCTCCGGCGTTTATGAATCGATTTGGGAAATTCTTTTTTTATATGAATAGATATACTTCCAGATTGGTCCCATTTTTTTCAGAAACCAGTTCTGATGATGGAATCCATGAGGAATTAAGGGGACTCCTCAAATATTGTAGGCATACATATAGCGATTTTGATATTTTCAGCAACAAACCAAGCATTTGCATTCAGAAAGTATCATGACCCTTTCACCACTATGGTTTTTTCATAATTTTTTTTTCATCCAGATATTGTATCGTGTACAATGGAGGAAGTCAGTTTTTTAAATGAAAAGTTATTATTGTAAGATTTGACTGGTCTAATGACATAGTTCTTACCTATTTGGCAAATTAGGCCGTGACGTATGCCGTGGACTTCCCACATCTGGTCTTCTCATGTTGCCGTTCTTTAAAACAAAAATACATTTAATCCAAAATCACTAAATAAGTTTGAACTCATTGACAGTGAGAATAAAGTAGCAATTACCTGTGTTGGCTGTCTTATAGGTTGAAACTCTTCTTGCTGTGACGGTCTACGAGGCCACGACGTGTCAGAGCGAGCCGCTACCGAGACACAATCATCGGTATCCACCTGAAAAACACAAATTAGTTTAGTGTGAGCCCATACTGTCCCACTGCTGGGCATGCCTCTTCTTCTTCACCAGCCGGTAGACATCTACTGCTGGATGAGGCATCCCCCATAGCATACAACCCATAGCCAGGCCACCGCCACTCGCTCAAGGTCGCGCGTTATTTACCTACATCCAAGCCGTTTCCCAAAGACAACAGGGGCGCACGCGCCTGAGCGCTCGCACAATAAGTTTCCCGCGCAAATATGACTTCGCGTGCATATTGTGCTGTAAATGGATGCAGTAGTCAAAAGACAAACAGAGACATATCATTTTATTTTTTAAATTGCCGAAGGACGTAGAAAAGATATTTAATTGATGTAGGAACATTAGTTATTGTCTGTAGGTGCATATCGAAGTAATGCCTTTTATAGGTGTGATTTAATGTACATTTAGCATAGATTGCAATGATCTAGGTTGGAGATACCTAAATAATTACTTGAATTTTCTACCTACTTACGTGCTTAATTTGATTTGACTTCGGAATCGCTCTAAATTACTTATATAAGGACCTAAATACTTACCTACTTTATTTCTCCATAATAACAATATTGATAATAACAAACGGTAAGTACTTAAGTAATTCGTAGGTACAAGTCGACAACCCTTACGAGTTGCATCACTCCGCGCCAGACAGCGACAGAGTTACGCGTTAGGAGAGAGCCGCAATGTTTAGGTGAATATTGCGTTACGTACAAAGCGCTTGTGCGAGCTGAATTGCACTTTTTTGCGTCCTAGCAAGAGTCGCTATTTAAATAAAAAAAATCGCGAAGTGAGTCTTCTGTACTTGTACTAATATTTATTCTGTGCCATAGCGTGCAATGGGGGGATTTACCATAATCACGGGACAAATGTTTGTATAATTTCCAAATATTTGTTCCCGGTCTGGGTGTTATGGTACCATGGTACTCGCATTTCCTGTTACCCACGACACAGGGAATCCTAGTGTGGGATCATGACTACATATGTGATTATTGGGTGTTATGTTATGTCTGAAGCTTGGCTAGGCTATAGTTACCTCAGTGTTTCGATCGCTGTCCGAGGCGAGTACGTCCATACTCCAGGCGGATTCGCTCGCTGTTTCGGACACATCAGGTACTACTTGGTTGTTGTTCACATTCGATCCTGAGAAATAAACAAAACATTATATGCAAAAGGTAAGAATTTGGCCCTCACATCATCAGCCTTTAGACATCCTCTGTTGGACGAGGCCTCCCCCATAGAATGATTTGCCATAATCACCACGCTTGGCAGGCGGATTGTTGAGCGCAGTATTTGTGTAGAGTACTCAGGTGGATGTTGCTGCCCATCCCCTGGTTTAATCCCTTAGTCGCTTTTACGTCACCCACGAGAGGAGATGGAGGGGTCTTCCTAGCCCTTCCGGGAAAAAGGCGTGTGTTTTTTTTTATGCTATTTGGCAAGCAGACAAGCTTACGGCCCACCAGATGGAAAGCAGTTACCGTAGCCTATGAACGCCAGTACCAACACCAGAGGCATCACATGCGCGCTGCCGACCCTGAGACATAAAGATGAAAAGTCTCATGTGCCTGTAATTTCATCGGCACCCGTACCCTTCAAACCGAAACACAGCAATGCGAACACTACTGCTTGGCGGCAGAAATAGGTACGGTGGTAGTACTTCCCCGGACGAACTCTTTCACAAGAAGTTCTACTAACAACAATGTTTATGTATGTATGTACGACTTTTCGTACCTTGATTGTTCTGCTGCGCGTGCTCGTTGTATTCTCCGATGGTCTCCGAGTCGGATGCTAGGACATCTGTACTCCACGTATCTGACATTATGCTGATAGTCTCATCACCTTCCAGCAATTTCTGCAATATACATAAAGATGAATTCACGTGCAAACGCTAGGCTAAGGTTTGATTTCACTAACAAATAAACAGGCGGCTAAACAACTGTTTAGTCTAACCAATGCTTTTAGGCAGGTGTTTTCAAAGATTACCTGTCACCTTGACCAATGGTTAGATTTAACAAGACATTTACTAACTGAGTATGGTAAAATTGGCTCTAAATGTATCATCAAGTATCGTTTTGACGACCTCTGTGGCGCGGCGGGCGAGTAGCCGGCTGAGATGCGAGAGGTTGCTGGTTACATTCCCGCTGCGGGACAAATGTTTGTATGATCAGCAAATATTTGCTCCGGGTCTGGGTGTTATGGTACCCATGGTACTCGTAATTCCTGATACCCACGACATAGGGAATACTATTTGGGATCATGACTACGTATGTGACTGTTGGGTGTTATGTTATGTAATGTACATGTACATGTAAATTTAAACAAATTTCCAATGAGAATGCTCAAACAGTAGATATGTTAATGTTAATAGAACTCCCTTTTCCGCATTCGAATTCTAAGGTGGTCCATTATGCGTGAGACAGAACAGTGGGGTAAGCACGAATATCTAACGTTATCGAGACGCTAGCGAGACGATCGCCAATGTCAAATATTGGCCAATGGCATTAGGGTGCTTTAAAATCTTTGTAAGTTGATTGGTTAATATTTGACGTTTACTATCGCCTCACTAGCGTCTCGATAAAGTTAAATGTTCGTGCTGTGGCCTCTGTAGATATATTCAATACAATACAAATATTGACCAATGACATCCGGGTAGCTTGATATCTTTGCAATTTGATTGGTTAATAAAATATGAAGTTGACATTCACGTTAACGTTGCGTTACGTTGGTTTGTTAAAGTTCTTGCTAGTGATTCAATAGCCGTCAGATATTAGCTTGGGCCTCGTTACCTTGATCTCAAACTTGCAGAATTTGTCTTCTATTTCGTTGCGTGTTTGTTTCAAAAGCTTTGCCTGAGCGCTGCCGGCTTGGACCACTGGCACGTTCTGTGGTAACCTGAGGGCATATCAACATAAATCGCTACTAATTTGCAACTTTATCATGTAGGACATAAGGTTCTAAAATTAAATTAGTTTTTAAACATTACGCAGCTAATTTGTGACTTTATTGCAGATGTGCAAGACTCTAAATCAGGGTTAACTTATTATGTCTACTGCCCACTTTGAGAATAAATTATTTTTTAGCGCCCCTATTTTTTCACCTACTTAAAAACCAATATAACTTCAAATTAAATTAATTCTTGTGAGCTATATTAGCTTATTAAAATGGAGGTGGGCGGGCCACTTAGTACGTACAGAAGATGGCAGGTGGACTCAAGAAACAACCAAATGGAAGGGCCCTAATGGCAAGAGGAATAGAAGGAGACCACTGGAAAGGTGGCAGGACAATATAGTCAAGTTAGCAGGAAAGTCATGGATGGAGAAAGCTAAGGGAAGAAAAGTTTGGCAACTTTTGGAGGAGGCCCTATGCATATGCCTATGCGGGTGCAAGGGGTCCTTAACTAACTTTTAAGAGTTATGTATTAAAGTCAATTGTTATTTTAAGTTTATTTTAGTTTAAGGAATATTAAAGGCTTTTTTATTTTGTTTTTTTTTATATATATTAGCGTAGAGTTAAACATTCATTCTAAACGAGACTTACTATAACCCGCAAGAGTTAACTTGAGACCTGAGCACACCGACCATTTTTTTTCTGGGTCTCTTACTGCCCCCCTTTAGGCCTGCAGCGCCCACAAGGGGGCGTTATCGCCCACTTTGGGAAAGGCTGCTCTAAATCATTTTTAATGTTACCGTCTAGGCGGCGCATCGCCAGCTTGGTCTCCGTCAGTCACTTGTGAGGATGGAGTTTCCCGTCCGGAGATGTTAGGGCTGCCTCGACCGCTTACATTCGCCGAGACCTGCAAATAGAAAAGTCCCAAATAATATGAATTTTAATTTTTAACGAGTTTTAGTTTTTAGTTACATTTTGAGCAAATGATAGGAGGGTTCCCAACGAGTAACACCCAAACAAGTAACAGTGTTGCTCCTTAATCCCGCACTAGGATTCCCTGTATCGTGGGTGTCAGGAACTACGAGTACCATCATGGTACAATAACACCTAGACCTGGAACTCATATTTGTAGTTCACACAAACATTTGTCCCACAGCGGGAATCGAACCAACCTCTCGCATCTCAGCTGGCTACACGCCCGCTGCGCCACAAAGGTTGTCAATGACGTATAGAAGTATACCAGTTTTATTATATGCGTATATTTGTTCCGGGTATGGATGTTATATAGTACCATATGGTACTCGTAGTTCCAGATACCCATGATACATGTGTCTGTTGGGTGTTTATGTTAGTTGTAATGGATACGTTACGCGTCAGTAGGTACAGTCACTGATAGAAATCCTTACCATATCAGACAAATTGTCGTTCTGGTCCTCAGTCTCCAGTTCAAGGCTAGAAGTGACGCTGTGATTCGAAGCAGCTTCCGAAACAGCTTCTAAGTTGTCTGATGTATTTCCGAGTGACACCTCATCGTGTGATACCGAGAATCTAAAAACACTCAACAATTATTATGAAGCTGAAACATGTGGGTATTAAACTAAAATATTAGCATGTACAGCATGCATGTCAAACTCAAGACATTGGTGGGCCAAATGCTTAAAGACTGTAGAATCAGTGAGCCGCAAAACCCAACCACAAAGAAAACAAACTCATTGCATAGATATACCTAAGACCTAGTAGTACTGGCCCCCTATTCCCTACCTG
This sequence comes from Epirrita christyi, assembly GCA_951392215.1. NCBI lineage: Eukaryota > Metazoa > Arthropoda > Insecta > Lepidoptera > Geometridae > Epirrita > Epirrita christyi. The sequence continues at coordinate 1,954,967 of OX595837.1, forward strand.
AAAGTCACTCGGTGACTAACGTTTGATCAATTGATGGTCATATTATTTTTACTTGTCAGACGTTATAGTCACCGAGTGACTTTCGCAGAACGCTAATCGTTTATTTAATCATTACATAATACTTATTAAAATTACAGAAAAATAAACTTTGTTCTTAAAATTCAATCGGGCCGCAGTCAAAGACGTAATGGGCCGCATGTTTGACATGCTTGATGTACAGTATGACGAATATACCATGTGATAATAAGCTAGAAATAAACTATAATCACACTTCCCCACAGCGACAAAAATTGGCAAAATTCGTAACTATAAAGGCTGCAACACACCGCCTGCGTACGAGACGCGCAGGCACGCGTGCAGTTACGCATTGCAGCTGGGTACGCAACGGACTGGTTGCGTTGCGTGTGCAGCACGTACGCGTCGACTTATGCGTAACCCGTTGCGTCAGGGGTCTACGCGCGTCTCGACGGCGTAGAGAAGTGCGTGTCTACGCCGTAGAGAAGTTACGTGCTGCATACGTGGGAATGGGCCTTAAAACGTGTTCCTGGGTGAAATTTTTGAATGTCATCTTTCTTAAATATCAGTGTTACTATGTTTTTTTAAACGTAATCGGAAGTTTTTGAAATCAACAATGATTCATCCCATAACGAGGCACCGCGCATCAAAAGGAATGCGAAGGAGTGCGCCGTCTTGCATTGCAATTTGAAGTTGCATTATCGGCCCCTTTATAGACTTATTTTAATACTAGTTGCGCCCCGCGGTTTTACCCGCGTGAATAATGATGAAAATTTATGATGATGATGATGATGATGATGAAAAGTAGCCTATGTGTTAATCCAGGGCGTAAAGTATCTCCATTCCAAATTTCACTCAAATCCATTCAGTAGTTTTTACGTGAAAGAGTAACAAACATCCATCCATACTCACAAACTTTCGCGTTCATAATATTAGTAGGATACGATGATCTTAGAAAAGGTAAGTGGCTCCGTTTCGTCAATATTTTTAAAATGTTTGATAAGATTTGTTTGTAAAATTACAAAAGAACAAGAAATAGAAGAATAGAGTTTGTTAATAGAACTTCTTGTGAAAGAGTTCATCCGGGGAAGTACTACCACCGTACTCATTTCTGCCGCCAAGCAGATGTGCTCGCATAGCTGTGCTTCAGTTTGAAGGGTATGGGTGCCAGTGGAATTACAGGCACATGAGATTTTTCATCTTTATGTCTCAGGGTGGTAAGCGCGCGTGTGATGCCACTGGAGTTGCAGGCGTCCATAGGCTGCGGTAACTGCTTTCTATCAGGTGGGCCGTATGCTTGCAAAGTAGTATATAAAAAAAACGACTTCAAGATTAGTAACAACACTAAAACTGCTGATATAATGAATTATATGGACAGTTTTTTTCGGGCTACTCCCAGTAGTTTTACCGAGTAGTCTTACCAGTTGAACTACTGGGAATTTTCTTCCTACTCGGTAAAACTACTGGGAATAGCCCTTTTTTTCATGAAAATGCTGTATTTCCAAATGTCGTAGAACAAAAGTTGTTCTCAATTATACGTAGAATTACCCGTTTTCGGGATAGCATACAAATTATGGAGGCCCACAAAAGTAGCTAGCTGGCTTGAATTGTACCTGGTTCGCTTCTGAACAGGTGCAGCGCCCGCCACGGCGAGAGCCGAGCCGGTCTCGTCCGCGTCTCCAGCCTCCGATCCGCCGTAGTAACACTCGAGAACTTTCGATTCGGGAACTAGACCTATAACACGATATCATTTAAGATACTAGAATTTACCTGCGGCTTCACTCACACATTAACGAGACATAAATAATAACAAGAACATTTATAACATGACAAAGGTAGCAGGAAGTCGGTGGATGGAGGCGGCTCAGGACCATTCATGATATTTTAGAGGAGGCCTATTTCTAGCAGTGGACTTCTACAGGCTGAAGATTATGATAATAAAACTATAACTTTATGCACATTTTGTATCGCGCTAATCATTTGTTTCCGAACTTTTTTTTATAGCGACAGACCAAAGGTGTTTCTATAAGAAACGCCTATTTCACTTTCAAACGAACGTTTTTGATTATATACATAACCTGCCCCCCTATTCCCTAGCTGAAAGTCACTCAGTGACTAACGTTTGACAAGAAGAATGACCATCATTAAAAAAAAATATTATGAAGAATTCTCAATTGATGGTAATTTTACTTGTCAAACGTTGGTCACTGAGTGACTTTCAAGATAGGGAATAGGAGGGCTGATCCCACACTATGTAATCCCTGTGTCGTGGGTATCAGAAACTACGAGTACCAAAACACCCGGAACGAATATTTGCAGATCATGCAAAAATTTGTTCCGCAGCGGGAATCGAACCCGCAACCCCTTCCTTCTAGGCCGGCTACCTGCCTGCTGCGCCACAGAGGTCGTCAAATACGAGGAATATTCACAGTGTTTACAATTTCAGAAACGAAAACAGTCTAATCGTTCCGATAGGTTGACATGAACTTTGGACCTACGCAATGGAATTTAAATTCACTCACCAACATAATCATGCTCCTCTGCATTGGCCAGCTTTATGATGAGGACTTCAATATGCTCCAGACAACTATCGTCCTTATCCACGCTACCGTTGAGTGGTTTATCCTCTGCAGATAACGCGAGCGAGGAATTGGAGCTAGCAGAGCGAGGCAAGCGCGGTTTGGGCACTTTCGCTAGAATGCTCTTTTTGAGGACGAGACCATTCTCTACGGCGTTGTCTTTGGTTTCCAGTGGTGGAGATGGTCTGTAAGACACACAAATATTATCGATTTCAAATATTAACTGTTTTTGTTTTTTTTTATTTGAGTGATTGAACTGGTCGGTGGCCCACCTCCTGCTTGTTCAAACAGCAATACCTCTAAAGTCACGTCCGCCTAGGACGCGTCCTACGAGACATTGCACGCCCGCCATCCTGGGGCAAAAAGTTAGTCCCATGCGCTCTATTCCTTCCTCTACCCTTTTCTCAGCTACGCACTTGGATGCGGCTTCGCACCCTAAACCAACACAACGAACGTTGGACACGGACCACGGACTGCAGACAGTAAAGTGCAGCCTTACCGTCTGTCTCACCACGACTCACGCGTCGTCTGCTTGACCTTTCAAGACTAGACTGTCGTACTATCGTGAAGACACAGGACACTGTCTCCTGAACAAACACCTCTACAACAACGGAGCCACAGACAGCCCACTCTGCAGCAGTTGTCTGACCGAAGAAGAATCTGCTGCCCAAGTAGTCCTGGAATGCGTGGGAGTAGCAGCTTAACGTGAACAAATCCTTAAAAACCTGAGGTGCTTCTCTGTGCTTCTCGATAGAGTTAGGCTGGCTTACCTAGCCAGACAACTCTCAACCATATTAAACCACCTATAGAGTTTGAATGCGGAAAAGAGAGTTCTTTAACATTAACATTGGTCCCATGTGCCTGTAACTGCACCGGCACCCATACCTCAACTTGTTTGCTTGTGATAAGAACTTAATTATAGAAGTTACTCTTACTGCTACTGGGACAGTCCAGGATCCCAGAATCTCCTAAAATCCTAATAAAACAGAAGATCATATTATTACCTGTATTTACTCAAATCTGGCATTTTCTTCAATAGATCGTGCAATCGGCTTCTGTAATTAGGCTCCATGGTTTGCAGCAAAGCGGCTAATCGAGCCGCGCACGCCTCGCCACTTGAAGAATCTTCGCTGCTCGATTCACTGAGAAGATATAACAAAATATAACAAGAGTTTACTGTGCTGTGTCCGGCCTGAGAAATATATAGAATAGACCCTTCAGTCTCCTTCCGTGGATGTCATAAAAGTCCAATAAGAGGTTACACCAGGGAAGGGGCAGCAGCATCTACCTGCGCACTCAACACCACTGCGATCACCAATCCGCCTGCCAAGAGGAGGCTCCAACAGATTCCTCTGTTGGACGAAGAGGAAGTCTAACCGCTGATGATGACCAAGAGTGTTAGCCTAGTTCTGAAACAAATATGACCGAGGTATTCTGACCGACCTAAGGGGCTGACACATAGAATGTAGACAGGGTCTTCGTCTTCATAAGCCGGTAGACACCTATTAAATTTACCTATTTAATTTAATTTAATGGTTTTGTCGTATACCCAAGCTACTAATTGACATAGATAATTGATTTGACTTGCCTACCTTCTTTTAGTTTTTGACATATTATTGTATTGTAGACAATAATATTAAATTTGATAAACCTACCTGTTTCTACTCTTATGTGATCATGACATTGTTTTAAATTGTTTTCACTTGTATTTTAATAACTAACATAAGTATTGTCCTGTAATTTTTATTCTTGATCTTGACTTCAAATTGCAGCGCCCTGACGGGGTTCATGTACCTACCTGACCAACAGTAAAATAGTACAGTCAAATTAGGTGATTTTTTGCAAGTGTGGAACTGATTAGATGTAGTCATGAAAACTTTTCTAATTGTTTTGTATGGCTTAAAAATCACCTCTAATAATAAGCATCAGTAATTTCACCCTCCGGAACACGTTGAAATAGGGTGAAAAACCTTAAAATATCCGTAACTTAATGGGGGAAATAGAAGTAGTCGGTGCAATTTGGCATAGACTTTGAACCGTTATGATCTACATTTGCACCAAGTATTTTTTAAATCCGACATACGGAACATACAAAAAGAAATCGTTTACAAAAAAAACTTTTTGTGGTTATTACGGCTCCGGGAAAATTAAGGTAGTCGGTGCAAATTGATAGACTTATCAGAAAAATGTTCGAAATACATTACCAGGTTTGCACCATGGTGCGTCTCACGGAAGGCACTTTTCCATATTTTATTGTCGCTCTACTTCGGGGAAAATTAATGTAGGTCTGGAAATTGACTTAAACTTATTCATTTAATTAGTACTACATCCGCCGGAAGTTTTATACTGTTTTTTATTTTACGGAAGATGCATTTGTTCAACACTGTGTTCCCTACATGCAAGTGGTTTTTATTAAAATCATAATGCACTAAAACAGTCTTTCTATACATTATTTAACTTGCATCAAGTAATATCTTTCTATTTTAAAATTTACGGCCATTTTAAGTTTGTACCTAATATTTAAAAGCCTTCCGTAAGCGCCAGAAACGGTGCAAACCTAGGATAAGCTTCTTTTCGTATCATCTAACGTTTACATAAGAATCCACGACTACACGACTTAGGTCCACACTTTTTGCTAATTTGCCTGTACTAAAAATAAGACCTATTACTAACTATATTGTATGTACATGTGAGCAATAAATAAATACAAATACAAATGACATCCACTGCTGGATGAGGCCTCCCCCATAGCAAACATAGCGTACAACCCATAGCATGAAATGAGGGGATTTGCCATAATCACCATGCTTGGCAGGCGGATTGGTGATCGCAGTTTGGTGTTAAGTACTCAGGTGGATGCTGCTACCGATCCACGAGCATAATCCCATAGTCACCTTTTACGACATCGGAAGGGTTGGAGGAGCCCTATTCTTAAGCTGAGACTATCACGGCTCGATTAAATTATAGTAAATTATTATTTTGTTTAGAAAACTGCAAAACAAAAGCATTTATTATACTATATTAACGATTCCAGCTAGGTATAATGCTTGCTACTGGATGCATTAGGCTAGGTTCCCAGTTAGGAAGCTCGGTTGGGCTCAACGTTTAAATATCCCATAGTCGCCTTTTACAACATTCACAGTAAGAGTTGGAGGAGTCCCTATTCTTAGGCAGAGACTACCACAGCACAAGACAGGGTCAACTAGACATGAACTTTCTCCTATCAGATACAGGAGCATTACAATTTCCAAGATTCAACCTTTATTTTGACAAAACAAGTCTTATTTTTTACCTCAGAGCATTATCAGGAATAGGTGCTGAGGAGCTGGCTTGTTCATCAGAAGCGAGGCTTGGAGTGTTGTTGTTCAGCTTTGATGATATACGCTTCAAGAAGTTAATCTGCGATACAAATATATAGGTATTGTTAGTAGAACGTCTTGTGAAAGAGTTCGTCCGGGGAAGTACTACCACCGTACCTATTTCTGCCGCCAAGCAGTAGTGCTCGCATTGTTTGAAAGGTACGGGTGCCGGTGAAATTACAGGCACATGAGACTTTTCATCTTTATGTCTCAGGGTCGGCAGCGCGCGTATGATGCCTGGTGTTGCAGGCGTCCATATGCAATGGTAACTAGTTTCCATCAGGTGGGCCGTAGGTATGCATGTTTGCTATAAGTATTCCAAGCGTAGCGTGTGCTGTCTTGCATATTTTTTTTTGCTGATGTTTATTTAATTTTAACTACCTTCCTAAGGTTTTTAAGTTCTCATTTACTATGTATCAGCAACTCCTTGCTCCGAGGCACCACACAGGCGCTTCTCACCTAGTGGTAAGACGGATCATTTTTGTAAGCCAAGCCGTGTTTGTTGCCTGATTCTTCTAGGCTTGGTCGCGTTGGAACAGGAGTTATTTTAGTTTTTATAAGACGATTCAAAATTATCATTGTGATTTCAATGAATAAAATTCTTTTTGACTTTGACTTTGCTTGCTTAGTAGGATAAAAAAAAAACAAAAAATAACACCATTCGCACCACGGGTGCGGATCATATTAGTGTACTGATCATGTGTATAAAGTTTCATGGAGTTTTAAGAAATAATAACCAATTTAGAAGGAAACTACGTTCGCGTGCAAAAGAGCGTACAGTTTTACCTAAAAAATAAGTCCGATCGGCTGTTTTCGTTTGCGCAGAAAAGCGCAGACTGATATCCGACAGTAGCCGATTGTATAGTATAGCTCTGTCCCGCTGACATGATTCGTACACTGTCGGACAGAGTCGACTGATGAACAAGATGGTGCACGACCGGCCGCGATTTTACAGCGAAATCGATTAACCAATTACAGAGCAAGGTTTTTTAGCGCGCGATTGCTATTGGTAGAAGGTTCCCGCGCTATAGAAATTGGTCTAAGCGCAGGTACATCGGAGCGACTTATATTTAGGGTGACTGTAAGCGCCATTTTACTAGCTACCGGTGATTGTCTTAACACTAACCAGTAGTTGGGCTTCTTGTGCTGTGTATAACGCAACGGTAGTATGTAGTTGTGCGTCGGTTCGCAATGGAGCGTCGTTTGGGGGCGGTGGTGGCGCGGGAGCGTGCGTTTCCATTGTAACGCGTTCTACGAGTGACCACACACACGAGCGTTCAAACTTGGTGTAGAGGTCACGGACCTTAGGCTCCATCTGCAGAAGAAAATTAAACTCACTGTAGTGATCTAAAGATTGACAATAACCATTGGTTAAAAAGAGGATTTCTGCTTCGATCGTGTCTAAGATTAATCTAAGGTATAAAAACCTTAACCTAACCTAACCTTATAAAAACAGCCAAAAACGCAAAAAAACAATTCTAAATAACTTTGAACAACTTCTAAATAACTTTTCTTTTTAAAAATAAATTTCAACTTTCTATAAAAAAAGTTTTTTTTTTTTTTAAATTGAGCCCGTAACTCCTAGCATCACTTTTCGATTACTCTCACGGTTTCAGACTTTGCCTAAGTGGCCCTGAAACAAAACTCCCTGTATATAGAAGATTAATGTGAAGTTGTGTGTACCGTGGTAGTTTAGGCCTAAGAATAGGACATCGTAAAAGGCGACAAAGAGATTACGCCAGGAGATGGGCAGCAGCATCCACCTGAGTACTCAACACCAAACTGAGTAGTGATTACGGCAAATCAACATGCACGCTATTCATGCTATGAGGAGGCCTCATTCAGCAAAGGATTTCTACTGGCTGATGAAGATTGTGAAGAAGAATTTGAAGGGTATCTTACAATGTCGACCACAAAAAACAATATGGGCAATTTGATTATTATTATTATTAGTTAATACACAGGCAGCTCAAAGCTGATGCGTGTATATCTTATTAATTGTCAGTGCACTTAAAATGTTTATCCAGTCTATTTTTAAGAGTTCACTGATGGAGCACTTATCACTGACTCTGGAAGCCGGTTGGGCAAAATATGCTTCCTCGGATTGCTAGTACCTGGCTGGCTCTGTAGCTTCAGTGAGTGTCCTCTCAGATTTGTGGTATTGCTCATAGTGTACATGCTTGATATTCCCGGAACATTGTAATGATTGCAGAGTATTTTGTAGGTTTCTATTAAGTTGCCACGCTTTCTGAGCTGTTCTAACGTTGTCAGACCCAGTTTTTTAAGGCGTTGCTTATATGGTAGGTTTTTTAAACATGATACCATTTTTGTTGCTCTACGTTGCACTTTTTCAAGATTGATTTAACTTACCTCTTGAAACTTAGCAAGACATAGCATTTGTACAATCTGTGCGATCTGTATGAGGTTGAATCTCGCGATGTATGACACCGGCACTTCTACTACGCCATGTGCCTCCGGGTTCACGATAGCAGGGCATATGAAATAGTTGAGTACCAGGTCTGTGCAGATGGCGTGGATCTCGCGTTCGCTTATCCTGAAACACAGTAAAGTAGTTACATTTATCGGCACTGGGCATAAGATCGGTGGCCATGGTGTGTCCGGCCTGAAAATAGACCCCTAAATCTCCTTCCGTGTATGTCTTAAAAGCGGACTAAACCAGAGGAGTTGGAGCCTTTTAATAAGGTAATACACGCGTTAGATACCTGTAACAATATCACCAAATATGTCCTAAATAAATATTTTTAACCGACTTCACAAAAAGGAGGAGGTTCTCAATTAGGTTATTTTTTTTTATGTTTGTTACCTCATATCTCTGTTGTTAAAAAAACGATTTGGAAAATTCTTTTTTTATTTGAATAGATATATACTTCCAGATTGGTCCCATTTTTTTCAGAATCCAGTTCTGATGATGGAATCCATGAGGAATTGAGGGAACTCCTCAAATATTGTAGGCATACATACAGCGATTATGATATTTTCAGTAACAAATCAAGCAATTGCATTCAGAAAGTATCATAACCCTTTCAGCACTATGGTTTTTTCATCCATATATTTAGTCGAACAAAAATGGCGGGATTCGGTTTTTTAAATGAAAAGTTATTGTTATAGAATTTAAACTTTCGTGGTTGGGAATCATTTTAAATTGAAAAAACGGCTAATTACCACTGTTTTCCGTCACTTTTGCTGACGTTTCGAGACTGAGTTCAGAAGCCTCTTCATCATGAGCACCGCCCGCGACCGCGTTCGACGGTAGACCGGCGAATACTGCGTGCGGCCGCACGCTCCGCTCGCCGCGATAGGGGCGACGGCAGCGGCGGTAGGTTCGTTGCGCGCGCGTCGAGATTACGTTCATCTACGTCACTGCGTGTCTATCGCGGCGAGCGGAGCGTGCGGCCGCACGCAGTATTCGCCGGTCTACCGTCGAACGCGGTCGCGGGCGGTGCTCAGGATGAAGAGGCTTCTGAACTCAGTCTCGAAACGTCAGCAAAAGTGACGGAAAACAGTGGTAATTAGCCGTTTTTTTCAATTTAAAAAGTTATTGTTTCTGCATTACACCAGGGGATGGGAAGCATCATCCACCAGAGTACTCAATACCAATACTTCGATCACTAATTCGCCTGCCAAACGTGTTGATTATGGCAAATCCCCCCATTGGGGGAACTCGTCCATCAGTGAACGTGTCTTAAAATTCGTAAAACATCTGTTAGGTCTCCTGATTCTCGCAAAAACAGTGTTCGCTATCTAAAGACGTGTTGATGAGCTTTAATGAGCAAAAAACACATTTCATCACAAATTTCGCGCCAATTTGCCAACGTTCGTTTGACGGCCTCTGTGGCGCGGCGGGCGAGTAGCCGACTGAGCTGCGAGAAATTGCGGGTTCGATTCCCGCTGCGGGACAAATGTTTGCATGATCTGCAAATATTTATTCCGGGTCTGTGTGCTGTGGTACCACGGTACTCGTAATTCCTGATACCCACGACACAGGCAAACACACCCACACGGGACACACACACACACACATACCCACACACACACACACACACACACACACACACACACACAGAGACAGAGAGGGGACAGGACACAAGTGGGGGAGGGGGACGACAGGGGGGGGTTGTATACCTTGAGTGTTGCTTCAATAGGTGAACCATCTGCTGTACGATCCATGCTATAGTAGATGGGAAGTTCGACCAGTGGTCGCGCAGTGACGCGATCAGCCTGCTGGTCAAGTTGTACAGCGATTGCACCGTCCACTTGCGGTACCTTCCTACTTTGGCCGCGTATTCCGCGCTGTTCGGCTGTCCGAACTTCTTCAGTCGGTCTGATGATGAGAACCTAGAATGGTTTAGAATGTTAATAAAGACGAAATAACGCAGTGTAAGAAGGCCTATTCGATGACATTGTAACAGTCACTGGAGGTCAGTGGATGGAAGCGGCTTAAGACCGTTCGCCGTGGCCATACTCTAAGGGAGTAAGTCCAGCAGGGTGATTCTAAAACGTCGTAAACGTTTCCGATCGGATTCGTTAGTTTTTCATTTCGATGTGGTAAGTAACTACAACAATTTTCTCTAGTAAAACACAGTAAAAAACAATAAATATTGTATATTACTGTGTTTTACTAGAGAAAATTGATACAAAATTGTTTTAGTTACTTACCACATCGAAATGCAAAACTAACGAATCCGATCGGAAACGTCGACGTTTTAGAATTGCTGAAGTGGACGTATAACCGTCGATGATTCTGATGAAAGACGCAATGTAATGAATTAATTAGTCTTACTACTACTCACAAACAATATGAAAGTTGATCAAGAAAGTCCATTTGTCGTAAACAAAGCTGTCATACCATGGCGTTACAAATCCATTTAAGCAAGTTTTTTGTTAAAAAATATATTTTTCAATTAAAAAAACAAGCTTTTATTAAATTAGTCATCGGAACCGTGAGCTAATCAAAATGTGCCCAAACACTGCAAGGCTACTATTAATCATCGAGGAGTTCAGTTGTCCACCTTTTGTCTCCACCATCAGATCAGTTCGCGGTACCATAATATTGTATTGTCATCTGAACTTCTAATTCTAAGTGGGGGTGTTAAGACCTGCACTGACGTCCCGCTGTGGGGTGTATTGTGTATTGTCCCCCTGTGCTAACCCTACCCCAGCCAGCCCAGCTCCTGAACTAGCCAGGTATGAACAATTTTTGCTCAATTGGTTAGGTGGAACTTGGTTCAAAATTCAGTTTCAAGATTCGTTCCATACTAACATACATAACACTAACAGCCCCCTTATTCGCTATGACCAAACGTGACATAACGCGGGCTCGTTACGATATCTGCGTAAAATCATCGCTGAATAGCATGGGTGACGTCACACGTTATTGACAAGGAATCTCTTAGGTCATAGCGAATAACCACCGGTCAAGTTAAATAAAAGCTTGTTGGTTGGGTTTGGTCTAGTTACTCACCGGTCCATAGCCTTGTCGGGGTCGATGTCGAGGAAGAACTCGTCCTCGTGCAGGACTGCCATGACGGGAGCCTGCAGAGCCGCCACGAGGAACTGCCGGGCCGGCGTGTGGCCGTCGCGGACTACGGCATACAAGGCGGATAGCGCGCATTTTCCTGTGCGCAGTAATCTGTAAGCAATGATACATTTTTAGGTTTCTGTACCCAAAGGGTATAGAACCTAACAGGAGTGCTAGCGGTATCCTATTACTAAGCCTACGCCACCGTCCGTCTGTTTTCTGTCACAGGGGTGTCACTCAACAACCGTATTGTGGCATGAACCTTACGCAAATAATAAAAATTTAAATATGTTATGGGCCCAGAAAACCGCACAGGTTCGACCCCAATTTATCATCACAGTTTTAGACCAAGGCATTATATCAGGCCTTTGTCCAGCAGTGACTTCTACAGGCTGATGATGATGATGATCAAGAGGCAGGAGAGGAGGTTACGAGCATTCATCAAGCTTTGAGGTGTGATAAAGCCCCAAATGGCAACCATAAATTTTAGGATACATGTCATTCAGTAGGTACATGTTTGGAATGGAAAGAAGATAGGGAATACCTGGGTTTGATCTCCTTGATGCTTGCGTGGGTGATGGCGGCACGCAATGTTTTCTTTTCCACTCCAATGATTTGATGAGTTTGGCGGAAGGCGCTGATTTGCAGGTTACCGCTCGCGAATGGTATAAGCGTTGAAATAAGATGATTTTCATGGGTTTTAATGATTTTCCGATATATTTTTTGGAAGGAGCAGTTACGAGCTCGACTCGTACCATCGATCGATGACGAAACGTCAAGCTATATTATTTTTCCTACCCACAGGTTTTTAGGTAGGTGACAGGATGGTACGGCATAGTTGAGGGTAGATGGAAGTAGAAACGATAAAGTTGCATCCAGAAATCTACCTTTACAAAACAGTACATTAACAATGGCTTGTATTTATACAATACACAGTCACACCATTTTGTACAGAAAATCATTCATTTGTATAATATATTACTCACTTTCTAGGATCACTGGAATTCACCAGCTGATGCTTGATCAGCGACCGTATGACTGCCAAAAGCCTCATCCTGTCGCTCATAGAGCGGCAGCTTCCATACAAGCCTGCCACTAGTGCCGAAGGTAGTGATGGAGGCATGTGTTCCTCGCCGAGTAGTAGGCATAGCGACACCAGGTGTGGGGAGTCGCGGAGCCATCCTAGCAGCTCTCCTAGGGCATTGGCTTCCTGTAACGTAGACCAAGTTTAACATGTATATAAACAGCTTGTTATGAGAAATACAAACATATTTTTGTTATAATTTTTAAATGCTTTGTTTAATAATATGAAACAAAATATGCGAAAATTTACAAATCCCCCTTCCCTTACCTATCTCCAAAACCATACTCTGATTTTGAATCGCAGACTTTTTTGTAAACAAATGGGACACCAGAGCAAAAACCATACGTTCCGGTAGTAACATACTAAATTGTCCCAAAAAAAATAGGTAAGACTTTTTGCGAGCCAAAATCCAATAGAATATAAATTAGACTAATTTGCACGTATATATTATTGCGTAAATTGAGTTTTTGATAAAGTTGTATGAAAAATAAATATTTTTCAGTAGCACATATTTTAAGATACTGGTAGCACATGTATATATACACATATGATACACATACATGACACTTATACACACAGTGGCATATCTTGACATTTCTTCTATGCATTTCTTTGTTTACAAAAAAAGTCTAAGATTCAAAATCAGAGTATAGGTACTGAACCAAAATTGTTGAAAAAAATATGGACTATTGGGTCTTACTCGTACTTTACAGGAAAACCTAAATGAAAATCCTAAATCTTCAAATTCCTACAGAAAACGGAAAATACTCATCATGAGAAAATGTGTATAAAATTCTAGCTAGACTCTAGTGGTTACTATGTTAGAATACTTGTACAGAACCCTATCCAGGCACATCCAACTCGCATTTGACCAGTCTGTAAACAAAGCCGATTTTTGGCAATAAACTCTTTCTGCTTTTTTGGATTAATGTTTTTAAAGGTATTGTATACATAATAATAAATAAATAAATAAATTTTATTTCTCAAATCAAGCAGCATTACAATTACAATTATTAAATCACTAGGAACAAAATTATCTAATCAAATATAATCGTAACTAAATTAATTCAATTAACTCATTTGTAATGGCTTGTAGTCTTATTTAGGTTTGCAGTATTTACACGGTGTATGACTTGTGTTGTAAATACCGCGCTACCTTCCATTTATTTTATCAAATCAAATCAATCATTTATTTGCAAGAATACTTATTTTAAAATGTCAGGTCTTATAACTAATTTAGTCACTGTATTCAGCCTGCACGCAGGCTATCTGCTGAATAGCCAAGCTGGGGTGTTATAATGGTGAGTAAGTACCCACATACAGTAATATTAATCAATAAAATTGCAATACTATTTTACTTATATATTCAAATTTTAATAATTATAATGAATGTGAATTAGGTTATTGTGAACTAACAAAAACTCACTACAATTATTTTTCATACATAGACAGATGTTTATCTCGGAAAAGTGGGCGGAAACAACATGATGTGGCGGAATGTTTTAGAAATAAAAGGTACCTAGTTTACATACATACATAATACTTATGTACGTATGTAACCTGTATGTAACATGTTTAAAATACTTTGTTACCTTGTTGTTTTTTACTTAGAACCATTATTCAAAGTAACAAAGTATTTTATACAGTACCCTATTTTATTTATTTATAAGCTTTCTAACTTTTGTGAGTACATATTCAAGCAACTATTATCTATGAATCACAGTCAACTGAGTAAGTATGATAAAAGGAAAACTTAAGGAGTCTCACCTTGAATTTCAACACCTTGTACACATCTATAAATGTAGATCTCTCAAGTAGACTAGCTCTCTGGCAAGCCGCTACAGAATCAGCTTCACATCTCGAAGTTATTAGATTGGTGAGGTTCTGTCGCTGCATGGAACACATCCATGACGACTGCAGAAGTTCTAAAGCTCGCTTTTCCACCTCTTCATTGAGTTTTTGTAACAGCTGCCTTTCCGAGTTTATGAAAATCTTTTCACGTCGAAGTTGGTTCGCCAACTCCGCAATATTCATACATCCCTCGGATGTTGACTGCATCATGTTTGTTTCTAATTACCTAAACACTTTTTGAGGTCATTTCACGTACAAAATGATTATTTTTCACGTCATTTCGTATTGTACAGAAACAAGTTTTGGTCACTTTTTACCTCATTGTTTGACACTTGTTTAGTAAAACTGTTGTTATAAACTGCCGTATTTGATTTTCAGTTATCTCGCTCGTACAATAAAATACCAACGAAGGATTTATAACTTCCATTGAACGCCAATTTACGAGTAATTTTTCAGAACCCTAATTCTAATACAGAGAGAATCAAGAATCTGCAAAACCCAAAAACGAAACAAAATGCACTACGAATGACACAGATGATTAATTAATGAAATTGAAAGTTATAATTTCGTTCAGAAAACTACAAAGAAACCATTTTTATGAGATAAACTTTATTTGTACCTGCGAATAAAATCTCCAAAATTCTAGAATGGGAAATGGCTGAATGAAATAAAATTCGTTCGGTTATTGTTATTAGCTCTATAGTAGCACGTTGCTACTTGGGTTATTGGTATTCGCCGGTAGTCCTCCAAGCCTAGAGCATTTTTCTCCTCAACGCCTCCAAGGATAGAAAAAAGAACCACAGACCATATATCTGATAGTCTGTGCCACAGGCAGACAGATTATAAATGTCTGAATAAAAATGAAATGGCTGCTGGCTGGCCAAAGGAAAAAGGAAATCGAAGGAAATCCTTGGATTACTTGCTGTTCGTTTTTCATTGTAATTTTGTTGTATTGGTATAGTTGTTTTGTCCTAACTATTTCAATGTTATCAGTGGCTCCCACAAGTTGATATAATGTCAAACGGTTCTATTGAAGGAAGGCTGAAAGGTTTACAAGACCGTTTCGAAAATGAAATGCGTATTCGGAGTGGCTTCAACAGTCCTGGTAGTGGAACTGGTGTTCCCAGACCTGGGGGCGGCCAAAGGCGAAGACCTCGTAAGTACTTCGCATCACACATGTATCAAATTTTGTGAAACAAAATTTTCCAAGTTTTATCACCAATATCATTTGCATAGCACCATTCCTTCTCTCATGTTTACTTTTTTATGGTCTTCTATCATCTTCTGTGACCTTATTCTACTGATTCTCCAGGCTCAATAGTTAAGTCTCTGATAAAGATTAGTTTGATGGTGCTGATAAGTCCTTGTGCAATCATGGCTGTCATATTTTCAATGGCAATATTTAGACATTCATTAACAGCAACTCCAAAGGTTGTTAAATAATCACAGACAAACGTCGTGATTTGCAATGCATGGTGGCAGCTTCCCTTGCAGTGGTTCAGCTCATTGTGTTAAATTTATTTGCATATGTTAACATTGAACAGTGGTAGTTTAATATGTGACATTATTTTTGCTTTATTATGCTAATTCGTTTTGTTTGTAGTAACTATTGTGTTTGAATTCATACATTGATGAGCTAAACATGTATTTCTTTACATTTCTTGGAAAGATCCCGTATACAATTACCCCTAACAGTACTGATGAGACTCGTTGAGATAAATAGATATTTACTTAGCTCATGATCATCCTATATGATATGCATAGCATTATCACTATCCCACAAGTGTTAAAAACATGTGGTAGAAGATGATAGGGTCAATCCATGCTAAGTAACTTCTATTTTTGGCTTCCTTAAGCCATATTTGCTTGAAAGGAGTGTGTTTGGACCAAGTAGACAAGAGTTCACTTCATGGTTTCGTCAAATATAATCTGTGTTTGTGTGTGTGTGTCTCATAAAGTTTTGATGGTGTAATTTGAATCAGCAAAAATAGAACACCATCCTAGTACACTCTAATTAGCTGGTGGCATCCGAGTGCACTCGGATTGTGTGTTTATGTAGTCTTAGAAGGACTCTGTTTGAGCGCATTCGTACTGTGAATACCTGGCTTTAGTGTAAATCTTACTTCTTCAACTGTTTTCTTTACAGCTGCTATGTTCCCAAGCAGTATACAAGCCTTCCCACCAAGGTCTCCACAGGCAACTGAAACTGAGTATAGGATGCGGGAAGTCTATAAGGTACAGTCCTAATTCTAATTATAAGTGGGGGTGTTAAGACCTGCACTGTCGTCCTGCTGTGGGGTGTATTGTGCATTGTTCCCCTGTGCTAACCCTACCCCAGCCAGCCCAGCTCCTTAAAGTAACGGAGCAGGACTTTGGGTTGGTGCCAACACCGTTGTAGTGTGTCCGAAGGCGTCAATGATGGAGAGCAGGATAGAAGCAGGTAGAAGGTACAGTCCTGTTACTTCTGGAAGTTTAGTTTAGTCTCTAACTCTTCTGAACTTGCCGTACTTTTCTAGAGACTAAAGCTGGGTCTGCTGCGCCCAATTTTGTAACAAAACATGTTAGCATAACATTTTATTGTGTGTATAACACCAAAACATGGTATAGTGGACACGTCTTTATTGTGTTTTTACTAACTAAATATGTTAGGTATATGTTTGTAAAACACTGAAACATGGTGCAGTAGACACAGCTTAATGCTTTCATTAGGTAAGAAAAGCAAGGTTTTGCTTTGCATAAATTTAGAACAAGGAAAATAAAAGAGCTATTTGATTCACCTACATGATTTATTTATGTCAGCTTTTTCTGATGTTGAATGTGCGTTACCTAAAATGAATAGTTACAAGATGGGGATAATATTGATAGTACTGCTTCATACATCATTTATTGAATGTAGCATCTTTATTATTTGCCAAACTATGTTACGTATTTATTTATTTGATTTCTTCATAGGTGAGTGGCAAGCTGAATGTGGAAGGCATAGAATACCGGTCACACATTGATGAGCTGCAACAACTTGGTGAACTAGGCAGCGGAACCTGCGGCCATGTAGTCAAGATGCTGCACAAACCCTCTGGGGCTGTCATAGCTGTCAAAGTAAGGAATCTCGAAAAAATTTGTAATAATTTGCAATTGTTTTTTTATTTGATTTATTTACATGTGGCATTGCATGTGGCTAACATTATGTTAGTAACTTAACTCATGTTTCGCCCGGGTGGCATGTAACTACGCCTTGGTTTTTTTTGCTACTCAAATGTATCAAACCTTGTAAACAACGCATGTAATGCTACATAACTCCTATTACAAATTCCTATTTTAATAATAGTGAGTTATGTCATAGGTTTCCAATTCAATAAATAAATCTAAAGAACTTCTACTATCCTTTTTCCTGAAGAGGTCAGGCTATGGGCTGGTTAATCCAAGTAGATTTGTTGCTCATCAAAGAGCAATTTTAATTGTTAGTGACAACCTTCACTGACGTCCTACATTGTGTGTATTGTGCATTATCTCTCTGCAAACTGCCCCAGTCAGCACAGCTCTTAAAAAATCAAGATTTATTGACCAATAAAATTAACTTCTTTTGCAGCAAATGCGTCGATCCGGCAACTGTGAAGAAACAAAACGCATCCTGATGGATCTCGACGTAGTGGTTCGTTCACACGACTGTCCTTACATAGTGCGGTGTCTAGGGTGCTTCGTGACAGATGCCGATGTGTGGATTTGTATGGAACTGATGGCCTCATGCTTTGACAAGCTCTTGAAGCGGCTTAGAGCACCAATTCCCGAGGAGATATTGGGGAAAGTCACTGTGGCGGTAAGCATGAATCATTAAGCCATTTGGTTTAATTAAATCTCTGATTTATTTACTGCTCATGCCATGTTGGATGACTCATCTTTATACAGGCTAATAAAATAGAAAATACAAAGAAATTACATATAAACTTTGTTTTGCCACAAATTGACTTTCTAGTACAACTTTTATGTTGTTTGTGGGTAGGATATCGCGCAATTGTGTGTTTGTAGATATTATTTGACTTTAGATATCCATTGTCTCCTGTAGCAATTTCTCTCAAAGGCGAGTTTAATAGGGACAGCATCATCAGCCGTAAACATCCACTGCTGGATATAAGCCTTCCCCATAGAATGTCACAGAGGTATTGATCCGCCTCCATCCACCGATTTCTAACCAATACAATATCACCAGTCCATCGAGGGGCTTATGCTGCGTCTAATATTAACTTATAATAATGTTTAATTGATTATTATTTCTTAGTCTTAAAACTGCTCCCTTGAGGGACACCAGTTGGCTTCTTAGTTTTGATAGTTTTCGAAACTATAAGAAATTTCGTTTCCTTCCATACATTTAATTGCAGCGCCCCTAGCGAAAACGAGAAGAAAACTAAGGACGCTGTCAGTAAATGTATGGAAGGAAACGAAACTACATTACAGTTTCGAAAACTAATAAAACTCGTACTAAGCCCCCAGTATACAATATCAGGTCAATGTTAGTATGCTCATCTTTTACCCACAGACAGTGAACGCACTATCGTACCTGAAAGACACACACGGTGTGATCCATCGAGACGTCAAACCTAGCAATATCTTACTGGACGAACGTGGCAACGTTAAGTTGTGCGATTTCGGCATTAGTGGGCGACTCGTGGACTCCAAGGCGAAGACGAGAAGCGCCGGCTGTGCTGCTTATATGGCGGTAAGTTACTCATTGCAATGCACCATTCGTTCACAGAGACAGAGTAACTATAAAAGTGCATCATTTTGTCACTTGTATCTCATTCTTTGAACAAATATCAGTGAACGTATAGACGTCGCGCGAAAACTAGGGTAAACAATAAGTTTGTGTCTGTCTTTATAACCTTTTAAACAGGTCCGGTTAAGAGCACTCTTGAGATTTTGTTTTAATGTTAATTTGAAAATCTCATCTCACTTGAGTAATGAATGAATGAATCAATGAAGAAACTACAAACAGCACTCAAGAGTAATGTTTAGATCTTTATCTTAAACTTAAGTGCAGTAAAGTAGTGACTTGAGAGGCATTGTGTCAGTTAATTGTATCTGTACAATATTAAGATGACAGCAAGCTGATCTGATGATGGAGATAGAAGGTAGACTACGGAATTTCTAGACAGATTAGTAAAGTGTGGAAAAAAACATCATCTAGCAATTCCGAATTCCAAAGCAATTTACAAAAGCTTGTTTTAAATATCAATAACAAAAAAAATTAAATAAATATTAATATATCTTTTTAATAAAAACATTTTTATTCTATATATTAATTAAATTTAGTCACATCTGAAACAAACCACACAAAAAATTAAGTTAGATCCTAAAAGTCAAATGCATACTTCAGTAATGAACATTTTATAAAGGTTACCTGCTAATCTAATATAGAACAAAACTTAAATTCAATAGAGACTCGAGACCTAATAGATATTTTTAACATAATTCAATATAAAAAATCCTTGGTATGAATCTCGATTCAATTTGTGTTTAGCTAAAATAACATAACACCCAATAGTCACGTACGTAGTCCAGCAGGGCTATTCTATAGCCCTGCAGATCCCACACTAGGATTCCCTGTGTCGTGGGTATCAGGAACTACACATACCATGGTACCATAACACCCAGACCCAGACAAATATTTGCAGATCATACAAACATTTGTCAAATTGACTAGGACTTTTGTTAAGGTCACCTGCTAATCTTGCTGACCAAGAAGCAACTCAGCTAGGTCTGCCTTTGCTTTAGCCTCCCTAATCTTTTCTCGAAGAAGCATCATTTCTAATTCATGGATCTCATTAGCTCGGTGCTGTCTGTCTTTATACTCTCTTTCGAAAATTGTCTGCATTTGTTGAGAGCTAACGTCGCCGCTGCCGGTATTAATGGTCGAAGGCTCTTCAGTAATCCAGCAATGTTGACGTTGTATTGCCTGTGACTGGGTTCTTTTACGCTGCTTTAGATTCATCCAAAGCCTTCGAAGTTGTTTGCTTGTAGCCTGGAAGTAACTTTGTATTAATAAAAAAGTTCTTTAGTAAAAAAAAGAAGTTTAAGCAACTTAAAATAAGACGGACAAGTAAGCGACACTCGCGCGCTGAGGGTTCTGATTCGTGAATTATTTTGAAATCAGAGTTTCAGCCACTTTTAAGGTTTCATACCTTAAAATGTACCAACGGAACCATTGTAGGAACAAAAAAGTATTTTTTTTAGTTATTTAAAATTATTTATTCACTTAATAATAATGTATAGAGAGATACTACTAAATATTTGTGTTTTTACCTTATAGTTTACAAAACCCTAAAGAAAATCAAAACATATTAATCTCACTGAAGTTCACATACCTGCACGGTTGCATTGGGGCTAGTATTAAATTCAGTCATAATTTTATCCCACGCAAGGTTTTTTGACTGTAATGTTGCGCTATCTGTGTCCTTATTTTCTATTATTCGAGAATATTGCTTTGAAATTTCCACGAAAGTTTTCCTCTCCAAAGGTGTAAAAATATGCTTTTTATTTTCCATTGGAACTAATTAAATGATATCGTATTTATTCAAAAATTTCGCCAAAGCAGTCATTTATTAACCAAAATACGAGAACTATTACGAATGGACGAGAAAATAAACAAAATTCTGTGACAATGACAGCTTGACCGACTTTGACCATAGACTGCCAAATCGTTCACTCCCTCTGACATCGACATCTTGAGTTACGCCACAGGTTGCCGTACTTGAGAGCGATATCAACAGCTGTAAACACTCAACAGTATCTTTTCAAATAACGCCATCTATCCTTCTAACATGTAAACGTGATGCAATAAGTTTTTTGTTGAAAAATGTGTACAGGAAGTCAATAGCTGATGATGATTTCATTGAAATTAGTATTCAGAACCGTGCGCTGATTAAAATAAGCTCAAACACAGCCAATCCACTATTATCCATTGAAGAGTTCCGTTGTCCGTCTTCAGTCTCCATCATCAGATCAGCTCGCTGTCACAATAATATTATATTGTTCCAGGAGAGTTGATTGTTAGTTCGAAACAACCGTGAAAATAAAGAAAATATTTAAACAAAACAATTGGTCCAATATGTAACAGTGTCTTGGCTTCCCCGCTTTCCGAGGAAGCCGAGATGCTCGTTAAGCTTTATTTAAGTGTAGTTTAAAATATAGTGCCTGTACATACTGTGTGTACTGTTTGTGTGTGTGTGTGTACTGTGTGGGTGTAGCCTGTACGGGAGTGGCATGGTCACTGTGTGACAAAACTCCTTTTAAATAATAAAGAAAAAAAAAAAACAATTGGTCCAAGGTTGTCTGGAAGAGATCGCTCTCAGCGATAAGACCACCCATTGTTCTTCCATACTCATAATATTAATAATTATTTTAATGCAGTGTAGAATAAAGTGTTTTCTAGTTAGAAAATACTTTATTCTACACCACGTTTGATAGAAAGAAGAAAGAAAGAAAACGTTTATTTGGCACACTAAAAAACAAAAAACGACATACAAAGCCGATACCAAAAATCCAACAACTACTTAATAACATAGGTACCTACTAGAGAACCGTCGCGGTCGCGGAAAGATATCAAACGTACCTACAGAAGCCAGCCTATGAATAGATCTTCCGTCTTTTCCCGTGGATGACGTAAAAGCCGACTAGCGGATTACACCAATGGATGGGTGGCTCCACCCAAGCACTTAACACCAATACTGTTATCACCAATCTGCCTGTTAAGTGTGATTACAGCAGGTCTCTCTATTACTTTCTATTCCAGCAGTGGTGGACGGTTGATGGTGATGATGATGATCCTTAGGGGACCTAGGGAGGTACGTGGCTCATAAAAAAATTAGACTTCACGGATGTGCTTCATTTTGTAAAAACGGGAAATTTTCACGTACCGGTATGTTGGTGGAAGCACCAACAGGTTTCGACCCTAATCGAGGGTCTTCATCAGGGTGGGTATAGGATCCGCGCTACACTCCCTCCGCGTCCCTCCTCGCACTGCGTCTCTGAGCTCGCTCCTCTCGGCTCGTCTGGCGCGGGGGTGGGGTGGTGGTTCATGGGTGTGAATTATTTAAGTTGTCTTGTCTTTCCAGCCAGAGCGAATAGACCCCCCGGATCCGACGCGACCTGATTACGATATCAGAGCTGATGTCTGGTCTCTTGGCATTTCGCTCGTCGAGTTAGCTACAGGTGTTTTCCCATATAGAGACTGTACCAATGATTTCGAAGTGCTAACAAGGGTAAGGTTCTATTTGTTTTTATAATGCAAAAGTCAATTATACTACCTACCTAAGGTTTTTAGTTCTCATTTACTGTGTATCAGCATCTCCTTGCTCCGAGGCACCACACAGGCGCTTCTCACCTAGTGGTAAGACGGACCATTTATGTAAGCCAAGCCGTGTTTGTTGCCTGATTCTACTAGGCTTGGTCGCGTTGGAACAGGAGTTATTTTAGTTTATAAGACGATTCAAAATGATCCTTGTGATTTCAATGAATAAAATTCTTTTGATTTGATTTGATTTGATTTGACTTGATTTGACTTGTGATGTAACTTTGTGTGGGCCTTTTCGGGGATTTCATGCCTCAAACTGGTTTGATTTGGCGCCGACTTCAAAATATATATAGGTTTATGCGTTCTATCTTTCATTTATGAAGTTTATTTACAAAATTATGAGTGCGTTTCTTATTTAAAATAAAACTTATATAATATGTCTACACGTTTTTATGAAATAATTGTTGTTTTAGGTAATATCAGATGATCCACCTCAGTTGCCTGAGGACTGTAACTTCACACCGGAATTCAAGTCATTCGTAACACAGTGGTAAGTCACCATATAAAAACTGACACTTATTTCAATACATATAAGATTTAAATTTAACTTTCTCTTCAATTTCAGCCTTAAAAAGAACTACAGACAGCGACCAAAGTACGCAAAACTCCTAGAACATCCATTCGTAGTGAAATCAACGCAAAACTTGGTATCAGTGGGTGATTGGTACGCACAACTCCCGGGCTCATCGCCCAGCGTCGTGATCAAGCCTAGTCTAGTTAGTAGCGTGGCTACGCATATCGTGCATCCAGCCAGCAATGGAATCGAGCCAGTGCGGAACTTTGTCACGAGCTCGCAGCATTTTGAACCGGTGCGGAACTTCGTGACGAGCTCGCAGCATTGGTTGCCGGAGCAAGCCACACCTACGCCTGGCAGGTAAGAAATAAAAATTGTATTAAAACCAATACTCTAAATCTAAAGTAATAACCTGAAGTTCAGGTTTTATGAATGATGAGCTTCACTCATCTGAAGGGCGATTCTAAAACCGATCGGATTCGTTAGTTTTTCATTTCAATCTGGTAAGTAACTAATTTTCTAACTAAAACAATTTTCTCTAGTAAAACACAGTAATATACAATATTTATGTTTTTTACTGTGTTTTACTAGAGAAAATTGTTTTAGTTACTTACCAAATAGAAATGAAAAACTAACGAATCCGATCGGAAACGTTTCCGACGTTTTTAAATCGCCCTGCTGATCTTGTATGAGAACGAACCAAACGTATTTACAATGTTTTCTTGTATGTACAGAGCGAGATGGGCGTCGGGTAGCAGTGCGGGTGGCAGCAACTCGCAGCCAACGAGTCTCGAAATGGACTTCGCTAACCACTCGCCGTACCCCAGACGAAGGTAAACTTATTTTGGTATCTAAACTAAAGTGGCAGTGGGCGAGAAAATAAAACTCGCTAACAAGAGCACTAATCTAAAAACTAATTGACGCAAGCCATGTCCTGGATAACCTGCCATAGTAAGAAGAACCCCAAACCAACACTTATAGTCCTACATTTGATTGCGAATAAGAACAAGCTAAAAGATGGCAAGCGTCGTAAAAAGTCAATTTTCTTGGTGGTAGTCACCATAATATATGGAAAACATAGTAAATTTCGCGATCGCAATACATTTATTGTTATTATCACGGGTATTTATTGCGTGCATTACCTTATTATATACCTTACCTATCAATCGTTGTCGCGGGCTGACTGAAGTACCTATATGGATTCTATATCTGCCGCCAAACAGTAGTACAAAAATAAAGTTTGTGTTTTTGCATAATTAGAAGAGTTCCAAAACATTCCAGGAGTTCAAGCTGTAGATAAGGGTGTTTATCAGTGAAGTGTTTGTTCGCAGGACGATAGACGCCTGTGCGTCCCCCCCACCACCCCCCGTGCGAAGAGTTTCGGCAGATAACAGATGGAGAGCATCTCCTGCGGTGAGTTTATGTTTCAATGCACAAAGGGTAACCCTGAATTCTACACAAACTTCTACTGAAGTTTTAAATTCCCACTGTCTTGGTAACGCTTCATCACTACCTGATTGAAAGATGTAGGCTAGACTTTAGTTGGTAAAACACTCTTATTTTAGTTCGATAAAGTCTGAGCGAAGCCTGTCGTGGCCGCGACCGGCGAGTTCCAAAACTTTCCATTGTTTTTTGTTATCTTCCTAAACTATTTATTTACCAAATAACATAAAATTAAACTAATCTTAAAAAAAATATTGAGGGCATGGAGTCTGACCTTTAATTATGTAATTCGTTTATCTTTGGGAACAGATTCTAAAGATTTACAAATCGACTCGCAAATTTTGGTAAATTAAATTTTTTGTGCAAATTATAAAATAATAATTTGGTATATTCGGGCAGGTTTAACACCAGCAAGGGTGAATTAAAAATAATTGCATGTAGCGCTCTCAGCACATGGGTGAATGGAAACAAAATGAATTTTGCAGAGTTCCGGCAACACTAGTCCCATAGTCCTACAAAGGTTCTACCACCAGAATCAGCAGCGTAGGTCCAGGGTAGACCTGCACGCCACGCCCAGGCATAGAAGGTTAGTTAACTACAGCTTTTAGCAAATTAACATAACACCCAACAGTCACATACGTAGTCTTGATCCCACACTAGGATTCCCTGTGTTATGGGTATCAGGAACTACCATGGTACCGTTACACCCAGACCCGGAACAAATATTTGCAGATCATACATCAACTAGCGCGACTGTCATGAGTGAGTAGCGCGCGTTTTTTTCAAACGTTTCTATCCGCGCGTTTTGGCCACACTACGGGCTTAGTTGGCAAGCGTCTCAATGCGCGGGTGGCAGGGATATCAAACCAGTTTGGTCTTATCCGCGTCTAATAGCTCGCGCGTCACTATGGCCACCCGCACGCTGCCGGCCCGTTGCGTCCGCAAAGGCCCCCGTCCCCGCGCATTCACTGTGGACGCGCACTTATGGATGGAAATTGGAGGCGTTCCTGGGGATAACGGAACTCTTCGATGAATAGTAGACTGATAGTGTTTTGGCTTATTTTGTCCAGCTCGCAATACCGATTAATTTAAAAACAGCTTCATTTCAAATATGTATACTACTCTCAGCTAGTAGTAATATATTTGAAAAGAAGCTGTTTGAACCCGCATAAGTCTCCATCCGATGGGATTCACGGTATAAGCTATTTCCATTCCAAATTTCAACCAAATCGCTCCAGCTGTTTCACCGTGAAGGAGTAACAAACATACTCACAAACTTTCGCATTTATAATATTAGTGAGATGAGATATTAGTGAGATAATAACATTGATATAACTTGTATTATTTTCCAGTTTAAGTAGAGAGCACAGCGCCGGCAGGTCGCCCGACCCGCCCCCGAGGATGCATAGACAACACCATATGCTAGGACATGAAGGTACAAGAACTATCATCAATATATTATACAGGGTGTAATAAGCCTACTCCCGAAAACTGAAATAGTAAATTCAGACCATGACTCATTTCTCATGAAAATATTTAAGAATATTATATAAAATTTTATTCAAGACAGATTTTTATGTAGGCAGGTCAAAAATAGCTTCAAAATTAATATTGATTGAAAACGTTTGCCGTTCATAGGTTTAGTTTGCTAGTTTTACCACAAATATTCTACAAATTTGTCAAAATTTATATAAATTTGTTACAGCGAATGGCAGTATGGAGTTGGAGCCGGCGCCGGCGCCGACGCTGCACGACAGATTGCACCCCCACCCACCTTCTCCGCTTTTACTCAACGATAGGTATGTTTTATAAACAACTTTAAAAAAAAAGCCAAGGTAGTAAAGAAGCCGTGGGTAGTCTCGGCCTAAGAATAGGACTCCTCCAACTCCTGTGGATATCGTAAAAGGCGACTAAGGGTTTACGGTAGGGGACAGGCAGCAGCATCCACCTGAGTACTTTACAACAAACTGCAATAACCAATTAGCCTGCCAAGCATGGTGATTATGGCAAATCCCCCCATTGCACACTATGTATGCTATGGGGAGGCCTCATCCAGCAGTAGATGTCTACCTGTTGACGGAGAAGAAGAATTCTTGGAAGAAATAATTGGATTTAGCACCAACACAAGAGCGAGTCTTTGACATGCTGTGTTACAACTTCAGGTTATCAGAAGGGCGTAGTCAGAGCCTAACGCGAGCTGAGCTACGCAATGGTTACAGAGCTGAGCTACCCGCGCCCTCGCCCATACCGCACAAACACCGACACGAGGACCAAGGTATTTACTTTACACCCGGTATATTGGTGTGGGGTAGCTCTAACATACATTTTAGCAAGTATTTGAATATTCTGTGAAAAGGTGCGTCTAAATTAAAACTGTTTCATGCAGTTTAGAAGACCGCTGTGGTGTGGCAGGTTCTTCAGGTGTCGGCTTTGAATTCCGCTGCGGGGTAAATGTTTCTAAGATCTGCAAATATTTGTTCGCGTCTGGGTGTTATAGTACCATGATACTCGTAGTTCCTGATACACACGACATGTGATAACTTGCGATGTTATTTGCTACTGAACTACAGAAAAACTAAATAGAATAATATAATTTAATTGTTGAAATGAAATACATGCAACATAACACCCAACAGTCACATACGTAGTCATGATCCCACACTAGGATTCCCTGTGTCGTGGGTATCAGAAACTACGAGTACCATGATAACATAACACCCAGACCCGAAATAAATATTTGCAGATCATGCAAACATTTGTCCCGCTGCGGGAATCGAACCCGCAACCTCTCGCATCTCAGATGACTCGCCTGCCGCGCCACAGGGTTTTTTCCCAGCGAGTATCACTATGCCCTGGGTGTTACTCGTTGGGAATATTCCCAACGCTACAGGGGACGTCATGTACATTATGTGTATTGTAAAAATGGTAAAATAGAACATAATTTGATTAAATTTGAAAGATCAATTGAATAGTATTTATTGTATGTTTTGTTTTACAATAATTTGTTATACTATTTATTTCCTACAGACACAAGAGAGATATTAAAACACCACAGACATACCACTTAGTGCTTACACTGTATTAATAGGCTGACTTTTACGTACGTATCCATTCTAGTAGTCGCTACGAGGTGGGAGAGATCACACGGTGTTTGTTGGCCTAGTTAATAATTAATTGATTCAAGCGGGACTTTGCGGAAATCAATTCTACAATATAAAATAGACGAACAAATATATAGTAACAATTCCGCTCCTCTCCAACGAAAACTCTGAAAGAATTCGACACGTGTTTCGCCTCTCAACGAAGCATCCTCAGGAAACAGTAGGCTCACTGCGTGCACAGAAAGATAAATATACCAAACTCCATGGGGGTCTTTCTGTTCGGCGTTCGGCGAGGCAACACGGCTGAGGAGTTTTTGCAGTAGTGTGTCTTTGTTGTTCTAGCACGCATTCCTGAGGATGCTTCGTTGAGAGGCGAAATACGTGTCGAATTCTTTCAGAGTTTTCGTTGGAGAGGAGCGGAATTGTTACTATATATTTGTTCGTCTATTTTATATTAGTGTTAGTGTAATTACATCATGTATCTCGTGTCGGCTTGGGTGGTTGGGCTAGCATTTTTGTAAAGGTATCATGCTGTTCTTTTACACAAGCTTGGCTTAAAGTAATATACTTTTTGTCATGAAATTATTGAACCATCTTACAATTAGACAGAACAAGGTATAAGTTTTCTTTCTCGTAACATAGTTTTAATTTATATTGGCAGAAATACCGGGTAGATAAATCTAATCTAATACTATTAAACGAGCAATATTTTTATGTGTATATATATATATATATGTTTTGAGATCTCGAAAACGGCTCTAACGATTTCGATGAAATTTGCTATATGAAGGTTTTTGGGGATGAAAAATCGATCTAGCTAGGTCTCATCTCTGGGAAAACGCGTTGCTGAGTTTTTGGAGCCAAGCTCGGTCACCTAGTAACTATAAAATAAACCAGACAAGACGAGAGAGGATACGCATGTCTCCTCTCGAACCACTCATAGTGTAAGATTCCGCAGTTCACTAAACTCAAGACTAGATGTCGCCACTAGTAGATTAGAACGCGCTATCGTTTTTATTATTTGGTTTGAGAACTCTTGTATGAGGAGCCCCCATGGAATTTGATGTTTCGCGTTTGCACAGGGTTCATGCTCAAACATCACATAATCTGTGAAAATTTCAACTGGCTACCTATGCCACCTATTATATATATACACACTTATTATTTATGGTTGCCGAGATTTACCCCTGTGATACAGACAGACATAATCCTAAAAACTGTGTGTTTTTTTCATCCACCCTGTTGCTGTTACTAGAATGTGCTAGTAATCGTCGCCATTTAAATACAGGATTTGTTGTATATATTTATTGATATGTTTTGCGTACGAAGGCAGCCAGCCTGTGACCGCGAGACGAGTAGTAACCGCTGCGCTTGCCACTCTGTGTCACACGGCCATGTGTATCATGTGAAATGATTGTATTGTGATGTGACATCAAACTATAATATCATTGACTTAACATCATAGATAAACCATATTACTACGCGAGTAATATAGTTATCTGTGACATCATCATATCAAAATTGGGTTAAATCATAGACTGATAAACTACATTACTACACAAATAATATAGTTATCTGTGTCAGCATCCTATAGTATCATTGGGTTAAGTCATAGATAAACTATATTACTGAGCGAGTAATATAGTTATCTGTGACATCATCATATCAAAATTGGGTTAAATCATAGACTGATAAACTACATTACTACACGAATAATATAGTTATCTGTGTCAGCATCCTATAGTATCATTGGGTTAAGTCATAGATAAACTATATTACTGAGCGAGTAATATAGTTATCTGTGACATCATCATATCATCATTGGGTTAAATCATAGATAAACTATATTACTACGTGAATAATGTAGTTTATCTATGTATCTTTGGTGGTGTGTAATATAATATAGCGTGCCAACCGACCGATTCAGAGATACACGGAGCAAAGTCTTTGCATACAACAATACGGATTGAAAGAAACAGTAATTGAATACATGATCCATTGCTGTATACAAATATTATTTATCTCTGTCTTCGAACCTAATTTTACTACGAACAGACAACGAATCTACTATAGTGCTGAATACGTGTGTAATCTACTTGTTCATCAGCCTATATTCTCAATGATTCAGGCCTACTTTCGGCAAGCAAGAGTCTGCGGGCCGTACTCCAAGTCCATCACACACAGATGAATCTGTATATGGGGATAAAAACCGATATAGTACACTCACGCTTCGCACAGTCGAGCAATACAGGCTATAAGTTACGAAGAAACGTTATTTAGCGCGGCTCTTCACATTCTAGACAGATCTAGTACGTAGTCTATTTCTGGTTAAAATTAGCATGTTTTTAATTGAAATAGTATTTGGTACTCAATTAGTAATATTGAATAGCAATGTCATCTATTAGAAAGAAAACTTTTAAATATGATAACATCAAATAAAAGCAATACAATCATTTCACAATTCCTTTTCATACACCATTCACTACTGTCTCTTCGTCCTTCATGTAAATACCCAGTGTAAGAACCACAAGGGAATAATGCTTATTATGCAACTCCTGTGTGCTTCGCGGTTTGCTTTGCTTCTAAAGAAGCCAAACTGTAAGGAAATACAAACTACATATCAATAAACGTACCGTACGTACGAGGGATACTGGCCGGTGCCGCTGTAGAATTTTTTAGGAGCTCTAATTGGTTGGCTCCTATCTTCTCGGCCACGATCCATCGTGCGCACTATCTTTTGATAGGGTCCTTATTCGTGACAGTTCGAGAAAGATGTCGCATGTGAAATTCAAAGTGATTATTAACATTTTTGGCAAATCTTGAAAGTAAATTTAAATCATCTGGTATTTTTTTCGAGCTCGCGGGAATATGTCTGTTCATGCAATCCATGATGCGTTCCATTCTTATGTGAAACAAACAAACGTAGAAAAAGAGGGGCTTTATGGAAGGCATAGTCTATATTAGATCCGCATAGAGCGGCACGCTCCTTTATCGATATCGATATTTTTTGTCGATAAATGTATAATTTTGTTGTACTTAGCTATTTGGATAAAGGTCCTGTGTTAGCTCTTCACTAGCAATGTATCAGAAACCTAACAATTTCAGTGTTTGCTTTAAAATGATTTCTTCTATACATTTCAGACTTCAATTGTGTACATTTGTATTGATGTGTACTTTGATTGAAATTCAAATATTATATTACCACAAATCGCGGAGTTTATATGGTTTATAGTAGTGGTTTATAGTGGCAATTGTAATTTGAAATTCAATCAACGTTTCATCCTTGTGCTTGCCGCTGTCCTTACGCCCACACATCGCCTGCCCATTGTCGCTCTGTCACATGCCTCGCTACACTAAACACGACCCTAACACCTGGCTACTAAGGTCTATTTGGGTTAGACTACTTTTAAGATGCTGCAATAACGTAGTTATTAGTAAGGCTGTCAGTTTACTATCGTCGATAATATAGGTCAGCGTATAAAAACATTTAAAAGTACCCTATGCGCGACGGTATTTTTACATCACTAAACTGTTTTTTAACTGTTTTATTTTGCTTCAAGTTTAAAAAGTATACTAAGACATTTTTTACAAAACCATTTGGAGACGAAATGCATAGTTTTCGAGAATATGTACGAAAGCTTTGCTGAATAAAAAAACCATATAATTTGTAGTAATATACTTTCGTTTATAAACTAAAATATAGTTAGCAGATAAACTATATTACTTGTAGTAATAAAGTTGTAGGTAAACTATATTTCTTGTAGTAATGGAATACCGGTTTTATAATGTCTTTAAACTATTGTTATGTGTATATGTCGAGTTGTGAAACTAATGAAAAAAACTGACGGTTTTACTCATAAAGAAAGCGTAAAGCCTATTTGCAGCTTAGTAGCAAGGTGTGAGACTTGTGTCACCATGACCATCCCCATCATCACCCGGAGTCGGCTTCGCTCAATAACGCGCCAGGCGTAACGATCTATGTGCTTTTTGGTCATCACTACGCCATTTTGTTTACCGAGTATACTCACTGTTCAAGAACAGTATAGATAAACTATAATAGTTGTATAGTTTATCTATAATGTTAGTTATCAATGAGGGTTAATTTTACTTTACTGTATCGTTTAGGTCTTTCGACAAGACATCTTACTGAAATAAGCTTATAGAGAAGTTATGGGTCCCGTATTGTGACTATTTTAATAATTTACTCATTTATATCTCAGAGGGCCTCGAAATATAACAAGTAACTACACGGGCGTGTGTGTACACGGCGCGGATTTTTGTATGGTAATTGAAGTTCTCATGGTGTCCGCTAGGGGCGCTTTTCGGTGTTTCCATACAAAAATCCGTGTAGTTACACAACACGTTCATTTAGTTGTTTGTTAAATATGCAGACTCGCGCCTCTGACCCGTGGTGTGATCGATTACAAATCAACTGAACAACTCGAGTTGTATGCTCACTGTCACTAAAAACCTACGCTTACGAGACAGTTGACGAATGTCAAATTTGTAAGTTTTTCATAAAGATTTGTCAATTTAACATGCGTTAAGTGTCACGTAAAATAAGAATTGGGGCATAAGTCCCTGGTCGTTCTATCTTCGTCGGTGCCATGCAAAGGAACGGGACCATAGTCATATATCGTCGGCTATATTCGTAAACCTCGTATCTCCATTGATGTGAATTTTACAGTAGGCACTAAAGTAGCAAAATGGTGGACAAAACATACAAGGTTTTCGTTTTTTCGGTTTAAAAACTAACGAATTTTTATACAGAAATAAGATACGTTAAGATGCGTTCAAAAACTCTCTATCAAACTGCATCAAAAACAATTTTCGTTTAAAAACGGTGATACGGTTTACGAATTTAGCCGACGATATGTGACTATCATTTGAGTTGGTTCCCTTGATAACGGAATGAAAGCAAATTCAGTATAAAAAAGACTTTTTTAATATCATAAAAGCAAAGTGAACAGTTCGATTAGCCCTCATTGTAAAGCATAGACCAGAAAGCACGTAGCGGCATAGAGGTCAGAGCTCGGGCTGGCAGTGTAGTGGGGTATATAAGGGCGCGCGCACACCCGTGTGTGCAGGCTGGCTGCACTCGCTCGCCGGGCTGGTGAAGCGCCGGCTCAGCGGGTACGTCAAGTGGCATCACGTTGCAGCGCACAGCCCGCGGCACAACCCGCAGCTGCCGAGGCACAGGTGTGTACCCAGCTTTATGTTTACTTTGGTTCATTGTGGGGCAATCGATAGAGCATAAAATACACTTCTCATCAAAAAAATACAAACATTTCTCAAGTTTATGTTTAATAGATTATTAGAAAAATATATTATTAAATGGAAAAATAGCAGTAGGTTATGAACTGCCAGCAAATATAATGATGTTTTTTTTTAAAGACAATCCTGTATTTGGTCATTTGTCGCCAGTTGGTCGCCAGAAAGAAAATTTTGGTAGTGTTTCGATTTTTTTTGATGAGAAGTGTGTTTTGTTCGTCTCGTCACCCGCGAGACAATTATCAAGGTAAAGGTGTGTACACTGCTTTATATTTAGTTATTTGGTTTGGTTCATTAAGGCGCAATATAGCGCTCAAAGCATTTTGTGTGTATCTGGCCGCCCACCCGCAGGTGTATACCCCGCTTTATATTTACTTTAGTTCATTGTGGGGCAATCGATGGAGCATACAATATTTTGTGTATCTCGCCACACGCAATTGTCAAGGCAAAAGTGTGTACACCGCTTTATACATATTTACTTACTTGGTTTGGTCCATTGAGTCGCAATATAGCGCTTAAAGCATTTTGTGTGTATATGGCCCCGCAGTTGCCAAGGCGCAGGTGTGTACCAAGCTTTATATTTACTAACTTGATATCATTTTACAGTGTTAATATAAAATTTGCCGTGGTGGTCTCGTCCATACCTCCCGTGGATATCGTAAATGCTGGCTTAGGGATAATGCCAGGGTATGGGCAGTAGCATCTACCTGAGTACTCAACAGCAATCCGCCTGCCAAGCGTGGTGATTATGGCAAGTCCCCCTTATTCTATGGGGGAGGCCTCGTCCAGCAGTGGACGTCCACCGGCTGATGATGATGATGCTGACTATAAATCTTGGATCGTTATTGGAATAGTTGTTTTGTCTTTTCATCATCATCGTCATTAAAAGGAAGTAAGTACCTGATTCAGGTAATTTTGATGTTTTGTTAAGACGAAATTTGATACAGAGATCTGGCTTAACACAGGCTGTTTACCGGTATCACGTGAACGAAGCCGCGGGCAGAAGCTAGTATCACATAAAATATTGTTTTAAAAAACTTATTCATAATCTATTTTTAAAATAGCTTTGGTCTTGTTTTTGCGTATGTCATTTTACATCAGAGAGAACAAAACAAAAGATATTTTAACTAAAATAGTTTTCATAAATTATTGTTAATAAGGGTGGTATAGGTCGCGCAACGAGTTATGAGCGCTCGGCGAAAGTGGTGGGGTTGATTGCGCATGTGTACATGTGTGCGCGTCTGTATCTAGAGAGCGCGAGACGAGAGTGCGGGGCGCGCGCGGTACGGAAGGCGACTGATCAACCAATACGCGCTGCCGCTGGCCTCCTCTCCCGTCGCGCCTCTCTCCCCCCGCTAAACAGACCCAAAAAATTACTACTGCGCATTGAAGGTCAGCGCTCATAACTCGTTGCTCGACCTGTACGTCTTGATTTTTATAATGTTAACATTGATAATATGTCTCTAGATGGGGCATAGCGGAGAGCTGGAGCGTGCCCGCGTCGCCCCTACCCCCGCGCGCGCCCCCGCAGAGACCCGCCCCCTCCGACTAGCGACGCGCTCCAGCCCGTCGTGCCATAGCGAGATGACCTTCAATAACACTCGTGTTCAAATTCAACCTGTACAACGCATAACGTATAAATAGTGTTCAAAATATAAATGTGTTTATAAGTAAATTATGAATCTGTGTTTTTAACTCTGTAAGCTACAAACTTCATGAGAATGTCACAGCTTAATCACCTCGGATTAATGTATACACATATTTTGTATAAAACTCTAATAATAAAACCTAATCGTTTATTTAGACTTGCTATCATGTTCTGCAGACTGGCTTACCGACTGCATGATGCAGTCTGTTCAGTAGACTGTACTGACTGCACGATGCAGTCAGTTCATTAGACTGCACCAAAGTTAATTGAACTTTCTGAAAAGTAACACTGCAGTTTAATTAGTTTAGCTCCAAACATATACACACATTTTGTATAAAACTCTGAATAATTGTTTATTTAGACTTGCTATCATGTTCTGCAGGCTTGCTTACCGACTGCATGATGCAGTCTGTTCAGTAGACTGCACCGAAGTTAATTGAACTTTCTGAAAAGTAACACTGCAGTTTAATTAGTTTAGCTCCAAACATATACACATATTTTATATAAAACTCTGAATAATCGTTTATTAAGACTTGCTCTGCAGTCTTGTTTACCGACTGCATGATGCAGTTTCAGTAGACTGCACGATGCAGTCAGTTTATTAGATTGCACCAAAGTTAATTGAACATTCTGAAAAGTACGACTGCAGTTTCATTAGTTAAATCGATTGTGAAAAAAAAAACTATATTGTGGCAAATTACGATAGAGTACACACATATACACAAGCCTTTTTCCCCGGGGTAGGCAAAGCCTCAATAGGCCTCTTCATCTTGAGTCACAATATGTAATTTACAAATTAACATAAATAAAAGCACAATAATTTCTAGTTAAATACAATGGCAAGTATTTTCGGTCTGACAATAATAGATTAAACACAACAAAACAAATATATTACAGTAATACAACTTTTTTAGTGTAGACATAGCTATACGTTGTATTTGACGCTAGACAACCTTTTATACTGTGTGTAGCTAAGAGCGATGCTTATGTAAGTGTTTTGTGCAAGTGATAATGACATGCTTTTCGAATTCAGAGGTTACCGCTACGGCGCTGACGCCCTTTTTAACCGACTTCCCAAAAAAGGAGGAGGTTCTCAATTCGGTTGTATTTTTTTTTTGTTTTTTTCATGTTTGTTACCGCATATCTCTGGCGTTTATGAAACGATTTGGAAAATTCTTTTTTTATTTGAATAGATATACTTCCAGATTGGTTTCAAAATCCAGTTCTGATGGTGGGATCCATTAGGAATTGAGGGAACTCCTCAAATATTGTACGCATACATATGGCGATTTTGATATTTTCAGCAACAAACCAAGCATTTGCATTCAAAAAGTATCATAATCCTTTCACCTCTATGGTTCTTTCACAATTTTTTTTTCATCCAAATATTTAGTCGAATACAATGGCGGAAGTCGGTTTTTTAAATGAAAAGGTATGTTGTGTAAGTTTGCTCCTATTATGGCTATTATTTTATCAAACTCCGTGGAAATAATAGCCAAAATTAAAAGCAACCGGTGGCCTCTTAAGGTGCATATTGAATTGGAGGCTTGATGTAATTTGTGAGTGCACGAATCTTGATAAATACGAGCTTCAAACGTAACTAAATACTATTTAAATTGTAAAAGTATGACGATAAAGGTAATTGATTCCTAATGTTATTTGAAATTATTACATAATCACGAATTTACCCGTAATACAAGCAATGTAAAAATATGTCATCATTGAATGCGAAACTGAGGCCCACTTCACTAACTAAAAAAAATAGTTAAAATAGAGTTCGGATCATGTTTCGATCTTGTGTCGATGTCTTAAATGTCAGAAATGGTAATCTCCTGACATAAACAACACTGTAATGTGATTATATCGAAATGTGACTGGAACTTGAACGTAATTGTAAATTGACTAAAAGTTGAATTTTTAGTCCCTCATAAATAACAATTTAGTCTACTTTCAATTCATGGTGACCACCATTAGAGTAGGATAGATATATATAATATATATTGATATATATAATATATAATTGGAAAGAGTAAAGAGAGACTCCATCATAAATAACAATTTAGTCTACTTTAAATTCATGGTGACCACCATTAGAGTAGGATAGATATATATAATATATAATTGGAAAGAGTAAAGAGAGACTCCATCTACTTATGGTAAAATTAACGAAAAAACATTTAAAGTTTTTTCGTTAATTTTACCATAAGTAGATGGAGTCTCTCTTTACTCTTTCCAATTATATATTATATATATCTATCCTACTCCATCTACTTATGGTAAAATTAACGAAAAAACTTTAAATGTTTTTTCGTTAATTTTACCATAAGTAGATGGAGTCTCTCTTTACTCTTTCCAATTATATATTATATATATATATTGATATATATAATATATCTATCCTACTCTAATGGTGGTCACCATGAATTGAAAGTAGACTAAATTGTTATTTATGAGGGACTAGAAATTCAACTTTTAGTCAATTTACAATTCAGTCTCGATTCGGTCAACTTTCAGTGTAGTTTTAAAATAACTTGGGGAATTGGGCCTCTGATTGCAGATTTTACAGTTTTTTTAAATGGAATATTTGGATTTTAAGGAGTGGAACTGGCTGCCGTCGTCTTTCTTTCCTGAAAACTATAATTTGGGTCTTTCTAAGGCAAGAGTAAATAGGTGCCTTCTAGACCATCGTGCTCCATCGTCGGCCGCGTCATCACTTACCAACTTAGGTGAGATCGCGGTCAAACGAGGGTCTATTATTGTAAAAAAATAAAATGCATAATGTACCTACTACGAAATCGTATTCAAAGCGATTAGCAGTTCCTCTTCTTCATCAGCCGTAGACGTGGCCTTCCTCATATAAGGCAATGGGCAATATTTGCCATAATCACCACGCTTGGCAGGCGGATTGGTGGTTGCAATATTGGTGTTGAGTACGGTGAATGCTGCTGCCCATCCCCTGGTGTAATCCCTTAGGGCGCTGCCACACGGGCGTTGCAACTGCGCTGCGTCGGCGCTGCTATGATGACGGAGCGGTGACGTTCCGTCACTGGGGAGATGAGGTGGGGATAGAGAACATTCGGTCATGGAAGTTTGTGTGCTGGACTTTATAAGGTCTGACCACCGTGTGGGAGAGCGACCCCGTGGTATCTTACCCTCCATCCTGCCTTGCACTACAAGACGCTCCATTGAGCCTTCATTGCGTGTTACATGACCAAAGAACTTTAAAATTCGTATTTGAACAGGGAATTCTCAGGAGGCGCCTCCAGCACCACATTTCCGGTGCATCGATCTTTCAGTCTCAATGTCCACGTCTCAGCTCCGTAGAGAAAGATTGGAAAGACGAGACTTCTCATAAGTCGAACCTTCGTGTTTTTGGTTATTCTGCAGTATTTAATAGCATACTGTAAAACCGAGTTACTTTTACCCTAAGTAACTTTGGCTCAAATTGGGAAAAAGTGTATTTCACACGAATCGTGACGATGATTCGCGAAGAGGTGAGATTCGTGTGAAATCATTCCGGGGCTAGCACAGGATCTGCCATCTGTCAATTTAAATAGAAACTACGAGCAGTAATTACGCTCACACCGCAGGGCGGGAAGTTCAAACTTGGGCCAAAGTTACCTCTTAGGGTTAAAGTAACCCGGCTTTACGGTACCTGCGTTGATGCAGCGCCTACGCAGCGCTCGCGCTCGTCTGGCATTCACTGTGTTGAAATCATTGCGTTGCGACGACCGACGCGACGCACGCAGCGCAGCCGCAACGCCCGCGTGGCAGCGCCCTTAGTGATGTGTGTAGTATCTAAATTCTAAGTCGTGATGTATTTATGTGAATGGCGATAATTCCTATTTAAATTGTTAACAAAATTGTTCAAATATTGTAAATATTCTGTAAGTCCCTACTATAACGTATTTGTTGTACCTATCAAGCAGAAATTAAAACACCAATTGTCTATAAAAAATGGTATATGTAAATTGTAATTTAGAGCATTGTAGATACCGCTTTTAATTAATTTCGTATTTTATGAGTGGGAAGAAAAATCCAGGAAGAACCCGCGCCATTTTTGTCGACTGAAAGTGTGTGGGAATTCAGGGATTTAAA
Source organism: Epirrita christyi (assembly GCA_951392215.1). NCBI lineage: Eukaryota > Metazoa > Arthropoda > Insecta > Lepidoptera > Geometridae > Epirrita > Epirrita christyi. The sequence continues at coordinate 1,993,813 of OX595837.1, forward strand.
TTCTCAAGTGTATATTTTATTTTTGACCAAATAATGAACTGTTAACGCTTGTGTGATGCTGGTGTGTGTAACGAGACTTACCTCGTTAATCCTCTTAGCTTTGAAATTTAATTAAATTTGATTTCCATGAAACAGAATTTATATAAAAGCTAGTTTATCTCTAGACTCTTCTAAGCAATGAAACCAAATAAAACGATCAAAAAAAACCGCATGGAAATCAGAGGCCTTACCATGAGCTTTTATAGCGATTCGTCTATCGAATATCTCTACTGTGATGTCCGCAGTTTAAGGCTAGTTTTAGAGTCACGCTGACCATCGGCGCTGACAGCTTAGCGCGTAGCTTGTCAGCGCCGAGGTTCAGCGCGAGACGTTTCAGTATCGTGCTGATCACTGCGGAGTACAGACATGACTGACACGCTGACGGCGTCCGGTCGGCTCGACACTAGAACGCTCACTGAAAGCAGAGGCGCGCGTGCGGCGGTCAGCGCCGACGGCTACGCGGGCGCCGATGCGCGACGTGTACGGCCGCTGACCACCGCACGCGCTGATTGTGCTACGCGTTATACTAAAACGCTTCCTAGAAGTTCATACGTTTCGGCTGTCAGCGCCGACAGCAAAACCAGCCTAAAGGCACAGTAGCAGAAGGTCTATAGACTTCGCGATTTAAGTTTTTCATTGATGACGGATGTCAACGACGAACCGATATTTTATATATTTGATGAATTCTTCATCGAAGTTTTATGTTGAATGAATTGAATCGCTATAAGAGCTCATGGTTAGATTGATTCTAAAGCTATGTCACAGCAAATACAACTTTGATAACTCGTTTTGTGTCAAGCAATCTCGTTACAACAGCTGCGAACAGGAGTAGTAACATCCAAATCGGGCAGTTTTTATACGAATTTAATTTGTTTGAGTTTAGCTGTCTTTGAAAACTGCTCGGTTGGTTTTGTAAATAGTAAGAGAATGTAAAGAGAAGCGTCGTTGTAAAACGCTGGGCGTAAGGAATCGACCTTTAAGAGGAGGACATCGGTAGCTAACAAAAAGGTGCTCACGCCCTATTGCACGCGAACGAAATTTCCTTCTAATTTGGCTATTATTTCTTCAAACTCCATGAAACTTTGTACACATGATCAGTACACTAATATCTAGACCCGTGGTGCGTTAGTTTCTTATGATACCAAACCACAAATTTAAAAAAACTATTTTTTTAAACTGACGCAACACGTTTCTATATATTACTAGTGTACTGATCATGTGTACAAAATTTCATCGTTCGCGTACACCAAAGGGCGGAAGCGCCCCACCGGTAACCTTTTCTTAAGCCTAAACCATTTTTTATCCATTTGAGTCTAGAACTTTCGATTCTGACAAGAAAAGCGCCCTCTAGTCCGTGCGCTACGCTTCATTCTAACAGTTAGGTTTTAGAGTTTAAACAAAATCTATTTAATAATACAACAATTAACTTAATTTTTATTACTATTGCAATAATTTTATTTTTATGAGTACTGTAATAAATGCGGAATAAAATATATTTTCTGTTTCATTTAAAAAAATATCGAATAAGGAGTAGGTTATTAAAGTTAAAAATGACACTTTTAAACAAATAGATTTATTTCAAAATAAATTAGATAACATTTGTTGACTTATAAAAAATACATAAATTATGGTATACAAAAATAACAAAGGAGTTCACATGAATAAGCACAAAAATAAAATAGGCTAACTATTGTCATTTGTCGTCGCGCCGTTCGTAAGAAAGTATGTTAAAGCCGGGTCTGCTGCGCCAAATTTTCTAACAAAACATGTTAGCAAAACATGATATTGTTTGAATACATTGATACTAATAACAATATTTGACATATTTTCTAACATGTATCTCAAGCAATAAAAACACTTCGACTTTGACTTTGTTAAACACCTAACCAAGGCGTAGCGGACACGACTTTATTGTGTTTTTGCTAAAAAAACATGTAAGCATAAAACCGGGCGCCACGTTTTGATGTTCTACAAACATATAGGTAGCATGTTATGCTAACATGTTTTGTTAACATTTAATTAAGAAAATTTGGCGTAGCAGACCCGGCTTAACATGTTATATGTTTGTAAAACACCAAAACAAGCCCAGCAGACCCGGTTTTATAGTCAGCAAAACCGGACGAAATACCAACTAGAATTGTGCCAGCTGGTATAAACACTATCTACGACGACAAAAGACCGTCTACTTACAGCTAAATGTTTATTCTTAGATCAAATTGATCTAAGAGTTTATCACACATCTAAACTCTGGCCCGCTTGCACCAAAGAATTTAATCTAAACTACGAATTAGGTATCTAGATTTAATTTGTTTGAATTCGTGCTGGTGTACCTTGCCGCGTCTGCTATACTTTTCATCGCCATTACGGCCTCCGTGTCAGTAGTACTACTAAGAAATACAATTAGAATTCAAAAAGTCGGTACTTGTATTTTTTATAGTTGTACTAGAGATACAAAGGTGTCATTAGTACTACCAGTTGTACTTCTTAGTAGTACTACTGACACGGAGGCCCATTATGATGCATATTAAAGCTACTTACCTACAAGCGCTATTTTCTGTGTAGATACCCTCATCATCATCAGCAGCCTTTAGACGACCACTGCTGAACGAGGCCTCATAAAACGAAATGAGGGGATTTGCCATAATCACCACGCTTGGCATGCGGATTGGTGATCGCAGTATTGGTGTTGTTACTCAGGTGGATGCTGCTGCCCATCCCCTGGTGTAACTCCTTAGTCGGTTTTTTATCTAGAGGAGGAGACGAAGTCGTCTATTCTTAGACCGGACACTCCACAGCCTTATGTAATGCGTATATCCGTAGCTTATGTAATGCGTCTAAAACTGAACGCCCACTATTCCATTACGTCAAAGTCTAAAACTGAACGCCCACTATTCCATTGCGTCAAAGTCTAAAACTGAACGCCCACTATTCCATTACGTCAAAATCTACAACTGAACGCCCACTATTCCATTACGTCAAAGTATAAAACTGAACGCCAACTATTCCATTACGTCAAAGTCTAAAACTGATCGCCCACTAGTCCATTACGTCAAAGTATAAAACTGATCGCCCACTATGCCATTACGTCAAAGTCTATAACTGAACGCCCACTATTCCATTACGTCAAAGTCTAAAACTGAACGCCCACTATTGCATTACGTCAAAATAAAATAGTAAGTAAAAAGTAGTAGTAAGTTTAATTATGGCCTGTGAGTAAAATTTTCCCCAATTTTGCCAGTGTCAAGTAGGTATTTTGATAAAATTAGTCGTTAAAGTCTCAGTCAAGTGATGTTCTAGTAAAGCGATGGCAGTTTTACTATAGAATGATCGTGGACAATTTCCACCTATTTGAAAACACACGCAATACACTCATATTTAAATTCACTACTAATAAGCTACACCGGTTAAAATGCCACCAAAATTTACAAGACATAACTCAAAAACACACTAGAAAATAAAATAAAACAACTGACGACGTCTCCTTTCGAAAAAGTCACGAAATAAAATATTCAATAATCCGTAAGCACAAGGATCGTTTTCGAATGTCAAGCTTAAATATGTCAAGTGTTAAGTAAAAGTGGTCTATACCCTGATTTTTAATTTCAGACAATTTTTGTAAACAAACAAATGTCAAGATATGCCACTGTGAGTATAACTGTCATGATTGTGTAGCATACGTGTAAATTCACATATGACACACATATATGACACTCATACACACAGTGACATTTCTTTGTTTACAAAAATTGTCTCAAATTAAAAATCAGGGTATACACATTGGATCTCTAGCTTTCTCAAACTTGGGCCATGTTTCACGAAAAATACAAGTTAGAGTTCAGCGAGAGACCCGTCGTGGCTAAATTGTGAACTTACGTTATGAACTACATTTTAAAACCATAATTAGGAGCTGGTTTCTTTTTGTTGGCATTTTGAATTAAAAACTAAAGAAATACCTAGTAACAGTTGTATTAGGATCAAAATGGAACAGACGCGCTATTGTATTACCCACTAAACGCTGCCTCCAATCCCACGACAGGTCTTTCGCTGAACAGACTATAAGCTTCGAGTGTGTTCACATAGTAATTCATAACGAATGTTTTCCCTTTGCAAATAAATATACTACATAACAAGCATACCATAACGACACACTCTTAATTGTAGCTTGCAAGCGACGGGAAACCGACCGTCTTCTTTTACAAGATTTTAATGATTTTATATAAAAACAAATAAAATTACAATTATTTATATTGCTAATTTAACTGCTTATTATGTGGGAATATATGAAGTAAATATGTATTTATATTATTTGTCACAGAAAGATGGAGATCTCACTAAGACAGCTGTCTTCCAGAAGAGGATAGGGTACGGGATCTTACTAAGATTTCTATCTTCCTGCGACAAATCTACGGTAACAGGTTTATACCAACAGAATATGGATAGATTGAGCTTTAAGCCTAGTTCAGCAGACTGCCACTATCTTATGCGGCTAAAATAAAGTCCCAGTTTCTAAATATTTTAACAACAAAACCAATATCCGATATGTATCTATTTATTTATGCGACAAGTTGCAAGCCCATTGCTGCTCATTGGAATACAAACCCCACTACTTAGAATATAAACCCATCTGTCTAACCAAAACCATTAGCCAGGAAAAAAAAATAGCCACAAACATACCTACTTTGATTTTTAAATATGTAAGCACAATCTTTGGTTTATTTTTATATACTTAGGCGGTATGTTATTTAGATTTAACTAATTACTTACTGCAATTAAAACAAATCTTTAGGTATTTTTTCATTTTAAAAGATAGGTAAATTAAAACATTTGGCTGTTTTACAATAATCCAGAATACAATAAATAGTATTCTGGATTATCGTAAAACAACTGATATATCGTAATTAAAAATGATTATCTTGATAACCAAATTGAAAATTTACTCTTACATTAAAATAAGGCATTGTTCAGAAGTCAATTTAATTTTACGTTGAAAAATGGCAATAAAATATTCGCCATTTTTCCAAATAAGTTACAAATAATAAATAAGTAACACTCCTACTAATAAATCATCATGTCAGATAGACATCTAACCGACAAACTTGTCCCACCTATATACGCTATACGTACCTAATAATCTAAAATAAATACCTTATCTAAACGATTAACAACACAAAAATAAACTTTAAATTACAAAAGTCGAATTACAGCCTCAAAATCCTCTAACTATACCATAATACATAATGTAAATTTGAAAGTAGGTATTTTTAAATTACAAATATTTGCAAAAACAAAAGGTAGGTAAGCATATTCTTAACGCTTTATTAGGTACATGCTTGCTGACATTTTTATTAATTACGTATAAATTTCAACCGCGCAAGTATAGACAAAACCTTTTGAGCATGTTATTTATTATTCCTATTGACTAGTTATTTACTAGAGAAGTTTTAATAAGATATCTGCACGAAACGTAGATATGTCGGTTCTTTGTGAGATTTTAAGATAATAGTTAATTATTATATAATTAAATAATAATATAATAATTCATAATAAAAATGGCGGAGCCGTGTCAAGAGTGGCGTCGAAATGGTGTGTGTGCGTTGCAATTTGATCCATTTCTAGGCGGCTCTAAGTATCAAAATGTAACAAGAATTAAGTGTAATAAATTAAAGATAATTAGAAAGAACTACATAGTATACATGCTACTTAAAACTAAAGTCTTAAAAACTATTGCTTAGTGGTAACATACTTTACTAGATAGCTAAGTATAGATTATATTGCTTGACTGCTAAGTTTAAGTGAATAAATCTACTTATCTACTTATTCGCCACTCTGTCACGTCACCGCCATTTCTTGCATACCACTCACCGATGGTGGTCACCAACCATACATTCTAAGCAAATTGCTGCTTCACAATTACCATAGTCCAAGTCAGGTTCTGAAAATTATAGAATTCAAAAATGAACAGGCAGTGTCGCGTCGTGTTTTTGCACCTTAATCAAGAAGTCACTGAATACATTTATCCTGAGACCCAATTCTCTTATTTAAAAAACGATTAAATCACAATATAATCTCGTGTCAGACATGAGATTATAATTGTTACTTGAATGTTTTTAAAATTTGAGAAGTTCCCTCAATTCCTCATGGATTCCATCATCAGAACTGTATTTTGATAAAAATTTTACCAATCTAGAACTACATCCTTTCAAATAAAAAAATAGTTTTCCAAATCGGTTCATAAATGATAGGAGATAAGAGGTAACAAACATTAAAAAAAATACAACCGAATTGAGAACCTCCTCCTTTTTTTGAAATCGGTTATAAAATATGGTGAGTTCTATTAGTGTTGTGCTCAGTAGCTAGCGGCTGCAGTGTTCAGTAGTAGTAGTGTAGGTAACCGACAGCTCTCAGAATTAGCAACTTGAAGTGGCAATGGGTAGGTCATATAGCTCGCAGAACTGACAATCGTTGGGGAATAAAGGTACTCGAGTGGCGACCCCAACCCGGACGATGCGGTAGAGGAAGGCCCTCCATTCGGTGGACTAAAGACATTATAAAAGTCGCAGGATGGAGGCGGCTCAAGAACGTTGGTCGTGGCATTCTAAAGGGGAGGCATATGTCCAGCAGTGGACTTCTACAGGTTGATGATGCTGAGGCCCAAGCAGGAACATCTAACGTTATCGAAACGCTAGCGAGACGATAGTAAACGTCAAATATGAACCAATCAACTTACTAAGATTTCAAGTTACCCTGATGTCATTGGCCAATATTTGACATTTGCGATCGTCTGGTTAGCGTCTTGGTAACGTAAATAATTCGTGCTGACCCCACTGATACACATACATGACACATACACACAGGGCATATCTTGACATTTCTTTGTTACAAAAAATGTCTATGATTAAAAATCAGAGTATAGTTGTGAGTTCTATTAGTGTTGTGCTCAGTAGCTAGCGACTGCACATAACTAAACTAACGTGTGGTTACTATAAATAAATCTATAACTCTGATTTTTTATCTTAGACAATTTTTGTAAACAAAGAAATGTCACTGTGTGCATAAGTGTCATGTATGTGTATATACATACATAATACGCTTATACACACAGTGGCATATCTTGACATTTCCTTGTTTACAAAAATTGTCTAAGATTAAAATCAGGGTATACAAAGGTACTCGGTAGGCTGGTAGGTAGTGTTGTGCGTTACCCTTACATTAGTGCGGCCGGCCGCCCTTGCCGCCGCGTTGCGGGCTCCCCGGGGCCGACGTAGCGAGTGCGCGGGCCTTGTCCACCAGGCTTCGCTTCAGGTAATCGGATATATGCTGCACGATCAGATCTATTGCGACTGGAATCAAAAAGGACTTTGGTTAAATTTAAAACAAATAATTGTATTTAATCTGGAAATGTTATCAGAGTATTACTACACCGCTCAAAATTGATTAAGCCTTCCGCTAAATAAATTTAAGACACAATTAAGACTCTGGCTACTTGGTAACAGGTTTTACCAGTTGAAGGACTTCCTAGGTTAGAGTATTATCTTTAGAATTTTTGTTTTGACATTGTTAATTTAACGTTCTTTTTAAATATTTTAAGTGTTGACATTTGTGATTTATTTTGGTATTTTATGTAACTTTTTGTAATTTAATGGTAGTTTTTGACCTAATAACTTGCCTGTTCGTTAATATTTGTATCCCAGACATGGGAAATGTGAGCCACCTTATACTAAACATAAGAACCTTGTACGTACCACATTTATGCAGATAAAGATTAATTATTACCGCTCGTTTGTTGTATTATCTTCACACGGGAAACTACATTCGTAAATCTAATGAGGGAATTCTACGTACTCTACATGATATAAACTGACGCCTTTCTCCCATAAAAATCACAGATTCAAACCTGGGCCCTGTTTCACGAAAGATACACAAGAAAGTACAAGTTACAAGCGCGTAGTCTGTTCAGCAGAGACCCGTCACACAGCAAGGTAACGCATGATTTCCCTTTACAAAATAACTAATTAACAAACACACTCGTTTAATCAATTTTGATCTTGCAACTTTTGTATGCTACTTGGTTATTGCCCGTGGTACTACCAATATTTCTACCAGTAGTACCACGGGTAAAACAAAACTCGTAGAAATGGGAAATGCGAGACTCCACCCGGACTGAATGTGACTGCGGAGCTTCCAGGGACATCACAGGGACCAAGGGCAACAAAGGGAGCTACCATTCAGTCCATACCTCATTTTCTCGCTTGTTCCGTGTGTCTCGGCCCGCCCACACTTTTCGTACTTTTATGAAACAGTAACTTGTCTGAACTGGTATACCATTGACACGCTAGGAGTAGATACCTACTTCTATTATTTCTTGTGTTTGTAATATATATAGATATATAAGTAGGTACTTACTATACTAATAAGGTAAATAAAACAACAATCGGGATGCAAACACTTTATTAATCATAATATTTTTTACACTTATAACTAGGTTTCATACATTTGTAATGGAAACTAGGAAACATTAGGGAGTAATACAATTATTATATACTTAGTTAATACATACATATACATATATGTATTTGCGCAGTGCGTGATTTACCTACACTTAGGTATAGGTTACTATTGGGGCCATTTCTATAATACATATAAATCAGTACAATATTTTTTTTACATTTCACGTAATTTTAATATACCTTGTACAGAATTGGTACAGTTTATATAATGAATTTTATTCTAGTGAAGACTAATTATACAATCACTGGATGCTTCGCTTTACGGCGACTACATCAAGCTCCTCGAGCATTAAAAAAAATACAAGCAAAAGAAATCCATTCGATTAAAGCAATTTTCCGTTCCAGTACATTACGGGCGGAAATAGTACATTACTGCTGCGGCCCACAAATCAGGGGTCATATTTTCGAATTAATCATGTCCACGAGATGACGCCCGTACAAAATTATTGTAATCATTCGAGATTTGACGTCATCACGTATACTAGATTTTTCCGAGAACTACTCAAGATGTAGGTGGACGAACGTGAGAATGTGGGCAGAGGCACACACACGTCAGTCCATTAGCGCCTAATTGCGGCCAAGGCTTGTATATAACTTTTAAACAATGCGTATATACATAATACACATTACTACATCAATCAGAAGTTGTTATTGATGTAGTTAAATATTTTCATAGTGAAATTGCCTTTGTGATAATGCGACAGATTTGGATTTTCAATATCAACATTGCCGGCCTAGGCCGACAATCGAATAATCGCGAAGGTTCTCGGTTCTCTCTTGGGAAACCATATATATTTTCGTACTAGCGAGGGCTAGTTTTAAAATCTATCTATTTTTAATTTGAATTTCAATATGCTTGTCTAAAAGTATTGTGCAATTCAATCTCTGAAGTGTAACAAATTATTGCTACACCGGCAGCTGCTATGTATATAAATACCATAAAAATAAACAGGGTAGGTACATTAAGTACGATGCGTATACGTTTATTGTGCGCGATAAATATTGGCTTATATCGCTATTTCGTAAAATATATAAATAAATACAACAGTTCAACAAAAATGTGTGCAGTGTGGTACTAAATGCATAGAGTTGTAGTAACAACATAAGTCAGTAGGGCCGGTCTGATTGTCCTCCTACAAAGTCCCCTTAGGGGGACAAACAAGAGAAACCAAAGAAATAACTTCACCTACAAGTAAAAAATAACTACAAAAACCACTAAAATAATACATTTTACTTACTTTTTAAGTATTAACCCTCTAACAACTCAGGCTTTGAACCAGGCACAACTATTGGTTTTCTATCACAGGAACTTATTTTTAGTTGTTTTATATAAACTTAAATACACTGGGTATATTTTTCATTCGACTACTCTTCTAAATCTAAATACCTATACATCACAAAATACGATTTTGTATTAACTTTGTAAAAATTGGGTCTGATTCAAAAACTGCTAACTGCTGGACTATTCGTATAACAAAAAGTGCAATGTCATTTTTAACTTACAGTGAATTTGTTTACGTTCAAAATTACATGACACTTAATTGTTTTTTCTTAAAGTTTAATTTTTTATTTATTCTTAAAAGGTACATACACCATTTACCAATTATATTAAAGCCGACGAGTGATAGCACTTCTCGCTGTTAAAGAGAGACAAAAAATACTAGGCTACTTTATGTGATTTTTGTTTAGGTCATAATATTAGTTTTTTAATAATCTTAATAATCTAGTGGCAATAGGCACTGATTGTCTTAAAAATGCATTGAAAAATGTAATTAATTTTTTTAATAGACATAAGTAGGTACATTAAATATTGGTTTTGTTTTTTAATGTAATTTTGTTGTCTCAATTATTTTAATAGGTACAATATCTTCAATGTTGTACTTACGTTATACAAACTACGTATGTTAGATGTATTTAGAGCATTTTAAAATGTATTGCAACTCGCACAATGTTTCTTGCAAATAAATTCATTTGATTTTTAACAAAAAAATGAGGATGTTTTAAATTCGACTGTATATTTTTTTAATTAATATATATACAGTCAAACCTGGGTAAGTGAGAACTGGATAAGTGAGAAAACTCTATAAGTGAGAGTAATAGCCAGGACCCGTCATTTTAAGCTCCCAAAACCTCTATTAGCGAGAAACAGAAACCTTTGTAAGAGAGTCGTTTTTCCCTCATGGACCTCCGCAAGTGAGACTGCTACTTATCTATACCTCTATAAGCGACAGTCGAGCTTTATTTATTTATGTATATTATTGAGGCACAGATTCCGGAAACAGAAATAAAGATCATTCCAATGAAGCTAGCTTTAAATGCGTTGGAGACGGTCCATCAGTACTTTGAATACGCGACGGTTGTTGATCAAGCAATATTCGTCAAAATTTATGAGTTAGAGAAAAACATTCAAAACACAAAAACAGAAACCCAAACGAAATTGACGGATTTTTTTAAGTGTAAATAAGTTCTAAATAAAATAAAATTGCATAGTGCATGAATATATGTCTTGTTTAGGTGAGAAACCTCTATAAGCGAGAATGAGATTGTGCTCCCTTGAACTCTCGCTTATCCAGGTTTGACTGTATATGATAATGTATCTTTAATATGATACTTTTATTTAATGTTTAAATAATTATCTCATGTAAAAAGTGCCAAAATTCGACGGCCTTAATATAATACTTATTCTAAGCATCAGCCTTATTATAAAGTACGATAACATAAAGTTGGAACTTAAAAATAAAAGGAAATACATCGATATTCAACATATTGGAGGTCGTTTCGTTTCACGCACGCAAATACATGTTAAAAAAATAAACTGCTTTGTGAACTAATTAAGTACAACATACGCCCCTACAAGTTTATTAGTTATTGTTTTTTTTTATACTCTTGTTTTAGTTTATAAAAATAACTGGGAACTGTGTCTGTGTAAATCAAAATATATAAAATCAATAGTGAATTTATTTTTAAAGTGTTAACCCACAATGAGGGGTTTTTACGGGCGTTTTAAATCATGCTTTCAGCGTTGAAAATAGATGGCGCTGCTCTGTTACGTAACTGTCAAGTGTCAAAATAAAGTCGAATGTCAACATCAACAACGTAGATATATTTTCGTTTCGTGGTATTTGTTTTTGCTTACTTCTAAAAACATTACGAAATCACTAGCGCACACTCAACAAGCAGACAAAAAGAAAATCATGACTAATAGCCACAGACTAGTAAGATAATAGCTTAGTACGCGTACACCACAGATAACACATTTGTCAATCTTGGCATTTACAGTTGAGTCAGCGCCATCTATCGAACCAATTTGAACTACTTTTTCTTTTTTTTAATCGAAGTTGAAAAGCCCTCATTGTCGTGGTGTTTCCGCTTTAAGAATATACCCCTCCGTCTCCTCTTGTGGATGTCGAAGGGATTGTACCAGCGAGTAGGCGGCAGTCCACCTGAGTACTCAACACCAATGCCCTTGCCAAGCGTGGTGATTATGGCAAATCCCCCCAATGCAATCTATCGGCCTCCGATGATGATAAACCCACACATAATATACCAAATGAAGTTTCAAGTTTTTTTAAGAAATTAATTTCTTAAATTGTACTTTTGTACGATATAATCTGAACGAGTTTAAGCAAATAAAAAAATCCACAATATTAATTAAAATAAAGTCGAATTATATATATACACTAAATAATACAACATATTGTATATATCAAAATAAGATACACTTATACTTGCGTGCGCGTACGTTTAACTGGGAAGACAAACATAACACAGAATTTTTGAAAAATCCCGATATGCAGAGTCTTTTGTGTTTTTACACAAAATTATCTATGACTTTTGTGACTCTATATTTCAAAATTACTAACAAGCAAAAAAATTTGACTTTTATAATCATATTTTCAAAGTTAATTTTCGATGTGCACCTAGACTACTGAAAAGTGACTGGAAAGTTAGTTTTTAGAAACAAACATAACATAACACCTAACAGTCACATACGTAGTCCTGATCCCACACTAGGATTCCCAGGGTATCAAGAACTACGAGTACCATGGTACAATAACACCCAGACCCGAAATAAATATTTGTAGTTCATACTGACATTTATCCCGCAGCGGGAATCGAACCAGCAACCTCTAGCATCACAGCTGGCTACTCGCTCGATGCGCTGAACTAACTAATGACGATATATGTCAAATAATTTTACGGAATAAGACGCTTCTGGTTAGTAATAATTTGGATCAGTTGAACTATCTATAGATAGTTTGCAACGGTCGGATATCCCAGCTGTGTAATTTGTATTTGCCCATAAGCAGTCCATTAAGCTAGTTTTGAAAACGTCACAAAAGCCACAGATAGAGAAGGGGCATTCCCCCGGACTATCGACTAAGTGTGTCTTCGGAACTGGCCGACATTCGTCGTCCGGTCTCGTCCACTTCGTGGTGTGTTCCGTTGCAACCGTTCACCATCTTCGGCGTTGCCTGACGCTTCTTGTACATTATATCCCAAATGTGATGTACAATTAAGTCAATAGCCACTGCAACAAGGGAAAACGGACTTTAAAGACGCGATAGTCGCGTTCAGCAGCTAGGTAGGTTATAGCCGCTGCAAGAGGGGGGTGTGGGGGGGCTCGTTGCAGTGGCTATGACCTTGTAGCACTTACCTTGAGGTAACACTATGACATGAGGCCGGGATTTTAACGCGCGAATTTTGAAGTCAATTTTACGCAATGACGTAAAAATGAGGTATTGAAAAATGAAGCTAGAACTTATATACTATTATACCATTCCTCAATATAAAGGCTATGTTGTATTTCATCACGGTTTCAACCTTAATTAAAAGACAAATAAAAGTCGAAAGCGGTGGGGTTGATTGCGCATGTGTCCTCTCTCTCTCTCTCCCGTCGCGAGACACGTCGCGTCTTCTCTAGAGACCCAAAAAATTACTACTGCGCATTGAAGGTCAGCGCTCATAACTCGTTGCGCGACCTATAACGTGACTCGTATAAGGCCAACTGGCCGACCGTATTTGTGGCAGAACTATAACGTACCTATACAGGATGTCCGTATCCACTGCAATGCTAACCCCAACTTTCCCTGGGCTTTTTGTAAAATTTCCCTGACCATGTTTAATTTGAAGCAAGTTTTTATTAAACTTCAAATTAAAAGCGTCAAAACGAGTGGACAGACCAGGACCTAAAATTTTTTTGAGGTACGACAAATCTTAAATCTGCCGTCCTCTTCAATATCGGCGAGGGGAGCGAGCCGCGAAAATTTATTCATTTAGGATATTTATGGCACCGACGACGAGCGGATTGTATTGAGAAATTTTTGTATTTTTAGAAGCAAGAGCAGCCGAGAAGGTATTATACCTATGGCAGCGGCGAGCGGAGCAAGCCGCAAAAATTGAATTGTTTTACAATCACTGGGAAAGTTTCTAGAGCAAACAGTATAAAATCTAATTTTTCCTTTTCTTCCCAAGTGACCCCCACGATTTCACTGACTACCTTGAGTTTCCCTTACTTTTCCCAATTTTCCAGAAAGTTCATACCCAGCTAAAGCATCTAATAAAGCTAAAAGTACCCTAATTACTGCTAAAATATGCTAGTATGCTACACTGAATACACGTCAACCAATCAAACAAAGTTAAGCCAGATCGGAGTCTGTGCGGAGATGAGGGCGTGGCAGTTCTTAACAAGCAGCATCCATCCAAGTACGCGATCACCAATCCACCTGCCAAACCCCCAATTGCGCCCCCCCCCCCCCCCGTTAGGGGTAACGCACAGACTTTACAAAGACATGTGAAATGTTATCAACTCACCCAAATTGTCTGCGCCCCTCGGTATGATGACGTCAGCAAACTTTTTTGTCTGCAAGATAAAATTATAGCCGTAAGAAACGCCATCAAAAACATAAACTTTTCATCCTACGAAATACTAGCGGTCGTCCGCGGTTTCACCTGCTTTTTACTCCAGAGGAAACTGATTGTCGGAATAAAAAGCTAGGATGCTTTTTATTCCGACACACAGTATTGTCGACGAACTGGTAATCGCTTTCAATTACGATTTCGCAGTACATTGCGCCGCATGCTTCAGCTTATTGTCACAAGCAGAAATATTCAAAACATAAAGCGCAATGTACAGTAAAATCGGAATATAAAGCGATATCGTTAGCCAATAACGGGGCAGGTTGAATCTACCTGTGTACAAAAAGTCTATGCAACCTATTGGCATGTTTTTTTTTCCTTTCACCAGAAGTGAAACCTAGGTCATATGTTAGAGGACTATATGAGAAATCAATAGCAAAAAAACCAGCCGGCCTGGACAAACGGTATTCGCTTCGAAGCGATTCTATTTTTACAGTCGTAATACAAAACAAAAGACCACGTGACATATCGATAGCTAACGTCAATCCCATACATTTTGGACTTTTCTACTAGCGTCATCGTTATTAGAATGTTACTTTGTCTACGGCCTCAGGTCTATCAACGGTAACCGAACCAGGATAAAGAGGGTAGGAGATTGCTGGTTCTTGCTGACCAATAAATCTCATCATTCTGCTAACACAACCCGTTTAGATTGTAAAGGGTTAAAATTACCAGAATTGTCAAAGTTAAGAATGTTCATTGTTCAGTGTATGCTTACCGGAAGGCAGAACTCTTCAAATGCTGGCTTCACAAAGTTCATGTACTGGTTGAGGACTTGTTCCAGGTCCCTGCCGCGGTCCATGATATCGCGAGGCACTGCGGAATAACATTAATTGATGACACCCAACCAAAGAAAAGGCATTCAATGGCATGAGGGATTCAAGAAGTTATTCAGTTGTTGCTACACTGTTCCGTTGTCGACAATTTTGCCTCACAAAAGCTACTAGCATGCAAAGTTGTTGTGGAATTACTGAAAGTACCCTAGTGGATATTTTTACAACTACAGATGCAGCGATTCTGTGCATATCATTCTCTAAAAGCCAATGCAACTTTGGCCATACATTGCTGGCATGTTTAATTTATCTTTTTTTTTACTATATTAATGATAAAGCCGCGTGGCCTGATGTCGCTCTGCCCCTCGACTGCTAAAATGGAAATTTGCAATATCTGTACTTACCTATTTACATGTTTGTATTAGATTATTATTTATATGTATAACAAGCGTAGCGTGTGCTGTCTTGCATATTTTTGCTGATGTTTATTTACTTTTGACTACCTTCCTAAGGTTTTTAAGTTCTCATTTACTATGTATCAGCAACTCCTTGCTCCGAGGCACCACACAGGCGCTTCTCACCTAGTGGTAAGACGGACCTTTTTTGTAAGCCAAGCCGAGTTTGTTGCCTGATTCTTCTAGGCTTGGTCGCGTTGGAACAGGAGTAATTTAATTTTATATAAGACGATTCAAAATGATCCTTGTGATTTCAATGAATAAAGTTCTTTTTGACTTTGACTTTACCAGTATTTAAACCTAGGTCATATGTTAGAGGCATATATGAGAAGTCAATAACAGAAAGAACCAGGTCTATCAACGGTAACTGGTGATATGATGATGTTAAAAAAACAATGCCTAAATACCTGACAAAAAAGACAATAGCAATCTACTACCCTCTTTATGCTGGTTCGGTGACAGTTGATAGACCTGGGTTTTTTGCTATTCATTTCTCATATAGTCCTCTAACATATGACCTAGGTTTCACATCTGGCGAAAGGAAAAAAAACATGCCAATCGGTTGCATAGGCTTTTAAACTGCGTTAAAATTAACGGTCCCTTTTATTTCAGTCTATAAAAAAGGGCGCGCGATAATTTTAGTGCACTTTATACATATATAGATAAAATTGCACAGAAACTCTACCATTGTATAAATTAAATGAACACCGCCTGTATGCGTATGTTTTACTGTTTTTTTGTAGTTATTATGCAACAAATACTACTTTCACGAATAGGAATTCCGATTGTACTTATCCAACGAACTTGATTCTATATACTCAAATCAAATTTAAAAAGACTAGGCTTAAATTTAAATTGTTGAAGTGGGTGAAACACAACGCACAAAAAAAAATCCTTAAATTGAACTTTGAACATAGTCAAGTCTCTACAAACAAAACTAAAAGGTCGCCATCCGTGGATGTAAACAAAAGATCAGAAAGATTAATGATTTTATGAATTAATCATTGTGTTTGCCGACTCGGTCGCTACGCAGAAACTGCATGGGATTTCTAGAAATATATAATTTTATATTCGGCGAATACGAATGTACATAACATAATATGGTGTGCAATAGTATTATCTAACTATTTGTCATGACAAGAGGTGCACGGGTTCGGTTCCCGTTGCTGCACACATGTTTGCATGATCTGCAAATATTTGCTCCGGGTTTAAGTGTTGTGGTGCCATTATGGTACTCGTAGTTCCTTGATATCCACGACACAGGGAATCCTAGTGTGGTATCAGGACTATGTATGTGACTGTTTGGTATTATGTATGTATGTCATGTATTAATAAAATCAAGTATGTAACATACCTCTCCTTGCAAGCCTGGTGTCTGAGTCCGTGTCTACAAACAGCTTCATGTGGAACAGCTCTCTCACTTCAGGAAAGTAGAAAACTAAGATACCTTCGATGAGGACCACGTCAGCTGGGTAGATTGTGTGAGAACGGTGCGGGCTGGTAGTAACAGAAAAAACCATTAAGGGTTAATTAAACGCTGCGTTACTGTCTGTCCTTCAATGCACAGCCTAAGGGCGATGCCAGATGTTGCCAGGCGTTGTGGCTGCGCTGCGTCGTCGCAACGCAATAATTTCACCGCAGTGAATGCCACACAAGGGCTGCGTCAACGAAGCTATGCTTCGATATGCTATTAAATACTGCGTTGCCGCTCTTGTCGTTTCAACGCAGCTCCCTTCCCCATCTCGTCTCCCCTTCTCCATTGCGCGCGCGTCGCGTCGACGCAACGCACCGGCAACGCCCGTGTGGCATATCGTTCAGATCCTTCTGACGCATAATGACCAATAAAATCTGTTTTTTTTGTATGTAGAAGTACGGAGCGTCACAGCGCCACCGCTCCACCGTCGCAGCGCAGCCGCAACGCCCGTGTGGCAGGGCCCGAAACATGAAATTTCTAGAGCGACTTCGCTATAAAGTTTTGTGATACACAAAGAAAGGATTTGACACAAATCAATCCTTATTGCGGTATAGGTTAAAGTTTGTATGGAAAACCTCTACATGGATCAAGTTTGGCGACCTCCGTGACGCGGCGGCGGAGTAGCCGGCTGAGAAGTAAGAAGTGCGGGTTCGATTCCCGCTGCGGGACAAATGTTTGCATCTGCAAATATTTGTTCCAGGTCTCGGTGTTGTTCTACCATAATGGTACTCGTAGTTCCTGATACCCACAACACAGGGAATCCTAGTGTGGTATCAAGGACGAAGGATCGAAGGTATGTGGCAGTTGTTCGATGTTCCACTGGACCCATTCACAATGTTATGAATGAATTGTTTGCCCTTCTCCAATTTGTGCCTTTTCTCTTATTTTAGTTTATTCTAGGGGTAGGCATTTGACTTGATGTAGAACAGTGAGGGCTAGCAACAAGACCTAGGAAACTCAATTCTTTGTAGTTGAATAATAACTTGAGTTGCTAAACGGAGTGTTGCTGTGTCGTAGGAACGGCTGTGTGTTTTACGTGAACACGAAATTATGTGACGCAGCGAAACAACCTCAAAATAGCAGCGTTTTCCCTTCCGCTGCGCGCGATGCGTCACAGTCCTCACTCAACGTAACGAATTCTATGATCCTTTAGCTATTGAGTGATGTAATTAAATTTTGGATGTAGATGATAGATATGTATCTGCAACACCAAACTGCATACTGCAATTTTGTTATCATCAGTTTTCTGAATTGCCTCCCACTATGGAAGCATATTTAAATCACGGTTTCACGTCAAAACTGGTTGCGTCCGGCGACACGAGTTAAGTCAAAATATTTTAATAACATAAACTTACTTGATAGAATTAGTGATGTAATCATACTCTGGAACTTCCACCTTTTTCCCTGCTAGGATATCCTTCAGCACGGTCAGCAGATTTTTATCATCAAACGCATCGGGATGGTCGAAGTTGAACTGCCCTCGCTCAGCGCGGAGCCGTTCCGAGGGTGTGAGTGTGCGGTAGAACGAGTCCTGGCTGATACAGACCACTCGCCTTTCAGTCTGTTCTTTGTGCTGCTGTCCAAGCTTCTCCATTATACGCTGGCATACTGTTGACTGTGATGGACATTATCAGGTGTTAGGTTATTAAATAACTGGCTCCTGAGACACAGTTGTTTACTAGTTCGGGAGCCTATGTAATCATTAACAATCTGTTACATTACAATAAAGATTGTTTGTTAGTAGTAGAACTTCTTGAGAAAGAGTTTGCTCAGGGAAGTACTGCCACCGTACCTTTTTCTACCACCAAGCAGTAGTGCTCGCATTGCTGTTTTTTTTTTCGCCTATCATTTATCGTTTTACCTACCCATCAATCAATGTTAAATGCATTTTCTTCATACGACTTACCTTTTTTGAGATATTAACCCTGAAATACGTTCAAAGTAGTTGTACTTCCAGAAAAGTCATAATGACACATAATTACGACAAACAGCAACTCCATATTTGGTCCAGTCTTTTCTTTAATAATAGTTTATTAAAGAAAATACTGAATGAAACGTTTACTCATCCGTTCTACAGTCATTGTTTTGTTTTTCATTGAAAGGTGATGGCAGAGGTTAGGATTGTATGACTGTTCTATATTCTACTTTGTGATTACTTTTCTGAGGCCTTGACCTTCGGAAATCCAATAGAAGAGGGTTTAGAACGAACCTGTTACGTAATTTGATTCACAGCTCGAAAAATCAATAAAATTCTAATTTACGAAACATGCCTCCTCATGCTTACCTTTCCGCTAGCCGTGCCGCCCGCAACGCCGATCAAAAATGGAGTTTTACTCTCGAATCCATTGGTAGAAGAATATTCTGATGATTTCTCAGCCATTTTCTGTGTAAATATAGATCTAAACGAATTTCTTACACCTAAAACTCCAAAACACAAACCCGCACGGGCACTTCCCAAAACAGCTGACATTGACATTACCACAGACTAGTTACGTAGGGATACACTGACATGTGACATGGTGATTTCAGTGTTGCTATTGCAAAAGATTGATTATTGAAGATGAAGGAGTCATTATTGCTGTAAAACGAAGCGTCACTGGGGCACAGTGTTTCTCTGACTGGGGCTTATGCCAGGGACATAATCAGTAATATTAGCAGTGGATCAAATAACAGGTAAATTGAGTTTATATAAAATATCGTAAGAAAACCAGCAAACGGTTCCTGGAATTCTAAGTCTGGAATCATAAAATCAAAGAAAAGAGCCTCTTCTGAGTGATCAGTGCCCCCTCAGTGAACTAGTTCAGCATCTTTGAGCATTAGATTATTAAAAAATTGAGTCGATCCTCAAATATTAGAAGCCAGAACTTGATAATTATCACATAAACAAATTTTACGATTAATTTATTATTCGCTCTAGGGAATATTTGTTTTTTTATTTGAATAGTGCACAACAGCACTCGAGCCGAACTTAGGTTTCAGTGGTAGTGGCAGGCGAGTGCTACAACAGTTTTCTGTATCTACAGCTCAAATACAACAAAAGTTAACTAATTGAATGTATTTTTTTTTCATTATTCAGCAGCCTCTAGACGTCCACTGTTGGATGAGACCTCCAGATGGATGCTGCTGCCCACCGCCTGGTGTAATCCCTTAGTTGGCTTTTACAACATCCGTACAAAAACTGATTTGCCGCTAAATTGTTCAAGAGTTTCGTTGCTGAAAATAATAATTGAATCATGCATAAAGTTTTCCGAAGATCTTAAGTAGGTACCTATCAATTCGTTGTATATTAATTTCATTACCTCTCAATTAAACTATCTTTAAACACTAATAGATTTTTTGAGCGTAAGTTTGCCTTTGTGACGACCTCTGTGGCGCGGCAGGCAAAGGTTCGCTGTGATGCAGGAGGTTGCGGGTTCGATTCCCACCTCGGAACAAATATTTGTACGATCTGCAGATATTTGTTCAGGGTGTTCTTGGTATTTTTCTATGTATAAGTAATCAAAAATATCTATCTATGTAATGTATTGTATTAAGTAGGTATATCAGTTATCTAGTACCCATAACACAAGCTCTATTTAGCTTGGGGCTAGATAATGTTGTATGAAATGTCTCCAGCATTTATTAATTTATTTATAATCCATGCAGAGTTATTAGATAATATATTATATGCCTATGATTATTACCAAAGCAAAACGAAGCACAGAATCATCTACTTCTCCGTACTAACATAACTTTATAAACCACAAGACTTGATCACGTGTTTGAATGAAACAAATCACTGTTTTGTTTTATCTTATATTATCAGTTTTTATAACTTTAACGGAATGTAGATTACAGTATACTCATACAAAAACTTGGTTAGGTACATGCCTGCTAAATATCTAGTAAATCCGCAAATGTTTGTAAAAATTATTGCAATAGAAAATTCAACTTAGTACCTAAATTAACTTATGAACAATTTCATTCGAGTAGGTATGTTTTTGACTTTGTTCACACATCATACAAATACTGCATTCACTTGATAAAAGGCACTTGTAAAAATCGTTTATCCTAGTTCCTCAGTTTCTTGTCAGCCTGCCTCAACGCCGCGGCCATGTCGAGCTGCTTGACGCGCAGACGCGCCCACACGATATAGTCCTGTAGGCCGATGATCTGCGCCGCCATCAGCGCCGCGCTGTCGGGATAGATGACGGTCGCGCAGCCGAGGCCGGACGGCACGGAGAGGGATGACCAGATGTCCTGGAAATTACGTTTAAAAGAGCAAAGATAATTATGGTTAATTTCAATACAACTCAACATTTAAGGATCAGCGGGACTGGGATACTGACCGATACAGGTGCCTAAGATTTCCGTCACCAGTTTAATTTCAAACTATAGCGAAATCTAACTAGTAGGAGGAACTATGGTTTTTTTTTATATACCTAATATAAAAAAAATATTTTACCGAATTAAGGTTTCTTTCACAATCGCTAGTCAAGCGATATTATGTTTCAGACTTCTGATGATGATAATGAGTTGATGATGATGGATGAATACTCAAATAAACGACAAGTACCTGAACAAGCTTGTCTGATGGAGGCGGGCAGTTGATCACTGGATATGAGGTGTTGCCAGACAGCACTGGGCCAAGTCCATTGGAGCGGCCAGCCACAGCGATGAAGACCAGTGCTCCATGGGTGTCCTCGTACTGTTGCATGATGCGGAGGGTCTCTTCAGTGGCCTTATGGGCTGAGGTTACGCGGAGGTCTACTTCAAGGCCGAGCTCGCGAGCAGCTGTCGAGATAAGCATGAAATTTCTGTTTTACTACTCAAACAAACCACATTCCTTAATGAATGGCAGTGTCACATTATGGCAGTAGTGTAACCGTGCGTGCGTGAGATACATTACAAACATTATACATGTAGGCAGGTAGATAAAAACATAAGCAAAAAAATTTGTCCTTAACCTTTGGCATGTTACAAAGAGACAAAATCTAAAGGTAAGGTGGTAAAATTTAAAAAATAAAGTGTTTTTCTTCAATGCTTACCTTTAGCGATCTTCTGGCAATGTTCCTGGTCCGCAGGGGAGCCCATAAAGATGACCACTTTGTGGTGAATAGTGGGCTTTAAGAAATCAAGTTGATCCTTGATCCAGGAGAAGTTGCGCTTAACAGTATCCAAGTCAGCTGCTGTTACTGTGGTCAAGTTTCTGTACACCTGGAAAAGGAAATATGGTACTTATACATAAGACCTATCTCACCAAGTTCTGTTCAGTAGCATATACCTACCAGTCAACAGATGATAGACTACGTACAGATGCCTAAAAAAGAGTTGCGGTTACGTAACTATCGTAGATCTACTTATCAGCACAAGAAACACCCTTAGTCAGAAGTTAGGGTAGTTTATAAATATTCATAAAGTTCAGTCATATTATTACATTTCGATTATAACGATAATCTTACCTGTTTGTCAACCATCAATCTCTTATCACCAGAAGGCCACAACCTCCACGAATCTGAGTCAATTACATCAGCCAGCAGAATGTTGCCTAAAGAAAACAAAACCATTATGAGATAGGGTTCATCTATGACGTAAATAGAGTAAAGATAAATTACTGTTGTCAACTAGCTTTACCTTCAAGATCGACTCCGAATTCGATCTTCATGTCGATAAGAGCGCAGTCGCGGAGAGCCCATGCCTTCTCCAGGATTTCGAATACAAGGATTGTGGCCCTCCTCATGTAGTCTATTTCATCTTGACCTGTGTATCACATACAAATAGGATTAGTCTTATTTCTTTTCAAAACAGAAAATATTGTATCGAAAACAAAATGAAGAATGAAATGCTAAAATCAACAAAAACACATTGAGCCTGTCTGCTTTCACCGAGGGTTTACCTAAAACCCTGCAATGGGACAAATTATACAAATAGGAAGCTAGTTGCTTACCAATAGTAAGACCATTGATAGTCCACTTGGCCGATACGATCTGCTCCTCAGACCACTGCGGGTCGTGGTTGGCATCGTCTTTAAAGAAGGTCTCTTGCTTGGGTGGGGTGAAGCGGAAGCCTTCTGGGACTCCCGGGTTTCGCTTCAGGAATGAGCCGGTGGCGAGACGGCGCGTCACCCACTCAATAGGGATCATGTCGCATTTCTTGGAGATGAATGCGGTTGGTGAGGCAAGTTTAACAAATGCGGTTTTGATTCCTGTGAAGGAAATGTCTCGTTCAAAATAACTTTTAGCTAAAGATATCCGAATTCAGTAATTGGTGAATAAGATGTTGGTATGTTGAACCAGTACTATGTCCATATTTATTAGGTAGTTATTGCTGTAAAACTTTATTTGTCGTGTTAGGTCAGCGACCAGCAGGGCTATTCTAAAACGTCGGAAACGTTTCCGATCAGTTTCGTTAGTTTTTAATTTAGATGTGGTATGTAGGTAGGTAACTAAAACAATTTACCACGTCGAAATGAAAAACTAATGAATCCGATCGGAAACGTTTCCGACGTTTTAGAATAGCCCTGCAGGTTGAGGTAGGTACCATACCATACTGATACTGGCACTGAAAATGGCCTTGCGACCGACAGTGAAAGAACCCGTGCGGTGAAAGGATTTAGTGCGCCTGAATCTGACAGAGGTCTTTATAATAATGACACGCCCAGGGAAGGTATAATTTGATCCTTTTGAAGTGACAATTGATGACCACCCAAGTTTACTGATTAAACCACCCGATACAGGGATAACGTGACCTCTCCTTATCAAATTCAAAGCCTATAACAAAAAAGCTGTCAGTTTGTCTTGGAAGAAGTAAATTTTACCAAAACAAAGTGTATTTTCATTTACTCCCCCTCATTTGGTCTATGAAGAAAAGGCATCAAACACGTCATAAGTATGCAACCATAACAAACTAATAAAAACACAAGTATCTACATAAGTACCAGAGTTATCTAGTAAAAAATTACTAGGTAGGTACTGTAAAAGGGTAAACGATCTACATTAAAAAAACAGTAATTTACAGTATCGGAAGCAAATAAAAATGTCACCTTTACGTTATGTTCTTGGGTCAATGCGATATGACCTTATAAATGGTCGATATTTCATAATTATTTTACGTCACAATTATCTGTTTGTTGTTTGTCACTGCTGGGGTCAGGTCGAACGGGATCAAGAAAATAGTTTGCATGAAACTACTGAAACAAGTTGTAGATGTGTTCAAAGTCAAAATATTTTATTGATTGAAATCACAAAGATGATTTTAAAAACGTTGGTCATGGTAGCAAGCGCAAGTTAAGTTAAACTTAGGCTTATTAGCTTGATTCCTTTGCCGTTTGATAGCCTAAGTGGATTCAGCGCCTTCATATAAAGGGTTTCAATCATGGTAGCTTGCAAGCAGATTCGACTTGCTCTGTTTTGCTCACATCAAAAAACGGTGACGATGTGAACAATTTGCGGAAACCGGAATTTCTTACAGTTACAACATAGGAGGCATTTATGGCATCCAGCAGCCCTCTCGTTAGAGAGTATTATGTTCCTTGACCAGCAGTTCCGCTCACTACTACCGCTCGCGAGCGCGACTAGGGAGAGTCGGTCTCAGTCCGACTTCCAGCAGTGCGATACATAAGTACCTAAGTCAATCATAAGACGAAATTAATATTTTTCAAAGCAATTCTTACCAGCAGACTTCAAGATCTCAAAAACTTTAGCGTTAGTCTGGTTTGAGATGGCCGCTTTTCCCTCCAGATCGTGGGCCTTGACTCCATCGCCAGCGGTAATCCGGTCCTTGTTCAGAAGCAGGCATTGCTCCTTGTTGTCGACGAGGTCGAACACCTGTTTCGTTTTGCCCTCGATTAAGAGCTTACCGAGTTTGTAGCCGCCAACTGAAAATTTTAATAAATTACCTTACAAAATACATTTTTTTTAATGTGTATTTTTGTGTTTGTATCGTGGTGTGTCTGGCCTGAGAATAGGCCCCTCTGTCTCCTACCGTGAATGTCATAAAAACCGACCGAATGTCATAATAAGGGATTACACCAGGGGATGGGCAGCAGCATCCATTTGAGTACCTACTCAACACCAATACTGCGATCACCAATCCGCCTGCCAAACGTGGTGATTATGGCAAATCCGCCCATTGCAATCTATGGGGGAGGTCTCGTCCAACAGTGGACGTTTAACGGCTGATGATGATGATGATGATGATGATGAATGATTTTTTAGTTCGTAGGTGATCCTCTGCCTTAACACAATTTAACAGAGAAGGTAGATTTCTCATTTCATTAGAATCGAATGTACCTATACAGAAATTTTGACACCAAATCTATACCTGCCCCTTTTTTGTTCATCCCTGATTGGCCTCTGGTGATTTTTCAAGTCTCTAGATTGACGTAAGTATCTAGGTATTTACCTAGGCTATAATAATATAACTGAGGATTTTTGTTTTATGGTAGTTACTCTTAGTTACGTATTCATTCAATCAACTCCAAATAGCGAATTGACAAATAAATAAAATGAAGGTACCTACTTAAAATAGTTGATTTATTGCCAAGCAAGGTCATCTATCAACGATGGGCTTATAATTTTTGAGCTAATAAACAATGTTATCCTACCAAAAGTAATGTGAATAATACTCACTCTAATAATGCCAACCAAAAGAAGCACTTTTAATTTGGCAGCATGATATCAATGACAGCGTTGGAATTTTTAAGAATGTAAATAAAAAAAATTACCTTCTTTGGGATGAGACATTTTTGTAGTTTTTATGGCACAAAAAGTAGCAAGCAGGCAGGTTTTCAACACCAAGAGGATCGCGCGATGACTCTTCAAGACGACGAGGGCCTTTTATAAGTTTTGTTAATCAGCATTTGAGTAAAATATCCACGTGCTCACGCTTGCCGCTAAACAGCGAGGTTGATAACAGTGCAGATAGTGCGGTCGTACTCATTTGATACTTTACAACTTACAGTTTTTTATTGTTTATTACAACTACCTCATTGCTACAGATTAAAAAAATCACAATGCCACAAGTTCTTCACAGTACCTCCGGCTCATGGCCCCTCAGTTTATTACGTACAGCGCGCTACAAAGATTCTGTCACGATATTGGTATGAAATACTGGAGTACCTAGTATTTCATACCAATATCGTGGGGTACCTATCACTACTTAACGTTAGTTGAAGTAATATTCAAATACAAAGTATACTGATATCACTATCTCAAATACTACCGATTATGACATTTAGTATTTAAAATAAGAGATCATTTAAGTATGCAGGTATTATACTTAAAATATAATTTTATGAGTATTATCTATTATAAAATGATATGTATGCCTATGCAACTATAGTTTTATAATGAACATCAACTATAATATGTGTACCTACATTATTTATCTGTTAATTTAACTTTTGTGGTATGCTACACCTTACGATTGATAGTTTGTTTATGGTAGGTATGTAGCAGATTTACTACTACAGTAGATATTATAATACCATAAACTTACCTTAATCTACTTATTAGTCTAACTAATAATAATAAGTACTTACCTTGATTATTTCTATTTTCCACAATACAAAAAGGTTAGCTGGAAGAAAATGTTATACCTACTGGTATTATGTTC
Organism: Epirrita christyi; assembly: GCA_951392215.1. Classification (NCBI taxonomy): domain Eukaryota; kingdom Metazoa; phylum Arthropoda; class Insecta; order Lepidoptera; family Geometridae; genus Epirrita; species Epirrita christyi. The sequence goes on from OX595837.1 coordinate 2,020,574, forward strand.
GCCTGTGTACAGTTCTTTTAAGTTGTGCAATAAATAATTTTCTATCTACCTATATCCGCTGTCCCTGTAAGCCTATATAGCCAACTATTTCATGAATATGCCACGTTTATTTTAAGCACGGTTAGTGGAGGTAATAATCGAATTTGAATTTGTAATGTACATGCGTATTCAGCCTAAAGTATCAAGAGTTTTTATCCTATACATTGTCTTCATATAAATTAGCTTTGCTATTTGTCTCACTCGCACAAACGTCAAACAAACGTCCGTCCGTCAATCTATTAATTTCATTCATTCAATCAAATTTTATTTAGTACGGCATGGCCGCCTTCTTAGTTTAAATAATTTTCTTGCCTTACTTATCTTTTGCTCCGTTACGAGAACTACGCGAAGTTACAACTTGTTTATAAAATAAGCTATATTTAAATAAAAAAAACATCTTCAACCTTTCAGTCAGGTGAGTAATTGTTATAGTCCTGTTTATATTTTGAAAAATAGCTTAGCTCAACAGGTGTTCCAAATTAAAAATGTAAAGCTTTATCGCTGCAAAATTACATTGCCTTGGTTACTTTTCAGTTTGGAACATTTGGAGTTGCGTTTTGTTTTGGCATGGTTATAGTGAAACCGCACATGGTTTTCATTTTTGTTTTCCTAGTTCTATTTTTATCTGGGTAAAGTTCAAAATTTATTAAAGAGTAACCATTTATTTGTATGAGATGAATATATTTATCTCTATTATATTTTTAACTGGCCCAATTTTGCGCTGCTAAGCTGTCTTAACTCTGTAGTTAGTAGGTTAAATGCATTTATTTTATTAAAACTTTAATAATTAATACTTACTACAGCGGATAGTGGAAAATAATTCACATTCAGTAATAAAAAGTTCTGCCTAATTCCTCGGTTCTCCTTCGAAATGCTTACCTTGTTTATTCAAAGGCATACATATATTGTAGATTTTGAAGAGTGATAAAATTTTTTGGTCTTGCAAATGAAAAAAGATACTTTGGGGTATAGATAAGGAGGCGCTGAGGAAAAAAGACACTGACAAATTCTCACAAGAAAAAAGACTTATCGACACTCTGAACTACTTTCAATACTTTATGCTGAGGACTAAAATATGAATACTGAATAAAATATGAATGGTAATTATGTGCTTATCAGGTGTTTGGTTGTTTGTACCTCCAAGTTAATAACGAACATAACTTGCCTGACTTGTTTTCTGCATGCTAGAACGCTCTTAGCTTAACCTTTTAGGTCAAATAATGGTTAGATACATGCCCTCCATTTCAAAAGTAAGATCTTTCACCGGTTTGATCTACTTACCTGGGCTGTAAATTCCCGAATCTTCAACCAGGTTGATCCACTTACCTAGGTACCAGCCCCCTGATTACAGTAGCAAACGGCAATGGGGAATGCAACAATGGGAATCATTTTGGCAGCCTTAGCACTATCAAAATCATAAGAAACTTGAATAGGGGAATCTTCTTGACCTGAATATTCCTCCTTTTAAGTTTCTAAAGTTTTGGACAACACTAAGGCTGCCAAAGTGATCCCCATTGTTGTGTTCCCCATTGCCATTTGCTACTGTAATTGAGAGGCCGGTCTGTACAACCCCGAAGGTATAATATTATTGTATTTACTAACTAGATTCGAATTTGTAGGTACTAAAATTGAACAAATAAAAAATCGAATCAAAAGAATTTTATTCATTGAAATCACAAGAATCATTTTGAATTAAATTCAAATTTATTTTTGACGACCTCTGTGGCGCGGCGGGCGAAGGTTCGCCTGCGATGCAGGAGGTTGCGGGTTCGATTCCCGCCTCTGAACAAATATTTGTACGATCTGCAGATAATTGTTCAGGGTGTTCTCGGTAATTTTCAATGTATAATAAAAAAATATCTAACTATGTAATGTATTGTATTAAGTATATCAGTTATCTAGTACCCATAACACAAGCTCTGCTTAGCTTGGGGCTAGATAATGTTGTTTGAAATGTCCAGCATTTTTTATTTTTTTATTATTTATTGCGATATATACGTTAGTAACAGTTGTATAATGCTACATTATAACATATTAAATATATTAAATTTAACTACTATGAATTAGGTAAGTAACTAATTAGTTACTTATAAAATTTAAAATAAAATTAGCTATAGCTACTTACCTATTAGAGGTTAATTAGATCCTCGGCTGATATGACCGATCGGACCACCAATGTAGTATCTGACATCTTATTTTAATTTTAATTTCAACAATGAAGTCTGTACGTACCTACAAAACTTGATTCATAACTTATATGAAACTTGCATGTGTGAAATTTTGTGGGTAGAAAATTTATTTGATTTCTACCGAAACCTACCTAATTAGTATTACCCAAGGGAAATACTGATTCCCCTAACGTATTTTCCCGTAAACAAAACACATTATTTAAATCATGTTTTAAAAATCACTAAGGTAGTAGGTATACATATGTCAGTATGTACCTACCTATTATGATTTTATTAAAGTCAAAGTCAAAAAGAACTTTATTCATTGAAATCACAAAGATCATTTTGAATCGTCTTATATAAAATTAAATTACTCCTGTTCCAACGCGACCAAGCCTAGAAGAATGAATGAATGAAGAATTATGTTCTTTAGCCTGCATCATGCTATAACCAGTTGTAACAATGAACCTAATCATTCATAGAGGTACACATAGGGTCATTACATCATCTTGACCTCAACATAAATTCTTCTCTTTAGGTAGTACTTTAGGTAACTAGATACTGAGTAATTTGCTCTACTCCAGAGCCAATATTATTATACATTGATTGAAAAAACTTTATTGCACACCATAAACATACCAATTCAATAGGTAAAGAATTTAATATGATAAACAATGGACGGTCTTATCTTAATGAAGGCGATCTCTACCAAACAACCTTTGGATATAATGGACTGTACATAAATTATATTGATAAGTTAGGTAATGTAGCTATGTACACATACTTATGCGTCAGAACGCCTATAATAACACTTAAATAAATTAAGTACAACGCAGGAGAAAATTATCTATAATAATAGATAACTTTACCTTAATATACAATAAGTATGTCTATGTCTTTATGACTTTTACTCGCTCCATATTTTAGGAGTCGTCAGATTAGGCGAAAGCCCACGAATTGTTTGCCAGATTTGCTATCAACCCCCATGCAGTCATATAAAAATCACCTATTTGCTTTAGCGCAAATACGTCACGTTTTTTTGTCCTCTTTTGAAATCTGAAACTGACCCCTCCTACCCCTGCATGGGATCCTATCTCAAACTCTTCTCAAACTTTGACATAATCTTTCCATAGCCTCTCACCAACCATCGACACAGCATCCTTTTTTCTTCTGAATCTTCTTTTCTTTCCTTTGAATACCTTCTTTCATGATCATCATCATCATCAGCCTGTAGATGTCCACTACTGGATATAGGACTCCCCCCTAGAACGCCACGACGAACGGTCTTGAGCAGCCTCCACCCACCGACCTCCTGCGACGTTTATAATGTCTTTAGTCCATCGAGTGGAGGGCCTTCTTTACACCTAACTTAAACCGGTGTTTATTAATGGTATTAAACAGTTTTAGTTTCTTGATGTTTTGCGGGTTTTTTTGCGAGTGATTGCGATATCGCTTATTACCACATCAAAATCGAGGTCATACCTATTCCGATGATCAGAATAAATAAATATTAGCGTCGTGGTTTGACGCATGCCCTTGAATACCTAATTTATCGCCATAATCATAAAGATTGGCCGCTACTGAGTTACTTTAGTATACAGGGATTTTGTTTTTGTAATGGGACAGTATGGGGATATCCGAATCCATAAGAGATACGGGAAAACTGTCTTTGGAATCATTTGCTCATTTTGTATGAAAATGATTTTGACTATCTAAGTCTATATGACTATATTTTTTAACTATCGCAATAAATGTTCAAAATGGCTTCCCTCTTGCTGTTTCCAGGTACGGGTACGTTTCAGAATACCTCTTGTGGCCTTAGACAAAGATTTTCTTATTAAAGTTTGACTAAGTTCTACAGCTCTGATTTTTCTCATTTCACGAGACCATCAGAGCAGTAGAACAACATTCACCACACATCTTTATCTAATGCCACTAGAGATGTTCTCAAACGTGCCCGTACCTGGAAACAGCAAGAGAGAGGCCATTTTGAAAATTTATTGCGATAGTTTTATTAACGTATGTACCAGATTACTTACAATTTGTATGAGAAAACATTGTATAAAATTTGACTAACTTCTGCTGCTCAGATTTTTTTCTTCCAATACAATGAAACAATCCTTACATGAAACTGAGTCGATACGCATAAAAAAATTTTTTGATCAAAACTACTCATTTTTGTGGAGAACTCACGCTTGACCAAAAAAATAACTATGCCAAAATAATTTTCATACAAAATGAGCAAATGGTTCCAAAGACAGTTTTCCCGTATCTCTTATGGATTCGGATATCCCCATACTGTCCCATTAAAAAAAAACACCCTGTATATATCAATGTCCTATCAAGCAATTTCAGGGCAAGTTGCTATGGGCATCAGCAGGGCGATTCTAAAACGTCAGAAACGTTTCCGATCGGATTAGTTAGTTTTTCATTTCGATTTGGTAAGTAACTAAAACAATTTTCTCTAGTAAAACTCAGTAATATACAATATTTATTGTTTTATACTGTGGTTTACTACACAAAATTGTTTCGGTTACTTACCACATCGAAATGAAAAACTAACGAATGCGATCGGAAACGCGTTATTTTTCCAAGGTAAAATCAACCATGAGTCTATCGGTACATAATGTTATTTTCCTTGGTAAAATAACGCAAACATTTGCAAATATACACCAAGTGAAGTGGCACCTTAAGATTTCAATGAACAAAATACTTTTGATAGACCCAACTCATTAGAAGAGTAGGAGAGTTTTTATCAGCAGGGCGATTCTAAAACGTCGGCAGCGTTTCCGATCGGATTCGTTAGTTTTTCATTTCGATGTGGATGTTGAACTAAAACAATTTCTTAACATATTTCTCTAGTAAAACACAGTAATATACAATATTTATTGTTTCATTCTGTGTTTTACTAGAGAAAACTGTTTTAGTTACTTACCACATCGAAATGAAAACCTAACGAATCCGATCGGAAACGTTTCCGGCGTTTTAGAATCGCCCTGCTGGTGCCCCATGGCTGCGGTCAGGGTCGGGCAAAAAAGCGTTTATTTATTATTATTATTACTGCGAGGCCTCCCCCATCCAATACAATGAGCAACATTGCCAATAATTAATAAATAAATAAATGCTGGACATTTTCACACAACATTATCTAGCCCCAAGCTAAGCAGAGCTTGTGGTATGGGTACTAGATAACTGATATACATATACATAATACAATACATTAAATAGATAAATATTTTTTATTATACATAGAAAAATACCCAGAACACTCAGAACAAATATCTGCAGATCGTAAAAATATTTGTTCCGAGGCGGGAATCGAACCCGCAACCTCCTGCGTCGCAAGCGAACCTTCGCCCGCCGCGCACCGCGCCACAGAGGTCGTCAGATAATCACCACGCTGAGTACTTTACACCAAACTGAGATTACCAATCCGCCTGCCAAACGCGTTTATTATGACAAATCCAATTGTATTCAATGGGAGGGATCGTCCAGCAGGTTGGACGTAAACAGTGTAGTGATGATAATGAAATGGTTTATAGACATCGCAAAAATAGCTTATAAAATGCATAAATTATTTAGATACTTATGCAGAAATAATTAATCTGAGTGAATAGCTTACGTTATCACTGAATAACAATGGATAATTGCTGGAACGTTATTGGCCCAGTTAGCTGCCCCCGTCTATCAATAGGTTGCTAGATATTGTGCAGAAAATATAAAACATGAGGCTAATAATCTTTCTTTCTGTGTCGTGTCATTGATACTTGGTACCTACTAGTTTGCCCACTACAGCACTACTTGATTGCGTGGTGCAATACCGTACCGTTTGCGAAAGGTCAAATCGTCACAGGCCCAGTACGCCAAGTACGGGTTTTGATAGTTTTCGAAACATATGAAGTTTCGTTTCCATCCAATACATTTACTGACAGCGTCCTTAGTTTTCTTCTCGTTTTCGCTAGGGGCGCTGCAAGTAAATGTATGGAAGAAACCGTAACTTCATATAATTTCGTAAACTATCAAAACCCATACTAAGCACCCTGTTCGAATAATTATTGCTCGCACCAATGCTCTGGCTCGTACTAACGCCCTCGGAGGTTCGGACACCACCAAGTCAAAGGCCTTGCTTCTCCGTTAGTATTTCTGGGTTCTTGTTAAAATACTTCACATCTTATAGTCTAGACGTTTCATTGTCTTTGGGTGCGATTTTTGAATGTCACTTAGTGACATCATAACTTAGAATAAGGAGTGCTTCAGTCCTTATTCTAAGCATCATAAAAAACCGCAAATCACCGTTTTTCAGGAGGTGTACTGGAGGCATTTTTATTGATATCATAGGTATAAGCATAGATTTATAGTATGTCTATGGGTATAAGAATTTTAGTCATCAATGAGGTTAAGATATAAAGGAATTTAGAAATCGTGGAGCACCGCCCGTCCCCGTCAACTGGAGCGTACTCACCAGAGTGTTGAGGACAGAAGCACAGGATGAGGTAAGTCCTATCTTCTCAGTTTATGAATACGGTATTGGCAATTTTTTAACCGACTTCCCAAAAAAGGAGGAGGTTCTCAATTCGGTTGTATTTTTTTTTTAATGTTTGTTCCGCATATCTCCGGCGTTTATGAACCGATTTGGAAAATTCTTTTTATATTTGAATAGATATACTCCCAGATTGGTCCCATTTTTTTCAGAATCCAGTTCTGATGATGGAATCCATGATGAATTGAGGGAACTCCTCAAATATTGTAGGCATACATATGGCGATTTTGATATATTCAGCAACAAACCAAGCATTTGCATTCAAAAAGTATAATGATCCTTTCACCACTTTTTCATGGTTCTTTCATCTTTTTTTTTCATCCAAATATTTTGTCGAATAAAATGGCGGAAGTCAGTTTTTTATCTTTACTTCCGTGTCTATTTGACTATCAACTCTACCCTCAGTACAACTCCCGTCCTTTTATCGGTATTTTCAGACCTTTGACACCCTATAAAAGATTAGCTAAGCGTGATCTACATTTCGTCATTACTTATGTAATGTAAAACTGGCATTGCCTCATGGAATGTTTTGAAGAAACCTAATATTGGGTTTTGTAATCAGAGAAAGTAACTCGTACTGTCGCAACACTCGGTCAAGCACTGTCAGCGCAATGCTTGAAATCAATTGTCTGATCTAGAGGTTACCATCAGGTTACCGGTAAGGCACTTACGCCCTTTTGTACGCGAACGAAGTTTGCATTTTTTTTTCTTTTTGCTATTATTTCACAGTTCATTTAATTTTGTACACATGATCAGTACACTAATATCTAGACCCGTGGGTGGTTATTGCGTATTCTATGCCCGTGGCACGTTGAGATTGCTTTAGAATGCCTGTAAACGCCAATGTCAATGTGTGCTTGCCAGAAATGGCCCTTTGTTCTGAGCGAACCCTCTGTCTGGCGTCGTAGGTACTTTGTGCCAGCAATCTCTATTATTGTCGTGTTGGAAACTGTTGGCGTGCGTATAGAAAAAAATCGATGTACGTGTTCCTTTTTTAAATGAATGAAGCCATTTCCGACCAAGTAGAAGAAAAGTATATTACCGTCAAGTGATCCCTAAAACAAGTTAAATTCGCTAGTTTCCGCTAACTGTCTTTTATGGTAGGTAACCACTTGGGCTTTGTCGTTGCCTTTGTAGGCTCTAGCCCACCCAGTGGATAATAGCCTTGCTTTCTACCATGGCTTCTATTCGTTTTCTGGAACTTGGTCCTAAAGTGACTGGGTTTGTAGTTAAGCAATAAATCACAAGCTATGTAATATTATCACTTGTTACAAGGAAGTTGAAATCAGCATGACCTAGAACCAATATCCCTAAGATAAGATTACGGTGTTTCTCACTGACCCAGTCTCAGTCGGGGATCACGCGCGGATAATTCTGGTATAGCTTAGGTATGGCCGTATTCTTAAACCACGCAGAGCTGATTCTGAGTTTTGACAAGCAATTGACACGGACGTATGGTGTAGTGTAGTGTAGCTCTATTCATTATTTTAAGGTAGTGTAACACGGATTTTTGTATTAAAAATGAGATTCACAGAGTGTACGCTAGGGGCCCCTTATCGGTGTTGCCATACAAAATCCTTGTTGCACTAAAGTTTAGCGTAACAAGGATTTGTAGTTTTGTGTGTGCTTGTCAAAACTTAGAATCAGAGGCCCAATTCTGTAACTAAAAAATAGTTAAAATAGAGTTCGGATCTTGTGTCGATGTCTTAATGTCAGAAATGGTATTATCTAAACTTAAAATACAACACTGTAATGTGATTACTTACATCGAAATGTGACCGAAACTTGAACGATTCAAAGTTTTTTCGATAATTTTAGCATGAGTAGATGGAGTCTTGTTTTACTCTTTCCAATATCTATCCTATACTCTAATGGTAGTAACCGTGAATTGAAAGTAGACTAAATTGCTATTTATGAGGGAGCAGAATACCAACTTTCTGTCGATTCACAATTCAGTCTCGATTCGGTTAACTTTCAGTGTAGTTTTAAAATAATTAGACAATTGGGCCTCAGCTCTCTGAGTGTGGCCCTGTTGTGAGATCCAAGTAGGTCACGCATTGTATAATCTCGGATAACCTTTCCACAACCGTTTCAGATAAAAGTCTAGCTAGCGAGAAAGGATCCAAGTTACATGATCAATTGATATCTTTTTTGTATCACAAAAATAGAACACTATAAGTAGGTACTTATCCCTCGATTACAGTTATTATTAATGTCTCCTTATCAAGTTAACTGCGCTGCGACCCCCTTGTGGAAATGTACTCGTGTCAATAGATAACTGACCCCCTACGGCTCTGGGATATGACGACACATTGGGACTCGATTGCTTATGTTTACATTTCACTATCGTTGTCACAAAACAATAACTTGTTATTCCACTCTTATATTATTCGCGTTGTTTCGTCAGATGGACTGTTTTTGTGAAATAGATCTGATAAGTATTGTTGTGAATGCAATAATATGTTTTGTCATATCTTAAATGCAAAGTGCTGACTCTTGTTCCAGTAAATTAATATCTTATGTATTTTGACGACCTCTGTGTCGCGTTGGGTGAGTAGCCAAACTAATGATAAGTATTTATGAGATACTTTCAATTATAACATGTGTGTTAGTTCTCCTGATTCCCGCAAAATCAGTGTTCGCTGTTTCAAGAAGTGTTGAAAAGCTGTAATGAGCAAAAAAAAACAAAACAATTTTAATTACGCAAAGGGCCAGCGGAGGATAAATTGCCCATCCAAACACAATACCAAAATTATTTCCACTATATTATCCTATTATTCGAATTTGGGTAGTATTTATCTAGACACGTGTATATTTTTTTTCAAAATACGTACATATAACGAAATGTAAGCGAATTCCATTTTATACTTATATTTTTACGACTTGTTTTGTCATTTTAAATTGAAAAAACGGCTAATTACCACTGTTTTCCGTCACTTTTTGACCTTTTTGTTTGGTCATGTTTTGACTTTTTCGTTTCGTAAAAACAACGTGTTTTTCTAGTATTATTTGATCAGGAACATAGCATAATATTTTCAAGTTACAGAATAACAACAAGAAATGAAAAAACATTAAGTTTCGTTCATAATTTTTTGTATTACGGAACACGACCTAATTTGTTACAAATTCTTAACGGCTCGTATTCCCATCGCCCTTCTGTAGGGCGATTCTAAAACGTCGGAAACGTTTCCGATCGGATTCGTACATTTTTCATTTCGATGTGGTAAGTAACAAAATAAATTTCTATAGTAAAACACAGTAATATACTATATTTATTGTTTTTTACTGTGTGAGAAAATTGCTTTAGTTATTTACCACATCGAAATGAAAAACTAACGAATCCGATCGGAAACGTTTCCGACGTTTTAGAATCGCCCTACTGGTGCCAAACAGGGATAGCAATATTCAGGTCGATTTTTGCACTAGCCTCGAATTGAATTGAACATAACATACATAACATCCAACAGTCACATACATAGTCATGATTCACATTAGGATTGCCTGTGTCGTGGGTATCAGGAGCTACGAGTACCATGGTATTTGCGTGCGGCCTTCGCCAGCCCCCTTAACAAATTATCCCAAAAATATCACTGATGTCGTATATATCTTGCTACAACTGATCCTTTGACGTCAATCCGATTACATTATCAGAACGAAAGGGTCGGAAATAGACAACAACAATATTTTTTACAGAGAATCTAGTTCATGTTATTCTCTCTTTTATCAGCATAATAATAAAGTGTCGATTGTCGTGGACATATAATAATGAACTCTGGTGGGAATGGAGTTAGTCGTCAATTGTCATCTTACGTCTCTGTTTGCCTCCCAACAGGCTGTTGACCTACAGTCTTTATTTTGTTTATATTTAATATCGATCAAAAGTTCAACAGTTGATGATATAATTAGTTGTGTTGCATAATATTGAGAATTGGTGAGTTACTAAGGAGACAATCACGTGCGGTTTTTACTGATAACTAATAGTGCAAATGTCATTAGTGCATCTGATTTAGGACTTCGTGATAGAAGCAGTATTTCAAAGACCCCAGAGAGCTGATTCTAAGTTTTGACAATTGAATTGTTGTATGGTGTATTGTAACACGGATTTTTGTATGGAAAAAGAGGTTCACAGTGTGTACGCTAGGGGCGCTCATCAGTGTCTCCATACCAAAATCCACACTACACTACACCAGACGTCCGTGTCAATTGCTTGTCTAAACTTATAATCAGCTCTCAGCACAGCATTCTCAAAACTTGTTTGTTTACATCATATTGCTCCGAGACCCCATTGTTATGGTATGGCGGTGATCATGGTTCTGCGAACCTATACAGCATTAGGATTGAGACCCGAAAACTTGTTATTTGCTGTGTTATTTGTTATGCTTAGATAGAGTGCGTCTAATCTAAAACTGAACGCTCTGTACTATTTCATAACGTCAAAATAAAATCACACTACCTATATAAAATACTACTAATAAATGCTAAAGTTTGTGAGTATGTTTGGTCCTTCTTCACGCTCAAACGGCTGATTTGAGTGAAATTTGAAATGGAGATATCATCATCAATTTTCATCACTGTTCACGCGGGTGAAACCGCGGGGCGGTATACTTAATTCACCTGGGTGCACTAAGTACACTATTTAGTAAACTTGATTCACCTAGGTCATTTCCGGTGGCATTAAGTACACTGCATAGTAAACTTTATTCACTCAGGTGATACCTCGGTGTATTAGGTGCACTACATGGTAGACTCCGGGCAGGGCGCAGCTAGTATTTCATAATCCATAACCGGACTGTTTTTGAACGTCAAGCTAGTGTGAAGTGCTAAGTAAAAGCGATGAAGGGGCGTTCAGTTTTAGGATAGACGCACCCTACTTGATGCTATATTTCACTACCAGCGTCTAACTCAGCGTAAGCTATGCCATCTGCCTCCCTATTCCCTAACTGAAAGTCACTCGGTGACTAACGTTTGACAAGTAAAATTACCATCAATTGCTCAAAATTATCATTAAGAATAGTAATTTTACTTGTAAAAACGTTAGTCACCGAGTGACTTTCAGTTAAGGAATAGGGGGGGGCTGGTCTCCTTAGTTTACCACCTATAAAAAAAAACGCAACGTACCAGAACTACAATATCTTATCCTTATCTAATCTCCTGGTTACTGGTCCTTGGTCCCCCTAAGTCACTATTATACAGCTTTGAAATGAACCTCAGGTTGTGACTGTTCGTACAAAAAACCAGGGTGGTGAAAATATTTATCACAGATTCAGCAAGTCCTTTCTTATCTTGTAAGTGAAGTTATAGTTCGACTTTCATTTGTTTTCAGATAACAGAAGCAAGATGGATGGTCCCACCGGACCGAGTCTGACCGAGAGGGTCGGCAACACAGAGGAAGCTATGGAGAGGCTGCGGGACACAACTGACAGCTGCCAGTCGAACTGTCAGTGTGACAATGGAGAAGTCAAAGTGAGGAGTCGAAGGCATGGCAGAGGAGCGGTACAGTCAGGTAAATTCATAAAACAGTTGTAGGTTCATTTTGTGGGATGGCTTTCGAGGAGCTATTTTGAAAATCAAGTGACAGTATACAAGTCAAGGCCCACAAATTTCGCCGCTAGCGTCAGCTCGATCCATGGCCGAATTGGTCAAGGCATTGCTGATAAGACGCGAAAATGCGAGTTCGAGTCCCGCGGGATTGGAATTTATGGGTCGCATTTAAATTTGTAAGACGCGTTTTACAAATTAAGAATCCTTGCTCTTCACAAGTCACAGAGTGCTTTTTTAAATCGAAAAGCATTTTTTACAGTACAGTTTGTCTCAGGACCATCTTTACTTTCAATGAATGTAGGCATAGTCTGACTGATTTAATTTGAGATAAATAAAATATTATTGTAGATTTACATACCTATTTATGTTTGCTAAATCAACGCAGTTAGTATTTTAATTAATTGCGTAACAGAATAGTTTATTGACAATTCGATTAAGACTCGAACCTTGCAGTTATCTGGCGTTGAGCGCTAATCTCTTAAACCAAGAGTAAGAATTCTGTAAATTATTCTTACTCTTACCCAGAAAATCAATAATTAGCAAAGTTATCAAATTCATGAAACGTTCGTTACAATGACGTGGTTCCGCCGAGCTCGATGATAGATAACTCGATTGCTGATGAAATCAGAGGTCATCAGGAATATCATTATTTGGTTTGTGATATAAAATGACGACAGTATCTTTTAACTTCGGAAAATAGCTGGATTTCAATATTTAAGGGGGGTATGTGAAAACGCTTGAAAAGTGATGTTTTCAAAGGCCAAGAATTCTGTGAATTTAGCTTTATTCCTAACAAATATTTAGAGGCTTACATGAGCTCTTATAGCGATTCAGTTCAAAAACTATTCAGTACAAAATATCGGTTCCGTGATGTCCGCAGCTATATTTAAAGGCACAGTAGCAGAAGGTCTATACACTTCTGCGATTAAAGTTATTCATTGATGGATTTCAACGACGAACCGATATTTTGTACTGAATCGCTATAAGAGCTCATGTAAGCCTCTAAATATTGTTAGGAATAAAGCTAAATTAACAGAATTCTTGGCCTTTGAAAACATCACTTTTCAAGCATTTTCACGTGTATAGGCTTTTTCTAAATTTATTTCTAGATTTTGTGTAAATTGAAATTATACCTACCTTTTTTCACATAATTTATAAAAGGGCCTATGTGTATACTCGTATTTAGTCAATTTACTAGTTTGTGTTATTTGCTTCCTAAAAAAAAACACCTTTGTCTATTTTTTAACCGACTTCCCAAAAAAGGAGGAGGTTCTTATTATGTTTGTTACCGCATATTTCCGGCGTTTATGAACCGATTTGGAAAATTCTTTTTTTGTTTGAATAGATAATAAAATAACTTCCAGATTGGTCCCATTTTTTCCAGAATCCATTTCTGATGATGGAATCCATGAGGAATTGAGGGAATTCCTCAAATATTGTAGGCAATATGGCGATTTTGATATTTTCAGCAACAAACCAAGCATTTGCATTCAAAAAGTATCATAATCCTTTCACCACGATGGTTCTTTCATCATTTTTTTTTATCCAAATATTTAATCGTATACAATGGCGGAAGTCGGTTTTTTAAATGAAAAGTTATTAGAAGCACATTTTAATTGAATTAACATTATTAGAAACTTTTATCGTAATAACAATTTGCAAATGCAAGTCAAAGAGCCGAAACACATAACGGCTAGACCGATTATACAAATCTGAGTACTTTTGCAAGCTAAAGAATATTATTCACTTTTACAAGTCAGATAATCACTTTTACAAATGTAAAGGCTCTTCACACTACGCCGGCTGCCCAGCCGGCGACAAGCCCGGCGGCAAAAACAAAAAAGTGGAAGAGGCGGGAAAAATGGGTATGGCGTATATCGGCATACCCTCGCGGCAAAAAGCCGCCGTCTGTGCCGCCGGAATAGTGTGAAGGAGGATCGTGTTTGGAAATGCAAGTCAACGAAGCGTCTGTAACAATTTTGTTGATAAATTTTTCAGGTTTAACACACGAGTGCGGAGTGTTCGGTGCTATCGGCACGGGAGAATGGCCCACACAAGTAGACGTGGGGCAGGTCATATGCTTAGGATTAGTCGCGTTACAGCACAGGTGAGATATTAATAAAAATATGTATATTACTGTACAACAGGAACACATGGCACAAAATGTAGGAGGCTTATACCCAGCAGTGGGATACAAGCCCATAATGACATAACACCCAACAGTCACATACGTAGTCTTTATCCCACACTAGGATTCCCTGTGTCGTGTGTATCAGGAACTACGCGTAGCATGATACCATAACACCCAGACCCGGAACAAATATTTGCAGATCATACAAATATTTGTCCTGCCGCAGGAATCGAACCCGCAGCCTCTTGCATCTCAGTCGGCTACTCGGGTCAGGTCTAATTCTTGGCATGGGATGTCGAGGTCATCTTTATTAGGCTCCGCGTAATGGATTAATGCCTGTGCACTCCTGACAATTTATGAGAAGTATAGGGCTGAATCCGAACTAGGGCATTATAATAAAAAAAATAAAGGTTTGCTAATTTTTTCTCTTTTGTTATAGAGGTCAAGAATCAGCCGGTATAGTGACGTCAGAGGGAAAGAGCGCGCGTACGTTCAACGCACACAAGGGCATGGGGCTCATCAACAATATATTTAACGACGAGGCTATGAAGAAACTGAAAGGAAACCTGGGCATCGGACACACCAGGTAACTAACTATATAATTAACTGTGTTAATCAGCTTGCATAGTGACGCCAGAGTAGAATCAAGCCAGCATAGTGACGTCAGAGTAGAATCAGGCAGCATAATGATGTTAAAGTAGAATCAGCCGACATAGTGACGCCAGAGTAGAATCAGCCAGCATAGTGACACCATAGTAGAATCAGGCAGCATAATGACGTCAAAGTAGAATCAGCCGGCATAGTGACGCCAGAGTAGAATCAGGCAGCATTATTATGTTAAAGTAGAATCAGCCGACATAGTGACGCCAGAGTAGAATCAGCCAGCATAGTGACACCATAGTAGAATCAGGCAGCATAATGACGTCAAAGTAGAATCAGCCGGCATAGTGACGCCAGAGTAGAATCAGGCAGCATTATTATGGTAAAGTAGAATCAGCCGACATAGTGACGCCAGAGTAGAATCAGGCAGCATAATGACGTCAAAGTAGAATCTGCCGGCATAGTGACACCATAGTAGAATCAGCCGGCATAGTGACACTATAGTAGAATCGGCATCATTGTTATCATACCCGTATACTTAACGAGTGTTTTTTTGTACAGGTATTCCACGTCAGCGGCGTCTGAGGAGGTGAACTGTCAGCCGTTTGTGGTGCACACGGCGCACGGCGCGCTCGCGGTCGCGCACAACGGAGAGCTTGTCAATTGCAGCAGTCTCAGGAAGATGGTACGTTTAGTTTTTGCCCCTCTACTTTAGTGAGGCATACCAGAGACTGTAGTTCTGTGGTGATAGAAGTCTAAATTGTGATCACCTGTCAAAATTCGATGATAATACAACGTACGGGTCAACATTGAATCATTCAGTAGGTATAGTGATAGGCATTCGTACAACACCCGACGGGCTGATAGGCTTACCACCGTGGCCCGCACTCTGGCCAAGTCGAATAAGCTGACACACGTAATGGGGCCGACAGTATATAATAAGCTACCCAGTAGTGTGACTGAGGCAGCTAGTTTTAACGCATTTAAATATAAACTGAAGCACTGGCTCATAAGCAACACTTTCTATAGCTATGAGGAATTCATTGACATGGAATATGTCTCACACAAATTTATGTAGTGTATTATAATTGCTTATTATGACTATTTATTTCAGAGTATCTGAATTTAATTTTATTATTTTAATTGTAAAATGACTTTAATTGAATTTTTAATTTTAATTTTTTTATATTATATTATTGCTATATTATGTACTTACATAATACTATACTGTAGTATAGTATATATGCCTAGGCATGTGCTTATGTGACGTGTAATACTCTTACCAAATAAATGATCATTGATTATTATTGATTATTGATTAAAGTGACAGCGAGCTGCACTGATGATGGACATAGGTGGATTGCGGAACTCCTCGATGGATAATATAGACTGGC
This sequence comes from Epirrita christyi, assembly GCA_951392215.1. Taxonomy (NCBI): domain Eukaryota; kingdom Metazoa; phylum Arthropoda; class Insecta; order Lepidoptera; family Geometridae; genus Epirrita; species Epirrita christyi. The sequence continues at coordinate 2,036,987 of OX595837.1, forward strand.
CTAGTTTAGGCTTATATTCTGATCAGCTTTACATCACATAAGCAGCCCTTAGACGTACGCTGTTGGTCTTACTGTTGACCGCTTAAAAAAACTCTTAGGTGCATAAAAAAACGGATTAAATAACAAAGTTTTGTTTACAGGTTTTAGGACGAGGCGTGGGGCTTTCCACCCATTCAGATTCTGAATTGATCACGCAAGCGCTGTGTCTCAATCCTCCGGAAGGCGAGACCAACGGCCCGGACTGGCCGGCTAGGATCAACCATCTAATGAGGTCAGATTACATTTTTTTATAATAAATATTCCTATATTTACTGAAGGAAGTTTTACAACTAACACAATCTGGTTTTTTTTTCTTGTAAGTTTTCATCATCAGCCCTTGAAGTCCACTGCTAGGCGAGGCCTCCTCCATAGAATGTAATGGGGTGATTTGCCATAATCACCACGCTTGGCAGGCGGATTGGTGATCGCATTATTGGTGTACTCAAATGGATGCTGCTGCCCATCCCCTGATGTAACCCCTTAGTCGGCTTTTAAGACACCCGCGGTAGGAGCCGGAGAGATCTATTCTCAAGCTGAAACCACCACGGCAATACATATATATGTATAGCTAGATTATATTAGGTTTAAGTTTTATGTTCCAACACAATTTGACATTGTTTGCGAAATAAATAAATAAATAAAATAAAACATAATTTAATTATCACTAGAAACGGGATATTTACCATGCTTATTGAGTTTTATTGATTCCCGTTAGTGTGGTGTGTCGAGATGGAGTTAAGTGTGACAATGAAACTGATGGTAGGGGTGTTCGTAATAAAAGAGTGAGAAAGAGGGTAGATCGTTACGGCTACCTATAACAATAAAAATCTACTCGCAAAGACTTCAGTTTACCCGTGATCATGGCGCATGAAACTGTGCCGAAATATCGGGAATCAACAAAACTCAAAAATCATCGTAAATAGCCCGTTTCTAGTGAATAATTATGTTAATAAGTTATTAACGTAATTATCACTAGAAAATAGCCCGTTTCTAGTGATAATTATGTTAATAACTTATTAACATAATTATCACTAGAAACGGGCTATTTACGATGATTTTTGAGTTTTGTTCAAAACAATGTGTGTGGAATCAACAAAACTCAAAAATCATCGTAAATAGCCCGTTTCTAGTGAATAATTATGTTAATAAGTTATTAACGTAATTATCACTAGAAAATAGCCCGTTTCTAGTGATAATTATGTTAATAACTTATTAACATAATTATCACTAGAAACGGGCTATTTACGATGATTTTTGAGTTTTGTTCAAAACAATGTGTGTGGAATCAACAAAACTCAAAAATCATCGTAAATAGCCCGTTTCTAGTGATAATTATGTTAATAACTTATTAACATAATTATCACTAGAAACGGGCTATTTACGATGATTTTTGAGTTTTGTTGAGAAACGGGTTATTAATAATAACCATGATAGTTTCAAAAGTTATAAACATAATTTATTTTAAAATATTTGACTTATGTTTGAGTAGGAAAATGACCATCAATTGACAATTGTTGGTAATTTTTCTTGTCAAACGTTAAGCACCGAGTGACTTTCAGTTAGGGAATAGGGGGGCACTATGTATTTGACTGTTGGGTGTTATGTTATGTTTGTATCTGTGTGTTGTTGAATAAATGTATTTCATTTATTTACTTTTATTTACTTTCCAAGTCACCAAAGTTTTAGACAAGTCATGTTTTAGTAAAGTGATGCAACCATACCCATGGGTGGACACTTGTATATAATATTTTTTGATGTTACAGGCTGGCACCTCTTAGTTATTCGCTGGTGATAATGCTGAAAGACAAGATATACGCTGTGCGAGACCCGTACGGCAACCGACCGCTCTGTCTTGGGAAGATACTGCCCATGGGCTCTTCATGTGAGTACCGCAAATAACAAGCAAAAGAGCTTACTATAGTACGTTATTCATGAAGACTAGAACCTCTGTGATTAGGCGAGTGAGTAGCAGGAGGTGTACTCTTTTTCTATACATCCGAAATTGCGACTCTGAACAAAGAACGACCGCAAAACGTAACTTGTAGTTAGTTACTATTGTTTACTTTCGGATCGGCTGCTTTCGGTCACCGACCAGAGATGAAAGAGAAAGAGAGAGTGCGCGACGCTCGAGCTTTCAAACTACGAACTTCGTGACGAAGTTTCACTTTTCGTTTGATTAGAGTATCGATCGCACGGAACGAAACACTGAATATCTTAGTTCGGTGTATTAGAGTAGACCTTCTGGCTGTAGCGTAAGGGTTCGATTCCCGTTGCGTGAATGTTTAAAGCAAATACAGCATCATGGTGAATTAATGAAACTGTTGAGTGTAAAATAACGATGCGACCTTAATGTGGTCACGGTGGTATTGAATTGCGTTTGTTACCAATGACCTACTTGTAAGTAGACCTTTCAAATAAACAGTAAATTGATCACTGCTGGACTTTAGAAATAGATACAATAACTCATCAACTGAAGATGACTCCACAGTAGAAGCCTACATGATCTTGCAATCACAACGTCACGTGACAGTTGGCTGAGATGAAATTAGAGTGTGAATTGAATGTTAATGAACATTCAATTCAACAATGGAATTGGAAACAATGAAAACTGTGTTTTAACCATCATAATTAATGAATTACGTGGGTAAAAACACAGTTTTATGAATACTTCGTAACTGTCATATCGAAAAAGGGGTACGATTTTTGAATATCACTGATCATCAAAAAGCAGCAAATCACCGTTTTTCAAGTTTACTGGAGGAGGCACTTGTATTGATATCAAAGGTACAAGAGTTTTAGTCATCAATGAGTTTCAAAATATAGAAATTTGGAAATCGAGGATTAACGGCAATTTTTCTGACGTTTAGTCCCTCGATGACATTCAAAAATAGCACCCCTGAATCTTTTAAATTAGATTGAAAACGGCCTAAATGTGTAGTATAAGTCCTTATGTATCATCAAAGCATGAAAAAATCATGGATTGAGTCCCGGGAAACTTTGAGCATGCAATACTTAACATTTTAGTTTTATTTCCATTTGGACCCACAGTATGGCACTTACGAACTTGGCTCATATTTCAACAATGTATATTAATATCGTTTCAGGAATGTTTCTAACTGTTGCATTATTTACAGATGTCTACAAAAAGTCGTCAGAGCGGCATGGCACGGGTAATCCATTATCATTGCATTACTTACTAATACATTACATAACATTACATCCAATTGTCACATACATAGTCCAGAACCCACACTAGGATTCCCTGTGTCGTGCTCATCAGGAACTATGAGTACCATGGTACTACAACACCCAGACACGGAACAAATATTTGCAGATCATAAAAACATTTGTCCCGCAGCGGGAATCGAGCCCGCACCTCTTGCGTCTCACCAGGCTACGCGCCCACTACGCCACGGAGGTAGCACTTCATTTATACCAACCTCACTTCATCATACTCATCTATTTGCATTTCACGGTTTTACACTTATTCACACATCCATAATTCAATTTGAAACGCAAACATTTGGTAGTAGGCAGGCATCTGTAATATTTAGACAACTTTATTGTAAACTTAAATTTATTTTTGAAGGGGTACCTATTAAATTTATGAGAAATTACGTTTCGTCGTAGTAATTTTTTTAAAAAAAAAATTATATTACTTGGCAAGCAGGTGAACCTACGGCCCACCTGATGCCTGGCTTTAGTTTTCTTTTAATTGAAGAACTACAAGTCAGAGGCCCAATTCTCTAATTTAAAAACATTCAATTCGCAGTATGATCTCGTCTCAGTCGCACTGTCACGTATAGTAACTATTACTTAATCTTCGCGTTTTTTGCGAAGAATATGTAGTGGTTACTATACGAGACAGTGCGACTGACACGAGATTATATTGTGACTGGAATGTTTTTAAATTAGAGAATTGGGTCTCCGATCTAATGATGGAGATGGGATCTCTTCCAAGGTTGTCTGAAAGAGATCGCTCTCAGCGATAAGACCACCCATCGTACTTCCATACGTATAATTATATGATTATTTTAATGTTTTTTTTATGTGGAGTGCAATAAAGTGTTTTCTATCTATATATCTATGGGAGGTTAAATAGTGTACTGGCTTTGTTTGGGCTAATTTTTATTAGCTCGCAGCGCTCCAGCTCTATACTAATCATATCATCATCATTGGTCTAATTTCATAAAAGCTTGTTCTGAAAAATGTATTTTTATTTCTAATACATATTGTGTTGTGTGTATCATGCCTGCATGATTGGTAAAAATAATAATAAATTATTGTCTGTCCATGGACACAAAAAATGGGACAAAAAAATCTGTAGCTAAAATACTTAGATTCTGTTCCAGAGTGGAGCAGAATCTAAGTAACTCTAGAACAAGATCTAAATAACTCTGGAACAAGATCTGAATAACAAGATCTAAATAACTCTTGAACAAGATCTAAATAACTCTGGAACAAGATCTGAATAACAAGATCTAAATAACTCTTGAACAAGATCTAAATAACTCTGGAACAAGATCTAAATAACTCTGGAACAAGATCTAAATAATTCTGGAACAGGATCTATTTTCGTTGGTGGAAGTCTTTCTTTGTCTCTCTTCAACTTTTAACATTGTACTTAAAATTGTTTATTCGTTTTGCAGTTTTGACAAATGGCTGTGCTAAAAACGGCGTGGATGAGAAAGCGGAAGGCTGGGTCGTATCCTCAGAGTCCTGCGGATTCCTCTCTATTGGTAAGCCTCGTTTTACTCATTTTATTTATCTAAGTATGACGACTTACAGTAAAATCATGTTAGAACCCATTGATAAATAGATTGCATATAATCAAAGCACAAGGCAAAAAAAATTATATACCTACGTACATCTATCTTAAATAAAAACTATAAAATTCAAAAATGTTCTTAAAATGCTTACTGTTGTCAATTCTTTGCAAATTCAAAGCTTAACCGCGTTGAAATAAACACAGACTAAATTCTAATAATTTGACGACCTCTGTGGCGCGGCGGGCGAAGGTTCGCCTGCGTCGCAGGAGGTTGCGGGTTCGATTCCCGCCTCGGAACAAATATTTGTACAATCTGCAGGTATTTGTTCAGGGTGTTCTGGGTATTTTCCATGTGTGATAAAAAATATCTATCTATCTAATGTAATGTATTAAGTATATCAGTTATCTAGTACTCATAACACAAGCTCTGCTAAGCTTGGGGCTAGATAATGTTGTGTGAAATGTCCAGCATTTATTTATATTTATTTATTTATTTAATAGGTTTCTAAGCGCTTTTTAGTTGTACATAGAATCAACACTATGGTGTTCGCTGAACGGTGTAGTATTTTAACTGTCAGTCATTCTCCTGTCTATCATTTGAATATGGAAGGCGGCGTGTTACTGAAACAATTCTGGGTTTATTAATAAGGTGACGCCGCCGCACTCGGAGACGACCAATACGCAATGGCTTATATTTCTGTGTCTAAATTAAACTTCCATCTTGCAGGTGCCCGCTACGTCCGAGAGGTCCTCCCAGGCGAGATTATAGAGATGTCTCGTACTGGAATTAGGACTGTAGACGTCGTCGAGAGGCCCGCCACCCGTCACCAGGCCTTCTGCATCTTCGAGTACGTGTACTTCGCACGCGCGGACAGCATCTTCGAAGGTAAATAGTCTATCTAACGTGGAAAACCACATGCAAATCCATTCAGTAGTTCCTTAGTTATAAGCTGACAAACTTGAGAGGGCTATCCCCCCTGGGTGGTTATCTGACAGAGAGCCAATGGTCTCGACATAGCCCACAGGATTAGCATGCTGAAGTGGCAGTGGGCCGGCCATGTCTCCCGAAGATCGCGTCTAAGCAAACGTAGTGTAGGGCGCCCTCCGGCTAGATGGAGCGACGACTTGCGCAGGGAGCCAGGCAGCAACTGTATGGCGAGAGCTGAAAGCTGGTTGCTTAAGGCTTAGTTGTAAATTGTGAATAACAAATTCCTATTACGGATTGCCTTCGAAAAATGTTTCAGTGTAGTAGTGACCATAGAGAAATAGGGCTGTTGAAATTGGCTCGCTCGTTGAACAGTACGAGCAAGCGCTTGGCGCACCACTCGTCCGTCACTGGACAGCTTTTTATAATACTTGGCAAGCAAACATGCATACGGCTCACCTGGTGGAATGCAGTTACCGTAGCCTATGGACGCCTGCAACACCAAGAGGCATCACACGCGCGCTGCCGATTCTGAGACATAAAGATGAAAAGTCTCATGTGCCTGTAATTTCACTGGCACCCGTACCCTTCAAACCGAAACACAGCAATGCGAACACTACTGCTTGGTGGCAGAAATAGGTACGGTGGTAGTACTTCCCCGGACGAACTCTTTCACAAGAAGTTCTACTACTAACTAGTTATATAATTTTTCTGATAAATGATGTATTTGTTTTCAGGTCAGATGGTATACTCAGCTCGTATGCAGTGCGGCCGCATGCTGGCGCGCGAGTCGCCCGTCGACGCCGATATCGTGTCATCCGTACCCGAGTCCGGCACGGCGGCAGCGCACGGATACGCACGACAGGTACATCCATTATACTAGCAGACGCGCTTGGCTTCGCTCATTTATTTTATACCTCGAGAGGTCAACCGACGAATCCAACTCGCATGGGCAGCGTTCGGGAAACTACGCCATGTCTTCTCGTCACAGATACCGCAGAGCCTACAAGACGTGAGTCTATAATCAGTGGGGTCAGCACGAATAATTTACGTTAGCAAGACGCTAGCGAGACGATCGCAAATGTCAAATATTGGCCAATGACATCAGGGTAACATGAAATCTTAGTAAGTTGATTGGTTCATATTTGACGTTTACTATCGTAACGCTAGCGTCTCGATAACGTTAGATGTTCGTGCTTGGGCCTCTGTGCGTATTGCCAATGATGCCTTACGGCATGAGACGTGGTCGCTAACTATCGGCTGTAAAGACAAGCTCAAAGTCGTGTAGCGGGCTATGGAGAGGGCTATGCTAGGAGTTTCACTACATGATAGAATCCGAAATAAGGAAATCCGTAGAAGAACCAAGGTCGCCACTATTGGTTTTACAAGTATCTTTTATGTTTCGATGGATACCACCTCATGACATCCATCGGGAACCAAGTGTCTAACTAATTTCTGACACACCACACTGTGGTAGACATCCACTGTTGGATAAGGATTATAGGAGGAGTCCATAGCATGCATAGCGTAGTAGACAGACGGATTGGTGATCGCAGTTTGGTGTTCTGTACTCAGGTGGATGCTGCTGCCCATCCGCTGATGTAATCCCTTAGTCACTTTTTACGACATCCATAGGAGTTCGAGAAGTCCTATACTTTGGCTGAAACTACCACAGCTAAATGTAAACTTATATGCCCTTAATTAGCTGCGGAAAATACGATTGTATCCGCCAAAATAACAAAAAAAAACAAAATTATTCTTTACTAGTTGTGCCCCGCGGTTTCACCCGCGTGAATAATGATGAAAATTGATGATGATGATGATGAAAAGTAGCCTATATGTTAATCCAGGGCGTAAAGTATCTCCATTCCAAATTTCACTCAAATCCATTCAGTAGTTTTTACGTGAAAGAGTAACAAACATCCATCCATTCTCACAAACTTTCGCGTTTATAATATTAGTAGGATTGACAATAGATCAAATGTCAAGAAAATTCGATTTTATTTTGTCTAGGTGGCCCGATCAGGTCTGTGACGAGCCTAAAAAATAATACTAATCGCCTCTAGCAAAGAAACCTTGCTCATTATCATGTTATAGCTTAGAAAATTTCCTTCACAGTCCGGTATCCCATTCATGGAGGTACTTTGCAAGAATCGGTACGTCGGCCGCACGTTTATTCAGCCGTCTACCCGCCTGCGGCAGCTCGGCGTTGCGAAGAAATTCGGAGCACTGTCTGAGAATGTTAAGGGGAAGAGGATAGTCCTCATAGATGACTCCATCGTCAGGGGAAATACTATCGGCCCGATTATCAAGCTATTGAGAGATGCCGGCGCAGCTGAGGTAAACTATTTTCTGCCTTTTAATCACACAGCTTAAGACTTAAGAAGACTTAGTCGGTGGATGGAGGCGGGTCAAGACCGTTCGTCGTGACGTTCTAAGGGGAGGCGGAACAAATGTTTGCATGATCTGCGTTTGGATGTTGTGGTACTATGGTACTTGTAGTTCCTGATACTCACGACACAGGGAATCCTAGTGTGGAATCAGGACTATGTATGTGTCTATTGGGGGTTATGTTACGTATATGAAGGTTAAAAAGATGACCGGCTCAGTTTCTACAAGTTCTCAGATTACATTGTCATTTCCAGGTGCATATCAGGATAGCGTCTCCACCACTCAAGTACCCGTGCTACATGGGCATCAACATACCCACTAAGGAGGAGCTTATCGCTAACAAGCTGGACTCCTTCCAGCTCGCCGAGCATGTTGGTAAGTTGCTCTAATACTTTTATACTACTAGGCAAGCAAACAAGCATACGGCCCACCTGATGGAAAGTAGTTCCGTAGCCTATGGACGCCTGCAACACCAGAGGCATCACACGCGCGCTACCGACCCTGAGACAATGATGAAGTCTCATGTGCCTGTAATTTCACCGGCACCCGTACCCTTCAAACCGAAACATAGCAATGCGAGCGCTACTGATTGGCAGAAATAGTTACGGTGGTAGTACTACCGCGGTCTAGATATTAGTGTACTGATCATGTGTACAAAATTTCAAGTTTGAAGAAGTAATAGCCAAATTAGAGAAAGAAGATTTAGAAAACCCGTTCGTTCGAAAAAAAAAAATGTTAAAAACCTCCTCTTAAATTTCTTTATCTCCCTCAGCCGCCGACACCCTAGAATACCTGAGCGTGGAAGGTCTGGTGAGCGCCATCCACTACAACATGAAGACGACACCGAGCGACGGCGTCGGCGGGCACTGCACCGCGTGCCTCACGGGCGAGTACCCCGGCGGTCTACCCGAGGACGACTGGTGATTGGACGCGGGTCGCGCTTTTTATACAGTTGCCGCCACGAGACGTGAGCGCGGAGTGGGCGCAAGTAGCCAATGGTCGGCGACGTTCGACTGACACGTGGGTTGCTCACGTCTCGTGAAGCAAACTGTACGAGCGGTCTGTTGCGCTCTGCGGGCTCGGATCGTTACATGACCGTTTCCTTTTATACTTGCTGCATCATTTATACAAACATTTAAACACTCTTTTTGAGATTGCGACTGACTCGATGATTCATGACGTTTTCATGACTACCCTCAACTTTTTTTTTTTATTATCTTCATTTATTTCGGATCTTAACCGGTAGAGCATCGGCAGATACGATCTTATCCGTCAAAATGTAAAAAAAAACAAAATTAGACTGTATTGACAAATAGCGTAAGGTCAGGAGATTCAGTCAAAATGACAAAAAAGAACAAAATTATTCTTTATTGAAACTAGCTCAAAGTCTAGAGAATTCTTCTAGCGATTCTACCTGTTAATTTCGTTTTTTTTGCCGTGGTGTGTCCAGCCCCTAAATAAACCCCTTCTCCTCCCGTGGATGTAGTAAAAGCCTTAGGGATTACACCAGGGGATGGGCAGCAGCATACATCCGAGTACTTATCACCAACTGCGATCACCACGCTAGTTCAGGTGGATTGCTGATCGCAGTATTCGTGTTGAGTACTCAGGTGGATGCTTTTGGTCATTCTCTGGTGTAATCCCATAGTTGGCTTTTATGGCATAGGGGTAAAAAGTTTTTTATTGCACAAGTTATACAATTAATGGGGTTTGGGATCTCTTCTGTTAAGGGACCGTCCATTAATAAGGTGAGGCTTGAAAGGGGGGGAGGGGGTTTAGAAAAAATCACGAAATATCACAGGGGGGGGGGGGTGTTGTAAGATATCGCGTGTATTTCTTTTTTCGTCAAACGCGCGATTTCTAAACCGAAAAGCCTTAATTTATTTCGGAATAAAATTAGATTATACTTTATACCTGTATTTAAAGATAATATTCAAATTTAAAGATTCTTACACTAATTATTAATTAATTTAAAAAATACGTGATTTTGGGTGTGGGGGGGGGGTAGTCTTAAACCTCACCACGTATCACCAGGGTGGGGAGGGGGGGGGGGTTAAAAAATTAATGGACGGCCCCTAAGTTCCAATAACCTGTGTTAGTAGATTCCCCTCTTTTCTGTGGTCGGTAAGGAACACTTAACAGGACAAAGCACGTATCCGTGTGCTTACATTTACGCATGCAACTTAATGAGATTTTCTTAGGCCGGACACAATAACTGCCGATAGCACTGCTTTGTCTTTGACAGTAGAGGCAAGAGTCGCAGTCACAAAAAGAGTTAATATAATTTCAGTCACAAGATTCTGCCCATAGACACTCGCGACAGATCGCTCAGTCTAGCGAGTGACCGCAGGGCCCCATAATAAGGGTGCTAACAGACGGACCGCACGTTTGCAGTCGACATGCTAAACTGCACGCTGCTGAGAAATATTATTCCTGTTGGACAACTCAGTTTGAGCACGTGGAAGAACCGAAATCAAGCTCTTTTGAGCGATCAACTGCAAACGTGAAGTCCGTCTGTTAGCACCCTGAGTAAAATAGTAAACTTAAGGGACCAATATGTACATTATATTTATAGTTTTATATTTCTGAACGAAAATATTTAAATTGTTTTGAAAGTTCTTATAAGTTTAAACGTTTATGAATCTGTATGCCAAATGCCTTTACATTCCTCGAATATAGGTATACCAGATGTTATATTTCGTTTTAAGGATCTGATTGTATGAAGGCGCTTCGCGACATCATTACTAGTTTTTTTAAGTAGTAATGTTTTGTGAATATGTCCAAAGATCGCCTTCTTTCAATCCGCACCTTAATTGTCGTGCTGGTTACGACTTGATCAACATATTTAAGTAAGGGCATGTTTCCTTAAGTTCCATTAATGTTGACAGCCATTTGATAATGACTTTAATACTTTGTTACAATTATACTGCATTTGACGACCTCTGTGGCTGCGACGTAGGAGGTTGCGGGTTCGTTTCCCGCCTCGGAACAAATATTTGTACGATCTACAGATATTTGTTCAGGGTGTTCTGGGTATTTTTCTATGTATAATAAAATAAATATCTATCTATGTGATGTATTGTATTAAGTATATCAGTTATCTAGTACCCATAACACAAGCTCTGCTTAGCTTGGGGCTAGATAATGTTGTCCAGCATTTATTTATTTGTTGTCTTTGTGGCTGTCAACAATGAAAGAATTTAAAAGACGTTAATACGTCAAAAAGAACGTGTCTTTAGTTATAGGGACCAATAAGCTTAGGTAATTTAAGTTTTTTATTTAGGGCCTCTTTCACCGTTTCCACGAGTGGCTGGTAGACTATGTATGATGATGTATGTAAACATTACCACAGGATATTATAAAAGTACTAACATACAGAAAGGGTTTCTCGCCCCGCGTAACCCGCTACCCCCGCAGCTAAAGGGTTCCTCATACTAGCGACTTTTCTTTTGGTTGTGCACAGTTTTATATGAGTTTATACTAGAGCAAAGTTTATCAATGCGGTTGTATGCAGTTTTCGGGATTATTTAAAAGGCTTCGCAAAGGCTACCAGCTACTTAACCCAGAGGAAGAGGCCGGTGTTATACATTTAATTACAAAAAATTGTATCTCAAATAAGTGCCTTAAATGTTTTACTTCGAATATTGAATGATCTATTTTAATTGTAATTTGATAATTTACGAGAGATGTTGATTTTTAGCTAAGCGGGTTTAAATTTTATTGTATTGATAAACGTCGCCATAGCTTCGTAGTAGAGTTTACAAAATATACGATCTATGGAAATTAACTTTAAACAAGTAAACACTAATATCGGTACTTTGTTTCGCGGCGAGTGTCACCTCGATCCATGGCTGAATTGGTCATAGCAGAGGTGAAGATGCGGGTTTGAGTCCTGCTTGATCAGTAGTCTTACCCTCAGGTTCTCACACGTACATGGAATGTCAATGTCAAATGCTGGCACGTTATTTGGATTGAAATTGGATTGCGATTAGAACTGTTTTCAAGAGTAGATGCAGATGGCGTATTTGCATTATATGGTTTGATATTTCCTGGCAGGACCATATATGCTTTTTCATATTTGGTTTCAGTACTTATTACAAGCTAAAATTATACTTTCTTGTGTTCAAAGCTCTGAATTTACCCCATGTGGCCCAAACCCATATTATCAGTAATTTTAAACACTGTTTAAGTTTTATTCCAATTGACGATGTCAACGTAGCATCAAAAAAAACTATTTAAAAAATAAAACCGTCTCACAAAACTTATCTGGCCCGATGACTGTGACGCTGCTATCAAATTGAGTGTTCGAATAGTAATCTGATTTAAAAAGAGCGTGGTTAGTTCCACTTTTGGCCACCGGGCCAGATAAGTTTGTTGGGCTGTAAAATAGTTTGTCTCAAAATTGCATATCAAACGCACACACCAAAGAAAATTAATTCCGGATCTGTTTGGTACCATGGTACTCTTAGTTCCTGATACCCACGACAGGGAATCCTAGTGTGGGATAAAAACTATGTATGTGACTGTTGGGTGTTATAGGTCGTGGGTTAAAATAAATTAGCCAACACATCCTAAAAATGTTATGTCATACACAATTACATAATATCGTTGGCCAACCGGGCGAGAGCAGAGGCGTAGTGGTTTCGACGCCGCTCATACATGACCAAGAGAATCTAAATTACTCGAATAAATTAACCAACGTAAATTAAACCGTTAAATATCAATGTAAAGCCGGATCCGCTGGTGTTACAAACAATAACATGTTTTGCTAACATGTTTTGTTAGAAAATTTGGCACAGCAGACCCGGCTTAATAAATAACGTTGGTTTGAACATAGTACTATAACAGTACTTAATATAGTTTATGGTTGTAATAAGTTAAAGTTTACGTTTTTTATTTAAATTAATTTGTATCATTACGTTAATGTAGCAACATGAAGCTTTTTTATTAAGGATACTAAAAAACATGTCTCGAATGGTTTCATGTTCATTAATCGTTTATTAACGAAAGTTGTAAGTGCCAATATTATACAGACTTTATTATAAAATAAAATCGATTTATTTACAGTATTGTTGTATTATTAACAAAAACTAGGTGATTTTTTTTATAACTATATTTTAACTTCCATAGATTTTTTCAGCATGTCCAGCTAAGACCCCTGGCAACATTAGGGGATAATAAAAAAATTTAGTAGATTCCAGAAGTAAGATAGGTATATCTATATAATATTTTTTTGTTGGCCACAAAGGTACTGTTTCTGTTTTGTATCAATAAAATTTTAGTTGAAAAATTTATTTTTCAAAAATATCTTATATTAAATTAATGATCGGAACCGTCCAACACTTATGAAACATGAAAAGGTTAAAGTTCAGGTCAAGAAGAAAAAGGGGTTTTAAGATTCAAAAACCTTAAGTTATCCCCATAACAACTGTCACAGCTATGTTTTACCAGAGACTAGTATCTCTGGTTTTACGTACTTTAGGGGCGCTGCAATAGCAGGTGGAAAAGAAAACACTATGATGTTAAAAAAAACATTAATAGGTAAATACAATAGTTTATTTACAACGAATAAATATAGAAGCAACAGTATTTACAGAATTGAAATTATCGTGACTTGATGTCATCTTAGAAAAATTACAACAATACACCACGTACTTTATTCTCAATCTCAATAACACCCAAGCGTCACATACATAGTCATGATCCCAAACTAGAATTTCCTGTGTCGTGGGTCGAACTACGAGTACCTACCATGGTACCACACCATCCAGACCCGTAACAAATGTTAGCAGATCAGGCAAACATTTCCCACTGCGGGATCGAACCCGCACCTCTTGCGTCTCAGCCGGCTACACGCCCGCCGCGCTATCGAAATCGTTAAAGGAGAATAGTAAAGTACCTACGTGGCGTATTAGTCGTAATTTTTCTAAAACAGTACCTATTTACAATAAATTTTAAAAACTTTGAATCTTAATATACATTTATTGTAAAGCACGTGTAGTTGAGAGTTATTGTCAATAATTAAAATGTGCTGTTAATTGTCATTGTGTTCAACAGAACCGATTAGTTCTAGCCGGGTTCGCTGCGCCAAATTTTCTAACAAAACATGGTAGCCACTCCGCTGCGACTTTTGAGTTGACAGTGTTATAATAGAAAAAGAAAATATATCTTTTCAAATTATGAGTTATGAAGTCTTGCTCAAGAGAGCACTGACACGAAATTAATGATTCCTGCCCCCCGCAGGCGAACGCGCGTGATGTTTTCCGTTCTTCGCGGCAAACATGTTTGTGTTTTTGCTAACACAGTTAGGCCACGCCCCCTTTCTTTCAGAAAACAATGTTTAGGTTTGTAAAACACCAAAACATAGCGTAGCGGACCCAGCTTTACAAAAACAAGCACGCGGAGCGTGTTAAACAAAATACCATACAAAAGTGTTTCACTATTTAAAGCAACTGCATATTACCTCTATAGCAATTTTTCATTTTTTTTTATCTTTAATACAATTGTGAATGCGTTGAGTGTAAGGCCCTTTGTATCAGCTTTACTCTAACCTGGGATACCCTGCCGGTATGCTTTGGATATTTTCTGACATCTACAGGATTTATACCAACTTTAAGTACAAGGACAAGTATACCATTTAATTGAAAGTTTACTGCCGTAATCACATGAAGAACCAAAGTTTTTGCAAATTTATTTCGTAGGTGAAGACGATAGAGTGAATTTGAGGTGCTCCAATTTTCCAGATGTTAAACCAGGCATAGTTAAACAACTTCAGAAAACGCTACATGAAGTTAATCCTCACATAAAAGATTTTGAAACAACCTTGGATAAAGTACCTGCTTCTTGTGATTGTGATTCGTTTAAAGTTGTCATCTATGCAAAAAAAAACCAACTCAGGAACACAGAGGCCGTTTCAACGCTCCCTCAACGAATGAAGTACAGTTTGAACACCGTCACATAATAATTGAAAGTCACAGACAAAGTATGCGGCGAATCAGTGAGCTTCACTGATCATATGACACCCTACAATATCCTTGAACACAGAGGCCGTTTCAACGCTCCCTCAACGAATGAAATACAGTTTGAACACCGTGACATAATACTTGAAAGTCACAGCCAAAGTTTGCGGCGAATCAGTGAGCTTCACTGATCATATGACACCCTACAATATCCTTGAACACAGAGGCCGTTTCAACGCTCCCTCAACGAATGAAGTACAGTTTGAACAACGTGACATAATACTTGAAAGTCACAGCCAAAGTTTGCGGCGAATCAGTGAGCTTCACTGATCATATGACACCCTACAATATCCTTGAACACAGAGGCCGTTTCAACGCTCCCTCAACGAATGAAGTACAGTTTGAACAACGTGACATAATACTTGAAAGTCACAGCCAAAGTTTGCGGCGAATCAGTGAGCTTCACCGATCATATGACACCCTACAATAACCTTGAACACAGAGGCCGTTTCAACGCTCCCTCAACGAATGAAGTACAGTTTGAATAACGTGACATAATACTTGAAAGCCACAGCCAAAGTTTGCGGCGAATCAGTGAGCTTCGCCGGTCATATGACACCCTACAATGGCAATATCCTTTATTATTTTGTCGCGGTGAGGATGAATATTCAATTTGTTTACCACAACACGATTCTATAAAAAAACTATCTCCGCTGCCAGTTTTTACTCCTATCGTTAGAGAAGGGGAGGAAAATCATCTAAAACTTTTTCGAACTCTTTTTAGCTAATATCTGGTACACGAGTACGCTAACACAGAGAAGGAAAGGCTGAACTTTATTAAACATAACCAAACAAAGCTACGCGCTGATAATTACATACATCTTAAAGATGCTGCTTGCAGACAGGATGCTGAAGCCGAACAGTTTGGACAAATGGTGCGATTTGAAAAAAACTCTCCTCTTACGAGAATCTGCGTCGCAAGAACTCTCCTTAAAACCGTACTCTACGTTAAAGTGTTCGATGTTATGGTTATCGTTCGACGTAAAATAGTCGACGAAATAGCGCGCTCGACGTAATAGAGCTCGCTATAACAAGAAGTCGATGCAGCGTGGAATCGGAATGCCCAGAACAATTCGTACTGCCGTCATCTTTCACTGGTAGGCCCAGATACATGCATGAGCGTACTCAGGACGCCATGACATACGTACGCGTACGCCACTATGGTCGTCCTGACCTTTTTATAACGGTTACCTGTAACCCTAGATGGCAAGGTATAGCAGATGCATTGTTGCCCGGTCAAAAGTCTCATGATCGCCACGACATTATAGCCAGAGTGTTCCATCTTAAGGTTAAAAAGATAATGGCGCTTTTAACCAATGGATTGGAACAGGTAAGACTTTTCTTATTAACTTACTACTGGCCAAAGTGAGAAGCTATCGCGGTATCGCTTTAGCGGTCGCGTCTTCTGGAATTTCTGCCACGCCGCTGGAAGGAGGCAATACTGCACACTGCGTTTAGACTCCCTCTCAATTTAATATAAACTGAAATCCCACTCTGCATATTCCCAAACAAAGCAATATGGCCGAAGAACTTCGTAAAACTAAATGAGTTGTTTGGGATGAGAGTACTATGGCTCATAAGGGGGTTTCGAAGCCCCCCCTCCCTAGAAAAGATAGATTAGAGATTCCCAGATTCCTAGATTCTAGGGAATAGATGTAAGATATAAGGAATAATAATAGTCAAATGGGGAGTAACTGTATTGTTAGCAGGTGATTTCCGGCACACATTACCAGTTATGCCCAGGGGAACGCGAGCCGATGAAGTCAAAGCGTGTGTGAAGCGTTCTCATCAGTGACTAAACTTAGTCTGACAAAAAACATGAGAGTCCACCTGAGGGGAGATGTTTCTGCTGGACAGTTTTCAGATCTTTTACTCAAGATAGGAAATGGTGATTACCCAGAAGTGGATAATAAAATGATTCTCCCTGTAGAGTTAGGCATAATTGTGATCACTGTAGAAGAACTATTAGCTAAAATCTACACAGATATTAGTAATATCCACGATATACCTACAGAATGGTTGTGCGAACGTGCTATCCTGACACCAAAAAATGACCAAGCCACAATCATCAATGAAATTCTTTTGAGATCTTTCGAAGGGTTTGAAAATCATTATAAATCAGTGGACTCAGTGATAAAAAACGATGATGCCATACATTACCCGATTGAATTTCTTAAGACACTGAAGCCATAATAGAGAATCGTAGTGTTGATGAAATTACAGGTACTTGCGACACTAAAAGCTCATGTCTCAGACAGGCGCAATGTAAATGGCACGTAGGCCACGTCACGTGCAAAGTGGACGTAAGATACAATTTATTCAATATACTTAAAAGTGCTAAAGCTGGTCTCTGAAGAAAAAACCAGTGAGACGATAAAGGATCGAAGAATAAATTGGTATTGACCCATGTCGCTACACAGCGTAACGGAATTGAATGTTATGAGGCTAGGCCGCGCACTTGTTCAAACAAAAAGAAAACACCACCCCTTAACATTATCCAATCTCGATGTTTTTTTAGTATGTTATTGATAATAAACTATACATTATATTGTATATAATATGGTTGTGTACCCATAGTAGATTCAAAGTTATAGGCACCTCAAATCACGATTTTATTGTACTATAAACTTTGCTGTACTTATTATGCCTAGGTTAAGAATTTTTCTAATTCTAAAAAAACACGGTCTTGATTCAGCGTACATAAATTTGTAGAATAGCTGTGGACATCATTTTAAGTATATAATTTCTTACCATTTTAAGTTACACGAAATCTAGAATTAAGTTTAGAAAAAGCCAACATACTTTTATTCAACCTTAAGTGTTATTTCTACTAATATAAATAATGTTAAGAATAAAGCCTAAATCAGGGAATTTTTGGCTTTTGAAAATACCACTTCTCAAGCGCTTAAAAAGTGTGGTTTTCAAAACCCAACTTTTTAAGCGCTTTCGCAGACTAGACTCTTTTAAGTTTTTGTATTTCTGTGTGTTAGAACTGTTGTTTGCACAATAAATAGAGTCTATTTAATTTTAAGCAATGCTTAAGTGTTGAGAGTCCATTAAATATAACTTGATTAGAATGACATATTATGCCAAAAGCCTCGTATAATGCTTGGACAATTTCGGATCAAATAGAGATTTTATGTGTGTACCTATTTATAGACAAAGTGTTTTGCACAAATAATATTTTCAAAAATCGTATCAGTGTGTGTGTGTGATCGTGTATCGTGTTCGTTTGTGGTCGTAATGTTCACAACCTTTTATTATTTTCGAGTTTTTATAGATTAAAAGCAAAACCATCTAAGCAAACCACAAATTCACGAGATTCACTGTTCAAAACAGTCTTTTTTGTTCTTTTTGGCATTGTATCAACAAACCGATATGTTCAATAGCAATAAAAAAATAAAAATATCGCCAAATTACCCAAAACTCAATAAACAAAAATAAACGATGGATTAACGTTTATCGATTTACCACGTCCCTAAAATTTTATGCAAGTTGACGTATGCTTGTTAGACAGAATGGGGAAAATATGTGTATTGTTTTGTGATAATCCACACGCTAATTGTTACTTTTTAAAGTTCAATCATACTTTTGTTATTATATGTACAGCACTTGTTGTGCATAGTAGGTTTACACGCAGAAAACAAGTGATCTTTGACAAATAAATGTAATTTGGCGGACGTTATTACAAAGATATGGCGTGAAATATCGTCAGCTATCATTCTAATCAAGCTACATTTAATAGGCTGTCGTTATAAAATTTTGAAGCAGATCTTGGTGTGTTCAGAATGGTATACGACCGCCACTGCAAAAGAATAAATATGTAAATTTAACGCTACAATAATACTACTACGATATCTTACTGGTGAAGTGTCACAAGTCAAGTCTCGTGGTTAAAGGGTTTTATGCCCGTTTTCACCAACCAATTCTTATTTAACGGGACAACAACTCTTATTATAATAAGGGTTTTTGGGGATGAAAAATCAATCTGGTCTCATCTCTGAGAAAACGCGTTTTTTCCGAGTTTTCACGCAGATGGTAGCACCGAGCAAAGTTCGGTCACATACGTACTTTTTATTATATAATTGTATCGGAGTCCATGTTCATTTTTTTCTTCTGATAGTTTTTAAGATTGGTGGGTTTACACTACATGACATAAATAGAGGTGACATTACAGCGTGTGTTTTCACTAGCTACATTCATTTTTTAAAACCTTAAAAATGCCCGCCTCTCAAAGTGCTCATACTATGTACCTAACGGTTCATTACCTTACCTTATATGTTAATGGTATATAAATAGCAATAATTAGAATCATAAAGTGCCTAATATTTAAAAATAATGTTTTTGTCCAAAAACTTTTATAGGCGCCTTAACCTGTCAAGTTTCTTCTAATTTTAAGCTGTATTTTTACTAAACTTTGTTTAGTTTTAATAATTTCTATATTTTATAAGTAATAAAGATCTTTAAAAAGAAAAAGATGTGTCATTACAGCGTGTGTTTTCACTAGCTACATTACATGACATGAATAGCTACACTACATGACATAAATAGCTACACTATATGCCATGAATAGAGGTGCCATTACAGCGTGTTTCACTAGTTACACTACATAACAATAATCAATAATCATCATAACATGAATGGAGGTGACATTACAGCGTGTGTTTTCACTAGTTACACTACATGACATGAATAGCTACACTGCATGACATGAATAGAGGTGACATTACAGCGTGTGCTTTGACTAGCTATACTACATGAAATTAATAGCCACACTACATGACATGAATAGCTTCACTACATGACATGAATATCTACACTATATGACATGAATAGAGGTGACATTACAGCGTGTGCTTTCCCACGATGGCCTCTATGTCGGCGACGTCCTTCACGCAGGACTCGGTGAGTACAAGCGGCTCGGAGTCCGTGATGAGTACGTCGTCCTCTATGCGGATGCCGATCCCGCGGAACTCCGGGGGGACCGACTGGTCGTCCAGACCGATGTAGATACCTGACAATCAAATGTTTCAAATGAAAACTAGTGATCACCCACGTTTTTTCTCGCGTTGTTCTCCCGAGGTAATTGAATTTTGGGGATACAAAGCATCCTTTGTTTTAATCCAGTTTATGATTAGGTAAATCGTTAAAAAAACATTTATTTTGCAACAAAAACACTTCGTAACATTATACTTAATTATGTAGATAGTAGATATTAAACAAAATAAGGAAGTATTTTCAACAACACAAACTGTGTCTTTGTTGTTGTTTCTAGTTGGTGTATTTTCAAATTGAATTTTGTATTGTATTCGCCATAATGTGAATTTTATTTCTTTTATGTTGAGAATGCCGACTGACCGTTTATCGACTTTCATGAGTAAGGAGGTTAGGTTTTTTTTTTAAATTTCAGTTGGTGAAATAATTGCCAAAACAGAAGCAAACTTCGTATTCGTATACAAAATAGCGTAAGCGCCCTACCGGTAGGGCGCTACCCCCCAGCAGCAGGCGGGTAAAATAGGGAGGGGGGAAGAGAAGGTTCTCTTAAGAATGTTAGTAACCTGGTTCGACGGTGATCACCATGTTGGTGCACAGCGGCGTGGCACGACGCACGAGCGCAGAGTCGTGCACGTCTATCCCGAGGTAGTGCGACACGTGGTGCGGGCACAGTCTGTACGCTTCCTTAAAAACAAATACATTCGATAAGTAGGCCATATATACCTAGCTAGCAACCCAGCTAGCAAAACCAACAAACAAACATATAGCCGGCTGACACGCAAGAGCGGGTTCGATTCCCGCTGCGGGATAAATGTTTGCATGCTCTGCAAATATTTGTTCCAGGTCTGGGTGTTCTGGTACCATGGTACTCGTAGTTCCTGATACCCACAACTCAGGGAATCCTAGTGTGGGATCAGGACTATGTATGTGACTGTTGGGTGTTATGTTATGTAGTCTTGATCCCACACTAGGATTTCCTGTGTCGTGGGTATCAGGAAACTACGAGTACCACGGTACCAAAATACCCAGACCAGACACAAATATTTGCAGATCATACAAAGATTAGTCCCGGAGCGGGAATCTAACCCGCAACCTCTCGCATCTCAGCCGACTCGTGCGCCACACCACAGAGGTCGTCGAAATATGTAGAATATGAATATTAACGATTTAGATCACGACCGTCAGATTCCACTTTCGTCAGAAGCAGTTTTTTTTATAATTTCTGTTAAGTTTCGTCATGAAAGACGGATGTGGATAATCTCTAATGACCCTTTCGTCTGATTCCATTTTTGTCATAAATCGTCAGTTTCTTAAGGAGGAGGGAGAGGGAAAAAAGATCTAAATCCGATTAATGATAGTCATGACCAATAAAACAAAATTTAAAAATATTTTTTTGTGTACTTACGAACTTAAAAATAAAAAGGTGCTTACACCTATATTCTTCACGAAATAATAAAAAAATTGTTTTTTATCAAGTACCTACAAGCTTTTTTTTATATTTATATATATCTGACGGACGAGGAGTCATGAGAATTGCTGTTTCATCACCAGTTTCAAAATTCTGACCTATACGGAAAAAAAAGTGATCTGACGAATGTGGAATCTGACGGACGTATCTAAATCATATTAACTCACTCCAATTAGTTGATTGTTGTCGATGTCTTTCGGGAGGATTCCCTCTGCTTGCAGCCGCGCGCCTAGTAGCCGGCACATGCTGTCGAAAAGCTGGTCAAGAGGGGGGCGGTGCTCACCCACCAGCTCTATAAGACGTTTCTGAAATAACATATCAGTCATTATCAGCACCATGAGATAATGATGTGCGTGCTGTGGTCTGTCCGGCTTAAGAATAGACCTCTCCATCTCCACGGGAAGAATTACACCAGGGGATGGTTAGCAGCATTCACTAAGTACTCAACACCAATCCAGGCAATCCGCCTGCCAAGCGTGGTATTTATGGCAAATCCCCCCATTGCATTCTATGGGGGAGGCCTCGTTTAACAGTGGATGTCCAAAGGCAGCTGATGTGTGTTATGTTTTAAACACAAATGACATGCAATAAATTAAGCTTAACTAAAGTCACGCCTGCGCAGCGCCCTTCATAAGATCCGAGTCGCACTTAACCAGATTGCAGTCAGTTTTTTTTAATAAATGCACGCCGACTCCACCTGACGTATCTGGTAACCCCAACTCATTACAAATACAATACTTAGGTCACGTCGACCTAGGACGCGCCCTACTTGGCATTGCACTGCGCCCGTCATTCAGAGACAAAAAGATGAAAAGCCTCATTAGCGTGTAATTTCACCTGCACCCATACCCTTCAAACGGGAACACAGCAATGCGAGCACTACTGCTTGGCGGCTGAATTAGGTATGTTGGTAGTATTTGTCCGCACGAACACTTTCGCAAGAAACCTATTAGTACTACTGCTAAAATCAAAATACTTTTTTGTAGACTACATCCTGTCGAAAACGGCAAGCCCCACTTTTTTATTACGTCAAAGTAAAATGTTCCATAATCCGTAAACACAAGGACCGTTTTCAGCTCAACTGGATCTTGGGAAGCGATTTTTGAATCACATCGCACAAGATGAGAAAAAAAAACTAAATGTCAGTAAAATTGCCGTTAATACCCGATTTCCAAATTTCTATGATACCTATGATATCAATACAAATGCCTCCTCCAGTAAATTTCTTGAAAAACAGTGTTTTGCGGCTTTTTTGATGATATTTAGTTACATGGTGACATAAAAAAAATCACACCCTTGAACTAAATAGTTTTATACACGAACAAAGCAAGTGGGGGTAGGTACCTGCACTGATAAAATGAGCTCGTACAGTATCTTGTGGTACTTGGAGAACTGGCCGGAGACCGGCCACGTGCGTGATATATCCGAGTTGTACATCCATCGCTGACACCCTGTGAACAAACAAATAAATAACACATAACATTTTGTTAGTAGTAAAACTTCTTGTGAAAGAGTTCGTCCGGGGAAGTACTAACACCGTACCTAATTCTGCCGCCAAGCAGTAGCGCTCGCACTTTGCTCCGAGGCACCACACAGGCGCTTCTCACCTAGTGGTAAGACGGACCATTTATGTAAGCCAAGCCGAGTTTGTTGCCTGATTCTTCTAGGCTTGGTCGCGTTGGAACAGGAGTAATTTAATTTTATATAAGACGATTCAAAATGATCCTTGTGATTTCAATGAATAAAGTTCTTTTTGACTTTGACTTTGACATTGCTGTTTCGGTTTGAAGGGTTACGAGTGCCGCTGAAATTATAGGCACATGAGACTTTTCATCTTTATGTCTCAGGGTCGGCAGCGCGCGTGTGATGCATCTGGTGTTGCAGGCGTCCATAGGCTACGGTAACTACTTTCCATCAGGTGGACCGTATGCTTGTTTGCTTACCAAGTAGTATAAAAAAAAACGAAACGTCCCATTTTATTTGAGCCTATTTACGTGGTATTCATATGCTGTCTTACGTGATTGACACGGGGAGAAGGAGGAGGGCCCCTTCGGCGGCCAGCTCGCAACTGTACGTCTGCACAGCGGTAATCTTTTACCACTAACAGCCGAGTCCACTAGCAGAATCTCGTTCTTGTTTAGTAGTTGGTTGTTGGCGACATAGCGCCACCGCCTGCCATAGAGGAACGCAGTGTGATCCGCGCCTGCCAGCTTGCAACTGTACTCCAGCACAGCCTCGCTGATGTCCAGAAATTGGTTGTTGGCGACACAGTGTATGTTTGATGCTCGCCACCGCCTACCGCTCTGGGGGAATGCGGTGTGCTCCACGCCAGCCAGCTTGGAACTATACTACTCCAACACGGTGTTTATCTTACCAGAGTCCACTAGCAGCATCTCGTTTTTGTCCAGCAGTTGGTTGTTGGCGACATAGTGTATGTGCGTGGCGCGCGCGCCTCCACCCACCACGGGCGGGAACGCGGCGTGATCCGCGCCCGCCAGCTTACAACTGTACTCCAGCGCAGCATTTATGGCATGCTCTGAAATACCTGTGCACCAGGAAATAAATTTTGATCAGTATTGCTACACACTGTATTTGAGTGGATCGCATAGTGACAGTTATATTTAGTGTCGCAGCGACCTAGCTGACAACAGTCGACAAGAACACCTCCAAGGATTTGGCCCACTACACGCACAAACACCAAAAACCATAGCGACCACTACCCCATGAATTGCTAAACGCCCCGATTTCAACGGACGGCGACAACGCCGCTTATGAAGCCTGAAGAAACCTAATATATCTACCTTATACACTCGAGAGCAATGAATCCGGGTCACTTAAAGAATGTTAAAAATCTCGGAAACTAAAAATGATAGATTAATGCAATAAATTGTATTTAATAGACAATGTAATACTCCTTAAATGAAGGTAAAAAAAATATGAGTCACCATACATTTTATTAACACAAAATTACATAAAGAAAAAAACTGCTGATCTCTCCTTAAAACAAAAATAGGAAACATGAAATTTTTGAACTTTATTACGATTTTCTTGAATTTTAATACTTCGTATTGCCTCCTCGTGCTTCCATTACTGCGTTTACGCGGTTTGGCATGCTGTACACCAAGTTCCTTATACGATTTTGGGGAATATTCTCCCATTCCTCTGTGAGAGCAATTTTGAGCTCACGAAGCGTGATTGGGGGAGGGTTTCGTTGTTTTACGCATCTGCCTAGCTCGTCCCAAGCATGCTCGATCGGGTTGATATCCGGGCTGCGCGCTGGCCACTCCATACGAGTAATGTTCATCTCTTGAAGGTAGTCATTCACAATCCTACCTGTATGAGGTCGGGCATTGTCATGCATAAATATAGCATCCTCACCTAAATTGACCATAAATGGACCAACGTGATCATTGAGGATTTCTTCCACATATCTTACGCTAGTTAAAGAGCCGTTTTCTATGATCACCAGCTCTGTGCGACTTTCAGAAGAAATTCCGGCCCACACAAGTACAGACCCACCACCGTAGGCTACTTTTTCTTCGATGCATGCTTGCTTGAATCTTTCCCCTGGTCTTCGATACACTCTGTGTCTTCCATCGTGCTTGTAGAGCATAAATTTTGATTCGTCGGAGAACATAACTTTTGACCAATCTTCAATACTCCAATTTACGTGGCTCTGGGCATATCTTAGTCTTGAAATACGATGCCCACGCTCCAGTTTAGGGCCGTTTGCAGGTCTAAGGGGTTTTAAGTTAGATTCAGCAAGCCGACGTCTTACTGTCCATGCACTTGGGTTACTTCCTCCGAGGCGTCGAAACTGATTTGTGAGTTCAGTTCCTGTGAGAAAGCGATTTCGAAGCATGGTGTTCACCAAGTATCGGTCTTCTCGTGCTGTGGTACACCTGGTTCTGCCCGTTCCTGGTCTGCGTAGGTTAGAACCAGTTTCTTCGTAACGTCGGAGAACTCTTTGTACTGTTGACAGCGACACACCGACAGTCCTGGCTGTATCGCGCTGACTCCGGCCGGTTTCCAGCATTGTAAGTATTCTGGTGCATTCTTCAGGCGTAAGCGACATAATTTCAGCTTGAATAATGAATATAGAGCACTATCAACATGGTTTATGTACCCACATAAATGACAGATTACAAACAAAAGCAAAACCAAATGCTGTAATTTCGTAGTTCCATCTTCGAAAGTGGCCCTTTTTCAAATTTGTTTTTTTTATGATATAACTTTACAATAACTAAGAAGTTTTAATACCTTCATTTAAGGAGTATTACATTGTCTATTAAATACAATTTATTGCATTAACCTAGCATTTTTAGTTTCCGAGATTTTTAGGATTCTTTAAGTGACCCGGATTCATTGCTCTCGAGTGTATTATGTAACGAAGAAGACTAGCAACGTCATGCCAAGATGCAGACGCAGAATGACCGACGAAAAGCCCGGAGGTGCCACCTGCAAGCCAGGAAGGCACAGGGCTGAGCTCAGAGACCTGGAGACCTCAGTCCTCGCAAGTATAGGGTGATAGGTCACATACCTGAGGCCCTTACTTCAGCTCCCACGCACACATAGCAAGCGAGCTGTCGACGACTCGGATTGATTGTATTACAGCACTGAATAGTGTTAGTGCTAGCTTGTAAAGTGCACTTACCGGGCTTAGTGCAAGCCATGGCCATGTTGACCGACTGGGCGCCGATGTAGCAAGCATCCTTCATGAGTCGCACTTCAGCGGGTGATTTTACAACGCGCATAAAGTGCAGCGCGCGCTGAGGGTCACTCAGTGACACTTGGCTGTCGTGTCGCAGCACGGAGCGCACGGTCGTGTGGATGTCCGGGTTGGAGGGGCTCTCGTTGTGGTACCACAGGACTGAAGGCTTTGATGCTATCGTCATTCTGTGCAAAGTAAGATAAATAAGGTCAGCTAAAATGGCTCCGAGTTCTCAGAACAATGAAAAATGGGCGCTAATTTAACACCCAACTTTTTTTTAACACACTAGGATTCCCTGTGTCGTGTGTATCAGGAACTACGAGTACCATGGTACTACAACACCCAGACCAGGAACAAATATTTGCAGATCATGCAAATATTTGTCCCACAGCGGAAATCGAACCCGCACCTCTTGCGTCTCAGCCGGCTTCTCGCCCACCGCGTCACAGAGGTCGTCAAAACATACGACCTCTATGTGTGTGTAACAATTAATAGCTGATTGAGTAAAAAGGTTGTGGAATTCAATAGGCCGGGCCTAAAAAAGGGAATTCAATTTTAGATGTGATAGGTTCTTCAGAATTAAATGTTTGGCTTTTGAGAAACTTAAAACGTAAGTTCCATAGGGTGGGTCCTAAGTTTAATGAGCTACTTTGTTAGTTTAATTGACGACCGGTTCGCCTGCGACGCAGGAAGTTGCGGGTTCGATTCCCGCCTTGGAAAAAATATTTGTACGATCTACAGATACAGATTCCGGGTGTTCTGGGTATTATCTATGTATAATAAAAATCTATCTATGTAATGTATTGTATTAAGTATATCAGTTATCTAGTACCCATAACACAAGCTCTGCTTAGCTTAGGGCTAGATAATGTTGTGTGAAATGTCCAGCATTTATTTATTTAATTATTAAACAACTATATATTATTTATTTTGCAACTTAGCTGCATGTATTTATAAATCACCCTACTCTATTGTATCCACCTAGCTGTAAGTTTTCCCAAAACTTTAAAAATAAAATAAAAATAAAATTTTTTGTTTGTTCAAATCATACTTGTTTAAAAAATTGCCGAAGGTGATCACTGGACGCGCCTCGTCAACCGCGAAGAGTCGTACTGCGTCAGCACAGCCCGTTCTAGGGCCCTCCCATAGCTCTGCGTGACTGTCTTTTTCATGGACAAAGAGAGTACTCTGAAACAGCATTTGAGATCAAATTCTTTTGGGGACAGAGCTCAATGTTAAGGGCCCGCCTAAACTAATATAACTAGACTCTGAATAGTAATATTCATAAAAATATCTTCACTATCTTAATTCTATATTATTAATAACTAATTCTATACTACATATTATGTGTGTGGGTATGAAAGAGGATAGCATAGCTGTTTCGAAAGTATGGAAAGAAAGAAAATAAATTTATTAAAAAAAAAACAAGCAAACAGAACAGAAGTAGATACTTATTCTACTTCAGAGGCCTTAGACAAAGTAACATTCTAATAGCGATGACGCCAGTAGAAAAGTCCAAAATGTATGGGATTGACGTTAGCTATCGATATGTCACGTGGTTTTTTGTATTGTATTACGACTGTAGAAATGGAATCTCTTCGAAGCGAATGCCGTTTGGCTAGGGCCTCTGTTCTGTTTCCTTGTTTTTTTTTTGTTTTCGTGTCTCCTCCTAATTCTCTCACCGCGACTATACTTAAAAGAATTGGAGTTAGTCATTGGAATAGGTTTTACAAGGTTCATTTTGAATTGTGTTATAAACTAGGTGAATTTAAGCCAAATTCTCGCAACCAAGCCTAGACAAAATATTATTGAAGAATGAAAACCCTTTTTTATATACAATACTCAATACATTTTTTGCTTTCACATGGTTACAATTATTGTTATATAAATATATAATATAGTTCTCATATAGACCCTGTAGAGGTTCTCGGCCCGATTTCATTCGAGGACAGGCCAAAATCTCATTTGATTATTGGTTGGTAATCTTCATAGGGAGAAACAATAGTAGAGAGTAAATTCAAGTAGTAATTTTCAATCATAATTTGTGAATTTTGTCCATCTAGCCTTTCAAATTATAAAATATTACTCACCTTAAAACTATCAGTCTGTGCCGGCTTCACCATCACTAGTATGGCAGAGGGCTCTAAGCATCCAGTCAGATAAAAGAAATCAGAGTTCTGTCTGAACACAAACGGGATTTTATCTGTCATGAACTGTTTTCTTGCAGCTGGTATCACAATCTGACAAATATTTAAAGTTTAATTGATGCATTATTTAACATAAAATAAACACCCTAACAGTCACATTCATAGCCTGTGTCGTGGGTATCAGGAACTACGAGTACCATGGTACCATAACACCTAGACCCAAAAAATCAGCAGCAGGAATCAAACTCATAACTTCTCGCATCTATGCCCTGCATTGGCTACTCGCTCCACCCGCCACAGAGGTTGTATTTATGTTTTGAGCTGACCGAGAATTTTAGTTAATTGTAGAAAGTATTTATTGCAAGACTCTTGCTAAGTAACTTGCATAACCCATTGGTTTCAAGACTTTTAGGGCTATCATATTTCAATCTGACCTATAAATGGCCTCAAAGCTACTAATTCCCATTTTCACCATTCAATATTTATTTGACCGGACACTAAACACACATCAAATTCACAGATTTATACGAAAAGTTGACAGATTTGACATGCATAAGTGAGCCGTGGTGTGTCCGGCTTAAGAATAGACCCCCTCCGTCTCCTCCCGTGGATGTCGTAGAAGCCGACTGGGGGATTACACTAGGGGCTGGCAGCAGCATCCACCTAAGTACTCAACATAAATACTGAAAGAAAGAAAGAAAAACAGTTTATTTATGAACTTACAAAAAACACACAAACACTAAAATATCAAATATATTAAACAATAATGACAAAATGTGTGTGCCAGTTGCAAACCACGAAAGGGTCCCCAACTCAGCATTAACAACCTAGCGCTGGTCTTCCGTTGGAGCCCAGAGTGAACCACGGAAATCCGCTCACCATTTACTGCAATCACCAATCCGCCTGCCAAGCGTGGTGATTATGGCGAACCCCCCCATAATATTTTATGGGGAAGGCCTCGTCCAGCAGTGGACGCCCAAAGGATGATGATGAGTGGCTCGTAGGTGTAATTAGTTGTAATCACACTAATGTTATAAATGTAAAAGTTTGCGAGTATGTTTGTTACTTTTTCACACTCAAACGGTTGAATGAATTTTAGAGAAATTTGGAATAGAGATTCCTTATACCATGGATTAACACATAGATTACTTTTCATCATCATCATCATTAGTTTTCATCATTATTCACACGGGTGAAACCACGGGTCACTGCTAGTCAAGCATAAGTATGATACATTATGATATTATAATGCAGTAGCCTAAGTAATTATAAACTAGAACATTACTGTTATTGGAACTGACTCTTGACCTACAGATATCCTTAGTTTAGGAGCCAGAGCTTCATTTTGAAATATACTATGTTACTATAGTACAGTTTATTCATTAAAGGATTTATTATTATATCATAACATCACAGCCAATGATTTGTGACCCAACAGTCACATAAGTAATCTTGATCTCACACTAGGATTCCCAGTGTCGTGGGTATCAGGAACTAAGAGTACCAGGGTACCATAACAACAACACAGGTACAAATATTTGCAGATCATACAAACATTTGTCCTGCAGCATTTAGAGTCCATTTGAGTCGAGGTTGATTATAAGTTGTGTGGTCACAATGGTTTTCGTAAAATAAAAAACAATACCCACAATATGGGTTTTGTGCATGTTGTCCACTTCAGCAACTAGTTTCCCAACCAAGGTCTCTCTCCTCTCCCTGAACTCGGCCTGAGTGATTCCACATGTCAGATTGTCCTTTGGGACCATGTGCGGATGTGTGTGGCATGTAGGCTGCCCGAGGATTCCTTTTGGAATAGTGAACTGGGGCGCAATCGTCGCATTGGGAGGATTCCCCACTGAAGATATACATCTTGTCGTTCTCTGAATGAAACTCTGCCTGAAAACCCTCCGTAATTCCCTTGATGCTGAAATAATATACAAAGTAAAACAGACCTAAAACAAACAAAACCCATAACGAGCAAACAACCTCATTTTTACCGAAATTTAGACTTATTTTCCGTGAGTTGTGCATGTTTTAGAATATCTTGAATTTATCAGATTTTCTATTGCTTTTTGTGGGGTTGCTTTGGCCGGAAAACGGTGAAAGCAAGAGAAAGACAAGAAATTTTATCCGATCATAAAATATTTTGTAACCAATGTAATTAATTGTAAACACAAAATTTGACAACCAATTTTTTTGTTCTTTGATTTTTTTTAATGCAATGATAATGATGACATTGACATACATATCAAACAGCTTGTTGTCTGCCAAGAAACAGTGCTGCCAGCTTATAAATTACTATTTCACACGGGCTGTTTTGTTGTTTTTATTGTAGTCTGGCTAATGAAAGTAGACTGAAAATGCGCGGCAAAATTAAAAATAATCAGCTTGGCATCCCCAAAACTAACATGAAATACCTTGGATTAAATTCAATAAATAGGTTCAACTCTTGATCGCTCGAAAGGTACCGAAAAATTTGGCATTTTGCACAAATTATGGAGTAAAACTTCCTCAGGACACTGGTAGTGGTAGTTTTTAGTTTTTGTTTTTTCGCCTTTTCGGACAGGCTAAAGTTTTCAAGTCACTTTAGACATTGATTAGACAGTGTTGCTGACTGTCAAGGTCGCTAGTCAGTGCACTAATTAACAAAGTCGTAAAAGCATTCATACAGTCAGCACACTGATAATAGGTACGTCCACAAACTAGTAGGATGCTAACGCATGGTACGTCCGCAATACGAAGTTAACACGTTTTTGCGCGTGTGAACCACAAACTGAGCATGCGTGAACTCAACACCAACCTAACAAAACAAACTGATAGTCTTTGCTTGCTTGCTTTACACCTATCTCACTTCCTCAGAGCCTTTGGCTATTCTATCCTCAGAGAATTTCTCTAAGATTGTATATGTCTCTCTCTTCAGAGTGACTTGGCGTGGTTACAGGCCTTTAGCTGGCGCTACAATACAAAGTTATGGTACTTTCAAAATAGTAATTTCGCACTCAGGTTCCAACAGCTGAACACAGCTTCCCACTAAAAAAACCACTAGCCACTAGATGCAAGATTTGCCCACTAACTAACCACCGTTCTAGTGGTAAATCCACTGAGTTGGCAACACTGCTCTGCGTTTATTTAATTTATGCGTTCCGTTTCAAAAAGTTATTTTTTCTTTATAAACTAAAAGGTAGTCTAATTAAAAACTCTGAAAAACAATGTAAAAATGTTAAATTTTTTATAAAGGTTGCTTTTATAACATTTTATATCTTATTTCAGTGTAAACAATTTTAAAGTACCTTTACGTAAGTTCTTGAAATAGTGACGACGAGCTGAACATATGGTATTCTATCACAGCGCTACTAAAAACACACAAAGGGGATAGATCTTTTTTGGACAGTTATTCTGCTTATGTCTGCGATGTAAAGTTTTCGCAAAAGGTTAATTTTTGGGACAGATCTGTAAAAGGAAAAGAGGCTCTATCGCTAGGCTTCGTGGGCAGGAAGGTCATGCTACGTTCACCATACAGCTAGCAGCCAGCAGTTAGTTAGTGCGGAACGGCCGGCGCCAGCGCACGTCGCTGCATCAAATCCGCCACTTTCGATCCCGAAAACGATTTGTGTCGTAAACTAGTGCCCGTTATAATAGTGTTTCTTAACAGTGCTTGTTTATTTTTCTAATTTCCAAGTTTCCGACGCTCCGCTTACAGACAACGACTCTACAAAGAGGTTTGTTTATGTTCTCGTTTTATAAGTTTAGCGCTCTCTGTCCCTGTCTTCAATATATTGTGGTCTAACCGATAGTTTACTTCTATCGATAAATGGCTGGACCCAGTTGGCTGGTCCATGCTGGTTCATTTGCATCGTTTTGTAAGCCATTCATTAGTTGTTACGGTCGGTTGCAAGGATTACGATGTACGGCCTCGCACAAAGTAATGCTAGGTCTACAATCTAATATAATTTTAAGTTTTGCTACATCACAGGTATAATTATGTAACAACTAATGAGTCATTAAATTCTACAATGTGATGTTTTATTGCTGATTTTATTTATATCTTCAGTGGTGAGTTATGTTGGCAGTGAGCACATTATTATGAGCTGATATTTAGACAATATTCATAGGTAAGTAGGTAGTAGGTCCGTTTTCTAAATCATCACAAATTTTCCCATGCCACTTGTAAGTAGGTAGGTGTGCCACTGTGCGCGATCTCTGTAAAGACTATTCTATAGATTTATTATAAGATCGATGGATTTAAATCTATACCATAAAGGCATCTATATTAGACCTTTATTAAGCTTTTAAATTTATTTTCACTGAAGAATTTTATGATTTTGATACTACCTGCCTTCCTAGTAAACGGATTATTCTATAACATTTTAATTTTATGAAAGCTCTCATCTTATTTTTTCTAAGCTTCCAATAATAATTTATTCTCCTTGCGGTCCCTGAACTCAGTGCCATTAAAGCTCAACCACATTTGAACTGTAAAACCATAACTTACAGCTTAGTATAAAACCTTTTCTAATTTTTTATCTATTTGAGGAGTATGGTTTTTAGGGTTCCTAACGGAAAAAACGTAACCCTTAAAATTTTGACCTGTCTGTCTGTCCGTATGTCACAGCAGCCATGTTACTTGGAGTCATATTGACACTATTTACGTACCTAGATTAAAGGAAGGTAGGAGCATTCTATGAACAATAATAATAATAAATTACGAAAAAAATAGGGGCGGCACTTCATACTTCACTGAGGTGTAAAAAATCCGGTGCTCAATAAGAGTGTTGTTCAAAAATGAGAGGTTCCCAACGATTTTTTGTAAGTAGGTACCTAAGTAAATTGTTGGTGAGGTTTACCTACGCTTCTAAAGTAGTAAAAAGTTTGTCCTAAGAGGAGGTCACCGGTAGCTAACAAATAGGCGTCAAGTTTGCTTCTTATTTGGCTATTATTTATTCAAACTCCATGAAACTTTGTACATATACCTATGTCTATGTATATATGATCAGTAGGTACACTAATATACCCGTGATCAGTGTTGCATAGTTTCTTATAAAACTAAGTACCTACCTACATATATGGTTACCAAATTAAAATAAAATACTAATTTTTAAAAAACTGACGCTCCATTGGTCTAGATATAAGTGTACTGATCATGTGTACAAAATTTCATGGAGTTTGAAGAAATAATGGCCAAAATAGAAGCAAACTTCGCTCGTGTACAAAAAGGCTTAAGCGCCCTACCGGTAATCTTCCCTACTCTAAGTTTTCAACTATTATTGGGAAAATAGGACTAATATCGCACGCACTTTGTTACTTTTGATTGCTAACTAAACACATTGATTTATAAATCAATGCTAACATGAATGGTATTTCGAGCTAGATCATTGATGTACCTAACTACGAGAACATACGGGACATAATCATAATAATACAATATTACTTATATCTAAAGTGACCATCCATCTAAACTGGCGTGCAATTAAAAAAGGTCACATAGAAAAACATAAACGAATTTTTTGTTTATTTATTTTTTATTTAATAAATATTAAGTAATTTTTTATAAAAGTTATTGTATGCCGTATGAAATATATTTTCATAATGGTTTTTATTTATCTTGAATACCTACCTACGATATCTTGAATATGGTACTTTAAATACATACCTATATTGAATATATCTTGCATCTAAACTATGCAAGAAACTATTGAGTATCTTGCATAGTTTGGGAGGTAGCCATTATTGTGGTTGTTCTAAGTGACATTATTTAATTTCACGCCAGTTCATTTGTCAATGTTTTAACGCTCCTCTACAATAGGGAATAATAACCTATTTCCTTTAAGTATTCAAAAATTATGGCGGTTCATTCTCAAAGACAACTGCACAGAAATGCAATTAGGCATAACACTCCCAATCTCATCGGCATAACGATAAACAAAGGCAGAGTATTATGGTTGCGCATTAAGCACGGAACAGTCGAGTCGTTAATGGTTTCTTAATCCACAGCTTCTCAAAGTTTCAGCACAAAATATTTAGGTATCTAGGTATTTATTTTGTGGTTTCAGTCTTTCTGTAACCTAACTTTATGTGTATCATCTTATGCTAGAAGTTTGCTTACCAAAGGACGGATTCAATTTTTTTGCTCATTTACAAATTAAGAATCACTTTCTGCAGGCGGTCAGACACGTAGTAGGCGCGAAATTCAAATTTTATTGCGTTTTTGCTCATTACAGCTCATCAACACTTCTTGAGATAGTAAAAACTGATTTTGCGAAAACTAGGAGACCTAACACACATGTTTTAGTTTATAGTTTCACATATAGATCATTACTTCAGCTACGAATACTCTTCAATGTTTTTTACAGTGTTTTTTTGGTTTAAAGATATGCGTAGCTTAACTAATGAAATTTATGAGATACTATCAATTAAAACATGTGTGCTAGGTCTCCTAGTTTTCGCAAAATCTGTTTTCTCTAACTCAAGAAGTGTTGATTAGCTGTGATTTACAAAAAACACAATAAAATTTGAATTTCGCGCCACATGCGAGAGGAATCACCTTAAATAATATAGCAGCTACTTTAGTTCAATGGCATAATGACATAAGATGGGTACCTAAGCTATAAGGTTATTTTATAATACGAGCCAGAGTTTGGTTAACTTTTAAATGGTTGTTAGAAAACATTGAAAACCACTTTACTAAGCCATTCAAAGGTTCTAGTAAGTACATCGCATTCACAGGCTCGCCAGTGGAATGCGCTATTACTTGAGTTCCGCCTCTCAGATGCTGCAGCTTGGGAATGGCGGGAATCTACACCTTGAGGACTCTACTATATCGAAAAGCTCACAGATTCCTAGTAAAATATCTTCACAACTTTGCCTTTAAAACTTTATTTAAGTAGGTAAGTATCTATCTAATTACCTACCTGAGATTTGACATCATTTCATATGGGCGAGATCCTACTAATATTATAAACGCGAAAGTTTGTGAGTGTGGATGGATGTTTGTTCCTCTTTCACGTAAAAACTACTGAATGGATTTGAGGGAAATTTGGAATGGAGATACTTTACGCCCTGGATTAACACATAGGCTACTTTTCATCATCATCATCAATTTTCATCATTATTCACGCGGGTGAAACCGCGGGGCGCAACTAGTATATAATATATCCGAGAATACAAGCGCCTGATGAATGACAGAATTTGGGGCAGATCTTTGCCCAGAATATAAAGAGTGCAGGAAAAAGACAAAACATAGCTCGAGTATAATCTTCAAGTGATTTCCCTAAACGTACGATGTAAAATTTACAAATAGAGTTCACTACTTTTTTGAATTCCAAAACTAATTGCAGACTTGAACCAAAAGCAGCATCATAAAATGTCTAGTCTGCCATTACTACCAAACTATTAACTACGAGAGTGAGCCATTAACGCGAGAGGTAGCAATGTACCTATTCGGTCGCCTTTTAAAAGTTGAATTACGAAGCATCTTAAACTTTTATAACTTTCGAAGTCAGGTTTAATTGTTTTTTTTTTTTTGTTGCGACTGGTCTTCCATCGCATTGTCTGGTTTACTTTATGTTATTATTATGTTTTAATGATAAGGTCTACGCTACGTACTTTGCCTGTTTAGTTATTTCTAAATAATTTTGATTAGGACATTATGTGTCAACAGGGATTATTTTCATGTATAGGTTTTTTTTTTCAGTCAATTTGATGCATATTAAAAATATGAGGCTTAAGTTGACTCTTCTAACTTTCAGTAAAACTAGGTGCGGGAGATTGATTACTACAAAACAAATAAAGTAGGTAGTGTTTGTAAATGTACTTAATTATCTATCGAAACAATAGATTGTTCTATATTTAGTACTTGTATAACTGTGTAAAAGTATTTCCAATCATGGTAAATTAGGCGCTTAAAATCTTTGATTACTCGCATGAAAATGTGAACTGGCTCTTAATACGATAGCTCAAAGTCTAAATTGAAGTCTCACATAGTACCTAGGTATAACGCAACGGATATTTTTTATCAAGCTTGCAGTTTTCAAAAACAACGTGCCGAGAGTGTAGTTTATCGCGTAGACCCATTCTATGCAGTATTCGCGGCTCTTAAAAAAACAAGTAAAATAGTCTAGGTACTGCATCGCCACTAGCTAAATAAAACAATGATACAAAAAGCGTGGTCGATTTTTATGTTAATATTTTAACATTGTCTCGGTCAATATTTTTGAGAGAGACACTCTATTTTTTTATGGTCTAGTGAGCACCCTTCATATACTTACATCCCAAGCCCAACAATTTTATTCATAAATATAATTAACGTCTCTGACGTTTTAGCTAATGCTTTACTCACCATACATGTTTTATGGTATCACATTTTAGAATTTAGTCTTAAGTGTAGCTTAGTCCAGCCAGACAAAGGGACTAGGGCTTAGGGCTATTCTTTGAACTTGTTATCCTACGCCGAGCCACTTAGGCAAATAACAACGTTCAACGTAATAGACGTCGATTCCTTGATTTGTGCACATAGATAGCCGCGAGGCTCTTCTCTTCTCAGTATAGCATGTATCCTTTAAAAAGTGGAACAAAACCTCTTTGTCCGCTCAGAACGTACGCTCCAAATTAGGCAATATACCATTATACGAGACAGTCACTTGTGTACACATCGAAACGGCCCGACATGGAACTTGTCTTTCCCGTAAGCGTCTAGCAGCAGTTATAAAAATAAAATGAATTTTTAGAAAGATCTAGAGAGCGATGACCGTCGATTAGCCATGTAGTTTGTACGTGACTTATTTATTAGCTTGAACCCCATTCATGGTGATTCGATATGAGATGAAGAAAAAATTAATGAACTCTTTTCTTGAGTGTCGCGAGAAAAAAAACACATCAGGGCCGATCGATCGCTTTTTACATCATCTCAGTGTCGCAACTTATTGGCACAAAAAAAAAAATTAACCAGTGTCATTAGCGTGAGAAGACGAGACATTAAATTATTCTTGGAAGTTTGGAAGTTGAAACACTTTTTTTTTCTGGGTTTCCGAAAGAATCGATGAAATCGGGCTATGCCAAACTGACACACCTTGCGTAACGCAAGGCATTGATTTGATACAATACAAGGCTGTTGCGTGCGGTGAGCGTGGGCGCACCCACTCATTGCTACCTCCACATTATACCTCCTGTGGATATTGGCAGAAAATTAAATTATTTCCCCTGGAAAAATATTGTCAGTATGGTTTTACGCCCGTTGTAATTTGTGTATACTTATTGAGGTTTTATTTGTGTTTCATACAGTTAACATAATGTTGTCCAACCAAGCTCATAAAGTGTAAAATCTTGTGCTTGTTTTCGAGTTTGTTTTGTACTTTTATCGCAGTATTTGCCTCAGGCTCTAATTTTCCACCAGTTGTATACATATTTTAGAAATGTTGTAAGTTACCACTAGTTTTTTCCAATCAAATTTTATCATTTTATGACTGAAAATAAAATTTATCATGCACTCTCTAATTATCTGCGTCATTTTATGGAGCTCCATTAGGAAACAACTACTTTTATTAAAAAAAAACTGTAAAAAGGAGATGATGACAAAAATTTATTAAAAAAATAGTTTTATACATAAGTTACTTACCTACTTACAAAGTTAAAAAAGTTCAACATTATTTATAGTTATAAAGTTTATTAATTTTTGTTGTTGTTGGCATCAAGCAAGCAAAGCAAGCTAAGCAGGTATTAAAATTGAGTTATAAAATGTTAAATAGCTAAAGCGTCGTCTTTTTGTAGAATTGTGGTAAAAACTCGTCTCTGCAAGAGCCTTGTAAAGGAAATAACAATAAGTTCACGAACATCCTGGTTGCTAGTTGTTAGCGAGTCGAGTTTTCATAGATTTGCCGTTCGCATTGTCGTATATATATATATATATATATATATACACTTATAATAACTTAAATCTGTAGTGGTGTAGGTGGACTGTCGCAACTACATCGTCGCGCAAGGTCTCCACCAGTCCAGCCAGTTGGCATCATGTTGGCATTTGCAAGCATGACGTCATGTTACTTGAGTGACTCAAGAAACATGAATTTACTTGATTTAAATATTTATGTAAACTATACACAGTAATTGTTCCATGAATGTACTATGACATCGTAAGTAGGTACTTAAAAAAACAATCTTATGTAAAAGCAGAGAGTGGAAGAAAGTGTGGTGACCCTTGCCTAGCGCAAGGTTACGCCCTTTTGTGCGAAGTTTGCTTATATTGGCCAAAGATTTAAATCTTTGATATTGGCTATTACTTCATCAAACTCCATGAAATTTTGTACGTACACATGATCAGTTACGTTTACACTAATATCTAGACCCGTGGTGCGTCAGTTTTTTTAAATTAGTGTTTTTAATTTATGATTTGGTAAACATATAATTCTATAAGAATCGAACGCACCACGGGTTTATTATATTAGAGTAATGTTCATGTGTACAAAGTTTCATGGAGTTTGAAGAAAATAAATAGCCAAATTAGAAGCAAACTTCGTTCGCTCGAAGCTACCTTGTGACCTTCTCTTAAGTTAGAAAAAAACATAAAAAAAATATATGTAAAGATTGTTTTGTGTAATAGTAGGTATAGTTAGGTACTAAGTAGTAGTACTTATTATTTCTAAAATGATCAAGTAAGTTACCTATAAGTATATAAAATTACACAATAATAATTAATTAAACAATAATAATTAATTAAATTATATTAAGTATTAAATATTTTATTTCAAAGAAAATGAGCAGATGCTTACTAGGTACTATTCTATTGTATAAGAGTAGGTAATAAAACGTTACAGTACCTAGATAAAAACAGCAGCGTATTTTCTTTGATCTTTGTGATATTAATAAATTAGCTTTATAATAGCTCCAGCATCTGATAAGCGATTGTTATAGAATGAGATATGACGATGCATATTTGCACAAAGCCATCGGCAGCATCTCGATCTCTTATCGAGATAATCAATGTGCCGTCCGCAATGACTACGACGGAGGCTCACGTTGTCAAAAGAATATTTGCTGAAGATGGGTCTGATGGTTTTCTTATCTTTTCATCAGGACTTGCAAACCAGTTATATATAAATGCAGAGATTTCGCTTACTCTTTTACAGTAGTGTTCTGAGTAATCTACTGAGTAACATTGTTTCTCGTTGTGATTTTTTTTTCAAGAAATATTCCCAACTAGTAACGCCCAGTGCAAAGTTTTACTCGATGGGAAAAAATTCCCAACGAGTAACATTACTCGTTTGGGTGCTACTTGTTGGGAACCCTCCATGAAAACAGCTAAGGGTTTTTGACCTAGCAGGTTCACTTGTTTCAATATCTCAACAGCCTTAGTTTTGCTGTAATCTTAAGTACCTACTTACATTGATACCTACTCATTTTCCCTAGCTGCTTCTTTGTTACACTGTGTCACATGTTTGAATTTAGACAATAGAAACTTGCAATATATACTCATATTTTGGATTGGGTTGAGTTAAGAATAGAAATTGAATGAAAATGGTTGAGGCGATATAAATACCTAAATGGGTTGACCTTCATTGGGTTGAGTTAAGAAGCACTCATATTTTCGTTACTTTAGTATGATGAAGAGGTAAAGACAGATTCTAAAGATACCTATAAAGGTACCCAAGATACCATCCATTGGGCTTAGTAGGTATATAAAATTATGAGCCTGTTTTATTGTTTATTTACTCTTTGCGGTGTGAATTGCGTGAGATAAAAGTACTCCATTATTTTCAACCTCGCAAATCGCAGATACTGATCAAAATATTTTTTATGTTCTGTACCATCTGCTGCGACTAAGATAAAAAGTAAAAAAAAATTAAAAGTGTTGGTCATGTAGATAGGGTACTATTGTATTGGTGAGATAAACTTTTATAAAAAAAAATATGGTCCGAGATGCAAGGTTTGCGGCGCTTAAGCCCGAAGCTATTTTCAATCTGACACAAAGCTGTTTTAAATTCTGAATTTAACATTTTTGGTATTACATAATATTATTAAAATAAAATTATTAAATACCTAGGTAAGTATGTAATTTTCATTGTTGCGCGTGTGAGCAGACGTAGACTTGGATGATTACAAATAAACAATTGTTTCTATGAATACCACTTTCAAGTAGCGTGCTTCTATAGTGTGAGACCAGTATCACTTACCCTAGTAACTGTTCAGTCTGTCGTTTTGTCACCTGCAGAGTTAAGTTTGCAACAGTTCTGCAGAAACGTCTCTGTTGTGGTGAAAGCAGGAAGCTATTATGCAAGTATCGTTGCCGGTGTGCTGTAATTAGGTGTGTACCTATACCTATATACTCATAGTCATGAGTTTGTCTTGATGTACCTATCAAAACAAGATCATATTATTATTATTTTGATAAAGACAAAATGGACGCAGTACCTATTATATTAGCTTTATATTTAGGCATTAAGTAGATATTTAATGATTCCATGTGCGATATTTGTTTCATTTGGTAAGTAGGTAGGTTTTCAAAAACTGGCTGGTCCGGTCATTCATATTTATAGTTATATTTGACATCTTCAAAAATTAATTGGTGCCCTCAGAATAAAGACTTTATTCTGAGTTGGTACCTACGACCAGAAACAAGTAAATAATATTAGCATATTTATTATACAATAAGTATTATTTACTTTTGTCTGGTACGACCGACGCCGCCCGCGAGCGGGCGTCGGGAAGTCAAAAAGTTAGTGGGACTCTGATCTCAAACATCGTGGAGCCTGATACCTACAGCATTTGGTGCACCTTAGATATACTTACCTAATACCTATTTTCATTCGCAAATTCATCATCTAAATGGGGCTTTATTGTAATGGTGACTTTCTATTTCTATAGTAGGACCTAACTGACTCGGAAAGTTCTGATACAACACTCGCTACCTACTAAATAAATAGTGGTAGATCACTCAATTTATATGAGTAGCCTACTCATACATCGCAAAGGTGATGGGTAGGTAGGTATTAGGTAATACTTATTAGGTATCACCTCACCTATATCACCTTTGCTAGGTATCTAATTTTCTAAAGTTACAATTATTGTAAGTAGGTACAGTATACATACATAAATAAACACACGCCTTTTTCCCCGAAATGGGTTATTAAATTATTATTGGTTTAGTTTAGAAAATGAATACCTACCTAGGTATTATAAATTAAAAATGAACACCATTTTAAATTTTGAATGAATCTAATAAACATCGACCTCAAAACGATTGTAAAAAAAGGAAAGGCAACGAATTCATTGCAAAATAAAAGGTCAAAGGCAAGAACATCCCACCATCCCACAGCCAGTAACGTAATAACCTCGTAGGTGTTTCCTGTTTTAGTAGTAATTTTTCTTAGAGAATTATATCTAAATTCTCTTTTTTTTTTATGATATTATTGCAAATAGTAATCAATCTCCTTATTATTTTTCCGAACCTCTGTATTTGAGTTCATGAACTGCGTAGAACGGAACGTTAAAATGGCGCTATAGTCATCTTTTCAACAAGTCGAAATAAAAAAAAAACAGCTGGCTGGCGAGTGGCGGGCGGGCGGTTGTCTAACGTCAGATTTTCTCGAGTAAGAATAAACCACGTCAGTTTTGTTTCTAATTCTAATTTATCTCGGAAAAGTGTAAGTTTTAATCTTATTTGCAGTTAAAATTGAATTCAACTAGTGTCTTAAGATTTTGTGAAGTTTGAGTCCCATTTATGATACATATATTGTGAGATATTTCCGAGATCGATAAAGGTATTGAACGGTGCTTTTGTTTTGATTAAGTATGTTTATTAGCAGTTTTTTTAATGAAAAAATAAATTAAATTACTCAGTTATAATCAATTTGCAGGACTCAACCATGGGAAATTTTAAAAACGGAACATTGAAATTGGTTTTTGCCTTTATAACTCTTCCAGCGGTTTTTTGCGTGCAGCCCGGAAATATTATCAACCCTGGGGTTCTGACGCAGTCCAAGTCCTTGGGAGACTGTCAAGCTTGTAAACTATTCATAGAGTCCTTCAAAAATGGGCTGGAACGTACTTCAAGAGGGAAGTACGAGGGTGGTGACGCCGCATGGGAGGAGGAAAAGCTCAAAAAGTCATACAAACGCAGTGAAATGAGACTGATTGACGTCCAAGGAGGCATTTGCAAAGAAAAAAGTAAGTACTCCATCCAGTGCCACCACATGGCCGAAAAAGCAGAAGAATTCATTGAAGAGTGGTGGGCACAAAACCCAGATGAATCTGAAGACTTGTTCTCATACATTTGCATTGAAAAACTGCAGGTTTGCTGCCCTGCTCATCACTATGGTAAAGAGTGCACTCCTTGTCCAGGAGACCACAGTAAACTATGCTCGGGGAATGGCAAATGTCGAGGTGATGGAACTCGCAAAGGAAATGGTACTTGTCTCTGTGATCCTGGCTATGATGGAGAATACTGCAGCAAATGCTCGCTAGGCCACTACCAATCTTACGCTGACAAGAATAAACTTCTATGTTCTCCGTGTCATATGTCCTGTATGGGCGGCTGCCGAGCAGGCACTTTGAAAGACTGCGCAGCTTGCAAACCTGGCTTTATTTTTGACTCTGATGAAGGCTGCCTAGATGTCAATGAGTGTGATGAACCGAAGAAATGTAAACAGGAACAGTTCTGTATGAACTCCATCGGATCATTTGCATGTTTTACCTGCCACAGCGCATGCAATGGCTGCCATGGAGATGGTCCAGATATGTGTAGAAAATGCGCTAATGGCTATTTAAAGAAAGGGGAGTTTTGTGTGCCCGAACGGGAAGGAGACTTTACGGAATCATCGGAAAGACTTACTATGACCCGGTAAGTTTATCTTGTATATTTTATTAGGCTATGTACTCAAGCATTGCCTTTAACTTGTTGCTTTTACCGATAGAATGGCAACAATTTCTGTACTGTAACTTGGTGGTCCGCCATGATACATATTCAAACATCTACACTATTCTACACAAACATTTAGGTCATGTACACTGTGTTGAACTATTCGGCTGAATTGAGTTTGAATTATTTCCAGTTTATTCTTTCAAAAATCTATAACACTTACCTTGATAAGTTCTATCAAATTGTTAGATTTCCGCTGTTGGACAAGGCTGCCCCTATAGATTGCAATGGAGGGGATTTGCCATAATCACCATGTCTGGCAGGTTAATTGCTGATTGCAG
Source organism: Epirrita christyi (assembly GCA_951392215.1). Taxonomy (NCBI): domain Eukaryota; kingdom Metazoa; phylum Arthropoda; class Insecta; order Lepidoptera; family Geometridae; genus Epirrita; species Epirrita christyi. The sequence continues at coordinate 2,080,636 of OX595837.1, forward strand.
TATTGGTGTTGAGTACTCAGGTGGATACTGCTGCCCATTTCCTTGTGTAATCCCTTAGTCGGCGTTTAAAACATCCACGAGAGGAATAGGTGTATGTGGGGCCTTAAGTTTGAAGTATTTATTCTATAAGTCTAATGTTAAACATTTTTTACAGAAATGAGGAGCTCTAATCTCTAGTGTGGGAAAAATAGATCCTTGTTTAGTGAAAATAGGTAATTTATGGTTTTTATTTGGTGATGGGGCATTTTCATTTTTATTTATTTGTTCTCATGAGTATTTATTCAAAAAGTATGCTATTAATTAGCCAAGCTGTACATCATTATTTATGTAGGTATATTATATTATTTGACGATCTCTGTGGCACGGGCGAGTAGCCGGCTACGACGCAAAGGGTGCGGGTTCAATACCCGCTGCTGGACAAATGTTTGCATGATCTGCAAATATTAGTTACGGGTCAGGATGTTGTTAGTACATTGGTACTCTTAGTTCCTGAAGGCTGAGTTTTAAATTTTTTGCAAACAATTGGCATGGGTGTGGTGTAATAATGGATTGTGTATGGCGACACCGATGAGCGCCCCTAGCGTACACTCTGTGCACCTCATTTTCCGTACAAAAATTCGTGTTACACTACACTCCTACTACACTTTTATGACCGCAAGGCAGTGGTTCGGTGTATCCAAATGTTGGACGAAGGATGGCTGCGTTTTTGTCATTACATCGGACGGTCTTCGCCATCGCGTTAGTTGTCAGCAGGAGCTTGACAAATTACATCAGATGGATGCGCCTAAGAAGGCTCCGGTAGTCATCAAGGAGCCTGTTGCCTCGAGGAGCAGGCGCGCCCCAGCAGTAGGAGCCAAAAAATAGAATGCATTTCTTGCATTTGTTCCACTTTGTGTTCGTTATGTATATGTTGTAATGCCCTCCACAATAGTTTTCGAGTAAAGATTATTTTTTTTTTTTTGTTATTTAGTTTCGTCGGTATTTACAAAATTCTTTCGTTGTTTTTTAGAGAATGATTCACTTCACTTCATATTTTTATGGCATTTTTTTAAAATGATTCAATTATTTTTCATGTGATGATGTGACAGACAAACAAAATTGAAGTATCCTGTCATTGGCAGTAGTTGACATTGGCAGATTTGGCAGTGACATTCATTCATCGGACATTTTCTACTAATCACTTCGTTCCGTTCCGTACCTATTTGTTTTCTGATAGTGTTGCCCCATTCTGTTAATTTCAGCTATACGAAGGTACGAGTGTGTTTGTTATGTTGTTACTGTACTATTTATAGTGATGTAAGTTTTAATTTTTTTATTTTATTTTTACATTTTTAATTTTATTTGTTTAGCTATTTTGTGATTTTTCTTGGTTTCTTTGTAAAAGTTTGTTTAAGTTGGTAGGTACCGAGTACTTAGGTACAATTTACCTATTGTTATGTAGGTTTCTTTCTTTTAGGCACAACCAGCAGGTGGAGTAACGAGCTTTTGTGTAATAATTGAGCACATAGTTACAGGTGGAGTAAGCGGTTTAATTTTTTAACCTGGTATTTATAATATTATTTAATTTTAGCAAGCAGGTATTTTTTATTTTTATTTATTATTTTAGGAACTATTATTATTTTATATTTTATTTTATTGTGTTTGTATTATTATAATGCTGCATAACGTTTTTTCACATTCTGATGACAGTGATGATTATTTATCTTTTTCTTCAACTTGTGATTCTGTTAGTAGCGACGATAGTTTCGTCAGTATACCGCCCCTCTCCGAAAACTTGGCATCGCAGTTTTCTGATGTACCGAAGAACTTCAACGTAATACATATTAATGCACAAAGTGTCCCGGCTCACTTTCCAGATATGCTAGCGTCATTCGAGCACAAGTCAATTCATGCTATTCTCATCTCTGAATCTTTCTTAAAGCCATGTCTCCCTTCCACTGCTTTCCGTTTACCTGGTTTTCGTCTTATTCGCAATGACCGGACTGGCAGTGGTGGTGGTGGTGTGGCTATTTATCTTCGTACCCATATTCCCTTTTCTATCATAAGTATGTCTGCACAGCCACCACCGCCTCTGGCTGGTGAGCATCTATTTATTGAAGTAACTCTTTCTCATACTAAAATTCTTCTTGGTGTTTATTACTGTCCTTCTCTTCGTATTAACTTCTTTTCTTCATTTGAGAAACTATTGGAGGATCTTGTACCCTCCTATAGCCAATCCATTATAATGGGTGACTTTAACACTTGCCTCTTAAAAAAAGACTCCCGCTCTGCTTCTCTTGAAACCATCGTTAAGTCATGTAACTTGCATATTCTCCCTCTCAGCGCTACTCACCATTTTCCAAATTGCCAGCCGTCGCTTCTCGATCTAATCATTGTTTCTTCTCCTTTTCTTGTTGTCAAGCACGGCCAGTTTTCAGCTGATTCCTTTTCATATCATGATCTCATATTTCTATCATATAAACTACGTCCTCCTAAGGCTAAGCCCAAAGTCATTCTGCAACGCAATTTTGGTGGTATAGACAATGATAAATTCCTTAGTGATGCGCGGGGGCTAGATTGGTCACCAGTTGTAGATGCTGATTTGATGGACGACAAGGTTGCAATCTTTAATTCAATAATAACGCTACTTTTCGATAAGCATGCTCCTTTTCGTGCCATAAAATTAAAACATCTCCCGGCTCCCTGGCTTACACCTGAAATTAAATCACTTATGCACAAAAAATCAGTAGCTAAAACCAAGTTCAGGATTAATCCTACTGACGCCAATAAGATTAAGTATGCTAACTCGCGAAATCACTGCAATAGAGTGTGTAGGGATGCTCAACGTCGCCATATACATAAATCTGTTTCTGAGGAAGATCCAGCTAAAGTCTGGAAATTTCTTAGATCTTTAGGAGTTGGTAAATCCAGACAGGATTCTATCCCAAATGATCTTGACATAGACTCTCTTAATAAACATTTTTCTTCTGCTTCTCCTATTAGCGACTCCGATAAAATCAACACACTTAACGATCTTTCTTCTCTTCCAACTCTTGATCACTCTCAGTTTATTTTTAGTCAAGTCACCGCTGGGGATATTAAGAAGAGTGTCCTGACCATCACCTCCAATGCTGTTGGGCTCGATGGTATCAGCCGCAACATGCTCATTCCCATCCTTGATTCTATCCTTCCGATTCTTTGCCATCTCCTGAATCACTCCTTGCTGAATGGTGCCTTCCCAACGATCTGGAAGGAAGCTCAAATCATTCCTCTACCAAAGAAACCGAATCCTAAATCCTTCTCTGAATATCGTCCAATATCCATTCTTCCATTCCTGTCGAAAGTCCTCGAACGTATCGTCCATAATCAATTAAACTCCTTTCTTTCCTCTCATAATCTTTTGAATCCTATGCAGTCCGGCTTTCGCAAAGGCCATAGCACAGTCACTGCTCTGGTCAAAATTACGGATGATATGCGATTGGGCATGGAAAACAGGCTGCTTACGGTGCTTACCCTGTTAGACTTCAGCAACGCCTTTAATACTGTTAACTTCGACATCCTTCTTGCCATACTCCGCTCACTTAACATCTCTCCGACAGTGATTAACTGGTTTTTCAGTTATTTATACGGGCGCCGGCAGCGTGTTCGCCTCGAGGAGTCATTCTCGTCGTGGTGTGATACGTCAGCTGGCGTTCCTCAAGGCGGCGTACTATCTCCTCTTCTATTTGCTATTTTCATTAATTCTATTTCTCGAAATCTTACTTCATCCTATCACCTCTATGCAGATGATCTTCAGATTTATGCACAGGCCCCCCTCAGTAATATAGCTGATGCTGTAAATGTCATCAACACTGATTTACGCTGTATCACTGAGTGGAGCAACGCACATGGGCTGAAAATCAACCCAGTCAAAACGCAAGCTATAATCGTGGGCAGCTCCAGAATGATGTGCAATCTCGATTGTTCTGCTGTACCCCAAGTAATCTTCGATGGAATACCTATTCCTTACAGTGATGCCGTGAAAAGTCTGGGGATAACATTCGACTGCAACTTGTCTTGGGGGTCTCAGCTGCAAGTTACATGTAAGAAGCTTTTTGCCTCAGCAGGCTCTCTAAGAAGACTGCGAAACTTTCTGCCAACTGCCACCAAAATTGCACTTGCACAATCCCTTCTTCTTCCTGTGTTAGATTACGCTGACGCATGCTATCTGGACCTTACAGAAGAGCAGCTTAATAAGCTTGAGCGCCTTCAGAACTTCTGCATAAGGTTCATATATGGATTGCGTAAATATGACCATATTTCTCCTTTTCGCTCTATGCTCAAATGGCTCCCTATTCGCCTTCGCCGGGATACGCATATTCTTTCTCTTCTCTACTCTGTTCTATTTAATCCTTTCTCCCCTTGCTATCTTAAAGAAAGGTTTGAGTATCTTCATTCCTCGAGTTCTTATTCGCTTAGGTCATCAGAAAACTTATCTCTCAAAATGCCTGCGCACAGCAGCTCTTTTTATGGTAAATCTTTCACAGTCCAAGCTGTGCGTCTGTGGAACGCTTTGCCGGTGGAAATCAGGCAGGCATCTTCACTGCACACATTCAAGCAGAAACTTAAAAATCATTATCTGTCTGACCTACCCTCGTTTTGATTGGAATGTGAAAATATCCTGTGAGTGTTTATGTAGATTAGTCATATTTTCTTTTCTTTTCTTTTATCAGGGCATATTATAGTCTTATTACTATTTATTAGTGTATTATATAAATGTAGGTATATTATGTATTCGAGTTTAAAGTATAAGTTGTATTTTAATATTCTTTCATTGTTATTATTTTTACTCTGTGCACCGCCGTTTCGTTACTGCTTCGCTCGTTACTGTCCATCCAAAGGTTGCCTGGAAGAAATCGCTCTCAGCGATAAGGCCGCCCATTGTACTGCTAATTTTAATAAATCCTGTTATGTTTTCCTGGTGTACAATAAAGTGTTAATCTATCTATCTATCTATCTACACTCCACATCTGTGTCAATTGCTTGTTAAAACTCCAGTCTCTGACCACCACTAGTCTGGTGGTACCATGGTACTCGTAGTTCCTTATATACCCACGACATAGGGAATCCTAGTGTGGGATCAGAACTATGCATGTGACTGTGGGATGTTATTTTATATTATATTAATAACTGGATTACAGTTAGCGTATATAAACATATGACCTACAGCCACAACTATCATCTACAAATTATTCATGATATAATAAAATGTATTGATTTTAAATATTTATTAAGTGCTGCCGTAAAATATAGCATTTAGTATACTTTATAAAAAAATAACAATAAATATACTCATTTACTAACAATATGTTCGTCTTGCTTATCGTGATGGGAATTTGGCTATTATTTCTTCAAACTCTTTTGTACACATGATCAATATACTAATATCTAGACCCGTGGTGCATTAGTTTCTTATAAAATTATATGGTTACTAAATCATAAATAAAAAAATACTAATTTAAAAATATCCGATGCACCACAGGTCTAGATATTAGTATGATCATGTGTACAAAATTTCATGGAGTTTGATGAAATAATATCCAAAATAGAAGCAAACAACCTTCTCTTAAGCAAATCATTCCTTTCTAGGTACATGACCTACATAGGCCTCCTCATAGCGGCTGGAGTCCTCCTCCCCAAGTCTTCAACCCTTGCGGGATTGGTTGGGGCCATGGTGCTATCATACATAGTGGGAGCTGAATACTACTGCATGATCAACGGCCATATTGGACTTGTGAATATGAAAGACTTTGACATAGCTCAGCTGTTCCGTGCACTGTAAAATTGCACACCTACTTGCACAGAAGGCTTACTTATTTGTTTTTATGGTAAGTAGGAGTAATCAAATATTGAATGTAAACTCTAGTCTGTCACAGCTGATATTCCATTGCGAACCAGTCCACCAATTATAGTAGCAAAAGGCAATGGGGAACGCAAAAATGGAGATCATTTTGGCAGCCTTAGCGCTGTTCAAATCTTTTGAAACAATATTTAAGTTAAGAAAAAAAAAAATGAAAAAACTTTATTGAGGACACAATGTAAGATATACACTTAATATAAACCTACAGTTTAAGTCCTAAAATCGGCGGTCTTATCGCAGACAGCGATTTCTTCCAGACAACCGCTTATTTTTTTATGAATTTACTAAACATAATGAAGTTACAAGCAAAAACAATGCTGCTGACAACGGAGTTGCATGGTTTGGATGCGCACCATCCCCCGAACTAGTGTAAAACTGTATCTCAGGGGTCAGATTCCATCCTCAACACACATTCTCCGCCATCAAATGACAGAGCTCTTGCATACACAGATTCGGCAACATTATGGATTTTATAGTTTGTAGTTAGAAGTTTCCCCTATTCAAGTTTCAGAAGATTTAGATAGCGCTAAGGCTGCCAAAATGATCTCTCTTTGTTGCGTTCATCATTACCCATTTGCTACTGTTATTAGGGGCCAGGGCCTGATGTAAGATAGATTATATCAATCCCAGTAGCTTAGTTAATAAGTTATGTTTTCTAGTAAGTCTTAATATATTCTATAAATTATAATTCTAGTAATATATAAACCTGCTCAGTAAATGCAAGCTTTGTAATGTTGGTTGTTGTAATAGATTAAGATAGTTAATTAATTCAGGCGTGAGTTTGCGGAAATCCATTCAAAAATATTGAATAGACAAATATTTTGAGTTTGCGGAACACCATTCAAAAATATTGAATAGACAAATAAATATTTTGAGTTTGCGGAACACCATTCAAAAATATTGAATTGACAAATAAATATTTAGTACCAATTTCGGTCAGTGCCCACAAAGGATCCTCATCGTTGCGCTCTAGAGTCTAGAGTAACAAAAAACAACGGCACAAAACTACGCAGGCATGTTATTTCGCCGAAAAAAAAAGTTTTTTTTATAACAGTTTCGAGTTTCGTTTTTCTTTTATTTGTTGTCGCTCGGCTTTTGCCATAATTTGCCATTTTCAATAAATTTTGATTAATTGGTAATTTACAACGTTTCACTCATAGAATAGGTAATGACTTATTCATTATTCTGAGGTACACTCTTTCCAAGTCGTCAAAGTCTCAGTCAAGTCTTGTTGGTAGTTTTATTAGGAATGTATATTAGTTTTTTATAACTCCACCTGCCAAGCGCGGTGACTGGAAAATCCCTCCGTTGTATTCTATGGGGGAGGCCTCGTCCAGTCCAGCAGTGGACGTCAAAAGGCTACTACTAATACTAAAACAATAGTTTTCTTTTTAATTCTAGATATATAAAACTTTGAAATAATTAGTTTTTCTCTATAACTGTAGTACCACGGTGTTGTACATTTTAAATATTTTTACATTTGTGCGTGACACACAAACTGTAAAGACGTGTTTACACTTGTTCTTTGAGGTGTCTATGAAATACTGTACATAAACCGTTTAAGTATTTTGTCATTGTGAAATTTTCACCATTTGCTCAATACAAGTGGCTTCAACGTGTTGCAAAGCAACTTTATAGGTCTACCTACATACTGTTGACGATTTCTCGAAACGCACTTAATCAGACAAGGGTTGTCGATGTTACAATCGCATGAAATTAAATCAGGGACTAAAATTTAATGGTGTATATCATCATCAGTCTATAGAAATCCACTGCTGTACGAGGCCTCCCCAAGCAACATGATGATGATGATGATGATGATGATGATGATGATGATGATGATGATGATGATGATGATGATGATGATGACGACACATGTGGATGCCCATCCCTTGGTGTAATCCCTAGTCGACTTTTATGACATCCACGGGAGGTTAGCGATGTTTTTTCGATTTATTCCCACTAGTTCCTTTTGGCAGTTCCTTTAAAGGAACTAATGGGATATTTTTTCCCACTAGGAACACTAAAGAACTAGTGGGAAAAAATGCCCCATTAGTTATTTCAAAGGAACTAGTGGGAAAATATGTCCCATTAGTTCTTTTAAAGCAACTGCCAAAAGGAACTAGTGGGAATAAATCGTCTTTTCTATGCCGGACACAACACGGTGTATATTGTTGTTGTAAGGAAATGTACTAATTTATATTCAAGAAATGACAAAAATAAGTACAATTTAAACTGTTCAAAAGTAAATGTCACAAACACCTACCATAACAGTCACGCCTGTCAATAGGCAAGCATGTGTGGTGACCGTGACATGCTTTTTCTACCCATACCTACCTACTACACGATGTATTGGGACGAAAATGATTGGTACACGCCATGAGAATCGAGCGATTTGATGACCCTAGCTTCTATTGTCATCATCCCGTAGAAGTCCCCTTTTGGAAACAGCTCCCCTATAAAATGCGATGACGAACGGTCTAAAGCCGCCTCCATCCTCTAACTTTCTGGCTTTTAGATATACAAAAATTCAAGACTCGTGTTGTCTTTGTCTCGTGGTCTACGGTTAATACTTTAAATCAGGTGGGCCGTATGCTTATTTGCTTGCCTGGTAAAAAAATAAAATAAAAATAGAACCAATGGTACTGATTCTAAACGTCATTTAGCGCACTTTAAATTTAGATAATATTGCACAGAATTGATACTAATGTATACACTACTTTACCTATACTACTAACTAATGTAAACTTATAGAATTTAAATTATCGTGGCTTGGTATCATTTTAGTAAAATTACGACTATACACCACCTTCTTTACTATTCTCCTGATGACGTTTCGTTGTACTTTATTATTAAAGAAACGTCAGCAGGAGAATAGTAAAGTACGTGGTGTATAGTCATAATTTGTCTAAAATAAAATAATGTAAACTTATCAAAACGCTACAATGTTATAACTTATACCCTTAAACTGTGAATCGTTAAGCATTATCCAACTATTTCAGTTAGGTATGTTAGTTATGTAATGAGTTGTTATGGAAAGTGGAACCAATACCATACAAATCGAACTTTTCGGCAAAATTGGGCAGTTTTCGTTAGGATAAGATTTGTCCTGGCTGCTGACTTATTTCATCATCAGCATCAGCTTTTAGACATCCACTGCTGGACGAGGCCTCCCCCATAAAATACATTGGGGGTAATTGCCATAATTTAATTAATTAATTAAATTAATTTTGTTTGTAGTAGAACTTCTTGTGAAAGAGTTCCTCTGGGGAAGTACTGCCACCGTACCTATTTCTGCCGCCAAGCAGTAGTGCTCGCATTGCTGTTTCGGTTTGAAGGGTACGGGTACCGGTGAAATTACAGGCACATGAGACTTTTCATCTTTATGTCTGAGGGTCGGCAGCGCGCGTGTGATGACTCTGGTGTTACAGGCGTTCATAGGCTACGGTAACTGCTTTCCATCTGGTGGGCCGTAAGCTTGTCTGCTTGCCAAGTAGCATAAAAAAAAAACAAAAAAAAAAACCCTCAACGCTTGGCTGGTGGATTGGTGAGAATTCGTGTTGAGTACTTATGTGGATGCTGGTGCCCATGCCGTGGATTACACCTTAGTCGGCTTTTACGTCATCCACGGGAGGAGAGGGAGGGGTCTATTTTTAGGCCGGACACACTATGGCACTATTGATTTATTTAGTTTTATTTATGTCACATTTTTGTATAACTTTATTGGTTGGTCTGTGACTGTACTGAAATCGACAGATTAGAAGTAGACGAGTTGGGGAATGAAAACAATACTTTTGCAATTCCCCAACTGGCCAAACGTGGCGAGTTTTTGTTGAGCGAGTTGGGGAACGACTCCTAAGTACTGGAATAAAGCGTTAGTCAAGTTCGTGGGAAAGCAATAACGGCGATGAACTCACCACTTGTTACCGTCTATATTCTTGCGGTTGTGTGACCCATGGTGAAAAAGAGACCCGCTGAGGTTCTGCCTAACCTTTCGGGGAAAAAGGCTCGTGTTTAAATCTATGTCTGTTTTGTTAAATAAGTTACATATCTAAACTTTTTGCTTGTCAACCATTATTTAGGCAGCAACAATGATAAGTATGTAGTATGACCTACCTACCATGGTATAATAATGCTTTTCCGAGACACTATGGTCACGTGGGCAACACCAGACTACGTCATCGCCAATGAGATTTGAGTTGCGTGTAATCTATCTTTCCGACCCCAATGTATTATTACCTGTCGTAATCCGATAAAAACAAGAGAAAATTACAATTTTAGTATTTATTTAACAGAATGATAGAAGGTTTTTTTTTTATAATTCCGTAATTTTTGCAATAACGCAATAATTTGCGGTAGCTGGATAGTGACGTAAGCTGGTGTTACTCTCGGAGTAGCACTCCTTGTTTTCTAGGATCATAGTACCTAACCTACCTAATGTAGGTTAAAATTGTTTTTTTTTTGTATTACATTTGTTTATCTGAACCTAGTTTTGAATGTTGATTGTGATTTTTCCATAATTACGTAATATTTAAGTAACTTATTCATTTTGTAAAAACGGGAAATGTTCACGTACCGATATGTTGGTGGAAGCACCAACATCGGTATCATCAATATCGGTACGTGAAAATTTCCCGTTTTTACAAAATGAATGATATAATTCACGAAAGTTACTTTAGTAAAATTAAGTAACTTATTTGTTTTTAAATAAATGGAAATTAATTAAATTTGTTATTTTGTTTCATTCACGGTTTTCATTGAATTAACCTACTTACCTACATCACCACCAATCTGTTTACGTCCACTGCTGGACAAGCCCTTTTTGAATACAATGGGGGGATTTGCCATAGTCACCACGCCTGGCAGGAGGACTGGTGATCGCAGTTTGGTGTTAAGTACTCAGGTGGATGCTGCTGCCCATCCCCTGGTGTAATCCCTAAGTAAGGCTTTTACTACATCCACGGGAGGAGGTGGGGTCTATTCTTAGGCCGGACACACCACGACACAATAGTTATCTTCTTATTGTAGAGTTGGAGAAGTAGATTTAAAAGCAAAAATACTTAATATATTTAATATTTACTTTGTAAAACAAAAACAAAGCCTTTTTGTATACAAAAAGGAAGGAACTGGCCATAAATCCAGACTTTGATTGTGAATTAAGGCCGTCACACACGGGAGCTATAATATACACCCCGAGATATGTATTTTTATATCTCGAGTTGTATATTTTAGTACCACACACGCAACAGATACTATAAAATCTGAATCTCATTTGACCGCGGCAGATGCACGTTCTGTATCATTTTACTTGTCTCTGGTATCATACAGGCTGTTATAATTATAAAAATTATAAACCTACCTACTATGATGGATCAATCTTTTTTGTTGAGATTTATTTATTTTGGTAGATAGTGAATTAGGTATGACGTAATCTGTAAAAACGACGGCCATTAAAAAAAAAAAATATCTTAATATAATTAGTTTAATTCTTATAAAGTTTAATTTACAATATAATCCTAATCTTTTTACTGGGTATGTAATGAGTCGCGCGACAATGTGAAACAGAGCATTCTGTGAAAATATACCGTAATGTGCCGAGATCTAGGTCCAGATAAATATAACGTAGGTACTTCACGGTGACTCAGTCTAAGTCTTACTTTGAAATCGTCCCTGTCTCTCTCTAATACGCGTGTTTTAACATTTGTGTGACAGTGACAGGGACAGATCTAAGCATTAGTACGTCCTAAGCTTGTGCTAAGTAACGTCTATTTATCTCGGCAATAGAGTTATCTCGTAGGTATAAGTATTTTCGTATACTCTGTATCTTAAGATCAAAGTATCTATAATATTAATTGAAGCCCCGAAGAATTGTATGGCAAAATGTATTGAAATATGTCTCGCTATAATATACATATCTTTACATTGTAGCTAACGTGTGTGACGGCCTTTAACGTGTCTTGCGGCTTGCGTGCGCGCATTCGTGTGAATGGTTAGCGGTCGCAAAACGCATTTCCGTCCAGTTTCATTGATTACTAGCTAATAGGAGCTAAAAAAACGCACATCGGCTGGTGCTTTTCCTGCTTAGAAGTTTATTTTATATACCTACTTACGGTATTCAAAGATAAATGATGAAGACATGCCAAGACTTAAAAAATAAAAAACCGACCAAGTGCGAGTTGGACTCGCGCACGAAGGGTTCCGTACCATTATCTATAAAAACGGCAAAAAAATCACGTTTGTTGTATGGGAGCCTTGTTAAATATTTATTTTATTGTTTTTTAGTATTAGTTGCTATAGCGGCAACTGAAATACATCCAATTTCAACTGTCTGACTATCACGGTTAATGAGATACAGCCTGGTGACAGACAGACGGACGGACGGAAAGCGGAGCCTTAAAACCCTAAAAACGAATCTCGAACTCGGCCGGACACATTAAATTTTACGGATAAATTAGTAACATCAAAGTTGACCGGACCTAAGCCAACAGTATCAACATAATGACAGTGTCTCTCAGTAACTACTCAGCCCTTCATGCAGTAGATAAGATGTAACTAGTGTTCTATTTACGAGTAGGTACCTACAGCTAGGCACATTCCTACACAGACTAGATTGTGAACTAGTCTGACTAGTTTCGCTTCCTGATCCCTCACTAAGTGGACATTTAGAAACCATCCTCTTTGTATTCAGATTGCTACCTTTTCTGGGCTGTTTTATGGTCTGGCTGGGATCAACTTCCTTTCGAAATGATGGTCACGATTTGACTCTTTGACTGCAGCTGTTATACCTACTCTTAGGAATAAATATAGGCTTGTTCCCATTTGGCCAATAGACGTGGTCTTTAACTATTGGCCCATTCTGGCCGTATATACATAAAGGTGCCACTTCACTTGGTGTATATTCGCAAATGTTTGTGTTATTTTGCCAAGGAAAACAACATTATGTACTGATAGACTCATGGTTGATTTTACCTTGGAAAGATAACACAAACATTTGCGAATATACACCAAGTGAAGTGCCAGCATCACATAACACCCAACAGTCACGTACATAGTCCAGGCCGTAGACAAAGTAACATTCTAATAGCGATGACGCCAGTAGAAAAGTCCAAAATGTATGGGATTGACGTTAGCTATCGATATATCACGTGGTCTTTTGTATTGGATTACGACTGTAGAAATGAAATCGCTTCGAAGCGAATGCCGTTTGGCTAGGCCCTCTGATCCCACACTAGAATTCCCAGTGCCGTGGGTATCAGGAACTACGAGTACACTATATGGTACCACAACACCCAAGCCCGGAACAAAATATTTGCAAATCGTGCAAGCATTTGCCCTGCAGCGGGAATCGAACCCGCATTCTCTCGCATCTCAGCCGACTCAAACGCCTCGCCACGGAGGTCGTCAAAGACACGCAGCGGGCTATGGAGATAGGTATGCTAGGAGTTTCACCACGTGATAGAATCCGAAATAATGAAATCCGTGGAATAACCAAGATGACCGACAGCGACATGGCTCTCAGAAATTAGCAAGTTGAAGTCAAAGTCAAAGTCAAAGTCAAAAAGAACTTTATTCATTGAAATCACAAGGATCATTTTGAATCGTCTTATATAAAATTAAATTACTCCTGTTCCAACGCGACCAAGCCTAGAAGAATCAGGCAACAAACTCGGCTTGGCTTACATAAATGGTCCGTCTTACCACTAGGTGAGAAGCGCCTGTGTGGTGCCTCGGAGCAAGGAGTTGCTGATAAATAAATAAATGAGAACTTAAAAACCTTAGGAAGGTAGTCAAAAGTAAATAAACATCAGCAAAAATATGCAAGACAGCACACGCTACGCTTGTTATACTTATAAATAATAATCTAATACAAACATGTAAATAGGTAAGTACAGATATTGCAAATTTCCATTTTAGCAGTCGAGGGGCAGAGCGACATCAGGCCACGCGGCTTTATCATTAATATAGTCATCAAGAGTGTAATACGCTTTTTTAATTAGATTCATCTTTATGTAGGATTTAAATCTTCGAATAGGAAGTTTAAATGCACCTTCTGGAAGTTTATTATAGAACCGTACAGAATTCCCCATAAAAGACCCACTTACTTTCTTTAATCGAAATTTTGGTATATTTAGTTTGTGTTTATTTCTCGTGTTAATACCATGCACGTCACTTTTTATCATAAAACTATCCAAGTGTTTATGTGTATGTAATAATATTTCATAGATATATTGCGATATTACTGTAAGAATATTAATTTCTTTGAAACGCTCTCTCAAGGAGTCACGCGACTTCATTTTATAAATGGCACGTATTGCCCGTTTTTGCAAGACAAAAATAGCTTGGATATCTGCTGCTTTACCCCACAGTATGATACCATATGACATAACACTATGGAAGTAGCTAAAATAAACAAGCCTAGCTGTAGCTTCATCAGTAAGCTGCCTTATTATACGAACTGCATATGCAGCGGAACTAAGTCTACCAGCAAGAGCCACAATTTGTGGTGCCCACTGCAAGCCCGCATCAATATTAAGCCCTAAGAAAATGGTAGACTTGACAAGATCAAGTGTCTCCCCATTTATTTTAATATTAGTTGGATAATGTTTTACATTTGGCAATGTGAATTTGATGCATTTAGTTTTTTTAGCATTAAGCAAAAGATTATTAACTGTGAACCACTCAAGAACACGCGATAGTGAATCATTTACATCATCGTAATTAGATTTAGATCTATCAACTTTGAAAATCAAAGAAGTATCGTCAGCAAACAGAACTATGTCACATATGTCTTTCACAAAAAACGGGAGATCGTTAATGTAAACTAGGAATAAAAATGGGCCTAGTATTGAACCCTGTGGCACCCCCATGACAATAGTCGATCCTGAAGACCTTTCACCACCAACATCAACTTTTTGGACTCTATTGGATAAGTAAGAATTTACAAGATTAATTGCCTGATTTTGTATGCCATAATGTTTTAACTTGGAAATTAAAGTATCATGCCTCACGCAGTCAAAAGCTTTGGACAGGTCGCAGAAAACTCCGATCGCGTCCTGCGAGTTCTCCCATGCTTCAAATATGTGTTCTAAGAGCATGGTACCAGCATCGGCTGTCGAACGACCCTTAGTAAATCCAAATTGATGACTATGAAGAAGTCCGTGGAGGTTGAAGTGTGACAATAACTGAGTAAGAATAAGTTTCTCAAAGATTTTACTTAACGCAGGCAATATAGAAATTGGCCTATAATTACCTGGATCTTTTTCATTACCAGACTTGAACAAAGGAATTAATTTACTATGTTTCATAAGATCAGGAAAGACTCCCTCGTCAACACATCCATTGAAAATATAGGCCATACACGGCGCAATATCAATAATTATAACACCTAACACCTTTGTAGATATTCCCCAAAGGTCTTCAGTATTTTTAATATTAAGTGACTTAAATGTCTTAACAATATCAATGGCATTAACGTATCTGAAACTAAACGCGACCTCACACTTATCAACACTTAATTCCAATAAAGTAAATGCTCCAGAGGCAGTTGATTTTAAAGATTGAGTCACAATATTAGGTATACTAGAGAAAAAACTATCAAAGGCATTTGCGACCTCAATATTATTTGATAATATTGTATTGTTTACGTTTAAATTAATTTGTTTACTACGAGGTTTAGCTTTACCTGTTTCATTATTTATTAATTTCCAAGTTGTCTTAATTTTATTTGTTGATTTTTCTATTTTATTTCTCAAATGCAATGATTTTGCTGCATGACAAACTTTTTTGAAGGTCTTGGAATAGTTCTTTATGTACAAGATAAACGTTGTATCGTGCAACATTGATTCTCTAGCCGCATAGAGTTCATATAATTTATTCCTACTTCTATAAATACCGGTTGTAGCCCAATCAGCTAACCCGACATTAGCTCTAGCTTTACATTTTTTTAACTTAAATATCTCACTATGTTCCTCACATATCAACTTAAACAAACTAGTAAAAAGGTCATTCGGATCATCTACGCACGGTACAAGGGGCATTTTAAGTTCAATACTGCCCTGGAACTTCTTAATGCGACTTTCTGTGATAGGCCGATAAGTGAATTCCTTAGGTTCATCTACAAAATTACAAGTAAATATAGCACTGTGACCATAGTGATCTGAGGTGAAATGTTTAATTACTGATTTATCAATTGGAACACTACTGCAATAAATATTATCTAAACAGGTGGATGTTGTTAGTGTCACCCTTGTAGGTTCTTCGAAGAGGTGATTTAAGTTAAAGCATTTAAATAAATTAAGCAGCCTCTCAGATAGAGGATTAACCGGAATATCTATATTGAAATCTCCGCAGACTATTAGCATTTTATTACAAACAAAAGTTTTAAGCAATGCTTCTTCCATAGTGGATTCAAATAATGCGAAGTCTGCGTCAGGGGGACGGTAAACGCTCACAATGATATGCCGCTCTAGCTCAACACAAGATAGCTCAATAGTCCTCTCAATAGTGAGATTTGCAACATCTTTACGTTCCTTGCATTTTAAAGTATTTCGAACAACAATTAAGGAACCCCCACGTATGGCGTTTTTGCGTTTGTATGAACTTACAATATTATAATTCTCATAATAAGGGAGTAAATCAAATTGTAACATCCAGTGTTCAGTTACACACATAATATCAACATTAAAACGATTTAAAAATAATTCTAATTCTAAGATTTTGCTGGGAAGGCCTTGCACATTTTGATGTACTACATGTAATGTGCCCGGCTGTCTCATTGTCGAACTCGTCAGTTTAAATGACTGTCAGCTACTCCTACTTGTTTGCCCTCATTAGTACTACTACTAACTACGGGCTTGTCGGTGAACTGCGTTATAGTACTTATAACGGGATCAAAAATATTAAATGCTAACAATTTAGCAATTATTAATTTACTATGTCTACTCAAATACATAGTATCTTGTGTCAAAATAAAATTACTAATAAAATTATTAGTATCAAAATACAAAACGTCTCTATGACGACATGTCAAATTATACAGCATTAAATTAAGATTCCAAATTTTTTGATTATCTTTAGTACTCAAACATTTTGAGTAAGGGAAAGCACATAAAATTAATTTTCCCAGTCCTGAATCTAGCTTTTGTAACAAAGTCTCAACTAACTTAATAATATCCAAACGCGTTACACCACTACTCTCACCTAATTGTACTAACAGAGTGGTGTTGTTGTCAAAGCAATCCTCCCTCTTTATAGTATCTATAAGTTTGTTAATAGGGGCATTAGGAAAGCAATTATTTGTCACAACTTGCCCTAACAGGTCACTAAGGAGCAAGCTTATCCCAACACCTATCTTATCTGAATACACCACAGTCTTCCGGGTCTGACAACAGGATTTAATCTGTCTAACCGGAGACTGCGTACCAGGTGTGGAAACTACTTCAACCTGAACAGTAGGTTTAGCCTGACTCTGCGATGCACATGTTGCAATGTGTGTTAAAGCACCTAAAGCTGATCCAGAAGGCTCTGATAAAGGAAGGTCCGTCTGTGAGCTACTATTACATACTTGTACATATGTGCTATCATCACTCAGTATCTCTACGATATTATTCATTTTCTGAATATTGTCAGATGCTTCTCGTTCAGCTTTTTTATATTTACACGTTACATCATGAAGTGATGTTTCTAAACTTTTAATTTCCTCTGACATATCAACTAACTCTTTTGAATTTCGTCCTATCAAATTATAGCAGGAATTAAGTTCCTCATTTAAATAACATTTTTGCTTAATATGCTTGGCATAACTTAGGACATTTTTATGCTTTTTAAGCTTTTTCTCAGTTTTTTTTATAAAATTACTTAGCTTCACATATTTTTTTATTCTGTTACTCCCCTTCACTTGTTGAAATTTACTTTTACAATTTGGTGTAGTGAGATCTATCGTTGAGAAGTTAGAAGCACTTTCCATGAGTTCCGTCTGTAGATCCAGACTCCTATAATTATTATTTGAGGGAACATGCTTCGACTCTAATTGTTCAAGTTTACATCTGCACTCCGCAAGCTCATGCTGTAAGTCTTTATTTTCCTGAAGCAACACCTCGTAGGTTTCATGGCAGCTGTCTACGGATTGTAACATGGACTGCATACGGTCCATCTGCTCAAGTACGGCTACATATTGAGAATGAAGCTCGGCAAGTTCTTTCTTGAGGCTTGTATTCTTGCCAAGAATCACCAACATTTCAGCCTCACTCTCGTCACGTTCTTGTAGTAGCTGGCTGCGAATCTCGTTGGATTCTTTGAGCTCCGCAGCTGCCTCCTTGTACTTTGCTTCCAAGTCGCATGCCCTCCGAGTCATCATGGTAGATGGTATTCTGAAACACAGCAGTAGGCAAGTGGGTATCTAGAAATAGATAGTGACAGGTATAGAAAAGGTGGAAATATAAAAAAAAACAATTAGTAAAGATGGGGGAGGTAGAAAGTAACAAGAATGTAGTAATAGAATTAAAATTAACAATGAAAAATAACACTTGCTTAGCTAACCAATTATTACCAGATCAATTTAAAAATTGTTTTAGAATTTCTCACTACTAAGTACTTGACACACAAGTAAAAGAAAGATTACAAAGTAAGTTAACTCCGGTTACTACAAATTATTAAAAAAAAATAACAATGAATTCATGCATTTAACTAAATACTACTCAGGTAATAAGTACTTAGTTATTGTGGAAAGTACAACCTACAGATTACAGTTAGTTGGTATTTTGGGACCAGTTAGTGCAAAAGAATGATAATATTTTTGTAATTTTCTGAGTGTCTCTGTAGTTGTGTCTGTGTGAGGCAGTGTTTAGACTACAGTCGTCTTCCAAACTTTGTCAAGGCGAAAGAGTACAAAACTTTACCTTTTCGTATTGTGTAGTGCAAGTGACTCACAAGGAGCCGAGTCAATGTATGTGTGGTAACGTGTGTGAGGTGTAAAATTTTATGTTATTAGAACAAAATATACTCCCCAGGTTTATCCATGAAATCCAGCTAACACTTTGGAGTGTAATTCACAGAATCCTCTGGAATCAAACTGCTTTCCTTTTGTGGACTTTCATACAATTCAAACTCGAACACGTCAACCGTTGTGACCCAGTACGAACTTTGGCAAAGTTTTTTCATATGTTTTTATAGAACACAAACACTCACACGTGTGAAATATACTATTTTTAACAACCGTACGTAACTTATAATGATAATTAACAGTGAAAACTACAATAAAAACTAAAATAAATTAGAGCAGCTGATTTTGACGTGCGTCAGCTGGCAGTTGAAGTGGCAATGGGCAGTTCATATAGCTCAAAGAACTGACAACCGTTGGGGAATAAAGGTTCTCGAGTGGCGACCACAAACCGGACGACGCAATAGAGGAAGGACCCCCTCTCGATAGACTAAAGATATTATAAAGATAGCCAGGAAGACTATTCGTCGTGGCATTTTAGGGGAAGGCTTATATGTCCAGCAGTGGGCTGCTATAGACTGATGATAATGACGATAACGTTCCTATTTGGTAGCCCAGTGGAAAACCTAGCTCGTCTTCTAATCTAAAGATCGTGGGTTCTTGAGCGTATTTCAAAATTAGGGACGGAAATAGAACCGGCAGTCCACCTACTTAATATAAATAATATATAAATAAAATAAAAAAATCATCATCATCATCAACAGCCTGTGTACATCCACTGCAGGACGGGGCATCCCCACAATGGGGGGATAAATACAATGGGGGGATTTGCCATAATCACTACGCTTGGCAGGCGTATTGGTATGATCGCAGTTTGGTGTTTTTTGTACTCAGGCGCATGTTGCTGCCCAACCCCTGGTGTAATCCCTTAGTAAGGTTTTTACTACATCCATGAGAGGGGAAGAGGTCTGGCAGGACACACCATAACACAATTAATATACTTATTAAAAATACATGCCACAAAATAATATGTAAGTAAGTAAAACGTGAACACCAGAAAATTTAATTCTGGTGGTGACTACCAAAATTAAATTTCTATTTTTTTTTTAGAACTATCTAAGCTTCTTACAAACAGGTCGAACAGTTTTTTGTTTGTGATAATTGATTGCCATTAAAACATGTCTTTAGTATTAAAATAATGGCCACAAAAACTTGTTTTATGTAAGCATGTAAGGCGTCAAATCGACAAGTTGCCACTTGGAGGAAAGTGGACTTAGACCGAGGAGTCTAGTCATCTTAAGTAGGAGTGCGTCTAGCTAGTCTAAAACTGCACGGCCCTCCAGCGCTTTTACTTGGCACTTAAGAGGAGGTTACTGGTAAGGCCCTTACACCCTTTTGTACGCGAACAATTATTATTTAAAGGTCTAGATATTTATGTAGAGATCATGTGTACAAAATGTTATGGAGTTTGAAGAAATAATAGTCAAATTAAAAGCAAACTACGTTCGTGTGCGCTACCGGTGACCTCCTCTTAACACAAGCTTGTCGTTCGAAAACGGTCCTTATGTTCACGAATTATGGAATATTTTATTTTCAGTTTTGGATTAGACAAACTCTACCTACCTTCATATCATACCTATTTATCACCGACTCTAAATACTAACCAACTAATCGCTTTCAGAGTTACTTTTCGCTTTCTTAAATAAATGTTATCAAAACACAAAAGAAAGCCTCAATTAAAGTTCATAAAGTTATGAAATCTTTTCCCATGCTGCATAACTCACGGTGAAACGTCTGCGCATAATTTCTTTGCACTTATTGTCTCGTTTTTATCATTATGAAAGTCGCACTTATGAGAAAATCGATGCCTTTCACCGCTTTTCAATAATTTTGTAATCTTGACTGCAATGTGAATGAAGTAAGTAGATTTTCTGACTTTCTCCAATCGTCATTAAGCACCAACCAAATTAGATTCTGAATCATTATTATAACGACAACAAATACTTACCAATCACAGCACTATAAAAATCATTAGTTGACTTTCGTAGCTAAATTAATGATATTTATGAGATACTAATCAATTAAAACATGTGTGTTAAGCCGGGTCTGCTGCGTTGTTTTGGTGTTTTACAAACATTAACATGTTTTGCTAACATGTTTTGTTATAAAATTTAGCGCAGCAGACCCGGCTCTCATTCCCGCAAAATCAGTGTTCGCTATGTCAAAAAGTGTTGACGAGGAAATAAAGAAAAAAAAAAAAAATTAAATAAAAAAATTCGTGCCACTGTTGGCGTCGAAAAAACAGCTTTCTTACTAAAAGCTTCTAAAAAATCTGTTTAGGCATAAAGAGTTAATCTAGCCCTCAAAAGCTCTACTGATCGAAAGTGTGCGTTGAATGCACCAATTATGTACATCACTACGACTCGACTGCAATGGCAGGCTAGGCACGACCGTGTTGTACCGTTCCCGTCCACACAACGGTACTTGCAACTTTTACATAACACGATACGATGTCGACGACATCACTAAAGTCGCGGGCATCTTCTATGCGTGAAGCACGATCGAGAAAAATATCATAGACTCAATGGACTATGGCTGATGATATTGTTAACTAAAGATAAAGATATTTTTATTAACAGAAAATACAGATAATTCATTGATTCAAGCGTGACTTTGCGGAAATCCATTCCACAATATAAAACAGATGAACAAATATATAGTAACAATTCCGCTCCTCTCCAACGAAAACTCTGAAAGAATTGAACACGTATCGAATTCTTTCAGAGTTTTCGTTGGAGAGGAGCGGATTTGTTACTACCTATATATTTGTTCATCTATTTTATATTGTAGAAAATACAGTTCAGAAATAGACATGGAACTAATAAGGAAAAATTGAGTAACATTATGAATTTTATATAAATAACAGAAACTGGGCCCACACTAGGCTCTAGGCCCGTGTCGAAAGCGATTAACAAAAGTGAAAGAATTAACAGGGATATCCATGATATTTGGTAAAAAAGAGGATTCACAAAATGTACAAAAATGTACATATAAATATTTTATGGTGATTAGGTTGGTATACAATCTTACACTGTAAATTCCTCTCACATGCTTGACACTTCAGATTCCCATAACACGGACTATTAGCAACTTTGTTGGGTTCCCCGGAAGTATTACCAGTAGTTTCTGTTAAAAGGCCTGTTATCGGATACATTTAATGTATTAGAAATTATTAGAGACTATTATAGACTGTTGCAGTCACGGTTCGAATAGTATAGAGGTATTGGGAAATGAGAGACGAGAAAATTGTAGAGCCAACGACTCTACAGGTTGTTTTGTTCACATTTATTATGCAGCCAAAAGTCGATTTATGTATGAAACAAATCCACAGTGGCTAATATATTCTAAATACTAGAATTAAACTAGAATACTAGGATTCTAGAGAGGCAACTGTCTACCTAACAGTACCTAGAGATCATTAACGTCAGCCCATAGATGTAGAGCATAGTCCTCTCCCAAAAAATGCCACGACAAACGGTCTTGAGCCGCCTCCATCCCTTCCTACGGCCCCCCATAACCGTCGGTCTATCAAAAGGCACCCCCTTTGGATACAGCATCAATTCTATTTCAATAAAACGAGGTTCCGTGTTGCTCGCTCAAATTGCATACTCCTACGCAGCCTACTCTATACCAACTCTACATTGTTCAATAGCCTATCAAACGTAGTAACTAATCGTTATTCTATGACTCACTAGTCTTATGGTTCTTAGTAACTATTCCTAAGTCTGTGGTGACTGACTAATGTTGTTCTTCTAAGGAAAGGACCAGTGCCGTATTTGGGCCAAATGTTTCGTAATTACAACCAGGCTGTTTTAGTTATTTTGATTGCCGTTTTGGTTTGAAGAGGTATTTTATTGAGTAACTGATTGTGAATATCATCGGATTAATTGGTATTTTATTAACCGACTTCAAAAAAAGGAGGAGGTTCTCAATTCGACACGCATGTTTTTTTTTTTTGTTTTTTTTTATGTATGTTACGCGATTACTCCGTCAATTTTGCATTGATTTTGATGGTTATTTTTTTGTTTGGTAGGTTATTCTTCAGAGGTGGTCCCATATAAATTTTATCGGAATTGATTCAGCACTTTTTGAAAAATTTGGTTTTTTGTGGTTCCCATAGAAAAAACCTAATATTTTACTGTGTCAGGTTCTGTCAGCGCTAGATGATACTGCTAGACGTCAACAGATGGCGTTATAGAAATACTTAAATACCTACCCGCCGATAGATAGCGTTTATTCAAATATGAATTACCTACATTATAGGCACAGGCTTGAAGTTGGTTTATGTTTTTTCCAAAAATTCATTATAATATACCTCTTCGCTATAGCGAATTTACTAAACGGAGAGAGCTATGTTTCCGTTCGTGGTAGTATCCGAAATGAGGAAATCCGTAGAAGAACCAAGATCACCGACATATAGCTCTCAGAATTACTAGTAGATTGAGGGCAGGACATAATATTATACCTTGCAGAATTTGGCTGTTCACACTTGCATGCACATGCAAGATTTTCACGGCTCGCTCCGCTCTCCGGTAAAAATATTGCCTTCTCTTAGTTTTTTTTGACATGGATATCTATTAATGTAATTTCGTGTAAGTACATTTTTGTTGTTTTATTTTCTTGAACACGTGTTCAAACCTAGATCAATTAGGCAACAAATGCTACTTACATACAATTTTCCTATCAAGGCTGCAGATCTGCAAAATAGGAAAATGTATAACCTTATGATATGGCTTTATACCATAAAACAAACTTTCGTTCTCCGTTTCGTTCGTTTTCGTTTGTTCGTGTTCGAACTTTCGTTCGTGTTTTCGAGCCTCACGGTATAAAATTACCCTAAATTATTACCCATCCATCTTACACACACACAGTTCTTGTAAAACAAAGAACTTTTCAAGGTTACAGAACAGATCACTTTCCTTCTCAAAGAAGAACCCAGCACGCGAATATGAACCTTCTTCGTAATTTAAAAAGTTGGATAATTGTTTAAGGTCGTAATGTTTGTTGAAAGAGGTTGAAAGGTTCGAAACCGGCCTTTGAGTGTCAAAGGAGTCACATTCATAAGACCTCTGTCTGGAACTGGAAAAATGTTTTGGGACTACTGCGGAGTAACAAGAGAACAGCTATAGCACAGTATTAGTATTTAGTTGTATTACAATATTTTACGTGTGTGACTTTAGCGACCACTACAGTGACCTTAATATTTTACATCAAAATTCAACCAAGTAAAATAAACTCAATATACATAAATATATCATCGATAACTACAAAACTAGACTAGAGAAGTAAATAGTTTTTCTTTATTTAATTCAAATCAAGCTGCCAAAAAAAAAAAACTTAAATTATTAAAAGTTTGTGTTTTTATAATAAGGCACCTAAGTGCTATTAATTAACTTCTCAGTCAAGTCAATCTACAGATAAGTAGACTAGTATGAAATAATACTTTTGAAAAATAAGTACATATTAAGTAGTTTTTAACAATGTGAACTTTTTCATTTATGATCTCTAAAATAAAACATTTATGTCAATCAATTATTTTTTGATTTTACAACGAAATAATACAACAGGATTTTTTTTCTTCCCGGGAAAACTTATCCCTATGCACTATAATATTTGATTCAAACAACTACCTATATTAAGACCAATTCAATGTCCAGCATTTATTTATTTTATTTTAATTCTGTCGGTTTGCTTTTATAAACTTATTTTATAATACTTATAACTACTTGGCATCAATTTTTCGTTCTTGATGCCATCAAGAACAAAAAATAAAACTTGTTGTTACCTCAACAAGTCTCAACAATGGTCCGTGTGGTGTGTATATAATGATCCCGGTATCATTTTAAACACATTACATTTAAGTAATCGTTTTACATAGGTTTTCACAGCATAAAGCGCCACACAGCATTTTTGAAATTTCTTTTCAAATCAGCACCTCCGACGAAACGATACAAACCAAAACAATACGAAATCGAATACATAAATAGTACAGCATAAAGCGCTGGTATTATAGAAGTAATATGTATTACCTAATAAAACACCGATTTTAGAGATATCAAAATGCCTTTACTTTATAGGGTTCCGTACCCAAAGGGTAAAACGGACCCTATTACTAAGGCTCCGCTGTCCGTCCGTCCATCTGTCACCAGGCTGTATTTTATGAACCGTGATAGGTAGACAGTTAAAATTTTCACAGATGATGTATTTCTATTACCGCTTTAACAACAAATACTAAAAACCAGAATAAAATAGACATTTAAGGGGGCTCCCATGCAACAAACGTGATTTTTTTGCCGTTTTTATAAGATACGGAACCCTTCGTGCGTGAGTCTGACTCGCACTTGGCCGGTTTTTTGTATTTTGCTTCAGTTATGTACTTTGTGACGGTGTACGAGGGCGCGTTCCACCATCACTAGTACAAGCAACATAATCTCTCTTTTTTGCCAGTGCCAGTGACAACTTCCACAAACTTCACTGCTATTATTGTATTTGTAAGTAATGCTTACGTTATTTCCTAGATAGCGTTGTTAGGTTCGTCGAAAATTACTCTCGGATCATTTTTTACTTATCCATCCTTCATCCTCATAAGTAAGCAAGTTAAAACAAGTAATTTTAATGATTCTTTTGTTTTTTGTTTTAGATTTCGAACGTCTGTCTTCAATGCAGATTTAATTCAAAGTCTGTAACAGAGAAGACGGCAAAACAAACGAGGTTCGTTTAGATTTTTAATTTCATTTGAAGCATAGAACTTATGTAAACGATGAATATATTTGGATGACGGAGGACCTGGCTTCTCTTTTAATGATAGTGGAACGCCCGTGACTTCGTCAGCGTGGCGTTTTTCCGTACAAACTTCAACACCCCGCCCGTTGCACCCCCTTAAGGAGTAGATTTCGGAAATGCCTTTCTAAGTTCACCGCTAGACCACAAAAGGAATGTACCTACCCTCCTATTATCAGGACTCTTGGACTTACGGTTTAGGCTGTAGTCAGTCAGTTAGTGAGTTCTAATTCTAAGGGGGTGTTAAGACCTGCACTGACGTCCCGCTGTGGGGTGTATTGTGCATTGTCCCCCTGTGCTACCCCAACCCAGGCCAGCCCAGCTCCTTAAAGTAACGGAGCAGGGCTTTGGGTTGGTGGCAACACCGTTGAAGTGTGTCCGAAGGCGTCAATGATGGAGAGCAGGATAGAAGTAGCTCCTGCAAACCCGTCTTGGCCCTGGTCTCTTTTGTGGCCGCACAATCCAGGATCACGTGCTCCACCGTCTCTTCTTCCTGCAAGCAGCCCCGACATAGCCTGCAGTCAGTGAGTTATTCACGCAACGATTTTTGTAAATTACATAATTATGTGGTTTGAACCTAGGTAGAAAGGAAGCCATCATAAAACATAAACCTTATTTGTTTACCCACTAGTTCCATCTTACATAATAAATAATAAAAATCCCTTTGTTGGTCATAAACTTGCGCGTTGTGCTCAATAAAACCGCAGGAGATCAGCAGCGATTGTCATCGCTATGAACAGAGAATACAAACTTATTTAACTGAAAACTATAGCAAAATCAACCGTATTCTCTAAAAAATAAAGTCAGACCTATGGTTAAACTGTAAGATATGCGAAAAAGGATTGAATATGTGGGCCAGAGACAATATAGAATGGGCGGCCATGTTGGTTGTCTATGGTCGCGAATTTATAGCGTGAGTGCGGTTGTATTTACTATTTACTATTTTCGCGTTATATTTTTCAAGTGTCTCGCTATCGTCACCCTTATCCGCTATGACCAAACGTAACATAACGCAGGCTCGTTACGATATCTGCGTGGAATCATCGCTGAATCGTATAGGTGACGTCACACGTTATTGACATGGAATCTCTTATGTCATAGCGAATAACCACCCTATACTCTGATTTTTAATCTTAGACAATTTTCGTCAACAAACAAATATGTCAAGATATGCCACTGTGTGTATAAGTGTCATGTATGTGTGTCATATGAATTTACACGTATGCTACACAATCATGACACTTATACTCACAGTGGCATATCTTGACATTTGTTTGTTTACAAAAATTGTCTAAAATAAAAAATCAGGGTATAGACAGCATTAGGCATATGTTGCATGCTGGTGCATGAGTTAAAAAATCGTTGAACTTAAACGTTCGGAACTTCAGGCTCATGTTAATGCACATTTTTTTGTGTTTGCGACAGTTGCCAGATTCAATAAATCCTCAAACAAAATACACCATTCCATTATGCACATATTTCAAATTTTTTTGCTCATTGTAAGATGATCACTTGGTCAGCCGCCCTATTCCATGACTAAAAGTCACTCGGTGAATAACGTTTGACAAGTAAAATGACCATAAATTGACAATTCTTGATAATAATTTTGAGCAATTGATGATAATTTTACTTGTAAAACGTTAGTCAACGAGTGATTTTCAGTTAGGAAATAGGGGGGCTGGTTTGCTGAGGAATATTAATTAAGTACTTATTTGCACAAATTGCAGAGCAATTTAAGGTGTCATATGAATAAAAAAATGAAAAAATTATCTCTATAACTCTGATTTTTAATCTTAGACAATTTTTGTAAAAAAAGAAATGTCAAGATATGCCACTGTGTGTTTAAGTGTCATGTATGTGTATCATATCGAGGGCATCAAACCATAGGGGCGTATCCACAAAATGGCATTTTTTTTTTATTTTACCTATGGATTTGAGAACTTCTGATCCATAATCTGGCAAAACAATAATATTTTTAGGTGTTTTAGTTTTTTTTATATTGACCAAAACATTATAGGCGTATAACTACAAATAAATAAATACGTCGTGCCATACAGGCGTATCGTCGGCGTTTGTCAACATATGAGTTAAATTATCGGGCCATACAGGCGTACAGTAACTTAACCGCTTGCATGATTTTACGCCTTTATGGTCGGACATATTCTTTACTAGCATTTTCTTGCGGCTCCGCCCGTATGGAACTATGCATTATAGCTAAATATACTATTCTGATGCATAAGCTATAATACTGTAAAGTTCCATCAAAATCCGTTCAGTAGTTTCTGTGTGACAAACATCCATCCACCCATCCTCACAAACTTTAACATTGATGATGTAACTAGGTATACCTAGAATAGACTAGCCTAGAAAAGACCCCTCCCTCTCTTCCCGTGGATGTAGTACACCAGGGCATGGACATCCACCTGAGTACTCAATACCAATACTGCAATCATCAATCCAACTGCCACGCCTGGTGATTATGTCAATGATGTCTCTGTGATCAACAGGGTCAAAACCGCCAGTGACCACCGCATGGTAAGAGGCTCATTGAATCTCAATGTTAAGTTAGAAAAGTCCCGTCTGATGAAATCTACTCTCCGCCCAGTTCATTTGTCCTGTTCAAATTCAAACCCTGAGAACTTTGAGTTGGAACTCCAGAATTGCTTCCAATACCTGGCTAAATGCGATATAGTGGACGAGCTGAACAACGGGCTGGTGCAAATTGTCCAAGTGAACACAACAACAACAACTTGGTGGACAAGTCGGAGTTATTTAGGACCCCTTCGCAAAAATAGAACACAGAAACTCTTTGAGTGCACTCTTAAATACATGGCAGAGCGATCAATAAACAGATCTTCAAGTACATGCTGCACGATTTTCGTCTTTTCAATACTAATTGTATTAAAAGTGCCTATAGAGCGCAATTAAGGCTTCAAAGTATTTGCTAGAGATCTGTCAATTGGGCTAAGTCAGCTTTTGAAAGCTGGAGATTGTACGTGAGCACAAGAAGTTCTCAATTGTACAACTCATCGCAAAATCCGGCTTCCAGCACGACGAGCGATGCAAGAGCCCGTTCGACCCGCCACTACAACGATGATATCCTGAATGTCAGCCTATACGAGATCCGAACAGCTCTCAAACAGCTTAAGACGCTATAGGTTCACATAATGCATTTAATGAGCTCTAGAATAGTTAAGTTTTTGATATGAGTTCTTACAGTTTACGAAAAAAAAAAACGTATTCTTAAGCTTTTTATCTAGTGAAATCATAAATTCAGTACACAATTTGAATTACTCCACTCGTTAAAAACATATGTAAACAAAGATGACTATTTTTTAACCTTTGTAAAATTGAAATCTAATTTCAGACTAACTTCTAAGTCTTCTAACACATTTTTATTTTTGGAACTTTTGGTTACTATAAGTTATAAATTGGGTCAGTGAATTCATCAACAAAACCTAACTAAACTTTGAAGGGATTTTTTATATCATTATTTTATACACAAAACCAAGGTATCAGAGCGTGTGCTCACAACAGTGCTACTGAAAGCGGGTAGAGAACTGATACTAAAAGTCTTTCAGACGCTATTTAATCCCGTTATGGTACTCTTAGTTCATGATACCCACGACACAGAGAATCCTAGTGTGGATTTAGGGCAATGTATGTGACTGTTGGGTGTTATGTTTATATTATTTTCATCTATCTACTGTTATGTATCTATCTACTGCTATCCTCGAAAGAAAAACGCCGAAGACGTGGAACAGTAGTAGTGGTACTGTTTTTCAAAAAAGTTGATGACACCCTATTTAAAATTTATTTACCCTTTGAGCTGTCTGAGCCACGTCTATTAGTTGTTTTTAAGAGTAGTTACGAATCGTCTCCTCACACGTAGGTTAGACGACTTCCAGCCTCCGAAATAAGACGGGTTTACTGTAGACCACATCCACACGCTCCGGCAGATTATACAGAAGACTGATGACTTAACGAGTATAATCTAGTGTTAGATGACTACGAGAAAGCCTTTGATTCAGTCGAGACCGCGCTTTTAAGTTGTGGAGGAGGTATTGAACAAGTCAATATCGACCTCTCGCGCCATTTCGTTATAACATCTGCATGATCGAATTAAATATGAATTCTGCCTGTATATAGAACAAACTCTTGGAATGTGAAGAAGGTTAGGACTTCTTACTGATAGTGTAGGAGTTCGAAGCCTCAAATTGGCCGAGAAGTTCAGGACAGTCGATCGAGCTGCTTGCAATATCGAGAAGATAAGATAAGTCAGCGGCACGCCTACTCTCTTTATGTAGGAGGATGTGGAATTTTCTGCAACGCGCGGAATAGTTAGACGTAAACTTCTTTAATCTGAACTGTAAATATCTAAGAAAACGCTTCTATATTCTTTCAATTTGATTTATGTATATGTCATAGACTGGGTTCCAAACCTGACACACATATTCAAGATGACTCCTAATATAAGTGTAATACAGTATCTTTATAGTCTTTATCTGCTCAAATTCCGACGACATCATAATCATAAACCCTAAAACTTTAGAATGCCGAATACATCACCTAACTTCGATATGCCGATGTCATAGTCGGCACAATGCTCAGTGACCTCAATACCGTGACCGTCTCCCAACAGATGAAGGCAAGACGAACATCATGTCCAATGCCCATATCGCACCTATACTAGTACACGTTGGGAACGATACTGTCGAAGTTGTTGACCACTGTGTCTATTTGGGTCCGACGATTCGACTAGGAAGGTTGAACTTCGACAAAGAGGTCAACCGATGAATTGAAGTCGGCCAGAGCAGTGTTCGGAAAACTACGCCATATTTTCTCGTCACAAATACCGCAGAGCCTCAAGACGAAAGTCTATAGATCAGTGTGTGTTGCCAGTGATGGCTTACGGCACTAAGACGTGGTCGCTAACTATTGGCCGTATTAGCTCAAATTCACGCACTGGCTCATGGAGAGGGCTATTACTAGGGCTTCCACTAGGTGATAGAATCCGAAATGTGGAAATTCGTAGAAGAACTAAGATCACCGACATAGTTTCCAGAATTAGCAAGAATAGGTGGCAATGGCAGGTCATATAGCTCACATAAATTACAACAGAAAAAGGAATAAAGGTTCTCGAGTGGCGACCACAAACCGGACGAGACGGTAGAGGATGGCCTTCCACTCGATGACCTAAAGACATAATAAACGTTGCAACCTCGCAGGAAGTCGATAGATGGAGGTGGCTCAAGACCATTCGTCGTGATGCCTATGCACTCCCCCTAGAACCCCATCCATCCATCATCAGCTTGTAGAAGTCCACTAGGTGCTGGACCTATGCCTAGCAATGGACAGTCGACAGGCTGATGATAGTGATTAATATTTTTGAATTTTTATTACATTTTAAGACAGACAAATTGTAAATGTATTAGTTCTTTTTAATTGTACCTAAATGTGTTTGTAAGATTTTTTTAAGGATTTTAGGTATAATTTCCAGATTTTTATCAAAAATTAGTAATACAGAATAAGTACTTAGTATTGTACTGGAGGAAGAAGCTGGTATCAGTAGATACTGTTTCATTAGATAGGTCTGGATATTATACGCCTCTACGGAATTTTTACACAAAGTCAACTATTTTATCAAACCATATGGGCGTATAATTTGATTTTTCTGAGATGAAGGGTTGCCTGTTAAAACTATTATGTTTTTTATTATACTATGGGTATCTCCATTCAGATTATTTGTAAACAAACACATTAAAAAAATATGTTTTGTCATACGCCTCAAATTATATGGTGAAGGGGAACACAAAATTCACTGAAAATTTTCAAACCATATGGGCGTATGAACGAAAAGTACTAGAAGGAGTTGGGCTACACAATTTTAAGTGCTATGATTGTTTGAGACTTAAAATTAGATAGTTTTCCTGAAAACTTCAGTTAGATCTGACATCTCTGAAAAAAGTTAGACAGTTTTTTGTTCCTCCTGAACAGTAGCCCAAAGTCGATACGCCCATATGGCTTGATGCCCTCGATATGTGTATATACATGACACTTATACACACAGAGACACTTCTTTGTTTACAAAAATTATCTAAGATTAAAAATCAGAGTTATAGGTACAATACTCTACATCAACGCCTATACTACGAATTCTTTGATATTTTCTTCAAGTATTCCTCCAGAGCCCTTTATCTTTATGAATACCCAGTTTTAATGGTTTTTGTGGGAAAGCTCAAGCGTGCCGACTGCGCACAAAAACATAATAAGCACGTGTAATTGTGCTAAGGCGCATGTGCACAGTTTTTTGGATCTATTTTTGTACTCACCCAAGGATTTGTTTATTTGCTCTTATATATAACGTATAGTCTACTCTGTATAATATTATATGCATGGTAATATAGGTATTTCACCAGGTATGCTCTTCCGATACCCGATGGTCACGTGGGTAAGCACCAGCCTACATCATCGCCAATGAGAATTGAGACATCCCGTTTCTATGCAACCAGTAGCGTGTGATCAAATTCTTCGACCCAACAATGCTCCTTAAGGATTTAACGTATTTTACACCAGCTTACGTCACTATCTACTTTATTGCAACAAGTACGTAGTTACGGAAATATTTTCTGGGATCATTCTCTTAAAAAAATATTTAAATCGTAATTTTGTTCGTGTAATCAAGTTTACAGGACAGGTCCTTTACCTGTCTGAATCCAATAAAACCACGAAGTTTTTACTACAAAAATACGTTAAAATTTGATTAGACGAACAAAATTACGATTTAAATATTTTTTTTAGAGAGTTATCCAAGAATATATTTCCGTAATTACGTAATTGTTACGATAAAGTGGCAACTGGATAGTGACGTAAGCTGGTGTTACTCTCGGAGTAGCAGACCTTGTTTTATTAGATCATGGGGGGATGAACCCAACGCCTGGGTATAATGACAAGAGCAACAGTCAAAATTGCACTCTGCCATGGCACCCAAATTACACCAACGAGGTGGCATCGCGTGTTTCCACATCGTGCGTACAAGTCCAACCTTAAACATACGATAATTCGACAAAACAGCGGCGTAATACCTCATAATACTGTAATTACAGCGTAATTTCTGTAATAACAAGCCTGTAATCATCCCTGGCAACAACCAGTAGAATGTTTGACAGTGATTGAGAAAATAATAATTCTCTGTGATTGTAATTGGTGAACAGTCACGACCGATCCGACGAATGTGGTTCATATAATTGTAATTTGATAATTGTACTTGCCCAGTGCATAAGTAATAATTGTTTTATTAACTCTTTCAACTCTTGAGGATAACTCTTTGGTAGTTGCAACGTTTGTCGGCAAAGATATGTTTTTTTTTTGTTTTTTTTTTTAATATGGCATCTGAGGATTTACTCAATTTTGCCAATGTCAAGTTATTGATTTAATCAAACAATGTCCAGTCGTCAAAGTCTTCTGTCAAGTCATGTTCTAGTAAATCGATGGCAGTTTACTAGAATGTTCCTGGACAATTTCCACCCCTTCGAAAAGACACGCAATACACTTATTTTATTTAAATTCACTACCATGTACTTTTTATGAGCTACACCGGTTAAAATGCCACCAAAATTACACGATATAACTCAAAAACACACTAGAAGTTCAAATAAAATAAAAAAGAATTGAAGTTATCGTGGCTTGGAATAATTTTAGAAAAATTACGACTATACACCACGTACGTCAGCAGGAGAATAGTAAAGTACGTGGTGTCTCGTCGTAATTTTTCTAAAATAAAAAGGACGACGTCTCCGTTCGAAAGAGCAGAAAAAGTCCCGATATGAATTTTATTTCAACGAGACATCAAAGTTGAAACTACAGAAATGACGTAATGTTGGCTTGATATCTAAAACATGGTCAAACACATTCACAGACGTAAATGTAACGGGATTTAAGCTAAACTTCTCGTTTACATTTTACATAACTGAGCTTCGATAGCAATGTAGTAGGTACTTAACTGTAAATCCATAATAGCAACATAACCGCGTTATAAACACTTTAGTTAGATAACAAATCAAGGGTTTGATTTAGCCTTGATTTAGCATATATAGTGATAAACGCCGTAGATATAGTACGTTATAAATAACTATGTTGCTGTGGATATGGTACTATGTTAGGGGCTGAGGGTTGGGCACTGGTTTACTTATATTCCTAGAAATAACTGGTACAAAAAGCGTGTAAGAGTGCTATAAAAATATACCACATCTATTTTTATCATTCCACTATAATTCTCTAAGAAACATCTCTACATTTCTTTGGTAAAATTCTTTCTACCGAAGTGTTGTTTCCAAGAGTTCACAGGTTTTATGTTATCTGTGGGATCGTCGCGTTACGAGAGACAATTAGCAATAGCGGTGTAAAGTTTAATGCTCCTATCGCTTTTAGGGTTCTACACATAAATGTGAATTGAAAAACCGTTGGCTATAATAATATGATGGCTGAAGTATAGCGGAGACGGGTGATCATTTATAAACTACCTACTTACCGTTAAATAACATAGTGATGTAATTTACCGCCCCTTCCTATTCTATTATTATTAGAAAAATTCCAAGGCAAGCATTTTAGATTTGGCAAAAAAAGGTTCTAAGTTTATAAGGTACTTACTACCTACTTACTTATTTATACTTAACACAGGTAAAAATTAATTAATTAGGTAAATTTTTAGAAAAAAAAAACAAAAAACTTCTTATTTCAAAAAGCGCTTAATAAATTTCGTTAAAAATTATATGGAATGAAGAATAACATACAAAAAAAAAACATAAAAATCAATTCATAATTGGCGGAGTAATCACGTAACAAACATACAAAAAAAAGTATACAGTCGAATTGAGAACCATGATTTTTGAGCATTATTGATTACCGATATTTCGGCACAGTTTCATGCGCCATGATCACGGGTAAACCCTGCCCCGAGTGCCCTGCTGAGTTTACCCGTGATCATGGCGCATGAAACTGTGCCGAAATATCGGTAATCAATAATGCTCAAAAATCATGGTAAATATCCGGTTTCTAGTGATAATTATGTTAATAACCATGATAGTTTCAAAAGTTGAATTGAGAACCTCCTCCTTTTTTGAAGTCGATTGAAAATTAAAAACTAACCTGCGGAACCACTTTTCACATTCATAATAGTTTTTTGTTGTTCCAACGGCGAAGCAAATGTTTGCTTTCGATTTGTAGATACTGTGATTCTACATTCCAATACAAGTTTCGAAAAATAAAAAAAGCTTAGGGCCCACGTATGCAAATAGCTCGACTAAAATAGAGATGGTAAAGGAATTTTCATAGCCATTTATGATTCTTGCTTGAACAATCGATTTCAAAATAAAAGGTTTGTTTATTTTAAATGTAAGGAACGAATCTTGGTTTTATTATTTAGCTAGTTAAATATAATGTGGTGTAGAGTATCCGGCCAAAGAACAGACCTATCCATAGCGTTTTTGTAAACTGTATTTAAATCTGATTTAGAATAATAAACTTTTTAAGTACCTTTTTTTTTTACCTTTTTTACCTTTTTTTTACCTCAGTCTCCTCCCATGGATTTCGTAAAGCTGACTAAAGTATTCAGGGATGAAAAAGGACACCAGGAAATGAGAAGCATTAGCTACCTGAGTACTCAACAACTATACTGCGATCAACAAATCTTTGCCTGCTGAGCATGGCATGGCATCCATCAATGGATGATTTCGTTGAGTGTAGAAGGCAGGAAAAGCCAAGGGCGTTCTACTAGTTACATGTTTTTAAATATAAATTGTACACTAGATGTTTACATGAATAAATTATGAGATTAAGAAAAAGTGGTAGCACCCCGTAGCGTTGAGCGCGTTGAAGTCTTTTATATGGCAGCTCAGTTAAAACAATTTAACTTTTTTTTTAAACTAAGTATACTTAATACCAAAGTTACTTTTAAAATATATTCTAGACTTTATACTTCTAGCGATGACCATTAATCGTTAAGTTAGTTAAGATTTTGTATGGGTTTTTTCCAACGTGAAACAACTTTAACTTAAGTTAAAGCGATAAATACTCGTGTTAATATCAATCTAGAAAAATTACGACCATACACCACGTACTTCATGGTTGGTGCTCATGAGGAAGGACCTCAAAAGGTCAACGAAACGTGATCAGGAGAATAGTAAAGTACGTGGTGTATAGTCGTAATTTTTCTAAAATGATACCAAGCCACGATAACTTCAAATCATTATATAAAATGGAGTATTTAAGTTACTGAAAATGGTTGACTGACTGAGTATCAACGCACAGCCTAAACCGTAAGCCCTAGAGATCTGCAGTTTAGAGGTTCCATTTATGGTTTAAGGGCACACTAAGAAAAAAAACCGAAATTAACCCCTGAGGGGGTGCAGTTGGATGTTAAAGTTTGTATGGACAAAAGCTGCACACAAACAAAGTCACATGCGTTTCACTAGTCACTGAATATCACTTAAGCTAAGTCTCTGGTCCAAGTTTAAGGTCTCTGATACCTTTTATCTGAGCTACTTATGGTTTTACCAGTTTTTAATAAACAATTCGATATATACCTACTATTTTCAAAATTAATACTATTTATAAAAAAAAATATAAAATTATGCAAAGGTGAAATCAATAGCACAAAATATGTGACCTTATACCTCTGTTTATTCTATTTATATGCACCGGCTGACCCGAAGGTCTGTATAAAGCAAGGTCACGTTTGTATTAGTGTGATACATTAAAACTCTGTGGTTGTTTTGCTTTCATTCAAATTTAGAATGAGCGCCTTTGTCCAGCGTTTTGATTGGATTTTTTGTTAAGTTTGGAGCCTCGGGCTGTGTTCGAAATTTGAAATTAATTTCTCGTTGAATGTTTACTTCTTGATTTTATTATCCGTCTAGACTTTTATTTGTTTTGATGACAGTCTAGTAATTATAAAGTACATTACAATATAATAAAAAAGTATTGTACGTACGTATAACTCGGCATAAGTACTATACTTACCTAAGGAAGTAGTTTTTGTTAAAAATTATTTTTTAAAGCAACATTTTTTTGCCGCGCTTCCGCTGATACGACTCGTAATGTCAGGTTGACA
Organism: Epirrita christyi; assembly: GCA_951392215.1. NCBI lineage: Eukaryota > Metazoa > Arthropoda > Insecta > Lepidoptera > Geometridae > Epirrita > Epirrita christyi. The sequence continues at coordinate 2,117,401 of OX595837.1, forward strand.
TGTGTAGCAAAGCGGTGACAGCTTTACTAAAATGTCGGTGGTCAATTTCCACCTATTTGAAAAGACACGCAATACACTTACTTATATTTCAAATTCACTACCATGTGCTTTTTAAATAAGCTACACTGGTTAAAATGCCACCAAAGTCACAAACATCTAGAAAAAAAAAAACGATGACTTCTCTTTTCGAATAAGCAAAAACCCTCCCAGTATTGACATCTATTTAATCTGTTCACTATTCGACTTTTACATTTAAATTTTTCCTTCTGCGCAGTTTGACGTTGAAAATTGCGTTTCTCAGAATGACAAGTACGTATAAATAAAACCTATTTACTTAAGTTGCCACAAGTTTTTCTCGCAACTTTATGGCGTCACTATAATGAGTCAGTTTCCGTTCGGGGATACGAATTGTAAATTTTAATAGCTAGCCTTGAGAAAATTATGGATAGGTGAGATTTTTTGCTGTGTACAAGCTAGCTGTGAGTTGTGACATGACAGCTGAATAAAAAGGCCGTGTATAAATGCGAAAGTTCGGATCTCATCATCATCATCATCAGCCGTTAGATGATGTGAACCACTCAAGAACACGCGATAGTGAATCATTTACATCATCGTAATTAGATTTAGATCTATCAACTTTGAAAATAAAAGAAGTATCGTCAGCAAACAGAACTATGTCATGTAAACTAGGAATAAAAAAGGGCCTAGTATTGAACCCTGTGGCACCTCCATGACAATAGTCAATCCTGAAGACCTTTCACCACCAACATCAACACTATTGGACGAGGAACCATAATAAAATGCAATGGGGGATTTTCCATAATCACCACGCGGGCAGGAGGTGATCACAGTAATATTACTGCAATCACCAATCCACTTAGTACTCAGGTGGATGCTACTGCCCATCCCCTGTCTATCCCTTAGTCGGATTTTCCGACATCTACGGGAGTGGATGGAGGGGTCTATTCTTAGGCCGGACACACCACTGATGGTATGTAATTAAAGTTATATCGATCAGCAGTAATTTGCAATGAAATAAAATAAACCACCCAATCAAAAGTCAATCTAACCTCGGCAGTATCATTGAAAGTCTTATAAAAAAAAGAAAAAAAAACTATTTCACTTAAAAGCACTGTCGACGATTTCGAAGTGTTCGGAAATAACTTCTATCCGAGTTCAATTAATTTAATGGCTGTATAAATGCCGTTGATTATTTTGCTGGATGTTTCACTATTATGTTGCTTCTATCCCATAAAATTCAACATGTTTTTAATTAACTTGCTGAATAAACTGTTATTTTTGTTGTATTTCCATAAAAAACTTAATAAATAAACTTCAGATATGTATTATCTGATATATATGTATTATTATGTATTTATGTGACGACCTCTGTGGCGGTTGCGGGTTCGATTCCCGCCTGGGAACAAATATTTGTACGATCTGCACATATTTGTTCAGGGTGTTCTGGGTATTTTCTATGCATAATAAAAAATATCTATCTATATAATGTATTGTATTAGGTATATCAGTTATCTAGTACCCATAACACAAGCTCTGCTTAGCTTGGGGCTAGATAATGTTGTGTGAAATATTCAGCATTTATTTATTTATTTACTATTATGTTGCTTCGATAGTATATGTAGGCCCATAAAATTCTCCAGCATGTTTTTAATTAACTTGCTGAATAAACGGTTATTTATGTTGTCTTTCCATAAAAACTTACACCACGCTTGGCAGGCGGATTGGGTGATCGCAGTTTGGTATTAAGTACTCAGGTGGATGCTGCTGCCCACCCCCTGGCGTAAACCCTATGTTGCCTTTTACGACATCCACAGGAGGAGTTGGAGGAGTCATATTCTTAGGCCGAGACTACCACGACGAGGGTTGTTAGTTTTTGGGATATTTTTTTTTTGTAATAATCCTTTTTGTTTTTATAATATTTATCTTTCATTTAAAATGGGATTTAAAACGACAGATTATTATAAATTCTTGGCAATTTGATGAACAATGCCGTCCGCGTATCAACACGTATGATAGCACTTAGAATGCGCCCGCGCAGGCGCGGCGCGACGCCGTTCCTAGAATATGTCAATAGCTTGGTTTTATCTGTTATGGAACATGTTGTTTGAAGTACCATGGTACATTTGACGAACTCTGTGGCGCGGCGGGCGAATAGCTGAGATGCGAGAGGTTGCGTGTTCGATTCCCGCTGCGGGACGAATGTTTGTATGATCTGCAAATATTTGTTCCGGATCTGGGTGTTATGGTACCATGGTACTCGTAGTTCCCACTATGGGATCATGACTACGTATGTGACTGTTGGGTGTTATGTTATGTACACGCCCGTTATGTAAGTATTGGCTGTCTGATTGTTGGTGATTTTTATTTAATTGTAATGGTCGCAGCAAGTCGGTGGATGGGGGCGGCTCAAGGCATCATTATGGCATTTTATGAGGGACGCCCTTAGTCCAACAGTGGATGTAAATCGGTTGAATAAAGATAATTAGTGTTTTATTCTGGCCGTGATTGGTATCGGCCTAAGAATAGCCCCCTGCGTTTCCTCTCGTGGATGTCGTAAAAGCCGATAAAGGGATTACATCAGGGGATATAGGCAGCATCTATCTGAGTACTTAACACTAATACTACGATCACCAATCCGCCTGCCATGCGTGGTGATTATGGCAAATCCCCCATCGCATTCTATGGGGGAGGCCTCGTCTAAAAGATGTCTAACTGATGATGGTGACTTTAAAACATTTCCTATAGTATCCATACAACGGAGGTAATAAAAAATTAATGTTGAGAAAATAATAGTGCGTCGATTATTGTATGTTCATGCTATAACTCATGGTGGTCCTATAGTAATGTCCTATAGCACCTCGAGAGTTATTATAGCTTTTTTATGGAGAGTCGTGTCTTTGCTTAAGGAGGTGGGGTACCTCTAAGAGCAACTCCTTAATTCTCTCTGGGGTACTCTCTGTTTTTTAATAATTTATGTGTTGTTCTTCGGTTGGTTTTAGTATGATTTTACGAAAAATATAAGCCAGATGCCAACTAGAGGTTTTCTTCATGTAGCTCTTCTTTGATGAGTGAATATAAAAGTACAAAAAAAATATGTTGCTTATTAGACATTAAATTATAATTTGAACAATTGAAATAATTCTAATTATATTATTACAATATTAAAAAATATCCAAAGTGAAGCATTTTTTGTTTGAAAATTTGTAACTAGACGGCATTGAGTTTTACTATTTTCGTTCACACAAATATTTGTCAAAGTGTACAATTGGCTAGTCAAATTAATGATTTATTAGGCTGAAAATCTTTTCGTGATTTTCGCTCACTTTTTACTTCGCAAGCGCTATTCTGTCACCTTCTAACTTACCTGAACTTTAATGAGTTAGATAGTGTCAAAATTCACGACTATCACCGATTTAACGGCTGAACCTATTACGGCCCGTTCACACATGTCTCCGTTTTACTGTTCCGTTTTATCGTGTACGTTTTTTTTTCGTCGATGGCGTATGTAGTTGTATGAGCGACTTCACACATGGCACAGTATTCTGTATACAGTAAAAAATATCGTTCCGTAAAAAAATTACATTCCGTTTTGTCATCGATTACTGGACGACGGAACAGTAAAAATATACGGATACGTAAAATTTTAACGGATAGATACTGTGTGCGTGACAGCGTCCATCCTTGTAGAATAGCGGCGGTATACTGCGAGGTTTCTGTTCACACATCGCATCCAGTAATGACGGATCCGTTGAACGTTATACGGTGCCTATGTGTGAACAGAGCATAAATTTATGACGTATCCGTTAAAAACGTACCAGTAAAACGGACTCCCATGTGTGAACGGGCCGTTACTTAGCACAATAAAATCGTATTGGTTACCACGAAGTGAGCCTTGTATGCCGCTCAATGCGCTTGCGCTGACGTACGTGTATGACGAACGGTCGCGCACGTACTTACGTGGAATTCGAATGACTTGATGTGAATGACTGATAGATTAGTGAATTATTTTACTATGAAAAAAACATTATCTGATGCTTTTTGTGATGCTAACAAATCTGTATTTTAGGAATTATACTTCTTGAAGCTTTCTCAAATTATTATATTATTACCTTAACGCCCATTGATGGACGAGGCCTCCCCCATGAAATACAAGGGGGAATTTGCCAAAATCACGACAGCGTCCTTAGTTTTCTTCTCGTTTTCGCTAGGGGCGCTGCGAGTAAATGTATGGAAGGAAACGAAACTTCATATAGTTTTGAACTATCAAACCCGTACACCTGACAGCAATTATCGCATAATTTACGCCTGTAGGGCGAGCAGGAAGATTTTGACAAATCGTATAGTAAACGTATCGTATTTACTATACCTTTACGTAGGGTGGCGATAGTTGGCAGCACGAAGCATCTTCTACCGACTATCGTGAATTCGAGATAGTTACAAGAGTGACGTCATTCTGCGTAAATAGGGGTGGGGGCGCATTTGATTAAAAACTAAGAAAATTGAATGATAATTGAACGAATAGTTCATCCAAAAAGGTTCATGTTTGACGTAGTGATTTATATTCTCTTTCATTTCGTTTATTTGACGTTATTGAGTTGTGTTTTGGTCAAGGCAAGGAACATAATTACTCTTGCTTTGTGAATTTTGTGATGAATATAAAAATGAGAACGAGCCAACTGCAGTAACTAACAATGCTGGAACACCTTCACCGGGACTAAGCAACCAACCCCCGTCGTCTCCCACCGAGGAACAATGGAAGCCTCCACCAAAGAAAAGAAAGAAGAGCAGCGATTTTGGCAGAGTTGTTTGTTGAAAGCGACAGGAGTGCTAAAAAGATCATGCCGACTGCGGCAGCGTGATGAGGAATTGAGGATAAGAGATTTTGAACTGCGTGAAAGAATGTGACAGCAAGATGAAGAGCTACAAGCTCAGTGGCTGGAGTGCATGCAAGAATGAGTGTTATTAGGAGACTTTGAAAGACAATAAAGAAAGAACCTCATGGAAAACAGTGATAGTGTATATCGTGAGATACTAGACTTTTGTTGTGAGGTAGGTATTTTGATAGGCAATAAAGTAAACTTTTCATTGAGTACATAAGTGGTTTTTATTTACAACTTTACGTAAGTCATCATCATCATGATCATCAGTCTGTAGAAGACCAATGCTGAACATAGGCCTCCCTCTAGAATAGGTACGGTCTTTGCATAAGCTTCGCCATTGATTTTGAAGTCTCCCAAAAGTATTTTTTATTGTGACCCTGGCCTTTCCATATACTGTGGTATATTTTACTTCTGGGTTTCCTTCAGCAGCATCGGGGATTGGTGTCATCAGCCAAGCCCGCTGTTGATAACTGGAATCGCCTGCAAATGTTAATAACACGATAAGTATAAAGAAAAACACTAACAAAACAAACGTAACACTCAACAGTCACATAATAGTTTTTCAAGTCGTGGGTATCAGGTACTACGAGTAGGTACCATCTAATGGGTTCCATGCCTCTCTCTGAATAGCCCTTTGCCTAATTTCTTTGAAAGTAGAAATACCTACAAGTTCGGTACTAAGATAATAATTACATAGGTAGGTACTTATAATTGTTATAGCAAAAGTACAAGTAGGTATCTTCTACCTCATCATCATCATCATCATCAGCAGCAGCCTTTAGAAGTCCACTACTAGACGAGGCCTTCACCATAAAATACACTGTGGGGCTGGGGAATTGCTATAATCACCAGCCTCGGGGGGGGTTGTGGGAAGGAGTATATTCTCATGCCGGACACATCTAAGGCACACAGACTGTTAGGTACTATGTAACTAAATTACATGAATTATGTTGGTAGGCAATATGAAATTCATCTTTACCTAGTTTCTCTTTCGTCTTCTTCAATGGATCTGGCAGCATGGAAAGCATTCCGTTCCGTGTTCCCAAGCTTTTTATAAAACTTATAGGTCTTCAAGAATGTAAAACACAAACACAAATTAGAGCTTAGGTTTAATAACCTAAGCTCAACTTTTCTTACTACACAGGAACCCTAGTACACAATAAATGTTAGGTAAGTAATGAAAATAGATTACTTAGTTACTAACAAACTTAAAAACACAAGGAATATACGATATTATTATATTTTAATACTTTACGAATCTTTTGTCACTGACAAATTTCAAGTGAAAAAACATTCGCACGTTTTCGATGACATGACGATAGCCAGCCTTCGTACTTACGTTAAAACAAAGTTCGTGCTGCCGTTTTTGATACAAAATGACTTTACGTAACGTTACGCATACGTTACGATGGCGATACGCTAGTATGCCAAACCCTTCGTGCTACCAAATTTAGTACGATTTAAGCACTATAGGGGCGCTGAATCAAATGCCATACAAAATGCTTACGTTAACGATACGAATACATTTTCGCAAGTTGTTCCTGCTGACCCCACTGTTGCAGACCTGTCGCGAGATAGAGAATTGCCCTGCCGTTCTTGTACTTCAAACTGTAGGGCAAGCAGGAACATTTTGTCAAATCGTATAGTAAACGTATCGTATTTACTATACCTTTACGTAGGGTGGCGATAGTTGGCAGCACAAAACATCTTCTACCGACTATCGTGAATTCGAGATAATTACGAGAGTGACGTCATTCTGCGTAAATAGGGGTGGGGGCGCATTTGATTAAAAACTAAGAAAATTGAATGATAATTGAACGAATAGTTCATCCAAAAAGGTTCATGTTTGACGTAGTGATTTATATTCTCTTTGATTTCGTTTATTTGACGTTATTGAGTTGTGTTTTTGTCAAGGCAAGGAACATAATTACTCTTGCTTTGTGAATTTTGTGATGAATATAAAAATGAGAACGAGCCAACTGCAGTACCTAACAATGCTGGAATACCTTCACCGGGACTAAGCAACCAACCCCCGTCGTCTTCCACCGAGGAACAATAGAAGCCTCCTCCAAAGAAAAGAAAGAAGAGCAGCGATTTTGGCAGAGTTGTTTGTTGAAAGCGTCAGGAGTGCAAAAGATCATGCCGACTGCGGCAGCGTGATGATGAATTGAGGATAAGAGATTTTGAACTGCGTGAAAGAATGTGACAGCAAGATGAAGAGCTACAAGCTCAGTGGCTGGAGTGCATGCAAGAATGAGTGTTATTAGGAGACTGAAAGACAATAAAGAAAGGACCTCATGGAAAACAGTGATAGTGTATATCGTGAGATACTAGACTTTTGTTGTGAGGTAGGTATTTTGATAGGCAATAAAGTAAACTTTTCATTGAGTACATAAGTGGTTTTTATTTACAACTTTACGTAGGTCATCATCATCATCATCATCAGTCTGTAAAAGACCAATGCTGAACATAGGCCTCCCTCTAGAATACGGTCTTTGCATAAGCTTCGCCATTGATTTTGAAGTCTCCAAAAAGTATTTGTTTTAGTGACCCTGGCCTTTCCATATTCTGTGGTATATTTTACTTCTGGGTTTCCTTCAGCAGCATCGGAGATTGGTGTCATCAGCCAAGCCCGTTGTGGATAACTGGAATCGCCTGCAAATGTTAATAACACGATAAGTATTAAGAAAAACACTAACAAAACAAACGTAACACTCAACAGTCACATTATAATAGTTTTTCAAGTCGTGGGTATCAGGTACTACGAGTAGGTACCATCTAATGGGTTCCATGCCTCTCTCTGAATAGCCCTTTGCCTAATTACTTTGAAAGTAGAAATACCTACAAGTTCGGTACTAAGATTATAATTACATAGGTAGGTACTTATAATTATTATAGCAAAAGTACAAGGAGGTATCTTCTACCTCATCATCATCATCATCATCAGCAGCAGCCTTTAGAAGTCCACTACTAGACAAGGCCTCCACCATAAAATACACTGTGGGGCTGGGGAATTGCTATAATCACCAGCCTTGGGGGGTGGGGGGGGGTTTGTGGGAAGGAGTATATTCTCAGGCCGGACACATCTAAGGCACACAGACTGTTAGGTACTATGTAACTAAATTACATGAATTGAGTAGATGAATTATGTTGGTAGGCAATATGAAATTCATCTTTACCTAGTTTCTCTTTCGTCTTCTTCAATGGATCTGGCAGCATGGAAAGCATTCCGTTCCGTGTTCCCAAGCTTTTTATAAAACTTATAGGTCTTCAAGAACGTAAAACACAAACACAAATTAGAGCTTAGGTTTAATAACCTAAGCTCAACTTTTCTTACTACACAGGAACCCTAGTACACAATAAATGTTAGGTAAGTAATGAAAATAGATTACTTAGTTACTAACAAACTTAAAAACACAAGGAATATACGATATTATTATATTTTAATACTTTACGAATCTTTTGTCACTGACAAATTTCAAGTGAAAAAACATTCGCACGTTTTCGATGACATGACGATAGCCAGCCTTCGTACTTACGTTAAAACAAAGTTCGTGCTGCCGTTTTTGATACAAAATGACTTTACGTAACGTTACGCATACGTTACGATGGCGATACGCTAGTATGCCAAACCCTTCGTGCTACCAAATTTAGTACGATTTAAGCACTATAGGGGCGCTGAATCAAATGCCATACAAAATGCTTACGTTAACGATACGAATACATTTTCGCAAGTTGTTCCTGCTGACCCCACTGATCACCACAAAACAATTTCTTAATCCTCAGCTATTGGCATGATCAAGTATGAATAGTTGACTACTTGTATGACTAAGTAAGCAAATGACCACATTGTCAAGTATGCAGACATATCAATATGGTATTATGCGCATGGAATTGTAATGATTTGATCATGAATCATGGCTATTTCAAGCTGAGAAGACAAGTTATAAAGATATGCTTAGGAACGGAGAGATATAACATAACATAACACCCAACACTCAAATAAATAAATATAGTAAATGTAATTGTTAGTATAGTAGAACTTCTTGTGAAAGAGTTCGTCCGGGGAAGTACTACCACCGTACCTATTTCTGCCGCCAAGTAGTAGTGTTCGCATTGCTGTGTTTCGGTTTGAAGGGTACGGGTGCCGGTGAAATTACAGGCACATGAGACTTTTCATCTTTATGTCTCAGGGTCGGCAGGGCGCGTGTGATGCCTCTGGTGTTACAGGCGTTCATAGGCTACGGTAACTGCTTTCTATCAGGTGGGCCGTATGCTTGTTTGCTTGCCAAGTAGCATAAAAAAATACGTTAGTCATGATCCCACACTAGGATTCCCTGTGTCGTGGCTATCAGGAACTACGAGTACCATGTTACCATAACACCCAGACCCGGAACAAATATTTGCAGATGATACAAATATTTGTCCCGCAGCGGGAATCGAACCCGCAACCTCTCGCATCTCAGCCAGTTACCTACTCACCCGCTGCGATTTTTAAAAACTGACGCACCACGGGTCGGTAGTTTGATGAAGTAATAACCAAAATAGAAGCAAACTTCGTTCGCGTACAAAACGGCGTAAGCGCCCTACCGGTAACCTTCAAAGTCAAAGTCAAAGTCTATTTTATTTCTGATCCAAAAATTATAAATCTTTTTACTTTCTCCAATAAAAACGACCGTTGGGAGATTATTCATAAATTATGCTGCTCTACTTAAAATACAATATAATAGTGTTATATATTGTGTTAATGTGTTTAGATTTGTTTCATCACAAAAAGTTTTTTATGTGAAGTAAAAAGCGGCACCGTAAGGCTCTGTTTCACCTTTTGTATGCAGATGTGATGACAGGTAAACAATCATATCAGTTAAGACCTGTCACAATTGAACGCCTACCTGTCTTTAGATTCAGGGCATTTTTTATCAAGAAGAAAAGATCTGTCTAAATGTTGTTGACAAGATGTAACTTTTTTGTTGGTACCTTTTTTGTCTTCGTGTCGTGTGAGAAATGGTATTTTTTTGTGAGGGTGTGTTTGATAAAGATCTTGAAAGGCCTCTATAAAATGACTCAAAAATAAATTAGGAATAATTTTAGAAACAAACAAAGACGTTGCAATTGTATGTTAAAAAAGTTCGGGAGATTTTAATTCAAGAAATATACAGTTTTTTGATAAAGGCGCATAGGCAATTTACTGTGGAGCTTGGTCCTACAATTTCGCAACTCACAATTTGTTTTCAAATGACAGCTTTACAGTATTTTTGCTTTATGTTTTAGTTATGGTAAAGTTTTCTATTGGATCTTTCTTTAAACATTATGTTTAACATAAAACAGTTGAATGTAAATAATATTGTTTTCATAATTGTTTCTTTATGCTAGCAACTTGAATCAAGTTGCAAGGATAGCGAGTAACTTGTGGGTAGGTGGATACTACTCGTTCCACATTACTGCTTGTAAAGGACACGAATAATTAAAGTACAGTCAGGGGCAAATGTTAAATTAAAATTAAATTATTTATTTATCTGCACATATGGGTAAAAAAACAAAATACGGTAAAGAATAATAATGATAGTTTAAGACCTGTTTTATTATGTTTTAGCATGAAAATACATTAGTCATTTGAATTGATGAGACATTGTCAATGCGATAGTTGCAATTTCATATTTAATTCAAGCAAGTTTAGTACTTTTTAGAGTTACACGAGACGATACATAAAACAATAAAAACTCAATGACGAGACTTCGGTTTGTCCGCAGTTTGTATTTCTTAGCAACCTATCCTCTGCTATCTTTATGTCTCAGGATGACGGGCGCTGTGGAATACCAAGTAGGGCGTGTCCTAAGTGATCGTGACCTAAGAGGTATTGCGTTTGTAATAGGCTGGGGCTTTCGCTTGACATCAAGTGGCCACACGCCAGTTCTGTCATTTACTCAAATAAAAAAAAAACCTTTACCCGTAGTCTCGTAATTGTCGTGGGTCGATCGGGGCCAGCTAGACAAAAGAAAATCGAATTACCTTGAACTTTCTTCTATTATCAATCCTACTAATATTATAAACGCGAAAGTTTGTATGGATGGATGGATGTTTGTTACTCTTTCACGTAAAAACTACTGAATGGATTTAGGTGAGATTTGGAATGGAGATACTTTACGCCCTGGATTAACACATAGGCTACTTTTTTTCATCATTATTCACGCGGGTGAAACCGCGGGGCGTAACTAGTATAGAATAATTTTGAAAATTTTTGTCATTTTGACGGATTTCCTTGTAATTTTCCGCAGCTCAAAAAGTTAAAAGTTCGCGCCATAGAGTACTGAGACTTAAATATATGTCTGTCTGTACACAAAGACAAACAAACAAAACAAATTAGATATATGTTTTCAACGTGAATGTCTCCTTTGTTGCAGTAACGAGCCGCGATGTGACGAAGTGGCGACGCACTACTAATTGTCAGCCATCTTGATCGAATACTGCTCAAAGGTAAGCAATATGCATCTACGTTTCAGATGGTAGATACGGGCAAGTTCGAGTAGGAGTTGCGCTCTGAGGATTCCGTATTATTTTGGTCTTGTCATGTTATGTTGTATTGTAGCATTTTTACTTCGAAACAAAGTTAATTATAAAATATTACTTTGTTATAGGTAATTATTTAGAAGCCAAACTTCTAAGAGCACCAAATAATTAATTTATTCAAGCGTGACTCTGCGGAAATGCATTCTAAAATATTGAATAGACGAACAAATATATATAGTAACAATTCCGCTCCTCTCCAACGTAAACTCTGAACGAATTCAAAGAACGTACACCAAATAATCAGTAAGTGTGTATAAAGTAATGAAAGTAGGTAAGTTGCATTAGTTTATAGCTAACTAGGCGATGAAAACACATCGTTTAAGAGGAGGTTGCCGGTAGGGCGCTTACGCCCTAATGTATATATATATATATATTTTATGTACCCTTATGTACCCGATCGAAGTTTGCTTCTATTTTGGCTATAATAAACTCCATTAAATTTTGTGCACATGATTAATACATTAGTACACTAATACATAGAACCGTGGTGGGTCAGTTTAAAAAAAAATGTTTTTTAATTTATGATTTGGTAACCATATATTTTTTTAAGAAACTAACGCACCACGGGTCTAGGTTTTAGTGTACTGATCATGTGTACAACATTTTTAAAGAAATAATAGCCAAGTTAGAAGCGAACTTGGTTCGCGTGCAAATGGGCGTATGTACCCTACCGGTGACCTCCTCTTAAAGCACTAGCAGCTGTACCTAATGATTCACGTTCGGTGTCGGATTTACTGTGACAGGTGACAGGTACAATGTAAGAACACTTTACTATGGGATCGCTCCTTTGACTTCGATTTGCTCTTAACTTGACAGAGTACCAATGTAACTCGATCAAATTATCCTTACAAATATTGATTTAGTAAAAACAGCAGACTAAACGAAGTTGGGTAGGTCCCTAACACTTAAAAAGTTTTAGTTTTGTTGTTGTTAATCTATTGCAACAGCAAGCATTAAGAATTAGCAAGTTGAAGTGGCAATGGACAGTTCATATATCTCGCAGAGAAATCATAACCGTTGTGGAAAAAAGGTTCTCGAGTGGCGACTACAAACCGGACGACGCGGTAGAGGAAGGCCCTCCACTCTATGGACTAAGGACATTATAAACGTCGCAGGAAGTCGGTGGATTGGAGCGGTTCAGAACCGTTCGTCGTGGCATTCTAAGGCGAAGGCCTATGTCCAGCAGTTGACTTCTACAGGCTGATGATGATGCATCTATTACAAAGCAAACGAATCAACATGTCTTTATCGATAAAGATACAACTTACATATTTCTCTTTGATGTTGTGCCGTGGTAGCATTATTTCGAGATTCTTTCGTGTTTCAATAGTACCAACCAAGAGTTGGTAAACCGTGAATCGAGTCTAGTTCTTACCCTTATTGTAATAAGCTTGTTTTCTTATCGCTTAGGTCTAACAAGCCAATACAAATAGAGTAAGGAATAGATGCCTATATCTAAAAGTCGGAAAATCTTGCAAGTTTAAAAAGCTGGGGTGCGATTTTTTTATGTCATCGAGTGACTAAACGTCAGTAAAATTGCCGTAAATCCCCGAGTTCCAAATTTTAAAATTATTTAAAACTTCCAAATTTAAAATGCGATATGATTATTTTGCTTATAAACGTAAAGGAGATTTCAGGAATTTGGTTATATATTTTAATTTATTCCCGAAATCCCCTTTATCTTAAACTTGTAGCTCCAAAGGGGATTTCGGGAAAAAAATTCTGAAATCTCCTCTGAAGGGGATCTCTAAAGAGGATTTCAGGAATAACCCGATTCGTGAGACGTCACTAAAAGGTAGAAAATATAATGTTGTATCGCGTTGTGTTACCAGAATATAATGCTAAATAATGGTAGCTGATTTTTTATTTTTTTATTTTCTTAGGTACCTACTTTAGTTATTTTGTTAGTGGACGGACTGGAAAGAGATCAAAAAGGTCGGACACGTCTTGCAACTACAGTCAAGGTATTATCTCCAATCGGCTCGTTACCTAGCAGACACTTGAATAGTGCAGAAACTGGTATTTGATAAGGATACATAAATTAAACGTCCCGCGCAAAAAGAATGGACGTTTATTACAAGAATAAATAAAAATGAATTCTTTTGGTTGTTAAAATACCGCTTCTGTACATGTAATTGACAAGACGGGATCTAAACAATTGTTAAATAGAGCTAACGGAATAGGTTTTAACTATACTCCCTTGTTCATAATCATTTTTAAACCAATTTTAGTTAAAATAGCTTTTGTTCTGGGTATTTTCTATGTATAATAAAAATATCTATCTATGTAATGTATTGAATTAAGTATATCAGTTATCTAGTACCCATAACACAAGCTCTGCTTAGCTTGGGGCTTGGGGCTTGGGGCTTGTGTGAAATGTCCAGCATTTGTTTATTTATTTGTCTTGTTTTGACGTATGACATTTTACATAAGAGAGAACAAAACAAAAACTATTTTAACTAAAATAGGTTTACAAAATTATTATGAATAAGGCCCTTAATCTTAATCATCATCATCATCAGCCTGATAATAAAATATGTCAAGTTAAGTATACTTAAAAAAAAAAACAAATATACTACAAATAAAATACCTACCTATGTGTAAGAAAGCGTATTACACTCTTGTTGACTATATTAATGATAAAGCCGCGTGGCCTGATGTCGCTTTGCCCCTCGACTGCTAAAATGGAAATTTGCAATATCTGTACTTACTTATTTACATGTTTGTATTAGATTATTATTTATAAGTATAACAAGCGTAGCGTGTGCTGTCTTGCATATTTTTGCTGATGTTTATTTACTTTTGACTACCTTCCTAAGGTTTACTATGTATCAGCAACTCCTTGCTCCGAGGCACCACACAGGCGCTTCTCACCTAGTGGTAAGACGGACCATTTATGTAAGCCAAGCCGAGTTTGTTGCCTGATTCTTCTAGGCTTGGTCGCGTTGGAACAGGAGTAATTTAATTTTATATAAGACGATTCAAAATGATCCTTGTGATTTCAATGAATAAAGTTCTTTTTGAGTTTGACTTTGACTACACAATGTGTCAAATTGTCATAATTCATAAAAAATATATTCAAAAAGTCCAAAGTCCAAGTTAAAGCACGCGGATGAAACCGCGGGTGACTGCTAGTATAATTATCATCATCATCATCATCTATAGCCTGTAGAAGCCCACTGCTAGGCATAAGCTTCCCCCATAGAATGTCACGATGAACGCTTTTGAGATTTCTCCATCTAACGACTAAAATTAAAAGCTTAGTTATTTTATTTAAATGTTTTTATTTCTGTCACTCAGGCAGAGTCAAAACGAGCTGTAACTTTAAGTAAACCTCTACGAGTGCTGAATAAAGATCCTAAGTCGGCCAGCCAAATTACAGTAGCAAATGGCAAAGGGGTAACGCTATAATGGGGATCATTATTGCAGCCTTAGCGCTATCTAAATCTTATTAAACTTGAACAAGGGACACACTTCTTGACCTAAACATATTCCTCCTTTCAAGATACAAAAGATTTGGGCAGCGCTGAGGCTGCCAAAATGAGCCCCATTATTGCGTTCCCCATTGCTATTTGCTACTGTAATTTGCTTTTTCAATTTAGTAACTACTTAAATTTATTTTTGGGAGTTGGGACAATGTTCGTACTATGTTACACATTCTCCTTTATAATTTTGTTACTAAACAGGCGTGCAATGAAAATAGTCACTTAGAAAAATCGCAATACCTCCCAAAGTATGTTAGATATCGAATTGAAATAAAAATCAAATTATGCAGAAAATAAAAGACAATAAAATAAAAAATAAAGTAAATTCTGTAAAAAATTACTTAGCTTTTATTAAATCAAAAATAAATATGGTTGTCTGTAAAGTCGGTTTACTGACGATAGTTGAACGTGACAACGTCCGATTGTGCTTCTTTGTCGCTCGTTCCGCGCTCTCGCTTGCACTTCAAGCCTTACATGGAACGCCTCAGAGCGAGGTAACGCCGCATGAGTCATGTTTTTTCGTGCGTGCAGCCGGCTCTATCGAATTATAAGACGTTGTCACGTCAAAATAAATAAACAAATAATTAGTTTGCGAGGTATTGTGGTTTTCTAAGTAACACTATTTCATTGCACACCAGTTAAAAAATATAAAAAATCCCCATCGTTCTTTAACATTTTACGTTGTGCTGGGAGCGAAAGCAATTGCAGCAATCTACAACGCTTCTTTAGTAAATTGATTAAATTTACATATTTACGAAACAAGCAATAAATAATTAGATTTCTTCATAATGAGTCGATTACTATAGTAAGGAGGGCGCATAATGCACTTTTGTACAGTCAGCGGCATAAGTCAATAATCAGCTAAATAGAGCTCACATACCCTAAGCCCGTGTGGGTCTTAGACCCTGAGGCCGAAGTCTGAGTTTTAACAAGCAATTGACACGGACGTATGGTGTAGTGTAACACGGATTTTTGTATGGAAAATGAGGTTTACAGAGTGTCCGCTAGGGGCGCTCATCGGTGTCGCCATACAAAATCCTTGTTATGCTGGCACTTCACTTGGTGTATATTCACAAATATTTGCGTTATTTTGCCAAGGAAAACAACATTATATACCGATAGACTGATGGTTGATTTTACCTTGGAAAAATAACGCAAACATTTGCGAATATACACCAAGTGAAGTGCCATAAAACAAAGGCGGACAACAAAGTGATCTTATAAATGACCCGATTTTTCTTGTGGAACCCTAAAAAACAAATAAAAACACTTTGTTTTCTCCTTATGTAAATAAATGGTAATTACTTTGAACCTATCAGGGCTACTGAGTTGAAATAAGCACATCAAATAATACAAAAATAAGCACAATTCTTATTCGAATATAGTCTTGTTTCGAATTTTCAATACCTTTCGTTTGTGAGCATTGTGGGGGCACACTGTATTATGGCCGTCAATTCTTAGGAAATTTAGGCTTCAGGAAATGCACTACAAAATGTAAAAGTGGCCTTAAAACACGACGTCGAGTTTGAACCCTTACTCGTACAACAGGTTATTTGAATGTTGTCGCCGCCTGTACTCACTCAAAGCAGTAAAGTGCTCTGCATACAAAACAAGGCAGTTGACTCAATTACGTCTTAAGATTCTCCCGTACACGTCGTTGAATTTTTCGACTGAATTACGTTTAATTTTTTAAATTTAGAACACTCCATACCTTAATAAGTCTTATCCAATTTTATCTACAACATTTTAAGAAGGTTCTAGAGTCGTGCTCGCACTTGACCGTTATATTTTGAAACGTTAAAATCATTTTATAACTTTTCATTTAAAAAACCGACTTCCGCCATTTGTATTCGACCAAATATCTGGATGAAAAAAAAAATAATGATTAAACCAT
Source organism: Epirrita christyi (assembly GCA_951392215.1). Taxonomy (NCBI): domain Eukaryota; kingdom Metazoa; phylum Arthropoda; class Insecta; order Lepidoptera; family Geometridae; genus Epirrita; species Epirrita christyi. The sequence goes on from OX595837.1 coordinate 2,134,248, forward strand.
AGTGGTGAAAGGATTATGATACTTTCTGAATGCAAATGCTTGGTTTGTTGCTGAAAATATCAAAATATTATGTATGCCTACAATATTTGAGGAGTTCCCTCAATTCCTCATGGATTCCATCATAAGAACTGGATTCTGAAAAAAATGGGACCAACCTGGAAGTATATCTATTCAAATAAAAAAGGAATTTTCCTAATCGGTTCATAAACGCTGGAGATATGAGGTAACAAACATAAAAAAAATAAAATACCTTGAATTGAGAACCTCCTCCTTTTTGTGAAGTCGGTTAAAAATACAAAACTTTTCAGCTCAGCCCTAACTGAAAGTCACTCGGTGTCAACTCGGTGACTAACGTTTGACAAGTAAAATTACCATCAATTGACAATTCTTTGAGCAATTGATGATAATTTTACTTGTCAAACTTTAATCACCGAGTGACTTTCAGTTAGGGAATAGGGGGGGCTGGTCTTTGTACAGATCAATTGTTTTATTTAATTTTATATTGTTATTTCTGTAAATAAAGATATTTTTTATTTGTATCCTCAGTTAATCCTTATTCATATAAAACAACTCTCTGCGAAGGAACAGTTAGAGAACCAATTTAGCCTGAACATGGGCCATTAAAACTTACAAGTGTCGGGTAATGTAAGCTACCTCCTTTGTTATGAAACCTATAACAATCTGTCAATTCGACACCAACCTGATTTCAAATCTGACAGTTCGATTAAAAATATTTGCGCTCAATATTCTTTCATATTTCGAACACACACCGGCCAGAATTTTTCAACGAAGTCAGTCTAAATGAGTTCACTAATGAACTCAAGTAACTTGACAGTCGAGATCGGACCCAACCTGTGGTTGACCTTGAGAATTGTGGTCCAAAGGTGATGTCATTTTAAAGCCTTTTCTTATTGGGTTTTGAGACTTTATTTATCTCATTAATGTTTATGAGCATTTTGTTTTGATCTTTTTGCGTTGGATGGATGTTTGCAGTTTAAATGTCATCGACTTTTGAAAGAATACTTTTTAAATGAGAGAATTTGGTTGGTGAGATGACTTCATAGCAGTAGATAGGGTACGTCTTGTCTAAAACTAAGCCTTCCACTGCTTTTACTTGGCACTTGTCATAAGCAAACAGTCCTTGTATTTTATTTTGACGTACCTACCTAATGAAATAGTGGGCGTTCGGTTTTATGTTAGACGCTACTTATACCCTGATTTTTAATTTTAGACAATTTTTGCAAACAAAGAAATATCAAGATATGCCACTGTGTGTATAAGTGTCAAATATGTGTATCATATGTGTATATACACATATGATACACATACATGACACTCATACACTCAGTGACATTTCTTTGTTTACAAAAATTGACTAAAATTAAAAATCAGGATATAGGTAGTGAACTCTTTGGCAGAATGTTTAGAAATTAGAGTTTGTGATTCCAATGTACAGTAGCCCCCTAAGTCTATGCGCATTGCATGCAATAATGCTCTACATTTCCGTACATTTACAAAGATGTTAAGATAATTATGTAAAACGATGCGATGCAGGTAACCTTTTATATCAAAATTACGTACACAGTAGTATTTATAGAGTATACTGGTAGAAAACCGTAGAAAGTCACGGTTAGTAGATCAATAATAGCTTCAATAATATATCTTACAGGTTTGTATTATCCTTCCATTATCGCCTTTAGGCGTCCACTCCTGGAGTTCGTCCGGGGAAGTACTACCATCGTACCTATTTCAGCCGCCAAGCAGTAGTGTTTGCATTGCTGTTTCGGTTTGAAGGGTACGGGTGCCGGTGAAATTACAGGCACATGAGACTTTTCAGCTCTATGTCTCAGGGTCGGCAGCGCGCGTGTGATGCCTTTGGTGTTGCAGGCGTCCATAGGCTACGGTAACTGCTTTCCATCAGGTGGGCTGTATGCTTGTTTGCTTGCCAAGTAACAAGAAAAAGCAAAAAAGGCTTCCCCCGTAGCATGCAATGCCCCCATTGCCAGTTGCAATAATCACCACGTTTGACAGGCGGATTGGTGATCGCAGTATTCGTGTTGAGTACTCAGGCGGATGCTGCTGCTCATCCCCTTGTGTAATCCCAAAGTCTGCTTTCACGACATCCACGGGAGGACACGGAGAGCTCTATTCTCTAGGCCGGACACACCACAGCACTACATTAATACATAATCAATCGCATTACATAATCAACCAAGTTATCTACAACCAGTTAGACAAAGCAACCCACTATGGCACTATCGCCCACATCTCAGCCTTGTCGTGTTCATTGGCCCACATTCAAGTATCCGCCAGTCGCTTGATATGATTTTGGTCACTACCGCATTTTTGTGGTGAAGGGTCCTTTATTTTTGCATGTTTTTATATATTCTCAAATAAATATACTTGGATATTCATACATTAATAAGAGAACTTTCTTTAAGATAAAAACCAATGCAACTTTGGCCATACAATTGCTGGCATGTATGTATATAATATAATAAATAATGATGATTGAACTAGGGACATTAATTCATTTTTGACCTCGACGTTATTTCGTAAAAAATGTGACTAATGATTAAATGGAAATAAATCGAACGACCCAAACCTACCTTATTTATAAAAGAAAATGGTTTTAACTGTTTTGAGTCACCAAAAATCTATTGGAATTGAGATCTTGATAAAATTGGAACTCAAAAAGGAATTCCTTGTTAACCTATCATTTCATTTCATTTATTCAGGAACAATTTTACAATCGTATTTGAAATTTAGGTAAGTACATAAAAAACACAAAACACTAGCATAGTTAGATTATTGGATGACTGATTTAACCTTTGTTAGACACCTACAGATACCTAGGTACCTAATGTCAAGATCTTCTCATAAAATGTCAAGGCTTCTTCAAAACTTTAATACGGAGACGTAAGTATCTTGGCCGTGGTTGTCTCAGCCTAAGAATAAGTCTCCACCAACTTCTCCTGAGGATCGTTAAAGGCTACTAAGGGATTACGCCAGGGGTTGGGCATCAGCATCCACCTGAGGGCTTAACACCAAACTGCGATCACCAATCCGCCTCCCAAGCGTGTTAATTATGGTAAATCCCTCCATTGCACGCTATGAATGCTGTGGGGGAGGCCTCATCCAACAGTGGATGGCTACCGGCTGATGAAGAAATGTCTAGGGATATTAAAAACAATTCAGTTTATAGAATTGAAACTTTCGTGGTTGGAAATTATTTTAAATTGAAAATACTTACAGCTACTCACCACTGTTTTCCGTCCTTTTTGCCCGGGACCGCGTTCGGCGGTGCTCATGATGAAAGAGGCTTCTGAACTTAGTCTTGAAACGTCAGCAATAATTACGGAAAACAGTGGTAATTAGTCGTATTTTTAATTTAAAAATTCAGCATATGCTGGATATCTGTAACTACGCTGTACAGTAGGTATACTACAGCCTACCCAAACTACCTAGATTGTAACTATTCAGTTTTATTTTTGTTTTCTGAGTGCGTCTGTACTTCTGCCTTTATGCAAATCTGTGCTGCTAATCTGGGATTTTGCTATTCCGGGATTTTGCTTATCAGGCCTTCTGCTGGAGAGGCCTAGATACTTGAATACAGCTTCCCCCTTCCCTCCTATAGTTTTGCCATAACCAGTCTCAGTCGAATAAGTGAACCTGAAACAGAACAAAAAGTAAACCCAAATTCAATACCTGTATAAAGAGCTGACATGAATACTACAAGTGCCTTGCAAAAACCACTTGCAGTCTTATACGGAGCAAGATCTGATCAACTTATCTTGAATATGTTAAGCTGAAACCAATCCTAATTACATGGGTGATAAAGTTGATGTTGATTGTGGTTCTTCGTGATGTAATAGCTGTCGACCTCATCCATTCATTTTTGGTTATGGCGACTTTCACTTTAGGCAGTGCAAGTACTCGACTTATTATTTAGATACGTAGCATAGGTTTGTACGTTTACGTAACAAACAGATGAGACACAAGACAATAGGCTGTATTTTAAGAATGGAACGTTAGCAAAGTGGCTCAAAATTCAAATTGAATTGTGTTTTTTGCTCATCAATACTTCTTGAGATAGCAAACACTGATTTTGCGGGAATCAAGAGACCTAACACACATGTTTTAACTAATAGTAATCTTATAAATATCAATAGTTTAGCTTTGAATGTCAATGAACTAAAACAAAATCATTAATTGGTGGTAAATATATCCCTCCTCGTCATGTGGACGTCCTAAAGGCCGACCAAGGGATTATACCAGGGGATGGGTAGCAATATATTATGTATTCGAGTTTAATGTAAAAACTGTATTTTATCATTCTAACATTATTGTTATTATTTTTTACTCTGTGCACCGCTGTTTTCGTTACTGCTTCGCTCGTTACTGTCCATCCAAAGGTTGCCTGGAAGAAATCGCTCTCAGCGATAAGGCCGCCCATTGTACTGCTAATTTTATTAAATCCTGTTATGTATTACTGGTGTACAATAAAGTGTTAATCTATCTATCTATTATAATTATTATCAGAGGTCTCCAAGCTCTCTTACAACATATAAGAAGGACGACTCCCCCCAGAAAATTATCATAAAATCTCAATAAACTTTAATAATGGACAAACAGACGAACAGAATGAATATTTAACTAATGTATTAGCATTGTGGAAACAATGCACCTGTGTAGGCGCCACCCACAGGAGCGAGTCATGCCAAGATCAGCCAAGTTTTACTAGATAAAAAATCGCCCGTGGTGATCGGTGTTGGTGTTTTGTTAGTAGTAGAACTTCTTGTGAAAGAGTTCGTCCGGGGAAGTACTACCACCGTACCTATTTCTGTCGCCAAGCAGTAGTGTTCGCATTGCTGGTGTTTCGGTGAAGGGTGTGAAGGGTACGGGTGCCGGTGAAATTACAGGCACATGAGACTTTTCATCTTTATGTCTCAGCGTCGGCAGCGCGCGTGTGATGCCTCTGGTGTTACAGGCGTGGTAAGCTTGTCTGCTTGCAAAGTAGCATAAAAAAAATGGTCTAAGAATAGTTGGAAGTATCCTCGTATCCAGTGACGGATTAAGACTACTTGATGCCCTAAGCAATCCACGCCTCTATCCGTATGTCAACTAGAATCGGTCTTTAAACCTTTATCCCCTAAAAACATTAGTTGTTTGCAAAATAAGATGATGAGATGTAACGTACCTTAGAAGTGGATTATTATGATTGTGAAGTGGGAAGTGGATTTGCGGGGGCGCCAGGCGGGGGGCCCGCGGGGAAGGGGTGGTCTGTGATTGGCTGATCGCAATTCCGATGCATTCGAATTGCCGAATGCACTAGCGGGCAACGAGTGGCAAGCGGGAGCGGGGTTATGACTCTAGGTCGGAATCTATGAGAACTTAAAACGCGCGAATTTTCAAATTAGTCCTAGAAACTTTTTTGGTGTGGTTTTTGGTGACGTGAGAGTGAGACGTGATGACCTAAGGAAGGATTTTTTTGGAGTGTTTCCCAGTGGTCAGATTGGTGGTCAGACTAGTCTGGCCAACGGGAATTATTTTTCCCGTTGCTTAGATTAGCTCTTAATTTAGTAAAGTACTGTTGAATACAAAAAAATACGAAGAGGTCATGTAAATTTCTAAATATGTTTTATTTATAACTTGCACTGATTGAAACTCTTTGCTAGATGTTTTATGGTTGTAACAAGAAAAGGACCCAGGATAGTCAACTTACTGAGAATTTTACAAAAAAATGATTTTACCAAAATAACAAATAAACGGACAAAGGAAAATATAATGAGAGACGAATTCATAATGTATTCACAAATGATGTTAACTACTGGAGAATTGACCGTTGGTCATTTTTTAGAACGCCTTAGATAAAATTTTGATAATAAAATGCAAAACAGTTTTTTCTTAGATTGTACTTTTTTCTATGTCTTTTCCAGCTGTCAAATAAATCTGGCCAATGGGAAAAATAATTCCCGTTGGCCAGTCTAGTCTGACCACCAATCTGACCACTGGGAAACACTCTTTTTTTGTGCTTCTTCTGGTGCCCCCCAGACGTGATGCCCTAGGCAATTGCTTAATTTGATTAAGGGTTAATCCGTCACTGCTCGTATCCTCCAACTCTTACCGTGGATGACGTAAAAGTCGATAAAGGAAGTACTCCAATGAATGGTTAGTCAGCATCTATCTGAGTTCACCATTGCGGTCACTAATCGTCTTGCCGAGCGTGGTGATAATGGCAAACGAAAAAGATGAAAAAGATGCTGTGATACATTACATATATAGAGTTGGTGATTCAATCACGTAACGTATATATCAACAAATTCTGACTTCGGGGTTTAATTTTGGGGAGCAAACTAGAAAATAACTTTTCATTTAAAAAACCGACTTCCGCCATTGTATTCGACTAAATATTTGGATGAAAAAAAATGATGAAAGAACCATCGTGGTGAAAGGATTATGATACTTTTTGAATGCAAATGCTTGGTTTGTTGCTGAAAATATCAAAATTGCCATATGTATGCCTACAATACTTGAGGAGTTCCCTCAATTCCTCAGGGATTCCATCATCAGAACTGGATTCTGAAAAAAATGGGACCAATCTGGAAGTATATCTATTCAAACAAAAAAATAATTTTCCAAATCGGTTCATAAACGCCGGAGATATGCGGTAACAAACATTAAAAAAAAAAAAAAAGTACTACCGAATTGAGAACCTCCTCCTTTTATGGGAAATTGGTTTATTAAAAAAAAAGAATTATTATTTCTGTACAATAAAGTTATCTAAAAAAAGGATAGAAAATTATCTAACTCTAGATGCCATAGAGATACCGTGTTTATAAGACAGTATAAACGTCGCAGAAGTCGGTGGATGGAGGTGGCTCAAGACTGTTGACTGGAGGCTTATGTCCAGCAGTGAACTTCTACAGGGTGATGATGGTGATGAGATACCGTAGTTAAATCAGCCGTAACAGCCTCCGTGGGAGTTGGTGTTGTGAACACTTTTATTGAAGTGTTAATTAAATCACTTTACCTGTATTTCGAGTTTACATTTACATATGATGTGAGTTCAGTGCATCTCCAAATATGCATCTTTGTGCTTATTGTAAAATTGTTTTGTCAGAAATTGTTTTTGCTGACTGTACTATCTAACACATTATTATACCCAGCGTCCCCCACCTATCTGACCCCACTGGTGGACGGTGGGAGAAAAAGTGCCATCGTCCCCCACTCGTGACAACGCGCAGAAATTCCTTTTTTCTGTTGTATAAAATAAATAGTATTAGGAATAAAAAGGTGACCTATCCACTTAAGGATACCCATCCAAGGGATGAGAACCATTCATGAGAGGATATCCATCCACGGGAGGATATCCATTCATGGGAGGAGGTCCATCCATGGGAAGATACCCATTCACGGGAGTTGACCCATCCACGGGAGGTGACCCATCCAAGGGAGTTTCGTTTTCTCACAAATTAATTTAAAAAATGTCATATAGAGGGAGAGAGTGGATGGGTCATCTTTTTTTTTCATTAAGTGGAGGACGATGGCACATTTTCTTCCAACTTCCCCCAGTGGGGCCAGATCGGTGGGGGACGCTGGGGATATATACCATTATTATCTGGGTCTCTACGAAATATTTGTTATAATTATATTTGCAAAAATGCGTAAGTACTAAACCTTTTTTTTATGTGCTTGCATTAATATTCAAGTTGATAAAAAGTTATGATAATTTTGTAGGGTTAATTTGAATGAAACAATAAATAACGTTTCAGACGCATAACACCGTATGTGGCACATGCTAATTTCAAATAAATTCGAACCAGATATTGCACGCCATAAAATAACTGATTTTTTTATCTGGTCATACTTACTGTATGTATTCCAAGCATAATCTCGAATAACATAATTTATTTCCATAAAAACGCAGGTTCGATGCCCGAAGCCTCACTGTTTTATTCACGATTAAATTTGGGAGTTAATGTGTTTGTAAGTCGTCATTTTGGCAAGGTTTTGTGGAATTAATACTTATTTCAAAGAGAATCGGGTGTGTTGCGAGTTTTGAGAAATGCGACAAGCAGTCTTTATTTTCGCAAATGACCTAATCGAGACCATTTGCTGGCGGACCGTTTCGGCATCTAAAAATACATGTGGCTTATGACGTAATATTTTTATCGTTGCCTGTGCATAAGGTTCATCATACCCTAACAAACACACTGAAACCAGTTATAATGTAATATTCCACCCTCTTATAGTGGAAAAAGTTGACATTATATAAAAAAAACCTACTTACAACTTAGGTCCAATTCTCTAATTTTAAATATGATTAAATTACAATATAATCTCGTGTCAGTCGCATCTGTCACTATTATTAATGCGACTGACACGAGATTATATTGTAACTTAATCGATTTTTAAATTAGTGAATTGGGCCTCTGAAATACATAATATTGAAAACTGGAAAATTCTGTCAAAATTAATCTTGTGTCAAGATTTCTCTTGTCGAGTTTAGCGCGAAGAAATTGTAGCTAAAGTTTGAACAGACATAAGTATGAACTGAGTTCATAAAATCTTGCAAGAACAAGCTATGCCAACCACACTGGTTGGAGGCGTCAAGATTGAAGATATGACACCTCTTGCATTATGAAACGAACGATTATAGAATGTTGTTTATTATTTCATAACTTATGATACCGTGTATTACCGCTGAGGAAGTAGCAATTACAATTTGTACGCTTCAAGTTGCCACTGATGGTATCAGAAAGCGAAATAATTTTTGGAAATAATAAATTGAGAGAAAGACGGTATATTTTTTAAGACTATTTACCGCCTTAGTGTACTTTTTATTATTATGTTTGTTTATGTTTTTACATGAAAAATCTATGTTTTTACTTACGTGTTTTTCCGATTGGTCCATTCAAACGAAAAAAAAGTTAAATAACTAAAACACGACTACGTAAAAGCTAGTTTAGTTTTTAAAAGTTTATTTTTTACTTCTTTTTAGTAGAGTAGTTAATATTTGATAGGGAAATAAAGGTTCTTGAGTGGCGACCACATACTGGACGACGCGTTAGAGGAAGGCCCTCCACTCAATGGACTAAACACATTATAAAAGTAGCAGGTTAAGTTTACATAAATAATACAAAATAAATTACATAAATAAACTGCAAAAATCATAATCCTCCTTTTGATTTGTCCGTAGTCTGGTAAAAAGATGCATGTCACTAAAGGCGAATAAATTAAAACAAAAAAATAAACAGTCACAAAAGCCGACTAAGGGATTAAGGGGGGAACCAGGGGATGAGCAGCAGCATCTATCTGAGTACTTATCACTAATACTGCGATCAATAATCCACCTGCCAAACGGATACCAATATGTTAAAGCAAGTAGAGTTAGTTAAATAATTCCCTTGATAGATTTGCAGGCCATTGTCGACTAGCTCCATACAATCCATGGTTTGTATTCCAGTCGCGTCACAAATAAGGGACCCTGGGAAATAATCTACAGTTATAGCTAACCGTTGAATGGGGGGGTATACAATGTGATCTATGTGTGAAATGTCTAGGCGCCAGACGTTCAAACAAAAACTCATTCTGTTATTATACTAAGTTCTGGTAACTTAGTACAGAAGTGCTTTTTTTATTTATTTTTTATTTAACAAAACAATAACTTTTCATTTAAAAAACCGACTTCCGCCATTGTATTCGACTAAATAATTTTGGATGAAAAAAAATTTATGAAAGAACCATAGTGGTGAAAGGATTATGATACTTTCTGAATGCAAATGCTTGGTGTCTTGCTGAAAATATCAAAATCGCCATATGTATGCCTACAATATTTGAGGAGTTCCCTCAATTCCTCATGGATCCCATCATCAGAACTGGATTCTGAAAAAATGGAACCAATCTGGAAGTATCTCTATTCAAATAAAAAAAGAATTTTCCAAATCTGTTCATAAATGCCGGAGATATGCGGTAACAAACATTAAAAAAAAAAACACACAACCGAATTGAGGATCTCCTCCTTTTTGGGAAGTCGGTTAAAAACAGGGTTTTGTCGCTGTGCGATGATAAGCTATTCACAGTGGCTTGGCTGTCCGTTTGTGGAACGCGTTGCCTGTGGATATCAGAATCTTTAAAAACATGGTCATCATCATCATCATCATCAGCATGTAGAACTCCACTGCTGGACATAGGCCTCCCCCTTAGAATGCCACGCCGCGACGAACCACAAACATATATACAAACATATGTTTTACACAAAAACCCAATTATAATACCAGTTGAACTGTATGTCGGTATATAACGCGTATAAAAAGACTAGGTACTCCCGAAAACTGAAATAGTGCATTCAGACCATGACTGAAAATATTTAAGCTGAAAAATTACCATCAGTAAAAACACGTTTATAAATAAAATCGTCAAAAAAAGCAATGAAAACTAACTAAGAAATATTAGCGCAGCGCGTCGATCATCTGACCTAGGTGACTATGATATAGGTAGCTTTACCGGTACCTTCAGTATTCGGGAGCTGTCCTTTTACACCCTGTATATTTGTGTATATAAATATATGTTATGATATGTTGTCTGTGGTGTGTCCAGCCTAAGAAAAGACACCTCCATCTCTTCCCGGTGGATGGCGTAAAAGCCGACTAAGAGATAACACCAGGGGATGGGCAGCAGCATCTACTGAATCAACACGAATACTGCGATCATCAATCCGCCTGCCAAGTGTGGTGGTTATGGCGATTCCCTCCATTGCATTTTATAGGGGAGGCTTCGTGCAGCTGTTGACGTCTAAAAGCTGATGATGATGATGGCTGACAGATTCGAGAATCATGGCGTGGCCTGAACGTCATGTTTTTTACAACCTTCATAAATTGCTCTCGATCATGGGGTAGCCAAAAAAAATGCAATCGATTTTGTTGACAAATACTGATACTTTTGAAAGAAACACCAGTGTGGTGAATGTTTTTTTTTCACATAAATATTAATGTGATTTCGTGTAAATGTTTGTTGTTTTTAACCGACTTCCCAAAAAAGGAGGAGGTTCTCAATTCGGTTGTATTTTTTTTTTCTTTTTTATGTTTGTTACCGCATATCTCCGGCGTTTATGAACCGATTTGGAAAATTCTTTTTTTATTTCAATAGATATACTTCCAGATTGGTCCCATTTTTTTCAAAATCCAGTTCTGATGATGGGATCCATGAGGAATTGAGGGAACTCCTCAAATATTATAGGCATACATATGGCGATTTTGATATTTTCAGCAACAAACCAAGCATTTGCATTCAAAAAGTATCATAATCCTTTCACCACTATGGTTCTTTCATCATTTTTTTTTCATCCAAATATTTAGTCGAATACCTACAATGGCAGTCGGTTTTATAAATGAAAAGTTATTAGAAAATGTGTTTGGACCCCCCCCCCGAAACTAAAACCATGCTACGCTCGTGCTCTCGATGTTTTGGTACTGTTGTATTCGTTATATGTTATAACATATTCAGGAATGAGAAGCCTAACCAACATTTTTCTTGTTCCAGAACAGAGATGGCGCTGGTATGGTGCGTGATAGCGTGCGCGCTGGCCGCTGTGCAGGCGCAGTCAAACTACGGCTCTCAAGCCAACGATATTGAATACCAGGGAGAAGGATTGCCCGAGCAGACTGTGCTTGATGGAAAGGTTGGTGATCATCTCTAAATTTTACTATTCTTAGGGTTCCGTACCTCAACAGGAAAAAATGGGACCCTATTAGGATCACTTCGTTGTCTGTCTGTCTGTCTATCAGTCAAAACTCTTTTTCTCAGGAACGATAATAAGGATACTATTAAAGCCTCCGAAAAACAAATGAAATCCCAGCGAACTGCTGCTCACTTTAATACTATCTGAGCAGCGGTATAATTAGTTACCGAAAAATATACTAATTTAACTGTGTAACACAAAATAGACAACTAAAATTTCTCATAACATAACAGTACTTGGGTGACCGAGCTTTGCTCGGAAAACTCGGCTAAACGCGTTTTCTCATAGATGAAACCTAGCAAGATCGAATTTTTGCCCCCAAAAACCCCCATATATAGGAAATTTCATCGAAACCGTTAAAGCCGTTTTCAAAATCTCAAAATGACGCTATGATAAATAATGATATAAATTATAATTATAATTATAAAAATATTATAAATGCGAAAGTTTGCTAGTATGTTTGTTACTTCTTCACGCTTAAACGGCTGGACGAATTTGAGTTAAATTTGAAATGGAACGGATGGTTGGATTTTTTATTAACACATAGGATATTGTTCATCATCATCATCATCATCAATTTTTAGTATTGTTCACGCGGGTGAAACCGCGGGCTCAGCTAGTGATGAATATTTTCAATGAGCAAACTCGCCCGTTAGGTACTTAAATCGGGCGAGTTGGTGAATTAATAACAAAAATGTTATAGTACTTATGTATGGAACGTGCTGGTCAAACCACAACTTTGAAATAAAATTATGATTATTTGAACGTGACTGAAAATATAGGTTGTGTTCTCGATAGTTCTGAACCATTTGACCCACAACGGGCCCATTCGAAGAAAAATATACAAGAATCAAAAACAACAGAGAAAACTGCAAGTGACTAGTAGAGTTGTAATTTTTCTTCGAATGGAGCTTTTATTTTATAATAATTAATTAAAAGCGGTAGTTGTGAGAGAAAAAAAACATACGGGTCGAATTGAGAACCTCCTCCTTTTTTGAAGTCGGTTAAAATACCCTTTACTTAAAAACCACCTATAACAGTACATTGGTGCCTAATGCTCTCCTTCAACAACCACTTATGGGGGCTTATGGACCACCAATACGCTCATAATTTGACAGTTTTTCATAGAATTCAATTTGACAATTCAATTTGACTTGGAATTGGTTAGTAAAAACGAGCTGATAGATCCTGGTGAACTTTGATGTTACTAATAATAATAGATCCTGTAAACTTTTTCGCAGTTTTCGAATTACTAATAGATCCTGAACTTGCTATTTAAATGAAGTACAGTCTGCGAAAATTTCAGGCATCAAGTAGTTTAAAAAATACGATCTAAACACAATCAATACCGTTAGTAGAACTGTTACAGAATGAAGACTCTTAATTGCATTTCATACATCAATTAAAAAGAGTGACAGAGACACTATTAATTTCTTGTGTGTTTTATTGTAAAGCTCGATGTCATTATCACGACAGTACCTATGTTTATAGACACGAAAAAACATAAAAGTTTAATGATTACAGCACAATTAATGGTACAGCTAAGCTGCACTTACTTTACCGCGAATAAATGTGGTACAAATTCATGAAAAAAAAAATATGACTTTATATATTTTGTTTTAGTTCATGAAACTTAGACCTTTTTATTTGTAGTACAGTCAAATTAGGTGATTTTTTGCACAAGTGTGGAACTAATTAGATGTAGTCATGAAAACTTTTCTAATTGTTTTGTATGGCTTAAAAATCACCTCTAATAATAAGCATCAGTAATTTCACCCTCCGGAACAGGAAGAAATAGGGTGAAAACCATAAAAATATCCGTAACTTAATGGGGGAAATAGAAGTAGTCGGTGCAATTTGGCATAGACTTTGAACCGTTATGATCTACATTTGCACCAAGTATTTTTTAAATCCGACATACGGAACATACAAAAAAAAACATTTACAAAAAAAACTTTTTGTGGTTATTACGTCTCCGGGAAAAGTAAGGTAGTGGGTGCAAATTGATAGACTTATCAGAAAAATGTTCGAAATACATTACCAGGTTTGCACCTTGGTGCGTCTCACGGAAGGCAATTTTCCATATTTTATTGTCGCTCTACTTCGGGGAAAATTAATGTAGTTCTGGAAATTGACTTAAACTTATTCATTTAATTAGTACTACATCCGCCGGAAGTTTTATACTGGTTTTTTTACGGAAGATGCATTTGTTCAACACCGTGTTCCCTACATGCACGTGGTTTTTATTAAAATCATAATGCACTAAGACAGTCTCTATACGTAATTTAACTTGCATTAAGTAATTTCTTTCTATTTTAAAATTTACGGCCTTTTTAAGTTTGTACCTAATATTTAAAAGCCTTCCGTAAGCGCCAGAAACGGTGCAAACCTAGGATAAGCTTCTTTTCGTGTCATCTAACGTATCCATAAGAATCCACGACTACACGACTTAGGTCCACACTTTTTGCTAATTTGCCTGTACTATTGGTAATGTGTACATCTTTTCTTTTCTTTTTTTATACTACTTGGTAAGCAACCAAGCATACGGCCCACCTGATGGAAAGTAGTTACCGTAGCCTGTGCCTGCAACACCAGAGGCATCCCACGCACGTTGCCGACCCTGAGACATAAACATGAAAAGGCTCATATGCCTGTAATTTCACCGGCACCCGTACCCTTCAAACCGAAACACAGCAATGCGAGCACTACTGCTTGGCAGCAGAAATAGGTATAAGTAGTAATTCCCAGGACGAAGTTCTACACAAGAAGTTCTAACTGCTAACAAAACACTATTTTTACTACATTTGTCAGCTAAATCAGAAATTGTACGCGTACAATATTTGTTTTCGTAAATGCTCTAAGGTTGAGATAAATAGACGTTACTTAGCACGTACTTATGCTTAGCATTGTCCCTGTCACTCTCTAGCACTCGTGTTTTAACATTTGTCTGACGGAAACAACGACAGTTCTAAGCATTAGTACGGACTAAGTTATGTCTATTTATCTCGACCTAAGTTTCCAGCTAATAACTAGAGAATTTTGACTTCATAACTTACTTTAATACGACTTCTGTGGCGCGGTGGGCGAAGATTCGCCTGCGAGTTCGGGTTCGATTCCCGCCTCTGAACAAATATTTGTACAATCTGAAGATAATTGTTCAGGGTGTTTCTGGGTATTTTTCTATGTATATTAAAAAATATCTATCTATGTCATGTATTGTATTAAGTATATCAGTTATCTAGTACCCATAACACAAGCTCTGCTTAGCTTAGGGCTAGATAATGTTGTGTGAAATGTCCAGCATTTATTTATTTAGTCCTACTCAGGTAGGTTATTACCAACATGTGTCTCACATGGTAAGACTACAGATATCATTTACCAACAATGTAAGTATCATGGTATCATGAATTACACACACTCGATCCAAGTCGGTATTGAACGACCAAAACAAAGCGTTTCAATAATATAATGCTATACATGTAAGTTCCTAACTAATGAATTAATCTGTCGTGGCGGGAGACTGTGGTCCGATTGTTGACTGATAGCGATTTTTACCTAGTAGCAGTAAAAATAAAGAAAGAAAGAAAATAAATTTATTTCATACGAAAACAAAACAGTAACAAGCAAACAGAACAGTAGAATTGGCACCCAGAAGTAAAATAGGTAGGACATACAATTAAGTATTGATTAAGTAAATGAAAAAGTGAAATGTCCCACACGCACTCACTCTGTCCCACTCCAACCGTCCAAACCAGTAGTCTGGTTGTTAGTCTATTTTTAGTCAAAGTATATTGCAATATCAAAATGAATAAATAAATACTGGACACATTTCACACAACATTATCTAGCCCCAAGCTAAGCAGAGCTTGTGTTATGGCAACTAGATAACTACAAACTACACTACTTACTACTTAATACAATACATTAGATAGATAGATATTTTTTATTATGCATAGACAATACCCAGAACACCCTGAACAAACCTGCAGATCGTACAAATATTTGTTCCGAGGCGGGAATCGAATCAAGTAGAACAAACGTCTTCGTAACTCTACGAATTAAAGCTTTCGTAGCAGTGGTTTTAGTCTACAAATATAACAAGTACTATTACACGGGCGTGATGATTGACGACCTCTGTGGCGCGGCGGGCGAAGGTTCGCCTGCGACGCAGGAGGTTGAGGGTTCGATTACCGCCTCGGATAATGTACAAGATATATATTTTTTTAGATTTGAAACTAATGCCTTCTGTTTTGGGTCTTCTGTTAGGGTGTTATAATTGATTTTTAATTAATGACTAAATTAAAATAAATAAAGTTATTAATAATTTTTGTATATATTTGTATCATTCTTTCTATAAATAAAAGACAATAAACATATTTTACTACACGGGGTGTACACTGGACAGTTTTTTGTATGGCAACACTTTTTATGGAGGCCCTATATCCAGCAATGGACATCTACGATGATGATGATAATACATATTTGGTGTTTCGACATCAACGCAGCCATTTTGCACATAACCAAGACGCTCGCGGTCACACTTAGAAACACTAGTACTCTAGGTAGAGCTAGGTATTGATCGCTAGGCGCTGTCAGTGCGATGCGCGGGCGCATGAGATATTGTAGTATGAACACTGCAACGGTTATATAGAATAGCTTATAGACAGCTAAGGGCGCGTGTCCGTTTCCTTTCTCAAATAGGTACGATACGACTTTATTTTACACATTCAATATAACACGTCTTACCTGCCGATATTAGAAGAACTGACGCGTCATCAGATTTTACTCGAAACACTATCATCATCATCAGCTAGACGTCCACTGCATGACGTGGCCATACATACAATACAATACAGCTAATTAACTAAATAAAATAATATAAACTTAATTAAATCAAGGCAACATAAAGGTAGGTTACCCAGGTGAGCATGCAAGCACGCAAGCTCTCACCACGCTCTTCTAAAAGGCTTGGGCGGCACATGGTACCCACAGCAGTGGTTTATATATATGGACCGTCGAAGCGGTTTGCAATTACGCTGAAAAGGGTATTTGAGGTCCCGACTTTCCTGGTTTGAAAATTCTCGTCAGACAATGAACTCGCGCAGCAAGAATGTAGATAGATACTGCCCACGGCTGATAATTAGCAATATAGATTTATGGCGACGTTTGCCTGAAACTTATCTAAATATAGCGCTATTATTGCGCCATTTTGGCTTAAGGCGTAAGGTTCTTTATGATTTTCATATTTTTGCGGTATGCTAGCATCTACAGGTTGTACTAAAATAAATGCATATGTAGGGTGATTCTTTCTAAAACTGAACGCATATTACCCACTAAGTATTCCATATAATATGTATATATAGTATATTTACGTACGCCGCCGGCCATTCTTCTAATCTTACAGATATCTCTCCATACAAAGATTGTCTGGAAGAAATTACTTCTAAGCGATAATACCGGCTATTGTACCTACTTTTAATTGTCAAAGTTTTGTGTATTTTTTTTATTATCTTATGGTGTACAATATAGTGTTTTCTATTCTATTCTATATAAAATCAATTAAATGAACTACTGAATGATTTCTTCCAATCACCCAGAACACAGGGAATCCTATTTTAGGGATTAGTAAAGTCTACTTACTTATGTATATAGATGTGTATTACCTTAGAGTACTTATTAACTTTATTTTCCTAACTTCTTAATATCAAATTTATCTACATAATTAAGTATATTTTTCAGTGTTTTTGTAGGCTTTTTTTTGTTTTTCCCTTACCTTGTAGGTATCTTATTATGAGAGAGAGTTTTATCAAAACGCCTCCAGCATTTTTGCAACTTGGTAATAAAACTAACGAAGATCGACAAGTTAAAAATAAAACATACAAGTGCGAGGCAGCCTCGCGCCCTGAGGGTCCAAAGCCTCTCCAATCCACTCACCAGGATTTAAAAATAGGATAAAAAGTCAAAATTCAGAGGTGTATCAGGACTTTGTGTATGACTGTTGGGTGTTATGTTATGTAACTAGCTGAATTCCCGCGACTTCGTCTGCATTTTAATATAGCCTTAGTTACATTGCTAGTCTCATGATGGATACGGATGGAGGACAACGAATCTCCTTTATGATTAATAGTAGCCTGGCAGTGTTTGGGCACATTTTGATCAGCTCACGGTTCCCTGCGTAAACAACGAAAAATTCAAAATTCAGTTTCAAGATTTGACCCACACCAACTAACTAACTAACGTACCTACAAACTTCATACTAGCAGGTTTTAAGTTAAACAAAAGCTTTTAAGAATCAATGATCGAATAACCACTTACGAATGTTTTTGTCAATAACTTTTCATTTAAAAAACCGACTTCCGCCATAGTATTTGACAAACTATTTGGATGAAAAAAAAATGATGAAAGAACATAGTGGTGAAAGGATTATTATACTTTTTGAATGGAAATGCTTGGTTTGTTGCTGAAAATATCAAAATCGCCATATGTGTGCTTACAATATTTGAGGAGTTCCCTCAATTCCTCATGGATTCCATCATCAGAACTGGATTCTGAAAAAAATGGGACCAATCTGGAAGTATATCTATACAAATAAAAAAAGAATTTTCCAAATCGGTTCATAAACGCCGGAGATACGCGGCAACAAACATAAAAAAAAAAAAAAAAAAAACAACCGAATTGAGAACCTCCTCCTTTTTTGGGAAGTCGGTTAAAAAATAGCCTTTAATTATGTTAATTAGGGATAGTGTAGCTTTCTATTCGTGAAATAATTTTCGGAATCACTTCTATAGTTCCAGATTCCCCTCCTTACCCCCTACCCCACCCCTCCCTCCTTACCCCCTACCCCTTACCCCCCTATCCCCCCCTCCTACCCCCCCCTCCTACCCCCCCCCCTTTGACCCCTTTATAAGATTAATGTAGATAATTAATCTAGGTATGTTTGACTCAAACTATCCTACTTCCTTCCTACTAATATTATAAACGCGAAAGTTTGTGAGTATGGATGGATGTTTGTTACTCTTTCACGTAAAAACTACTGAATGGATTTGAGTGAAATTTGGAATAGAGATACTTTACGCCCTGGATTAACACATAGGCTACTTTTCATCATCATCATCATCATCATCAATTTTCATCATTCTTCACGCGGGTGAAACCGCGGGGCGCAACTAGTTTATTAATAAAGTTTTATTTCTGGTAAATATGTTTATGTTATTCTTTTAACTTCCAGGTCACGAAACTAGACGACTTGAGTCCAGTTATCTTCTTGAACAGAACCAAGGCGGCTCTCAACTGCGCTGCTGGATCTATGCAGGTAATTCTTTGATTCAGACTAGAAGAAGACTATGTCGCTGATGGCTCCAGTCCATCGCGAGGAGGGATCTATGGGATATTATGTCTTAATTCAATAGAAAATAATATTTATGGTTGTATAATTTGTATCAAAATATCCCTTATAAGCCCGAGGGGATGGTTTTACACACGTTATCGCGAACAACTTTAGTTCTACGGCTTTATATGAAATGTTTCGTAAACTTTCCTCCAGACACAACATAGGCCTGGCTGAATAATAAATAAATAAATGCTGTACATTTCACACAACATTATCTAGCTCTAAGCTAAGCAGAGCTTGTGTTATGGGTACTAGATAACTGATATACTTAATACAATAACATCACACGGATAGATATTTTTTATTATACATAGAAAAATACCCAGAG
The DNA here is from genome assembly GCA_951392215.1 of Epirrita christyi. Classification (NCBI taxonomy): domain Eukaryota; kingdom Metazoa; phylum Arthropoda; class Insecta; order Lepidoptera; family Geometridae; genus Epirrita; species Epirrita christyi. Next base: position 2,153,709 of record OX595837.1, read on the forward strand.
CACCCTGAACAAATGTCTGCAGATCGTACAAATATTTGTTCCGGGGCGGGAATCGAACACGCAACCTCCTGCGTCGCAGGCGAACCTTCGCCCGCCGCGCCACAGAGGTCGTCAAATATTAGGAGTATTTGACGAACAGAATTTTACAGAATACTGTAATAGAGTCCCATGTTGTGTTAAGTACATTTCTGGAGGAAAGTGTACGATTAATTTCATATAAAGCCGTAGAACTGAAGTTGTTTACCATGCCGTGTGGAAGTGCCTCCCCTCGGGCTAATAAGGGTATTTTGATACACATTGTAGAATGGCATTAAGACTAAAGAGGTCTAGAGACTAAGGGTAGGACTAGAGAGGAGGAGAAAGGGTAGGAGGGGAGAGGCGTGTAGGAGTAAAGAGGTTTGGTCTAAAGAGTACGTAATAGTAAGAAAATCTTTGCAACGAACGTGAGCAATAGGTAGTTATTAAATAGTCACGCATGAAATATGATAATGCTATGAAACTTTAGAATTTCCTTCTGCAAATGTTTCTTGTGACATCGCATAACATTATGATCATCATCAGCCGAGATTATCACAGCTGGTCGAGGCATACCCCATAGAATACATAGAATAATAAAAGTAATAACTTTTCATTAAAAAAACCGACTTCCGCCATTGTATTCAACAAAATATCTGGATGAAAAAAAAATAATGAAAACACCATAGTGGTGAAAGGGTCATGATACTTTCTGAATGCAAATGCTTGGTTTGTTGCTGAAAATATCAAAATCGCTATATGTATACCTACAATATTTGAGGAGTTCCCTCAATTCCTCATGGATTCCATCATCAAAACTGGTTTCTGAAAAAATATGGGACCGATCTGGAAGTATATCTATTCAAATAAAAAAAGAATTTTCCAAATCGGTTCATAAACGCCGGAGATATGAGATAACAAACATAAAAAAAAAAGAAAAAACAACGGTGATCGTAGTATGGCGTTAAGTACTCAGGGGGATGCTGCTGCCTATGCTGCCGCGTGGCTTACTCTACACGCCACGGATGAAGTAATATGAATAAATAATTATCATTTAAAAAGATAGCTAAGCTAACAAGTTGTAATTCGGAGGCAGACTCCAACTACGATAACTTGAACGAAACATCAAACTTTATTTCCAGATCGAGTTGAAATTCAACGAGAAATTCTACGGCGTCGCTTACGCTGACTTCGACCGACATTCAGCGTGCCAGGTGGCCGGCAAGGGAGCCCTATCTTACAAACTAGAGCTGCCTCTTAAGGGATGCGGAACCAAACAGGTACCTACATTTTTACAAGTTTTTATTTTACTTGACCTGTTAGTAACAGGAAAAGGAGTAACTTTAGTTTATAAGACGATTCAAAATGATCCTTGTGATTTCAATGAATAAAGTTCTTTTGACTTTGAGTTTTGGCTTTGACTTTTTGACTTTGACTTTGAGTATGTTGACGTTGACGCTGTTGACGACCTCTGTGGCGGTGTTATGGTACCATGGTACTCGTAGTTCCTGATACCAACGACATAGGTAATCCTAGTGTGTCATGACTACGTATGTGACTGTGGGGTTTATGTGTTATAACTTTTTGTTTTCTTTAAATTTATCATTTAAAAAACGGACTTTCGCCATTGTATTCGACTTAATATCTGGATGAAAAAAAAATTATGAAAAAACCATAGTGGTGAAAGGGCTATGATACTTTCTGAATGCAAATGCTTGATTTGTGGCTGAAAATATCAAAATCGCTATATGTATGCCTACAATATTTGAGGAGTTCCCTCAATTCCTCATGGATTCCTCCTTTTTTGTGAAGTCGGTTAAAAAATACATTATTTATATATAACTTAACACATCTATAAAAACCTTACAAGGCTTGTCTAAGATGCTATGCATTCCTCAAAAAACTGATAAACTCTTTCAGGAACCTCTCCGAGTATTCACCAACAACATCGTGGTGCGGTTCCACCCTGGACTAGAGATGGACGGAGACGAGGTCATCACGATCGTGTGCCGGTACCCACCGCCCATTGTACCCAAACCAGTCTTCAATCCTTATGTTTTCATGTAAGTTTCACTTTTTTCAGGGTTCTCGTTTGAAAGCACGTAATATTGCACACTGAGGTACATTTTTAAATTGAAAATCCATTGAAATCCATTGAAATCCATTTTACAATCATGGGATTGGAACCCGTTAGAGAGTATTATGTTCCTTGATTTGAACGAGAATATTATGTTCCTTGATTTGAACGAGAGTATTTTGTTCCTTGATTTGAACAAGAGTATATGTTCCTTGATTTGAACGAGAGTATTTATGTTCTTTGATTTGAACCCACGACCTTAGGATCAGAAGTTAGAGTCCCCAGTAGACCATCGGAGTACAGTTGCCACCGCGAGACGTGACGCGTTGAATAGCGGAGTGGGGCGCGCGAGTAGCCAATGATCGTCGACGTTCGACAGAAACCCACCAATCATGCACCGCACACGTGAGCACGATGCTCACGACTCTTGGCGCCGTAAACAAAGTTACCAATATTATAGACAACTAGATAACTTCCATCGCAGTCATTCAAGAAAGAGAACAACTTATGCGTACGTCATGTAAAGAAATGGGACAGAATTATATGATTTTTTGTCACATGTGTCACATGCCGGTTATTAAAAGTCAGCACACTACTGTGCTTTACAGTTCTGTATGCTTTGTGTGAAAAATATATTTGAAAATGGATTGTGAGCACGTAAATATACACTGAATTAGTTGTAAATTGTGAATATCAAATTCCTACAACGTATTTCCTTAAAAAAATGCTTCAGTGTAGTGTACCTATTCGGATGTAAAAGTTATCTATCGTTCTATCTCACATGACACAGCCATTTGTCTACTGGTTACTCTGTCTACGCTTCGCGCAGACTGCAACCTCTAACTAAAAAATAGTTAAAATAGAGTTCGGATCATGTTTCGATTTTGTGTTGATGTCTTAAATGTCAGAAATGGTATTCTCTAAACATAAAATACAACACTGCAATGTGATTATATCGAAATGTGACCGAAACTTGAACGAATCAAAGTTTTTTCGATAATATTAGCTTAAGTAGATGAAGTCTCTCTTTACTCTTTGCAATTATATATATATCCTACTCTAATGGTGGTCACCGTGAATTGAAAGTAGACTAAATTGTTATTTATGAGGGAGCAGAATACCAACTTTCTGTCAATTCACGATTCAGTCTCAATTTGGTTAACTTTCAGTGTAGTTTTATAATTATTTAAAGAATTGAGCCTCTGGGTTGATACTGACAGCCAGCAAATAATCAATTTTTTTTATATCTAGCCCCGAGAAAGGCCCGCTTCCTGTGACAGCACCTCTCGCCGGTACCCACATCCTGATGATAATCTGCGCGATCCTGTTCCTCACGCTGCTGCTCCTGGGATTAGGAGTTTCGTATCTATGCCTGAGGAGACGAGCTCTGCCACCGCCGAGGAGGCTCATTGATGATTCCTCTGCTTCTATTATCAGCAGAGAGAGTATACAAGGTAGGCTTATGAGGCTTAACCAATTTCACCACCGGATTTTTTTAAGCACAGTTCTACCAATCCCGACCGTTGTTGGAGTGTCCGGCGAAGCATATACCTTTCGGTCTCCTCCCGTGGATGTCGAATTACACCAGGGGATGGGTAGCAGCATCCACCGGAGTACTCAACACCAATACTGTGATTACCAATCCGCCTGCCAAGCGTGGTGATTATTGGAAATCCCCCTATCACATTCTATGGGGGAGGCCTCATTTAGCAGTGGACGTCAAACGACGGCTGATGATGATAATGCTATCTACACACAAAATGAGTGTAATTTAGATTATGGTTGCTAATTTCGCCGGTTACAACAAGTCTTCGGTAGTATAGTGGTAAGTATCCCCGCCTGTCACGCGGGAGACCGGGGTTCGATTCCCCGCCGGAGAGAACTTTTTTGCCATTTGTTTTTTTGAGACTGTAAAAAGTTTCGCACAAACCATATACTGTATGTATATGTAGTTGGTGGATGGAGGCGGCTCAAGACCGTTCGTTGTGGCATATCAGCAGTGGACTTCTTTCTACAGGCTGATGTTATAATCACCGTGAAAACTTATTGGTGATTTGCCGAAGGGTATAAATAGTACAATCGAATAAATTTTTAAATAAACTAGTTCAAAAATTGATTTACCATCACTAGTTTTTAGGGTTCCATACCCAAAGGGTAAAACGGACCCTATTAATAAGGCTCCTCTGTCCGTCCGTCTGTCCGTCTGTCACTAGGCTGTATATCATGAACCGAGATAGTTAGACAGTCGAAATTTTCACAGATGATATAGGTATTTCTGTTGCTGCTTTATAGCAACAGAAATATATCAAATAAATCAGAAGTATTCTGTTTTTATTATTTGTTGTTATCAACAAATAATAAAAGAACAATAAAATAAATATTTAAGGGAGCTCCCATACAAGAAACGTGATTTTTTTGCCGTTTTTATAGATAATGGTACGGAACCCTTCGTGCGCGAATCTGACTCGCACTTAGCCGGTTTTTTAGTTTTTATTATGACATTTTTATACCTTGGTCTAAAACCGTACCTTTCGGGAAATGAGCGACTCATAATATACAGTTCATAAAAGATTATAGTTCAAGAAAGTATTATTCAGATTACCTACAGGTAGACCTAAACAATCTTCTGGAAGATTCACAATCACACAACCTAAAATGAACTCTATGTTTTGGCCACAGAGGTTAAAATCCCCCGAGCCCACCCCGTGTATCCATTGGCAGCCGAAGTCGCCAGCGTGGCCTCCGACACAATACCATCAGACTACCCGTCAGAGACGCCCAGCGAGGCCGAGCACGCGCAAGTCAACCAAGCCTTCATGATGGATGATTCCTATCAAAGTGAAGGTATGTATGTTTGTATTTAAGGAACTAGGGAATAATAATAATAATAAGTATTTATTTTCAATAAAGGTTAACAAAGTATGATGAGATACGTAAACTTTAAGTAAGTAATGGATAATCTAAGGATGTTACTTTTCTTTATAGTTCATTGTAAGTAAGAAGTCGACCTTTGTGGAGTCAACACGTTGACTGCTCGCTTTAAGTAAAATATATACTTGTATGTAGACACGAGGGAATGGTTTCTGAGTGGCGATTAAGTAATACTGTTGCTATTAAAGTAAAGTAAATTTTATTATTCAAAAAACAGACTAAATACAATTCGAAAACGCTATAGATCCCGCACTAGGGCTAGCCTGTATCGCGGATATCCGTACTAAGTTTACCAAATAAACAAATAATGGAGAATACATGCGAGACAATAAATAAAAAATTAAGTAAGCTAGAGTATTACACAACAATAGAAACTACCAGCCAAATTGATGCTAATAAACTAACCACAAAATATAAATTTAAACTAGTGTATGTGTATGAGTAGATTTGTGTGTGATGTATGTAGTTTGAGTGTGTATGTGTTGATGAGTGAGTGAGGTTATATGTTTTAAACCTCTATTGATTTCAATGTTGTTTCTATTTGAAATTACGTTTAGGTATGCGATTACATAATTTACGCAGTCTTGTTGCAATTAATCTTTTTGTAGGCAAAATGCGTAAATTGGGTAATCGCAAGAGCGTCATTTTCGTGGGTATCAGGAACTACGTGTACCATGGTACCACAACACCCAGACCCGGAACAAATATTTGAAGATCATGCAAACCTTTGTTTCTTAGCGAGAATCGAACCCGCTCCTCTGGCGTCTGCTGGCTACTCGTCCGCCGCGCATCGGAAGTCGTACAAGAATCATCTTTGTCAGAAATAATGTTTTTAGGGTCTATTTTGTTTTTTTAATTAATTTACTTGGTTTTAAACCTACTAACTAAACTGATAAGTACTACTGTGCTGTGTTATGTCCGGCCTAAGAATAGCCCCTTCTCCTCCAGTGGATGTAATAAAACCCTTAAGGGATTACACTTGGGGATGGGCAGTAGCATCCACCTGAGTAATGAACACCAAACGTCTAAACTTTAGACTCTAAAGGGGGCAAGAAGAAGACAAAACTGATACCAAGGATATTGTTTGTTTATACATTACTGTTCTCATAAAATATTTAAAAACTAATATAAAACATTAACATAACATTAATTTGAATGGATTTTAATGAAACTTTACAATAATATAGCTTATACATCAGAATAACATATAGGCTACAATTTATAAAGATATTGCGTGAATTGTCCATAATATGACGATAAGTAAGTAGGAAAAAATCTACCATCTGCGAGCTATTCTGGCGTGCGCTGCCAAAACAGCTAGAGTTACACATATGTAATGTATGACGGAAATGTTTATCACAAAAAAGCCCGCCACAGTATATATATAGGTTATATTCTTTTCTACGCCACGCTAATATAAGCTACTCGACATACTAATCCTGCGCAGACGAAGTCGCGGGCACCAGCTAGTCCTACTAATATTATAAACGCGAAAGTTTGTGAGTATGGATGTTTGTTACTCTTTCACGTAAAAACTACTGAATGAATTTGAGTGAAATTTGGAATGGAGATACCTTATACCCTGGATTAACACATAGGTTACTTTTCATGATCATCATCATTGTTCACGCGGGTGAAACCGCGAGGCATAGCTAGTAAACTCATAAAATAATTACCTTAACACCATGTAACACGTTCTAACACGTCCTAACAGGGTACGGTGAATCGCATGAGGCTCACGCGTCTAACGGCCGATTGCGCGCAGGTGTGGTGCCAGCATTCGATGTACGAGTGCGGGTTCAGCGCCCGCCGGCACCGCCATCACCACTCTCCACCATCACGGCAACCGAGACCGACGGAGGAAGCGTTCGGTGAGTACCTATTAAGCAAATGTTTTTAACCTACCCGAAAAACAAAGCAAAGATTAGTTCAAGCATCCTTTTTGGTTTTAAGCTGTCTAAAATGTGTCACACACGTAGCAGACGCGGTAAGATATCTGTATCTGACCGCGTATCTGACCATATCGCTCTCTATACTAAACTCAAGGAGCAACACACACGCAGCAGATCAGTTATATTTTACCGTCAAGCATCTGTAGGCACCGACATATATCAAAAGATGGACAGATGATATCTGTGTTTACAAATTGAAATACAATACAGTTTGAAGGTTTCCGCGTGAATGTATCATTTTCATATATTATCTATCGTGTGTGATACCTTCAGATGCGATAAGTTTTTATACGCATATAAAATATTACCGCATCTGCTACGTGTGTGATGCACTTTAGGGTCACAGACCTGCCGGTTCTATGCTTTTCTGTCTAGAACAGCAAAGGATGTTGTTTTATTTTGTATGTTTGTTACTCGATTAATCCGCCAATTATCAATTGATTTTGATAATTCATTTTTTGTTTGGCTATCTAAGAAGATAGCCATTTTACAGACATAAATTTAATAACAATTCTATAATAGAATAGAATAGACAATACTTTATTGTACTCCTTAAGATAAAAATAAATAAATAAAGCATATCATGATAATTAAAGAATTGAAACTTTCGCGGTTGGGAATCATTTTAAATTGAAAAAACGGCTAAAAAGTGGTAATTAGCCGTTTTTTCAATTTAAAATGATAATTAATAGTACAATGGGCGGTCTTATCGCTTGGAAGCATATTCATTCAATGTTTTCACAGGCACATGATGCAAGAGGAACACGAGAGGCAAGAGTCCGTCCGCACAGTGTCGCCGGTAGCATTGCCGTTGCCGGCGCGAGCAGCCCACCTGCCGCCACCAGAGAGACCACCACGCCCCGCTCTCTACTCACAAGTCAATAGAGAGAGACAGGTAACAGTCTCCCCCACGTGCCTTATAGCACCGCGTCCTAAAGGGTCCTAACATAGCCTCCTAGTTTTCACCCTACCTATCATGATGGCAGAGTATCTAAAACCATAAATAGCGTCGAAAGGTGATGTCCATTTTTTTGTATGGAGGTTGGTTTTTCATTCCGAATAAAATCTAACCAGCCCAAAAAGTACTGATTTGGAACATACAAAAATAATAAACGCAAAACTGCATTTATAAATCGTATTTTTAGACACCCGTTTTTAAAAAAAAACATTTTGACGCTGCTAATGTCACTGTCAGTAAATGTCAGTAAATGGGGTGTGTAGCGGTGCATGTGCAAATTGTACAATGTTCATGGAAGAGCATTCATTCTTCCGTGACAATGCTGTTTTTATAATGTACTGTCAAGTTTAATCAGTCAGTTTGATTGATTGATTGTTTTTTTCTAATGATAGAGCATATTGACTTTTTTGTGGTAACCAAACCCCCATTATTCTTCCAAAGGTCTAAATATCCACCAAAATAAAAAAATGTTTTTCTCCTAAACGGGGGTGTCTTAAAATGTATGGTTTTCATTGAAAAGATAGGTTTAGGGATCTCTACCCAAATATATTAAATTTATCCCGGTTAGATTTAATAATTATTAAAAAACCACTATTGGACATCACCTTTAAATAATTATCTTCACTGACTTGCACCAGAACTAATGACTACATAACATAAAATAACTCCCAACAGTCACATACGTAGTCAAGGTCCGACGGTAGGATTCCCTGTGTCGTGGGAACTACGAGTACCATGGTAATTACACCCAGACCCAAAACAAATATTTGAGGATCATACAAACATTTGTCCCGCAGCGGGAATCGAACCCGCAACCGCTTGCATTGCATCCGGCTACTCGTCCACCGTTAATATTAAGTTTTCATAATATCCCAAAAGTTACCAACTAGGCGGGGATCGAACTCGCGACCATCTTCTTGATACGGAAATGCGTTAACCGCTGACTGAGGTGCCCAGTGGCGCAGCGGTTAACGAGTCTCCACGCAATAGATACGGTCGCAGGTTCAATCACCGCCTGGCTGGTAATTTTTGGGATATTATACAATCTTAATATTTCCCATGAGCGTGGGTTAACACTTTAAAACCTATAACTTTAGAAATTGGTCAAACAGACCCTTAACACATCATGTAACTTTAACTTTTATTTTTGGAATAGGAATTTTATCCGGCTTGGTAAAGATTGCATAAGAAATTAACCTCTTTTTGTTGAATTTTTGGACTTTTTTTGTGTTTTTTTTCTGTTATTAACTTTTTGCTCGTCACGTAACCTTTCGACAGTGTCTATGCCTAGCTCGTCGTCCGACGCTCCTAAATTACTTTTTCCCATTTTCACCAAACAATTTTAAAGGACATTTATGTCACGCATGTCAAATTGGCAAGTGTCTCTTTGTAAAACTGTCAAATTTGTCATAGAGGACTTTTTTCTGCTTTTTCGAAACGAGACGTCGTCCATTTTTATTTTATTTCAATTTCTAGTGATTTTTTGAGTTATATCGTGTAATTTTGGTAGCATTTTAACCGGTGTAGCTTATTTAAAGAGCACGTGGTAGTGAATTTAAATATAATATATATATATATATATTTATATTTTGTGTATTGCGTTGCGTGTCTTTTCAAACGGGTGGAAATTGTCCATGAACATTTTAGTGAAAATGCCATCGCTTTAATAGAACATTACTTGACATTGGCAAAACTAAGGAAAGTTCACAGGCGATTAAATAAATGAAGAAGAAATTTGACATTCGTAAATTGTTTCGTAAGCGTTAGATAACCCATAAGTGGTTGGTGAAAATGGGAATTAGTCACCGAAAATTAACTGGTCGATTACTGCACCTGTCACTGTGCCTAATATTTAATACCATAATCACTCCATGTAATTTCACCACTAACCAGGAATGGTCGCGACGACCGCGGTCTATAGTGTCTCTGAACACGGAGATGACAGACACCCACTCGGTCACAGAAGTCACCGATATGACACACGCGAGAATGTTCCATATCAAGGTAAGAATTAGCACTGTGTTAACCCATATCACCACTAAGCTAATGTTAACCTTTTATAGGCTATTGGGCAGGATTTGTCAATAACACTACTTTAAGCCGTTCTATATTGACACCTAACGACTAAACAAGGTCTTTTCAACCCTTAATAATGCACTTAAGGTTCCCGACCATTGAACTAGATAAGATAAGCTAATGTTACTCGAAGACAAGTACAGGAGTCATAAGACGATTATTAGACATCAAGATCTTCTGCACATGCTCTTTCCTATAGATTTCATAAACTTTGGGTCAAAAAAATATTATATTACATTTTATTAATACATAAAAAAAACAGAATTTACTCTCAGAGTCACCTCAATAATAGACACTTTACTAATAGGTGCCAGTTCTGTTATTTCATCCAGAGTAATAGGGCTGCCTCATGTTGGTTAGGTACATTTTTGGAGGAAAGATTACGAGGCATTTAATTTTCATGAATGACAAACTTTGGTATACATATATACGGTATTTTGTGGTATCCCACTCCCTCCACCATTCCGGGCTTATGATACATGCTGTATACATAACAGTTTATTTTCTGTGATTATGTATTTGACCGTGTTCGTCTAGAAACCTCCTCCACCGCCACCAGTGATGACGGAGCGTCTGCAAACCGAGGAGTCAGAGATGCTGATGGAGAGCCTCGAGCCCTTGCCGGAGACACCCATCATGCCTGCCAGGTATACCTATCATCATCATCTAGACTAGATCGTTTACATAGCAATGTAAACTTCAAAGAAACGACGTTTCTCAGCAAGATACTGAAGCATTAAAGAAGCTTCTGCAAGCAGGTTAACAGTCACCACACTGGTTCTTTCACGATAAGTCACAAGCCCCTTATCAGGACCACCGTAGGGCTGAGCATAGCTCTCTTCATCATCCTTTGCGTGACTTTAAGCTTGTGAATTCATTGCGGATGTGTGGTCACAATTTTGTTAGTAAATTATTTAGGATTTTCTGCTTTGATTTTATTGTGTTTATTTTAGTGTGTTGAATTAGATATTTAAGTTTAACATATTTTTACTTTTAGGTTATTTTAGTTCAGATACAATTTTTAAATTATAGAATTGAAAAAAATTATTGTTTATTGTCTGATTGTTATCAAAATCAATCAATCAATCAATTAAAAATTAATTGATTGGTTGATTTTGATAAAATATTTCCAAAATTGTTATTGAATAAATGAAAATGAAATGAATCGCGCTCTCGACAATATCTCACTAAATTATATATTATTTTAGGAAACCAGAAATAACATCTCACGTAGTCGACGACGTGTTCCTGCGTACCATCACCGAGAAGAAGACCATTGAGGACATTGAGCGCCACAAGCGACTCGTCACCGAGTACAGACAGGCGCCCGCGCCGCCGCCGCGGTTTGACGTCACCATCAGAAACCATACAATGCCTGACGCACAGTGGGAGAACTTCTCAGATATCAGCAGCGCCTCTGGCATGACTTTGACGCCGAAGATGGAGAGAGTTCCACTGTCTCTACCGCCACAGAAGTTTATTGGTAAGTAAAGCTCAATTTGATTTAGCGCGCGTGTGATGCCTCTTTTGTTGCAGGCGTCCATAGGCATATACATACATCCATATAATATATATATATATATATATATATATATGCCATATGGATATATATATATATGTATATATCCATATATGTATATATCCATATATGGCATATATGTCCATAAGCCATAGGTAACTGCTTTCCATCAGGTGGGCCGTAAGCTAGTTTGCTTGCCAAGTAGTATAAAAAAACTAAAAAAAAAACGGTTGTCTGTAAAGTCGGTTTACTGACGATAGTTCAACGTGTCAACGTCGTTATTGTGCTTCTTTGTCGCTCGTTCCGCGCTCGCGCGCATGCGGCGTTAGATATATATATACGTTATATTTTGTTGTTTCTTGCTTACATGGGAAGATACCAACAATAATAACGCACTTACCTAGTTCCAAGTAGGTATGACGAATAAGTGTCTGTTTAAGCAGGTATCTACTTTATTTTTAACTGTATCTAATCATACCTACATTCCTCACGTTTATGTATCAGCTAAGACTCACCAATAGCACTATCCCTACAAACCTTGGTGGTTTTTTAAGTGCTATTTATATATAATAGTTTAATACAATGTTAAATGGTAAATAAATTTAAAAAAAAATATATATATATATATATATGCGCATGCGCTATATATGCTATACATATATGCTATATATACTATATATATATATATGCGATATATATATAGCGCATGCGCCTGCGCTATATATGCTATATATATATGCGCATGCGCGTGCGCATAGCGCATGCGATATATATATATATTAGCGCATGCGCGATATATATGTGTATGTGTGATGTGCGATATATATATATATATATATCGCATATATATATATATAGCGCATGCGCTATATATGATATATATATATAGCGCATGCAGCGTCACCGCATGCGTTTTGCGAGGTGACGCATGACGAGGTAACGACGTATGACGAGGTAACGACGCATTAGTCATGTTTTTTCGAGCGTGCAGCCGGCTCCATCGATTTATAAGACGTTAACACGTCAAAAACCATGTCACAGGCATTATGCAGTTGGTTTCAGAGAATACCTAACAATGGGTGCGATTATTGAAAGTCACTGAGTGACAAAATATCATCAAAAAGGCCGCAAATCACTGTTTTTCAAGAAATGTACTGGATGAGGCACTTTTATTGATATCATAGGTATACAAATTTCAGTCGTCAATGAGTTTCAATGTAAAGAAATGCGGTGACATTCAAAAATTACACCCCATGTCGTCGGTCGGAATCATTACACGAACATTTCCAAAACCACGCGTTTTAAGCTATGTATGGTAAAATCTACGTAAAAATTAAGAATTTTTCGTATCATTTGAGGTACAAACCAAATTGTTATTCCAAAAGATAGAAAATTCCAGTAAGTAAATAATGGCTTGAACTTCGCAAAAACACAAAACAAAAAAAAAATATTTTGCTAACAAAATTATGGGTTAGATTCTATCTCCTCTGTTAAGTTCTTTTAACCTGTCCCTTCTTTTGTTATGGTGGCTTTCTTTTTATTTTTTTTATACTACTTAGCAAGCAAACAAGCATACAGCCCACCTAATGGAAAGTAGTTACCGTAGCTTATGGACGCCTGCAACACCAGAGGCATCACACTCGAGCTGCCGACCCTGAGACATAAAGATGAAAAGTCTCATATGTGCCTGTAATTTTCACTGGCACCCGTACCCTTCAAACCAAAACACAGCAATGCGAGCACTACTGCTTGGCGGCAGAATTAGGTACGGTGGTAGTACTTCCCCGGACGAACTCTTTCAAAAGAAGTTCTACTAGGTACTAGTGATCGCTGTATCTTATCATTACTTTTCTACTATAGCTCTTTGACGCTTTGTCGTTCCAGGTAAAGGTGGCCCCGACCTCTTCTCCCCCGAACTGATCAAGCAGACTGCCTCAAGCAGCGTGTACCACACCTCATCCCCCGGAGAACTGCCCCTACTCCCAGAGCTGCCCCCAGCGCGTAATCCCCTCTACAGAGAGGAGGATGACGAGGATGTCCCGGAGCCGAATCCAGCACCGCCCGTCCCCGTCAACTGGAGCGTACTCACCAGAGTGTTGAGGACAGAAGCGCAGGATGAGGTAAGTCCTATCTTCTCAGTTTATGAATACGGTATTGGCAATTTTTTAACCGACTTCCCAAAAAAGGAGGAGGTTCTCAATTCGGTTGTATTTTTTTTTAATGTTTGTTCCGCATATATCCGGCGTTTATGAACCGATTTGGAAAATTATTTTTATATTTGAATAGATATACTCCCAGATTGGTCCCATTTTTTTCAGAATCCAGTTCTGATGATGGAATCCATGAGGAATTGAGGGAACTCCTCAAATATTGTAGGCATACATATGGCGATTTTGATATTTTCAGCAACAAACCAAGCATTTGGATTCAAAAAGTATAATAATCCTTTCACCACTATGGTTCTTTCATCATTTTTTTTCATCCAAATATTTTGTCGAATAAAATGGCAGAAGTCGGTTATTTAAATGAAAAGTTATTTTCAGTCAGTATAATGTTTATTTTATGTGATGGTTAAATAAACATTATTGGGTCTAAATCTGAGTTTAGTCCGCGTAATAGTCTAGTCTTAAATATCGATATGAAAATACAAATAGACTTATGATATTAAATATCGAATAACAAGCAGATGGTTTGTTTTCCGAAATAAATTCTTCGCGCTACTATACCTACTCTGATTTTTAATCTTAGACATTTTTTGTAAACAAATAAATGTCAAGATATGCCACTGTGTGTGTATGTGTCATGCATGTGTATCATATTATGTGCTAGGAACTTATATAATATGTGTATATTTGTATATACAAGTATCTTAAAATATGTACTACTGAAAAAATATTTATTTTTCATATAACTTTGTCAAAAACTCAATTTACGCAATAATATATATGTTAAAATTATTCTAATTTTTCTATTGGATTTTGGCTAGTAAAAAATCCTTTTTTTTTAATGTTTTCTAGTGATTATTATAATGATAATAATGTATGGAGATAAGTCATCATCTTAACTAGAAACACTTGCCACCTTTTAGGTTCTATCTGAAGCCGAACGCGCGTACCGCCTGACGCGCGAGGAGCGTCTCCGCTGGCGTGAGCTGATCACTCATGAGAGTACCCTGCGCCGCGAGCTGGCGCGGTCGTCAACCCGTGAGGAGTTCTCCCGAGTCGCGCACGACCACCGCTTCGCTCCCTTGTATGCACCGCCCAAGTGGGAAGTCATTATTAGGATCCTGGCTCCACCACTAGACAAAAACAAGGTAAAGCTATTATAAGACGAATCAATAATAACTGGTTAAGTGCGTGTCGGAATTACGCTTAGCGTAGGGTTCCGGAGTCAGACAACAGTCCTCGATAACTTTTCATTGCAGGATTTAATTTTATTTACTTAAATAAAACACTGTACTTACATGGGAAACTACAAGTTGCTATTAAGGAGAATGTCACCGTAGATATTATTTCTTCAAACTTTGTACACATGGTCTGTAGACTAAAATCAAGACCAGTGGTTCGTTTGTAAAAAAAAAGTTATTTAGAAAAAACTGACGCACCGCGAGTCTAAATATTATTAGTGTACTGATCATGTACAAAATTTCATGGAGATTGGCTATGGAAGTGTAAGGGCTGCTGATGACACTTCCAAGATTTTATTCATTTTAAATTATTTTATTTTTAATTCGTTCCAGAACCGTTACCGTAAGAAGTCGGAGTGGGATTCTCGCTCTAGGCGCAGCTCGCTGCCTACCCTTTACGAGTATGACAGCGATGCCACGTCCCTCCGCGACCCTCAGCGGTCCCGCCGGTCCTCATACCGCAGCGACCATGTAGACATGAGGTAGGTTTGACATAGATACTAGCGTTTGAAATTGTAGCAGGAACTGAACGCGGGAAGTCGTTGGATGGACGCGGCTCTAGACCAATCTTCACAGCATTTTTAGGCCCAGCTGTGGGCGTAAACTGGCTACCGGTAATTAAAAAAAAAAACTTTATTTCAGACCACGAAATTAGCTAGTAAGAGAAAAACCTACAACTATTAATGACAAGAGTCTCGTCATCACCATCATCATCATCAGCCTGTAGGAGTCCACTGCTGGACATAGAGCTCCCCTTTAGAATGCCACGACGAACGGTCTTGAGTCGCCTCCATCCACCGACTTCCTGCGACGTTTATAATGTCTTTAGTCCATCGAGTGGAGAGCCTTCCTCTACCGTATAGTCCGGTTTGTGGTCGCCACTCGAGAAGCTTTATTCCCCAACAGCTGTATAACCTGCCCATTGCCACTTCAATTAGCTTATTCTGAGAGCTATGTTGACCTTGGTTCTTCTACGGATTTCCTAATTTCGGATTCTATCACGTAGATACTCCTAGCATAGCTCAAGACAAGAGTCTTCTGGGACAAAATGCTTAAAAAATTTCAATGTTCCAGGTCTATGTCCGAGATGATGGTTGACTACGCACGTGAACAAGCGGACACCCACTCAGAAGTGTCGGCAGGCACTCAGCTCGGAAGATACTACGACGATGACAGCGATTACGAGCATCCCTTCCATCAGAACCAGTGAGTTTTTATTTTATTTTACTAGGCAAGCAAACAAGCATACGGTGCACCTGATGGTAAGTAGTTACCGTAGCCTATGGACGCCTGCAACACCAGTGGCATCACACGCGCGCTGCTGACCCTGAGACATCTTCATCAGCCGGTACTTATCCACTGCTGGATGAGGCCTCCCCCACCTAGAATAGACCTCCTTCCTCTACTTCCGTGGATGCCGTAAAAACTGACTAAGGGATTACGCCAGGAGTTGGCCAGCAGCATCCTCCTGAATACTTAAATACTGCGAACACTAATCCGTCTGCCAAGCGTGGTGATTAGTAAATTTCATCGACCGAATTTCTTGACCGATATTGCTCGTTGAATAGTATTAGATATACAGGGAGTGTAAAGACTACTCCCGAAAAATGAAACAGTGCATTCAGACCATGATTCTGAAAATATTTAAGCTGAAAAAACACGAAAAAAGTGCTGACTTTTTTCGTATTTTCTTTATAAATATCCATAAAATATCGTTAAAGGAACACAAAAACCTAATTTCCATCATTAAAAACACGTTAATAAATAAAAATGACAAAAAAGCAATGATGAAAACCACATAAGCAATACTCGCGCTGCGCGTCGATCAGCTGACCGGGAGCGTTGAACTCGTGTGGCCGGAATAAATGCGTTGCTGGCTGACAAATACGATACGAAACGAAAAAAAGTTTTTCTTCGGTATCCGGTTCACTTCTCAGATTAAAGGTATTTTATATAGCTATGATATAGGTAGCTTTATCAGTACCTTCAGTATTCGGGAGCTGTATTTTTACATGCTGTATAATGAATGATACTTACCGAAGATTTCGAAAAAAAACTGTAAATAGTTTTAATTCCTTTTTGTCTTAGATCCTGGTCACGGCACTCGCTACACCGCTCGGCGAGTCAGCCGTCTCTGGCGCGCTCTGCCGGAGAAGTGATGGAGCAGTGGACGGCTCCTGAGGGTGACGTCACACCTACTCCCGGACGTCGAGTGAGAGGTACTTTACACATTACAATTTTCACTATTAGTTCATGTTCATGTTTATGTTCATTCGTAACAAAAAAAAAAGGTTACATGTTATTTTATATAGGTATCTACTTAGATGCATTGTAAATTATATTATATTGTCATCAGCCTATAGGGCTCGTGTGGGAGCCCGTTTTTTAGAAGCTTTTGTTTGACCATTAATGATAATAATAATAATAATGAATGCTGGACATTTCACACACATTATCTAGCCCCAAGCTAAGCAGGGCTTTTGTTATGGGTACTAGATAACTGATATACTTAATACAATACATTACATAGATATTTTTTATTATACATAGAAAATACCCAGAACATCCTGAACAAATATCTGCAGATCGTACAAATATTTGTTCCGAGGCGGGAATCGAACCCGCAACCTCCTGCGTCGCAGGCGAACCTTCGTCCACCGCGCCAAAGAGGTCGTCATTGGCTAGGCTTTAGCAGCTTTTCGTAGCAGGGTGCTACAAAAAATTCGTAACCAGGTGCTTCGAGAATGTCGTAGCCAGGTGCTACAAGCATGTCGTAGCCAGGTGCTACAAGCATGTCGTAGCCAGGTGCTACAAGCATGTCGTAGCCAGGTGCTACAAGCATGTCGTAGCCAGGTGCTACGTGCTTCAATTTAATGTTCTTGAAATTTAAATTGATTTTGTATCATTCCAGGACCTCAAGGTCTTACTACGTTCTCGTCATCTGAAGTCAGGTCATTCCAGGCTTCATCGAGGGAATGGAGGGACTAAGGAACAAAATTATTGAAAAAAAAACCACTAATGAACTATGAATTAGACGCGTAGCAAAGCAAATGCTAATATTTTTACTAGCTGTTTAAACTATCAAAGATAGATAGCGTTGTAAGGAATGGAAACTTAAGCTATTGGTAAAAATGATTTGCACTTAGAACATTACAATATTGGAGATTTTCGGCCGAAGTGTACTTAGTTACTTGTAAATCGTTATGCAAGTATGAATTTATGCTCAAAATGATAAATCATAGTGATATTTTTCACTGCCTTTATGATTTTAGAACATTCCATGAGTATTTCCGTCAATTTGTGACTAATTTGTAACGTTTCCGTCCATTTGTGACTTATACAGTTATACCTGATAGAGTGACATACTAATTTTAGTTATTAGTTTATTGAATCTCTGCTTTGAAAATATATTAATAGTATATAGATTAATTTTAAATGTATTCAAAATAAAAGCAACTAAACACTGATATTGTGTGGGTAAAAGGTTATTGTTCAATGGTTTTCCCCGTGCATCAATTGTATCACTTACCTACACGGCTTTCTACAGAATTAAAACTGTTATTTTTATGTTTTTTTTTACTAACTCGTGCCAAAATAACAAATGCTTGTTCAAATTCAGATTCTTGTACATTAACTATTTTCATTGTTTGCTTAATTTAGTTTGTAAATATTTTAGTTTTACGGCAAGAGAACCTAGCAGCTAAGGCAAGATGGCTGTTACCCGACTGCGCCATAAGCTACGGTGGGGTAATGATTGCCCCTTATGTTGCCTTGATTGCTATGTGTGAGTGGGATATAGGGCAATGGTAACGCGATGTGCTCAACGTAATGGTTGTAATGTAAGTTTTCTAACTGGGAATATAAATAATAAAATCCATGTTCGCGAGATTTTTCTTCACGTCTGGCGTATACGTATATATCTATACTTTATACATCTTAACCAAAGTAAATTTTTGTTGGTTAAGTTAAGTCACTGATAATTTTGTGAAGCTTTGTCTTTTCAAAATCATATTTTCAGTTAGAAAAATAATTTGGTGCTAAGCGTAGTGAAAACTAATATGTTGTATCATTAAAAATGATTAATTTTACACTGTAGATTTTTATTTACAGATTCGATTAAATATTGTACCTATTTTGATAATTTTAGATCAATATACGTGCCTTAACATTAAAATTTTGTTTTATTTTGGAATTATACAATACTCTCACCACACTTAGCTAAAGAGGTAATTAGCTGTGTTTGGCGTTACAATTTATTTATTTTATCCAATCACACAAGTTAACATCAAATCCAACACTAATGAAAACTTGTTCAACATCCATATTCTTATATTGCATATTCTTTATCTTCTCTACTCTGTTTTATTTAATCCTTTGTTCCCGTGCTGTCTAAAAGAAAGGTTTCTTTATTACTTCAGTTATTATTCTCTTCACAATCTTTTTACAGTCGAAGCTGTGCGTGTGTGGAACGCTTTACCGGTGGAAATCAAACATGCATCACCAAAACACACATTCAAGCTAAAACTTAAAAATTATTATCTGTCTGACCTACCCACGTTGGTAGGAATGAGAAAATATCCTGTAAATACAAGTAGAATAGTCCTGTTTTTCTTTTTATGTATCACGGCATTTCAGGTATCAGGTATATAACTTCATTTCTATTTATTAGTATATTTTATAAAAGTATATTGTGAAGATACATAAAAATTGTATTTTATCCATATATAATTATTATTATTACTATTTTTTACTTTGTGCACCACTGTCCGTTACTGCTTCACTCATTACTGTCCATTCAAAGGTAGCCTGAAAGAAATCGCTATCAGCGGTAAGGCCGCCCACTGTACTTCTAATTTTAATGAATCCTATTATGTATTCCTGGTGAACAATAAAGTGTAAATCTATCAGAACTGTAATTACGCGATTACCCTCATCTATTTACTGCGAAGTAAATATCTAAAATCACACAATTTGCTGTTTGAGTTTACCTCTTTATTTTAAAACAAAACGTACGTAAGATAATCATTACAATTACTAAATTAGATGTTATGAAACAAACGCTATGATTTTCGCCGGTGCGTAGCGAACTCACATATACACAACTCTAAAAGGTTTCAATGATGATTCACAATTAATAATATAATTTGAAAAAGACTAATGTAATTTTTATATAATATAACATGACATACAAAAATAAGGAGTAAAAATTTATATAAATTCATAAAATTACATATCAAGCATAAAGTATTGTAGAGATTTTATATTAAAACTCCTAGCTAATTTTAAATTTGTGCCACTCAAGAAACCAATCATTAACATTGTAACAGATGAATAGATCGAGCAATCAACCAAAGAGACAAATGGTATAACTTTACAGTCTACAACAAGAAAGCATTTTATTATAGATACCTACAAACTTTTCAAATCACTAATTACACGTACCTAGTACTAGCTCTAAGACTTAGTATGCCGCCCTACATTTAGGGCTCAAACTAAACTGTGTCCAAAATTCGAAACTTTGATAATTTGTCCAAATCCGTAGAATTCCATTTTTATACTTTGGACTTTATACGTAGAGTCCATCGATATATTGAGCTCAAATCTATAAACAGTATAGAAGCTCTATAAAATAGAATTATTTTTAAAACTGTACAATATATCCACCTAGGTACTTCAAGTAACTTTAGACCTTTGTAGTGTGTTAGTTAGACCAGTTACTGTACTTTTGTTGTTAGTAAAGGCCTTACTAGGCCAAGAACGAAGTAAATGTTGCTCCTATATATCTTACTAAACATTAAGAGTAATCTAACTAAGATATGAAATAAGTAGACAGGTCCCTCACAGTTTGGCATTAACTTTTCTGGCACCAATGGCTTCCTTTTCGAATCAACCTTAGACGCCAAATAATCAGTATTATTTTTATTCTCAATGAGGCCTTGAATGTTTCATTACTTCAATAATCTAAACAGTCCGAAGCGTCTGTACAGTTGCACCAATGACAAAGTCATGAACACTTTTACTAGAAACTTTGTCTGTTTTCACTTTATATTTGGCTGATGGAGCCAAATGACTGTCGTCTTCTCGTCACTTGTTTCCAAAATCTTTTCTCGAATTGTTTTTCCTGAAAAAATGGTCATCATTACCTACCATGCAACATATTTTATTTCGAAACTTTATTATTAGCAATAAGTGTATTGTGTAGGTTAATGCAACACGTGAACTATTATAATCTAATAATAATATTACACTAAAGTTAGTCTAGGTAGAGTAATTAAATCTAAAAGATATCAAAACTAGTAATGTGTCATTAAGAGCTATTAAAGTTAAAATGAAACAAAAACAGATAATTTTTTCACGAGCCAAAGAAAGGACAAACTAAAGGAAGGACCAGCTAAGCTGCGGAATGAAGAATGAAAAGCGCAACGATATTTTAATAAAAATATATTTTCAAGAATTTTCGTTCCAATTGCAATGGACAGATCGTTAACATTCAACACAACAGAAACAGCATCGTCGAAAGCTGGATTTAAACATTACTAGTGATAGTTAGAATTGACATGAGATTAGTGCCAACACATTTATAAAAGTAGAAGATAACGTATAACAATTTGCGACTGACTCAAGCAAAGATAAATACCTACATACCCTCTTATTCATTATCAATTTTTGAACCTTTGGTAGCTAAAATAGCTTATGTCTTGTTTTGGCGTATATAATTTTACATCAGAGAGAACAAAACAAAAGTTATTTTAACTAAAATTTAAAAAATATTATGAATAAGGAATAGTATAAACAAGAATAGGTAAGTAATTAATATTATCTAAACGGTTACTAACCTATTTATTATTAACAGAGTAAACGTTAATTTTTTAAAGGCATTTTATTGGCAATATTGACTAAAAATTTGACATTAATTTCCAAAAGATTTCACAATTCACAAAATTTTCATTAAAAATTTCAACACACTCATTTCAACATCTTTAGTAGATTATAATAATTTTCATTTCATGTTAGATATTTATTAAGATTAAAATGATTTTAATAAAAGCTTCGATCAATTAGTTTTAGTTATTATTATCCTTACATCTATTTATTTCGTTTTGTCTTAATATTATATCATGGAAATGAACATGGAATTGGAATTTCTTTCAATTCCCAACTTCTGTTCAATCGGTTAATAAGTTTTAATTATTGTAAACATTTAGTACCTATTCATTTAAAACGTAGAAATATTTAAAATTTTCAAAAGAATTCACTGGAAAAGAAAGATTGTTCATTCTTGTTTGAATTTTCATAGAGGTAGCTGAAACACTAATAAAGATGTCTAAAATCTCCATGAATCTATAAACTCTGTGTTGAATATTTTTATGTAAAATATTAATATTTTATACGTTTCGTAATCTATGCAACCCTACCAACTAGACAACAGTATAAAGTCAGCAATACAATTATAAACAGTAACTGTTTACCTAAAAGTACCAACAAACTGATCTACCAAATCTATTTGCAAATGTAAATAATTAATAAGGTCCGTTTTCACTATCATCATACAAAAGTTGAATCTCTTCAAAGTAATGAACGGCTAGTTTTAAAAACTGTTAACTTTACAAATATTTTCACCATCATCAAAAGACATTGAAAAGATTATTAATCAAATTAATTTTCACAAAATTTAAAATTATCCGAAACCAATTCTAGGCATTGGAAACGAAACCATCGATTTCCACCAAATGGTTATGATGTTTCAGATAGATGGAAAGACTGTTTTTAATACCTTATTGTGTCGGGAATTAAAATAAACGTTTAAATCCAGCTGATGGTGGTCGGCACAAGCGGTGCGTTCACACAGAGCCATTGACAAAGCAAATCTTGTAATAGCCGTTCTCAAGGTTGTTGCTCACGGTCGTCCTGCGAGGAGAGAAGGGCTTGGCGTTGAGTGAACTGATGATGAACGGCTCCCGGCGGGGGCTATCGGAAGAGGCGCGACGCCGGAGGAAGCCCATTCTGAAAATAGCAACAATAACGAATTTTTTAACCAAGGAAAAGAATCAGCAAGTGAAAAGAAAAAGTTTAAAGCGATTTTGGTGGTGGTTAAAATTTCATACAATGTATCTAATAACCATCTTAGTTTTTTGCCACCACTTAATTTCACTTTCCACTTACCAGGACGTTGTGCGAAAGACCTAAATGCGGCTGCTTCTTCTGTGAAATCTTATTCGTTAAAACTATTGAGATTATGTAGAGAGAAGATGGACAGTATGTATAAAGTCAAATGGCAGCTAACCCCGAATTTTTTTGGGCCAATCTCTACAATTACAATTTACGAAGTAGATAATGACTTGTTTATTAATTAATAGTATTTCAAGTCTTCACGACTTAGTGTAGGTTCTGCTTTCTTTCTGCTTTACTCTACACCTCGACACCAAACGGAACTTGAAGAAAATTCAAAAATTGGAGATGTTAGATTGATTGACTTACATCTTCCCGTTCTGGCATAGAGACCGCGTCCGCGAACGCATCGTCTGAACTTCCGCTCGTGCCAGTTGCTCCATCTCCATAGGTTTCTCGTTTTCTGGAACTAAAATGACAAATTGAATCGACTGTTTAACTAAATTCCTAATGATTATCTTTCGAAAGGGCTTGGAAAAAAATAATCTGTAAAATTACAAGACATATTCAATTGCAGTCCGAAAAGATTGATGTTATGGACACAGATGGGCGGCAATGACAAAATGGCACAATCAAAATGAAGCAAACTAAAAGAATTGGAAGATCAGTCACTGTTTTTCATAAAACGGATAAATGATTAGGATATTTAAATGAAGAATCTAATCATTGTTTTAACAAAGAAAAAAAGTTGACAGACTCGTAACTGAAATTGTAAAATATAGCTTAGAAAGAGCCTTGGACAAGGATATAATGAGTGTAGAACGTACGTTTCCAAGCATATACAGAACTGCGCGAAGTAGTACGAGGGGCGGTGCGGCGGGGCAGCGCGCGGCACATCGTCACCGCATCTGCGCTCGCCACGCGACCCAGCAGCGAGCGCTGACAGGCTGCGCGAAACGACCAGGGGTCGGACCCGCCACCCTGCTGCAAGCATATATATAGAAAATTAACGCACATCAGTCACACAAAATGGCTATTCCCGCTCTGTTCACATTCACAGTTCTTCCGAAGAAATAAATGAGCGTAGGTTCTGTGTATTGACATCATGGGATCATTTAAGGTAGCCCCGTGACAGAGAAGCTAACAGAGATTAGGCTCCGATGGTATGGTCATGTAATGCGAAGAGATGACAGCTACTCAGTAAAGGCCGTTCTTAATATACCAACTAAACCCTGAGGCAGAGGTAGACTCCAGTGTACGTGGTAGTCTATGCCGAGAAGGATATAAAAGCTCTCAAGATAACACCCAAAATTACATAATCCCCCAAAAGTCACACAGTCACATAGTTACATAGTCCATCACACACTAGGATTCCCTGTGTCGTCAGTACCAAGGTACTACATCATCCAGACTAGGAACAAATATTTGCAGATCATGAAAATTTGTCCGGCAGTGGGAATCGAACCCGCACCTATTGCATCTCAGTCAGCTACTCGCCCACCGCTCCACGGAGGTCGTCATCCCAGGATAGAGCATCCTGGTGCCGAAGTACTACGAGTAGGAGGCTCAACCCAAGATGAAGTGGGAAAGGGGGTAGAACGAAGAAGAATAAGTTCTATGTATTAATCATCACACACGCTCTACATCATACTTCGTAAAGATGGACATTTTATATTGTTGCAAATTGCAATGCCATTAAGATTCTATTAGGATAGGAGTTGGTACATTCCGAAAAAATATTATCTCACCCAGGACACCTCCTGGTCTGCCAGCATATCCTTGCCCTGGTCGAGCGCCAGTCTCATCTCCGCTCGAGGACTCAGTCGTTCTTCCGGCATCGCTGGTCTCGGTACCGCCTGTTGTGTAGATTCTTCCACTGCTTGTACTTGCTCCAAGGCTGTTGAGAATCCAGGTGAATTAAGTATACCGCCCCATAATTTATCCTTAAATTTATCATGCGATGTTTTTTCAGTAGTTTTTGTGTCCCACCTCATCATACCGCTGGGTTAAAATCTCCCCTGCACGCCTGTGTCTTCTGGTCTATTGCAGAGACAGCTTTTCAAGTCGTTACTTTCATTATCATTCCAAAGCTCTGAGACAGCTTCGCAAAATGTGCAGTAAGCCATTCCTTTTTTTGTTTTTTTTTTATTTTATTAGATGACACCATCTGGCATGTGGGCCATCCAAAACAAATGCATTATCTTTTAGTTCAAATCCACCTACGACACGCTCTAATTGACATTGTACTGCGTCCGTCATCCTGAGACATAAAGATGAAAAGTCTCATGTGCCTGTGATTTAATCGGCATCCATACCCTTCAAACTGGAAAACAGCAATGCGAGCACTTGCTTGTCGACAGAAATAGATCATTGTGATAGTAGTTCCCCGGACGAACTCTGACAAAAAACTGCACTACAAAACTAGGTACAACAGTAGCTTAGTGAATTAGATGTTGGCATATTATCCTT
Source organism: Epirrita christyi (assembly GCA_951392215.1). NCBI lineage: Eukaryota > Metazoa > Arthropoda > Insecta > Lepidoptera > Geometridae > Epirrita > Epirrita christyi. Next base: position 2,179,221 of record OX595837.1, read on the forward strand.
ACTTGATTCGTGTGGCAGCACGCTCGTTGACGAGATGTGGATGGCGGTGCGCTCGAGTGTTGAGGGCGTGCTTGCCGAGCTCGCTGAGCCCCGACGTGGCGCAACACTGGCTAAAGCGACACGAGCCTCCGCAAACTCTCTTGAAACTGTACAGAAAAGCAAACTTTACAAACACGAGAAACACTTTATATGAAATGAAACATTTATGATCAGTTTTAAAATGAAAAAGGTGATTAAAAAAAGTTAAGTAGAAGTCGGTAGGTGCTAATACAAGAAAGTTGCTATAGTCAAATTTATAAATTCATTCACATATTAAATATCATAGTGACAGGATATCTAAATTGAGTAGAAACCATAGATAGTAAAATAAATAATGCTGGACATTTCACACAACATTATCTAGCCCCAAGCTAAGCAGAGCTTGTGTTATGGGTACTAGATAACTGATATACTTAATACAATACAGGGTGTTTTTTTTAAATGGGACAGTATGGGGATATCCGAATCTATAAGAGATACGGGAAAACTGTCTTTGGAACCATTTGCTCATTTTGTATGAAAATTATTTTGGCATAGTTATTTTTTTGGTCAAGCGTGAGTTCTCCATAAAAATGAGTAGTTTTGATCAAAACTTTTTTTTATGCGTATCGACTCAGTTTCATGTAAGGATTGTTTCATTACTCATACTCATACTCATACTCATACAATTTTATTAAATGTTTTCTCATACAAATTGTAAGTAATCTGGTACCTACGTAAATAAAACTATCGCAATAAATTTTCAAAATGGCCTCCCGCTTGCTGTTTCCGGTACGGGTACGTTTCAGAACTCTTGTGGCCTTAGACAAAGATTTTCTTATTAAAGTTTGACTAACTTCTACAGCTCTGATTTTTCTCATTTCACGAGACCATCAGAGCAGTAGAACAACATTCATCACACATCTTTGTCTAATGCTAAACTAGAGGTGTTCTGAAACGTGCACGTACCTGGAAACAGCAAGAGGGAGGCCATTTTGAAAATTTATTGCGATAGTTTTATTAATGTAGGTACCAGATTACTTACAATTTGTATGAGAAAACATTTTATTAAATTTGACTAACTTCTGCTGCTCAGATTTTTTTCTTCCGATACAATGAAACAATCCTTACATGAAACTGTGTCACTAAGCATAAAAATTTTTTTTGATCAAAACTAATCATTTTTATGGAGAACTCAAGCTTGACCAAAAAAATAACTATGCCAAAATCATTTTCGTACAAAATGATTAAATGGTTCCAAAGACAGTTTTCCCGTATCTCTTATGGATTCGGATATCCCCATACTGTCCCATTTAAAAAAAACATCCTGTATATTACATAGATAGATTATTTATTTTTTATTTTACATAGAAAAATACCCAGAACACCCTGAACAAATATCTGCAGATTGTACAAATATTTGTTCCAAGGCGGGAATCGAACCCGCAACCTCCTGCGTCGCAGGCGAACCTTCGCCCGCCGCACCACAGAGGTCGTCAAATAGTCCGACAGCTCTGAATTATTACCAGACAGTAAGGGCATCAAAGGTGCTTCGTTGGTGGGTGTCCGATCGGGGCTCAGATCGGACGCGACGACACCATCGTCCTCCTCTCCAGCAATTTGTGCGGCGCCCGCACCCCCGTCCCCTGCTTCTGTAGAACGAGCAACCTTTATTACAACAATCTAAAGCTCATATTTGAACAAAAATTATTTTCTTTCATGTTTTCATCATATCTATGTTTGAATTCTTTACATTCGAAGAATTTGTCCCAATTGAATCACAAGAATTCTGAATTTTCAAATCCGGTTTCACAGAGTTTTATATATAAAATTATAAAGACATGAAAATAGTATGAAATACAGAGCGACCAAATCATAATAAGTAGGTAAAATTAATAAGTTAAGAGTCAAATAATTCAAAGAAGAGATAAGTAGTGTAGTGCAATCTCTACATATATTTATATAAATACTGGGTAGGTAAGTAGTTATAGTGAAACAAAACATACGAGGACAATAAAATCTAGAAGTACATTTTGCCATAAATAACAATAATAGTAAAACTACATTGTTATACTAAATATATAGGTAGCTGTATTAATTTGTTGATTAAATATTATTCCCTGATACATGCATGCAAAGTGCTACAAATATCTTGAATACATTAATGTTTTTGAGCTGTGATGGGAAACTGCTACCTCACCTTGGATTAACAGTCAAGTGGTCCACTTTTCTGTCAAAATGTATGTTACTTTGTTAGTACTGTATTGTATGAGTTGGTCATCATATCGTTACTAAAAGCTTTGTTTTGTGTAACGGTAGCGTGTTTAATAGTCAGTGTATCACATGCATGCATCACTTTTACCATTTACTTGTCTATTATGTACTCGTCCCAAATTCATCAACTAGAAATAATTTCTGTAGTGAAACTCTTTTCTTTCAAACTTTCACGTTTAATTTAAAATGTTCATAAATTCTATGCTAATGATATCATCCATATACACATTTTCGCAACTCACCTGATTCTGAAGCAGAGGGCGGCAGGTGCGGCACGTCGCAGCAGTCGTCAGCATCGGGGCCACGCTCGCTGTCCTGCGCCAATCGCCGCACCAGCGGACCAGTCACAATGTGAGATTACACCTAGCTACGTCTACGCGACTACTATGGGTATTTGCCAATAACCCCGACTTGAATCCAAAGGAGATTTTTGAATTTTGAGTGTGATCGCCAATTTGTTATTCCAATTGTTTGGTATGGAAATAGCTTTTACTAGTGCTGACTTCTAAGGCGATGTCACATATTCTAGTATATTATTTGATGTTTTAAAGTGGCAAAATTTCATGCAATAAGCATGCATTATCTCCGAGCTTTTGTTTTTTACATTTGCATGCTTTGACAATATTTTATTATCATTCTATCTAAGTTCTAAGGCATTCAGCAACGTTTGATATCTTCTAAACAAATCAGATTAATGTTATTCTCAAATGTCTAAAACAGTTACACAGATACGAATAATTATTTTCATTTATTAATACACAAGTATATAAATATTTGTGACAACACATAGACACACCAATAAATTGGATATTATGGAATTAAGGGAAGAGGTTCTAAATAAGATACATTATTATTATAAGTAGGTATGAAGTTTCTTTTAAATATTTCCACTTGTCACGTCTATATTCCTACTTTCTGGGAAAAAGGCGTGTTTTAAGAAACATACATACATAGTATTTTTCTTTAAGTATTTGATTATCTGAATAGATCGAACCATAAAAGATATTCACCTGATCGTCAGAGTTGGTGGGGGTTGCCTTGTTGTCTTCACTTTCACTATCCGAACCATCTTCCTCAAGGAGTGGTTCTAGTCTTCGCCTGAAAACATCCCTACGTTACAACGTAACATTAGTATGTGTTCGAAATAGTTTAATATTATGATTAAAGCCAAATACTACAAAGGCAAAGCAAAGCACAACGACCAGTGAATGTGGAAGCAATACCAAAGTCAAAGTAAGTGCATCACTAAATATCAATTTGTACAGTGGAAGATAGGCATTTTTGTTTACCTTGGTAAAAGTGGCCTCAAAGTCGTAGGTCCAGTTATAGTGGGTGCCATTAGGAGCTCGTCCATCATTAGTTCTGTATCATCATCACCAGCGTATGATGACGATGACTTTGTGGGGGACTGAAACAGTGAAATGTTTTCAATTTAAATGTTTATGACTTTTGTACTAATAATAATATGGTATATAATAATATGGTATATTATTATACCATTACGGTTTTCCCATTACTTTACTAATGTATCCCTAATTAGCCAATCCTCAAATATAAATATTGTTCAAATCTTTTGCTCATCGTTGGGTTAGATGGTACTTTACTTAAGTTTTGTGGGTCTTTCTTACCGATAGAGTACCATGCTCTGAGTCAGGTAGATTGTCCGACAAGTCTCCTGATGATGGAGTTCCCCAGGCATCTTCTCCGCTGGCACCACTACCTTCACCAGTCTCGCCGGCCCCATCTTCTGTGCCAATTGTGGTTTTCCAATCACTTACACCAAGGCATCTGTTTTCAAAAGGAGATGTTTTATCAAAACTATACGTTGTTTTTTTGTTATTACAGCTATATAGATTCTCATAGAAAAAAAAAGGTTTTACTACACAATAATAATTTTACCATTTTAAATTCTACTTTTATTTTGTACTGCAACTATCTAAACGTACCACAAAACATTTATTGAAAACAACGTAATCTGTACAACTACGACATTAATGATTGCAGTAGAATTTGCCTATTTTCATCTATATTGTTTAGTGATAGTTATTTGCTGATTCCTAATACGTTATTAAAAGTCTAGCATTGAAACATCACACTTGTACTTAATTTCAGGTAAGTAATTCTAAAGTCACTAAATTAAACATAGGTAACTGCTAAATACCATCTAAAAAGACTTCGTCTCATCTACTTTAATTCAAAAGATCGATCCCAAAATAATCTTATTTAAAACCAATAATTTATGAATTACTTTTTAATTATTTCTATAGTTTCAATAGACTATATAAAACTAGCATCTGAAAAAAGTGTAGCCGATGACTAGGTAAGTTCAGATTATTAAGTATAAAATCACAAAGTAGTAAAAACAAGCTACGCATGAAATCCTCAAACTCATACTTATCGCTGTCTTGTCCGTTGGGGTAGTTGCCATCTATCACGTAAAAACAACACTTGAGAATAAGGTTAAAAACTAGGCTGAGAGAATATAAGATAAGATTCAAACAAACAATATATTTTTTATTTATAAGATTTGAACGAAAGATGGGAAAATTAAAAGTGAGCAGTCATTATTTTCACGATGTAATTTCACAGGAAATGGAACCAGTAAAATATTGTACCTAGTTATATAAAGGCTAAAATATCTCACCTTTCCAAAAACGAAGGTTGTTTATGCGCTATAGCTGTGCTAGGTACGCTCTCTGTGTAGCTGAATATATTCATCTTCTCCACGACAAATGAACCTGCTCTTGCGGTCCATCCCATTATTCCACCGGCAGCTCCAGCCACTGTAACCATGTCAAACATTTCAGACGTCTTAATTTCGTCTCCAGTTGCTTTCACACTTTCAATCTTTAGTATTATTTGTGTCATTTTGCTTTTTTAGAACTATTCTAATCCTCTTCTCTTCTTCAAATTTTCAATTAACTTACTCAATTTTGTTATTACCTTTCGCCATGTTGTTTTTTTGTAGAATATCTTGGATTCTTACCTGGATTATAATTTTTAGTAGTATCCGGCTCAGTCAGTCTTACGTTCCCATCGTCAGTCTCATCGGACGGTAGTCTTTCGAGGCTTGACATTGTGCCATACCTATAACAGTTAAAATTTGTCACTGAACAGAAAATTATCCACAGGCGATTGTTATTTATAACGTTTTATACCTTTTGAGTGATACGTAAGGGAGGTCTTCAGGGACGTCTGGGGAATCGGGAGAGTCATCGATAAGGTCATCCTGGAATAAATCAATAAATAATCAAGCTTTCATATAATATGGTTTCGCAGTAAAACCTTATCGTCTGATGAAACATTTGAAACGTTACTTACAGTCTTATTAGTGGTATTGTAGTCTGGAGTAGCGGGTACTACAGATATATTAGGAACAGGTGATTCCGATTTTACAGATCCTAAGCTAGCAGGTCTAGAGTTCGGAATACTCAAACTAGTAGCTGATGATCTCTTAAAAGGCTCTACTCTCATTAAATGTGCTGCTGGGTTAATAGCAGATAAGCCCATTAGCATCAGAGGTCCTAATTCTAAATCATCATCGGAAACATCATAAGCGTTATGATCTTCTATTTTCTCAGTCTTTTTACTTATGTCTCCATTCATTTTACTGACAGCTGAAATACCCATCCTGGGAGACCTTCTCATTCCTCTTTCAATTCTAAAGTCAGGTTCATCTTCGTGTATTGAGTTTTCTTCTAAGAAAACTGATGACGTTTTTAAGCAAGCACCCACATTTTCCCTTTTCGTTATTATGTTCATGCCTAAAACTTTGTTAAGTACATTTTCTGCTTTTTGCCTCGTGATCTGTTCTTTCCTAGCTGATGCTGGCGAATAGCTTGACGTCACAGTCTTTGTTTTTGAGAGGGTAATATTTTCGACACACTTCACCTCGTTTAAATATTTTTCTTGAGCTATCACGCATTGCACCTGGTTAGCAATGTTGGAATTGGACATTCTAAGGTCGTTAGAACTAGAGTTAAAAATCATTGAGCTACAGGTCGTATGGCTCGTGGAAAGTGGACTATTTCTACTACTAGATGAAGGGCTCGGTGATCTGATTGAGTTGTCTTTCCTCAGTTCCAGTTGACTCTTCGTGTGACTCCTTGAAATACTCCTGGTAAGGATTGGTGATTCAGTTTTTAGTTCGTACGATGTTGATTTGAGCATCTTTTGACTTTGTTCAATTAAGTCTATGACTTTCGCTGCCGCCTTTGGCGCATCTTCTGGACGTAGTTTCATAGCATTCTTACGTTCTAAATGGCAAAAAAACTTAGATTTCCTGTTATCACAGTTTGCGCTACAAGTGCTTGGCGAACTCTTGTTAGAGTTAGAGTTTTGTGGTGATGCTTCTGGTTTAGGCTTGGCTGGAATGACAGGAGGTTCTTTCTGTGATATAAGTGGACTATTTGGTTTAGACAGACATTTCTTGTGACATTGTCTGCAGACGGGAATCGTGTCAACTACAACTGGACTCGTGCGGACGGTGATCTGTGAATAATAATTAACATCAGCATGTTTATCATCAGTAATGACTACGTTAACACTCAAGATACTTACTTGGCTTCCAGAGTTACTGCTTTTAGACGGACTTCGCTCACTTTCTTTCTTTTCATTAGCTAATGCATTTTTATTTTCATGGTTTAGTACAAGTTCAGCCACCTCTAAAAGATTTAGTTCCCTGGACCTTTTTCGTAGTTCTTCGATACTCCACATCTGTGAACAAAAAATATTTTTAAAGGAACCTAGTTATTTAAATCATTGAAATACATTCTACATGTTCATCTTTTGTAGGTAGTTTTAAAAAATTTCAAAGTCACTCTTAACATAAGTAGGTAAGTGATATATCAGTTAAATGACGTTCATAAGCCAATTTTACCTCCATATCGGGTTCAGGGGGATCCATCTCTTCAGCTTCAGGCAGCTGCGTCATCCACCTTTGAAGATGCATGGTGGAGCCCCTACTTTTAGTACTTCGACCACCTTCTGTTGCACTGCCTCCAGCCCCCGTTTGGGTTTCTTGGGAACTTCTTCTTGTCTAGAAATTAAAGGTTACTGTGTCATCATTTTGTTTTTTAATCCTTTTTTTACTTCTAGACCATGTGGATATCTGCGATATTAATTTGACTCACCATTTTGTAGACTGGTGTATTGTGTTTGATTTACCAAATTATGTTCACATTAGTGATGTTTGTGTTAATTAACAAAATGTTTAAAATCTTAAAAGAAGTAATGTTACAAAATGTACATATTAATTAAAAGAAAAATGGTAGAATTTTCATTTTCGTTAGCGTTGCAAAACTGGACCTGAATGAAACAAAAACATTGATCGTCATTGACAAATTCACTTTATTTAGGGATATTGGAAATGTACTGTTTTGATCTAAAAACAAAAATCCAAATATTATAACATCCATAAAATTTAGGTCACAAAGAATCCAGAACTCTTAGTAAAATGTTTTCTCAAAATTATGGTTTGACCTCATACAATAATTACGACTATATTAAAATTTACACACAGCCAAAGACATCAAAAATTACTGATTCTAACTACGAATTTGTTTTTGTAAAAAATAGGTCACATATACATATAACCCCTATGAATAGATTATGTGAACATTTTGCGATGCTAGCGACTATGAAAACACGACTATTCAGAACATCGGATGTAACATTAACAATATCAATAATGAAATATTCATCTAGGTATACATCGATAACAAGCGATAAACGAACAGTTTCATATTCGTATTCAACATCTACCATTTTTCTTGTAAATACATTGTAATACTAATGCCGACAGGTGCTTTTAATTTGTAAAACATAACAAGCTTTAAATGAAAATGCTCTAAGTCTACAATGAACTCTACATGATTGATCTCGCGAAGCTGATCGCCAAATATCCACATGACCTGTACAAGTAAGGGTATGTACAGATTAACATCAACATCGTTCTGTACCATCATCTATTACAACATTCATATTATCATGGGTACTTTTTTATAAATAACACTAATTGTTCCATTAAACAGTTTAGTTAAAGAGTTAGTAGTAGTAGCAAAAGGAGCGTAAAATTGTTTGTATCGAAATACGTACGTAAAATATAAAGGAAGCTTTTTGAATTTCGTCTTATATAGGACGGAAGACTGAAGCAAATCGTAACGATACAAAAAAGATAAAGATGGTTGTACACATTATATATTTATCATATTGGTATCCTATAGTTACATTTTGACACTGAATTTCTATTAGTTATAATTGTACAATTTGGCATATTGGCATACACGTTTCAGTAAATAAGCAAGTTGGTTACCCCATTCGAATCAGTTCTGTTTATAGTCAGTTAAAATATTCAGAATATCCGATTTTATTATTATCTATACTCATCTTTCATAAGTGGGTATCAGACTTATAAATTAGATTTTCTATCATAATCAAAATACGAAGTTCTTAATACTGCTAATGTTCGAAAATATGTCTCTCAAAATTTTGTTACCACAACCTTAACTTCGACTATAAGCGAATTTCGTAATAATTCAACAACTTTGCCCGTGCCGTTACCGGCCAGTCTACACAACGAAAGCTTTGCCAATCTGGACATTGACATCTCGACATCTATACATGCTACATGTATAGCACTACAGAAACACACCATTCGTGGTTCACTATTCATTGAGCTTCAAAGAGCTTTAACGCCATGTCCGACCCGTTCGAGGGAAGCAAGAATTTGCTAGCTCGGGGTCGGACTCCGCAGATCAGAGTTCCAGATAAGCCGGTGGCGTCGGCCTTTCTGACAGAGCCACCCTAGGCAGCAATGGATCATCAGGTAGAAATATGCGCTCTTCAACATCGTGCTTATAAGACGGATCCACGTCCAAATCGGCTAGAGCTAGGTCTGCTTCGAACGATTCCCAACGACAGGGAGATAATTCTGAATACTCTTCCCCACCCTCTGGGGTTAACAGCGCACTTGGAGATGTCGGACGCTCATAATTTTTCTCTATGCTGGAGGATGACACAAAATGGGAGGAGAACGTTTGAGATTCAGCTGGAGAGAGGTTAGCTGAAGGCGTTTCAGGAGTCGGAGCTGTTCTCCAGACGGTGCTAAGAGGGCCTCTAACTGGTTGAGGAATAGGACTTGCTGAGCTAGTCCTCATATCGAAGCTGACCCTAACTTCCTTCTCTGGCCGTTCTTCCACCAGCATATTGAGGTGGGATCTATACGAGCTGGCTGGTAAGAGAGCAAGGCTGGAGTGCCGTGGGATGCTGGACGCTGATACCTGACGCTGCTGCGAGTCGAGTGTTGCCAGGGAGAATGTCAGTTGGGGATCTGGAGAATCAAGCGGTGAGCCTAGAGGTGTGCCAGACATCGTATGCGCTCGATATCTGAAATAGAGGAAAAACGTTTTTATTTTTAAGTACGTAAACGTACGTGTTGGTTGTTTGAGTTTTTTCAGTTCTGGGAAAGGTACTGAATTGGCCATAGTGAGGAACAAAGCACCTTTAAATACATCGAGAAACTAGAGTTCGTGTACCCAGTTCCTCATGGTTAGCGTTATTAAGTTTAGTAATAATTGCTCCCTAGATATCTTCAACTTGTAACAAGTAAAACTTATACCCGGTGTTCCCGTCTCACGACCTTCGAGCGTGGTCGCGGTCGGTGCTCATGAGGAAGGACCTCAAAATGGTCAACGAAACGTCAGCAGGATAATAGTAAAGTACGTGGTGTAGAGTCGTAATTTTTCTAAAATGAAAAAAAAAACCCACATCTGCCTCTGCAGTAGACTTTGCCACACCGCCTTCAGGTCCATCGAGGGAGCTCTCAGCGCCACGGTTCTCGTCCGGCCTGGCGTTCGAGGTGAGCAGGAGACAAGGGGTGACTCTCCACCGTTTCTGCCCAGGATCAGTCGAAATTCAGTGGCTGGAAGGGGAAAATTATATTAATAGGTAGGTATTTAATGAATCTTCGTGAAGAAAATTAATTGGGGCGATGGGTTCCAGGCAAAAAAAGTTCTATGACGTTATTAGGTAGGTTATTATGGGGACCTATAAATTAGAGCACAATTTCACCTTTCTTCCTAACGTTGAATTGTGCCTCCGAAATCGTTCCCAGCGCAACTGGCTCTTCAGTAACGAAAAGCACTCGATCCCTGGAGACCGTAGCGAAAAGCAGCAAGTCGCTGAAGAGCAGAGCCCAGTACGGCCGTACTGCCCGACCTTCCACTCTTGAGAGCTCCCCCCCAAAGATCCATTGGCGACCAGCTGTGCTTAGGACAAAAGGCTGAAACAACACACTTGGAATTATTTAAACTGCTTGTACCAATAAAGGAAACGTTATACTCAAATGCATCATTTGTTTGATCATAGTGACTTGTGCTTATTCCGTGAGTGTGTTCGTTTATCTGAACAACATTTGTCAACAATGAGCAATAGCCGTAATGTGGATTTGGATGGATGGATTTAATGTAGGTACCTGTAGATTTGATTGTCAAATCTACAATAATCTAAGCCATCACTGCGCGCATCTGCAAACATCCTTGATGTACTACAGAAACGTGGCAGCCTCAACCGCATCCTGAAACCGTTATTGTAACCGTTTTGATCCGTAGGGAAGCAGGATTTCTATGTAATTTTGCCCCAAACTGCACGTGTAAAAAGATATTGCTTTGAAAGTAATTTTTACTGTACAACCAACATATTGCACCTCACTGACAGCCCTATTCGTTCCATATCCATATCCATTATCATCTGACATGTCCCCAGTATATTACCCAAGTATTATTATGTAGTGGCCCAAGTAATTGACCCAAATATGGAGAGTTGGAATGGTGAAAACTGGTGGTGTAATACGATTGCGGTTTAAGTAGAGAGTTTAGGCTGAAAATGTTTGCATGTTTGCTTACCTTACATCTAGTGAACACGAGTCGACTCTCCAAATCAGAAACGGAAAGCAATGGTTTGCCATCACCAGCCAAACCCATTAGACCTGAGCCAGCGGTCACATCTTGGTAGGCAACCTGTAAGAAAATACCTTTTCTTTAGTATAATCTTCAAAAGTGTAAGTGATCCCCTAAAGTTAGGTGTCAGGTATCATAAAATTATGGATATTTAAGTCTCGCATATTTTAAGGATGCTTGCCTGTAACTGCTCAACAATAACTTGCAGCTGTTTTTTCTCAAGCTGGTCATATGGTCCAGCGCCAGTAGCGGCCGCTGCTGTCCTCATTAGCCTCAGCAGTTCTCGAAATTGCTCCAAGGGTTTGTGGACGAGAGACGTGATGTCTGGCCTCCGACGGGGTATAGGTGGACTCGTGCAGAATCTGGAGAACGCGCCGCTTGGGTCTTTTGATTTTTTCACCTGGATCAAAATTTGCTCAAGATTATCATAGCAGTGTGTTCACAATGCTTACGATCTTGTCAGTTATAAAAGCTAACCAAAAAATAATTATTTTGCTTACAAAATTACGGGTTGAAAATTATGTTAAAATAACATGGGGTGGGAGAGGGATCTCCTCTGTTGAGCTGCTGTCTGTCAGTTGGATTATCTTTCAAGTACGGTCGGCAACTGTCAATGTTATTTGCAATGCAACCATGGACACGCATATTAGAAAACGAAACTAGACCTTCAATTGCGCTAGCATAATAATATGGCCATTGGTTAAGGTAACTATGGGGATTATTTTAAGGGCCTTATTCATAATCATTTAGTAAACCTATTTTAGTTAAAATAGCTTTAATTTTATCCATTTAAACAAGACAAAAACTATTTTAGCTAAAATAAGATTAAAAAATGATTATGAATAAGGGGGTAAGAGTCTACGCGCTGTCCAAAACATTTTCAATGAGAGTGACGAAGTTTTCCATTTTCAAGGTTTATAAGTTTTGGGACTGTCAAAATAATCCCCATAATAAATGCTAGCGCGCTTATTGTTTACGAGCGCACTAGTAGAGTATTGAAGATCATGTACTGTCCCAGTACTGATCGTATGAAGTTTCGAGGAGTGTGGCTAGATACAAAGTTGACTTGGGCGGTCCATATAGACCAGGGGATCAGCAACATATGCTATCAAAAAAATAAAGGAACTGGGTGGTATTAAAACAGCAAGGGAAGTATATTTTAAAGTAGGCACTTTCATTCATTAATGACATATGGAATAATGTTTTGGGGTACAGCAGCTGAGTCAAATAGGATATTCGTACTACAGAAACGTTCGATAAGATATATTTTAGGTATGAAAAGACTGAATTCTTGTATAGATAGATTTTAGTACTATACTTATAAATCTGTGAGATAGATTTAGAGAGTTAGGTATCATGACTATGACATGTGAATTTATTTATCAAAATATGATGTATATACGGGAAAATTTAAGTCATATGACACTGAAACAGGATTGTCACTGTTACAACACGAGGCACGGGAAAAATATTGTAGCACCCTGCATAAGGCTAGCAAAAACCAAAAAAAGTTTTATTATTGTATCCATTAAATTGTATAATAATATTTCAATTGACATTAGAAATAAGAGTGACATTGAGTTCTTTGACTATATCAAAAAATATTTACTATTTAAAAGTTATTATAAGATCGACGAAGCTTTGGCTGCTAAATCAATATTTTGTCATATTGAAAAGGAAATACCTAACTGATTCAGTCTTTTTGGATTTATAAAATTACGATGTTAATTATTATATTTCATTTTGTTATTATTGTTATTTAATATTGTAATATTTGATTTTATCAATTGTTTAATGTTTTTGACATTTCTAAGTGCATGGTCAATAGAACAATAAAGTTTATCATTATCATTATCATGCAAGCATTGGTCCTGTAGTGAGAATTAATACATCTCACATCTCGGCCAACCACCCGCCTAGCCACAATCGTCGAAGAGACGATGTTCGTTTACAGAAGAATTAATTTGCAATATTTTTTGTTTTCTTTTATTTTTTTATTCTTAATACTTACTAAGACGCAGTCAGCCCGCTTCAGTCCAAGACAGTACTTCTTGTAGAGACTGAGGAACAGTTGAGCTTTCTGCAGATACACGGCGATTACGGTCGATGTCTGGATCTCTCCGTCCTCCTGCACTATCTGTTCCAGGATCTCTTCTGATAACCTGAAGATCTGTTAGAGTTGTATGCTTTCAATTGGAGGTTCGAAGCAATTAAATGTGTGTCGTAAAAACTACTTTATAAGGTTTATACCTCAAGGGTAGGTACCCATGGAACCAATAAAGCATCACTCAGGTGTCTGTCTGTCTATCACTGCCTATTTTCTCCGAATCTACTTGACCAAAATAGCTGAAATTTGGTACATAATATAGTTAGTTTAGTGACCCAATCACGGACTATACGTTTGTACGTACGTAAATCTGATTTAAAATCGATTTGGAAAATTCTTTTTTATTTGAAAGGATTCTTTTTTTATTTCGTTGATTTAGAAAATTCTTTTTTATTTGAAAGGGTTGGTCCAGATTTGCCCCATTTTTATTAAAATCCAGTTATGACTTGAGTCGTATGCTAAGTGTGGCCTTGATTGAACCACACTGGTTTTTTCACCATCAGAATATCATCCAGATATAAACTTAGTCGAACACAATGGCGGAAGTCGGTTTTTTTTATGAAATGTAATTTGTGCTCTTCTTCATTATGAGGCTCACTGTTGAGATTCAATACTTCATCATCATCATTATCATCAACCTATTTTATTTTGCCTGCGTATTGAGACAAAGGCCTTTTCTGAAAAAGAGCGTGGATTGGATTGGTAAAAGCAGCCTTGCTTTAGAAATCTTAATGATAAGACATGCCGGTCAATACTTACTTCTTCAATATTCTGGAACAGCAGCTGATGGTCACTTGGCACCATGAGGTCTGCCCTCTCGGCCAGTGGAGAGACGAACCTCACCAAACCAAATTGGAGACAGGTGGCGTAGTGTTGCTCTCTAGCCACTACGGCGAGGATTGCTCGCCTGCGGCCATCTGTGGCTAGGCCTGGCGTCTGGTAGAAGATCAGAAATCAGGCGTCAACCTAGATACTTGACTATGAAGAGATTATTGTCTTTTGACCCACAAATCAATAACGCAAACTTATAACTTAGACACTAACACTATCTATCTAGTGGTACGAAAAGAAATGATAGAGAAAAACATCAAAACCCAGAACCGGAACAGATATTTGCAGATCATGCAAACATTTGTCCCGCAGCGGGTATCGAACCCGTACCTCTTGCGTCTCAGTCAGCTAATCGCCCGAGTCTCTCTTGTAGAAAGTCAAGAAGTTATTCAACTTGATGACTTAATTGAATGAAAAATAATCTTGTATTTTGTTTCAATACTTGTTTTAAAAAAAAACTAAGTAATCTATTCTATTTATATACCCTCGGTCCCTCGGCCCTCGAGTATTAAAAAGCAGGAGATATTAATAGTAATTCTAATTATACAGAAAATAATAAAAATAGAAGCGATATGACTAAAACGGATGAAGGTGATAAATAAAAATAAACAAACCAAAAATTAAAAGCAATAGATTTAATTGCACTTAAACTCACTTAACATAAATAGAAACGAAATAAAAACAACAGGAACCAATTTTTGTTCGAATACAGAATATAAATTAAACACAATCATGTTGGCTACGAAAACAAAATTATAATAAAAACTAAGGTAAGAAATATGATTTACGAAAATGATACAAAATAATAAGTCAACACACAAAATCTAGAAGAAAATAAATTGAAAAGAAAACATTATAACAAAATAAATAATAACGAAAACAGTAAGCTTAAACGTAACGATTCCCCATTTAATTATTTTGACGTAAACCTACACCTCATCTTTGATAACTACTGTTATCGATGACCTAAAACTTACAACCACAAAAAAAAAAGTAAACACACACCTTACATCTAAATGGAATGTATGTTGAAGTCTATACAAGTTAATAACTCAAAATATGTTTCCACACAAATTCTGAACACACATTTTCTACACCCAATTCTGTCAGATGTAATTACTATGTAAATTTTTTAGTCTAATTTGGCGAAATTGTTTCTGCCTACTAACATACTAAATAAAAGCTACTTATTGTAGTCTATAAAAAATAACCATACATTGACGATTCGTATGTTACGTACGCGTGTTTTTATTATAAATATGAGTCTAAAACCAAAGACGAAATGTATCAAGTCAAGCAATATTTTAAATTTATGTAATCTCAAACAATAATCAATTTAACTAGTAAATCCATAAAAATAATTTAGAGAGTCCCACTAGGTCTAATGCTAGCACCACTTTTTTACCGAAAAAAGTTTGTAAATTCGAACGACGCGTGACTAGTTATGAATTTGGGGTGTTCAGACTATGATGCCGTTACCGACCTCTTTAGAGAACGTGACTTGGGGAAGATGCAGTTTGCGTCGGTCGAGGGACTGGCTGGTAGAGGAGCACGCCGTGGGTGGACGAGCGACTGCGGCCGGGGAGGCCAGCGCCGCGCCACGTGGCGAGCGTGGTGCGGGAGGTGGGGTGGACTCTTGGGGAAAGGAGCTCGTGGCCACTTGAGAAAGGCGAGGTCTGACCGAGGCCGCTCCGCTGGCTCCGTTTCCAGAGATCCGCCTGAACGTCTCAATTGTGAGCATATGGCCTGCTGATCTGGAAAGAGATTAAAATATTAGTAGTAACGAGAAGCTATAAATCTCGATTGTGGGAATTGCGTCTGTGTTAAAATACGATCCACACACTTTCAACCTTGTCAATAGAGGGTAGAGACGATAATGTTTGTAAATGATTTACAAAAAAAAAACAGTCTTGTACCAGCCCAATAAATGTTAGATTTAATGAAAAGTGATAGAATGGCAGTAAGTAGTGGTTTAAAGAAGCTACTTACTTGACAAGGCTTCTGACTTCCTCCTCTGAAACGGTAACCACATTTTTGTTGCCGACGAAGACTATGTAATCCCCGGCACGAAGTCCAGCTCTCTCAGCTGAGCCCCCTTGTGCGACTCTCTCGACCCTTGGAGGACGGGTCCAGACCACAGTGAAGCCGAAACCACCGCCGGTGCCGCGAACCAGTCTGTGAAAAAAGATCGAGAAATAAGAATGCTGTAGTGACTTAGTTTTCAAGTATAATATCAGTGCATTTTGCATAATATGCATAGATGAGATTCGGCATTAAAAATTTGGGAATAAGTGCTTCGTATTATATCCATATTATATTACAGATTATTTTAATATTGTTTGTGTAGAAGCATCATCGCCAAGTCTACTCACTTTCTAGTAGTAGTGAACGGTGTCCGTCCACTTCTTTGAGTTTTCTTTGGCGCGTTGGGTTCATCAGGCGGATCCAACTCCAAGTAACGCAGGAACAGGTGCTCGTCTGCCTCACGCTGTAATGCGGCGGCGATTGCTGCTGCATTGTTACCTGAGGTTGAGGACGGACCATTCGTTGCTACGCCTGGAAGTGGTTGGAAAGTTATAACAGCAACTTCATAAAATTCAGCTTTATTATTTACTTGTAAACTGTCAATGGCTTAAGTCTGCTCAAGATTTTAATATTCAATTAATTCAACCTGTTATTGTAGTTGTTTGATTGTGATGTGGGTCAGATTTGGAGTGGCATTTATGTAGACTTATTAACCTACTCATAATTAAAGGGATATGAAATGCCTTTGTCATAATCAAGTGTCAGATTAATTATGATTAACTATAAATGCTTGATTACCTTTATCGTTGTTCTCTTTAGTGCCATCATTGGTGCTGGTCTCGGTGTTGTCCGTGGCCATCTTGCGGTCGCTCACTCTGGCCTTCTCATGGGCCGGCCGTCCGCTCGACTGCAGGAAGTAGGTGCCAGTGATGTCAGCCTTAGTAGCATCTTTTAGCGGAAACGAGACGCATCCTAGGAACTCGCTCCGCCTGGAAGAAAGAGAATGGGACTTAATGAAAAGATAAAGATAGATAGGTGGATGTCAGTGTGCCCAAAAAACTGTCGTTTGTTTATAGCGGATGACATATCGTGAAACCATGGATATAGTACATCCATGCGTGAAACTAACGTTTGTGAGCGAGAGTGAGTTAATAACTATATGCCCGTAGATACTCTTAGTGTAGCTTTTCCCTGAACTGTACAACAAAATCCTAAAAGCTACTTTGTGACTGTACGAAGAAGTACAGTGTTTTAACGTGTAGGTATAAGTAATAGAGGAATGAGGTGGAGAGTTTTCTTCTCTTTGATGTTGCAAAACGTAAATTATAGCCGTTAATAATATGAATGATCTGAAATAATAATACACAATTATATTATAATTTATATTACTTATCACTTTCTCTCTTCCTCAAAAAGTTACCTCGCTATCGATGATAACATTTACATTCGATGGCTACCCTTCGTTTTGGCGATAATATGATGGTAAAGAAGAATTCGAGGAAACATTTTCAAGAACACCATAGAAAAGTCATATTGCAAGCAGAAACTTCGAGTTCCCACAACGCCCAATAGTTATTTAGTTGTCACTTTTAAGTTTACTCATAATCATCATCAAGTTTATGTAATTTGAAGTATAGTGTTAACATCTCTCCTTACAAACCATTGAATTTGTTTAGGGTTTAAGCTTTTCAATAAACAAATAAGTACCGAGTTTTTCTAGCTGTTTTACTTATGGAAGTAGGTACCAGAAGATTTAATTTCGATGATGTTTGTCCTGTACACAATGCACTGGGTATGATGCCTATTCGCGATACGGTTTTATATTTTGGGGAAACACTATACCTACACATCGGAAAGTAAACGATAGTACCTTGGCATTTAGAAAAGACATGGAAAAGTGTTAAATAGAATGAAGACCCATTAGGATCCCATTAATATAATGTTCAAACAGTAGGTTACTTGTCCGATCATCAGGGTGTGACCTTATGGCATCATGACGGGGCATTTTTGTGGCCCATATTCTTAATGTGTTTAAAAAAAAAAAAAGTCAAAAAGAACTTTATTCATTGAAATCACAAGGATCATTTTGAATCGTCTTATATAAAATTAAATTACTCCTGTTCCAACGCGACCAAGCCTAGAAGAATCAGGCAACAAACTCGGCTTGGCTTACATAAATGGTCCGTCTTACCACTAGGTGAGAAGCGCCTGTGTGGTGCCTCGGAGCAAGGAGTTGCTGATACATAGTAAATGAGAACTTAAAAACCTTAGGAAGGTAGTCAAAAGTAAATAAACATCAGCAAAAATATGCAAGACAGCACACGCTACGCTTGTTATACTTATAAATAATAATCTAATACAAACATGTAAATAGGTAAGTACAGATATTGCAAATTTCCATTTTAGCAGTCGAGGGGCAGAGCGACATCAGGCCACGCGGCTTTATCATTAATATAGTCATCAAGAGTGTAATACGCTTTTTTAATTAGATTCATCTTTATGTAGGATTTAAATCTTCGAATAGGAAGTTTAAATGCACCTTCTGGAAGTTTATTATAGAACCGTACAGAATTCCCCATAAAAGACCCACTTACTTTCTTTAATCGAAATTTTGGTATATTTAGTTTGTGTTTATTTCTCGTGTTAATACCATGCACGTCACTTTTTATCATAAAACTATCCAAGTGTTTATGTGTATGTAATAATATTTCATAGATATATTGCGATATTACTGTAAGAATATTGATTTCTTTGAAACGCTCTCTCAAGGAGTCACGCGACTTCATTTTATAAATGGCACGTATTGCCCGTTTTTGCAAGACAAAAATAGCTTGGATATCTGCTGCTTTACCCCACAGTATGATACCATATGACATAACACTATGGAAGTAACTAAAATAAACAAGCCTAGCTGTAGCTTCATCAGTAAGCTGCCTTATTATACGAACTGCATATGCAGCGGAACTAAGTCTACCAGCAAGAGCCACAATTTGTGGTGCCCACTGCAAGCCCGCATCAATATTAAGCCCTAAGAAAATGGTAGACTTGACAAGATCAAGTGTCTCCCCATTTATTTTAATATTAGTTGGATAATGTTTTACATTTGGCAATGTGAATTTGATGCATTTAGTTTTTTTAGCATTAAGCAAAAGATTATTAACTGTGAACCACTCAAGAACACGCGATAGTGAATCATTTACATCATCGTAATTAGATTTAGATCTATCAACTTTGAAAATCAAAGAAGTATCGTCAGCAAACAGAACTATGTCACATATGTCTTTCACAAAAAAAGGGAGATCGTTAATGTAAACTAGGAATAAAAATGGGCCTAGTATTGAACCCTGTGGCACCCCCATGACAATAGTCGATCCTGAAGACCTTTCACCACCAACATCAACTTTTTGGACTCTATTGGATAAGTAAGAATTTACAAGATTAATTGCCTGATTTTGTATGCCATAATGTTTTAACTTGGAAATTAAAGTATCATGCCTCACGCAGTCAAAAGCTTTGGACAGGTCGCAGAAAACTCCGATCGCGTCCTGCGAGTTCTCCCATGCTTCAAATATGTGTTCTAAGAGCATGGTACCAGCATCGGCTGTCGAACGACCCTTAGTAAATCCAAATTGATGACTATGAAGAAGTCCGTGGAGGTTGAAGTGTGACAATAACTGAGTAAGAATAAGTTTCTCAAAGATTTTACTTAACGCAGGCAATATAGAAATTGGCCTATAATTACCTGGATCTTTTTCATTACCAGACTTGAACAAAGGAATTAATTTACTATGTTTCATAAGATCAGGAAAGACTCCCTCGTCAACACATCCATTGAAAATATAGGCCATACACGGCGCAATATCAATAATTATAACACCTAACACCTTTGTAGATATTCCCCAAAGGTCTTCAGTATTTTTAATATTAAGTGACTTAAATGTCTTAACAATATCAATGGCATTAACGTATCTGAAACTAAACGCGACCTCACACTTATCAACACTTAATTCCAATAAAGTAGATGCTCCAGAGGCAGTTGATTTTAAAGATTGAGTCACAATATTAGGTATACTAGAGAAAAAACTATCAAAGGCATTTGCGACCTCAATATTATTTGATAATATTGTATTGTTTACGTTTAAATTAATTTGTTTACTACGAGGTTTAGCTTTACCTGTTTCATTATTTATTAATTTCCAAGTTGTCTTAATTTTATTTGTTGATTTTTCTATTTTATTTCTCAAATGCAATGATTTTGCTGCATGACAAACTTTTTTGAAGGTCTTGGAATAGTTCTTTATGTACAAGATAAACGTTGGATCGTGCAACATTGATTCTCTAGCCGCATAGAGTTCATATAATTTATTCCTACTTCTATAAATACCGGTTGTAGCCCAATCAGCTAACCCGACATTAGCTCTAGCTTTACATTTTTTTAACTTAAATATCTCACTATGTTCCTCACATATCAACTTAAACAAACTAGTAAAAAGGTCATTCGGATCATCTACGCACGGTACAAGGGGCATTTTAAGTTCAATACTGCCCTGGAACTTCTTAATGCGACTTTCTGTGATAGGCCGATAAGTGAATTCCTTAGGTTCATCTACAAAATTACAAGTAAATATAGCACTGTGACCATAGTGATCTGAGGTGAAATGTTTAATTACTGATTTATCAATTGGAACACTACTGCAATAAATATTATCTAAACAGGTGGATGTTGTTAGTGTCACCCTTGTAGGTTCTTCGAAGAGGTGATTTAAGTTAAAGCATTTAAATAAATTAAGCAGCCTCTCAGATAGAGGATTAACCGGAATATCTATATTGAAATCTCCGCAGACTATTAGCATTTTATTACAAACAAAAGTTTTAAGCAATGCTTCTTCCATAGTGGATTCAAATAATGCGAAGTCTGCGTCAGGGGGACGGTAAACGCTCACAATGATATGCCGCTCTAGCTCAACACAAGATAGCTCAATAGTCCTCTCAATAGTGAGATTTGCAACATCTTTACGTTCCTTGCATTTTAAAGTATTTCGAACAACAATTAAGGAACCCCCACGTATGGCGTTTTTGCGTTTGTATGAACTTACAATATTATAATTCTCATAATAAGGGAGTAAATCAAATTGTAACATCCAGTGTTCAGTTACACACATAATATCAACATTAAAACGATTTAAAAATAATTCTAATTCTAAGATTTTGCTGGGAAGGCCTTGCACATTTTGATGTACTACATGTAATGTGCCCGGCTGTCTCATTGTCGAACTCATCAGTTTAAATGACTGTCAGCTACTCCTACTTGTTTGCCCTCATTAGTACTACTACTAACTACGGGCTTGTCGGTGAACTGCGTTATAGTACTTATAACGGGATCAAAAATATTAAATGCTAACAATTTAGCAATTATTAATTTACTATGTCTACTCAAATACATAGTATCTTGTGTCAAAATAAAATTACTAATAAAATTATTAGTATCAAAATACAAAACGTCTCTATGACGACATGTCAAATTATACAGCATTAAATTAATATTCCAAATTTTTTGATTATCTTTAGTACTCAAACATTTTGAGTAAGGGAAAGCACATAAAATTAATTTTCCCAGTCCTGAATCTAGCTTTTGTAACAAAGTCTCAACTAACTTAATAATATCCAAACGCGTTACACCACTACTCTCACCTAATTGTACTAACAGAGTGGTGTTGTTGTCAAAGCAATCCTCCCTCTTTATAGTATCTATAAGTTTGTTAATAGGGGCATTAGGAAAGCAATTATTTGTCACAACTTGCCCTAACAGGTCACTAAGGAGCAAGCCCATCCCAACACCTATCTTATCTGAATACATCACAGTCTTCCGGGTCTGACAACAGGATTTAATCTGTCTAACCGGAGACTGCGTACCAGGTGTGGAAACTACTTCAACCTGAACAGTAGGTTTAGCCTGACTCTGCGATGCACATGTTGCAATGTGTGTTAAAGCACCTAAAGCTGATCCAGAAGGCTCTGATAAAGGAAGGTCCGTCTGTGAGCTACTATTACATACTTGTACATATGTGCTATCATCACTCAGTATCTCTACGATATTATTCATTTTCTGAATATTGTCAGATGCTTCTCGTTCAGCTTTTTTATATTTACACGTTACATCATGAAGTGATGTTTCTAAACTTTTAATTTCCTCTGACATATCAACTAACTCTTTTGAATTTCGTCCTATCAAATTATAGCAGGAATTAAGTTCCTCATTTAAATAACATTTTTGCTTAATATGCTTGGCATAACTTAGGACATTTTTATGCTTTTTAAGCTTTTTCTCAGTTTTTTTTATAAAATTACTTAGCTTCACATATTTTTTTATTCTGTTACTCCCCTTCACTTGTTGAAATTTACTTTTACAATTTGGTGTAGTGAGATCTATCGTTGAGAAGTTAGAAGCACTTTCCATGAGTTCCGTCTGTAGATCCAGACTCCTATAATTATTATTTGAGGGAACATGCTTCGACTCTAATTGTTCAAGTTTACATCTGCACTCCGCAAGCTCATGCTGTAAGTCTTTATTTTCCTGAAGCAACACCTCGTAGGTTTCATGGCAGCTGTCTACGGATTGTAACATGGACTGCATACGGTCCATCTGCTCAAGTACGGCTACATATTGAGAATGAAGCTCGGCAAGTTCTTTCTTGAGGCTTGTATTCTTGCCAAGAATCACCAACATTTCAGCCTCACTCTCGTCACGTTCTTGTAGTAGCTGGCTGCGAATCTCGTTGGATTCTTTGAGCTCCGCAGCTGCCTCCTTGTACTTTGCTTCCAAGTCGCATGCCCTCCGAGTCATCATGGTAGATGGTATTCTGAAACACAGCAGTAGGCAAGTGGGTATCTAGAAATAGATAGTGACAGGTATAGAAAAGGTGGAAATATAAAAAAAAACAATTAGTAAAGATGGGGGAGGTAGAAAGTAACAAGAATGTAGTAATAGAATTAAAATTTACAATGAAAAATAACACTTGCTTAGCTAACCAATTATTACCAGATCAATTTAAAAATTGTTTTAGAATTTCTCACTACTAAGTACTTGACACACAAGTAAAAGAAAGATTACAAAGTAAGTTAACTCCGGTTACTACAAATTATTAAAAAAAAATAACAATGAATTCATGCATTTAACTAAATACTACTCAGGTAATAAGTACTTAGTTATTGTGGAAAGTACAACCTACAGATTACAGTTAGTTGGTATTTTGGGACCAGTTAGTGCAAAAGAATGATAATATTTTTGTAATTTTCTGAGTGTCTCTGTAGTTGTGTCTGTGTGAGGCAGTGTTTAGACTACAGTCGTCTTCCAAACTTTGTCAAGGCGAAAGAGTACAAAACTTTACCTTTTCGTATTGTGTAGTGCAAGTGACTCACAAGGAGCCGAGTCAATGTGTGTGTGGTAACGTGTGTGAGGTGTAAAATGTTATGTTATTAGAACAAAATATACTCCCCAGGTTTATCCATGAAATCCAGCTAACACTTTGGAGTGTAATTCACAGAATCCTCTGGAATCAAACTGCTTTCCTTTTGTGGACTTTCATACAATTCAAACTCGAACACGTCAACCGTTGTGACCCAGTACGAACTTTGGCAAAGTTTTTTCATATGTTTTTATAGAACACAAACACTCACACGTGTGAAATATACTATTTTTAACAACCGTACGTAACTTATAATGATAATTAACAGTGAAAACTACAATAAAAACTAAAATAAATTAGAGCAGCTGATTTTGACGTGCGTCAGCTGGGGTTGCCACACGGCGAAAAATTTTGCCCATGTGTATCTTCGAAGAAGCTATGTAATTTCGGAAGGTTTTTGGTGAAATACTAATGAGAATGTCCTTCGTTAAATTCTATCTAACTAGTATTCACCCATTGCTTTGTTCGCGTGTTCCCGAGTTAGAAGAAGATACCTATTTTATCCACCTATACTGGACAATACAGTTCAGCAGAGCTAACTTCATTACCGAATAATTCCAAAATTAGTTTAACTAAATGGCTGCGCTTCAGCTCGGACTCAAACTATTTAAAACTAGGTCAAAACGTTTGACCTACTTCATATGAGCTGTAAGTACATTAGATTCACAAAATTTATGGCCAGGTTGATTTTCATCACCGTCTTGATATAGCTGCCCCCCAAACAAGTAGCAAACGGACCGTTAAACAAGAAATCACCAACTAAATTGTATATAGAGATGACAAGCTGTCGACAAACACTGTCGAGGTCCATTTTATTTTAAAGCCGATTTTGTATTATAAAAACTGTACCGGCTATCAAATGCAGCGTTTGACGGGTAGCAAATCTGGAAGCTCCAAACGGTTTCGATAATAGTTAACACTCTCGTTTATACATATCTAAGGGCCTACCTACTTAGTTGTTTACGACTAGGTTTCCGCTATTTTCGCTTATCTGATCTTTCACGCAAACGAAGGTGAAAGTACAGTTTATACGCTTATTCGTAGTTAGTCTACAGCTCGCGTGCTAACATAAGCTAAAGGGGAAAGTTCGCACGGCCTTGATCTAGGGTCAGACAATGGGTTTGCCAAGACTTTGTTTCAGTCCTATGAGACTACTTTTCACTTTTCTTTTGACATTTTTGTTATATCTATAAAGTTATGTCTCTGCTCTGATTTTCTTTATGCTGTGAATGTCTCAAGGGTTTTTCTTTCTCTGCATCATTGCTGATAGGACAGTAATTTGGTTTATCTTTTGATACGATGTTGTAACCGCCTCAAGCCTTTTCTTTCTGTACCGTAGCGTCCATATTTGGACGAGGATTCGACATCTAACATGATCTATTAAGATGTTAGATAGTAAGATATAAAGTACCTAATCTGCGTGACATCGTGTGGTAAAACTGTTTCATGCAAATGTAGTTTCTGCAACTTTTCTGATTTTTTTAGGCTTGGCAATGCTTTTTGCTCCGTAAACGATACTCTGTTTACCGATATAAATTAAGACATAGCTGGCAGTCCACGCCATATCAGCTTTCTAATAAGGTAGGTACATTTATCTAATAAGGCCATTTATTAGAGGCTTGCTCCAGAACAACTCGACACCTTCCTTCAATCATTAGTATTTAGTGATCGATTGCACAATTACCTCTTGAAACTCTTTACTTGGGTCTCCTAGCATTGGTTAATCTGATATCAAGTTCAATTATCGTACTCACGTGTAAGGATGGAAATGGTTTTTTGCTTACGTTTTTCTTTCATTGTCGATGTATCAATGGTATAATATAGAGACCCCACATAAAATTAATTGAAGGGAATTGCCGTTATCATAATTGGTGATCGTAGTTTAGTGTTGAGTACTCAGGTGGATGCGCTACCCATCACCTGGTTAACCCTTAGTCTGCTTTTACGACATCCACGGGAGGAGAAGGAGGGGTCTATTGTTAGGCCGGACACACCACGGCGATTCTTCGATTTATTTTTCGATTCCATCAGTAAATATTCAGTTACTATGAAGTAAACGTCCGTTAACATCATAGACATATATTACTATACTATCTAAATCAATGGTTAACATTTAATTATATTTTTGGAATAAATGATAGGTATCTAAATTTATTTTTGTGGAGTAACACTATACCAGTTTGGTGTAAAAATGATGTTCTAATTTACTATCACCTTGACATATTGAAATATCGATTAGACCAAAATGCAAGATAATAAGACTCCAATACGAGTTTTATGAATCGCTGCCTAATAGAGACAAATTATCTGATTTCCTTGCTAAAAGGATGTGGACTAGATTGACTTTTAATTGAATTTTATGTGATTGCTTTCATTAAGGATGTTGCGACTTTGCGAGGCTATTTCCTAATAGGTACTTTTACTTTTAGAGCTCCTTGTAAAAGAGTCCGGGGAAGTACTATTCATATTTCTGTCGTTAAGAAGTAGTGTGAGCATTGCTGTGTTCCGGTTTGATGGGTATGGATGCCGGTGAAATTACAGGTACCTAGATAAGACTATTTATCTTTATATCTCAGGATGACGGGCGCAGTGCAATGCCAAGTAGGGTGCATCCTAAATGGACGTGACCTAAGAGGTATTGAATTCAGGTGGGCCACATTAAAGTTAAAAAAAAAACAATAAAAAAAATTCTCTGATAATTTCCTGAATACATTCCATACACATTGAAATCCTATTTGAATTTTAAACGTCGTATTATTGCGTCTTCTTTCTTCTTTTTAGGATTCCCGGAGAAAAACATATCTTGCATCAGTCTCAGCATTCTTCGTATCTTGAAAATGGGTAGCAAAAACTCCCACCGTGCTTGGCTTGGGAAGATCCTTGATAAGTTAATAACAAGGTTTCGAACTAAGTCTTGCGTCTTATTCTGTTTTTTCTTATCGACTTGACTTTGAAATTAACAGATTTGTCTTGGAAGCACATCTTAGGAACCTTAACACAAACATTCTTCACTCAGGGGTTATGACGGACCATCAAGGACAACATTTATCTTCTCCAAAAGTAATCTTAATTTAACACCGATACAAACATCTATAGGATTCGTGCAACGACTGTGTGCCCACGGTCTCACAGAAGCCTCTAAGCATGCAAGGGGGCCTGATCCAAGAAGCCTGTCCTGTCCTGGTGCTATATGTGCGTCCATGCGACTAGAGTGACTGGGGACACCAAGCTGACTTACGAGGGTGATTGTCACTCTTCTAGAATCGGTGATGGTTTCTCATCAGTTATGATATTGACGGGGAGACTGTTTTTGCGGGCACGCGGTTCTGGGGGGTCCCATTCTGGGAGACTGTTCTTCCGTCGAAGCTGGAAGCGATGCGCGTGTTGGTGCGAGCAGTGCTGGCGAGGGGGGATTGATGGGTCCTCGCGACGGGCCTGGCTGAGACCAGCAACCGTTTGCGATACGAACGACATCTTTAGTTTCGTACTGGAAAATGTAGATATGATTACCGTAGGCCATTCAAGTTTTTAAACATTAGTGATATTTTATTGTAATTTTTTCGCGAATGTTCCCCCAACTACGGTATTACGTAACAGTTAAAGTAGAAGGTCGACTTAAATAACACCCGCTGCACACTTTTAACTATTGTTGAACTACAAAACAATACAAAGCTATTAAAACTTTGCAACATCAAATCATAGCAAAGGAAATGGAGATTATAGTTCTGGCACTTCCCAGTCACGCGAGTTTGGTAAACGTATAACAAATCGCAGTGAATTTCAGGGTGGATGTGTTTCATTTGGAAAAATATTTGTGGCAAAATAATCGCTCAGATAATTGGTACAAAAGATTTAACAGCTTCGCTGTCTGTAGAAACTGGGTGGGTCATCGTGGATAATGTCTCAATTTGTTATTGAACAGATCTTGAAAGTTTTTAATGGTTTTGCGCCAAGCGCAGTATTATATTGACCAGCGCGTATTGATGTATTGTACGCGTATTGTGTGCCGTGGTCACGCCTGCCATGCGTGGTGATTATAGCAAATCCCCCATTGTATTCCATGGAGACCTCGTCCAGCACTGAACGTAAACGGGCTGGTGATGATTATGACTGATATATAGAAACCAGCCGGCACTACTCTGCTAAATGGCAGTGTCGGCTCACAGCACTTACCCACTACCCCGCTAAATTTGAGAAGCTGGCATCGAAACTGTTAAAGACCAACTAACATTCTTACTTTAACAAAGGTACAACTGCCATCATACTTTCAAACCCTGGTTCTTATAGAGACTTGCTGGGGTATAATCCAATCGGGACCCTGTGGCCTTGTCAAGTTGTCATGCATCGTTGAACCATTCTTCAGATGATGAATGGTGCATTAGCACTGAAGTGAATGAAGGAATTTCGATAGGTTTTTAGTTGGTATGTTGGATGCTAGTCAACGGAGAGTCCGACAAACACCGCTCTCCTCGAGTTGAAAGACATACGAAAGGCATTTTCCCAACGTTAAAAAAATGGGTTTAAGAGCTAAGCACCAGAGTTCTCCCTTTAGTTATTATCATCAGGCCTCCTCTTTTAAGTAAAACTTTAAATTAGTTGATATGTATAAAGGTAGATATTTGGTTTTTTGACTGTACTTAACTTCTCTGAACATCCACACGGGATCTATTAGTAACAAATTTTTTAATAAAATAATATTTTTCAACAGATCCCTTCGTCACAGGACCACGTGCCGGAAGCATTCGAGAAAACATGCTTTTACTTTGTTTTGAGCACCTTATTTAATGAAATATCTATAATTGCCATTTAGCCCCTGTATGATGAACACTTGATATCCTACATCTAGAAATAAGTGGATAAATTGTCGATAGACACGCGAACGTGTGTATCTACTGTCCAGACGGCTGAAGTACCTGAGTAATGGATTGGCAGTTAGAACAAATTGCTGGGCCGCCTCTTGTGATCGACAAGGACAAAGGAAAGTTATAGTATTAAGGGTATTAGAAATAAGTGCCTGAAATATAATTGATAGCAAATAGTTAAACGTAATAAATATAGATACAGTGCCATCGAAAACCATAAAAGGATCCTACAGTAGTTGTTGTTTATCGTGTAGAATTATAAAAAGGTTTGTAAAATATGCCTTACGACTTATCAGTTCTAACACAATTTCATTCTTTTTTTTAAGGGTACTACATATCTGAAGGAAACTTAGGATCATATATAACATAACATAAAATAACACCCAACATACATTAGTCTTGATCCCACACTAGGATTCCCTGTGTCGTAAGTCACTACACGTACACATCAGGAACTACACGTACCATGGTACAATAACATCCAGACCCGGAACAAATATTTGTAAATCATACAAATTTTAAATAAATTACGACTAATTCACCACGTACTTCTACTATTCTCCTAATGACGTTTCGTTGACCATTTTGAGTTCCTTCCTAAATAATGAGGTTTAATTTATCTAAAATGATACCAAGCCACTATAATTTCAATTCTATTATCATACAAATTGTCCCGCAGTGGGAACCGAACCCGCAACCTCTTGCATCTCAGCCGGCTACTCAGCCGCCGTGCCACAAAGGTCGTCAAAAAAGAATGCATATGAAACAACATTGAGCAGCAACGATATCAGAAATATACTTCCAATTCTTGGAAATACGTTAATTATACGTAACTTGTTCCACTACTAGGTATATCTTGGTTGTAGGTAGGTACTCGTACTTATAACGTAACTTGCTCTTTCTACATCAAGTATAAATACACAAAAAGCGCTTCTCAGATCAACGACCATATTTGCTTAAGAATAAGGGATGTTTACAGTAAGGGCGACGCTGGCAGCGAGCCAAGTCAAACACTTAGTCAATAGTCACAATTTCAGTTATATACGGTCTACTAAAGTAACCATGTAAGAATTGTAGGTTAGAAGTTTTTAGGGTTCCGTAAATTCGATGAAAAAATAGATGACGCTCGAAAGCTGAAATTTGGTACATTATGTAGAGTCAGATAACCCAATTAATAAATGAATTTAGACTCAGGGGGCAAATAAGAAATAAAATAACTTTTCATTAAAAAACCGACTTCTGCCATTTAATTCGGCTATCTGTATGTTTTTATTTGCTAAAGGTAAAAGGTAAAAACAATAACTAAAAAAAAATAACTTAACGTTAACTTAACTTAACTTAACGTAAGGTAAAACAATAACTTGTTGATGAAAATACCAAAATCGCTGTATGTATACTAATAATAAGGTATAAGTAATGTATAATATCGCTATATATATTTGTGGAGTTCCCTCAATTTCTCATGGATTCTATCATCAGAACTGGGTTTTTTTTAAATGGGACCAATCTGAAAGTGTATCCTATCAAATAAAAAAGAATTAAAGAAAACATTAATTTTCTCCCGTGGATGTCATTAAATCCATAATGTATTACAACAGGGGGTTGACAGCAGCATCCACCTGAGTACTCAACACAAATACTACGATCACCAATCCGCCTGCCAAGCGTGGTAACTATGGCAATTCTTCTCATTGTATTTTATTAGAGGCCTCGTCCAGCAGTGGATGTCCAAAGGCTGTTGATAATGATGATGAAAGAAAATATACAAAATTCAACCGAATCCCTTAAAATTTTGAAAAATATACGGAATTTATGGCCTCTCTCATATTTTACAGGAAAACTTAAACAAAAATCCTTTCTTTGAATGTTTTTAAATATTCATAAAGAGAAAATGCGTGTGTGGTGCTGCTTCATTTCACCGTGGACCTAATAAGTTCAATAGGACTAGTAGTTACTAATGGGTAGACTTCCACGGCTTGTACGGAACACTCGCCACGCGAGTCCGACTTACACTTGCCCGGTTTTTTGTTATAAATTGCCATAAATAAGAAAGTTAGAGTTTTTGTTTTGTGTATCACAGTTTTTTATTCAAGAATATTATCTCCTTTGCTTTGTTATCCCCGATAGGGCCGGGTAGGGTTTGGGCTTGAAACGCAAGAGGGAATTTAAAATAAAAACTTTTTGTCTTACGTAATCTCATTGAGTTTAGAACGTGGCACAGTAAAACGGCAAAGACTGTGTTTGTGATTACGGAAAAAGCTGCTCTATATACGTTAAAGAGGAAATGTAAAGTGAATTCATTGTACAGAGACATAAATCGTTCTACAACTAGTTAATTACACTTAGGTACAACTTAAACACTTTCTTGAAAGTTGCTTTTGGAAAACAAACCATCTACTTTTGTATTACAGTCGTACACGACTATAATACAAAACTTGACTTTGTTATATATACCAAAGGTCTAAACAATACAACCAAATTGAGGACCTCCTTTTAAAATAGGTTTCGTCTTGTTTTGACGTTTGTCATTTTTCACACCACCTGCTCGACAATGTCCAATTACATATCATGCAGCCTCAACGTAAAGTAAAGCATTGTTTCTCTAGGGATATAAAGTTGTATGAAACTCCCTAGGGATTAAAATGATTTGAATTTGGAACGTCAAATTCGTGTGGAAACTCGTGGAAAACTCCAAGTAAAAAAATGCCCATATAGCATTGTAAAGAGGTTTGTTCGAAAATCGAACTGGCCACCAAAAGCAGAACTCAGAAAAAAAAAATAGGCGCGATTTTAAAGAATGTGAAACAAAAGAGATGTTAGGTTGGTGCTGTGTTTTTCAGTGAAATTTATTGCAATATTCCAGTTATATATAATTATGTCAATGGCAATATTAGTGTTAACAAAAAATGTCGAGCGATAATGATTCTACTCCATAGTTCATCAAAACAGACGATACTTATTTTATGGAGCCCTGGCTTTTTATTGTCTCGCAGTAGGTGTGAAAAGTAGAGTGTGCTCCTCTGGAATAAAGTCTGTCTTCGTCTTGGGCAGCTTGAACCCCTCGCTTCACTCAGGACTCTATATAACTCCCTTGCTACACTCGGGAGTTAACTTTAGAGTCCCTCGTTACACTCAGGGTTCAATATGCCGCCCGCGACATAAGACACTGCTTTATTCCCTTAATGCATAATCTACTATCACATCAGAGAGAACAAAATATTTTAACTAAAATAGGTTAACAAAGATATTATGAATAAGGTAGGTGATAAAAACTTTGCGCCCCTTCTCACCTCTTCTCACCCCCTGTCTCTTCGTCTTTGGTGTCTATATCACCCCTAATAAATGCACCAGTTAAAAACATGAATAAAGGTTGGTAACAGTATCAGAAATTCTAAATTATTCAGGCTCAAGAACTCAGTGCTATAATTGTTTCGATTCCACAACGATGAGAAAACTCTTCAACAAGCAAAAAAGTAATCAGTGATGGGCTTCCTGCCAAGTTGTCACTATCAACGGTTCCCCTGGATAATGAACTATGTTAGAGTGAAGTTTAATTAAAATTAAGGAACAAGTAACCTCTGGTATGGTAGTGGAGCGTGACAGCTTAAGGGTAAAATGGATTAACGTGAAATGCCGTGGTGTGTCCAGCCTATGGATAGACACCTCCTTCTCCTTCCGTGGATGTATTAAAAGCTATTACTAAGGGATTACATCAGGAGATAGGCAGCAGTATCCATCGGAGTATTTAGCACCAACTGCAATCACCAATCCGCCTGCCAAGCAATGGCCATTAGCAAATCTGGGCAGATTCAACGGGGAAGGCCTCGTCTAGCAATGGACGTAACAGGCTGGTGATGATGATGATGATAATAAAAGTGTTACTGAACTGTGCACAGTGTACTGAACTGTGAGTGAGCAAAAAAGTGTTCAGGAGGCTGAGTCTAGTTTTTTCAAACAATAGACACGGGCGGTGTAGTGTAACACGGATTGTGTATTGCGACACAGAGGAGCACCCCTAGCGTACACTCTGTGAACCTCATTTTTCATACAAAATACAACCGAATTGGGAACCTTCTCCTTATTTTGAAGTTAGTTAAGTGTTTACAGTAAATCATAATTAAATTGTCAATGAGGGGTTTTCACGGTCGTTTCATATCATGCTTTCAGCGTTGAAAATAGATGGCGCTGCTCTGTTACGTAGCTGTCAAGTGTCAAAATAAAGTTAAATGTCAACATCAACAACGTAGATATATTTTCGTTTCATGGTATTTATTTTTGCTTACTTCTAAAAACATCACGAAATCACTAGCGCACACTCAAGAAGCAGACAAACAGAATATCATGACTAATAGCCACAGACTAGTTAGATAATAGCTTAGTACGCGTACACCACAGATAACACATTTGTCAATCTTGGCATTTACAGTTGAGTCAGCGCCATCTATCGAACCAATTTGAACTACTTTTAATTTTTTAATCGAAGTTGAAAAGCCCTCATTGCTTGTTAAAAATCGGGCTCCATCCATTGGACATTAGATTCTGAGAGCAGAGCGAGCTACATAAGTCACGTGTGGATCAAAGTGCTAAAAGGGAAGCGAGCCGCGGAAATTCGGGATGCGAAAAGAGTAGTTATAAGTACTGTCAATAAATCTTTGATCGATTTTGACAAAACGTAAATCCAGCATCAATATAAATTGGTAGAAGAATTTATATAATGATTAGTAATTTTAAAAGCGCAATATTTACAAACATCAAATTTTATAGCCGGATCAGAACCTGCCCTTTCATAAAGTCGAATGATCACGCGGAGACCATTAACAATGTAGCAAGCAGAGACCATAAAAATAATTTGGGAAGGAAACGGGGAAAATGTGGCTACTCCCCTGTTTGCGTTTAGGGGCTGCGGCCCGAAACTCGGTAGGGTTGTCAGTTTATCACTATCGATAAACGACGAGATTTTATTGATAATTTGGAATAAACTGTTTCTAATTCCTGTTTGTAAGAACACACAGTTTTGATAGAACTTTGACACTATTTTGTATGAAAATGTCGAGTTCGACATGTCTACAATTCTATTATATAAATTGATAAAATAGGATAGGATCGTTCTAGTTGGATGGTTTGACAGATTAAAGCACGGTGTGATCCTAAAATCGAAATATCCAAAAATCATTTTATTTATTCAAACGGCTTTGCTTACAGTTGAAAATCGCATGTCATATTTGACAATGAAACTGGTTTACACTTCAGACTGTACCTATTCATTTTGAGGGTTTTTTTAATAATCAAATTAAACAAATCATAGATTAAAAAAATGCGGTTAGAACTTTAAAATACAAGTCTTATTAATTCGTTAACAAAAGTTGCCGTTCAAAATTAAGAGCCAAAGCATTTTTAGGGTGGTAATTTGTGAGACTTTTATTTGAAAAAACAAGACTTTTTCAAAATTCTGTTCAGTTACAACTATTATTAGTATATTGCTCTACCTACCTACACTATTTTTTGCATCTAATTATTTAATCTCATCACGTCGCACTGGGCGTTCAAAATAATACTTTTGAGATCAGTCCTTGCCTTAAAATTAAAACCTCATAAATTCCATAGCGAACAAGATCACATAAAATAAATAAATAAATAATGCTGGACATTTCACACAACATTATCTAGCCCCAAGCTAAGCAGAGCTTGTGTTATGGGTACTAGATAACAGATATACTTAATACAATACATTACATAGATAGATATTTTTTATTATACATAGAAAAATACCCAGAACACCCTGAACAAATACCTGCAGATCGTACAAATATTTGTTCCGAGGCGGGAATCGAATCCGCAATCTCCTGCGTCGCAGACGAACCTTCGCCCGCCGCGCCACAGAGGTCGTTGAGAAGTCGTATTAGAAGTGTACTAGATATTAATCCTGTTCATATTATGACCATATTGCGCTAGGGTGCTTGACCCTTCTGCGTTTGCACCTATTTTTTATTGTTAACGCTTTTGAAGAGGATACGTTCTTACTGTGTTTTTCTTATATATGGGCCCAGTTATAATTAATCGCATCATCTTATAAAGGAACACTAAAACTCGAGTGGCAACCCTAAGCGTAAAGGGCTTCAGAGGCATTAGTTAAAACTTTTCACGGAGTTATGAATTTGCTTTTTGGAGGTATTGTTTACTGTTGGGAGTGAGTGGTAATAAGGTCACATTATCACGTGGTGCTCAAGTAGGTACAGTTATTACATAACTAACTAGGCCGCTCTGAAGTTAGCACAATAGTATATTTTTTAAGTAAAAATTTACTACGCGCGGCTAACTTCATGGCGGCCTACAGTAAAATATTTTTCTGAATCAAAAAATAAATAGGATAAGCATATCTACAAATCAGCGAATAAATAGAAATAAAAAGGAATTAATATTTTATCACAAGATAATAATATATACAACCCAAACTGTCCTAGGAAGTGATGGATGAAAGCTTTGGGCTCTAACATGTAGATAAGATAGATCGGAATATGTCTCTATCCTCAATTATACGGCACAGCTTAGGAAATATCCAAGGAAAGCGTTCACTCAAATAATATTCGGTGTATCCTTACAGACATGAATAAAACACTACGAGGCAAAT
The DNA here is from genome assembly GCA_951392215.1 of Epirrita christyi. Taxonomy (NCBI): domain Eukaryota; kingdom Metazoa; phylum Arthropoda; class Insecta; order Lepidoptera; family Geometridae; genus Epirrita; species Epirrita christyi. The sequence continues at coordinate 2,214,389 of OX595837.1, forward strand.
GAAATGGCATATTTTAGCTTTGAAAATGATAAGCAGAATAACGTGAAATAATTCAGATGAGATGAGGTAAGGGAACGTAGTCGAAACTTAGTAAAATAGTTAAGAGTATAATCATCATTAGCTATTAGACATGCACGCTTAACGGCAGAATGTACTGGATACTATAATTATATTTATCATCTATGTTTTATACTGTACCTACATTCTAAGCAAATTAATAATTCATTCATTCATTCATTCACTGTTGGACGAGGCCTTCCCTATAGAATGCAATGGGGGGATTTGCCATAATTACCACGCTTGGCACGCAGGTTGGTGATAAGTCCCTACTCAGGTGGATGCTGCTACCCATCCTTCATAATGTAATTCCCTTAGTCGGCTTTTACGTCATTCACGGGAGGAGATGAAGGGGCCTATTCCTAGGCCGGACATACCACGGCGCGGAGAGATGTATAGTTACAAATCCAGAAAAAAAATATAAGTGAAGCAGATATATTCTTATAGTACACAAGTTTATTTTCATAGTAGTAAGTTTGTAGGTATAAAATATGTATGTAAATCTTTAATTTTCATATTTTATGTGCTTAATTACGATTCCTTTAATAAATATATTGCCTGAAGTATATACACTCGAGAGCAATGAATCCGGGTCACTTAAAGAATCCTAAAAATCTCGGAAACTAAAAATGCTAGGTTAATGCAATAAATTGTATTTAATAGACAATGTAATACTCCTTAAATGAAGGTATTAAAACTTCTTAGTTATTGTAAAGTTATATCATAAAAAAATCAAATTTGAAAAAGGGCCACTTTCGAAGATGGAACTACGAAATTACAGCATTTGGTTTTGCTTTTGTTTGTAATCTGTCATTTATCATTGTTTGATTTCTGTTTTTTTGTTGTTTTTTTTCTGCGTAAACGCAGTAATGGAAGCACGAGGAGGCAATACGAAGTATTAAAATTCAAGAAAATCGTAATAAAGTTCAAAAATTTCATGTTTCCTATTTTTGTTTTAAGGAGAGATCAGCAGTTTTTTTCTTTATGTAATTTTGTGTTAATAAAATGTATGGTGACTCATATTTTTTTACCTTCATTTAAGGAGTATTACATTGTCTATTAAATACAATTTATTGCATTAATCTATCATTTTTAGTTTCCGAGATTTTTAACATTCTTTAAGTGACCCGGATTCATTGCTCTCGAGTGTATATTGTTATTATTATTAAGCGCTTAAATTATCGCTGTCAGAGCGCCGATATTCCCTTCGGACCATCTGACCAACAAATCTCACCACTGGTGAAAGAAAAATCCTAACTGGCTAAGTCACCAAAACTGGCATAAGATGCAGGAACCTGAACGAAGATAACACCCCAACAGTCACATATATAGTCCAGATCTCACACTAGGATTCCCTGTGTCGTGGTTATCAGGAACTACGAGTACCATGGTATTACAATCTCTATAGGTATTGACGACCTCTGTGGCGCGGCGGGCGAAGGTTCGCCTGCGACGCAGGAGGTTGCGGGTTCGATTCCCGCCTCGGAACAAATATTTTTACGATCTGCAGATATTTGTTCAAGGTGTTCTGGGTATTTTCTATGTATAATAAAAAATATCTATCTATGTAATGTATTGTATCAGTTATCTAGTACCCATAACACAAGCTCTGCTTAGCTTGGGGCTAGAAATTGTTGTGTGAAATGTCCAGCATTTATTTATTTATTTTTATTTATTTACAACACCCCAAACCCGGAACAAATATTTGCAGATCATACAAACATTTATCCTGCAGCGGGAATCGAACCCACAACCTCTCGCATCTCAGCCGGCTACTCGCCGGCTGCGCCACAGAGGTCGTCAAACGATGGCAGTAAAATAATTGCTCTATTTAACTTCACAAATATAATCATATCAATTTGCAGCTCGATCGATAACCATTGGATTAAACTGTCACATTCAAAAACATGGACGATACAATACATCACTAATCCAAGCATTTTTCATTCTGTTTGGGGTCCAATAAACCCGAACGGGGGTTTATGCGACCCCCTTGATGGCCGCTCGTAAAACGCGTAATGAGACCCGGAGGCTACCTCTCTGTCCTACGAGTTGTTTGTGCGACCGTTATCGGTCGTGGGATTAGATCTAATACCACTGCGCAGTGGTATAAAACACACGGACTTGTTGGGAAATTTTCGTTGGTATAAGATATTTTGTTCTGACTGCTGGCTTATTTAGGAGTGTGTACTGGTAGAAAGCGTTAGCCAAGTTGGCCGTGGAAAGCAATGGCGGCGATGTGCTCACCACTTTTCACGTCTATATTCGTGCGATTGAGCAATTCACGGTGAAAAGAGGCCCTTTGAGGCTCTGCCTATCCCTTCGGGAAAAAAGCGTGTGTTTATGTATGTATGTATTTTGGAGTTTTATGATTCTTACGTGTAAATAAACTCTAATTTGATAAAAGGTTCTTCTACCCTTTTTAAGAACTTTCTTAGAAGAACTAAGTAACGGACATAACTCTCCGAATTGACAATTTGAAGTGGCAATGGGCAGATCATATTACAGCTCGCAGAAATGACAACCGTTGGGTAATAAAGGTTCTCCAGTGGCGACCACAAACTGGACGACGCGGTAGAGGAAGGACCTCCACTCAATGGACTAATTACAATAAAAATATCTCAGGATATCGGTGGATGGTGGCGGCTCCAGACCATTCGTCATGGTAGTCTAGGGGGAGGTCTTGATGATGATAATGTTAAAAGGTAGTTTAATATTTTTTTTACATTTTATAAACGTTCAAGAACAGATAAATAATGTCTATAGTAACTTTATAATTATACTTAAGTATAATTTCAGTAGTACATGTCGTGAGGGCCCTAATATCTTAATTTTAATTTTAAAAATCTTAATTCTCCAACTTCAAGAAACAGCAGATTTAAGATATATCTATTATCGTTTTTATTGATAAAAATAAATTACGAATTTTAGAATTTTTTTGGCAATATTTGTTAATGTTGGCGGGTAAAACCACTGGCCTTTCGGCCATATAATATTCCGGAACCCCTTGTTTATTTACGTAGATACTTGCCATCATTTATTAGTTAATATTATTAGCTATATAATAAAAATCCTGCTGTGTATTAACCATCTCTTTGGCTTTGTATAAGTATTGTAACCTTGTAAAAGTATTAAAAATATTATCTATGAGAAAATTTCAAGTAGTTTAACATACCTAATAGTAAAAGGTTGGTATTTAGGACATATTTTGAGGTTGGATACATGCTGTTCCACATAATTTTTTAAAGCTTCGAAATTTATTGTTCTTCTTTGATATTTTTAGCTCACACGAGACCTCCAACAAGAATAATAAAATAGTATTCTCCGGAGGGAACTAAATTTCGACAGAAAAAGTAGGTATCCCATGTTTTAAACCAGGTTTTGATCTTTTCACCAAATTTCATCATAATTGGCCCTATATACTACCGCTTTTCCGTGATAACTCGACAAATTAACAATTAATCAAACTATTAACGTTTCACATAGATTTATACATTTTCCCGTTACCTTTAGTACAAGGACCGATACGGACCACGTGGATTTTTGCTCTGATTTGATAGTCAGCTTATCTTAAATTTTGTTCCATGCACCTTGTATAATTTCAGCTACTGGCTTATCGTCAATATGGACAATAATAAACGGAACAATTTTGTAATATTTCTAACGTCTTATAAGTATAACTACTGCGTTATGGATCGCACAGTGGATATACTTATATCTTGTGGAAACATGGCTCATCTACTCGTCAAGTTTGTAACTCAAGTCTGCGCGCTCGCTCTCGTCGCCGCGGAGCTAAATCCACTCTCCGACGCATTCATCGACCTCATCAACTCCAAGCAAAACACCTGGAAAGCCGGTAGGAACTTCCCAGAAGACACACCTGATAGCTACATCGCAAAACTTACTGGTGTCCTTAAAGGAGACAACATCAAAAAACTACCAAACATCGAGCACAATGCCGATCTAATAGCCAGCCTGCCCGACAAATTTGACCCTCGTGAAAAATGGCCCAACTGTCCTACACTAAACGAGATCAGAGATCAAGGACCTTGCGGGAGTTGTTGGGCGTTCGGTGCCGTCGAAGCGATGACCGACCGAGTCTGCATCTACTCTAACGGCACAAAGCAGTTTCATTTTTCTGCTGAAGACCTTCTTAGTTGCTGTCAGGATTGTGGTTCTTGTGAAGGAGGATTTCCTCCTCGGGCTTGGATGTTCTGGGAAGATACCGGTCTAGTGTCGGGTGGAAACTATAATTCTAGGCAGGGATGCAGACCCTACTCTATTCCTACTCGTAACCACACAGACAACTCAATAAATCGTAACAGAACAACTTGTACTAGCGATTTTCCTACACCAGATTGTGTAAAGAGTTGTGAGGTTGGATACAATGTAACTTATGAAAATGATAAAAAACATGGTACAAAAGTTTTCTCTGTGAGAGGTGTAGATAATATTATGGCCGAGCTGTATACAAACGGCCCAGTTGAAGCTACATTCGACGTTTATGGGGACTTCATTGATTATAAGGGCGGAGTCTACAGGCATATACAGGGAAATTACCGCGGTGGGCATGCTGTCAAGATGATGGGCTGGGGTGTTGAGAATGGCACCAAATATTGGCTCATTGCAAACTCCTGGAACAAATCCTGGGGTAATAATGGCTTCTTCAAGATCGTTCGTGGTGAGAATCACTGCAATATAGAAAACACAGTTGATTGTGGAGAGCCTCAATTGGATAACATAATGTAGACTGTACCTTGTTTAAATATTATATTTGAAAATTTGACACATTCATTAGGCTAGTTGCACCAACCAGGGTCAGCATAATTATTAATTTAGAGCTAACTGTACCGCGCAATGATAAGTTAGATCACCTAACGCAAACAAAAAAAAATATACCACCTGCCTCTCGAGAAAACCATTTTATTTCAATATCTCGTAAAATAATGATAATTTTACAAAACTCGGTCCTGGGTTTTATTTTATTTATCTAGTTTTTGACCCAATAATCTGCACCATATTGAAAAACAATCGAATCTATCCTAATGTTAGTGGTAACTTTGTGATATTCTTCCGTCAAAAAAATATTGTTCTACAGAGTTTTTGGAAGAATGATTCATCGAAATTATAAGTAGTATCCATGCACTGTTTTGATCTCAATACTGTACTTGATTTAATCAGCTATAAAAATCAAATTTACGTTTGGCATTTTGTAAGCGGGACCATAACCTTGGTTTAAAATAATAACCGTGGTTGGCGTAATTAAGCCGAAAGCTGATACATTTGTTGTTTAACAAACTAATTAAACAAGCTAAGAACTAAGGTATATCTTGTTTCTTTTTACTTAGAGTTTTTTGTCTAGCTTGTTTTGAATCCCCGCCTAAAACGAGGGATGTTTGAGGTCATAAGTGCCTGTATGGGTTGGCTTCATAATAGCGAAACGGTTGCTCAGATTTGAAAACTAGTTTAGTTTTTCAGTGGAATTTTTTCCAGTTGCCAGGATAATCAGCGTTCAACACAAATTTTGAGAGGATCTCAGGCGATAATGTAGCTAGGAAATAGATAAATACAAAATAAGACTACATCAGATTGAAGTTCAGACTCCAAGGTCTGATGATGACCACTGAACAGCATAGGAAGACCACGCAGCTAGAAACTTCAAATTTGAACTCAAAGGCCAATCACACTGACGAAGCCTGCCGCGCCGCGGTGCATGACGCGCGTTCGGATTGTTGGACTACCACAGTTGAAGAAAAAACAGTGAAGAAGCTTCCTTGCCATCTTCAGAAACGGACTACTAGAGACTAATATTGAATTGCGATTTCGATATTTTAAAGGGTGCAGGAAGTCGGTGGAAGCGACTCATGATCGCATGAGCGGTGATGATGATGATGGTCGTATTTGAAGTACAGAGATGACTTGGTGTCTTCACCAAGATGAGATGAAGACAGTCCGTGTGGTAGCGAAGAGGAAGGGTAATGGGCAGGTCACATAAATGGCGCAGGTCAGACGATTGATGTGAAAGATGAGATCAGCCGGCCTAGACAAACAGTATTCGCTTCGAAGCGATTCTATTTCTATAGTCGTACAAAAGACCACATACCATATCGATAGCTTACGTCAATCGCATACATTTTGGACTTTTTTACTCATCGCTATTAGAGTGTTACTTTTTCTACGGCCTCTGGAGTGGACCTGGAGACTGCAGAATGATTACTATTTAATACATTTTAAATTTAGATTATGTTTACCCACATCACTTAAACGTGGTTTGTCTTTGGATTATGTTAACAGTGTTGTATTTAGAACTGTATTTCTCTTATTTCACTTCAGATAACACTCTAAATTGTCAGTTAACGAGCAAAGATATCACAGCTCCTAACTAAAAGACACGGCAATTGGACATCTTTTGAGAGGACATAAACTACCGAACGCGTTGGAACAGCTAAATGTCGTTTAATGATTTTACGGGAATCTATACTGTAAACGCAAAGAGGCAACTGACCAGTAGCTTCAGCAGTTTGGAAGTCATCCTGAGACATACACAACGATGATAAGTCTCATGTGCCTGTAATTTCACCGGCACTCATACTTTGTGAACACTTCTGCTCGGCAGCAGAAGTAGGTATGGTGGTAGTTAATCCCTAGACGAACTCTTTAATTATGAGCTCTACTGTTAGCAAAAAATAGTGGATATCAGCTATTTTAAGGGTAAAAGCTTGTTAAAGCTTGGTATCTTGCAGGCTATGCACAATATAATCTGTAGATAGACTTTTAATTCAAAATACGATGCCCTTCGCAGGTAGGTAGGATTCTATATTCATAGTATCGATCAGGAGCCATAAGAGCCGGGTCATAAATATATTAACTTGAACCAAAGTCCATACCTACATCCGTCAATAAGTCCGTATATGTGATGAAGTTTACAACTGAAATAAAATACTCTTTGTGTAACTTGAAAAACTAGATAACTTTATTTTGACTACTAGGAAACTAGTCAATGTACTTCCTATTGATCTAGCTACCACTAAGCCTAGTACAATTAAACCACAGTTAATTATATACATGGCAACAGTTGCAGAAACGACCTTTAAATTTTAAAGACGACTTCAAACATCGTTGCAAATTAATGAAAGCTTAGTATTAAAAAGAAGGTCTTGTTAAATGAAGCAGTGTTTTCCTACACCATACATTTATTCGGCTAAGTTTCCCCTATCAAGTGGAGATAACCCCTATAACTACTACCTCACCTACGCGTGGACGAACATCATCTTAGAATGCGTAGTAAGTGGGTTCAGTAGTGGTACCTAACCTACGCACGGGCGAGACTCCGATATGAAGCCTTCCGAAGCGTCATAAAGACGCGCGGCAACGTCGGCGTCGTCGAAACGTAGTGATTATATTCTCTTTGGTCGTCGCGTTGTCTGGCTACTGGCCAACTTATCGAAAGTCGGAGACGCAAGGACTACTGGCTTCATTCGCCTTGCAAAAGACATGTGACCTATTTTAGTGGGTTTTTCAAGGTTTTGTTTTGATAAACCGTCAAATTTTAGTTGCTGTTTGCCCGTTACATTTTCTGATTATGTTCTTCAAACCTTCTGCAGCTTGTAGATGTCTACTGCTGGATGAGGCCTCACTGATGCAATGGAGTTTGCCATAATCATCACGCTTTACACACGGATTGGTGATCGCAGTATTAGTGTTGAGTACTCAGGTGGATGCTACTGCCTATCTCCTAGTGGAATCCTTTAGTCGGCTTTTACGATATCCAGAGAAGGAACCGGGGTCTTTACTTAGGCCGGATTCACCACGACATCGAACACAATACGTCAAAAGTATCACAATAAATTATAAAAAAATTGAATACCTTTCTCACTATTAATATATATATATATATATATATATATATATATATATATATATATATATATATATAATATTCAATTTCAATTTTAAATTTTTCCTTAAATGTGTTCCATGTATATTTCTGTACTGTACTGTTTTTTCTGGTAATAAATGATTTATCTTATCTTTATATACTATTGTATTTGTATCTATCCTCTATGAACACATCTTTGTGTATTTTCCCGCGTAAGAAGGTAGACAAAGAATCCAGAAAATATGCAACAAAACTAAACATTAGCAAGATATTTTGTAAAATTATCATTGTAAAAATATAAAATAAATATAATATACAGTACCTAGCATATAAATTACTTAGCGTTATACATTATGAATGAGAATTTGTAGAAAAATAAAGTAGAACAAGTTTCTAGAACGAAGTACCAATGTGACAGTTCACTATTAAATTCGTGATAGACATGATAAGGTTTTGCAGGTTCAAACAAAAACAAGGTTTTATACTTATTCCGAAATTAAAACTAACGCAATGCGATGAACATTTACCTCCACAAAACAAAGTCAAAGTCAAAGCCAAAGCTAAAGTCAAAAAAGAAAACAAAAGACAAAGTAAAAGTCAAAAGATAAGAAAAGCAAAAGTAAGAACACAAAAGTAATTTGTAATGGTGAAATTTCTTCATTTGGAACTAACTAAAACACGGCTTACTAAAGAGACTTTATTTCGTTTGTTGCCCGTAGTACTACCAGAAGTAACGGGGTAAAAAAACACCCGTAGAACTACCAAGCGATCCAGTAGTACAACGGGAAGTTTTCTTTTACCCGTGTTTACGCTATAAGATTTGGTTCTCACTGGTTCACAGGTAGAAGTTTAATTGATGGTGGATGGTGAACTTGCAGATGGACCATTTGATATACAATTGAATGACATCTGCTCAATATTACAATGAATACCTACTAAAAAACAAACAAAACAAAACTACCTATCAGGATGACGGGCGTTGTGCAATGTGAGGTAGGACGCGTCCTAGGTGGACGTGACCTAAGAGGTATTACATTTTGTAATGAGCTGGGGTAACCGCCTCAGGTGGCCCACCGGCCACAGGACAGGTGTTGTCCACCTGTTTGTTTGTGTGTGTCGGTCTGTCTGTCTGTCTGTCTGATGGTGAAGTTTGTAGGAAAATGTGGCAGAAGCTCGATGCTCGGACAATTTCTATAAGTATAATTTATGGATCAGAACCATCAGGGCACGAGTTTCGCTCGCACTTGCGCATTTCATTTATCATACGTATCCTAGTAAGTATACCAACATACATTGATTACATGACACAAGTATCAAACAAATTGACAGACTAGTTTTAGAACTAGGTCAAGAATCACTAGCTCCTGAGGTCTTACCATGAGCTCTTATAGCGATTCAAACTATTCAGTACAAAATATCGGTTTCGTGATATCCGCAGCTATATTTAAAGGCACAGTAGCAGAAGGTGTATAGACCTCTCATATTAAAGTTATTCAATGATGACGGACGTCAACGACGTACCGATATTTTGTACTGAATAGTTTTTGAACTGTATCGCTATAAGAGCTCATGGTAAGGCCTCAGATATATCACTACGCTCCAATGTTGTTATGCATGATAGATCGAGGCCTTACGTTATATAAAGTAACTAAGAACACTCCTTAAAGTGACGTGAATTTGAAATAGAAATTAAGTCGTGATGGAATACTATGGAAAAGAGCGTGCTTGTATACGATGCTAGAATACTTTTACTTTCAGTGGTTCAATAAGTTTGTATAGTTAATCGGTAACTCCTTTCAGGATAGGTATATCTACTATATCTAGCATTTTGTGTAGTGTTCTATTCTGTAATGTTATGTATTTTTTGAGAAAAAACTGCAAACCTATCTGTAAAGTCTTTTGTTCTAATTTGACTTATATGATTTGAGTTCAGCTAAAGTTTATAATACAACCAGTAGTAGGTAGTAGGTGCCTAAGAGGACAAGGCGGTTGGACATGATTATAATTTAGGATAAAGATTAAAATAATTTTAAAATTCAAATCACTGCAAGAAATGTAGATGAAAATGTCGACCATTTTAGACAAATCATGAGATAACTAATATCTAGAACATTTTCAGCTTCATCGTTATCAGATCATAAGCAGATGACAGAATGATCTACTTCAAACCTTACCTAAACCAACGCACAAGACTGCACTTTTTGTTATAACACAACACAGAACAGTAGCACAGGTTTTCTTTTGATTTTTTTATGAAATTCAATGCGTATTTTTATTTAGGGTGAGCTGGGGTAAAACGGCGGCGGTCCCCTTAGAATCTACCGCGCAACTGCCCGGGTATGGCGCCCGACGTAATCGATGGTTGTGCGCATGCGTGGTGGTACCCGCGTCATGCCGACCCCAAATATCTTATGTATGAGTGGGATACTGAGGAAAAAGTGAAAAAAGCTCTCTTTGCCGATGTGCTTCGATGAGATTCTTGTGTTTCGCAGTAGCTTTTTATGCCCCTTTTAGGGTACGATTTGATTGAATACTTGTGTGGGAAAATCTCACTTCTTTTCAATCATTCTGACTTTAAATATACAACAACAGGTAATCATGGTAAGGCTATGTTAAAACTATTGAAATATTTTATCAATAGATACCGTCAAGCAATATTTTTGATCATGGATTTCAAAATACTCTGAGATATATAAATTTTAAATGTTTCTAGTATCGTCAATGTGAAAGGATATTAACGGTACTTTTTGCTTACATAGCAATAAGTACATTATAAAAACTTAAAAACCGTAACACAGATAAAATCTAGCACGGAGGTTATGTATTTGTTATACAAAAAACAACGTTTAATTATGTAAGCAAAGCTTTGTTAAACATTATTTATGTACCCAATTAAAATTTCTAGTCTATAAGTAACATTTGCTGCTTGTATAACTATGAAGAATTTGTACTTATAAATTTAAAATAAAAATATCTCTAATTTTGTATCTTAGACAAATAGGAATTACCCTAAAATTGTACAAAGTTAAATGAAAAGTGTAAAATAATAGCTCAGACAATGTCACATTTCTGTAACTCGCTAAGTCTCTAGGGCACCTCCATCAACTGAAAACTGCTTCATTTGGATGATGCATTATTCAAAGGCGCCATTTTCCCCGCATTCACTCTCGTATGACTTTCAGTTTAGGTAATAGGGGAATGACTGCATTATGAATTATGTTTTATGAAGATTGCACACTCAAGTTTTTTATTCATTACCAGCCTGTGTACGTCCACTGCTGGACAAGGCCTCCCTCATTGAATACAACGGAGGGATTGTTGATCGCAGTTTGGGCGGATGCTACTGCCCACAACCTCTTAGTAAGGCTTATCCACGGGAGGAGAAGGAGGGGCTTATTCTAAGGCCGAACACACCACGGCAAAGTTTTTTGTGACTGTGTATCATTAAAAAAAAAACAATAATGTTTCTAGAGTGGCGACCACAATCGACGTAATAAAGACATTATAAAGGTTGCAGGAAGTCGGTGGATGGTGGTGGCTCAAGACCGTTCATCGTAGCGTTCTAGGGGGAGGCCTATGTCCAGCAGTGGACTATAACAGGCTGATGATGATCTTTTCAATACATCGAAAATTTCAAAAGATTCCGTCTAAAAAATGTCTACAAGATGTGAGATATTTTTAAATATCATAGGACTAATAATCTAAATATAATATAGATAGATAGATAGATAGATAGATAGACTGACACTTTATTGTATACCAGTAATAGCTTAATAGGATTTATTATAACTTTTCATTTAAAAAACCGACTTCCGCCATAGTATTTGACAAAATATTTGGATGAAAAAAAAAATGATGAAAGAACCATAGTGGTGAAAGGATTATGATACTTTTTGAATGCAAATGCTTGGTTTGTTGCTGAAAATATCAAAATCACCATATGTATGCCTACAATATTTGAGGAGTTCCCTCAATTCCTCATGGATCCCATCATCAGAACTGGATTTTGAAAAAAATGGGACCAATCTGGAAGTATATCTATACAAATAAAAAAAGAATTTTCCAAATCGGTTCATAAACGCCGGAGATATGCGCTAACAAACATACAAAAAAAAAATACAACCGAATTGAGAACCTCCTCCTTTTTTGGGAAGTCGGTTAAAAATGCAAAGTAATCATCACCTATACTTAAATGATTTAATAAATCAGTTTGCCGAAAAAAAGGCAAGGAGAGTGTATATTTAATTCGAATTGTTTGTAATTTTTTTTGAAAAAGTGACAGATGAACTATGATGAATAAATATTTCTTTTAATTTTATGCCAACATTTTTTTTTTCTTTTGTGAGAAATCTTTACCCTTCATAAGGGTACCCAAACAAATTTTTATACGGGGCCCCACCAAGGCACGCTACGCCACTGATCTTGATCACCTCTTTCACATAATTTCCCCAAATTCGTCATATCTTCGTTATTTTAGGACGATAGATAAATTATTGATAATGTTCTAAACGAGTTTTTTATTGCTGAACCTAAATATCTGACACGATTTTATGTGTTAGATAATACCTACCTACAATGGTCTATAACGTAACCATAAAAGCATTTTAATAACAAATTCCATTACGCATTCATGAAATCGGTTACCTTTGATGAAACTACATCAATTTATGATTTTAAAGGTGAAGGTGAGACGAAAGAGAGGTTTGAAACTGAAAAGTTCTATTTAAACTTACCGATGCGCTGTGTATGACCTTAATTTCGAAGACAAAAGCAAAGAGTCTTACAATTAATTAAATCGTCAAATTATTCATCACAACATCACACCCAACAGTCACATACATAGTCTTGATCCCACACAAGGATTCCCTGTGTCGTGGGTATCAGAACTCGGAACAAATATTTGCAGATCATACAAACATTTGTCCCGCAGCGGGAATCGAACCCTTAATCTCTTCCTTCTCAAACCACCGCGCCACTGAGGTCTTCAAAATTTAAAATTGGTTTAAAACTATGACAGAAAACAATATATTGTTCAGGGGGTAAGTACGGGTTTTGATAGTTTTCGAAACTATATGAAGTTTCGTTTTCTTCAATACATTTACTTGCAGGCAGCGCCCCTAGCGAAAACGAGAAGAAAACTAAGGACGCTATCAGTAAATGTATGGAAGGAAACGAAACTTCATGTAGTTTTCGAAAATTATCAAAACTCGTACTAGACGTACATGCACACTCTGTCTGATCAGTAACAGCACAGAGTGTCTACAAACATGATGACGATGGCAATGCACATACCTGTATTTCTTATCTCTGTGCCACACAGATATGTGGATAATCTGATGGTCGTACACGGCTGTTGGTAGAGGCAACCTAAGATGTCTTTGAAATTCCGGCTCTTGCTTCCCGTACAGCACCGATGTTCTTTGGAAGATGGATCTTTGAGAGGGCAGTGATTGAGTCTCGGATATTCCACTTATGACAACCTGCGATTTAGAAACGATACGGTAAAATTCAGAAAAGTTTAAATTTTCAATTGTATTGTTATAAAATAAATTTGGTAAAATAAAACGTTTAGTGTTCTTAACGTGCTACATCAGAGTCCTAATTCCCAATTTGTAATTATTGAACACTAGCTGCTCCCCGCGGTTTCACCCACATAAGTCTCGATCCGGTGGGAATATCGGGATAAAAGGCCTCGTAGCCTATGTTAATTCAGGGTATAAGCTAATATTAAATAATTTAATTATTAGCGTACACTTATATTAGATTTAAAATACAGTGGCAAAATTTGACCAAATAAGCGTAGCGTTTTCTATTTTGGCAAAGTACTAGTAAGTGTTATGAAATAAAAAGCTTTTACAAATAAACCTCTTTATCAGTACGGCTAGAGTGCTGACTAAAGTTACCTATATACCAAGACGCTAGCGAGACGAACGCAAATGTTAATATTGGCCAATGAGATCGAGGTAGCTTGAAATCTTTGTACTTTGATCGGTTAATATTTGACATTTACTATCGTCTCGCTAGCGTCTCACTATTGTCACTAACGTTTGTTAGTGTCTAGCGCCTGTGCTAGTAATCGTCTCTATGTTAATCAATTTTAGTACATAGATACATATTGGGACTTACCTTTGCATAAGCATTGATGTCATCCATTTTTCCATTGCCAGTAGACCGTTGCAAATCTCTACACCGAATCACTGAAAAATAAACAATGAATAAAATAAATTTCAATCATAAAAATTAAATAATAAAATTAGAAGTAAATGGAGTTCGATAGTCACCACTCACCGTGAACGTCTATGACGTCATTCCTCGTCATGATTTCCAAATCAATAGTTCCTTTCAGCGCTTGAAAGCGATCGGCACTTCTATCTAAAGCATCCAACCGATTGCTAGCAACGCTACTTCGTTTCTCCTCACTACTTGTTATGCTAGTCTCTTCTAGAGAATACGTCAGACATCTCCTTATCGATTTATGTTCAATCAAAGGAGTGTATCCATCAGTTAGAAGCTCTTCATCCAGCTTGCTGGTCTTATGTGCTCGCTCCTCACTCATAACTTTGCCAGGCCTTTTGAGATTCGGCACAGGAGTGATAGGACTTGGTATACCATTTAAAAGGGTCAAACCAAAGTGTTCTCCTGTCCCTGGTTCTACGTTTGGCATTAAACTGCTATGCGACACGTTTGATCTTATTGAGTTATTCGGGAATTGCAAAAAGTCATCATTGTTTGCTAGTGGGTAGCATAGAGGTGAGTTCAAAGGTTCACATAGAGAAGTATTTGGCAGCTCTGACGCTGGACTTGGTAATCCAATTTCCAACGTAAGGAAAGAAGTTTTAGGATCTGCTACGATTGGCTTCAATTGACTTTTGTTGCTTACGGTAGATTTCTTTCTACGGATGCATCTTTGTCGTTTCAATCTTAGACTAGCGCGGTAGTTTGCTGCAGAGTAAAGATCTGGTGTTGACCCAGAAAGATCTTCTAAGCTGCTTTTGTCCATTGAAGAACACATCGATATCGATCTGACAAGTGATATTCTCTTCGGAACTTCAGGAACTGCTCTAGATTTAATCGAGATAACATTTTCTGGAGTACATACTTCTCTTTCATTGTAACCGTCTCCATCGTCTAAAATAAAACATCCTATTGGAAGATTCTTTAGCAACCTATCGTTTACTCTGTGAATTGGTTTTTTCTTTTTTACTGGAGAGTTTTTTGGAGAGACAGAGTTTTCTCTAGATAAGTTGACGTACTTTGCTTCTTTGATTAATTTAGCTTTGTTCTCAGCTTGAGGGTTTACAAATAAATCTTTGACTGCCTCAAGAGTAGGGAGCTCTTCGTCAATAGTTATTCTGTTGGTTGGAAGTCCATTTAATACCCTACGTTTTGTTTTAACTATCTTTGTACTCTTGATGATATCCTCAATCATTCTCTCCAGAGTGACATCACCCATTTCTGTCGTAGAAACTGTGGATTCTGTTTCATGAGTTATAGAATCTTTTCCCAATATGAATTTATTTTCCATCTCAGTTGAAACCTCTTCATCTCGTACAGGATCCGTAAAAGGGATCTCAATTTTGGGAAAATACTCCGATATATCATTGGTGAAAGGCACCCTTTGTGATTTGGTATGGGTGCTCATCGTGCTAAATCTTAATTCCGCTAACTTGAGAGATAACGGAGTAATAGACATAGGTGAGCATGCTTCTCTTACCAACGTATGTGTATCTCTCTTGTCTACTGAAGGTGATATGAACGAACTTTGAAATTCATTGGATTTCTTTCTAGTACGTTTCAAAGGCCTTATATCGTTGATCCCATTCTCATGTTTATTGAAATACAGAGGATTCTCCATAAAAATGTGATGACCGAAAATCGGTAATGTCTTCCCCTCGCGCGATTTATCAATCTCTACAGGGTTTTCTATACAGTTTATTACTATATCTTTATCGTATTCAATTTCTACAAGACCTTCACTCGTCGTTTTGGTAGTGCACACGGACTTAGTATTTTTTATTTTACTCAAAGCCATAGAGTGCCTATTGTTAGTCGTTACTGCACTAAGCCTGTCTGATAGATCATTTAATGATGGTTCAGACGTACTATGACTTAGTCTAGGCGAGCTTAATGAGTTTCTGTCTACACTTATTCTCCTCTCTGACCTATAAATACAATTATCTCTGCTAAATATATTATTATTACTATTTACACAAGTCATTTCTAATTTTCTTTTCTTTGCTTCTCTTACTCTTCTGCTATAAGTAGGTGGTGTTGGAGGCAAATCTGCGGGTATATCGTCCACTGGGCTGTTGAAATAAAACTTTCTTCTTTCATAGCTTTTGACTGGAGTGACTGAATTCGGTGTAATATTGCTTACATCTTTTAGAGCAAGCCCTTCAGTCTTTTTGATAAAACCCTCTTTGAAATAATTTGGCGTACATCCGATATAATTTAAATTTTCTTTATCCGCAGTCAAAGCATTGTTTTTCCTAGCGTTAGCACCAAGAGATCTTCTTTGATATCTGCTAGGTTTTTTGCTCTTCTTGACTGTTTCAGCATCGAGTGATCTTCTAGCAGTGTTGTCAAATGCCACTTTTCTGCAGTCTTCATACTCATCACTTTCGGAATTATTCGCCTGATTATTGTCTTGGTTCTTTTTACCGTATACTGCCCACTTCAGCATTTTGTACCTGGAACAGAGAAAAGACATAACATAAGCAAATTGATAACATTAGATGTTTCTCCTACATTTGATTTTCTTTTACATTTACTTGGAAAAGTATGATTGATTATAATAATATAGTATTCTATCAAGCAAGTAAATTGCAAAAATGTAATTGCCAAGATGATTGTTACCACAATATCTCGCGTTTATAAGCAAGTAAACGAAGAGCTTCAATCAGTTACCAACGTACCGCTATGCAATTATGATAATAGTTTGTCAACGTGATGACAAATTACTGTTAATCTATCACTGCTCTGCCATTCTCACAGCCAGTATCCATCCATGATCATTTTACACCTATAATCTCTCCAATACAATCAAACATTGACTGTATTCCTGCCAGATACCGTTTCTATCTGTTTACGAAATCTCGTAATGCAAATATTGATTTGACAGAGATGTAAAGCTGAGCTTTTCGTAGGCTATTCAGTAAGCATAACTAATCTGTTTGAAGATAAGATCTTTTTGTAGGAGGGTGAAATGGTTAATCATTCGTCTGTTTTCGAAGAAGCCATTATCCGCCACGTTTCAAACGATTGAGCTAAATTGAATTACACCAAGGAATTTTTATATTAATGTCCATGAATTACACATACTTGTTTTAATTATCGGGTCCAAAAGAGATATTTATATCCTTTCAAAATATGATGTGCCTCAAGATTGAGTCAAAGAAACGAAAAGCTGAGGGCCTATTAAGAGTTTTGCATTGCAACGTGTCAGTATTCAACGTGAATTACATAGTAACTATTCATCATTCTGTGCCGCGCAGTTGACAGAAACAGCACAGATTCATAAATAGTTACTACGTAAGTCACGTTAAATACTCACGACCGCAAAGTGATTGTTGCAATGCAAAACTCGTAATAGGCGCTAGGACACAGATAAGTAGAACATATTTAGAAGTTAGTCTAAGTATGTCTACAGTTAGTACGACTTACCTGACTTATTGTTAGTAAAGTCTAATTAATTGATTCAAGTGTGACTTTGCGGAAATTCATTCTACAACACTAGAGGACTTTATGTTTTTAACTTTCTTGCTGCGGAGTTTTTGCAGTAGTGTGTCTTTGTTGTTCTAGCACGCAGTGAGCCTACTGTTTCCTGAGGATGCTTCGTTGAGAGGCGAAACACGTGTCGAATTCTTTCAGAGTTTTCGTTGGAGAGGAGCTGAATTGTTACTATATATTTGTTCATCTATTTTATATTTTAGTAAAGTCTGCCCTTACATCTAAAATAAACGTTACTACGGACTTTGCTTAGCCAAACACGACCTTTGATTAGAAGAAAGTTTTTTTTTGTGTTTTTTATGTATTTGTGTCAAACGTTTTGTGCATAAGCCAGTTTCAAGTACTTTTAGATTAAGTAATTTGCAACGTTCCACTCTTTTCAATTCTTCAAAGTCTCAGTCAAGACATGTTTAATCAAAGCGGTGGCAGTTTTTACAGCCACACCAGTAAAAATGCCACCAAAACGGTGTAACTCAAGAAACACAAGAAAATAATAATATATTTCTCTATTTTCGGGAAGAGTCCGAAAGTATAGGTAGGTACCGACTTTGCTTTCATCCGATATGTTCACAGTATATTTTTCATCAAACCAACATCTAATTTTTGATTTTGGAACGACAAAAACAAACTTTAAATTGAAACCACCTGAGAAGGTATTCTGCACATTTTTGCGGAAAATATCAAAGTAGGTAATTTACCTATTGCAGTTATAGTTTTGTATCAAAATTATTTATTTACAGGTCAACCAATGCCAACCTTGATGGAAAATCCAAATTTTTATTGATTAAAAAAAACCAATAGTTTTGCGAGTTTTCATTAAATTATTCTGAAAATAAATTTAATGCCAAATCTTTAGCACGTGCTAAGTCAGAAAAGTCTAGACTATGCCTAAGCCAAGCACTAACTTAACTTTCATCGAAAATATAACACCGAAGTAATATATATTAATATATTATAATAATAATATTATAATAAGTAACGATTTCAAAGTAAAGCTATTTATTTATCAGCCGGTAGATGAGACCTCCCCATAACATGAATAGCATGCAATGAGGGGATTTCCCATAATCACCATGCTTGGCAGGCGGATTTGTGATTGCAATTTGGTGTTAAGTACTCGTGTGGATGCTGCTGCCCATCCCGTTGCGTAATCCCTTAGTCGCCATCTACCACATCCACAAGAGGAGTTGGAGCAGTCCTATTCTTAAGCTGAGACTACTACTTAAGCTATGTTCTAAGTCACCGTATTTATCTCGGCCTAAAACTGTTTTAATTGAATGAACCCATTCTATGCTCTCATATTTTATCCGATCCTTATTGCAGAATGTATTTTTTTATTTATTTATTTAGCCTTTATTAACAATCTTAAATAACGTAAGTACACTATAATTTTCACTATAGTAAACATATTAGACACCGGTTTCTTCATTGTCTTGCTTTCCAGCATAGGCCTCCCCAAGTGTTCTCCATAAAGATCTATCTCTTGCTTTTCTAGTCCAAAGCGTCCCCGCCACTTTCTTAATGTCATCTTCCCATCTACGATATTGTCCAGAATGTATACCGATTAACGAAGGCCATCGATCCAGTTCCATGGACCATGGTAAATCACCATTAACAGACCATTTCGAAAGTGGCATACTGCTGGAATGTTCAAACTGTAACGGTACGGTAGCGAGTCGTGCATGATTCGATACGACAAAGCAGATCCAATCTATAACATGGGCATTAGTAGGGGCTTTGCTAGTCGAGCTTCTTGTGTAAGAGTTTATGCGGGGAAGTACCACCTATTTCTTGATGACAGGCGCAATGCAATTCCAAGTAGGGCGCGTCCTAAGTGGTCGTAACCTTAGAGGTTTTCATAATAAGCGTCACTTAATTTAAAAAAAAAATGTTTCACCTTTGTTTGTCTTTGGCTAGAGGTCGCTATCGCTAGGCGTTGCCTACAAAATTAATCATGGCGTAACGTGTCAAAAGAGGTTTGCTCAGCAGGCTAAATTACACCAAGGGATGGACAGAAGCATCCATCTGAGTACTTGACACCAATACTGCGGTCAGCAATGCACCTGCCAAGAATAGTGATTACGGTAACCCCCCCAAACCGACCCCTATGGAGCCTATGTCCTACAGTGGACTATTACTGGCTGATGATGATGTTGGCTAAATTATAGCAACTATACCTCAATAGGTAGAAGTAGAGTCAGGCAGGCGCTACAAATAGGGGAATGACAGTTCTGCCCGCCTATTCTTACTGAAAGTCATTCGCTGACTAACGCTTGACAAGTAAAGTTGCCATCATTTTGGCACTTGTTAATTTTTTTATGCTACTTGGCAAGCAGACAATCTTACGGCCCACCAGATGGAAAGCAGTTACCGTAGCCTATGAACGCCTGTAACACCAGAGACATCAAACGCGCGCTGCCGACCCTGAGACATAAAGATGAAAAGTCTCATGTGCCTGTAATTTCACCGGCACCCGTACCTTTCAAACCGAAACACAGCAATGCGAACACTACTGCTTGGCGGCAGAAATAGGTACAGTGATACTTCCCCGGACGAACTCTAATGATAGTTTTGAGCGATTAATGGTAATTTTACTTGTCAAACGTTAGTCACCGAGTGACTTTCAGTTAGGAATAGGGGGGCAGGATAGATAGGAAATCAGCCATTGCTAAAACAGACATCATACTATACCAGTTTTTTTTTGTGAAATTCCAAGTCATTCTTAATTGCTCTCCGTTGAGAACATTTCACAAGTGCAAGTCCGTTAGCTCGTGCGGTATTTCGAATGTGTTTATGGTGTTGAGAATGTGGAGTACTGGGCTTCACAGTTTACTGGTATATGGGTTTATTGCAAAGTGCTAAATTTTCACCTTTCATCGCCTTACATTCGAGTTCCGACGCCGATTTTAATGACGACACGATAATTCTCAAAGACTTACTTACTTTATTTACTGTGTGAATGTCTAAAGTTCAATAAACATAGTATTATGTGAGTGTTCATTATGCATAATTAGTTAACATTAGGGACTAAAGACATTAGAAACATCACAGGAAGTCGGTGGATGGAGGCGGCTCAAGACCGTTCGTCGTGGTATTCTAAAGGGGAGGCCTATGTAGTGGACTTCTACAGGCTGATGATGGTGAAAGGAACTAAATACACTCGAGAGCAATGAATCCGGGTCACTTAAAGAATGTTAAAAATCTCGGAAACTAAAAATGATAGATTAATGCAATAAATTGTATTTAATAGACAATGTAATACTCCTTAAATGAAGGTAAAAAAATATGAGTCACCATACATTTTATTAACACAAAATTACATAAAGAAAAAAACTGCTGATCTCTCCTTAAAACAAAAATAGGAAACATGAAATTTTTGAACTTTATTACGATTTTCTTGAATTTTAATACTTCGTATTGCCTCCTCGTGCTTCCATTACTGCGTTTACGCAGAAAAAAAACAACAAAAAAACAAAAATCAAACAATGATAAATGACAGATTACAAACAAAAGCAAAACCAAATGCTGTA
The DNA here is from genome assembly GCA_951392215.1 of Epirrita christyi. Classification (NCBI taxonomy): domain Eukaryota; kingdom Metazoa; phylum Arthropoda; class Insecta; order Lepidoptera; family Geometridae; genus Epirrita; species Epirrita christyi. Next base: position 2,235,584 of record OX595837.1, read on the forward strand.
ATTTCGTAGTTCCATCTTCGAAAGTGGCCCTTTTTCAAATTTGATTTTTTTATGATATAACTTTACAATAACTAAGAAGTTTTAATACCTTCATTTAAGGAGTATTACATTGTCTATTAAATACAATTTATTGCATTAACCTAGCATTTTTAGTTTCCGAGATTTTTAGGATTCTTTAAGTGACCCGGATTCATTGCTCTCGAGTGTAGTTGCTTTCATGAAAGTTGATTAAAGTACATTTAAGATATAAAATATAACTTTTCATTTAAAAAACCGACTTCCGTCATTGTATTCGACTAAATATTTGGATGAAAAAAAAAATGATGAAGTAACCATAGTGGTGAAAGGATTATGATACTTTTTGAATGCAAATGCTTGGTTTGTTGCTGAAAATATCAAAATCGCCATATATGTATGCCTACAATATTTGAGGAGTTCCCTCAATTCCTCAAATCATCAGAACTGGATTCTGAAAAAAATAGGACCAATCTGGAAGTATATCTATTCAAATAAAAAAAGAATTTTCCAAATCAGTTCATAAACGCTTAGATATGCGGTAAAAAACATTAAAAAAAAAAAAAAAAAAACAACCGAATTGAGAACCTTTTTTGGGAAGTCAGTTAAAAATAATAAATTAAGAATCACCATCGGCAGAAAGATTAGCTAAAGTTTTTTCTACCACCCGCAGCCACAATGCATATGCAATGATTGAATCCCTTGTAAAATCTGATTATATCCTAATTACATTAACTAATCACTTGTAAATTAGAATCAGAAATATCTTTTGTAATGCTAAGTCGCGCACGAAAGTTCTGCCTTTGTTGCTAGGTTAAAAATGGCCGATTTCATCTCGGTTACGGTCAGGGCAATAACTCATATTTCTCGCTTTACTTACCAAATTGACTGTGTAATTAGAAACTTGGAGCGTATTCATACACGCCATAGCAGACAGACTCACGCTGTGCACAGGAACCAGTATAGCACAATACTACCCGCGAGAATTCGCGAGCATACAACACCGCAGAAACAGGGCGTACGACTATTCTCTATATACTCTCTCCCTATTTAAACCAAATTACTATTGAATTTAAGATTTCTGCTGGAGCATTTTTAAATATCGAATGCACGTCTCGACTCGCAAAATAGGGTCACGAACAAAAAAGTTTCTTATTGAATACATGGATATAAAACACCGTTCGATTTTCAAAACGTTCCCGAAAGCTCTCAAGAATAAGGTCTAGATTCATTCGGGATATGTTTTCCCGTGTTGTATGGAACGTGCTGAACGTCAAAGCTGGCTGAATAGAACGAAACACGTTAGCCTGATTTTAAACTTCGAATTTTTGTCGTTTCTCAAAGAGGTTTTGATTAATTTTCAAGGGGATAGCCGGCTCTTTTGTTTAGCTGAATCGAGATACATGATACATACAAACAAAATGATAAACAGTGGAGGCATACAAAAGTTATCAACCGTCTTACGCTATGGTCAAGATCTGATCGCACTTTGCAGTGTTGTGCCGGCGAACCGAGACAAATTTGGATTAGTAACACATGAACTGATTTAAATGAAATAATTGAAAAGAACTTACCCATTAGTTCCTCCTATGTAGGTATACGTTATTTCAAACCTGAGTCATGGTATTCATATCTTTTTTATAAAATTAACTTTGTTCTGCAGACTGAAAAATTTTAGCACAGAATAAAAATTACGAAATATTTGCCGTTCCATTTTTTATTTTTCTTGGAATGTACTCTAGCATAGACAAGGGTAATGTCCTATAGCCACAAGAGACAGCTAGCTAAAATATTTATCACGCAGTTATTTACGATGCCAAATGGTAGTTTGTCGGTTAAACGGCAGGTGGCGCTCTACTCATGAATAATTCAGCTTTCGGCAGTGCGTATGTTTGGGCCCGTAACTACGGTACCTCGTGGCTTTATGGTAAATTAATGGCATACCGATTGGTGACATTTCACGGTGTTGGACGTTGTTGCATAATATCGATAAATTGAATAATTTATTTTTATTGGCTTATGGCACAGCTTAAATATGGTGTTGGTCACGGTGACGGGGCTGGGTATTTAGAACCTATTAGTCTTATTGAATGACCAGTAGTAATATTTTTATATAACTTTTCATTTAAAAAACTGACTTCCACCATTGTATTCGACTAAATATTTGGATGAAAAAAAAAGATGAAAAAACCATAGTGGCGAAAGGGTTATGATACTTTCTGAATGCAAATGCTTGATTTGTTGCTGAAAATATACATAGTTTTATTAACGTATGTACCAGATTACTCACAAATTGTATGAGAAAACATTTTATTAAATTTGACTAACTTCTGCTGCTTAGATTTTTTTCTTCCATTACAATGAAACAATCCTTCCATGTAATTGAGTAGATACGCATTAAAAAAAATTTTGATCAAAACAACTAATTTTTATGGAGAACTCACGCTTGACCAAAAAAATAACCATGCCAAAATAGTTTTCATACAAAATGAGCTAATGGTTCAAAAGACAATTTTCCCGTATCTCTTATGGATTCGGATATCCCCATACTGTCCCATTTCAAAAAAACACCCTGTATATGACAGATAGTTTAAAATCAGGGGGCTTAGTACAGGTTTTGATAGTTTTCGAAACTATATGAAGTTTCGTTTCCTTCTATACATTTACTTGCAGCGCCCGTAGCGAAACCGAGAAGAAAACTATTGACGCTGTCAGTAAATGTATGGAAAGAAACGAAACTTCATATAGTTTTTGAAGACTATCCATTTATTGTTTATTTATTTATTTAACTATAATCAGAACGGCAAGGTACCAATTACACTAATTAAATAATATTAAACAACAGAAATACAATAAAAATAAAATTATTCAAAACAACAGAAAAAAACAGAATAATAATAATAAAAATAAAAATATAAAAACAATGTCAAAAATAACGTCAAACCCGTACTATAGACGTACTGAACGATAGAAAAACTATTTTAAACTTTTATCATCATGTATTTTTCTTCTAGAGCACTTCCAGAGTAGATTTTTGAGCCTTTCCAATGAGGTCACAATCTCTGATCGCTCATTGGACCAGTCGACACAATGGTGGCTAAAGCTGAAGAAATATTAACGCATAGCGCCACAGACAAAAGCTAGTTACAAATAAAACCCAAATTAGTGAGTGATCCAATATAATATGAAAGCATTTAACCCTACACTGCAGCTGTCACCCCCGCACCAAAGGTAACTTTTATATATTCAGTGAAAAGGCTATAATTTGTATTACAATTTTATAAGTGCATGATAATTGTGTTACAATTAGCTACTATTGATTGAACTCTGAGGCTCAATTCTCTAATTTTTTACCGACTTCACAAAAAGGAGGAGGTTCTCAATTCGCTTGTATTTTTTTTAATGTTTGTTACCTCACATCTCCTGCGTTTATGAACCGATTTGGAAAATTCTTTTTTTATTTGAATAGATATACTTCCAGATTGTTCTCATTTTTCAGAATGCAATTCTGATGATGGAATCCATGAGGAATTGAGGGAACTCCTCAAATATTGTAGGCATACATATAGCGATTTTGATATTTTCAGCAACAAACCAAGCATTTGCATTCAAAAAGTATCATAATCCTTTCACCACTATGGTTCTTTCATCATTTTTTTTTCATCCAAATATTTCGTCGAATACAATGGCGGAAGTCGGTTTTTTAAATGAAAAGTAATGTATATACCTATCAAACTCCATAAAATTTTGTAGGTATGTAATATCTTCATGCTTGTGGTTTGACAGTTTCCCACAAAATTTTATTTTCAAAGTCAATTTCAAATTTTCTTCACTGGGTTTATGGGTAGGTACTATCGGTTTATTTAAACAATCCATTCACAATATAAACTTGTGTCAGTCGCACTGCCACGTAGTAACTATTATTTAATCTTCGCATGCGAAGTACGAGAAAGTGCGACTGACACGAGATTATATTGTGATTGGATTGTTTAAATATTTTTTTTTTAATTACAGAATTGGGCCTCTTATATCTGATTGGTCGAAACCGAGTAGACTCTAGGCCTGAGAAAGGTTTCTTTGTGAAACGGCTTAACATAATTCGTTGTCTTATGTTGGTATAGGTAGAGTAAATAAAACTCGTGACCAAACGAACTTACCAAGTGATGTTTGATCACAATTATCCTGTGAATTAACGGTTTTTTAAAATGCGAAGCGATACATTTTTGTACAATGAAACAAAAAATTGCAAGGAATATGTACAGCTGTGAAATTAATAAATATTATTGTTCTTTTCTTATAGGTAAGTACATGTATAGATAAATATCATCTGACCTTTAGTAAGGTACTGTCCGTGGTGTTCTGTAATTAATTATTTATTTTAACGCAGAGGTATAATTAGGTTTCCTAGGCACAGATTAATTATTCAAAGGCAGCGACCTTATTCTGTTTCTAGGTAGGATATTTAGACATTCTGACGCAATCGCTGAAGTCTCTACGCTTGTTTGAAATACCATAACATTATATCATGAAAATATTTAACTTTATTGGGTTTGTCTCTTTTGAATCACACTAGTATTATAAATGTGAAAGTTTGTCAGTAGGTATGTTTGTTACTTCTTCACTCTCAAACGACTGAACGGATTTGAGTGAAATTTGGAACGGAGATACTTACCTTAAACCCTGGATTAAAACTCAGGCTACTTTTCATCATCATCATCATAATGAGACCCTACTAATATTATAGATGCGTTTGTTTGTTTAGATAAATTTGTTTGTTTGTTTGTCACTCAATTACGTTGTAATGGCTGGACTAATGTTGATGAAATTTGGTACAAAGATATATTATGACCAGGATTTGTCACAAGTTTTTTATCTCGATACCACGCAAACAAATTTTGCGCGCCGTTGTTTAGTAACATCTTATATATTCAAAATAAAGGGTTCGAAATACTTATACTCTGATTTTTAATCATAGACATTTTTTGTAAACAAAGAAATGTCACTGTGTATAAAGGTGTTATGTATGTGTATCATATGTGTAATACACATATGATATACATACATGACACTTATACACACAATGGCATATCTTTACAAAAAATGTCTAAGATTAAAAATAAGAGTATAGGTGTTTTTTAACCGAGTTCCCAAAAAAGGAGGAGGTTCTCAATTCGGTTGTATTTTTTTTTTTTTTGTTTGTTTGGTACCGCATATCTTCGGCGTTTATGAACCGATTTGGAAAATTCTTTTTTTATTTGAATAGATATACTTCTAGATTGGTCCCATTTTTTCAGAATCCAGTTCTGATGATGGAATCCATGAGGAATTGAGGGAACTCCTCAAATATTGTAGGCATACATATGGTGATTTTGACATTTTCAGCAACAAACCAAGCATTTGCATTCAAAAAGTATCATAATCCTTTCACCACTATGGTTCTTTCATCATTTTTTTTTCATCCAAATATTTAGTCGAATACAATGGCGGCAGTCGGTTTTTTAAATGAATAGTTATTTTTAGAACTGGTACCTACCACCTATTTTCGGAGTTTCAAAAACTTGATCTTACAAAAAACTCCATATGAGGTCAAAAACTAAACTACGTTAACTTCATAACAGTATGTTACACCAAGCTATTATAACTTTATCTTCAATCTCTGCCCATATGGCGTGGACTAGCGGGGTCAAATGGGGTGGTATTCATTTAATTAATACCTATTTCGGATTGATTTCTAAATTAGGAGTCCAGCTGGGCTTGGATTCACACTATTTGATAGTTTGTCAAAAATGAAAAAAGGTACCTATTGTTTTCATTTTTGACGTATCTATTAATATTAAGGTTATTGGGGAAAAAACTGGTTGGATTATTTGTTAAACTGGGAACTTTTTGTTTAAACTAAAAAAAAACCTTAAGGGTGACCATGATTTATTTATCATCACCTTCATCATCATTACCCTATATAAGTCCACTGCTAAAACGACGAACGGTACCGAGCCGCCTTTATTCACCGACTTCCTGTGTCTTTTATAACGTCTTATTAGGTTCATCAAAAGAAACTTCATTCCTCATGGTTGCCGTCTGTTTAGCGAGCTATATGGCCAGCCCATTGCCACTTGCTAAATTTGAGAGCTATGCCGGTGATCTTAGTTCTTCTACGAAACTTCTGAAGGACCCTATTAGTACCAGTGTTCCACCCACTTTCAGAAACTCTGTCGTTATTCCGTTCTGCCCCGGTGCTTTGTTGTACGAATATCTCTCGGCCTCAATTCGTCAGCTGACTTTGCCCAATAGACAGAGTCCCAATTCTCTAATTTAAAAACATTCCTTTCACAATATAATCTCGTATCAGTCGCACTGTCACGTATAGTAACTATTACATAATCTTCGCGTATTATGCTAAGATTAAGTAATAGTGATAGTGCGACTGACACGAGATTATATTGACTGGAATGTTTTTAAATTAGAGAATTGGGTCTCTAATCTCTTGCGAACACATTAGAAATTTGGGGTTTAAAAATAAAATTGAGAAAATACTTCTGGTGGCCGTTTTAGGTTTCAATCTAATTTAATAATAAGGTTTGCTTGATGAAAACTCATTTAGGGTTTCAAGCTCGTCTTTGTATAGTTTTTTGTTTATTTGTTGAAGAACAAAGATTAAAAGAATAATTAATAGAAGGACGAAAGAACTATTCATACACTTTTGGTGCCATTCCAATACTCATAAGTTTTAAGTAATGGCCAAAGACCACAAGACGGAGGAGGTTAATAAAAAAATAATAAGGGTACCCACATATACCCCTAAATATTTACAAACAGAATCATACACCATGAAATTACTACTCTTGGTAGGTAACTTTTTAATTAAAAGGAAGATTCTGAATCATGGGAAAAAGTTTGAAATAGATATTTTTGTGGTAGCTAGTCGAAAATATGGGGTGAAATTTACCCCAAACGGCTACTGGGGTTACTAGGTCATGACTAGTTATAGTGTAAACATATCAATTTGTGAGTATCAATTTTAAATTGAATTTAATTGGAAATTTTGGTTTGGTTGTGGTGTGGTGGTGTGATTGCATACATACACGCATTGCCTCTATAATTTTATTAGTCAAGTTAATAGATTTAAGTGAACTGTTTTTATCTGTGGTAGGCCAGTTTAGTTCCCTGGTGTCAACTAGATGGCACTGTAGGATCATGTAATTTTCTGTCTTCGAATTTTGAATCCTATACAACATTTTGTAATCGCCTGAAAGTCATTTCGTAAACATCTTTAAAAACGTTCGATTTTTAAATTTGCTTTCGAATATGATAAGGAACTTTTTGTACAAAGTAGTAAGTACCTAGCAGAAAAAAAAACATTTTGCTATTTTTATTCCACCAAACTACAGACCTAAAAAAATAAAGCAGATGTTATGTCAAAGGTAAGAAGGTAACCGAACCCTTACGAAATTGGAAGTATTGTTAGCGCAACAATTGCGTACCTTTGCCTTAAAAACTTGAGTAAAATAATAATAATACAATTTTGATTGTTATCTAATCTAGAGCAGAAAACGATTCTGCATCTTCCATCCTATTGTTGTACTCTGATCCTTGCGTTATTGCTATAGGAAGTGTGCAAAATGGGACAATGAGGATCAACCCTTACGGAACTTAATTCTACAGCTGTGCCATTCAATTTTAACTTTAATTTCATGGTAGTTAGAGCCTATTCTAAATTATAAGGTATATTGAAAGAAAGTGACGATCTACTTTTTTTTTATGAAAGGACTTATTTGTGATTTATTCGTGACAACAACCGTTCCTTGAAGTAGACTTGTGGGAAATTTACGATCCAATTTTAAGGGGCGTACTTATTGAGTATTTGATTATGCCATTCAGTTGTAATTTATATCTATGGCAGATGGCTGGGGATCTTTGAAATTATTAAGTCATGAGAAAGTACCTACCTAATTACGTATAAGAATTAGGTATGTAAAATTAGTATTATTATGTAGAAGAAAATTTTAGATGATTTAAAAGAAGCAGTAATAAATAGTATACATAGACCATGTACCCATGTATGTAAACACATACCAAAACTAAGCATAGCTACTAGTTTTTTTAGGGTTCCGTACCCAAAGGGTAAAACGGACCCTATTACTAAGGCTCTGCTGTCCAGCATTTATTTATTTTTTATTATTATTTATTATTTCTGTTGCCACTATAACAACAAACAATAAAAAAAGATCAAAATAAATATTTAAGGGGGCTCCCATGCAACAAACGTGATTTTTTTGCCGTTTTTATAGATACGGAACCCTTCGTGCGCGAGTCTGACTCGCACTTGACCGATTTTTTCTAAGTCATAAGCTATGACGTGAGGTACCTACCTAGATATTAGAAAACTAAATGTTAAACGGAAATCATTATGTAGCCAAAGTTAAGCCTAATTCTCCGAACCAAAAATAGTCAAAATAAAGTTCGGATTATGTTTCGATCTAGTGTCAATGTCATAAATGTCACATTTGGTATTGACAACGCGAAAATGTGAATATAATAAAATGTGACCGAAACTTGTACGAAAATAAATTGGAATAAAGTAATTAATCTAGTATTGAGTTTGTTTCTTTCCCCAAAGATGTTGACTTGATTTTAATCATTATAGAGTCAGTCTTCAGACTTTCCAATGATGTATTTTAATACTATCCTACTCTAATCTACGATCACCATGAATTTAGCACCAAACAAAATTTGAAAGTTGATCTACTAAATTGTTATTGAGCAGAATACTAATTTTCGGTCAATTCACAATTCGATCTCGATTCGGTCAACTTTTTATAATAATTAATACGAGAATTAAACTTCTGATAATAATTCAATGGTTCCATACTTTTACTTTTTATGGACAAATGTAACAACGGTTATAAAAAAATAATCAAATTCTCGTTAGTATTACAAAATCAAACAATTTTATTGCTTGTACACTCAATAAAACATTATTGCACTTAAAAGTTGAATCACGATGTAACACACATCCAGAGATAATCCGAGTCTATGATAGAGCCGTAAAATCATTTAATGGCCTGTTACTAACGCAGCTGTCATTGTCAAGAAAACGAGGCCTTACTTTTACTTGAACTTGAATTTACGAACTTTTCTCCCTCGGGCCCCTAACCAATATTTTATTGTTAACTCGACTTGGCTTGCCCTTGTTCAGTAGCCATTATTTGCAAAAAAAAAAAGATTCAATTGTAGATTTGAAATTCGAAGTTCTAAAACGGTAATTTTTCAATATGACGGTTTGGTTTTCTTTTTCAAATAAACTGGTTTCATTTTCAACGGTGACGTCAAAATACCGGTCTGACTTTTCCCCTTCGGAATAAAAACAGCTCACTTTAGTATTTTAGTAACTATTCAAAACATGCAAATTTTCCAGATTCGATTTTCAAAACCGTACAAACTGAATTCCATCTCCACACTAGTTTGTTCACCGTCAGTTACAATGCCTTTTAAAGTGACCGTACCGTAACCTGTTTCGCTTTTCAAACGTACTAGCAATGTTTTTTTTCTTGGTGACCAAGAAATAGCCTACTAAGTAAGTAGGTATATCAAGCGTATCGTGTGCTGTCTTAGAAATTTTTGCAGATTCTCTTTTATTTTGACTACCTGAGGTTTTTAAGTTCTCATTTTCTTTATATTAGCATCTACCTGCTCCGAGGCACCACACAGGCGCTTCCCTCCTACAAGAAGGTTCATTAAGCCAAGCCGTGTTTGTTGCCCGAATTCTTCGCGTTAGAACAGAGTGGCGATTATGTAATTCTGTTGCTATTGATTTCAATGTTGTTTCTATTTGAAATTACGTTAATGCGATTAGCTAATTTACGTCTTGTTGCAATTAACCTTTGTAAGAAAAATGCGTAAATTGGGTAATCGCAAGAGCGTCATTTCGGATAGAAACAGCATTGAAATCGATTGAAACCGTCAACAGAATTACGTAATCGCGCCAATAGGAGTAATATTAGTTTAAAAGAGGATTCAAAATGATTCTTGTGATTTCAATGAATACAATACTTTTCACTGTACATTTTTGAATGCAGTAGATATCATTTTGAATTGCCTAGCCAATTTATTGTAAAGATATCGATTGCAAATTTGTATAATAAATGAATGCTGGACATTTCACACAACATTATCTAGCCCTAAGCTAAGCAGAGCTTGTGTTATGGGTACTAGATAACTGATATACTTAATACAATACATTAACATAGATAGATATTTTTATACAAAGAAAATACCCAGAACACCCTTAACAAATATCTACAGATCGTGCAAATATTTGTTTGTTGTGAAATATTTGTCCATTTGTATAATGGTGTCTAGTTAGTTCTATAACTTATAAAAGAAGCTTCCAGTCTTTTCGAGCCCAGGTGTCCAGCTTATCAATATAAATCAACCCCATTGCCCCCTTGACCTCTGGTTTCGAGGATTAGGGTATACCGTGTTCCCAGGACTTAACTGTTATGTCAACCGCTGTGGGGTTATTTACGATTATGACTAGCCGTTTTTGAAACATTGATGTAAACAGATTATTGGATGACAGGTTTGAAGTTTGACAGGTGACAAATCACTGTCTTATAAAAATAACAGAGCTTAAATAAAGCATTTGATTTTTTTAAAGTGTGGCACCATTTTGACGGCCTCTGTGGCACCGCGGGCGAGTAGCTGGCTGAGACGCAAGAGATTGGTTTGATTCCCGCTGCGGGACAAATGTTTGTATTATCTTCAAATATTTGTTTCGGGTCTGGGTGTTATGGTACCATGGTACTCGTAGTTCCTGATACCCACGACACAGGGAATCCTAGTGTGGGATCATGGCTATGTACTGTGACTGTTGGGTGTTATGTTATAATATGTATGTATTTCTGTTTAGGTTCTACACGTTTTTGATTAATTTTGAATTTCAGGTAAATTTTTCTAGCTTTTCACTCGTTGACTTGACTTGAGTTGACTATGAAAAAAACGGCACCAAATCTTGCTCATTAAAAAAAATTGTGTCTTTTCTTGTATCTGCACGATCACTGCTCACCCCTTTGCTTTTTAATTTAGTTACACTTTTTACTTGTTTGCGCTGCCTGGTATATCCGTGAGAAAAGTAATTTTTTGCAGCTAATAGGTACAGACAACGAATTCCAAATATTTTTTCAAGCTAAATGCGATCATAGACAATATCAGACGCTACGAATTTTTAGGATTAAGTTTTTACCTTTCGCCAACGGTCGATTTAGTTAAATAGGTATGTTTTCTCTGATCTTTGTTTTGTTGTGTATGAAAGTTTGTTCGTAGTAGAGTACTTCTTTTAATAGGCTTGGTGTAATAATATATTTCACCAGGTATGCTTTTCTGAGACACTATGATCACGTGGGTAAATACCAGCCTACGTCATTGCCAATGAGAATTGAGACAGTCCGTTTCTGTGCTACCAGGGGTGCGATTTTGAATATCATCGAATGACTATATGTCAGTAAAATTGCCGTTAATGTGATAAGTGATTTCCAAATTTGTATACACTGAAACTCATTGATGACTAAGTTGTACGTATGATATCAATACAAGTGCCTCCTCCAGTACATTTCCTGGAACACGGTGATTTGCGGTCTTTTTGATGATATTTAGTCACTCAGTGACATTCAAAAATTGCACCCCAGTAGCGATTAATCGAACTGCCCGACCCCTGTAATATTATCTGCCTTAATCCAATAAAACCACGAGTTTTTTCACAAAATTACGTTCAATCTTTAACTTGATTGGTAGATAAAGGAAATGACAATTTCAATATTTTTTTACAGAATAATCGCAGAAAATATTTCCGTAATTTCGTAATTGTTGCAATAAAGTGGCAACTGGATAGTGACGTAAGCTGGTGTTATTTTCGGAGTAGCAGACTTTATTCTTAGAATTAAGTCTGAGCCCTTATTCTAAGACTTTATTTTCTTGGAACATGGTAATAATAGATTTATAATAATTCCGTATAAGAGTGTTGAAAAAAAGTTTGAAACAATAAAAAAAAAGAAAAGGCAGTTTTTTTTATTTGGAACCTTTATACATGTATCTCTTTTATAAATTATCAAAATCGGTTTTAATTAAAACATAATGGCGTATCTTGAAGGACCCAAACAAAACAGAGACCCCTGTAGATTTTTTGATTAAATGCACACTCCACTGTTTGAGCAAACAAATAAATTATAATGACAATAAAGTTATTTTATAGCCTGAAAGGAACTAACCGCAAGATAATCCCTTTGTTTCTTCGTTCTGACATGTGCAACGATTTGTTTTCCTGTTGTTTGAAAAGGGTTAATTTTATTCAATCAAGACGGAACGCATGGTTAAATAGATTATTTTCTCCATAAAATTGTGCTTCATATGCATAAATAAACTAGCCCCAAATTATTGTAATAAATATTCTTATCTCTAATGACTTAACTTTCTTTTATTTTATTTATTTATTCTTTATTATTTGAGGAATTTTTTTCATAATTTTGCCAATATCAAGAAATTATTTAAATAAGAAATAAGTGAAAAATTTGAAACAAGATATATGACTAACTGTCAACCCTCTCCGAGGTTTTTTGGTTTTTAACCGACTTCCCAAAAAAGGAGGTTCTAAATTTTTTTTTTTTTTTTTTATGTTTGTTACCTCATATCTCCGGCGTTTATGAACCGATTTGGAAAATTCTTTTTTTATTTGAATAGATATACTTCCAGATTGGTCCCATTTTTTTCAGAATCCAGTTCTGATGATGGAATCCATGAGGAATTGAGGGAACTCCTCAAATATTGTAGGCATACATGTATGGCGATTTTGATATTTTCAGCAACAAACCAAGCATTTGCATTCAAAAAGTATCATTTCACCACTATGGTTCTTTCATCATTTTTTTTCATCCAAATATTTAGTCGAATACAATGGCGGAAGTCGGTTTTTTAAATGAAAAGTTACATTTTCTGTGGTAGACCAGCTCTCTAATTACAGTTTCAAATGGCAATGGGGAACGCAACAATGGGGATCATTTAGGCACCTTAACGCTATCTAAATCTTATAAAACTTGAATAGGGGAAACTCCTTAACATACATATTCCTCCTTTCAAGTTTCAAAAGATTTGGACAGCTCTAAGCTGCCATAACTTTTCATTTAAAAAACCGACTTCCGCCATTGTATTCGACTAAATAATTTTGGATGAATTTTTTTTTATGAAAGAACCATAGTGGTGAAAGGATTATGATACTTTCTGAATGCAAATGCTTGGTGTCTTGCTGAAAATATCAGAATCGCCATATGTATGCCTACAATATTTAAGGAGTTCCCTCAATTCCTCATGGATCCCATCATCAGAACTGGATTTTGACCAAAATTTCTATATTGCCTGCGTTAAGTAAAATCTTTGAGAAACTTATTCTTACTCAGTTATTGTCACACTTCAACCTCCACGGACTTCTTCATAGTCATCAATTTGGATTTACTAAGGGTCGTTCGACAGCCGATGCTGGTACCATGCTCTTAGAACACATATTTGAAGCGTGGGAGAACTCGCAGGACGCGATCGGAGTTTTCTGCGACCTGTCCAAAGCTTTTGACTGCGTGAGGCATGATACTTTAATTTCCAAGTTAAAACATTATGGCATACAAAATCAGGCAATTAATCTTGTAAATTCTTACTTATCCAATAGAGTCCAAAAAGTTGATGTTGGTGGTGAAAGGTCTTCAGGATCGACTATTGTCATGGGGGTGCCACAGGGTTCAATACTAGGCCCATTTTTATTCCTAGTTTACATTAACGATCTCCCTTTTTTTGTGAAAGACATATGTGACATAGTTCTGTTTGCTGACGATACTTCTTTGATTTTCAAAGTTGATAGATCTAAATCTAATTACGATGATGTAAATGATTCACTATCGCGTGTTCTTGAGTGGTTCACAGTTAATAATCTTTTGCTTAATGCTAAAAAAACTAAATGCATCAAATTCACATTGCCAAATGTAAAACATTATCCAACTAATATTAAAATAAATGGGGAGACACTTGATCTTGTCAAGTCTACCATTTTCTTAGGGCTTAATATTGATGCGGGCTTGCAGTGGGCACCACAAATTGTGGCTCTTGCTGGTAGACTTAGTTCCGCTGCATATGCAGTTCGTATAATAAGGCAGCTTACTGATGAAGCTACAGCTAGGCTTGTTTATTTTAGTTACTTCCATAGTGTTATGTCATATGGTATCATACTGTGGGGTAAAGCAGCAGATATCCAAGCTATTTTTGTCTTGCAAAAACGGGCAATACGTGCCATTTATAAAATGAAGTCGCGTGACTCCTTGAGAGAGCGTTTCAAAGAAATCAATATTCTTACAGTAATATCGCAATATATCTATGAAATATTATTACATACACATAAACACTTGGATAGTTTTATGATAAAAAGTGACGTGCATGGTATTAACACGAGAAATAAACACAAACTAAATATACCAAAATTTCGATTAAAGAAAGTAAGTGGGTCTTTTATGGGGAATTCTGTACGGTTCTATAATAAACTTCCAGAAGGTGCATTTAAACTTCCTATTCGAAGATTTAAATCCTACATAAAGATGAATCTAATTAAAAAAGCGTATTACACTCTTGATGACTATATTAATGATAAAGCCGCGTGGCCTGATGTCGCTCTGCCCCTCGACTGCTAAAATGGAAATTTGCAATATCTGTACTTACCTATTTACATGTTTGTATTAGATTATTATTTATAAGTATAACAAGCGTAGCGTGTGCTGTCTTGCATATTTTTGCTGATGTTTATTTACTTTTGACTACCTTCCTAAGGTTTTTAAGTTCTCATTTACTATGTATCAGCAACTCCTTGCTCCGAGGCACCACACAGGCGCTTCTCACCTAGTGGTAAGACGGACCATTTATGTAAGCCAAGCCGAGTTTGTTGCCTGATTCTTCTAGGCTTGGTCGCGTTGGAACAGGAGTAATTTAATTTTATATAAGACGATTCAAAATGATCCTTGTGATTTCAATGAATAAAGTTCTCTTTGACTTTGACTTTGACTTTGACTTTGAAAAATGGGACCAATCTGGAAGTATATCTATTCAAGTAAAAAAAGAATTTTCCAAATCGGTTCATAAACGCCGGAGATATGCGGTAACAAACATAAAAAAAAAAATACAAAAAAAAGTCGGTTAAAAATGATCCCCATCGTTGCGCTCCCCATTGGCAATTGCTACTTTAATTGGGGGGTGGGCTAGCATTATATAACCTAAATCCATGCGGGTTAGTTTATGCTTGATGCTGATACTAAGGCAATGTCTTAGAAAGGTCTTAGAGCATGCTTGTCAAACTCAAAGCCATTGGTGGGCCAAATGCTTAAAGACCGTAGAATCAGAGGGCCGCAAAACCCAACCACAATGAAAAAAAAAACTCATTGTATGATAATAATATATACCTATTAGTACTGCCCCCGAAGTAACTGAAAGTCACACGGTGACTACCTAACGTTTGACGAGTATAACTTTTCATTTAAAAAACCGACTTCCGCCATAGTATTTGACAAAATATTTGGATGAAAAAAAAAATTATGAAAGAACCATAGTGGTGAAAGGATTATTATACTTTTTGAATGCAAATGCTTGGTTTGTTACTGAAAATAGCAAAATCGTCATATGTATGTCTACAATATTTGAGGAGTTCCCTCAATTCCTCATGGATCCCATCATCAGAACTGGATTTTGAAAAAAATGGGACCAATCTGGAAGTATATCTATACAAATAAAAAAAGAATTTTCCAAATCGGTTCATAAACGCCGGAGATATGCGGTAACAAACATTAAAAAAAAAAAAAAAAAAAATACAACCGAATTGAGAACCTCCTCCTTTTTTGGGAAGTCGGTTAAAAATGACTAACAATTGATAATTTATCATGATAATTTTGATCAATTGATGGTCATATTTTTAGTTATCAGACGTTAGTGGTATCAAAATCTGTAGTAAGAAAAAAAGAAAACTTCTTTGGGAACTCAGGAAAACACCCTCGGATGGGAATGTAAATCAATATAAAAAATACTCAAAAATACTTAAAAGAATTGTAAAACTTACACAAAAAGCTCAAAATAATTACAAAATAAAATCATCAAAAAATAAAAGTAAAACTACTTGGGGTATAATAAATAATACAAAACGGAACCTACCCAAAGATTGTATAGATAAAATCAAAATAGACAGTACACTTATAACAAATCCACATGACATGTCAAATGCATTTAATAACTTTTTTATTGATAAGATAATTCCAATTAATGACGCAGGAAAAAATGTAACCAAATTAATCAAAAGTCACAAAGACTCTATATTTCTCAAACCGTGTATACCCACCGATATCCTCAAAATAATATATTCCCTTAATAATACGAGTAGCGTTGGATACGATGGTATCTCAACATAAATACTAAAAGTTGTAGCTCATTGGATAAGTGCACCAATTAGCCATATTATTAACTTAAGTCTTAGTACAGGTGTGTTTCCAGATGCACTAAAAGTCTCAATAATTAAACCTCTACATAAAAAACATAGTAAAGAGTGTTTAGAAAATTACAGACCAATTTCGCTTGTACCTGTAATATCTAAAATATTTGAAAAATACATTTATAAATTAATCAATAATTATTTCGAGTCAAACAAAATATTTTGCAATGAACAAAAAGGATTTAGAGAGAGTAAAACCATAAACATGGCTCTATATGACTTTCTTTTCCGTGTTACAAGTAATATGGATAAAAAAACACCAGTATCTTCAATTTTTTGTGATATGACCCAAGCTTTTGATTATGTTCAGCACGATATATTGCTAAAAAAACTTGAAATCTATGGCATTAGAGGAAATTCACTACAATTAATAAAATCCTATTTAGAAAACAGAAAACAGATTACTCAAATTACAAAAATAAATTTTAAAACTAAACTAGAAGAAGTCTATGTATCTGAAGAACGTACTATGAAGTATGGCGTTCCCCAAGGTAGTGTGCTGGGCCCATTGCTTTTCATAGCCTATGTAAACGACTTGCCAAAAGCCACTACACAACCTATGTCGCTATTTGCAGATGACAGTACTGTAACTATTACATGCGATAATGTTGACACTTATAAAAGTGACATAAATCTTGCACTGACATCGATTATAGAGTGGTTAGACAATAACAATTTGAAAATTAATATAAATAAAACTAAAATAATTCATTTCAGACAACGTGATAATGCTACTTTACCAAACCTTGACATACAATATAAAAATAATACAATTGAGGAAGTTAACACTACAAAATTTTTAGGAATTTATATTGACAAAAAACTAAACTGGAAACCACATGTAGAAAATCTATGCAAAAAAATTAACAGCCTTGTTTATGTTTTATATAAACTGTCTCCAATAGTTAATGAGGAAACTCTAATTATTGCATATCACGGCCTGATTGCCTCAAACATCAGGTACGGTGTAATATTTTGGGGAAATTCTACTGACATCGAAAAAGTGTTCAAATACCAAAAAAGATGTATCAGAGCTATGTTTCACCTTAAAGTGACAGATACTTGTAGGCCTTTCTTTGATAAATACAACATACTGACTCTTCCCTCACTGTATATTTTAGAAACTGCTATGTTCGTCAGACACAATCCGGATCTTTTTTGTCGGTTGTCTGATGTCGTTGATCGTAATAGGCGTGATCAATATAAAGTTTGTGTCCGGAACTCTAAGACAACTTTAATGCGCAAGAGCTTCTTCGGTATGGCTCCATTCATCTATAATAAAATACCTATATCTTTGCGAGAATTGCCAACGTCGATGTTGCAGAGAAAGCTGAGAACCATATTGTTTGATAAATGTTATTATAAAATTAGCGAATTCATGACTGATAAATCTTTTATTATGTAATTAAATTTTAATCATTATTTTTATCATTGACTAGACATTTTTTTTTTTTAATTTAATTCATGTGACATTTATATTATAATATTTGTAATGTTTGACATCTATTATTTATATTCAACTATTGATATTATTAATCTAAGATTGTAAATTAAATAAATAATTGCACGCCCTTTAAGGGTAGATTACATTGGATCCATTATATAATAACTATGACATCTTTATACATGTAATTCAGCAATAAATATACTTTGACTTTGACTTTGACTTTAGTGATAATTTAAGGAATACGGGGATAGGACGCTAATCATTTATTTAATCATTACTTTACTTAGTCAAATTACAGAAAAATATACTTTTTCTTAAAATTGAATCGGGCCGCAGTCAAAGTTGTAAAGGGCCCGCGGGCCGCATGTTTGACATGCTTGTCTTAGAGCATTTACCGAAAGCTCTAAGGGCAATATAGAATGCAATTTTTTTTCAATGGAAACACAGGCAGCTAATTTACACGCAATATACTAAATTCATACAGCCATATTTTTGACCGATAATTTTGTAAAATTTTTTTTTTTGTCTCCGATAGAAACTAAAGAGAGTTATCTGTAGACCTTAGAATAAAGACTAATTAGTCCTTATTCTAAGCTGTAGACATAAGAACTATAAATTCTTGGACGAAATAAACTTATAAATTACACTAGTTTCAGACTAACAATAAATCCTCTCAAAGGCATATGTATAATACTCTTAAAATACATTATGTGACCAAATAGATTTTCCTGTAATTAATATCAATGCCTATTTCTATATTTTTTATTCACTGAAGTGCTAATATCTTATAACGTGGACCATGCAGTCATTGGAGCATAAAATAATGAATTCAAACGACACATCAAGAAGTCACGTTATCAATTCCCATAGCGTGCTGGTTGACCATTCATTTAGAACCTAGGTCCCGAAGCAGCAAGACTGAACGATTTCTCATACAATGTAAAAACAAAAGGTTAGGAGTGAGTCGATTTGTCTGTACAGTGTTCCATATGAAAAATAAGTACCTGGTATCATTATTAGTGAGTTGTTATTTTGAACAATTACTAGATTAAGTAGGTTCTAAATAAGAAATGTTGCAAGTAAAACAAGAAAAAATCTACACAATTTGATAATTATTATTATTGTAAGTTCAAATTGAAGTGACGACCTCCGTGGCGCGGTGGGCTAGTAGCCGGCTGAGAAGCAAGAGTGTGGGTTCGATTCCCGCTGCAGGACAAATGTTTGCATGATCTGCAAATATTTGTTCCGGGGCTGGGTGTTGTGGTACCATCGTACTCGTAGTTCCTGATACCCACGATACAGGGAATCCCAGTGTGGGATTAGAACTATGTATATGACTGTTGGGTGTAATGTTATGTTTGTTTTATTTATCATTAACATTGTACGTGGCATTTTAGCCAGTTTCATATAGTTTCTTATTTTATACCTAATCCTGTTAAATAATATATAAAGATTCATGTAATCCCTGAATGAATCTTTTCTACCTTCATCACGGAACCCTAAAGCTCAAAAGAGGTTGAAAATTGAGCAAAAAATCAGCACACGGTCTGTTGAACGTCAAGGGTGTTTTATTATAATCTATAACTTAGCTTCTCCCTCACACCTCGTAATATTTCATATTTCTATCTCCTTCTATTAATAATTAAGGGTATACTTGAAGGTGAACTCTCGAGGGAGATATTCTCAAAGTGCAGTGGAGAGGTTGTTGTGATCCATTGTTTTATTGTTGCGTGGTTGGAGAGTGTGTGAGGGGCCTTAGGAAATTTTTAGATTGCGATAGCATTTGACTGTATAGCGTACTGCGTTTTCGCATTAGCAGCGCGATTTTGTAGAGTAAGCAAAACAAATAATAAACAATTTTTTTTTTTAGTAAGCGACGGTATTTGCTGATAGTGCACCTGATGCTAAGGTCACATTCATCTACGCCAGCCTTTCCCAAAGTAGGCGATAATGCCCCCTTGTGGGCGCTGCAAGCCTAAAAGGGGGCAGTAAGAAACCCAGAAAAATAATGGTCGGTGCGCTCAGGTCTCAAGTTAACTCTTGCGGGTTATAGTAAGTCTCGTTTAGAACGAATGTTTCCCTCTGGCCACGTGGTCCTACTGCCTTTGTCCTACAAAGGCTGAGGACCACGTGGCCAGAGGGGAATGTTCCCTAATATATCTCACAATAATTAATTTAATTTGAAGTTATAATGGTTTTTAAGTAGGTGAAAAAAGGGGGGCGCTTAAAATCTAGGACATGGCATTGCACTGCGGCTTGCCAGCTGAGACATAAGATCAATGTCTTACCTACGGGCGAAGGCTGGCCTGCGACGCAGGAGGTTGCGGGTTCGATTCTCGCCTTGGAACAAATAAATAAATAAATGCTGGACATTTCACGCAATATTATGTAGCCCCAAGCTAAGCAGAGCTTGTGTTATGGCAACAAGATAACTGATATAGTTAATACAATACATTACATCGATAGATAATTTTTATTATCCATAGAAAATACCCAGAACAGCCTGAACAAATATCTGCAGATCGTACTAATATTTAATTGACGACCTCTGTGGCGCGGCGGGCGAAGGTTCGCCTGCGACGTATGAGGTTGCGGGTTCGATTCCCGCCTCGGAACAAATATTTGT
Source organism: Epirrita christyi (assembly GCA_951392215.1). NCBI lineage: Eukaryota > Metazoa > Arthropoda > Insecta > Lepidoptera > Geometridae > Epirrita > Epirrita christyi. The sequence goes on from OX595837.1 coordinate 2,256,227, forward strand.
ACGATCTGCAGATATTTGTTCAGGGTGTTCTGGGTATTTTTCTATGTATAATAAAAAATATCTATCTATGTAAGTATTGTATTAAGTATATCAGTTATCTAGTACCCATAACACAAGCTCTGCTTAGCTTGGGGCTAGATAATGTTGTGTGAAATGTCCAGCATTTATTTATTTATTTGTTCCAAGGCGGGAATCGAACCCTCAACCTCCTACGTCGCAGGCGAACCTTCGCCCGTCGCGCCACAGAGGTCGTCAAATTGAGTAAGCGAAGGTACTCCTGATAGCGCATCTGATGCTAAGGTCACATTCATCTAGGTCCTAGATGAATGTGACCTAGATTCTAGGACATCGCATTACACTGCTGCTTGCAAGCTGAGACATAAGATGAATGTCTCATATGTGTCTGTAATTCCACTAGCACTTATCCTTCTAACCGTAACCCAGCAATGCTCTCATTGCTGATAGACGGGAGAAATAAATAACACCCAACAGTCACATATGTAGTTTTGATCCCACACTAAAATTTCCTGTGTCGTATGTATCAGGTACTATGAGTAACATGAGATTTTTCAGAAGAAACTCAATACAAAAAGGAAATTAAAAATATTTGTTAGGTAACTTTTTGCTATCTCTACTCTTCAACTTCAAATATAAGCTGGCGAGCAATAAAATAGGGTCACTTAGAAAAACCCCAAAAAACTACTAAACTCAATTCAATTCAATTCAATTCATTTAATTCTTGCAAGCAAGTGATTTACAATTATGTCTTAAAGGTAAATACACGTTTTTACAATGTCACAATGTAAAAAATTAATATTATATTATTAAAGATAAAACAAAAACACCTACTAAACAAAAGTATTAGTATATAGATTAAACTAAACAAAAGTACCTACTTCTCAAGTATAATGGTACAAAAAAAACAGTCTAAAACAATCATAGAATTGAAGTTATCGTGGCTTGGTATCATAAGCAGCTTACGTGGTGTATAGTCGTAATTTTTCTAAAATAAAACAATCATGTGCCGAGCTCCCAGGCCCTTTTGTTTCGAGGTAACTACTTCCCAAAATATGCAAGATATCAAATTGAAATATAAATCATATTCAAATATATTTCATACATAAACAATATTTATACAAAATTACTTTAAATTTATTAAATAACAAAATTTATAAATAAAAAACTAATTTGCGAGGTAGGTATAGTGGTCTTTCTATTTCATTGCACGCCACTTTAGGTACTTGTTACGGTTGAATAGTAATAAAAGGCGATAATAAATTATTAAAATAATACAACTTCGTCGTTAATATATTCTTTAGATGGTATTATTACATACAAATGTAGGGGTTGATGAGGTTTACATAAAAAATACTTTGAATTAGTTCCTGATCAATATTTATGTATGGATGTATGGACGGTACATTATTAATAATGTATGAATCTAATGATTGTGGTTGAACGGCTGAATAATAAACTGACCATGACCTGTTAAACGACACCTACTGTAGTATTCCGAAGTAAAGTAACATATAGAATACAATAGAATATTCTTTATTGCACAAAAAAATAAATCATGTACACCGGCAATCTTAATGCTAGGAAGCATTCTCTACCAGCTAACCTTTGTGTAGTGCGGATAAATTTATGTAGGTGGTGCATAATAATGTGGGGAAAAAATTAAGTAGCACTTTATGTACTTAGGTATAGTTTCACATTCATAAGGTTATATACATACATGAACAATATTATACCAGGTACACACTAACAATAAATAAATATATACATTAGGTACTTATATACACATAATATGCATGAACAAACATAACTCTGACTTACGATATTATCCTACTAATATTATAAACGCGAAAGTTTGTGAGTGTGGATGGATGTTTGTTACTCTTTCACGTAAAAACTACTGAATGGATTTGAGTGAAATTTGGAATGGAGATACTTTACGCCCTGGATTAACACATAGGCTACTTTTCATCATCATCATCAATTTTCATCATTATTCACGCGGGTGAAACCGCGGGGCGTAACTAGTAATATATACATACCTACTAATTAACAGTATTAACAGAACAGGAGTAATTTTATAAGACTATTCAAAATGATCCTTGTAATTTTTTTTTTTTTTTTTATGGCATCTGAGTATTTCTCAATTTTGCCAATGTCAAGTTATTGATTTAATCAAACAATGTCCAGTCGTCAAAGTCTTCTGTCAAGTCATGTTCTAGTAAATTGATGGCAGTTTACTAGAATGTTCCTGGACAATTTCCACCCCTTCGAAAAGACACGCAATACACTTATTTTATTTAAATTCACTACCATGTACTTTTTATGAGCTACACCGGTTAAAATGCCACCAAAATTACACGATATAACTAAAAAAAACACTAGAAATTGAAATAAAATAAAAAAGGACGACGTCTCCCTTCGAAAGAGCAGAAAAAGTCCCTTGTGATTTCAATGAATAAAATTATTTTAACTTTGACTTTGACTTGACAATACATATAAACTACAAATTAGCGTTTCATGAAACCGCTCAATTTTTTGTATGAGTTAACATCATAATATAGTCTTGCCATAACTCGGAAAGCATTTATCTCAGGTATCATCGAAGATAATACTTATTTGATGAAAATGGTGTGTCTAACCTAAGAATAGACACCTCTTTCTCCTCCCGTGCATGTACTAAACACCTTACCAGGGGATGGGCAGCAGCATCCACCTGAGTACATAACACCAAACTGCGATCACCAATCCGCCTGCCGTTGCTAGACAATTCAAAATGATCCTTGTGATTTCAATGAATAAAATTATTTTGATTTGATTTGAGTTTGTTTGATATAATATATATAAATAAATATAAACTGAAGATGTTGCCAGAAAAAAATTGAATCTCTCGATTTGCTTAGTCTTTTAGTTAAATTTTTTGATCATTTCACATTACGATTAACAATAGTCTACATTGCCTATGTTCAGGTGAATGAATGAACCCAAAAGATTTATCGTACGAAATGTTAAGAAAAAGCCCGCTCTTTTCGAGACTACGCGCCAACAAAAGACATCAACGCGCTTCTCGTAGAGCTACGTAGCACAATTTGGAATGAGCTAATTTACACACTTTATGTGTTATAAATAATTACTTAATAGGTATTCTTAGATGTATTTTAAAATAACTTAAAAATTAAAAAAAAACATATTAGGACAAATCTTGGTAATCCCTTAAATATACGATTTATGGATTATCATTTTAAAAACAACGAGATCAATTCATAAAAATTTGATTATACCAACTTTATTAAAACTGCGTACATTTTTAAAATAATATTAGAGATATTATCAATGTGAACTTTACCAATACCTAAGTCATAACTGTAGCATCACAGAAAACATTTCTACAACAGATAAATTCCACACTCAATAGCTATAGGTAGGTAGATATAATACTGTTGCAACTTAAATTCCGAATTGAATAGGACCCCGACTCACCGTATCCTTTGCTTTGAGATGAAAAGAAATCCTTATTGCACAAAAAGATGGTTCAACACATCCAACTGTCATTTGGCTCACATAACTGGCACATAACAATCCCAAATTGCGTAGAATTAAAAAGAAAACACAAATGTTTCAGAACGTCTCGAATTATTTTCAGTTTGAAAATCGAATAGTTTTCGAATAAAACCGCCGCAATGACGAGCGTACGCGCAACGAACGTACTTTCCCGCGGAACGTCGACGAATGAATAAAGCGGAACTTAATACACCTGGGGATGGTGTCACAATCGCCACATGGTTCTTCCATCTCGCTTTAACACCTTAGTTTGTTATCACCGAGGGAGAAAGATATAGTTGTATTGATGGTGGAACGGCCGCGGGACAATATTTTTTCATTGTCTTATCTTTTGTGGCTGATAAACGCATATTTGATAAGGTCCATTGATAAAACAACCATTAAAGTTTTGAATAGGCTCTGAAGTTGGTGCGGGCGTTTAGATAACTTTTAAGTTATCATCTTTGTTTAAACATGGGCTTTAAAGTAGTTTTTACTATAAAAAATAAGGTAAGGATAGAGTTTTGGTCACTTACCTGTTTTGTATTCCAGGGATCTCTGGACGTAGAATTGAATAACTACGAAGGGTTACTACGGGGTTTTGATTTCGTAACCATGGTCCTTGCGGGTAGTTTGATACTTTTTTAGGGTTTAGTAAGTACCTCAAAATGTGTCAAGGTAGCCATTATATGATAAACTAGTTGCGCCCCGCGGTTTCACCCGCGTGAATAATGATGAAAATTGATGATGATGATGATGAAAAGTAGCCTATGTGTTAATCCAGGACGTAAAGTATCTCCATTCCAAATTTCACTCAAATCCATTCAGTAGTTTTTACGTGAAAGAGTAACAAACATCCATCCATACTCACAAACTTTCGCGTTTATAATATTAGTAGGAGTTTAAAAACAAACAAAATATCTTCAAAATTATATTTTTTCATGTACAGCTTATTTTAATAGAACAGAAACATTTGAAAGTTTTACCACGAGGAATCTTTTATTTCAGCCTAATTTTGAAGCAGCCATCAAGGTCAATTTTCGCATAAATTGTAAGACGACAAATTGCAAATCATCACTCTACACTATTAACTTAACCTAAGTACACCAACTTATAATTTTCACGAGCTTTGACGACATACTGCACCAGTTTTAAGTGGTCAACATTGTTTAATTACATATCGCAAACGGGATTGAACCTATTGACCAAGATACAAGACCGTATAGTACCGGTACTGTACTAACGGAGTTTGCTTCATTTGGTAACGGATGTCTTTTAAATGGGCGTAATTATTGTAATTGATTTTATGAAATGGCTGGGAACAGGACATTGGCCGTAAGGAAGTATATTGCTGCTTTTAGGGGTCCGTACATCAACAGGAAAACGGTACTCTTATAAGATCACTTTGTTGTTCGACTACCAAGACCCTTTTTATCCGGAACGGCTAAAATGGTATCAACTTGAAACTTGCGTCGAATAAAAAGGTAATTATTGGCATTTTGTTAGTAGTAGAACTTCTTGTGAAAGAGTTCGTCCGGGGAAGTACTACCACCGTACCTATTTCTGCCGCCAAGCAGTAGTGCTCGCATTGCTGTGTTTCGGTTTGAAAGGTACGGGTGCCGGTGAAATTACAGGCACATGAGACTTTTCATCTTTATGTCTCAGGGTCGGCAGCGCGCGTGTGATGCCTCTGGTGTTGCAGGCGTCCATACGGTAACTACTTTCCATCAAGTGGGCCGTATGCTTGTTTGCTTGCCAAGTAGTATATACAAAATATAAATATTACAAGGTTCTAACTCAATGCATTAAATAAATATAATTATTCTGTAATTCTTGTATGGAAATGTAAATGAAAAACCTCTAGCTAGGGTATCCAGTGATCTCACAATTTTGAAATTTAAAATGCGGTATATTCCCAGCTTCCCCCACCTATACCCGACTGGGGAACGTTGATAGAAAAAGTGCCATAGTCCCCCACTCGTGACAACTCCAGTTTAATGTTTAAACAGTAGGAGAACTTTTTTTCTGTTGTTTAGAGGTGGAGGATGGAAGGATACCCTTCCACGGGAGTAGACCCATCCACTCATCCATACGAATTTTTTTCAATACATTTGTGAGAAAACAGAAAACTTCCGTAGATGGAGTCGCAAAGAGGTTGTAAGCAATAAAGGCTAGCTATTTGTATTAAATGTGAAGAATTACAACTTATTTATGTCACACCTCCTAACAAGAAAGATATTTAAGTGCCTAATAGTTAACATACCTTTAAATTATAAAAAAACTATGAATTCTGATCAATTGTTTGTTTTATACCGACACGGACAAGAATACACGATCAAAAATGTGGATCGAACAGCAATTTGTTGAAGGATGTTTAGTGTCAAAGTGAAGAGAAACTCAAACGCATGTTATGCACCTGCCTTTAGTTATGTGGCTCTCAAACTTTACTCAAGCCAACTTTTATATTAATGAAAATTAAAATGAAAATGTTTTTCGTCTCTGTAGCCAAAAGGAAAATAATAATTAAATGCATAGTGGAATAAACCAAGGAAATGGGGTATGCAAGTCATTGGACAGCCTTATCATCTTTGTTGGGAACCAACCTTTCCACTTAACACGCCAGCCTCCTTTAAGAGCTTAAGGGATGCAGGCTGGTGATAAAGTTCTTTTTTTACTTTTGAATAGCAGTCTTGTATAAACATTTGAAAGAATATGGTTGTATTTTTTTATATAAGTCCTTGCTTTGGGTTCGAAACAATCTTCCTATAAATATACCTACTTGCTTCAGATTCTGATCATCATCAGCCATTAAACGCCCACTGCTGGACGAGGCCTCCCCATAAAACAGAATGGGGGAATTGTCATAATCACCACGCTTAGTGGCAGGATTGGTGATCGCAGTATTCGTGTTAAGAACTCAGGTGAATAGGTACTGCTGCCCACCAGCTAGTGTAATCCCTTAGTCAACTTTTACGTCATCCACGAAGCGGTCTATTCGTAGGCCGGACATACCACCGCCTATGCCTGCAACTACTTTGAATAAACTGAAAATTGTTTTTGTTATCATTTTGGTTAGCAAGATGGAATAGCTAGTCGTTCTATTCAGCCTGTAGCAAGTCCATTGCTGGGCAAAGGCCTCTTTCATAGTATGCCACAACATCGACACCTCCTTTCACTCACTTCCTGCCACCTTTAAAATGTCGTGGGTATATCGAGAGGGAGGCCTTCATACACTGCATCGTCTGGTCAAGTGGTCTGAAACTCGGAACATCTTCGTCTCAAAAATATAACAAATTTTAAAGGTGTTTACAAGTTTGAGAACCAATTTTTGTGACTACAATAACATTCACGCTGTCTTCCAAAAATGTTTTTACAAATTCCTAATTATAGAGCAAGAGACAGGTGTAAATGTTTCGCCTCATTTATAAAATATTCGGGTTTCAAACACACAAAAGTTGTCGAAACACCATTCTGAATATTTGTTAATTGCTACAACAATTATATCCTACTTCCTACTATTACCATAAATGTAAAAGTTTGAGTGGATGGAAGGATTGTATTAGGGGCACCGTTTGCTGATATAGCAAATTGCCCATTCCCCTCTAACCTGTGGCCCGGCAGGCCAGTCTCTAACTGCCCGCCAAGTAGGAAAGTCCTCAGCCAACCTTGGTATGAAATATTTCATGAAGTAAACGGTTCATTATAATTAATTCCTCCTACCGAATGTCCTGTACATGAAGATAAAAACGGAGAGTCCCATAGAAATACATCTCCGACAGTGGTGACCCCGACATGAAAATTTCGTAAAAACGGAGAATCCCATAGAAATACATCTCCGACATGGATGTTTGTTACTCTTTCACGCAAAAACTACCTGAACGGATTTTGATGAAACTTTACAGTATTATCGCTTATACGTCAGAATAATATATAAGCTATAACTTTTAATAGAGGTTCCATGCGTGCGGAACCAAGATAAATAAATAGTAAATAAATAAATAAATGCTGGACATTTCACACAACAAATCAAATACTAGTTTTCAATATTCCATGTAATAAAGAATGTATGAATGAATGTATCACGAGCACCAGTAAACAGGTGCTCGTGACTTCGTCTGCGTGGAGATTTTCCAAAAAAGTTCGAACACCAGCACCTTCAATGCAGCAGTTGCAAAATTTATCCCCTTTGGAGAGAATTTTTACAAAAGGAATATAATAATGTACCATCCATATTTCAGTTAACTGAGACTTACGGTTTAGGCTGAGCGTTGATAGTCAGTCAACCAGTCAGTCTGTCAGTCAGTCAGTCAGTCACAGTCAGTCAGTCAGTCAGTAACAGTCAGTCAGTCAGTCTGTCACGCAACGATTTTAAACAAATTGCCGTAATCACCACGCTTGGCAGGCGGATTGGTGACCGCAGTTTGATGTTAAGTACTCAGGCTGATCCTGCTGCCCATCCCGTTGTGTGATCCTTTAGTAAGGCTTTTAATACAGTATATTATATATATTAATATATAATATAGTAGGAGACGAAAGGATCTTCTCTTAGGCCGGACACACCACTGCATGATAGTAGTATTAGGAAAACTTTTTTGTTTCATTTAGTGATGGCAGGTACTGTATTTTATTGTTTTAACCTTTAGTCATTATTCTGGGCCTCTATCAGACAATGACATTACAGTGTCAACCGCCGCGCCCGGTCACGCTGCGTAGGCGCAGGTGTCCGTCTAATTAGTGCACGTGAGAATAGTTCCAATTTACAACACTCACTCTCAAATTACAACACTGCACCCAAATTATAACAATGCACTCAAATTACAACAAACTATTTGTGTTTCTGTAGTCAAACTACAGTTCCGGACATTTGATTGACAGATATTGATTGAGTAATTATGCATTTATTGTGTTTCTGATAACTATTCGGCACTAGAAACTTTGGTTTTAGAGAGAGAACCTACCATAGAACTTAGAGAAAAAACTAACTCAAGAAATCCTACGTGGACTCACATTCAATTCGACGAAATGGCTTCTAACTATTATTCCCTGGTGCACATCCACTACGGATTAGAATCCTGAGTTAAGGAGATTTAATTCCTAGATTCCCAGACCACCAATTAGCGACCTTACAGATGACTGATACAATCTAAACTGGGGGTTGAGTACAGGGGGCTTAGTACAGGTTTTGAAAGTTTACGAAACTATATGAAGTTTCGTTTCCTTCCATACATTTACTTGCAGCGCCCCTAGCGAAAACGAGAAGCAAACTAAGGACGCTGTGAAGTTTCATATTGGATGGCCAATACATTTACTATGTATTGGCCATCCAATACGAAACTTCTATTATATATAAACTATTCATATAGTTTCGAAAACTATCAAAACCCGTAATAAGCCCCCTGACAGTTAACAAATAAAAGTTAATTGAGTGACAATTTTGACATGCGTTGCGTGCTGTATGCCCCAAAATTTAATTACGAGATAAGATCTATCTGATTTACTAAGCGTTAGACACCTGTTAAGCAATATGGGGAATATTCGTTTAAAACGGTTCAATCATCGGTTTACCCTATCCTCACTCCACGACCCCAAGGACTCAATAATATGATATATAATATCACTACAATACCTACATAACACAATATACAATCCACGGATACACGACTTTATTAGAAGTAGTGAGTAGGCAGTTTTTTGAAACCGATTCTATTCTCTGCTCATTTGTAACCGTATTTCATTGTTATTAAGGTTCATATTGAATCTGTTTAAAATTTCAAGTTTATCACAAGCTTCAAAGACTCTGGTGTGATTTTGATAGATGGAAAACTTACAATTCAATTAAAAGTGTGACCAATTTTATTTGGTATCGATTTCATGCGTAATTGGATCGAGTTATGCAGAAGGCAGCCAAATGGGGCTAATTACAAACCGAAATATGAGCGATTTTCTATCGAAGGTTGCAATTCAGCAATTTTTATTTTTTTTTAGTTTTTGTAATTTATTAACTTTTTTTAGTTTTTGTAATTTAATTACAATAACTATTAAAAGTTAATAAATTATTAACTTTTTTAGTTTTTGTAATTTAATTACAAAAACTAATAAAAGTTAATAAATAGCTGAAGTGCAATGCAACCTTCGATAGAAAAACGCTCATATTTCGGTTTGTAGTTAGCCCCATTTGGCTGCCTTCTGCATAACTCGATCCAATTGGTCTTTGATGGTAAAATCAACTAGTCATACAGCAACTGGTGTGGTATAAAGCAGGACAGTTCTGATGATCACCATTTTTGTCTATTGTACGAGTTATCATGTTATTGAGAGCTATGTTCGAAGTTTAATCCGAAACGAATAAACCTATAGCAAGGATTTTTTATACATCCATGACCTATATATGGCAGAATGTACTGGAAACTATAATTATATTTATCATCTATGTTTTATACTGTACCTACATTCTAAGCAAATAAATAATTCATTCATTCATTCATTCATATAGTGACCTATAAAAGAACCGAATCACTGATGGCAAAAGTGTCAATGGGCAGGTCATAGACGGACCAAAATTGATGTGCGAATACAATAGCCTCGAATAGCAAGAAAGGTGAAGCACTAAAAAACTAGCTGCCTTCCTCTTGCTACATTTCCTTGATCTACTATGAATCCATTGAATAAAATAAATTAGTAGGTACTTATACAGTTTTTGTTCTACGAATGGGGCCCAATTATCTGCTCTTTTGTATCATGTATCATTAAATTATTTCATTTATTTTCTTTGGAAAACAAACAATAACTATTCTAAAGATATACGACGACTGATCATAAGTTTTCGCAGATTAAAATTAAGATCCCTCCTTATCTAGAAAGCCAATAAGATCCGCTGTCTAATCCTATACCTATAATTAGCTACCTCATTGTTGGACTATAATAAACTTTCTATCTCTCCACTAATCTAAAAACGCATCTACTTAGCTTAGAATGTGTGTCAAGTTGAATTAACCGCAATTCTTATTCAAACATTATATTAACAAAGACTTTACTTTCACAGCTATAAAAAGTGGTATACCGAATTTCGCACATTACTTGCAAATTAATAAAGAATACTGTTTTGGAATAGAAAGTTTAATTTATTTTAATTTTTACGTCCAAAAATGTGATTTATCATGTGATTTATTTTCTCATCAGTGTTTTCTCACTGTTGCTCCTCATACTAAACCTATCTATTACAAACGAGATTGTAATGGCCTGGTTACCATAGTACTTAATTTGCATTATTTTAATCGCAGTGCAATGTAATAAACAAATGTTACAGACAAACGCTTTCTTCAGTAGCTATATAATCCAATGTAGCCGTTTTTGAGTTATGTGTCGTTGATATTGTAAATAAAAAAATAATAATATAAAAAACTTATAAATCTTAAATGTTTTTGTAAAACATAAATAAAATACAGATTTTTAATAAACTGACGCACCACGTGTCTTGATATTAGTGTACTGATCATGTGTACAAAATTTCACGGAGCTTGAAGAAGTAATAGCCAAATTAGAAGCAACTTAACAAGGGCCTAAGCAAAGCACCCTACCGGTAACCACCTCTTAAATAAGTGCTCGCACTACTGAAAGGCGCCTTTGCCCCACTAACCACCACTTAACCCTCAAAAGCTAGGACAGTTTTATAAAAGACTTGGATCACTATGAAAAATACCATGGGCAGAAAAACCCTTTTAGTTCACTGGAAAATACGTAAACAACGGTATTCCAATGACTTTAACTCTCGTTAGTTTAAAATTGCGCTCATATTATAAAGAACGGAAACCACCAATCATTTATCAAACAGTTTCATTATATTGTTTACAACTGTTAACGCTTTTACGGTAATCCTTTGAGTTTTTCTATAGATAAACTTCTATCGAGCAGTTGAATCCACTTTATTTTTATTGGTTTACGGACGATTTGAACAAATTAGATTATCTTCAAGCAACAGATGTAGTTGAACAGTTGTTTAAACTATAGATATATTTATCAATATTTTAAACAACTGGTCAATAAAGATGAACGAAATTTCATAAGAAACTTTTGGTTGAGCCATCTGGAAGTTAAGGTTTTTAATAATTATTGTGATTTTTGATATTTTTGACATACCAACCGTAAAAGAACCAAGATCACTGACATAATAGCTCTCAAAATTAGCAGGTTGAAGTGTCAATTGACCTGAAAGGAGGGTCCTTTCAGTTCCTTTTTTGGTCTAGGGGTATAATAAGAAAAAAAAAACTAAAATTTAGCCCCAAGGGGTTGCAGCGTGGTATTGACGTTTCTGTGGAAAAAACTTCACAGGGACAAAGTCGCGTGCGTTCCACTAGTTTTATGTAAAAGTTTAAAACCAACCAAGCTAAGTATAATGCAAAAATAGCCCCCAGCGTCAATACAGCCTGGGGGCAGAAAACATGTAACAATACACGCGTGTCGGGAATTTGACGATAACATACTATAATACTCATTACAAGTTGATTCATTTAGCCCTATTGTAATGTTCGATGGCCCTACCAGGGTTTTACGAATCGATTTGCTATTTCTAGGGATGAATAATTCGTCGCATATTAAATTCGCTTAGTTTATAACCCAATTCAAATTGATGCTTGTGAACAATAGTTTACAAAATAGTAAAATAGTAATTTAGTTCTTTTCTTAAAATATTAATTTAGTGTATTAAGTTAGTTCTAAGAAAAAAAACAAAAGCCGATTTCATTAAAAAAGCACTGAATAAATTTCAATAAAATTGATATGGGACTCAGAAGTATGAACTACCAAACAAATAAAGAATCATGAGTAATCGCTTACACACTCACATGCTCACATGCTTGACATGCAGTCGAATTGAGAAACTCCTCCTTTTTTAGAAGTCAGTTAAAAACAAATTAGTTTTTTTTTATTTGCTTGGCTCTTTATATATTTTCACTACAAGGTACCTAAGTGACGTAAAAATGAGTATCCTCCAAGCAAAAACTCATAGTAGAGGCTCCAAGTGCCACCTTTGTCCAGTATCGAGTGGGACAAAAGGGCCCACACGCTGGGCCCGCAGTGGGTCTCCACCCCCGTCGCACAAAAGGGTTACAATAGCACGGGAAGTGTTGTGAATGGACAAAGTACAACTTTTAATTATGTAAAGTTGATAATGAGATTGATAAATTTTAATTAAATGATGGAGCAAAATAATATTTTACGAAGAATAATTACGATGCAAATTAATTAATGAAAATATATTGTACTAGCTGGTGCCAGCGACTTCGTCTGCGCAGGATTAGTATTTCGAGTAGCTTATATTAGCGTGGCGTAGAAAAGAATATAACCTATATAGTATATAAAGGCGGGCTTTTTTGTAGGACTATTTAAGATAAACATTTCCATCATACATTACATATGTGACTCAAGCGGTTTTGGCAGCGCACGCCAGAATAGCTTGCAGATGGTAGATTTTTTCCTACTTACCTACTTGACACTTATATTATGGACAATTCACACAATCCTACTAATAATATAAACGCGAAAGTTTGTGAGTATGGATGGATGTTTGTTACTCTTTCACGTAAAAACTACTGAATGTATTTGAGTGAAATTTGGAATGGAGATACTTTACGCCCTGGATTAACACATAGGCTACTTTTCATCATCATCATCAATTTTCATCATTATTCACGCGGGTGAAACCGCGGGGCGCAACTAGTATCTTTATAAATTGTAGCCTATGTGTTATTCTGATGTTTAAGCTATATTATTGTAAAGTTTCATTAAAATCTATTCAGTAGTTTTTACGTGAAAGGATAGGATTTATTTATAATCACATTATACTTATTATTTTAAATCCCCCATTGCATATTATGGGGGAGGTCTCGTCCAGTAGTGGTTATCAATGGCTGATGATGATGTTGATGGTAATGATTAAAAAAACAATCTGGATCAGCTTGTGTTAAAAGTGTACACAAAGTTAGGAGAGTGGTGATGGTGACACGTTCCGAGCAGGGGGGGGGGGGGGTATTGCCTATCAAAGGTAATCGCTTTTGATTACTATTTGCAGCACATTGCGCCGCGTGCTTAGCATATTTTCCAAGAGCAGGAATATTCGGAACAAAAAGCGCAATGTAACGTAAAATCGGTACATTGCGCTAAAAAGTTTGTAAGTTTTTATACGGGGTTAGGTTTTGTAAAATTATATGTAAGTACTTACTAATTGTAGAAAGTACCCTTAATCTATGATTAGTTTCTCAGTTAGCGCGTAAATTGCTATCATGAGAGTACCTAACTAGCTAGAAAGTCAACTCCAAAATAATTCTTAAGCACAATATACGCATAATTTAAAAAATAAAGTGAAAAATTTTTTTTTTGTATTATTTTCTAAAATCGAGTGCATTGCATCTACGAGTTTTTTTACTTGTTTTTTAATAGTGAAGTAAGTATGTATGTGGTTTTGTTGTAACGAATTGTGCAAAATCTTCTAAAAAGATTTCAAAGAAACGAATTCATTTAAACAGGTACTTATCATATAAAATAATTCAATTAAAAGCTCGATATCCTTCCCCACATTCTTTTCTAATTAATTTCACAGACATGCGCGTGCGCAAAGGTCTAGCCTAGACGTTACATTCCTCTAGTGACCTTTGGTTTTTGCATGAATTGTATTATGAGTTTCCGTTTTATTGTTTTTTTTAAACAAACTACTTGGTCATTATTTAAAAGACTCTCTCAGTTCATGATATTTTTAAATTAAATGAAAATAACTGAAATAATTTCAAACGAAACGTACATAAGTAATTAAAATTTCTGTAAGCAAAAAAATTTAATAAGAATAAACGAGTTTTACGAGCTAAAAAATCAGAAAATAAACAATAAACCAATTGGTTCCCATCCCTTTTAAAAAATATTTAAAAATATTTTGCTCAATTCTTTGCTCAAAAAAATATTTTCGTTCCGAATCCGTTCCACCGTGCACTTTTTTAATCATTTCAAAACTAAATCATTCTCAAACTGTTACTGACAATACATTTTTTTCGCTTCTCATCCATAGTTTCTTATTTTTACCCACGTTTTTTATTCATGGAAGACATAAAAAGACATCACTCAGAGGGGTGATGTGCATTTTTTGTACACACCCTGCCAAAATGAATAACTTGACAGTTCTATGTGGAGCAAAGATCTTTCGTCTATTGTATCATGAGAACGCCCTTGCAATAACCGAAATAAAAGAGTTAAAGACAACATTATACAAATCCCAACATTATGGTTAAAATTAAATTATCTATAAAGCCAAAGCAATAAAAACCAAATTGCTCTGGAGCAGTTAATTTGGTAGCATTGTTGAATTATAATATTTTACAAGCATTTTATTGACACGATTATTCGTGATTAAACATAATTGGGATAAATATTTAATGCAATAGTGTGATAATTGGTTTGGTATAATTTAGAGCACAACCGCCAATCGGTTGACAGAGAAAATATCATGAGCCAATAGCGTGTTAAATCTTGGAACATTCTTCATAGACAGGGCATTCCAATGTATTCCATTTTCAAATATTGATTTGGTCTGTACCTACGCAAACACAGGTTTCCTTTTAATATATTTTTTTAATTTTTCCTTGTTCATTGTCTCAAAAATCTAGAACATTCCGTACCTTGATAAGCTTTATTTGATTATAACTACACAATATTAATGAAGATTTGTTTTTAAATTAAAAGAAAACTAGAGTCATACGGACACAAATCTTCATAAAATTTTGACGATTAGGTAATATCTTGATAAGTCTTAACCGATTATAATCGGAAAAGACTTGTCAAGGTAGATTAGATGCAAGTATTCTAGATTTTTGAAACAATTAACCTGTTTTTTAACTTAATTCAGTCGAAAATTTCGACAAGGTGTACGTGATCCTTAAGTAACAGTAGATCTTTTGTTTCGTTATAGAATTACCTGTTTCTTCAGCAGCCTATTACCCGTTTACGTCTCCTATAACTTTAAATTACAAATTAAAGTTTGAATAGCTAGTTGACATTTAGGAAAAGGTTATAATAGACACGCGCTAAACCATCTGCCAACGGCCGTTGCAATTACGCCATTTATAGCTCAATGTCTGTATGAAATGATACGTGGAAACACCAGCAGCGGCTGTATAATGATCACTGTCATACGTTTATAATGCTAAGCTTTGCTCGGCATAACACTTTTAGACCGAGTCTGCAACACCGAGATTCGTAGTCTCGAAAGTCTATCATGTCGGAGACAGGGGTGCAATTTTTGAAAGTTATCAAGTGACTAAAAGTCAGTAAAATTATTTACTGTATGTTGTATTAAGCCGTTTATTCCACGATTTCCAAATATCTACAGATCTGAAACTCATTGATGACTAAAATTCTTATATCTATGATATCAATACAAGTGCCTCCTCCAGTATATCTCCTGAGATGCGGCTGAGATTTAGTCACTCAGTCACTTAAAAAAAATCGCACCCCAGAGCGACAAATCTTAAGTGGAGTTGGATATAACTAGATCGACTTCCTCTAAAAACCCCCATATATTTATAACCAATTTCATCGAAATTGTTAGAGCCATATTCTAGATCTCAATATCTATATACAGATATAAAACCTGGGTAACCGAGCTTTGTTCGGAAAACTCGGAAAAACGCGTTTGCCTGCCTTTTTCTCGAAAACGATTTTTTGCCCCCAAAAACCTACATTTAGCAAATTTCATCGAATCGTTTTCGAGATCTCAAAATATTTATAAATACATACAAATATTGCTCGTTTAATAGTAAAGGATGTATATATGTAGCTACACATCAACGTATCAATATTTAAGTATACCATGAATACCCCATGAAAATTTTATACAGCCCATCCAAATGTTTTCTGGTAGAAATCACAACAAAGCGAGAAGACCACCAATTGTAGAACAATAAGATCTATTAGTAGCATCAAAGATCACAGAATCTAAACCACAGGATCTATCAGTAACTAAATACTCTTTGTTTTTGTTTGTGATTTTTTTTAAATTAGGTTGTGCAATAATGTGTTTTCTATCTATCTACATACCACAATACGAAATTATTGTACGTCGTTGGCACACATGATTATGCAGGTAAATGCGGCGTTACACTATATATATTATTTCCCCCAAACTTTTTGAAAAAATGTTTCTTTGGTCTGTGAAACCAGTGTGTCTAACAGTCGTTATGGCATAACGCTTTCAAATAAATCAACTTTGTTTGACCTGTAACCTCATAGATTTAGGGGACCTCATAGGTTTAGGGGATTAGTCCCTCGGTCCCACGTTAACGACCATCGAATGACACTTATATTTTTATTTTTTATTATTTTCTAAATAATAGCCAATAAACGTCATGTCTCAAGGATCTATCTCATAAATTAGAATAATAAATAGGAAACGTTCGATTTCGAACAATCTTAATTTTACCATTCATGGTGGGCACCTACTAATTAATCAAAACTACAATTGCCTTGTTAAATTTTTAAAGAAGTTAAATGTATTTTTTAGAAAAGTATTTTTATGAAAACAGTACCCTGATTCTTGTATCGGTTTTGGTGCCTATGTAGTTCAGATCCTCACGACACAGGGAATCCTAGTGTGGGGTCTGAGAGCTGATTCTAACTATTTTGCACACAATTGACACGGACGTCTGGTGTAGTGTAGTGTGGATTTTTGTAAGAAGACACTGATAAGCGCCCCTAGCGTACACTCTGTGAACCTCATTTTCCATACAAAAATCCGAGTTACACTACACGTCCGTGCCAATTGCTTGTCAAAACGTAGAATCAGCTCTCTGGACTGGGTATGCGCTTGGCATATATGTACTTACTAACACAATACGGCAGAAAAATTTGTGATTAACCTAAGTTAAGCTTATTCTAATTTTGTGTTATCTGGCTAGTTACACTATGGCTTATTCTAGTGTAACATTCATGCTAATCTTAATCTAAGTCATTGTTACATTTTTCTTCTTTTTTTTTTGCCGCAATAAACTTATTATTATTATTGTAGTTAGTATTAAACATTCAATTCACAATCTTATCCTATCCTATCCTATCCTATCCTACTAATATTATAAACGCGAAAGTTTGTGAGTATGGATGTTTGTTACTCTTTCACGTAAAAACTACTGAATGTATTTGAGTGAAATTTGGAATGGAGATACTTTACGCCCTGGATTAACACATAGGCTACTTTTCATCATCATCATCATCATCAATTTTCATCATTATTCACGCGGGTGAAACCGCTGGCGCAACTAGTCTCTCATATTGCCGAAGTCTGATGTATGCCCAGTTCTTCATTTTCGTACACTGTTTTTTTTATTATGTATAATGTTTTTACAAACTAAATGTAAATATTAAGTATTTTTTCTTTTAAACGAACTCTACAATAAGTAATTAGTGTGTCGTGATGTGTCCGGCCTAAGAATAGACCCCACCGTCTCCTCCCGTGGATGTAGTTAAGAGCCTTACTAAGGGATTACACCAGGGGATGGGCAGCAGCATCCACCAGAGTACTCAAATCCAATACTACGATAACCAATGCATCTGCCAAGCGTGGTTGATTATGGCAAATCTCCTACTATAGGACTACTATAGGACGCCTCGTCCAATAGTGAACGTTTAACGGCTGATGATGGTGATGATAACTTCCCTAATCAAAACCATCATCATCATCAGCCTGTAGAACTCCACTGTTAAACATAAGCCTCCTAGAATGCCACTAAGAACGGCCCAAAATAAGAACTAAACCAAAAACCAAAATAAGATTTGAAAATTAATACGAGATTGCATAAAGAATATTTCACAGGAGACGGTCATCTTTGAGATATTTTGCATGGGGCAGATGTGAACCCAGCTATAGGAAGGCATGGACATAACTAAATAACTCAACAAAAATTGGAGCAAAAAGAAAACGATTACGAAACAAACGAACGAAAAATTTAAACAACCGTTACTTGTCCCTTCAAAAGTGTACGCAATCTTAGAGATCAGCTGCTTCTCAAACAATAGTTTACTCTCGTTCGAACCACCTATTGTCAGTGTTGCCATTGTAGCTATTGTTGCCTTAAACATGGCAGCTTATTCCAAATTCAAACAGGAACTTCCGTGTGCGAAAACGCACCAAGACGATGACAATAGACAATCGCCCTTCTTGTATTTTTTCATAGTGTCCGCGAAACTAGTTTTTTTTTCATGTAAATTTTGATTTATTTTCGTCAACAATACATCGTCGGTATGGGAATTTACGGCTAGTACTTGAGCTAGTTTGTTACTAAGGGCGTTGTAACCCGATTTGTATAAAGCCATTATTTATATTTTCTTAGATAATAGTTGACATAGGACTAAATGAAGTGGGAAACTTGATTTCATTTGGGAAGTTATTGTCGTTAGAAAATATTTTGCTAAAAGGATCAAGGGTCATATGATTTGCACAAACTTGTTTTTGGACTTTCATTTTAAGCTCAACTCACACGCTGCGGAACGGAACGAAACGTAACGGAAAAGAACGAAATGGAACGAAGCCACGATGGGTGCAAATTTTTCAGTCGATTTCTTCGAATTTCTTGAGAATTCGACGGAAGACAGGCAATAAGTTTATTGCGTTTGTACGTTTAACAATGTACCTAGGTACATGTACCGGCTTCCAGAGTCAGTGATAAGTGCTCCATCAGTGAACTCTTTTAAAAATAGATTGGATAAACATTTTAAGTGCACTGACAATTAATAAGATATACACGCATCAGCTTTGAGCTGCCTGTGTATTAACTAATAATGATAAAGTTTTTTTTTAATACTACTAGGCAAACAAACAAGCATACGACCTCTGCTGGAAAGTAGTTACCGTAGCCTATAACACCAGAGGCATCAAACGTGCGCTGCCGACCCTGAGACATAAAGATGAAAAGTCTTATGTGCCTGTAATTTCACCGGCACCTGTACCCTTCAAACTGAAACACAGCAATGCGAGCATTACTGCTTGGCGGCAAAAATACGTACTAGTACTTCCCCGGATGAACTCTTTCACAAGAAGTTCTACTAATTTTTTTGTTATTCATTATGCATTGTGCACAAAATTCTATTCCGACGAATTCCGCACCGGTGTGAATTGAGCCTTATTGTTACCTTTGATAGGCTCCTTATAAAACCGTTCGCCCAAAATGGACAATTCTATTTGAGTCAAATTACCGAAATGCCCTTTTTGAAAAACCCTTTGAAAACACTATCTTGGTAGATAACCTTTTTACGAATGCCTTCAAAACTTTATTACAATGAATCGTGCCCAGTGAAAGTAAAAAAGAAGAAATTAAAAGAAGAAAGGAGGTTACCTTCCATGGAGGTTACATTTTTATATCGTATCCTTCCGAGTTTTTTTCTACAAGAAGTTTATTGTAGATAGTCGATTGTATTTTTTAAACATTGATTAAAAAAGGATGTAGCGACACGAATAAATAGATCGTTATGATGATCTTCAGATATAAATCTTATTTCCTTCCCTTTGAAGAAAGCAACTGATACTTCAAGAGCTTTTAAGTACTGAGCATTAATACAAGAAGTTTTGAAACTTATTTCTAGTTCAACAAGATTCAAAATTGTATAGGAATAAATATTTGCAACGGTTTATGTTTGAAGTTTAGAAGAAATAGGATATTTTTTTAAGGATATCACATCAAAATAATAAACTGTCTATTCAAAATCATTGTAATTCATTATAACAAAAGACGGCTCTCCTCAATTCTACCAATTTCGAATTCTTTAGGTATTAAGTACCTACCTAGCGATTTTCGGTTAAATATATACATACATGCATAAATACACGCCTTTTTCCACAAAGGGGTAGGCAGAGCCTCTAAGGGTCTCTTTTCACCGTGGGGTTCACCCTGAGATTGTGCCTCAGGAAGACGTGACAAGTGGTAAGCTTATCGCCGCTATCAAATAAAAAATAAAAATATATTTAACCAAGTTAATAAAGACAACTAAAATTTTTGAAACATTTATTACACGATAAAGGCGTCAACACAATAAGTAGCTGTCATGTCAAACTAGTGTCAGGATTGTCACTCATCGTGACTGGGCGAGTGCATTTTTATTGTGCTAAGCTACGTTGTCGGTTCATCGGTCTGTGTGCGTTTTTATAATGTGCTAAAAACGACTGTTGAATGCTGTCAGTGACTTTTCATAATATAATAGTAGGGTGTGAAATGGGAACTAGATTTTTAAATCGATTTATATTATGTTTTAGGTATAACTGCAATGGGAAATAGAGCATTAATCGAATTTAGAGTTAGTAATAAGTTTAAAATTTTGTATGTTAAATACTTCTTTTTTTTTTTTTTTGTTTTTTCTGTAAGTGTGTAGTAGTATTACCTATCTAGTGCCATTGATTGTCCGGCCTAAGAATAAACCCATCGTCTCCTCCAATGGATGCCGTAAAAGCAGACTTAAGGCTTCTCAAGTATGTCTCAAGGCTTACTAATGATTTATTAGTAAGCTTTCTTTTATTTTTATTTTTTTTTATTCGAGTTTTTTAAATGCTGTGGCGATTTGCTATTATCACAACGGTTAACAGGCGGATTGGTGATCGCAGTGTCGGTGAATACTCAGGGGGATGCTGCTGCCTATCCCCTGAGCTTTTACGACTTACACACGAGAGGGGTCATACCACATCACCAACCTGTTTACGTCGACTGCTGGACGAGGCCTCCCACATAAAATACAAATATATTTACAAGCGTAGTGATTATGGGTATTGCCATAATCACTACGCTTGGCAGGCGTATTGGTGATCGCAGTTTGGTGTTGAGTACTCAGGTGGATGCTGCTGCCCATCCCCTGAAGTAATCCCTTAGTCGGCTTTAACGACATCCAGAGGATGGAGGTGCCCATTCTTAGGCCGAACACACCATAGCACAATGACTAGTTACTAATTTAATTATCACTAGAAACGGGATATTTACCATGATTTTGGAGTTTTGTTGATTCCCGATATTTCGGCACAGTTTCATGTTTATTTCGGCACAGTTTCATGTTTATTTCGGCACAGTTTCATGTTTATTTCGGCACAGTTTCATGTTTCGGCGTATGAAACTGTGCCGAAATATCGGGAATCAACAAAACTCAAAAATCATGGTAAATATCCCGTTTCTAGTGATAATTATGTTAATAACCATGATAGTTTCAAAAGTTATATTAGTTACAATTTTTTTTTTAAATTGTATTTTCGTTTAAAAAAATCCGTGCTATTAAATGCTACGCCTAAGTACAGTAAAATAAAGGTGAACTCCTAGTCATATTTTATTAGACTTATTAGAAACTAACACCTCTAATTAAATAGAGCGAATTAACTGAATACAACCACCCACATTTCTAAAGATATTAACACTATTTTTAATTCTATAGTTCACCACAAATAAAGCTTAACCCTTCGAAACCGGAGCTCTGATTTTCAAGTACAAGTCAAGTAATTTGAGTACTAATTCTGAATTAATGGTCTTGAGAATTTCTCAACTTTACTAAAAACGTTAATAAGACAGACTGACGTTCTTGAGTCGAACGGATAAGGTTAACATTCGAGTGAATAACTTTAACCTACCGTTGGAAATAATATGGTATTTCTAACACAAAAAGCGGAATCAGCTGCCATTCCTTTTATTTGTTTGAGAATAAAATGTCTTGAAGAGAATTTGCAAGAAGAAACGCGGTTATATGCTTGTTAGGAATTATTCAGGGGTGGGTTTAAGTCGATAAAATTGTCGATGAAATATTTTTACATTTTTTTACATATTTGTACGATCTGCAGATATTTGTTCAGGGTGTTCTGGGTATTTTTCTATGTATAATAAAAAATATCTATCTATGTAATGTATTGTATTAAGTATATCAGTTATCTAGTACCCATAACACAAGCTCTGCTTAGCTTGGGGCTAGATAATGTTGTGTGAAATGTCCAGCATTTATTTATTTATTTATTTATTTTAGTACATACTTACCTTATTTAAATTTTGTATATAAATATACTTGTACCAGTTGTTTCGTTCTGTTTAAAAGCCTATGCTGTATAAAAAAACATAAAGTTGTATAAAAAAGTTCTCTGTGACATATATAGACATGATTACCTACCTAATGTATGTAACTAGATAGCAAACAGCTATTGTTTGTTCCCAACATTTCTTTCTTTATCAGTGGCTTTTTCTCGATGACATTCAAAAAACGCACATTTTTGAACGTCAGTAAAATTACCGTTAATCACCGATTTCTAAATTTCTATATACTGAAACTTATTGATGACTAAAGTTCTTAATACGTATGATATCAGTACAAATGCCTCCTCCATTATATCTCCTGAAAAACTGTGATTTGTGGCCTCTTTGATGATATTTAGTCACTCAGTGATATTAAAAAATCACACCCCTGCTCAAACGTAGAAGTTTCTATTTATCCTTTTGTATCGCCGTTGGTTCTCAATAAATAAATAAATAAAATAAATAAGCTAATCGCAAAACGTGACACTAGAGGCATACCTGTCATAACAAAACCACGGTAAAATCCCTTTGAGGATCTATCTACCCTTTCGGGGGAAAAGACGTGTGTTTATGTATATGTATGTATGTAGCAACAGTTTCCATAATCACTCGTAATATCCAGATAGTATTTAATGCCTAAAATCTTACACAAATGTTGACATAGCTCATCGATAACAGACTACACCCTACAACACTAGTTCCAGGTGCGGCACGCGTTGGAAGGACATGTTTGCTCTTTGCTGGCCACCGACTGGCGCGCATGAGTTGAAATCCCAGATGGGTGTTCCGTATAGTTATTTTTGGTTCTGGTATATCTGGTGGTCGCAGGAAACCGTTGAGTGGAAGTGGCTCAAGACCATTGTTATGACGGAGGCTTATGCCCAGCAATGAACTACTGCATTTTGATGATGATGATGGTAAGTTTGATGAGTTGAAAAATGGAGAATAAGAGTAGAAATTACTTGATTGTAAGCCTTTGTTTTTTTTTTGTTTGATTTTTGTTGTGTTTAAGCTAATAAAAAAAAAACTTAACATGGTAAGTTAAAAGTGCAATGAGCATTATATCGCCTAGAAGCGATTTCTTTCAGAAAACCTTTGGATGAGGGAGATAAAGATTAAATAAATGGCCGGGGACGTACGTTAATTTTGAAGATTAAACGAAAGAAGTGAAAACTAATACTCAATATACCTATATAGAATAACTTTACTATCGACATACTATACAGGATGGATTTTTGAGACGGAACAGTAAGGGCAAGGTACCTCCTAGGAGACCATCCATAACTTTTTGAGATATTCTGATTTGCATTCACAGATTTTGGAAAAAATGTACAGTCAGCAATAAAATGGTAGTTGTACACAAAATCTTTTTTTGATGACAAACGATCCTGTTTATTTTATGGATCAAAAGTCTCTACAGGACCGACTGAGGTTTGAGTACTAGAAATATCAGAAATCGCGAAAAAGTTTTTTCATAAGAGTCAAACTTCTATATTGGGCAAATTTTTTATTCATCACAGGCATATTTATTTGTAACAGTGACTCGTTTTCCAACTTTCATGCGGAACCCTAAACATCGTCTTGCTTGTCAAATAAGCATTTTGTTCGTTTTTTTTGGCCCAGACATCCTGCTGTATGTTAGCTTTTTTAAATAACGGACCTAATGCATTTTAAAGCAACCAGTAGTTTTGTTTATACCCAGTACAGAGTAGGTACAGAGGCCTTACCATGAGCTCTTATAGCGATTCAGTTCAAAAACTATTCAGTACAAAATATCGGTTCGTCGTTGACATCCCCAATCATTGAATAACTTTAATCGCAGAAGTCTATAGACCTTCTGTTACTGTGCCTTTAAATATAGCTGCGGACATCACGGAACCGATATTTTGTACTGAATATTAAGAGCTCATGGCCTCTGTACTACTTCTTACGTAAAATTTAAGCCATCAAAGGTCAAATTGGCATCAAAATGTCTCTCACTTTTATATTTCTGAAGGCATAGTAAGATCTACAACAATTCGTCATACATTTTGCACAATACCTTCAATTTATTGCACAAATCCGTTCTAATAAATCAATACAATTCGACGACAAATAACACAAATGGTGCCATTAGTCTGTCTAAATCTTATGGTCTTCATTTTTTGCACGCACAGAATGGTATAGTGGCCATTTTTGGTAAATATTAAGGGTCAATATCGCGTGGCTATCGACAAATAGAACTTAGCACAAGAAGTGTATGAAATGTCAATTTATGAATGGTTTTATGTCATTCGAAAAGCAAACTTAACTTTTGCTGTACGATGGGTGCCTCTACCAGACTCTCACGAGAGAGTATCGATCTTGTATGTAGCGAGATTGGTTCGTGTAGGTATTGGTACATTCTAAGAAGTTATCTTTGGCAGTGTCTTTTGGCACGACGACTAATCCTATTTTAATTCAATAAAAAAACTTGAATACTGCTTTTTAGAGAAGACAAAGTTTCACACGCACTAACGTATTAAATTGCCGCACTCACCTACACACACATCTACATACACAAACACCTACACTCACCCACTCACACACACCTACACCCACCCATTCACACTCGCACACCCCTCACACACACTCACACCTAACATTTTTTTATCAATTTTTAATATATATTAATAACAAACTTTAATATCTAAAATATCTATGATAGGTTGTATTGTAGGTAATTGTTACAAGGAGGAACACTGGCTTCTATAACTTTTCATTTAAAAAACCGACTTCCGCCATTGTAATCGACAAAATATTTGGATGAAAAAAAAATTATGAAAGAACCATAGTGGTGAAAGGATTATGATACTTTTTGAATGCAAATGCTTGGTTTGTTGCTGAAAATATCAAAATCGCCATATGTATCCCTACATTATTTGAGGAGTTCCCTCAATTCCTCATGGATTCCATCATCAGAACTGGATTCTGAAAAAAATGGGACCAATCTGGAAGTATATCTATTCAAATAAAAAAAGAATTTTCCAAATCGGTTCATAAACGCCGAAGATATGCAGTAACAAACATTAAAAAAAAAAAAAAACAATCTAATTGAGAACCTCCTCCTTTTTTGGGAAGTCTGTTAAAAATACAAGTTTTTCTTAGCTCCTTGGATCAAAAGTCTCTACTGGACCGACTGAGGTTTGAGTACTAGAAATGTCAGAAATCGCGAAAAAGTTTTTCCATTCATTTCGGTAAGAGAGTCAAACATTGGGCAAATTTTTTATTCATCACAGGCTGATGATGATGATGACTATGCAACGCAGAATGATGTAACAATGACTCGTTTTCCAATAAATAGTAATTGTTACAAGGAGGAACACTGGCTTCTATAACTCTTTATCAGAAAAGTTATCTGTTTCAAAACTTCTAAAGTTTTAAACTCTCAGTCCAAGTTAGCAGGATTGTTTTGCCAATAACAAAACTAAGCTTGTCTCTTTTGTAAAAGTTTTAGTTCCGATAACTTAGTGGGTGTATTATAGCGACAGTTGGTATATTTATTTGTGACAATAGAATCTGGAGCAGATTGTTAAGCGAGGCACGTAAGCACATGGACCAGCTGTTATTTTTTTCGTCTTAGAATTTGAGAATTAGTTGATAGAGGTTTAGAATTGTGCAAAGCTCGGTATGAATTGTACAAATCATTATCATCAGAGTATAGAAGTCCACTGCTCGACATAGGCCTTCCCTACAACATAGGCCTAGAATGCCACGACGAATGGTTTTGAGCCATCTCCATCCACCGACTAGCAGGAGCTATCTTTATTATGTCTTTAGTCCATCGCCCCCTTGCTCTACTGCGTCATCTGGTTTGTGGTTGCCACTCGACCTTTATCAGTTCTGCGAGCTAGGTATATGACCTGCCCATTGCCACTTCAACCTGCTAATTCTGCAGCTATATCGGTGATCTTGGTTCTTCTATGGATTTACTCATTTTGAATTCTATCGCGAAGGGTACCCCACGGATCCCAAAAGCCTCAGATATGTATAAGCTCTGCCAAGACTTGCATAATCGCGCCTTTTTTTTCAGCGTGGCAATGCATCTATTGTCTTGGGAACGCTTCCGTCTGGTAGTGATTTGAATCAGTTGAGCTATCTTGAGATCGTTTGCAACGGTCTTCAGATAAATAAACTCTTACATTTGTGTTTTTAAATTTTTGTATAATACTAGTATCAGTCGTATTATCCTTTCTGTAAATATAGATAAGTGATAAAAGCTACTTGTATATTATTTTTAAAAAAAATTTTTTTTGTATTTTGTAATATATATAGTATAAGTTAAACTGGTTAAACTAAAGCAATTTTTTCCTTGACCGTCTACGATATCAATATGTAATCGATTGAACTAAAGTTCTACTATCATCACCTTAACTTCACACAAGGAATTATAAGCCCTAAATTTTAAAGACAGTCTATTTAAATGCATACAGAATCACTATTAACCTGTCGATTATTTGTCCTAATTTTATAGCCAAAGTCGAAACGGAAACGGACGTCAAATAATTACGTTCAATAGAAATATCCTTATTTTAATGGGTTCCAAATAAATTGAGTCATATAAATTTAGTGTTAATTTGATTGTATTTTGTTGTGTTGAATAAAATATTCAAGATCTATATAGATAAGTTTTACCATTTTTGTAAGCCAAGCCGTGTTTGTTGCCTGATTCTTCTAGGCTTGGTCGCGTTGGAACAGGAGTAATTTTAGTTTATAAGACGATTCAAAATGATCCTTGTGATTTCAATGAATAAAATTCTTTTTGACTTTTTGAAGTACTAAATTTGTTAAACAAAATTGTTGCAAGCTTGCAGGTGTTTTGTTAATTTATAACTCATTTATTTACTTGGGCAGACATCTTGTAAAAATAAAAATAAGAACGTTGGATTATATGAAACACTTTTCGGTGGAGATGAAGAAAATTCTGTTTTATCGCAGCCATTTTCGTGGTAAAAATTCAATAAAAATAACACCCACACTACCAACAATCATATTTTAATAAATCATATTTTTGTACTAAGAAATTACAAAACCTTCCATACCTATGTTGTTTCTGTGTATTATCTCTTCGCGTTATACATAACTTTTCATTAAAAAAACCGACTTCCGCATTGAATTCGGCTATCTGCATGTTTTTATTTGCTAAAGGCATACAAAACAATAACTTGTTGCTGAAAATACAAAAAGTAACATTTGAGGAGCTCCCTCAATTCCTCATGGATTCCATCATCAGGGTCCACCACCAATGTGGGACCAATCTAGACGTATAAACAATTTTCCAAATCGGTTCATAAACGACGGAGATATATGAGGTAACAAACATAAAAAAAATACAACCGAATTGAGAACCTCCTTTTTGTGAAGTCGGTTAATACAAACAGGTAAAATTTTCTAGTTTTATTGTCTATTTTTTGTATGTCCAAGCGCTTGTAACGAAAACCACGCATCTGCCGCCCCTATCGCCAATCTACAATAACGTAGGTACAATAAGTGAAATTACACTATTCAATGAGGGTTCACTTGTTGGAATATATGTAAACAAACAATTTGCTATAACATGGTCGTATATGTTGGATTTTGGATAGTTTTCATATTGTTTTGTTGGTCCAAGCTTGCCTCGTGCCTTGCCTTAGGTAGGTACGTTATACAAAAATGTGAAATTAATAATAATATTCTTACAGAGAAGCCTTTTTTAAATAAAGATTTTTCATTGAAATCACTGTTCAGTTTCCTTACTTTGACGACGCCAATGATAATGCTTACTAGTTATGCGTATTAGTACTTAAAAAGTGTATTAAGATGGTCAATATCCGACCATCTTAATACACTTTTTAAGTACTCAAAATTTGTTATCCATACAAAGGTTTTTATATAACATCTATGGTAATTAACTGTTTCATAGTACAAAAAAAAAAGAAAAAAAGTGGTAGTTACCCACTGTTGTGGTATATTGTGGGACCCACAATCGTTTCACTTGCTTGAGTCCTTATTCTAAAGTATCACTACATCAGAGACCCAATTCTCTAAATTATTTTAAAACTACACTGAAAGTTAACCGAATCGAGACTGAATTGTGAATTGACAGAAAGATGGTATTCTGCTCCCTCATAATAACAATTTTGTCCACTTCCGATCCACCGTGACTACCATTAGAGTAGGATAGATATACATATAATTGGAAAGAGTCCATCTACTAAGCTAAAATTATCGAAAAAACTTTGAATCGTTCACTTTGAACCTTGGCCACTTTGGTCTCTTATGGCAAATCGGGTCCAACTGGGGAAAACAGACAGCCAGCATTTCATCAAATACTAGCTCATCTTACCCTTATTAAATTACCCTTCAGAAGTCCAAACAGTAAAGCACCTACGCCATATGTCTAATTATCCGTAATTTAATGACAATATGCGCACGCACCGTTTTGATGAGTTTTTAAACGCTGCCACATGTATTTATAATTATTTCATTGGAGACAATTTGTTTTTGACCCGTGCCATATGAGTAAAATTAAGTGACATTGTTTCACGGTGACATAACTTTTTAAATTAGTTCTGTAATTAACAGATAGCCCGGGACGGAAGGTGCAACGCGTTTTGAAATTATTGCCGAGAACTTCATTTATACTTACAAAATATTTCCAATTGGAAATAGCTACATAGAATTGAAATTACCGTGGCTTGGTATATCATTTTAGAAATTAGGACTATACACCACGTACTTTTACTATTCTCCTGCAGTTATGAATCTGTGCTGTTTCTATCGACTGCGCGGCACAGAATGATAGTTACTATGTAAGTCACGTTAAATACTCACGACTCGCAAAGTGATTGTTGCAATGCAAAACTCGTAATAGGCCCTCAGTTCCCGTCTCACGACCTACGATCGTGGTCGCGTTAGGTGCTCATGAGGAATTACCTTTAAATGATCAACGAAACGTCAGCAGGAGAATAGTAAAGTACGTGGTGTATAGTCGTAATTTTACTAAAATAGCTACATACTTATATGCCCATTTGCTACAACTAATTCTTATTTTACGGGACACTTAACGCATGTCAATATGACAGGTTTCTCATGTTCGTCAAGTGTCTCATAAGTAATCAATAGTCAATCAAGATTGAGTTGTTAACATTTCGATTGAAATGTTATGTAACCTGAGGGTACAGATAGGTACCTACAATTACAAAAATAACACATAAAATACTTATCTGCAGAAGATTAGTTTTTTTTAATTAGGCTTTTTTGTACGACAGCGAAATAATTAGGGGGCAAAAATTTGCAAATAATCACGAACTTCGCTCACGCATACCTTGCACCTTGGTTTCGTGCAGATTTAAGATAAAATTACTTCCTTTTGTTGGGGTAATTTTGATAAATTATCATTAGTTACACAGATCATAAATAGTTAGTTCAGTAGGGTTGCAATCTTATCTCTCATCTCGCACACGCCACAAATATTGCACATGCTACTGTGCAAATTATAGGCTTTATTGTGTAGTCATGGCTACCAAAAATTGCTACTAAAGTTTTGTTTGAAAGTCATTTTGATAAAAAAATATTTAGCACAAAGAATACTGGAACGCAACTTTTTATTTGACTGTATTTTTTAACTGACATCAAAAAAAGGAGGAAGTTCTCAATTCAGTTGTATTTTCTTTTTATAGACCCACATGGTGGAATGAAACCACCATGTGGGTTTATAGTTTTCAGTGTGTAGGATTTCTAACGCTCAATAAGTACTCTTCAAAATATCGTTGAAAACCGCAAAAAGTTGATATTAGGTACATCTGCTGCCCGCATCACACCTATGAAATTAAGTAGCGAATGAAATAAACGCTACTACAAAAAAGCAACAATGAAGTGAGAAAATGTTGTTGGATGGTTTACATTGCGGGATGTCTATAGAACAGGCTGAAAGATCCTTTCAATTATAAATGTGACGTCTTTTTTTACATTAGTCGTGCAAATCAGTTAGACAAAAGAAAATCGAATTTCCTTGACCTTTCTTCTATTATCAAAAAAAGAATAATTTTGTACTTAAATTTTTGTCATTTTGATAGATTTCCCCGCCATTTTCCGCAGCTCAAAGAGTTAAAATGACACCTGGGTGGTTATTCGCTATGACCCACGTCACACGTTATTGAGAGATTCCTTGTCAATAACGTGTGACGTCACCCATACGATTCAGCGATGATTCCACGCAGATATCGTAATGAGCCCGCGTTATGTTACGTTTGATCATAGGGCGCTGGTCTGCAATTTTATTCTCAAATCATACACGGAACGGTTCCCGGAAATTTTATTTTTATGAAACCAGCAATGAAAACTAAGCACTGCAATACACTCGCTACGTCCGGGGACGTCACGCACGGCACATCATTACTGTCATTCGATCGTGTATTTGGTTTGTCAACGCATTCGATCAACATCAATAGATGGGGTACGTACACTCATCTTCAATGGGGTGCAATTAGGGTTGCTAGATCTGCAGGAAAAGATGCCTAGACAATCAAAAAAAAGGCTCAGCTAGGGCCGTAGGTTTTTTTTGGAGAAGAAGGAAGATAATTTACGGAAAAACAACAACCATAATCTTTTTAAAAACATAATTATGGCGGTAGATGAGAGTAACGTATCGTTGGCCAGCGCGCTACCACCGAGGCGTGCGAAATTTAAATCGTGGCAAGTTCTATTTTTGATTCGATTTTTAAATATCCAGGATATTTTTGGCCGGATAATCTCGGTGGACCCTGTCCATCTGGCAACCCTGGGCGCAGTGTTCTGTTTGATGTTTCGATTCGCTATGGTCACCATATAATGAGTCATTATTCTTATTTGTTCGTTATAGTACAGTTATTAACTTTAAACTAGTTAGCTGTTGAATGCTGGATGATTCGAGTAGCCAGGTGAAATGCGAGAGGTGCGGGTTCGAATCCCGCTGTTGGATAACTATTTGTACGATCTGCAAATATTTCTTCAGAGTCTGTGTGTTGTGGTACAATGGTGTACTCGTAGTTTCTGATACACACGACACAGGGAATCCTATGGATAGGTAACACTTCATTGTTCACCAGGAATACGATTGGGTGGAACATTTTGCAACGCGAATCTTCCCGTTACGTGTGTATGTATATATCCCAAACATCACAAACAGCAAAACAATCTGTTGCTCGTCCATTAAATAAACATAGCATCGGAATTGCGAAGCTCCTGAACTGATCAAAAATGTACTGGTACTTTGGTATTTATGATTTTCTTTCGCTGTGGGCTTGTAATTTGAAGTCTTTTGATTGTAAAACGTTCTAACGTTGTGAACTACTATGTTTTGCTCAATAGAGTTTTGCTCTAGCAAAACATAGTAGTTCATATCATCAAGGTAGTGCATAATCACGCTAGTTCAAAATCACGCTATTAGGTAGTTCATATTCACGCTAGTTCATAATCACGCGAGTGCATAACACTCTAATGCATAATCACGCTAGTTCATAATCAAGCTAGTTCATAATTAAGCCAGTTCATACTCACGCTAGTTCATTCAAAATCATGGCCGCGCGCCATTCCATTCTTTCACGTACCTAACGCAACCTTATTTTTGTTAGGTTTAGCGTCCTACGCTCAGCACAATTCATACTACGGTGCGGAAGCGAGCGCTGTCCGGTCGGAAATGAGGATTTCGGTAAAATAATATAATAATATGGAACAGTTACACAAGAAGGTTATAAATTCTTGTAAACATGACTAGTTAATTACATTGTTGTCCCCTCAACGTGGGAACTTACGTAATTGTTCAATGTTGTGCCCAAGGACGACCGGATCCCAAGCGCCAATAACCATGCTTGGCAGGGAGATTGGTGATCGCAGTTTAGTTTTAGGTACTCAGGTGGATGTTGCTGTCCATCTCCTGGCGTAATCCATTACTTTCCTTTTAGGAGATCCACAGGAGGAGTTAGAGGAGTCCTAGTCTAAGACCCAGAAGAAGATTAGAAATACGTTGGTATGTTATTCTGTATATTATAAACTATTTTACCTGTGCTATACAACATTTTAGATAATAAAGTTATTTGGGAGTACTTATACAGACCTTCTTTTAGATCAATAAAGACGCCTCAAGGATTTGCACATAAATAATTCAAACATCAATCTTGGCATTGAAACAATTTTGCTCTAAAAAGAGCCAAGTCCAAAAGAAAATATCAAAGCATTTCTAAGCCTCTGAGGATAAATAATTCATGGTTCACTATGTCGACTCAAGTTCAAGATATTAGGGCTATGGAAACTAGAGGACAATTCGATTTTGACGTGAATACGTCATTTGCTTCCATAATGGGAGGCAATCCAGAAAACTGATGATAACAAAATCGGCGGATACAGTTTGGTGTTGCAGCTTGCAGCTACATATCTATCATCTACATCCAAAGTTTAATGACACCACTCGAATTCATTACGTTAAGTTGAGGACTATTAACGATTGGTATTGCAGGCGTCCATAGGCTACGGTAGCTGCTTTCCATCAGGTGGCTCGTATGCTTGTTTGCTTATCAAATTGTATATAAAAAAACATGTTAGATGATAATCCTTATACAATTTTAGTTTTATTTTGTTTAAATTTACTTAATCTTTCTCTGATTACTGCATAGAATTTGCTAACATAGACTCCCATGTGTTAGCCCTACATTATGAGACAAATTCAATGCCACATATTGAGGTTGACACAAACCCCTGCGACAGCCCTTGGGGTGACCGCCACCGTGTCCTAGATATTCATTGATGCTTTTATTATTTGGTGTGGCTTAGTGGTCTCAAACCTGTAATTTAGTTTTAAATGTTTGTGAACGGTCGGTTTCGGTGCTTTTGTCTTTTTTATTTGCAATTGAGAAACTATTATGTATCTAAAGACATTATAAACGTCGCAGGAAGTCGGTGGACGGAGGCAGCTCAAGACTAGTTGGGCAATTTTCGTTGGTTTAAGATTTTTTTCTGGCTGCTGGTTTTTTATTTAGGAATGTGTTAGAAAGCGTCAGTCGAGTTCGTCGTGAAAAGCAATGGCGGTGATGAGCTCACCACTTGTCACGTCTATATTCCTGAGGCTGCAATGTGCAACCCACGGTAAAAAACCCTTTGAGGGTCTGCCTACCCATTCGGAGAAAAAGGCGTGTAGAATTGAAATTATCGTGGCTTGGTATCATTTTAGAAAAATTACGACTAATATACACCACGTAGGTACTTTACTATTCTCCTGCTGACATTTCGTTGACTGTTTAGAGGTCCACGAAACGTCAGCAGGAGAATAGTAAAGTACCTACGTGGTGTATATTAGTCGTAATTTTTCTAAAAAGGCGTGTGTATATATTTATGTAATAGAATTGTAGTTATCGTGGCTTGATATCATTTTAGAATAATTACGACTATATACCACGTATCTTGAGCGTGGTCGCGGTCGGTGCTCATGAGGAAGGACCTCAAAATGGTCAACGAAACGTCAGCAGGGGAATAGTAAAGTACGTGGTGTATATTTATGTATATGTACATTACGGCCATTTAATTTTACTAGCAGTAAAATAGATTCTCTTCGCTACTTGATTTTATAATCCAGCACTGATCTCTGATATTCTAAATAAGCAGATGTTAACCCTCCGTCGCCGCGGCCTGTTTCATCCTAATCACACATTTTTAAGGCACGCGCCTATTGTCAACCATTTAAATTTATTTCTCGTCAACAATAGACATACAAACGCTTGACCATTCATGTATTAAGTACAACCTAATTATTTCGTTAAAATAATGATATAATGCAACATGGATGACAATGGACATCGTGTTATAGAATTTTTGAGGTATAATTATGACTATGTTATAGCTGCGTTATTTTTAGTTAACAGAGGGTTTGTTAAATATGGACCAGGGGTGCAATTTTTGATTTTCACTGAGTGACTAAATATCATCAAAAAGGCCGCACTTCACCGTTTTTCTGGAGATGTACTGGTAGTGACACTTGTATTGATATCATAGGTATAAGAATTTTAGTCATCAATGACTTTCAGATAATAAGTATGTATATAAATTTGGAAATTGTTGAATAAACGGCAATTTTACTGACGTTAAGTCAGTAATAGTTAAGCTATACCCTGATTTTTAATTTGAGACAATTTTTGTAAACAAAGAAATGTCACTGTGTATGAGTGTCATGTATGTGTGTCATATGTGAATTTACACGTATGCTACACAATCATGACAGTTATACTCACAGTGGCATATCTTGACATTTGTTTGTTTACAAAAATTGTCTCAAATTAAAAATCAGGGTCTTTCAAAAATCGTACCCCTGTTGTGTTAGTTAGAATGTTGTTTTTTTATATATTAGCTCATTTGTTAACAGAATGAGGAATAAAAAGTTGTAAATTACTTTGCGAATTAATTTTATGATATATTTTATATAATAGATATCATAATTAATCGGTTAGTATCTCTATGCAATAATCTCCAGGTTAAAGCTGGGAAACAAATTATTGAACACGACTGACAGTCGCGATATATAGTCACGCCACGCATGACTCAAAGCTATATTATATGGTCAGTAACATTACACACCTACGCGTGCATACAATTAATTGGAACATTGGTTTTTTTCCCAAAAACCAATCAGGCATACCTTAAAACATTAACAAAAGAGTAATAGACCATTATTTTTATTCTTTATAGTAAAATAACGACTATACACCACATACTTTACTATTCTCCTGCTGACGTTTCGTTGACCATTTAGAGGTCCATCCTCATGATGATGATGTGTTCCCGTCTCACGACCTTTGAGCGTGGTCGCGGTCGTTGCTCATGAAGATAGACCTCTACATGGTCAACGAAACGTCAGCAGGAGAATATTAAAGTACGTGGTGTATAGTCGTAATTTTTCTAAAATGATACCAAGCCATGGTAATTTCAATTCTATTATTTTTATTCTTGGCTTTCCATCTTTATGTCTGTTGGTAGTGTTGGTTCTTCATCACGCAAAAACAACCTTGACCTATATAGGCGGTCGGATAACCGACGAATATCTGGTTTGCTGGGCAACAATGCAGACCGTAAATGTGGCGACCAAATTATAAAAAATATTTGTTTTTATGCCCGTGGCCGCGACTGCTCGTGCCGATTAGGTCGCTTCTGATAATTTGTTAGTTAAGTTTATTTTTTCTTTAGCGTACATTTTTATTGTACCCTAATATCATTACAATCTAGGGGTAAGGCAGGCTAATAAACATTGACCTAGATTTATAAAATAAATTATAGCTAAGAATGTGTCCATTGGCACTTTTCTTACTGTCTCTATTTAAGGGGAGGACACTTTGTTCTTGTGTTCTTATTATCTAGCACTAGTTTGCACTACATTACATTGTTATTTACACTACACTAACTCATAATAGAAATTCATACATCAGTTTAGCATAGTAGCTACAAGCTTTCAGTCTAAGCTGATAAGGAAATACTTAGTAAACTTATTTTGACAGAATACCTACTCAAAAGTACGCATTGCAATTTGGTTCTGTAGAAATAAACTGCAGTCTTTATTTAAATAAAAACTAATAGGCTTACATATCAAAATCTGACAAAAGTTAAGCAATGCTTAATATATAACTTCCAATATATAATTATATATTATATTATAATTATAATAGTATATTACTCTAATAGTGCAAAATGGCAATATACTTATAAATTGCCAATTCGTTTTATTGGATAATGTTAAATAGCGACAGGACTAATTTTAAGCAATGCTTAAATTTAAATAACGTTTAGTAAAGGGGTTAATATTTTAATAAAATATTTATTATTTATGTTCACTCGAAAATACTCGTAAACTTAATCGAGCAGTCAAACGGAATCCAACAACAACCACAAACTAATAACGTCCAATGCGTGACAGATACACAAGCGTATGGTAAAACGATAATTTTGTATGCAAATAATGAATATCTTAAGTGGGATCGAAATACCCGCCGCGCTGTTGCAGGGTTACGGACAGTTGTTGTCAAAATTGCTTAGAATTTTATTGAAATTGGTATAATAAAAGATCAAATCGCTAAATAGCGATTTGATCATTTTGCGTATTTTATTTAGGTATGCCGGTAACCATCATGGTCTTAATTGCATATTAATCATTGTGCGTCTTATTCGCTAAAACTATCACGGTCCTATAACACTATGACATAATTAGACGCAGGAAAAAATACCAGAATTTCAGTGGTTACAGAAATAAGTGTTTTATGGACCCAGTAGTATCTCGATTGACCGACAAAATTTAAAAGTTCGTAGGAATTCGGTGAGTGGAGGTGGCTCTTCATCGGGGGATAAACACTGGTGATGATCAAGAATTTCTATAGGTATTATTACTTAAAATTTTCAAGGTTATGAATTTTCCTAAAGTAGCTTTCGTGAATTATATCATTCATTATGTAAAAACGGGAAATTTTCACGTACGATATATATACGATATGTTAGTAAAAGCACCACAAGGTTACCACTGTTAGTGTAGCCTGGCGCGCCGGATGGTTGCGACGGGAGTGGCAGCGACGATGATGGAGCACCGCAACCCGACCGGAATGACGTCACCGAAGAACGCGTGATGACGCGTACACAAGCACTCCCCCCACCCCCGCGCCGGACGAGCCGAGAGGAGCGAGCTCAGAGACGCAGTGCGAGGAAGGTTGCGGAGGGAGTGTAGCGCGGATCCTATCCCCACCCTGATGAAGACCCTCGATTAGGGTCGAAACCTGTTGGTGCTTCCACCAACATATCGGTACGTGAAAATTTCCCGTTTTTACAGAATTAAGGTTACGAATATTTTCTAAGCTCTAGCCACTTCTTTCCTCACCTGTACACTTCGAGAACAGATGCAAGTAGCGCACCGGCTAATTTGAATTCAGTAAGGGGTTGTACTACATAGTCCACCAAACAATCCTCCCTATTGCGATCGTAATAAGATTCAAAATGACTTGACTTGAACGAAACTTGGTTGACTGTATGCTTTCGGTCAAAACCAGTCAAGGGCTCGGTCGATACTTTTTAAGTAACCAATGAATTTTACGACTTTTGATATAAGGTTGAAATTGCAGTGTTTGTTAGTAAATTATTTTACGAGCCAATACGATAATGGTTTTGAATCGTAGCTTATAAATTATAACGAAATTTATAGATAGGTAAAGAACCAGTGTGATGAAAGTGCGACTCGTAAAAGTTCCTTTTGGTCTATTCATGCCGGCTTCCTGACGATGTTACATTTTTATATAGATATTTATTTCTGTAGGTTTAGGGTAAGTATGTATTTGTTAGTATAATATTTTAATTTTAGCATAATTAAGTTAGGTATTTTTTGTTTTACATTGTTTATTTCCATTTTGTATTTTATAGGTACACAATTTACCCACCACTATGATAATTTCTCCCACTCCTCTAAGGTTTGCTGGAAGAAAACTTTTTTAGGGTTAAGCTCGCCTTTGTACATGTCCTATGTGTAAGTTTTTTTTTTGTCTGTAATATTGTGTACAATAAAGAATTATAGAATTACTAGTTGCGCCCCGCGGTTTCACCCGCGTGAATAATGATGAAAATTGATGATGATGATGATCATGAAAAGTAGCCTATGTGTTAATCCAGGGTATAAGGTATCTCCACTCCAAATTTCACTCAAATCCATTCAGTAGTTTTTACGTGAAAGAGTAACAAACTTTCGCGTTTATAATATTAGTAGGATAGGATAAATGTTTGGTAGATGTAATTTTAGCCGTGCTGTGTCCAGCTTAGCTGGGTTGTGTCCGGCAACCCTCTTTCCTCTCCCATGGATTTAGTAAAAGCCTTACTAAAGATTACACCAGGGGTTAAGCAGCATCCAGAGTACTTAAGCACCAAACTGCGATCAACAATCTGTCTGCCAAGCGTGGTGATTATGGCAAATCCCTCCCCATTGTATTCTGTGGAATACAATGAAATGGTGTATTTCGAGTGGAAAAATACACGACCGGGGTTTGATCCCACGACATTAGAATCTGGCTAGAGTCCCATGGTCTAATGCAAGACCATGGGCGTATGGATGGGTGCCAGTGGGAGGGGGGTTGAGGGTTCAAACCCCCAGATTTTTTTTGCAGTTTTTTCAAATGGATATTATCCATTTCGTGTACATTTTTGCTGTTTCATTTTCTTAAACCCCCCGAAACTAAAACCTGGCTACCTGTGCATTAGACCCCTCTAGAAGAGTATTTTTACCATCTCATGCACAAAACCGTCCAGCTACAATACGCCTGCTATAATAGATACGCACAGTTTAAATGCATTTAAATAGATATTATTGGCGTATATAAGTCTACATTAACAATGATAGTACAAACAGTGCAAAAGGCATACATATACAGGGTGTATGTAGTCGTGAATGTTCACGATCCGGGACATGTCGATTGACTACACCGAACGTAGCAATAGCTACGAGAATTGGACAAAACAAAACTGACTAAGAATCTCTTACTGAAAGTCTGTCAAAACGAGTTCATATACTTAAGTATATTCTACTCCCTAAACTTAGTTTTCGACTTCTACCACACCGTTAATAAATTAGAGGGCCGTTATACCAGCGCACGTTTTGAAGCACCCTCCTTTCCTAAACGAATTCCTAAAATCAAGTGACTACAGAAACTAAAATAAGTAAATTAGTTAAATTAAAATTATTATTTTTTCAGACACCCGTTGGGTTAACATGAGCCCTTATAGCGATTCAGTTCAAAAACTATTCAGTACAATATATCGGTTCCGTGATATCCGCAGCTATATTTAATTAAAGGCAGTGCCGCAGAAGGGCTATAGACGTCTGCGATTAAAGTTATTCAACGATGGGAAATGTCAACGACGAACTGATATTTTGTACTGAATAGTTTTTGAACTGAGAGCTCATGATTAGAGAGGGTTGTTTAAGAGCTCATGTAACCCCTCTGTTTAATGATAAATAATGATAATAAAGGTATAAGGGGGAGTAATAATGTTTTTCTTTCTCGTAAAATTAATAAAATAGTACGAGAAAAATAATAATTTCCAACTTTAAAACCAAAATGAGAAAATTTGCAGATTGTTTTGTCGGGGGTGCTCGAGAAAACTTTCTAAAAAAAATTCTCATTGATGTAGGTAAGTTTATGTACATAAGGTACCTATGACGCCGAGTTAAGCCAAAAAGCGTTGCCCCGGGGCGCGGTGTGATGATCAGGGCGTCTTCCACAGCGATTTGGAGGACATAGGACCTAGAAAATTAAAGGGGAAAGGCATTTGCCAGAGGTAAAGTGTGGGAAAAACAAAAGTAGGTTTTGGGTTAGCATCACACTCATAAAATTTTCAGGACACCCTGTATATCCATAGTTACCGTAGATACTTCCAACAATGGCGAAATGCTGGGTTATTCCCAGTTGATAGGACAATGCGCCCTCTTTCGGCCCATCGGTCACGCCGACGCGGTACATTCCTTTGACAATGAATGAACCTGATGTTCCTTTGAACATTTATTAAAACTATTTATTTCGCTATTTGGTTGCGTTTACCCCGATATTAAAGTATTTTGAAAAAATATATGGGCTGGTTTTATTACGTAGGTGTTTCAAAGAAGTTCTTCCACTAGTAGTTAGATATAACTAACGTGCAGAGGCCTAACTATATGAGCTCTTATAGCGATTCAGTTAAAAAACTATTCAATACCTACAAAATATCGATTCGCCGTTGACATTCGTCATCATTGAATAACTTTAGACCTGCTACTGTGCCTTTAAATATAGCTGCGGACATCACGGAACCGATATTTTGTACTGGATAGTTTTTGGACTGAATCGCTATAATAGCTCATGGTAAGGCCTCTGTTTCTATTTACAGCGCGACAGATATTGAAGAATACCTAGTAACTAGAACAATCATATTACAGTTGAGGTGCGGAACCCTAACAATTATCGTCCTTGTGATTTCAGACAAACCCAATTACCTAGTCCTTGCCCGCAGCAAGTAGCGATCTGTTATAATCTATCTAATACTATCTAATAAATAAAATAAATAAAAACATAACTTTTTATTTAAAAAACCATTTTCCGCCATTGTATTCGACCAAATATCTGGATGAAAAAAAATTATGAAAAAAGCATAGTGGTGATAGGGTTATGATACTTTCTGAATTCAAATGCTTGATTTGTTGCTGAAAATATCAAAATCGCTATATGTATGCCTACAATATTTGAGGAGTTCCCTCAATTCCTCATGGATTCCATCATCAGAACTGGATTCTGAAAAAAATGGGATCAATATGGAAGTATATCTATTCAAATTAAAAAAGAATTTTCCATTTTTTTTTATAAACGACGGAGATATGAGGTATCAAACATTAAAAAAAAATACAACCGAATTGTAACCTCCTTTTTTGTGAAGTCGGTTAAAAATAATACTATCTAATACTAGGTAGGGAGCAACAGTTCGAAATCTCGAAAATCTCGAAATGAGATCTCGAAAACGCCCTACCTAATGATTTCGATGAAATTGCTATATTGGGGGTGCAGGGGGCGAAAAATCGATCTAGCTAAGTCTTTAAAAAAAAGCAAGCAAAGCTCGGTCACCCAGGTACTAGGTAGGTAATAAAAATATTTCGAATTAGGTACCATACCTAGAACTACTTAGATACTTGGTCTATGGCTTGGAACTTTGACTTGCCTATTGTTCATACTTTCTTGCATCCTTTCTATAGCTTGCTCAGAATCTGAACCCACCCTCTGTTTTAACTACCAAATGGCCAATAATAACAAAAATTTACAACACCATAAAGCACAATAAGTAGCTAATATCCATTTCATGGGTCTCAAAGTGTCTTATGGTATGCTATAGACCACGGGGGCCTTTGGGCCTTTGTAATGGCCTAATGACCATCAAATTCACTTGATATTATGCTTGGCTGGTGATGTTAAAGGGTGTAAGATTATAATCGTGGCTAGCCATAGCCCGTAGCTGTAGGGTGTTGCGCAATTATGTTCAGGTAATTATGGTTTAAATTGGAATATCTAATAAGTAAGTATTAAACATTTTGGTGAACTTTCTTCTCTCTTTGGATCTCTATTCAAGAACTCGCCGAACTTCTTAATTTGTCAAAGTATACGTAAGTACCTATGTACATAACTACCTACTTAAAAAATGCAATGCTTGTTACAGACAAGTCATGTTCAGCTAAGACGAAAGCAAGTGGCAGTTTTACTAAATTTTTTGATGGACAATACTAATATTCTACCCATTTTAAAAGATACGTATCGTAGGTATCTACCTGACACACGTACCTACCTACCTACTTCATATTAAAATTCACTACCCACATTATTATGCTCTTTAAATAAGCCACACCGGTTAAAATACCACCATAATAACACGATATTACCTATTAATATAGTACCTAGGTACTCAAATACTAATATATATAATATAGGTTATAAATGGATGATGAGTATGATGACTCTTTTCGAAAAAGCGGAAAAAGTCCGTTACGTCCATATCGAGAACTAAACAGTCCAATGACATCACCCAAGGCGATCAATGATTTTTAGTTTTGAAAAGCCATTTTTATATTTATCCGTGGAGTCCATATTAAACTAAGTGCCGTATTTTAGGGTTTGGAAGCCCAGAGGCGCGGCTTGGTCATCAAACAAACTAAACTAAGTAGGTAGGTAAGTATACCAACCATTTTATAAATGTACATTAGAAGGGTTGGTCTAACTAAACTAACAGAATGTAAGTAAGGTAAAGTGCGTCCAGTCTAAAAGAGCACGTCCCACTATTTAATAACGGCAAAATAAAATATTCCTTAATCCGTAAGTCCAAGAACCATTCTCGAATGTCAAGCTTGCGTCAAATGCCAAGTAAAACCAGTGGAGGGGCGTGTAGTTTTAGACTGGACGCTACACTATATTTGACTTTTTATTATGTAGATAGGTACTAATATCCGTCTTCGAGTTACCTAGTTCCTTCTGATTTCCAAATATAAACCCGATAGCACGCGGTAGTCCGCGAGCACCAGCAATTTTGTGCACGTAGGTAAATGATTGTGCATAATGCAAAACCGGTGGTCTATTTTTAACTATCATGCCATCCCTTCAATAAAAAAAACCCACAACCGGTAGTGACGTAAGTATAT
Source organism: Epirrita christyi (assembly GCA_951392215.1). NCBI lineage: Eukaryota > Metazoa > Arthropoda > Insecta > Lepidoptera > Geometridae > Epirrita > Epirrita christyi. Next base: position 2,299,031 of record OX595837.1, read on the forward strand.
AGGTACGTACCTTCCTAATTCAAAATAATCCTGTCCAACTAATGCATGATCACGATCACGATTAAAAAAAATGTTTTAGACCCGAAATCGGTCGGTCAGTACACTGCACACCTTGCCATAATGCTATGCGCATTGTCTTGTCTGTCTTTTGTTGCTAATCCCAATAAACAAAGATTATGTTGAAAACATTTTTCTATGTCGTTATGTACATAAATTGGGGGCTTTATTGATATGTTAGGGATTATAAATAATCAGAGTTAAATGCTTTGCAAATAATATTTTTGAATTGGTGCCTACTGCCTACCCTAAATCTATTATGAAAAAAGGCGGCTCTACGAGAGAAAAGAAAAACGAGAGTGGAAGAGCAAAGGTCCTTATATCTAAAACAATCATAGTAAAATAATGAAATGGGCCGTGCGTGGATAATTTTTTCATAGTTCGTGGGCAGTCAGTTTGAGAAGTAAGTATATTATATTCACAAGGTAGGTACTTAGGTAGTACCTATTTAGTGTTGTGAAGCTGCGTTCCAGCAGAAATTAGGTGGAAAAAGTACATCATAGTGCGGACCTTTTGATCCGAATTCGTACTTTTTTGTGCTTCAGCAGACTTGGTACGGATCGTGATGTTGGAGTTTACAGATCTTTTTTGAAATCATGCCTTTAGAACTGTCTTTTGTCTTTTCGCGAAATATAAAAATACAATCATGACCTTTCGAACACTACACTTCATTACGACCTTTTTGTGGGTTTGAATTGAGTTGTATTTAAAATACATTATGAATAACAATCGATATATTATGGTATAAATTTGGAATTTACAAGTTCATAAAAAAACAAACGGATCTTTTATCACTTTTTGGATCTTTTTAGGTTCGGTTTCGGACCTTTTCGCGTTTTGCTTGCTGGCAACACACAGTTATTGATAAAACAGACATAGTTGTTGATAAAAAATTAAAAAACAGAAGACGTCAACTGTCAGGCAAGACGCTCGAGTAATATTATTTTGAAGAATATGTAATTATTTAATTTATTGCCTTTCCTGTTCTTCCATCCTCTTTTATTTGATGATTTGTGCTGTGCTCGCGCCGTAGCGCGTATGCGTACGACAGACTTGAGTAAGCAAGCTCTATCACATTCACACATGTCCGTCGCTGTCTTGGTTTCAAGAATCGTATCTCCGAGTTGATTAGTCTCGTCTGTGACTCTCACTTATTCTTGTGTAATTGTGTATCACGCTGACACAGTGACACAAAATAAATGGCTATGAAAACAAATCTAACTCTACCAGAGGACGAACGCATGACAGCGGAATACCAGCCCGTAATCCCTCCGGAACTAGAAGGCTGGACAAAAAACGAGAAATTCGACCTCAATCTCGGCTTGAAACTACATGGATACAACCTCAAAGAGATACAGAAACGTATCCCTGACAAAACTGAAGACCAGATCCAAGCGGTAATTGATTACTTCAAGGCTGAACTGAAGAAGAAGGTAGCTGAACATCCACCATCATATCGTCAAAGACGGAAGCTGAAGCAATTGCCCCAGGTTCCACTAGCCAAGTGGGCCGACCTCATGACTGATACCTACGACTACAAAGAACTCCAAACAGAGTCTGCTACTGCTGTCCGAATCATTGCTGACTTTGAAGACATTCCACACCCTTCGCTTTCTAGTAACATTGATTTCAGAAAGATTTATCACTACATTGCCGATGCGATGGAGGGGAAACCTCTTCCGGATGATCCTGTAGCTGCTGATGTTTTTAATCACTGCATTATGGAAACCTCTGCATTAAGTAAAGCTTTTATTCCAAAGAATGAACTGCAAGACACCTTAGGGCGGATGGGTAATATTGATGTGCCCCGTCCTACAAAAGATGGAGGATTAGCGGCTTTGCGTTACCTGTGTGCACAAAGAAATTACAACCCTCTTAATGTACCGGAGAAGTACCTTACGCATCCACAAGCATACACTAGTGATATTTAATTTAGATAGTTTGTAAATCAAAATTGGCTAAAATAAGAGACCATGCACTTTGGCACTTTGATTGCTTCTGTCCCCGGAGGCAAAATATACCATTTGCTTATGTAAGAATATATTTGTGTCCATAGGTGTATCAGTAGGTACTGATGCTAACTGTAGACCTTAAGCTGGGTCCGCTGCCTTTAAGCCAGGTTAACAATGTTTTCTAACAGAAAGGGTGCGTGGCCTAACTGTTTTGTTACCAAAAACTCAATGAAGCAGGGTCTGCTGTGCCACAGTTTGCACAAACAATAACATGTTAGGCTAACATGTTTTATTAGAAAAATTAGTGCAGCGGACCCAGCTTTAGATAAAGAAGATACATTAATGTTATTACTAGAGTAATATTGAACTATGGAATAATATTGAATTGAAAATTCGAATTATGAAACTTTTTATTCACTGGCTCATAAAATCTTACTCGTTTTATGTAGTTGTATGTATGTTGTCTGTTCATTTTTTTTTATCAAGGCTGCAGAATTAATATCCTAAATACCTTCTTGAGGTACTACAATTGAAGAGAAGGGAGGCTTTTGCCCCTGCAGTGGGTTCCAGTAGTCTAATAAGATAAGTAGAGTCTGTTCAGCAAGAGACCCGAAAAGCGACATCTATGACAGTTTATTTGAACCTTGTTAGATGCAATTTTGTCCAAGTCCTAAAGCCCTAGCTTGAATGCCTTCTTGTTTAAGAGTCCAACTAATAGTTCAAGCATGTTACCACAAGATGGCAGTACTTTCTGCTAGCTCGCCTATAAAAATGAATGTGAGTTGTTTGTAGGTAGGTACCTACCACCTATCAATCAGAGGGCAGAGACTCCCTCCTAACGACCTCCGTGGCGCGGCGGGCGAATAGAACTTGCACCATAGCTCGTATATATAAAAGTACTCTGTGCCATAGCTGTCTCAGCCGGCTATGGTGCTAGTTCGATTCCCGCTGCGTGACAAATGTTTTCAAGATCTGCTAATGTTTGTTTCGGATCTCGCTGTTATGGTACCATATGGTACTCGTAGTTCCAGATACCCACGACAAAGGGAATCCTAGTGTGGGATCGGGACTATTATGTATGTGTGACTGTTGGGTTGTCCGTCACCCACCCACTAGCTACTCTTCAAACTTGTGGTCCATGGATGGAGTTGGAATCCATCCAAACAGGGTGAAGAATAGCATAGGGAAATCCACAAGAGAGGTAACCGGTCGAGTGCGAGTCGGACTCGCGTAGAGATAAGAGTTCCGTACAAGTAGATACCAATAGATCACTAGATCAATTAAACTTATTTATTAAAACAACAAATTTTTTAAATTACACATTTTCTCTTTATGAATATTTACCGTTTCCGTTTCATTTGAAGGTTTTCCTGTAAACTTTGAGTCAGGCCCAAAATTCAGTTTCTTTTTTCAATATAGTATATGTTTGGCTCAGTAGTTTCGGAAATAGGTGGGAATGGTTAATTTCCTCGTATATTATAAAGAAAGAATATCAAATTTATAAAAAAAATATCTAGGTATGTATTAAAGTACCTACTTAAGTAGTAGGTAAAGTACCTATGTAATAAGTAACTTTTTTTGTGATTGATTAAGCTTTTTTTATTTTCCTGGCCTAATTTCACTCAAACAAAGAACACCGACACAAATTAGTTGGTCTTTCTACCGATCAAAATAAACAATCGTCGTTCTACACTAATTCCCTTCAAATTATAGAAGAAATTATACTTTACTTACATTCCTATTTAAGTATATGAAGCAATTTTGGTAATGACCGTGAATATCACAGGGTTCTGGAACCATTAGATAGAAGTGAGAACAGAGAGCACACGTCACGCCACGTAGGTAGATGTACATAGAATGAGGAAGAGGTTCCAGCCAGACAATCACCTATGTATCACACCATTAGACATTGTGCCCTTGGATTTGAGAGTATTCAGATCCTTCCTACCTTCAAATCACCTAGTCATTGGTGTGCACTTGAGCCCTCTGCATCGGCTATCTGCATGTTTTTATTTGCTAAAGGTATACAGTACAATAACTTGTTGCTGAAAATACAAATATCGCTATATTCATGCCTATAATATTTGAGGAGTTCCCACAATTCCTCATGGATTCCATAATCAGAATTGGTTTATATAAATAAATAAATGCTGGGCATTTCACACAACATTATCCAGCCCCAAGCTAAGCAGAGCTTGTGTTATGGGTGCTAGATAACTGATATACTTAATACACAGACAGATATTTTTTATTACTATACATAGGAAATACCCAGAACACCCTGAAGAAATATCTGCATACTGTACAAATATTTTTTCGGAGGTGGGCATCGAACCCGCAAACCCTGCGTCGCAGGCGAACCTTCGCCCGCCGCACCACAGAGGTCGTCAAAATATATATAAAATGTTTTGATAGAAATGGGACCAATCTGGAAGTTATATACCTACTATCAAATAAAAAAAATATTTTTTAAATCAGTTCATAAAGGACGGAGATAAGAGGTAACAAACATAAAAAAATATACAACCGAATTGAGAACACCCTCCTTTTTTGAAGTCTGGTTAATAAGGAGCAAACTTCGTTGGATTTTTAAGTAAGAAAACGTAAAAATCAAAGAAAACAATATAGGTACCTCTATTCCGCCAAAACAATCCGTAGCAAGGATTGAGTGTCCTATCTGTTTTGTCTCAATTAGTTTATTCTGTGCGGGAGCAAGGGCTATAAAATGCCGCCAGCAAAGTGTTGAATTTTTGTTGAATTCCTTGATAACAACATTACCACACAGAATCCAGAGCGAACACAATCAATTGTTTTCGGTTATTTTGAACTCATCATCATCATCAGCCTGTAGAAGTACACTGCTGGACATTCATCACATAGGCCTCCCCCCTAGAGTGCCACGACGAACGGTCTTGAGCCTTCTCCATCCAACAACTTCCTTTGTAATGTCTTTAGCCCATCGAGAGGGCCTTCCTCCACTGCGTCGTTGGTTTGTGGTCGCCACTCGAGAACCTTTATTCCTCAACGGTTGCCAGTTCTTGTCTATACCTACGGCCAATAGTTAGCGTAGCGACCACGTCTCAGTGCCGTACCTAAGTCATCATTGGCAACAAGCGTTGACTTTCGTCTTGAGGCTCTGTGGTATCTGGAGTTGGAGTTGGACGAGTTGGATTCGTCGGTTGACCTCTGTCGAAGATGGACCTTCCTAGTTGTATCGTCTGACCCAAATAGGCATAGTGGTCAACAACTTCGTCAATTTGACCTGCGAATCTGAATTGGTTTGATGTGTTTCCCACCTATCAGGTTACCTAAGATACATAATTATACCTACCTACTTTATTTATTTTATTTTATAAATTTTTGGAAAACTTACAGCTAGGTAAACAAAAAAAGCAAGTAAATATAATATAGAGAGCTAATTAAAAGTTTCCACACACAGATTTAGATTTAGTTCTTAGTGTGCTTCTTTTGCAAAGGAATTTAGGTCTATTTTCAACGGGTCTCAGGCTGGTAGGGTTACCATATCCACCATATACTTACCAGATCTCAGGATTTTTAGGCTGTCCTCAGGATTGCGGCCGGATTTCGGAAATCTAAGGATTTTTAGAATCTTCTATAAAATAGAAAAAAAACGACAAATAATGAATGAATGAAATAGTAGTAAGTACTTATATTTTTCAGATCTTTTTCATTACAACAACAAATAATACTAATTCTTCTTTTTAGAGAGACTAATTTAAAAATCAACTTTGGTCATGTGAATTGCACAAATAAAATCATCACTGAAACGCACTACTATCCATCAGTTTTATAATATATATTTTGCGATGATAACTTTTTAAGGAAACTTTTGTCTTTTAAAAAGCTGTAAATTACGTTTGTAAAATTCGCAAAATTAGAGAAAATCTCAGGATTTTTCAATGGAAATCAAGTTTTTCTCCGGACTTTTAAATTTTCTATCTGGTAACCCTGTCTCGGGTAGCTTACTTAGCTCAGAGGAAATGGGCCTAGGAAGAATTGGGTGGTTCTATAAAATGGGCATATTTGTACCTATGGTCGGCACGGCGCACTTGTATTGTACCTATCCCCATTCCCCCATTAATCATAACTGCATGACGTCTGACTGTCTGTTTGTCTTGCGCCGACTGACAACGAACCATGTTATTTTATCTTGTTAGAGTCATAAATCTTTCTTTTCTTTGAATAGCGATTTCAATGACGAATCTCTTCACACGCACAGTAGATAGAATAGGTAGGTAGGTAAGTAGGTACTCCTTATAGACTAGGTACTAAGTATTTACCCTGATTTTTAATTTCAGTAAATTTTTGTAAACAAACAAATGTCAAGATTTGAGTATAAGTGTCATGATTGTGTAGCATACGTGTAAATTGACATATGACACACATACATGACATATTTTGGCATTTCTTTGTTTACAAAAATTGCCTGAAATTAAAAATCAGGGTATAGAAGTAGGCTTAGAGAATAAATTCTCTAAGGTAGTAGGTAACGTGTAGAACCGTAGAAATAAACATAACATAACACATAAACATACCCAACAGTCACATACGTAGTCATGATTCCACACTAGGATTCCCTGTGGCGTGGGTATCAGGAACTACGAGTACCATGGTACCATAACTCCCAGACCCGGAACAAATATTTGCAGTTCAACATTTGTCCCGCAGCGAGAATCGAACCCGCAACCTCTCGCATCTCAGCCGGCTACTCGCCCACCGCGCCATAGAGGCCATCATTATAATTAAAACAAATTATGTCAACTAACTGTACTTAACCGTGGTATCACTGGGGTACATGTGGGTATGTAAGTACCTACTTACTATAGATACCTGAGGCCGTAGACAAAGTAACATTCTAATAGCGATGACGCCAGTAGAAAAGTCCAAAATGTATGGGATTGACGCTAGCTATCGGTATGTCACGTGGTTTATTGTATTGTATTACGACTGTAGAAATGGAATCGCTTCGAAGCGAATGCCGGTTGGCTAGGCCCTCTGTTATGTTAGAGCTCTCGTACAAAACCTCAATATTGGCATAAAAGATGGCATCCTGGCACTGCACGCTAGGTAACCTATACCTACCTAATTTTTCTATACGTACTACGACTTTCATACCATGAGCACAAAAATTTTCAGTTCCTCAGGCTAAGTTATAAAGGGTGTAAAAAACTACTTGGTACTAAATATTCAAGCCTTTTTGGTCCGAGGTTCAGACCATGATCCTCAAATTTTAAGTCGCGAAAAAAACAATTTCTCCAAAATTTTTGTACTTACTGGCATTTTTTATGTGAAAATGTACAACATATATTTATTGTTACTTGAATACAAACTTGAAATGTAACATTTGAAATCAGTGGATGAAAGCGGCCCAAGACTGTTCGTCGTGGCTTTCTATGGAGGAGGCCTATGTCAAGCAGTGGACTTCTATAGGCTCATGATGATGATTACATGTGTTAAACTTAGTACGGGTTTTGATAGTTTTCGAAACTATATTATGAAGTTTCGTTTCCATAAGTACTAAGCCCCCAGATCTAATAATCTTTCCCTAAGACTTTTTACTTCGACTGTCCTGGTAGGCGGTGTACGATATGAAGTAAAATTAAAAAAAAAATGTATTACTATTGAGTGTACCTATCTACAAATGGATACCCCTATGAGGCTGGTACCTGCCTTCCGTATTTAGGATTTCTCTTTTTACACCCTGTATAGTCACCGAAGGTCTTTCCCAAGACATTATGGAGTTATGTAACAGTTAACTATACATACACCTACTTAGTTATAATAATCATACTAAGTATACCGTGGGAACGCCAAAAGGTATGGAATATCGTCCCTTTCCCACATGTAATAATTTATAATGCCATCCTTATCGCCCAAATTCGTGACTGTACGATTTCGCCTCGCTTACTGAGAGGTAATTTGTATTTTGTTTTGAAGATTTTAATGAAGATTTCTGTTTTCTTTCAACCGACTTCAAAGAACGTCGGCCAAGTGTAGTGGTATCCGATATTGACTTGATGCTTAGGTTGTAGGTTCGAAGCCGTATGCTGTCTAACATGGAAAGTCATTCTGGAAATTGGATAGGCACTCAGGGAAATCAAAATCCTAGTACCTATCAAACCTATGGTTATATATTTTTGTCCTAAATGTATTTGTAAAAATGTAGGAATATAAATGTAATTTGCACTAGGTTAATGTTGTCAAACACAGACAGTTTGGTGAATAAATGTATTTTCTTTCTTTCTTTCTTTCATAGTTGGATTTTCAAAGAGTGTGTCTATTAGGAAATGGCATCAACTATCAACTTCTGATGCATGCTGCACCCTATATATTTTTTTGATGACGAAATTACCCGATGACGAAAGACCCCTAACTAACCCTGTAGTTTTTGGGTGTAGACTTTGAATCGGAATACTGACCAATATATAGGTATTATTAAATAGGGAATTTGACATTCTGGGAAATGGAGATTCTAAACTTGGGCGTAAGTATTTCTTCGTGTCTAGTTTTCCATAATTTTAAATTAAGTACTTACATAAAAGTAGGTAGCTAAAGTTTAAAATTACAGTTGGACCTTTGGAATTACTGTAACATGAGAAAATATTTTTTAGGATAAATGCTAATAAAATTGGCTCATGTACGACCCTTTGATTATTTACTTGTCTTTACAAGTAAATAATCAAAGGTACGACCCTAATCTCTGTTCGGTACGTAGATCTTCGATAGGGGTAGGTACTCAGAGGCAAGCCCAATCATTTTATTTGACAAATGCCCAGTTTTTGCATATTTTACCATTCCACGGGATAAGTGGCAAGACCATCGTCGCTTATTGGAATAATATGACATATAAGTACTTAGGTATTTATTCAAACTTCAAATGTACCTAGATTCTAGGTATATGTGAATAAATAAATAAATAAATGATTTTGTTATTTCATTTTTTGAATTATATTTTGTCATTTTGGGTTTTTTTTGTAAGATTCATTATTTTGACTTTAATTTGATTATGTTATGCATTTTGATTTTCTTTCTGTTATTAGTCTACCCTTTTTAATAAGTAAATACAATACACATACCTACCTACCTAATAAATTTATTGTTACTCGTTTCCGTTGCTCATCCCACAGATCCACATACCGACTGGATTCGAACCCGGCACCCTGAAGGCGCAATCGACATTGTTATGTGTACCTACTTGAGAGTACTTGGTATGGTGACCAAAAGCTTTCGGTATTGCAGGACAATCTCAGACTGAAATACAGTGATTTTAAATTATGATAACAACTGGCAGAGGCCTGTCAAGTAGGTAGTATTTTATTGTTATTCTTTTAGTGTTTTACGTAGTAGGTGCAATCCTTCAGTGCTTCTTAACTCAACCCATATTTATTAAATACCCATATTTATTAATATTTTTTTTATTAAATACCTAAGTTCAACCCATTTAGGTATTTATATCGACTCAACCCATTTTTATTAAATTTCTATTCTTAACTCAACCCAATCCTAAAACATGTGTCACAGTGAATATGCAGTGGTATTAAAACTATAATAGTCTTCATCATCAGCCTGTAGATGTCCAATCCTCCTCTGTAGAAATGCCACGACGAATGGTGTCCGATTGATAAAAGGTAATGTAATAAATGCATACTTACCTAGTGTATATTAGTATTAAATCATCTGATTCCATAAATTACCAGAATTTAATTACCAAAATAAATAAAATACATTAAAACTGACTCAGTGAAAGGCGCTACTCAAAATGAATAAATTTACCTATTTTAATTTTAGTCGAGGATACAGGAAAATAAAAATGCATTCCAAACGTAATTACATTTAGGTAGTTTACTATATTTTGGGTTTTGTGCCTAAATTTTCGAGTGAAACTATACCTTATAAAGCAAATATTGTAAATTAACAGTTAACTTAACTACGCTTAATGGTACATACCTTACATATAAATTGTATTTTCTCTATAATATATGAATATGTAAATTCTTTTAAGAAATAAATGGTTAAAACGTACTTATATTTATTGAAAATAATAGGCAGCTATATGCAGCCAAGTTTACCTACATGATTATTTAACATAGGTACATGTTTTTCTTCACAAAACTTATTTTCATCAACAGGCATAAAATTACTTTAAAACCATAAAACTTCGGCTCTACAAAGAGCTATTGTACCCCACTTCTGTTAATTGAACGATACATTCCTATTAGTCTGTCCTACTTTTACTTTCATGATGGATATAACATGCACTAGGGATGTACCGGAGTCGATATTCGAGTTAATTGAAGAGATGTAGTTTCATTATTTTTTCTGTATTTGAATATAAACACTGATATTGTTCAAAATATGTTTAATTAGAAACTAATTATTTTATGATCACTTGTGATAGGATTTTTTAACAGTTTTTATTTCTAAACTACTCCTGTGAATGCCTAGACAATTGGTATAAATCTGAAATCGGAGGCCATAATCATAGAGAAAATCAAAGTTATTTGGATTCTGAGGCTGTTTCTGGCACCTCCCTATATGGACACCCACGATACGAATTCGATCCGGTTCGGTAACTGACAATGGTATTCGAAATTTTATTATTGGAGAACAATCAACTTCTGTTACGAAATATGAGATTTGATTTGACTATTGACTGATTTATGAAATAGTTTTGAAAATTATGTTAGGTTAGTTAGGTTATTATATATGTACCTATCTATCTACAATGAGCTCTCGGTTGATGTAACATTATGTATAAGTATTAGATATATCCACTTTAAGAATGTTCTTTCTAGACGACCGACATAGATAACATAGTATTATCTAATGTTCAAACGAAATGATCTCACTGGCTTTTTCCATTCTTCCATGAACGTTCCTTTCCAGAAAGCGACTATTACAATCATTTGATTCACTTGTATCGTTTTTCTGGCACATCCACGGAAGGAATTCAACAGTGTTTATCTCTTTCTCGATCGTGTATTGTTTTTTATATCTTTTCAATTCAAGTTTCGACGGAACAAGAAGCGTCGTTCGATGCGATGGCGCCAAAACCGACAAGCAGCACCAGTCCTCGCGTACCTGGTACGCTGTGCGCATGCGTCTTGGAGCGGCCATCTTGCAGTTGCTATGGCTACGTGATTTGTAAATAAATAAACAATTTCCTAATACACTTGAGTCAACATTATCAATACCTAAGTAGTTCAAGTTTTGTGTAATTTTTTGGATGTCATTGGAAATGTGGTAAGTGATTCTCTGTCTGTTATGTTAACCCAGTTGTTAGTAGTTTTAAGTGAAACTCACCAAGGTTTGTAGTTTATTCTCTCTATGATTACGTACCCACTTTTTAAACACAATTAGTGTAATACATTTTAATTATATGATGAGACGGAATTTTGCTTTGAATTCAAATATAATCTGGGTATCTTCTATATTATCATAATAAATGTCACTGAACTTAACGTGTTCTCACTCTACTATAAGCTAAATAGATAATATCTTTATCTTAAATCATTATTATACAGAACACAAAAAAGAAACAAAGTTTCAAATCAGAGTTACAATGGGCGGTCTTATATATTATAAGAGCAATATCTTTTAGACAACCTTTAGATGGACAAAATCTATTGGCGGACATCTCAGTTTCAAGTAAAAAGCAACAAAATGATATTCATAATAGGTAACCTACTTAAACATAAATAAACATAATCCTTCAAGTTATATTATAATATAATATTCATGAATATAAACATAAATATACAATCAAATCATCAAATCAAAGCCAAGTAATGATCTAGTTTTACAAAAGTATCTTGCATTAACTATGTTTAATTAACTAGGGATTTTCGCTATTATCCTAACAATTGACTATGAATAGTAAACATAAGCACGTATTGTTATCTAAGCCGATTTCTTTAGCTAACACGGCACATTTCACATTCATAACGTAAAAAATTGGGTCATGCGAGTTGTTACGTTTATGCTAATAACTAATAAGCCAAGATAGGGCAATGGGTTAAGGCCATAGGGTTGTTAGCTCGGTGATAATTAGTAGGTCAATTATTAGAACATGATCAAATTGCTGGTTAGATTCAATTAAGGTCAAAAAAGGGTTTTAAGGTAACGATGTTCAATTAGGTTGTGTACGAAAAATATGTGAGGACAAATTACTTTATCTATTGATCGGGAAAACAAACCACACAGCTGACTTGGTGTGTTCATGTTAGAACCTAACTCGTGAAATGTTTCGTGTACCTACCACTAGGTTAATTACTTTTGAACCATAGGTATATTTAAATGGAGGGCGTTGGTGTCCGCGACACAGTTTTTATACTTCTGCAGATATCATTATTTTTCCATTTTACTGTATACCCTGCTATTTTTGTTCCAAATAAAAACTTTTTTTAATTTTTTAATATGTGTTAAAGTTTGGCTTTTCATTATCTTATAAGTAGGTAGGTTAGGTACCTTTCTTAAAACCTGTGATCATAAATTATAGAAAGTATCTAGTTAAGTATTCCATAGGAGATTTCAAAATGGATTTCAATATAAACAAGTATAGGTAGGTATTAGGGCATGTAAACCGGTTAACCGATTAACCGAATAACCGATTAACCGACTGATTTTAGGTCGGTTTTTTACCGGTTTTTTTCTTAGAAAATAACCGGGTTTTCGGTTTTTTTTAAAGAGTAATAAATCACAAATTCATTTCAAACTACGCCTTGCAGACTTTATTTAGAACGACCGTTTTAATCCATCTTAATTAGAACATAATACGTTAAAATTGCAAAAATACAGACAAACACTTCTCAGAAAACTTTATCATTGGACCGCATAAAACTTCGTTAGTGAATATCGTAGTGTAAATAAGCTATTACCTACTATAAAACAAGCAGAGCAAGAAAGCAAAGGCAGCGTTGCATGAGCGCACTGGGCGCCACCGTCGTCGCTGCGGTCAGCGGTCGAACTGGCAAATTGTTAATTATACCAAAAAAGTGAATTAGACTTAGTAACTTTTAGGACTGATTAATGATAATATTTTAGACTAACTACTTATCTTGTTGATTATAGTTAACTACTCTATTTGAGTATGAGTGAGTTGAATATTACCGAATGTTTTAAACTTTACTTGAGAGAGAGTTTTAATATAAGACTAAATTATTTTAATGTTTAAAGATACCTATCCCTAAACGTGAGAAAGTCGAGTGGGCCTGACAGTATCTCGGCTATTGTGCCCAAATAATGTTCTCCCGAGCTGTGTTCCGTTTTGTCGCACCTCTTCGACCTCTCTTATACCTCGGGGGTTGTGCCATCTTCATGGAAGGTAGCCCATGTCCACCCTATCCCTAAAAAAGGAGATCGTACCGAACCGTCCAATTACAGGCCTATAACGATAACCTCCCTACTTTGCAAGATGATGGAGCTAGTGATCAACACTCGGCTTCTTGGTTATCTGGAGGAACGCCAGGTGATCAGCGATCGGCAATACGGTTTCCGTCACGGGCGATCAGCTGCTGATCAGCTGGTGATCTTCTAGTCTACCTTACTCACCGTTGGGCAGAAGCCATTGAGAGTAGAGGAGAGGCTTTGGCAGTAAGTTTGGACATCGCAAAGGCATTCGATCGTGTGTGGCACAGGGCGCTTCTATCGAAGCTTTCATCATATGGCCTTCCCGAGGGCTTATGTAATTGGGTCGCCAGTTTTCTTTCCGGGCGGTGCATTAAATCCGTAGTTGATGGATCCTGCTCGGACTCCATGCCCGTCAACGCTGGCGTTCCCCAAGGGTCAGTGTTTCATCATTCACATCAATGATATGCTACAAATTAGCGGTCTCCATTGTTATACGGATGACAGCACTGGTGATACCCTCTACTCTGGCCGTGCAAACGCCTCTCGTGCCGAAGTGGATGAAAATAGGTCAGCACTTGTGTCTGAAGTGGAAAGCTCCTTAGAGCTCGTATCAAATTGGGGTATCCAAAATCTGGTTACTTTCAATGCTACTAAGACACAAGTGTGCGCATTTACCGCAAAAAAAGCCCCATTTACCATCGTGCCGCAGTTTCAGGGCATTCCTCTTTCCACCTCCGCGAGCATTGGGATTCTGGGAGTTGAAATTTCTAACGAGGTCCAATATGGGAGTCACTTAGAAGTAAAGGCAAAACTAACTTCTAAAACACTTGGAGTGCTTAATCGTGCAAAACAATATTTCACGCCAACTCAGCGCTTTCTACTATACAAAGCACAAGTTCGGCCACACATGGAATACTGCTCTCACCTATGGCACGGGGCCCCCAAGTACCAGCTGCTTCGTTTTGACAAAGAAGAGCCGTTAGAATCGTCAACGACCTCAAGCTCACCAGTAGGTACACTAGAGCCGCTGAGCCTGCGCCGAGATATCGGCTCGCTCTGTGTATTCTATCGACTCTATAATGGGGAGTGCTCTGAGGAACTATTTGATCTTATACCCGCTTCCAGGTTCTATCATCGCACCTCTCGACATCGGTTGGGAGCTCATCCACATATCATCGATGTGTGGGTATCTCGTACAGCTCGCTTTACAAGATCTTTTCTCCCACATACGTGGAAATTGTGGAATAGGCTCCCTTTTGAGGTTTTTCCGCTAAACTAAAACATGCACAGCTTCAAAAAAAAATGTAAAAAGGGTCCTCCAAGGCAGGCAACGCATTGGCAATGCCTCGGGTGTTGCAGATGTCAATAGGGGACGGTAACCGCTTACCATCAGGTGGGCCGTATGCCAGTTTGTCGAGCCATAACATTAAAAAAAAACTATTTTGTTGATTTTTATAGTTTTCTCATGAAGTGAAATTTAATTTCTTTTAAATATATATAAAGAACATATTTAATATAATAAATACTCTATAACCTGAAGAGAGACAGTTTTAATACTACCAAATAAATAAGTAAATTACACTTAGTAACTAACTATTAGGACTGATTTATCATGTTGTTGAATTTTGTTACTTTATTCGAGTAAGAGTGAGTTCTGCACATTACAATACTTTACAATTTTACAAGCTAATTTAATTGGTGCATCCTTATTCAAATAATAAGTTCATTTTTATTAAAATTTACGGTTTTATCTTATCCTAAGACACCTATATAAAAATAACTAAAAATAACCGATTAACCGGTTTAACCGGTTTTTGAAACATAAAAACCGAGAAAACCGGTTTTTTAAAACAACCCGGTTTTTACATGCCCTAGTAGGTATTCACCCAAACTTAAATTTTTAAATAACTTAAAATTTCAATTTTAATCTTATAGGTTTTATTTGCTAAAATACTAACTAATTAACAGCAAAAAAAAATAAAAAAAATTATATAACGATACCATAGAATGTCTAATAATTTGTATTTAAAGCTACCGTGGTATGTCTGACCTAAGAATAGACCCCTTTATCTCCTCCCACGGATGCCGTAAAGGCTGACTGAGGAATTACACCAGAGGATGGGCAGCAGCTTCCACCTGAGTTCTCAACACGAATACTGCGATCCCCAATCCGCCTGCTAAGCGTGGTGATTATGGTAATTCCCCCCATTGCATTTTATGGGAAAGGCTTCGTCCACAGTGGACTTCTAAAATGTAGACGACATGATGAGGTTAAGTATTCACCCAAACTTTAATTTTTAAATAACTTTCAAGTTTCAATTTTAATCTTATAGGTTTTATGTTTCAAATAACCTGCTTAAAAAATAACATTTCATAACATTCATACATTCATTCATTTTTTCATTCATTTTTTTTTCATTATTATTTCTTATACTTGTAATAACTTGCTACCATTTTCTATAACAATACGACAGACAAATCTGCAATAGTGGCTTAAAATAAATTCATTTGGCACAACTCGTTGAATCCTTGTAGCTTCTATATCACTTGTACCATCAATGGCAGTCGTTTTGTATGCAAATTATTTCCGCAAGTTTCAAAGTCATGGTTACCCGTTCTACCCACACTAACAAAATCGTAGTACTATCATGACGTCAATGTGTGAGTGCCCTATAAATAGTTGTAGAATACAATTCGTAATTTCGACCTTCTACGTAACAGTCCCTGTGGCGCAGAGGATAGCGCGTTGGACTTCTAATCCAAAGGTCGTGGGTTCGATCCCCACCAGGGATGTCCTGTTTTTGAACGCTGTTAAGTTTTTTAAGCTTTTCGTTCGCTTTTCAACTTCGAAAAGTTTTTTTTTTAAATTTAAATCAGGCAAAAGTAAGTTTTTTGTCCACCGAAACTTCCGCGCGCAAATTCTTGACATTATTGGTAGATAAACCCGTTCCGGCAACAGGTTTTTCAACTTGGCTATATCCGTTCGCGATCGGTCAGTCGGTCAATAGATCCGTTCCAAATGAAGACGGGTTAAAAATACCTACTGTCTGGTTACTTTGTCTAAAGAACTAATTTTGATCATCTGCAGCCTTTAGGTATCCACTCCTGGACAAGGGTACCCCCATCTAATAGGTACAATGGGGGGAATTGCCATGTTCACCACGCTTGGCAGGCGGATTGGTGATCGTAGTTTTCGTGTTGAGTACTTAGATGGATGCTGCTTCCCATCCCCTGGTGTAATTCCGTTAGTTTGGCTTTTACGACACCCACGGGAGGAGATGGAGGGGTCTAATAAACAAACACGGTAGGTAATCTTGTTATACTTGTTAAAATTAAACAAACGGGTTTACCTATTAGTTAAATGCGTGTCGGCAGTCCAACAATTTTATAATTAGTCAAAAATTGCGAAGATAGCTACTTTTTAGTTTTTACTATACGGTGTAGGTAGTCGTAATTTTTCTAAAATGGTACTAGCGGGTGATTACGTTATTCTGTTGCTAATGATTTCAATCGATTTCAATGTTGTTTCTATTTGAAATAACGTTTACGCAGTCCAAATCTAAGTTACCTTTGTA
The DNA here is from genome assembly GCA_951392215.1 of Epirrita christyi. Classification (NCBI taxonomy): domain Eukaryota; kingdom Metazoa; phylum Arthropoda; class Insecta; order Lepidoptera; family Geometridae; genus Epirrita; species Epirrita christyi. Next base: position 2,315,985 of record OX595837.1, read on the forward strand.
AGCAAAATGCGGGTAGTCGCAAGAACGTCATTTCGAATAGAAACAGCATTGAAATCGATTGAAACCAATAGCAACATGATTACGTAATCATCCGCCCGATCTCTTACAATAATACCTAAATGTTTCTTGTATGAACTGCAACAAAAATCTGTTGAGGTGTCCGAGGTTTTACGTTATATCATACACACATTGTAGGTACCTACATAGTTAGATAGACATAGATATCTATGTATAGGCAAACGAAAAACATGTTACCTACGTAAGAGGTTGAATCATGGTTCATACACGTTCAAGGTCGAAAGATAAACAAAACAGTACCTATGAAGTAGGTAAGTTATGGTACCTCTCCATATCATACTATACTAGCAAGTTTTATGTGGTAATATCATCATCATCAGCTTGTAGAAGCCCACTGCTGGACAGATCTCCCCACTAGAAAGCTACGACGAGCGGTCTAGAGCCGCCTCCATCCACCGACTTCCTGTGACGTTTATAATGTCTTTAGTCCATCGAGTGGAGGATCTTTCTCTCTACAACCCCTACACCTGCCGTTCCTGAGACAAAGGGTCTTGACCATTGATATTAAATAGTAAATTAATGTACAGCGTGTAAAAGGACGGCTTCCGAATACTGATGGTACCTACCGGTAAAGCTACCTTTATCATAGCTATATAAAATAGCTTTCGCCTGACTAGGTGGTAATTTCGTATCATATTTGTCAGCCAGCAATCATTGATTTCTAGGATATTCTTTTATTATATGCCCAGCTTCAGGCCTGCATCACTCGCCATGACCAAATCGGCTTTTATTGGCTTAAATGAGCGTTAAGTATAGCCCCGATTCTCGATTCAATATAGCAAGGATACGAGAAGCAATCCAATTTCCATAGATAGAATAGGGGGACAGTCTTTGCTGGAGACTAGTTTTGTAAAATGGAAACTTGTTTAGATACAATGGTATTCGAACGCAGACTTGCCATCTTCCACTTGCATGCGTGGTATGGCTTATCTAGTCTAAAACTGCACACCCCTCCAAGGCAACGCATTTGAAAACAGTCCTTGTGGTTTAAGGATTATGGAATATTTTATTTTGAGCCAGCCGTGGTGTGTCTAGCAGCCGTGGTTTCTGGCCTAAGAAAAGACCCCTAGTCCTCCCTAGTCCATAATAAATGCGTACCGTACATGGCAATGGTACGGTACGCATTTATTCCGTCCGCGCGAGTTCAACGCTCCCGGTCAGCTGATCGACCCGTAGCGCCCTAAAAGTTTATTTTTAGGGGTTCCTTTGGTACCTATTTAGGTAGTGCAACTGTAGGTAAGTCCTATTTATCCTTACACTAGCATTTGTTCGCGGATCCTTCCGTGTGGAACATCCCTAAGTATTATAAATTATTCTTGAAAACTGTAGTACCTATACCTACCTAAGTGCTAATTTATTTAGATAGGTAGACTAGTGTACCTAGATGTAGATTCATATGACGACCTCTAGTAACCGGCTGAGATCAAAGAGGTTGCGGGTTCGATTCGCGCTGCTGAACAAATGTTTTTATGATCTGCAAATATTTGTTCTGGGTCCGGGGTAAGGTACCATGGTACTCGTAGTTCCTGATACCCACGACACAGGGAAACCTAGTGTTTGACTGTTACTACGTACGTGTGACTGTTGGGTGTTATGTTATAATAAACAGAGCTAACCCAATATCCTAATCCTTGAAGTAAATAAAATGTCATTCATAAAGGATGTCATGGTTTCCTTAGGGAAAAGTAGCATCATGTTACTTCACCCCCGCACTGCTTACTTACCTTTGTAGTCCCCCTGTCTAGGTATACATGTACGCAACACGATCGCAGAGGTCAATAATAAAAGCCGGTCAAATGTGTGTCGCATCACGCATAGGGTAGGGTTCTGAGGGCGTATTACGAGCTTTGCATTTCAACTATCGATTTTAGAGTCGTGAGCATGTAGAAACTATGCATCAGTCTGTGCCGCGCAGTCGATAGAAACAGCACAGATTAATAAATTAGTTTGTACGTACCTAAGTCACGTTGAACGCTCACGACTCGCAAATCTTCGCACCTTTGGAATGCGAATCTTCGTGACATCCCTGAGGCCCAATTCTCTAAGTTATTTTAAAACTACACTGAAAGTTAACCGAATCGAGACTGAATTGTAAATTGACTGAAAGTTGAATTTCTGGTCCCTCATAAATAACAATTTAGTCTACTTTCAATTCATGGTGACCACCATTAGAGTAGGATAGTTATATATATAATTGGAAAGAGTAAAGAGAGACTCGATCTACTTATGCTAAAATTAACGAAAAAACTTTGAATCGTTCAAGTTTCGGTCACATTTCGATATAATCACATTACAGTGTTGTATTTTATGCCAGGAGAATACCATTTCTGACATTTAAGACATCGACACAAGATCGAAACATGATCAGAACTCTATTTTAACTATTTTTTAGTTAGTGAATTGGGCCTCTGGTACGCTGCGGCATACTGGGTTGCCACAGCGTATAAACCAGGGATTCACGCATAATGGACCATACATAGAGTTCGAATACGGAAAAGGGAGTTCTTTAACATTAACATTAACTGGGTTGCCACAACGCGTCGCGAGACGGGTTGGGGCAGAACTTTTGAACGATCATATCGGTTCCTTGTACTACGGAACCCTAAAAACGACCTTAATAAAATAAGGCGTATGTAGTAACTGCGTGTTTCGGTAAAGTACCTACCTATGGTTTTTCCCAGTAACTAGGTAACTACAAAGTTATGATAGTCGCCGAGCCCAGAGCATTTAAGCTCTAAGTTGCCGTGGCATTAGTCTCGGCAGTGGTACCTAGTTAGTTTCTGCCTAAGAATAGGACTTCTCCAACCCAACTGTGGATGTCATAAAAGGTGATGTGGGAGTAATCCCAAACTTAGGTTTCCCTGGTGTCGTGGTTATTAGGAACTACGAGTACTTACCTACCATGGTACCACAACACCCAGACCCGGAACAAATATTTTTAGAGGGCCCTACTTATTACGAGTTTTGCATTGCAACAATCACTTTGCGAGTCGTGAGTATTCAACGTGACTTACCTACATAGTAACTATTCATCATTCTGAAGAAACAGCACAGATTCATAAATAGTTACTACGTAAGTTACGTTGAATCCTCACGACTATAGCAAAGTGATTGTTGCAATGCAAAACTCGTAATAGGCCCTCTGATCATGCAAACATTTGTCCCGCAGCAGGAATCGAACCCGCACCTCTTGCGTTTCAGCCGGCTCGCCTGCCGCGCTACGAAGGAACTAAGAAGGTCGTCTCATAATCATTCATGATCCTCCCATGAGAATTTCCTACCTAGGTGATACAGTTACTCAGTTTTGCAACAAAAGTGTAAAGTAGAAAGTGCAGACAAACACTACGTGTGGTTTCAAGCAGGATGCGCTCAGTATAGCGGAACGAATAAACGATGCTAGCAGGTAGGTAGCTGCCAATACTGCATTAAGGTTCCAGCACACGAACCGCTCGCGACAACCACTAGTCTAGTGGCCGGCGACAACCACTAGTGGCTGGCGACAAGCCGAATGCTGCGCCAAATATCATTTTCTGAAAACATTGTGCTTGCAATAATATCATAATATTGAAACAGCTATGAAGTTCTTAATTTTTTTGTTATTTTTTTTAATTGACATCGCGGTCTGGCTTTGGGATGGCTTACGTTTAAATAATTTATTCACACTGTTATAGTAGAAGTAATACATTTGCGTGTACATAGCTCCCTCCTCAGCGTAATTGCAGACTGCTTCGATGATCCTTATATGAATAACTGTTGTGGGTACCATGTGCCGCCCAAGCCGTTTAAAAGAGCGTGGGGATAGTTTGCGTGCTTGCATGCCCTCCCTTTGAACAAGGGTAACATATAGGTAGGTACTCCTATCTATATGTTACCTTTGTTTAATATTCTGTTATGGTTGTTGTAGCTGTAGTTTATTGCATTGATATGTTTATTGTGTGTTATGCTTATGAGCCTTGTAGTTGCTTGACTTAAATAAATAAATAAATAGCTAGGTATACCGCAGTTGCCACTCGTTTTGTGCAGCCGCTATTAGATTTGCAAAACGCAGGGTTCTTTCGTAGCCAGCGACACCGGTGGCTGTTACGTGCCAGCGCCATTTGTGGTTGTCGCCGGCGATGGCGTGTGCGGTCAGCCTTAGTCTGACCTTGGGCAGGTGTGCTAAGATTCCTACGCATGCGCTTTCCATTCGCCAAATCCCTGTAGGAGTATGTGTTATTCCCCAGACGTTTGATAGAAAATCCTGCTGGTCCCCAAAGCAATTTGACACTAATTTACAAAAGGCGGACACTAATTTGAACAAGTGAAGTTTGATAAATGAAGATAGATAGTGAATGACAAATATAAGATTTGGATTGGAATTGGACTCAAAGTGAATCAGTTTCAAATTAGTTTTTATCAGTCACTTGTCGATGACTATGTACTAATATTTAGATACTTGATGTCTGCTCTTATCATTTCCTATTATATTATCGCTTTTACTTAGAATTTTAAATTAATTAAGTGTTAATAAGTAGCTACTTATTTAATTAGATAATATGCTTTGGGTGTATTGATCCGACTTCGAGAAGATAATTTAAATGTGGTACAAAAATAAGTAGGTAGGTACTGTATATCGCTTCAACACAACACGCTATAATCCCATCGTCTGATAATTCCACGAGTTCCACGCCAAGGATTAAAAAAAAAAGCTAGTTGGTATTAGAAACATACCGCGGTGTGTTCGGGCTAAAGATATAGGTACCTCTCTGTCTCCTCCCGTGGATGTCGTAAAAGTCGACTAAGAGCGAGTACACATTAGGCGCTCGGCGTTGCGTTAGGCGCTCGGCGTTGCGTTAGGCGCTCGGCGTTGCGTTAGGCGCTCGGCGTTGCGTTAGGCGCTCGGCGTTGCGTTAGGCGCTCGGCGTTGCGTTAGGCGCGCGTTGGTAGCGTACATACAGCGCGCTTAGCACGGTGTTTTACGAGCGTTAGTAGGGCGTCCATACTAACAATATTTTAATAATAATAATAATTTGATAATATTACATATATATAATATTATCAAATTATTATATATTAAACTGGCGGCCCGCGCGCGACTTCGTTCGCGTGGTCCCGGTGTTCCCGGCAGTTATTCGAATTTTTCTCACCTTTTAAACCTTCCCTAGACCTCCACGAACATTTCAAGACCAAGATAAGATAAATCCGTTCAGCCGTTCTCGAGTTATAGCGTCAGGAAGGAAAACCCGACTTATTTTAATATAGTAGATTATTATTATCAAATTATTAAATTATTATTATTATATATATTATATATTGATAATATTTTAATAATATTAATAATATTTTGTTTTTATAATCAGGACATTCCATGTCCCATATAGCTGGACGCTTTTGGATTTCGTCGATAAATAAGTCTGTATCGAAGTGCTCGGTCTCCATTTTGGTAAATTGCGTCCAGTCTACACAAAGCGCGTGTTCAAATGTACAACAAATGGCGGCTCATGTATCGCCCTCCCAACGCGCGTTTGAACGAAAATCTCAAAGCGCGCGTTCGACGCGCGCTTGATCAGAAACGCGCGCTTGCGTGTGTACACCTAGATAAGAACTACTGGTTCTCAAAACGCGCGTTACCAAAGCGCGCGCTTCAAAACGCCTAATGTGTACTCGCTCTAAGGGATTACATAACGGGCAGCAGTATCTTCAGCAGGTATCTTAGACGCCCACTGTTGGACGAGGCCTCCCTCATAGTATGCAAGGGGGGATCACCAAGACTGGCAGGCAGATTGGTGATTAAAGCATTGATATTAAGGACTCAGGTGGATGCTGCTGCCCATCCCCTGATGTAATCCCTGGGTCGGTTATTACGACATCCACGGGAGGAGACAGAGAGGTCTATTCTAAGGCCGGACACACGGCGTACTATATTATGTTCTTCATTATATATATTTCATGTATAATATTATATACGCTACGCTTGAGAGTGGGTTGAGTTTGGATAAGTTTATTATATTTAATCATATATTATTATACTTAAGGTGGTACCCTGACCGAATGACCTTGAGGTGTTCGCCTCTACAATACATCGCAAATTATATATTTTAGTGACACCTATGTAGTCCGTTCTAATAGTACTGCCATCTAGCCGTCCGTCCGAGAACCGGCGGCTGACTGGTCCGCTCCTTGCGCACAGCCAGATTCGCACGGATTCATGAAATATAATTCATAAAAAATAAAATGAACCCATTTTAAAAAACATTAATCGTGTAATAATTCTGCTATTAAATTAACTATCCAATTGTGTAAACCAAAAAATTCAGTAACGTGAACTTTAAGAGAAGATGTACAAAATCATGATTTATTTCAATTTTTTCATGGGTTTATTGTCGAGTACTTACGACGTTAAATCATTAAACCAATCGTGGAACTTGATGACAAAATGTCAAATATATGTGGTGACTTTTAATTTTTTTTCTACTTGCTTTATTTAACGAGGAGAGAGGCTTGAAACAAGCAGCTTGACGCCGTGTTTGGTCGGGGTACTGCCTTAACCTATTCTCTTCGTCAGCAGCTCTAAGCGGTATATTTAGTTAATTTGTTCATAGTAACTTGACAACAGCGTTGTGGGCTGCATTATTACTAAAACTATGTTTTATAACTACTTTGTTTTATAACTATAGTCAAACTATAACTCAATACCAATTAAAAACCAATTTGGTAGGCCATCTAAAAATAAACCAAACATGAGTAATATTAACGGTATCGTGAAAAATCAATTTCCATTCATTGTAAAACCACACACACTTCTACAATCATACAATTAATTCACAAATCCTCGTTCAGTTGCTCGCTGACCGCCGCGATAGCCGCTCGGCCTATACGAGTTATATATCTAGTGTGATTGCGATATTGTGATATGATATCAGTGATGGTGATAATGCAAGTGTGATACCTAGTTGTTCCGGTGTGACATCATTAATAGTGGATAGGTAAGGTTCACTTTTGGCATTCTTTTGTGTTTGATAAATCATTTTATTTTATTTATTTACTAGGCAACGCCAACAGGACATACAATATACAATTACACAAAGTACAAAATACTTTTTAAATAATAATAGAATGTGTGCTAATTACAGGTCTAGGGGTTAATTCTGATTACATGCGATATTTGTGTGATATGATATTATCCTAGCGCACTTTTTATCTTTTATCGATAGGGATAGATATAATATCGATATATAACTATATATAGTTGTGTCTTATTTTTATTTTTTATCTTAATTAATTTTGTGTTTATTTGTATTTTTGTGTGATATGGGGGTGTACACTGTACAGTGCCTGAATTAAACGGATTTTATTATTTTTATTATTTATAACGAATGTGATATTATATCTATCCCTCGAGAATAACCCCCTGCGCAGCATTTGTTATATATAAGAACAGATAACTGTAAATAAAATGGAAAAAATGGTAACAAAAATGAAATGACAGTAAATAATAACTTTTCATTTAAAAAACCGACTTCCGCCATTGTATTCGACAAAATATCTGGATATGGTTTTTTATGAAAAAACCATAGTGGTGAAGAGTCATGATACTTTCTGAATGCAAATGGTTGGTTTGCTGCTGAAAATATCAAAATCGCCATATGTATGCCTACAATATTTGAGGAGTTCCCTCAATTCCTCATGGATCCCATCATCAGAACTGAATTCCGAAAAAAATTGGACCAATCTGGAAGTATATCTATTAAAATAAAAAAATAATTTTCCAAATCGGTTCATAAACGCAGGAGATATGAGGTAACAAACATTAAATAACAAAAAAAATATATACCACCTAATTGAGAACCTCCTCCTTTTTTGGGAAGTCGGTTAAAAAATAAAACAAACTCAATTATAAAATATTAATTATGTATCTTTATTAGACTGTTGATCTTTTATGAAATCATAGCTCGGTATCATCATCATCATCAGCCTGTTGAAGGCCACTGCTGGACAAACGCCTCCTCATAGAATGCCTTTAAAATGTCATTGGTCTTTTTTATATTTTGTTATATGAGTAACTAGCGAAACTGGCATGTGGCCTAACCCAACCCATAACAAATGTAATACCTCATAGGTCACGTCCACATAGGACGCGCCCTACTTGGCATTGCACCCGTCATCCTGAGACAAAGATGAAAAGTATCATGTGCCTGTAATTTCACCGGCACCCGTACCCTTCAAACCGGAACACAGCAATGCGAGCACTGCTTGGCGGCAGAAATAGGTAGGTGGTTTAGCTATCGAGAAAGGGTCTTCTACACTGCGTCGGCCAATTCGTAGTTCGGGATATTAGATCCTTCAAGAAAGGGGAAAATGTTCTTAGATTTTTCCATGTATTTTCAAAAACACATGGGTTTTTTTGTACCTTACCTGTCAGAGTTAGGGATAACCTTTGCCCCAAATACTCACCGATCTTACTCTTACGTCATTGATCAGGTGAAAACTTGCTGACAACTAGTGGGTTCGATTCCGTTTACCGATTACAAATAATGATAAGTATACACGGCAAAGCAAATTGATTACCCTCAGTATCGAATAAGTAGGTTAATATATTTTTATAACTGCTTACTTTTTTATACCTACACACTCTGTATATATTATGTGATGATTATAAGTTACCATGGAGTTATTATTTAAAAACGTTCTCAATTTATTGGATGAAATGAAAAGTTATCAATACTTTTCATTTAAAAAACCGACTTCCGCCATTATATTTGACAAAATATCTGGCTGAAAAAAAAAATGATGAAAAAACTATAGTGGTGAAAGGGTCATGATACTTTCTGAATGCAAATGCTTGGTTTGTTGCTGAAAATATCAAAATCGCTATATGTATGCCTACAATATTTGAGGAGTTCTCTCAATTCCTCATGGATTCCATCATCAGAATTGCATTCTGAAAAAAATGGGACCAATCTGAAAATATATCTATTCAAATAAAAAAATAATTTTCCAAATCGGTTCATAAACGCCGGAGATATGAAGAAAACCGAATTTAAAACCTCCTCCTTTTTTGTGAAGTCGTTAATAAAAAATAAAAGTAAAATATTTCAGTCCAGTTTACGTCTATGCTATATTATAAGCTCTGCATTCTGCACCCCGATTCTTTCACCTCACTGGTTTTTTTACCAAAAACCAAACCAAAGGCTCTTTTCAAAATACCTTAGATTAAAGTAAACCCAAGTAAGAACAAATTGAGAAGAATAATAATGTGTGTTATTAGACTCTTGTAGAGTATGCCGTATCATGTCAGGTATATTTTTGCAATATCACAAAAACTGAACTATTACGCTGATCGCAATATTAGATTACTGTAACCCGATTTGGTAATTTTAACTGATCTTCATACGACTATTATATTTCATCGCTCTCACGGACCGTACCGTGAAGATTTAGAAAGTCGCGCCATTTTTCGGTCAACTATACCTATTACTTGACCGAAAAAGTGAAGCATTTTACACAATTAAATTGTATGATAATAATTAGTATTGCCATTCAGCGTGGAAATGTAGCCAGCGTCTTGAGGGCGCTCCCGTTGGTAGTGATTTGGATCAGATATAAAATAAAATAAAATAAATAAAAAAGCCATTTATTCTACTACAATTTCCTTAATGTCATTAGATGATATTGTTATCAACCATTATTACTATGTGTAATAATGTATATGTGTGTATGTGTGTGTGTGTTGTATTTATGTACCTATTGTCCATGTCATTTTATCTTAATCTTAATTCGCAGTCAGAGGTCCAATTCTCTAAATGATTTTAAAAGTTTACACTGAAATTTAACCGAATCGAGACTGAATTATGATTTGACAGAAAGTTGGTATTCTGCTCCCACATAAATAACAATTTAGTCTACTTTCAATTCACGGTGACTACCATTAGAGTAGGATAGTTATATATTAATTGCAAAGAGTAAAGAGAGACTCCATCTACAATTCTAAAATTATCGAAAAAACTTTGAATCGTTCAAGTTTCGGTCACATTTCGATATAATCACATTACAGTGTTGTATTTTATGTTTAGAGAATACCATTTCTGACATTTAAGACATCGACACAAGATCGAAACATGATCCGAACTCTATTTTAACTATTTTTTAAGTTAGAGAATTGGACCTCAGGTTTGTCGCCCGTTTGGCGTAGGCCTTCCCCATTTCTTTCCATGTCATGGATCAGATGTAAGAAGTATATAATGTATACAGATCGTTTAAAACGGTCTTTAGATAGATCAACTGTCTAATTCGTATTTATTTAATTTTACTTCATTTCCTACGGTTCTTACCGTGGATGTCGCAAAAGCTGACTAAGGAATTAGGGGAACTAGGGGATGGGCAGCAGCATCCACTTGAGTACTCAACACCAGTACTGCGATCCATCTGCCTGCCAAGCGTTGGAAATCCCTCTCATTGCATCTGAATGACTAGGTGGTATGGTGACTTGATATTCGTTTCTTTGTAGCTTCGTAGCAGAGGGAGCGTATACGCTATATATACTATATAGCGTGTACCCTATAGCAGGGGCTCCCAAAGTGTGCGTCATGTTCGGGCGTCTCGCACCGCGCCCGTTGCGGGTGTAAAGAGTAAGAGAGAGAGAGAGAGGAGTGAGGCGCTCCTGTTTACTATTCCCCAACTTTAAGTTCAAAAGCTCTAAGAGTTCTCATTCCCTTAGCAACATCTTATTTATGTGAAGTCTTCAACTGTAGCTGTAATAAATAACAAATAAGTCTCAAAGATCAATGTGGACCAAGAAATTAAAGTAAAGGCGTCAAGCCTTATCCCAAGATTTGAAAAAATGTGTGGAGATCACATTGTATTTTATTTAATATATTAAATGTATTCTTGTGTGTCAGTATATAGATAAAAACTTTGCTTCATATTATAGTATCATTGCACCCTATTTCGAATAGCTATAGGGCACCGAGACAAAATACTAAACCTGTGTAAGTGCGCCGCGAACTGAAACAGTTTGTGAACCCCTGCCTTATTAGGGTTCATGCCGGAACGGTCGTCTGTGTTTAATAGGTTCTCTGTCCCAAAATGTTTATTTTTAGAACAAGCTATGTTCTATACACTAAATAAGCATAGAGTTATGTTTCTTAGGCCTTACAATAAATACTTAGTTTAGAACAGGTAGCTATTTCTTTGCTACATAATTTGTTGTATAGGTACTAATTATATAACAATATATGTAATTATTTACCTACAAACCTCAGTATATACATTATTTTAGACAGACAATTGTAAACAAACAATTGCACTGTGTGATTGACTCATTTTTCATGATGAGTCAGTTCCGTTCGCATGATGACACTTTTTGCACTCAGCTAAAACAATTGACAAAAAGATAACAATAATATGAAATCACAAAATACACAAATTTACAACATTTTATAGATAGATTAACACTATGTTGTACAGCAGAAATACCTACATACTTAAAATTTTTTTTTAGATTGGGTAGGTAAAAAAGACGTAAAAAGGTTTTCTTTGAACAACAGAGTAACATTAATATTTAGACTAATGTATTCAAATCTTTTGTCTTTTTAAGTTGACGAAAAAAAAATTGGATTTATTAACAATATAATGGGCGGCCTTAGCGCTGAAAGCGATTTCTTCAGCTAGATAGCTGCACACGTCAGGAACGAGCAGATGCTCGTTCCTGACGTGTGCAGGTTATATGTAGGTACAATACGTATTTTTTACACTTCCTCGGAAAACACTGACTGAAATTTTCAGCCATTTGGTGAAAATTAAAACCTAAAAAGTTCCAAAGTTTACTCAATTCAAGACTAGATGTCGCTAGTTGATTCTTGGCAGGCGGATTTTTGTTCCGTATTGGTGATGCTTTTGCTCATTCCCTGTTCCATCCATAGTTTGATTTTTACGACATCCACGGTAGACGGAGGTGTATATTTATAAGTTGTACACATCACAGCACAGTATACAGTAGGAACAGTAAATACAGTATGACATAAAAAATGATTTTACCAAACGGTGGTAATGCACGAAGCGTAACAAATAAACAAGGCCATCACAATCCACACATGGAGTCAACAACCGTTCAAATAATTAAGTTAGGTAGAACTAAACCAACCATATCCTACTTCACGGTCATTATTTCAGACAATACGCGATTGTCTGAGCCTGTTCTGTGTCCAGGATTGTGTGGACAGGGCCTTATTGTCTTGATGTTTTATGGCCTAGGGCTTATGATGCCTTGACAGTGGTTGAGTGGCAACAAAGGGCAGCTTATTTCTGCTTCCAATCCAATATTCCCGACCGCATCATTGATCCACTCCACGTCAGCTCGTAGTTCTTTACCGTGGTTAGTCCAGCCTCAAAATAGACCTCTCCATCTCCTCCCGTTGATGTCGTAACAGCCGACTAAGGGGTTGCACCAGGGGATGGGCAGAATCCACCTTTTTATTCAGCACGAATACTGCGATCACCAATCCGCCTGTCAAGCGGGGTGATTGTGGTAATTCCCCCCATTGTTTTTTAAGGGGGAGGCTACGTCCGTCAGTGGACGTCTAAAGGCTGTTGATGATGATTGGCTCAAAGCGCGTAGCGCTACCTACAGGGGAAACATTGCAGTTATCCAAGCCTTTTCATTAAGGTTACCGGTAGGGCGCTTAAGCCCATTTGTACGCGAACGAAGATTGCTGTTATTTTGGCTACTATTTTATAAAACTATTTTTTTTAAAATTTATGGTTTGGTAACAATATATTTTTATAAGAAACTAACGCATCACGGGTCTAGATATTATTGTACTGATCATGTGTACAAAGTTTCATGGAGTTTGAAGAAATAATAGCTAAGTTAGAAGCAAACTCCGTTCGCGTGCGTAAATAACTTTTCATTTTAAAAAACCGACTTCCGCCATTGTATTCGACTAAATATTTGGATGAAAAAAAAATGATGAAAGAACCATAGTGGTGAAAGGATTATGATACTTTTTGAATGCAAATGCTTGGTTTGTTGGTGAAAATATCAAAATCGCCATATGTATGCCTAAAATATTTGAGGAGTTCTCTCAATTCCTCATGGATTCCATCATCAGAACTGGATTCTGAAAAAAATGGGACCAACCTGAAAGTATATCTATTCAAATAAAAAAAGAATTTTCCAAATCGGTTCACAAACGCTGGAGATATGCGGTACCAAACATAAAAAAAAAACAAATACAACCGAATTGAGAACCTCCTCCTTTTTTGGGAAGTCGGTTAAAAAAGGAGGTTTTCAATTCTTCTGTATATTGTATGTTTGCTATTACTACTCAAACATACAATATTTTGATGATTCTTTTTGTTTTTTTGGTACTTCATACATCGGAAGTGGTGCCATATAAATTTTATCGAAAATTAGTGATTTTTGAAAGAAATCAGATTTTGTTTTTTTTTTAAATTAACTTTGTCTTTTAAAATGTAGCTTGCGTCTAATCTAAAACTGAACGCCCCACTATTTTTTTAGACGTGATAAAATAGTGGGGCGTTCAGTTTATAACTAGACGCACCTATCTATAAGTACCTATATACACTTACTAGATACAGAGGCCAATTAAGCTTCGGCTGCTAATCTGTGGCCCCCCAGCCTTTCAACCAGCGAGAGTGTACTGGCCGTTACCTCTTATACAGAATATAAACTGAGTTTAACCTCGAATACCCTTGAAATTGAGAAGCGACATTCTATTTTCAAGACTGCCTAGTACTATAAAATTATATCAATTAAACTAGCTGCACAAATCTGACCACTTTACTGTTTAAGGCGAGGCATATCTCAAAAGTAGTATTTTGAATGCCCAGTGAGACGTGACGAGATTAAAATAATGATATGCAAAAAATAATCTAGTTCGAACAATATACTAATAATAAATATAGATAATAGTTGTAACAGAACAGAATTTTGAACAAAAAGTCTTAAAAATCGCACAAATTACCACTCTAAAAAAGCTTTGGCATTCAACTCCATACTCACTAACTTCATACTCGTAATTTTGAACGGCAACAACACATTTTTTTTTACGAATTAAATATTTGTTTTAAAGTTCTGACAGCGTATTTTTATTCAATGATTTTTATATATCGATTAATTTAAAAAACCCTCAAAATACAGTCTGAAGTGCGAACCACTTTCATCGTCAAATATGACTTGCAATTTTTAAAGGCAAAGTCGTTTGGTATTTTTTTTTGAGTTTTTGGATGTTTGTATTTTAGGATCATGCCTTGCCTTAATACCACGTTCATGGCTAATCGATTTGACCTCTCGGACCTCTCAAACCTCAGGGCTTAGAGATGACAGTCGATTACTTCGGCCTTTTTGTGGTAACGCCGCGTTATCCGGTCACGATCTCACTGATACGGTTTCTTTTTATAAGAACTTCTCCTCTGCCGGTATTAATAAAAGTAGTTATGCGTTTTTAAATCGATACAACGTAGCGTTGTCTATTGAGAAAGAAGAAAAAAGGCAGCTCAATACTGAAGCTTTTCTGAGGCCATACCATGAGCTCTTATAGCGATTCAGTTCAAAAACTATTCAGTACAAAATATCGGTTCCGTGATGTATAATTTAAAGGCACAGTTAGCATATCAACGACGAACCGATATTTTGTACTGAATAGTTTTTGAACTGAATCGCTATAAGAGCTCATGGTAAGGCCTCTGGTATTATTAATAAGGGCTTTAGAGAAATGATTGTATTGGGATTGCGTAAATTGTAGGTAGAAAAAAGTTGTAAATACCATCGAGTTTTGAAAAGCTTGGATCTTCAAGACTTACAAGTTCAGTGTACAAGGTTGACACTATGTGGAAGGCAGACGGCGCGCTATAAAAAGAGTTGTTGTCCATGATAGAAAGAAAGAAAGAAAGAAAAAGCATTTTTTTGTGCCAATGATGCAGATCATAAAAAACACACGGGAAAATACAAAAGACACACAAACAACAAAGATTAACAAAGAAAATTAAAACTAAACAGAAGACAAGAATTACCTGTGTTATATTATAATAATGTGCCTCTCAGTACCAGTCATGCAACACTATCACCAATTGGCGTCCAGCTCAGCATTTGTTGTGTTGTGGCAACACAACGATGATATTCAGCTGAAACCGTACACGTGAAAACATGATTGAATAGATATCACTATTCGTCTTTTCCCCTATTTTATTTAATGGGGGAGGCGTCGTCCATCATTGACCGTCTAAAAGGCTGATGATAATGATTATGAACCACTCTTTGCTTTGTACAAAAATCATAACTTATCTTCCGTTGTCACGACTTGACCGTGAAAATAATAATGCCTACAAATATTACGATAAAGTGTATAAAGGTATAAATAATCTTTACACAATAACTTGAGACTTGAGACGTAATAGGGTACGCGCGTCAATTTGTGATCTCAATAGGCAGTCTCACCTTGGAGAAATATCGTTTCGGTTTGACAGTTCGTTGTTTTATTAAGTTAACAAGGAGAGTAGGTAGTTCCGTGTTTTTGAGTTGTTTACTATCAGCTTGTATAAAATTAACTTACCAAGGCACCTCTAGTTGGAGTTTTTACGTACTTTAACGTCTGCTGTTGTTTGATTTTGTTTTATCCTGTCTATCCAAAAGTTGTCTGGAAGAGATCACCTTCAGTGATAAGGCATACCATTGCACGTTGTTTTATTGTTCATATTATTTTGTTTTATTTTTTTTATTTGGTGTGCAATAAAGAATAATAATAATCTATCTATTCTCCAATATTTGTGCGAATACCATAGATCATACTATCTAGATCTTTAGATTGCACACTCTATTTTATGTATGCCAGGAATGCTTTGAACTGCAATGGCAAAGAACAAGAAGCGAGGCTAAATGCTTACTTACTTTAATCTTTATTTACATAAAAAAGAATACAACTAATACAAGTACTTATAAACAAAATTAAAAATAACTTTTCATTTAAAAAACCGACTTCCGCCATTGTATTCGACTATATATTTGGATGAAAATAAAATGATGAAAGAACCATAGTGGTGAAAGGATTATGATACTTTTTAAATGTTTGGGTTGTTGCTGTTGCTTGGTTGTTTGATGATCCCATCATCAGAACTGCATATTGAAAAAAATGGGACCAATCTGGAAATATATATATTCAAATAAAAAAGAATTTTCCAAATCGGTTCATAAACGCCGGAGATTGCGGTAACAAACATTAAAAAAAAAATACAACCGAATTGAGAACCTCCTCCTTTTTTGGGAAGTCGGTTAAAAATACAAATGAAACAGTTGATCTTTCTGAAGACCGTTGCAAACGATATATGGATAGCCCAACTGAACAGACGGAAGCGTCCTCAAAACGCTGGCCTCTGTAGGTATATGCATTAAGCTCGTGACCAGCAAGAAAGACCCAATCCACATACCACACTTTATTGTACACGCTTTCATATCACAGTTACAACACATAGTTGTTCATGTATTTTTGCAAGTTATTGCGCACTTTACATGTTTTTGCATTTATTGCTTTTGTTTTGCAATTCCAATGTACGGATTTGCTTTCAAAAAACTGTCTGCTTCAAAATAGTTTTTGGCTCATATCGTCATTCGTCATCAGGAGCCTTTGACGTCCACTGCTGGGGAAAGCCTCCCCTTAAAATACAATGGGGGGAATGGAAAGTTTTCAGGGATGCAATTAAAAAGAAAAAATAGTTCTTATAAATCCGGTAGATGGCGATGACTCGACATGGTTCTGTCTTCTGAAGATTTTGCAAAAGCACCACAGAAACAAATTCTCTTTGCAGAGACCTTAAAAGCAAACAAAGGCAAGGTCACTAGTAAAAAAAAACTTGTTTTTGTGGAAATTTATTAGTTAACAAAGTCCAACTTCTTAGCACTAACAAATTTATCAGAATTTGAACAAAAACTTTTTACGTACTAGATAGGTACTTCACCAACGAACGCGTACGAGCATGAGCGAGTGAAGTCAGTGACACTGACAGTTGGTGGCTGGTCGATAAAATTTAGAGAACCATATCTGGGCAGCGCCATCTATGCATGGATTTAGAACTATTTTCTTACAGCTGTCAGAAAACTTCCCATTACCATAATCACCTCTCTTGGCAGCCAGACTGGTGATCGCAGTATTGGTGTTGATTACTCAGGTGGATGCTGCTGCCCGTCCTCTGGCATATCGTCATATAGCCTAGTATATAGTAGGCATATTATTTAGCTGATAAAAATAGAATTGCCTCGCCTAATAGAGCGACCCCATGCGGTCCAATAGCAGAAATATGGATTTCACAACATGTCTCTATACATATTGTGAAAACAGCTAAACATACGAACGTAAGTTCAAGCATGTTTAGCTGGTAGAATACGCTAATGTCATCAAATCACTCATAGATAGATAGATAGATAGACATTTTATTGTTCACCATAATGTTATACATAATAGGATTTATAAAAATGTGCAGTACAATGGGCGGCCTTATCGCTGAAAGCGATTTCTTCCAGACAACCTTTAGATGTATATAGTAATGATCGAAGCAGGTTTATTAATCTTCAAATGATACATTTTCATTAAAAAACCGACTTCCGCATTGAATTCGGCTATCTGCATGTTTTTATTTGCTAAAGGCATACAAAACAATAACTTGTTGCTGAAAATACCAAAATTATATAGCTATATGTATGCCTTTAATATTTGAGGAGTTCCTTCAATTCCTCATGGATTCCATCATCAGAACTGGGTTTTGAAATGGGACCAATCTGGAAGTATATCAATTCAAATCAAAAAAATAATTTTCCAAATCGGTTCATAAACGACGGAGATATATGAGGTAACAAACATAAAAAAAACTACAACTGAATTGAGAACCTCCTCCTTTTTGTGAAGTCGGTTAAAAATGGACTTAATTCACACTGGGAATAATCCTTTCCTATCATAAGCCTGCCCCTTTATATTATGTTAATTCTCGTAAATTCCTTTCATCAAATCTCAATTAGCTACAACTTACATCATTACATGCTCCAACTCAAGATTAATATCTCATAAATGGTACATCGTTACCACAAATTACAACAATCAACAATCTCATTGATGTTCAACAAATTGTTGGACAGAAACAAAGGAATTTTGTAGCATAATTTGTAGGTTTCCTTCACGCTTGGGTGACGAGAGTGATTCTCACGACGACTGGTGTAGCGTTTCGGATGGATTTGTGGTATTTAGAATAATGGGGCGATGGGATTCGTTATCCATCATCATTTTTTATCAGATTTAAAGCTGAAGAGGCTTCTGTTGGCTAGTGGGAATGGAATTCTTATACCTACTCTACCTTCGTAGAGATAGAGGCTCGAGTAACAGGGCATCATGGGGCTGAGATATACATATTATTCATATTATTATTTGTATAAGTATATATATTATTCATAAAGTACAGAATGATCATAGGGCTGATGAGACATAGAGCACAGAATTATCATAGGGCTGATGAGACATAGAGTACAGAATGATCATAGTGATAGGGCTGATGAGACATAGAGCAAAGAATGCCACGACCAGGGTGCCACTTCTCGGATTTTACTGACTCTACATTTTCATACATGATACCGTGTTAGTTCAGTAAAAACTGATAGACCTTGTATGAATATATCGAACTTGTATTTATTTATTAATTATAAATAAATGTATAATTATTACTTATTAAGAAACAAGCACAACACCATAACAGAAGACCCAAAGTGACACACCACGGCGTACACGGCGCGGCGTCACAAAATAAAAATCTCAATTATATCTACAATCCGAGAATGACCTCTTTATTGCGCGGGGCCTTATGTACCTGTGCTCTTTCGATAGGTTAATTCCCCAGGCGACACCGTACTCAGTGTCTTTTGGTATCAGTTATTGTATTCAGCTCTGTAAACGATGTGGGAATCGAATCTGATGTCTTTTGTTTCACTGCTGTACATCGCTTCTCCATCTCTCAGTACTATTTATCAACAAATCAGTTAGCTACTTACAAGCGTATGTTTTTATAGATTTCCAAGAACCAATTATTTCTATTTCTAATCGAACGTGCGTGAATAGGTAGAAACACAACAAATCAGACCTCATTTCTAAGAAAGTACTATATAGTTAGTTTAACGTCTATTTCCGCAGCAAAACTATGACGGAATATGATTTGATTGAATCAATTGAAGATTATTTGAATTAAAATCCTGTCCATCAGAGACCAGCCCCCTAATTATAGTAGCAAATAGCAATGGGGAATGCAAAAATGGGAGATCATTTTGGCAGCCTTAGCGCTATCTAAATCTTATGAAACTTGAATAATGTTAATATTGTTAGTAGTAGAACTTCTTGTGAAAGAGTTCGTCCGGGGAAGTACTACCACCGTACCTATTTCTACCGCCAAGCAGTAGTGTTCGCATTGCTGTGTTTCGGTTTGAAGGGTACGGGTGCCGGTGAAATTACAGGCACATGAGACTTTTCATCTTTATGTCTCAGGGTCGGCAGCGCGCGTGTGATGCCTCTGGTGTTACAGGCGTTCATGGGCTACGGTAACTGCTTTCCATCTGGTGGGCCGTAAGCTTGTCTGCTTGACAAGTAGCATAAAAAAAAAAAAAAAAAAAAAAAAAATACGGGAATCTTCTTGACCTAAATATTCCTCCTTTCAAGTTTCAAAAGAATTGAACAGCACTTAAGGCTGCCAAAATGATCTCTATAATTGCGTTTCCCATTGCTATTTGCTACTGTTCATTTACTAAATAAAAATGTATCAATATTTTATAATCTTTTCTTTTTCTTTGTTGACAAATCAAAATAAGAGATCTATAATATGTATGATTGATTTTAAATGAGTCTATTTCACTAGGTATCACTATGCTTCACTTCATTACGTGTACGGGTTCCAATTACATAGGCAATAGGCTTACTTATAGGTACCTCTTCCTTGATTATTTCACTAGGTGTCACTATGATTCACTCTATTACGTGAAAGGGTTCCAATTACATTATATTTGCAATAGATGTGATTTTTTGACCTTTGATCTTGGAATATCTGTAGTCGCGGACACCCTACGATAACTAGGTTTTTAGACAAATTTTAGGGTTCCAAAATAAAGGTTTATACAACTTTATAGCCGATAATCTCTCATTCCGAGACTTCGAGCAACACGGAAGGGCGTAGCCATTCGCAGCGTTCCCCTCTGTCAAACTACAAGCCAAAGTAGGCATATGCGTTTAATAAAACTAGTTGCTAGTTTGTTCCTATTCTGAGGAGGTGTGCAAGGTTTGTTAGTGTGAGTGTCGTCATTACAATGTTGTATTTAGACATTTCCCCCCGCAAAAAAGGAACTATTTGAATGGTAATATATCGCTAAGGCTACTCCCTTCCGGCCCGCGGCAGGAAGTCCGTGTTGCTCGAAGTTCCGAGATTATTGCCCAAATTTGACTAATTTTCCTGAAAGAATACCAATAAGAATATTAGAAATAAGAGATCTAATTTTGATTTGCCGGTACATTGCCTATCAACATCGCTAATAAAGTCTATTTAGTAATAGGCTTATTTTCCAAGAAAACTAGACCATTGATAAGGTTCCTTTCATCTCGTGACCACGTATTTTTCCTATCACGTTAATTAATCATGTTATCTTATCTTGTATAGCCTTTGTAATTTTATTTAACCCTTTTTTCCCGTAGACGGAGGTCGTGTTTCTCGAGCTAAGGAAGCTTCCCGTTGGAGCCGGAGAGTGACGTCATGGGACTATGGGGGGTGTGCCTGCTGCAGCTGGCTTTGGTCGGCTTGGCTGTCGGGCAGGGCCCGGAGAAACGTAAGTCTAATATTTTTAATTACTGTTTTGTATTTTGGAATTATATCACCCAGTTATCGCGAAGCTACTCGTATACCTACATCAGTGGAGGTGTTCAGCAGGCCTATTTCGAAAAGGATTCCTTTTGGATTCGTTAGTATTATACCGAAATCATTTCGATTTCGACGGAGCTCCTTTTTAAACGTTTTAAAATAGCTCTGCTGGTGTAGAATCTAGAATCATTTTCTCCGTAAACATTTTTAATGAGCAGTTTTTATTTACAATTATATTACTATTAATGAAGGCAATGACTATGGTAGGTATTTGTTATATAAATTATTGTAGTTTATGTTAAGCTATAAGTAGGATTTTTAGGTGTTACTTAGATAAGGTCTGCCTTTATCTGCTACTAACCTAAGGTATCATTACAAAGTAATACATAATTCCTTCGAATATTTACTTAGCAATTATAAATAATATGTAGGTAGTAACAGCTAACACCACACACAGTTACTACGATACACGCACGATTTATAGTAGGCTACATAATATTCCCACGACTTCTATACACCCATAGAAACACCATCGACTTCCCATTTCCGCTTCGCTATAGTTTTTGCTGATAAAAGTAAAAACTATAGCGTTTACTTTCAATAGAATTTGTATTAGGAAGACACGCGACACAAATATATTATATACTAGCTGCGCCACGCGGTTCCACGCTCACAAGTCTCGATCAGGTGGGAAGAAGCTTGTAGATGTCCACTGCTGGTCATAGGCCTCCTCCCTAGAATCCCACGACGAAAGGCCCTGTTGCTGTAACGCATTCGATACGTCGGGAATAATAAATAATAAGGTAACACGCGATAAATACCCGTATTTCACGTAAAAACTACTGAATGGATTTTAATGAAACTTTACAATAATATAGCTTATACATCAAAATAACACATAGGCTACAATTTATAAAGATATTGTGTGAATTGTCCATAATATGACGATAAGTGTCAAGTAATTAGGAAAAAATCTACCATCTGCGAGCTATTCTGGCGTGCGCTGCCAAAACCGCTAGAGTTACACATATGTAATGTATGATAGAAATATTTATCTTTAATAGTCCTACAAAAAAGCCCGCCACAGTATATAATTATATATTATGTGTAAGCCATTACAGCCAAAATGTGTATAATATTATAAACGCGAAAGTTTGTTACCTATTATGTTTGTTACTTCTTCACGCTCAAACAGCTGAACGAATTTGAGTGAAATTTGGAGTGGAGATACCTTATACCCTGGATTAACACATAGACTACTTTTCATCATTATTCACGCGGGCATAACTACCGTACCGGGTACCTAGGCAACTTTTCATCATCATCATCATAAATTTTCATCATTATTCACGCGGGTGAAACCGCGGGGCGCAACTAGTATTATAATAAAACACATTTTTCAACAAAAGACTTATTTATGATTTATTTTGCTACCCTAATTTGTTGTATTTACAAGTACTTAAATGCCTTTACTAGGTAACTATCTTCTGGCATAAGATTTCTCTAACAGCTGGCGAGATTGGATTATCTCCGGTTTCGCTGTGAAATCGTATCCGATGGCCTGAGACGAGACGAATGGTATCGCGATGGCATAACGGTGCTGCCATTATTTCGTCTAATGACTATTGTCAATGCGAATGGATTTCTAAGGAATGTTCCGAGTAATAATCCGAGCATTGTATGACGATCTCTATGGTGCGGCGGGCGAGTAGCTGGCTGAGATGCGAGAGATTGCGGGTTCGATTATCGCTGCGGGATAAATGTTTGTATGATCTGCAAATATTTTTTCAGTCTGAGTGTTATGGGTATTATGGTACTCGTAGTTCTCGGGGATCCTAGTGTAGGATCATGACTACGTATGTGACTGTTAGGAGTTATGTTATGTTATTATTATAACTTTCAACTCTGCTTCGAACTTACACTAGTCTAGAAGTAGTTTTGTGCAAAAAAAAATTACGAACTCAACACCACGGTCATTCCCATACATTAGTTTGATATTTATAGGTTATATATAGGTACGTGTACTTACTTTTCATGCGATAAATCAATTTCTTTCTTTATTGCACACAAGTAAACACAAACCAAAGTAAGAATTAGCAAGGAATTAGCGATATTCAACGCTTTCTTCAGAAGTGTTACAGAAATGTTTTTAAATAGGTAGGTTTTATAAATATAAATGGAGGCCACGGTTTAAAAATGGCATAAACAAGTAACTAAAGACCATGTACTTACTCGTGTGCCCACCTTGTTGAGTGACTGATTGCCTTATCTGACGTAAGTACCTACGTGTAGTGCATTGGGGACAGACAGAGTCAAGGCTTGTCTTGACATATTTACTTACTAGCTTGCTAGAAGAGATCTATCATTCTAGATAACAATTACAGAATGGACATTTATTTATTGCTATCAACGAGCTTGAAGATATGTTTTTAAAAAGAAATCTGAAAGGAATTTTATGTAATATGCTTTCGGTAAATGCTCTAAGCTAGGTGCACTTCTGCAACACTTAAGAGGGCGCTCTGAAAATATAATCGTCTTTTAGACGCAAATACTAACGGAATAAGATTGAATATCGCGCAACCCTATCTTGCACAGAAGTAAAGTCTCAAATCATAAATATTTAATTTATTATGAGAATACTAATTAGTCTAGGTAAATTTTGGTTTGGTCACGGATAATAAACTATATTTTCCTTCGGTCAGTATTTATTTTGCATATGTGACTGAAGTTATTTCCTAGAAATTTCAAAAAATCTATTTTAAAGGCATAACTTTCAAAAAAATAAAGTATCGATTAAATGTCTGCCAATTGTGTTTTTGGCTTGGTCATGGATAGAAAAAAGTTTGAAAAATCACGTATATCAGTTTTTTTATTGATGTGATATCTGGTTTACTCACAATAACTAGGCAGATCAGCATTATATTTTCGGAGCGCCCTCTTAACGCAAGTTTTCAATTTTATCAGGCTATGACATGAAATAATACGAAGTGGATAAAATCGATTGTGTGTTCAAGACCTAAAAGCAAGTCCCGGTTATAACTGATAACCCACTTTTGAATAATGCATTCGAATTAGAAAATGTAGGTCTCATTGATAACCTACTTTTGAAAAGATTCAATTTACAAAACATACTAAAACATTAGGATTATGATCCTAAAATCCAAAAATCCTATAATAATTTATTTTTATCCCAGCGGCTTTGCATAATGTTGAAAATCGCATGTCATATTTAATGATGAAACTGGTTTTCACTGACTGTATTAATTTTGAGGGTTATTTTTAATTAATCGAAATATACAAACCGTATAAAAATATGCAGTTATAGAACTTTAAATGGTTTTTACGTATTCTATGAAAAAAACCTAGCAATTTAATTAGTAAAAAAATAGTGTTGTTGTTTTTAAAAAATAACAGCATTAATAATAATAATAATAATAATAAATAAATGCTGGACATTTCACACAGCATTATCTAGGAATTATTATTAGAATTAAAAGAATTAGCCAAAGCTTTTTACGGTGTCATTTGCCCGATTTTTATTTGCAAAACTAGTCTTTTTTTTAAATTTTGTTCTTTACTGTTACATATTAGTATATTGTTCTACCTATATTACTATTTTTGCATCTCGTTATTTTTAATCTCATCACGTCGCACTCGTCGTTCAAAATACTAATTTTGAGATTAGTCTTAAAGGAAAACAAATGTGCAGAAAATGGAAGATTCCAAGAACCTAAATGAAGAAAATCTCAAGGCAAAAGATTAAAGGGCTTCTATATATTAAAAAAGTTTCTCAACACCTGAAAACAGCCTTGGAAAGCCTTAAATAAATTTGCTTACCATAAAATAGTTTAAAACAAAGAAGTATCGAGTTGATACGCCCGTTGTTAGCATTGAGTATACAAAGATAACTTTGTGAAAATATGAGTAGATGTTAGTCGTCGGTGACTGATAAGGATCTTCTAATGTAAATAGCAATAGGTTGATGTCTTTGATAGCAGGGATAGAAAATAAGTATGTGTAAGTTGGCCATCAGCATCACTCGAGAACCTTTATTCCCCAACGGTTGTCAGTTCAGCAAGCTATATGACCTGCCCATTGCCACTTAAAATTACTAATTCTGAGAGCTACGTCGGTGATCTTGGTTCTTCTACTTTCCTCGTTACGAATTCTATCAAGTAGTGAAACCCCTAGCATATCTCTCTTCATAGCCCTCTATGGAGAGAACGCTATTTTGAGCTTTTCTATACGGCCAATAGTCAGCAACCATGTCTCAGTACCGTAAGTCATCACTGCAACACGCATTGGTTATAGGCACTCGTCTTAATTGAGGCTCTGCAGTAGGTGTCTGTTAATGAGTAAGTGTAATTAAGTGTAAGTTGACAGAACTGCCATTTGGCATTTTTACCTATTTAGGTAAGTAAGGATAGGGAAGAACAATGGTTGGAATAGTTATCCATTGAAAAGGGAAGATATTCCACCAGACTACAAATAGCTAGCTATAACTTCCTGTCCGAAGTGTTTCTTGTCTTCTAGCCTAGTCATAATATGAGCAATACTGTCTAAATCTTTGCACATATGATCTGACTCCTACCGTCGTTAGGTACCTACAATTATCTACAGCCCCTTAAGCCTTAAGCGGCCTTTTAAGTCCGTAATGTTTGGTGAGACATTTGAGTCATTAGCATTTCATGGGCTTCAGACGACTCAGGCATCGTTTTAGCCCCCCAATTTTATTATAGTATCAAATGGCAATGTGGAACGCAACAATGAGTATCATTTTAGCTGCCTTAGCGCTGTCCAAATCGTTTGAAACATAAAAGGATTTTTTTTTCTTTCTTAATTTTTGTCAAGAAGTTGTCCCTATTCCATTGTTGCGTTCCTCATTACCATTTGCTACTGTTATTGGGGACGTGTCATCGAATTACGATGGGCATACTGTAGCATGGTAAGACCATGGGTAAAGGTGTATTTTTTAAAGAAACACTAGATTAAAAAGTTTTGTGGTCCGTCATGCTGTAAAATTAGGTAGGTACTTAATTGGAAGCTAAGTAACAGGAAATTGCTGTACCTTAAAATAAGTCATCTAAGAGATTTCCACTTACGTGTACTACTTACACTTCGATAATGACCAGTCCCCCAATTACAGTAGCAAATAGCAATGTGGAACGCAACAATGGGGATCATTTTGGTATCCTCAGCGCTGACCAAATCTTTTGAAACTTGAAAGGATGAATATTTAGGTCAAGAAGTTTCCCCTATTTAAGTTTTATAAGATTAAGATAGCGCTAAGGCTGCCAAAATGATCCCCATTGTTGCGTTCCCCATTGCCATTTGCTACTGTAATTGGGGGGCAGGTACCATTGAATTGAAAATACTAAAGCCATGATGTTTTGATGGTGATACTCTATTGTTGTAGTTAATAGGTACTTTCCGCCTCCATCCACCGACTTCCTGTGACGTTTTTAATGTATTTAGTCCATCGAGTGGAGAGCCTTCCTCTAACGGTATCATGTATTTTTATGTCTATTATACATGTTTGGATAAATTTGTATAGCTTAATGTATTTGATTTTATTTTTATTTCTTTATTTCACAACAAAATCCACAGCTCTTAGAAATAAAATATTAAACCAATGTTCCAAACCGACAGCCAATAACGGATTTACATTATAATTAACAAACAATAGTGGAATAAGAAGAACTAAATAATTAGTAATAATAAGAAGAACTCACGTTGCTATCATTAGGTAGATTTATATATCATCATCATCCATCGAGAGAGGCCTTCCTACCTCTTTCCCTGCTGAAAACACAAAAGTCGGTGTTTGGATTTTGGGTGCACTGAAATTGCAGAAAACGGTCCGCATTGAAAGTGCTACAATGTATCGTCCGCTTCGCTACTTTTTTTGTTACAAGCTCTTATTATTAGTACCTACACCTTTAGACCGTTTTACAAACATGTACCTATTTTTTTTTTCAGGGAGAACCGGCAACGTTTGTGGTTTGGACATGGACTGCCCCGACAACGCGTTCTGCCGACAGAGCAGCTACTGCGTGTGTAAGGATGGTTTCGTATACGCAGCTGTCAATGGCACCCATAAAGGATGTTTGAAAGGTAAGAAACCTCAGAGCAATATCAAACCCTCAATAAGTATTATCGGACGAAGTATCAAGACAGGGATCCAAATAATAATACCATGAAGAGCAGGCTAAAGTGTATAAAAAAGCTCTGAAAAGTGATAGGGATAAAATCTAACTTTTTGCCATAATTTAGCTTATTTTTTTGTTGGGCACAATATCAAATCGGATGTGTTCATTTGTGATCGTCATTTATTGCGAATTTCATTTGTTTTTCTTTTGTTTTTTTACTAAACTTAGCGTTGAAGTTGTGCAAAAAGCAACAATTATGGTGTTTGCTGCCTAATCGGCTGCAAAAGTTGGAGTGTACGTAAATTTCATTCGTATCTATGATGTGTTTTGTTTTGTATCATTTCAATTATACAAACAATTTAAGTATCATGCAGAAATGATGAAGAAATATCTCAAATTCTGATTTTATAATAATAATAACCTAAGTACTCTGTTTGTCCCTTTCGGGCATACGCGCCTTTCAAGTCTTTTTATACATATAGTCTGAGTATTTTATTCACTAACTTTGACAGCAATCAAACTCTAATAACCATTTCACCTAACCTATGTATGTATTTTGATGAATACTGACGACGTAACTATATTATTTAGTCGTATGTACGTGATATGTGATACGCCGAGTTGTCGACTTTTGCAAAACGCTGAAATATCTCTGCAATATTGACACTTCCAATCGTAAACTTTTTTTATTTCAGAGGCCAGAATCGGTGAAGAGTGCGTACAGCATATCCAATGTCACTCAACTATGGGAATACATTCGGAATGCGCGAACGGAATTTGCGCTTGCTCAGAGACTTCGCACTTGGAAGAAGACAGATGTTACGAAACTGCCGGTGCGTAGACTAGCAACCCCAGCAAATAATAAGCAATGAATAAGGTACTTTTGATTTGATGACTACAAAGTCATCAAATCAAAAGTACCTTATTCATTCAAATCACAAGGATCATTTTGAATGTCATAGAAACTAAAATTACTCCTGTGTCAATGTCACCAAGCCTAGAAGAATCAAACAACAGACACGGCTTGGTTTAATTTAATGATCTGTCTTACTACTAAGTAGGTGGGAAGCGCCTGTGCGGTGCCTCGGAGCAGGGAGAAGCTGATACATAGAAAATGACAACTTAAGAACCTTAGGAACGTAGTCAAAAGTAAATAAACATCAGCAAAAGTTTATGAGACAGCACACGCTACGTTTGATATGCTTTTAAATAACAAACTAATACGCTAAATATAATATAAACGACATCTAGCCACGCGGCTTTATCATTAACATAGTCATCATACGCTTTCTTGATTGATTATTCATTACGAAGGATTTAAATCTTCGTATAGGAAGTTTAGATGCGCCTTCTGGAAGTTTATTATAGAAAAAACAAATGATAGATCGATTCTTTTTTTCTGTATTAATTTTTCAATGCTTTTGTAATTTCCAGTGATCAGTGAACGCTGTCAGACTGACATGAACTGCTTCTTGGGTGAGCAGGGACTCGAGAGGCAAGCCTTCTGCGTTCGAGGATACTGCAGCTGCCAGCTTCAATACAGCCCTAGGGATAACGGCACCAGGTATACAAGCTGGTGGTGATATTGCTTTTGTTAACATTAAATTGGGACGTCTAACAAGTGGAGCGAAATTCAAATTGTATCGTGTTGTTTGCTCATCAACACTTCTTTAGATAGCGAAAACTGATTTTGCGAAAACTAGGAGACATAACACACGTGTTTTAATTAATATTATCGTAGAAACATCATGAGATTTTTGTTTAATATAATATCAAGAAGTGTTACTTAGCAAAGTTTCGCAAGGTTTTTTGCTCATCAACACTTCTTGAGATAGCGAACACTGATTTTGCGGGAATTTTCATTGAACGTATCTCATAAATATGAGATAAATATGATATAGTTTAGCTACTAATATCAATGAATGATTTCGTATAATATAATGTATAGTGTAGTCTTGGGTTCATTGACATTCGTAGCTAAACTATTGATATTAATGAGATAATCAATTGTGTATTATGTCTCCTGATTCCCGCAAAATCAGTGTTTAGAATCAAAGCTAGTGAGTTTTTAAAGGGCCTGTTAAATAAAACAATAATATTAAAACATTTTCTTATTTCCAGGTGTGTCCGCGACGCGACCCTTGGTGAGATTTGTGAAGACCAGTTGCAGTGCGCTGGCCCAGGATTAGAATGTCGAGGGACTTGTCGTTGTCGGGACAACTGGGTCGCACATAATGACACCAACTCTTGTGTTGAATGTAAGTCACCATTATAATTCATGGAGCCACGGGCGCAGCGAGGTTTTAGTTATGGATGGGGGTTTTCTAGAAAAAAAAAACAGATTTTTACTTTCGGGAGGGTTCAAGAAAATGAAACAATAAAAATGTACACGAAATGACATTAATATTAATGTGAAAAAAAATACATTCACCACACTGGTGTTTCTTCAAAAAGTATATTTCGGGGGGTTTGAACCCCCAAAACCCCCCCCTGGCTAAGCCCATGCATGGAGCTGTAAGGGCAGGGGGGTGTGGTTGGTTAGCGGCTAACTATCGAGAATACCATGGTGCCAGTCATTACCATGTCTATATCTGATCCGTGGTATACTGTTATTCCATCTTAAGCAGTTCTTGGTAGATAAGCATAGCATTAGCATACCAGGGGGTGGGCAGCAGCATTCACCAGAGACAACACCAAACTGCGATCACCAATCCGTCTACAAAGCGTGGCGTGATTATGGCAAATCCCCCCATTGCATTCTATGGGGAGGCTTCGTCCAGCAGTTTAGACAGTTTAGTTTAGGCTGTTGAAGATTAGCAGCCCATCCTATCCTACTGATATTATAAGTGTAAAAGTTTGCGAGGATGGATGGATGGATGTTTCATACAAAAACTACTGAACGGATTTTGATGAAACTGTACAGTATTAGGTATAGCTTATACATCAGAATAACATATAGGCTATAATTTATAACAATTTATTATAGCGGGCAGCAAATCCTAGTTGCTAATAAAGTAGTGCTTTTTGCTGATTTTTGAGCTGTGCAGAACCTGTTTGAGCAAAGTTCGTGCAGCACTAGAGATGTTCTGCAGGACTTCCAGACGTAACGTTTGACGATTAACCATCTCATTCACAGCCGTTAAAGCCCTGAACGACGCATGCGAATATGACGTGCAGTGCGACTCATTGGCTGGTGCTGGTGACGCTAAATCTCCAGGTGCAGCACTATGTCTCGGTGGACAGTGCATGTGCGCGTACAGTGCGCGATCTGCTGGCACGCCGCCACGCTGCTGGCATCGCAGGCGACCTGGGCAAGAGTGCAGGCGAGATGAGGTGAGCTACATTTCTATCTAAAGATAGATTTAAACCTGTAAATGTATGTGGTTTGGCTGCAAGGGTTATAGAGGACAAACTTTCCTGCAATTGATTTTGACGACCTCTGTGTTGCGGCTGGCGAGTATCCGACTGAGATGCGAGAGGTTGCGGGTTCGACAAATGTTTGTATGATCTGCAAATATTTGTTCTGGGTCGGGGTGTTATGGTACCATGGTACTCGTAGTTCCTTATACCCATGACCTAGGTTCCTTTCTCATACTGTACTGATAAGTAGGTAAATAAAATGGTTTTTTCCCTCATTCACCTATAGGCAGAAAAAAACATCCTATGTATGTGTAATCCCGAAACCAAATAGCTAGATCCACTATTGGTATTATTGAAGATTATTTATCATTTCGCTCAAGGTCAATCGACAATCGTTGCGGCATTTTATGGTAAACAAAGAAAGACAGTTTTTTTTATTTTGCGTTTTAGTTATGTACTTACTGCTGATCATAGGCCTTTGGTGGATTAAACATCGACTTAAATAAAGGCTTATGACCAGCAGTGGACTTGTACTGGTTGATGATGATGATTATAGCTTCACTTAAGGTGCTCAAATGTAAAAAAATAACCCTTTCAATGTCTTAATTCCAGGAATGCGTCTCGGAAGAAGATGAGCCCGGCTACTGTCTCTCCGGCCGGTGCACGTGCAAGACGTGCTCGCCCGACGCGCGTGACTTTGGAGGTGCGAGCACACTCTCACGCCCACCACTCATCGTTGCCGCTATCTTCTCGATCGCTGCCATCTTGCGACACTAGGCGCCATCTTGATGACGCCATTTTGAGACGCCATATTGAAAAGTATCTGATACATAAATTAAATATAGTTCTGTGTATCCCAGAGGTTCCAACTAACTAAACCGGTTTTAAGAATCTGATCAAGCGTGTTTTAGAATATTGTTTAAAACGAAAGCATCGAATGTAAGTTTTAACGAAAAAAAGTTTCTAATAAAAAAACAAAAAACAGCATATAGCTACATAAACATACCTAGATTTAAAATACCAAGAAATGCCTTGTAAATTGTTAAGATAACATTCAAAATTGTTCAGTTTCAAAAACTAACAGCACAAAATAGTCTTTAGGTTGTTATATCGTTCGTAGTTTATTTCAAAGTATTCTTAGGTTGTATATAAAATACTTAATTGTTGTTTGTTGTTAATATATTTTAAGAGTAGATGTTACATCTTCCAATTTTATAGAAACAGTATTTTGTGAGTGCAATTTTTCTGTTATTAATTTATGAATCCTGGTACAAATCGACTTCAGGCGTTTCTTTTGAAGGTTTCTATGTCTTGCCGTCCAAAATTTGAATATCTACTTGATTACCTATTGAAAGTTTTTAATCACTTACGTAGTTCTGCGAACAGTATTGTAGACCTCGCGAGCACAAACTTTTTTGCAACAATTGCGAGGTTTGTGCTTTCACCAATTTTGACAGTACAATTACAAAAAACAGTAAAAGTAAAAGTACAGTAGTTTATTACAAGTACTTCTCTCGCTTCGCTCGTTTGGACAATTTAAATCTTTGTCGATTTGTCTCAGATTTTATTAAATGGGTAGATATCAAGCCAAAGAAGTGTACACAAATGTTAATTACCTACCTTGTGTTTGTAATTAAAAAATAATTTATTTATTAAATGATTTTAATTTTGTGACCTGCTACTTTTATTGTGATAACAAAATAAAAAAAGTTTGTTTTTTTTAAACTTTATTAAAAACTTTCGTCAATATCTAAAATCTTAAAATTAAATAGCAATAAAGTTAGGAGCAGGTAAATAAATTAGGTACTTAGATGATTAATTGAAAGGAATTGAAAATTAAAAAAAAAACAAAGATATTATAATAAAAATGAGATTTGTAAAGACAGGCAGAAAAAAACAAAGGCAAAGAAAAACACAAAAGAGGTGACATGAGATCAAGTTAGGTAAATTTTTGGCTTATGGTTAAAACATTCGGACCTCTGTGGAGCTGAATGGTACATCTGGGACGGAGGGGACTTATCGACTCATACGACAAACAAGCGCAAGCTATTTTCTTCCCTAAATCCAAAAGCAGAGAGTATAAATTATTTTTCACTTAGTCGATCAGTTTGTTAGCTATAGACTGGTCCCGAAGAAAATATGTGTGAAATGTACAAAACAAAAACAGGCTTAAAAATTAAGGTCGTCTTATACCAGGCATTAATGGGATATCAGGGGTTTTAGTGCTAGACGTGCTGAACGAGGCGTGTAAGGCTCGCCTTACACTGGGCGAGGCAGCCGCATACACTATTGGGTTCAATGCGGAATTGACGTAGCCTAGCCAAGAGCACCATTGCCATGCTACGTTCCAGACACATTTGCAGAGGGAATCTGAAATATACAAAAAATATCTTATCATCATCAAAATTAGCCTGTATAGGTTAATTGCTAGAAATAGGTTCTATTGCTCTCCAATAGAATGCCACAATGAATGGTCTTGAGCCGCCTCCATCCAACGAACTCCTGCGACTTTAAAATTTCGGCGGTACATCGACCCTTTTTTTGACCATAAAATATATAAAATTCACATTATGGCGAGACTATATAAAACTTCTCGACCCTCATGGTGAAGCCCTGCTTGAGGTACACCACTGGGCTTCACGGCGTGGACCCACTATGTTATGACCGCCATATGACGGTCGCCGTTTCTTTGTGAAACCATAGCTTAAACACCTACTAGATCTGAAATGAACTCTTGGATGTAGACTATTCTAGAGTTAGATATCATCCAATCAGCACTACTTACTACGAGTCTTCGTAAAAAAAGTGTAGGAACTTAAATTGTCTACTAGTTTTCTGATGTCTTTAGCGGATTCACTACATACATCCTTCTCTAGGT
The DNA here is from genome assembly GCA_951392215.1 of Epirrita christyi. NCBI lineage: Eukaryota > Metazoa > Arthropoda > Insecta > Lepidoptera > Geometridae > Epirrita > Epirrita christyi. The sequence continues at coordinate 2,349,318 of OX595837.1, forward strand.
ATAAAAGATTTCAAAGATATATTTTCGTAGACGGTCTACGAATTTCGTAGACTTGTACTAAAAACATACCAAGAGGAAGCATGACAAAGAAATAGAATTGAAATTATCGTGGCATAGTATCATTTTAGAAAAATTACGACTATCACCATTCTCCTTCACTAACTATACTACTTATAATATTTTTTTTTATATGAAACGTCAGCAGGAGAATAGTAAAGTACGTGGTGTATAGTCGTAATTTTTCTAAAATGACACAGATAAGCGACCAACAAATAAGTAATAAGGACAAAAATTGCATCTCGTAGACCGTCTACGAATTTCGTAGAACTGTACTAAAAACTTACCAAGAGGAAGCATGACGAAGAAAGGCGTCCAACAAACAAGGAATAAGGACATGAGCATCACAATAGTGCGCGTAGCCCGCTTCTGACGAGAGTGGATCAAACCTCTTGAAATAAAAATAATGAATCATTAACATTTGACGACCTCTGTGGCGCGGCGGGCGAAAGAAAGAAAGAACAAATATTTGTACGATCTGCAGATATATGTTCAGGTATTTTCTATGTATAATAAAAAATATCTATCTGTATAATGTATTGTATTAAGTATATCAGTTAGCTAGTACCCATAACACAAGCTCTGCTTAGCTTGGAGCTAGATAATGTTGTGTGAAATGTCCATCATTATTTATTACTAGTTGCGCCCCGCGGTTTCACCCGCGTTAATAATGATGAAAATTGATGATGATGATGAAAAGTAGCCTATGTGTTAATCCAGGGCGTAAAGTATCTCCATTCCAAATTTCACTCAAATCCATTCAGTAGTTTTTACGTGAAAGAGTAACAAACATCCATACTCACAAACTTACGCGTTTATAATATTAGTAGGATTTATTTTGCCGTGGTGTATCCCGGCCTAAGAACCGACCCCTTCGTCTTTTATTAAAGTTGACTAAAGGATTACACCAGGGGATGGACAGCAGCATCCACCTGAGTACTCAACAGCAATACTGCGATCACCAATCCGCTACCAAACGTGGTTGATATGGTAAATCCCCCCATCGCATAATATGAGAGAGGCCTCATCCAGCAGTGTAGGCGTCCACTCCTGGATGAGGCCTCCCTCATATTACTGCTGATGAAGACTCATTAACATTTTACCTAAGAGTATTAGGTACCTCGTTGAACACACTGGCTGAATGCTTAAATTTTTCTGGTTCGTTATTTAAAAAAACAAGAACATAACGGGTTATTCCTGAAATCACCTTTAGAAATCCCCTTTAAGGGGATTTCGGGATTAACACCCAACAGTCACATTACATAGTCCTGCCCCCCTATTCCCTAACTGAAAGTCACTCTGTGACACGTTTGACAAGTAAAATGACCATCAATTGCCTAAAATTATCACTAAGAATTGTCAATTGATGGTAATTTTACTGGTCAAACACCGAGTGACTTTCAGTTAGGGAATAGGAGGGATCCCATTCTTAAGATTCCCTGTGTCGTAGGTATCAGGAACTAAGAGTACCAATGGTACCCCAACACCCAGACCCGGAAAAAATATTTGTAGATCATGCAAACATTTGACCCGCAGCGGGAATCAAACCTGCACCAAAAAAAAAACTGTTATCCAATTGTATCCAAAAAATATTACGAAGAAATCGTAGCTTTTGTATTTCGTCTATACATTTTTATTTGGTTTGCAATAAAGTTTATATGATTATCTATAAATTAAGTAAACTTACTGTGACCCCGAATTCTTTAGGGGAATTGGTTCCGCGGTTTTTGTAGCAGCCCCGGGTAGATTCAGGTGAAGACCTTTTGGAGACAGGAATCTGGAAGAATTGAGGACTTGAGGACTTGAAGAATTGAGAATTGTCCAAGTTTCGGACGTTTAACGTTTCAAAGTTGTATTATTGTATTGACGACCTTCTTAGCGCGGTGGGTAAGTAGCCGGCTGAGATGCAAAAGGTGCGGGTTCGAATTTCACTACGGGACAAATTTTTACACCTAAATAGGTGGACTCGGACCAAATGGTCCGAGTCTGAGTGTTGTGGTACCATGGTACTCGTAGTTCCTACACACCACACAGTTAACCCTAATGAATATTATCCAATCCATCAAGACTATGTGACTATTGGATGTTAAGTTGTTGGTTTACCCCTAGACGTAGCTCGTAGAGGCTCACGTCCTTGAATTGGGTAGGGGGTAAGGGTAGGGGTGGGAAAAAGGGGTTAGAAGGTATCCAAACCCTTCCTGGCGCATAGTGGTATGGCATTATTTAAAAAAATACCGTGACGATGTTCCGTAGACTCGCAGTGAGTTCGATTGGACTCTGTAATGAGATCTGCTAATACAAAAGTACATGAACGCGCTTAGCGCTTCTGTTTTCGTAGACCGACAAACACTTAAAACATCATCATCAACAACCTGTAAAAGTCCACTACTGGAAGTAGGCCTCCCCCCTAAAACGCCACGACGAACGGTCTTGAGCCACCTCCACCCACCAACCTCCTGCGACCTTTATTATGTCTATAGTACATCGAGAAGGGGGCAGCTTTCTCTACTGTGTCGTCTGGTTTGTGGTACAAGAATCATTATTCCCTAATGATTGTTAGTTCTGCGAGCTATATGACCTGCCCGTTGCCACTTCAACCTGCTAATTCTGAGAGCTGTCGGCGATATTGGTTCCTCTACGGATTTCCACATTTCGGATTCTATCACGTAGTGAAACTCTAACATAGCTCTCTCCATAGCCCGCTGCACGACATTGAGGTCTTAACGGCCAATAGTTAGCGACCACGTCTCAGTGCAGTAAGCAATCACTGGCTACACGCAATGTCTCTATAGACTTTCGTCTTGAGGCTTTACGGTATCTGTGACAAGAAGAATCGCCTCATCCAAATTGGATTCGTCGGTTGACCTTATTGTCGACTTAAAATAAGATCAAGAAATTGTTATTGCTATTGAATTATACTCACACCGTCGCCTTCCGAATTTTTTCTTTAAAAAACGAAGGAGTTTTAACATTTCTTGGTATTTCTTCAGCTGAAGTTGATTTTTCCTGAAGATTAAAAATAAATATACGGTAGCATAACTCTTGTTCACTTTGATAGTTGGATTGGATCAAATTTGGATGATTGTTTCATAGGAATTTTAGAAGAATCAGCGCCAAATAGTTCGCAAAATTTGTTATTTTCAGGGAATGCAATAGAATAGAGAGTGTACAATTGCACCTTATGAAAACTATTAAATAAACAGTAACTTATCATAATATTATTAAAAGTAAAATGAGCGGTCTTACCGCTTGGGAGGATTATAGCTAGGATACCTCCCAGATGACCTTTGGATGGAGGGAATTCTATGAGATTGTATGAATCCAAAGTTCGGTTATTCAAAGAAGGGATCACCTCATCAAGAAATACTAATGTAATAGGGACGCTTACGTCTAGTAATGCTTTGGATAAGTTAAGCAATCTTTAGATCGTTTGCAATGGTCCTTAAATATACCTCAACTGTTACATTTGGTTATAGCTGTATTATTCCTTATGTAAATAAAGATTGGTTTAGTAATACTCACTTCTACATGAGGCGTACGCCCTCTATGGGCACGGATCAGCATCGGTGGTGGTGTTGCCAGCGCGCGCAGTATCAGAACATACATAACCAGCATCAAGCAGGCTGGCAGGTAGAACGATAAGAAAGCGCTGACGAAAACGTAGCTGTAAAAAAAAACTTAGCAGGATTAAATCATTATTCAATAAACAGAATTCATATATGGTGCGAGCGAGTGATACCGTTAATAGTTTTTTCATCCCATCTATTCGAAAAGGACGACTTGGTTCGCCTTTAAGTGCGCCCAAAGGTGGTGTTTTCTGTATGAAGCTTCTATAAGTGCGCCGCAATTATCTTTGCCGCGCACTTTTTAAATTTGGAACATATCGAACTCAAATAAGTGCGCCGCAATTATCTTTTACGCGCACTTTTTGAATTTGGAATATCTTGAAAAGAATCAAACACAAATAAGTGCGCCGCAATTATCTTTGCCGCGCCCTTTTTAAATTTGGATCATCTTAGTGTTCAGCGCCAAAGAAAGCGAACTGGCTGGTACGACGGCCCATATAGTCGCGCCACCGGCTGAATAAAAAAAAACAAATTAGAAACGCGCGAACTACGGCCCGCGATTTCGTAATTTTTAACCGACTTTACAAAAAGGAGGAGGTTCTCAATTCGGTTGTATTTTTTTTTAATGTTTGTTACCTCATATCTCCGGCGTTTATGAACCGACTTGGAAAATTCTTTTTCTATTTGAATAGATATACTTCCAGATTGGTCCCATCAAATCCAGTTCAAAATCCAGTTCTGATGATGGGATCCATGAGGAATTCAGGGAACTCCTCAAATATTGTAGGCATACATATGGCGATTTTGATATTTTCAGCAACAAACCAAGCATTTGCATTCAGAAAGTATCATAATCCTTTCACCACTATGGTTCTTTCATAATTTTTTTTTCATCCAAATATATAGTCGAATACAATGGCGGAAGTCTGTTTTTTAAATGATAAGTTATTCATGGATTATTAGAAATAAATTCATGGTTTTGTTTTGAAATAAAATATGAGGCGCCTTTTATTTTCTCATAGTGGGTGATGAAAAGTAGAGTGTAACACTCGGGCGCAAAATATATTTTTGGCTCGGGCGACGTACTTTGAATCCCTCGCTACGTTCGGGATTCTACTAAAGAAGAATCTCTCCCTTCGCTCTGGATTCAAAAAAGCGCCCTCGCCGTAAAAATATTACTTTGCTCCCTTATGATACAATCTACTATAGTAGGATGTTGGACATTGATCCATTTAGTACCAGCATTAGCAGGGCAAGGCAGTGCTTAGCCTGTAACTTTTTTAGTACTTAGGTAGGTTTTTTGAAGCTTTATCTGGTTGGGTATTTTTATTTTGTATTCATCTTTTAATAATATTTGAGTTTTAGTAGCATACAGCATTTGTCATCTTCTATGCAGTGTTAAATATGTAAGTGTTCACATTTTGCTGCTATTAGGTGTCTATCAGTGAAAACCTTTAATTGGCTCTCTGATGCTAAATTGTTAGTTACCTAAGTAAATTAATTTTAGCAGTTGGTTTTCCTTATAAATAAATAAATAAATAAATCATCAGTCTGCATCATCAACGCTTTCTCCATCCACCGACTTCCTGCAACTTTTTAAATGTTGTTGGTTCATCAAAAGGGAGGTTTTCCTACACTGCGTCGTCGGTTCCTACTACTTATCTACTAGACCGTACCTAGCACCCACCTATTGGATGGAATAACAGTCGTGGGAAGAAAGTTCACCGTGGTATTCTATCAATAATAAAACATAACTATAACGTAACACCCAACAATCAAATACGTAGTGTTGATCCCACACTAGGATTCCTTATTTAGGTACACCCAGACCTGGAACAAATATTTGCAGATCGTACAAACATTTGTCTCGCAGTGGGAATCGAACCCACAACCCCATATCAGCCGACTTCTCGCATGCCGCGCCACATAGAGATCGTCAGTCTATTATGTGGGCCTATGTCCATACAGACGAATGTCTTCGACGAGACTAAGAGCCAATTTCACCATACTCTGTTAGTTTAGTAAATGTCTTGTTAAATCTAACCATTGGTCAAGGTGACAGAAAGTCTTTGATAACACCTGTCAAAAAGCATTGGTTAAGCTGTGGGGTCCCACGGCCTGATTTCCCACAGGTACAGACGCAAAATTACAGGCGACACGCTCCGTGGGAACACCTCGCCTGCAGACGCCTGTCGTTGCCTCAAGACGTCGAATCAATCAGCATGAGTCCACACGCTCCCTCTCCCCCTCTTGTACCCACTAGCACAGGCCAACGGATCGTGGGACCGGGCACGCCTGTGCATGCCTGTGCCGGCGCGCCGAATCCGAACGGTACAAGCGGGCGGGAAGGGAGCGTGCGGACTCATGCTGATTGGTCGACGTCTTGAAGCAACGACAGGCGTCTGCAGGCGAGGTGTTACCACGGCGTGTCGCCTGTAATTTTTCGTCTGTACCTGTGAAAAATCAGGCCGTGGAACCGCAGCTTTAAGGTCTCCACCCACTATCCCGTATCATACCATGACCGTAGTAGGAACGTGTCAGACACGGAAAACAACAGGAAACGCTTCACTTTGCCGACTGAAACGAATCGACAACGTTCTAGACCAGTTTGCGCGTAACGTGTCCGTACACTCCGTACCGATGAAATATTCTCGGCGACAATTTATTGACGCTCCGTGCATGGCACGCGACGGTGATGGTCGGTTACGGGACGGTCTAGTGGGTATGGTCTCATACTTTTCAAGACAAATAATATTTTTATGCCTGACACGTTCCTATTACGATCATGGTATGATATGGGATAGTGGGTGGAGACCTTTAAGCTTAACATTTGCTTAACCGCCTGTTTATTTGTTGGTGAAATCAAACCTAAGGCTTACTGTAGCGTGACGTCAGTCTGGGCGAAGTGAATTGATTAAGACGTTGGTTATTTTGTTGGTGCTTGACATGCTTGATTGGTTAATCATTATCAGTTTTTGTTTCATGCTTCAACCCACCCAACATTAGTATTGATAGTGCACGCCTTTGGTGTCTCCCCAGGTAGGTAGTGCACAGGTGAGGGTACAAAGGCAGTTGGAACCGCTACAGCAGTTGCTGCTGGCCAGATCAGAGCCGCATATATCCTAGCGCGCTTGGTCCGCCTAGCGCGAGCCAGGGGTGCTGTGATGCCCAACCAGCGCTCCCAACCTAGCAGGCAGATGGAGAGGATCGAAGCTGTGCAGCATAGGACATCCAGCATGTTCCAGCAAGAGCAGAAAGCCCAATCTGGAAGATAACATAACACCCAATAGTCACATACGTAGTCCTGCCTTCCTATTCCCTGACTGAAAGTGAAAATTAACATTATTAGAATTGTCAAAATGATGACAATTTTACTTGTCAAATGTTAGTCAACGAGTGACTTTAAGTTAGGGAATAGAGGGGCTGATCCAAAACTAAGATTCCCTGTGTCGTGGGTATCAGGAACTACGAGTACCATGGTACCATAACACCCAGACCTGGTACAAAAATTTGCAGATCATACAAACATTTGTCCCGCAACGGAAATCGAACTCGCAACCTCTCGCATCTCAGCCAGCTACTCGCCCACTGAGTCACAGAGGTCGTCAAATTAAGAGAGTAGTTTTTATAGCTCAAGGGATTTATGCTATCCAGTCCTGTCATGAAGTAGAAAAACAGACAATGAACTTGGGTAATACTTAAAGCCAATACCCTCAGTTTGATGAGGCCCTCGTCATAAGTCAACAGGTAAGTGACCCCTGAATTTGTGCAAAGCGTTGCCTAGGCCTTCCAGCTACTTAACCTAACTACTAGCTGAGCCCCGCAGTTTCACCCGTATGAACAATGATGAAAATTGAGGATGATGATGATGATGAAAAGTAGCTTTTACATTAATTCAGGGTATCTCCAGTTCAAATTTCACTCAAATCCGTTAAAGCGTGAAGAAGTAACAAATATAATCACAAACATTCGCATTTAAATAATATTAGTGTTATATGTAGGTAATGTTAGAGGTTAGGCCTTGAATGTGCCGTGGTGTGTCTGGCCTAGAATAGACCCCTCCTTCTCCTTCCGTGGACATTGTAAAAGCTGACTAAGGGATCACACCAGGGTATAGGCAGCAGCCACCAATATTGCGACCACCAATCCACCTGCCAAGCGTGGTGATTATATAGCAAATCCCCTTATCCTGTGAGGGAGGCCTCGGGCCTCGTCCAGCAGTGGACGTCTACCGGCTGATGAAGAGAGAAGAAGTGAAGAGAGTGTTAGGAGGACCTATTAAAATTTAGTAGAGGATCTTTAAGTAAAATCAGTTCTTCAACGCTTATCACAAGAATCTAATTAACAATAGAGTAAAAAGCCTCACTTACAAATATGAAACACGAACAGCTCCCTCGCAGCGGCGACCGGCAGCACAAAGAGTCCGACCAGCAGATCAGCGGCCGCCAGGCTGGCCAACGGGTAGTGAGCAGGCGCACGCTGCAGACGCCTCAGCGCGGTCAGCACTGCCGCGTTGCCGACCACTGTCGCCAGGGACACGACGGCCATGCTGACCGCGCACGCCCACCATGCGACTGTCGTCTCGGCCGCGGTGATGCACAGCTCTGTCAGTGTAAAATAAGGCTGATTATCTAACAAAGCAAAGAAGAAGAAAGAAGAAATCAAAAGAGCAAAGCGCGCTCTCTAGTGCTCTCGAGTGTGTGGCTTCGCTCGCGTTTTACCCGGATAAAAACACACGTATATTACAATCCATGCTTTAATCTATGTGTTTACCAAACATCGAAATCAGTTTAGTCGCTCCGGCATGTTTGTGGAATTTAGGAATCAATAATTCGACGAAAACGCCTTTTTAAGAATAAGTCATTGAATAGGTCTTCATACTAAGGGTAATCCTTTGCAAATAGGCTCAATGTCGACTAAACCAACAAACAGTAGTACCTACAGTACAGTACAGTAGATTACGCCTTGGAGATACCTAATTGTAATGTTAGGTCGTACCTACTCTTTCTGTACAAATAATTTGTAAACAATCATTTAAACATACAAACTTTCGCCTATATAATATAGTATAAGCAGGATAAAACTAGGTTATTGCAGTTGTAAGACTTACCTTCTAAGTCCCTGCACTTAGCAATTTATTATTTTCACATAAGTTTCCGAGTCTCCGGTGAAACTATCTCACTTTGTTATGATCACACTCAAAGTTATCCATTGAAGTTTTAGTTTTAAACAAATTTATATTTTCGTTACTGTTTATCGGAACTCATTACTGATATCTGTCACCGTTTGTGTAGGTAGTTCTATATAGTTATGGACTAAGTTCAAGCAAGGTGTTATCTACCGGCATTGTTCTAAAAATAGTTTACTGGACGTTTGTCCTGCAGGGCGATTTCACTCACAAATGGTCCAAGGAACATTCCGATCATCTGAGTCTAAGATTTTGAAACATGGAAAGGTGAAACTGCCAAAATGGCGCGAAATTCAAATTTTATTGTCTTTTGCTATAGCTCATCATGGAGGGTTCCCAACGAGTACCTACCTAACAATGTTATTAGTTGGGATTTTTCCCAGCGAGTAACACTGTTCCCTGGGTGTTACTCGCTGGGAATATTTCTGGAAAAAAAGTTACGAGTCACACACAAAACTTCTTGAGATAGCAAACACTTATTACTTTACACTGATACTTGCGGGAATCAGGAGATAACACACAGTTTAGCTAAGAATGTTAATTATATTTAATGACATTTGTAGCTAAACTAATGATATTTATGAGATACTTTCAATTAAAACATGTGAGTTAGGTCTCCTGATTCCCGCAAAATCAGTGTTTGCAATCTCAAGAAGTGTTGAAGAGCTGTTTAAAAATGCTTTAAGAAAGGGCTTCGGACATTTTTACATGTATTTTGGCCTATGTTGTGGCGGATTGATATGTTTGGAACAGATAGATAGGAACCTACTTAATTTTTTTTGTGTGTGTGGTACCTAGACAAACCATGGGATACTTTTGAAAAAAAAAGATTTCATTTTATTTACGTATTCCTTTATTGACAAATATGGGGGAAAATTATTAAAAATTTCATTCTCCTCAAAAAATTTATGTTCCATATAAAGAAATGCATTTCATAAAAATAATGATAAAAGATATATTTACAATCTTAAAACTATTTATTACTTGAATAGTTTAAATTACTGCTATTTTATTTTAAATCTAAGTTGAAAGGCACGCTACAATAAGATCATTCCACCCGACTGCGGCAATAGACCGAGGTTTATAATTTAACATGAAATTGTGCCTTTTACATAGACCGGTTCTTTTTTTGTGCCAAAACCATTGAGCTCTTTTGTACTTCATCCAATGTTTATGAATTCCATTCACTTACAATTATTTAAAAGAATGCATTAAGGGAAGCACGCGTTTCGCTTACTTGTATCTACTTATATTATCTACAATAACTAGTAATACACAATAATCACTATAAATCTGTTTTTTTGACGACGAAACGGTTCCGATATAATTTTTCTCCTTGGCACAAGACGATGACACAAAAAATTAATCTAGAAACTTAAACTACGAAGATCATTTTACGCATTTAAACAATAAAAAGTGATTTTATATATTTACATAATTGTGAAACTCTTCGACCAAACGTATTACAATCAAACGAGTAAGTACCTAAGTAAACATTTTTATGTACAGGTGTTGCGAAGTAGTTATACTGTCACTTTTTTAAAATAAATTAGACGAGAACTAAGCTCTCTTTAAGACTGATTTAAATCTGGGCTAGTTATTTTCTGGTCGAAGGTTTAAACTGTTGAATAAAATAAAAATACTGTCTTACAAAGATAAATGTAGGGCAATAACGATTGAGCATTCTGGTCCCAAAAGATAAACAATATACATTAAAGCGATTGGAATGATGAGATCTCTTACGTATTGGAGACGAGGCTGTGTCAGAGGTATGATGTTTGTTCGTCGTTAAACTGGTCTTTTCTTGGTCAGTGCTTGACCAGATTGAGGTATGGTGGGCCTGAAAAGGGCGGTTTGTTCGATGGTAAAAGAACCAGTTTGGTGAAAGGATTCAGCGCGTGCGCATCGCTCCTTTCATTCACTAGGTTCTATTAAAAATGACGATCCATCTAATTTTCAATTCCTTTCAACTAATTTGAGATTTGATTAAACTAATTTTCAATTCCTTTCAAATTTAAAATTTGATTAAACTAAATTAATTAAACTTTATAGACATTTTTGAATAATCTATTTAGCACAAATAAACAAAATGCCTCTGCACTTTTAGCCAAATGGAAGAAAACATGGAATGATAATAAGCGAAAGTATATATAACAGAGAAATTAAAATTAAAAACTAAAATTGATACCTGTCCCGAGACGAATAAAAATATACTTATTGCAATTAAAAATAGGAAAATATTCGATAAATTTACTCAGATAGGGATCAATTTTAATCAAAATCTTATTTATAAATACATCAAAACTATAGAACGTACCTTACAACAAGGTAAAACACTGTAAAAAATAAAAATTTTGAAAAATGTTCTACGAAAACGAGCAAATGTTTGGGAATGTTTTGTTATTTTCGGAATTTTTATTTGTACCTTGACCTTAAAAATAAAATTAATAATAATTTATACACTAAAGAATACATACATACACGAAACTAAGCTACAGAATCACACACATAAATAATTTCTTCACAATACAGCCTACCTCGGAAATCACATGATTTTTCAATCACTTGTATTTTCTACGTGGCGCCTGCTAAACAATCTCATTTATTTTTCATTAAAATTATGTCAAAACATACCTAAAACAATTATTTAAAAATCAACAACGCAACAACTACTTTTTACTAAACTTCCTCTAAGATGCATTTTAAAGTCCGGGTGAAAATTTAAAAATAAAATTAAATCATAGTCTATTCAGAAAGAGAGCCGTCGTGGCCAAGTTGTGAACTAACATTGTGAACTACATAACCATAATTAGGAGCTGGTTTCTTTCTGTCGGCATTTTAAAATCATAAACTAAAAAAGTAGTAACAGTTGTAATAGGATCAAAATGGAACAGACGCACTATTGTGTTGCCCGCTAAACAAAACAGGTAATTAAGCACAGCAGCGCCCTCCAATCCCACGACGGGTCTCTCGCTGAACAGACTCTAAAAGCTTTATTTTTTAAAACGAATGATACATTTTTCTAAAACAAAAAATAAGTATAAATTGAAATTAGCTCACAGTAAAGTTAGACATGTTTCAATGTACCAACCTTCACAAAAAATTGTCCCATGTCCTTTTGTAAAATGAACAAAAAGGCACAGATAAAACTAGAAAACAAAAATATAGCGCAACTGTCATTATTGTCACTGTCACTTGAGATTGTCAATGTTAGTGCTAAACTAAGTTAATTTAACATCAAGTCATGGCTGTACAATCAGTCTATACTACGGCACTTCGCACCTAGAGATTACAACTTGTCAATAAAATATTTTACAAGTTTTTAAGAGTTTTTATCAGAATCTGTACACAAGCTAAGTTATTTCTTAGCTCAACTAAGATCAAGTTACTTCAAGAGCGGATCAATCCATCGATAGCTTTGATCTCCTAAACCCTTCAGTCTAATTGAAGGAGTAACAAACCTCCCTCAAATCCCTACGAGATATCATGTTTGACCTACCCTGAACACCTATCAGTAGGGTAGTCAAAACCTCCCCAAAGCTAACCTACCAGCTGGGAGTTACACCATCCAGAAACCTTTTCACCAGCTAGGGTGTTACGACCTCCTATCATGGGCGTAGCTAGGGGGGTTTGGGGGGTTCAAACCCCCCCGAAATGTTCAAAATATTAGGCCGGCAGTTTTTCACATGAATATTAATGTAATTTCGTGTACATATTTGTTGTTTCATTTTCATAACCCCCCCCCCCCCCCCCTTCCCCCGAAACTAAAATCTGGCTGCGCTCGAGCCTCCTACTAACCTTTACCTAAGTCTACCACAGTTAAGGCGTTGCAAGCCTTTAAAAATCCCCATATACCTAGTCTAACAATTGATGAATACAACCTTTCCAAAACCAAAGGCATGTTTTTAATGTTTTCAGGAGGTTATTAAAACTCTATGGTTGTATCTAGCAATAATGTCGACCTCCTTAAAGCCTAGGCATAAACTATAGGGTTTTCGGGAGATTAAAACTATTCCTACTTCTACAGTGGCTGAAGGTGGCCCCATAGCCATATCTTGGCTCTATATCTTTCTCGACCCGCCCCTACGTTTCTTACATCTGGTTTCGTGCTGTTCAAAACTGGACCTTAAGTCTACGTAACAAGTTCTATATATAAATGGCTTCGGTCCCGCCCTTGTTGGTCTGCTGTATTTCGTTAGGTGACAGCGCCGCGCGGTCGGACCAGTCTGAATGGGGAGACTGGGTGAGAGGCGTCTGCGGGGAGGGGGAAGACCAGTGATCCGGGGACTCGGGGGAGGGGGTAGGAAACGTGTCACCGATGCCCCAACCTCCGTAGAGACCTGAGGAAACAAACGAATTCATTATGAACAATGGCGGAGAAAGTTTATTTTTCTTTTCTTTTCTCAATCCAGTTCATCCGCAAAACAGAAGCGAAATCACTCGCACGATAGTAAAATCTACCATCTACCTACTAATGGTTTGACGACCTCTGTGGCGCGGCGGGCGAAGGTTCGCCTGCAATGCAGGAGGTTGCGGGTTCGATTCCCGCATCGGAACAAATATTTGTACGATCTGCAGATAATTGTTCAGGGTGTTCTGGGTATTTTTTTATGCATAATAAAAAATATCTATCTATGTAAAGTATTGTATTAAGTATAGCACCCATATAACACAAGCTCTGTGTAGTCTCTCTGTGTGGGCTAGATAATGTTGTGTGAATGTCCAGCATTTTTTTGTTGAATCCCTCAATATTTCCATCTGTTTTCTTCCACTGATGGACGAGGCCTCCCCCATAAAATACAATGGGGGGATTGCCATAATCACCACGCTTGGCAGGCGGATTGGTGATCGCAGTTTGGTGTTGAGTACTCAGTGCTGCTGCCCATCCCCTGGTGTAATCTCTAGTCGGCTTTTACGACATCCAAGTGAGGAGACGGAGGCACACCACAGTATACTGCATACGGCACTGTTAGTAGCACAGGGCGGTTGTTCTGATAAATAAGGCGTGCTCGGTTTTTGGGTCAGACTGGGTCGGCTATTTGCCCGACCGATACCTAGTTGTAAACAATATTGTAAGCAATAAATGAATTACTATGACAAAATTATATTTTACACAACAATGGCACTAATATCTTTATGTTTACTCTAAAGCTCACTAGCGAAACATACATTTAGAACAAAATAATGAAGCAAAACTACAATTTCAATGTAAACTGATCAAGCACTTGTGTAGTCTGTCCAGGCCGATACTGGTTTTGCCTCGTACCACAATGCACAATAATACACTCAGGCATTGTGAAACCCAACTTGTGTAGTAAAAAAATATGGGTATTTGCTAATAAAATAGTGAAATTTTACGAAAACACAAAAAGTAAACAAAACTTTGAATGACGGCAATCTAAGGTCACAGAGTATTGAATGAATGGTTGAATGGCACGCTAATGGTGGGCCATTTTCATACAAAATAAATGTTACTGTCGCTCCATTTTGTTCCTTGCTCCAAGGTTAGTAGGCATTTCCTTGGAAATGTGTCTAATTAAGGGCTGGTAACAAAATGTAGACCCTCTTAGTGTCACCTTGGGTGCAAACTTACCAGGCATGATGTTAGTGAGTATGGGGTGTGGCTGACCCTGCACTTGTCCAAGCGCGGCCGCGTGCGTCATCACCGCCTGTAGCTGCGCATTGTGTTGTCCGTTAGCACCTACAAATACTATTAATTAGCAAAATAATAACAACAAATGCTGGCAAATGGAATCTAATTAAGAAAGCGTATTACACTCTTGATGACTATATTAATGATAAAGCCGCGTGGCCTAATGTCGCTCTACCCCTCGACTGCTAAAATGGAAATCGAAATTAGCAATATCTGTACTTACCTATTTACATGTTTGTATTAGATTATTATTTATAAGTACAACAAGCGTAGCGTGTGCTGTCTTGCATATTTTTGCTGATGTTTATTTACTTTTGACTACCTTCCTAAGGTTTACTATGTATCAGCAACTCCTTGCTCCGAGGCACCACACAGGCGCTTCTCACCTAGTGGTAAGACGGACCATTTATGTAAGCCAAGCCGAGTTTGTTGCCTGATTCTTCTAGGCTTGGTCGCGTTGGAACAGGAGTAATTTAATTTTATATAAGACGATTCAAAATGATCCTTGTGATTTCAATGAATAAAGTTCTTTTTGACTTTGACTTTGACTTTAACTTTGCTGAGGAACTAATATTTGCATGATCTGCAAATATTTGTTCCGGGTCTGGGTGTTATGGTACCATGGTCTTCAAAAGTTGACTTAATGAAAAAGTGACCACTGAAGGAAGGCCTACGTCAGCAGTGGATTTCTACCTGTAGAAGTCCAAAATTTCGTCGCCAGTGGATAGGTTACTATTTGCACAAATCTGTCGTCAATGAAACTCCGAATATGTTTCCTATAACGTCTCCAAGATTGCAATAGCCTCGATTTAGGGAGTCAGAGGTAGCAATTCTGTGCATAATCTTTAAATGTAGGTACCTAATACTGCACAGAATCGCTGCTACTATTGTTAATGTAAGAGTACTTACTTAGGTGCGCAAGCGCCGAGTACGCGTCGAGTTGGTGCTGATGTGAGTGGCGTAGCGCAGCCATGTGCGCGGGCGAGGTCGGCAGAGAGGGCCGTGACTTACCAGGGGAGGGGGAGCCTGCAATAAATAAACATAAGTATACCTAACTCAGTAAACATCACCTACAGACCTATTATAAAAAAAAACATGTCGGCCAATTGCGAGTCAGATTTGCTCAACGAGCACTGAAAACGGCAATTTTTTTTCACATTTTTCATTCATTTCCATGAATCATTTTCCTTCAACAGTCAATACGTGGTCCTGATCCCAAACTAGGATTACCCGTAATTATCACTAGAAACGGGATATTTACCATGATTTTTGAGTTTTGTTGATTCCCGATATTTCGGCACAGTTTCATGCGCCATGATCACGGGTAAACTGAAGTCTTTGCGAGTAGATTTTTATCGTTATAGGTAGCCGTAACGATCTACCCTCTTTCTCACTCTTTTATTACGAACACCCCTACCATCAGCTTCATTGTCACACTTAACTCCATCTCGACACACCACACTAACGGTATCCGGACGAGCAACTGGTACCACACAATTTTTCCGATTGCTACACATTCTCACCACAGGAATCCAGACTCCAGACAATTGAAAACCATCTTCTCTATTGAAATTCCTGTGTTTAGTAATCTCAATTGCCTCTTGTACCAGTCTTGGTATGTAATGCCGCTCTGTTGAGATTACCTGTGGATTGTGTAGCTCAATCCAATGGTTTGAGCCAGATTCTATGAGGTGTTCCGCTATAGCTGACTTCTGTGTGTCGACGTTTTTGACCGCTCGGATGTATGATGATGAATATCAGGAATCAACAAAACTAAAAAATCATGGTAAATATCCCGTATCTAGTGATAATTATGTTAATAACCATGATAGTTTCAAAAGGGTTACCCGTGTCGTGGATATCAGGAACTGCGAGAATCTAACCTGCAACCTGGCAACCTCTCGCATCTCAGCCGGCTATTCGCCCCGCGCCACAGAGGTCGCTCTACCAAGTCCCGAAATTATGTATGTGACTATTGGGTGTGTTATGGGAATAACCCGTTATGTATCACAGCATAGATTATAGTGACTGTGGGTTCAAATCACCGTGATCTAAATACACTTTTTGCATACACGAACTTACCTATATAGGTATGCGCACTGTGCGTTGGTGAGTGATTGGAGTATGGTGGCGATAGTGACGCGCCCATTGCGCCGCCGCCGTACGATTGTTGCAGCGTCTGACCCGTCTAACAACAAAAACAAAACATTATTATTATCTTGTACTCACTATCCACTATAGACTACTTCACTGTACACACTATACTACCATTACTTGTGTACTGTTGTACTAATAATTGTATTGTATGTGTATCACTTCCCGGATGTTCATCAATGGATTTTGTTACCAATAAATGTAACGTTCAAGGAAAACATTGTTAGGAAACCGGCATGCCTTGTGTTGGGTATGAAACTGGGTTGGAAACTGAAGCATTTTTTTAAAGGAAATTAAGTATATGATTTTGTTAATCATAATTTACAACTACTTAATTCAGAGTATATTTCGTGTTCACAATCTATTTTCAAATATATTTTTTACACAAAGCATACAGAACTGTTTAGCACAGTAGTATGCTGACTTTCAAAAAACCTGCACGCGACATGCGACAAAAAATCATATCATTCCGTCCCATTTCTTTACATGACGTATGCATAAGTTGTTCTCTTTCTTGTATAAATATCTAAGAAGTTATCTAGTTGTCTATTGGTGATTCTGTCTACGAGATAAAGAGTTATCCTGAGACGCAAGGAGCAAGATTCCGTTCGCGACTACTTTTTAACGACTCTACAAAAGAGTCCCGAGTTCTGGACTCTTTTATTCATTTCGCTCCTCTTTTTGATCGTTCTTTCTTCATTCTTCATCAGCGGTCAATATCATTAGCCACTGACATCCACTACTGGACGAGGCCTCTCCCATACAATGCTATGGGGGGATTTACAACAGGGGATGGGTAGCAGCATCCACCTGAGTCACCATCATCATCGGCCTTTAGAAGTCCACTGCTGAACATAGGCCTCCCCCTTAGAATGCCACAACGATCGGTCTTGATCCGTCTCCATTCACCGACTTCCTCCTATGTTTATAGTGTCTTTAGTCCATCCAGTGGAGGGCCTTCCTCAAACTAAAGCGTCGTCCGGTTTGTGGTCACCACTCGTGAACCTTTATTCCCCAACGGTTACCAGTTCTTCAAGCTATATGACCTGCCCATTGCCACTTCAACTTGCTAATTCTGAGAGCTGTCGGTGACCTTGGTTCTTCTACGGATTTCCTAATATTGGATTCTATCACGTAGTGAAACTCCTAGCATAGCTCTCTACCTGAGTACTCAACACGAATACTGCTATCACAACCGTTTGCCAAGCGTGGTGATTATGGCGATAAGCGTGCATGGGAAAAAACGAAGCTAATTGGTAATCCTATTATTATCCTATTCCTGCCGCCAAGCAGTAGTGCTCGCATTGCTGAGTTTCGGTTTGAAGGGTACGGGTGCCGGTGAAATTACAGGCACTTGAGACTTTTCATCTCAATGGGTCGGCAGCGCGCGTGTGATGCCTCTAATGTTGCAAGCGTCCATAAGCTACGCTAACTACTTTCCATCAGGTGGGCCGTATGCTTGTTTGCTTGCCAAGTAGCATAAACAATAAATTAAAAAAAAAACAATTTTATGGTGACAGCGAGCTGATCTGATAATGGAGACGAATGGTGGAAAACGGAACTCCTAGCCTGATAGTGTGTGAAATCGGCTTCGGACTTGTCACGTATGCAATGCTAACAACTAATGCCAGAAGTTGGAATGTGTACTCTTGGATGGTGATGGTAGGTGGTACCTTGACGCAGTCCTCATAGCTGGGCGGCTGCTTGTGCTGCATCAGCTGCTCCATGCCGACGAACTGCGCCATCGCATTCGCGTTCGAGTACAGGGACGTTGCGTCGTACGGCGACGGCAAGTCCTGAGCGAAACCACAGCTTTACATAATATCCTTTCAACGTACTGGTTGTTTCTTGCCATGGTCAGAATCAAATGCTTTTTTAAAAGCCTCATTACTTAATTTCAGGGTCGAAAGAACAATATAGAACCAGTTTAGGTAAACCAAATAGCGTCGGAAAATAAATATAATTATGGGTTATGGAGGAAGCAAAAATTCGAAAACTATTTGATGACACTTGGCCTGATAAAATTCTGCCTACCTAAGTATTATATCACTGAACGCAAGGATATGTGACTCTCACTGGAAATATGTATTTAAACTTAATAAGTTTAATATGTACAATAATCTATAAAACCTAGATTTTGTAATAGTATACAATTTGCTATCCCAAACCAATTTTACACGTTTGTTAGGCTTTGGCTACCACTAAAAGAAACAAAGTAAGTAAGACTATATTTCTACTACTGCTAGTGTAATAATTTGGCAGACGTGTTCCCCAGAAAAGAATACCGTAAAGTAGACATGAATGAATGAGTGACTTAGGTATAAAGTTAGGCATGAATGAATGAGTGACTTACAAAGATTTTTACCTGTAAATTTTGAAGCGGTGATTCGACAGGGCTGAGACTAGAGCCCAGGCTCTCAACGCTCTGTGGCACCTCCTGTGCCACCTTCTTATTACTCTTTTTTACACTTGGTTTCCTGAAACAACAATCCAATATTAGTCCATGTTGAATGTATTGATGTCCTACGACTCCTTGGTAGGCCAATTAAGATGTAGATAACTCATTCTACGGAAATATTCAAATGAGAACAATTAAAACAAACTGTCGTAAGGTTTGAGGGTGACAAGTACAGCAAAGTGACATAAATTACATAAAGAATATCGATATTCACGAAGCTTTTCTAATGCCCCAGCTTTCCCCTTATCTGAAGGCTTGCTTTTTGTCGACTCGACGGATGACAGCCACAAATGGGTAAGCATCAGCAGACTTTTTAGTAGAATACTTTTCTTGTATAATTTTATTGATGTGACAACACTTCCAACGTCGTACGGTTTGTGGTTGCCACTGGAGAACCTTTATTACCAAACGGTTGTCAGTTCTGCGACCCTCCTCGATTGACTAAAGACGTTATAAACGTCGCAGGAAGTCCGTGGATGGAGGCGGCTCAAGACCATTCATCGTGGTTTTCTGGGGGGGAGGCCTTTGGCCAGCAAAGGACTTCTTCAGGCTGATGATGATGATGATAATGATAATGATGGTGATGATGATGATGGTGATGACGACACTTACCGTCTAATTTGCGTGTGGTGCAGATTGTTGTTGTCGTACTGATCCTGCGGGCTCTCGGGGCCGGCTTTTGCTCGCGACTTCTTCGACTTCCCTTTTGCAGCCGTCGCTATCACTGTTGGCTGGCTGATCAGTTGCGGGTGCGGGTTCGGTGACGCTGTACGGACGAATACATGGGTCAATGGAGACAGATTTTGAATTAACATGTGGGCAAAGTTATTGAGAGCTAGACAGCATCCAAAAAGCTACTATGATAAAAAGTACGGCAACATTTTTCTATGTTCAGCAACTTACACATGAGGTGATGATGCTGCGGCGGCCGCGGACAGTGCTCGTCCAGTAACCTCACGATGTCGTCGTGCATCCTCTCCTGCGCGACATCTCGCGGCAGTCGGTCCATGTGGTCTGTTATCTCTCTGTTCGCCATCGCGTCGAGGAGCGCTCGACACGCGCCGTACGAGCCTTCTCGAGCGCCGAGGAACAGTGGGGTTTCATCCTGAGATATTAAAGAAAACATTTGTAAATATATCAGCCAAATTCAAATAATGGTTTGAAACTGATGACCAATAAAAAGATAAGATAGCCATTGCCACTTCAACTTGCTAACTAGCTAATTACTTAACACAAATACCACCAATAACTTTTGTTAGTAGTAGAACTTCTTGTGAAAGAGTTTGTCCGGGGAAGTACTACTACCACCGTGCCTATTTCTGCCGCCAAGCAGTAGTGCTAGCTGTTTTTCGGTTTGAATGGTACGGGTGCCGGTGAAATTACAGGCATAAGAGACTTTTTATCATTATGTCCCAAGGTCGGCAGCGCGCGTGTGATACCTTTGGTGTTGCAGGCGTCCATAGGCTACGGTAACTACTTTACACTGGTCGTATGCTTGTTTGCATGCCAAGTAGTATAAAAAAACTATATTATGGTGACAGTGAGCTGATCTGATAATGGGGACGGAAGGTGGACAACGGAACTCGATGATTAATAGTAGCCTGACAGTGTTTGAGCTCATTTCAATCAGCTCACGGTACGGATCACTAATTTCATTAAACTTGTTTTGAAAAATATATATCAATTAAACTTGACTATCAATGTATCTATATCACCAGAAGCTTCGTCAGTCAAATCTCTAATCATGAGACATCAATAACATTTGTAACATAGAAATTTATAAGCTGGCATTTAATTTTGCTGAGATTAAAGTTTGAGAGTACTAACCTTATCGTCCTGTGCGTCTCTGTTAGCTCCATGTACTAACAACACATTGACTGCGTCAACATTGTTGACGGCCGCAGCCCAGTGCAGAGCGGTTTTACCGCTGTTGTCGGCCGCGTTGATATCAGCGTCTGCGTTGATTAGGTCTTCCACCATGCCTTCTATTGCTAGCCTGGTGGGGAGAAAATAATTGAAGATTTAGGTTTTGAGAAATAGAATTGTTAGACGCGCCTTTCATAACGTTGTTTTGGCTAGCGACATCTAGTCTAGTTTCTTTTTACTTAAAAGTGAAGAGTTTTTTTTTTATTTTTTTATTTTAAAGTCCGTTAAAAAACCATGCTCAAGGTGGAACGTTGAGAGACTGGGGCCTACCTTTCAGTATTCAGTAAAAATTTAAATGAAACTGAAAAAAATCACAATAATTCACTGATTTTTAACAAACTGTACAATAATCCAGAATTTGAATTATTCTCCATGACTGTACAATTTTCTCAATTGAAACAGTTTTAAGGCTTCTTACATCGGTAGTAACTCTACTTTCGAGTGCAAGTTGACAGGTATTTAAGGGAAAAGGTCAGGTTTGCTTTGCTCTGAGGATTGCGCACTTGGTGACTACACTGGGCCATTGACCATAGATAACTTGCATTGAAGAAATTTACCTGGCAGCCAATATGAGCGGCGTGGTTCCATCATGCATCCTCGCGTTCAGATTTGTCGCTCGATTCCTCAGCAGGATTTGGAAGACGCCCATAGCATCAGCAGCCACTGCGGCGTGTAAAGGCGTCCTTCCCGTGTTGTCTTGTGTGTTAGCGTCAGCTCCTGCGTCTAGGAGACGTTTCGCTGCGTCGGCTCGGGCGTATCTGAGAAGGAAATGTAAAGAAATCTATTAATTACAAGCTGCGCCCCGCGTTTCCACCTGCATAGGTAAGTCTTGATCCGGTGGGAATATCGAGATATAGTAGTTCCTTGAAATCCACAACACAGGGAATCCTATTGTAGGAGAACTATGTATGTGATTGTTGGGTGTTATATTGTTATGTTGATTATTGTATGATTTCTAGAGCCTTAAATATGGATTTTTAGGTATTGTAATATTGTTGACAAGGTAGCCTATATATGTTAATTTAGGGTATAAGCTATTTCCATTCCAAATATCAACCAAATCGCTATAGCAATTTCCGCGTGAAGGAGTAACAAACAAACATACATACTTTCGCATTTATAATATTATTGAGATGAGATAAAACTTTTACGGAATCGAGATCAACGACATTTAAAGCTCACAGGAAGTCGGTGGATGGAGGCGGCTCAAGACTATTTGACGTGGTATTCTATGGAGAAGCAGAATGTACGCTTTATGCGCACGCGACGCTTGCAATTTATTGGAGACACTCCGAGCACGACAGAACTGGAATTGAACACTTGAAGAGCAGTGGTGTAGTGGTCGTGGGTTTGAATCTCGGGCGTGACATTTTTTTTAAAACTATTTGACTAACGAAAGACACAACGAAAGAAACCAACATGGCAGTGAGACCCAAGCCAGCTTTACTACCTGCGCGAAAAGGTCATATCACGGCAACACAAACTCTACACTTTCTCAGTTTAAAATAAATAAAAAAACCTTTTTATCGAGTCCAGACCCTGTTTCGAGTTTACCTCCACAAACGGCTGCTACCGGGGACCACATGAGATCGGTCACATTTAATAGAAGTTAAAATAACTTACCTAGCGGCGAGGTGCAAGCTAGTCTCCCCAGTTTTGTCCATGGCGGCGTTCAATTGCGCTCCTTGAGCGACCAATTCAGATATGATGTGTGCTGTTTGTTCGTCTTCTGCGTCAGAACCTGTGTCCAAGCCGCCTCCTCGAACGGCTGCCACCATCAGTGGAGTCATGCCGAGGGGGCCACGAGCATCTACGTCGACGTGGTCATGCTGTGAAGACAATAAGTATGTTTTAATTATAATTAGTTACCACAACGGTGAGCTGGTCGAAATGAGCTAAAACACGGTCAATATATTATTATCCATCGACGAGTTCCGATGTCCACCATCCATAACATCAGCCCCCCCTATTCCCTAACTGATAGTCACTCGGTGACTAACGTTTGACAAGTAAAATGACCACCAATTGCTCAAAATTATCATTACCTAAGAATTGTCATTTTACTTGTCAAATGTTCAAGATAGGGAATAGGGAGGCAGATCAGCTCGCGGAAAACTTTGTGAAAGTATGAATAAAAATCTGTATTTTTTCAGTTGTATCAGTTTGTGTTTGGGTGTGCAACGATTTCTGGCAAGTACAACCCGGTCAGAATATCTGTGCACCTCGCTGGAATGCGGCGCCTCTCCCGCTTCCCCTGTCACCTCTACCACCTGTCACCAATAAATTGATTTGAAAGGGTTAGTAATTTTTTTTTACCTCCACATTTCTCGAAAAAACTTTTTTTCACACTGTACCCAGACCGCCGATATGACGTCACGAGGTCAGGTGCACAGATATTGTGACCGGGTTGTATAGGGAAACATATGTTACGGATGGTACCCATCATCATTAGCCTGAATAAGTCCTTTCCCATAGAATCCGGTATACCGCCATACTGTTTGATGTAATATCGGCAAACGTCCTTAAGCCACTTCCATCCACCGACTTCCTGCGACCTTAAAAATGTCGTCAGTCCATCTTCCTACACTGCGTCGTTCGTTCGTAGTCGCCACTCGAGAAACTTTATTCAGTTATAGCTGTCGATTCTGCGAGTTATAGATGTAGTTATATATGGCCTGCTCATTGCCACTTCAACTTACTAATTCTGATCTACGTTATGTTGATGATTTTGGTTCTTTTGGGCCTTAAAGGTACCTATGTATAAAAGTGTGAAACCTCGATAAGTTATGAGAATAATACTTACGATAGCAGGCGGTGTCATCATACTCGGGGGCACCCTGATATCCGCCGCATCAAGATGCTGCTGTGTCCAGATGCTGTTGCGGTCATGGTTGGCTTCCTCGTAATCCGTTATCGCAGTATGGTCTGATGCATAGCCTCCCGGCATGCCATTAGCATCTCCCGGCCCGCGAGCACGCTTAGCTCTTGGAGGAGCTACTCCATCGTCGTCCTCGTCTGACCAGTGAGGTGGGCCCATATGACCGCCGTTGACATCGATGTCAATACCGGCCATCGAGCCTTTGTTCAGATTACGCATTTCCTGGCCATCTGGGCCGCGACGACGCGAGCGACGTCTGGTTGAAGAATTGCTGGAGATAAACCCTTCAGGGAACCACGTGATACCAGCAGCGCGTTTGCGTTGAGCGGTCACAAGAACCCCGATAAGCAATCCGGCTAAAAGGACCAAAATAACGCCGATAAAGACGTATTTGGAGTTGGTAGGTACGTCTATGTCGGTAGGGCCGGTTGGGTGTTCACCTTTAACTCGGTAGATCGGGAAGTCAGGGGATAAAGAATGCTTTTGAGCTGATGCCGCTAAGAATTCTGCAGCTTCTTGAGCAGAGAAGAAGCATTCAGATGTAGAGAGGGTCGTACATTTTCTGTTGTCTAGTTCAAGGTAAACATGAACACCTGACTGTCCCCTTTCTGTAACAAAGATGTTGTGTTTCTTTCCAATTTCTGTATCCTGAAGGCCAAGGTTAGCCGATCCATTCCATGGGTATACCATATCGTTGCCAAGGTGATCTTTCTTTATGAGGACTGTCGTTCGCAGTTGATGGCCTAGGTCTCGGAGGAAGGCAACGGAGTTTTCTTTGAAGGTTCTAATATCCATGAGTAGGATGACCGACATCACGCCATCGGCTAAGTGAGGAGGCTCCATCTCGCAGTCGAGACCGTCCCAGTTACATTCCTCGTTGTTGCATCCGTAATCACAGTGTCCGTTAGCGTAGTGTTTTTGGCAGTAAGCGTCGTAAATCGGATTGCATCTCTGTAGTGACCTTTCGCAATCTCGACCGTCGAAGAGACAGCCCTGTGTGTTGCAGACTTCATTACATTCACCGTTCATGAAGACGTCCCAGCAGTTGATTGGCGCTGTGCAGTTGGCCCAGGGGTTATTGATGCCGAGTGAACAATCGTTTCCGTCAAACTCACACGCATAAGAGTTACACTCTTCGTCGCAATGGTGATCGCCTTGCTTTTCTTTGCAGCCATGTTTCACGCACAATTCCCTTAACAAGGCCAAATCTTGTTCTTTTGAAGTTAAACTTGGATTTTTATTGAAACCTCCGTTACCAGAACTTCCGTAGCCTCCTCTGGCATTAGGATCGTGGAAATCGCAGTTCTTGCCAGCCCATTGCGGTGGGCAGAAGCAGCGATAGTCACCAGGTTTGTCTTTGCAAAATGCATCGGGGTGTTTGCAAGGGTTACTGAGGCACTCATTCATGGAGTCCACTTCGCAGTTTATTCCTGATAGCCCAGATGGACAGTCGCATACGTAGCCATTCATTTCAGAAGTGCGGCAATATCCTCCGTTTACGCAAGGGTTGGAATCGCAAGCATATCCGGAGTATTCACAATTCATGCCGTAAAACCCGTCATTGCACAAGCATTCGTGGCCGCCTTGTATCGCAGTACAAATACCTCCGCTCTGGCAGGGTGAATTGGCGCAGAAATTAACTTTGGCGTCACAATATCTTCCCATAAACCCAGGTTTGCAGTTACATTGGTAATCGTTGACTAGTTGTACACAGTCCTGAGTCCCTGGTGTTGAGCATGGATTTGAGAGGCATTCGTTGATATCTCCCTCGCATCTTGGTCCGACGAAGCCTGGAGGGCATTTGCACTCGAATCCTCCCACTTTGTCGATACACGTTCCATTGTTGTGACACGCATCTTGCTTGCAGTCATTCACATTTATTTCACAGATCTTACCGAGAGTTCCGAATGGACAGGAGCATGAGAAGTTGTTGATGAGGTCGTGGCAGGTTCCTCCGTTCTGACACGGGTTGGGCAAACAATCGTTGACGTTTAGCTCGCAGTTTTGTCCTTGGAATCCTTTAGCACATTGACATTGATAGGTTCCAACCAAGTCTTTGCAGACGGCTCCGTTTTGGCAGGGAGCGGAATCGCATTCATTGATTTCCTTCTGGCAATAGGATCCAGTATAACCTTCAAGGCAGTGGCAGCGATGGGAATTGCCAATATCTTCACAAGATCCGTTGTTGCAGAGCTGTTTTAGTTTTACTCCTGCGGAAAGAAAACGAGCTTTACTCTTAAGTCACAAAATAATTATACACTACATGTTAAGTTTTATAATCCAGTATCGTTACAATCTTTTCAAACAAATACTTACGTTTTCTGAGGGCTGCGTCTTTGCAAGACACCATTTCGACGTCGCACAGCTTGCCGGACCAGCCGGGGCCGCAAGTGCAGCTGTATTGGGGTCCTTTTTGTGAGCAGGTCGCACCATTTTCACATGGGCTGTCTTCACACCTATGGAACAAAATATGTTGACATGTAAGTGCCGGAGCTTGTACTTGACGGTTCCTAAATCGATAAGAGTATGATGATTGGACCTCCACTGACCTTCCAAAGGGGGGTTGATTTAGCAAGGCAGACATGTTTTTTTAGCCTTAGCAATTCATAACGAGTACCACGTGACCTGGAAGCTGTTGGTCATTTAGTAGTCTTTGGAAGACTTCTGTGTTCTGATATAAGTCAGGCACACTGAATCCTTTTCACCACACTGGTTTTTGCTTATAAGAACCTTTTCAGGGTCAAAGACCTCAGGTAGGGTCCATAAAACAGTACCTAACGTGAAAAATTTAACTTACCATTTGACATATTCCTCGCACTGTTTGCCCGTGTACCCGTGCGGGCAGTGACACTTGAAGTGTGTCACGTGGTCGTGACAGGTGGCGCCGTGCTGGCAAGGCGAGCTGTCACACATATTGATGCGGAATTGACAGTTGGAGCCGGTGTACCTGCGAAAGCAAAGAATATTTGTTATGCACTAATGGGACACTTAAATGTGTTATTCTGGCGATTGGCTTAGCGGTCAATAGGTTCGAAACCCGCATCGCCCATTTTGGTATGAAAATAAACATGTAAAATAAATTAAAGAGATATTCAAGACATTTTTACTTTGTAACTTATCTTGGTGACATGGTAATGAATCCGGATGTAACTTATCTTGGTGACATGGTAATTAATCCGGATGTAACTTATCTTGGTGACATGGTAATTAATCCGGATGTAACTTATCCTGGTGACATGGTAACTTACCCGGGTGTAACTTATTTTGGTGACATGGTAATTAATCCGGATGTAACTTATCTTGGTGACATGGTAACTTACCCGAGTGGACAGGAGCAGTTGTAAGAGTTGATGCCGTCGATGCAGGTCCCTCCGTTCATACAGCTGGACTCAGTGCAGTCCTCGTCGTTTGTTTGACAGTTGATACCGGAGAAGCCGAGAGGGCAGGTGCAGGTGTAGGATGCCACGTACTAAAATAAATAAATTGATTAGTAGGTAACTGTTAAAGGGGATACCGTTACAAATTGGATCCATAATATGCTCTCTCTGTGGTCTCCTTTCGATGGACTGACGATATTTTAAAGGTCGCAAGAATTCGGTGGATAGAGGCAGCACAGGACAGTTTGTGACATACTTTGAGGGAAGTTTGTAACTATGCGAATTCACAACTCCAAAACCTGCGATGCCGCCTCTAGTAATAAAGGTTGAAGGAAGTCGGTGGATGGAGGCAGCTCAAGACAGTTCATCACATACTTTGGGGGAGGTCTATGGACAACTATGCGAATTCGCAACTCCAAAACCTGCGATGCCGCCTCTAGTAGAATTCCGCAATAAAGGTCGAAGGAAATCAGTGGATGGAGGCAGCTCAAGACAGTTCATCACATACTTTGGGGGAGGACTATGGACAACTATGCGAATTCGGAACTCCAAAACCTGTGATGCACCCTCTAGTAAGATTCCGCGATGCGAATTCCCATTGCTGGTTTTTGTGTTGGCCCTATAAGCAGCGTTGGACTTCTGCCGGCTGAATGATGACGTCACGTGTTACCTGGTTGCAGGTGGCGCCATTCATGCAGGGCCGCGACAAGCACTCGTCGATGTCGATCTCGCAGTTCTTGCCGGCGAAACCGCTCGCGCAAACGCAGTTGTAGTTGCCAATGCTGTCCAGGCATGTCGCTCCGTTCTGACAGGGATCTGTGGATAACAGTACAAAGTCAAACAAACAGCTTACTAATACCAGTGGAAAGCCCGCGACTTCAACAACCTGCAACCCCTTCTGGGTTTGAATTTTAGGATTTAGTGCAACCCTTCAACTATTGCCTAACGCCATCTAGTTTATAATAACATAGGCACCTACAGCTTGGCCAAAAAGTTTAGAAATGGAACTAATTTGACAGGCAGATGTTTTGCATAGGTGCGAGCAAGACAGCGTCAAAAATGCATAGAAAGTGGCGCCCCTATTATTTTCAAGACTTTTTTGCCAAACTGTACGTCAACTTAATGCTACAGATTAATTTATAGTTTACGTCAATGGAGTAGTTTTAGTTTATATAAGACGATTCAAAATGATCCTTGTGATTTCAATAAATAAAATACTTTTAACTTTGATTAACCATTGTTTTCTATAGATACTTTGTCAGACCATGGAAAGACACAAAGATGACACGAATCATGTTTGAAAGAATCAAACCATTTTTACCCCACTTTTTCTTGACCATAAATTTTTCTTTGATATTGGAACATGGACACCTATAGGTATAGGGTCTTGCCCTCGTAGCTAGGGGCCTTTTGACGCGGTGCGGTCACTTTACATTAATTCACGTCTCCAGACATTGGAATATGAGCTTTATATCTAAAGAAATAGGGTACTCACATGATGCACAGTCGTCAATGTTGATGGCACAGTCCTTGCCCTCATAGCCATGGGCACACCTACAGGTGTACGACCCATCGGTGTTGATACACGTGGCGTCGTTATGGCACGGTGCGGTCACTTCACATTCGTTCACGTCACGCTCGCAAAGAGCTCCGGTCCATCCAACAGCACATTGACAGGTAAACTCAGCGTAAGAAGCTTCGGCGATGCAACGACCTCCGTGATGACATCTGGGGAAGATTATATGATTAGTGTGATATCTCGCCAAACAAACAGTACAGTGACAGTGAGTCCTGTTTAACTTCATCCATTACTCACTCGGGGACACTGGAACAGTGCTGCCATCAACCCAGAGTCCTTCTCCGTGATTTTAAGGAGTTGGGCTGGCTGGGTTAGGTTTAGCAGGGGGACAATACACAATACACCCCAATGCGGGAAGTCAGTGCAGATCTTATCTCCCCCATTTTGAATTAGAATATAAACAGGGTTTAGTGCAATGGAAATCGTGGTTAAAGGCACTAACTGACATTGAAA
The DNA here is from genome assembly GCA_951392215.1 of Epirrita christyi. Taxonomy (NCBI): domain Eukaryota; kingdom Metazoa; phylum Arthropoda; class Insecta; order Lepidoptera; family Geometridae; genus Epirrita; species Epirrita christyi. The sequence goes on from OX595837.1 coordinate 2,378,607, forward strand.
CTGCAGATGTAAACAGCGAGCTAAGTGTGTCAGTGAAAATATACCTCTAGTACCAACCAGCTCCTCAGGAGTCGGCACTTTTGCACTAGCATATGGCAGCTAAGCCAGCCGTACAAATTCAAAATGGTTGCCAATAAAAACCAGTTAAGGACACATCTAGCGGAAATATTATAAGTCTGGTGATATCCCAGCCAGTTGTGTACAAGTGTCATGTCACATAAATTATCCACAATAGCTTAGAACTTACTGGTTGGGCGTGCAAGGGTCCAGCGTGTTCTCGCAGTTCCGTCCGGAATGGGGCGGTTGGCACACGCAGCGGTATCCGTCCACGAGGTCGATGCACGAGCCACCGTGCAGACACGGGTTACCGGCGCAATCGTCAATATTAGTCTCGCAGTTCACACCTGTGGACAAAACACAATAAATTTATAGCAACTACAAAAAGCCGTGGTGTGTCCGGCCTACGAATACACCCCTCCTTCCCGTCCCATCGCAAAATCAGGCCAACAAACAATGGTAGCTTATGATTGGATACTAGGAAACTCCGTGCCCTAATATGTTCGGCTTGTGAACAGACCCCCTCTTCCTCCCCTCAATGTCGTAAAATTCTCCAACTGAGAACTCAAAACCAATAATGCGATCACCAATCTGCCCGCCAAGAGTGGTGCATTCTACGGGGGAACCTTCGTCCAGCAGTAGACTAGCGGCTATTGATTATGATGAGGAAACCGAGGATGTAGTGGATAACTCGGGAGCACAATAAATTGTGTAGAAACTTACCTCTTGACGACCTCTGTGGCGCGGCGGGCGAAGGTTCGCCGGCGACGCAGGAGGTTGCGGGTTCGATTCCCGCCTCGGAACAAATATTTTTACGATCTGCAGATATTTGTTCAGGGTGTTCTGGGTATTTTTGTATAATAAAAAAAATATCTATCTATGTAATGTTATTGTATTAAGTATATCAGTTATCTAGTACCCATAACGCAAGCTCTGCTTAGCTTGGGGCTAGATAATGCTGTGTGAAATGTTCAGCATTTATTTATTTATTTTACCAGTGAATCCAAGAACGCAGTCGCATTTGTAAGCGTTGAGTCTGTCGTGACAAGTGCCTCCGTGCTGACAGGGATTTGAGCTGCACTCGTCAATATCTCGTTCGCAACGTTGACCTGAAAAATATTTATTGCTTTATTATGAAGCCACACAAATCATTCGAAATTCTATTCGACGAGTGACAATTAGGGATGCTGTGCAAAAAAGCTAACGTCTTACCAAACACCCGGTTTGCTGCAGTAGGTTTACAAGGCGTTTTTATTGTTTTACTAGTTTCAAAAGCAATTCATAGCATCCCCAAGCTAAAAAGAGCCACCTGGTACCAATAGTGAAACCAATAATTGCGGTGGTCACCATAATGAAAGAACCAGTCCTATCATTAATTTCAGTTTGGCAGTAGAATTGGCCAAGAGCTATTAATGGTCAACAAGACAGCTTATCATAAATAAACTGATTATAGGTTCTGGATGGAACACGATTAAACAGGTTTTTTTACCTCCATATCCTGGGAAACAGTGGCAGATGAACTGGTTGACGCCATCTTCACAGGAACCGCCGTTGATGCAAGGGTTCGAAGCACACTCATTCACATCGGACAGACATCTGCAAAAACAAAAGGATCTAAGTTCATTCGTTCATCGTGTCTGGTTCTTTCTTGATCACCTTACGTGGGGTCAGTAACCAGGTTGAGATAATGGTTCACCTGAATAGGGTCTTGTGATGGTGAAATAAAAGTAGGAAAGAAAAGGTTTCTAGTCTTACCTACGGTTGAGTGCAAGAGTTGTTTACAGCAAACTTACCATTTTTACCGACAAATTACTATTGTACGGCACACAACTTATATCGAATTGACAGGTTCGTATAAAAAACTATCAGATTTGAGATGTATAAGTATCTCATAAGCGTTAGTAAAATCGAGAATTTGACAGTTATGTACAGGATGCAGCAATCTCATCTAAATGTAAAGGATGCTTGAAGTCGTTGTCTATGTCTAGATTTTACCTGGCATCATAGTATCCTCTGGGACATTCACACCGGAATCCGTTGATCCTGTCGATGCATTTGCCTCCATTCGCACAAGGGTTGGAGAGACACTCATTGATGTTGGTCTCACAATGTTGTCCAGTGAATCCAGGTATGCACTCGCAAGTATATCTGAGGAAAATTATAATTCTCTTGAATAGCTATATGGATGACTTACTGAGAGGTCCAAAAACACTGCTGAAGGGAAAGATAAGTTAGTTTATAAAAACTACAAAATTAAATAAATAAAACAATAACAAACAAATAACAAATCTACAAGTCACTAAAGAAGACTTCAATGAGATGAAAGTGTGGCTGTTTGTAAACATGCATGAAATAAAAATAATGGGAATATTTTAGATAAACTAATTTCGAAGGGTAAAGATTATGCAGCAATATAAGTAAAATATATTGAAGTAACATGCACGTGCGAAAAAATTAATGAAACTTACTCGAAACAGTTATTGCTGCGTGTAAAAAAAATTATGAAAAGATTAGAAAAGCAGAAATGAGATTAGTGCACAAAAAAGAAGAGTAATTTGAACTAAAGAGGGACGACATGAATTTATATACCTACAAACATACTTTGCTAACCAAGCAGCATATTATACAAAATAACGAGCTATCATTATGAAAATATATTCAACAAGGAAGTTATACAGCCAGCCACCCTCACAAAAATAACCAAATTTGAAGAAAGACGTAGTTAGTAGTGACAACACATATATTATTATGTAACCAAAATTATGAAAGCAATAGAAGTAACAAACGAAAATAAAGTAATCGACAATTTCTTACCTATTGATGCCGTCAATGCAAGAGGCACCGTTTCTGCAGGGGTTGGAATAACACTCATTGACGTTGATCTCGCAATTACGGCCCGAAGTTCCAGGCTTACAGCGACACTGGTAGCCGCCGATAAGGTCTTCACAGTGGCCTGAGAATGTGGTAGGTGTAACAAATATTAATACACGTTCTGAAAAAAGCCCATTAGTTATAACGGACACATTGACGGTAAAAATAGCATCCATCCATTTTATTGCTGCTAGAAAAACCCCTTGTATGATGATAGTTATAACTTTAGATCCATCACAGGAACATCTGATGAAGACTTCTGTTGAAAAGACTTGTTGTTGCAGCAGAAAACTTAATTGAAATCAGCGCTTACATCTGTTTACTTTTTGACGACCTCTGTGGCGCGGCGGGCGAAGGTTCGCCTGCGACGCTGGAGGTTGCGGGTTCGATTCCCGCCTCGGAACAAATATTTGTACGATCTGCAGATATATGTTCAGGGTGTTCTGGGTATTTTTCTATGTATAATAAAAAATATCTATCTATGTAATGTATTTGTATTAAGTATATCAGTTATCTAGTACCCATAACACAAGCTCTGCTTGGCTTGGGGCTAGATAATGTTGTGTGAAATGTCAGCATTTATTTATTTATTTATTTTTATCACTTTCTAAAATCAAATCATAATTCGAAAAGTAGAATATATTTTCGGACCAGACAGAAGTAGCGGACATTCTTACCTCCAAACTGATCTCTTTTTATTCGTTGAGCTGCACATGGTAGTTTCAATAAGTCGTTGTCACCAAAGATGGCGGTATGGAGCTGACAGGCAGTCGTCAATAACAAGACACTTACCTCCAAACTGGCAGGGGTTGGACTCGCATTCGTTGATCTGTGTCTGGCACACTCTGCCAGTGTACCCAGGATGGCAGTTGCAGGAAAAGCTGTTGTCACCATCGATACATTCTCCACGATGGCAGGGAGCTGAGAGGCAGTCATTGATGTTGGTTTCGCATGACATTCCTGAAAAAGAAGGCAATTTTATGATACTTGTAAATTTCGATGATGAACTGATTGAACATCTTGCGGGAACTGTAAGAGATCGATGTAGGATAGTTGCAGATAGTTGCTCAAGCAAATATAAACAAAGAAATGACTAACAGCATTTTTTTACGGCGAAGTTACGTTTGGAACTTATAAACTACGACACATATCAGGCGGTCGAGGCCGAAGAAAAGTCTATAATCAAGTATTATCATATATCTGTGCCCCGCGGTAACAAACCCCCCCCCCTGTGTACCCGCATAGGTCTTGATCCGGTGGAAATATCGGGGCAAAAGGTAGCCTGTATGTTAATTCAGTGGATAAGCTATTTCCATTCCAAATTTCAACTAAATCGCTCCAGCTGTTTCAGCTTCAAGGAGTAACAAACATACTCACAAATTTTTACATATATAATACTAGTTGCGCCCCGCGGTTTCACCCGCGTTAATAATGATGAAAATTGATGATGATGATGATGATGAAAAGTAGCCTATGTGTTAATCCAGGGCGTAAAGTATCTCCATTCCAAATTTCACTCAAATCCATTCAGTAGTTTTTACGTGAAAGAGTAACAAACATCCATACTCACAAACTTTCGCGTTTATAATATTAGTAGGATTAGTGAGATGAGATTGTCCACGCTCGTACTATACGTTCAGTAGATCGATCGTTTTTGGGAAAGAACCTGGTAATTTTCAGACGCCAGAAACATGTCACTAGTCAAACCAGTTTTCAGCAAGCAGTTAGACACAATCAGTAATACTTCATCAGGATGCTGCAAACCAGATTAATTCTTCGTGTCACAGGTTCGTTCCTGATGGGCAGTCTTCTATTAATAAGTGAGTGGTCAGATTGATGTTGAGTCGCCTTGAAATGACCCTTTTGACCGATGACGAAAGAACCAGCGTGAAAGGATTCAAGGCTCATTTCATGTCACTTACCAGTGTATCCAGGCTGGCACACGCAGGTATATCCAGCGATGGAGTCGTGGCATTTTCCACCGTTCCGACACGGACTGGACGCGCAGTCGTCGATGTTCACCTGACAACGAGCTCCGGTGAATCTGTTAAGAGAATGTTGTGTTAAGCGCTAGAAATATTGACAGTGAAGAGTGTCTTGTTCTTGGGAATCTCTTATTATCTCGTTGCTCATACCAGGCATCTAAGGACTCTCATCAGCCAGTCACGTAGTCATCCACTGCTGGATGAGGCCACCCCCATGGGATGCATAGTGTGCAACCCATAACGTGCAATGAGGGAATTTGCCATAATCACCACGCTTGGTAGGCGGATTGGTGATCGCACCTCATGTGGTCAGCTGCGGCCCGTAACGATTACAGAACGAACACAGTAGGAGATGGAGGAATCCTATTCCTAGGCCGAGACTACCGCGGCTCTTACTAAGGATTAATGGTCCTAACATACTTTGTCCATTACTAACCCAATAACACAGGTGCATCTGAACGCGTTAATCATGTCGTGGCAGACTCCTCCGTTCAGGCAGGGGCTGTTGGCGCACTCGTCAATCTCCACTTCGCATTGCGTTCCATTAAATCCTGTAATAAAAGATAAAACTTTTAGGAAAATGACTTTTAGAACCTATAAGCATACTCAGACTATATTGATTTACTTAGTAATATATAAATAAATAAATAAATGCTGGACATTTCACACAACATTATCTAGCCCAACAGAGCTAAAGCCTAGCCTAAGCAGAGCTTGTGTTATGGGTATTAGATAACTGATATACTTAATACAAAACATTAATAGATATAAATTTTTTATTATAGATAGAAAAATACCCAGAACACCCTGAACAAATATCTGCAGCACATACAAATATTTGTTCCGAGGCGGGAATCGAACCCGCAACCTGCGTCGCAGGCGAACCTTCGCCCGCCACGCCACAGAGGTCGTCAAATTATTGATTTACTTAATAATAATAATAATCGTTTATCTCTGCTACCAGCCAAGACTATTCAGAAGACGACGTGGAAAAGCTTTCTAAAATTGGATTCACATAGAATAGAAATATAAAAAGTTTATTTACAAGAAATATACAGTCATTGCAAAGTATGGTGACTATGGCAAAAGGCCTCATCCAGCAGGGTAAGTCTATTAGCTAAAGATGATGATTTACATAAAGATATACGTAATCAGTCTTGAGAAAAAACAACAAGAATTCCTTCGAACTTGAATATCTTGTCTTTACCTAGAGCTAAGCACACGTATTCTGATTACTATACCTTTCGTGCATCGGCGATATACTACTAAAATACATGACTATGTATGATAGATTTTTTCAATATTCCAATGAAGTATCTGTCTTCGTGCTGGAATGCTAATTGGGACCTTCTCAGTCATAAAAATGGTATCAACTTATATGCTAAACCATAATGTATCCTAATTCTTAGTCAGTTAAAGTGCAATTTGGCCTGGTTGAGTTTATTTCAGTACGGGACTGGTCAAGCAACCTTGAAAGCTTTTCAATTGAAAACGAACTTTGTGTTTGTGTATCGTAAGGCGAGTTTTTGGTGGCTTTAGTTTATGTCTAAGTTAGGATATCTCGTTTAGACCTGAATGGAAAATTACCCCTCGTGTATCAAACCCTTAAGGCTTGAAAATAATGAGGAATCATTTTCGAAACGGAATTGATTTTTGAACTTTTACATCAAATGTAGAACCTATGGGTAGGTAGGTACCTAGTAGAATACCTAGTTCTGCCGCGAAGCAGTAGTGCTCGCATTGCTGTGTTTGAAGGGTACGGGTGCCGGTGAAATTACAGGCAATGAGACTTTTTTTATGCAGGGTCGACAGCGCGCGTTTGATGCCTCTGTGGTATTGCAGGCGTCCATAGGCTACGGTAACTACTTTCTATCAGCAAACAAGCATCGGTGGGCCGTATGATTGTTTGCTTGCTCCAGTAGTATAAAAAAAAAGTTCTAGATACACCCTGAATCGTATCTGGAAAATACCACTAACGATAAAGGTTATCTAATACAGACCATTTATACTTATAACTAGATATTTTGTATATAATATAATTTTGTATATTGTATAATAAGACACACCGCCAATAATTCGCAATCAGCGAGTCATCTCTCACGAATTTCAAATAAATACCTATCCGTTATTAATAAAACAATGCGAATATACTTTTACAGTGCCACACAATTTGCTGACCAAATGACGTCATCGCTAGGTAGTGAGGCGAGTATCGGTCACTATTGAGGCGAATAAGTTTGTGGCACTGTGTTACTCAACAGCACTTGTTCTGTAACCTATGGTCGTGTTCGGCTAAGGCACAGAATAATTTATAGTAACTATTATAGGTACTAGTAGGTACTTATAGCTCTGAAATGGTTGGGTGGGGATAGAAACGCCCTCATGCGCTTGCAATGTACAAATGGTGGCTCAAGTAATAATCTCAAAGCGGCGTTTTAGAGACTTGGATTAGTAGGGACTTCGCTTAAGGAACTTATATTATAGTTATTACAGTTTAATAAGACGACGCGGTAGAGGATGGCCCTCCACTAAGGACTAAAGACATTATAAGCGTCGCAGAAAGTCAGTGGACGGAGGCAGCTCAAGGCCGTCGTGGCATTCTAGGGGGGAGGCACATGCCCAGCATTGATTTCTACAGGCTGATATAGCGATTCAGTTCAAAAACTATTCAGTACAAAATACCGGTTCCGTGATGTCCGCAGTTATATTTAAAGGCATAGCAGCAGAAAGTATTTCTGCGATTAAAGTTATTCAATGATGACGGATGTCAACGACGAACCGATATTTTGTACTGAATAGTTTTGGAACTGAATCGCTACAAGAGCTCAAGGTAACCCCTCAGGCCATTCCTAAATTTCAATAGCTTGGGTGTAACCGCTAGGTCTATTCTACAATAAAATTCAGAAGCGAGAAAACCGAAGATCTTTAAAGTCATCAAATTTCGATTCCTACTGCTGTAAGGGTTATTCCAACTCTTTAGCACAAGCTGACTTGCCTGGAGATATACACTACCCCAGATAAACCCAGACATTAGAAAAGTAAATCTGCCATACCTTACACCATTCCAAACATCACGATTTTGTATTACAGGCCACAATGGCTATGTCCAGCGCATGCTAATGTCGACTTTGTGCATATTTGAATCGAAATGGAGTCTAAAATAACCAGCTGTTCTGGATGCTTCGAATATTATGAGGTTACGGTATAAAATACCCAGAAATTAAAACACATTATGTCAGCTTATTTCGCCTAGAAATTCGGAACTAACACTACCTCAGACAGACACTACCTGGAAATTGTTTTAGATGAAACATTTATTTAAAATAATCTTTACGAAACAGAAACAAAAAACACTCGTATCATCACTAGAAAATTATAAAACAAAACAGTGAATTATTATGTTTCATAATTCGTTCTAATTTCAAACCACAAAAGAAGTTCAGTTAGTTTAATCCGCAAAGAGTTCTACAACATGACATGACGAAAACAAAAGGAGGCTTTACACCAGTCCTCAAAGAGGTCTCAGAATGTCGTATAGAAAATCATGGAAGTAAACTTTACTCTCAATCGAGTTAAAACCTACTATTGTGTATTCTATATTCCGTGCAGAAAATAGTAAAACATATTATATAAGCAATAAACGAGTTTCAGAAACTGGCTGTTTTATAAAAAGTGTTCCATGGTAAATGATGAAGGAGATGGTAGCCACATTCCTTAGTAATTATACTGTAGCAGAATGGACCCTTGTTCAACAAGGGGCTTTTGTCTAGAATTGCTAAACAATGTTGAATACAGATTACATACAATATTTCGGGGAATTCCCGTCTATCGAAGCCTAGTCTAAGGCAGAGATAAAGAACTACCAATACCAATCCACCATACATATTTCTGCCGCCAAGCAGTAGTGCTCGTATTGCTGTGTTCCGGTTTGAAGGGTATGGATGCCATTGAAATTACAGGCACATGAGACTTTTCATTTTTAACCGACTTCCCAAAATAGGAGGAGGTTCTCAATCCGATGTTTTTTTTTTTTTTGTTTTATCTCCGGCGTTCATGAACCGATTTGGAAAATTCTTTTTTTATTTGTATAGATATACTTCCAGATTGGTCCCATTTTTTTCAAAACCCAGTTCAGAATCCAGTTGATGGAATCCATTGACGGAACTCCTCAAATATTGTAGGCATACATATGGCGATTTTGATATTTTCAGCAACAAACCAAGCATTTGCATTCAAAAAGTATAATAATCCTTTCACCACTATGTTCTTTCATCATTTTTTTTTCATCCAAATATTTTGTCAAATACTATGAAGTCGGTTTTTTAAATGAAAAGTTATTATGGATGATTTTTATCAGGATGACGGGCGCAGTGTAATGCCAAGTAGGTAGGACGCGTCCTAGGTGGACATGGCCTAAGAGGTGTTGCATTTATAATGGGCTGGAGTTAACATCAGGTGGGCCACAAGAAATATAAACATATTAAAAAACCAAGCACTATAACTTAGCACGTCCTTAGTAACATCTATTTACCTCGGCGATAGCTATTTTAACAGCTATGTTGTTGGTCGTGGTATGAAAGGAAACCATTATGAGGAAACGCATGTCCTAAAACACTAAATCCCTTCACCCTACTTGTTCTTTCACCATCACACAGCTCTTTTCAGAGTCACCATACCTTTACCAGGTCACTGACCTATCGTAAACCAAGAAATAACCAGTACCACAATTGGATGTTTACAAAGTATCTGAAACGCAAAATAAATATTTTTTCTTTATTTCATTCTTTCTTTCTTTCAAACGAACGAATGTATAGACCTCTGTGTTTTACCCGCGTAATAACTGATTCGCTCGAGTGCGCGCGCAGGCTACGTTAGTTAGACCAATAAGGGCATGCAAGGGAACAAGGTATAACGACATATTTTTTCTTCGCCCTTTAGGTCTTTGCACCCGTTTTTTATCAAACTCGTGTGCTTATTAACTCTTTATAGTCAGAGTTAATGTCTACTATATTGAGTCTTTAGAAATTTATAAAGATACTATTTTTGCGTGGCACGTCGTGCTGGCTGTTGTTAAGAGGTGTAGATTCGATTCCCCGCTAATTCATTTATACCTTTTAAATGTTGTATATAGGTACTTGAATTAGTTGTATTATTCTTTCTGTAATTCAATTATAGTCATCAATGAGGGTTTTTCAACTTAGATTTAAAAAACAAATTAGTTCAAATTGGTTCGATAGATGGCGCTGACTCAACTGTAGCTGACAAGATTGTCAAATGTATAATCTGTGGTGTACGCGTAATAAGCTATTATCTAACTAATATGTATTAGTCATGATATTCTTGTCTGCTTCTTGAGAGTGCGCTAATGATTTCGTGGTGTTTTTATAAGTAAGCAAAAATAAATACCACGAAACGAAAAAAATACCATTATCCACGTTGTTGATGTTGACATTTAACTTTATTTTGACACTTGACAGCTACGTAACAGAGCAGCGCCATCTATTTTCAACGCATGATTTGAAACGCCCGTGAAAACCCTTCATTATAACTAACATTCAGCCCTATCTCATTCACAAACTATCATCACTCTCATCTCATCTCTTTCATCGGATTTTCTTCAATAAAGCTTACCGTGGTTCACACAAGCCCGACTTAATATTTGATCCTACAACATAAGTTTCGGTAGTTACTATCCGGTTATTTTTTTATTAAATTTGTAAGATTAAATTCTTTATAGATGTGGATAATCCTATCTAATTAAACATTTATCAATTATCACTGTCCTATAAAATTTTCAATCACAATTCCCATAAAACACTCATCAAAATAAGCATGTTTCATCTCAGAATTTATTGTCTTTATTCTTTATAATACTATCGTAATTAAAGGTGGTGTTTGTCGTGGTGTTTTCGTCCTATGAATAGACCCCTCCGTCTCTTCCCGTGGATGTAATAGGCGACTAAGGGATTACAGTAGCGGATGGACAGCAACCACTTTGAGTATTCAACACCAATACTGTTATCACCAATCCACCTGCCAAGCGTGGTGATAGTGATTATGGCAAATCCCCTATTGTATTTTATGGAGGAGGCCTAGTCTAACAGTGGGCGTCTAAAGACAGCGATGTGATATGATTGTCATGTGTGGCATAACAGCCATGTATCAGCTGACAGTAGACTGTCAGCTCATGAAATAAAAAAGGAATGGGTACCCAACACATTCCCGAATAACACATTTAAGCAAAAAAATCTAATCAGATAAGTAAGAAAATTAAGACCTACTCTGATTTTGAATCTTAGACAATTTTTGTTAACAAACACATACCTGACACTTATACACACATTGGCATATCTTGACATTTCTTTGTTAACAAAAATTGTCTAAGATTAAAAATCATAGAATGCCTAGAGCTAGAACACAGAACATTGTGTCATACAATTTTTTCCGCAACATGTTAATTAGGTACTGTTTGCTTCCATACAAACTCCTCCTTAACAGTCATCTTAACTGGGAACCGTAAATCGTTGACATGATGCGCTGATTCAATTAAAAAAACCATCGATTCCATGGTTTTATGGCGAATAAGCCCGTGCTCGACCATAACGTTTTGATGGTCACATTAACACGAGCTAATCGGATTCGTTATCTGATGGCGTATTAAACCTATTTATTAAATTAAATAATTATGTAGTTTATTTTTTATCTTTAGATTTCTGAGGCGAAGATATTGAAGGCACCATACAGGCGCTTTCAATAGTAGTAAGAAGGTTCATAAAAAAATAGTTCGTAGCGGATCTGATTCTTTGCGTTGGAACAGGAGAAAATTAACCTAGTTTAGAAGATTTATAATTATATCCTTGTAATTTAAATGAATATTTAAAACATTAGTGTAGATACCTACTTACTGTCTGAATGTAAGTACCATAACATAACATCCAACAGTCGCATATAAAGTCCTGATCCCACACTAGTTTCCCCTGTCCCGTGGGTATCAGGAACTACGAGTACTTTGTATTTAAAAGACCCTTCCTTTTCTTTATTAATTTTAAAAACACTTAAAACGGCGACTAATTTGACCTATTCAGCATGCGTTATCGTGTGATTATGTTAGAATAACTTTGATGCTATTTATTTTGTATTAGTGGTTGCCCGCGGTGTCTTTTGCATTTATTTACTACTTATTACTTATATTACTTTTGCAAAGCAACTGAATTTCATGATAAAAACTAACGTATGTCAATTTTAAATAAAAAAAAAAATAAATAAATTTTATTAAAGTCTGACCTACCTATTTGTCTTTATGGACCAAGAGACAAATAAATAAATAAATAAATGCTGGATATTTCACACAACATTATCTAGCCCCAAGCTAAGCAGAGCTTGTGTTATGGCAACTAGATAACTGATATACTTAATACATTACATTAGATAGATAGATATTTTTTATTACACAGAAAATACCCAGAACACCCTGAACAAATACCTGCAGATTGTATAAATATTTGTTCTGAGGCGGGAATTGAACCCGCAACCTCCTGCGACGCAGGTGAACCTTCGCCCGCCGCGCCACAGAGGTCGTCAGCAAACAGAAAAAAATTATCTGCATGGTTCAATGGAATCAAAGGACCTCAAACTTTTTGGACCAGACATCATATCATCTGAATGTAAACGTGAATTTTATTTATTAGATTAAATTTTTCCACTCGTAAAATAAGCTCTATTCGACTGCAACAAGAGCTATGAAAACATTAGTGTTACAAAACTTTTCTAAAATAATTTTCTGAGACGAAAATGGGTTCTATTGCACCGTTATAAGAGATATACCATAAGTGGCAGTTCCGCGTCGCAAGACAATGCGTAGAGGCTCTCATCGTCATGGGAACCCTTTGCATAGGGTTGTCACTTTTAAGTTGTTCGATTTATTGTGAGGTTTACGATTACGTGGTCTTTAGTTGCTGGTAAAACTATAATCTTAAAATAAATAAGCAATAATAAAACGAATTTTATAAATTATGGTTATGCATCATAAATTGCTGTAAGCTAAAGGATATGTAGGTATTTTATTACTTTATTTAATATTTTGAAGAGTCCACGAAAATAAAATCTTTCTTAATGAGTTAAGTAATAATTGTCCAATTCAGTGACAAATGGTAACATGAAACTGTGGGTTTACCTACCTCTAAGACTATTTTTATTTGTAAATTAAATTCTAATTATGCAATACTAAATAACAAAATTTTCTGCATATCTAGAATCGGCAGGCTATCTAACTCCTAAAGTCTTATCTGCCAACCCTATTCTCCAGCTATCTCTTTCTAATGCTAATGATAATCATCAAGCGACCACCGACGTCAACCAAGGAGCAAATTGTAACTTAGCGACGTCTTGCGCTTTTTACCGTTTGAAACCTGTGGACGCACTTTCTAAGTTTTACTACTGCGGGTAAACTGTAAAATGTTCATTAAAACGATTGTAGATGAAATACTTATCTATATTCATAGAGAACCATAACCGAACAGAGTCAAAAAATAAAACTACGGAGTCAATAGGTACTATAATGTACACTTACCAGTTATGCAAACACGCGAAGAAGACAATCATCATTCGGACAATTAAGAGCCATCGGTGTTGGACTCATGATTCCAACACCGATGACTCTCAGATACCTTTATATTGGTTCACATCTTGGACCCATGAAGCCAACAGAACATTTGCAGGTGAAGGAACCCGGATTTTATACACTTAAGTAGCTCAGGTAAATATTGAAGACACCAGACCCGAACGGTGTCATTAAAGATACGTGAGATGGTTTTAAACAAAGTCGAAGAAAACCCCTAGTTTCAAACATCCCAGTCACTTTAAAATTAAATTTCAAAATATTACATTTCTAAGTGACTGACGGAGTGAAATATTTTAAACCTAGATTACTTAGACCAGCTTATCTAATGTGGGGGAATGAGACAGATCAAGGAAATAATGTAAATATCGACAAAGCTAGAGACTGATTGGGTTAGCCTATGTAAACCTCACCTATAAAGCCGTTGCAACTGACGATACTGTAATTATAGACGCGAATTATAATGGCTTAGATAAGAACACTTACCAGGCATGCAGACACATCTGAAAGTGCCAGGATCATCCAGGCAGGATCCATCGTTCCTACAAGGATGGCTCTCGCACTCGTTGACATTGGTCTCGCATCTTGGTCCGGTGAATCCAACGGAACAGTTGCAGGCGAAAGAGCCGGGGGTGTTAACGCATATACCGTCATGCTCACAAGGAGAACCTGCAAATGTGACAACTAGTGAGGAAACGCCAATGTTGGCAGCAAAAATTGAGTTAATAAATTAAAAGTATAAGCAGGAAATGAATAACAGAGTCGATGATAATTTACAAGTAATATAACAGATATGTATTTTTTTGTTAAGGAGAGCAAATGATTTGCCGTTCTGATATATTTGAACTAAATATGGAAAATTGAGCCGTGGTAGTCTTGGCCTAAGAATAGGACTCCTCCAACTCCTTCTGTGGATGTCGTAAAAGAAAGAGAAGGAAAGAAACTAAGGAGAAGGGCATCAGCATCCACCTGAGTAATTAACACCAAACTGCGATCACCAATCCGCCTGCCCAGCGTGATGATTATGGCAAATCCCCCCATTGCACGCTATAGGTCGTACGCTATGCATGCTATGGGGGAGGCCTCATCCAGCAGTGGATGTCTACCGGCTGATGAAGAAGAGTATGGGCAAGCCTACCATAGTCGAGGTGGCATTTAGACCTTAGGCTGTACGCACCTTGCTCACACTCGTCGATATCCTCAGAGCAGTCCAGCCCCTTGTACCCTGAGGCACAGGAGCAGGTGTAGGATCCGTTGATGGGGCTGGTGTCACATATCGCGTCGGCGTGGCATGGGTTGGATGTGCAAGCGTCGTCGAGATGGCAGAGTAGACCTGTGGAGGAAGTTAGATTAGATGCTGAAATCATAAGTGTCTGAAGTGGCAGTGAGCCGGTCTATTTTTCCGAAGAACAAACAAACGTTAAGAAAAGGAAGTTCTTTAGTCGTTGGAAACTATGCTTAAGGAAATTAAGCTCATAATTAAAAAGAAGCTTACCCGTCTTCCCAGGAGTGCACTTGCAGTAAAAAGCTCCAACTCTATCAATACATGTTGCACCATTGAAGCAAGCTGCGCCGGCACAGTCGTCGATGTTAACGGAGCACTCCGGTCCGGTCCAGCCGTTGACGCAGATACAAGAGAAACCACCGACGGAATTGGTACAGGTTGCACCGTTCTGGCAGACTAGAGGCCTGTAAAGTAAAATAAGATTAAATAAATAACGACGATGCGAAAAATTGTGATGGTCAGGCACCAAGACAATACCAAGACCACGACAAGGCTAGGAGAGTTCATTTATGGAATAAATTTGTGATTTGGGTAAAAACTTGGGAATCAGCCACATGGAAAATTGGAGAAGTCAAAAACTAGCAGCGTTACACAAATTTAAATTTAACGTTAGATATCCTAGAAAGTAATCCGAAATTGATTACCAAGGAAACCAGAATAAATGAATAAATAAACTTTTGGACACTAATTTGATGTCTTAAAAAAGTGGTGTCTAATTAAAATCAGCACTCACAAAAAGCAAGCGTAAAATCTCAAATTTCTGCGCACAAATTGTACAAAAGAACCGACGTCAGATGAGTATTCTTAAAAGTATTTTAAGGTTTTTAAATACACCTCTTTAGCATGAAACAAATGCTTTTGCAAAATTACGACTTGGATTTTTAACGAGCCTTTTTAAAATGTTCCCGTTGCTTTAATTTGTACTAAGATACGGCCCAAATATTTGGGGAATTAGTCGCACCAAATCAGACATTTGGTCTGAATATTTCGTTGCGAAGTGTGAAAAAAAAAATTTGAGACGACAAATACCTACTTACTATCCCGTTCAAATCAAATATATACATTTTTATTGACACCTTAAAACCTGAACACGTAACAAAAGGACGTAGTAGGTAAGTACAGAGGTTTTAAGTAACAGTTTTGGTGTCGCAACTGACTCCTATAACTAACATAAAAATTATCCTGTATGATAGGTTAGTCAGCGGCTCATCAGCGCCCACCCTCAAACTAAATTAAGTAAACGATATTATGCCCGTATATCCCGTTGAACGTATTGTATCGACCATATTGTAATTAGGTAACAATTCAGCGACCTTATTGCGTATGTTTAAACTGATTGTCAGATTAGGTACTTCAAATAGAACATCAGGTGTTCATTCCAGACTGTCTTAGATGAGTATTGCCGAAGGATTTTACCGATGTTCCATAGCCTCATACTGACCATCGGTTTCGGACCGAATGAAAGTAAGTGAATACTCAGCGAAGGTATAGTTGCAAAATCAATCCATTGAAATGTCTAAATTAATTAATTAAGTTTCAAAGCCTGAACATTGCTTTAATAAAGGTTAAAGCGTAGATAATACCTAGTCCTTTTTCTTAAGGCGGGTTATACCTCGAAAACAACATTAAGTAATATCTAAGAACGTAGACAAGGAAACAAAGGAAATAATTAAGATAAGATTTGTTTATTTTTTAATTTAATTTTAATATTTCGAAAAATCCTTTATAGCACAGTGTGACCTAAACCCGCACTTTACGCACGCTTTTCCGTGACTTAAATAGCTCTCTTTTACACCGTGCGAAAATGAACGTTCGGGGCGGGTTTATGTCACTTGTGCTATAAAATAGCATACGATACTATGATAAGCCTACAAATTTTCACAGATTCTCAGGGGCCTGACACATATCCAATTTTCTGACCAGATTGTTTTGAGCCTTATATGCAGCTATTTACGGTAAGTATTTTAATTGCCTGCGTCTAAACGTATCCAAGTCAGACTCGGCCTTAATATTTATTGCACACCGTAATCAGGACATCTGGATACCATAGTAACTATTAAGCAATCTTGTTGCGCGTGCGCAGGATCAATATCCAACTGCTTTTCGACTCGTATTGTACCTTGAAAATAGGTTGTTCTAATTTGTAGTCATTATTGCTTCAGATTAGATTCACTTTCACTTTGTCCGTTTATTGTTTAATGAAACAGGATTTCTATACTCCCCCAAGCAACTGCTAGTAAGGTAGAACCCAGGTGTTTTCGACTTTTTAAGACAACGTGCCTATCTGGTTTCTCCTATTTTATGTCGCCTATAAAAATACTCGTCTTCTAATATTCGAATCACCGAAGTGGCATCACAGATAGCTCAGTCGAATGGGCTTTTGATCGTAAATTCCAACGGGGTCCCTATAAATTGAGCACCAGGGTCATATTGACATTGCTATGTGAATGATGCGTCGTAAACGTATCAGAATATTCAGATTTTAGGGATTTATATTACCGCAGATGGTTTATGAATGTGTGATATAGGTACCTAAGCATATAAATTAAGATTTCAAACTGTGCTGTGTATTACTTTGATTGGGCCAAAGACGTCAGTTGTCACTATGTAGAAAATAAAATTGCTGTCAATATTATGCTCTGTTTTTCCAGGGAAGGCCACCATACATAAAATCCAGGGACACGATGATGATGAAGAAGAAGAAAGGGAAGTTTAGCACCATTGACATCATGACGTGTATATGCAATCGGTCAAAACATAAATAAAATAAACAGTAATCCATAACAGTAGTCTAGTGGCATTGACCCTTACTGGGCCGCCGTCATCTCGCGGCTAGATGATACCCCAGGTCATCATCATTAATCATACTTTTCTTGCGAGTTGCGATACTGAATAGGTGAGCGATGATCGGTGCTTGATCGAACTGAAGAAAGATGTCGAGAAAACTCACATTGAGTGAGAAAATTTTAATAAACGCCAAAGTTACGATTACCAGGACTTCCTGAAATGTACAACGTATTTAAAAATATACGATTATATCAAAATGTCCAATTAAAAGAATTGACGTATGACAAGATATAAATATAGCTCGACTACTGCACCCCAGATTTCCATATTGTCCAATTCGGAACAAATATTTCTAAATTTTGAAATGCAGATAGTTTCTTTGATAGTATATCAATAAGCTACAATAAGATTCTTTTTAAATTTTTCTCCATTCTCACAGACTTTACTGGGCATAAATAGGACATAAAAATAATGAAGTCCCCGCCCACCAATCATAACTTACGCCAAGTCGACACCGCTACCGAAGTACCCGGTAGCAGACATGCGCAGGCGCAGCTTAGCTTTAATGATCTACAGGCACCCTGCGATCAGGCAAATTACACTAGTCATTTTGTCGTAAAATAATACAGTTACAGGACGAAATTTAAAGAGGACAATAAAATTTTAACGCTTGGAAATCACACTTATTATTGGAGAAATAAAAGAGATGGTCAGAGCTTAATTTCGTGGTTAAGGCCCAGAATGCTTAGCGCGGAGATTTCAGAGCTCTTATAGCGATTCAGTTCAAAAACTATTCAGTACAAAATATCGGTTCGACGTTGACATTCGTTATCATTGAATAACTTTATTCGCAGAAGTCTATAGACCTTCTTCTACTGTGCCTTTATTTAGAGCTGCGGACACCATGGAACCGATATATTTTATCATGGTAAGGCCTCTGTTAGAAATAGATAATTGTTTTAAAATAAAAACCAATTGATTAAACTCAATTTCTGTTTACCAAAACTTTATAAATGAACTTGTAGTTACAGTTGATCTATGACTTTTTGTTTTAAAAATGCTACCATTTCTAGTTTCCGAGCGAAATTTTTAATATACAAAGCCTACTTTGGAACATAATTCGATCAATAAAATTCTATGTAGTTTGTGTTTGCCTTTTTCCAAGTTTAAGAATAAAAGCACCAAAATACTTAAATTACATCCACAGTTATTAAACACATCGTTACTAAATAAAAAGACAGTTTTTATTAGAATTCTGCGCCTTAATGGATGAATTCGGCCGTTCTTAGATTTGGTAAAAAAAATATAGTAATTTATACGGTTTAAGGGCTTTGAGTTTTTTTTTTTTTTTTAATAATTTGGGGTTTAAGAGATTCATTTTAGTTATGGTTCCAGTTTTTAATGTAATTTTCATTACCCTACTTTTTTGCTAATCAGCTCTGATTTCTATATAAGGAATACATAAAAAAATAAAAAAACAATCTTTGTCAAAGCATGCTTCATTTTCCCCACCTAGGTGGATCTAGAACAACCAGGCACAGCTCGTTGAAGAATAAGTAACAGGTTAAAATAGTGTTTACAGAAAAGAAAAAAAGCTGTTTTACTTTTTGTGCCGTACCAAGTTATAATCGATTTAAATGATTGATGGAGACTCAATCATCTCAAATTGAATATACTACTACCTACGATCTCGTCAGTAACTAATGATGCGACGGAGATCATGATCAGCGTAATGAAGACTTTCCTAGCCATCTTAGTAGTTATGCTAATCGTTTTCCTGTCTGATAGAACTGTTTTAGGTAAAGATCTAAGGTTTTATTTGTCAGTTCCGGAAGAAAGATGTATGAGAAAAATCAGCAACATAATAATTCGTGAGTAAGTCACGTTATCACAGAAAGCAATATTATCATGAAACAGATAAAATCATGGAAGTTATTTCAAGTTTTATTTTTTTTGTTGAAAATTAGTTTTTCTATAATGCATCGAGGAGTTTAACTTCCGCCCCCATCATCAGATCAGCTCTATGTCACCATATTACTATAGTAATCGACAGGTATGCAAAATGATCAAACTGCTAACATCAACGAACCTAAGGACTATGATCGGTGAACGAATTCACCATTCATTGGATTATAGTCGAATCCAATCCTGGAGGTCTAGAGTAGACCTCCAACTATTCAACGAAAAACGAAGTTTCGGTCGAAATTTCACACGTTTCCTACCACGGTTCCTATTCTTTCCAAAACTTCGTCCGCACGAAAGTTGTTTGACATTTAAATTCTCTAAACCTTACTATTCGTGAATGCTCCGAACGAAAAAATGAATTTGATAGAGGTTTGTTCGCAATCCTCAAATTGGCAAAACCAAAAGTGTTACCATTCGATTTTCGTAAGTGTGGACTGTGTGAGCGCCCGGTTCACATCCACAAATATAATAAAAGCGGCAACACGCTGATAATTCTCTAGTCACAGCTAAGGCATGCTATGGAAAGGAGACGCAGTAAAAAACAAAATTACAGGTTCAACAAGGCAGTCGGCGTAAAAACTTGTCTCCTCCACACGTAATAAATCTTGTTGACTACTTGTACTGCTGCTGGTTGAGCAATAACGATGTCTCCGTCAGCCTAGTTCGTTCCCACTGGGCTTTAAGGTCTCAACTTAGGAGGTCTGACAACTGACACTACAGAATTGCTGTTTGTGTAAACTGTGTGATCAAATACTTTCTTAAAGAGGGTCATTGGGATATCGTCGTGAATGTTTATACTATTTTAAATTATTCAAAAGGAAGAAAGAACAAACCATTAAAAAGCTTTCGCCAACTTAGCCGACCGCGCTGCGTCTCGGCCGTTCCTGCTTTACCTTGTACTATTCGCAATTTTAGTATTTTTTTTGTTGTTGTCATGCTATTTTTGGACTGCGTACTTTTATCATATAGCAAATAAATTAATTTACTAAAATAAATAATTGGAAGTATTAGCCGCTGTAACACAGACGCATTTTAACACGGCTGCTAACAGACTACCTACTATCATAATTTTATTTTTAGTACTTACTTACTTATGTTTTATTGTACATACTTGTTTTTTAAATAAATAAACTTAAAAAGGCAAATTACGCACCGAAGGACCATATTTGCTTCTTTGAAGCTCTTATGATTTGCGCCATCCCATAATAGATTTTCAATACACATTATTCCACCGCAGGCATCCCAACCACCTTTGAGACGGTACAAAATGAAAAAAAATCCGGAGATGTAACTGGATATCGGCCACGCATTTATCTGTTGCGTTTCATGAGCCAATGGGTCGGATTGTATGACACTATCCCATACAACAATATAATATCTAAAAATACACTTTAACACGAACTGATAGAGCTTAAAATCAAAGAAGACTATGAAAGCTTTTAGAAGACAGAACATGTAAAATGAGGCAAGGAACAACGCTAAGCAGCTAACGTGTGTCCCAGCAATTATGATTTTGCGTCTACATAACACAAGATTACGGGAGTTTGAACTTTTCGACACAGAAATAAGAGTTATTAGAAGAAATAGTAAGGCCGAGTAAGACTTTGTTCCGTTTCGTAAGAAGCCTCTGCAGCGGGCGGTCTGGCTTGTCCATGGTCGGTCGAGATATTAATAGTTTGTATGGTGGCGATTAATTTTGGGGAAACGGGTAATAATATTAAATTAAATTTAAAATCATTCGTGATTGAGTGCACAAATTATCGGACGATAAGCATATTGACTTGGGTCAAATTACTTGAAAGCTCTTTGAGTAAGAGGTGGGATGTCGTCAACTCAATGAAGCCAAAACAGTTGCTTAGAATCACAGGATATGAATTTGAGACACTACACATCGCACAGAGATGATACTATAGTTTCTAAGGCTTCTAGCTGAACTTTCAAGCGGCAACAGAAGCCGTTCTGACTTCCTTGTTGAAAACAAAGAGAAAATGACTAAAGGCTTCAAGATTTAAGATAAAAATAAATGATTTTGTGATATAATTCGGTGAAAACAAAATATAAAAGTTACAATAGTCAAAATTAATGTTATAAGTAAAACTACTCTTCTTCTACTTCCTTCACTACTGACTGACTACACAAGTTTTTAACTTAGTTTGGTTAGTAGGGCTAGTTATTATTGTAATGATTTACCTATTTAGATTATTACAAATTCGTATTTTGTTTCATTTTATATACATGATAGTTTACAAATTATCATGTGATTAAAAATGTTTTTTTTTGTATAATTTTTTAAACAAGTAAGTTACGTATAGTATCTGTAAGCTTAAGTACAAATTTCCATGTTGTTATAGTGAGATTTATACAATATGAAGACAATAATGATATAAAAAACAGACTAGTACTATTAGCTTTCGCATATTAAGCATATAGCATATCATTACGCTAGACAGAGCGTTGAGCTTTTCCTTATTATTATCGTGCGAACGTACACTTTTTTATAACCAATCATTAGAGAACAATTAATGTAGAAACGCCGCACATGGCGACTTAGGACATTGATCTTGATCCAAGGCATACGAGCATAGCGAAGAGATAACCAAAATGCAATGAAAATAAATAACAGGCGAAATTGGAAAAAGCTGAAATGGTATAACTTGGCAGTACTTAGCGAGAATAACATCATGAATGACATGCTTTTAAAAGAAGAGACCAGACAGCTTTTTGGGAATCGCTAATGACGCGAGATCGTTGACTCCGGTCGAGCTATTTTGTAATTAACACCCAATCAAGACGATGATCTGTACAAAAAATAATTTCTTATAGCCATCATTAAATCATTTAGAAAGACCGGTGTGCAGATGGGAATTTGTATTATTAATACATGTTTTAATATTATTGTCAAAAAAAAGCAAAGGTGTACTTGTGCTTTTCTGGATAATCAAAAATGGCGGTCGATATTGAATTACTCGCGGATCGATCATATTATTTATTTTCAACGCTTCGTACAAATTTCGTCTTTAAAACTGCGTGGTATGGTTGTAAATAATAAGGATAAAGATGTTTTTTAAGAGGTTTAATCATTCGATCTGTTCCAGCCTTTTGTTTCATCGGGATGCCTGCTTAATTGGACCGCGCCGATTCCTTGACAACCGAGTAATATCTAACAAAACCCATTGACCGTATCCAAACATATACAAAATTCTTATACCCAAAGTATAAGGTACATAATGCATTGCCTTTGTTATGAGTAGATGTAAAAACATCGTGGTTAATTTAATACTTGCAAGGATACGTGATGCAATTTAGAGAGATGTAACTGTTCTTTAAAATTGTTTGCAAACGCTTAATTACACTTCTAAAACTTTATTGTTTGAGTGAGTCATGTTGTAACGAGTTTATTTTTATGCCAGTTTTGTGGTCTTTGTTATAGATTAACTGTTGCTTTTAAGGTTTTTGCTTGCACGTGTGTGTATATTTGTCGGTTTACTATAGAGTATAAGTTATACGAAACAATGACAGATTTAATTTTAAATAGAGCCTTAAGTTTAATTTAAATAGCATTATGAATGAGCGTGTATAAAAACACGTATTCAAGTACAACGAAAAACTGTTCTTTTTTCGACATACCTATAAAAATGTTCATTATAAAATTCGTAATTTGATGATCTCGGTGCGCGAACCGTAAACTTCATTAATTTGTCTCCAGTTATTTCTTTGTCAATTACGTAGGGCAATGCAGAATCTCATCCTTATTGTATGTAGCCCTAAAATGGGCCTTGTGACCGATTAATGTTGACTTACCTCAAAGCGCATTCGTCAACGTCCGTCTCGCAGAGTGTCCCAGTGAAGGTAGGTGAACACTCGCAGGTGTACGAGTTGAGTCCGTCGACGCAAGTTGCGCCATTCTGGCAAAGGTGGCCGGGGCAGTCGTCGATGTCGATCTCGCAGTTCTGACCGCGGTAACCTGTCGTAAAGAAATTGAATGTTGAACACAAAATAAAAAGAAGAGTGAAGCATGAGGAATGGAACAGTAGTATCGCAGTCGCAAAAACAATTTGGACTAGGATATTATGAGGTTGCGAAATATAATTTCATTAAGAATTAGTAAGGTATATTTCAAAATCACTAGTTACCGCCTGCGGCTTCGCTCATGTGAGATAGATTACTGTGTACCAAACTACATCGAAATTTGTACAGCCTTTATGCCGTGATTGATTTGTAAACAAACATACACTCTTCCAAACTTTCGCATTTGTAATATTAGTATGATTAAATATAATACGTCTACAATAATAATGATATAAAAAATATAGGATTAGTGCTTCTGTCATTTTGTAACATCTGGGAAAGATGAGGTTATTGCCCAGTATAACCTTTCTGGAAAAATAATTAGTCGCTTAATTACTTCTCAAAATCTAACATGTTTCGATGTTGTAACATTTGCCATTTGCAAAAAAGTTTATTTTATAGATGGCAATGAAATATTAAGTCATAAAATTAATTCAAACGATTCCATAGCCTGATGATTTATGTGGCATATTTTTGGACATCTTAAAAACCTAGGACAGAATATAGTTTAACATTAAATAATACTTTAGTAACGAAACGGTTATTTTTATAATCATAATAATCAAGATCTTTGATCAGATTCATTTATAAAAGAATTGTTTGTAGTGATATGAGATATTAGTGATGATTATAAAGATACTAGTTGCGCCCCGCGGTTTCACCCGCGTGAATATTGATGAAAATTGATGATGATGATGAAAAGTAGCCTATGTGTTAATCCAGGGCGTAAAGTATCTCCATTCCAAATTTCACTCAAATCCATTCGGTAGTTTTTACGTGAAAGAGTAACAAACATCCATCCATACTCACAAACTTTCGCGTTTGATGATAATGATGATGATGAAAGGTAGCCTATGTGTTAATCCAGGGCGTAAAGTATCTCCATTCCAAATTTCACTCAAATCCATTCAGTAGTTTTTACGTGAAAGAGTAACAAACATCCATCCATACACACAAACTTTCGCGTTTGATGATGATGATGATGATGAAAAGTAGCCTATGTGTTAATCCAGGGTGTAAAGTATCTCCATTCCAAATTTCACTCAAATCCATTCAGTAGTTTTTACGTGAAAGAGTAACAAACATCCATCCATACACACAAACTTTCGCATTTGATGATGATGATGATGATGAAAAGTAGCCTATGTGTTAATCCAGGGCGTAAAGTATCTCCATTCCAAATTTCACTCAAATCCATTCAGTAGTTTTTACGTGAAAGAGTAACAAACATCCATCCATACACACAAACTTTCGCGTTTGATGATGATGATGATGATGAAAAGTAGCCTAGTTAATCCAGGGCGTAAAGTATCTCCATTCCAAATTTCTCTCAAATCCATTCAGTAGTTTTTACGTGAAAGAGTAACAAACATCCATACTCACAAACTTTCGCGTTTATAATATTAGTAGGATTTAAAACTAAAAGGGAAACTTAGAAAATTGCTGTAGGTATTGAATTTAAGTAGGTACATATCATGAGGAGTCAGACGCTGAATTAATAATCCAATGGTATCAAATGGTTTGAAATCAGACATATAAACAGCTTGTTGAACTGCGAAATCAATACAAATCATGTCGTTACTACATAATTCTATTAGAATAGAAGCCGCAAGCTGATTTCTAGTTCTACAACTGATCCATCATCCACGGAACAAACAACCTCTTGTTTAACACCGCAAGTGTCGAAAGGTTCACACATCATACAGTACCAATGATTAGCGACTGTTGGATCTCATTACCTTCATTAACTTCAGGCAGTTCCCACGGAGGCCACATGTGTCTGTTTATGGGATATAAAAACGTAACGGGCGCTGGTTTTAAATCTTTCGACGCCTTTTTTGCTAAGTTCAACAGCACATGCGGAAAGTTGGATAAACATTTTGGTAAAGTCGAGGGGAGTAAAGCTATCTTTAAAAAAGAGTAATCTGTTAAAACTGTTTACAAACCTATAAACGTGTCTTGTGTTATTACTTTGGTTGAAGCTTAAGATTATACACAATAAAGTATAAACGGTGATAAAAAAGTAATATCAAAGATACTTACTACAATGTTTGTAAGCATAAACATATTTTACGCAATAAAGTTACACATCGACAACGATGAGTGTACAGAAATCCAAAGAAAGACTCAAAGTTTGTCTAACATAATTCCCAAAGCTTTACAAATATTTACGTCCGAACGAATCGATTGAATTTATTCATACATTCAAAAGTACCTACATACGAAAAGCATTAAAGAAAACGACAGTAATGTTAACATATTAGTAGGTATGTGAGAGTTGGACTCTACATCTTTCCCAGATATTTTGAACAATTGTGGATAATACGCGGAAGCTATTAAGTTATTTTTAGATATAAAACACATGTTGAAGATAGACACGTTTGAAACATGGTCGCGACAAGTGGTTAGACATGTGTTAAGTTCATTGATGATTAAAAAATGTGTTTGATGGTACAGTGGTAGTTAATTTCGTTGAGAAAACGAGTGATAGCTACATTGTATGTGATAATGAAAACGGAAGTAAAGTGTTTTTTTAAGATTCATTCATTTGATGACTAGCTTTCACCCATGTCTTCGTTTACGTGGTACTATTACAAAACTACACCTATGCAGAAATTTATTTACACAATCTTTCGTATAAGTAATTGTAATAACAGGGGTTAAAGTATGAAATTGTTGTTTTCTACGTCTATTCTGTTTGCTTGTTATTGTTTTTCGTGTCAAATTAATTTATTTCCTTTCTTTCTTTCTTTATACATTTAATACACCTTTTTTTCTAAAAAAAATATATTTATTTACTCAATGTATTCACCCTCATCTATACATCTCGAGGGAAGATCATTGATGTCTTATTTGCGATAGAACTCTGTGAATCTGGACTCTATATTATTTGAAAGAATCTACAACTTATACCAAATCCATTTTCTGAAGACGTGACTGGCGTTTCAACCAAAAACTTCCCAGTTTTTTTCTGAAATGGCTAGGCTGATGAGTATAGCAGATGTCCAAAATAATTCGGTACTATTTTTTCCCTATCCAATTTGAAGAGGCAGTAAATAAATACATTAACATTGGGTTTTAATCAATAGACTGTTCCCACACATGGGACCTGATGATTGTGACGTCATTATGAGAAATCTATTTCAGTGGCACCATATTCTGGTCCATTAAACTGTCAGAAAGAACCTCTTTGAAAACTTCAATAGGAAGTTCAGGACGACATAAGTGGTGGTGACGCATATCACTTAAGAGTTTCATGATGATTCAGTGTTAAAAAATGTGAAAGAGGCTAATTCAGTTTTGTATTAGAGAAAGTTTTGCAAGACGTTACCATTTAGCGCAAATGACCTGTTCGTCTACCTCTATACACATTTGTTTCATCATGGAGTGCAATTTCATCTCTGCTCTGCTTTTATAATCAAGCATACCTATTTGGTAATTTTAATTTTGTCACTCTTTCTTTTTATTTTTTTATACCATGAGTATTATTTTCCTGTTGCGTAATTATCATTATTATTACTAAGTGTTCCTTGTGATCTTATGGTGGTAATAAATGAAATGAAATCTATTTATCTGTTAAGGTTGTAGATGAGATAGTTGTACATTTTACTGTTGCATTATCATTAATGTCATCAACATCAGCTAAATCTTCATTAAAGAAACAATCATCGCAGCTTCCTTGCCGTCAACCCATTTCTCACATCGCGCAAGCAACAGTGGTGACTGGTGAACTGTTGCCTCACAGTAATGAAGCTAATGAACCAACCAAGAACTAAATAAAAATGTGATGTAACCGTGATTTCGCAACGTTCGCGAATTGTATGAAGTGTAAGAAAGATGTTATTATTTACTTTATGAGCATTGAAAATGCAGGCCAATTTGTTAATGATGTTATGGATGTATGCCCTCCATTCGATGGACTAAAGGCATTATAAACATCGCAGGAAGTCGGTGGATAGAGGCGGCTCAAGACCGTTCGTCGTGGCATTCTAAGGGGGATAGGAAGATAGATAGATAGATTATAACTTTATTGTACACCATAAACAAAAAACAACAAAAAAATAAGGATACATAGTTTCAAATCAGTGGTACAATGGGCGGTCTTATCGCTTAAGAGCGATCTCTTCCAGCCAACCTTTGGATGGACAGAAACTATTCAACAAATAAGGACGGTGGCGTACATCTTAGTATAATTGATTGCTTGAATTGAGGCTTGGGGAGGCCTATGTCTATGGACTCCTACGGGCTGATGATGATGATGATAATGATGTTATGGGTGTTACTCGGGCAGAATACAGGTGCTATACAGGGCAGCGTATTTCTTACAAACTGCGTTTTTTTTTTTAAATATAATATTTATATATCACTGTCAACAAGGAAGTGTAGTAGTAACATTTTCTAAAATATAACTCAAACTATAGTCATAACGAAATGTACTGCTCCATCGATCGTCAAACCTACAACGTAACGAACTTTATTACCTACACAAACCAAACAACATTTAACATTGCCATAAATATGAATACAAACATTACTCTACGATTGAGCTAAGTGCAGGCTGGATGGTCAAGTCGTGGCCGCCTCGGGGCACGGTCGACTTTCAGCCACGATGACTTAAACACGCAATGTGTGAGGAATTTAAAATAACGAACATCAAGTAGACTCTATTACAAGACTGTAAGATTCAAAATAAAGATGAAGGTGATAGGTATTCCTGCAGGCTAAAATATATGGAATGTAGATGATGTATGCGTTCTTAATAATTTGCAAAGATAACTTTAAGGACGTTGCGATTTAAAAATACTTTTGAAAGATACTTATCTCATTATTGCTATGAACATAAAGATCCTAATATTTGTCTTTATTTCATAAAAGCAAAAGATTATGAGATCACACATGAAATTTACAGATTAAGGAACTGTATAATCTTATCATTAATTCGTCTTGGATAAGGTAACAAGCAAAAGCTAGATTTATATGAAACCGTGGAATGTTGAAGAATCAGGCATCAGACTATGCAACAATTGCAATAACATAAATAATGTAACATTACCCAACAAACATGGCTTGCTATAAAACATAAGGAGATATCCAATAACTAGACGTAAACGGAAACTAGAGCCCGTTAATGAAATGACACATTCATACTTATGAGCATACCGATGACGAGCTTATAGGCACAGTTATAATTCTGCATGATGTTATTCGAATCTAAAAATCTTTGATATTACGATACTGCAGGAGCGGGATGGAGTAGAGGGGCGGGTCGTGTTATGGACAGAATAAGTCTACCCTCTTTTTAAATGCGAAATAATAAACAAACGGGACTCACCAGAAGGACAATCGCACTCGTATCTCAGCTGATCTAACGGCGTGCACCTCCCATCATGTAGACATGGAGATGGCTCACAAGGAACGTACTCCGCATCACAATCCCGGCCCGTATACCCCGGCTCACACACACAGGTATACGAGCCATGAGTATTGAAGCATCGTCCATGATGACAGGGTCCAGATCCACCGGATCCACTGGAGCATTCGACCACGTCTTCAGTGCATCGGGATCCGGTGAATCCGGCAGGGCAGACGCAGGAGTACCCAGCAGCTGTGGAGTTGTCAGCCACACAACGTCCTCCGTTTCTACAGGGTTGAGATGCGCAGTGGTCTTCGTGTGAGCATTCTAAGCCTGTGGGCAAGTTAATATAGTTAGTGAATTTTACAAAGAAATAGCTACAAAGGAACAATTTGATTTCAATGTGAGACATTACGGAAATATTTTTTGTATAGAACACCAGCACAGTCACCGTAATCAGTTTCTGACAAGGGAACAAAAGCGTCAATAACTAATTAGTAACTTTGTTTTTGTGTCTCATGCTAAAAGCATCAAAATTTCCTGCGTATAACAAGGTGCTACTAAGATTATATAATATCCCAAAAATTACCAACCAGGCGGGTCCAAGTATGGGTTAACACTTTAAAACCAATTACTATAAAAATAAAAGCAAATGAACCACTCGTCAAATTAACTAAACTAACTTTAGTTATTGAACAGGCTTGGATAATGGCATGGTAATACCATGTAGGTGAAGCTAGGGCGCTTCGAGCCGGTGATACCATCCCACTATTTCAACCAGCCATGGAGTCGGCTAGTGGCACAGCGGTTAATGCATCTCCATATCAAAGAGACGGTTGTGGGTTCGATTCCCGCCTAATTTTTGGGATGTTACAAAATCTTAATATTTCCCATAAGTGTACGTTAACACTTTAAAACCTACAAGGAGGTAATAACTTTAAGGTGTTATTCTTATCAATTCTACAGAAAAGCTTCCATTGAACATTATATCTTGACGAAAAATAAACTATTAAATAAGTGTATAAATAATATTAAATTATGACACTAACGATTGCTACAAAAGAAAGAATACAGAAACATAAATAAACAGAGAGGTCGTGAACTCGAAATGAATGGAAGCAAGCTAATTCCCATATCATCACGACAATAAATAACCAAAACAGCACTCTGAAATTAGAAACTGGTTTTTTCTACTAAAATTACCATAGATATTCCATCTTTGCCCGATTACATTACCGATAAGGTCCATTTGCAAAAAAGTAAATTTATGACTTCTAGAGATGACTTTATGGTCTAAGGGGCTTTATGCTTTGCGTTAGTTGTTTTCGTGTTTATTGGTCTATAAACAGTTTAACTTTAATAGATAAACTATCATAAGGATGTTAATTAAGTCTCGTCTTCTTTTAGTTTTTCACTTTATTTTGTTATAAAAACATCCAATGATTATTTAAGAACTTGTATTATTTTCCTTCACTTCAGAATCAATGATACCACCCCACCAACTTGATTATCATTCCCATACAAATTATTAGCATCTGTTATTCATAATTCATGTTTTAATTCATGATGTCCTGTCTCTAGATGTTTTATTTTCTTTGCTTCAATTGCCTTAGCGTTGGTAATAAGATGCAAACCAACTACTGAGGTCAGCATCGCCCGTCACCAATTGGAACGCTTACTGACTAATCGACATGAGCTAACGATATAAAATAATTCCGTTTGATTGGTCGAAACAAGCTCAATTGGTGTTACGTTCGTGCTCGATATGTATGCAAGCAACGAAAATATCTGGAGCAATTTAATTTGTTTGTACATGAATTTTATTGGAAGTTGTTGATTCTGTATGTAATCAATATGACAACTTCTTTGAATAAGTTTTATTGTGTATTGTTCTTCTTTTAAAAAGTAAATACCATGTAGCTTTTTCTTTTTTTTTAAAAGGTCTTTATTACTTATAAAATATACAAATTATTAAGACTAAACACAGTTTAGTAAAAAATGCAGCTTAAAATTACAAAGTAACTTGGCAGGCTAAGGCGCCTATAAAAGTTTTTGGTCAAAATTTCAATTTTTTATGAATACATTTTATGAATGTATTGGGCAATACCATGTAGCTACAACGAATCAGAAAACAATAGTAACTTTGACTGCTTCTCAAATATTAAATATTATGTATATTAAAGTCGTTGCGTGACTCAACAGTCAATCAACGCACAGCCTTAACCGTAAGTCCTAGATACTTGATTCTAAAAATTAATAAACAAGCAAAAATACAAGCTTTTTAGATAGACAATCATAATTAGCCCGAAGCAGAGTTCTAAAATGAGTCATTGAACAATAAATACAATGTAAAACAAATTAATCGAACATAAATATTTGAAAGAACAAGTAGCAGTCCGAGTGTCCGTAGATGGTAAAGATATGCGCAAGTGCAATAAGATTTTTTTCTTGTACGTTACATTTCACTGTGGTTACGAGACAGCAGGCCCAAGTAATGAAGGAATTGCGATTTTGGAGAAAAACATTAAATTGATGTTGAAGATTAATAATCAACTACCTACTCTTGAAGTGGCTACGTCTCATCTCGTAACGACATTATTTTAGTATATATTTTGAATAAACATAAATTTGAATTGTACATAATTTAATCCCTCATCCTCTATCTAGTGCTTTTGTGTTGACTTGCATATTTACACCAAAGCTTTTGTTTTTGTCACTCAAGTTATTATTTTTCCTTTTCAAAATGTATCTTTTACAATATTGTCCTCAATTTCAATAGACAAATAAAATAGCTAGATAATTTCAATAAGTATCTCTTTATCTTGGGCAAATTTTATTTTGCATCATCTCAATTAAGCTTTATCAGGTAGGTGACCAACGCTTCTGATATATGACGCAATCTCAATTATACGCATACATTGAAGACTTAGTCCCACTAGGGACCGGCCAAACGTAGGCGCGCCGAGCCTAAGCGACTAGGTACTTCAAAATAAATGATTACTTTCAGTACTGTTTCTACAATCCTGAAATGAGCTTCCGTAGCATTATAAATTGCAGGAGCTTTTGCATTTTTATTATTTGCAGCGTTCATTTAGAAAACCTCCAAGGTGTCTTGAAAATTTTGGTACGATCCTTCTTTCCCAACTTCTGTTTATGAAACGAACATATTTAAATATGTTTCAACATTGTTCATACTGTCTAAACTTTGCATAGTTTCGTTTTTAGGGAGTGGCAAGCAATTAATTTTGATACAGTTTCTTGTTAGAGAAAAAAGAAGAGACGTAACCAATTTCGCTTCACCGGAACTTCAAAATTGAAAGCACTTTTTCTAATTACCAAAAATAAAACTTGTTTGAAATCAACTTTGCAATGCACTGATATTATCAGAGCAATTTAGACCTTATGATGATGTATCAGAGATCAAATTACGCGCAGGTGATACATATATTTTAAAAGGAAACGTAGATTGAGACTACTTTCCAAAACTAAACTAAAGCGTTATTATATCCTTACACACGACACTTATATTATTTAAATTGAGGAACTATTGCAGACAGCCTCTAGCTATTTATGTAATTTCGCTTTTAGCTGACCTCACTTTTGATTCGTCTGGTTGATCATAAACAAACACGTCATTATCTAGCTCAATAATGTTTTATTGAGCTAGGAAATAATTTACTGCCGTGAAATCCAAGACACAACCACATCTCTAAACTTGTACTATATAAATTGCGAAAGCCGAAGTAAAACATCACATGAAGAATAAAAGTAATATTGAATACAGAAAAATAAATTCTTCAGATGTGACTCATTTCATTGACACAAAGGGTTTTACCGAGGTTCTTGCAAGACTCCAGTAAGAAACACCTGTTGTGCTTACTCATTTGTATTTATTTAATATCAGCTTCCAACATACTGACAGACAATTGATTAGCGCATTTAATAGAATCAACGATATCATGGTTGGACAAAATGATTTACCAACGTGTATGGGTTCTTGTTTGTGCAATATGAACTCAGGTAATAATCGTATAAGTTTTAGACAACAAGACACCGATAAATCAAAGTTACAAGAATGAGATTTAGATATATTGTTTTAAGAATCAAAATTGAAGTAAAGTTAAACCGATAAAACCAAGTGACTAACCTGTATATCCCGGGGGGCAATCACACTCGAACGTATCCAAAGACGTCAACCGACATGTCGCACCATTAAGACACGGAGCCGAATCACAGGCAGCTGGTATCCTGATCTCACAAAGCGAGGCACTGTAACCGAGGGGGCAGTCGCAGGCAAAGGAAGGGGGTCCGCCGCCGACCCCAGGCCGAACTCGGCAAGAGCCTCCGTTTTGGCAGCGGGGTGATGACTCGCTGTGACAGGGGTTGAGGTGTTGGCAGAACTCGCCGGCGAACCTTGAAGTACAACTGGAAAGAAGAGAGAACGGATATTAGAGGATGAATCTAATTCTGGAAATGATGCAGTGGTCTTTGTAGATACTAGTAAAGTTGATGCAGTGTAGCAGTTAGGTATGCATATTGGTACCTATATAAATCATCTTTCGCAGGTTTCTAGACTAGTAAATCTGAATTTACATCTTTGCCCAGTGGAAGGCGTTAGTTAGTAGGCCATATTATCACAGGTCAGCCTTGTGTGGGTTCTAATGCTTTCCAACCAGTAATAAAACGTGATGTGATCATCAGGGGATGGGCAGCAGCATCCATCTGAGTACTTAACACCAATACTGCGATCACCAATCCACCTGCCAAGTGCGGTGATTGTGGCAAATCCCTTCATTGTATTCAATGGGGAGGCTTCCAGCAGTGGACGTAAACAGTCTGATAAAGAAGAAGAAAAAAACGTGTAAAATGTATTATAAGATTGTACTTTGTATGTGTTTGCAATGTTTGTTGTTGTATTTTAAATAAATTCAATTTAAAATATCAATGTCAATGTGCTCTGGCTAGCTGGTGTAAAATAAGAAGCAAAACACTTCGAAATAGTGCCCAAAGGGATTCTATTAAAGTCTTGCCTTTCCTATTACGCGTACGCCGTAGGAGGTCCGTGGTCCAACGGATACAAGTACAATAGGAACACGGCACTGTCGTATAATTTATACAAGAGCGGTAATAGTCATGTGCAAAACAAAAATATGGGCCTGAGCGACTATTTAATATTTAATGTAATGGGTTATAAAATCGCCATAAACTTATTAGATAATGCGAATGATAATAAAAGGAACGTTAGAGTATGAGCGATGAAGAATCATAAATGTTTTATCATAATAATGACTCTATATAATCTTTAGAAATAGAATTAGGTACACATAAATAATAACATCATCAATAATTATGATGTTTGATAAAATGTGAATTTAATTAAATATTGTTCAATCCACGGTGAAAAGAAATCCTTTGAAGCTCTGCCTACCCATTTCGGGAAAAACTGTGGGTCTATATTATGTATGTATGATCTAAAAATACTGAGTAAAGGTAAAGACCAGCAGTCACCTGCTAAAATTTAGCGATTTAATGGGCGTCTCTACCCATCAAATCGTTGAGTACAGAATTTACTTCGTCACACACAGCTTGAACCTGCATTCAATAACTTTTCATTAAAAAACCGACTTCCGCCATTAAATTCGGCTATCTGCATGTTTTCATTTGCTAAAGGTATACAAAACAATAATTTGTTGCTGAAAATACCAAAATCGCTATATGCATGCATGCCTACAATATTTGAAGAGTTCCCTCAATTCCTCATGGATTTCATCATTAAACTGGATTTTGATAAAAATGGGACCAATCTGGAAGTATACCTATCCATTAGAATAAAAAAAAATCCAAATCGGTTTATAAATGACATAGTTATGAGGTAACAAACAAAAAAAATACAACTTGTAGACCCAAATTCAGAAGACATTTTTTATTAAATCTCTAGCAGCTACACCTTTAATTTATAGATTTTCTAATAACAAAATCCTAACAAGCCACCGTCTCACATATTCCCCTATGTCCTGTGGGTGCAGCACCACAGATAATCTAAAAGTTGCATTGTCGTGGCCAGCGCCGGACAACGACAATAAATAACGCAGATACGTCGAGACACGACCACGTGACGTGCGCCCGCGCACTCACTTGTATCCAAGTGTAAAAACTTAACATTTTTGCTGTTGTTTTATGTTTGTGCAATTTTTTAATAGTGTTGAGGACAAAAATAATGGCTCTTGGTCATGAACTAATAAGGAGTTTAAGAGGATAATATTAACGCTATGTACCTACAGGTATCATAACAAAAAAAATAGGTCCAAGGTAGGTTGGTAAGATTTCAAATTATTCGTATAACCAGAAATCTTTTCTTCCGGCAGATACACAATGAATCACATAAAAATCTATTGGACTTCTAGAATTTCATGTGATAAGAAATGAACAAAAACATCTACCTATATGACTGCTTGAGCTTTATAAAATCCGTTGGAATTACCATAATCTCACAATATATTATAGTAACATGATAACCGAATGTTATTATGCTTATAATATTATCATTGCTGGTCATTGATTTACAGCTTCACGTTACTATTAACCTGCAAACTTATTTCAACATCTCCTTCCCACCACATCTTTGCAGCTTTACCACAAAATCCTGAAACATTATGGCACACAGTAAAGCAGTGTCAGAACAAGATAAATACTAGTGAAATGTTTAGCTATAAAATCGAATATAACTAATCATCACGCCTATACACTGTCCCGCACCGAATGTAATACCCACCCACGTTTATGTTAATGTTGTTACTTTAATGAACTAAATCTCATTTATTACTTTAGTTTGATAGTAACACTTCGGGCGTTTGTGGGAAAATAAACAGTTTTACTATACAATCGTATTCATGAAGTATCTGATCAAAATCATCATCTATAAAATCATATTGAGTCTTTGATTGCTCGATTATGGATGGATTGTTTATTTAAATTTGAAATATATGTGTTTTATCGTAATATCTATCAGCATTAATTTTATCAAATAGTCAATTATTAGAAATTTTACTTTCTTCACTATAATATTTGATGTCAGTGACGCCAGGCTCCATTTATCATCATCATTATAGAGGGCTATCAAATTTATAGATATTTAAATTTTTCTTGTTATTTTAAATATTTTCTTGACTGTGAATCCAAACAAAAGGTATCGGCAAATGCCCATAGAATAGATGCATCGCCAGTTTCCAACGTTCTAACATTAAACTTGAAAGGAACCTGTAGGCGTAGGTGTTTCGGAGTACTTTGGAGCCTGTCACACCCACGCGTTGACCTCAGCAAGGGTAGGGTGCACCCACCGCGCCTGCGCCGTTGCTTATGTGGATGATATTGCGATATGCACTTATGACGTTGGCCGTTAATATTTCATTTTGATAAAATGTTGTTGCAAGTTTTATGGACATTTTAAAATGATTAAAGCTGAAAACCAACACAGATTGTCAAATCATACAACCACACTAAGGCAAAAACTGGTCAAGTGCGAGTCGGACTCGCGTGGAGTGGGTTCCGTGCAAGTAGGCTACCATAGTAACCACCAGTCCAATAAAACTTATTAGTCAATTAAAACATTTTATGCGCATTTTTCCTTTACGAATATTTTCCGTTTCCCATAGAAATTTAAACATCGGATTTTCAAATAGGGTTTCCTGTAAACTATGACAAGTAAGGTTCAATATTCAGTATTTTATTTTTTTAAATTTTTGTCTCATTAACTTAGGATATCGTTCAAATTAAACATTTAAAAAAAATTGCATGCTCATAACAATCTCTTTTATTTGATGTAGTAACATAATTTAACTAAGTTTATTTTATTTTCTAGTTTGCCCCCAAAATCAGAATTCGTTTCGCTATATACGCAATACGTCCGTGATCGGGTCATTGAACTCTGTATATTATGTATCAAATTTCAACTTATTTGATCCAGTAGCTTCGGAAAAAACAGGCTGTGACAGACAGACAGTCTCATGAGTGATCCTATAATGGTTATGTTGATACCTTTTAGGTACGGAACCCTAAAAAGGTAAAGTAAGTATTAAATTAAAAACAAACAATACTCAAAAAAGCTAATTAATCGGCCATAAAACAACTTAAGACACAAAAGCTTCCCAGTACCGAGCAGTTAATTACGACATGTTACGCCAAAACAATAAGGCGACGCAAAAAGATGACAGCGGCTACCTGAGCGGAGATTATCTTTTAAAATTATATAAACCGTCGAGAAATAGGGCCTTTGTTCGTGCTTCATGTTTTCTAGAGGGTAAATCTTCATTATGGGGCAAGCAATAAATTCTAAACCTATCGTAGATCTAATTACGGTTTTGCGAAAAAGATCGTTTCGAGACGCAATAGGCACGGTAGGGTGAAATTTCTCAATTACTGATTGTTGGCTTTGGCCTACGAGCTTGTAGAACAAGGATTCCCCTTAGACTCTCAAGAAAGCTTAATGACAGAAGTGAAACTCCACATGAGGCAGAAATTAATCATGTGCACATCATCTAGAATAATACAGCAAGGTACTGCCAAAACCCAACCCGAGAAAAATATGCTTACCTCCATATAATACCATGGAAACTACTATCTAGCTACTTCAGAAAATGTATTCAAGCTTGTTTTCGGGTAGCTGTCTCGGGTTGAGATTGTTTTGGTTAGATGTACTTTATAGTAAAGCTTTACGCGTCACGTAGGTACCTATACTTATTTAGAGCAATTTACAAAGGAGTTGCGTTTCTATACGCTTTACCTAAGCTGTAATTTGAAAGCAACCTTACTATGTGGATGGTTGGTTAGTCGGTGCAGCAATAATTTATAGTGGTGACAGAAGATCCCATGTCGCGGGGCGCTCGCAGTAAATAAATAGTGTTGCGTGCGACTTGTAACTGTCGCAGGCTATATGATATGCTGTAAAGAGTGTGAAATTTAATGAAGTTTATTTTGTGCCAATTAAAGTAAAGTTTGTAGGTTCTGCAAACACATCGGCTGGCTAGAATAAGAGTAGAGTATGTAGCATACGATTGTTGTGTATGTGAATTGGGGCTGAAGTAAGCTGAACTTGGCTAGAATAAGTATGATAAATGGTATAAAGCAATTGCACGGCGGCCAAGAGGAACAGCAGCTGTCAATGCTTGGGATATAGAATAGTGTCTTCTTAGTTTTCCCTTCCTAGCTCATTTTCTCAGAACACCTAAAATTAACTATCTCCGTCACGCATGTCGCCAAGGTTCATCGTGCAAGCAGATGGAGTGCAAAGATAGCGCATGTGTACACACCACACGCACGCCGCGCGCGTCTCCCATCTGATAGCGTGCACGCCGGCCGGTTCCGGGAACGCATCGTTGTGATTTTGTTCTAATGAGATTTTGTCTAAATTGTAGGTAAGGGATAGGGGTGACAAGACGCGTTCTAACTAGCTCTATTGTTGTACATAACTAGCTTCTTTAAATAACGGAGCAGGGTTAGTCCGGATGGATTGGATAGATGGTAACACTGTTCAAGCATCCCGAAATCACTAATGATCGCGTAGGTATCTAGAGTAGGAGCTCTTGCAGAGATTGTATCTTGTTAGTAACGATAGAATTTGGGCAACGGAGATTTTGATATTCAAGGTGCAAAATTGATGAATCGTGAATTAAGTTTAAGGAGAAACGAGACATTAGCTCTCAGAAAATCTTACAGGCTGACGGTTTTAATGATTAGATAGTGTAATAATCATATGAGCTCTATAAGTGTAAAGGTCAACAATGGAACACCCGTGACTTCGTCCGCGAGGAGTTTTTTCCACACAAACTTCAACACCTTGCTGCAGGGAAGGGGTAAATTTCGAAATGTTCTTTCTTAAAGCACCTTTAGACCATAAAAGGAAGGAGGAGGACCTCTAAATTACGGGTCTATAGAACTTACGGTTTAGGCTATACGTTGATAGCCAGTCAGTGAGTCAGTCACGCAAACTGATAATAGCAAGAATGAGAGTAAGCTCCGTAGAACCCATGAATATTTCAGTACTTAGTTTTATTTTAGCGAATAAAGTAGTAAAAGCAATAACATCGTAAACATTGCAGTAAAATCTAAGTTTATCGGAAGCATCTACTTCCAGTAAGGTACCTGTAGAAATTATAGAGAGTTTTAACGATTTCTGATAGTGAAGCTAAGTAGATCTTAACTTAAGTATTATTGCTATTGAAATGCGTAAGTTATCTGTTAGATTGATTCTTGTTAGATCAGTAAACAGTTAGTACATGCTACTATAAATTGCTGGTACTCCAACAATTTGATCATAAGAAATGTTTCCAGCACATTTTTTGCCATAAAGAGCTAGATGTTATCCCAACTAGTTTAGTTCCTGTCGTCATTAACTACGTCTGCGCAAGTAAAGACGTGTGCAGTTACATGGCCGGCTTAGGACGGAAAAAGAAATAAACATTCATTTGTCGGCACATAGTCGCTTCCATATTAAAGATCACCGCTTGAATAGGCTTGACAGTATAACAGTTCAGGATTGTCACAGTTCTCAAGGTTTTTGGACAAATGCTATCGAATAATAAGCTTATTATAATCAAGGAATTTTTCCATGATTATAATATCAGAACAAAGCCATGTGACTTATTATTAGTTAAACCTATTGAAGAACACAAAGGAAGGCCGAAGTAGATGGAGTTATCGAATACCTATGATAAACCATCTCCTTATCTAAAATAGACGATTCAACAAGGTAGCTGAAATGATAATGAGGTCAGCCGACGAATCCAACTCGGGTGGGCAGCGTTCGAGAAATACGCCATATCTTCTCGCCACCACTGATCAACATTAAAGCAGTGATGACTTACGGCACTGGGACGTGGTTGCTAACTATTAGCCTCATACACGAGCTCAAAATCGCGCAATGGGCTATGGAGAGAGCTATTATATGAAGTTTCACAACGTGATAGAAATCGACCAAGATCACCGACATAACTCTCAGAATCAGCATGTTGAAGTGGCAGGCTCTCAGAACTAACGACCGTTGGGGAATAAAGGTTCTCGAGTGGCGACCACGAACCGGACGACGCAATGTATAAAAGCCCCCCTCTCGATAGACCAACGATATTTCAAAGGTAACAAGAAGTCGGTGGATAGAGGCGGCTCAAAGGAGGAGACCTATTTCAAGCAGTGAACTTCTATAGGCTGATGATAATAAGCGAAATATCCTAGTTAAAAAGAGACAAAAATAAACGTAATCTCGCAGCTAAAGCTCATGAATACGCTTTATAATAAAGTCAGAACAGGGTTACAATGCGAACAGTAGCCGCGTCTATAGCTCTTTCATTGTGAAGACTTCAGTCCAATGCAGGGCTTGCCTTGTCCAATAAATACCTTTATTTTCTTCGCATAAATCTTTCGGCTTTTGTATGCAAATAGATAGGGTGTCTTTTGTTGCTTTTATAGCTTTCAGGCTTATTTTGAATAATACATTACATTCCATTTATATAAAGATATTAAATACAAAATTCTACGATAGAGATGCTGTACAGCTATTGATATGGTAAGATTTACAAGTCTGCACTAAAAGTAATGGAAGCTATTATTAAAGAAACCATAAAAAAATCTAGATGGAACATAAAACAACTCTGAACTGATGAGGATGATTAATCAACAGCTAAGCTAATCGGAGACAAACAATCTAAAGGTTTTCATACATCAGCAGTCTTTAGACGTCCATTGTTGGACGAGGCCTTCCCCATAGAATGCCCATTCAATGGTGTACGACATCTACGGGAGGAGACGGAGTATATTCTTAGGCCGAATACAACACAGTACCGGACACACCACATCACTTCACTGAAGGCTCTCAGGGAAAATATATAAAACCAGGAGCGGCTTCTAATCTTTTATTAAAATAACGAAATAAGTAAATGTTTTCAGGAGTATTTCACATACACCAACATTGTGTTGCGGATTCAACTAAAATTACTAGCATAGAGCCAAGTCCCCAGGCCTTCCGACTACTGCCTGTAAATCTTGCCGATAGCACCGACACCAAGAGATAAGCCCACCACGACCTGCGTAATTGACATAATAAGAAAATCTAAAGGCTTTGACCCTGTTATAAGTTTAGTTTGTGTCCTAGGGCGTAAAGTAGATAGTTCTGATAAAGGTAAAATGCTATGGCAATAAGCAATAACTAATGTAATCGGAGTTGTTTTACAAACGCACACACCTAAAGTAGATCTTGATTCAAAAGCAAATAATCTCACAAACAATAAATGATTGCGCATCACAAAGAAAGATGATTTGTAAAAATATAAACCAAAGTTTAAAACATGGTCAGTTAATTCCAAAACAATTTAAAACAAGTGAAGTTTTAATCAAAATAAATCTAATGTTTCCAAAATAATAGATTGAAAGAATTTATCCAGACATCTTGATTCTCATTCAGTGTATTCGTACGTGGCACGTGATTGGGCGAGCTAGTTGCGTTCGCGCAGTGCCCGGCGCAATTTGCCGGTAGGCGTGCCGGTGGGGGGGAGACTAGATTTACTCAAGACATCTGACCTATAGTTCTACTAGATTTACTACTCGATTGGGCGCAGCTGCTGGATTGAAAGGAGAAATGGGACTGACGACGTCTGAAGCAATTTTCACGTTACTGTACATTTAATGTAAGGCTATCCATTTATCTAAGTAGCCAGCAGTAATGAATGAGATAGTTGTTTATTTAATACAATTGTAGATGTAAATCAAGAGGCTCGTAAGTGGCTTTGTTTGGATCAGTTGAGTTATCTTTAGATTGTTTGCAACGGTTTTGGATCGCTCAAATGTTTCATCTGTATTTTCCTAATTCAGTACATAGGTACTTGTATGTATTCGTTGAATAAAATTATTTATTTTGGCATCTATTAAAAATATATATTAGGTAATCTTACCTCATCGATGACAAAGGTCTTAAAGGTTTATCAAGACAAACAGGCGCGTACATCTTCAGCGGTGCCCAATAATGATTAAATAGGATCGAAATAACACACAAAAAGCACTAATAAATCGTATACAATAAACCCTGAAGATAATAAACCCTATAAAGCATTGCATGCGTGAGTCTGGAACCGCCCGAGGCACAAAATAATAACGTAGAATAAATTATAGTACTAACGTACAGAAGTTTCACTCCAACCGGGCGCGGTGATGACCCTAAACAAAAACGAGCGAAAGTAAAAGTAATTGTGTGACATGAGAACTCATAGGTCACTTTCAGATGAGCGCTATACCTACATAAAAATAAAGCGCGGTAAATAATTTAACAGTTTACCGATAAAAACTCAAAATAGCAAATGAAAGAGGCAATGATCAGGTCATATAGCTCACAGAACTGACAACCGTTGGGGAATAAAGGTACTTGAGTGGCGACCACAAACCGAACGACGCAGTAGAAGAAGGCGGACGGCCTTCTAAGTCTCAATGGACTAAAGATTTTATAAATGCCACAGGAAGCAGTGGACTTTTACAGGCTGATGATGATGATGATGATAAGACAAATGTTGTCAGAGGGAACCAAACTCGGCTGATTAGATTACCCGCATCCGAGCCATGTTGAATCTAAAATCATTACGATAAAGCTCATTTTACATGGAAAGCCGATTTGGCGTGTTACAGACCTGCATTAAGTGCTCGAGGACACAATGGCACATGAAACCCGTTCAGACGAACAAAAGGTTATGAACTCTGCTTAAATTAACACAATAGCTGTTAATATTAATTGAAGATAGTGCAAAATTATGATGAAATGGATTATAAAGAACAAAAACATGAAGGTAATGTTTCCTGTTTTGTTGGTAACACATATAATGAGAAACTACAAACCAATAAATTAGCTGCAGACATGTTGTCTGGAAGAGCATAGCCTTGTGTGTGACTTGACAAGACATAGTCTTAGTTTTCAATTAAGTACATAAATCTTAGCACATGAGTGAGCAGGTAAGTTAATCTAAACTACTTGACTAAAACCAAAAATAGATACAGAACAGATACATGATCAGCATGGTCAAGTTATCAGAAAAATAAAATATTGACAGGTTTAAGTTGTAGATGGCCTTTGTGGATGCGCTTGTGGAAATATATTATGACACTATTTAAGATAGAGTCACTACGAACATGGCCCTTCAAATTATAGGTATATTTTTGGAAGCGAATGAGAAGAAATTTTATTTAATAGTAATAATACTGCATCTTAAATTGCAATAAATTGAGTCAAGGTATAGAATATATATTGGTTATTAGATATTCTCTAAAGTTTAAGATGTCTAAGTTTCATGTTTTATTTTATTTTTTACTTATTTTTTTATGTTCCGATTTATACCACATAATGAGTAAGAAGTGTAGTTTTCTTTGATTAGATTTTTATGAAACTTTAACGTCTTTTTTTATGAAAGTTTAGGTTTGGATGATCAGAACATTATAGGAAAGTAATTTTATTTTTTCTTTCTTCTTCCTCCTATGAAAGGTATCAAAATATTAGTTTTACAAAATACAGGCTAGTCACAATCTGCGCACGCGTCCGCCGAGCCCGTTCCCACGCGCACCCACTCATACGCACCGGTTGCACATGTGTGCGTGCGACGCGCGCGCAGCTTGCGCCCCGCGCCCCATAGAGTAGGTATCGAGATTATTGATAGTAGGTACGTTTTTGAAGTTACATACTTTGATTAGTTTACATCTAGAAGATACAGCAATGTTGAGGAAAATCAAATAGAATATGTACTTATTAAAAAAAAGGTTACATAATAAATAGAAGTCTATTCTAGTCTAGTCTATTAGTCTATTTGTTTGTTCTTTATTCTTTATTGTACACACATATCCATAATATGAACACAAGGCAGAATTAAAGGACATGTACAAAGGCGAGCTTAACCCTAAAAAGAGTTTTTATCTCATTATGGCTGATTGTCGTTTATAATTTAAATATAATAACCATACAGTAACACACTACGATAA
This sequence comes from Epirrita christyi, assembly GCA_951392215.1. NCBI lineage: Eukaryota > Metazoa > Arthropoda > Insecta > Lepidoptera > Geometridae > Epirrita > Epirrita christyi. The sequence continues at coordinate 2,422,592 of OX595837.1, forward strand.
AATCAGCAGTTCAGTAGAATGAAAGCAGATTAAGATGAAACGCGCAACAGAGACTGAGAAATTAAAAAAGATTGATACTACGGACTCAATAAAAGAGGTCAATATTGCAAGCAAGAACATTGAAAAGTCATCAATAATTAAGGAAGTCTATATTGAACAAAACAACAAAAAACCAGAAGCAAAAGCTCGGTTACACAGTAAAATCAATGACTGTTTATTGCAACTTTTTAAGGTTCGAGCACACTTAAAGGTAATCAATTTAATCGCCAAAAGGACACCTCCGGACCGGTTATCGCAAGGTCGCCCTCTAGGTGTTGCAGATGTTTCGACGGCTCACATCTGCCGTGTAACGGCTCTACTTGTTGCGACTTGAACCCTTTCAGATGCTAATAAGTAAGCTAAGTACGTGTTTACTTGTTATGCGATAATACTAGCTTGGAGAGGACATAACAATATGCTCAACTATACGCTTATATAATTTGAAATAGAGCTCAATGAGCTTAACACTATTATAAGAATAACACAAGATAGTTGGAACCTGATATAATGTAAGTAATAAAAGTCTAATGACGGAACCTGAAAGAAATTCAGATACTTTAAATGTCAACAAAAAACATTTAATTTTGATTAAAGTCATTGTCCAAATCAAAGCCTTACAAAACACAGAAAAAAAATACTTAACCATTTTTCGAAATTAGGTGACCGAGGAACAAAGCACGCAAAAGCGTAGCTCAGGGTATGAGCTGTGGCACTCTCCTGTTGGAACAAAACTTGTCCATGCCGTTATCAGTCAGAATTAGCATCAAAAAATCGGTTATCGTGGCCCGATAATGATCTCCATTGATAGTTACGGCTGCTCCAGCATAATCTTCGACCAATGATTCTTTTCGCACAAATAAGTTCGGACTAACGCTTATAACACGGGCTGGCATAAGTCAATCTGGAGTTAAAGAGTTGCTAGATGCTAAGGCTTAAATGAGATCACATAATCAAGCCACCGTTCTATATTGTTTTTATTAATTCTAGTACATCTCTAGGTAGTCTGGCAGAGATCGTTCATAGTGATTGAACTTCCCTATTGAACTTCTGTAATTGGTTTGTATTCTTATTCTGGTTGTGTTTATAATCTTCTATCTATCTATCACCTGATGATCTCGAGCAAAGTACCTCAAGCAAGATACAATAGAACATCTGTGAACTTATCTATGACAGCCCGTAGAGCAACATCCGGCGATCTTTATTGAACGCCACACGTCTGATGATGGTGAACAGACAATCGAAACTGGGCTCAAGGTAAAATACTGACATTGCTGATTTGAACTGCATAATCTGATTACGTGATATTTTACTTTTCTACATCAGTAGGTATGCGGTTACCAATTTGATCTTTCTGCAACAAGTCGAACAGTTCTAAATAAGAACTAAAACTTGTAAGAAAGTAAAGGAAGGATATCACAAAAAAATTAAGGATTTATTACGACTACCTAAAACAGTAGAAGGTAATAGTGTGCCAACCGTTGAGTAACTTAGAGAAATTAGTTTCGAAAACGATTCATCGTACATCAGCCGAAATAACCAACCTCTAATTACGCACCATATAATTTTACCATCAAAGACTTATCAGTTCGATCATACGAAGAATGATCTATTCATCTGACTACCCCTCAAGCTCCCAGTCACAATAGCATTTGTCTGTGTGCAAGTATCAGGTTACACACACGTGCAAGTTATAGACTATGTATGTGCGCAAGAGCATCGTTTTGAAATTTCCCTGCAGTGTCTGTCACGGTTATTACCTTATGTAATGGTGTTATCATGTCGGGATTGAATGTCAATGTGAATTTGAGTAGCTGTGATAGTGTTACAATGTTCGAAGATCGGATATTTTATTGTACCTACTTTGAATGCCATAAAGGCGTGGAATTTACAAGCACACAGTAATAAGAAACATCAAGTGGTATCTGAATAATAACACACTTTGCAGCTTATCTCAATAATGTTTTCAATAGAAAGTGCAAACAAATGGTGAAATTATAACTTGATATACAGATAAAGCAACAAAAACTTGGTATAAAAGCTGATCCTTATCATTATGATGCATATATTAGTGTTGGCAAAAGGCTTTGATTGATGGCGAAGCCTAATGAGCCTATCAGACCAATTAGCTGACAAATAAACTAAAACAAACAAACTAACTAACAGGCGATGGATCCATAAAAGCCGAACTGTTTAACGTAAGCGAACCGGTGAGTGAGATCACTTAACGGCTTGCAAGAATCGCGTCCGAGCTTGAAATGCTTTCGATGGACCAGATTAACACCAGATTTAAGATAATATCGCACCAACACTCTTAAAAACAACTCACGAATTTGGCATCAACAAAAATATCATCAAGATAAATCAATTGAAAGTAAATTCTGAATTGATTACAATTAATCGAAATCTGTTATATGAATGTAACGTGTAATCAATAAAAACAAAACTTTGATCGATATCGGATCTCGATCGGCATAAATATGAAGATGGGCGTCACCTTGTCATGTCGCACTTACAACGATTAATGTACTTTTATTACTTTTTGGTCCGATGGCGCCGAGACTTTTACCATAGCATGTGTTAGCAATTATTGAAGACGCGAGCATCCGATCGTGATAATGGTGTGACAAACGTATGGTATACGTCGTCGTCGGCGGCGGCTGGACCGGTCCGACCATAAATCTAGAGCCCGAAAGGGCCAGCGCAACCCTTTATTATGGCCAGACATGATTGCCCTCGGGCGCTTACCGAAACGCACGCTTAGCAACGGATCTATACTTTTTCATCTTTTTGGGGCACTATAGAGTTCAACGGATCAACACCTCCAAGGTCGCTTTACTATTAAACAATAGAACGGCTAAGCAACATAATTTGCTGGACGGGACATGCCGTACTGTAAACACGAGGCTTATGATATGACGCGAATACTAATTTGCGGGGAAACACACTGCTGGAATTGTCACTGTTATCGAATTTAATTTTTTGTTCAAGAAATCCGAACTGTTTGAAACCATTCCTTTTGGCTTAGCTAAGATTTCTTGACACAAATTTCAGATTTCAGTATTCTTGGCAGGTAATAGAGTCTTAGTGTATGTAAGCATCCTAAAATAAACAATACCATCTATCGAACGGCACACCGTCAATCATGAAGACGCTCGCAAACCTCCCGAGCACGATCTCTATTGAATGCGGCAACAAGAGAGCAAAATGTAAATCGAACATGACATCCGGGTGCGAGTTCAAGCGAGCGTCACCACGAATTCAAATGGAAACATCCACGGACTAGTTAATCTTATATCGGATCAGTAAGATTGATCTGTGCACGCTCGGTATCGGGTCACGTGCTAAACAGTGCAACAACTCGAATATTACAAGTTGTAGGAAAGAATGGTACGTATCTAGCTACAAGACAAACACCGCGTGGCATCAACTCATAACCGGAATGTAAACTGTATGTTCTTGCATTAGCGATCAAGTTATCCATGGACAGTATCGAGAGGCTGAGTCATATCAACCTCATTTTTAATGTGGCTTAAAGTCAATAAACTGGTAACTCTTTATGGATTATTTGCAAAAGTGTTAGCTTCTGAGTTTAGCGAGCAAATATTTAATTACATACAAGCCTGGGATTGAATGTTAGCATAGCTTATGATGTATGGAGCGGTCCCAAACACGATGTTCTCGGATCTGTGCTCTAGATCTAGCGTCGTGGTCGCGCCGCGCAAGCTTTATATGCAAATAGAAACCGTTCCCCAAAGGCTCAAGTTCTAAACATAAGCGATAACTCACTGTGGCCTTACAGTTTCAAAATCTCTGAAGTTGCGAAATCAAATTCATGACCCATTCTATTGCACAGCAATTTGTAAAAGCAACTTGTATAATATAGCGTGGTTATTATTCTGGCCATAAACTCACGGCTACTAACTTGGGCCATAGAATGAAAAGTTCTCAAAATAAACAACAATTGAGCAACTTGTGTCACCCAATTGTGAGACGCTGAGCGTGGCTCAGGCGTTAAAGTGTCTGAATTAGAGGTTCCCTTTACTCAATGTAACGAGGACATCACACGTGTACCTATCTATTCTAAGAGCAAATGAGAGAAAGGCGGCAGATGCAAAACTATAAACATTGAAATTAATGCGATCTGATCTTGAATTAAATTTACCAGTACCTAACCACCAGTGAAAATGGTCTCGTTCGGAATAAGGACATGAATGTCTGGTTAAGTACTGAGTGAAAGCTGAATTTATAAGAATTTACGCATTTGCCCGTTGCAAGTACCTAAAGAAATTATAATATAGAGAAACTACACGTAGTCTAATGAAAACGTAATAACAATTTCCGTTTCCGTCTACAAGTAGGTAATTTTGTTTGGTGATCAGAGTTTTGAAAAGATGGAGATGCATTTTGATAAGCTGAATAATAAAGTTATTCATATGCATTACATGGGCAAGAAATTCACCTTTAGGTTGTTTAATTTATAGTTTTAGAATCCGAAAAGGCTAAACTTACACAAAATATTGAATTTTGATTGTCAGTTATGTTAAACAAATGCCTTTGCTTTTGAGCTGTTTTTTTACAAGCGCAGCTTTAAAGTATATCTACCTATAAAAGACCGACCAATTATTTTATGGGAAAGAAGCCTTTCAAAACGATATGACAACACTGTCAGTTAGTTAGAAACAGCAAGGCAAATCAACTTGCTGTTTCCAACTAACTGACAGTGTTTTCCAAAACAGAGAAGATTTAGGCATGATAATCCTCGGATTTAGAAACGTTATCAAAACGCTAGCAGTTACATCAGTTAGAAAACCCCGTAGCTCATTTTGGTAAGAAAGAACAAATGTTTTAGACCAATTACTAAGGCATCTTAACCAGAACTTCCTCGGAAGGTCCTAAGAGCCTTTCGAAACGGTATCAAAACGCTGGCAGTTACATCAGTTGGTGGGAACGCCGGCGCCGCCGCCTGGGAGCCCCTCTGGGCCGCGTTCCCTGCGACCGGCCTCGCCTGTAGCCGCGGGCCATCCGACGGCCCTAACCATCGGCTCGGTTACATTACAACTGAAGACTCTGTATTTGCCGAATGGGATTTGAACTAAAGAAAGCGATACATTGAATAAAACAACAAAGTAAGAAATACTAGTCGTTGGGCTAGATTTCATTATTATAGAATACACTTGGTATTTTATGTCTGAGTGGTGTGATAAGACTTGTTAGAGTCTTGAAATGAGTTTGTAACTGGGAATAGATAGGCCAGCTTTCTCAAACGTAAACGCCCAGAATAATACATAAGTGTTACTATAAATAGTTTTTTTTTGATCATAATGTTAAGTTATTACAGGCGCTAGGCAATATTTTTAGTAGGTACTTTAGAATTTACTTAACTTTAGTAGATATGTATTTAACTATGTAAATATGTTATTTTAAGAAGTATAGAAAGAGACTTATTTATACCTTTCAGTTTTTGTTTTTTGAATTGGAAATGTATAACAAAAAAAATGCAGTAAATATATTATGAATATGAATAAATAGTTGCATCACGAGCTGTGAAATTCTGACTACGTTGCTTGCATTTAGAATGCATAGTTTAGGTAAACATTATAGCATTATTGATCATCACAGTAATGCTACAATCGTTTTAATGAGTTAAACAAAAACTATGTAGTAGTAAGAGCTATATTGAAATATATATAACACTGTATAAGTTTCCTTAATCTACTAAACCACTTTACTACGTAAACCATAAAGTGTTGATTTACTCGTTACACTAAAAGAAACTACCGAAAATATATATGTTGTGAAACTAGTAAATCAAGTGGTCATAGAATTTGTTTCAGTCTCAGTACTATCAAGACAAGTAAGAGTAGATGCAACCTGCATTACTGATTCAAATATTATGCATTGCGGTAAACTATTACTAGATGCACATTCATCCATGTTATGTTTTATTCAGCTTATGCTTACCATGATACCCATAACTCTCGAGGTGATTACGGAAAATTACTGTTTTAGTATACGCAACAGCTTTTATAATAACATCAAGAGGAGTATTTTGTTTTTTTTCATCTGCTTTGGTATCAGTACGAGTTTTATAGTCAATTACACTCTTTTGACTGACAATAAAGGTCGCAGGAAGTCAGATGATGATGACACTCTTTTATTTAACATGTTTCATGCTGCCTCTTTCTTCATTGTTATTAATTAAGTCATAGAGGCTTATCATAAAAAATTGCATCTTTATTTTCAGTAACAAGAACATTATTACATACATAACATACACTCTATTAAGATTGGGGTTTGAGTCATCTCTTTCACCCCTCCTCTTACACGCATGAGATGTAAGCTAATGCAGAGTTCGTGGGCGTACCTCGCGTTTGATGCTATCGAAGATAATAGTATAAGACGACTAGAGGTGCAATGAAGTAATCGATTTCGATGTACGAGATTAGTTTTAGTATTATGTGTCAAGGCGCTTTTAATATAAACTAACATCATTATATTAACTGAAGATGATATGAAATGGAATGGCTTATTTGGAACGAACAATATAAGATGAATGAAGAATCAGCGTGTTCAAAATTAAATATAGAAAGAGAATGCACTTTAAGTAAATGAAACAAAAAAGGCTTCAGATCCGAATCAGTAGCGGATTAAAGGCGTATCGACATTGACCTTATCTGCGCGGGCGCATGTTACGAATCGATTCAGTCGGCACCACAGACTAAATTATTGTACAAAAGTTTCACTCCGACGACGACACTAAATCAAGCAGTATTATTAATCTGTTTAATACGAACGGCAATTACTTAAACTACACAAAGTATGCACAGATAGCTATATTCTATTAAAACAAGTTTTTCAGAAAAAATATAACGACGCAAAATATTATCTCTTTAAAATATGTATATTAATTTCTAAAAAACTATATAAGTAGTATTCAAAGTTTAAGTATGTAGGAAATCATAATCCTCCTTTAAAAAGTAAGCCATTAGCACCGACAGCGTCAGGCATCCAAATTAAATGAAACTGATTAAGATAGTTGTAGCAATTCTGTGCATCATTCTCTAAATATAAACCACGCTAAGATTATCGCGGTCCCTTTTATTTCTATCTTTAAGAAAGAGCACGCGATAATTTTAGTGCACTTAAAATTTAGGTAATACTGCACAGAATGCTCCCAGTGAGTCTAAAATCAACTCGATAAAGCTCATATTACAATGAAGGCTGATTTGGAGTGACAAAAGCCTGCCACCGTCCAGCCAATCGGGGACTATCGTCGTTCTGATGCTGGGCAAACAAGCCGGTCGACGACCCGAGTGCTCCAACAATTTGCATGCTCACCGATTGCATCACTTGTGGTCTCTTGCTCTACGTCGACAATTGTGATTTGTAAATTATCTCTATAAATACCAGTCGGACCCCCACTATCCTTATCTCGTGTAAGGCTAGAATATACCATACAATAATAAAGTGTCTGTTACTACATCGATTATATTGTGAATTATGCGAGTGACGCCGGCGAACTTACTATCTCTCTCAATAGAATCCACAAAACTTTGAGCTCAAGGGCTGGCCAACGCTGGGCAGAGAGGAGATGCGATCGCAGATCAAATAATACAAATAATAGCTTGTAGACGACGTACATGTTACAAATTTCCTCCATACCTCAACCTGCTTATTAGCCTAAAGCAAGGTGTTAAGATAGGTATCACAATGAACGAACAAACCTCCTCTCCGTCTTAAGTGGGTAAGATGTGACGAAGCTTTGCAGGTAGTATTATCTACAGGAATTATTTCATCGCCGAGTCATTTCATCATCGAAGTCGGAACAATATCCAGTGAGATTGTTCAAGTGTTTTCCAAGATCAGCATCAGAATAATAAACCCCAATTTTGAATAAGAAATGAATAAATTTTGTTGGGATCAACGTGTCGTCATCAACTTTGTACTTAAGTATGAATCACTAAATAATACGGTACGTGCAATGCATTTAAGGCAAGGCATGGTAGAAATATAATATTTTTTGATCAAGCTTGGATGATTTAGAATAAAAATTCTTACCCTGAAAATATCTTAATCGCATGAATAAAATAACTAAAAATAAGATTTGTATACCATAAGATCAAAAAGTATCCTACGGTAAACAAATCTGTATCGTATCCCTAGGATTTATAATAATTTGTTGTGTCCATATTCTAGTGTTTTCAGTGGAAACCACAATATTTTGTACGAATACGCTTAGTAAGCTGAACTAGATGGTAAGTCCCGCCCTTAAGTAGATGCTGAGACTGAGGCAGGTGAAACCTGTTGGGAGCCTTCAACTTGTCATAATTAAAAGGGATTGGAGCTTTCGGATGGTAATTAGCGTGTATCTAACACTCCGGGAGAAGATTATGGTCATCCACACTTAAGCATAAGCTATCCGGCTGAACTCATAGCTTTTATAATTTGTAAATTATTATTATTATTGTTCCTGTATAACATTAAAAGAGATATAAGACCTTTATTTTACGTCTAACATCAAAATTTCATCTCAATTTGTCTGTTGCCATGAAATTTTAATAGGCAGCATTATAAATGTCCCAACTTGAAAATGCCTAAAAATTGTCCATACAAATTAAAAATTGTAAAAAAATCCGATCTTTAAATCGAAAATCACAAACAGCTTCATTTATTTGGGGACCAATTTGTACATACTGGTTCCCTTAGCAATAAAGTCCGTTAATGGAACGACATTAATAAAACGAACACAAAAGACAGCGCCGTTTCATCCATATTCAAATGGCTATGCCGAGATAAGCTTTTGATGAATCGTGTCTTTTACAACAATTGATTTCTTAAGTTTTATGGCATTGTTTCTGTGAATACAATTTATGGATTACGGATATTTCCCAATTTTAATATTTTGTTTATAATTTAACAGCATATAACAAATAAACTATTACAGCAGGTAACAGGTTTTATCATCCTCCTTACTAATATGATAAATGCGAAAGTCTGAATTTTTGTTACTTAACCACGCCATATCGGCGGATGAAATTCGGTGGAAATAACAGATTATGACCTGAATTTACACATACGCATCTTTATATCCCGGTAGCACGCGAGCGAAGCCAAAGCGAGCGTTTACTACTTAGTTAATTATAAGCTAATAACAGTTAATGACTATGCTATTCTGAAACCAATTTTATTTTAATCTACATTTTGTTTTTTGCACTATCTAGATATAATCCTACGCGGATATGGATTTCTTTGATCAATTTGAATCAGATCAGGCCAGATTTAATTTATATAAATATTTATTATTTTATTTTATAATAATATAAAGCTTCTTCAGATAATTGTATCTACTGTTTGTTCCTGAGAATCTTTAAGACAAACAACAATTTTATTGTTCAATAACTAATTGGAACTACTAGATAGACTGGATCAGCTGAGAAGATTCGAATCGCGCATTATCTTCCCATCTACCAATGAGATGCTTCGTCTTGAATACTAACATCCGATTTGTTATCGACTCCTGATTTGTCCCGCATTGAGGCATTCCAACTGTTTATTTTCTTCTCTTTTTGATTCGATGCAATTGCGGGGGCTTATTTAAATGAAGTCGGTAATCGGTCGTCGGCACCGCATTAACGCTTTATAGCATTCGCCTTAAGCGATGAGATATCAGCGACTAACATTGTAGAGAGTACCGTAAAGTGGATCCACCACTTGAATTTCTACACTTGAACCATTTCTTCTAACCGCTGGTTATCAGAAACTCATTTTAATTTTATTGGAATTCAACCTCGGTACATACATGATCTAATATCAAGAATACGTAATTAATTACTAATGGATACTTCTTCTAATTAGATATACCCGTTTTTATTTAGAAACCTTTTGACCTTTTTAATGTGTTTCATGTTAATAGGAGACATTAAAGCACAGGAAGCTGCTACCAAAATACATATCAATGAAGATAACTGTTTCTTGTTCTGCCGCTTTTCGAGCATAAGTGTCATCCAAATTAACATTTAACTCTACTATCTTTGAGAGCTTTCGAATAAATTGTCACTGCTTGTGTTTTTTGTAATAAATCACGAAGTACAAGTAGATATAATGAATGTACTGACTGTTTACATTGTGAAAGGAATAATATTGATACAGTGTATAAGTATGATATTTTAAAGATCTAGACGTCACTCGATGTCAAACTCCAATCCATCGACGCGATGGATGGACAACGAACTCATCACAAAAAGCATGAAGAATTTTTATAAATAAACATCGATCGGAATCGGTTTGAGACTTCATCTCGAAGTGTTTACTTAGAAACAGTCCGTTTTGAAATTATCGATTTTTGTAAACAGCGAATCACACCACAGATCTTAACCTTATGTCTGGAAGCACACAGTCTTGTTTACAACTGACTGGCTCTTGACCATAGGAAGTGCTTTTCGAGTAAAAACTAATTTTGGGGCCTTCATGTTTAAGTTCAGTTTCATCTGCAGCAGTTTTAGGTTGTCATCGATGATATTCGTCTGGTCATAAACGGGAATTAAAGAGATGGAATAGTGTCTCGAACCGGAAATTGATACGAAATTGACTTTCACGAAGCTGTTAGCATCATATCTTACAAGTAACTTTGATTGGGATCAATTAATTAGTACCGTAACGAAATTATTCGAACCTAGGAAGTATCAAAGATAAGAATAGGATTATGATTTAAGCAGTGCATAACTCAAGTGAACCAATAGTCATAAAGACTGATGGACTATAAGACACAGAAATGTATTCTTTATAGGATTATAGTTTCACAAATCCACATAGTACCTATATGGATAGATATACATGTATATCAACCTCGTAAGTACAACGCCTATTAGTTTAAAGCAGGAAGTTTTTATAATTCCACGGAGCTCATTGAAATCTTCAAAACATTCAGGCATTGTTCATCGATCAGGCCGGGGCGTGTTAGCTCTGCATGGTCAGACATAATAACATCGTACTACATAATAACAGGTTGAGCATGAGCATTCAGATCTCAGACAGACCAATATGTTTCTGTTTCATGTTTATGAAACACAATTGTACGCTGTCCGCTTGTTTGTGAAGACAGGAGAAAATATTTTTTGAAATATCTTGATTTATATTATGTTTTATTACTACTTCCTATTTATTCTATAAATAAGTGCCTCAACGTACTGTCTAATATGATTTTTCTAAACAAATTCATATACGCATTATTATTGTCTAAAATTGAAATCATGACAACATATTGCTTAACGTTTCAATTGTACTAAAATGCATTGAAGGGTAAACTTTCTACGAGTGTGCATTACCCATATTACCGCTAATTAGTTAAATTTAACAGCTGCGCCGCACTTTAACTGATGCATCTATTTAACAGGCACTAACGTTAAGTACCACTAAATGTCACTCCATATATTCGTTAGAACCTCCATCACTTACAATGTTCTCTTTTAAACGACAGACTTCTCTATTTCCCTGTGCATGTTAATTTCTTTCATTTATCAGTGTACTGTTAAGTTTGAGTTCTTTCATAACTTCCATGTTTGGAGTTGCGTTTCTATTTACAATGGAACAAACTTTGATTTCTGACATTTATGAATCAACTGTGGAGCTTTGAATATTTTCTAATGCAATGAAGCCCAAACGAGATATTAACAAATACAAAGATTTCAAGTTACTCTGATGTCATTGGCCAATATTTGCGATAGTATCACTAGAGTCTCGGTAACGTTAATTGTTCGTGCTGACCCCACTGATATCTTGTCCATAATAACTATTAATTTTGTTTATTATCTTTTTGGGTTATTTTTATCAAGGACCTTATTTTCTCCACATTTATATCTTTTTCATCAACCGGTAGACATCACTGCTGGATGAGGCCTCCCCATAGCACGCATAGCATACAACATAAAGCGTGCAATGGGGGGTTTACCATAATCACCACGCTTGGAAGGCGGATTGGTGATCGAAGTTTGGTGTTAAATACTCAGGTGGATGCTGCTGCCCATCCCCTGGCATAATCCCTTAGTCGCCTTTTACAACATCCATAGGAGGAGTTAGAGGACTCCTATTCTTAGGCCGAGACTTCCACCGCACATTTATATAAGAAACTTATAACATGAGTCTACTGGACGAAAACAGATGTAGTTTTACCTACTGTCATATATTTTTGAATATTTTTTTTTTTTGAGCAATTTGACAAAATATTATGATCATGGTTCTCTCAGCTGCGTTTGCCTATATACCGTTACTCAATACCAATAAGGAGTTTAAGTTGATACTCTGCAAGCGGCTTTAACAACAATGTACCATTACTTACTTACTATATAAAGGTTTTTGTGTCATCAGTTGCAGACTATTTACTTGCGATTCTGTGACGTCCACCTAATTGGAAATTATGGCGGTTCGTCCGTTTGGGCTTGTAAATAATTGAATCGGCTCGTTTCGTTAAATCACTGTGATTAATTGACAGAATAGTAAAGTCCAGTAGGATCTCTTAGTTCTAATTGAAATAAATAAAGACAGAAAATGTAGCATCATAGATTACTTTAGAAAAATATTCATCAAACGTTTGCATGTACGCATATCACCTAATAACCACATTCACATCCCCAAAAATTACATGTTTGATCATAGAATTGAAATTATCGTGATTAGTATCATTTAAAAAAAAATTAAGTTTGATGTCTTAAAATAATTATGAACACTAATCTATTGTTTGAAGAATGAAGAATGTTGTATGTAATCTTTAGATAGCTCAACTATTTTATTTGTATTTACTTTGTAATTACATAGAGGTGCCACTTTGCCGTGGTGTGTCCGGCCTAAGAATAGACCACTTTTTTTCCTCCCGTGGATATCGTAAAAGCCGATAAAGGTATTACACCAGGGGATGGGCAGCAGCACCTGAGTACCCAACACCATACTGCGATCACCAATCCGCCTGGTAAGCGTGGTAATTATGCCAAATTCTCTCATTGTATTCTATGGGCCGTTTCATATAACAGCTAATGATGACTTGGTATTAGTTGTATTTTTCATTCTGTATATAAAGATATTTGAAATGATGTGATAAAATACCGATGACCGATAAGCATGGGCAAGCATGGAGTTGGTTCGAAGGATCTTGATGCATTTGCTAGATATCACAATTATGCTGAAAGACGAGTAACTATTTATTGTATTTAACAGACTTAATTTTTCAACATTTTTTATTTGTTCCCCGTGACTAGAAAAGAGGAGAACAAATATAACCAAAAAGTAAGTCAAATACCTTCTCAATCACGGACCACGGATTCCTAAAGATCGTGCGTAAAGAACCGGCACCGCTAAGCAAACAGATTTTAAAACTTTTGTTACGGTCGAGCTCGAATCTAAATCCTAAATTAGTTTGTTTTTTGTCGCAAGCCGCCCAGCGCGACCGCGGCCGCCGCGCCGGGAACTCTTGGTCACTGCTTGGTCACGTCTCGCGCGATCAATAAAATATTTACACTGTTGAACGAACGATATTCTTTTGAAGTTTTTTATGGAGTTTTAATGGAGAATGAGTTACTGACCGCCTATGAAGAATAATTTGTAGCAAACGTCTACATTACTAACACATAAATTAACATTGACATTGTTAAATTTTTTGATGACTCAACAATATAGAAAAAAAAATTACAGGCATATAATGTTCAAATCATCAATGCTTACAAAATACATCAAGAAATTTAAAATTTAGAAGTTAAGTGACTTATAGGTTACCACAATGCCCATGTAAATCGACGCTGCATGTTTGCTGCCTGACAAATGATGAAATAGAGGTACCACGAAGTCAAAGTTCAAGATATTTTGTTAGAAAGATGTTGAATGAGTCATAATGGAGTCGGTGTTGACAGGTGATGCTTAGAGTACAGCACGTGGAGGATAGAAAGGAGATTACGTTTGCAGAAAAATAGGTTATATCAGGTTGATACAATGAGTAGATCTATCTTTACTTGTACCGGAAATTACAGAAAAGAAGATCTTTGAATACCTGTAAATAAGTAGGCATTCTGGCAATCCGTGGTGGGCGTGGTTGGTAGACGCGTAAAATCTACGTAGGTATCAAAAACGATATTAAGAAAATAGTGTCCGCTCGTATTTATCATTAACCACAGATAATTAATATACTACAATACCCATAGGAAACTACTAATTAGGACAAAAATGTGATAAAACACATTGATCTTGAAATCATTGAAGATAGAAAAGCACATTGAAGTGAAAACTAATGCCTCCAGACACCCTACGCACAAGCATATTATTATTTTCGTTACTGTAGGTACAGTCAGTGCTAACTATGGAGAAAGTAGGCAACTGGTTACCAAGCTGGTGATTAGGAATCACTAGCGTCTGTTAAACACAGCGATCTGGAGTCTTCTAAGAGCTAACAGATATTCAGTGCAGCGGTACTTTCTTTCTGGAATCAGTTCAGGTTTGAGATTAAACTTATTAATTAACTTATTAATACGGGCCCTAGAACTTTTGAATCCGATATAATTAGTGAACATAATATTCTCAATCTAGACAGTCGTGACGTGACCTATGCAAACTTGACACCACATAATTACTTTCCATGTGAGCTGGCATTGAACCTACTTGTACAAATTAACCACAATAAGAACATGCTTCTTTCGCTATGGTGGACAAGCAGCCTTTGTCTTCCAAATCTATTCATGCTTAATGATCTTCGGACTTCATTAGATGTAACAACGTTGCAACAATGGCGGTTTTGAAAGTGGTGATTTATTGAGTGAAATGTTTCTTCATTACGATGTGAGATGTAAGGTTAGTTATAACAATCCCAACATCAGTTTAAAAAGCTATTATTACTAAGGTATAGGAAGAATAAAATAGTAGAGCAAAAGCACGATACACAATTAGTACCGTGGAGGTAACATTAGTAACATGACTGTGAATGCACAATTTCTGTCCCAAGAAAGCTCATGGATACTCGACGAAAATGTTTTTATTGCATTTATACCTATACTGAAAGTTTGCAGTCTAAACCGTAGTCTGCTCATCTTTAGATGTTATGACTGCAATTGACTTTGGCAATGGCTTATCTTCATCATCAGCATGTTCTGCACGAAGTTCAAGAGATCCGTCCTTAGCATCGTGATTCTACGCTGCTATTATTTCATTACACTCTTAATTGATAGCTCTATGTTGCAACGTTTAGATTGATAGCTAGTGTTACACTTCAAGTTTCAGACAGATCTTGAATTAAGGTGAGCGATTTGCTTGTGGCTAATTAAAATTCAAGTTTTGGCTCAAAATCGTTAGTCAAAATTCAAGAACAATAATTTATTATTTTAATTTTTGAAAAAATCAACGTTCTCTTTTCACTGGAGTGCACAATGTGCTCAAATTCAGTCGCACTGTCCGTCTTGGATACAAGTACATTCACGTTTTGTGGGTGGCAGACATGTTACAGAAAGATTTATAATTTACCAATACATACAGTCCGTGTTTCATTCGATGATTAAATGTATCGATCTATCATTTCGTAACAATTCATTGTTACAGAAGTTCAAGACGATCATTAACGGGATCCAAATGATGTATTGACAGTAAGCGCTACATTTCTAATGGTCTATCACCCACCGGATGCTTTCAATAAGTAAATAGAGACTTAAAATCGGAATGTTACCGAACTGGTCCGAATCAGTTCCAGTTCAGAGTGATTTTCTTTAATTGCACATAAAATACAGATGTTGAATAAAATGTCTTTGGAAACCATAAATGTAAATATAGATTACAATTATGTAAAATAATAAAACTTAGACGACTACATTTCTGACAAAATAAGAAAATGTTAACCCCTCGTGCATAAACTCATGTGGTCTTACAGTTAGTTAGACCATTAAGACATAGCGACTCGACGATAAGGCAAGGCGGTTTAACCCTCAAGACGTGATCCACAGTATCGAGATAGGCGCGAGCGCAGGTGTATTTTCACGTATGTGTAACAATACACATTTTTCTACGTACTTCCAGTTTATTTCAATGAGGGAAAGGTCATTTTCGTTTGTCTCATTTACAAAAACAATTTGTTTTTTTAAGGTATAGCCGAGTGAAGTTCAAGTTCTTTATTACTCGTATTGTCATCAAGATTAAAGCGATAGGATAGTTTGTGAGACAAAAGTCAAACGTAAGAGACACTCGAGTTTACGGATATTTTTAGAGTTGTAGCTATATGTAGTAGGGTTTTCTTAACTTCCAAGAACAAAATGCATAAAGAAGAAATAACAGTTCCAACGACAGTTGAAGATTTAATGGAAGAGAAGCGATAAAATAAAGTAACAGAACAGTAACTAACGCACGCCAGGGATTACATTTTTTGCGATCCATAGAAAGGGAATTAATGAGGACAAAACTAATAAATAAGTACCGACAGTATATTAAATACGTAAGAAATTATTTATGATGACCATTTAAACAGGAACAAGATGAGAACGAAAAATAAAATTCGAAGCCGATTCCTTACATCATCTTAGCAAGAAATAAATAAATAAATAAATAATGCTGGACATTTCACACAACATTATTATTATTAGAAAAGTAGATTACATGATGCAGTAGAGCTTTCCGATGAAATATCTGAAATGTGAAGCCATATTATGACTGATTGGGAGTACGTCAGTGACCGAGCTTTGCTCGGTGCTACCATCTACATGAAAACTCGGAAAAACGCGATAGCTAAATTCTTCGCCCAATAATCCCCATATGGCAAATTTCAATACAACACTGAACTACTCTTAACATCACAGAACCAACGTTTTGCAAACAGAAAAATTCTTTTATAAACGAACAGTCACTGAATTAGCTAAAGCGAAAAACAATGAAGCAAGTGGCTACAAATCATAATAAATTACAGACCGTCTGCACTCTATTTTAAAATGCTAAGGTCATTGATCGATTGCTCAGTATTCAACAAAACGATCTCTTGAAAGACACAGAATAGAAATATAGAAATACAATACAGCAAATTGATTTGTTTTAGTTTTGTAGTAAAGACCAAGATCTTAGACACACATTTCATAGTAGATTTTAAATAACAAAAGCGTAGATAGATATCAAATTAAGCAACACAGGTTAATTAAGGAGGTTAAATTGAAGGAACTATGTATTTTCCAGCTTAGAGAGAGGTTAGATTACAATATTCTGTTTTTTTCCTCAAGGAGCAATTTGAGATCCTCTGTATCTTTTAATAACACTTTCATATCGATTTCAGACTCTCATTCACACTTCCACACTCTACGATAATTGATTCACAGCGCAGGCTGTCCGTTTGTGGAATGCGTTGCCTGTGGATATCATAAAGGCTAGATCTCTTCCAAAAATCATCAAAGTTGAACTGTATGTCAGTATATATATATATTCAATATTTAGTCTATGATTGTTATTATTTATTGTGTAGTTATAGAAGCCACATCACTATGCCCCTTGTCTTTTTCTGTTTATTCTAGTCCATCCAAAAGTTGCCTTGCATAGATCGCTATGAGCGATAAAGGCAACCCACAATATATTACCCTTAATTTATTTCCTTGTTGTGATTAATAAACAGTTATCTATCTATAGTTTGCAATGGTCTGTTAATCCTGATTCTGAATAGATTGATTGAGA
This sequence comes from Epirrita christyi, assembly GCA_951392215.1. Classification (NCBI taxonomy): domain Eukaryota; kingdom Metazoa; phylum Arthropoda; class Insecta; order Lepidoptera; family Geometridae; genus Epirrita; species Epirrita christyi. The sequence continues at coordinate 2,440,298 of OX595837.1, forward strand.
TTTGGATATAATCCTGATTTAGCTTAGTAAAGAATAAGAAGCATTTGTTCAAAGAAATATGTTATTGTCCTACTCGAATTCATCTGTGTCTCTAGCAAGTAGTGAATTATGTGTTAGATTTAAAACCTAAAGTATCTGAACAGCTTTTTGAGATGCAGAATAAGCATAAATTTTTTGATAATACAGATCCAACCCACCCGAAGCAAGTTGAAGAATTACTAAACTTTAGAAACCATGCCCACAAAAAAAGTTAACTATGTATTTTCAAATCACCTCACCATCTGCCGAATTCAATCGCCTTCGAGCGACTTGTCGAAAAAAAAACAACAGTGATGCAGCAAAGGATTTATCATCTGCCAATCGAACATATTGTCCATTGAAAGTATATTTAGATTCTTTGATAGGAATTAAACCAAAATGGACGCAAATTTAAGCTGCATTAAAAATATTTGAAGAACCTTTGATTAAAAACACAAGCAAACAAATTTATTAAATAAAATTCAAATCAAACGACAATTCTAACTTTTCTCCCCACATGAGGTGGCGTCAAAATTTAAATAACATTTTTCATAAATAACTAATTTAAATAATTTATCAATAGCAACCATTATGAACTCATGCAATGATATCGACGTCTAAACAGTGCTTAGTTTAATTTATTCGAAGAATTTGTTAAACACGAGTAAATGGAATTGGTTTAAAAATATTTAGACGAGGATTCAGTTGAAAGAGACAACATTAGCCTATCTATGTATAGTAAATGAAATTTGAGCACCAGCCAAACAGTAGATCTGTGATGCGTTACGAACTATTATTATAATCTATTATATTAGATACAAATTGAGATAGAATCGGATTGGTCGTTACATGGTTTCCATTAAAAGGTCATGCTGATCTGAAAGTCCTGCTTAAGAAACAAAGTCTTGTGTAGCCTAAATCAGAATTGTAACTGGTTTTGTATATAAACTTAACTTCATGTAATATAAAGATACACAAATACATACATAAATAAATATAACCTAAATAAGGAACTTCGGTAGGCCTATGGTGAGCATCGCGTTTACGTGACAACCGCGTAAACGCGCGTTGGTTGAGTAACCCGGAAAAATTAAAGTATACGTAAAAACTGCGAGTTTTAGTATTTTTAGTGCGAGCAGTTTTTACGTAGGTATACTTTAATTTTGCCGGTTACTCAACCAACGCGTGTTTACGCGGTTGTCACGTAAACGCGATGCTCACACTAGGCCTACAGGTCAACTGACACAACTGACCGCGCGTTTTTTGTTTCGCTATGTATTAAGCTACTATACTACTACTTCGTGTCACTTCTTTATTTGTTAATTTGGCTCTGCCTTGGTTACCAATAACCAGCTTGAGGTTATTTATGTCTATAACGGCGGTATTCATAATATAGCTTCATTATTGCTGTAAGTATATCAATGTGCCAGGAAAGAAAGGCACAAAAAATACAAGGTCTGGCTGTTAGATTCGTCTGGCTAAATAGTTCCGTTTGCATTCTCCTCCATTAGTTTCGTTTCATTCTGGACCTAAAGCTAAAACACGTATAAGCCCAACCAGTGGTTACGGAGACGCAGAGCAAAGATCATATCGTGTTATTTATTGCATAAAGTCATGGTTCAATACCTTTTGGCTTATTATTATTCATTGGTTGAAAGGAATCTTTATTGGAGCGGGTGAGGTGTCACAAAGGTAATTAGGGGGCGAGAGATTCAATTTTACTGATTATTTTTTGGTAGATGTGTTTAGGCTACTTAGTTTACTTTTTCTTTAAATTAAAATCTACTTACTATTAAATGTTTTATTAAAGCTTCTAGATCTTACTCTTTTTTGTACTTAAGTTCTTTTAGCAGAAAGGTTAAAGGCTCGTTAAAATATAAATAATTCATGAGTGCATCGCGAAAGTTTCCATTCATTTTAATCACCCTATAAAAATCAAGTTCTTTTAAAATTAATCTAATCTTCAATATTTTTTTGTTTTCTTTTTAATTTAGGTCTGACTACTCCGTGTTGGCTTGTATTTGAATGATCCTTGCTTTTCTGTACAGCAATTGATCCAGATTGGATAAATATTTAATCCAAAATGCATCAAAAAACTACTTAAGTCACTCTAGATTAAAATTTAACATCGTTGGTCGTGGTCATAAAATTGATGGGTGAACGTTTGAGTAGATAAATATAGTGCGTTTTTTTGTTTTTTTTTTTACTACAAGCGTGAGCAGGACAATTGAAATGATTCATTTGCACCTTTGCAAACTCTACATAATCTTCTCTCTCTACCTTTAAGTTGTCCAAGATAAATTTGTTACTAAAATACAGCCGACCACGTATGCCTGAGAGTATGCCATCCAACCATTGTTTCAAATTCGCCCAAACCGGTTTCATTTCACTGAAGAAATAATAGGTCTCCAGGGTCCAAAGATAATAACACTAAGAGGTCCACGCATGCGCGGTCCTTCAAAGAAATACCTCCAGTTTAAAAGCTCAAGAATTCTGTTCGGAAATTCTACAAAAATAGACTCTTAAGAATATAATGGATAATAAATCTGGGCATGTCTATACGGGTATATTTGCTACCGAATTCCAATTAAGAAAATGTCTCATGAAGAGTAAGGCCCTGTATCGACTGAAGCTTCAAGCTTGCTGCCCAAGTAACTACTAACGTTATCCTACATTTTCGGGCGCTATGGCAACTGATGTTTGCATCCAGTTGCGATTGAAGATTTTTTTACTTTTGTTGGCAAGGGGTTGTGGTGGAAGAGTATTTTTAAGCAACCAGCAAAGAACCGTTACCCCATCCGTACACAGAAGCAGCACCTAGCGTGCAGAAAGCACAAAATGACGTCTAGGTCAAATATTATTGTGGTCTGAAATAAGCTATACCAATACCTATTACCCATACCCATTGCAAAAGTGCCGTACCAGAATCGCTCCTAAAATACAAAACTGCTTCTGTTACTATGTTCACACCCACTGGCGAGCACTTATTGTATCTATCTGCCAAAAACGATACTTCAGTGAACCGTATGCCTAAAAATGTCCAAAGTAGAGTTTTTTTGCATAATTTCTTTAAACGCATGTGACTTATCATTATGGCCGTAGTTGGTGGCATTTCGAAACATGTACCGGACACCGGACACTGATTTAAGCACCGACTTGGCAATCAGGAATCAGATGAATCGCTTAAGCTTAATACGACCCTAATAAGAAGAGTAAAAAGATAATCTTTTTGATGCGACTACTGACACGTAAATCGAAAGTCTACCTGAGACAGGATCACAGGATTATGAACCTATTGTAACGGTGATTTTGTTTATAATCGAGGTTTGGACAGGAATCAACTTTTAGCTCGAGTGCTCATGCAGTCCATTATCTTAAGTTGCAGATTGACTTTTATATTTTTATTGTGATCACTGGCTCCTTCAATTTTACCACAAGATTATAGACTATCAAAACTTGACTTTGCTAAACTCTTTTTTTTACCTTCTTGTCTCTTTCGTGTTTTTTTTTACAGTTGATTAAATACCAATCCCATAGCTGCTATTATAGAAAGAATATATCATAAGTATGAGTTACATTATCATCAAAATCATCGCTTCCTGTGGTCTTCAAACGCTCTCACCACTTCAGTAATAATAGTATACCTAGTAGGATAGGTAATTTGCTATTACCATCATTTCCTGGGTTTCACATAGTAGACAGTGCCGGTAATAGTTCAACAACAGCAAAAAATACACCATACTTACATGGTTCATGCACGCAATTGGCATTACCATTGAAAGAACTTCTCAGATGTTGTAAGGGATATCATGAAAAGGTCACCTGAGCTCCCATAAGAAATCGAAACGACACGGGTACCACAAACTACGACAGTTAAAGAATGATGACGCTTTTGCGGCCCAAGAACTCGAACTAGGCATACTAACCTATTTGCTGTTAAACATACCGGCACGAATTATGCACAAAACTCGCTTGTTAGTCGGCTACATAGGAGTTATAACCAAAAATTTGTACTAGCTGATATTTTTCACAGTAGCAAGGATGTCTTTAAACGAGACATCCTTACTAGACTAGAAGACTCATGAGTGTCTATCCAAGTATCCATATTGTATTTTTATTTATTTATATTTGATTTAAGTTTTATGTTTACACAGATTTAAGTAAGTATCATACTTTCAAACAACACAACATACTGCACATACCTTTTTAATGGTTTGTATAAGTTAAGTCATCTAGTGACAGTCGCATCTATTGTTAAAAAATGCAAATCCGTTATTGGCTTTAGGTAAAGTTTGTTAGATTTAGCATGTACAATTTAAGAGCTGTGGATTTTGTGGAATAAATAAAATAAAATAAAATAGATAAACGAGCAATAGACCATGATTTTTCAGGCTAATTTCAAAATTTAATTAAAATCCGCTATTGTCACGTCAAATTATGGACGACGCAACGCTATCGTAAGGTCTATAAAGCTGGGAAGCCGTGACATCATGTCCACAAACTGTTTAACGTTAATTACACCAAAACCTTTGAACGAGGAAGGGAATACTACTAATTCGCTAACTCAGATCAAAGATACAGTCTTATTGAATGCAATCGGGCTTTTTCACATCGTACTGTCTCGATTTGTGAACTAAGGAGCGATTTCGTTGCGCGATTATTTCGGACGATGTTTGGTGTGTTCCTACTATGCATTCGTTGTATGCTTAGCCTCCAATTATGAAAAAAACTTCCATTTCAATTGACTAGCCGGCGATGACATAATAATCTCACATTTACACCGGTCGAGAACAATTCCCAAATGTAACAGATTCTCACGCTCAGACGCCGCCGTCTCGAAACGAATTTGAGGAAGTACCATTATCTTCTTCGAAGTAAGTCAAACAGGCCTTTTTTCTGCTCTTGTGTAACAAGCTGCTATTAAACTAATGCATTTCTAGGGTCCTTTACTTTTAGGCTCATTTGGTACTAATGGATGGAAATGGGCCAATTCAGTGCACTTTGGAGTATCATCGTTGAGTGTTTTGAGATGATTTTAAATCATGATAGCATGATTATCAAGCTGATGTGGTTAAATAAATAATCAGACCTAATTTTACCTAATCTGTCACAACAATTCTAGAGAGGGACAAAGATAATAATAATGATAAAGAAGACATTGATTCTAAAATTGTATGACAAGCAGATCTCACTATAATATCCAATGATACTGTTTTAATTTCCGAAGAGTTATATGCCGTTAATTCCAATATTTCATGATCTCGTAGGTATCTTAAGTTCAACTAAAACAAGTAGCTCAACTTTCACACCAGTAGCGGCAAATCAAAGATGGACCGGAGTCACAGGCGGAGTCGTTAACCGACATTCAACCACAACATTGACATAACAATGCGGCCACAATACTAAAGTTAGTTATATTATTCTTTAAGCCAGTTACGACAATCCTTGCTACACGCCTGGCAGTTTTACACTGCGCAATAACGTGTGAAACTAGAACTTTATTTGTTACGTTTAACGTTAGATTGTGTTCATAAAACACCTTTATAATGTAAGTAAGATAAAGTATGTTGTCATTCAGTTCAAAACTTAGTTCATAGATACCTACGTAACGGTTAAATTTCTCGTGATGTCTCAAAATGTTTAGCATAACATCAATCAAAGCAACTAAATGTTGAGCAACTTTTAAGGGAGGGTCGCGCTCGTTTCTTGGAAACCTTAGTTCACAGGTTTGAACCCAAACTTTTTTGTTATGACGGTTTTAATGTGACCGTTCAGACATTTTATGATGAACTGGAAAACGGGACTGAGAACGTGTAAATTATTATTATAAAATGTAGTATTCTTACACAGCAGTTGAACAATCCAAGACAAGATAAATTACCTTAAATGGTTAAGATAAAAATTTATAAAATAAGGTGAACAGATAGAAGTGAACAAATACGTAAAAAATACATCAAGCCAGATCAAACAAGCCTGTAGCAAGTACCCAGACACTATAACATGGATATAAAGCTATCTTTACCACGGAAATCAATACAATAAGAATAGGTAACCCTAAATTACCTGTACAGCTATGCCGTACAGGCTGTAAAGGCTTTATAATTTAAACAGCTCAAATACGCCGAAGGCTATCCAATCATAAACAAGCACAATCGTACTAGAGCCAATCAAGAAAGGCATTTCTGGTATAAACGTACCTAGGCTTTACAAGTATACCACGCCTCGCTTTCATCGTTGGGAAAATTCGTACAATTTTATTTTTACTTACATAACCAAATAAATAAAATATTTTTCAGTATGAACATGACTTTAAAAAAAAACTAGTGTTGTTGTCAGTTAGTGTTGTGATTTGCAATTTCTACTATTGTTGGTTGTCGATAGAATAAAAGATAGCGTTTAAGATTTACCTAACATCTATTAAATCCAGTTTCCAACATTTTTACAAGTAAAATTTTATCATCACGTTATTTTTATAACAATAGAACTGGTTTCCTTGACGCATGTAACAATTTTTTTTCGTTATAGACAAGGGCAATAACATGTGACGAACAAAGCTCAATTCGAATGAGATTTTAAATTGGTTGTAAGAAACCATTATTTATTTTTATTGTTTTTATCTTTCTTGTGGGCGGGATCTGAAGAAATTGAATTCAAAGAGACAGTGAAACCTTTTTTTATTTATGAACAATTTTGGAGCCGCAGCGACCTCAATCGAGAATATCGCCTTTTGAATTGAGAATCATTATTCGAAAGTCGATTTGTATTGATAAAAGGTGCATTATTTGGGGTTACATTTTGTGTGGGCCTTGTCCAGTCACGTGTTCTGGATGACAAGGGTAGCTAATTGTTATTTTTATTTAAGCTGCGCCCTGTACTATCCCTTTGCAATAACAATAATGTTGGACTTACTTTATCGAGTGTTAGAAAGGGGATATTATTCATCGCTTTAAATTTAATGTTAGTTGATCTAATACTGCAACAAGATTCTTCCTGCGATAACTCTTTTAATTTATTGATTAGTAGATAACACATTAACATTGTTATCTGCTCACAGATCACATTGTTTGACTTGTACGAAGTTGGGACCATCTCGCAAACGCTGTTAAAAATCCTTGTATATTGTTTTAAACACGGTGTTTAAAAACACTTTTTCAACGATCCACTAATTTATTAAGTTTAATTTTCTTAACGAGATCTACATCTAAAGTAGTTAATCCCTACATATTTACCAAATATTATCGGTTCATGTAAGTAGAAGACAAGACGCTGTGACAGAGTGGGACAGAAAGACTGGACGAAAGATCGTAATTGACTTGATTATGCAAAATAACACCTTCATAAAATGCACCAGTTCCATCAGGATCGCTATATCGGCAGGTAGCGGCGGGATGCGCAGGCGCATGACATCAGCGCTATCTGGGCCGCCGCCCACCTCCATTAGCGGGCACCGACACCGTCTGCCGACAATTGTACTTGCATCTTTTGACTGAGATCGTGATGGTTGAAGTTATTGATTAGAAGAGATGATAATTTTTCAACTATTTGTATAAGGTTTCCAGATCTGATTTATATTTTATGCTTTAATATTCATTTGTCAGATAAAAATGCTTGTAGGTACCAAATTAAAACGGAACATTTCGATTCCAAAGTTTTGTATGAACTAGTGAAAATAGTTCCAGGATTCGAGGATACTTCGGAGAAAGTTAAAAACTTTACTGACAGTACTTTTTTCAATATATTTATTGAACGCGCAAGCACCGGTTTGCGAGAGGGCTCGCGGGGCGAGCACATTATTCCCTAAACATAATTATCGCGTGGTACAAGATATGCTTAGGTTCCTTAATTTTACCAAGTTGTTCCTTGTTATAAATACCTATATATCGAAGAGTTGCACAAAAGGAGATGTGCCAAAAATACCCCACAAAAAAGGAGCTCTGATCGAATAAAAAAATTATTTAAGGGGCCTGCGAAGACCGCAAGCTAATTCAATTTGAAGCGAGTGTCAAAATCAGCTATCCCTGTTTGGCACCGGGGCATCTCCCCCTGCATGCGCGAAGGGTGTACGAGACGTTCGGAATTTGTATCAAATTAGGTCGTGTTCCGTAATACCAAAAATAATGAATAAAAACTTAATGTTTTTTTCATATCTTGTTGTTATTCTGTAACTTGACAATATATACCTATGCTATGTTCCTAAACACAGAATACTAGAAAGTACGTTGTTTTAATACGGAACAAATAAGATGAAAACATGTCGTACAACTCGTAAAAATATACAAAATGAAATTCCCTTAAATTTCGTTTTAGGTAAGATATTTTGATACAAAACTATCTAGGAACCTAGATAAATACTATCCGAATCCGAATAATAGCATAATATGTTAGAACAATGCTCGAATTACAAATGATTTTGGTATTACGTTTGCATGGGCAGTTCATCCTTCCCCGACCCCTTAAACCCCTTAAAGCATGATATGGCTTTAAGGTATTAGTGCTTGTTGAATTCGCGGAGATGCATACCACTTAACCTGTCAAAATATCGCACCGTAATACCAGTATCGATAAACCGCACATCACTAACATGTAGGTATCAGAGTGCATTGCATCGACCTCGCTCCGAGTTATCGAGTCATCTGCCCACATGCCTGGAGTCTGGAGCAAAGCATTTATGGTATGCTTTGTGTGGAAGTATAACAGCGGAGAAAAAAATCCCGATAACAAAGCAAGGCAGCAAATTCTAAGGTTTTAAATGATAAGGAAGGCATGAATTTTATCAACATGATGAGGTTAATTATCAATAAAAATATTTTGTCTACTTGGTGGTAGCTACGAGCAGCAAGAGAATACGATTTTTTTGTTATAAAAGTCCAAATCAGAGTTGTTTATCAGCGAAATCACAAGCGCCCTCTTTAACCTGTCCCAAAAATGTAAGCTTAGAATAGAACTTACATACATTCATATTATATATATATATTATAGTTACATAAACACACACCTTTTCCCCCAAAGGGATAGGCAGAGCCTCAAAGACCCTCTTTTCACCGTGGGTGCACAGTCGCAGGACAATAGATCGCCGTCCTTGCTTTTCACAACCAACTCGGCTAACGCTTTCTTTCTTCCAGTAATAACACACTCCTAAATAAGCCAGCAGCCAGGACAAATCCTAAAATACCAACGAAAATTACCCAACAAATTTAAACATTTCAAAATATTAAATGAATGTTGTAAATCAGTTTCACTGACATCACAATATTGCTACAATTTTGAATGTTAACTTTTTAAGCAATTAGGGTCCTCTTGAACCATAAGGGTTCGGGACATCTGTTCAACACCGCGCGCCCGAAACGCGACGACATACACCGACCGCGACGGTATCAATAATAATTCGTTTCACTCCATTTTAGGGTAGTCTATGGAATATCGATAAATGTTACGGTTATTACTCTTCCGGATTGCGACGTTATTGTTTTTACGAGTATTGTGTTGTATGGTATATACTTTATTGCACACAAAACTAAAAGTAAATGTACAAATGGAGGGCATAATGCCAAAGTCATTTTCTACCTGCCAACCAAGAAGGTGGTAACAATTAAGGCGTGCTAACACAATGAAAACTAAAAAAAGTACAAAAATAAATAAATAAAATACATAGACTAAACGTTATAACTTAAATAATAAAATCTGCAAGAACGAAAAAGAAAAAAAAAAATAAAAATACGTATACAGTTTTTTAAAGTAATGCTCACGAGTCAGCCTCTTAAAACACACCACCACGAGCCATTATATATTTAGAAATAGTTATTTAAAGTTAAATTGGTGTAGGTAGGTATCCTGATTGATACTTCACTGAAACTTAGTAATTGCTATTATCGAAAAATTAGAAAGTGGCAAAAAATTTGTTTAGGATAATTAGCACCAAATTTTTTTATGTCTGAGCTGAAACTGAAAATGTAGCAATGTGAAAGAGCTTGTATTATTTAGAAAATGATTCGTGCCAAGCCAAATTTTCATAACATTATCGATTTTAGCTTACACTGCATTTTTTAGCCACAAAATGCTACTACTACAACAAACGGACCTAATTCGCAAGGGTGCAACCATGTGGGTCGGCCGAGGGCGCGACGTGTTGCATCAATTACAATCTAACGGTTCCTTTGCCATATTAATACCCTAGCTAGCTGTTGTTTGAAGAGTTTCCGTTTCAAATATAACAAAAAATATTAAACATTAACAATTTTATGATGGAAACCTATAACAAAGTTTTAGAGTCATTCAAATATAATATAATTCCATTCTCCGATTAAATTCAAAATAAAAAATCTTTAAGACGTAGCTCAAAAATCGAATAAAAACTTCTGACGCTCGCATTCAGTCAATTCTGCTGCTACCATAACTTATGCAACTTACTTGCAGAAATATTCGCCTCTCGGTGTAGACAGGCAAGTGCCACTGTTCTTGCATGGTGAGGGCGAACAGGACACGAAACCTGAAAAGGATAAATTAACATATGAAACAGAAATCTAGATAAAATCACCGGCTAAAGAAATAAATGTTGTGCCGAAATGCGATGTAGTGGACATGCTTGTAGGGAAGTAATACAATGTTAAGACTGAAATGACAGAAAGAGAAACATGAATCTGCTCGCCTTTGTACATGTCTTTGTAACAAGCTTGTGATGATAGTAAATTTATATTAAATAATCAAACGTTTAAACTTTTGATAACAAATATGACTTAAATATATCCAAATGATTGCGGACGTAAAAACCTTGTTTGCAATACTGCGCCATAAATGGTGATTCAGGTCAAAACTACTAATGTTGCTAAGATAAAGCAAATAATTCATATTACACAAGCCATATTCTTGACAATATTGCGTTGAAAACATTAAACTGTATTTAGTAAGATCATGATAGTAACAAGACTTAATATTTGAACCGCTATCATGAATGATAGCTTAGTTTTCGCGAATTGGCTGTTAGACAATATCAAGAATCTGAATTTTCTGTAGCACTACACAACTGAGCAACGTAAGTAAAAGTAAGTTTTTCAATGAGATGTATTATGCGAATTGTTAAGGATGTGCCCTTTTTGCCGCGTCCTGCCAAATAAAATAATTACGCAGGAAATCGGTGTGCATCACTCAATGAACAAAAAGTAGCGCTGTCAATGCATCGAAAACAAAATAGTCGATAATGACGTGTTATCGACACTATCGGGCTGAGTAACGAGATGTGATCGAGATATCGATGTATCGATCAATCAACATTGGGACCACCCAATCTCGATACAAGTAAGCAAGATTTAGTATGATCAGTTAAGTATAAGTTTATGGAGCTAATTCATCTTCAGACTTCCACTGTTGGACGAGATCTTTCCCATAGAATGCAAAAGGAGGATTTGCCATAAACACCACGCTTGACAGGCAGGTTGGTGATTGCAGTATTTGTGTTAGGTACTCAGGTGGATGTCTGTACTGTATCCGTCCCCTGGTGTAACCCCTTATTCGGCTTTTACTACATCAACGGGGGGAGACGGAGGGGTCTGTTCTCATGCCGGATACACCACGGCACTTACTAATATATTATAGAGTTACTTTTAAGTAATTACATAATTTGGTAGATTATTATCTTTATCTACTGCGTCAATTTAAAAGTATTATTTGGCAAAACCTTTTGCAATGTTGTTAATTTTCAGGGCCAGTTAAAACGTGGGAAAATCTTAATAAATTATTTGTTTGGTAAGTAAGTTAAATATTAATTTAATCGAAATAAGTCTTTAATAAATATTGAATTGATAAATTATAACATTCAGTACTAAGTACACAATGGTGAAATGTAAATATAATTCAACCGAATTTGATATCTAAAATAACTGATAAGAAGTATCATCTTTCAGCATTTCTCGTTGTACTCGGTCTACCCAAATGCCGAATGTAATACAGACTATACAATTTCAAGATATCATAGCAGTTACATTCAACGAAAGCAAATTTTACGTACATGACCGATAAGTGCTATCAAAATAAACATTTTAATACACTCCAATTTGATTGACATTCGTGCGTGGGAAGTTTGAAAACTTAAGCAAATAATGATAACTATAAAAAATCCTAGACCACATGAATCTGAAGAAAGCCGTTGCACAAGAGATCATGTCATTATTTTCGGGACAAGATACCACAAAAATAAAAGTATAAGCTATTGCACGGATTTGGAGGATGTCCTTTGTTAAAACCTCAAAACTTTCGACCTTAGACAGAGCAAAGGTGGAAAGTCTCATCTACCTGGCCACAATGGCCTGGACTGGTCTGCATCTCATTCTTTTTTCGCATAACTTCCCAATTTCTCGTTTACACAAAGCATGGTTCGAGTGGTTCGACAAAAACCGGCCGACGGGCAGTATCACCTTATAAGGTCACCCATTGTTTTTGCACTTTAGCGAGCCAGGGCCGGACCAGCCAGACTTTGAGGTTTATAGCCTTAAACATACTTTTGAGTAAAACCATCAAACTAGCTATAAAGTGTTTCATTCTCATATGTAAATATTTCTTGAGCAAAACCGTTAGCTTGCCGTTTTGACAAATTTATATCAAGTCATAAAATTAAACTATCATGTTTTGTTGACTAAATTTACCAACACACGAGCACCAGTGTGACAAATATCCATTACTGCATCAATATTAAAAACTCGCTCTTAAATCATAATGAAGCACGTCAGATCGCCTACAAGAAAACTTACAAAAAGAAGACATTAAGCTCGATCAATTTTGATACTAAAAACCTGCAGACTGCAGACGGGAGTATCTGTACAGACGACAATGTACTTATTTAAGAGCAAATGACTTTGATCGATGGCCATAGGCTCCTTGAAGAATGGTTATTTTAAATAATGACATGTCATGCACTTGTTTGTAGGTACTGTTAAGATAATAAATCTGAAATACCAAATCTGGAAGAAAGTTATCGGAAACTGTCAACAAATGATTGAGAAAAGACTTCCGCAAGAATACAAAAATGGTGATTCCTTACTTCCTTTAGCAGTTGTCAAGATAATACATCACTTTACGTTCAAAGTTGTTTCATTCCGATTTCTGGCATCATTGGTTGAAAAGCTGAAAAGCTTGAGATAACATAATATGAACATTGAATAACAGAAATTGCGAAATAGTTACCAGTGATAAGAGATTACCAAACCACGACCCAAAACAAGTCTGAACATGCATCTAAAAATGACAATAACTATTTCAATACCGGGCTGAATCATTGAGGAAGCGCAGATAGCGATATCTCACCGTGGGAATGTTGAACGAATGCCCGATAACAGTAACAAAAATATTAAAAAATTCGCCTACGAGTTAGAGACCATTTCCGCGAAGTCGTGAGAATTTATATTGTTTGCATTGTGATAACATGCTAACGGATACTAATTTCAAATTTAGTTTTAAAATGTCATTTGATACGATGGAACGTGACCTGTGACCACATATGGAATCATCGATAAAGCTTATCGACTTGTTAAATCACTAGCTAACCGAGTTTGTTTACAAAACCTAAATGTATTGTTTTATAATTGTGTTATAATCATTTAATTACTCAAGCAATAGTCATCATTACAGGGTGTAAAGAAGAAAGAACCTACCTAATAATACATAGGTACTAAAGACTCGTGTCCATTTTACCTACCTATAGCTAGGTAGGTACCTACGCACTCATTTTACGCGATTCAATGTAATTGACAGGTTTTTATTTATTTATTCTATCTAAAATAGAATGAGGAAAAGTTTCTTCGCATTTTATATGAAAACTCAATACATTTTTTTTTTCAAAGTTTATTTACATTTAATTACTTACATTTTGTTAAATGACTTTCTTTATAGGTAGTGATAGTAAAATATTATGGTCCCGTTGCTGTAGAAACTTTGGGAAGCTGCCGTTTTAGGTATTTTTGTGTAAAGCAGTGGTAGGCTGGTACAGCTTTTCCTACGAGTTTCATGCCCACCGGAACGAACTTTGGCGCCGATGAATTCGACAGTCAGAATCGCGTGTCTAAGACCAATAAACCGCAAGCATTCGAATATAAAAACGATTAGCCAATATTAAAGATTTCACGGCAATCGGTGGTATTTGACAGGTTAGAGAGGAGTTCTCATGGAGGAGGTATTTAGACTGAACGCCTTTCAGCTTGCGTGGAAGTTCCGTAAAGAAAGCTTCGTACGGTAGCTGTCTTTACATTATTTGTTTGGATGTTCATTGAGTTTGTTAATCTATGTGATAATTATATCTATGTGAATGCAAGGTCCGTGGTAGTCTACCTGGTCCGTGGTAGTCTCGGCCTTAGAATAGGACTCCTCCAACTCCTCCTGTGGATGTCGTAAAAGGCGACTAAAGTATTACGCAAGTTGGGCAGCAGCATCCACCTGAGCACTTAAGACGGTATAGGTTCAACAAATACTTTTGTTTGTAATAAACTTTGTTTATTTTTTTTATCGAGTGCAGTGGAATACTTGGAATCATAACAATGAAAAACGTTGACAACTGCAAAAGTTATAAAAATAACTGAGAAGCAGGTAATTTATTAGTCGAATCAAAATCGTTTATTCCATCCTGTCCAATAATTTTCACTTATACTTAACTATTAATTAACTATTTAGATACTTACTTAACCTTATACATCTGTACGGTTTGACTCAAGACTGTCTGTTTGTCTACAATTAGGTCGTAAAGCTCACCGTATCACATTATCTAAATGTGTTCGGTAAACATCATTATAATTGACTTGAATGAAATGTGAGATATAGACTCGATTTTATCATCTTACTGATGTGTTACTCTCGAAATTATTGTTTGATTTAGTACATCATCAACATCATCATCAGCAGAATTTAGACGTCCACTGGACGAGGCCTCCCCCATAGAATACAATAGGAGGAATTGCCATGATCATGATCGCTTGGTAGGCGGATTGGTAATCGCAGTATCGGTGTTGAGCGCTCAGGTGGATTAACCGCGTACCAAGCGTGGTGATTATAACATATCACTTCATTGTATTCAATGGGGGAGGCCTTGTCCAGCAGTGGACGTTACTGTTGATGATGATGATTATGACCTAGCCGGGGCAAATTAATTTAATCGAATTAGCGAAGCATTAGCGAAGTTAATAGGCATAAATGAATTACAATTAAAAAAATATGGGATTCGAAATTCGCTCTTTCTTCAACCCCAAATTAGTTTGTTTAAAAGTGTATAGACGTTACAAGTATTTCAAAGCTTTTAAATACAAACTCCACTGGTTATAAACTACCAAAAATGTGTTAAAAAAGAAGTTCCGTGACAGGTGAACTCGAAAACTCATATCTAACATCAACCGTTATGGTTATATTGATGACCTCTCGACTACTGTTAGCCATGCGTGGGCGTCACTTGCCACTTTTATTTTTGTTTGTGGGGATTTATTTGGCAGTTTCCTGGTTTATGAAGGTCTGAAAATATTTCTTTAAAATAGTGTTATAGTATAATTTTGATAAAATCGCGTATACTTCTTCTTTAGCGTCTTTCTTTTCTTTTTTTTTATTAATAAATAATAAATGCTGGACATTTCACACAACATTATCTAGCCACAAGCTAAGCAGAGCTTGTGTTATAGGTACTAGATAACTGATATAAGTACTTAATAAAATACATTACATAGATAGATATTTTTTACTATACATAGAAAATACCCAGAACACCCTGAACAAATATCTGCAGATTGTACAAATATTTGTTCCGAGGCGGGAATCGAACCCGCAACCTCCTGCCTCGCAGGCGAACCTTGGCCCGCCGCGCCACAGAGGTCGTCAACTCTATTTGGAGTACAAACTTAATTAGGTATAGTTTTATCTAACAGACGTGCCCTAACGTGATGTGAAGGATTTTATTATGTATCGAATATTTTCATTCAGCGTCATCTTCGTGTCCACATTATGTGAGATCAGTAGTAGTCAGCACTTGACAACATGTTCTCGTGTTCCTCTCTATCAGCCGATTCTACAGAATTATTTAACATAACATAACACCCAACAGTCACATATTTACGTAAAATTGACCATCCAATCCTCACAAACATTTACATTTATAATTATTATAGGAAGTAGGATGTACTTATACTTATGACTGTTCGGTGTTATGTTATGTTATTGATGCTTTTGACAGATGTACCTATACAATTACGATTTTTGTAGACCAAAGGTTACTGGTTAACTTAGATGAAAGTTAAAAAACTACGTAAAACCAGGCCAAAAAATATATTTTCGAACTAAAATAAAGGTTTAGTTTAGTTCGTGAGAAACATAAAACAATAATTAAAACTATGGGTACCTTACCTATGCTATAGTCGTAAAGACAGAGCAACGGGTATCAACTCAAAAAAAAACAATGGGTTGAGAAAAATCGATATATTATATGAACCATAGTTTCGATTGTCAACTATTATTATTTACTACCATACCGACCCTACGTCATGGCGACTTGGTATTGGGGGTCCTGCTCACCCTCTGTGTCAGCGCACGCGCATAATATCTTTTTAGAAGCATGAACTTTACTTTCGCATTTTATGAGAACAATGCCTCAGTTTTACCTCACAATTCACTACGATACCTAACATGGGTAAAGTAAAATAAGCAAAGATATGATTCCGAAAAACATGTCGAGAATAGAACGAGTGGTGGAAGAAAAAGCTGAATACCCTACCTTAGAGCTATGTGGGATAACTTCAGAAAAAGAGATGGAAAGAGACTAAGTACTAAACACGGAGACAATATAGGAATTCAAAAACAGTGCAAAATGAATAATAGGTTCCACAGTCCTTACTTTCAGGCTAACGAGTGAATGTAGAATGCGATTTACTGTATGAGGATGAGAACCTTCTAATAAATCTTAAAATACTAAAACTTAAAATTAAATTCCATGTTCTATAGATCGCAATTCACACTAAAATATGAAGTAGGTATAGATACAGGATGTTTGGCGCATGGACCGACAGGATTTTTTGGGGGGTTGGGGGAGTCATGCGCTTGTTTTCCCCGATAGAGCCTATGCCCTAAGTGTCTCGGTTGTTTAAATATGTCATTTTTTATTTAAAAATTTAAATCACCCATAATCTTGCCTTTAAATCGGCCATTATTTAATTAGGACATAGGCTCTATCGGGGAAAATAAGCGCATGCCTCCCCCAACCCCCCAAAAAATCCTGTCGGTCCATGCGCCAAACACCCTGTATAACTATTACCTATAGGTATACCGCAGAGCCTCAAAACGAAAGTCTAGCCAGTGATGACTTACGGCACTGAGACATGGTTGCTAACTATTAGCCGTATGGACAAGCTCAAAGTCTCGCTGCGGGCTATGGAGAGAGCTATTCCAGGGGTGATATGCTACGTGATAGAATCCGAAATGAGGAAATCCGTAGAAGAACCAAGATTGCTGACATAGCTCTCCGAATTAGCAAGTTGAAGTGGCAATGGGCAGGTCCTATAGCTCGCAGAACTGACAACCGAAGGGGAATAAAGGTTCTCGAGTGGCGACCACCAACCGGACGACGCGGTAAAGGAAGGCCTGGAGAGTCGATGGACTAAAGATATTATAACCGTCCCAGGAAGTCAGTGGATGGGTGCGGTTCCAGACCTTGCGTTCGTGGCATTTTAAGGGGGAGGCCTATGTCCAGCAGTGGACTTCTACAGGCTGATGATGATGATGATGCCTATATAACTAGGTAGACTAGATACGTACTGCAGCCCGCGTCATGGAGTAGGTAACGGGGGCCTCAAATCAACGTAATTGCGGATGCCCTCGCTTCTGTATTGTCACATCCGCCGCTAATACAATCTGCCTTTGATCCGAACTTGATCCTACTGATTTGAGGATGGATTTGTTGAAGAGTTGCGATCAATGAGAGTTACTACAAGTGTTTGGAAGTACCAACCAATATACCTTCGGAGGTATAAACGACGAAATGACGCATAGAATAAACTAAAAGTACTTGGAACTTATAGAAATCATCACAATTTTTTTTATATGGCCCATCTTGCTTGTGGCCTACCTAATTTTAAGCGGTAACCCCAGCTCATTACAAATGCAATAGCTCTAAGGTCACATCCACCTAGGACGCGCCCTACTTGGCATTGCATTGCGCCCGTCATCCAGAAACGTAAAGATGAATAGTTTCATGTGCCTGTAATTTAATTTCACAGACACATCAAACTAGAATACAGCAATGCGAGCATTACTGCTTGGCGTTGGCGGCAGAAATAGATATGGTGGTAGTACTTCCCCGAGAGAACTCTTTCACAAGGAGCTACTAGTTTATTAAAAGGTAAATATCATGTATTCATGACAATCATAAAGTACAAGAAAAGAAGAGGGTACCAAAGTGCTCAAAACTACACACAGTCATCAATATATTTTGTGTTTCAAACAAATTGGCGATTGTTCATGTGCATATGAGAATGATAAAACTAACAAGAGAAAGCATAGGTAACAAATGACATACAAAGACACCACATGTCTCCGAGTGTTTCATCATGCATTGTGTGATGCTTAATGAATTGTCTGCCGGTTCATCACTGAACAATGGCTAGTGATGTGGGGATTGTAAAATATCAACTTATATATACATTCAGAGATGCTATAATGATAGTCACTATTAGCGAAATAAGAAGGATCACATGTCATTATGCACTTCACACTTACAAGGCTGCAGCCAACAAGCAGACAGACAGATTAAATATGTAGACTATAGTAGCTTCAACAAGAGCCAGACTCTCAGATGGATCGCACCCAGCTAAGGGACGATAAAAGGTAGATGATGGATGATGATGATGGGACGTGATGAGGAAATTCTAGAAAATAATGATGATATTGCCCACAAAAAATAACATTCAAATTAAAAGAAACTGCGCTTAGGACATCACTAGGAATCATCCATCGATCACCAAACAATGCATTGTGCTGCTTTTGTCACGCAAACCGCGAGCTGTAATTAAGTTAACAAAAGTGTTCTCTGAGATTGATGGAGATGATGACTTCAAGTTCATGAGCGTTCATTCTCGCGAGGAGTGTGCTAGAAAGGATTCCTATGAGTATAAAAACGGACTAAAAGATCAACAAACTATCTCGAATGGCCAATACAATCGCTACATTTTGTATGAGATTCAAAATCTGAAAGATCTATATAGGGGATTATGATTTTGCAATATTAGGCGAAATGCCAGTATAAAATATCTTAAGTAATTAGTCAAAAATAACAGTCTAGCAAAAGTATTAGGACTAACATGCTGTGCGCTTGCTTTGCGTAATAATAACAATTATGTTCAAAGCCAAGCATGTGCAAATAAAATATGCCAATCAAGCTATGCTAAGCTAAATTGGAATAGGGCAAAAAACTTTATGCGTAACAGTGGGTCTCAAAAGTCCTACTTTTATCCCCCAGGTATTACATTCAAAAGTAGACCTCATGTAAATAAACGCACAGTTCAAAATTACAAGGCAGGTAGGCACGAAGCTGTTCTTAGCCTCAACCAAATTGCTACAAGTCTGCTCTTACATGGCGTTTGACTATATTCGAACACAGGAATAACGGGGTATCCTGCATTGTAGCCTTATCGGGTCGCAAAGCCTTTATTTTGTGGCAAGATATGCATGAACTGGTTGGGTAAGACTATTCTAAAAGTAATAACTTCCTAGATGAAAAGCGTAGCTAGCTAGATAGATAAGATATTCATCCAATATAAGTGTTCGCAAACACTTGCCATCAAGATTTTTACGCACACATTAGTTAATTGCACAGGTTGACTAATTTGCAATTATTAAATTTATAAGGCTCGTGTGAATCAGGGTTAACATAATTAACTTTTAGTTTTAACTCTTCGTTGTTTTGTACTGTACCTTCGTTCAGATTATATTTTTTACGCTGATATAGATTTAGTAACTAATGCTAATGGCGCAGTTGGGCCTAAGTGATCGATAATACTATTACTAAATACGCTGTAGGTAAATTATTATAGTCAATTAATAAATACTTCAAATATACCTAACAGAAGTTCTTTAAGATTTATTGATGTATAGGCAGGCACCTTTCAGATCCCGAATGTTTACACACAAATGGTACTTCTACTTACCTATTTGTTTACAATTCATAACTTTTATATCATTGGTAAACCAACAACCATCTTGGCCACTTGCAATAAATCGTTTGGTAAACCAACTGTACCACTAAGAAACAGGTCTCTCCTAAACCACAAAATAAACAAACCAGTTGCAGATATATACGTTTTAATTTTAATTGCCGGGTGAAATCTCGTTCTCATATAATATCGCCCATAAGGGCTCCCCGTATAAGGTTCTGCCGGGTCCGGTCTCGATGAAAGTTCAAACAGCTCAGAGATGTCTGATACACATTGTTGTTTAAGCTTTGATTTATTTGAAAGGGTTTTGCAGTATAATGAGACGTGAATGAATCTTTCTTGTGCCAATTGTGTCATATTTTATCATAATGTGCGATTTATGGTCTTTTTGTCTTTGTTTTCGATGCTTTAACTTCTTCTCTCAATCGTTTGGCTAACTAATTTCAATATATTTTTGAACAGAGTTATCAATTTCAACCTGAATAATATTTCAAATTATGTTTTTCTTCTTTCATACATTTTTCTTGTTCAACTGGTTTATGGTATAGTGATAGTGTATCTTATGTATGTGAAACCACGTTGATGTCTATCCGTCAGTCTATTTTTTGTTCTATCCCGAACTTATCTTCATCTACCCATGCGCATTAAAACGGGCCGATTAGGCAAATTGCTCCAATCATCCGTCTTTTTCTAAATTCCTACACCTTAGAAACCAGTTATTTGAATAAACGCAATGTAATCAACAAGAGCGCAATTACATCAAAAATCTTTCCGACTTAAAGCCCGGCTTTGATCGCATAATGTGGTAAGTGTAAGTGCTCCAAATTATTGAACTTTCGGAGCCATAATCTGAGAATAATAACTTACATCATACTTGGTAAACTGTTAGAAACCAGTGTCTTCCAAGAAACTATCTATCGAATACTTCCTTCATCGTAGGCTTTCTCCACAATATCCAACAAGTCTACAACAATTTAAATCATGTTCTAACTCAGGTATGACCCAAAAATTGTACTCTTAAAATTTACTATGCCTTGCTATAACTTTAATCCTCGCTTATATCTCATCATTCCGTTCTTTTAACTCAGAATTATTGAAGTATCATCTAACATCATTACCATTACCAGCGTCCCGAGCCCATATTCCTGTAATCGCGCTGTCGTGTTCGCCCCGGGAGCTATCGTCCGATACTTTATGGTCCTGGAGTGCAACATAACGATTTGTCACAAACGTTGCAATGGAACTCACTTATGGTTGATGTATAGGACTAGATAAAATTGCAATAAGTACCAGCGCCACTGATAATAATATACTGGAACTAGTAGATAGGTAGGTATACAAATTCTCGGTTGTAAATATTCTATTATAAAATCCGAAATGAGGAGAACTAAGATAACCGACATAGCTCTCAGAATTAGTAAGTTGAAGTGGCAATAGGCACGCCATATAGCTCGCAGAACTAACAACTGTTGGGGAATAAAGGTTCTCTCGATAGATCATTTAAAATTAAATCATTTAAAGGTCGTAAGAAGTCGGTGAATGGAGGCAGCTCAAAACCGTTCAAAAGTGAACTTCGTTAAGCTGGTGATAATGATGAACATTCCAGTTGAATTGAAATCCTCAAGATACCGTGAAGAAAATAACTGCTTCTATTAAATCAGCACAATATCTAACACGTAATGTACAACAACTGTAACCTTACCTGTGCCTAATTTACTCCTAACAGGAATAAATTCTGCACCAGATTATCTAGTACCTATTCCGAAGTAAGAACCTAGTTTGTGGCCTCTCACTTCATCATCAGAGCTCATTACGGGTGTGGAGCAAGGTCCGTTTATAAATGTCGCCAGTTCATTAGAATAGCATTAGTCAGAGGCACAGAGTATAAATGTACGTCAGTTTTATACATTGTCCAAGGTGTAGTAAATTACTCCATTTACGCTAACCCACGCGGCCAAGGACTACCAATATTTGTTCGAAGTGATCTAGTATAATGTACAACCGGATTTTGAGTTGATGAATGCACTTTTGCAAATAAGGTTTATGAATAGGTAGTGAGTAGAGAATACAGACAATGAAAAGGGTTAGGTACTTAGATGATCTGATGTTGCACTAGACAGGAACGGAGGCAATGATAAGTTATTACACGAGTAGGCACTCAAAACTTTTAATTATTAAGAAATTGATTTATTTAAATTGGAATTACACCTTGGCAGTGAAATCTCTCGAGAATTAAAATTAAAAATACTTGCTGTAACATTAAAATCATTTAAACTATACCTCCAATTTACTAATTACTAGAATCGATCGAAATTTTATGTACTGATTAACTAGACATTAAAGTTAAAATGTTGGGAGCTAAAAAGACAATAACATGGAATCAATGTTAATTGTAAAGCCACATTTACGTAAAAAGCAGGTGGCCAGCTTCTTTCCATCGGTTCATACCTACCAGTGCCAGGCGTATGCCACATCAAATCAGCTCGCAATGAACAATAAGCTTTATAGCTCTGAGTTTGGATTCAATATGGCGATGGACGCCACCGTCCTTCATCAAAAATGAAAAACTATCAAAAATATCAAAAACTGTACGGGGTATCAGTTTTAAGTTTCAATATTGATTTTATTCATTTTCATGTGTGTCACATTTCGCGTCATAGAATTGAGACTTTTGTACACATATGTAGTACTGATATTTCTTCTGGGCCAGTGCGCAGGTTTAGCCGGTAGACAGGCAACAGCAAATTGCTTCTTGTGTGAATACGGATTGAAGTAGCGATCAAAGAAGCCGAAACGGATCAGAGCAATTTTGTATGAAGCCATATGATTGATAGAATTCGATTCGCTATTAATAGCTCAGTAAAGTCTGAATGATGATGAACGTGATACAATTGCAGTTTGATTGGAACAGAAGCGCAAAAACATTCCCGATTGTTTAATTGGAAACATGAAACTATTTGCAAAGTTCTCAAGAAGTCAATCTGGATCGCTAAATTGCTATTTTTAGCAAAGATTTTAAATCTTTGATTTTTAGTATGATTTGTTGATTTTTAGTATGATTTGTGATTACAAGAATGATTCAAGGTTTCAAGATGATGAAAAGACCTAGATGTAATCATTCAGTAATAAGCCTAACATAGAAAAGCGTGGTATTATTTTGAAGGAGTTTTTTTTTTAAATCATATATTCCGTCTTGTTCTCTTGACCAAATATGCTTATTTTAAAAAGTGAGCGATTACACAGCAGTTGTCCTCCAAATCTAAAATCCTTTTCAAACCAAACTGAAACCATTCATCATTTGCAAATTACACGATCATTAGTCCAAGAGCTGAACTGGTCTACATACCCGGTCATTAGGCCTGAAGGTCGAAGCTTTGTCACTATTTACATGGTAGATAATGATCTGATTGAGGTCAGTAACGTGAAGTTGGAATAAAAAATACCGACTATACGTTCAATAACTACTGTTGATTTTACTATGACTTGTCTCAACGATAAATGATCTTTGTAGCAACAGGAGAAACTTTCAATCAGAATAATGATAACATATGAAACACTCCAAAATTTCACTTTGTTTATGTATAATCTGATTGTTACTCTCAAAGCATCAATATAAAAGGAAAGGTCTCCAAATTAGTAATTAAGACAAACGCCTACACAGCGAAATGTGATCTATGTATCATTAAAATATTATCGTAGTAGGTATTCAATTATTCCAATTAAGTTCCTACTAATACCACTAGTTCTTCCAAAACGGATAAGAGATACAGCTTAAGATGAAATTTAAGATAAGGACAGCATCAATTATGTTAATGCAGAGAATACAACGGTAGCCGTTACTCAAAGTTTGTTTATTTTATTATCTGTTCAATATTCAATATTCATAAACGCCTGGGAGAATGGTAAGAAGGTGTTTACAATAGATATTAGTTTTTCATTAGCCTAAAGAACACTGTCGTTACTATTCATCAATTCCTACAACAAAGTTAATACACAGTGGAGAAAAATATTTACACAGTACTAGAAATATCTACTGTTGTCGGTACTATCTGAAAAAAGCTCATTCAGATTTGGGTGCTATAGATATGCTAATAGTAATGTTTAAAATTTCTTCAAACATTAGATTACTCTTGAAATGTTCCCATTCAACTCATTCAGCTTATATTGAAGTTTAGAGAGAAATGCACCTATATGATAAAAGACCCTATTAAAATGACAGCGACAAAAATAATGAACACTTTTAAGATCTCCACGACAATATTAATCCAGCATCTATCATCATTTTCAACACATCACGATCTTAATCCTTTCATTCCCTCAAATTAATAAGCTAAGACTCCGTGTAAGTATTTAGACTGAAATCCGGTGCACCCCACATGGTAAAGCTTCCCACCATCCCTGTTAAAAAACATACTCAAGTGTTCGACATCTGGCCAAGCACATGTGCTTATTCAATACATCTAATCTAGTTAGACGGGTGTTTCGGATATCAAAATGATTGTGACCTCACCCTTATTTTTGTTTTGTTCTTTTTGTAGATTTGCGACTATGGTGGTAATGAAATTACGACAAACTGACAGTTGTATGAATTGTTTTTCGCCATTCATTCGTAAATTATTCATACATTCATACACACTTTTTTTTAAGGGGTAGGACAGAGCCTCTTTTGGCCTTTTCTCCGTTAGTCGCATTGCAGGAATTTAGATATGACCGGTGGTGAGCCAATCACTACCATTGCTTTGCCACGACCAACTCAACTAACGCTTTCTTACAGTAATAACACACTCCTAAATAAGCCAGCAGCCAGGACAAATCTTATACCAACGAAAATTTCCTAGCAAGTCCTATAGTATGATATTGATTTGGTAAAATATTGAAGACCACATACTTTTAGGTTTATAAAAAAAGCGTATCGGTGAATTGTATTTTACAATCCAGACGGTAAATAATTTAGAAAACGAAAATGGTGTAGTACGAGTTATAATGAAAATATCCCCACAATTTACATATTATGTAAAGAACTATGTTGTGAGAGAAATAAAAAATCGTAATTGTTATAGCCCGGTTAAATTCTCATGGAGACGTTACTAATGTTAATACATCCAAGTTAATTAAATAGATAGTTAAACTCAAAGAGCAGATATTAATTTAACAGATTTTTATGGTCTTACTTAGCTTGTGACCATTAGTTGACGGCACCATGTGACGTCAGGAATTTTGGGAATTTTCTT
Source organism: Epirrita christyi (assembly GCA_951392215.1). Lineage (NCBI taxonomy): Eukaryota > Metazoa > Arthropoda > Insecta > Lepidoptera > Geometridae > Epirrita > Epirrita christyi. The sequence continues at coordinate 2,465,706 of OX595837.1, forward strand.
TGGACTGTGCGCATAATTAATTATTCTACAAGCTCTGGGCATCCTGTTGCTTCCTATGGACCGAAATTAAATTAAATAGATTGGATTGCTTTTATAACAGAAAATTGTTTACTTAGTAAATCAGAGGCCCAATTCTCTAATTTAAAAACATTCAGTCATAATATAATCTCGTGTCAGTCGCACTGTCTGATATAGTTAACTATTACATAATCTTCGCAAGAAACGCGAAGATTAAGTAATAGTTACTATACGTGACAGTGCGACTGAGACGAGATTATACTGCGAATTCAATGTTTTTAAATTAGAGAATTGGGCCAGATTCGATGATGATATGGCTAGTTACTTACCAAAGGAAATCATGACTTCAAATCATAGTTGAAATAGAGAATCATAGTTAGTTTTCTTACTGAGAAGGAATTTAAGCAAAGATAAGGTAATTAAGGTTAAATCACACTCAGTTCTAAGCTAAGTAGGTATAGGAGAATCTACTGCTACTCAACAATTGAAACGAATGCACACGCACAATGACGAAGTCACTGTTGATGTTGAGTCATGGTTAAAAGGTTTCAAAAATGCGGATATACCTACAGTTGGCACTCTAAATTCTAAAGTTCACAAGCACTTGACTGTTTAGATGAGTTACAAATTCCGCGTTATAAAATATGGCGAGATTTTAGTGATAACCAGCAACTGTAGTCTCGTCTTGTAGATAAAAGTAATTAAGAAAAACGAGATGCATTATTTCATATCCTTTATTCAAATTATATCGGACCCAACTAGGTAATATATCACCATGTATTTGAATCTAAACATAACATTGTACCAAAGGTCACGCTCACAATGCAGCATGTACTTTTAGCAGTTTTTTGTGTGGTCTTTTTGTTACATGTCATATGGCATTAGAAAAAAGTGTACAAAGCCAACAGCACACAAAAAACGATCGATATGGACCAAAAATTGGACAAAAAACCTTCGGATGTGGAACACGTGGCCATGGTATTGAACAGAAATTCGGCTTGGAGTAAAAGGTGCATGTATGCTACCAAAATTGATACTTTGTATTTTGTTCAGGTACCTACTACTTACATAATTAATCGTTGTTTATCGTAGTATGCTTACATCTTTAATAAAATGGTAAAAGATGGTAAGATAGCTGTAAGTTAGTAAATAGTATGATTTTAGTTTAATTTGAACACATCTGAACTCTCTAAAGCCAAGATTCAATAGAAATGCTTTTGTATTTATATCACATGAAGCATCTTGACGTTCCGCTATATGACGTATGTATGACGTATATGACGTCATGAGTTGACGTCATTGGTATCAAATGAAAGGGCTTGAGCAGAACATTTCAAAAATATATCACACTAATTAACTACATATCCACACATGTAAAAAAGGTAGGTTTTTAAACTTTATTTTTTCAGGATTAAAATGAAGACTATTACGAATGATTTGAAAACAGTATTTTCATATTAATTTCTGACATATTATAAAACTAAGTGTAGGTAAGTACGCTGTTTCTACTAAAAATATCTAAATCTATGTATCGTTAACTAAAACAAGATAGTTTTAATCATTGTGAACTGGACAATGCTCATCATAACCGAAAAAAATACTTAAAAAATCGATACAGTACCACAATCAACACAACAGTCGTTTGACCGGATGACAGAAATGCGTTGCATAAAAGAAACAGCAGAAAACACGCGTAAGTTAGAAAGAGACGCAAGCTCGAGTGTTGTACGTTAGTTGCAGCTGCCGGTATACGTCACGAAGGGCCTAGGGAATAATTGAGACCACTCAACCATAGACAGTAAAAAAAATCATTCCGTATGCTACTTTGGTATAGTACCATCCTTGTTAATTTCATTGAAATTCAATATACAGCCAAAATAGGAGCACCAAGTATGGGACAGATGTCGAGAGAGATTTTTAATATGCTGATTACCCCAGATTCAAATTTGGTTTTCAAGAAATTTGCTGCAATAATGCAGTTGCTTTTAGTGATTGGGTGCTGTGCCGACACTTTTATAACTTTTTAAAGTCCCTGTATTTTGCAAGATAATCAGGCGTAACTTTTAAAAGCCTGAAACTTTTAGGTACGAAAGAATGAGACGAGTGTTATTACGTAATTGGAACTTCGCATATAATCTAATAATGGATAAGCTGAGAAAAACCCTAAACAGAATCTCTTTGCCTAAACAATTATGACGATATCTCGAGATATCTAAACTTAACAACTATTTATCGACTCAAATATCAATGAATTCATAATAACCATTCACTTGAAAGATTTAAGAATTTCGACAACTAAACAATGGTTGTATTACACGTAAGCAATACGAGAAAGGATAAGCGCAGGCATGCAAACAATTACTTGCCCTGTGGTCGCTCGTGCAGTTCAGAGATAAGCCACCACAATAAATAAGCTCTAATTACTTCCCTTGTTCGAACCTTTGAATTTTCAATGCCAATTAGAAGGTACAATGCTTAATCGAAGATAATTAGAATAGGGTAACAATTAGTTTTAAGCAAATCATGAAATCACAAGGATCATTTGAATCGTCTTATAAATTAAAATTCCTTCTATGCCAACGCGACCAAGCCTAGAAGAATCAGGCAACAAACACGACTTGGTTTGATGATCCGTCTTACCACTGCAGCTGTGGGAAGCGTCTGTGTGGTGCCTTGGAGCAGGGAGAAGCTGATACATAGTAAATGAGAACTTAAAAACCTTAGGAAGGTAAGTAAAAAACATCAGCAAGATAGGTAGATAAAACGAGGCCAGCGGTTTGTGATTGTTTATAATGGCTAATGTGTAACGACTAAACCATTTCGATTAAAGAGTACTTACAATATGTTTTGGTAAGAATATAATATAAAAGAAACCTATATCGAAATGAAATGAAAATATCACAAAGTGAGGTATCAGCTAAACCGCAACAAAATTAGACATAACAATAACATTTTCGAAAGGGTACGAGAAACGGTGATCGGAGTATGAAGTACACCGCAGCCTATATTACCTACGTAGTCGTAGACGATGGATCATTACTTATTCTACAATAGCGTCTATCATCTAGAATAGACTCGCCGAAAGCCGTTATTGGCTGTGTGGTTCAAAGTTGAAGATTACGCGAAAAGTTATTCCAAGCATTTCTTAGTAAGCCATTCTACGCATCAAACAATTTTCAAAGGAAATGAAAGGTAAGCTTATTTTGCAATTCTTTGAACTTAACCTGAGGTTTAAGTAAAGGTTCTTTAAGTAATTTTGGAACTTTTGCTTCAGGTATGTAAGTAGGTTAATTTTAATATATATTTAAATTTCTAGGTTCTTTTCGTAAAAATAAACTTATTACGAAGTGAAACGGCTTAGCTTGAACCAAACGTAATATCAAACACACACAAAGGTCCGACCGAAGAATAGTGGTTCTGATTCGTCATGACGCTAATAGACGGGACTCTCTCGATTGCCTTGTGATTGTCCACGTTATACTTGCAAATACTGCCTTTGAATGCAAAAGGTATTTCACCGTTACATCTGTTTTATTGCTCTGCCTAGATACTTCAGATTTTGCAGATTTACATTATTTTACAGATTTGTTATTTTATTTTTATTGAGGTCCAAATTCTTTTCAACATCTATATTATTTGGTTATCTATATTATATCGTCTACAAAAAATGTTATTAATACATTTGTAAACAACTATAGTTAATAATTATTATCATTTCATTTGTCAATTGCTTTGCTACCTTCATTAAACCAAACTCGGAAAATAAATGTCATGCGTTCACCAGAGGCCACACTACGATAAATGGTGCACTCATTTTAATTCCTCCATTAATTACTATCACGTCTTTATTTACGAGAGTGGACTGTACGGTCTCTTTAGAACGAATTAGTACAGAGAAACCGTAGATAGTAGTAATAGTTTAAAATTTATCCAACACTACGTCATTCACGGCTTCTCTTATGGTATGGTTGTTTATTTCGAAAGAGGCGGCATCTGTAGTGTACTAATTAATCAAATAGCTCGAAATGACCAAGTCGGGTTATTAGTTGGTTAATAAAGAATGCAGCGTACGCTACCAATTACCATCTGTCTTTTCTTGATAGATCTCAAGTCTGGTATTTAGATTAGTTTCATATATTCAGGAGTAGTCAACTCAAGTGATGCAACTAACATTCCCAGAATTTGGCTTTGATAAAATTGGAAAAGTATCTACTTTAGACTACTTACTAATTGATGTTGATTATGGGTTTCAAGAAATATCATTGTTGTTACGCTAATCGTTTATCATAAAAATTTTGAAGTTGAAAATGTTTTAATGAAGATATTTAGTAAAGTAATAGCTAAATCAAATATGAGCACTACAGTATCAAAATAAATATTTCTTGAGTGCCAAGACTAAAAAGCGTGGAATCCCTTCATCATAATCAGCAGCAAGCCGACGGCAGGTAAGTTACGAGCGCACCAGTTAGGATGCCCACACTATTGCCTGTGCAAGCAGAAATGAATTATGACCTGTTGAGGCAGATTTGTTGCATATGCCAATTACTTGAACGTACATAAATTTGCCGTGGCTAGTTCAAATAGTCTGAACAATGTTTGACCAATCATACATTCCAATGTTCAACAAACATTTGAAACTCGGCGTTTTTGTTCGATCGCAAACGGTTTATTCTAATTATGTGTAATCAAATCAAATCAAATCAAATATAATTTATTGTGAAACATAGGTATTAAGATGTTAGGTAAAAATTAAAAACAATGTCCACTATGTTATCAAGATTGGTGTACAATATCAATTAAGCTAGGTATGTCTATAAGAATTTAAATGTCAAGCAAATTACACACGTCATATACATTATACCTACGTCAGACTTTAAATTAATCAAATATCCAATTAAATAAAAATTATACCCTCAATACACAAATGAGACTAAGAGATCTAAGAGACTTTTGTTTGATATCTGTTTGCAGCAAATTGGTGCCATTGTTGTAGCAGTATTTCTAGCCGTTCTTCTATTTTACCAGTCATTGCCAAAAGTTTTTATTTCGGCTTCGCTAAATGGCTGCATTTGGTTCTAGGGTTACGTACCCGAAGGCTATAAACGGAACCCTATTGTTGCGGCAACGTTATCCGTCGGTATATCTGCCCGTATGCCGTATGGCTCTAACTTCTAAAAAAATCAGATAGACTTGAAGTCGAACCATAAAGTACCAATAGTAAGTATCATCCCAAAACGACGATTTGACGACCTCTGTGGCGCGGCGGGCGAAGGTTCGCCTGCGACGCAGAAGGTTGCGGGTTCGATTCCCGCCAAAACAATTCGGAACAAATGTTTGTACGATCTGCAGATATTTGTTCTGGGTATTTTTCTATGTATAATAAAAAATATCTATCTATGTATTGTATTAAGTATATCAGTTATCTAGTACCCATAACACAAGCTCTGCTTAGCTTGGGGCTAGATAATGTTGTGTGAAATGTCCAGCATTAATTATTTATTTATTTATTTAAAAGAGAAAATCGTATAAAAGGAACGTTAGCAAAGTGGCGCGAAATTCAAATTTTATTGTATTTTTTGCTTATTACAGCTCATCAAACACTTCTTGTGATAGCGAAAATTGATTTTGCGGGAATTAGGAGACCTAACACACATGTTTTAATTAATAGTAACTCATAAATACCATTAGTTTCGTTATGAATATAGTGTTGTGAACCAAAACAACAGTATACAGATCATCGTTCCATTTTCAAAACTTTATTTGATGGGTAAAACCGTTTTTGACATAAGCCGTTTTTGATCTAACAAAAATCCCCCACCCATACATTTGTTAGAATTCTACCTTTGTTTATGGGGTATCTTTTAAAGAACATTGCAAGCAAAATATGTAATTTCTAATAATTATTTCGTCTTTAATATCATTTTTGGGGCCATCAAAGTCATTGATTTTACCACATATTACCAGGCTTATAATATCAAAAACTGTTTTACGAAAGGAGCTGCATTTTGTGTTTTTATATTAATTTACCTTTTAAACAAATACGAAAATAGTTATGCATAATATTTTTTTAAAACAACAACAACCAACAAATAGTTTTTTTTCACATGCCAAAAAAGTCTCAAAGCCAAACAAGAGACTTGACGACTTGACATTATTTGAATAGTTCTATGCTACATGACATTGCCAAAATTGAGTATTTCCTCAGAGGCCACTAAAAAAAATAAAAAAAAAGACTCGAGTAGAATTTCAAAGTAAAAATGAATTTGGTGGCTGAAAAATGAAGTTGGTTATTTTAAAATTATTTACTATATAAACTCTCAGTACCCTCAATATGCGAGTCCGACTCGCTCTTGGGTAATTATTAAAATTGTTATTTATTAATTACCCTCCGATAGTATCTATTAACTCTCAACAATAAACCTTTAGAGCAAACTCCATTGAAAACAATTGATTTCCCAGTCCCAGCGTCATCTCATTAAACTATACATCACAACACATCCAATTCCCAAGAGGTCGCGGAGACTTTAGAGCTAGCCCTAGGGAAATACCTGATATTCCATATACGTCTGCACAATAAGCTGGGATTTACACTCTATAGTAGGTGTATGTAGGTAATTTGGATCAGAAAACGGATCTTATACTGGATTCCTTGTTAGGAAGCTTCATGGTAAACTCATTCGAAATAGATGGTCTAAATTCGGTCAGCAATATTTAATAGTAATAAGGACTACATATTCTAAGGATATCATAGTAATTTATATCCTTAGTGCATTCAATAGCTCTATAAAGTATGGTCTAAGCTTGTCTCTTATTTCCAAGCGATAAATTCAAACGTGAAAAGTACCGATAAAATCTGTAAGAGCTTCAGATACAGCCTTCAGCAAAGTTTATATTATATAGGTACACTCAAACGGAAACTACAAGATTTCTCCACCATAAGCTCCTATAGCGATCCAATTCAAAAACTATTCAGTACAAAATTTCGGTTCGTCGTTGACATCCGTCATCATTGAATAACTTGAATCGCAGAAATCTATAGACCTTATGCTACTGTGCCTTTAAAAAAAGCTGCGGACATAACGGAACCGATATTTTGTACTGAATAGTTTTCGAACTGAGTCGCTATAAGAGCGCTGTAAAGCCTTTAAGGAGAAATCTTGTAGTGTCTTGTAATCGTTATTAGTGAGCCAGGCATCGCGTGACTTATCCCAGTGAAAGCGTATTCTAAATGATAAATATTAAACCCTTTTTGTTTATGCCATTACCAAACATAGTCTGTGCATTTAGAGTCAAATATTAAAAATCGTGTTCTAACAAAATTTATTTAGACATTCAAGTTTGACCGCAAACAATAATCTGCGTATAAATCATAAAGTAACCTCTCTCACACGCGAGGTGAATCACTGTTCCAAGAAAGCGGAAACGACCAAATTCTCCCGTTCTTTTTTATGGTATAAGCCGACTAAGTTCGGCATGACACGGTTACCATAGCTCCCGAGTAGTTTTGTTGTTTTTGTAGAATAGACGGTTAGCTTGGCCGTCGTCGTGCGTCGCGCACCTGCGCCTGCGCACCCGGCGCAAATCTCGGAGGGTGCGACGGCTTTTGGGACTGCTCCGGGCGAGGGAACCATCTTGGCAGGTAAACGGTTACCCTTCAATCGCAACAAACAAAAATCTCTCATAATTCAAAGATAATAGAACCGGTTTTCGAATAAATTGTATAAGTTAGTTTTGCTGCTAGCACGCATTTTAACGGTGATTTTTGATTCGTAATGATAGTGTTAAAGAAAATTGTAAATGTTGTAACACAACTGCGTCGCATGCTAAGCTGCGTGTTCGGCTAGTAAGTAAATAAGTAGGTGGTAGTACCAGTAGTACTAATAGGTACTACCACCGTCGTAATGTTCTCAGCACAAACCACCACAGACACAGGTACAAAAACGCGCCATGGAATAAGTTAGAAGTATTAATTACTCGACTCGACACGATACTCAACTATTAGGTGTGTAATTAAGTTTTGCTTCAAGTGGTGTCGAAATACTATGCAGCAGTTTTCAGAACACTGTACCAACTGATTACTATAAATAGGTAGATGGAAAATATATAGTATATAGCACCCCATAGTCATAGTCATTTAGTTTACTGGTAACGAAAACGGTTATATACGATAAAAAATATTCATAAGTACCGACGATGTACATTCAGCTTGTGATCGGCTGAAATACTTCACAAAACAATTCTAACATCAGATACATATACAATTAATTAATAATATAAAAAATAATAATCAGTATATTAATAATAATCTCAAATAATTAATTAATACAAAAACCCCACAAACATAAGAATTCAATAATGTGAAAATAATATGAAAAACAATGAGCGGTCTTATCGCTGAATAGCGTTCTCTACCAGACAACCTTTGGATGGAATGGATGGACTGTACGTAAGACTTTTTTGATAGTAAATGATGTTACTTGTGTGTTACTACCTGATGTTATGCGGTAATAGCCTATAAAAAATGCAATAGGTGCCTCTTAGCCTTAGGTCACGTCCACCTAGGACGCGCCCTAAGTGACAATGCACTCGCCCATCACCCTGATGATAAGTCTCATGTGCCTGTAATTACACCGACCGACACCCATACCCTTCAAACCGGGATACAGCAATGCGAGCACTACTGATGGCGGCAACATTGTAGTTTGGGGTATATATAGGGATGAGAAAACATTTCAGAAACGGATTTTGTATCAAACCTCGTCAGCACACTGAATAAGAATGACGTTACTTGTGCTCTTGCAGAGATAAAATGGTGTAGCATCGATCACGAAATCAATCTTGGAAGTGAATCAAGATCCAATCCTGTCCAATAAAATCTTACAATAAATACGAAGCTTACTTAAAATGGTCTCACGATCAGCAAAGCATTTAGCCGTCAACCAGTAGCCTTATAATAATACTTAGTAATTATCTACCTACCTACCTACTTCGGGCGCGGCTCGCGAACCAGATGTCGATTTTACATACAGTTATTATCACAAGCAATGAACCGAGTGACTTTAAAGGATAATCCGTGTTATTTCCGTGAGTATCTTCCGTCAGAGCCAACAAGTGGAAGATACTCACCAGCCACCAGCCATGGAAGACCAGCGTTGGTTGCTAGCTCGCTAGTCAACCAACTCATGCTGAGGCAGAGCCATTTTGTTACTGGAGTACACTTTGTACCTTCGGGTCTGTTTCTCTGGTCTGTCTCGCTTGTGCGCGAGCCCAAAGTCTGGAGTTAACAATATTTCAAAAAAATATATTTAACTTGCATTGCAATGATGTGTTTGTCCGGGTGGAATCTTGCAAATGAATTTGAAATCAGTTATCTTTAACCGATTGAGCTAAATTGTTTTCATACCTGTCAAGTTCAGATGACAATACAATATTATGGTGACGGCGAGCTGATATGATGATGGAGACGGAAGGTGGACAACGGAACTCCTCGATGATTAATAGTAGCCTGGCAGTATTTGGGCTCATGTTGATCAGCTCACAGTTCCGATCACTAATGTAATAAAAGCTGGTTATGAAAAATATTTTTTTCAAAAAACTTATTCCATAAAAGTTAATAATAAATGGACAGGATAACTTAGTTTGGGCACAGATCAAATATAGTGCCATGGTATTATGTCAAGCCTAAGAATAGACCCCACCATCTCCTCCCGTAGATGTCGCTAAAGTAGACTAAGGGATTACAACAGGGGATGGGCAGCAGCATCCACTTGAGTACTCAACATGACACGCTTGGCAGGCAGATTAGTGATCGCAGTGATCACTAATCTGCCTGCCAAGCGTACCCATTTTTTTATGGGGGAGGCTTCCTTCGTCACTGAACGTCTAAAGGATGAAGAGATCACCGTTTTGTGGTTAACAATGATTTTTAGGGGTTTTGCGTAGGGATAGTACCTATGCGAAAATTAACCATTACCATAATTTGTAAATTGGGCAAACGAGATGAAACAATAAGGAAGGAACAAAATTGAACGCGCTTTTACCAGCGACCCCGCCTAGTTCGACATCTCAAAGTTTACGGCCCGTTTTAAATACCACAAGCTTTTTAAGAGACAATAAATCTACAGGTACCAGACAAGTGCACTAAGCGCAAGTTTTACGATCACTCTTTTGTTTACAACATTGTGGCCCATGAATCGTCGGAAACGGTCCACCTGACGTTTGAACAACATTTTGCCGGATTCAAGAGTTTCCGGGCTGCATCCTTTATTTACAGAGTACCTATTATTAGGTGCTTCATGTTAATGGTCTTTTTTTGCTTATGTCTACGAAAATAAGCACTCAGAACTTTGCTAACAGTGAATAGAAATGGGAATTATCTTAGATCTTATAATATCTTGGCTTATGCAATACAAACTTTAAAATTAAGACAATATCAAATAATGTTGTTAGTTAAAAAACTATTAAACTAGATAAATAAAAAAAAACGTTTCTGTTGCCAACGATGTATCTCAGAACGTATGTATTACTTGAGAGTACTTACAAATTTTATGACATTTTTGACGTGATCAATTGATTTTTATCCAGGGTTTTTAATCGAGGTCACTCCAACAATGCTATCGCTAGTTCACACGGCCGATACTTCCGAGGGTGCTTCCGTCGGAGACGTGTCCAGACCTGATCGCACCCTATCGCTTCCGCCGGACACCGCAAGCTGACAAGCAGGCTCGGTACTTCACATATCAGCTAGCTGATAGCAAGTCTATTGTGTGTAGCTTACATAAAGACTGAAAGGAAACTAACTAAATGAACAGTTACAATTTTATAAAAAAAAATAACATTATTTTCATCATATAAATTCACTTTGGCACCCAAAATTGGGTGTAGGCCTCCTCCATACGGTTCCATTGGGCTCGATCTTGTGTAAGTCCAGTCCAGAGGCCCAATTCTTGTAATAAAAATTTGTCAAAATAAAGTTCGGATCACGTTTCGATCTAGTGTTGTCTAGTGTGTGTCTAGTGTCTTAAATGTCAGAAATGGTATTCTCCTAACTTAAAATGCAACATGGCAATGTGATTATATCGAAATGTGACCGAAACTTAACGATTAGAACTTTATTCAATAATTTTAGCTTAAATAGATGGAGTCTCTCTTTACTCTTTCCAATATAATACATATATATCTATCCTACTCTAATTGTAGTCACCGTAAATCGAAAGTAGACTAAATTGTTATAATGAGGAAGCAGAATACCAACTTTCTGTCAATTCACAATTCAGTCTCGATTCGGTCAACTTTCAGTGTAGTTTTAAAACAATTAAGAGAATTGGGCATCTAGCCTTCCGTGCCACCTCCATCGATGTCATTGCACCACCTTTTCCTCGGTCTGCCTTTCGCAGGATCCGTTCACTCAAACCTCACTCTATCTTTTAATTTTAAGCTTAACATTGATCTTTCAGTTGCTCTTTGGAATGAAGTTATTTTTCGAATGATTTCTCTGGCCACAGGCCGATTTTGATAGCCATAAATTAGTGATGGAAGTATTGTGGATCCATCAGTTTCTTTTTAAAGTGGATAGGGAGTTTGCTCTTAAAGATATTTTTGTACAACAAATATTTCGACAATGTTATAGGAACAAGCTAACTTGTTTTTGAAACGAACTCTGTTGAATATTTTGGTTTTCAAATTATAAAATATTCATAAAAAATTGAATATACTTATCCAAAGCTTTACATCTATTATTAACTTAACTCTTTTAGTACCTACAGTAACTAACTATTTTTTTACCAAGGAACCAGATAAATTGATTCAATTTTTATGGAGAGTTGTGAATGAAATAAAGACAAGGCAGACGAACAAATAAACTAAGAAAAAAATATTTAAAGATTTCTAATCAATCGATCAATGGCAAAGAAACGGTAATTGCGAAAGATGTTTGTTTGTAACATTTAACAGCAGAAGGTGCTAAGCAAACTGACAATAACATCAAATCTGCAACAGCCGAGCATAATCGTAAAGACAATCTAATCCGGCGTGAAAAACCCACTCCTATAGATGTGAGTCTGAATAACACAAACCAATAGGTGAGTAGGTACTTGGTGTGATGTCTGTCTGCGGTGGCCAGACATTACGCACCACTTGAGCCGACATTTCATAATCCAATTATAATCTTTGACGTCTAGTAACCTTCTTACACCTGCATTGAAACTAGAGCATTGACGCTTTGACAACTGGATTATCTAGATTTACATAGCTCCTGGGAAATGGCTTTAGAAATCTAGAACTAGTTGTATCTAGAAGGTATCTAGAATCTATTATTCAAAAGCCGATTTGGAATTGGGAGACTCCTTGGCTCGTGTGTAACTGAGTAACAATATATCAGTAACTAGGCCTAAAAAATAAAGAAAAAAATCTTAGAGGGACCCAAGTTAGCAGGCAAGTTTAAGAGGGGTTCCCTAAAAAATGGGGGTAGAAAGAAAGACTACTATTGTTGAATAAGTCCGATATTGGTTATTTGCTAGACGATACTATAGATGAAGCAACAGCAAATAGTTTATTCAAGTACCCACTTATAACAAAATACAAATTGGAAAACCAATTTAAGTCTCATTAGCAGACGTTTTTGTCCTAATTTATAAAGTAAACCACTTCCTAAGGCAACTTTCATAATTCATTCTTGATTACTCTTAGAGATTTGAACCGTTACCCGAATCGCCACCAGCTTCCAATGACTAATAGAAAAACTTTAAGGTCGTTTAATATCTCAAACAATAGGTTGATTTTATCTTTGTTTTAAATACCTTATAATTTTTGTTCTAAGAAAATATACTTGATTGCTTGAAGTAAAAGATAAGAAAAGGACGTAAACGTAAAGGATTAGCGACTCAAAGTCCTTAATAAAAGAAAAGAAAAGTAATTACAGCTAGGTTGGTACTTGTCGGACTACAAAATCTTAAAAATAAAGAGTTACATAAAAAGTAAAAATCGAATAAGAAATAATGAGCATTCAAAACAGACAATACATCAAATGATTAATGATTTGTACACCAGTAATGTCCAAGTCCCAGTAATGATTCTAGTTAATGAACATAAAGTTAAAGCAAAATGGTAGATTACAATAGGCAACTCTTCAGATAATGTTTTGTATTTTGATAATGAATTGAACCAGACAATGAAAGCATCAGATTCAAACCTATCAGATGATAGTTACTGAATTACAATCGATTGTTACATCGTGTGACACGCAAAGTTTAACATTCTTCAAGCAAGAAAGCTTAAGGTAAACGAGATAAGATAAGTAAAACACTCAAAACACATCTACAAAGTAGATTGGTAGAACAGAAATATCTACATACTACATAATGTCGCGATATTACGGGAACTATAAAACCGAGTCTCACACGGCTACGCCTACAAGTTATCGGGGGTCATCCAAATGCTTTCCACGTCTATCGACACGGTACAATGTGTTATCGTATAATTTAAAATCAATTAGGTTTCATTCGAAATTCCTCAGTGCCTCTATTTATTGGCTTTGAGAATTTATTTTGACGTAAGTTGGGAAACACCTAGTGGTTTCTGAATAGAATTGCTGTCAAATATGTTTAGCACGTAATATTTTTTGGTTTGTATCTCGTGTGGCCAAATTAACTCTCTCGGACATCTTAAAACACGATAAAGTAGGTATATTATATTATATTATATTAATATATTATTCCAATAATAAATAATAAGGTAACACGCGATAAACACCCGTGACAATATTAATAAATATGTGTTCTGATCGCGGAAGTTTAAAAAATACGATATAGTATTGTAGTTTGGGATGTGCGTTGATTGAAGAATATTCCATCTAAATAAGTAGGTCAAAAAAAATATTAATAATATCTAACTATATTATACAAGCAAACAACTGCTAAGTAGCTAAATGCGATCCAGACGAGATCATAGACATTGATTGCCACAATTCGAGATATATTTGTAGATAAGATTTGCTTTCACGACCGACTGAGAGGTCGCTCTTCCGCTGTTGCAATTAAGAGGTGACCAATCTTGTAATTTAAAGTTGACTTATTTTAAAAATACTTATATTTTTTTCATATCAAATATTTTTTTTGTATGCAATGTAGCAACTAGTCTCATTAAAGTAAGAAATAATATAATTGAAAGCAATGGAGGTGAAACATGTGAGAATGACAGAGTTTTACATTGATAAGTATTTTCTACATGAGGCTATAGTTGAGCTATCTTTAGATCGTTTGCCACGGTCTTTAGATATCTCAAATATTGATTCTCGTATTTGTATTTTTTTAATTTTGAGTTTTAGTACTCTTATTAGTTGTATTATTTCTGTAAATAAAGATTATTTACTTAACATATTATCATAAATGTAAATAAACTTTTACGTCAAGGAATAAACAGTGTTTTTATTTTATTTAAGTACCATATAGATAATACACAAACTAAAGGATGTAAATAAAGTACATTTTCAATCAGCACAGTACAAAAGGGAACCACAAAACCTAGTCGACGAATGAACTCAAAGGAATCATTATCAATAGTATCGATCGATTGATTCAACTAACGTCTGAGCAATAAAATTGTCTAATAGGTCATCGTTTTGATGTGCATATTGATTCAAGGAACACAAACATAATATAATAGAAATCCAGTGAATAAAAGTTGTAAATAACAAAATATTTAGGCAGCTAACATGAGGTCTTGAATATTTCAGATGCCGTATAAGAAACAAGGCTCAAAATACAGAGAAGGGCACAATATTTCCGTGGTTAAAAATTTACCGAGTGTGGGAGTGTATTGAGACATACGATACACGGAAAGAGAACCCACAACCCTTTCAGTTCGAGAGTTTGAAATCACCAAAGAACAAATAATATTTTAAGGATTATCCGATTTCATTACGGTCGGAGATGAAGATACCTATTTGTGGACTCTCAATATTTACGTAAACGATATATAAATGAAATGAAAAGCCAAATGAAAAGACTTGTCTTTTTGGTGGGTTTAATTGGAGAAATAACATTATTGCAATACCCATGGATCCGAGACCGACTCAGGTATAAAATCATGACGTGTTAAAAACTCGAATTCAAAGTTAGCCTCACCACCCATTTAGCGTATTTTTTCTTTATTTTGAATCCCCATTCGAAACTCGCTTAGCCTGGAGATGTTTGGTGTTCGTGACATCGGCGCAAGCGGAGCTTATTATTAAAGCAAACGACGGACGGACGGACTGATAACCACTTGTGCATATGCATGGCGATACTTTGTAAACACTAGACTTGAACGTATTCTTTACATAGAGCCATGAACTTGGCAACATTAAACCGTATTTTGAAGCAGATAACGTTTTAATTTCTTCAACTATCACTAAATAGCTTCAAGAAAGAAAAATTATTATCTGCGTCTTCTTGGTCTGGGGAAGCTTAAAGTATCATAGGATAGGAGCTTTATTTAACTGTAAAAATCATCTTCATTTACGTGATTTCAATACAAATAATTATTTTCGATATAGAGCTAATACGAGCATATTAGAACTAGACATTATAAGCGTCACAGGAAATCGGTGGATGGTGGTGGCTCAAGACCGTTAGTCGTGGCATTCTAGGGGGAGGCCTATGTCTAGCAGTGTACTTCTACAGGCTAATGATAATGATGATGGTGATGATGATAGAGCTGATATATCAAACCTTCGAACTAAGTACCTAAGCAGGTTTTAATAAAAATGGATAATGAAAAAGATTTTATTTGGTTTCAAGCTACTCGTTAAATGCATAATTTCCTTTTTTGAAGGGGCTTAGAGTTACACACACAATTGAGCTATAGAGCATAATATGTTCGGTAATACAAACTATGTCTTACTGCTCAACTAGTTGAGCAATCTAGTTGAGCAGTGGGGAAGAATCGAATATAACACATAATAATATTTCATATAAAAGTTTTTTTTTGAGAAATTTCTACAACACTTTAGTTACAAAACATGCTTACCAATCCTGTTTCGTAACTTTCCACCAAGATCATCCTAAATGTCTTATCTGAGACTGACTTTGTTTGCATACAAAACGTTGGTCCGGCATGGCTTGCTCAAACAGAGCCCCAGGATGTTAGACAGGTTTCCTTGGTTATGACCAAAGCTGAATAAGGAAAATATGCAAAACTAGATACTAAGGGTATTTTAGAGTAAGTATAAAAAGCTAGAGCATGTATATCATTGTGCCGGGATTGCTACAAAGCAATTTACTATTTTAGATATCTTTACAAGCATTGCTCAATGCTTATAATATATCTAAAATTGAATAGCTAATGTAAAGGCTAATCTAAAACGTATGATTGTATTGATATAAAGTTCGTTAATAAAATCTGAAAACAAATGCCGTTAAACAACAAAAACACTAATAACTTAAACATTGTAATCGTACATGAAGTAAGCCATCTTAATCGGAACAATAGGAGACTTTCGCATGAGAAACTAGCTATTCCCATACAGTACTGTCATTAATGCGCAATAAAAACTGCAAGTCTCGACATTATTGGTGACGTAAAAGTGGCGTAAAAACCTCAAAACTATTATAATTTAGCATAATGCTCCCGCATGCAGAGCTAAGGAATGGGAAACGATGAAAGGATGCAGATTGTTTTCAAGCAACACTTTAGTAAAATGTGTATTGAAGAAGCACTACAAACAAACTAATAGCACTACAGATCATCAGTCTTTCAGTATCCGTTTTTCAGTGATGATGAGGATAGATAACGACCTCCGTGGTGCAGCGGGCTAGTAGCCGGCTGAAACGCCAAAGGTTCGGGATCGATTTCTGTTGCGAGACAGATGTTTGCGCATTCTGCAAATATTTGTCCTAATGTAGTTCTTGATACCCATGACAAAGGGATATCTAGTGTGAGACTTAGTATGTGACTATTGGGTATATATGTTATAGTGAATAATAAAAAATAATGACGTGTTTGTTAAAAATAAAAAATATGCCATTCAATGCAACTTAGATTATTTTGTTTACCACATTCAATAGTGATCCAATCTTTTGGTTAACACATTCGGTATTTATTCTATTGATACAATTAAATAACAAAAAGTAAACTGTTAGGCCATAAACCCAAGAAAGCTTCCACAAAAAAAGATAGGAGATATTTATGAATCTTCTTTGTAAGCAGTTCTAGACAGGCATATATAATTAGTTAACAACATATAAAATTACAAAATCTTCGAAAGCTATGCAATCAAAATACCATCAACTTTAAAAGAACTTTATAGGATAATTCTGACGGCATAATTTCTTGAAAAGGCAAGTTTTATGTTGCTCCTAATTATGCTAAATCAAATATACAGCTTTTTACGATATAATTATTATGTTGTTAAGATTAAGCATACAAAGTCGCGGATGACTGAAAATGCTCGTGGTAAAGATGTTAGCAGCTTCTTAGATGCTTGGCGTAGACTTGCTAAAACTATAACCTTTTTATGGGACAGTAATTATGGAGCGTTCATTCTCGAAATTTCTGCAATGTAAATTTTCACAATTGGTTACAATTTACGATGTCTTTCGAAATGTTCAAAAAACTAATAAATGTAACGTACACCCTTGATTGCATAATTTAGCTCAACGATTAAACTGTAGCAGTCTAAAATGAAGTTAGCTAAATATGGGCTCGTGTACAAGCAAGTTTAAATGGGAATTTATTAGCTGTTGATCTGTTACATGGACAACAGTACGAAAAAGGCTAACAACCTAAATATCTAGCAATAAAGTCAATGAATTAGATAAACTGTGTGGAGTCTGAATTCTTATCCCGTATATGAAAGCTAATAGGTTTTGCCTTATGTGACTTTAGGACAAACGCAAGACAATATTTTGATATCAGAAAACACCAAATATAAAATTGAAAAAACTTCTAAAGTTAAACAAAGTTAGACCCAATAATTCTAATCTGTCAGACGCGGCTTAGAATGAATGCATTAAAACCTGCACCTGATGTTACTGTTCAAATATTCAGCATTTCTCAGACCCTGGACGGTACAAATAAGCGAAGGTTCTCAGAACAATTTCTTGTCGCGAACTCGATTGACTCGAAACACGACAAATATATTACTGCAGCTTCGTTACGCAAATTGGTAGTTTAATATCTTTGTAATAAGGTCGATGTTGAAAATGATAGTACTGCATGCAAATGATAAATATTAAGTGAGAAATTGTTCATAAGTGAACGTTTAAGTTGAGATTTATAAGCGACGGATAGCAGTCTTCATCAACTGGTAGACATCTACCTACTACTGGATGAAGCCATAGCGTGCAATGGGGGATGTGCCATAATCACCACGCTTGGCAGGCGGATTGCTGATCGCACTTTGGTGTACGGATAGCAGTCATCATCATCATCAGCCGGTAAAATCAGTACGGCTAGCAATAAGCATTGGTAATTCATTAGTTTTTGTGTATAGAATTGGAACGGCATCTATTTGCAATACTACTACACTGAGATGGCTTGGGGATGGACAGCAGCATCCACCTGAGTACTCAACAACAATACTGCGATCACCAATGCACCTACCAAGCGTGGTGATTATGACAAATCCCCAAAATGAATTCTATAGGGTAAGTAAGCCTCGTCCAACAGTGGACGTCTAAAGGCTGCTGATATATTGTATGATGTAATTACATATTCGTCACTTAACCCTTTTCAAGTAATTTTGCAGTCATAACGAGTAAGTACCCAGATAATATAAGTAAGTAAATTGCTCATGAGATATTTACTTTGAACTTGCGTGAGGAGTTTTGGTGTCAATTCTACAAGTAAGTATCTTAATATCTACTTCTTCTACCTTAATACTCTTTTATATGATAAAATTTCGTTTGGTTCGCAATCCGTTTTAGTATCTGTTGAGACCTCATGGCAACATATCAACAGATACCAATCAACGGAATCAGAATTACATAAATAGGTATGCTATGCTAACTAAAAAATCGTAGCTAGAAACTATGGGAAAATCATCTTGGGGCTCTGTGGTTTGAGTGTGGTTGAGGACTGACCTGTATTTTATGGTAAATATAACATGGATGTAAAAAGTTTTGGTTATTTAGGGACGGATGATATGATGCATAGAGGATTAGTAGCTACACAAATAAAAAGCTCTCAACCCAAGCCATAAAATTGTTTATTTTCCAAAATTACTGCGTTTCAAAAAAGCAATAACTCCAAACCACAGCTCGAATACAAAGTTGTTAACATCAAAACGCCCATAAAAATGGATAACAGCGTATAACTTTCCCTCAAAGACCTCAAACCTGAGATTTTAGGTGGTCAAATTTTCTCTTAACTGAATAAAATAACGCTGTCAGTTGATCAATATTCAAAAAGTACTATCGTGTTCCCGACCACAGAAATCGTGGGCATACAGTTCGAATACAAAGCGATGTATAAGAACATTAGTATTCACCTAGCCGGCTTTAGGTAAACACGCTGGATATGTATAGAATTAAACTGTTCTTTCTTATCTTCTCCAGATCAGATTCTTGATGATATTGGAGATGTTCTTGCGCAGATAGCTCAGGTTATGCTGACAGGTCATATTCGCTTGCATGCTAGTGAGTTATTGGTTAGGTTCCATGAACTATAGCCGTGCTGTGGGAGACCGTTTTTCAGAGCAGAATGTATGGAAAAGTAATTAGGAAAAGCAAATATGTAGGGATTTTAAATACGAAGCCTTAAAAAGCAGCTGATAAAATGAGTCACGAAGGACCATGTTAGCTAAGATAAATGAAATTATCTAAGCGATGTTAAAGCTTTAAAGGCTTTTACTCCATTCTTTGGATCTGTAAATTCTAAGTACTGATTGTTAGGATCTACGAACTACTAATCGTTGCCGACGGCGTCTCTTGAAGCGTTTTCTAAGAAGCGGGACTTTATGAGCCTTTGTAGGTATGTTTTGTTTTCCTTTTATTCGTTGAGATTACTGCATTTTACTGCATTAATAATTAAGTATTGATCTGTTACATGGACAACAGTACGAAAAAGGCTAACAACCTAAATATCTAGCAATAAAGTCAATGAATTAGATAAACTGTGTGGAGTCTGAATTCTTATCCCGTATATGAAAGCTAATAGGTTTTGCCTTATGTGACTTTAGGACAAACGCAAGACAATATTTTGATATCAGAAAACACCAAATATAAAATTGAAAAAACTTCTAAAGTTAAACAAAGTTAGACCCAATAATTCTAATCTGTCAGACGCGGCTTAGAATGAATGCATTAAAACCTGCACCTGATGTTACTGTTCAAATATTCAGCATTTCTCAGACCCTGGACGGTACAAATAAGCGAAGGTTCTCAGAACAATTTCTTGTCGCGAACTCGATTGACTCGAAACACGACAAATATATTACTGCAGCTTCGTTACGCAAATTGGTAGTTTAATATCTTTGTAATAAGGTCGATGTTGAAAATGATAGTACTGCATGCAAATGATAAATATTAAGTGAGAAATTGTTCATAAGTGAACGTTTAAGTTGAGATTTATAAGCGACGGATAGCAGTCTTCATCAACTGGTAGACATCTACCTACTACTGGATGAAGCCATAGCGTGCAATGGGGGATGTGCCATAATCACCACGCTTGGCAGGCGGATTGCTGATCGCACTTTGGTGTACGGATAGCAGTCATCATCATCATCAGCCGGTAAAATCAGTACGGCTAGCAATAAGCATTGGTAATTCATTAGTTTTTGTGTATAGAATTGGAACGGCATCTATTTGCAATACTACTACACTGAGATGGCTTGGGGATGGACAGCAGCATCCACCTGAGTACTCAACAACAATACTGCGATCACCAATGCACCTACCAAGCGTGGTGATTATGACAAATCCCCAAAATGAATTCTATAGGGTAAGTAAGCCTCGTCCAACAGTGGACGTCTAAAGGCTGCTGATATATTGTATGATGTAATTACATATTCGTCACTTAACCCTTTTCAAGTAATTTTGCAGTCATAACGAGTAAGTACCCAGATAATATAAGTAAGTAAATTGCTCATGAGATATTTACTTTGAACTTGCGTGAGGAGTTTTGGTGTCAATTCTACAAGTAAGTATCTTAATATCTACTTCTTCTACCTTAATACTCTTTTATATGATAAAATTTCGTTTGGTTCGCAATCCGTTTTAGTATCTGTTGAGACCTCATGGCAACATATCAACAGATACCAATCAACGGAATCAGAATTACATAAATAGGTATGCTATGCTAACTAAAAAATCGTAGCTAGAAACTATGGGAAAATCATCTTGGGGCTCTGTGGTTTGAGTGTGGTTGAGGACTGACCTGTATTTTATGGTAAATATAACATGGATGTAAAAAGTTTTGGTTATTTAGGGACGGATGATATGATGCATAGAGGATTAGTAGCTACACAAATAAAAAGCTCTCAACCCAAGCCATAAAATTGTTTATTTTCCAAAATTACTGCGTTTCAAAAAAGCAATAACTCCAAACCACAGCTCGAATACAAAGTTGTTAACATCAAAACGCCCATAAAAATGGATAACAGCGTATAACTTTCCCTCAAAGACCTCAAACCTGAGATTTTAGGTGGTCAAATTTTCTCTTAACTGAATAAAATAACGCTGTCAGTTGATCAATATTCAAAAAGTACTATCGTGTTCCCGACCACAGAAATCGTGGGCATACAGTTCGAATACAAAGCGATGTATAAGAACATTAGTATTCACCTAGCCGGCTTTAGGTAAACACGCTGGATATGTATAGAATTAAACTGTTCTTTCTTATCTTCTCCAGATCAGATTCTTGATGATATTGGAGATGTTCTTGCGCAGATAGCTCAGGTTATGCTGACAGGTCATATTCGCTTGCATGCTAGTGAGTTATTGGTTAGGTTCCATGAACTATAGCCGTGCTGTGGGAGACCGTTTTTCAGAGCAGAATGTATGGAAAAGTAATTAGGAAAAGCAAATATGTAGGGATTTTAAATACGAAGCCTTAAAAAGCAGCTGATAAAATGAGTCACGAAGGACCATGTTAGCTAAGATAAATGAAATTATCTAAGCGATGTTAAAGCTTTAAAGGCTTTTACTCCATTCTTTGGATCTGTAAATTCTAAGTACTGATTGTTAGGATCTACGAACTACTAATCGTTGCCGACGGCGTCTCTTGAAGCGTTTTCTAAGAAGCGGGACTTTATGAGCCTTTGTAGGTATGTTTTGTTTTCCTTTTATTCGTTGAGATTACTGCATTTTACTGCATTAATAATTAAGTATTTTCATTCTAGTGTCTACTATACCAACCTTCTATTGCAATGCATTTAAAACAGACAATAATTAATATGAACAAATTAAAAACTTCAGAGATAAATGTAAACTATACTAAGGCAAAATTGTCAAAATGTTGATTCAAAGGTAGGAATACCTTTGAAGTAACCTACATAAGCATTATGGTTATAATCTGAATAACCAAACTGGATTACACAGAAGTACCAAAGCATGTAGGTAATTCAATCAACGGTTAAATATTTGCATGGCGGCAGTTGCGAGTCGATGTCATAACAATCTCGGGTGTCAGTTATCTTTAACGTCAACAAACGCGACTAATTAAAACATAAAAAAATGCGATGCGTTGAATTCACTCCAGTTTTTAAAACGAGTCGTTCCACAAGTCCGCAGTGTGAGAACCGAGAGGTTACCCGACCGGTTGGATAGGACATTGATGTGCAGAAAGCTCCCCAGGTAAGCGCGCCAACGGGCCGCGGTCGCGTTACCTGCTCCGCGCTTTCATAAGCTCGGCCACCTCTCACAACTACCCCAACTACCTCTCACCTTCCACTCCTGGAATCCTGGTCGCCAGCGTCGACACCACCACGACAACTATTGACAGCAATTGAATCCCATAATCCGGTATAAAGTTCCTCGACCACATTTTGTAGCACAACATTCACACTTGGATCACACACATTTGTTTTACTCCTTCTATGTCGTTTGACCACAATATAATCAACACTCACGGAACCAAATGTAAGAACTGACACTTCATTTTGTTTATGAACTGTTGTTACGTCGAAAACGTTTGTTTATGCACATTTTAGCGGTAAAATACGGTCGAAAAAAATAACGTAAACCCGGTAGGATCATGCGCAGCCGCGTCCCGCTCGCATCTGACGGCTTTGTTCGTAAATACACAGCGTCGAAAAACAAAATGGCCGCCGTCTTGGGTGTGTGCGAGAGCGCAGCTTGTAACAACACATAACTTGCACCCTAAGCTTTTAAATGACATTGAACAGATACATTTTAGTGTTTTAATATTGATCACATAATATTTAAGTTATGAAAAGCGTGAATTTGGTCCAAAACACCGTGAGAACATGGCCACACACACATGCAAGGATACGCGAAGGAATGTTGATTCAATGGAGAGAAATCAAGCGGTGTGTGCGCAGAGCCAATGATGAGCTTTTGTACTTCTCATCTCGCATCGTCGCAACCACGACACAGATGGCGTTGAGCTAAATTCAAATTATAAGGGGTGTTATTCGTTAGAGCTTTCAGGTTCCTACGTTTAGACAAAAAATGGGGGTGATACTTTTGAAAAATGAAGCCTGTAAAAATCATTCAGTTACTAGACGATGGAAAAGTATCATTGTAAATATTAACATAAAGGCAGCCTAGCAACAACAACGGTTGAATCAATAAACCAGTTTCTCTATTCCTTTAAAGGATCGCC
This sequence comes from Epirrita christyi, assembly GCA_951392215.1. Taxonomy (NCBI): domain Eukaryota; kingdom Metazoa; phylum Arthropoda; class Insecta; order Lepidoptera; family Geometridae; genus Epirrita; species Epirrita christyi. Next base: position 2,489,484 of record OX595837.1, read on the forward strand.
GTCGTTTTAATTAGTTAAACCTCATCTCTTTTTATATTCTTCACATAAATAATTATTGTTTAGCAATGGCAACGTGTTATCAGAAACATCCATTCGAAATCGAGTCTGAGGACCGGCTCACTACTATAAACACAAAAATATTTGAGATCAAAAAGAAAATACAACTATCAGGTTCGTATTCGTTTTTTTATGACTCAATGCATCAATAATAATAATAATAATCAAAATAATAATAAGAAGAGCCTTGACCAACACCTTAAAAGGCTCTCACTAAATGGTTGGATCAAGGGTCAGATTCAGAAGGCGGTATTCCTGACTATGCGTCAGGAGGTTCCTCTCTCTGCAGCCCTAGCCTCCAACCGCTTGGGCCTTGCTCCGCGGCCGGAGGTTTCCCGTTTTGATATGTTTTTTGAACTATAATGTTTTTTATACTATTATGTTATACTGTTATGTTTTTTAAAGTTTTTAGTTTAATTTATTTAATTGATTTGACTTGTCCTAGCGGATTCTTGACATTTTTGTAATTTAATTTTGACATAAAATAGCCCTGACATTGTTTATGACATTTGTTTATTGACCTGCTTTGTTAAATGATTTTATGTACCTACTTGTTTAATTAAAATTATATACCAGTTTTCAATTTAAAATTATATAGTTAGAAAGAATAAATGATAATGCATGCATACAATTTAATAATTTAATGAAATATAATAAAATTGCAGCGCCCTAACGGGGTTTATGTGTAAGTACTAACTACCTAGTATATAAGACCAATACTTACTAATATGAATCACTTACTTCATAAAAGCAATGAATAAATGAATATGAATGTTTTTGTAGATAGTCCTTTATAGTAAAAAATGATTTTTTTAACGAGATTTAAAATAAATTAGTGAAATAATAATAATATTGGTGTTTTCTCACTGTTATTATATCGCCGATTACTGTTTGCTAGGCAATTTACTAACCTTCGTGATTGATCTTCTTTCAGAGGGTCAAAGAAAGTCCTATTACGAAGAGAATGAACAAGAAAAGCTACAGAACAATGATCTGATTGACACCTTGAAGAAAGAGATCAAGCTGAGGATAATAGAACTAGCCCAGGCTAAAGCAGTGATAGGTGAAGAGGAGGCGCAGGTCAAGAAATATCTGAATGATGTCTGCCCTGTAGGGAATAAGAACGCTGACCAGGTATATTCCCTTCTTCTTTGATCTTTACGCCATGTTTACGGAGGTAACTCTGCCCGAGATCCTGAATTATGATCTAAAACGTCGGAAAATTTTCCGATCGGATTCGTTAGTTTTTCATTTCGATGTGGTAAGTAACTAAAGCAATTTTCTGTAATAAAACACAGTAAAAAACAATAAGTATTGTATATTACTGTATTTTACTAGAGAAAATTGTTAGAAAATTGTTTTGGTTAGGTACTTACCACATCGAAATGAAAAACTAACGAATCCGATCGGAAACGTTTCCGACGTTTTAGAATCGCCCTGAAGAATAAAAGTTCTGACTGACAAGATCCCAAACCGCTAGACCAAGATTCTTGAAATATGGAGGGTACCTTCCTTTTAGTATATAAGGGTGTACTAAGGGATTTGGAAAATTTGTCTTCTAAGGTGTCCAAAAAGGGCTTTTTTATTTCAAAAACCATTGGTAGAAGACATTTGAAATTTTACATGTAAATTCCTCAAACAAAATAAACAAACACGTGTTTCAGCGTGACCTACCTAAAATTTTCCTGGGAAAGTACGGTACCGTTTTCTTTGTAAAATAAAAATATACTTTACACCAGATTTCAGTGTATTTCGACGTAGTAAAAGTTAGTTTTACGGTGTTAGTTGAGATTCAAATATTTTCAGGACCTCAAGGTTGAAATAGGATTTCCTTGAGTGTGGTATCGTTTCAAATGTCGTCAATAGCATTTTAATTGAATACCAAACTCTCTAATATTAAGTATGTCAAACTTTTTAAAGATTGGGAAATTGAGTTTTATTTCCGGCATATTCAATTTAGTGTTACCTCATTATAGCATTTACCGAAAGACATTTCAAAATGATACCTAATCTGTCAAAATCCACCAAGTATTTTCGTAGCTGCTAAGGAACAGATAAACAAACAAACATATATACACATATAGACTGCTAAAATCATAACCCTTCTTTTGCTTTGCTGTAGTCGGGTAAACGGGTCATCATCATTATCATTAGCCTGTAGAACTCCACTGCTGAATATAGGCTTTCTTCATAGAATACCACGGAGAACGGTTTTGAGCCACCTCTATTCACCGACTTCCTGGCTACTTTTAAATGCCTTAATCGATCGAGAGGGGGGCCTCACTTTTCTGAGTAGCAGTTTGTGGTCCCCTCTCGGGAACCTTTATTTCCCAACGGTTGTCAGTTCTGTGAGCTATATGACCTGCTCTTTGCCACTTCATCGTGCTAACTCTGAAGGCTAAGTCGGTGATCTTGGTTCTTCTACGGATTTCCTTATTTCTTCAGATTCTTTCACGTAGTGAAACTATGAACATATGTAATAGTTATGTGACCATGTCTTGGTGTCGTAAGCCATCACTGGCAACACGCACTGATTGTAACGCGTTGGAACAGGAGTAATTTAATTTTATATACACAAGCTCTGCTTAGCTTGGGGCTAGATAATGTTGTGTGAAATGTCCAGCATTTATTTATTTATATAAGACGATTCAAAATGGTCCTTGTGATTTCAATGAATAAAGTTCTTTTTGACTTTGACTATTTTGACTTTATAGACTTTCGTCTTAAGAGAAGGTTATCGGTAGGGCGCTTTCACCCTTTTGCTCGCGAACGAAGTTTTCTTCTTATTTGGCTATTGTTTCTTCAAACTCCATACAATTGTACAAATGATCAGTAGGTACACCAATATCTAGACCCGTGTTAAGTACTCCATCAGAGAGCTGATTCTGAGTTTTGACAAGCAAATGACACGGACGTCTGGTATAGTGTAGTGTGGATTTTTGTATGGCGACACCGATGAGCGCCCCTAGCGTACACTCTGTGAACCTCATTTTCCATACAAAAATCCGTGTTACACTACACCATACGTCCGTGTCAATTGCTTGTCAAAACTTAGGCCGAGATAAATGGACGTTACTTAGCACGTACTAATGCTTAGCATTGTCCCTGTCTCTCTCTAATACGCGTGTTTTAACATTTGTGTGACAGTGACAGGGATAGGTCTAAGCATTAGTACTGCTAAGTAACGTGTATTTATCTCGGCATTAGAATCAGCTCTTTGAGTACTTCACACCTATACCGCGATCAACACTCCGCTTACCAAAGCGTGGTGATTATTGCATATTTAGGGGATGCCTCGTCCAGCGGAGGATGTCTACCAGCTGCTCTAATTTTGCAGATCATCCACAATCTAGACCTGAAAGTGATTGAACAGAGGAAAATCTTGGACCTACTGAAGTACGAACGACGACACAAGAAGAAGAAACTAAACGAATTGGAGAAGGAATACGAACACTTGCTAATAGAGAGCACTAAGAGCGAACTTGTGAAGTCTAAAATATCGAGCCGCGCTAGAAAGGTAACAAAAACAAAGTGAACGATGTCGAAAACGGTAAAAAAATAAAAAAGTTTAATAAACCACAGACTCCAATTTTCGAAAACAGCTCATCCTATTTCCGACAAGCCATATCCCATTAAAACACCGACTCCAATTTTTCTAAAACAGCTGAATCTATTTATGACAAGATATATCCCAAGCCTTCAGTCAATCCTTCTCCCGATTAGGGACCGCTCATACTCGATTCGGCTACAGACTCTACTCTACTACTCTTGTATCGTAAACTGACGGAGCTTTTCTTATAAAATTGTATTTTACCTGGAAGAAATCGCTCTCAGCGATAAGGCCACCCATTGTACTGTTAATTTTAATAAATCCTTGTATGTATTCCTAGTGTACAATAAAATGTTAATCTATCTATCTATTATGATGTATCTAATACCGTATTTTTGGAGCTACGTTCCGACAGACAGGCAACTTTTAATCAACTTTCACAACTTTTCAGCATATTTCACATCTGGAAAACGAAATTCACAAAGTGTTGATCCAATGGACAGAAGCTGAATTGGTTAAGAAGAAGTACTTTTCCATCAGGTCTGTTTAATATGAAATTCAACTAATTTCGTATGTGTCCATTCAAAAGTGACAAAGTGAAGTGTACCTATGCTCTTTTTTTATTCTAGACAAGCCCTGATTGATGATTCAGTAAAATTCGAGAGTTCCCTTGCTCGTATTGAAGAGTTGTTGAATAAACAAAAAGAAGAGATCGTGAAACTAGAGGTAAGGTCTGGTGTGGCAGAGTTCCTTTGGCTATCAGCCATGGATCCCGATCTTGAGCTGAAAATATTGGCATGATACCTTATAGCCATCAGAACCAAACAAGTGGATATTGCCAACGTTATATATGAGAGGAGAGACCTACGTTTACGTTCTTAATCAGACGGTAGATGCCCACTGCAGGACTAGGCCTTCCTTATAGGAGGGAATTGCCAAGTTCGTGTTCATACAAAGCTTTACAAGATGATATCTAATTCATCATCATCCTGTAGAAGTCCACTGCTGGAGATAGGCCTCCCCCTTAGAATGTCACGACACACGGTCTTGAGCCGCCTTAATCCACAGACTTTCTGCGACGTTTATAATGTCTTTAGTGTATAATGTCTTTAGTCTTTCGAGTGGAGGGCCTTACTCTACCGCGTCGTCCAGTTTGTGGTCGCCAGTCGAGAACCTTTATTCCCCATCGGTTATCAGTTCTGCGAGCTATAATATGACCTGCCTATTGCCACTTCAACTTGCTAATTATGAGAGCTATGTCGGTGATCTTGGTTCTTCTTCGGATTTCCTCATTTCGGATTCTATCACGAAGTGATAGCATAACTCTCTCCATAGCCCGCTGCGGAACTTTTAGCTTGTCCATAAAGCCAATAGTTAGCGACCACGTCTCAGTGTTGTAAGTCATCACTGGCAACACGCACTGATTATAGACTTTCGTCTTGAGGCTCTGCGGTATCTGTGACGAGAAGATATTGCGTATTTTACCGAACGCTGCCCATCCTGCTGCTAATAATAGATGTAAATTTCTAGCATGTGCGAGAAGAAGCAGCAGCCATGCGTATCAAAGCGACAGTAGCCACATCTGCAGAGGTAGCGAGGGCGCAAAACGCTGAATTTTCGAGATCATCAGAGCGTGCGTACTTTGCACAGAAATTCATAGAACGAAAACGAGAACTGGAGAAGCTCGAGAAACGAGTGTTTCCACCACAAGGTAGGTATATGTGACAAATGAATGCTACCAAGGCTAGTAAGTCCAAATAAATTAGTAGATCTGCGAACAGTAGCGAGCATAACTGGCAACTGGCAGCGCAATAAGGATAAACATTATTCCATCGCAACTGGTTGCCAAGAAAGAAGACAAACTACTCTTTCACAACTGGTTGTGAAACTTAGTTGTCAAAGCGGCCGAAAGTAAATTTTCTAGATCGACTTTGAAAATCGCATCCACAGCGCGACCTAGCAAATATCTAAAAAATCTAAATCTGTTGTTCTGATTTTGCAGCCAGAGTCGTAAGGCAGGAATCTACAAGATCGACAGAAGGGGAATCAGCACCCGAGGAGATGTCACCCATTGCTCAGATGGAAGAGATATTCCAGAGGTTCATGAAATTGACCGGTGAGATAATAATCAACAAATTGATTAAAAAAATCTAGGAGCACTGATAGTGAGTTTTGATATGTTTTTGTTTTTAGGAGCCGACGAGGCTGAAGAAGTATTCGATAGATTCCGAGCCCAGCGGGAGACTTCTAAACGACTGGCGTACCTGCAGCAGACTACGGAGGAAGAGAAGTTGGAACTGGAACAGGCTCAAACCACGCTTTTAAATGATCTGGAGTTTTTTAAGTTCGCTTCGGTTAAGGATAAGGATGAGTAAGTTCTGAGAGCATCAGTAGCCCAGTAGTAGATGCTAACCCCGGCGAATACAAAATCGTATATTCAAATTCGGTACCTAACTAGAGCGTGTACCAATAACGATTTGTAACTTTTGTGTGCTTACTTTACACCTACTAAAAACTACGGGTAGGTGAGTGCGTCTTGTCTAAAACTGAATCACCGCTTTTACTTGGCACTTGAAACAAGCTTGACGTTCGAAAACGGTCCTTATGATTTCGGAATATGGAATATTTTATTTTGACGTAATAGAATAGTGAGGACAGTTACCTTAAAAAACATAGTAAGGAAACTGGACTGCAGAGCGTGATATTCACCAAAATATGCCTCCGTGACACACATATAGCAAGTCTGATCAGCGCTCTCAAGAATAAGGATCAAATGCTTATACTACTAGAAACAATAGGTAACTGACAGTAGACAATCATGACTCGTTTTTCAGGGGCCAAGAGCAGATTCAGGAGCTAAAAGAAGAACTCAAAACGGTGGACGAGACCTATGCAGAGCTAGAAACAAGGATAGAAGAACTTGACACCTTGCTGCTGGAAATAAAGAATCTTCTTTATGACCTCTGCAGGCTTCTAGACGTGAGTTACTATTTGAAATAATTTTGACGCAAACTTAAACATCCTGAATTTTGTGCCCGACATAATAAATAGCACTTTGTAGGTTGGTATTTGAAATTTTCCTGATTGCTAGATGTGGGTAAAAGAGAAACGGTTCCTTGGAAACGAGAGAGAGTAACAATGTCCAGGTTATTTAACTGTTTTAAAGATTCAATAGTTAGGTTGGTTAGTTATTGATCGAGACGTGCGATGGTTCATAAAACGAAGTCAATATTTCCAGATAATTTCCGAGCCCCCGATCCCGGAATGGACAGCCGAAGCGCGCGATGTCCAGGAGCTGGTCATGGTGTTGACAGCACGTTTTGATAAGGCGACTGCAAGGGCAGAAGAAATCAAGCTAAAGCAGAAAGATTCCACTACTATACCTGTGCCTTCATCGAATGTAAGTTTCATCTTGAAATCTGGGTGTTATGGTACCATGGTAGGTGCTCGTAATTCACCCACGCCACAGGGAATCCTAGTGTGGGATCATGACTACGTATTGTGACCGTTGGGTGTTATATGTTATGTTAATTGTGACCATTTATTACAGCTCACGAGCGCAGCAGCATCAGTCGCCAACATCAGCATGCACAGCCACAGCACTCCTAAGGAGTCTGAGAAGGCAGTACCAACCTACAAGGAGCTGCTGGCCAAGGAACCGGTCAAGGCACCACGTAAGTTGACAGAAGAATTATCCTAATAAATAATTGGTTAGACCTATCATCTAACAATCAGAGAAAGAGTGTTAGTGACCAAAGTTACAATTTAAACTAGAGCCTGACCCCTCTCATTATTAGATAGGTACTTTTCTCTTTATCACACACATAATACGAGTATACCAAATTACCTACTGTAGGACCTTTTTTCATAAGACAACTATTAACTATTGTAACCTAAGATGCTTTGTGCTGCCAACTATCGCCACCCTACGTAAACGTATAGTAAATACGATACGTTTACTATACGATTTGACAAAATGGTCCTGCTCGCCCTACGGCTAGCACAGGCTTACTAACGTTAGTAACGATAGCGAGTCGATAATAAATTACATATAATTAACCAATCAAATTACAAAGATTTCAGCTACCCCGATGTCATTGGCCGATATTAACATTTACGGGCATCTCGCTAGCGTCTTGGTAATGTCATATTTTTAAGTCTTTGAACCTTTGAACGTATCGGAATCGGTTCATTTGTCATGGCACACCGCGTCGCCGCACAAACATCCACACTTTCGCAATAAATAATATAAGAAGGAAAATACACTTCTTATTAAAAGTTATTTGTTCTTTTACAGCATCAGATGAAGAAGAAGACATACCTTCACGCTGCTACCTGAAGCGTCAGGCGCAACTGATCGTCGACACCAAGTGCAGGAGGAAAGGGTTCAGGACCCCTTTCAGGAGATGAACTCGTGAATAGCTTTGGAGCAGCAACCTTTGCATTATTTAAGTTGTCTGTAAAAAATGGAAAAGTAAACTATTGTAGAGATTTATTATTTTATTGGATTCCAAACAGAATTTTAAACTTACGTTTTTTTTTTTAGGGTTCCGAGTGCGATAAGGAACCCTTAAGGTCGTTCGGCCCGTCCGCCTGTCCCAGTCTGTCGCAGCGTACGTGTCGTAACTTTCACAGTTCATCATTCAGCTAAAACCTTGTTAAAACTCATAGCATTTGGTGCATGCCGGAGTCTCAATAGCGTATAGATCGTAGAGTTCTCAATTTAAAAAAAAATGTGGGGTACCTCCCCATACTTGTATCATGTAGTTGTCTTTAGAAAGTGTTCCCCTACACAAGGCATCAACAAGTACCTACCATCGGAACCATTATGGGATAGTCTAGTCTGTCACAGCCTATTTTATCCGAAACTAAAGGAAGAAAAACGTTGAAAGGCACGTAATAAATATATTATAGAGTTAAGTAACCGAGTTTACAAGAAAACCTACACGTAAATCATAAGCCTTAAAACTCCTAGGGGAAACAGAAAGTATTCGTGAAGCGTAGATGTGTATCAAATGTGTTGAATAATAAGTTGAATTGGTCTAGTGGTTACTATGGTAGCCTACTATACGGAACCCTCTCCACGTGAGTCCGACTCGCACTTGACCGGCTTTTTTATTAGCTCCACCGTCAGCGAGGTATACCCCGCCAAAGTAGTTTTCAATGTGGTCCCTCCCCAATCCCGTCATTTCTAAACCGTTAAAGTGGATCATGATGGAAACTTTTATCCAAAATTATCGCAGATATCCTGCGATAAAAACTTTACGAATGAAGAAACTGTGATTAGACTTCGATACCCTATACCTTACCCTACACGCACTTGGGCAGTTTTTTTTAAAGTAAAACAGAAAAAAACAAGCTAACAAAAAAGTTCCAAACTGCCAAAAACCCTGCAAACCTTTATTCCACAACCTTTCTTAAATTCGACAGTTGCCTGTCAATTGACAGATATTTTTTTGGGTTTGTCTGTCTGTTAATAGGTCAATGTTTTGTAAAAAAAATTGTACAATAATTTTATTACCTATTTTCGAAGTATTTTACTTTTTAAATCATGTTTTGCCCCCACAGGAACTCATACCTCCAGCTAGTCAGTGCCATGAATCCCAGGGTGATAAACAAAGCTGTAGACCAGGCTATGCAAAGGCCCTACTGCGATCCTCATGACAGTAAGTAAAAACTACCTCTTATGTACTCTGATACTAGAACTCCTACTAGGATAACTAAATGTGGGAAAATTGGAAAATTTGGAAAACGCACAATTGTTCAATGATTCGAGCTATATTCTCGGCCTACTGGTTTCCGTAAGTACACTTAGATAAACTTTACCATGTTACCCACAGGGGTAGGCAGTGACCATGGCGTTCCACTTAGCATTTTCTTTACACACCTTACACTATTTTATCCGAAACGCTTACCTACTTCTTTATCGATCTTGGTTTCGAAATCAGCTTAAGGATCATCTACCTAAAAGCAAAACTCTGCATTTACCAAAGACACTTCCAGGCTGCAGGAATTGACGATGTAGATTTTAGTACCCTCTAATATAAAATAAGTAAGCCATCAGAAGACCACAACTTCCATAGCTGATGTTTTTTCAGGTCTACCACCAGCCCAAAGACTGGAGTCTATGCAACCCTCGCTATTTGCCCCTCATGTAGACATCAGTCGAGCCAGGCTGGGTTTTGGACGAGTAGGGCTCAGATTGATTAACAGAAATTTGCATTCCAAGGACTATCTAGAGCAACTGCAGGCTTTGCATACTGTGCTTGATCAGGTATGCTTCGTCCTTGAGCTTGACCTTAATGGTAATAAACATAAACATTCCGTCAATTTTATTTCAATCGTAGGGACGTACATGGCTTTACCTACACGGTAGAATAGATGCAAGTACTGCCCAAGCTTAGCTGTCCAACAGCAACTTGGGTAGTTTTTGTAATACCCTTATCTTTGTCACCAGGTGCAAATCTCAGAAAGCGCCATGTTCCTTATTAACCTCCAACTCGTCTACCGGCTCGTGGACCTTATGAGGAACCAGGATCCCATCATCAGGGAGAAAGTTTGTATGATCTTTACTCACTTAGCTAGCTACTACCAAGGACGGAAGCGGATCATAACTCGCCCAGAAATCATTGTAAACCTTCTTTGGTTGATCATGAGAGACAGAAAGGAGATCAGATATGCTGCTGCGTACACTCTTCGAACTTTGACAAGAGATCGCTGCGCGAGCGAAATGATAATTAAAAACGAAACTGTTATCGAAAACCTTCTCAAAATGATCAAGAACGACCATACTGGAATCGTACTCCTCCATCTAAAGACATTAGAAAACTTAACAGAATGGGATCCCGTAAGATCATTGAAAGGTAATGGTTTCCAAATCATGCTGAAGTTGTTCGAAGATCCAGATCCGAGGATCGTCGCTGGAGCTATGAATTGTATGGCTCAAATTTGCAAGCATAATGTAGGCCAGAAACTATCTGACGATTACGATCTGACATTTGTCCTACGTCCATTCCTTTTATCTCCTCACATAGAAGTCATAATCAGCGCTGTAGGTTTACTCGCTTATACAACTTTGACTACTCGATCAAAATGGCGAGCCAAGGAATGTAGTGTCGAACTGACAAAACGCTTGGTCGATCTCTGCCAATGTCCAAACAAACCCTTGCTTCAAATAAGATGTATGCAGGTTCTCATAAATCTATGCGACTGTCCCGACATCAGATACCATATGAAGTTCCATTGGGAGAGGAAGGTACAGGCTATAAAGATTCGCACTAACGAGCAATGGGATGGTACTTCTGAAACGACAAGTTATGGCCTCGAATCAGGACATAACTATAGAACTATGTGTATTGAGAAAGTTGAAACGATTAAGAATGACTTAGGTGATAATGCCGAGGTGGTGAATGTGCATAGTTATTTGAGAAGGGTTCAGGATGTGAAAGAACGCTTGATAGAGGCCATCAATTGGAAATCATACAAATAGACTATTTTAGGACAAATTAATAAGGATTTTTTTTTATTAAAATGTATAGTATAATGCTAGTGTGACTTAACGGGGAAATTGTCCCGCTGAGTCATACTGTTACACATCGATGTGTTACTTAACGAGAACTCACGTTGTCAAGGATGGTGTTTTCTTTGCTTATATACAGTCTTTGATAAATAATACACTTATCAAAGTATACAGTATATTAAATAAAAAGTTTTACTTATTTTGTAATCATTTATTAGATTAAAAATTGTTTGAGCTACACATTTTGGTATTATTTCATACATTAAGTTTGTGCCGTTTGGCGAACTTAAAGCTACTTCAGTCGATTCAAACTCGACATGGCGTTGCAATTGTCAAAATATATACCGAACAAAACTTATGGCTATATGGTGCTACACTAACATTACATAGGCATAACACTCGACTTTATCCCATAGGGGCAGACAGAGCCCAAGGATTTCAAATTGCTACAATCAACACCTTCAAAAAGCACATACAATTCAAATTATACTGTTGGTAGATAACAAACTACATAAATACAATGGATAACTTATGTAATTTACTTACTTTAAATATAGTAAGTAAATAGGTTATATTTTCTACACTATTGAGTCTATATGGAAAATGCGACATCACTTTAATAACTGGAAGCTTTATAAAAGAAATATGTACGTCGAATAATAATCGGTACATACTATGTTACGTACGAGAAATACCTAATCTAACTAAGTATTTTAATATCACAACATAAACCATAACATAACACCCAACAGTCACATAGTCCTAATCCCACACTAGGATTCCCTGTATTGTGGATATCAGGAACTACGGGTACCATGGTACCACAACACCCAGACCCGGAACAAATAAATGCAGATCACGCAAAAATTTGTCCCGCAGAATTGAACCTGCACCTATTGCATCTCAGCCAACTACTCGCCCATGCCATGGAGGTCGTCATGATACGAGGCTACCTAAAACGCAAAGCTACATTCACATTAGATACAAAATACAATGTGTACCAATACACCCTTATAAGCCCGAGGGTAGAATATTCCACAATGTCATAATAGCGAACAACTTTAGTTCTACGACTTTATAAATTTCGAAGTTTTTCATTCATGAAATGCCTCTGTTTATTATTTTTTATATTCAGAGTATTGATTGAATTCAGTTTTTTATTTTTTTATTCTACTTACTTGGCAAGCAATCAAGCATACAGCCCCCCCGATGAAAAGTAGTTACTGCCTTACCAACAGCCAACCAACCTTTGCCAACAGTTTATGCATATGGACGCCTGCAACACCAGAGGCATCACACGCGCGCTGCCGACCCTGAGACATAAAGATGAAAAGTCTCATGTGCCTATAATTTCACTGGCACCCGTACCCTTCAAACCGAAACACAGAAATGCACAGTTCACGCATCAAAAAATCACGAGGTCAAATAGCTAGCGTAGAACTAAAATTGTTTGCCATGACGCGTAGAATACTCTCCCCTCGAGCTTATCTTTTCTTATTAACTAATTAAGTATACTAAGTAGGTATGTTGGCTTATTTTGATACACATAGTAGATATCGACTTATACATTTCTTATTTGTTCTAAGTTACTTTGTATAACAATAAATATACAACCGGATTGGAATTTTAAAATTCTAATCTAATTTCAAGATCACAGTTACACATTGGAAGTAATTATACAAATCAATTTCAACAAATATTCATGCACGACACGATTCGTGACAAGCTTATATACAAATTTTAAATAAAAGGCATTTGGTAATTATTAAATCAAACAATCCGACTTAGATTTTATAATACCCCAAAAATTACCAACCAAGCGGGAATCGAACCTGCAACCGTCTACTTGATACAGAGAAGAAATTACCGTTACGCCACTGGTCGTAATTGTGGGTTAACACATTAAAAACAAATAACTATCCTACTTATTTATAAATGACAAATTTAGATGTTTGTTTGTTACACAATCTTTGAACTAATTTCGATGAAATTTGGCACACAGGTAGATTACCTGGGTTGAGCTTTAGACTACTTGTTACGTATAACGCGAGCAAAGCCGCAGCAGACACTAGTTACTATTAAAAGAAGGAAGAACGGATGTTTTATAATTTAAAAAATCTACTAATAGCAATTTAATATATTTTGAACAATAATCACACAAAAGAAACATTTTGAAACTGCAAGATTCACACTCAACCTCAAAAAACATACAATACAATCTCAATAACTGCATAAAACTAAAAGGAAATCAAGAAAACCAAGAAAACCACTTCTGAAAAAAAACCACCTGTTTAAAACAATCAGAATTTCTGCAAAATTATATCATGGTCTGTCCAGGATACACCAAACACTACAGCCACACGTCTCTGGACATCTAGTCGACGCCAACAACAAACTTTTTCACTATACCAAAAGCAACCATTGGAGTGAAACAACACTTTCAGTCATATGGCAAATATGCCTGAAAAGAAAACAAATAGCAATTTTCACAGCTCTACATTATTGTACACATCTTTTATTTTCTAGTCTTTCTACTAACTTGGCTTACACTACTTGCACGTACTAATACAGCGCTTTGCACCAAGTTCAATCCAACATACATACTTTTGATTAAAAGAATACTTGCTTGCAGTACTTTCCTTGGCTTGCACAACATTCACTTGGCTTGCTCGACTTGCACGTACTAATACAGCGCTTTGCAACAAGTTCAATCAAACATACTTTTGATTAAAAGAATACTTGCTTGCACTACTTCCCTTGGCTTGCACGACATTCACTTGTTTTGCACGACTTGCATGGTCCTACTAATACAGCGCTTTGCACCAAGTTCAATCAAACATATTTTTGATTAAAAGAATACTTGCTTGCACAACTTCCCTTGGCTTGCACAACATTCACTTGGCTTGCTCGACTTGCACGTACTAATACAGCGCTTTGCACCAAGTTCAATCAAACATACTTTTGTTAAAAGAATACTTGCTTGCAATACTTCCCTTGGCTTGCACGACATTCACTTGTCTTGCACGACTTGCACGAACCTACTAATACAGCGCTTTGCACCAAGTTCAATCCAACCTTCTTTTGATTAAAAGAACACTAGCTGGCACTACTTCTCTTGACTTGCACTACATTCACTTGACTATCACGACTTGTACGTACTGCTAAACTTTCTACAGATGGTACATGTCAGTCTCTTTCAGCATACTCTCACTCGGACAGGAAATTTACATAAAATTTCACTTGCACTACTTAGCTAGCATGACTTCACTTAGCTTGAACGATTTGCACGACATTCACTTGACTTGCACGACTTGCACGTACTCATACAGCGCTTTGCACAGATCGTGCAAGGTCGTGTCTCATCTGCCGCCCCGCTTGTTCAAAGGGTCATAGATCTCAGATTCAGAATCCACTTCGTCCTCTGAGAGGGAGAGGGAGCCACCGACGCGGCGGGTCCGGAGGCCCTCCTGTAAAGAAAATAAGATTGAGAATGGTTTAGCAAAATAGTTCTATAGAGAAAATGATGGACGACACGCATAGGATAGAAGCCGATACTTACAGTTTGGAACAAATTAGATATAACTAATGTAAGGTTCGCAAAAATAGCAAATTAAATTTGGTAAACTCTGAACCATAGCGTTATTTGTGTTATGGTTGTACCAATGTTAATATACCAAATTAAGCACCGCTGTTTTCTAAACAAAGAAGTTGCGGCTATCCCATTGGTACTCAGAAAGTAGTGCCTCTATTTCACTCTAGCTCAAAATTCAAAGTGAAGAAGAAACGCGAAGTTTAGATGTTTAGGATTTTTTCTAACACAATCGCGCCGTATCGGCTAAACTGATTTTGCCGAAATTTGCTAGAGATAAAACCAAATGCTGCATTGCTCACAATGGATTGGAAACTTATGCTACTTTTTATTCTGGGAACACGTGAGAAATGCTAGTCTTAAAAAAATATGAACCTAAAAAAAGAAATAAGGAATATTAAGGCGCAGAATTCTAATAAAATACTGACGCACGCCCGATGGTTGTGACGGGAGTTGCAGCGACGATGATGGAGCACCGCAACTCGACCGGAATGACGTCATGGAAAAACGTGTGATGACGCGGACACAGGCACTCCCCCCACCCCCGCGCCGGACGAGCCGAGAGGAGCGAGCTCAGAGACGCAGTGCGAGGAGGGACGCGGAGGGAGTGTAGCGCGGATCCTATACCCACCCTCATGAAGACCCTCGATTAGGGTCGAAACCTGTTGGTGCTTTCACCAACATATCGGTACGTGAAAATTTCCCGTTTTTACAAAATGAAGGAAATACTGTCTTTTGATTCAGCGTGGTTTTGTGTAGTTGTGAAGAATATAATAGAACTTTTTTTTTATTTTATTTTATGTTTGTTACCTCATATCTCCAGCGTTTATGAACCGATTTGGATAATTCTTTTTTTATTTAATTGAAGATATAGTTCCAGATTGGCCCCAATTTTTTCAGAATCCAGTTCTGATGATGGAATCCATGAGGAATTGAGGGAACTCCTCAAATATTGTAGGCATACATATGGCGATTTTGATATTTTCAACAACAAACCAAGCATTTGCATTCAAAAAGTATCATAATCCTTTCACCACTATGGTTCTTTCATCATTTTTTTTCAACCTAATGTTTAGACGAATACAATGGCGGAAGTCGGTTTTTTAAATGAAAAGTTATTCGTATATGAATTTTGAGCTTTTATTTCAAAACCTGGAAAAAGGAAACCACGACTACATCATATTTCCTCTATTTAATTATTTTCCAAAGCAGGCTGTATATTCAAAATTTCGTTTGGCAACTCGAAATGATGATGATCAATTTAATTTGTTTTTTTGCATTTCGTACAATATAAAGTTCTGGTAAACAAAAATTTAATTTGATTAATTCGTTTTTATTAAAAAAACGTTTGATTTGGCGCCTCATCATCATCATCATCACTCTGAAGAAGTCAACTGCTGGACATAAGCCCCTAGAATGCCATGACGAACGGTCTTGAGCCGCCTCCAACCACCGTCTTCCTGCGTCGATAGTGATTTGGCGCGTATTTCGTTTAAAATTAAACATATCTGAAATCTCCGCGCTAGCGTTTCGGGCCTTAACACGAACGGAAAATTTATAATTAGAATTTACGGCTGCCGAGAGAGAAAGTTATTTTTTCTAGCCAGAGGGTCTTGACTGGACGGCTTAACCATACAAATAGTGTATGAGAGTTGTCAGGTCTGGGTTGCAAGTATGGATCTCTGAATCGATAAAATTTTAAATTAAAATTCGACAAAACGGGACTACGTAGAGGTATTTTTGATTTTGTTCCATCAGCCATCATTATCATCCAAAGCATCTAAAACCCCTTCACCGTTAAGAAAAAATACCGCAAACAATTTAGTGAAGCATGCATTGCCAATTAGTAAGCCTATGACGTCACAGTGCCCGCACCCCGCACAACGAAAAGGAATAATAAAAGTGTAAACCCGTGTTGACAAGCCTCAATATGTGCCATATGTGCCCACCAGTTCCGTGTCGCTTATCCACGCGGTGCGTCCGTCCTCTACACTTGATGACATCTACAAGGAAAAATTCAGTCACCTAACCCAGTCGTTTCAAAGATATATTTGGTAGTTCTAGAAAGTACCAAGTCTAGGAAAATAATAAAGTACATTGGAATACAATTACAACTAGACCTTTACAACAATAGTGTCACTATGGGACTATATTAGTTTTATAGTGAGTTTTGAATAAATCTTTGGATCAGAACTGGAAATACAAATTACCCTCAAAGTTATTACAACTCTAATCTACTTATTTTACTCAACAAACTTAGTCCACTAAGGCCGCATAAGAGTGACGAGCAGAACATTTATGCCCAGATTCAAGCATAGATTGACAGATTTCAATTTAGAACAATACAGATATGAAAAAAAGTCAAAAGAGTAGTTTTAGTTTACAAGACGATTCAAAATAATACTTTTGATTCAAATTAATAAAAAATACTGTTGACTTTTGTCTTTGACCTTTGACTTTTGTCTTTGGTCTTTGGACTTTGACTTTTGCCTTTAACTTGTGACTTTGACATTTGTCTTCGTCCGTTGGTTTTTTACTTTGACAACGAAAACTGTAAAAATCTAGTCGAGTCTTCAGTTTCAAGTTTAGTTCTGGAATATGATCCTCGCTTGTCAAAGGCCTAACCGAATGCCCACATACCTCTAAACATCCAGCGCTGGGCTCAGACGCGTAGCCCTCGAAATGTCGCTGGTCCTCTTCATAGTCAGAGGAAGATGATGAATCGTTGTCGACTTCACGCCCCGTGCGCACTGAGCAGACCATCTGGGCTAAATCTGTGAATGTGTAGCTGGAAGCAGAATTTCAATAATTATCACTGAATCTATGGATGGGCTAACGTCATAACCGTCATGTACATGCTATTCGCGCCATTTTGGCGCTGAATGCTGCTACGACAATGACGGCAGAAATTGCAATTCATTTCAAAGTGACGTACACAATACGACCTAATTAAGAGGGCAATGCACACTTTCAAAAACATCATAGTAGCCACCTAACGCTCACGACATCTTTAACGAATCAAATTTGTCAGTTTTTCATAGAATCCCATTAATTTGCCAGTGTCCCTTAAAATAATAATTTATTTATGAGAATGGGTATTAGGCTCCAGAACTGAATCAAGACTCGAAATTTATTATTTAAAGAAAAACAATAAAATATAACTATCTGCGTCTTGTTAGTATTGAGTATTGATTCGGTTCGAGTTTATTTCTGGAATACAAGCCTCGTAGTTTCGATTTCAGTACATCAACCCACAGTAAAATGTTCATTAATACTCACTCAGTAAGCGATGGCTGGTTATCAGGCCTCCTACCCTCGCACGCCGCCCCGCTGACACCTCCGCCCCCGCCGCGCCTCTGCCCCTCGAAGTAAGCCGCGCCGTGTCGGTACCCTACTTCACGGATCTCGTCGAACGAGCCGAATTGAAGGGTCCTGTAAGCGTCGATTGGAGGGCGGATGTATTCGCAGTAGTCGGATTTCTTCACTTCCTGTAAAACATAGTAAGCTTGGTTAGAACAGTGCATGGTATCTCGATATTTTTTCATTGAATATTTATAACAAGCAGCTAAAATTAAGGCAGAAAATCTGGAATCAAACTTTAGGTCGCAGAAAATCTGGAATCAAACTTTAGGTCGCAGAAAACTAACAAGTTTAGAAAAAACGCGGAGCGGCTGGCCATGGTACTCGTTGTTCCTGATACCAACGACACAGGGAATCCTAGTGTGGGATCACGGCTGTGTATGTGACTGATGGGTTGTTATGTTTGTAATGTTAAAATGTGTCTATCCTTTACTTACAAAACAACGTCAATAATTAAGTTGTTGATAACGATTTCTGTGTGAACTAATATTTACCTCCAGTTGTCGGTTGCAAGAAACATACGCCAATCTGCTCTGAATATCCGGCAAGTTGGGCACTTTGACAGGTGTCGTGAATGGGTTCCACCTAAAACATAACATAGGCTAAAAATCTAATAAAAGTTTAAAAACGCAGTATCGCTGTAAACATAATGACAAACAGTGACAGGTCTTAAATTTTTAAGCAATGTGTTTACATTGGGGTAAAATGACCATCAATTGTCAATTCTTAACTATAATTTTGAGCAATGAATGTTAATTGCTCATGTTAATGCTGGACATAATGTGCTGTTTATTACCGGTCAATTTTGTCTTTCTAACTACACAACAGTTAATACTTGGGTTGAAAAATAAAGAGGACTCAATAAACAAAACCTGGAATTCTGAATCAATAGATACAGCCTGATAAAGATAAATGTACCTTTTCCAAAGTAGCCACCAGCCAGAAAGGTCGTCTCCGTAGTTAGTGAGGTCGGTATCGTCTTGCGAGCCCACATCTATGGCTAGGATGTGCTTGGCTCCAAGAGACCTCATCACGTCAGCTGAAATAAGGAAGACTTATAAATAAAAATCTTAAGGCGTTATAGGTTCAACGAACGGTCTGCGACCGAACTGAAGAAGGCGAGCGCACGCTCTGATACCGTGTTTTTGTTTATAAAATATGATATAAAAATGCCCTTTAAAGTTTTGTTAAATTTTATTGATGAATTCAGAACTCAATTAATAATTAATAAGTTACCAAATGTTTCAAAAATTAAAACGTGTAAGAAGTGGTGTGATCTTGAATGAAATACTTGCTAGATCACTGAATTAAATTTTATTTGGCGGAAAGGCGAATACATGGTTTTGATGAAGGTTAGATGACTGACAAGTTAAAACAGTGTTTCCATATACAAAACAAAAGATATTAACATTGCCAGCTATTTGAAGTAAGTAACTACCATTATTAGGCTTATTACATTTTATGACTCCAACATAAGTAAATCTAAAATTGGATTTCAATTTTAAAAAGGTGTCTTTGTTTTTAATTCATCATAAAATTTGAATTGTGTTTTGAATTTTATGATTTCACTACATAAAAAGCTTAAGAAAACCACGTATCTTTTATTTATTACCGTGTTTTGGGGCATAGGTTTATATTTGTTACATTAACTTCTGATATTCACATATGTTAACATACCTGGTACATTATTGACGTAGCATCCGTCCAACAGCAGATGCCCATCCATCGGATCGCATATCGGCGGGAATATGCCGGCGATGCTCATCGACGCGCGACAGTACCGCCAGAGCATACCTGGCGTGGAGTGCGGTTAGGAACGAGTCCGCCGCTTTTGGGATGCCATCACTTACCTTGACAGGCTGAGTGCAAATATTTTATTGACTACTTCACATTCTTACTTGAGAAGTATCATTTACAAAGTGATTTTGGACTATTGTTTTTTATAAAAATCCTTTTGAAGAGCATTAATTTTCTTAATTTTTACCAATTTTTTATGAAAATATTTATATAATTTTTGGAAAAGTAGTAGCGCAGAAGACATGCGTGACAAAAACAAAGTGAAGTTATTCTGTCTTCGAATAATTTACAGATACTGATATGTTAGTTTGAATAGTATGAAGCTGGCAGATTTTGTAGGTTATTGTGTGTGCTTTTGCAATGGTATCTTATTTTGTGAAATTCGAAAAAAAAATATAATTTGGTACTTTTTGGGAAGTTGCCTTTGAAGCTAAATTGTTGAAGACCTTTCTAAAATATTTTTATCAATACCAAAATACTTAGCTACACAACCAAATAAGGGTTCCCTAGCTTTAACTAAAACATCCTTTTTACTACAGGTTCCTACAATTTTTTTTTTATAAATTTTTAGTATTTGCAGTTTCTTGAACGCTTAAGAAAAATATTTCCACTCAGCTTTATCCAGCTAGGTCTTACGTACAGAAACAGCGCTCTGTGATTGGTTTACCTGGTAAGTTGTTGACGTAACCGCCATCCAATAGGAGGTGGCCGTCTACCGGGTCGCAGAGCGGGGGCATGTAACCACTGAGCGACATCGAGGCGCGAATGTAACGCCAGAGGGAACCTGCGACGCGCGAAAATAGTTTAACAGATCTTGTTCCATAATGTGGCACTTATGAGTTTTTGAGAGTGACCTTTGGCCTGTAAACTGCACCGGTTTAGTAGAGTTCTCATTTTGAATTGTTTGAATAATACTGCTTTATGTCGATCAGAATCATTGACAAATCATTCCATCGGCGATATAACTATTATTGGACATATTAAGAAAAATGCTTCATTTCTAATCATAACGACATGTAAAATCAAAAATGTCAATGTTTGAATTTGTTAATAAGTGTAGTGATGACTTTCGTTTTCTCTAGCGTCCTATTTGGATGGATGTCACACGAATAAAATGTTATAATGCTACTATCTTTATTATTAGTTATGAAACAAAATAATTTATAATCCGTGTGCGCTCAAGATCAACACAATCCATGGAAAGGAAAATAGTGATTGTGATGAATAAAAATCCCATAGAAAAGAAATGCAGTTTCTGATGTCAAAATTAGTTATTTACTAACACAGGTAATGAGGTTTTCCTTGAAAATCGAGTATTAATAATAACTTTGATGACACTTGTAGACTTTTAAGATGAATAATCGTTGCTATAGTATTTAAATCATGCATAACATGCTACAGATGGAAGTAGGGATAGCACGCAACTGAAACGCAGCAAAAACGCAACGAGAACGCAGTTTTCTTTGCGTTAGGTTGCGATTTAGTAACGTTAAAACTACTTACGACATCAATTTACTACAACAAATAACATATTATGAACGTAATGATTCATGGCTAACGTTTTAAGACCGTTCAATATCTAGCGATGAATAGGGCTATGCCAGTAATGAGATACAAGAACCACACTCATGCATATGTGTAATGATAAGATGCAATGATGTATAGATAATGCAATAGAATACTAAATGTTACATCAAATCTAACCCGACATGGTAGGCCGATTTTAACTAAACTCCCTTAAATAAGCATTATTAGGTAAACCAATCACAAGCGCGTTTTTTTTATCTTTTTGTAAGTAATGGCAAACTCCCAAAAGCAAATGTCGGATTCGTAATATTTTTGATAATCCAATTAACACCAATGGACAATACATAAAATACATATTTGTGTTAATTTCACACGACGGACACATACATACAAACACATATAAATGCATGGAGTGTGGTTGTCAGACAAGGACAAAACATATAGGTACTGTAGCGGAACTAAACGTGATTTGATCGATCAAAGAAACTTACATTAAAATAGATCAAGAATATTTTGAACGCATCTCGAGAGATCATTATTATCAACACTTTTTAATTTTTTTAATAAGGTCTTTGAAACTAATTCTTCATCAGCTGCCTTTAGACATCCACTGCTGGAGGCCCCCCTATAAAATACAATGGGGGGGAATTGCCATAATCACCACGCTTAGCAGGCGGATTGGTGATCGCAGTGTTCATGTTAAGTACTCAGATGGGCACCCCTAAAATCAACTGTTGACTACAAAACTATACTCTGATTTTTAATTTTAGACAATTTTTGCAAACAAAAAAATGTCAAGATATGCCACTGTGTGTATAAGTGTCATGTATGTGTGTCATATGTGAATTTACACGTATGCTACACAATCATGGCACTTATACCCACAGTGGCATATCTTGACATTTGTTTGTTTACAAAAATTGTCTGAAATAAAAAATCAGGGATGTAGTTGAAAATTTCTTTTCAAAAAAAGCTTTTATTAAATTAGTAATCGGTACCGTGAGCTGATTAAAAAGCTCTTAAACACTGCCAGGCCACTGTTATCGAGGATTTTACATCTAGGAGTTCCGTTATCCACCTTCCATCTCCATCATCAGATTAGCTCGCTGTCACCAGCACACTATGCTGTCGAAACTTGACAGATATGCAAAATTTCAGCTCAATCGGTTGGATGGAACTGGTTCAAAATTTATTTTCAAGATTTTACCCAAAAAACAAGCAAGCTTCATAAAAGCTTTTAATAATTCCTCACTTTAATAGCAGAGTTTTTTCTCCACGTTAGTATATCAATGTACATGGTTATATTGCCATGGTATCTCTCTTTGGATGCTATAGTAACTTACGAGATGCGTTTAGCACATGGGTGCAGTTTTTTCTATGATCAGATTCAAGTGCTCGCCTTACGCTGAAAAGTGTGATTAATAAATACTCACCACCACCAGATATTGATGACAATTGGATATTTTATATTCACATCCATAGTGAACGAACCATCGCCCAATAAGCATACACGTTTCAAATATACTGATCAACATGATCAAATCCGGTCAGCAGATTTGATCAATCTACTATTTACTTGTTTTCATGCATATTTTACACTTAGAATTTGGTACACAAATCGTGGATATTTCGTGGACGATTTAAAATATCTTTGGGTTAGTAAAGTGGGTCAAACTTAAAAATACAAAATAAGACACATATTTATTTCCTGTCCATGAATGTGTTGTGTTAAAAGATAAATGGTATAACAAAACTCCATTGATTTTTACGATAAATATTCTTGATATAACTTTTGTTATTAACATAATCATCACTAGAAACGGGATATGTACCATGATTTTTGAGCTTCACGGTAAATATCCCGTTTCTAGTGATAATTAAGTTAAATATTCTTAAGTTTTATACCCCCAACAAAATGATCCAATACAGTGTACCTAGACAAGTGTTCATGCGAAAATTAGTTGTACGCAAAGGTGCTAACTAAAATAGAGATGACATAAGCGATCGAAAAAGGATTCGCGTCATCCCTTTCTTTTTCATACAAGCTGTCCCTTTTTCCGCTAGTTAGAGCATTATGCTTTCGCTTTGTACGATTGTCTACATACGCTTTACTAACGAAATCATGTGTCAATTATTCCCTATGGTATGAAAACACTGAAGTAAAGCCATGTGATTATTTTAGTCACAACGTACGTTAACACCACCAATTCTACGCCCCATCAAAAATATATTAGTCTTTTGTAAATTTTATTTTTCAGCAATTCTAAGCAAGACCCTTCAAAAATCAATTGGTCCTTTGTAAATTTTATGTTTCAGCAATTCTATGTCCCTTCAAAAATCAATTGATCTTTTGTAAATTTTCTTTTTCAGCAATTCTAAACCCTATCAAAGTTTAAATGTCATTTGTAAATTTTCTCTATGAGTATCACCAATTGTTACCTTTTCAGCAATTCTAAGCAAGACCCTTCAAAAATCAATTGGTCCTTTGTAAATTTTATGTTTCAGCAATTCTATGTCCCTTCAAAAATCAATTGATCTTTTGTAAATTTTCTTTTTCAGCAATTCTAAACCCTATCAAAGTTTAAATGTCATTTGTAAATTTTCTCTATGAGTATCACCAATTGTTACCTTTTCAGCAATTCTAAGCAAGACCCTTCAAAAATCAATTGGTCCTTTGTAAATTTTATGTTTCAGCAATTCTATGTCCCTTCAAAAATCAATTGATCTTTTGTAAATTTTCTTTTTCAGCAATTCTAAACCCCATCAAAGTTTAAATGTCATTTGTAAATTTTCTCTATGAGTATCACCAATTGTTACCCCATTGTAAAGGTCGACTCACCATGGCGATGCACCCTCATACAGCTGGAGCTGATATCGGTGGTGACAGTGAAGTATGGGAGCCAAAGATCCTCAATGTGCACATCTCCGAACGTGGCGTGGATGGTGGTGTTGAACTGTCGGCCGGAGAACATTGAGGTCGCTGGGTAGGTCAGGTCAAGCAGCTGCTTACCCCATTGGGTCATTTTCTGAAACATTTATAATAACAAATTTAAAGTGCATCAAAGTAGCCTATTTTTTTATACTTCTTGGCAAGCAAACATGCATTCGGCCCAACTCATGGAAAGTTGGAAAGTAGTGACCGTAGCCTATGGACGCCTGCAACACCAGAGGCATCACACGCGCGCTGCCGACCTCTCTAGCACTATACTCTCTAGCCCTATAGCAAGGCACACTGAAACCTTTGACTACACTATTTCTTTAAAAATCAGTCACAAAGTTATTTTATTACTCAAGCTAGACTTTTATTGCTTATCGATTTGATAATCACGTTCGATTACGATTTTTAAAGTACATTGCGCTGTACGCTTTCTATATTTCTGCTTTTGAAAAAAAGCTTAAGCACGCGGCGCAATGTAAATTCAGCCTGTTTCGTTTCACTAAATAGCAAATTATTGTCTATTAAGGCGGTGATATACGTCAAATTTTGTAACTATCAAACTCATTAAAGTTCAGGTAAGTTAGAAGGTGACAGAATAGCGTTCGCTCAACAAAAAGTGAGCGAAAATCACGAAAAACAAAGATAAAGAAGCCTAAAAAATCATTAATTTGACAAGCCAATTGTACACTTTGTGAAAAAAACCTTGACAAATATTTGTGTGTAAGAAAAATACTAAAAATCAATGTCGTTTAGGACTAGTTACAAATTTTCATTCAAAAAATGCTTTACTTTGGATATTTTTTTAGTATTGTAATAATATGATTTGAATTTTTTAAATTGTTCAAATTATAGTTGAATAGTATTTTTTAAACTCTCGCGATTAGAACACATATTTATTATATTGTCAGCCCGCGACCATGATTGCTGTAACGCATTCGAAACGTCGGGAATAATAAATAATAAGGTAACACGCGATAAATACCCGTGACAATATAATAAATATAGTTGAATGTCTAATAAGCAATATTTTTTTGTACATTTTTATTCACTCATCATTGAAGAGTTACATGGAGAAAACCTCTAGTTGGCATCCATCTACGCCTTAACCTATTCCCCTTACTCTAGTATGAACTAACCTGAGACCATTCCCTGGCCTTTTGGGTGACAGAAGTGATATTTTTCTCCATACACCACAAGGCACCCATAAACGCGCCGATACTGACTCCACCCACCATGTCTATGGGGATTCCAGCCTCCTGTATATTTAAAAACAAATACGAATGTAGTTTTATTGGACCAAACGTCAGTAGGGAAATTATTTAACGATTGTAGCTTTATTGCGCAACCGGCTATAGAGAGAGTGTAGTATAAACAACAAAAAAAGTGGAAACAAGGTTATCGACTTAGCTCTCAGAATTAGCAAGTTGGTGTTTGGGCAGATCACGAAGAACCGACAAGCGCTGGAGAATAAAGGTTCTACCACGACCACGAACCGAACGACGCAGTGTAGAATGTAGGAAATTTGGTTAAAACATAGTTAAACTCAGTTTAGGCTCTGGTTAAGATCTGGTTTAAGACATTTTGAATTTGTCTAAACTAAATCATCTAGCGTAATAAGACAAAAATAACAAAGTTCGTAATTGGGCGTAGTGTGTCCGGCGTAAGAATAGACTCCTCCATCTCCTCCCGTGGATATCGTAAAAGCCGACTAGGTTTACACCAGGCAGCAGCATCCACCTGAGAATTCAACACAAATACTGTGATCACCAATCCGCCTGCCAAGCGTGGTGTTGATGGCAAATCCTCCCATTGTATTTTATGGGGGAGGATGATGTGAATGATGAATGAGAATAAGTTAATTGTTGAAAAATATATTTTTCAAAACAAGTTTTTGTTAAATTCGTCATCGGAAAACCTGATCAACATGATCCCAAACACTACTAATCATCGAGGAGTTCCGCAGTCCACCTTCCGTCTCCATCATCAAATCAGCTCACCGTCACCACAATATTGTATTGTCATCTGAACTTGACAGGTATGAAAAATTTCAGCTCAATCGGTTAAAGATAACTGATTTAAAATTATTTTGCAAGATTCCACCCGGACAAACATACATACATTGAAAGTTAATAAAAGCTTGTAAAAATGTAGTTAGTTTATGGCAACACCTACCTGTATAGCTCGGATCATGCCGACATGGGCAGCCCCCCGCGCCCCGCCCCCTCCGAGCACGAGTCCTACAGACGTGCCAGTGAGCCAGCGCGCCAGTCGCGAGAAGTCCGAGTGGACCGATGCTTCTGACATCAACACTTTGCTGTACAGCTCGCTCTGATGAACAAAAAAAAATACTTAATTGTAATGGTTGTGTATAATGTGTTAATGGTGCCGGGCGATGCGGTGCGTGATTGTGTATACGTACAATGCGGTATTGGCTCTTGCGCGTGAACATGCGGTGCGGACAGCGCACGTGGTGGTGCTGCGACACCCACGTGCGCATGTTCAGCCAGTGGACGGTGCCGAGCGGGGGAGCTCCCCCCTCGCGGTGCAGCAGCACTAACTCCTTCTGGGTGCGGATCGCGAGCCGCTCGATCTCCTTCTCAATCTGGAAAGAAAGATTACACTAATCTAGAGATTTATATTTTTTTGTTTAGTCTGTCGTGGTGTAGCCTGGCTAAGAATATATCCCTCCATCCCCTCCCGTGGATATCGTAAAAGCCGATTAAGGGATTACAGGAATTAAGGCATTCGTACACCAGCTCGATATATCGATATTTTTTGCCTGTGTTGTATTTTTAATACATTAAGAGTATATTTAAGTTATAATTAAGATGGCGGTTAGCATTTTGGTGTATACTGTTAGCTTACTGTCTATCTGAAGTAAATAATTCTAATTCTACACTAGAGGATGGACAGCAGCATCCACCTATACCCTGATTTTTAATTTGAGACAATTTTTGTAAACAAAGAAATGTCACTGTGTGTATGAGTGTCATGTATGTGTGTCATATGTGAATTTACACGTATGCTACACAATCATGACAGTTATACTCACAGTGGCATATCTTGACATTTGTTTGTTTACAAAAATTGTCTTAAATAAAAAATCAGGGTATAAGTACTTAAAACATTTTTTTTTTTGAATGCTGAACATTTCACATAACATTATTTAGCCCCAAGCTAAGCAGAGCTTATGTTTTGAGTACTATATAACTGATATACTTAATACAATACATTACACAGATAAATATTTTTTATTATACATAGAAAATACCCAGAACACCCTGAACAAATATCTGCAGATTGTACAAATATTTGCTCCGTTGCACAAATATTTATTCCGAGGTGGGAATCGAACCCGCAACCTCCTGCGTCGAAGGCGCACCTTCGCCCGCCGCGCCACAGAGGTCGTCATACTAAATTGCAATTATCAATCTGCCTGCCAAGCGTGGAGATTATGGCAATTCCCCCCATTGTATTTTATGGGGGGGCTTCGTCCAGCAGTGCACGTTTAACGGGTGGTGATGATAATGATGATGACTATACAGAAAGTGACAAGACCTTGCCAATACTGGGCTGTTTGTCGCCCAGAGCAACTATGAGGATGCAATCGGCTTGACGAATACACCGCTGAGTCCACTGGGTTAGGCTTGGATCACACTGGTACAACGCCACCTGAAACGGAATGCGAATAATTGAATATCACACCTAATATTAATTTGAGACCGTAGTGTACCAGCCTTATCAGACTCCTGTCTCTGGGGCCGTCCTTTAATCACGTGATGTTTTTTTTTTCGCATTTTTAACAACCCCCCCCCCCCCCCCCCGCCCTTGTGAGACGTGGTGAGGTTTAAGACTACCTACTACGACTAAAATAAATACACGTGATATCTTACAACACAACCCCCCCACCCCTCCTAACCTCCTAAACCTCCTCCCCCACTTTCTGCCTCACGTGATTAATGGACAGTCCCTCTCTGTCATAACAGCCGACAGGAAAAACACCAGCCGATAGGATTACACCAGGGGATGGGCAGCAGCATCCACCTGAGTACGCAAGATCAATACTGCGATCAGGGATCCACCTGCCAAGCGTGGTGGTGATTATGATAAATCCCACATTGCCTTCAATAAGGGAGGTCTCGTCCAACAGTGGATGTCTACTGGCTGATGATAAAATAACACACTAGAAATCCCCGTGTCGTGGGTATCACGGTACGAGTACCGTGGATAAACGGACACACTCCTGTGTCCACCGGACACCTCCTTGTTCGGAGGTGTGGTGAAGCTTGTAAGCAAGGTGACCTTGGGTAGGTCGCGTAGAAAATGGCGTGGTCGCCGAAGGGTGCTCAAACTCCCCGGACCCGGAATAAATATTTGCGGATCATACAAACATTTGTCCCGCAGCGCGAATCGTAACCGCACCACTTGCGTCTCAGCCAGCTACTCGCCCGCCGCGTCACGAAGGTCGTCAATAAATGATGATGAAGGTTATTTTATAATTTTTAGTTTTCTTACGTTTCTTTATTCGGCTTGCGGCATACGTCTCTTCTATCCGGCTTGCAGCTTACGTCTCTTCTACCCAGCTTGCTTCGATCGAATAAGTAGGACCTTACCTTATGTTTATCTTCCTGCTGAGCGAGCCACGAGCTCAACCTGTACTCGTTGTTGGGGTCCATGATCGTGAGACCAAGCAGCTTTCTGATTACGTCCGATGTGAGACGAACGGTCGGACCTGTTCGAAATTAATAAGCTAATTATTGTATCTACAAACAAAAAGGTTATATGTCACAATGTTCGGACTAAAAGGCCATCTTCGCACAGACAGGTAGCTTGCTTAGCGCTTTGAGCCTAGCAAGTTACCTGGCGTGTAGCGAAGTGAAACAAACATAACACCCAACAGTCACATACATAGTCTTGATCCCACACTAGGATTCCCTGTCGTGGGTATCAGGAACTACAAGTACCATGGTGCCATAACACCCAGACCCGCAACAAATATTTGCAGATCATACAAACACTTGTCCCGCAGCGGGAATCGAACCTGCAACCTCTTGCATCTCAGCCGGCTACTCGCCGCGCCACAGAGGTTATCAAGTATTCAAACGTTCTAGCATCCTCGCAACCGGCTCCATTGCGCGCTTGGCGTCTTAGCTAGTCACCTAGAGCAAAATTACCTGTCAAGTGTGAAAGAGGCTTAATAGTATGCCACAATAAAGGTTCTTGAGCTACCTCTATCCACCGATTTCCTGCTACCTTTAAAATGTAATCTGTCCATCGAGACATCGAGGGAGATCTTCCTCTACTGCGTCGTCCGGTGGTTGCCACTCGAGAACCTTTATTCCCCAACGGTTGTCGGTTCAGCTACAACTTGACACTTACCGATAGCGCACAGTGAATGGTACAGCTCGTAAGTGAACGCAGTGAGCGGTACGTCATCGCTCACAGGCACCACGGCCACAGTCGAGAAGTTGTGCTGAGAGGGGCGGGACTCCATGGCCGCCGCGCCCCCGAGACCCGCCGTGGGCTTCTGCCAAGACCCTAGACAATAAACAAACATTCACGCTTAAAATAATGAATTTTTGGAAAAAACATAAACCGACTTCAAGCCTGTGCCTATAATGTAGGTAATTCATATTTGAGTAAACGCTATCTATCGGCGGGTAGGTATTTAAGTATTTCTATAACGCCATCTGTCGACGTCTAGCAGTATCATCTAGCGCTGACAGAACCAAGAATGGCACAGTAAAATATTAGGTTTTTTCTATGGGAACCACAAAAAAACAATTTTTTCTAAAAGTGCTGAATCAATTTCGATAAAATTTATAGGGGACCACCTCAGAAGAATAACCTACCAAACAAACAAAGAATCATCAAAATCAATGCAAAATTGACGGAGTAATCGCGTAAAATACATACAAAAAAAAATACATACGGGTCGAATTGAGAACCTCCTCCTTTTTTTGAAGTCTGTTAAAAACTAAAACCCAACTACGCAAAAGCTGATACAAGTATTCAAATGTTGTAGGCCAAATCATAAATAGTCACATACGTAGTCCTAATCCTACACTAGGATTCCCTGTGTCGTGGGCATCAGGAACTACGAGTACCATGGTACCATAACACCCAGAGCCAGAACAAATATTTGCAAATCAAACATTTGTCCCGGTCCCAACAGCGGGAATCGAACCCGCAACTTCTCGCATCTCAGCCAGATACTCGCCCGCCGCGCCACAGAGGTCGTCAAATCCACGATTCTATAGTAAATGCCATAGACTTAATTATTAGTTGTAGTCGAAAGGTTTTCTAAATAAAAATCGTGGATTTGTCTTTCAGTCACAGACCACAACAATATGCCGTAGGACATAATGCTGCGGAAGTAGTCGAATCACCACGCTTGGCGGGCGGATTGGTGATCGCAGTAATTGGTGTATTGAGTACTATAACTACTACTATAGTATAGTTAAAATCTCGCTGCAGACTTGGTCATAAATCATAATCGGAGTAGGGATGTGCGCTAGTTGCGCGCGCTCAAGGCCATTATCGATAACAGAATCATTAAAGTTATCACGTAAACATACTGCATTCATTAAGTATGCAGGTTAACTAATGAGTACTAATGTGTTTTTTATTTCCAATGTCTCCATTGAAAATTGGCAAAAATGTGTGGAACATGCAGAATTGCTGCAAGATGAAGACTTCAGAAAAGCACATTTATGCGAAGAGTTCATCATTCATGTGGATGATGATGACGATGACTCAGACGAAGAATTTTAATTTTCTATTTTTAGTTTTATATATACGTTCTTTTGTTTATATATTTAATATGCTTTGTAGTAAATTTGGTAATAAAATTAAAAAAATGTGTATTTATTTCTATCACCCATTTATAAATATATAAAACTATCGATATCACTCATCGACTGCAGTAATGCACAGGACTACGTGTGGGCGTGGCCTGCCCATAAGGCCCGTGAGTGGGAAAGAGAGCGAAACACTCGAATGATTTATGACCGAGTCTGCAGCGAGATTTTAACTATACTTTAACAGACCTCAAGAGTACTTTTATATTATATTTTGTTGATAACTGTGTAGTATAACTATTTCTTTATATTTTAGTTTGCTGATGAATTAATTATTTATTTACATAATATATTTATGGTCTTATTCATAAAAAGTTATCGGACATCTAAAGTCTCTCTAATGTATGGTGGTCAATTTTTACTATTCATAAACGCATATTAGCACTAATACGTTGTTTAGATACACTATAAACTATGGAAAAGTTATGAGAGGCAAGACCCTACTTTAGCGTCTTATAATACGGAAACATGGCCGACTCACAACAGCTGATTTGTATTGTAATTGTGAATTTTGACATACCTAGACATTTTAAAGTCAGTATTTCTCACAGCAAAGAATATAAATTTTCACTGAGCACCTACTGACTACTAAAACCATGGAAGCGCTTCGTAGATTGGATGCTGTTGCATTAGTTTAAAATCTAGAAAACCCTCCACGGCGTGCAAAGGTTTACAAAGACCGAAATGATAATTTTTGTTTGGATGACGAGGACTTCAGGAAACGGTATCGCTTTAATAAACCTACGGCGTTATACGTGATAAACCATACGATTCAGCGATGATTCCACGCAGATATCGTAACGAGCCCGCGATATGTTACGTTTGGTCATAGTGAATAAGGGGGCTGGTGCGTCAGGGTCTACAGTTGGATCCGAGAGGTCGTGGCACATCTCCAGAACTACAGGTCCTAACTGCTGTTAGATGTTTGGGCCGACGTGAGATAAGTACCTACGACTAATCTTAGACTATGACAGTTATTATACTACATACAGCTACTTCCCTCTTTATAAAATTAATAAAAGTCAAGTCAAGAGTAAAAAACATTTTCATTTATACTTTATTATTATGATAACTTAGTTTCGCCTGCAGCACCTCCTCTTTTAGCAGTTGGGGCAACACTTTTCTGGTGGCGCAACAGACAAGGGGTTAATGTTGATTAGTTTTTGGTTTTCGTTTGCCATTTGGACCTCGTGCAGGTCTTGCCTGCAGGCAATTTCAACAGTGGCTGCGCACGTGCACCGTTTCCTTTACGAACTCCGTCAAAATAATCTATGAAAGAAAGCGAAATTAAGCATTAGTAAGAGCGAGAACATAAAAACCTGAAACTTGTGAACAACTAACAAACAAAATAATGGCTCAAAATTTAATTGTGTTGGTAGTTTAATATCACAGAGTATTTGGAAATGCTAAGGCCAAGAAAATATAAAATTAGGACGTACCCAGCGGCTCAAATAACTAAAATTAGGAAAATTGCAGTACAAACCTTGTCCACATCCAGCCAATTTACACTCCTCTGTCTTGTCTGTCCACTAAGCCCGGCGACAGCTTGCAATTTGTTTAGATAGGTACCATTTTTCATGATCACAAATTCGCAAACTCGGTGAGAGCTTTTGAAAGTCCAAAATATCGAGGCTGTTACTGTCAAAACCAGAAACAAATAAGAATTTAAACATGTGAAATTTAGCCAATTTGTCTATGGTTTCGTCAAGCAATCATCAAGCAATGAAGTTTTTCGTCTAAATGGCAACATTTTGTTTCTAAAACCTTCTATAAGTGCATTTTAGTTATCAAAGCTTTATCGAACGATTATGAATAGGGAATTTTTAAATGAGTTTGATAGCCTTATCATACGTTTTAACTAGTGAACGTTTTAAACCTATATTAAGCATTTTTTATGAATAAGACCGTTAGTATATTCGTCTTCAACGGTCGTGATGTCACTCGGGCAGGCCCTGTCTGAAAACCAGCGCCGCGCCGTATCTACTTGTAGGTTCGGTGTAGCTGTATGCTGAGACAGGGACCTATTTGACCCCCACACAACATGCCTTACGCCATTTGGTGTTTTTTTAGTTTAGTTTAGTTTTTTGTAAAGTTACCTACTGGCTACTACTTAGGTAGGTAGCTAACTACTGTTGTTTCTTTTTAAGTGGGGACAAATAAACGTATTTTCTTTCTTTCTTTCTTTCTGTGTACCCAGGTAGACGCTGCTGGCCATCCCTTTGTGTAATCTCTTAGTCGTCTTTTACGAAATCCACTCCACTGGAAATTAAGGAGGGGTCTATTCTAGGCCGGACACACCACGGCATCGACGCACGTAAGAGACATACACACGCCTTTTTCCCCTATAGGGTCGGCAATACCAGATATAGAATAGGGATATAGAAGTGACACTTACCTAAAATCCTATGACCCAACAGGTTGATGAGTCTGGTCACGACGACCGGGAAGCGTAGCTTGATCGCGTTGAACAAACCTTCCGGTAACTTGGCCAGTTCAGAGTCACGCACTGCCATGACCGTGGTGCTTCTGCGGGTCTGTGTGACCATTTCCACCTGGTGTTAAGAAGACCACCCCCTTATTTATATTCATTTATTTAACCTTATAACAATGGTAGGCTTCTCACCTAGTGGTAAGACGGACCATTTATGTAAGCCAAGCCGTGTTTGTTGCCTGATTCTTCTAGGCTTGGTTGTGTTGGAACAGGAGTAATTTTAGTTTATAAGACGATTCAAAATGATCGTTGTGATTTCAATGAATAAAATTCTTTTTGACTTTGATTTTGACTTTGTTGTTACACTAGGCAAGTCACATAATATACATTAACATCATTTTGACACGAAAAAAGAAGAAAATAATGTCACAAGGGAAATTTACATAGTCAAATACAGTTTTATGGTCATTTATGAATGACGAATCCAACTTTTTAATTTTATTTTATTTTATAAAACCCTTTTAAATTTAAGCTCGACTTAAATATAGTCCCTGTTACTGCTATACATTTTACTATGACAAAAGTCAGCAGCTAAAGCACTGGTCTCACCCGGCGAGTAAGCAAGGAGCTATCGGCGATTTTCTCTCCCAAGAAACGAACAAAAGATAGTCGCTCCCGTGTAAATAAAAGAGAGAGATTATATTTATAGTTCATCGCTGGCTACTCGTTTTACGTACTACGTTCTACTCGTTTATCGTTCATCGCCGGCGGTGGGACCAGTACCTAAGAATGTAGCACTGGTTGGAGAACTTTTGTATGGATTTCACTACCAGTAGATTAATACGCGCTTCAGTTTTATTCCTTGGTTAGACACGACGACCCCCTTTATTTTTTTTTGTGCATTTTTATGAATTTTTCACAGGGTTCATGGTCAAAGTAACAAACAACTGGCTACCTCTTATGGCTACCGAGAGATACAACCAGAGAAATAAACAGACGGTGCGGAAGAGTAGGTTTAGTAACAGGGAACTCTAATAAAACACTTACAATTCCCACCAAATCTCCTTTCCCGTATTCACCAACAAGCTCCTTCTTTCCGTTCGGGTGCGTGATGACGGATCTCAATCGTCCGCTCAGCACTATAAATGTGGACCCTGACTCCTCGTCCTGACGGTAGACCGCGCGGCCTGACTCTAGGAACACCTGGAATTTAACAATCGCGTTTATTCATATATAGGATCATTTTGAATTGTCTTCTATACTTAGTGAATTTACGGCTTATGGGTCAAATTCACATTGTCGCGGAAGTAAAGGGAAGTTTCGCACACATACAATAGCATTTTGAACTATATCTCCATAGTAAATAAATAAATAAATGCTGGACATTTCACACAACATTATCTAGCCCCAAGCTAAGCAGAGCTTGTGTTATGGGTACTAGATAACTGATATACATAATACAATACATTACATAGATAGATATTTTTTATTATACATAGTAAAATACCCAGAACACCCTGAACAAATATCTGCAGATCATACAAATATTTGTTCCGAGGCGGGAATCGAACCCGCAACCTCCTGCGTCGCAGGCGAACCTTCGCCCGCCGCGCCACAGAGGTCGTCAAATAGTAAATATAATTTATAATGTATAGTATGTATAATGGTTTCAAATAGTGTAACGTACAAATTGATATATTGATAAACGGGTAGCGCGTCTTCCGAATAACTCTCAAGCGTTCACGAGAATTCTCGCAACTGCCGTCATAGTTAAAAATGCGAAACTTCAAACTGAATTTAGTACTCAGGTGGATGCTGCTGCCCATCCCGCTTTTGCTTTTACGAAATCCACGTTAGGAGACGAAGGGGTCTTTTCTTAGGTCGGACACACCAAGGCATAGTAAAGTGTGTACACTTACCCAGTCTAGAGCAAAATCGACTTGACGCACAAACGGCGAGAGTCGTTTCACAACTGCATTAGCAATGTGCAGTACCACCGAGGGCCGCTCCCTCATGATGCTGTACACCGTGGTCTTGGACAGGAGGCCTATTCGCGAGAAGTGCTTGGCTCGGATGGAGAAGAAACTGGGCTCGCCGGTTAGCACTGCTAAACCGCCTTCCACTTCACCTGTGACACATTATTAGTTTTGTTGAAGCATTTTCCAAACATACTTTTTATGAAATTAGTGATAGGACCCGTGAGCTGATCAAAATGAGCACAAACACTGCCATGCTATTGCTCATAACAGCTCATATAGCTGCTATATGAGCTATTATAGGCATATATTATAGGCAATGTGCATTGAAGGTCAGCGCTCATAACTCGTTGCGGGACCTGTATGAGCCTATAAGCTATAGATATAACTTTGAAACTATCATGGTTATTAACATAATTATCACTAGAATAATATTACCATGATTTTTGAATAATGCTCAAAAATCATGGTAAATATCCCGTTTCTACTGATAACTATAAGCTACACAACTATATAGGTTCACAAAATGCCTTTAATGAGCTCTAGAATATTTAAGTTTCTGATATGAGTTTTTATAGATTACAAAAAGAAAAAAATTATATCGTTTTTAACAAAAAATAAACAGAGATACCTCCTTTTTAACCTTTTTAAAATTAAAATCTAATTTTAGACTAACTTCTAACACGTTTTAGTTTTTGGAACATTTGAAATTATAAATTGGGTTAGTGAATTCATCAACAAAATCTTACAAAACTTTAAAGGGAATTTTTATATAATTATTTTACACGCATAACCAAGGTGTGCAAGGTATCAGAGCGTGCGCTTGCCTTATTTAGTTCATACAAATATTTTCGTTGAACCTATAGCGTCTTACTGTGCCCTCCAATCCCACGACAAGTCTCTCGCTGAACAGACTCTAGTTCCGTTATTCGCCACGCCTATTCTTTGTCCGCACAGACTCTAACTACAAGTACTCACCCGGGTATGCGGTGAACATGTGTACTTCTCCGTCGCCTTCAGCCACTCTTTGCGACACGAGCAACGCTCCAGACAGAAGATAGACCAGCGCCACATCCTATCAAAAACACTAAGGTTAAATATTGAAAAACTATTTTCAAAAACTGTTTTAATAGAATGTTCTATGATTATTACCCGACTGCCGAAGAAGGTTGTGTTTATCGAGCTATGTGAGATTCTTTGTTATTAGTTCGATATGATTGGAGTACACAGGTTACATGAGATGTAAAAAAAACAAAATGGCGGCCACAAGCTGTAATATTGTCTAAAAGTAAACTTTTTTTATCATACCGAGAAACCGATATGGGTAAGTATCAAAAGAAAGGTCTTGATGAGACGATTACAAAAATATATACTTCGATTATGGAATCCAATGAAGATATATTCGAGTTATTACTTTTTTATATGAATTAATAAATCAAAAGAATTTTATTCATTGAAATCACAAGGATCATTTTGAATCGTCTTATAAACTAAAATTACTCCTGTTCCAACGCGACCAAGCCTTATTAATTAAATCAATTACAGAACCTGGTTGACTTGTAATGTTTTAATAATGCGGATATTATTTCTAGAATCACGTTGCGTATAGGAAAGAAGTAGAATATGTACAACTTTGATGATTCTCAAATATAGTCAATTAATCTTACAAGTTGAGAGGACAGATGGCGTTAGGGTTGGACCTGATTCGACCGCACGGACATCATTTTCCTGTAACTCTATCCCTTTGTCACTCGGAAACATCGTTCGATAGAGCGAGATAGATTCCGAGGGTGAAATCTAGCGAACAATGTTTCTAAGCGACGAAAAGGGATAGTTATGGGAATATGCTGTTCTGTGCGCTTCCAGGTCCAACCCTTACTGAGTTGTTAGGGCATTCGGAACACTAAGAGATACAGACAAAATAGCAGAATGACTCTAAAATGGGTCATAATAATAGGGCCATAATCCACCAAAGCACAGAGATGTACAAAAGTAACCAATAATGCAATCCACAAGCATCTATTCGTCGATTTACACATCCATCGCTTTAGTAGATGGGGGCCCTTAAACAGAGGATTTCTAAGGAAATGTTGAGAAGCACTGTTCTATACAAATAAACCCCACACCACAATAATGGTTTTGGTACCTGTCTTATTTCTGGTTCACCCGGGATATTACAATACAGCTTATGGAATAAAAGCACAATCGTTCATTAGTTGTTTAAAATGTTATAATTCTATCGTTCTTTGATTATACTTCTAATATTGTAGCTAATAAGGTCGACTTTTGTGGCTTAATTTTAGCAAGTCAATCGATAAAATCTTACATTGCAAGGGCCTTTAACAGTAATATTTAAGAGGCCAGCGGAGGATAAATAGCTCATCCAAACGCAATACCAAAATCATTTGCAAGTTGTTGTTTGTTAGCCGGTGGTGTGTCCGGCTTAAGAATAGACCTCGGCTTCCCCTCCCATGGATGTAGTAAGAGCCTTACTAAGGGATTACACCAGGGGATGGGCAGCAGCGTCCACCGGAGTACTCGACACCAATACTGCGATCACCAATCCGTCTGCCAAGCATGGTGATTATAGCCAATCCCCCCATCGCATTCTATGGCTTCGTCCAGTAGTGGACATCTAAAGAATCATCATCAGCCGTTAGACGTCCACTATATATAACATATGTGTATATATATATATATATATATGTGTGTGTGTGTGTGTGTATATATATATATATATATATATAATACATGTATTTTATTTTTATATATATATATATATATATATATATATAAAATATATGTATTCAAACCATGGAACCCATATTAAACACTTACGTTACACTTTTACAATCCTACTAGTAGGTACTATAAATGTGACAGATTTGATGTTTGTTTGTAACTCAATCACGTCGTAAAAGGCTGAACCGATTTCAATGAAACTTTAGCACAGAAATAGATTATGACCTGGATTAACACAGGCGCTATTTCTTATATTTCTGTACCACGAGCTAAGCCACGGGTAGGAGCTAGTATGTTACCTTGTGACTCTCCTCCTTCATGATGTAAGTGCCGGCCGGTATATCCCTGACTTGTACTTGGCCTTTCAACAGCTGGTCGCTTTCTAGACCTAGCTCTTTGACAAACGCTTCAGTAGCTATTTGTATAAGTGCCTGAAAAAAATATAGAGTATAAGGCTACCCGCACACGGACCACTCACGACGGCCACCTAGTGGTCGGCTACCTGAAGCTTGAAGCGATTTATAAGTAGCGTGGCGCATGACAGACACTGGTGAATAGTGTCTTTATTAACAGTACTAGTCCAGTCTCATCATGGATCCCGAGACGAGGGTTTGATCGCGCTACTGTTAATACGCAAACGACGTAAACGACGTATACACAGCTGTTAT
Source organism: Epirrita christyi (assembly GCA_951392215.1). Classification (NCBI taxonomy): domain Eukaryota; kingdom Metazoa; phylum Arthropoda; class Insecta; order Lepidoptera; family Geometridae; genus Epirrita; species Epirrita christyi. The sequence goes on from OX595837.1 coordinate 2,528,498, forward strand.
TGGATATATCCATTGGTGCCGTGAGAGGGGGGGGGACGAAGCGGTGCGTTAAGGTAAGCGTCTAAAGGGCGGCATCGTACGCATCGGACGGATTTGAATTAACTTTGTATGCTAAGTCACACAAATACGTCCACTACGCATCATGCACGCATCGAAATTCTTGTAGGGAAACACATACACATACACGTATGTGGACCCTCTGGTCACATCTGCGACCTCATCCCAACTAGCTGCATTGAAGACGAGGACTGTGCCATCGCTAACGTGATGACACGAGCACCATCAACATCTAGGTTGCAGAGGTCGTTGATGTAAGCCGAAAATAGGGATGGACCGAGCACACTACCTTGTGGTACCCCAAAAGCAAGATGCTGCCTCTCACTTCGTACGTTCCCGTTGTCTAGGGCTAGTAATAATACCTGTTCATCAAGATTGTCAGTATTGTGTTTCTTGTATGAAGAGCCATCCTTGGATTTTGGGAGAGATGATGTGATCTGTACATCTGGCTGCTGCTGAAATTACAATTAAATAATTATTCACACCCACACAACTACATATCAGCAGCGAAGGGTTCATATACATACATAACATAACAACCCAACAGTCACATACATTATAGTCCTGACCCCACACTAGGATTACCTGTGTCGCGAGTATCAAAAACTACAAATACCAAAACACCCAGACCCGGAACAAATATTAGCAGATCATACAAACATTTGTCCCGCAGCGGGAATCGAACCCGCAACCATCAGCATATCGGCTGGCTGCACGCCCACCGCGTCACAGAGGTTGTCAAACACATAAAAAGGTCGCAGGAAGTTCGTGGATAGAACGAAAACTTTCGTCGTGACATTCTATGGTCCCCCTATATGGCCTATTTCTAGCAGTTGCCTAAGACTTATCAAATTAGAGTGCGTCTAATCTAAAACTGAACGCCTCGCTATTTCATTACGTCAAAGTAAAATATTCCATAAACCGTAACTATAAGGACCGTTTTCTTAAAAGAGAACTTAAAGCTTGTATCAAATGCCAAGGGGCGTGCAGTTTTAAATTAGACGCAACCTACGAGGTTAGATTTTTGAAACAATGAACCAGAAAAAATATATTAAGTGTAATTTAGGGGCATGCAGTTTTAAATTAGACGCAACCTACGAGGTTAGATTTTTGAAACAATGAACCAGAAAAAATATATTAAGTGTAATTTAGGGGCGTGCAGTTTTAAATTAGACGCAACCTACGAGGTTAGATTTTTGAAACAATGAACCAGAAAAAATATTTAAGTGTAATTTAGGGGCGTGCAGTTTTAAATTAGACGCAACCTACGAGGTTAGATTTTTGAAACAATGAACCAGAAAAAATACATAAGTGTAATTTAGGGGCGTGCAGTTTTAAATTAGACGCAACCTACGAGGTTAGATTTTTGAAACAATGAACCAGAAAAAATATATTAAGTGTAATTTGGGGCGTGCAGTTTTAAATTAGACGCAACCTACGAGGTTACATTTTTGAAACAATGAACCAGAAAAAATATATTAAGTGTAATTTAGCCCAAAAGTCTGTTAGTATTCTATGGGAATAGAATAGAATATATATTTGTTTGTATACAGGAGTTACATAAAAAACTTAAAAGAAAACAGACCCGAAGGTACGAAGTATATAATAACTCCAGTAACAAAATGGCTCTGCCTCAGCATGAGTTGGTTGACAAGCAAGCTAGCAACCAACACTGGTCTTCCGTCAGAGCCACTTGTTCACGCTACGGACCAACCACTCACAATCAATAAACATAACATAAAAAACACACTAACATAAAGAAAACTATTTATAAGATTAATAATAAAAGAAGAAAGATATGCTTAATATCTTTCTTTTTATAGAAGATAATTAATGTTTTATATTTTTCTCACAGAACACTTGTGTCACGCCTTAGACTTTCCTGATCCTTTTGGTGGGAGATGCCTATGGATTATGTCTAGCAGTGGACTTCTAAAGGCTGATTTGATGATGATGATATTTATTGAAACCATTACCTGTGGAGTGTTAGATGTAACATCAGGCACCATATCGGGGCGCGGTCTCCTGCCTTGAATGTGGATCGGTGACGACACGGAATGGTTACTCTCCTGTTAAGTGTTACATGCAGTCAAACTTAACGCAGTGTTAGGGGAATTACACACTATGTACAAAGAATTAGTAACGTTTGGATAATGTACAAAGAGTTTTATTGGTCGATTATGGAGAGCATGCCACTTGGACGCCATCTTTGAACCCCCTGGAGGATCCAATCTGATAGGATCTTTAGGATTTGATCTGATAGCATTTGCTATTTCCCTTGGTTGGACCCTCTGGTGGATCAACGGACATTTGCTATTTACCGTCGACCCTCTGGGGGACCCACAGAAATTCGCTATATCCACCCTCTGGGAGATCCACGGACACTCGCTATTCCCTTGGAACCTCTGGGGAATCCACGGATACTCGATATACCCCTTGGACCCTCACGCATAATGGACCATCCACAGAGTTCGAATGCGGAAAAGGGAGTTTTTTAACATTACCCTTTGGACCCTCTGGGGGATCTATGGATACTCGATATACCCCTTGGACCCTCTGGAGGATCCACAGACACTCACTATTCCCCAACAGTTTATTATTATTATTTTATACATTTTTACCCAATCCTAAAGGAAACGAAATCCCCTATTTTCTTGCTAATCCTAGTAGAATAAGTAAATGAAGTATTCTTGGGCTCAAACTGGGCTCCAAGGGGAACAGCGAGTCGCCGTGGTTCTCCCAGGAGCTACAGAGGCGGTCCAAGTGGAATGCTCGGATTGTGTAAAAACTTGATTAATCAAATCAATTCGTTTGAATGAACCTGCATTTATGAAAATGGATGTTGATTTTAATTATTATTATATTACTACACCAGGGGATAGGCAGCAGCATCCATCTGAATACTCAACACCAATCCACCTGCCAGCCGTGGTGATTATGGCAAATTCCCCCATTGTTTTTTTGGGGGAAGCCTCGTTCAACAGTGGGCGTCTCACTACTGATGTTGATGCTGATGATAATGATGATGATTCTATCAACTTAACTTCAAAAACCACTCTTATGAATTTCTAAATGTGTTTGCTAAGAACTCAAAAATATTCTACACGATTGGATATCATTGACATTTTCTTACAAAGTTACAATTTATCGATGAGCGAAAAAAATATGGAAATGTCTGATAGCGATATCGAATCGGATAGTCTGGAGACGCTCTGGACAACATGATAATAAAATACACAATTTCCACATTCGAAACACCACAAAATTACCTTTGCTTGAATATTGAATAACGCTTCACGAAGACAACTCTAGAAAATTTTAAACTAATCAACCGTTTGTACTATGTATAACAGTCAAGACTCAAGACCATAATATCTTAGACGGGCGTATTTAAAAATCAATTTGAACTTTGAATTCTATTTCTATTATTTTTACAAAACATACATACATAAACATACGACTTTTTCTCCGAAGGGGTATACAGAGCCTCTAAGGGCCCTGTTTTCACTTTGGATTGCACATTCACAGGAATTACATCGCAGGAAGGACTTATAATTAATACAATGTGTTGAAAAAGTGTACTCTGTACTGTTATCCCAGGACCATTATCATTCCTCACAGACTATGCAACGTATTGATACTTACCAAGTGATCGGATCTTTCGCAGTTATGCGGTGAGTGCATGGAGGTTCCACTATCTACTGTCGATTTAGACGATCTGCCGGGAGACGAGCCGAATTGGTTTGGACGCCTCTTTTCACGGCCCTGAAAACATTAATACGTTTAAAACTGTTTTATTTTATTGAACCCCATTATTCATAATCATTTTTGAAACCTATTTTAGTTAAAATAGCTTTTGTCTTGTTTTGACGTATTACATTTTACATCAGAAAGAAAAAAACAAGATTTTTAAAAAAAAAATAGGTTTAAAAAATGATTATGAATAAGGCCCTTCATGTTTTTTTGTAATACTACTTGGCAAGCGAACAATCGTACGGCCCACCTGATGGAAAGTAATTACCGTAGCCTATGGACGCCTGCAACACAAAAGGCATCACACGCGCGCTGCCGACCCTGAGACATAAAGATGAAGTCTACTACTACTGTTCAGTAGCAGAAATAGGTATGATCGTAGTACTTCTCCGGACGAACTCTTTCACCAGAAGTTCTACTACTATTGTTACCATTTGTTCTATACCCTGTCAATATAATATATATATAATAATAATATATAATATATAATAATAATATAATATATATAATATATATATATACATATATATATATATATGTGTGTGTGTGTATATATATATATATATATATATATATATATATACATATACAGTTGTGGTAACTATTTTTTGCACATTTTATTGATTTTATCAAAGTAAAAAAGTACTGAAACTGGACAAATAATTAAGAACGATTTATTTAACTGCTCGGGAATTGTTTTGTATGACACTTAGATTTAAAAAATCACAATATTATGTAGCACAGGAAACATAAAAAGAAATTTAATAAATATTTAACTAAAATTAATAGTTAATAGCATATCCACGGCTTTTAATTACAGCTTTACACCTGCGAGGCATTGACTCTATTAATTTTTGACATTTCGCAAGAGAAATAGAGTTCCATTCTTCTAAAAAAACGTCATACAGCTCTCTTAAATTTCCACACTTTGTATTTGAAACCTTTTTCTTTACTTCAAACCACAGATTCTCTATTGGGTTTAGATCTGGACTGTTAGCAGGCCAGTCTAAGACAGAAACTAATTGCGCTGTAAGAAATTCCTTTACGGTGCGTGCAGTGTGCTTTGGATCATTGTCATGCTGGAATGTCCAAATGACCGGTAGAACGTCTTCAGCGTATGGTAACATTGTTTCTTCCAGTATATTTTTGTATTGGAACTGATCCATGTTACCTTCTATCAACTTTACAGGTCCTACACCATGTCCAGAAAAGCAACCCCAAATTTTCACATTTCCACCACCGTGCTTTAAAGTAACTTTCGTGTACTTTGGGTCGAATGCTGTATTCGGGGGACGTCGTACATATCGTTTTCCATCAGAACATACTCTGTTTATTTTCGTCTCGTCAGAAAAAAGTACATTTTTCCACTGTTGCACAGTCCAGTTTTCATACTTTCTCGCAAATGCAAGCCGGGCTTGCCTGTGGCAAAGTTTTAACATGGGTACCTTTCTTGCTATCCTACCGTGCAATTTTTCTTCTACCAAACGTCTTCGAATAGTGCGTGCTGAGATTGCTGAAGGGTTGTTTTCACCAAAATATTCTTTTCTAAGCTCATTGGACCCTTTAAAAGGATTTTGTTTTGCCATACGAACGATGTTTCGGTCATCTCGAGGAGTTGTTTTTCTCTGTTTAGGTACACGTGGAACATTCGAAGTAGTTTGATACGTAGCAAAATGCTTTACAGCGTGGAAAACCATCGTTTTTGAACATTGCAGATGGTCGGCTATCTTTTTATAAGACCAATTCTTCCGGCGAAGTTTTATTATTACTTCCCTTGTAGATTTATCACAACTTTTATTTTTTCCCATTGTTATTTCTAAAGAAGCAATCACCTTTAATCTTTTACAGCACGTAATGACGTCAAAATTATACAAACAGTAACAAATCGACTGAGTGTTCTCTATTTAAATTTGAATAAAGGTATAAACTACTTAGCGTTCTTAATTACGTGACCAGCCAGTAATAAGGAATACTTTGTTTAAAAGTAGTGTAAAAAGTTTGCCTATTGATTTTTAGCCAATCATGTGTATCAATGAATACAGTGGTAATATGGAAATGTTTTACGATACCGAGAGAAATAAAAACAAATGCATACAATTAGTTTTGCATCTTAGTTGGAAAAAATCTTCCCTTTATATCAGCGTTCTTAATTATATGACCACCACTGTATATGTGTGTGTGTGTGTGTGTGTATATATATATATATTAGGGTGGTCCGAATTTTTCGACTTTTGAAATATTACCGCGGCACCTTGTCATACGGTTCTCTGCTATAAAAAAATAAAATAGTTTTTTTTTTTTTTGACAAAGTTCAGAGGTCGCTACCAGTTGTCAAACATTAACAAAAAAACATTGTATGGCCACTTCAACTAGGAGTCTCACTTATTGATTCAGATAAGTGTTTATGTTGCGTTTTTTAAGTAAAAGATACAGAGACTCGTATATGCACCCCCCCTAATCCCCCCTTTCCCTATAATCACAAATTATGTTATCAGATGAAGTGGATCAATCGCTTGGTCCGTCTAGTGGTCCTGATATACAATTATTATTGGGACAACATTGACCAAAGCGATTACAAAACAATAATTGATGACGCCGAGTCAAGCGTCCTTGTAGAAGTAGCCGCAGACAGGATTACTTTTGCGGAAAAACTACTAAAAGCATATCAACTTCGAGATGAATACAGGGAATTTTAGAATCTCAAGATAATTTTCTTATGTGGAGTTCCCGAAAAAGGTGCTTCATTTAGGAGACCTGCTGGTCTACACAGATCTAGATGGATTGGAAAAGCCTTTTACTGCTTGTCATTTTTATTAAACTGACAGTAAAGAGCGAGAGAGCTGTGAGAGAAATATGCATTTTCACAGTGATTAAATAGATAAAGTATTGGTTTCAAACGACTACCGGGTGGTTAGCACCTAGAAACGACTTACAGTTATTGAAAGACCTTTCAGTTTTGACCAAAATGGCTACCTACTGCTGCCTTGAAAAAAATTCTGGGCCATTTGTGGTATTTTTCGGAAGAGTTGGTGTCTTTTGCATTTTTCGACAACGAACTTTCAGTACAAGATCTACAGAAAAAATGGAAGATGCGCTAAAAATCGAAGGTCCAAGAAGGAAGAAGGAAGATTGTCCAGAAACAAAAAAAAATTGATGTCAAACACATCCACGAAAAAAAAATTAAGACTTCGTGACTAGCAACTTCTTACGATTTTTCCAGATCTAGGTATCTCATCAAAGTTTTAGAATGATGACATGGGAACTTGGAACGATGACGCTGATGTTATGAACAATACAGATGAGCGTAGTGTTGCGTTATTGTAGGAATATAATAAATTGATTACAACCGATGAAGAACAAAAGCAATGCTTGCTTTTGTTGGGTGAAAGAGTGTAAGAAATAGTACCCTAATACTTACAAACCATCCTTGTACCTTAATAATAATTAATTTTAATATTTCAATAATATATTTTTATGTAATATTAACAATAATTTTACATTTATAATGTCCAGTCTTATGAATAAAAAATTCCAACAAATGTAGTCATTTTGAGTTTTTATTTAAAATTCAAACCTTGGTAGCAACCCTTAAAAGTAACTATAAAATTTTGAAAAAAATACTGATATCTTTTTTTGGGGTATATAATCGAATTATGTGGTGCCCCGTGAAATACAAGTTTTTTTTTTCTTAGGAATAAGGACCACCCTAATATATATATATATATATATGTATAATCATATAGGTATACTTACAGGGTTAACCAATTCAGCACTGAGTCCTAGGTATTGATGTAGCGCTGTGAACGTGACCCGTTGTAAACGCACCATAATAATCTACAACAAACAATTTCACGATTTGTTTATTTATCGGGCAATTTTCGTTGGTTTAAGATCTGGACGACCTCTGTGGCGCGGCTGGCGATGGTTCGCCTGCGACGCAGGAGGTTGCGGGTTCGATTCCCGCCTCGGAACAAATATTTGTACGATCTGCAGATATTTGTTCAGGGTGTATTTTTCTATATATAATAAAAAATATCTATCTATGTAATGTATTGTATTAAGTATGTCAGTTATCTAGTACCCATGACACAAGCTCTGCTTAGCTTGGGGCTAGATAATGTTGTGTGAAATGTCCAGCATTTTTTTTAATTTTAATAAATATTATTAATAATATAATTATATAATTTATATTAATATCCTCTCTAGATTTTAACCCACTAACATTGGATCCGAAGACGGGGTCTCTCCCATCAGACCATCAGTGATAAATTACCTGAATAACTCGAACGAATATGTCTGGGTACTCCTTGAAAACTTCCTGGAACGCTCTCATCGGCAGTTTTATTACTTGAGAGTCTTCTAGCGCTTTGGCGTTAACAGTCTTGTATGGTTGGGAGTTACCCTGAAACATATACAGAACTCTGAAGTAACAAATAACATAACACCCAAATTCTAATTTACACATTTAAATTTACAATTTGACGACCTCTGTGGCGCGGCGGGCGAAGGTTCGCCTGCGACGAAAGAGGTTGCGGGTTCGATTCCCGCCTCTAACCAAATATTTGAACAATCTGCAGATATTTGTTCAGGGTGTTCTGGGTATTTTTCTATGTATAATAAAAAAATATCTATCTATGTAATGCATTTGAATTAAGTATATCAGTATAGCACCCATAACACAAGCTCCGCTTAGCTTGGGGCTAGATAATGTTGTGTGCAATGTCCAGCATTTATTTATTCACATACATAGATCTGATCCTACACTAGGATTCCCTGTGTCGTGAGTATCAGGAACTACGAGTACCATGGCACCACATATGGTATATGACTATCTCATAGGAAGTGCGGACTTTTTCAGTCTTGTTTAAAAAGCTTAGTCATCATGAGCCTGTAGATGTCCACTGCAGGACATAGTTCTCCTCCTTAGAATGCCACGACGCACGGTCTTGAGCCGCCTCCATCCACCGACTTCCTGCAACTTGGCATGACGACGGTTAAAAGGTCGCAGGAAGTCGTTGGATGGAGGCGGCTCCATCATTTGAAGCCGATCAGCCGACCAGCATCATTTTCTCGAAGACATAACTACCATAACTACTTTCTCCTGCGTCGCAGGCGAACCTTCGCTCTACGAGTTCTCAGTTCTACGAGCTATAATATGACCAGCCAATTGCCACTTCAACTAGCTAATTATGAGAGCTATGTCGGTGATCTTGGTTCTTCTTCGGATATCCTCATTTCGGATTCTATCACGAAGTGATACCCCTAGCATAACTCTCTTCATATCCCGCTGCGCAACTTTTAGCTTGTCTATTTATATTGCTAATATATATATTACATTCTCTGCGGCGACGAGCTCTGTGGCGCGACGGGCGATGGTTCGCCTGCGACGCAGGAGGTTGCGGGTTCGATTCCCGCCTCGGAACAAATATTTGTACAATCTACAGATATTTGTTCAGGGTGTTCTGGGTATTTTCTATGTATAATAAAAAATATCTATGTAATGTCATTGTATTATGTATATCAGTTATCTAGTACCCATAACACAAGCTCTGCTTAGCTTGGGGCTAGATAATGTTGTGTGAAAAGTCCAGCATTTATTTATTTATTTATTTATTGTCGTAGCATTCTATGGGAGAGACCTGTGTTTAGCAATCAACTTTTACAGGGTGGTGATAATGATGATGATGGTGATTTTACTTTTTTAAATTTAAGTGTGGAGTCAATTAGAGGGGAGGGTTTACCGTGAGGACGTCAGTGAAACTGAGTAATGAAGTCACGCTCTCGCCGGCCCGCACCACCTTCAATGACAGCCCGCTGCCATCTTGGTTCGTGATGTACACGTTCACTCGTCCCGTTTGTACCACGTACACATTCTCGTCCGTGTCACCTGGAAAGGACACGTAAATTGTTTTAAGACGTGTAAGGTCCCGTCACCACTTTCGCGAAAAATCCCTTTTCCAAAAAGTTCATTTCGCATAAACTCCTATTCGCATAGTCCCTTTCGCAAGAAGCCCCGTTAGCATTAAGTCCCATTCGTAAAAAGTACCTTTTGCAAGAAGTCCCTTTCGTGAAAATCCTGTTCGCGTAAAGTCCTTTTCGCAAGAAATCTCTTTGGGAAAAACTCCCGTTAGGAAAAAGTCCCGTTTGCATAAAGTCCCTTTCGCAAGAAGTCCCTTCAGAGAAAAGTCCTGTTTGCAAGAAATCTCTTTAGGATAGAGTCCCATTCGCATAAAGTCCCTTTCGTAAAAAGTCCCATTCTCCAAGTCCAAAACAAATGTGACTTATTTTTTTTATTTTTTTTGTTTGTATAATCTTGTAAAATTTACGTACTACACCCCCGGCCATTCTTCTAATCTTACAAATCTCTCTCCATCCAAAGGTTGTCTGGAAGAAATCGCTCCTAAGCGATAAGCCCATCCACTTTACTTTGAATTATCATGTTAAGTTTTGTTTATTACTTATTATCTTAACGTGTACAATAAAGTATTTTCTATTCTACTCTATCATCGATCTATCTACTCACCAACTTTAAAAAGAAATGAACCAGCCGACAAGTTGATAATCTCGGTGTGTTTGCAAAGCATAAGAAACACCGGCTTTTCAAAGTGTCCAAACACCCTGATGCTGTGAAGCATGTAGAGTGCGTCGGGCGGTACCCTATCGTCACTCGTGAGGTCTTCTTCTAGATACTCTGCTGGAGGCTCCAGGACCTAGAAACAGATCAAAAATCCTTTGGTACGCATGGTCCTACTATGTTGGTCTTACCGTAGGACCACAGAGAATCAACAGTGGCAGTCTTATCCAACACAATTTTTTCGATTCCATGTTCGAACCACGAAGACTTATAACAAAAATGGTCAGCGAGAGACCCGTCGTGGGATTGGAGGGCGCTGCTGTGCTTAATTACCAGTTTTGTTTAGCGGGCAATACAATAGCGCTTCTGTTACGTTTTGATCCTATTACAACTGTTAATATTTCTTTAGTTTATGATTCAAAATGCTGACAGAAAGAAACCAGCTCCTAATTATGGTTATATGTAGTTCACAATTTGGCCACGACGGCTCTCTTTCTGAACAGACTTTACAATATTTTTATTTCTGCCAGAAACTAAAAACGGATAAGTGCGAGCCAGACTCACATCATCAGGGTAACAGACTTATTTCAAAAATTTTAGATCCCTTTTTGAGTTTCAAAAGTTTTTGGGATGGTGAAGTTCGTAAGAAAAGGTGGCCTTTTCTTACGAACTTCACCATGCTCATGCAATAGTAGCTCATGTCTATGTTTGAAACCAATAATTATATTATGTAATAATAAAAAAACCATGTAAAAATTACCATAAAGTGGGAAGGAACTTACTCCTGACATGTTCATGAGCCAGGGCTTCAACCTCCACTGTATAATGGGGTTTGTTTCAATAAAAACTTTTTGACTTTACTTTACCTTCAACTGCTCAGGAGCTGACTCTTTCTTCAGTTGCAGAAGTTTCCTCGCGAACCTCATCACCGCTCTTCGCTTCTTTCCCTGCCCCGAGTTGGAGATCGACTTCACTTTCCTCAGCATTCTTCTGCCGTAGAACAGCATTTTGTCACGTTTGCGGAACCTCTTGACCGGCTCGCCAGATCCACCCACCACGCCGGTACCGCCTGATTGTTCTGTAAATTTACAAGTAGGATACAAAACCCCAGTCACGTGCGAGTTGGAATCGCTTGGAGAGGGAACCGTACAAGAAGGCCACCATAGTACGACTAGACCAATTTAACTTATTAGTCCTCTTGTATGTGTGTGGATCTATAATTGTTTTTTTTTTTTTTTTAATATCATTTTTTTTTCCTTGATATAACATTATATAACAAAACACCCAACAGTCACATACGTAGTCCTGAGGCCTTAGACAAAGTAACATTGTAATAGCGATGACGCCCGTTAGTACAGGCAAATTAGCAAAAAGTGTGGACCTAAGTCGTGTAGTCGTGGATTCTTATGGAAACGTTAGATGACACGAAAAGAAGCTTATCCTAGGTTTGCACCGTTTCTGGCGCTTACGGAACCCTTTTAAATATTAGGTACAAACTTAAAAAGGCCGTCAATTTTAAAATAGAAAGAAATTACTTGATGCAAATTAAATTACGTATAGAGAGACTGTCTTAGTGCATTATGATTTTAATAAAAACCACGTGCATGTAGGGAACACAGTGTTGAACAAATGCATCATCCGTAAAAAAAAAACAGTATAAAACTTCCGGCGGATGTAGTACTAATTAAATGAATAAGTTTAAGTCGATTTCCAGAACTACATTAATTTTCCCCGAAGTAGAGCGACAATAAAATATGGAAAAGTGCCTTCCGTGAGACGCACCATGGTGCAAACCTGGTAATGTATTTCGAACATTTTTCTGATATGTCTATCAATTTGCACCGACTTTTCGAATCCCATACATTTTGGACTTTTCTACGTAGAAAAGTCCAAAAATGTATGGGATTGACGTTAGCTATCGATGTATCACGTGGTCTATTGTATTGTATTACGACTGTAGAAATGGAATCGCTTCGAAGCGAATGCCGTTTGGCTAGGCCCTCTGATCCCACACTAGGATTATCTGTGTCGTGGGTATCAGGAACTACGAGTACCATAACACCCAGAGCCGGAACAAATATTTGCAGATCATACAAACATTTAACCCGCAGCGGAAATCAAACCCGCAACCTCTCGCATCTCAGCCGGCAACTCGCCCGCCACGCCACAGAGGTCATCAATATATATGATACTAGTTGCGCCCCGCAGTTTCACCCGCGTGAATAATGATGAAAATTGAAGATGATGATGATGATGAAAAGTAGCCTATGTATTAATCCAGGACGTAAAGTATCCCCATTCCAAATTTCACTCAAATCCATTCAGTAGTTTTTACGTGAAAGAGTAACAAACATCCATCCATACTCACAAACTTTCGCGTTTGATGATGATGATGATGATGATGAAAAGTAGCCTATGTGTTAATCCAGGACGTAAAGTATCCCCATTCCAAATTTCACTCAAATCCATTCAGTAGTTTTTACGTGAAAGAGTAACAAACATCCATCCATACTCACAAACTTTCGCGTTTGATGATGATGATGATGATGAAAAGTAGCCTGTGTTAATCCAGGGCGTAAAGTATCTCCATTCCAAATTTCACTCAAATCCATTCAGTAGTTTTTACGTGAAAGAGTAACAAACATCCATCCATACTCACAAACTTTCGCGTTTATAATATTAGTAGGATGGTCCTTAACCGCTCTGTCTAACCTCGGAAGAAGCTTCCAAAGCTTCTCTTCAGTGATGCTTACGCCGGCTCAAGATTTCTTCTTCTTCATCTTCATGAGCCAGTAGAAATCCACTGCTAGATGAGGCCTCCCCTATAGCATGCATAGCTACAACCGTACTTCCCATAGCGTACAATGGGGTCCAAAATCACCACGCTTGGGTATAAGTACTAAGGTGAATGTTGCTACCCATCCCATGGCGTAATCCCTTAGTTGCCTTTTACAAAATCCATGGGAGGAGTTGAAGGGGTCCTATTCTTAGGCCGAGACCACCACAGCACGGCTAAAGGTGTAAATTGTATGGTACGCGTGACGAACTGGTTTTTAGCTGGTATTTCATACCTTTGCTGCGCCATCTTCTGTAGTAATAAAAGAATACTACAAGCAGAGAAACAAAAAGACATCCGCAGAAAGACCACAGCAACTGTAACAAAAAGAAACAAGATGGAGAATTATAGATATCAAGGAGTAATCGTCAGCCGTTATAAGTCTGCTGTTGGCGACCTCTGTGGCCCGGCGGGCGAGTAGCCAGCTGACATGCAAGAGGTTGCGGGTTCGAGTACCATTGCACCACAAAACCTTCTCTCCACCAACATTTATTTTCTTGTCTAAATGCATGTTTAGTGGTTATGTGTTGATAGAAAGATAAGTAAATGCGGGTGTTTTCACGCCAAAACGGCTGTGCCAACTTTGATAAAATTTGATATACAGATAAATTATAACATAGGATACTTTTTTAATGGGCAATTTTTGTGGTTAATAACTACCCTTAAATAAATAAATACTACTAAGGTTGTCAGAAATCGCTTTCAGCGAGAACGCGAGGCCACCCATTTAGCTGCAAATTTTATTTTTTTTATTTTGAATTTTAATAAATCCTGTTAGGTTTTCCTGCTGAACAATCAATTATCTAACCACCGAACAGATCTACTTTTAATAGAATGATTTATTCTTTCTTAAGTTTTCAAAACAAATGCTTTAACAAGCTCATTAATTAGTTATTAAATAATGAGCATTTAGATCTACTTACCACAAAATAATCCATTACGAGGAAACTACGCGCGTCGCAACAAATAACATGAATTTCAACAATAATATAACAAACATTCCGACTCAGGGACAAACTTTTAAATGACGAGATACACAAAGAGATTGATAATTTATTAGGTCTTAAAAAACACGTCCATTACCTCAGAGTAACTAATCAAGACATAGGGAGAGCGAGCGCTTACAATGACTGACGGTATGAATACTGAAAGAAATAAAATATTGTGCTCACGGCGCAAGTCTTTTCTTGCACAAAATGCTTCTCAAGTACATAACGCAATGTATCTGCACAAACTTCAGTGCGCCTTCGAGCAGAGATCTAGAAACTTGACGAATTTAGTTGTAGTTTTCACTATAAATACACGTTCTCACCACCGCATAACAGGTGTAAGATGTGTTTTTCGAAAGATTTTAGTGACCTTTCTGTTTAGTGAAAACTAGGCGACGGCGACGGTATCCCAGCACAAGAACTAATAAGACTACGCTGCTTTAGAAAACTTGCTTACGTACGCCTGACTTATGAAAAGTAGACTCTTCATTGCCACTCTATAGCCAGCTCAATTACTCTGTATCCGGCACGCACAAGCACTGATAGTCCGAGAATATTTTGTAAACAAGTCCTTGAAGTACACATTATAGATAAGTTACACAGTAGGTCATGCAATTTCAATTCGTTTTTCTATGATACTGACGTCATTATTATCCTATCATTTCCTCTATTTACCCATTTACAACTTCAGATTTCCTCCTAAAGTCCCTCAAACTATGGCAACGTCACAAAAGGGATATGTCGGGAATACCGAAGCTAGACTCGCGTCAATTATACCAAGTTTACGCAATATTACATAATGTTCATAAAAGCCCCGTGTCTTTTGAGATTGAATTTAGAAGGAAGACAGAAATCGGTTAGTGTGGACCGTTCCTTGAGTCTGCAAAAAAAACCACTGTAATTAGTTTACTGGTTCCTTTATATTTATTGTGATTATTCTGTGAGGTTAACGACCTGGCGAGACGAGTGAGCGAGTGGATTACGAGAGGTTCGCTTCCCGTAAAGAAAACATTCAGAGAATCCATGGTGCACTCATAATATAGTGAGTGAATCCAAGTATGTTCCAAAGCTGTTCACCTCAGAGATAAAAAAAAATTGTGTCCACAAGACGCATAACTAAACATTTAAGATTCTGTTCACTGGTTGTAGAACTTGCAACGAGCAGAAGTAAGCAGAACTTGAAGGTTTGAAAAGAAGAAACTCGTTTCATGAAAACTCTGGATACCTACAAGAATACCAGCGTGATAAGCAGCAAGAACGAGCTTAATGAGAAGATAGATAGAAAATTCTTTATTGCACATAAAAAAGAAGTACAAAGGCGAACTTAATGCTAAGAAGCATTCTCTTCCAGATAACCTTGGTGTATTGTGGACAAAAGTATGCGTCGGTAGTAAGAAACATTATCATCATCGTAGGCCCTCACGTCTAGACGAATTGAATAGTTGCGAATAGTTTGCGATTCTAGATCAACCACTTTTATAAAACTATACAATACTTGCGCAGAAAGAACTTAACTTTGACAATACATATCTAAAAAATAGACAATTATGATTTTTAGTTTGTGTTTTAGAATGTTAGTGTTTATTTACAATATATTTCGTTCTTCTAGTTTTCCAACAGCTAAGGCAAGTAGCGAGAAGCAAATGTACCATGCACATACTACCCGGCCCAGAAAATTAATTCATGTTATTTCGGGGGCAAAGAGTGTTAAAATATTCAAAAGATCAGAAGTCCAGTATTGTCTTACAACTTATGACGGTCTTTCTCGAAAAATGCAAATAAGTGATAATCAACCCAAAAATATATTATGATGAAGGTTATGCGCATAATATAATATATCTGGCAATATTCGTGTACTGTCATAAACTAAACAGTTCAAAAAATAAATAAATATCAAAAGTTAATAGAATTCTGCACATCGAGACACTTACGCATCTAGTAACATATCGTGAAGGTTTTTAAAATAAAACCGTCCCTAAGTCCCTATCCCTAAGCCACTAGGAAGTCGGTGGGTGGATGCGGCTCGAGACTGATCGTCGTGGCATCCTAGTGGACTTCTACAGGCTGATGATGATCCTAAAGACAGATTATTTCGTAAAAACGAGCCTTAGTGATGTTACTAGCAACTTGTTACTAGGTACTCAATGCATTACTGCAATCACTGAACTCAAATGACCTTCATGGCTTCCCGAGCAAAAAGAAACTTGCAGTCATATAGTGTCAAAATCTTTTTGTGAGTAAAATTCTCTGAAAGCGATGTTCTCTGCATTCATGGTTTTATATAATAACGTCCTTTTAAAGCAGCTACAAAACTACACAAAGAAGTTTTTCTTAAATATACTTATGTACCCTTGTTTATGTTGAGTTTGTGAAGCATTTTCTAAACCTAAGCCGCACACTTTCATTTCAGTCTATAGGAAGTAGACCACAATGTTTTTAGTTAGAATTGTTCCGTTAGAATTTAGAGAATACTACACAGAATCAATACCATTGTCCCTTTAGTTAGAGATAAACATTGACCCTCATATTCATTATCAGTTTTTAAACATTTGATAGCTAAAATAGCTTTTGTCTTGTTTTGACGTATGACATTTTACATAAGAGAGAACAAAACAAAAGCTATTTTAACTAAAATAGGCTTCAAAAATGATTATGAATATGAGGTTTAGTTTTTATTCAATCATTGTAATGTAAGCTTGTACAGTCAGCAGTGCAAACTGGTTACCCTTTATGTTAAAAGATGTGTTGAAAAAGCGTAAACAGCGTGAAAAAGATTTTCCAATACTTAGAATAGAATATAATTTAAAAAAGGGCACATTTAATGAACCTTAATTAATTAGGATAGAGTGACATCAGTCTCTTAATTTTAGGCATTACAGGATTATATTAGATAGCTTGCTTATAAGTAACAGAGCAACTAATAAAATAAATAATTTACTTTTTAGGTATTGTATCAAAATCTTTAAAAAGGCACAGGTTAACTGTGCTGCTGAAGTTATTATAAAATGTTTACTTAACCTAGTGTTCTTATGTTTCTATTGTGTGTATAAATGAGTATGATATATGTGTATCTATGTAAAATTACTCAAAAATCCCATATACATTAAGATGTTGTATCTCTACAAATGTACAAGAACTGAAGAGTATGCCACTGGTTAACCACAACATTATATTTGGAAGGTTAATAGAATACACTACGCTAACAACCTTGCATTTTTTTTTAAATTAATTTAATGAACTGTCTTGTACCACCCAAGCCAGTTGTTTGTTGTACGTGTTGTTGTTGTGTTGTGTTGCGGTTGTGTTTGTTGCCACCTCGGTAACCCCAGCCCATTACAATTGCAACACCTTTTAGGTCCCATCTACCTCAGACACACCCTATGTGACATTGCACTGCGTCTGTCATCCTGAGACATAAAGATGAAAAGTCTCATGTGCCTGTAAATTCATCAGTACCTTTGACAAACTCTTTTTAAAGCAGCTTTACTACTAATGCAAAATGTGTGATAGATCTGGAAATTTAATCTACTATTATGATAGATAAAATTTAGTTGCCACTTTGAGATAAAATGCTGATAATCAAAACATGACTTTTTTTTGACTTTTTGACTTTGACATGCCTGATTTATGTCAAGGTTGCATATTTTTGCCTCTCGGTAAATTTACATTTATTTTACTTTTAAAGTAGTTTTAAGTAGGTACCTTGTCACTTTATTTATAAACAATAGAATATTTACCAGTTACTAAAAAAGTAATTATGGTAATAACTAGAATAGTTAGAACCCAATTAGTAACTATGAAATATAAATTTTAATAAGTAAATCTATACATTGTACTTATTGAGTGACTTTCAGTTAGGGAATAGGGGGGCAGGTCAAAGCAACATTTTCTGAAACTTTAGGCGTAGATATTATTTTGTTTGGAGCAGAGGTAAACTTTTTTTATAGCTTTGTGTGTATGTAAGTAGATACACATACCTAGGTATGTTTGAGACATTGTTATTCAATAACTGATAAGTTTTAGAATAGGGGTGGGGGTGTAGGAGAACCCACCCTAGACTCTTCCACCACAAGAAGACACTCACTTTGTTTTCTTGATGCATGAGCGGTACCGCTTCCCCTTTCTAACATTACCACTGGATGCATAACTTCCCAATCCAACCCTCACCTACCCTGATTGACATGGGTACAAAAAATGCTTTATATAACAATTATTTGGTCATTTATTTCTTTGTCTTCATGTAAGGAGTTACCATTAGACCAAAAATTGAGGTATTATATGTATTCTTATCTAGCGAAGGCGTATGCAAATTCAAGTGCTTAATCTGTAGCACCTACCAAGGTTTCCAGCCCGGACATTTGTCCATTTTTAGCTAATCAAACAGAAGGTAACATTGAATTCAAGGATATTTTTTCGCAATACGGTAGCAAACAAAAATTGCTTGAACGAAATTATACAAGCTAGGTACGTAAAAACATAAAGTTACGTATAAATAGATTTCCTTTACATTTTCCAAACAGTATATTCATAAAATCTGTTCAATCCTATCAAATATAAAATCAATAACACCTTACCTGATTCTCTTGAAAATTACAAGTCCATTCAGAAGTCCATGTCTTTACCGCGAACATATTTGATTTGTCATTTATATTGCTCAAAAGACCTACTACATCCATTATTGCAAATTTATTTGTACATTTATTTCAGAAATATTAAAAATTACTTAAATTTTCTTTCAAACCACAATTGACTTCTCTCACACTTTACCACAGACAAAACAAACAACAGTCAGTAGTAAGTACTCAAGGTAGTACTACTACTGTTTTTATGGCATATGCGCCGCGCGCCGCACCGCCTGCCCACAGAGTATAATCGTAATCCCCACAAATAATACTCTTGGATTTGACGAATCATGGAAGAAGAAAACCTTGGACGAATTATCACAATTGACAGAGCATTTTGGGTCAAAGCATGTCCGTTTTCTGTCAGTGTGCAGTTGTAGATATGTATAAGTGTGAGTGACTAGAGAAGTGACTTTATTGACTAACCTATCGATGAATAATTTCGAAATTAATGAAAAAGGCGTTATAAGATATCAACTCTTTAATTTGTTACATGTATGTATTATCATCGGAACTTGATAATACAAAATTTCAGCTCAATCGGTTGGGTGGATGGAACTGGCTCACAGTTTCAAGACTCAAATGAAATCAAATCAAATCAAAATGTTTTATTGCGTTCATGTTGTACAAATTAAGATCTGGTTAAGTTACAGCTTCAACATGAGCCCGGGTTGGGCACTGCAATATGGAACATGAATTCCAGGTGGTAACAATTATTTGCTACAATTTTATATCTAAAAATAAAAGTACTACAGTCTTAAATTAAGATAACATAAATAGGTGCCGAAAGAAGTTATTTTTCAAAAAATTCCTCCAAGTTATAAAAACTTTTTTTTATTAGGTATGCTTTTAAAACATTTTTGAATTTTAAAAAGCTGGATTCATTCTTGTCTTGGGGAATAGTATTATAAATTTTTATCGACATAGCATGTGTTCCGGAATGAAAAATCTGAAGCTTAGAAAAGGGGAGGGCTAATTTTCTATGGGGGCGAAGATTTTGAGGGCGAGAATATTCTTGGAAAAAATCCATGTTTTTTCTGACAAATATACTTATTTCTAGAATATATATACCAATGAGTGTTAGGATGTTTTCGTTACTAAAATAGGGTTTGCAACTTTCCATTGAATTCAGGTTGTGTATAATTCTAAGGCATCTTTTTTGGAGACTAAAAAGTTTCAGTGCGTCTGTACTATTCCCCCATAAAATTATACCATATTGAAGCCAGGCATGGGCATAGGCAAAATAAGCACAGGTTGCTGTTTTTGTATCTGTTGATTTTTTTAATTCGTAAAGGGCATAGGTGAATCTAGAAAGTTTTGTAACTATTTTACTGACATGAGTTTTCCAATTTAAGTTTGTATCTATGTTTATTCCTAGAAGAGGGTAGCTGTTTATGGATTCTATTTGGGTATTTTGAAAAGAGTAATTGATCGTAAGTGGTATTTTTTGGTAGGCATGGAATTGTATGAGCTTTGTTTTTTCGAAGTTAAGTTGGAGATTATGTTCTTCGAGCCAGTCCACTATTCTTTGAAGAGACATATCATGATGTTCATGGAGATTTGAGCCAGTTTTACTAGGTAAAACTAAAGGTAGGACTCAAGACCTAAACAAACAAACAAACATACAAACATAACATAAAACCCAACAGTCATATACACGTAGTCATGATCTCACACTAGGATTCTCTTGTCGTGGGTATCAGGAACTACGAGTACCATGGTACCATAACACCCAGACCCGGAACAAATATTTGCAGATCATACAAGCATTTATCCCGCAGTAAACACATGCGCAAAGCATCTGTTGTGTGTACATCAAAAACGGAAACGAAAATATTATCGATAAAGCTAAATAGGTTGGTGTAGTACATCACTAGCACAGATGCCTAAAACAATGCATTTTATTTTGCGATAATTAAAGGTTTTACACTTAACTTTCATGATTATCACTCAGGATATATGACTAAGTACTAATAAAATGTAATTACTACAGTTTTTCCGGTTAAAAAAACTCTCTCTTTTAGCAAGTAAATAAATTAAATATATTGACCAAGACTTACGTATGAAATGACAATCCCGGGTCTTTTACTCCTTCTTTTGTTGTTCTTGATGAACAACACACAGCAGAACAGGACATATTTTCACTTTTTCAAATTTATTTTTATGAAACACTGTAATTTCATATGATTTTTTGCTGATTTTCAAAACTTCACCGCAATGTTTTGGCCGACTAGCCGGTTATCAACAGACACGATTTACAAAGAAGTAAGGCGTTGCCAAACTTATATCTACTTTCTCTTTTACTCGTAGCTAGGTTCCGTGGGATGGACAAAGATATATGATCACTAATACGATACACAGATGTAAGAGCGGCAACGTCTTATGACTACGTCCATTGTGATAATTCGTCCAAGAAGAAAACCAATAAAATACTTTTGATTTGATTTGATATGTATATCTCCTTTGTGTTTCTGAACGTTTACTGATTATTGTAGGTTGATTTTGGTCTTTCGCAGTAAAAATTAACCAGTAACAAATGGTCCGAGTCTCGGACGAAGAATCAAGACGGACTCGACATCCAAATAATAATACTATGTTAGAGCAGGCTGAGTGTATACAAAAAACCTGAAAAGTGATAGAGACAAAATCACTTATTTTTGTCCTTATCATAATTTAGCTTTTTTTGGTGGGCACCGTTCCTATCTGTGCCCAACAAATCGGACGTGTGCATATTTGTAATCGTCATATAATGCATAGGTACTTAATTTTCTTTTGTTTTCTCCATTAAACTTACGAGTTGAAGGTGTGTACACAATGATGCATTGCTGTGTAATTGGCTGTAACAGTCTGAGTGAGCGTAACTTAGAAAACATAACATAACCTATCATTCGTAAGTATGTTTTGCTTGGACGAAATATCACAATGGACGTAGTCATAAGACGTTGCCGCTCTTACATCTGTGTATCGTATTAGTGATCATATGTCTTTGTCCATCCCACGGAACCTAGCTACGAGTAAAAGAGAAAGTAGATATAAGTTTGGCAACGCCATACTTCTTTGTAAATCGTGTCAGTTGATGACCGGCTAGTCGGTCAAAACATTGCGGTGAAGTTTTTAAAAACAGCAAAAAATCGTATGAAATTACAGCGTTTCATCAAGATAAATTTGAAAAATTGAAAATATGTCCAGTTCTGCTGTGAGTTGTTCATCAAGAACAACAAAAGAAGGAGTAAAAGACCCGAGATTTTCATTTCATACGTAAGTCTTGGTCAATATATTTGATCATTTTACTTGCTAAAAGAGCGAGTTTTTTAACCGGAAAAACTGTAGTAATTACATTTTATTACTTCTAAATCATATATTCCTGAGTAATAAGCATGAAAGCACGTGAAAAACCATTAATTATTGTAAAATAAAATGCATTGATTCATGCATCTGTGGTAGTGATGTACTACACCAACCAATTTCAGCTTTATCGATAATATGTTAGTTTCCGTTTTTGATGTACACACACACATGCTTTGTATATGTGATAGCTGCTGTACAAATGCTTGTATGATCTGCAAATATTTGTTCCGGGTCTGGGTGTTATGGTACCATGGTACTCGTAGTTTCTGATACCCTCGACAAGGGAATCCTAGTATGGTATCATGACTACGTATGTGACGGTTGGGTTTTATGTTATGTTTGTATGTTAGTTTGTTTGTATAGGTCTTGAATCTTGAAACTGAAATTTGAACCAGTTCCATACACCCAACTTATTGAGCTGAAATTTTGCATTATCAAGTTCCGATGATAATACATACATGTAACAAATGAAAGATGATATCTTATAATGCCTTTTTCATTAATTTCGCTATTATTCATCGATAGGTTAGTCAATGAAGCCACTACTCTAGTCACTCACACTAATACATATCTAGAACTGCACACTGACAAAAAACGGACATGCTTTGAACCAAAATGCTCTGTCCATTGTGATAATTCGTCCAAGATGTTTTGTTTTATATTTATCAGAACAACCGCCCTGTGGTGCAACGTCTATGCTGTCCATAGAGTACAGTAATCTTCCATGATCCCTATAGACCTTGGAGCAATAGACATGGAAGATGACATTCATTCTTCCGTGATGGGGATGCTGTCACTGTCAGTCTAAGAGGCACTCACTCCACAGGGTGGTTGTTCTGATAAATAAGGCGTGCTCGATTTTTGGGTCGAACTGGGTCGGCTATTTGCCCGACCGAGCCCTAGTTGTAAACAATCTTGTAAGCAATAAATGAATTACTATGAAATAATGATATTTTACAAAACAATGGCACTAATGTCCTTATGTTTACTCTAAAGCTCACTAACGAAACATACATTTAGAACAAAATAATGAAGCAAAACTACAATTTCAATGAAAACTGTTGAAGCACTTGTGTAAAGTCAGCCCAGGCCGATACTGGCTTTGCCTCGTACCACAATGCACAATATTACACTCAGGCATTGTGAAATCCAACTTGTGTAGCATAAAATATAGGTATTTGCTAATAAAATAGTTAAAAGTTACGAAAACACAAAAAGTAAACAAAACTTTGAATGAAGGCAATCAAAGATCACAGAGTATTAAATGAATGGTTGAATGGCAAGCTAATGGTGGGCAATTTTCGGTTTTGTGGAACGGATATTTTCATTAATTAACCTTATGAAAACTAAAACAAGAAATAGGCTGAACACTGCTGGGATAAAAGGGCTTTAATTCACAAAAAGTGGAATAAAAACTGTTTGCTATGAAGCTCAGGCAACGGATCAGCATTTCCAATTATTTGATTCAAAAATGTATAACCATGAAAGTGACTCAGAAATAGAAAATTTATGAATAATATTATCAATTTTATTTCACTATCCTTTTGACTTTTAAAGGTCACAGATAGTCGGTGGATGGAGGCAGCTCAGGCCTGCCGGAGATACAGATTCAGCAGTGGACTTCTACCTGTTGATGATGATATAAAAAAGTCTGTAGATCTACGTATTTTCCACAAGCTAACCTACAGATATCTACAGACTTTACGGTTCGAACCTACAGATTTCTAAAAATACGATCTGGCAACACTGGAGCAAGGGCTCATTCATAATCATTCGCAGTTTCGCAGACAGATCGATCGATTGTGCTAAGCTAAGCTAAGCTTTAGCTAACTGCTGCTATCTCTAACTATTCTAGTTGTGCTTTGACTAGGACGACACGACGACGTTTCTTCCGTGGCTGGCCTTACGACCTGCGATCGATTACTCAGATTATCTAACTAGATATTCCGTCCGTCCGTTCCACTTCCGTGGGCCGTGGTCGCGCGCGCGCTTCTCTTGGTTATACTCTTGGACTGGACAGTCTAAGTTGGTCAGTTGAAGTGGATCTCTGATCCAGTAATAACACAAATGAACGTGAGTAAAATTATCACATAATGACCGTACCATTTCCAATTACGTAGCGCGCTACCTAACCTAACTTATTAAATTTATCATTACCTATCTTATCTTGTCAATATGGCGGCTGACGACCACGTTATTTTCTTGTATTTTCTAGATGTCTTCAAGGTACCGTGAATGGGACCTCGGTTGCAAAGTTTACGTTGGTAACTTGGGTACAAATGCATCAAAGTATGAAATAGAGAAAGTATTCGCTAAATATGGAAACATCAGAAACGTGTGGGTGGCACGAAATCCGCCTGGATTCGCATTTGTAGAGTTTGAAGACCCCCGCGACGCTGAAGACGCAACGCGAGGTCTTGACGGAACGTAAGTAACGGAAAACTCTTATAAGACACAGAATTTCCACCATAGTATTGATCGGATCATTGCGAGCAAATACGCTTACGGCGTCCGACACAACCGCCATTTTGATTTTATTTGTTTGATGACCTAAATTTAGATTTTGATTGAACTTCTTTAATCTACAGCCGGTCTGAGGCCCGTATTAATTGACCGAACTCAACTCTATCTTGAGAACACCAAAAATGTGATTTTTGTAAGTATAGAATTTTTTTAATTGGAACACTCAAGATTCAGAGTCATGTTCGGTTTATTTAATATGGACCTAAAAATAGACCCCCTCCTTTGACTAGTGACAATAATCTTGAGCTGCTACAGTACAAACCCATTCATTAAATCTTAAGTTCCAAATGAATAATGTTATTGAATTCAAATCACATTTCTATTTACACCAGGCCTTAGAATAAAATAAGCCCATGCTTATCTGGAAGTAGCATCGCACAACAAACAATCCACAAAAAACGTGCTCATTTTAAAATAGACAAGTGTGACATCTGTATCAAAGCGGTGAATGTGAACTGTCCAATTTAAGAATTTTTTTTGACATTTTCTCATGCCTGACTACCTATCTAGATTTAAGGTTAATTGTTAAACATCAGGCGAAGATATTACTTGACAGAAATGCACACTCCTTAGATCCGTTTCATTCTCAATGTGAAACGCTTGAGTCATAAGTGTGCAATAGCACAATACCTCCAATTCAAGACTGACATGTGTTATTTTTCTGTGGATAACAATTGTCTTGAGATGGGGAACATTTATTTCTACATATTTGTAGCATAAAATTGTAAATTGAAGTATAAGTCTGGCTAAGACCAGTTTTTAATTACAGGCGATGCTGCGGGACCCGTATTCGGGTTGAGATGTCAAATGGCCGCACTCGAAGAGAACGCAGGTATGTTACCTTATTAGTATGAAGTCTGTTTTTAATGTTCATTTCAATAAGTTTAATGTTTACACAATGGTAAAAGAAAGTTTTAAAGCAACTGATAAATTCCGACTAGTCTCTGGTTTTATATAAATGATAACTTTAACTGTTTCTATAATTTGCATGTGCTACCATCTTTGTAAACAATATAAGTAACTTGTAAACTTTATACATACTCCAAGGCACAACGAGATACTAAACGTGGTGGGTGTTGGAACGTTTGCAGGTCCATTATATCAACCAACCACCAACACACCAACGACCTCACCACATCTCTTCACCACAACGGCTCGTTTGCCAATCCGACATCCGCGAACGCCGCCCGCCACATGCTCAACTTCTGCCGTCGACTCTCCAAACTTCTGCGCGCAACAGCAGTCTCCAACTGCGCCCCTATAACTGTCCTAGCAGCCGTCACCTAATCCCGTCGAATCCTCCAAGGATTTGAGCTTAGAGTGTGCCACAAGGCATCCCAACATTGAAACCCCGACGCTTCGACTGCACGCACGTTGGCCGCACCGAGCAAATTCACAGCAACTCCCTGCAATCTCTCTCGCGTCCTATTCTACGAAGATATACAACGCCTCGGTAATTCCCTCGGCCTCACAGCAACACAACGGTCGACCTTCAATCTTCAGCTCACCATGTTTGGGTACTATTTGAATCCTATACTTTAAAACCTTGCCTTATCTGTACTTAATTTAGTAACGTTGGAGTCGAGGCGTAAAGGAGAGTAATGTAGACGTAAAGATACAACTTACACAAGAAAGCTTTCTCAAAAACTAAAAGACCGGTTTCGGTTGCTCCAGGGTAAAGTGCGACGTAACTTTAACAAAACAACATTCTTTATTACTTGGTATAATCAGTCAAAACTTCTTATTCCAATTTAGATTATGCAGAATCCAATAGCAGCTAAAGGTACATAACACGCGTGCATTCAAATTATTACCTGAAACAGTTTTCTGGATGACAAAAACCAGAACAAAGTCATAACTGAACAGCTGTCTCGTAAATCCAGTGGACTTTTAATGTGACTTTCCATAAATGTTATTAAAAAATTAAACTTTTAATTAAATTTAAATAACAATCACATTTCAAATTCTCTTGAAGACCTAAATTATTGAAATATCAGTTTTAAATTCAACAGCTCTCACCCATTGGTTTGGCCATTGTAACTTGCACAATTATAAATCACCATGCACATAAGGAACAAACTGTGTGTAAGACAAATACAAATTTGCAAACTGGCAAACAAGCTCCTTGTAAAGAAACTAGAACAAAATTTGAGCTAGGAACAGAAAGTCAAGCTAGGAACATAAAAGTCGAGTTAGGAACAGAAAGGAGCTCAAAAGACAGTCAAGCTAGGTATAGAAAGTCGAGCTAGAAACAGTCTCAAAAAGACAAAGTTAAAGTAGAGCTAGAAACCAAAATCAAGTTAGGTACAGAAAGTAGAGTTTCAAAAAAAAAATATTCAAGCTAGGTACAGAAAGTTAGAGAAAGTCGATCTAAAAAGACGCAAAGTCAAAAAGTTTGGTACCTACAGAAAGTCGAGCGAGAAAGACAGCTAGTTACATAAAGTCGATTTAGAAAGACATGCATTCTCTCTGCTTTACTAAAAGTGTCGCTTCTCTAGATCGCGAAGCCGAAGCCCACGACGCCGCTCGTACTCGCGCGGCCGCTCGGGGTCGCCGGCGCCACGTCGCTCGCCCTCCGTGCGACGCCGCTCACCCTCCGTGCGCCGCTCCCGGTCGCGCGACCGACGCTCGCGCTCTGGTAGCAAGGCCAGGTGAGGACACCATTCTAAACAGGTTAGTCTCTTCATTGTTAAGAGCCAGTGTACAAAAGATATCTGCACGTGTATGAACCAACTTGGCATACCAACTAGATGCTAGTCCAATAAATGATTATGGCAAATACCCACTGAGTAAGGCCATAATAATGTGACCCCATCAAAAAATAATTAGACAAAGTTATGATCTTTTCTCTAATAAAAGTTCTATATGCAAGGTGCCAAACAATATGGCAGATAGAATCTGTCAATGTTTGGGATACTTCAGCCTTACCGTCTTCAGACTTATTCCTCTACTGGAAAAATGATGATAAGTTTGTCTTTTGTGGTACGGCCGAGTGGGATTTAACTGGTTCCTCCCTGCAAGTCCAGTGCGTTTGCTGATAAACTAAATATACACATTTTGTAATTTTTGGAGTAACCTACTGCATTTTCAGATTCCATAAAAAAAAAACTAAGAACTAATTTCTGGTTTTCCTTTGCAGATACTAAATGAACAAACTATTGAAAGAAGATGTGTAATTGGACAAGTGTCACCATGTGAAAGTGTGTTTGTTGAAATGATGAATGGGTAAATTAAGTTATTTAATTCTACTTTCCGAAAGTAGCAGCTATATCAGTTAATTAGGTTATATTGTTTTATAATTTTCAAAATATTGTTTATTCTGTAGAGTATGCACTCTTATTAAAAATATCTCTAATAACACATTATTATTGTTAGTGTTTATGTAGATACCCTACAAAGTTGTATACATAACTAATTTGCAGGGCATTGTACCACTTCGGAACATATTTTCCTGTAATGTACTTACTTTAAATTAAACTAATATAATAAGAGTACTTATTGTTTTATTATAAATCATTGTAAAATAAAATATATATTACATTATCATAGAACATCCACAACCAAATTAAAGTATTAAAAAGTAGAATATTAATAATTAGGTACTTAAAACTATCCGATGTGGATATAGCAACTCGGGAGGGTCTGAAATCTGAATTAATTTAATAAAAATAGTATCAAAATTGATTTCACTCTCAGACTGGCAGTAAGACAGCTATCTGAGGCCCAATTCTCTAATTTTAAAACATTCCACTCACAATATAATCTCGTGTCAGTCGCACTGTATCGTATAGTAACTACTACTTAATCTTCGAGTATGCATGCGAAGATTAGGTAATAGTTACTATATAGGTGACGGCTGACAGTGCGACTGAGACGAGATTATACTGCGAATTGAACGTTTTTAAATTAGAGAATTGGGCCTCTGAATGGTACATTCTAATGGGACCACGGTAAGCAAATCTTATAGTAAAATCTTCAAAGGAGATAAGTTAAAATAAAATAAATAATAACGAACCTGAGCAAACTGAATCCACATGGTCTGATTTGTGTGGAGCCATAAGCCCGGTGTGAGAGGCGACTATCGAGTCTTCAGGCAAAGCCCATTTACAAATACAAATAATTATCTTGCTAGTAGCTACCATACTCAATTATATAATGGATGCTTGGCACAACATTAATATTCCTAATTGCAAACATCACAGTTGATAAAAAGATAATATATAAAAGGCACTTTTTCTCGCACTTTCTCTTACAACATTACAGCCTTATAAAATTTACAATGCTTCTGTATTGTATTATTGTTTTCCACATTGTATTAAATATATAAAGATCAGACATTTTTCTGCCTCATCTTGCATAAAAGGGTTTTTCGCTATGTGGGTTCTGATATGGACCCTACAGTAATGGCAGTAGCTTTTATGAAGCTATTTGGTCTTTTTTAAGCTCACAGGCTGCTGTTTCCTGCTCTGAAAGAAGTCAAAATACACATATGTCCCTACAGCTACAAAAATAGTCCCAATCACATGTAAAACAGTCAAGTTATTCTTAAATACTACCGCTGATATTAACAGAGAGATAAATTTCCGTAAAGTTAGTATAAAAGTTACTGTAACGGAGTTTTCTTTAGTAGCTAACTCATGGACGGAATGTGTACAGTAGAACTGTGATATGATGGAGAGAACTATAATTAGCCAAATGTCCACTTCAAGGTCTACAGCCCTGTCCCGCAGTTGAGGAGTTATTGCAAGGAATAACGGCAAAGGTAGTACATGTGTGTAGAACAGCATCTGTGGAAAGAAAAAGTACTTTGTTAAAATTATTTCTAATAACTACCTATAGTGAACATCGTATTCTGTTAAAGTAATCATGCCAGTAGTCAGTAACCTCAGCATATTAATTGAACGAGCGAAGCGAGTTCTCTGAGTCAAATTGGAAGAATCGGCGTTTGTATGTATGTATGTATGTTTGTCCGATGAAAACTTCCTAACCGTTAATCCGATCTTCATGAAATTTAGTATAGGGGTAGATAGTATTGATACAATTTGTAGGTAAGGTTATGAGCTATATCGGTCGGGGGGTTGATGAGATATTGGGGTCCAAGAGGGGGTAAAAAAAATAAAACAGACAGCCAGATCAAGTGTGGTGTCTAATGAAAGCGCTTTCGGTGAACATTTCATAACTGTTTTTAATAAGTATTTAAACTAAGTAGTTTCTGAGATATTAGGGAAAATAAAAAACGTAAAAATCAAAAATTCTAGGGTACTTCTAGCAATCCCACAATGCTGAAATTTGGTATGCTCGTGGCTTTTGTGTCACAACTACAGGCAAAAATCTGAAATTGAAGAATTTAGAGACATGTACACTATAAAAAAATAACCAATATAGCATCCGTTGTTGACCTCCCATTTCTAGGAATTTGAATGACGTTGGAGTTCTATGAATTCGTCAAAAGGACGTTACCAATTAATTCCTCAGGTACTTGATATACTAACAAGTATGAAGTATGAACGCCCCTTGGTCCTATTCAAAGGTTATTTCGATGATGTGAAGGAAATTACCCCGAGGTGAAAATTTTATTTCTCAGTAAATGTTTTTAGAAATCGGTTAAATACAAAATCTCTGTCACGGTAGAGAAATTGACTCGGTAGTTTTAGATTTCTGATGGATCATCCATACAAACATGCTTATACATAGCCGTTGAATACATAATAACCCTTTCTTTCCCACGCTGATAAAGGTGTCATCGCGAGGTCTCAGTTCGGGGCGAACCACTAGTTTATAAGTATTAGCATAGATTAGATTTATCTAACACTTACAAATTAATTTTGCGTTGTGCTAAAAACTGGGATTATAATCACCAGGGAAATTCGGCCTAAATCTTTGCATACATTTATTTGTATAGCGCCATCTTTTTTTGCAAATTTGCTGTTTACCAATAGATGGCGCTATCTTAAATTGGTCAAGTTTAACCGTAACTCGAGTTTTCAGTAGGTACCTACCTACACTGAATGTATATTAATGTATGTATGTACCTCATCCGAATGCTTCCCGTACTTGGCATACAACAATTCCTGCTGCAGGCCAGTGAACGCGCCCGTGAATAGTGTAGCTAGCAGCACCGACACACCGGCACACCACCACACAAACTGCCCTGTAAATATAATAATCATCATCATCATCCGTTAGATGTCCACTGCTGGACGAAGCCTCCCCTATATAATACAAAGGAGAGGATTTTCCATAATCACCACGCTTGGCAGGCGGATTGGCGATTGCAGTATGTGTTAAGTACTCAGATGAATGCTCATCCCCTGGTGTAATCCCTTTAGTCGCGACTTTTACGACATCCACGGGAGGAGATGGGGGTTTCTATTCTTAGGTTGGACACACCACAGCTAAAATAAAAATGTAATAATATATTAACTTAATTATGTATGAATGTCTGACAATCGTGTACTGCAGGGCGATTCTAAAACGTCGGAAACTTTTCCGATCGGATTCGTTAGTTTTTCATTTCGATGTGGTAAGTAACTAAAGCAATTTAAGCACTAAGCGTTTTAGAGTCGCCCTGCAGATGTCCAGAAGCAACTCGAAAATCGCCTCTACAATCTTGAAACAAACTGGGTTTGGTTTCCAACTATTTTGATTTTGTTATTAAAGGGACCTATAGGGGCCTATGCGGAGATTTGGGAGTTTCGAGACAGCATAAGTAAAAATATAGTTTTATAGTTTAAGTTGATATGAAAGTAAAAACCAAAACAGGAAAAATCTTATGCCTGTATGTGCTCTGTATTTAATAAAAAATCAAACTCAAAATTCTGAACGCAATCTTTTGATGGGAACTTTAAAATTGTAGTAACTCACACAAAATAAATAGAGTTGAGTTCTACGTTGTTTATGGGTAGAGCTCCGAACCACTTTCCTCATACCTTCGTGCACTATTAAACAAGTACCTTTGCTCTGTTCTGAGGGGGCTCCACCATACATCGCTACTGCCACGCCAATGGTAATAAGGAACGAGCCTATGGCATTGTTAGCTCTAGGGTACTGCTTTTTTGCGTAACAGTAGACTAGCATACTCGCTGGCGATGAGGCTGATCTGAAAACAGAATAAATCCGTTTTTAACTAACCACCACCTCATTGTCATAGTAATTTAGGTTTGGTAGGCCTGAAAAGGTGCTTAAGACCGCTTGTGCAAGGATTCAGTGAGCTTTGCTGAGGACACGCTCCTGTGAAAATCTGACTAAACAATGTCAACTTCATCACCAATATTTCACCATTCATCACATCGGGAACCGTAAATCAACGAATACTGAGGGTGCAAACTAGAAAATTAAAAAAAAATTGTGTCAAATGGTATGTCACGTGAAGTGACATACCAAATAAAAGAGCTCATTATAAAAAATACAAACATTTTTTTACAATTTTAAAATACTTAATATGAACTATAATTGATTATCATAGTAATTCCTTACCTAATCGATGACCTTACTTATAAAAATATATCAAAAAATTTACACCCCTAATTAAAGGACTATAGATTATAGCTGGTCTTTGACATGTGCAGGATGTACCAAAAAATAACCAGTGTTTCAAAGTGGTGTTGCAGGCGTCCATAGGCTACGTTAACTACTATCTATCTAGTATTAAAAAAAAAAGTCTATAACAGTGTAGGGCAAATTTAGGTAAGCTTTTGTAACAGGGCCAACAGTGTTGAGTCAGTGAAGTGTTCTCTAAAGCTTAACCATAACTTATGTTGTAAAGGCAATCTCATAGACCGAAATAAAAAGGACTGCAATGCAATCATTTTGGCTCCGTTTTCCGTTTGGTTTGACCGGTAGATAATCGGAAGAAATGATTGTATTCATCAAAATATAAAAAAAAATAAAATTACACTTTATTGACAAATAGCGTAAGGTATATAAGGGAGATAAGATATAAGGAGATAAGATTGTAACAGTTAAAAAAATTAAAATTATTCTAGCAAAGTCTAGGGACTTGAACTTGTAGCGCAGACTATTTTCCGCAACTAGGCTGCCAATGGGCCAAGTCAAGGGAATTCCATCTTCCATTTTCTCACGATTCTACCGGTTAATATGCAGCACTGAACACCAATATTTATAGAGGTTATACATTATGGTGGAATTTACAGAATGGTATCCGTGGGCATGGAAAAAGAAAAGAGGCAGACAAAGGAAACAATGGGAGGACGATCTCAAGGAATTTGCAGGACCATCATGGCAGCGACTAACACTAACACTGGACAAGCTTGTTTCAAATAATTAAAATGTTTATTTATGTTATAAGTATTTAATATAGAAAAAATTGTTATTTTAGTCTGTCTCTATCTAATTAAATCAGCAATAAAGGCTATTATTATTATTATTAGATTATGGTATGGTAAGTAGGTACTAAAAGTTACCGTATAATCATATGTAGTGTAGAAGGCACATGCAAAGCATAAACATAGTTATTTGCCACACTCGACACAAAAAACAAAGCTACTAGTTTTGTGTATTGCTTTATCGGAATCTTTGGACTTACCTGAAAATACATTACAATGTAAAATGGAACAACATGGAATGATCATACGCAGCTATGGATATATTAGATCAAGCAAATTGTATTTTTATTCATTTTATTTTCTGAGTTACAAAACTACAACTATTGTAGTGCTTATTATGAGAATTTCATTCCCAAATAACTTACCGTACCAAACTTCGAAATGAAAACATATCCGTAAAGTGCTATGAAAAGAAACTGTAAAAACGTTACGAGATTTGCGGATTGAGGTGTCCTTGCCATCAGAATTTCCATGAGAAACGCACTAGTACAACACCATGTAAACACCTTCAAAATGCTTTTTGCAGGACGCATTTCTAGTTAAAGCTCTAGAACTTCTTCTGTTTACATTGGCAAAAAGTTGTGTGTGAAAAGTGATCGTGAATCGTGAGTATCGTGATCCTGTAAATTAATGGAAATTGTATTTTTGTTATATTTGATTTGATTTTACGAACTATTTTAACAGACAGAAGTAAATAGAATAATCAGTGTTGCCACAACGCTCTTGTCAAAAGTTACCTAAGAGTGTTCAAAAAGTAACCTTTTATTGGGAAAAGTTACCTTTTTTTTGGGGTCATTAATTAGGTAGTAAATGGTTACCTACTACCTAGTAAAATTAAACAGACCTTGGACGAATTAATTCAACACACAGACGTGAGTTGAGTATTGGTACGTTTACCACCGTAGATGGCGCTGAATAATTTGAGATTTTAATATAGTTTTAGTAATATAGCTTGCAGGTGCGGTGGCAGCTAATAATTTGGGGTTGGGTATCATCAGGGCGTCTCTGAACTTTTCGTACTTACCTTTCAATTAAGAAGTGTGAACAGGTAATTTTTTGTGATAAGACCAGCCGAAGAAGAGCAATACGTAAGGTAGCAGCGAGCGGAGCGAGCCGCGAAAACTTCATATTTCAGAAGTGTAAACTGCCAAAGTTCTTGTGATTTAAGCATCAAAACCAGCAATAACAGAAATTTTACTGGGAAATTTGGGGACTGAAACAGTGCAAAATCTAAATTTTTCCCCAACTTTCCAAATAACCCCTCGATTTCAGTGACTTTCCCTGATCACCTTGAGCTTCCTTGACTTTTCCCTGACTTTCCTTGATTTTTCAAGAAAGTGGACACCCTGATAATTCGCCCCCTAGAATGCCACGACGAACGGTCTTGAGCAGCTCGCCGGGTCATATTAGAGTAGGTAATAATTTTCTTAGGCCGAGGACCCACAACGAATGAATCCAATTGAGCAAGCCAGACGCTCATACTTTGGCGCTATCAGTGCGAGAGAGAAAGATGTGTTTTTACGTCGTCGTAACGAAATTTTGCGTTAGCCAAAATGCCAAACTTGAAATAAAATTAGCGTTCCGTTTCACGAAATTCAATAATTCCACAAATTTCAAAGAAAACTCACTCATAATAGAAGGTTTTAAGGGAAGTAGGGATTAACATTGTTAATATTGGAGTTTTCCAAAGTATTTTAGTTTTTCCAAATTCTAAAGAAGCACATAGTATTTATAGGTTGGTACATTCTGTTGATTAGTTTATTAGTTTATTTTTTGTTATCAATTGTACTTAGTTTTTTTTTTTATGTTGTTATGTATTTTAGAAGTAAGTATTTTTTTCTGTTGATACGGGCTGTCATGAACATTATGTTTAAAAGCCGACAAATAAAAGAATAAAAAAAAAAAAAAAATATTTTGACTTCGAAAAGTTACCTTTTGAGTCGTGTTACCTGGAAGTAACCTGGTGGAAGCAAAAGTTACCTAAAAGGTAACAAAAGTTACCTTGTGGCAACGCTGAGAATAATAAAATGAAACAAACAGGCACATCAAATTGATCAAGTAGTGTCAATGATCGGTTATGTCAATTGTCAGTGAATATGTTATGTCGATGTCAGTATGACAAATACCGGAAACAGTCTGTAACATCATTCACCCTCTCCCTCACCTCACCTCAAGACTCAATGCCATAGCGCCACAACATCACAGCACGCACGTCAGCATAGAACAACATTATGTAATGTTGTTCTATGCACGTCAGTGTCAGTGGCCAGACAACATTCCAAGTTCGTAAGTATGTTTGTTCTGCGTTCGAAGACTCCCCCTGCCTATGTGACTCTAGGTGACCTGCTGTGTGGAACTGCTACTAGAAATTAGAATAAAAAGTAATAATTTCAGATTGTAGTTTTATGTTCTCATCTCATCGAAATCGGTTCAGCAGTACGGCCGAGGCGTGTTGTATCTATGGTATTATTACCCCGTGTAACATCAAAACTTTAGAAGTTCAAGTAAAATACCTACCTAATATATATATATTTCATTTAATTGTTGTATGAATGTAGTAGTTACCATGGTAGTCATGGATTCTTCCGTGATGGTAGTAAATATACCGGCGAAATAGATAACGGTTTCCCTCGTCACATAATATTATAGTGTCACTCGGAGTGACACTCCATAATATGCCTGCCAACCATGGTGATTATTCCCCCCATTGTGAACTCAAAGAATTCAAGCCACAGATTATGGCACACCAACAGTATAAATTACCTTATTTTAGGGGGGACGCCTCGTCCAGCAATGGACGTATAAAGGCCCATGATGATGATGAGGTAAAAATTGTACCGAATCAAATTTTCAGACACGACTCACGAAATTCACGAATTCAAACAAAATCGAAACTTGAGATAAGTAATTCTAAATTTATGAAATGAAAGAATTAAAAGTTTAAAAACTAAAACCCGACTACTAAAACAAGTATCACAATGTTGTAGATGAAGAGGAAGGCCAAATCCACGATTTTAGGGTTCCGAAGTACGACAAGGAACCCTTGTAGTTGCGCCATGTCCGCCTGTCCGGCTATCCGCATCCGTTAGTGCTATCAATCAAGTATCATGCTGTAATTTTTAAGGTAATATAAATTGGACCCGACTACTAAAACAAGTATCACAATGTTGTAGATGTAGAGGAAGGCCAAAACCACGATTTTAGGGTTCTGAAGTCCGACAAGGAACCCTTGTAGTTGCGCCATGTCCGCCTGTCCGTCTATCCGCATCCGTTAGTGCTATCAATCAAGTATTATGCTGTAATTTTAAACGGTAATATAAATTGGTGACGTATAGAATGGCTTTTAGGTAGGTTATGGAACTGTGGATTTGGCCTTAATTCCTCTGCAACATTTTTATGCCTACCTATATAGGTAGGTACACCTACTTGTTTTCAGCTTTTGCGTAGTCGTTTTTATGTTGTTTTTGAAAAACAAAAGAAAAAGCAAAAGCTAGCACCAACAGAAAATAATAACTGTTGAACGTAAAAATTGTTCAAAGGTGTCTTTTGCCTATTAGGTACCTATCTATTGTCCCTACGTTACTTATTACGTACTACGTTACTCCAAGTTAGGTAAGGTTTCCATTCTTGATACCTAACACCAGAGACTAGTCTCTGCTAACACTTAAGAAAATCGATATTTGCAACCCTGAATGGACCCTGATCTACGATTTTTTGCCCAAAGATCGGAAAATTCGGAAATAGAGTAGGTAAGTAGGTACTCAGCGATACTTGTGGAGAATACACTACGATCGGAAACCCTGCCACCCAGATAAACCAAACTACGCCATGACACCCACCCGCCCGCGACCGCCATTCATAATCAAACAACGCAACGCAGCCAGCCAGCAAACAACTTGGCAAATCTGTCGTCTGCCTGCCTGCTTGCTTTCAGTGATGCCAATTTAGCACTTTTGGTGCTAAATTTGGCATATTTTATACCAGTTTAGCACATTTATTTCTCGTTTAGCATATAGCACATTTTTTAGCACATTTTTCGACTAAACCAGTAACGCTTATGTCAATATTCGAATGATTAGTGGTTCACTACATTTTAATAATCGAATACTACTAATAATTAGTAATCACTAATCTGAATGAAGGGCAAAATAGACTTTTAATTCGAGCAGTTACAGTTTAATTTGGCTTGATATATGTTTATCGCAAATCGCTATCCCTTTCCAACGTACAACAAAAGTGTATCTATCACTGTCAAGTTGAAAAAGACTAAAGCCTCTCCCCCATAGGCTTGTTTTTATCGGTCAATAATATCGCATGCGTTATTGCGATAAATGTTTTCAGTGTTTTATGTATTAGGACGCATATCATTTTACGCTGCGATATTATCGCCGCATTAGGAGTATAGGAATCGGGACGCATTATCGCAATGACGTATAACGATATTATCGAGCGATAAAAATGCACCTGTGGGGAAAAGGTTTAAAGATTTGTGCCTACTTATACCCAAGCATCTAGTGGGGGACTCCCCCAGACAGTAAAAACCAGATGACAAAGCCTATGCGACCAAATTATGAAGAAGGTAATTTATACTATTACAAGTTCACCATAGGTGTATACTGCATTTAGACAGCTTATCGCAACCAGTTGGGAATTTCGAATACTTTTTCACTCCTCTTGCTCAAAAAGACCGTCATGGTAGCGTACCAGAGCAAAGAAAAAATAGCATTTCTTCCTCTAGGGACAAAAGTTTTAGGGTAAGGTTTATGAATATTATTAAATCTTAAACTAGGTATCTAGTAGGTACCTAGAAATAAGATTACCTCCCCATTAGTATGTGTTATGTTTATCTTAACTACCTTTTACTTTGTTCATTGGGATATAAATTAAAGTTTAACTACATTTGGCATTTTTTATTCATATTTAGCACAATTTTAGCACATTTTTAGCATATTTTTTACAACAACTTAGCACTTTTTACGAGTACTCAGTTGGCAACACTGCTTGCTTTGCCGCGTGTGATCAGCGAGCGCGCGGTCGTGTTATACTTCGGCGCCAGAATGTTCCCTCCAAATCGATTTCAAACGAACTTATCGTAACTGTGACTTTAGTGTGTTTCAACTGTTTTAACTATAACTTTGCTCTAAATAAAACAGTTATTGAAGTGATTGTGTTAATTAAAAAATAACAATGTGGTGTTTTTAGAAGGCTATTTAATTGTTATTCGCTTGCAACAATGCAAACGACTCTGGTTCATAAAGACATGTGTTTTGGGCATAGTTTCGTACAGTTAGAAAAATGTTGACAGGATTTTTGTCTTCAATAGTACTTTTACAATTCTTTACATTGGGTGAGTAAAAAAATGTAAATAAGATTTTTAGTTCATTATTTAATTAAGTAGGTAACTAATATCAACTTTAGTGTTACCGGTGGTTTGTTAAACTCTAATTGATCTTGTGATCTTATAATGTCAAACGTCGTTTGTTTTTTGACGAGGCTTGCGTTTTGGTGATCATAATACTTATACCTAACCGAGGGATTGCAATAGGTACCTACTTAGAACAATGGCAAATTACCAACATTTTGAGAATGTAGGAAGGTAGGCACTTAGGCAGACTGACTGACCACATGACGAGACGAAACGATCTTTGTTTGTTTCTGTGATGCCAAGTGCAGATTCATTAGTAGGTAATACCTACTTTACCTACTGATTTGTTTGTTTTGCTTAAGTAGGTCTACCTTAGTAGCATAAGTACCTATAGTATTTACGTACGTACCTAGACAGCGAATTAGGTACCTACCTTAAACTTGGTTTATTTTTGGATCAGAAAAATACAAGTACCTATACCTACGTAGGTATAGGTAGGTACTTTTTGTAGTAGAGATAGCGGTTTTGAGGAGGTCACAGGGTAGCTAGCACGCGAACGAAGTTTGCTTCTAATTTGGCTATAATTAGACAGTTATTCATCATGAAAAATGTACTTATGGAGAATTCATAAAAATACTTAAGTACCTATAACAAACTGCGTTCTCTCATAATAGTGATAATACCTACGCTTACAGTTGGTGTCACAGGTTTAGTACCTAGGAACCAACGATCTTTGGTAACAATCTCTGCTTGGAGCTCCTAAATTCTTGAACTGTATTGTACCGTTCGCTCTAAAATAAGAGACCGTGGTGGTTCCATGACTGGGGGACCATGACATTGATCTTCATTGAAATAAGACTGGCCAAGTGCGTGTCGGACCACGCATAGTGTGGTGAAGGGTTCCGTAGTCATTTATCAAACGTCATTATAAAACCATCACATCACTACAGTTATATTTTAAAGATTTTCTCTTTATTATTTTGAAAAAAAACATCTTAGAAACCCGAAATAATTCTCTTGAGTTTTTTTCGAGTTCCCGCCATGGCACTCCATACCTACTCTACCTAACTATATTATTCCCTATGGACTGTTAAACTGTGCTAAGGTGATGTGTGAAGTTTCAAAATAGGTATACTTAACCAGTTTAGAAATTACAAGGTTATTCTCAGACGAAGACATCATAGGTACGGTACGTCCGAGGTTCTTTACTAAGTTATACATACTCGTATCTCACTGCTACATTTGATAAAACCTATTTAAATCTTTGGATAAATTCGCTTCTATTATAACTTCACACGAATGAGCATATTCATAATCATCATCATTAAGCCTGCTGTAGAAGCCCATATCTACCCCAGAAACCCCAATTTTTATGACCTATGAAGTATATAAGTACATTGTACCTACTGAATGATTAATGTATGAGTATACCTACATAAAGATGAAGAATTTATGGCGTTTTATTGAATTAAAATTTGTAGGTTAGTAAAATTTAGAGTAAGTAGTTACTGATAGATCCTGTGAACTTTGGTGTAAGGTACTAAAAGATCCTTTACATTTTTAGGCAGCTTTCGAATTACTAATAGATCCATAAACCAAATATCAAAGGTCTTTGCCAAAAAGGTACGTTGTTGTGATGTGATGTGACGGATTGAACCGGACAGACGACACGGACAGACTGGACGATCTTTTAAAAGGTTCCTTGGTTACGGAACCCAAATAAGAATACCACAGAGATTCGCATCCTGATAAATTATTATTGAACTTAATAAAGTTGTTTATCACATTAATTCGAGAGTCTTTTGGTAGGCAACAGGCTGCCCAAATAAATGTAGTACCTACCCTATTTAACCAAGATCTCGACCCCCAATAATTCTACTCTTGTTTTTAACACTATTTCTGCCAATTGACACCTAATTTCAGGGGGTCAATTGCACAATGATTTGCTAAATGATCCCAGATGGTGCTGGAAGGCCACTAGCCAACTACACATACGTCCGAAGAATCCTAAAATGTTCCATTCATTTATGATATATGACATATTTTTTATTTACAGAAAGATATGAAACAGTTGAGCTACTAAAGACTGTTGCAAACGAATCTGAAGATAGCTCAACTGATCCAAATCTACCAGACAGAAGCGTCCCTAAGGCGCTGGCTGCTTTACCACGCTGAAAGGCAATACTAATAAGTTGAGCCAGATAAAAGTCAGATAATTATGATATATTCAGTATAGGACTACAACTGACAATTCATGCATTTACGTAGATACACACAACAGTCACATACACAGTCCTGATCCCACACTAGGATTCCCTGTGTCGGATGCCTATGTCTATGAATACAGGGATTGAACCATCATAGATGAGCGGAGCGGAGATCTGGGATCACTTCTGGAAAATTTGACGTAATATCTCCTTTCATCTCTCTATGATCATCACAAAAGACTTCGTCTTCTCTGAAAATAATATCCTCGTCTTTGATACAATAGGTATAACATAACACCCTACAGCCACATACGTAGTCATAATCACACACTAGGATTCCCTGTGTCGTGGGTATCAGGAACTACGAGTACCATGGTAGGTACCACAACAACCAGACCCGGAACAAATAATTGCAGATCATGCAATAATTTGTCCCGCAGCGAGAATTTAACTCACACCTCAGCGAACTCGTGCGTCTCAGCCGGCTACTGGCCCGTTCGATACCACGGAGGTCGGAAATGCATAAAACCTATAAAACTCGTATGATGTCTATAAAAAGAATGGGTACGAATATAACTTTTCACAGAAGTCATGTAATTTAACGACTGCATCACATACAAGTCTTGCACAAAACCTTGCCTAGTTATTGCTTGAGCAAGTAGGCTAAGCATCGGGGACGGCTCTTTTCCCATGTGATGGTTCTCGCGGTGCAATGCTGGGACAGTTAGCCGTCCTGAGGGGCCGACCGTTCGTTGGCACACTTGAAACGCATTGGAAACGGATCTCGCCGATTTATCCGTCTTGGCATGCAAATTGTCAGAAACGCACGGATGACCGACTAATTATCATTACCACATTGCGTGATCAATTTTAGTTTCATCGTTTTACCAGAAAAACGAGACTACTGACGGGATTTTGCTTGTTTTTAGGGTTCCGTACCTCATAAGATACCAACGGAACCATTATAAGATCACTCTCGCGTCTGACTGAACGTACATCTGTCTGTCACAGCCTATTTTCTCAACATGTTAGAAAGTTGAAACTTTGTAGGTAAATACAGAGTTAGGGGGACCCAATGAGAGTTTAATAATTCTATGATCCAATCACAGACGTGTATCGAAAATAAACGAATTCTGTTTTCGGGGGATAATTTTGGGGAAACTAGAAAATAAAAAATTAACTTTTGTTAAACTCATTATGAGACATCAAATGAATGGTTATGAGAAGTAGGTATTCACTTATTTTGTTGATAATTTTAAAATACTTTGTTTAAAAGATATTATTACAGAAAATTTACAAACATTCCCCCCTATCTCCGAAACAACTTACTTAGCCAAAAATAAAAATGAAGTACGGAATGTAAGGTGAACTAACATTTTAAAAAAATTACGACTAAACACCACGTAGGTACTTTACTATACTCCTGCTGACCAACTAAACAACTAAACTAAACCGCTAAATTACGAGTAAACTAACTTACTCATAGTTTACCGGAAAACTTAATGAAAATCGCAATTCTAAATATTCGTAGAGAAAAGGTATAAAATGACTAATAACTTTAATTGGGCAATAGTGGTTAGGTGGTTACTAAAGGTAGCCTACTTGTACGGAATCTTCTCCACGCGAGTCCGACTCGAACTTGACCGGTTTTTTCTCACCTCGATCCACTGCTAGGTTTCAGACATTGTTCTCGACTTACCTAGACAGAAAAAAAAACCTAGGCAGGGCAAGTCTTGGATCAAGTTCCAATGACCTTGGTAGCTGAATAAAAGGCATGAGACGCGTTCGCTTTACCAATGTCAATGTCAATATAAGTATTTCCATTCCCACACAAAAATCTGTGATCATTTGAAATGTAGATTTTCTTCATGAATCATATCTAAAGTTATACTCTATTAAACTATACCTACTTTGAATTCTTTGGAATAGATATGTGAAACATCGTCAAATACAAACTACCAGAGGCCCAATTCTCTAATTTAAAAACAATCCAGTCACAACATAATCTTGTGTCAGTCGCACTGTTTCTTATAGTAACTATTACATATTCTTAGCTAGAAACGCGAAGATTAAGTAATAGTTACTATACGTGACAGTGCAACTGAAACGAGATTAAACTGCGAATTGAATGTTTTTAAATTAGAGAATTGGGCCTCTGGGGTGCGATTTTTAATGTCATCGAGTGACTTAACGTCAGTAAAATTGCCGTTGATCCGCGATTTCCAAATTTGTAACAATTGAAACTCATTGATGACTAAACTTCTTATCTAACTATGATATCAATACAAGTGCCTCCTGCAGTACATTTCTTGAAAAATGTGATTTGCGGCCTTTTTGATACTCATACTCATTTATTTACCGTAGGAGCTTTACAGCACATTTGGTTATGTCAAATTTACACAGTAGGAACAATAAATAATAAACTAAACAAATACAGAAATATAACCTACTCAGAGCCATCCAAAAACAGACAAGCATAGGGATAAGTACACAAGATAACACAATAACACAAACACAAAAAACTAAAAACTAAAAATCAAAGTTATTATTAATTTGTTGACAACGCCCATTTACAGCAGCTTAAAGCTGCTAAAAATTAAAAATTTATTATCTAAAAATTCTTGTCAGACATTAAATTACTTAAGTATATCAAATTAAAAGATTCAAAGAGAAATGTCAGAAACATAAGCTGCTGTAAAGGGGCATTGTCAATTACATATTTAAAAAAAAAACAAACAATGGTTGACATGTCATTGATAGCTGCTGTATAGGCATTGTCAGATTTTCATTAGAAAACTTAGTACTAGACTCTTGTCATTATTCTAAGGTACCTAGTATGTCATGTCAAGAAATAGAACAAAAAACATAATAATTAAGTAATTATTATTGACTACACAAAATTTAAGGTACTAAGGTATTCAAGTTTATAAGTATAAAATTACCTCTGATGATATTTAGTCACTCTGTGACATTCAAAAATCGCACCCCAGGTCCTTATAACTGTGGAACATCAGGTACTATCAGGGTTACTAGCGTAATCAATGGGTGTGATTATGCGTATGCGTACTTTAGACCAAACGGCATTCTGATAAAACCGAAATGAAAATTTGAAGGCCTTGTATAAGATTCTAAGTGCTACCAACGTTCTCGACTTCTCGAAACCTACATCATCATAATCATCACCAGCCTGTTTACGTCCACTGCTGGACGTGGCCTATAACAATGCAGTATGTACTGGAGGAAGCACTTGTATTGATATCATAGGTAGGAATTTTAATCAACAACGAGTTTCAATGAGGGCTTTTCAACTTCAATTAAAATAAAAAGTTGTGAAATAGAACCAATGTGGTTCGATAGATGGCGCTGACTCAACTGTAGCTGATAAGATTGTCAAATGTATTATCTGTGGTGTTTGCGTACTAAGCTATTATCAAATAATCTGTGGTAATGATGTTCTGTTTGTGTCTGCTTCTTGAGAGTGCGCTAGTGATTTCGTGGTGTTTTTATCTTGTTTTTATAAGTAAAGCAAAAATAAATACCACGATACGAAAATATATCCACGTTGTTGAAGTTGACATTTTATTTTGACACTTGACAGCTACCTAACAGTGCAGCGGCATCTATTTTCAACGCTGAAAGCATAATTTTAAAACGCCCGTGAAAACCCCTCATTCAATACATAGAAACTTGGAAAACTTGGATTACCGACAATTTTATTGACATTTAGTCACTCGATGAATTTCAAAAATCGAACCCTAGGTATATCGAAGCATTCATAAAATAAGTGCCCCAAAACGCTACCTTGCGTGACCCCGGAGTTCTGCCGCTATCTCGACCTAACGTCAGGTGCTGGTTGAATGAACTTCGGCATTGTTACGTGTGCTGATATAACAATTGTAAACCATTGGAACTAGTAGATCCAGTATACCTACCAAAAGGCATAATGCCTTTTGGTATACTTACTGGATCTACTAGTTAAGCTAACATATAATGTTAGCTTTATAAATTGTATAACGGCAACAACCAACATGTAGTACTAATTATTACTTCTATAATATTAATTCATTATTAATATCTATTTTACTAATATTTTGACCTGAGTACGGAATACTGTGTACTTATATTTAGATTTTAGAAGAGACCATATATCTAGATCAAAGATAGCTGTCTATAGCTAGCTATTTAG
Source organism: Epirrita christyi (assembly GCA_951392215.1). Classification (NCBI taxonomy): domain Eukaryota; kingdom Metazoa; phylum Arthropoda; class Insecta; order Lepidoptera; family Geometridae; genus Epirrita; species Epirrita christyi. Next base: position 2,573,303 of record OX595837.1, read on the forward strand.
GTATTCGGTAAGTGTACCTTCCAACCTTGGTACTATTTGCATAGACTGCAAAGGTTTTCTTATTCATGTAATTGCATCGACATCATCGTGGTCGTAATGCAAGCGTTGTTCTGGCCACGCTTTTATTTCCTACTCTAAATACATAAAAGTAGGTAGGTCCCTGCGTCGATGGATAGTCTTATAGATATCAGAATATACTTTGAACATTTTCCAAACGGAACAAATCATGCAACACTTTCTTTTACGCTCAAAGTGCTGGTAAAAGTAATACAACTACCACTGCAAGAACAACATCGCTTGCCTACAGAATAGCAACGTTCAAAGGGATTTGTGTTATCAAAGCATAAACAAGCATGAAACAGAACATCACACATGCAAACAGTGTCGCGGATGCTTGTTTGCAGTCAGCAAATGCTTCTACTTGCGCAAGACGACGTGTTGGGGCCAAAAATAGAACTGTTACTAGAAAAATGTCTGCTTGGGCTAAGCTCAGGTAATGTTGTTGTGTTACGCAAGCTTGTTAGAGTAATTAGATAATTTAAAAGTTAAAAAAAATTACGTAAATTCTTTTTAAAAAGAAGCGCACATATCAATATTACAGTAATTGGACCGAACTGGAATGTATGATAAACAAAGTTGCTTGTTACAAGACAATGACACTGTAAGACACTGTGTTTCATGACTTACACACTGAGCATCATCCAATTATTATCATAAACATACTTTTAGATAATGTGGTAAATAAGTCATGGTTTCTTAACTAAGGTGACTTTAACGGAGTGATAATTTATGACTTAATATTTCTATTAGACTATAATTTAATAATTGTACTATCCTTTGTTTCTATTGTATAATACGAAGGTATATTTATTATTCTACACGAGTAGATATACCTACTAATAAAGTAAAATAATATTGGATAATAACGTGACGTAAAATACAAGAGTGTAGAAGCATCGTTGGAAAGGGAATGTCTGATACCCTATAAATGCGAAATTCAATGATGATGGATGAAAGCTTCTGAAACCCGTTTATCATGGCACCCAAAAGCGAAGCTTTTTTATATCAATAGATATCTGGCTGATGCTGATGTAGCTTCTTTGCGTAAACCAAAAAATACACAAAGAAGGAGATGCATATTGAATGCTGGTCTATTTATCAATAATGTTTTCGGACAGTTCTCATTAGTCTTACTAATAGACCAACGAACCTAAAGAGTAACAAAGGCTAAAAAAAGCGTGGATGTAATTCTTAATTGCAATGCTAAAGTTAAGTTTATGAATTTAAAACGTAATTTAGGTAAGAATGCTGGGCTTGTGTTTGGTAATGAATTATATATTTCTACTGAGGTCATCCAATTTAAACAAGAATTCAAATTACTCGTACGCAAAGATATTAATGTTGGAGAAGTTAACACGTTAATAAAACTAGAAGCGTATCAAAGTATACTTTCATAATGGAGCTAGGGCAAAAACAAACTACGCAAAAATATTTTCCTGTAATATGTTTGATTCAAAACATGGTTGTTTGAACACGTAAGGAATATTCTATTGAACTAGCTACAATAATACCATGGAGATTATCCTGAAACCCCCCTGATATATAATATAGGATCGGTGCTCTTAGTGGAACGCTTCCTTCACTTTACCTAAATTAAAGTGATGATAATATTATGAGTGCATATCATCTACGTCGTGATCTCCAGTAATGATTGTCTATGAAATTACGATGATATTATATCGAACCTCCTTCTGGGGCCCAGCAATAGTAAAGTTATACAAACATCGCGAAGTGATAATTTGCTTAAACCTAGTGACGAAACCCACGAAATTATCGACAATTCACAAGCAAATGTAAAATAGTTTGAAATAGGATATGGATGTCTGGCACAAAAATATTACTATACGTTTATGATTTGTACCTATGTTAAAGCAAATTATATAGGTATACATATATATGACTATATAAAGTTATATGTTAGCAGCAAATTGTTTTCTTGCGACATTTAAAATAATCAAAAGAAAAGCTTGTTTTATCTAGCTCGTTCGTTGGCTTCGGTAAAACTGGTTTTATATTCGTCGCAGGCTGAACAGATTTTAAACCAAAATACCAATAGTTCAGCTAAATTTATACATACATAACACCCAACAGACACATAAATAATCCTGATTCCACACTAGGGGATTCCCCGTGTCGTGGATATCAGGAACTAAGAATACCATGGTACCACAACACCCAGACCCGGAACAAATATTTGCAGATCATGCAACTATTTGTCCCGCAGCGGGAATCGAACTGGCACCCCTCCTAATAGAGAAACCTATTTCCAAATTGTCCATAAGTTCATTTATTGATAACAATAATTAGTTACAGGTCAAATAATCAATAGTAATAAGTGAAGAATATGTTATAATTATGCATAGATTAGGTACATAAAATCAAAAAGTTGGTAAGTGATTTATAAAAAATCGATACATTATAATCTGAAATAGACTGCTACATCAGCCACTTTCTAGTTGTTGAAACAACCTGTCTTACAAACATAACACTGCTGTTTTTGTCCGCAGGGCATAGCTCCAGCTTACTATGCGGGAAGATCAACGCCACCGAGCTGGGCAGCAACACTGGCGCCGCACTAGCACTGACGCTGGTGAAGCCCGCTGGCGCGCCCAGAGCTTGCCACCTGCGCGTAAATGCGCCTGAAGCCGCCGCACTCGCTGTTAGACTCATTGACGTGAAGGTACCTACTGAATTATTTCTCAAAGTAATTTCTCTGTAAAGTGTTCGCTCAGGTTCGCTCTGGTGATGTAAAAATATATAAGCCAAAACAAGACAAAACCTAGTTTAGCTATCAAAGGTTTCAAAATTGATTATGAATAAGAGGGTTAGACTCAGCTCTCTGTACTCTTGACTTGAGCGTTCCAAAAAGAAACATTGCATTATGATTCAAAAAACGGCAATCTTTACATTGCGTCATTTTTAGTCAACGATATACCTACGTATTACTTTTTCGTAATAAATAGGGTAGGGCAAAAATTGCTCGGACATACATCAGACTTGAGGTATTCGACTTGGAAGTTCAGTATTAGGTCGTCAACATACAAATTTACTTACAACGAGTTTTGGTCTGAACCTGTGAAATGGTGAAATGCACCATGAGAGGATTTCTCGAGGACTTCTGATTCATATCCAAGCCAAGACAGGCAGCTGAGCTCGTTATGGGAAATACATTAATTAAATGCTTAGTTTAAAAGATATTTAAGAACATATATATGCGAAAATTTACCTCCACTACTACTACTATGTTACTATGTTAGCCTACTTGTACAGAAACCTCTCCACGCGAGTCCGACTTACACTTGACCGGTTTTTTATAGTTAGAGTTCATACTTTTTGGTCTTGCAGAGGCGGATGGCGTCTTCCCAAAACACGTTATGCTTTGACTATAAAATTGGTGATAAAATATTTTGGTCTGCTTTATAGACTATTATTATAGAATCCTTTATAATTTCTAGTGCTGGTCTAGTCTACACAAGGTCTCTTTAGCCATTATACAGCTGTTCAGATACTTAACTATTTTCATTTCCGCAGTTACTCCGAGTCCGCACAATAAAATTGTTAAGTATTTAACTATTTATATTGGGTACATGATTCTATTTATTTGTTTATATCTATTTCCATAAGGTTAAACTAAAACTACTCATCATCATCATTATCAGTCTGGAGAAGTCCACTGCTGGGCATAGGCCTCCCCCTAGAACGCCAAGACGAAAGGACTTGACCCGGCGACTTTTTTAGACCTTTATAATGTCTTTAGTCCATCGAGAGGGGCGCCTTCCTCTACTGCGTCGTCTGGTTTGTGGCCGGACCCGAGAACCTTTATTCTCTAACGGTTGTCAGTTCTGCGAGCTGTATGACCTGCCAATTGACACTTCAACATGCTAATTCTGAGGGCTATGTCGGTGATCATGGTTATTTTACGGATTTCCTCATTTTATAGCTCTCTCTATAGTCCGCTGCAAGACTTTGAGCTTGTCTATACGGCCAATAGTTAGCGACCAAGTATCAGTGCCGGAAGTCATCACTGGCACTGATAGACTTTCGTCTTGAGGCTCTACGATATCCGTGATGAGAAAAGATATAGCGTCTAAAACTACTACTGTTCAATGATGAATCCTCTGATTTGTAATTTATATCTACTCTTTACTCAATTACGTTGTGACGTAAAGTAAAATTATCCTGTCATGATTTTTTGCCACTTCAAACTTTGTACTAATCGTTCGTAGGAATGAACTCATCAATAGTTATGGTCGAAACATTCTTCCGTGGGTCGAACTAGTCTGGGACTCTGGTCAAAGTCTAAATATCTGGGCAAAGTTTAAATATTTGATGACCTCATTGGCAAATAAAGTCTTCATTGCCTTTTTTATATCTTATCAATATTTTATTTGAGTGAATTTTTCCTTTTGCCTGTTTTACAACATTTCAAAAAAACTAAATAAAACGGTTGACCAATCTAAAAACGGGTGCAACCCAATGACGCTTAACACATTTAAACCGTTGTAAACGATCTAAAAATAAACATCAAAAACTTCCTCAAAATGAATTACCGTTTAGTCAGTTTACACCTTGTGGTTTTCCTCTTGTTGATAATCGTGGGAAATTCGTGTTCATGGTGTACGTTATTGTTTAAAATTAATTACTTTTATAGCTTTATCTGAGTCAGTATTGCACTCCGTGGAGATATCTTGTAGTTTATCGCGTCTATAAAACCTGTTATTCTATTCTCTATATGTATGTACATTATATGGGCCGTGATAGTCTCTGCCACTCCAGTGGATGTCGTAAAAGGCGATAGGGATTACGCCAATGGATGGCCAGCAGCATACACTGCGATCACCAATCCGCCTGCTTAGCGTGGTGATTACGGCAAATCCCTCCATTGCATGCTGGTTGTACGCTATGCATGCTATGGGGGCGGCCTCATCCAGCAGTGGATGTCTACTGGCTGATAAAGAAGTTTTTTTTTGATTGGACTATAGAGCAATTTGTGGACTTTCCGTGAACATTACATTGATCAAAATGCACATGCGAAGAAAGCCGATAGATCATGTGTGATGATAACCTTTTGGTCACTAAGTATTTGCTCATGTAGGTACATCATAGTTCATGACGATCAGCTAACATGATAATCACGATTTGTGCATTAGGTGTGATAAGTATTGCAAATTTACAAATTGTTGCATCGTAAAAATATAAATAAGTACCTACTTATAGCAATACTGTTATATAGCTTCCTTATATTTATGATTGAATCCGTATAGAAGAACCAAGGTAACCGACATAGCTCACAGAATAAGCAAGTTGAAGTGGCAATGGGCAGGTCATTATACTGATATAACTGACAACCGTTGGGGAATAAAGGTTCTCGAGTGGCGACCACAAACCGGACGACGCGGTAGAGGAAGGCCCTCCACTCGATGGACTAAAGTTATGAGCAGTGTAGGAAGTCGGTGGATGGAGACTTCTATAGGCTGATGATGATAATTATTTAATACATAATGTATGTGGGTACCTTGCTCAAGTATACGATAATTCTTAACTTTACCGCTGCTTTTAAAACAAGACGGTCACAAAAGATGTAATTCTAACTGATTGGTTCCGTCTTTCGTTCCGAGTGGTGCATCATCGAATCGTAAACCTACCATACCTACCTTGTGTATTAGAGAACCCTATTCAAAGACCTGTAAGGTAAGACCGTAGATATAAGAGATTGCTGTGAGCAACAATTCATTATGTATTTTTTTTTATCATCTATGATTAGTTAGTTGTTGTATATTTTTCTCAGAATAATGACTAAAGCAAATATTTTTGTTATGATACCTTCGATACACAGTTCATCTATTATGTCTATCTATAGCATTTGCTCGCGGCTCCGCCCCAGCGTGGAACCTCTATGGGCTCCTCCCGCATGGAACCTCTATTACAAATTATTATAAATTATAGCCTAATGTTATTCTGATGTATGATACTGTAAAGTTTCACCAAGGAATTTTTATACACTAGTTTCACAAAGTCAAACTTCAAATTGGTACATAATATGAAGATAATAATCAAAACCGTTTCCCCGAAGAGTTTGCCAAAATATCTGCGCATTTTTGAGAAAAAAAAATGGTAATTTATTTTATCGTTTTGTGTCTAAAACACTAAGTACATATTATGTTTATTTAAAAAAAAACAAAGAAACGGTTTGCTGTTGTTACAATACAATTGAATCACGTAATAAGTCAGCAAAATCTAGACTATGCCTAAAACAAGCACTAACTTAACTATCATCGAAAGTATCGTGCTAATGTAATATCTATTTATGTAAAAGCGATGCTAAGTAAGATTTCAAAGTCAAGCTTTGTCTAAGTCACCGTGCAGTTAGCTCTATTTTATCTCGTCCTTTAACTTTATCTAGCACCTTACCTAAGATACCCTAAGAAGGGAATACTATTATTATCCCGTACTTTTAAATAAGGCATTCCATTAGGTAAGGTATTCGATTCATAAAAACATTGCGAATACACTTAAAATTTAATCTTGATTGCCTACCTATAACTGCCCCAGTGTATAAAGGTCTTATAACCGTATAAAATTACGGTGTTAGCTAATCGATTAGCAATTTGCTTGGTTTGATGGTTTGATAAACGAAGCCGAGCGCAGGTCCCTCGTTCTTCACTGCATTTAAACCGAGGTGACCTATGCATTCACGTGCTATGGTTAGAGCTTAGACGAGTCTAGAGGGCCACGACACTTTATCAAGTAACTACACGGCCGTGAGGTTCCCATGGTGTCCGCTTTTCGGTGTTTCCATACAAAAATCCGTGTACATTTGTAACATTTGTATAGACTAGAAACGAGATATTTACCATGATTTCGAGCTTTATTTTTTGATAATTATGTGATTAACCATGATGGTTTCAAAAGTTATATTTGTAGACTAGGCCCTCTGGTCCATTCAAAGATAAACTATATCTTGCGTCACTGACGTCGAGAACAAAACCGCAGAGATTCTGTCATCAAATGGGGGGGTGCTTTGGTAAAACTTATGAAACTAATTTCTGTAGCTCTGAGCTCTAATTCTGAGTATTCGACGTCGGAAGCTTGAGTTCACAAATTCAACAAGCAAGTACACGGGCATGTGGTGTATGTAGGTTGTACAAGCGTTTTTGTATGGAAGTTGAGGTTCTCAAGTGTCAGCTAGGCACTGAGATAGGTGTTACTAATACCTAAGTCACAAAATGTATAGGTAGGTACAGAAGGCCAGCTCAGTACCGCTTGTTGTACTTAGTTGGCCTTCTGTACCTATACATATATATTTTGTGCCTCAGTACAGGATTTTTCTAAAGCAATACCGAAAAACGCCCCGGCTCTTCGGTATTGCTTTAGAAAAATCCGTGTAATGTGTACACTACACGCCCGCCTGTGTAGTTGCTTGTATATGCATACTAGAGTCTTTGATGATTCAAATGCATTCGTCACAAGTCATGGTGCCATTATTCATGACGCACATTATGTTTTACACCATGTGCTTCTGCTTTTGTGTCGACAGCAAAACAAGTTGGAAACTAGGAAATATCATTAAAATCCCATAAGGCAAACAAATGAGGCATGGAAAACAAGCAAGTAAAAGTTCAGATGCAATTTGTATCCAAAATAGGATTATTGTGTTCATGGCCAATCAGCCTATTCAGATTTTTCATTCGAGAAATATAATTCGAGATAACAAGTAAAAAAAATAAAACAACTTGTTTTTTTTGTTTTTTTTTGTTGTGGTTAACAAAATTACTTTAGATTATTTTTTTATGGATTGTTACCATCAAAATTTTAAAGTTAGACACGAATAGATATAGTCATCGGACCAATAAAAACAACAAAGGGCCAGTCGGTTCAAAAGCCCCGGCACAGTTCGTTCACCTAAGTCTACGAAACCGAAGATTTGAAGACGTGTAGACTATAGTGATGAGAATTGTATAATTTGATGATGATAATGAGTGAGTAGATATGGTCGTTGGGGGGTTGGCCGTAGTGTGTCCGGCCCAAAAATAGACCCCTAGAAGAATAGTGCCAAGCGTTGTGATTATGAATATTCCCCTATTGTATTTTATGGGGATGCCTAAAGGCTGATGATGATGAGATAGGGTCAGTTCGAAGTCTATAACAATATGCCTTTCGGAACATAAGGAAACATTATAGGTAAAACAAGATACAATATAAAAGTGACTTAAATTAATTAGACTATTACATAAATAGGAATCATGACACAAAAAATAGAACCCAAAGTATGTGCTGGAAGCGACTGTCAAATGTTTTTTTTTTAATTTATGTAGGGTCTAATGTAATCTTTTATGGATTGCGTGCAATAGTGCTTTACACAACCTTGTTAATTCGGTATTTTGGCCGTAACTGGTCCGGAGACCATGAAAAACATTAGTAAAACTGGTCGCTTTAGCGCTTCTCACCTAGTGGTAAGACGGACCATTTATGTAAGCCGAGTTTGTTGCCTGATTCTTCTATGCTTGGTCGGGTTGGAACAGGAGTAATTTAATTTTATATAACACGATTCAAAAGTGATTTCAATGAATAAAGTTCTTTTTGACTTTGACTTTGACTTCCCGCTTTTGGATTTACTCTATTGACTCTGAGGGTCTATTACGAGTTTTGCATTGCAACAATCACTTTGTGAGTCGTGAGTATTCAACGTGACTTACATAGTGGCTATTCATCATTCTGTGTCGCGCAGTCGATAGAAACAGCACAGATCCATAAATAGTTACTACGTAAGTCACGTAGAATACTTGAGTTCTCGTCGCACGACCTTTGAGCGTGGTCGCGGTCGGTGCTCATGAGGAAGGACCTCAAAATGGTCAACGAAACGTCAGCAGGAGAATAGTAAAGTACGTGGTGTATAGTCGTAATTTTTCTAAAACGTAGAATACTCACGACTCGCAAAGTGATTGTTGCAATGCAAAACTCGTAATATGCCCTCAGATCGTTGATGATCTGAAGGCTGCAACTTATATTATAGACGCATGGCGAACCCCCCAGTGTCCAACGCCATAGATATGATATTGAGTCTGGGCATGACCCCGTGAGTCTCCTTGGACCTAACCCTGCCCCCTGAGCTTGACAATAATAGAGCCTACACACGCAATTACACATGGGCAATGCAGTAAATGCATCTTAGGCTCATTATTACTGACCTTTGTGTTTTTATAGCTTTTGTTCACTACTGCGTAGCAAATTTTATGTCTGCCTAGCTAATTGAATTATGCTTCTTCGGCTTTAGATAGTAGAATTAATCAAATTGATTTAAGTAGCATACTTAACTCGTAAACTGCTCCGTAAACGCGGTTAATTTGAAAATAGAATGAGGCTCATTACATTCATAATGCTACAATGAAACACAATCTCCATAACAAATCCTTTTTTCTATTTAAAAATGGAACTGACCTGCCCAAAGATCGGTTGTGAACATGTTTGAAAAAAGAATACAGCAAGGCCGGGAATGTTTTTTTTTTTAGCTGTTTTTTAGTGTAAGCAACCATCGAACTCTTTAGCGTATATACGAGCGAGTGAATTCTCGGGTGTAATTGATTACTTACGACTAATTTAATAAGTAAATACTTTAACAATAGTTATAATATATATGTATACTAATAAGTAAACCTATTTATATTTACCTGGCACCATCAGCCAAATCTGTTATTTCCGGTTTTGTTCTGCTAGTTTTTTCTGCTAACGGGAATAAGTAAATGATTTTTTCAACATTAGTGCTTAGGAATATCACTTGATCTTACTTCTCTCATTTTCTGCTCTCCTTTGTATATGTATTTTGACCTAGTTAGCCGTGGTAGATAGTTGCTAACATATTTATGATCCTGTATAATGTGAACATGTATTTTCATCTAGCTAGCCAAATCATCTTTCTAAGATAGTTGTAGGTATACGTTATGTCAGTATGGCCTCAGAATTGAAAGTTATAATAGCAATAAGAGTATTTTCTTCAACGTCAATAAAACAGCCTTCAATCCTCGTGGCTCGTGCTATTCCACGTGATTGAAGGTGCCACATGCATTCAGTTCTTATTACACGAAGATAAAGCTCAGTTTTGCAAGTGAAAGTTGATTGCTTATACACGGTGTAACTGGAAGGGTGGATCATCGGTGGCAGGGCGATGGGTGATCTTAATACCCATCGATTTAACCCCCCTGTATGTTCCGCGATTTTCAGTCGTTCAAAAGTTATTCTGATTTTTATGGAATTTTAGTCAAAATCCGATTTTAGGCTTCATGTCCAAAGTGTAGCCAAACTGTTAGGTCTACGACCGTAATTTTTGTTTTAACTTGTAGCTTAATAATATACCTTTCGTCCTACAATACCGGTTTGAGTTGTTATTTGATTAAATTCCAAATAAAAAATAACCTTCACAAAAAAAACCCCAAACTTAATTTTTCAACTAACTTTAAAGGCTTCCAGATAAAAAAAGTTACTTAATTTTTTTTTCTACAACCTACCTTAAAAACTACCTCCATTCATGGAGAAGTAACCCTAAAATTTTCATTTAGTGTAAAAATTTAAGATTCTTACACTAATTAAGTACTTAATAATTAATTTAAAAAATACACGTGATTTGGGGTGGGTTTGGGGGGGTAGTCTTAAACCTCACCACGTATCACCAAGGGGGAGGGGGGGTTAAAAAAAATCAAAAAATCATCACTTGATTCATCGTGTGACGGCCCCTATAGGCAAACTGTTCGCCGCCGACTGAGTTAGCGGCGCGCCGCGCCGGGGCGTAACTATCGGTTTAGTACGCTTTTCCATAAAATATAAGTGAGTACAGTTTGCTGAACTGAAGATTAAACAGAAGATTCAGTCGGCAGCGGCAGCTCGGAACAGTTTGCTAGCGACGCCGGCAAATTGATCTGAGTGTGCTGCTGACTCGAATTTCAGTTCGCCACAAATTTGCTGCTTACTCAGGCGGCCTCTGAGGCCCAATTCTCTAATTTAAAAACATTCCAGTCACAATATAATCTCGTGTCAGTCGCACTATCTCGTATAGTAACTATTACATATTCTTAGCAAGAAACGCGAAGATTAACTAATAGTTACTATACGTGACAGTGCGACTGAGACGAGATTATACTGCGAATTGAATGTTTTTAAATTAGAGAATTGGGCCTTTGCCTACTGGGGACACAGCTTAAGCATGTATCTAGGTGTAAAATTAGGAGCTCATGAATACGTCCAATTGAATGCCAGAAAAGATAAACGAACGATCGTTACCATAGACACAGTGCCTAATAAAGGCTTAAAATGAAATAACTCGCCTTATGTACCTAGCAATAAGAGCTATAGAATTAAACAACACCAAACAGGCACTACAACGAATAGAATAGCTAACCTTATGGACAAAGAAATAAAGAATTATAGAACTAGAGCACATCACAAGGGCATTACTTATTTACCAAAAAAAGATAATTGAAAGCACACGTGCATGAAACATGAAATATTTGGTTGGAACATGAAGGAAATAATTATCTAATTTAGGTATTGTAGACTAAATAAAATTTGTTCTATGTACGGTACAAATGCCGTGGTATATGTCCGGCCTAAGAATAGCCCCCTCCGTCTCCTCCCGTAGATGTCGTACAAGCCGTCTTAGGGGTTACACCAGGGGATAGGGTAATACTACGATCACCAATCCGCCTGTCAAGCGTGGTGATTATGTCATATGTGGAGGTTAGAAAAATACAACCGAATTGGGAACCTCCTCCTTTTTGTGAAGTCGGTTAAAAATTGCGTTGTATTTCCGCCATATTAGTAAATTTAGTGTGACGTCATATAGCGTAGTTTCTAAGCTACGACGGAACAGATGAACATACATACATAACATAGACGGCTAAAATCAGAACCTTCCTTTTGATTTGTATAGTCGCGTAACAAACTAAGGAATGATGAAGAAGAAAATTACAGTAAATTATAGAGAGATGATGAGATGATAGATGGAGTTTACTTAATGACTAGGAAGCAGGAGCAAATATACTAAAATACTTATAAAAATACTCGTTTCAGGGAAATAAGTGTCTTGACGAGATCAATGTAGGAACAAAAGTAACAATAGTGCTCTATCTACTGAGCTAAGTTGTTATTTACTGAACGGAGTTTGGGGTTTTATGTAGGTATTATTTGATACTAGCGTTTGGTCGTGGCTCCGCCCGTGTGGATTCTCTAATATAAATGATAGCCATATATTCATATTATATTTATTTTAATATTTTGTATACATATTATTTTATTATCTCTTTGTTCTGAGGCCCAATTCTCTTATTAAAAAAACTATTAAATCACAATATAATCTCGTGTCAGTCGCACTGTCACGTAGTAACTATTGCTTAATCTTCGCATGCATACGCGAAGATTAGGTAACAGTTACTACGTGCCAGTGCGATTGACAAGAGATTATAATTATTTTGTGACTGGAATGTGTTCTGGATGTGTAAGAGAATTGAGTTTCTGATACTACTCTAATTGACTATAATACTGTAGTTACATCAAAATCTAGTTTTTGTGTGAAAGAGTATCAAACATCCATCCATCCTCCTCACAAACTCATACACACATGTTTAAATATTGTAGGAAGTATTCTTTCACTTTTAGGTAAGCATTAAGTTGTATTTGCATGCCAATACTTTGCCAACAGAATTATTATTTTGCAGACTGCCTACTTTTACAATGATTCTGACAAATTGATGTTTGAATAAGAAAGTGATTTCATTTCACTTTTATCTGTTGAACCACGCCTATGAACCTATCTATTTGCAATGTTTCTACTGATCAGAAGTTATCTCGAGATTTAACTCTTTGGTACAAAAAATATACTTACCAAAAACTGACAAATATCTTTGAAAATTCCGTATAATTAATCGGTGTCATTACAAAAAAAAAACCTTCAAAAACCTAACCAAAAAATAGAACTTATTAAAAAAAAATCCTCGGTAAAAATTTTAGACGCAAAAATTTTAAATTTAACAAATATTCTCTTTGCGAATATTTTCCGTTTCCCGTATTTTTGTTTAGGTTTTACTGTAAACTATAATACCTAAGTGAGGCCCTAAAATTAGTTTTGTATTTTCAAAACTCTATAGTTTCGAGATTTGCTCGATTTTCGTATATTTTCTTTAATATCTTTAGATTTCTTATTTCAACATATTAGATAAAAAAGCTCATAGCAAGCGCTTTAATTTGATACGTCATTTTATGATGCGCTTAGTAAAAAAGTAGTGTAAAAGTTTTAATTTTAATTTTTAGTTTACCCCCAAAATCAGCAAAAACCCAAATAAGCCGTTTGGCGCCACATAGGACAATTTAGTACCTAAAAAACGATTTATTGCTACGACAACTTCAAGAACTGTATCTATCACAAGGTTCAGAACGAATACATCTAAAACTGGACACGCTCAGGCTTCGAAGGCAACCAGTCAATCAGGTTCGAAGGCTCAAAAATAGCCTGCGCCATGTAACGGTGCGCACGCGCACAGCTGCACGTACATTTCTCCTTCACTGACAACGTTATTATCAAGATTACATGACGTTTTCAAGATTACTTTCAAATGAGTAATGCAAGGAGAGGATGTGAGGAAAATTATAAAATAAATTCGTAAATTTAGTATGTTACCTTGGTATTGTGTGTCAATCGGTCATAATAACATAAAATAACACACAAAAGTCACATACATAGTCCAGCCCACACTAGGTTTCCCTGTGTTGTGGGTATCAAGAACTACTAGTACCATGGTACCACAACACCCAGACCCGGAACAAATATTTTGCAGATCATGCAAACATTTGTCCCGCAGCGGAATCGAACCCGCACCTCATGCGTCTCAGCCGGCTACTCGCCCACCGTGCTACGGAGGTCACAATCAATCCGATTATTGCGTGATAGCTTAGTAAAACAACAAGAACCACCCAACTTAAAGTTTTACATGAGTAAAACCTTGACCCAAAAATCTAAATTGACGAAACAGGAAAATTTTATAAATATGAATCATTATTGACAAGACTCGCAAATTTTGGCGGAGCAATTTGGAATTTGCACATCATTTTCGAGAACTCACTGGATTGTGGGAAATAACATTGTGTGCAAAATGTTTTAAAACATTGTGTTTACTAACTTAAAAGCCTTTAGCAGACTAAAAGGTCATCATCAGAATCATCAGCCAATAATAGTCCACTGCTGGACATAGACTTTCCCAAGAATGCCACGGCGAACAGTCTTGTGCTGCCTCCATCCACCTTCTTGCTACCTTTATATTTTTTATATTTATATTTTTAGTCCATCAAAAGGGAGGCCTTCCTCTGTTGTGTCGTCCATTTTGTAGTCGCCACTCGAACTTCGAATTCACTAACGGTTTTCTACGAGCTATAATATGACCTGTCCATTGCCACTTGAACTTGCTAATTCTAAGAAGTTATGTCATTGATCTTCTTCGGCATTTCTTATTTTGGATTCTGTCACGTAGACAGTACAAAACGTACAAATAGACCCTACCTGCTACACGACACGAGGTAGATTCAACGAACCTTATAACACTAATTTCTGGCTTGATCTTCTAAAAACCCTCAGAGGTTATTTGGAGATCACATCTAAGCGTCAAAAATATGTCTATTTGTGTGGTTATTTGTTTGCCGGTCTCTAACACTAAAATGGCGAGGCTTATATTAATGGATTTTTGTACAAAGGTCCAAAGACATAACTCCACCAAACTCCAAAGACATTGACAAAGGCACTTCATATTCCAAAATTCAGGCCCTTGAGAGAAAAACTCAAATGACCGCTAGTAATTAATTCATACCTAACTATATAAACATATTAATATAGTTAGTTATACATAAATTCATATTTACTTGTTTTTAATAAATACTTGACCTTGTATCGATTGTTGTTTGTTTACTAGAAACCTTGTTGAATTCTTTCAAAAACTCCACAAGTCGAATGGTTGGGACATTATTATGAAAATTTAAGTTGTCACAATTAGTACGTACAGCAGATGTTGAAATTACCACTACGGTACTGTGTTGAACCCTGGTCATTATATGGTAACTATGCAGTTAATTAGCGAATAACTGGAGCTGGGTCAAGTTCGTTGCCTGAGAGTGGGAACTTTATTTCTTAAACTTTTGATATGAAATTTTCTGACTACTTTCGGAGCAAAGATCTTTCTGATTTATTAACCACTATATTACTCACAGCCTTAAAAACCTCAAATAGTTTGACTTGAAGACCTTGAAGTACTTTAGGTTTCGACAGATATTTAGTTACACTTGTGACATCCTTCTTAATATCTTTATTGTTTTGTCTCAGAATATCTAGGGCCAAAGTTTTGTTTGTTCTTTATCTATTGTATAGCTTTGATAAGATATTCATTCAATTTAACACAGGTACATTATAACTACAAAATATCTCGATAATAGACCGACAGGAGAATTCTTCAAATTCCAATCATACGAACTACATAATCGTTTGATATGTATTCAGGTTGCGTACAGTTATACGACTGTTACATAAACATATAGTTGAGTTATTATGTCATAAAGTCCTTCAACTGAACGTAGAACAAGTTAAATTGACTAATAATGAGATCAAGTCTTTTGCTATCAATCCAGGGGCATAGGACACTGCGGCAGATTCACAGATAGAGACAAAAAAGATACACATCATAAACAACCTTGCAAGGTTTCAAACGTTGCTAAACGTTACAGCTTTTGACCATATTATCTAGGACAAATAGCCAGTAGGTATACCCATTTATATAAGGAAGACGTAGTTCATAGAAAGACTGATAAAATTATTGTTTAGATACAGTAATAATTCATATATAAGGTCAAGACACGTATACATATATACGCCTAGTTGCAATAACTTTCCCTTATCAGAGCATGATGGGTGCCCAACTGCCCACTGTTCCGCATAAAGTTTTTTGTCCTACTTTAATTTGGCATAACATGATTCTCATATTATTATTTTTGCACTATCTTTTTAGTTTAATTGTTATTATTACTAACAGCATAATTACATAGTCTTGATGCTCATTTGTTATATTTTTGCTAGGCATAATGTTGTTTATATGACTAATCGTTTTTAGCATGTTCTAAACTGGCATACTCTTCATTTCGCCCTATATGCATTGCAAAGACATAGCTATTGTTTATTTTAACAATTAATTAACAGTCTAGACGTTCACTTATATTGGTTGCATTAACGATTACATTATTAACCTTAATGGTTAATTACTATGGTAAAACTATATCCAGACTAGTCTGGTTATGTAATGGTTTGAACCATAAGTTTAAATGGAACAATAGTTTTAGGCAAAAGATCCCTCAATGGTTGGAAAAATCTAGTAACTCGTGATGACGTCAAATCTCGTAATTTTGTATGGGCTTCATATGTGACGAGTTGACGACATCTCGTGGATGAGAATTATTCGAGAATACGGGCCCTGCTTCGGTTTAGAAACCAACCGAACTAACTAGAGAAATGATAAGCTTCTAGACTGTGGCATGGTATCTGTACAGAACAGATACTAATTAAAATCTCAACTATAAAAAAAAATTATAACTAATTGGTGTGTCATCACCATCATCAGCAGCAGCCTTTGAACGTCTACTGCTGGACGAGACCTCCCCCATGGAATGCAATGGGGGATTTACCATAATCACCACACTTGGCAGGTGGATTGGTGATCGCTCAGGAGGATGCTGCTGCCCATCATCTGGTGTAATCCCTTAATCGCCTGGGTTGAGGGGTGTGTATGTATCACAAATTCCTTCTCTCTAATCTAAATGATATTCACTAGTCGCACAGCATCTTCAAAATCATTACTCCTTTCTTTTCTGTTTGAATCATTTAGATATTCCCAGTTTATTACTGTTCTATGCTGACCGCTGGTCCCTAAAGTCCTAAAGTCCCTAAGGTGAAGAACGTAAGAACTATAACTAACCTAACCTAACCTATTTACACTGCATTCTGTTATTAGTAGTGCTCTATTTGAAAGTAGACCGTCTCGTCTCGACTTTTGTTTAAAGAAAAATGTATTCACAAGTTTTAACAATATTTGCTATTAGCATATTCTCAATTTCGAAACTATGTCCTAAATTAGCAAGACCCGGCTGTATTGACTATGTCTCAATTGGTTGTATGTTATTATATGCATCGCAGTAAGTACCTAACACGGCGCTTTGCGATATTATTTGCTTTGTAATCGCGGAAACGTCCGAGACCTTTCATAGATCTATTTTCCTACATTTTTAGGCTTCCTTACCTCAAAAGGTACCAACGGAACCATTATAGGAACACTCATGTGTCTGTCACAGTTGATTTTCTCCGAATCTACTGAACCATAAAGTTGAAATTTGGTACATAATATACAATGATACCGTAGACAAAGTAACATTCTAATAGCGATGGCGCTAGTAACTAACTAGTAACTATTTGATGTTTTGTTATGTTTATGTTATGTACCGTGTGTGTATATACACATATATATATATATATATATATATATATATAAATATACCTCTATTTATCGCCTACGCACGCACCAATATATGTTGTAGATCTTACCTTCGTAAACAAAACTAGCCTTAACAGCTTTGAAGGCACAGGCCGCTGCTGAACACCTGTTCAATTACATAACTCATTCAGTTATTGAAGGAAAATACAATTACTACTGGTACATATCTAGATATGTAGATACATAATGTTATTGATTTAATTAAAAATGCAATGATAAGTCATATGATTCCGGACGCACAAGCCACACTTTCTTTAAAACATACCTACCGAGATGTTTAAGAAATCTCAATGCTGTTTTAAGCTATTCTAATGACAGTTCTCTTATTCTGTGTATAGAAAGTGGCGCCAGCAGCGCAGCCTGGGGCGTTTCTTCGGTGAAATCGCGTGACGTACTTTGTGTTTGGTACAGAAAGATTTTGTTTTCGATGATTATATCAGTAATTTTTAAACCTTTGACTTTGACTTTTGTTTTTTTTTTGCTTTTGATTTTTAACTTTTTTTACGCTTAGTTTTTGCCGTAAGTATGTCATTTTTCATCAGAGAGAACAAAACAAAAGCTATTATAACCTAAAATAGGTTTCAAAATTGATTATGACTAGGGGGCTAAATATCTACAAAGTTTACGGCGCTATAGGTTCAACAAACAGTCTGCGACCGTACTGAAGAAGGCGAGAGAACACTCTGATACATTGTTTTTTTTTGTATAAAATATGATATAAAAATGCCCTTTCAAGTAAATGTATGGAAGGAAACGAAACTTCATATAGTTCGTAAACTATCAAAACCTGTACTAACAAAATCATTTCTTAAAAAAAAAAAAAAAAAGTTTTGTTAATTTTTTTTTGATGAATTCACTAACTCTATTAATTATTAATAAGTAACCAAATGTTTCAAAAATTAAAACGTGTAAAAAGTAAGTTTAAACGTATTTTAAAAAGGTATCCAAGTGGTATCTTTGTTTTTTTTTGTATCGATATTTGTTTTGTGAAGTAATTCAAATTGTGTGTTGAATTTATGATATCACTAGATAGAATACCTGCCATATATTTTTTCTTCTTGCAAACTTCTTTTAAACTCATATCAAAAACTTTAAAAAATCTAGAGCTCAGAGAGCTTAGTACAGGTTTTGATAGTTTACGAACTATATGAAGTTTCGTTTCCTTCCATACATTTACTTGCAGCGCCCCTAGCGAAAACGAGGAGAAAACTAAGGACGCTGTCAGTAAATGTATTGGATGGAAACGAAACTTCATATAGTTTCGAAAACTATCAAAACCCGTACTAAGCCCCCAGTATAGGCATTTTTTTTTTTTTATGTAATGGCTCGACAAACTGGCATACGGCCCACCTGATGGTAAGCGGTTACCGTCGCCTATTGACATCTGCAACACCCGAGGCATTGCCAATGCGTTGCCTGCCTTGGAGGACCCTTTTCACATTTTTTTTGAAGCTGTGCATATTGTAGTTAAGCGGAAAAACCTCCGAAGGGAGCTCATTCCACAATTTGCACGTATGTGGGAGAAAAGATCTCGTAAAGCGAGCTGTACGAGATACCCACATATCGATGATGTGTGGATGAGCTCCCAACCGATGTCGAGAGGTGCGATGATAAAACCTGGAAGCGGGTATAAGCTCAAATAGTTCCTCAGAGCACTCCCCATTATAGAGTCGATAAAAAACACAGAGCGAGCCGATATCTCGGCGCAGGCTCAGCGGCTCTAGTGTACTAGTGAGCTTGGGATCGTTGACGATTCTAACGGCTCTTCTCTGTAGGGAGTCAAAGCGAAGCAGCTGGTACTTGGGGGCCCCGTGCCATAGGCACGCATAGGCCATAGGCGTGCATTTCGTGAACCGATAACACCTTAAAAATGTTTCCTGAATTCCTCTTAAAGTTCCCTGAATTATAGTTTGTTTTTCTCGAACTTCATACCTACTAGAGTCCTGTTTACTTATCTGTATTTCTGTAAACAAGTTTTTCTTCACAATATTTTCGATAAAAAGGTCACCAAATTAAATATTAGAAGATTCTAAATTCCTACGACCACAAAATACGCACGTTACCAATCCATAAAAATTTACCGCTCGTCATAAAACCAGCACAAAAAGTTGTTGTGTTCAATTCTACGCTTTAATTCACAACAACCGGTTGCAAAGGGCTTGTTTACTTTTTCAGTATACTTCGACATCATCATAGGCGAAATCTCTCATGAATAAAATGTACACTATATACGTACTACGAAAAGAATGTTCACCAATTCATCTTCCCCTATAATTGTAACCCCTGCCTTCATTCATATCAGTATCTTTAGCTATCTCAACTTAACCACAGAATTTTGCACACGAACGAAGTGTGCTTCTAATTTGGCTATTATTTCTTTGAACTCCATGAAATTTTGTACACATGATCAGTACACTATTATTAGAACCGTGGTGCGTCAGTTTTTTTTATTTATGATTTGGTAACCATATAATTTTATAAGAAACTAACGCACCACGTTTCTAGATATTAGTGTGATCATGTGTGTACAAAGTTTAAACTCAAAAGACAAAGGCCTTACCATGAGCTCTTATAGCGATTCAGTTACAAAATATCGGTTCGTCGTTGACATTCGTCATCATTGAATAACTTAAATCGCTGAAGTCTATAAACCTTCTGCTACTTGCGGACATCACGAAACCGATATTTTGTACTGAATAGTGAATAGTTTTTGACCTGAATCGCTATAAGAGCTCATGGTAAGGCCTCTGGACTGACTATTACCATAGAACAAGTAAACTCACTATTATATAAATGCTACAGTACAGTGTAGGTACATATATGTATTATGTGACCTCATATTTCACGTAAGATTATGTTTAATTCCGCCTACATATTTCGTAGAGCCCTTTCTTTTCATATTTTCTGTTGTTTTTCGTTTTTGTTCGGTTTGTCCAATTTTACTCAAATACCCAGCTAAAGTATCTAAGTAGGTAGGTAGGTACTACAGTTTGGAACACCTACTCCATACTTGGAGCTTTGCTCTGACTGAGTCAACAATAAACTGGTTTCCAGACGCCTTGTCGTAAATAGCAACGGTCAAAATATTATCCAACTCATTTCTGTAGTTGTCTAAAAATTACAAAAATGTACTCGTTTCGATATTTTTTGCAAATAGCACACTCATAATGTTGTCATCAAGTATCACGCCACTAGCCGTCTGACCACTCAAACCTCTTGGAGTTAGCTTTGATTTTGTATTTTTGGTATTTGAAGGTGTTTAGTTATTATAATGCAAATCCCGACAGCGCTTACATTATTTGACCATTTAGAACAAAAATTACATGTGATAGTACTTACCTATCACATGTAATTATTGTTCTAAATCCTACTAAGAATTACAAAAAATCGCAGAAAGACGGTGGATTGAGTCGTGACCGTTCATCATGGCATCCTATATGGCCTATAGTATAGGCAATAAGTCATAATTCATTTGAAATATTCCATGATAATCATGGTGGGTCTGTGCGCTAGTTATTTGTTGGGTTTACCTATTAGATCACAGACATTATAATGTATAGTGTGAGGTAGTGTGCCATACTAAGCCTAAGCTTAGGTTCAGATAGATAGAGGTAAGTAGTTATCTACCTATCTGTAGGTAGGTAGTAGGTTACGTACCGTCTAAAAAGCTTTTTAACATATTCTCAAATGACTACATTCTTACGCCTATTTACAAACAATAGCAGTGAAAGTGTTGTTAACTGGTTTCACTCTGCGATGGACTATTTATAAAACGTGGCATTGTTTCAAAGTCAAGGTTTCATGAGAAGACAACAACCAAGACTGATTCATTCCATGACAATTTTCTAATTTACAATATCTGTCTCGAAGGACCAATGTCAAGGCAGTAAAAATACTAACGAGAAGACAACACCCATGACTGATTCATTCCATGACGATTTTCTAATGTACAATATCTGGGTCGAAGGACCAATGCCAAGGTAGTAAAAATACTATAGCTAATTCTTTCTTCATAGTTTATCTTGCTTTTGTTCATCACCGACTCTACATGTGTATAAAGCTCTTCGGTTACACATAAAATGATTAATTACAGTATTTTTCTGCCTTCCTACGTCACTACCTGCTTACATAAAAGGTAAATAAAGATAACTTGCAAGTAAACATCTGATTATGTCAGAAGCCTACCTTGAAGAGGTGGGCGTGGCGACACGTAGGTATCTACCTATAGGTACAGCCTTTATGACCGGTTAGAAGATAATTAGCTGTATACTTTTAATAAGCTGATATATCTTCCGGTTCGAACGTTGACAAGCAAATAGTACTGATAAAAGAGTATACGTTTTTTTACTAAAAAGTAATATGTACCTCTTTATCAGCTAGTAATAGACATCCACTGCTGGATGATGCCTCCCCCATAGCATGCATAGCGTGAAATGGGGGATTTGGCTTAATGACCACGCTGGGCAGGCGGATCGGTGATCGTAGTTTAGTTTTAAGTACCTTAGTTGGATACTGCTGCCCATCCCTTATAGTGTAATCCCTTAGTCGCCATTTACGCCATCCACAGGAGGAATTGGAGTAGTCCTAATCTTAGGCCACAACTACCACGGCTCCCGAGACGGCCACTGCAATACCTATCCTAAATAATAATCCTCTGAACAAATCAATTACAACATTCTTAGCAATGTCCAAAACTTCTACCTAAAACAAAGTGGAAACTTTTTCTTATTCCGACACACCTTTCGCTTCCTCTTTCATACACGATACGAGTCACATGGATACTTATCTCATCTCACATGCGAAACTTTGTTTAGATGGTTGAATGGATATTTGTTACTCTTTCACGCAAAAACTACTGAACGGATTTTGATGAAACTTGACAATATTATTGCTTATACTTACATCAGAATAGGCTTTATTTATCACTTATTGACTATGACCACCGCGCTGGTATCACGTGGACGAAGTCGCGAGCGGGCCGCTAGTTCTGTATTGTGCTGATATACATTTTCTTAGCAATCATCTTGGCCCACGCATACCTACAGCCATTCACGGCCAGTCAAGTGACGTCTTGATTGTTTTTGTAATTCATATAATTATCCAATTACCTACGTTCTAGACTTATTTGGCTTCAGTCGCCACAATATTACTGTCGTTGGATGTCTTCATTACTTTCCATAGTTAGCCAATCGTGAAAGATTCGTTGCTTTGTTTTGACGAAATAACGGAAATTTTTGGTAACTTCTCAATTAATTAATTGATTTAGGCGTGACCTTGCGGAAATCCATTCTACAGTTTTGAATAGACGAACAAATCATCATCATGATCAGTCTGATTACGTCTACTGCTGGACGAGGCCTTCCCCATTGAATACAATAGGGAGACTTGTCATAATTACCACGCTTAGCAGGCGGATTGGTGATCGCAGTTTGGTTAAATCATCATTTTGCTTAAAAACAAGCAAATACAAAATGAAATCCTTTTTCATTTATGTAGGTACTGTAATTACCTACAGAAATGTATAAAAATTATCCGTCAATATTATCTTGATTGGTAAAAAGGTAAAAAGGTTTTAATGAGAACCGATTTCAAAAAATAAATCTATCGAGAAAAGTTTCACCAATCGTGTTTCTGTTTTCGATTTATTTAGATTATAACCTCAAGTAATCACTGTATTAACATCAAGTTTGTAACCTTTACCGTTAGGGTGAGCATGTAACAAAGCGACTCTAAAATTTTAACCTATCACCTTAAGTACTCAGGTGGATGCTGCTGCCCACCTCTGGTGTAATCCCTTAGTAAGGGACTACATCCACGGGAAAAGGAGGGGTATTTTCTTAGTCCGGACACACCACGGCACTACGGGGCTGAAACAATGTATATTTGTTCCTCTATTCAATATTGTCCAACATCTTAAATACATTTTTGGTAAGTATCTCTGTTATTTGTTCAGGTTCGTGAATAAATTGATGAGTTGACGATTCCAAGAGCCCATTTCTAATCAAACATTAGAATTATGAACCTACCTACCTAAGTAAAGTACCTAACCGTTAGTATGCAATTGATAACAACTCTTATACTGTCAATAACGTAATTTTTGTATGGAAATTGAGGTTCACAAGATCGCTAGGGGCGCTCATCGGTGGCTCCACACAAAATCCATTTTATAACTATTACAAGTCAATTGCTTGTTAAAAATGTAATACTTACTCAAGACTCATTGCAACGCAAATAGATCTATCGACGTATATATCACCAACCGCTTCTTCCTTTAATTTCTTCCATGTGTTATTTGCTTGTGCACCATCAAAATATTTCTCATGTTGATCAAAAATTCAAATCTTATCTATCAACGGCCGTCTCGCCAATGAACAAAGCCTCTCACCAAATCCTCCCCACATGGTGACTAACAACTAGTTTTTATCAATTTGCATAACGTCTGATTTCCACACCCAAGTCAAGCCGAAACCGGTTAGACCAGTCGCCTTCCACGTTGTTTTGAACCTTGCAAAGTCATTTCCTAACGCCCAAAATGGGCCGAATTCTATGAGCCGTTTTCTAGCAAAATCTTTGAGAAACCTGGGAATTATATTTGAAGAACCGAAGTAGGATTTTTTTATTATTTTAGTCGAAGTAATCATGGATGGATATGTGATTGCGTAACGTAAGCCAATAAGCCAAAATAGTTGGAAACTTGTCAAGCAAGTCCAAATCATTAGTGGTGCTACGAAGTATGGATCTATTGGTTACTAAGCTACGCCGAAAGATTGTTTCGCGCCGGTCTTGTTGGTCAATTTTCGTTGGTATAAGATTTGTCCTGGCTGCTAGCTTGTTTGGGAGTGTGTTATTAATGGTCGTGAAAATAAATGGCGGCGATGAGCTCACTATTTGTCACGTCCTCGCATTCCTGCGATTGTACAACCCACGGTGAAGAGGCCCTTTTAGACTCTGCCTACCCCTTCAGGGAAAAAAAGCGTGTGTTTATGTATGTATGTACCTAAATAGGTATCCCGAACGTCATCAGTTTGTGCCTTAGAATAGAATATTATTTATTGAAAAAGAATAACACATTAAGAAATTAAACTTAATTAATTAGGCTAGTGTGACATCAGTCTCTCGTCATTTTAGGCATAACAGGATTATATTTAAAAGTAACAAGCAAAATCTTATTATTACTATTATTTCCATAATTTTGGTTTACCTATATACTAGTCTCTGCCTATATGAAGATAAATTTATCATAATATATTTTACTTAGTACTTCATTAGATACATATTTCTATTAAAATGATCACTAGAAACGGGATATTTACGATGATTTATGATAGTTTCAAAAGTTATATTTCCTATTAATTATTATTAGTCCATATTTATCACAATTATTATTATTAAGTATTATTATTATAATTTATGATCATTTTAATCAATGAATTTAAATGTCAGTAGCAACAAGTACAACAAATGTATGCAATCAATAAAAAGCTTACCAATATTATAATTAAAAACTTAGCTTACCAAAAACGAAATCTCTCTTTTCTTTGATATGCGTTGGGAGTCATACAATATCAAAAAATAGAATCAAAATAAGCATTTCTTCTTATTAGCACATCTACTTATTAGATTGGATGTTTATGTAGATTGCAGGCTGTGCAGGTATGCGATCCGTCAGCGATGCAACGAGTGCTATTTTTAGCGCAGCCTGTTTTATAACCGAGGAGAAAACGGACCGGTTCTGCAACCGCTTGTGGTAATCTATCGAGTTTATCGTGTATGGTTTGATGTATTTTAACTTGGATCGTTAAATTAGGATCACGATAAGAGTTGAGTAATCTTCACTTTTATTTAGAGATGCAAGTTTTGGCTTTATTCAAACTGTAGTAACTTACTTTATTGTTCACCAGGAATAGAATACATAGTAGGATTTATTAAACTCAATTAAAGAAGCACTCGAAATAAGCAGTAAAATATGCGGCCTTAGCGTTTAAAGCAATTTCTTCCAGGCAACATTGGGATGGACAGTACTTAATGAGCTAGCAGTTACTGATAGATCTGATCTGTTACTGGTGTATATGTTTATGATATGTCCTACAGACAGATAATGATTTTTAAGTTTTAGGTTGAATGTGGAGTTTCTTTAGAAAATCAGTTTCTCCATCAGATGGGATTCTTATCTTTAAAATAAATAAGAGTGGTCTCCTGGATAAAAGACAAAAATTAATATGAATTAGTATATGAGAAGTTTTTTTATACTGCTTGGCAAGCAAACAAGCATACGGCCCACCTGATGGAAAGTAGTTACCGTAGCCTATCGACGCCTGCAACACTAGAAGCATCACACGCGTTCTGCCGACCCTGAGACATAAAGGTGAAAAGTCCCTTGTAATTACACCGGCAACCGTACCCTTCAAACCGAAATACAGCAATGCGAGCATTACTGCTTGGCGGCAGAAATGGGTACGGACGAACACTTTCACAAGTAGTTCTACTAGGTAGTAACAAACGAAGTGTTTGAAGATATTGTAGACTTTAGGTGTAGCATGTATAGTGTAATCTGGCAATGTTGCAAACCACATGCTTATGTGGAAATGGAAGTTATTGCAGAAACTACAGAACTTAAATGTGTCAGAGTTGTCACTTTATGATTATTTCCAGACAGTTAGTTGGAACTAGTTTTCAAATCACTTTACCGCATGCTATCCATTGAAACGGTATACGAATGGTCATAAATAATGGGGCAGTTTCTGTAATACCGCTATCTTACGACCAGTCACGTACCTATTTGGAATTAAGTAGATCCTAGGCTAGAAACATAAGCAGGAAAATAGTGGTATTCGTGTTATAGTTTTCAAATTCATGGATCTGGCGATATATAGATATGTTTGAAATTCCCAAACTTCTAGATAGAGGAATGGTTAGATAAAAACCGGCCAAGTGCGAGTTGGACTCGCGCACGAAGGGTTCCGTACCATTATCTATAAAAACGGCAAAAAAATTACGTTTGTTGTATGGGAGCCACATTTTTTTTATTATTTATTAAGTATTTGTTGTTATAGCGGCAACAGAAATACATCATCTGTGAAAATTTCAACTGTCTAACTATCACGGTTCATAAGATACAGCCTGGTGACAGACGGATCTATAAAAACGGCAACAAAATAACGTTTTTTGTATGGGAGCCCCCTTAAATATTTATTTAATTATTTTTTGATTACTTGTTGTTATAGCGACAACAGAAATACATCATCTGTGAAAATTTCAACTGTCTAACTATCACGGTTTATGAGATACAGCCTGGTGACAGACAGACGGACGGACGGACGAGCCGAGCCTTAGTAATTGGGTCCGTTTTACCCTTTGGGTACGGAACCCTAAAAAACATATATAAATACTGACAAGTGTGCGACCGAGACTCGCACCCCGAGGGTTCTGTCGGCAAGCACAGCCTGACTAACGTTAATAACGATAGCGAGGCGTCAGAAAATTACAAATAAGTATTAGCCAATCAAATTACAAAGATTTCAAGCTACCCCGATGTCATTGGCCAATGTTAACATTTGCGGTCGTCTTAGTAATGTTTAGTCAGCTTGTGGTAGCCATTCCGATCCGGAAATCATTTCGAAATCGTCAAATCCCTATTTGAGTTTCAGCTATTTTTTCCTCCAAACTTCAACCACTCCATTGAAGAGTTTAAAAATAGTAGTATTTAGTGATAATTATGTTAATAATGATAGTTTCAAACGTTATATAGAGTTTAAAAAGTCAAAATTCCTCAATTTTAGACATTTTCCTTTGTTTGTGTCATGAAGCCTCCAAGCAAACCAAACAGAGTTGTGAAGTTGACTACCTCTGTGGCGCGGGCGGGCGAGTAGCCGGCTGAGATGCGAGAGGTTGCGGGTTTGATTCCTGCTGCGGGATAAATGTTTGTATGATCTGCAAATATTTGTTCCGGGTCTGGGTGTTATGGTACCATGGTACTCATAGTTCCTGATACCCACGACACAGGGAATCCTAGTGTGGAGTCATGACTACGTATGTGACTGTTGGGTGTTATGTTATGTTGGATGGAAGGAATCTAGAGTATTTCCATTTTCGCGATTTTCATACAAAAATTAGACATTATTTGTCATATCTTTTTAATGCATTCAGTTGACTTTTGTACAGCACTATAAGCTCATAGAGCTTTATATTTGGTTATAAATTTCAAACTGATTCCTTTTGCTGTTTCTGAAAGGGTATTGACAGATCCATGAGCGCCTTTTTCTTTTCAGAGGTACGGAACCCTACAAATTTTATGGTTATGTATCTAGGTACTAAACGCATTAACTTGGCGCAGGCGTAGTCACGAATAAGCCATTCATGTAGGTACTTAATTACCTAACCTTAGTCGAGTTACTATTAATTATTCTGTGGTCGAGTTCCAGTAAACTTCAACTATTATTTATTCTGTGGTAAGGTAAGGTATAGGAGTAGGAAAATTCATGTTACTAGGATTATTAATTATTTTTTACCTGACTACGACCATTATATCCTTTGAACATCACAATGCATGTTTAATATGAGGGGTTTTCACGGCCATTTCATATATCATGCTTTCAGCGTTGAAAATAGATGGCGCTGCTCTGTTACGTAAATGTCAAGTGTCAAAATAAAGTTAAATGTCAACATCAACAACGTAGATATATTTTCGTTTCGTGGTATTTATTTTTGCTTACTTCTAAAAACATCACGAAATCACTAGCGCACACTCAAGAAGCAGACACAAACAGAATATCGTGACTAATAGCCACAGACTAGTTAGATAATAGCTTAGTAAGCGTATACCACAGATAATACATTTGACAATCTTGGCATTTACTGTTGAGTCAGCGCCATCTATCGAAACAATTTGAACTACTTTTTTTTTTAATCGACTTTGAAAAGCCCTCATTGTATTAAATACAGTACTTAAAATATATTACGTGTAAGATTTTTATTGAATAGACGATAAATATTTAACAGTTTGTACGTAACTCAAAGTGGAATAGGATCGCTGCTCTTCAAATCGGTGCTGTTAACCGCTCACAATTTCAGATGAAATTTTTTCTTGTTTCATACTTTTTAGAGTGTGTTTTCTCAGTACCTAGTCGGGATCATTGGTACCTACTGTACCCATCTATTTTTATAAAATGTTACAAAATGTTGTTTGCATCTTGGAATCCAATCAGACTAATTATTTTTAACCTTTACTGCCCGCGGTCACTCGACGCTTACAGTCCAAGCTGGTAGGACCGTCTTCAAAAGGTCGCGCGCGCCTAATTAGTAGTAAAAGGACTAGTAGGTACAAAGTATAGAAGCGGCGATGAAGAGCATCACTGCCAAGCAATTTCAAGCACATAAAGTTGGTGTAAATCTCGGAGATGACCCGACATCAAATCTTGATTGATAACCATAATTTTGTATGGGCGTTGTACGAATGACGTCATCTCGAGACGAGATTTATTCGAGAATACGGGCCCATTATTACGTACATTGGTTGTCAATAATTTTACTAAAGGGGCTTTTAATGGTTTACGATTCAAAATGATTGAGCATACAAAAAGCCTATCACCTTCAAAAACTGCATGTAAGAGTAATTTATTTGCGATGATGTAAAAATGCCTTTAAGCTGTAAGTGTTTAAACTCAAGGTTCCTATGAGAACCTTGCGCTTACCTTGCACCTAGTACTTGCTATATATAGGTACACTGACTGTAGGTACCACTTATTTAGTGCTATAGGCATTGTATTGTAACCTAACTACCTACCATGCAAGGTGATATAGCTTCTAGAATGTGCAGTTTACATTAGCTAATGATGTTACTTAGCCCCACATGTACTTTGCACAACCGACGATTCACACTAATTATGCAAAATAAAGGTATGATAACTTTTAATTTAAAAAACCGACTTCCGCCATTGTATTCGACTAAATATCTGGATGAAAAAAAATGATGAAAGAACCATAGCGGTGAAAGGGTAAGATACTTTCTGAATGCAAATGCTTGGTTTGTTGCTGAAAATATCAAAAACCCATATGTATGCCTACAATATTTGAGGAGTTCCCTCAATTCCTCATGGCTTCCATCATCAGAACTGGTTCCTGAAAAAAATGGGACGAATCTGGAAGAAAAAAAAATACAACCGAATTGAGAACCTCCTCCTTATTGTGAAGTCGGTTAAAAATAAAATAAAACTTTAATATGTTTTTTCTATACTCAGCTAAAAACTGTACATTGGGGAACTTAAAGATTAGAATTCTTCAGTCATTAGTGGATTAGCCTGGATGGACCAATTTTCTTACATTTCCTTCTATTTTTTTTATTCTACTAGGCAAGCTAATAATTCTTTGAAATCAGTTACATAATATGCCCAAACAAAACTGGCTGGCTGACTTTGTGAAATGGTAGATTTGAAGCGTTTATTAGCCATTACCAGCTCCACTCCTGCATGGCTAGGAGTTCCTAATTTCCAACAGCTTGGATCTTTTTTCGCCTAGCTAGAGCGTCGAGTTTATTGTGTACCTAACCTACCTAGTGTCAAACACTAGGTACATAATTAACTTGTCGCAGGCCACACGCACACTAGGTACACAATGAACTCCGCACTGTGTGTGGCCTACTGCACACTTTATTTAAACTACCTAGTAAACATTTGATTGCCTCTGTAACCCACTTCTACTTCTGTAAATTCTTTATCATTGTTATTTAATTAGCTGCCATAAAACTGAAACCACAAAATATACAGGTACATTAGGCCAGCTCAGTACAACAAGCGATAACAGGCGCATGTACACATAGACACGCGTTCACGTAGAACTGGCGTTCGACCGAGTTCTACCGAGATCGTGGTGGGTACGCGTCTATGTGTGCATGCGCCTGTTACAGCTTGTACTGAGCTTGCCTTCTGTTCCTATATATTTTGTGAAGAAACGTTCAATTTACAGCTGTAAGTAAATGTAAAGTAGATCGAAACTAGCTTATTTCCTAGTGAATGCTAGCACAGGGCTGACTGGTGGTTGAAACGAAATAGAATAATTGTATGCTTTTGATGTAGACTTTGTAGAATCTAATCTTGAGTGCCCCATAGATAGATAGATAGATAGATTTGACGACCTCCGTGGCGCAGTGAACGAGTAGCAGGTTGAGATGCAAGAAGTGCTGGTTTTATTTTCGCTGCGGGACAAATGTTTGCCTGTTGTTATGTCTGGGTGTTATGTTACCATGGTGCTCGTAGTTCCTGATACCCACGACACAGGGAATCTTAGTGTGGGATCAAGACTACTTATG
Organism: Epirrita christyi; assembly: GCA_951392215.1. NCBI lineage: Eukaryota > Metazoa > Arthropoda > Insecta > Lepidoptera > Geometridae > Epirrita > Epirrita christyi. The sequence continues at coordinate 2,604,230 of OX595837.1, forward strand.
TGACTGTTGGGTGTTATGTTATATTTAATTAACAAGTGACTTGTAAGCCCTGTAGTTGTATAGCCTACTTACAAGTAGTCCAACTCATGAGCCTTTACACTGTAAAAAGTACCGAGGTCAGGCGGAAGACATGACAATAGCAGTAGAATGACAAGTGCTAATAGATCATATGAGCTGGAACCTGGTATCAATTAGGCGTAATGGTGAGGTAGGTAGGAAGTAGGTCAGGAAATTGACTTCACGGTAGCGGTAATTAGTTTGGTACTTAGGAGCTGGCGGCTAAGCTAACATTGTAGGCTGATGGATAAGACTTTATCAAGGTAAGCAGTGTTCTAGATATTAGATTTTATAGAATAGAATAGAAAATACTTAAAAGATATAATTAAAAGTACAATCGCTAAGAAGCGATAAGACCGCCCAAAGACGAACACATTCGTCTCAGATGGTAGGTACACGTACACATTAGTGTCCTTCTTTCTGTATACATAGGCACATAAATCATAATAATTGAAACATAAATCTGTCATACATCATACATTCTCTAAAAGTATTTGTAACAAACAATGACAAAATCATCAAAGGATATATAACTTGGAGGGTTCCCAACGAGTAACACCCAAACGAGTAACACTGTTACTCGTTGGGAATTTTTGGTTGGACGAACCCCGCCGATTCGGTTCGATTCCCGCCTCGGAACAAATATTTGTACGATCTGCAGATATTTGTTCAGGGTGTTCTGGGTATTTTTCTATGTACTTATAATAAAAAATATCTAGGTATCTATGTAATGTGTTGTATTAAGTATATCAGTTATCTAGTACGCATAACACAAGCTCTGCTTAGCTTGGGGCTAGATAATGCTGTGTGAAATGTCCAGCATTATTTATTTTTATTTAAGTAACTTTTGTAACTTTCAAAGGTATTTATTTTTTGGTGTTGCATCACGTACTGCCTAGGTTACGACACCTATTTAGTCCTAAATTGGACTGAGGGAGCCACAACTACAATAACAATGAAGGCTCGTGATTACTTTTGTCATTATGATATTGGACCTTCTTCGGATAATCTACATAATTACTTGATTTGATTTGATTTTTGATCCTCATCAGACCAATTAATCTCTCTCCTCGTTATTAATAATCCAGGTTACCTACATCGCGATAATTAACTTAATATTTAATAATAATCATATTTATAGGTTAGTAGGTAAATTCAGTTGATTAGTATTATTGGTTGTCATTTACTCTATAAATAAGTTTATTTGTTTTTTTTTTGTAAGTATGTATATTTTTAGTAGTTTATTTGTTTTTGTAAATATGGGCTGAAATGAACGTGATGTTCAAAAGCAAGTAAATAAAAGAAAAAAAAGAAGTTATTATGATGCGTGTGGTGGCCTGAGAATAAATCTCTTCGTCTCTTCCCATGGATATACATTGTAAGCTAGTTGCACGGCATTTACGTTCACTACTGTTTGCCCATCTAGAACACTGATGCCGTAAAAACAAACTTCGTGTCTATCTTCCCTTCATTAAGATTTACCGTTTCATTATATCGATTTATCTGCACTTCACATCACAATATTCTACCAATTGTTTAAAACTGCACTGTTTCATGTGCGGGTACACATGAATCACATGATGCAACCACGTTACACCTCCTTTGTTCGTTGTAATTGGGTAACAGATCTCACCGTCTTTCATAACACCATTGTAGAGTTTATAATTTTTGAGCTACTTTTGCACTAATTAACCTACCAATATGGGCATTTTTGCAAAATATTTGAGTCATTGTCGTTTAGGAATGTCGCTAATAGCAAAGAATACTAGCTATAGTACGTAAGTTGTTGTACCTGGTGTAATTACCTATCCTATAAATGTCTACCTTCTGTACCTACCTAGTAAGTAGGTATGTGGTAGGTATGCCATTGTCCTGATATTATTAGCATTGTATGGACTTTTAACAACCACAGTTGACGTAGTAGTAATTTGCAAGCAAGGTCTAAGTACCTATAATAAAATAAAATAATGGTTAAGGTATGTAATTAGGTACCTACATTTTATTCACAACGAACAAATAAAACCTATCACTATCCTAAAATAAAGTAGGTACCCTACTACCTACTAACTTTACAATTTTTTTTTTTTAATTTAAATTATGCTTACGTGTTTCCGGCCTGAATAGACCCCACTGTCTCCTCCCGTAGATGTCGTAAAAGCCGATTAAAAGATTACAGGGGATAGACAGAAGCTCTGAAATAATTTTGAAAATGCGATTAATAAATAATAAATCAATACCAACTTTTCCATTCATCCCTTGAATGATGGGTAACTTCTTATCTTCTAGCCTCTAGGTCCAGCAGGGCGATTATAAAACGTCGGAAACGTTTCAGATCGGATTCGTTAGTTTTTTATTACGATGCGGTAAGTAACTAAAACAATTTTCTCTAGTAAAACTCAGTAAAAACAATAAATATTGTATATTACTGTGTTCCGACGTTTTAGAATCGCCCCATTGGTCTGTCCAGGGAAATCATTAAGTAATTTGGCTCTACTAATCTCCAGTTATCAAACGTCAAAGGAAAGGATACCTACCTATCATATAAATAATCAACTTGCCAATAGTACATAGGACACGTTTTCAAAATACGATTATAAATCACAGATTCTGTACGACCATGTACGAGGAACGAAACATCAAATATTTTCGTACGCTCTATTGCACCATCAACGCAAGAGGCTGTATTTTTTAACCGCGCGTGTATTAGATTGCTTCTGAATTCAAGTCTCGCACCGGTAGTTCTTCGCCGATATCTTTATTATTTATTTTTTACGCGTTTTTGTACAATGAGTTTTTTTTATAATAAAGAATGCAAAGAACCACTCATCCATATGCATCGTTCCTTTAAAAGGAGATGCGCACGCGCACATAACCAACAAAACAAAACACCCTATGAATTGAATCAATTAAGTATTCGTACGTTGATATCGGTGCTGCATACTTAAGTAGGTGGTATTACGACTCAGTTAAAAGCTGATAGGCATAAAAGTAATCGTGAAGGACGAAACAATTCAACTGCTTTAGCTGATGACGACAATTTATGGTCCATGCCAGCAGTAAGTGAAGCCAGGATAATTCATAGTATCCTGACTCCCCTCTGATCGATTGTTGGTTGGTTCACACCAGCGCCAGGCCAAGATTATTCGTAATTAGGGAATTGATTTTTTATTGGTTGATGCCAGGCCAGCAATTAGTCAAACCAGGATAATTCATAGTTAGGGGATTGATTGCTGGTTGGTTGACGCCAGGCGATCAATCATCTCCGATCATGTCAAATCTCGGATCGTCCGAGTGTCAAATCCTTCAAAGGATTTGACACAAAAAACATAGTTTAAATAAAAGCAGTAAAGAGTATCCAGAGTATCTATCTAGGTAGGTAGGTACTCTTTACTGTTTTTATTCAAGAAAGTTTAAAATACCATCTAAAACAAAAGAAAGCCTATATTGTCAAAACTTTTCCGGTACCTGCAGGAGTCAATAAAATGCAAAAAACACTCTTGCTTGCAGCTCCAATGAGGTCACAACCTAGTTCCCTATCGATCCGCTTTCTAAAACTCGTAATTTATGTCGTTTGTTCTATAATTAGAATAATAGGAAGCTTAAATAATGCTTCCCCAGGCTTACCTTACTTATTTCTGGACTATGGTTATGGGAAAGGATGGTCATAAGGTACTACACGTATGGTCTGGTATGGATGGGAATGTTGCCTGAGAATAGGACTCCTCCAACTTCTCTCTTTAATATTGTAAAAGGCGACTAAAGGTTTACGCCAGCTATCCAGCTGCCATGCTTTTTGCATGGATGCTGCAGCCCATCCGGGCAGCAGCATCCATTTGAGTACATAACACAATCACACGCCTGACAAGCGTGGTGATTATGGTAAATCCCTCCTATTTTATGGAGAGGCCTCGTCCAACAGTGGACGTATGATGACGCTGATGAATTGTCTTTATAGACATGTATGGCATGGTATTCATTATAGGTATGTAACAGTATAGTTCTAGTGTCCGGACAACTAACTGGTGGCCGAATAGTGAGAGCGTAGCTTTTTTCAGTATTCAGTTTGGAACTGGTTTGGAAATCTAGTAAGAAGGACTTAGCAACAAAATCAATTCCACAGATTGAAAGCTCGCTTGCCAATTCATGCACTTAGCTCCAGTGAGTCTTGATGAGGCCTGACGCACGTATGCACACCATAATGAGGATATAAGAATCTCTTGCTTTTGGAATAAAGACTATTTTCGAGCGAACGAAACGAGAATGCAAAAGTATTAAGTGCCAAAGTGCCAATGAAGGTGTCATTGGGATCAATCAATTAGCGAAAGATACTTGGTGAATATAGGTAGCTAGGTAGGTACCCAATAGACACCTAAATAACCACACATTACTTCAGCCCACTATGTGCTAAGGCAAGATATATTATATACATACTACTACGTACCTCCGTCCCTCCTAAAAACCCTGCTTGCCAATGATTTGTGTTGAATGATGTATCATCAAAACTGTTATGGGACTGAAAATTTAACGAAGTATTTACTCCTTGACGACTTCTGTGACGCGGCGGGCGAATAGCCGGCTGAAATGCAAGAGGTTGCGGGTTCGATTCCCGCTCCGGCCAAATGTGTGTAAAGTAAAAATAAAATTAATATTGACACGGGTATTTATCGCGTATTACCTTATTATTTATTATTCCCGACGTTTCGAATGCGTTACAGCAATCGTGGTCGCGGGCTGACTGGAGTACATAAATACCTGTGAAAATATAAATAAATAAATGTGTGCATATAATCTGCAAATATTTGTTCCGGGTCTGGGTGTTATGACACCATGGTACTCGTAGTTCCTGATACCCACGACACAGGGAATCCTAGTGTGGGATCAAGACTACGTATGTGACTGTTGGGTGTTATGTTATATGTATGTCCATGCGAACAAAGTGTGTGGTATGCAAATCAATAAATTTTGGTATCGAAGACCTGTTGTAAGTTGTAACACCAAGTACCTACTTCCTGATAACAGATCTCAGATCTCTTTGTCCGACGTTGACCTTGAGCCGTTATTGTTTTCTTTCCAACTTATTTTTGCATTTAAGTATTTTTACGGTCTGACTGACCGAAGGTCAAAGGAACACTCTCATCTCGTTTCCATTTAAATCTAACTCTTTTGCACTGCAAGTTACCACTTTTCCCCCTCACCATAAATTTGGGTCCTGTGGTCTTCCATGGGTTTCCTGCAAAACCATCACCAGCCCCCCGATAACAGTAACAAATGGCACTGGGGAACGCAACGATGGGGATCATACAGGCAGTCTTAGCGCTAATCTAAATCTTATGAAACTTGAATAGGGGAAACTTCTTGACCTAAATACTATTCCTCCTTTCAAGTTTCAAAAGATTTGGACAGCGCTAATGCTGCAAAAATGATCTCCATCGTTGCGTTCTCCATTGCCATTTGCTACTGTACTTGGGGGACAGGTTTGCCTCTTGCTCGAGCATTGTCTTGGCCATCATAATATTCATATTCCGCCTTAGCCATAATCCTGCCAAAGTAAGTAGATTTTTTGCCTATCAATTGAATAACAAAGCCTTTTCCCATTTTCCAGGAATCTCTAACAGATTTAGAGCGGGGCTTTAGCGATCTTCTGCCTCCAGCGGCTGGTCGCAAATGGAGTGCAAGAGCTGCCACTCATGCTCAGGACACCTCACCCGATCAGGCTGCACCAGTCAACAACAGCACTGATACATGCAAGCTGCTTATTGTGAGTACTCTACATTATTATCGGTTCCTCAACGAAATTCTAACCGTAGCAGCCCCCCAATTTTACAGTAGCAAATAGCAATGGGGATAATTTTGGCATGCAGCCTTAGCGCTATCTAAATCTTATGAAACTTGAATAGGGGAAACTTCTTGACCTAAATATTTCTTCTTTCAAAAAATTTGGATTTGGCTGCCAAAAAGATCTCCATTGCCATTTGCTACTGTAATTGGGGGGCTGGTCGCAAATAGAGTGCTAGAATCGCCACGTCACGCATGCGCAAAGACGTGTCCAATAGTAGCTTCATATATCAAATTTCATCTGATCCTTTTGTACCCTACTCGGGTAGGGAATTCGTATTCAAGTTATCAATCATGCCACGGCCACTTAGGTCTAGGATAGGTGTTCATAACTCTTCACCCGATGGATGACCTCCCTGAAAATGGCAGTTTGCCATCGCAATAGACGGCTAACTTCAGATGTCTGGATCAATCTCTGGAGGTCTATTTATTGCAATCATCAGTCAGGCTTTTTAGCAGCAAAAAGTGACTTCCCTTTCGTCTGCATCATTCACTAGAACACTGACGTTTCTTTTGTGACTTTATCGCATTTCGTTTGTAGGTGCCTCGTGTCTTTGTCACTAGTTCTTTTTTGTTCAATCTGCGTTTGATTTATAACGACCGCACGAGCAAAAATATAGATAAAATGTCGCTTATTGAGTTACCTCCAAGAAAACCCAGGGTTAATTGATGTTAAGCGATGCATGAGCTCACGGGTTTTATCAGGGTTAATTTCCATTGATATGCATGGAAAAGCATATGCAGTAGGTACCTGAGGAAAAGTGGCTGGAGTAAGTATACAATATTACAAGCTCTCTGTCTTACCGCAGGAAAAGAAATTACCATAATTATTCCTATAAAAATTATTCAATGTTATTAATGACTGCCTACAGTTTTGCCTATTGATTGTGTTTGATAAATAATAATATATATCTAACCTTTTGTTGATGGTTGTGTCTCTAAGTCCCAAGACAAACCTTGCAGGGTTTTTATGGTACCTACTTATTAAAATTGAAGTGTATGTAAACAACTTTAAGATGAATAAAATAAAAAATAAATTGTGCTCCATCGAGACTACTGCAGATATATCCTTTAAATTTATTATATTATATATTTTATTTATTACTAGCTGCATCCCGCGGTTTCACTCGCGTGAACAATGATGAAAATTGATGATGGTAATGATGATGAAAAGTAGCCTATGTGTTAATCCAGGATATAAGGTATCTCCATTCCAAATTGCACTCAAATCCGTTTAGTCGTTTGGGCGTGAAGAAGTAACAAACATACTCACAAACTTTCACATATTTATAATATTTAACTGATGTGATTTGGCCGTGGTGGAATAGACCCCTCCGTCTCTACCCGTGAGTGTCGTGTAAGCTTTAGGGATTACACCAGGGGATGGGCAGCAGCCTCCACTTGAGCAGGTAATCAACACCAAATACTACGATCACCAATCTGCCTGCCAAGCGAGCTCATTATGGCAAGTCCCCTTATTGCCCTCGTCCGCAGCAGTGATTGTCTAAAAGCTGCTGGTCATAATAAAGAGAAGAGAAGATATTGACACTAAAATCCAAGGGTTTTTAAGAGTTGTTACAATTTAGTGGGTAAAAACGTTTAATAACGAAACGCAAATTTTATTTTAAAAAATCATTAATCTCATGAGCTACATAATAATAATTTATACTAGAAATAAGTATAATTACGGCGATGACATTGATTTCCTAAACATCTATTCACAACAGAACTTTTCTTTGGAAGTACTTTATGGCTATGAATGTCTTTATGGCTATTTAATTATCTACTACCCAGTGATTCGCGCTCGGCACAGTGTCTAGCGATGACCCTGATCTACTTTTACATACGCTTAGCAATGAAACGCTTCTTCTATGTCCTATGGAAATAACGTCTATTGTGAATGCTAAAGGGAGTATCGGAAGCGTTGCTTTCAAAGTGTATAGATTTTATATACTTCTGTGTTTCGCAGACAAAGCCTAAACTAGCCCAGCATTTACAATAGCAAATGGTAATGGGGAACGCATTAATGGCGATCATTTTCGTAACCTTAGCGCTGTCCAAATCTTTTGAAACTTGAAAGGACGAATATTTAGGTCAAGAAAGTTTCCACTATTCAAACTTCATTAGATTTGGATAGCGCTAAGCAGGGCCGGATTTAAATTTGTGCCGCCATGGGGCACGAAAATGCCGCCCTATGACTTAAATTTTATTTTAATAGTTTTGATATCTTATTTTTTAAGAATTAGAATAACTAATTGATTGCAGGAAATTTATTATGTATTATATAGCATTTATTATACATTATGTTTTATTTATATTAAATAATATAAGTACAAAATTTTAATGTGATACATAATACTTGAATTATATTTCTTGAAAGATAAAATGTTTATTTAAAAGAATTAGTTAATTATATATTGTATAGATTTTTTTTTCTCACTTTCCAAATTTTGCCGCCCTAGAAAATTTGCCGCCCTGGGCACTAGCCCCGACTGCCCCTAGTATAAATCCACCACTGGCGCTAAGGCTGCCAAAATGATCCCCATTGCCATTTGCTACTGTAACTGGGAGGCAGTTCCTCGACAATGGATAACGTGGGTGCAGGCGCAATTCGTGCGTAACCTCTTTAGAGCAAACAAATGAAATGATCGCGATTTTTGCGTTCTACAAGTAGTGCCATAGAGTTAAGAATACTGTTGAATCAGGCGCAGTGTATTATTGTACCATGATATCACCCATCACCTTATCATTATTATTACGTGACCTTTTATTAAAACCGGCATGAACTTTTGACCTCTTGAATCCAGCTAACCCGTTGCGTTAATAGATACCTCTATTCATAAGTATTTATTTGTACTATGCCCGTAGCAAGCTTGTAACTTTCTAAATTTTCTAACTAGATTAAAATCTTGATATACAATTTGTATTTACTTATTTATTGATTTGATTCGCTTATAGTCTTTAGATGCAGAGCAGAGCAATCAGAGTTGGCAGCATGCCTGTTCTGTTGACGTTAACATGAATAATTATTTACAAAATGCTAATCACCTGACATTACAACAAAAAAAAACTCCAGAAACAAGCAAAATATTTGTAAACGTTTGGCCAGATGCCCGTTTAAAATTTAATAACAACTCGTTCTTGAAAGACACCTTCAATCAATGGATCAGCAAATATTATCTACTATTTAGTCAGTCCTCTTAAGTCACCTCCCAATTTGAAATGTTTGTTGCGTATGTGATTGTACCAATGTCACATAAATGCTGTTATTTACTCGCTCCGAGCGAGACGTATGTCATACAGTTACACATCTACTTACTTATTACAACATCTAGTTAGCCTGACCATATTCATTAGATTTGGATAGCGCTAAGGCTGCCAAAATGAATGCCCTTTTGAACATTAGTCCCCTAAGTATAGCTTGGCCGCTGGTAGGGGTTATTTATGTCCATTCATTAGCGTTTTTTTTTACAAGCTTGCAATGATGTATGTTTGTCCGGGTGGAATCTTGCAAATTAAATTTAAATCAGTTATCTTTAACCGATTGAGCTGAAAATTTTCATACCTGTCAAGTTCAGATGACAATACAATATTATGGTGACGGCGAGCTGATCTGATGATGGAGATGGAAGGTGGACAACGGAATTCCTCGATGATTAGTAGTAGCCTGGCAGTGTTTGGGCTCATTTTGATCAGGTTGGTTCCGAAACCGAATTTATCAAAGCTTTTTTTGAAAAAATTATTTTTCTACAATTAAACTTATTTAATTTTAACAGACGATCAGTTCGGTGGAACACAAAAGGGACAACGGTAACGGTAATGATCGTGCACAAATATTACAGCTCTTCGTTCTATAAAAAAAGTACTAGACAATTCAGCGCTCTCAAATAAAGTTACCTTTGAAAACGTTTTTCTACAATAAGAACAGCTTAATTGACCCGAACCTTTCTTCATTCCAGTATTTATCTGACGAGAAGAAGCCAACATGGCGACTATCCCTGTGCGGTGGGAACGCTGCAGCAGTCGCAGCCCGGGCCGGAACCAGGCTCCTGCCTCCAAAAGTCAGGATCGTGTGGAACCCGCCCACCTCGCCTTATCAGCACACGGAGAAACTAAGGCTGGTTGTAACAGCAGTCAACAGTGGTAAATACTTACCTACCTATAACATATTAGTACTATTTGTTACACGTGACATCAGCTATATTCTCCTCAAATATATAGGTGCCTTCCTTCCCTGTACTCGCCAAATGAGTACCAAGAACTCATTTGCTCTCTGACCGAAGAAGAATCGGCTGCCCACGTAGTCCTGGAATGCATGGGAGTAGCAGCTCAACATGAACAAATCCTCAAAAACCCGAGGTCACTCCGCGAAGCCTGCGTAGACCCCAGGAAACTGCTTCTGGACGGAGTTAGGCTGGCTGACTACCTAGCCAGACAGCTCTCACTCATAAATAGACCACCCGTTCTATAAGATTAACACTCTTTAACATTGCTCTCTGAAATACTGGAAAATGCGTCTCCCTCCACTCGCCATTAGATAGCGAGAAGAAGTAAAGAAGGCGAGAAGTTGTTAGTAGTAGACTACTGAAAGAGACTGTCGAAGAAAATTAAAGAGTTCGTCCGGGGAAGTACTACCACCGTACCTATTTCTGCCGCCAAGCAGCAGTGCTTGCATTGCTGTGTTTCGGTTTGAAGGGTACGGATGCCGGTGAAATAACAGGCACATGAGACTTTCCATCTTTATGTCTCAGGGTCGGCTGCGCGCCTTTGATGCCTCTGGTGTTGCAGGCGTCCATATAGGCTAAGGTAACTACTTTCCATCAGGTGGGCCGCACCGTATGCTTGTTTGCTTGCCAAGTAGTATAAAAAACTAGGTGCATCCAAGTAGCCATGGCAGGGTTCAAGATGGTCACTGATCTATAGCAGGGTGTCCAAGAAAGGTCCAGTGACAAGACGAGGAGAGGAAGACCGCCTTACGCGCAACGCCACACCTCTCTCCACAAGCCAACCTTTGAGAGAGGAAACACTCTCCCCCCAAAGTTTATCAAACCCCTTAACTCATTATCATGCCCTTCGTTCCAGGTGCAATCTGCACCAATGACTCCCAATTCGTCTGCGGGGTTACCAGCCTCTGCATCTCCTCGTACCTCGTCTGCGATGGTGTTCGGCACTGTCCTGGCGGGGAGGACGAGGACCCCTCGAGCTGTGCTCATCGCCACGACCCACCACTGCTAGAGCTGCTGAGGAGGTTCGCAGCAAGGAACCAGGAGCTGTTAGGACTGGACCAGCCAGATGGGATGACCAAGCCTTCTGTTATAAGTAAGATACTGCTTTATAGCCTGCCTGAAGGTGCATGACATAACATATAACACCCAACAGTCACAACATAGTCCTTGATCTCACACTGGGATTACCTGTGTCGCGGGTGTCAGGAACTACAAGTACCATGATACTACTACACCCAGACCAGGAACAAATATTTGCATGTCATAATTTGAAGATGAAACTGGTTTGCAATTCAGACTGTATTCATTTTGAGGGTTTTTGTGAATTAATCGAATTATACAAATCATAGATAAAAAGCACGATGTTAGAACTTTAAAATACAAGTCTAGCTAATTAGTTCGTAAAAAAATTGTATTATTGTTGAATGCCAAAGCTTTTTTAGGGAGGTCATTTGTGAGATTTTTTTTATTTGCAAAAACCATTGTTTTTTTTTTTTTACTTTTTTTCAATATTCTGTTCAATACAACTATTATTAGTCCTTTATTGTTCTACCCTAAACTATTTTTTGCATCTCATTATTTAAACTCGTCTCATCGCACTGGCCGTTCAAAGTACTACTTTTAAATCAGTCCTCGCCTTAATACCAGAAGTTCATTAACTGACAAACCAAAGGCCTAGATATTAGTTTCTGTATTGTATCTACAAAATTTCATTGACTTCAATTAATTATTATCCAAATTAAGAACAAAAACTTCGGTTAGTTCAGAGCGTGTTAGCGATACAGTCCTAAACGATAATTTCTGTAATTTCAGTGAAAATAAGCGAAGGCGAGAAGTCCTCGAACGCGTTCTTGGAGTTTGCTGCGGCGTTGAAGCCGTACGGACCGTGGAGCTACCTCGTGGTCGGCATGCTGATCTGTGCCACGATACTCATGTTCTGCTTGGCTTGGGGTGAGTACTTATCCACCATTTCTGTGCTGTGCCATCAATATTGCAACATAACACAATCTGTTTCATACTGACTTCACTTCTAGTACCAGGGTGACCGAGCTTTGCTCGGAAAACTCGGAAAAACAACTCCCCAGGGATTTAACCTAGCTAGATCGATTGTTTGCCCCAGAAACCCCGATATAGAAAAATCAAAATCGTTAGAGCCGCTTTCGAGATTTCAAATATTATATATTATATATATCAATATCCTACAAATATTGCTCGTTTAATAGTATATCAAATTCAAATTCAAAATCATTTATTCCGTGTTGATACCTATTATTGTACACTAGGAAATGTCCAATTCTACAAAGTTTTAATAAATACATAATATTCTAATAATAACAATAATTTGAACAAAAATTCAAACACAGGTATACCAGTATTATTACATACTAAAGTCATCAGTTAGAGCTTCGTCGATGCTATAATAAGATTTTAGTAAAAAAAAACTTATATTAACACTAAAATCCTTAAAATTTAAATTTCTTATGTCCAAAGGTAATTTATTAAAAAGATTGATCATAAAAAACTATTAGCTACTTTAGCTAGTCTGCGCTTCGGAACAACTATATTGTCTTTATTGCGTGTATTATAATAATTGTGAATGCCACTTTTTATTTTAAAATCGTCAATATGTAATTTAGTATAATAAGATTTTGAAAAATATATTCGCCGGTAAATGTCATGATATCTAATTCCTTAAACCTTAGTCTACACGATTCTAATTTACCAATTTGTAATATAAACCGTATCGCCCGCTTCTGCAATAGAAACACCCTATTGGACTGTGATGCATTTCCCCAGGCTAGTATACCATGTGTGTATACCATAGGGTTATGTTGAGCACGGGCGTAGCCAGGGGTTAGTTGGGGGGGGGGGGGGGCAACTCCCCCTACCTACGCGCGTTGATGCTCAACTAACCCACATTTTGAAGACAAGCTTTAGTGAACTTAAACTCTTCCGTCGAAATTAGTACTTAATTGAAAAAGCCCTTAATAAATAACAACTTATTCCATTCCAGAATGCTGCTGCAAAAGTACAAAGCCATCAGACACACCAATCAACATTCCGCCGTCCTGCCTCGATCTCTCGCCCACGGTCTCGGTCACGGCAGCCTCTGCACTCTTCACTCCTCTACCTCCCTCCCCTCCAGAGTACGAAGCTCCCCCCTCTTACTCCTCCCTCTTCCCTAGGTATTTCAAATCCTCTCCCACCCCCGTACCACACAGCTCGCACCAAGAGCCTCCAGATTGAAGGACTTAGTTATACCTAGTTAGAGTTTTCCAATTTAGACCACGGTGTGGATCTGTGCAGGATTCTCTAAAGTTAAACCGTGCTATTATTGTTACGGTCCCCTTCAAACAGACTGAAATAAAAGACAATTTTAGCACGATTTAGCCACAAAATATATAGATACAGAAGGCAAGCTCAGTACAACAAGCGGTAACAGGCGCATGCACACATAGACGCGTACCCACGACGATCTCGGTAGAACTCGGTCGAAATCCAGTTGCGAGTAGAGTTTGCTTCTACGTGGGTACGCGTGTCTATGTGTGCACGCGCCTGTTATCGCTTTTTGTATTGAGCTGGCCTTCTGTACCTATATATTTTGTGGTTTAGCTTTTAAGATTGCTACACAGATTCCACACAAATGTAGGTATAACAGTAGGTATAGTCATTGAACAGCAGTTATTAGTACTGTGGTGCGAACATTGGGCGCTTTCACATTGGACGATAACGACACGATATGTCCGGTCTATATCGTCACGATACCGGCGACAACAGGAAGCAGCGCACATTGTCACAAATGTCTGCAAGAGCTTTGATCACTGCGCAATTCTGGCCATATATAAACTTTGGCATGTTTTTTTTCATAAATTGACGTCTAGTCGCAGTGAACAAAGTGCGGTGCGTCGTGTCGTGACGAAATCGGTGTCAGTCGCTATCGGTGTCAGACGCTATTGGCGACGGTACCGATGACAGTGTGAAAGCGTTTTGTAGCAAATGTATGCGATCACCCGAGTCTTAGTTTTTAGCACACAATTGACACGGACGTATGGTGTAGCAGTGTAACACGGATTTTGTTGGGAGATACCGGTGAGCGCCCCTAGCGTACACTCTGTGAACCTCATTTTCCATACAAAAATTCGTATTACACTACACCATTTAAGTCCGTGTCAATTGCTTGTTAAAACTCAGACTTCGGTCTCTGACTTCTCGCCGCAGTGAACAAAAAGTGACGCGTCGTGTCGTCGCTGGTATCGTGACGGTATCCGTGTCAGTGGCTATCGGCTACGGTGACTGTGTGTAAGCGTTTTGTACCTAGTACATGTATGCGATCACCTGTCCGGGTATATCGTTGCATAATCATGCCGTGTCGTTGTCGTCTAATGTGAAAGCGCCTATTCTCAGCAAAACTTTTGAAAGCACTAAAAATGTAATACAAATGAATAGGATCCCGATAATTTTACCACTTAGGACGCGAATGTCAGTGTGCAGTTTTAGACTCGACGCACTCTACCTATTAATATGTATTTTCTTTCACTACAATTTAGGGCTTTACCACACGATCAAACTTTACTGTAATAAAGCAGATTAATTAATTATTTTAGGAACGAAAAATCGCTAACCTATTACTTTATTTTAGAATCGGATTGAAGATTTTCTTATTCTTCTGACCTATTGGAATTTGATCGTGTGTAAAGTCCTTGTTTTTTTTTTTTTAATTTTTATAATGTTCACGTTTTTTGTTGCTTTACGTCCTAGGTAGGTGATGTTCACAGACAATGCTTTTAATTTGATTCTATATGATATATTTTTGTTAAAAGTTGAGCGCAATGTGTATACCTATTTCTAATAAGTTTTTTACATTGTTATATCTATTGTAAGACAAAGTATGGGACCAAATGACTTTATCTACTTAAATAAATAAGTATACTTATGTAGGTATTTCGTTTAATTTTCTCGTGGTAGGTAGGTACTTATAATTGAAATCCATCGCAACTTAAATATAAAAATATGTGTAGGTATGAATGTAAATATTCTATGTGGCTGTTTAAGGTTGCACGTCACATACCGCGACTTTCCATATTTTCCATACAAACGAAGGAGTATGGAAAATACCGCGAGTTTTGGTGATAGATTCAGCTCCAAAACATTTACTGACAGCGTCCTTAGTTTTCGTTTTCGCTAGGGGCGCTGCAAGTATGGAAGGAAACGAAACTTCATATAGGTAATTTCGCAAACTATCAAAACCCGATATATGATATTTTTTTTAAATTTTACTTTGATTCTCCAAGTTTGAAATGGGTTCCGTAAAGATTGCAAAGTTTTGTTGTTAATTGAATTAAAAGGAATAGGAATTAAAAGATTTTAAAATGTAACTAATAAGAAGTATAGACATCGAAGCGTTGAAACTATCACAAGTTACATGTTAAAGCTACAACCAAAACTTGCGTTGTTAGCATACTCCTTAGTTTGTATGGAAATAGTGGTCACGTGAGTCCGTAAAGTCCTTACCGAGTTGCAGAGTTGTTAGACAATGAGCATTCACGTAAGAATGGTGATAATATTGTGTGATTGGCCCCGTTGTTTATAAACGGTATTATAATTATAAATTATAGCCATGGTTTGGTACCGTTCGGTTAGCACCCTGTCTGCCATTAAAAAAAGAAAAGGAAGTACCTAAACTACATTTATAAATACAATGGCAAGAGTATTATAAAAATATATAAAATTATGTCAGATAGGCTTTTAACTTCAAGATGAGGACATCTTTAAAAGAGTATTGAGATTAAAACAAATAACTGACAATTGAGCTTGATTCTGTAGCTAAAGCTAAACTTAATTTGACATCGCTGTTCCCGTCCGGTCTGCGTTAATTTAGGAGCTGTGCAATTTAGTTTAGTTTTAGAAAATGCTGCTCGATCAACCAACACCAAATGCTAAAAGGTCAAAAGGTGAATAAATAAAAATAATATTCAGGTTATGACAAAGTATTTCGACTCCTAATTGTGTTTTGATCAAAACTGAAATTATAATATCTCAGTGGTAGTGCATTATATTTTTTGACATTGACTCATTCAAAATGTGAGTGTGCATCAAGCAACTTTGACAGTCTGAATAGAACTGAATCTGTTAAAACCGGATGTGATTTTTAATGTTAAATCCCAATGTATTTTATTTTTGTATATAAGAGAATGTGCCTTAGAACTCATTATATGAGCAAATAATGATTATTAAGAGTAACTAATAAAAGAAAATTACATAAAATAATTTGTTTTACTTAGCACAAAAATTATTGTTACTTATGCTTACACTTTACATAAATCATTTTGAGAAAATTTCGCGTTTTTCTGACTCTTGAGGACTTGTTTAATGTTATCCTTTGCTTAAAGCTGATGCGAGTAATCTTGTTAATTGTCATTGCAGACAAACCCCCTTTCTTAAAACCGTTATTTAAATTTTAGCAATGCTACAACTTGCTTGCTTACTTGTAGTACAGTAAGTTTTTTTACTTGTAGTCCTGTCCCTGTTTGTCATAATCTATTAGCAAGGGATAGCAATATTTTAAGCATTGCTTAACTTTTGATAGGTCAGTACAGTGTTTTTTTGTAAGTTGTTTGTGTATTTCCCTTGACTAGTTTAGTGAAATGGCCATTTCCCCATCTTACTGCAACATGTTAACCTCTAGCTAGACTTTCGAGAAGAAGATGAAGAATTCCCTAGACTTTGAACTAGTTTCAATAAAGAACATACATTTTGACAGTTCAGATCGTCACTTTTAATGCTCTAGCGGTTAAACTACATCAGTTTACATTTATGATAAACTAGCCAGATGTAACTATATATATTGAACATTCACTCTTCACGTAGCTATCTTTACTAGCAGGTCCGCGGCCACCCAACTTGACAATCCTGTGTTTTTTCCTTACATGTGCAGAAAGATTCTTCCGTGAGTAATATGTTTTCTCGCAGTGAGAACACTGATAATGCCTATCAGTGTGCCTCTTTTTATGGAGAGCCAGTTGTTGTTCATTGTCAAGGAAGAATCCACAAACATCACATGCAATGTTTGAAGCAGAGTGCTTTGGTCTATGCCTTGCCATCGAGCTGTGTGAATAACATGTGTAATTGCATACTCCGCATTTGTAAAGTTTTGATTTAAGATGAACTTTAGTTTTGTGGTTGTAGAGTTCACTTGGTGTGTAGAATGAGGTGGGGCATATTTCACATGCATAGGCCTTAATGCCGGAATGCCTTCGCATATGGTTCCTCAAGCTGTTTTTGGATTTTAGCACAATATTGCAAACCTTGCATGGAAAATTGTTATGCCTGTGTTGTTCCATATGTCTGTATAATTTTGTCCGACCTTGGATATGCTTTCCACAGTAGTGACAGGTTCCTTCAGCGATAAACACTTTGTGTGAACCTTCCTTGTGTGATGTCAATGAGCTGTGTTGAGTAAAGGTTCTAAGGCAAATGTCACATTGGAACGGGCGCTCGCCTGAGTGTATAACCATGTGTGCTGACATATCTTTAATACGTTGAGAGGTATAACTACAATCTTTGCAGTGAAATACACGGTTCCTGCCTTCGCCTTCAATGCGGACCTTGCCCGCGGCGGCACAGCTCTTTAAGTTCCGTTTCTTGTGTGAGTTGTAGGCTGCATATGTTTTGAACTTTCTAAAGCAATTGGAGCATTTAAGTTTCTCAGTCATATGTACTTTTTTCCAGTGCACACGAAGCTTGCACTTGCTCTTAAAGGATCCACCGCAGTCGTGACATTCCAGTTTCAAATCTATCGCTTTACTGGGTTTGGGCGGCACCTCCTCGAGCGGCTTTATATCAGCGTCAGCGGCTTGTATGTCGGCCAGCGTGATATTTTCGTCTCTATCTACATAGTCGAGATCGTCATCGTCAAGGTATTCTTCTTTCATAGGGAGAGCGATGTCAAAACTTTCGAACTGTGTTGGAACATTGTGTACCGCAGACAGCAAGACTTCGTTGGTGTTTTCACATTTTAGCTTGAAATTAAAGGCGCTTTCGAGCTCTAGGAGACAAGCTGGGCATATCCTGTCAGGCAAGCCATCTCCTTTCGTTATGTACACGTTGGTGAGAGCATTAATTTTGTCCGAGATCACGCAATCATTGTACTTCTCGAACAATGATATACCTTTGCCAGGTTTCTTCTCGAATTCACAATTCAAGCATACGCGGCAGATAGTAGCACTTTTCTTGTCCTCCCCCATTTTGATAGCACATATAAATACAAGTGTTTGTTTTAGCACAGAGAAATACTAACAGTAAGTCTTGTTTTTTCTAACTTCTTTTATAGTTTACATTAGGGGAGGAAAGGAAATTCAAGTGAGTGATATTATTATAGTAGCTTTGCAGTATATCAGTTTAGAACTCAGTAGTAAATACTTATAAATCTGTGAAATCTGTGCTCGCAACAAACCAAACACAGACTATCTACACTACCTACCTTGGACGAAGGTACAGTACACTACATTGCTCCCTAGAGTATTCATTTTGAGTCCCTCTATTGTACAGCATGATAATGTACAACCCGATTAAACACAGCACGATTTTTCCAGCCAGTTTTCCAAAACATGGCTTCCAAATATCATGCTGTGGAAAACGTGCCGTACAAAACTGGTTGTACATTATCAACACGTGATGATAATGTACGACATGATCATTCACGGCACGATTATCTTAGAGAATTTATAGTAGGGAGATGGCAAGCATACGCTTTCCCCTCTGCCGAAGTACATGAACGGTCGTTCGTGTCAGTTTATAAAAACTAGTTTAGCCACGATCGTTTGCCATTCTGCGTTCATACCTGTCGCTATACGGAGCTCCTAAAAATGGTTGGTTGTGCTGTGGTAACGTGTACATGGCGGTCGGAAACATAAAATTTAACAAAATATGGAGTTTCTTATCACATTTAAGTATTTTACAACACAATTAAGCCATTAATTTCACCGTAAAATATATTTTCTTACTGCAAGCTTACGACAGAAATAACGATACGTAATTTCTTGGTACGGGGACAAGTGATGTGAAAACAACGAACGAATGAATGAACGAAAGAGGCTGCAACGATTATTATGAAATTAACAGGATAGGGAGTTTTCAGGCCGAAAAAACGATCTCAAAGCTGTAAAAAAAAACGGTTGTCTGTAAAGTCGGTTTACTGACGATAGTTCAACGTGTCAACGTCGTTATTGTGCTTCTTTGTCGCTCGTTCCGCGCTCGCGCGCATGCGGCATTACCGCATGCGCATATATATATAAATATAGCGCATGCGCTAACGCCGCATATATATATATATATATGCGCATGCGCAAAGCGCATGCGGTAACGCCGCATGCGCGCGAGCGCGGAACGAGCGACAAAGAAGCACAATAACGACGTTGACACGTTGAACTATCGTCAGTAAACCGACTTTACAGACAACCGTTTTTTTTTTTTCGGTTTTAGGGTTATTTCGTCAATCACAATATGAAATAAGGCAGGTATGCAAAAGTATTCGGATATTCGAATCTCGTTTCGTATGAAAGCAAATCCACGAAAATACATTTTCTTAACAATAAATTGATCCATTTTAAAACCAATAGCTTATATTTTCATTAAAAAATACAATATAAAATGTCTTAATCCCAGTTTATAATAATTGTTAAATCCATGTATAAGGCACGGAATCATAGACCTTGTTATAATCTATACAAGCAGTCGAGAGGTTTCCCTTGCTCCTCCTGACCTTCTGTCTGATGGCCATGTCAATGAGGAGGAGCTCCTTAATACCACGGGACCCAACCTTACATCCATTCCGAGCAGGAGCCAAAATATTGTTTTTTTTAACACTCAACAGTCACATACGTAGTCTTGATCCCACACTAGGATTCCCTGTATCGTAGGTACCTATCAGGAACTACGAGTACCTGATGCCATAACACCCAGACCCGGAACAAATATTTGCAGATCATACATGCCTGATGCGTGTGATTTGGAAACCACATAATTTTATAAGAAACCAACGCACCGCAGGTCTAGATATTAGTGTACTGATCATGAATATTTCCCATGAAATATTCATGATCAGTACACTAATATCTACAAATATTTGTTCCGGGTCTGGGTGTTATGGTACCAGGTACTCGTAGTTCTAAATTTTCTAATTTCTCTATTTTGGCTATTATTTCTTCACACTATGGAGTTTGAAGATATAATAGCCAAAATAGAAGCAAACTTCGTTCGGGTGCAAAAGGACCCGGTGACCTCTTAAATCCTAAAAATCAATTTTAACTGACTATGTTTTTTTGTATGTTTGTTACGCGATTAGTTTTGATCAATATGAATCAATTCACCCATTCAAACATAATAAACATACAAGATCAATAGACAATGAATAATCTTAATTACATTCAGTCTTTTACACCCCATCACTAGTTTTTGCGCTAGGGTGCAACTAAACAATAGTGTAATTACAGAAATTATTTATTTGTGTGCTTGTTTTATGTTTGTGTGACAGCTTTTATTTCCGTGTGCGTTTATAGACACGCCTCAACTTTCTGCATGAGTGTGCGTGAGTAAGTAAATGTGTGCTGTACGTGTTTACCTCGCCTCCCGCAAAAAGTGGCAGAAATAATTTAGTACAAGAAGTTGAGCATGCCATCTCCCTACATAAATTCTCTAAGACGATTATGTACACCCCGATCATCCGAGACACAAGATGGTGTCCCTATACTTAGCGACCCCCAGTAAGAATTCGGTTTTTTTTTACATACAATAAATACTTTAATAATATAATATTTCAGAGTAAAATATGGCTTTATTCATTAAAAAACTCGACATACAAAAACTAATACCTAGCTGTTATTGACATAATAAGATTAACACGATGACATTTCAGTACTTAATCATGACAGATGCAAGGAGGTCGATATCACCACAGAAACATATTAGAAGTAAATTTTTTTACTTCATTACATTACATCAATCGCATATTTTTCTACATACAACGAAAGCTTGGAGAATATTCTCTAAGAACGAAAGGTTTGAAATCAACTTAACTCTGGCAACTCTAAGTCACTGTTAGAACGGCACACAGCGTTCAGAGGTTGCCCTCTCACTCGGCTTCATTTTTATTTTGCGCGCAACAAGACTCTTACGACCTTAGCATAAGGTTTTATTTTCTTTATTTTAGCTGCAAGATGCACAGATAGAGCTCATTCCTGTTGTACGTAGTACTTATTACTTCCATGCTCGTTACCTATTTGTATTGTGTGTCATCTTCTCTACAGACATAAAATCTACAATAATCACATTATCATCTACAGACTAGAAAATTTCTAAATAAGTAACCCAGCAGGTGTGCCATTTCAATGTGAAATAATAAATGAAGGCCATCATCATAATCAGCCTGTAGAAGTCCACTGCTCAAGTCCCCCATATCCGTAATGACGACCCCACGACGAACGGTCTTGAGCCGCCTCCATCCACCTTTAGCTTTTGTGAAGGCTAGTTTATTGCTAAATACTTTTTTCCTGTTCAAGGTACAGGATTACCTCACCTCATCATCAAACCTATTGGAGACCACTGCTGCTGGGCGCGCCTGAGTCTGGTCTTCGGCACTCCTCATCAACGGTTATCAGTTTACCTCACCTGATATTGTGGTTTCAAATAGACTTATACGTAAATTATTTTTGTGAGGAAATAAATGATATTACTAAAAAAAATTATAAATATTTTTTATTCAAAAGTAAAGTAAAAAAGACACAAGACAAAAGACATAGTAATAAAGTAGATATATTCTATCATAGGAATGACAAAGTAATAAAGTTTTGCCTGTAGAAACAGACTAACTAAGTTTACAGCTATTTGTAAATACAAATAAATACTCAACAACAAAGACTAAGTAATAAAGTTTTGCTTGTAGAAACAGACTAAGTTGACAGCTATTTTATTCAATAGATATATTCTATCATAGGAATGACAGTAAGAATGACAAAGTTATAAAGTTTTGCCTGTAGAAACAGACTAAGTTTACAGATATTTTATTCAATAGATATATTTTGTCATAGGAATGACAGTAAGAATGACAAAGTTATAAAGTTTTGCCTGTAGAAACAGACTAAGTTTACAGATTTTTATTCAAAAGATCATTTACAATGGCAAAGTAATAGGAAAGTTTTGCAGACATAACATTTTCCCGAAAAATGTACACAAAAAATGAAAAATGAAAAATTTCATGAAAAATGTACAATTTACATTTCAAGGACATCAACCATCACATTCAACCTCCCCCCACACACACACACACATATCACACACACGTTCACTCACGCTTCAAGCAAACATACCTAAACCCAGAATCTATTCTATTACTCAATCATCACTCAAGCTAACTTACACAAGATAATGAACCAAACTACAAATAAACAAACTACAAAAAAAACGCGAATTCAAGTGATTTTACAACTACTGATTTTACTGCAAAATCATCATGGAAAGGTAACTCGGTCATCATCAAAACGTTAGGAACCTAGTAATAATAAATAATAATAATAAAACAACAACAAAAAAAAAAAAGAAAAAAAAAAGAATAAAACACATGGAAACACATACTGGAAATAATAATAATAATAATAATGAAACACATGGAAACACATACTGCGCATAGCTATCTCAAACTAAAACACATGAAAATACATACTATCGATGGGAAGATGTTATGTATGTAGTACGTTAGTCAGTTATGTATGTATGTAGTACGTTAGTCAGAACGGAAAAATGGTAAGTCCACTGCTGTACATAAGCACCTAGACAACGCCAACAACAAAAAACAATGTCTCAAATGCCGAAAGTGTGACTATGTACAATTGCGTTTGTTAGTGTTTCGATAAACTTCATACTACTCAATGGTATGAAATTTTTCGAAACAATCTTCCAAACACAAAGGTACTTCGCACTTCTTGCAAATGTACACTGTTTGCCTCCTCCTCTGTTCGCGCACAGTGCACCATACACAACATTTGCGACCTATAGACGCTCCGCGTTGGTTGCTGCGTGATCCGCCGGCAACCGCAGATCGTACAATAAAATGTCCGGAAACAGAGAACCGTGCGGCCGGCAGCATGGAACCACGGTTTTCACACGCCCTTCGACCCCTGGGAACGTGAGGCAAATGATGACGCATAATGTCATCAGCAAGTTCAAGGCGGAAAGCCTGGTGTTTTACTGCATTGCCTGATGTTCTCTGCACCAGGATGCGACTGTTGTTGATGCTGACGTTGAGAAGCCTTTTGAACATCTTCTTATACCATTTTTTATTTTTTTTCCGCTCTACCAGATACGGCTCCAACATCTGGTCTTTTTTGTCAACCCCACCCATCGATGCATTATAACTCGCTATAACAGCAAGCTTATGGTGAGCTGGCCTACCTGGCTTGGCTGGAATAGACACAGATTCTGTGCCATGACACGTGGAAATCATACACACTGGCCTTTTGTCGTGATATAATATCACGGAGACGTCTCCGGAGTGACGCGCAATACAGTGACCTTGCGGGAGCGTAGCTAGCTGTATGAGTGTTGGTACGTTTTTGAGATTCATACGCAATGTACCGACACAGTCCGTCTTGTTTCTCTTGAGGAATCTCGCTAACACAGGGGAATTGAACCAGTTGTCTAAAAACAACCGGTGTCCCTTGTTAAGGAGAGGCCTCATGAGATCGACGACAATCGCGGTGCTTTTCGGCATCCGAGATTGTGAAGAGGTGTCCTTGCCGAAGTAAATAGTGAATGACCACAGATAGCCCGTGGCCGATTCACAGAGCTCAAACGTTTTGATGCCGAAACGAGCGGCTTTCGTTTTGATGTACTGTCTGAAGGACAAGTTGCCCTTCCATAACGTCAATGACTCGTCAATTGTGATGTTTTGGCCCAGAGTGTAAGCCTCCTGGAACCTATGGTTCAGGTGCTCAACCAATGGGCCAAGACAGAACAATTTGGACGAGTCGGGGGTACGCGTCGAATTATCGGCAAAGTGGAGCGCCCTATTTAGAACCCAATAACGCGGCTCGGTCATTAGGGTCCTAAATACGGGGTGTTTTAAAATGGGGTTGTTCGAAAAGCATGATTTTATAGATGGCATTCGGATGACAGCAATGATCATCCAGAACGCAAAAAGGATCATTATTTCATGTACGTTAGTATCGTACCAGTCCCTAGCAAAGCGTTCTGATGACGACATCAATACTGAAGCATATCGGTTGGTTTCCCTCACAATATGCTCCAGGATCTCATCGTCCCAAAACTTCCGAAAAGCTCCATAGGCAGAAGTATGGTTTTCGGTAGGCCCAGCGTTTTCGGGCAGAAACTCTTCCGCACGTCCACTAAATGTGGCCATGGGCGACCACGAAAAGTCCATCGCCCCGCTGTCCCTTCCAAACAATACTTGAGCCTCTGAATCCTCGGCGTCCAAAAATTCATCCTCATCAACATCCATATCACGCACTCTAATATTCGCCTGTCTATCTCTCGTCACCTGCCGCTCAGCCCTCAAACCTCGAGTACGCTTCAACTCACTCACCAATCCTTGCAACCTCGGCGGAATATCATCATCAACCACGCAAACCTCTCGTATCCTTTCACCAAGCCGCCACTCACTCTCACCAATAACAGCCATACTAACGGCACGGCGGCCCCGGCCACTACGCGCAACCCCCGAAACAGACCTTCCGCCTCTGTGCCCCCTGCTACCTCCAGACACAGGGCGGCGGCCTGCGCCACGATGACCAATACCTCGTCCCCGCTGGGCTCCGCGCGCACGTTTCGAAGGCACCTCTGCTAATCCAGCTAGCACCACCGGCAAGCTATAACAATACAACATACATCATCATCATCATCATCAGCCAGACAGACCTCGTACGTACATGCCTGGGACATTCATAATGTCTTTCGTCAATAGAGTACTAAATAATACAGGGTGTTTTTTTTAAATGGGACAGTATGGGGATATCCGAATTCCGAATCCATAAGAGACACGGGAAAACTGTATTTGGAACCATTTGCTCATTTTGTATGAAAATGATTTTGGCATAGTTTTTTTTTTGGTCAAGCGTGAGTTCTCCATAAAAATGAGTAGTTTTGATCAAAAAATTTGAATCAAAACTACTCATTTTTATGGAGAACTCACGCTTGACCAAAAAAATAACTATGCCAAAATAATTTTCATACAAAATGAGCAAATGGTTCCAAAGACAGTTATCCCGTATCTCTTATGGATTCGGATATCCCCATACTGTCCCATTTAAAAAAACACCCAGTATATGTAATCCATTATTGTCCTCGGTCAGGCTTACCAATGGATAACGGAAACAGAGTCAAAATTGGCACCAACATACATCATCATCATCATCATCAGCCTGTAGAAGTCCACTGCTGAGCATAGGCCTCCCCGCTACGACACGGTCTTGAGCCACCTCCATCCACAGACTTGCAACGACGATTATAATCTCTTTAGGTCATCGAGTACTAAAGAGGGACAAACATACATGACAAGAATAATATATATATATAAAAAATATAAATAAAAACTTACATCTCCCGTGCCGGGCTCTCTTCCTCAAATATACTCGAGGAGCTCGAAGGTAGAGGTGACGAACTATAAAAAATACAAGACTGTAAATCTTAGTTCCATATTCCAGTATGGTCATCGCAACGGTATACCATGGATAACGGAAACTTATCAGCCGGAAGACACCCACTGCTGGATGAGGCCTCCCCCAAAGAATGCACAGCATGCAATGGGGGGATTTACCATAACTACCACGCTGGGCAGGTGGATTGATCATCACAGTTTGCTGTAATCCCTTAGTCCCCTTTTACGACATCTACAGGAGTTGGAAGAGACCTAAATTCTAATTCTAATTGAAAATGGGGGAGATAAGATCTGCACTGACTTCCCGCATTGGGGTGTATTGTGCATTGTCCCCCTGCTAAACCTACCCCAGCCAGCCCAACTCCTTAAAATAACGGAGAAGGACTCTGGGTTGATGGCAGCACTGTTCCAGTATTCCCGAATGAGTAATGGATGAGGTTAAACAGGACTCTATCAGCTCCTGGAGTCCGGTTTTTTTCCTGGCTTCATTTGTGGCTGTGCAGTACAATATAACATGCTCCACTGTCTCCTCGTCCTGAAGACAGCCACGACATAGCCAACTGTTCGTAGCTCCTGTCTTCAGTAGATGATGGTTGAGATCACAGTGTCCCGTGATGATGCCCACCATCATCCGTAGGTCTTCGCGTTTCATCTTCAACAATGTGTTTGTTATCCTTTTGTTTTTAACTGGAAGCATTTCCTTTGTTTGCTTACAGTCCAGTCTACGTTCCCATATTTTTTGGTGTTCCCTTTCAGAAATTAGTTTCAGCCTGTTTTTAATTTCCACCGTTGGTGGGTTGGATAAGCTGATATCTTTAGGAGTTGGTGTGTGTTTAGCTGCTCCCTTTGCTAGGAAGTCGGCCTTGTCATTCCATGGGCAAGAGCCGTGGCTTTTTGTCCATTTTATTTTAACCATGTGCTTTTCAGCTAGTTTTTGGAGGGCACTGTGGCATTCCGCAACGGATTTAGACCTCGTGTCAGGTCTGCCGAGTGCATTCAAAAGTGCTGCGCTATCTGTTGTGAAGATGATCTGTGTTTGTTGATTAGCATTTACAACGCTATCTGCGGACTCTAATGATGTTGATAATAATTCACTAGCTGCCATGAAGAGCCCAATAGTTTCTGCCTGAAACGCTGTAGTCGTTTGGTTTAGAGGCTGTGATCTTGATTGCCCCGTTTTTGGGCAATAAAAGCCACAACCCGCTCCTGTCTTTTGTTTGGCGCCATCCGTGTAGAAGTGATAGACTGAAGAGGATGAGGCGGAGGTCGGTTCCTCTACTTCCTCCTGCCTAACCACTTGGTACCTTTTATTGGTCAGGTAAGTTGTGGCTATTCTGTCTGTACCTTTTATGGCTTCGGGGATAGTGTTAGTAGCCTTATCCAGTATCCTGCAGTGATTCGTTAACTTGGCACTGCCTTTCCACTGGCTCGTGGATTTTATTCTTAGAGCTGCGCCGCCATCGTTTCCTGCTGAATGTGCACATGAAGCGGCGTCAGGCCTAGTATAATATCTAACGCTGCTGATGGGGTAGATTTTGTACATCCACTGATGAGAGAGCAGGTTAGCCTTTGGACCTGTTGCAGCCTGTTCATCGCTGTAACCAGGTTTGTTCTCGGCCACCACACCACGGCCCCATAGGTAAGCACAGGTCGGACCATGACTGTGTACATCCACAGGCAAACCTTAGGTTTTAAGCCCCAGTCTTTGTCGACGGCCCGTGTACACTGCCACAACACGTTAGTGGCTTTCGATGTTACATGTTCAAGCTGTTTACCCCAGATGCGTTTGCTGTCCAACCAAATTCCAAGATATTTGACCTCTGTGCTGAGAGTCAGTCAAGCCTCGTACGTACGTGGCTGGGACATTCATAATGTCTTTCGTCAATAGAGTACTAAATAATATATATGTATTCCATTATTGTCCTCGGTCAGGCATACCAATGGATAATGGAAACAGAGTCAAAATTGGCACCAACATATCATCATCATCATCATCATCATCAGCCTGTAGAAGTCCACTGCTGAGCATAGGCCTCCCCGCTACGACACAGTCTTGAGCCACCTCCATCCACCGACTTCCTACGACGATTATAATCTCTTTAGGTCATCGAGTACTAAAGAGGGACAAACATACATGACAAGAATAATATATAAATAAAAAACTTGCCTCTCCCGTGCCGAGCTCTCTTCCTCATGGAACCCCTCTAACAAACTCGAGGAGCTCGAAGGTCGAGGTGACAACCTATAAAAAATACAAGACTGTAAATCTTAGTTCCATATTCCAGTATGGTCATCACACCGGTATACCATGGATAACGGAAACTTATCAGCCGGAAGACACCCACTGCTGGATGAGGCCTCCCCCAAAGAATGCACAGCATGCAATGGGGGGATTTACCATAACTACCACGCTGGGCAGGTGGATTGATCATCACAGTTTGCTGTAATCCCTTAGTCGCCTTTTCCGACATCTACATTAGTTGGAGGAGACCTATTCTTAGGTAGGATACCACGGCTCATATACACGATAAGAAAAGGAAATAAATTTGTGCAAACATACCGTTCAGAACCGGTCATCGAAATATCTTCTTCGTCATCTGCTTCGAGCTCCTCGAAAAAGCCAGCTGCCGACACGGGGTTATTCGTATTCCACGACATCTAAAAAACAACAAACTATGATAAAGATGGTGTTGGAACCATGAGCTGATCAAAATGAGCCCGAACACAGGCAGTCTACTAATAAATCGTCGTAAAGGCTGATTACACCATAAGGGCAGCAGCATCCACCCGAGTATTCATCACCAATCCACCTGCCAAGCGTGGTGATTGTCAACCCCCCACCCCCCATTGCATTTTATGGACGAGGCCTCGTCCAGAAGTGGACGTCTGAGCATTCATCGACACTACTTTCAAAACATCGATATTCTTTTATCTTCTTCTTCTTTTAATTATGGCTTTAGCTACCACAAATTTGCCAATGTCGATGTCGACAAGATTTAAGACTGTAAAACGATGGAGATCTGAGTATGAGAATTAGTCAGTCTTGTCTATGGGAGACTCAACCAGAATTATTTAGGTTAACAAAAGGAGATTTATTTATCAAGGGACTACACAAATAAAACACAGCACAATGATTAAAGCATATCAAAATTATAGATATAAGCCAAAATTAATATACACACTACAATTTTTAATTTTATTTACATAAATAAATTTACATAATAGTGAAATAAAGGGGGAAAAACTAAGGATAAAAGTAGTTTGGAGGAGAAAGAACGGGGGATTTCAGGAGGGCACCTATCATATAGAATCAATATGAGGTTCTAATATACTAAACAAATCATTTAAAAGTTGAAGAAGAGGGTGATGATAATTCTGAACTAGTTTAAAGAAAAAACGATCAGCAAGATACTGCCTTCTAAGAGAAAGAGGAGGATCAACACACTCTACCTGCATGGCATTTATAGGTGAGGACTTCATTGCACCAAGAATTATTCTAAGACACTTTGACTGAACTCTATCCAATTTCCCCAGGGCTAACTTGGTACATGGGTCTAGGAGGAAAGATCCGTAATCTAAATGACTACGAACAATGGCATTATAAAGCAATTTTTGGCAGTAGGGATGAGAGCCCCACCAAACACCTGACAGAGAACGAAGAACATTAACATTTTTTTTTAACATATTTGTGATATATAATTAGCATGGGGGACTCCATTCAATCTTCAGAGTCCAAGTGAATACCTAAGAATTTAGTACCATTAACTTGTCGAATTAGCGCTTGGCCAACATATAATTCTACGACGGGAGGAATTCGTTTTTTGGAAAATATTACACAACTACTTTAGGAGGCCGAAAGGGATAGGCCATGATCTTTCAACCATTCATCAAGGAGAGTAAGAGCCATATTAAGTTTATCTTTGGCATCTTCCATGGAATTAGTTCGCATATAAATAGCCAAATCATCTGCATATTGCAGGACCTGACAGATAGGGCTAATAGAATGATCAAGATCATGGGTATATAAACTATAGAGTAAAGGACTTAATACTGAACCCTGAGGAAGGCCCTTCCAAACATTGCGAACCGACAGAAGAGAGCTTTGAGGTTTGATTAAAATCTTTCTATCCATTAGTAAGTTGCTTATGAATCGAACAAGTCTCTCAGGGATGCTCAGCTGTTGAAGTTTAGTCCTGAGTACCGGAAGCAAGACGTTATCATAAGCCGCAGCAATATCAAGAAAAACTGCTATCAAAGATTCTTTCTTGGCAAATGCAATACGAATGTCGGTGGTGATCAAACTTAAACCATCTTATGTGCTCATGCCTTTTCTGAATCCATACAGAGATTTAGCTAAAATACCCTTACTCTCAACAATCCATTCCAGACGAAACTTTACATGACAAAGTTCCATGATTTTAGCTAAGACAGAGGACAAAGCAATAGGTCTGTAACCATTTGGGTCAGAAGAACTCTTTCCAGGTTTGAGTATTGGGATTATAATTTGGGTCTTCCATTGATCTGGAATCCACACTCAAAGAATCTATTAATTAAATTTAAATAATATTCTTTAACACAATCAGGAGATTTGATAATGAAAGAGTATGGAATACCATCAACTCCTGGAGATGTATCCCTTAAACCATCAAGTGCAAGTTGAAGCTCATGAAATGAAAAGTTGCTGTCAAAGTTAGAAAGAGATGGAAGGAAAGAAGTAGAATCAGGAATAGAATTACAATAAGGACCAGAAGGTGGTGCCAATTTATTACTGAAGGCCTCTATCCAAGACAAAGGGTCATTATCAGTTATGTTAATGGAATTACAAGATCCTCTGTAACGTTTGATCTGCTTCCAGACTAATGATGAAGGAGTTCTAGGGGATAAGTTTTCACAGTAATTAATTCAACCACGTTTCTTTTTTAGCAAAAGAACTCTTCTGACCTTCCCCCCACACCGTTGGTACTTTATAAAATTTGGAGGAGACATGTAATTATTATAAGCAATTTCAGCAGTTTTCCTTTCCTTAACTGCCAGTGTGCAATCCGAATCCCACCAGGGAGTAGATATTCTGAAACGAGTTGAAGCTTGTTTTTTAAGTGGAATATTCTCATTAGCACTTGCAATGATTGTGTCTACAAACATTGAGTAAGCAGAGAGAACATTTTCCGAATAAACTGGAGTAAGATTTACTGATGTGTTATCCAAATAGGAACTAAAAGAAGGCCAATCGGACACCAGGTCAAAATCGGTCGCAGAGTGTCACACTGCGCTTCAAAGACTGACAGATAGATATACTGTCACAATCAAATGGACAGATAGCCATGTCCCCTGTCTAGGAAATGACAGGGCCGACTCCCTAGCTAGGGAAGGAGCTGAACTTACCCCCACAGAAGCTGACATCAGCCTATCAAAACCACCAACTGCGGAAATCAAAAACAGGCTGAGACTGCATTCGGAAACGGAGCACCAAAAGCTGTGGGAACGAAGGTCGGACTGTAAGCACTCAAAATCTATGCTCCCCGGACCTGACAAGAAAGTGACGAATACACTCCTCAAATTGAAACGTGAGGACCTGCGTATGGTAGTGGGTATCATAACACTGCGACCTAAACCATCACCTGTATAAGATTGGGGCCACTGACAGAGGGCTATGTCGGGGCTGCTTGCAGTAAGAAGAGACGGTGGAGCACGTGATCCTGCATTGTGCGGCTACAAAAGAAACCAGGGCCAAGACGGGTTTGCAGGAGCTACTTCTATCCTGCTCTCCATCATCGACGGCTTCGGACACACTTCAACGGTGTTGCCATTAACCCAAAGTCCTGCTCCGTTACTTTAAGGAGCTGGGCTGGCTGGGGTAGGGTTAGCACAAGGGGACAATGCACAATACACCCCACAGCGGGACGTCAGTGCAGGTCTTAACACCCCCACTTAGAATTAGAATTAGAAGGCCAATCGGCACCTGCAAGTCTATATTTTAAGCATGGGTTGTAGTTGCATTGCGGAGAAACATAATTTGGCATGGAAATAAAAATTGGGAAATGATCACTACCATATGTACTAGACAGAACCTTCCAAGAAAGAAGAGAGGAAAGAGAAGGGGAGCATGTAGTCTAATCAACAGCACTCTTTGGGTCTTGTGAAGGTAACACTCTACGGGTAATAGAACCATCGTTAATGACGCAGAGATTCGCCTCATCAAAGATTTCTAGGAGCAAGCGAGCAAACACGTCACAGTGACCAGAGCCCCATGAGGTGTGATGGGCATTAAAATCACCCAGCAGAATAATAGGCGAAGGGACAGAAAAAATGACAAAAGAATATCTGGTATTAATGCAGAGTAAGGGTGCGGGATATATAAATATTATAGAAATAAAAGAAATATTAAATACTCTTATAGCTATTAAGTTGATGTCTAATGAGTGGGAAGGAAGGGCTATTTGGGAGAAAGGTAAAGTACGCCTGACAAACAGGGCACTACCTGCATGCCCGTCAGCCCTGTCGTCTCGAAGACATGAGTAACCTGAAATCCTAAATTGAATTCCAGGCTTCAACCATGACTCCGAGACGGCAATGACCGACGGGCAGAATTTAGTTATTAAGTGAATGATCTCAGGTTTCCGAGCTCAGAGACTTTTCACGTTCCACTGGACAATGGAGACTGGATACATTGTTACTGGATAATGAGAAGACCTGGAACAGTTTCTGGGCAACGTTGGACGGTAAGGTTGAGTTGTTTGATGAACACAACTCAATTAAAATACTAAGAAGGGTTTCAATTAGGAAGTTATGACGGCTATCTGACTCTTGGGTCAGAGGTTGCGACATAAGAGCGTGACCGTTGGTGAGGGATGAGGATGGAGTGGAGACAATTTCTTGATGGGATGCTTTGTCGTAGGATTTGCCCAATGGAACTCGAGGCAGAGGTTTTGCATACACGTTTTTGACATAGGATCGATGATTGGGAGAATTGGGCAAGGGAGCAGGATCTTGATGGGTGGAGAGAGGAAGAAAACATAGTCTGAGCAACCTCAGCATATGATCTTCCAACCTTGGGAAAATGAGTTGATGACTCCTCATACGAAATGCCATTTTGTGACATAAATGCCTTTATGGATTTTTGTCTATCCTATTCAGGACATAGCCTGCTTGAAGTGAAATGACAACCAGAACAATGAAGGCAAGATGCCTTAGACTCGTCCAATTCACAACTTTCACCAGTGTGATCTTTTGCGCATTTATAACAGCGTGGCTCAGAGCGACACTGAGCTTTGACATGACCAAAACGGCAACAATTTAGACATTGGATTGTCGGAAGTTACTCTTTGAGGCAGAACTTGACCTGTAAAGGTAAGAACGACCGACTGAGTGGGAATCTAAGTAACTTTTCCTTCGTCATAAGATTTTCTGTTAAGACGACGAGCTTTGACTACAAAACCACAACCATTTGGAACTTCCAAACTGGTTTGCGAATTCTTCCATTGACATATCAACCGAAACGTTGCGAACAAGGCCCATACGAGTGATATTGTAGGTTGGGATAGTAGCAATGTATTTGTACTGAGAAAGTAGAACAGTATTGTCAAGGAATTTGTTGGCATCAACTGCCGTACGGAATTCAACAGAAATACGGTTTCTGCAGACTTGTTTAATGCCATCAGAGCAAATATTTGTAACATGGTGATTGTTCAAGAACTGACCAAATTTGATGGGACGAATTGTTGTGCCAGCTGCAGGGTCAGGTTCCTGTCTCGCAATGTGTATAATGAATGGACCTTTGTCCGCGGTGGAGTATTCTTTGACACCAATTACCATCAAGGCGTGATGCCAAATAGTTTGTATAAAGGCTGCGGCCATGTCTGGCGACGTGACCGTTTTCTTACTTTGGATGACTGGAGAACCATTTACATCAGACTCCATCCTACGCTTAGAGGCAGAGCGAGTCTCCTCAGTCAACATAGGCGAGGCTGAAGTCGGATCAGGAGGATCAGGGGGCGGGGGGACAGGAGGAATAACCTCCATTATCCCGGCGACCGACGCTAAGAAATTAGTTATATGGTACAAATAATGTTAAAACACAAAGTACAATCTTGCCACCAACGCACAAACCCACAACCACTACAAATAAACAAATCAACTTTATGAAGGGCGAAACAATGAGCGGAAAAAATGAAAAACCATTCATCAACCAATAATTTTTGAAAAAGACAACGTACATTTTAGAACTCGAAAGCATTTGAAACACAAACAAATAATAATACGTTGGCAACATGTCAATGACAAGGTAAATTTTTAATTTTCCGGTATTTTATGATCAAACATCAGTTATTTATCTAAACTTTATCGAAAACGGATAGATAAATAGCTCGTACTTACATTTTAGAGCACTTTTGCCAAACAACAGCACAAAATAACAATTATTTTTACAAATATCGTTTGCACAGCACCGAACTCAACTGCAATGCAACTTCAAACTTCACTCACGGCAAAAAAATGGCGTTGGGCGGCGCGTGGGGACGCTATTTATTTCAATTTATTAGAAAATCTCCGGAAATGGATGTTTACTTGACTAAAACCAGAAGTTCCAGCTCCATGGTTAGTAGTATGAAGGTAGTATGGCTCAGGGCATTTTGGGCAATTGTTTCAAGGTTCCTTGCTCCAAGGTTTCAAGCAAGTGTACCAGGGGCTCAGAATAACACTAACACTTTATTCTGAGACCAGGGGTCGGAAAAGCGAGGGGGTAAGAAAATCTGGTGATCTAAATAAATAAATAAATAATGCTGGACATTTCACACAACATTATCTAGCCCCAAGCTAAGCAGAGCTTGTGTTATGGCAACTAGATAACTGATATACGTAATATAATACATTACATAGATAGATATTTTTATTATACATAGAAAATACCCAGAACACCCGGAACAATTATCTGCCGATCGCACAAATATTTGTTCCGAGGCGGGGATCGAACCCGCAACCTCCTGCGTCGCAGGCGAACCTTCGCCCCCTTCGATCTGGCAACTTTTTGTAAATAAACTATTTATTTATTTACTGAGACTAGGCTGATTTACTCGTATTAAGTTGTCAAGTAGGTAACTAAAATTTAACTTAAATTTAAGTGATTAATTGCATGTAAACACAGAATTTAGTAACAAGTTGCAAGTTAAAATTTAGTTAACAACTAAACAAATGAATTAGATGTCTATTTTTCGGTTAAGTTGGTGGGCGGGGCTTGTCACTTGACACGTTTGGACAGGCACAATATTAGTTAAATGCATAAGTGTAGTAACGCGCTCGGTTTCAATTGTTCATCGTTTAGGTATTTCTTATTGTAAAATGTCGAAGTGGACGGGAGATACGAAAATGAAGTTTGTCCAAGAATATTTAAAGAAAGAGTGCTTGTGGAATATAAGATGCACGAATTTTAGAAATAAACTAGCCAAGCAACGCGACGAGCGATTCTCGATATAGTATCAGCTATGGCAAAATCTATACAAAACCTCACTTATAACAAATTTAAGCACAGAATTCACGACTGCATTACGTTGTTGAGCATCCATATTGAGTGAACTAACGAGCTTAACTACTTAAATACGTATGGACATGTACTTAAATATAAGTCACTTAAAGTTAAGTTAAAATTTAGTTACCTACTTGACAACTTAATACGTGTAAACCAGCCTTAAAGGAGGATATACACTATTGTGGTGTGTTGTGTGTGTCGTGACGCGTCAGAAGCGTATCGCTTTCATACATTTACTATGGCTAGAAACACATTAGTGCAGCGTGGTGTGTTGTGGCGGCATCTGTCGTGGCGCGGACTGCTCAACTGCGATCGCGCCAGAACGGTGGTGGGGGTTTGACGCGTCACGACCCACCACAATAGTGTTTCTAGCATTGTTTTGCTAACTCCGCTGGCGGGGGACTTGTCATCATCGTCATGGCTGATTTAATTGAACTTGTGCGTCAACGTAAAGTGTTGTACGATACTAAGTGCAAAGAATACAAAGATCAATCTATCAGAGCTGAAATTCACCTTCAACTTGTCTCACCAAATTTATAGGACGGCCCAGTACTTTCTTTTTCTCTCAAGAAGTGTCATCATACATACAAATTGAAGATCCTCTTCGAAATCACTCTCAGAATCAGAGGCCCAATTCTCTAATTTAAAAACATTCAATTCGCAGTCTTAGAGAATTTATGTAGGGAGATGGCATGCTCAATTTCTTGTACTAAATTATTTCTGCCACTTTTTGCGGGAGGCGAGGTAAACACGTACAGCACACATTTACTTACTCACGCACACTCATGCAGAAAGTTGAGGCGTGTCTATAAACGCACACGGAAATAAAAGCTGTCACACAAACATAAAACAAGCACACAAATAAATAATTTCTGTAATTACACTATTGGTTAGTTGCACACTAGCGCAAAAACTAGTGATGGGGTGTAAAAGACTGAATGAAATTAAGATTATTCATTGTCTATGGGTGTATGTTTATTATGTTTGAATGGGTGAATTGATTCATATTGATCAAAACTAATCGCGTAACAAACATCCAAAAAATACATAGTTAGATTGATTTTTAGGATTTAAGAGGTCACCGGTAGGACGCGTACGTCCAATTGCACGCGAACGAAGTTTGCTTCTATTTTGGCTTTTATTTCTTCAAACTACATGAAATTTTGTATTCATCATCAGTACACTAATATCTAGACCTGTGGTGCGTTGGTTTCTTATAAAATTATATGGTTTCCAAATCACACGAATCAGGCATGTATGATCTGCAAATATTTGTTCCGGGTCTGGGTGTTATGGTACCAGGTACTCGTAGTTCCTGATAGGTACCTGCGATACAGGGAATCCTAGTGTGGGATCAAGACTACGTATGTGACTATTGAGTGTTAAAAAAAAACAATATTTTGGCTCCTGCTCGGAATGGATGTAAGGTTGGGTCCCGTGGTATTAAGGAGCTCCTCCTCATTGACATGGCCATCAGACAGAAGGTCAGGAGGAGCAAGGGAAACCTCTCGGCTGCTTATATTGATAATAAGAAGGTCTATGATTCGGTGCCACATACATGGATTTAACA
The DNA here is from genome assembly GCA_951392215.1 of Epirrita christyi. NCBI lineage: Eukaryota > Metazoa > Arthropoda > Insecta > Lepidoptera > Geometridae > Epirrita > Epirrita christyi. The sequence goes on from OX595837.1 coordinate 2,641,102, forward strand.
ATTATTATAAGCTGGGATTAAGACATTTTATATTGTATTTTTTAATGAAAATATAAGCTATTGGTTTTAAAATGGATCAATTTATTGTTAAGAAAATGTATTTTCGTGGATTTGCTATTTCATACGAAACGAGATTCGAATATCCGAATACTTTTGCATACATGCCTTATTTCATATTTTGATTGACTAAATAACCCTAAAACCGAAAAAAACTAAAATACAACCCTCTTAAATAACCTTACAACCCCTTTTAACCCCAAAAACAGCTATATAATCAAGCCCATTTAACCTATATTTTGGCTGGTATTGAACTATGTAGGTAAGTATTGATTGATATTTTCTTTGGAATCGGGTTTTTGACGTGTCAACGTCTTATAAATCGATGGAGCCGGCTGCACGCTCGAAAAAACATGACTAATGCGTCGTTACCTCGTCATGCGTCACCTCGCAAAACGCATGCGGTGACGCTGCATGCGCGAAGCGCATGCGGTAACGCCGCATGCGCGCGAGCGCGTAACGAGCGACAAAGAAGCACAATAACGACGTTGACACGTTGAACTATCGTCAGTAAACCGACTTTAGAAACAACCGTTTTTTACAGCTTTGAGATCGTTTTTTCGGCCTGAAAACTCCCTATCCTGTTAATTCCATAAAAATCGTTGCAGCCTCGTTCATTCATTCGTTCGTTGTTTTCACATCACTTGTCCCCGTACCAAGAAATTACGTATCGTTATTTCTGTCGTAAGCTTGCAGTAAGAAAATATATTTTACGGTGAAATTAATGCCTTAAATTGTGTTGTCAATTACTTAAATGTGATAAGAAACTCCATATTTTGTTAAATTTTATGTTTCCGACCGCCATTTACACGAAACCACAGCACAACCAACCATTTTTAGGAGCTCCGTATAGCGACAGGTATGAACGCAGAATGGCGAACGATCGTGGCTAAACTAGTTTTTATAAACTGACACGAACGACCGTTCATGTACTTCGGCAGAGGGGAAAGCGTATGCTTGCCATCTCCCTACTATAAATTCTCTAAGGTGGTCACCATGAATTGAAAGTCGACTAAATTGTTATTTATGATGGACCAGAAATTCACCTTTCTGTCAATTTACAATTCAGTCTCGATTCGGTTTACTTTCAGTGTAGTTTTAAAATAACTTGAGAATTGGGCCTCAGGTATTCATACTTTTTTTTAAAGATGATTTTTGTAGTGTGACTTGTGATCTCCATTTATTTGTGTACCTCTCTACCCTCTACCTATCAAGAAGTATATACCTAAGGTTCTTCTGCCGAGCAGAAGCTTAGCAGTTGCTAAGGAAATAAACTCACAATAAAAAGATGAATGAAACAACATAATTTAAGCTTATCATTTATTGGCCTAGCCCTGTTTCTGCGCTATCTCGCGCGCCTTCGCCTTCTCGAGCTTGGCAATGCGAGCATTGGACTTGTTCCCGAGCACACCACCGCCCCAGTGCCTCCTGAGTTCCTCGTAACGCTCGTTGAAGTTAGTCTTGATGGCTTCCACAACCTTGCTGAAGTTAGCACGGTCGCCCTGTTCAACCTGAGAAACAATTTTAGAATTAATTAACATTTTCTTATACATTTGTGTATTTGTCATTCAGTGTTTTCGATAGTCGTAGATGGTATGCTCAGAAAAATCTATATTGGTGGTAGATAGATTTTCACCATGGCATTCTGATAGCAAATAAATCATCATTACATACACATCTTGACTTCAGTTTTCCACTATTTTGTAGTACTAGTATCCCGCCCGAGGCTTACTATCCAGGGGGGGGGGGTATTGTACAATTTTGTAGTTCATTGCGCTGCGAGCTTTTGCTTCTTTTCCAAGAGCAGAAATATTCGAAACATAAAGCGCAATGTACGTATTACCTAATTTCATGGAAATTGCTTTCATTTTTACCCAATGTACTGGTAATTTTAACTAATTTATAATAATCTAATTATGTGTTCCTAAGTGTTAATATATTGAATCTCTCTGAACATCCAACTGAGTCCTAAGTTCAGAGAAAATACACAAGTGCTAGAGATACTGAAATATTGGTACAATACTTTGGTCCGACAGCAGGTCAGCAGTATTTTGGCGTAAGGCGGTAAATAATTTTACGCCATTCTAGCGCTTTGCATTGCACGCAAACGCATTTTACTCTTCATTTTAGCATGGTCACTTGTATTGCGAAAAGTACATGAAACTTACATGTGTGAGTGTCAAGCATGTGCAAGTCTTGCGATGGACGAGCGCCCCCAGGCGGGACTTGCCCTTCACGATGCAGTACGGCACACCCATCTTACGGCACAGGGCGGGCAGGAAGAGAACCAACTGAAATACATATAGCAAGCTTAGAATACAAATATTATGTTTAGGAATATTTATTTTATCGTAGTGTTTTCGGCTAGATACGAAGTTTTTTAGAAAAATGTGGCTCAGAGTCATATATCTTCATGCAGCTAATGAATCAATCATGATTGAATCGTGACTTCAAAAGCCTCAGGTGAAGAAATTCTTACATCACTGCCACATCCATAATATCTCAACTCAACAGCTTGCATGGTATAGAACTTCTACAATAACATGGCAATGTTCCATATAGGTTTAGCTTCTTCATCCGAAGGTTGTGACGATCGCTTTTTAGCGATAAGATCGCCAATTGTACATTTAGTTTTATTTTACTGATGTTTGTAATTCTAAACTAATTTATAACTAACACTCGAGCAAATCTGAAACAGCAAACTCTTCTTCTGGAGCAAACCAGAGAGAATGGTGGACCATGTCACTTCCACAACAGCACTTTGCACTTTCACAATAGGCTGTTTTGGTTGATCGTAATCTGCAGGATGGGGCAAAAAATGTTGCCCAAAGATCCGCTGTACTATCACATTTAGTCAGTCATTCCATTGCTAGGGAAAGACTACCTTCGATGGATTGTGGACTGCCTCTATCCTGTGCCATTCATAACCATGTACGAAATAGATTACTAACCTCAATAGGGTCAACATCATGAGCGATGACTACGAGCTGTGCCTTCTTCTTCTCAACTAGCTTGGTGACAGTGTTGGTGCCGGAGCGGATGGTCAGCGGCCTCTTCGCTGGAGGCTCGTCTTTCTTGGCCACCTGTCAGAATATAATACTATTAGAATGTGGTAAGAGAACGAAGGTGGGAGGTATATGGAAGGGGGTCATCAGAGATCTTGGTGGAAGTGTCCGCATGGCGTTCAGTTGTAAAGTGTTATACATCATAAACAAAGAAGTTTTTATTTGACTGGAGTACTTGCCCTGCTTATTCTAATCCCGCTTAAAATGTCAAAACCCCCTCTCCAAATTTTGAATGCAAAATGGCAATGGAGAAAGCGGCAAGGGCAATCTTATGACAGCAATATCAGAAATGTCTTAAAACTTAAAAAGGGGAACTACTGGGCCTCGTTAATTTTGAACATTGCTAAGACTTTCAAAATTATCACCAATGTACCATTGTTGCGTTCTCCGTTCCCATTGTGCTACTATTATTGGGCTGTACTGACATTTGACTGCAAGGTATATTGACCCCCCATCTTTAATTAGCTCTTAAATAACAGAGCTGTGTTCTCACCACTTAACAAGGCAAGTTTTCCACAAGTCAAATATTAGAAACATTATCTAATTTTTTTGAGCTTATGGTAATTAGGGTAAAACAAACCTTGGCTTCAGCAGCCTTCTTTAGGCGGTCTTTCCTGGCGGCTTCAGTCTCTGGCCTGTATTTTTCCAAGATCTTGAACAGACCCTTCGCTGAAATTAAAAACATTCTAACTTTAGTCCAGGTTATGTGACTTTTGTAATACTGTGCATTGAAATAAACATCAGAGTTAAAAAGCTCGTATATTATTTTGATAATCATAGTGATTCATCGTTGCATTTGGTGATCATCATAGAAATAACTAATGTAAACCTAACCTATATTTATGGTATAACCTTGTTTGTAATAATTTGCAATATACTTTAGTCTATTTCTCATAGTACTAAAGATTTATGAGCAATACGTAAGTTTTTTTAAATAAAATATGGTTGCATTTGTCTACATCTCATCTGGTGGTGGTTATGTGCAGAGATGCCTATTGACTCATCTTTTGAAGACTCGCAAATTCTAAAATAGGAAATACAGTAGCTGGAAGACTCCCTTGTCTTCCTCATGATATAAGAAAAGAAAAACGTTTCTATTTGTAGGTTAAAATATGGCATTTCAATTAATTACTGTCATGTTACATAAGTTAATTAAAGTTACAGCAACACTACTCAGGTATAAAACAATTAAGTGTTCTGATTTAGTATTCTTTCTATGTTATTACGTAGGGTTCCTTACCTGTGGTCTTGTCAAGTGTCTGGGTGAACTGGTTGATTGGTGGGGGCACCTTCAACCTGCGCTGAAGAACGGCCTTCTGGCGCTGAATGCGGATGTACTTGGGCCATTTCACGAATCGGGACAGGTCACGGACCGGCTGGATATCCTGACCTAGTCAAGTAAATGTTAATTACTGATCGTTTTCAAGGGATTTGTTGTTTAAGAGTTAAATGGGGTATTTAAAATGGTATGCCTTCCAACTATACAGTAAATTGAGCTAAGTTCAATTTGAGCTCACACAAAGGGTTTCGTAAGATGAGAAACTTTGTTGGTTAAGCTGTATACATTTTGTATGTAGTGTTTAAAACTCCCTAAACGGGTACAGCACCTTAAAAATATATTGTGATGTGAAACAGCTACCTTCAGTGCAGCCAACACTCATCAGATGTAATGAACTAAGTAGTTAATTTCATGAAGGTACTCTCTCTCTCTCTCTATTTCTTTAAAAAACTCTTGGTCAATCAAGTTATTCAATAGTTATAATATTTTAAGTATTTACTTTTGACAGGTTTGTATGGCTCCGTAGCTCATACGGTACCAACGGAACCTTCATAGGATCACTCTGGTGTCTTTCTGTTTGTCACAGCCTATTTTCTTCGAAGCTACAGGATCATTAAAAATGTATGTTTTCTCAATCAAACAATGATTTTACGAACTTTATCAAAGTCAAAATTGAAACAATGGAAACTAAACAACCTTGACATCAACCTTGAAGATGAAAAACATGGGTCAATACAAAAACCTACAAAATTGGCCTGTACCCAATGAACGCACCCACTGTGTGAATGATGGCAATTACTCAGAATTATTCCAGTGAAACAATTTTTTTTTTTAATAGTCTTCATTGTGATCTGTTACAGTCGCCTATGGAATGCTACAACACCAGGTGCATTGCCAGTCTGGAAGGACTTTGCAGGTTATGTTTTGATGCTAACGGAATTTCATTTACATGTTTTTTACATTGTAATATAAAAATGAATGGAGGAAATTAAAGTAACTTTGGTTGAGGCAAACCATAAATGTAAGCTTGGACCAATATCAGTGTTAAAAAGCTCGATATTTTGCAACCACATGGTTTTTCAGTTGATAAGTTTTGCATCATTTTGGTCCAACTACCGTGACTCTCAATAACTTGGTGGACATTGAAATACACTTGCCCTGTGATAGGTTACATGTGAATAGAAACATGTTGATCTAAGACATTTATTTACAAAATTAACAAGATACAAATTTCAATGTCCACAAAGATGCGATAGAAGGAAGAAAGAACTTACCGATCGCAAAGTTCTTTTGTCTCTTTTCGAAGAGAGGGTTTACAATCCTTTTGACCTCAACTTTCTTCACGACTAGAGGAGCAGCCGCTACCTTCTTTCCTACCTTCTTCTTGGGCTGAAAGAGTAATCACAGTTCAGTATACGAATCCCGGACATGGGTAGAGGTTCAAAGGAACACGTTGTCTTCAGCGATCTTGGTGATAATTGAAGAGTAATCACAACGGATCAGTGCAAAGTTATCATCATGGTACTTTGGAGGTTATAAGGTAAACACTAAACAAAAACTATGTAAACTGTATCGAATGTACGTGAAACTGAACAACAAGGAACAAATTAGCAATAGAACTCTTATAAATCACTGAAACTGTGTAATTACAACGATATTTACGCCCAAAACACCAACGACTCGTAGGACATGTTACCTTCGAAACACCACTATTTTCACAATTTTTATAACAAAAATACAGTATTCATCTAAACGCACATGGTTTTTACCTTCTTCTGCACCATCTTGTATGGTTTTTAACTCAGTGATCTAAAGGCCACGAAGAGATACGTGACCCAAAAGGAACACCAAACTTTCGGCAAAAATGGCCGAAGTAAAAAGAATTGACAGAATCGAGTATTGTCAAATATCTGTGTAGAACCATAGACAAAGGCCAAAGTTGACCAAACTCTACAACTTGCCTGACAGTTTCTTGTCTATGACGTCAAGCTGCAGATATTAAGCTGTTGAGTAAGCGCCACCTAGGGAGCATTTCATAATTTTAGAAAGTTTGTCGTTTGATGCTATGACAATAGATGTCGCTTCGACTGCATGGGAAAAAAGAACTAAAGTTTCAGACACAGATTTATAAGTATAGTACTAAAGTAGTTTCAGAAAATCGTGAGTAGCGAGCGAGTAATGTTGTTTTATGAGCGATAGCATTGATGCATGCAACATGCGAGCAACAATGGGACTCTGCGTACGGTTCTATGCAACAAAGTTGTAAGTAGGTACTTTCCATTGCTGTTCTTTTCTGTTCATTCATTTAAACCAACCATTATAAGAACCACTGTTTGATTCTCTCCACGAACTTACTACCAAGGTTTTCCCAAGGTGGTAGTGGTGGTAGCTGGTAGAATCGGTACTCGGTAGCACAGAACACACTACTCGGTAGAGTCAAAGTGTAATGTAGAAAACCCTTTTACTCAATAATTTCTTCTTGGGTGCTATATAAAGGTTATGTTGTGGTACCATTGTACTACTACTGTTACATAGGTACTCCTAGTTCCTGATACTACAACATAGAGAATCCTAGACTAGGTGCGATCATGAGTCATGATTATGTAAGTGTAGGTAAACGACTGTTGGTTGTTTGAATTTATGTTGGACTTGCTAATGTTAGTTATGTTAGTGATTATTTATTTACCTACCTACTTATTTTTACCTACCTAGGTACTTTCATGGAAATAAAAAAATGTACCTACCTACTCAACAAAAAGGTGGGCATAATGCTAACAGCATTTTCTACTAGCCAAACAGCTAGTCATAGAGTACAGCTACTGATTGACGTACTAAGTACTTATAAACTTCACAAATGGAAGTTAGGAACTAACATCTACCTAGGTAGGTACATACATTCAAAATAAAAAATAAAAATTAGGCACGTACATACTATCTCCCGAATATATTTAATTGCTATTTTATTTTTGCCTAAAGTATTTTTATTTATCTAATATTTTGATTATTACATTTTCTAAATGCACACTCTCTCTCTCTTTCTTACACCTCTCACATAGTTTACGTTCCTGTAAATCACGCAGTCATGTTGAAAATAATATTTTACGATGAAATACAAAAATAAAACTACATTTTCATTGCCCATAAAGTGTACAATTATTTATCGTAAATTCGTAAGGAATGTGCTTGTATAAAATGACTTTTTGTACGATTTTGTTTCTGGTTTTTGGTAAGATCTTGGTAATATAAGTATTTTGTGCTTGACTAGTAGAAAGTAGATGCTAACGGTGGTGATAACGGTGGATTTATACCTTTTTTTTTTTAAATTTCCTCATTTATAGGTTTTCCTCTATTCGCACATGCAATCAAAGTCAATATGCAGGGCTCCCTTAGCCTCGGAAAGGAAGTGATGAACACTATATCACATTACTTGAATACAGACAACTACATAGACGGACGAAGATCTATGTCACGGAGCGATATTACATCTGACACCATACCTCTGATAGTGAACTCAGCATTCCTGTGTCGGGACCTAAGTTTATGTCATGGAACACTTCCCAAATTTATAAATGAGTACCTTATAATGCTTACAAGAACAGTTGAAAACGTATTCGAAGGACTTCTTCAAGCAAATGCTAAAGACGAGCTAGAAAATAAATTTCTCAAAGGAGTGATATTTGAAGATGAATTAAAAAATATTTTACGTAACGTCAAAAAGATCCTGAGCCAAGCTGACAAAAAACAGGAAGACGATGATGAACCATTTGTTTGGATTGATTTAATAAAGAAATTTAATGCAAAGTTTCAAGAAAGAGCTAATACTTTCGCTTCTAATAGATTACAAGGCAATTCTCAAGAGATAGGTGAAGTAAAGCTAAAACTGAATCAAAAACTTGTAATCGAGACCTCAATAGTCGAGTTAGAATTCGTGCACAAGCTATGCGCTGAAGAAAACATTTGTAGCAAAAGCTTTGAAGTCACCAAAGCTCTCAAAACTCTATTGAAACAGCTACAAGCCGTTCCTGATGCTAAGACGAAATCATTCATAAAATACTTCCAAGAATGTCTACCTGATACAAGTTTTTATCACAGCATCACCGAAGTGACGTCTACTGAATTTCAAGCCATTTTGAATGATATGGCATATGCTGAAAATATTCACACGAAGAATGTTTTATTAGCAGTACAGAATACTGTAGACGATAGACTAAATTCGACCAAATTTAAAACCTACAACGCCTCTGGAACAGACATTAAACTGGTCCACGTGATACTATCAGACATGGACCACTTTTACAGTAACGAAGGAGTGGAACCCTTTCACAAGTTTATGGTAAAACTCTACGAGTGGGTTAAGACTGATGCTCCTTTTAATTCTCCAATTCGGCAAGTGATGAAAGATATAGCGAACATACTGTCCCTGCAATCTGATGAACTGGTTTTAAAATTGGTTAATGAGGTGAGAGCGTTTTTGGAGATCACTGTTGATCCAGAAAAATAAAAATCTGATCAGGTTTCATTTCTATAATGATTTAATAACAAACCTAGTTTCTGTAGATGCGATAGATGGTCAGTGAGTACCTGTAGTGGAAACGCTATATACTAGTGGTTCGCCCCGAACTGAGACCTCGCGATAACACCTTTATCAACCCGACTACTTAACCAAGTAATTTCCATTTTACTATTATTATTTTTGAAAATTTTCACCTCTAGGTCTACCAGTACAGTACAGGATCTATCAGTAACAACTCTAATTTCCTACACATCATCGAAATAACCTTTGAATAGGGCTAAGCAACGGGGCGTAGTTATACTACATACCTGTTAGTACCTATATCAAGTACCTGACGAATTAATTGATAACGTCCTTTTGACGAAAACCATAGAACTCCAGCGTCATTCAAATTCCTAGAAATGGGAGGTCAACAATGGATGTTATATTGGTTTCTGTTTTATGGAGTACAAGTTTCTAAATTCTTCAGTTTCAGACTTTTCCCTGTAGTTGTGACAAAAAAGCCACAAGCATACCAAATTTCAGCATTGTGGGATTGCTGGAAGTACCCTAGAATTTTTGATTTTTACGTTTTTTATTTTCCCTAATATCTCAAAAACTACTAAGGCTAAATACTTATTAAAAACAGTTTTGAAATGTCCAACCAAAGCGCTTTCATTAGACACCCCACTTGATCTGACTGTCTCACTTTTATTTTTTTTACCCCCTCTTGGACCCCAATATCTCAGCAACCCCCTGACCGATATAGCTCATAACCTTACCTACAAATTGTACCAAATTTCATGAAGATCGGATTAACGGTTTGGAAGTTTTCATCGGACAAACATACATACATACATACATACATACATACATAAATACAAACGCCGATTCTTCCAACTTGACTCAGAGAACTCGCTTCGCTCGTTCAATAAGTAGTCAGCACGGCTGATCTAGATTCAAAAGGAAGGACAAGTAAATATAACCATAGCGGAAAGAAAACCTTGCTGTGAGACATATGATAGGTATTATCGTGGATCTAAAACTCGTGTATGCTACTTTATCAACTATCAATTAATACCACCAATATAATCAATATCCAATATTGTTAACCTTGAATTTAAATTTGCAATAACCCAAGTTTTAATGGCTTGAATCTGCTAGCCAACCTTGCTAACGGTTCAGTTCCGATGCAGTTCTATATTTAAGTTCCTAAACTGAATCGTTATTTTACCTACCATCAACCTTTATAGTACCTATTCGATCGTATTTGAATAGTTGAATCGATATTTTGTCTCTGGTTTGTTTATGCTTCATCATCATCAGCAGAAGTCCACTGCTGGACAAAGGCCTCCCTGCTGGTTTGTTTATGCTTCGCGACTCAATATCATAAATAAGTAGGTAGTAGATCTTATATTGTCGATATTGATGGTTTACCTAATTAAATATTGTTCAACGTAGCTTCTAGCTAAGGTTTGAGACTAGGTAGAGAGAACACTTACCTACTCTTAGGATATTCTCTTGGATCATCATCATCATCAGCCTGTAAAAAGTCCACTGCTGGACATAGGCTTCCCCTTAGAATGCCACGACGAACGGTCTTGAGCCGCCTCCATTCACAGACTTCCTGCGACGTTTATAATGTCTATAGTCCATCGAGTGGAGCCTTCCTCTACCGCGTCGTCCGGTTTGTCGTTGCCACTCGAGAACCTTTATTCCCCAATGGTTATCAGTACTCTTTTTAATTTATGTCGTTTGCTAGTTATAAAAACTGTTTGCTTTCCTAATAAAATAAAATAAAATAAAAATATCCTAGGATATCTAAAACTACCTACGAGTAGGTCTCTCTCTTTCTTAGAATTAGGTAAGTCATTAACATATGCTAAGAATAAAAATGGGCCTAGTATGGACCCTTGGGGAACTCCGTATTACGTATATAGATCCATTTGATTTAACTCCGTCGAGATCTACTTTAATTTCCCTGTCTATCAGGTATAAGAAGAAATTAAACCCTACTTACATTCTGAAACTACAAAGACATAGCAAATCTTTTAAGATAAAGCTTAAAATAAAATTAGTAAAACAATTTGAGTCTACTTATTGTGATTTTCCGCTTGAGTATTTAGTTAACGTGATTTTACAAAGCTTTTACGCAAACAATTTAAAATTGAGCTGTATAAAGAATTTCCCCAGCATTGCTTTGCTACAAAATTATTCATGCGGATAATTTTCATAAATGCTAGACCGACGAAATAGAGACATACGACGTCATTTTTATGGGGTGTTCAAAAGTAATGTTTGGGCCTGTATTATGCCTTAATAGGTTAGCAACAGCCTTAGGGTCGCTGGCACCCTCCACACTTGCAGGCAGGCCAGGTTTAGAATTTAGATTTTGAGTATTTTTGTTATTATTGTGATGTTTGACAATAATGACCATTTTAATCTGATTTTGATTCTTCACACACCACCTCAGTTTAGCTTTGAATTGTTTGCGAGTAATTAACATTAGTATAAAAGTAATAACATAATAAATATAAAAGTAATTAACATTAGTATTAAGTTAGTTGAACGAGCGAAGCGAGTTCTCTGAGTCAAGTTGGAAGAATCGGCGTTTGTATGTATGTGTGTATGTATGTATGTATGTTTGTCCGATGAAAACTTCCAAACCGTTAATCCGATCTTCATGAAATTTGGTATGGGGGTAGATAGTATTGGTACAATTTGTAGGTAAGGTTATGAGCTATATCGATCAGGGGGTTGCTGAGACATTGGGGTCCAAGAGGGGGTAAAAAAAGTAAAAGTGAGACAGTCAGATCAAGTGGTCATTTCAAAACTGTTTTTAATAATTATTTAGCCTTAGTAGTTTTCGAGATATTAGGGAAAATAAAAAACGTAAAAACCCAAAATTCTAGGGTACTTCCAGCAATCTCACAATGCTGAAATTTGGTAGGTATGCTTGTGGCTTTTGTGTCACAACTACAGGGAAAAGTCTGAAATTGAAGAATTTAGAAACATGTACTCCATAAAACAGAAACCAATATAACATCCATTGTTGACCTCCCATTTCTAAGAATTTGAATGACGTTGGAGTTCTATGGATGTCATCAAAAGGACGTTATCAATTAATTCGTCAGGTACTTGATATAGGTACTAACAGGTATGTAGTATAACTACGCCCCGTTGCTTAGCCCTATTTAAAGGTTATTTCGATGATGTGTAGGAAATTAGAGTAGTTACTGGTAGATCCTGTACTGTACTGGTAGACCTCGAGGGGAAAATTTTCAAAAATAATAATAGAAAATATGGAAATTACTTAGTTAAGTAGTCGGGCTGATAAAGGTGTTATCGCGAGGTCTCAGTTCGGGGCGAACCACTAGTATTAAATATGTTGTTTTGCCACAAAACAGCCACAGATTAAAACAACGCCTAGTCTTCCCTGTGAGTGTCAATGACATGTAAATTCCAGATAACTACTTTCCTTAAATTATTATTGCTACACTTGTTTTTATGAGTCACTAGTTGCGCCCCGCGGTTTCACCCGCGTGAATAATGATGAAAATTGATGATGATGATGATGAAAAGTAGCCTATGTGTTAATCCAGGGCATAAAGTATCTCCATTCCAAATTTCACTCAAATCCATTCAGTAGTTTTTACGTGAAAGAGCAACAAGCATCCATACTCACAAACTTTCGCGTTTATAATATTAGTAGGAGTAGGATATCGCAGCGTTGACAAAACAATTCTGTACTTACTTGTTTTTACATAGAATCTATAATCATCTTGTGGTCACTACCACAAAATACAAAAATGGCGCGCCGCCTTTAGGTACTCTGCTATCACAAATACAACGAGAATATTATTTCAATTCATTAGGAAAATCCATGTCAAATAAAAATGAAATGAAATACATTTATTCGACGACCTCTTTGGCGCGGCGGGTGAAGGTTCGCCTGCGACGCAGGAGGTTGCGGGTTCGATCCCCGCCTCGGAACAAATATTTGTACGATCTGCAGATATTTGTTCAGGGTGTTCTGGGTATTTTTCTATGTATAATAAAAAATATCCATCTATGTAGTGTTATTGTATGAGGTATATCAGTTATCTAATACCCATAACACAAGCTCTGCTTAGCTTGGGGCTAGATAATGTTGTGTGAAATGTCCTGCATTTATTTATTTAGCATTGCAATGTTGTTTGTTTAAGTCCAATCTTAAAACTGAATTTTGAAACAGTTCCACCCAACTGATTGAGCTGAAATTTTACATACCTGTCAAATTCAGATGACGATACAATATTATGGTGACAGCGAGTTGATATGATGATGGATACGGTAGGTGGACAACGGAACTCCTCGATGATTAATAGTAGCCTGGCAGTGTTTGGACTCGTCGTAATCAGCTCACGGTACCGATCACTAATTTAATAATAACTTGTTTATTAATTTATTTATTTAAATTCTATGATGATACAGAGAGGAAGAAAAGCCTGGAGTGAAAATTCTTCCTGTATTATCAGAGAAGCCCATAGAGGTTTCGAAGAACTTTGTTTTTAATTATAGGTATTTTCTGGCAAAAATTATGTTCTCAACTAGAGAAGGTAGGAAATGTGTCCCTATGTGTACCCGTAGAGGCCCGTAGATGCCCATAGACGTCTCGTAGACCCCGTATCTTTATTTTCTAGCAAGCACTGATTACAATTCTGTTATGTTCAGTACACTGTCACTTTGATCAGCTGCTGAAACAATACAGTTATGAGGTGAATTGTAATTCCAGAATCGTAAGATGCGTGCACACGTGAAACGTAACATAAAATGTATCATTCTGCCTTTCATTGCGTGTTCGCTGCAAGCGAGGACGCGTGTCCGCTCTTACCGCGCATGATACATTGCAGCAATGTGGGCGGCAGTCTTTCATTTAATGTAACGTTTCATGTTACGTTGCGCGTAAGTCTGAACTATACGCACCACAAAAATCCGAGCTTACTCGGCCCCTGTTCTGTCAATAATAATTAATAATTAATTGTTAAATTAAATTATTTATTATGTTCTGTCAATGAGGTTAGTAATTAGTTAATTCATTAGAAATGCTGACTTTTCTGATTCTGGCTTTGTGAAGAGCGATTATTCAAATTGATAGAAAAAAATAATTCTATAGAAAACGCGCTACCATCAAGAACTCAATTACGAGGCGGACGAACAATAATTGTTTTTTTTTACAAGGAGAGGTTACATTGAATTAGGGATCTTCAGAACTTTAGAGTGTTTGAATGCAAATATACCTTGTGCTCATTGAGGTGTTGTAGGCCTAGTGGTAACAACTCAGGTTGATATCTGTTCTAACGAATTTTACTATTTCAAATATGTACACAGCTACTGAAGTTAATATTTTTTAGATTGGAAAAATGGTCCCTACATGATTCTCTAAAACTACCGTTTACTTGTACTCTAATTCCCCGTTTTTGCATTTTTAAAACACGCAAAATCTGTATAATATCCCCAGAGCATGATGCCATATGACATTATGGAATGTATGTAGGCATAATATAATTATTTTAGGTGTGTCTTAGATGTCATTGATCTATTATTATTATTTATTTATTCATCCAAAAAGTTGTTTACAGACTGTTAAATTTAATAAGTACCATAAAAACCCTGCAAGGTTTGTCTTGGCACTTAGAGACACTATAGCTGCTACACAATCATCAAAAAGGTTAGATAATAAATATTACTATTTAACAAACCCAATAGGCAAATAGTGACATAGAAACACACACTCACACATCACTCAGCCGAACGCGCCAAGCGGCGCGTCAGCGGAGCAAAGCAGCCACAACCTGCTAATATACAGGGTATCCAATACCTATATATTTTTAAAAAAATATTTTTATAACTTTGATAAGAAATATTTCTTATACATGCGTTTACAATTTCTTAAATTGATGTGTTCAGTTATTTCAATAGGCATTTCATTACTAATATTAGGGATTAGAAACCCAGTCGTCCTTCTACCGTAATAATTATTCATTTTAGGTGTTATAAATTTTTGCTGTGTAATTTTCCTTGTTATAATGTTATGTGTAATTGGTATTTTTATGTCACTATTTCCAAATTGCTCCGTCAGTAAATACACTTTAACTTTTTCATGTACAGGAAGTACACCACAGTATTGAAATACACCCAATGCGTCATCTGTATATCTAAGTTTAATTGGTTTCGGTATTATTGATTTTAATAGTCTCAACTGTAAGTTAAAAATTTTAGCCAGATAAGTTTTGAATGTACGTCCATAGCTAGTTATACCATAGGATATTACAGATTCTGCTAATGCAATATATAGGTTAAGAAGGACTTTATAAGGCATTTTATATCTGATGATATGAATTTTAGCTAATATTGCTCGTAACTTATCACAGACAACATCTACATGATGGCTCCAGCTAAACCTATCATCAACCACCATTCCAAGGTATCTGTAATAAGGCACCAGTTCAATACGCTCACAGTTGCACCCGACATTCAACAATGATGGGTTATGTAAGCAGTCGTGGTTATGTCCAATGATGTCCACCGTATCATTACATTTCAGATGGCTAGAACGGACGTGGATAATTTTGGTTTTACTTGCATTCAGAACAAGACCAGCGTCATGAGACCATTTACTTACGTTTGTGAAGTCGTCTTGTATGTACTGGGCTGCTATTTTAAGGTCTTTATGTGCTGCTAATAAACAAGTGTCGTCAGCATATTGATAGACAGAGCATTTTTTTATTACGTTGCCCATATCGTTTACATATGCCAGATAATGAAGCGGCCCTAAAACCGAACCTTGAGCAGTTCCTGTATTTACTTCTACTCTATCACTCAGCTCATTGTCCACCTTCACATAATATGACCTGTCTTTCAAATAATCTTCACACCAGTTTCGAACCGGACCTCTAATTCCAGTGTTGTCTAATTTTTGGATCAGTGTATCATGTCTCAGCGTATCAAATGCCTTACTGAAGTCAATAAAAAGCAATATTACATGGGTTTTTGCATCTAGGCACTTATTGACTTCGTCAGTAAATTTGGAAAGAAGCATTGACGTAGATTTACCCGGTTGAAATCCATATTGAGCATTAGATATTATTTTATTCTTGTTATAGAAGTCCTGCATTTGTATACATATATACTTTTCTGCTATCTTATCAATCACCGGAAGCAATGTTATAGGCCTATAGTTTTCGTATTCATCATGCTTACCTCTCTTATAGATAGGCCTTACTATGCCTGTTTTTAGCTCTTTATGGTATTTACCTTCCTTTAAACTACAATTAATCAACTTAGCTATTACGCTTACAATTTTAGTACTTATATATTTTAAGTCGACACAACGTATTCCATCGTTGCCGGGCGACTTATTCACTTTTAAACTTTTTAAAATGTTTGATATATTGTCACTAGTTGCTTTATGAATCAAAATCGATTTATTTTCTGGAAACGTATATTCAGATTCATTAATAAGACATTTCTTACAGTTAGGCATAATCTTCTTTACATTTTTATCAAATTCTCTGCCAAAATTATCAGCCAGGTCTCTTGTTGATATTTTACTTTTTCGAAATGCCTTAATAATAGCTTCATCTATTGATTTATTAATTCGACCTGTTAAGGTATTAAGAATATCCCATAATTTTTTAGGGTTTGTTCTATTATCATTTATTTGTTCGTTATAATATTTATTTCTTGACTTTTCAATACTTTTACGTGTTTTATTTCTCTGTTTGTTAAACTCTAATTTTAAAATTTTGTTGGTACTATCTTTTTTCCACTTTAAAAATAAATTATCTCTTTTTTCACACATGTTATTTATTTTTGTATTTATCCATTTATCTTTATCACGTTTGCTGAACTGATTGATTTTTTTACTATAACTAGCTTTTTTATAACATGAGGTCAAGCTGTTTTTTATATAATCATAAATCTTTAACGGGCATTCCAAATCGTCAACTTGACTCCAATCTATATTTTTTAACAAAGGTTTTAGTTTTCTATTGTCGATAACCCGTTTAGAAATTTGCACACCCTGTATAGATTTTTGCTCGAACCCAAAGCAAGATAGCACAACCATGCGGTGGTCAGCCATTACTGTTCCCAGCGCAGCTGAGTAAAGGTCTAGCGAGCGCGTTCTTGCAAAAATATGGTCAATACAACTTCTAGTAGTTATATTTACCCCGTATACATTTTTACGAGTTTCAATTCTCGTGTACTCTGATATCGCGCTCATTAGTCCACACTCAGCCATGCATCCCATATAACAGTCTCGTATGGTATTGTATTTTCTCAAGTCAATGTTTATGTCTCCCACTAGGTACATGTCTGTGTTTTTAAATTGTGTAGTGCCTAGGAAAACCCTGAGTTCTTTAATGAATAAGTGCTTGCTTTCACTCGGTGGTCTGTAAAATGCAAATAAGTGTGCTGTGTAATTATAGGGTGTGATTAAAGTACCAATAATAGATTCGCAGTGATCGAACGAGTAGTTTATCATAGCAAAATTGAATACATCTCTTACGTATATCATGATACCACCCACCACCTTTTCTATTTCTACGCAGCGCACTATGCACCCTATAGCCATTTATAGTAAACATTGATTTCAGGTTATCCGATATGCCTACTTCTGTCAGAATCAGAACATCAATGCTGATAGTAGAGTGATTAATTAATTGCAGTACTAGACAAAAGTTTTTGACCAAAGAACTTAAATTTATATGAACAATATTTAGACTAGGTATACTGTTAGGTACGTACTTATGAAATTCATTAATATTAGCGCAGTCCGAGAATTCTACAACATCCGATGATACAATTGAATTGACTAATAAAAAGTCTATTACCGATTAGGATTCTTCGGTGAGGATATTTTGATTATATCCTCCTCACATCTTATCACTACTGGTTTCTCATTGTCACCTTTACGAGCTAGAATTTTACCGTCCTGGAACCAAATGTATTTGTATGTCTCCTGCAGGCTCTGCCTAGCCTTCCACAATAGAGTTTTGTTTAGTTTGGTGAGAGCACGACGAATCCATACCTTTGATGCAACCGCGTCCGTGGGGACGCTAGGAGTAATTTGTTGAACTGTGATAGTCTCGTTTCTAGATGCACGGACCCACTGCTCTGCATGTTGCACATCCTTCAGTTCCACGTGAATGAACCCCTCCTGTGCGTTGCGGCCACGGATTCGTTTGACGCTTACGACTTCACTTCTCTCCATTTTCATTTTAGCTACCAGGTTATTGGTGATCGTCTCCAGGTTCTCGTTCGTTGCCACTGGCACTCCAGCTACTTCGACAAACTTTTCCAAGTTTTTTTGCTCAACATCCCTCAGATGCTGTTCGATAGCGGCCATCTTGAGCTCGAGATGCATGTTTTGATTTGTTAGATGTATGTTTTTTGTTTCTAATTCCTTGATCTTCCCACCATACAACACAAGTGTATCCGTTAAATCGTCGATTTTCTTGCTGCAGAAGCTTACCGAGTCATTTATCACAACCATTTCTTTTTGGATCACTTTCTTGACTTCACCCGAAATATTTCGGAGCAGCTTGGCCATATCAAACATACTATGCTGTGATAAACCGCAAGCATCAACCTCTTCCTCATCATCTTCTTCAGGGATTACAAACGACGATCGACGAGGCGAGTCACGGAGACACTCTTCGCATGTCCATTCTAAATTATCAGCATTTCGAAGAGCCGATAGCTGCTTAGAAGAAAGGCTCGAACATAGTTGGTTGGCGTGCACAATTTTAGCACACTTATTACACTCGAGTCCTGGCGATCTTTTAGTTATATTTTTACTACAAGTATCGCACTTTGCCATCTTGAACACAGTAGGTAGTTATAGATAACACACAGCGAATCGTGCGTAAGCTTTTACGCCGTCCGGTTCGCGCAACAGCTCGCGAGTGAATCCGACAGCTCGCGAGTGAATCTCAATTACTTTAATGTAAAATACATGAAGTAATTTTTTGCAAGTAGTTTCTATAATATGTTCCTTCCAAGAAGGCACAGGATCGAGTTACTGGTGGTAAAGGAGTTCACCACCGCAAACCAGCCGACGTAGAGTAAGAAGGCCCCTTAGCGATGGACAGACAATATTTTTAAGGTTGCAGGAGGTCAGTGAATGGAGGCGGATCAGTGCAGTTCATCCTGGCATCGTCGCTGATGATTCACTTTAATAGCAAACTCACATAGATGTGGTTAATGCTTTAGGGCGCGAGCGCTACTCGCACTTGTCACCTATCTAGTGCTGGAATCTTACTAAATGTACCTAAATCACCCTTAACAACTGCGGTGACGCATTGGTACCTTCGTAAACTCCAGGCTAATTACTCCTGAGTTATGTAATTCCAATTGGGAATTTGTATTCTATTAGTCATAAATGAGTCTTCACCCTATTTATTATTATGTTTACGTTTTGTATATAAATGGTGATTGCAAATAAAATAACTCATACAATAATCTATCAGCGAACAGTGAATACACTTACACTACACTTACTACATATCTAATCCTAGTAACGGGAAGATGGCGAAATTAGGAGCTAGCAGTTTATTAGTGCTTCTGGTGTCTCTAATTCTAATTATCAGCCAGTTTACTACGGCCAGTCCGTTATTTAGAAGAAACAAAAATAAGAAGAATGGTGGTGCAGTACAAGTCTCACCTACACCATGTCAACCAAGGAATATAGATGTTATATCAACTCAACCAAGCAACATAGATGATGTACCAAGAGTACCAACTAAGCCGAAACCAGGCCAAAAGAAAAATAAACGGATGAAAGCAACCATGGAATACAGAAGTAATATACCTTGTGCTGGTGAACAAGAGTGTAAATTTAAACTTTTCTGTTTTTGTTGAAGCTAACAACTTAGTCGCTTTATCTCACTGTCTATCTGTTGTAGCCTTTACCATATTTTGTATCACGTTAGGATAAAATAAAAGTGCAATATAAGTAATATTAATATAATAAAGCTTAAAAAATCAAGATTAAATTAAATAACCGTTGTTATATGTATGTTAGTCCATAATTGTATTGTATACTATACTTACTATAAGCCATTATATTTATATTGAATTCGGAGATAAAATAAATTTAAGTTTGCATATACTTTTTTTAAAGGGATAACCTTTCAGGCCCCTCGCTTTACATCAATATATATTATCTATATTAAAATCGTTGCGTGGCTGGCTTACTGGCTGCCTGTCAAGTCCTACAGAACTTGTAAATTTCGAATTTCCGAAATTCACCCCCTAAGGGCGTGCGGAGCGGGGTGTTGAAGTTTATATGGACAAAACACCATGCGGACGAGGGCGCGGGCATTCCATTAGTACAAGCATGTCAAACATGCGGCCCGCGGGCCGCATGTGGCCCTATACAGCTTTGACTGCGGCCCGATTCAATTTTAAGAACAAAGACAACAATTTTATATATTTCTGTCATTCTAATATTAAGTAATGATTATAACTATAAACGATTAGCGTCCTGCCCCCTATTCCCTAACTGAAAGTCACTCGGTGACTAACGTCTGACAAGTATACCTAAATATGACCATCAATTGATCAAAATTATCATAGAGAATTGTTAATTGGTAGTCATTTTACTTGTCAAACGTTAGTCACCGAGTGACTTTCAGTTAACGATTAGGGAGTAGTATTACTAGGTAAGTATATATCAATGCAATGAGTTTGTTTTCTTTGTGGTTGGGTTTTGCGGCCCACTGATTCTACGGTTCTTAGGCATTTGGCCCACCGATGACTTTGAGTTTAACATGCATGCATTAGTATAATATACTAGCAGAAATCTGCGATTTCATCCGCGTTAAAAACTGATACGTGACCGTACATAATGTACATAAAGGGTGTAACACTTTTTTGTGTTTTTGACAAAACGTGACAACCAGGGTCCGAAGATGAAAGTGGGAGAGGCTCAACGGATATTGAGCCTCTCACACTTTCATCTTCGTACCCTGGCTGTCACGCAAAAGAGCCCAAACACTACCGTGCTACTGTTATCGGTTAGGAGATCCGTTGAACATGTATCGGCTTCATCATCATACGATACGATATTCAGGGCCAATTACGAGTTTTGCATTGCAACAATCACTGTGCGAGTCGTGAGGATTTAACGTGACTTACGTAGTAACTATTTAAGAATCTGTGCTTTTTCTATCGACTGCGCGGCACAGAATGATAAAAAATAGGCCCTCAGATAGCTCATCTACCGTTAAACATTAAAAAAAAACAACTTAGAAGAGCCTAATACGCACGACTAGTCTGTATTGCAAATTGTTGAGGAGTTCAGTTGACGCTTTCCGATTCCATTATCAGACCGTCTTCATTAAGGTCTTTAAACATAAAATTAATTAATTAAAATAAAGTAGGCTATATGTATTTATATAATTATCAAACGTACAAACAAGAGCCATAATAGAACGGCTTCATCTCCAATACAAACGCTGGGTATTCCACCTCAGGAAAGTATATAAAGGTCTTCTCTGCACAGCCACATCCGCACTTCTTGCTACAGTCCCCACCACACCCATCTTTGACTCTCTTTGAGCAGGTGCATATTGGCGAAGGGGTAGGGTCGCATACAAAGCAGACGTTAGAGGTATCCCGGAAGCAAGGAGATGTTGGAACTCCGCAGTTGCAGCAGGGGCTGATGTTGGAGCAAGCGTTGCAAGTGGTGATGCCACAGGTATCGACGTCAGAGCATCCACATTTTGAGGGCATCAGGGTCATTGCATTTCGGAAGCAGCAGTAGGCGATGGTGTCCTACGGGATACAGATGGATGGTGAGGTTATTTAGATTAGTCTATAGATTAGGTATTTTTTGTATTCAATTTAGAGCACGCCAATCATTGTTTTCTGTAGCATTAAGTCCTTCATTTGTACAATGTTAAAAAGAACTAAATAAATATAATTCAATAGAGGAAGAGGTCTTCGAGGGGGAGGGGGCGAGCAAACGAGGGGCGATATAGAAAGCCCTACCTCGATGAACTAAAGACATTATAAACATAGCAGGAAGTCTGTGGATGGAGGCGGCTCAAGACCGTTCATCGTGGTATTCTAGGGGGCCTATGTCCAGCAGTGGACTTCTACAGGCTGATGATGATGATGATAACGATAAGATATTTAATTATATTCTAATTTAATCAGAGGAGTTATTTCAGACTACTCAACCCTTCAGAATTTATAATAGCAATATTTGAAGTTTCGTTTGTACGTAAACATTTTCCGGTGTTACAAACACTTCAAAAATTGCTTTTACAGTAGAATTATGGCATAAAAATATACAGAACTTGAAAGAGACTTACCTTGAATAGACACAAAGTCAACACGATAGCCAATACCTTATACATTTTAATAACTGTCTCCTTTTCTATACCAAAACGTATCTTTACCAGAAGGTATGTGAATATAAATAATTCATAACATGAGCAATTGCTTTTATATGCCTAGGCTATTAGAAATTTCAAAATCACTTGATAACCTATGAAAAATATTGTGAAAGTGCAATTTCTTTCGTAAGTCGGTCAGTAGGAGTAGAATTTGATAACGAGAAATTAAAAAAGCACGTGCTGAAGTTTTAATGAATGCGCTTCCTTCGTTGAATTTCTCATTGATTGTGTCGAAATTCTATGAATTTTTAAGTATTTGAAATTGGACTTACATTAATTTTAAATTGTAGGATTTCGAAATAAAAAGTGGCATTGGAAAAACTCGCCTGGATTTTTGGATCCTTTATGGGGCTACTTCTCACGGTGCTACCTGCTGTCACTGCTAAATACATACACGTACCTTAGAATATACACTTAACTAGAAATCTATCTTGTTTTCTTTATTTATCTTATCTTATCTTAAATCGCTAGTAAAATTGCGCTACTAACCACCCACAGTAAATGTGCAGATTTTCAAATAGATGTGTGCCTGTCTATCTTTGTACTACGCTCAATTACGCTGTTATCGAGTGTTTAATAGTGTGTTTAGCGTTATAGGAAAGCGACCAAAATTTGGGACTGTATTTATCGTTATTTTCTCGTGCCCATCAATCTAGGCAGTTATACTTATAATTTAAGACTCGTACATATACTAGGGTAGGATTAAAATAAAAATATGATATGTTTATTTGCTCTTTTATTTTTGATTTAAATCATTATTTGACTATTAGAAAAGGAATGAACATTTAGTAAATTTAAACATTGCCAAGCTATTTTCTTTACAGCTGAATGATTACGCATACATAATGTTCTTTTAACACTTACCCTCTTATTCATAATCAATTTTTAAACCTTTGATAGCTAAAATAGGTTTTGTCTTGTATTGCCATATGCCAGTTTACATTAGAGAGAACAAAACAAAAGCTATTTTAACTAAAATAGGTTTAAAAAATTATTTAGGCCAACCAATTTGTATGCTAGATGTGCGAACGTGGGGATTTTTTTTATTTTTCTATTACTTGTCCATATGGGTTTCAGAATTATGACATACGAAATAAAATTGAGATAAAATATATTAGTCCAACTATATGCGGATCAAAAAGTTTTATCTAAGCCTCTACCTACTTGAAGGTAAATATTAAAAGAATATCATGTACTTACAGTAAAGGGTGTGAACATCTAGGTACTTAATTAACAGTTATTTTCACTACTTTTTGTTTTTATTAAAATACAAATAACATGATTTGTATTGATAAAGATTGCAAATTGTAAAAACCAGTAACATTTAACGCAATAAGATTGTTAAGTGTGCAAAAATCTTAAAACAGTGTCACGCACTATTATTTTAATTATTATAATAATTGGCACCAGAGATATACATTAAAATATCAAGATTATAGAAATGATTTTGAAGAACCAATTGTACTTTTTCGCAATTGTGGCTTTATTATTCTTAATAAAAAAAACGAGAATGGTATTTAACTCTTCAAGGGTTTGACTAATTACAAGATTTTATTAGTCTCAAAATTTTCAAGACATTTGCTGCCCTCTACACTTTTGAGATCACACATAAACTTTGGAGACTTTAGCTACAATAATTTTGAGAAACCATTTTTGCCGTTTTACCCAAGCCTGACTTGACTATCACCAATTCCAACTATGTTATATATGACTATATTCAAAAATATACACATACATTAACCACATATATTAATTTTACTATAAATAAAACAATAATACAAATGTTACATAAATTCAGTCGTGGTCAATTTTATCTTTCAAAACATTTTTACAGTTAAAATATCCTTCTTTATGGAAATGACTGTTTATACCACAATAAATATTTATTTATTGAAGTTTTTTTTTGTTTCTACAGATAAATTAGATAAGAATCAAGCGTTCAACAATAGCAGACTGTAAATTTTACTTACCTTACCTAATATTTGTATTTTTGCCCAAAACGTTACTTATAGAAATCACTATTTACAATAGTTATTCGAGTATCAAGAATAGAATCTGCTTTAGTAAAGCTGCTAATTACAACCTTATGCTAACAAGGGTTATTTAACCCAAAAAGGTTAACTCAACCTATTACATAATCTAATAGTAAAATTGTGACTTTTCCCGAGTCGTTGGGAGAGATTATCCAAGGAACTTTTCAATCGTTCAAGCGTAACTTTGAGCATGTTCCAAAGGTATACTAGATAGTTTGTTTCCCTTATCCACCCAATTCTTTAACCTCCCTCTCAGTTCTTCCAAACTCTTTGATTTAGCTTTGTTTATTCTCTTGTACTTTACATCTTTAGGTTTAGTTACGTTCCTATGGTTTGACATGACTCGGTTGTACGTTACCACGTGGTTTGGCCGTGGTTCAGGGTCTTCCTCGCTCTCTGGGTTTGACGTACCCTCCTCATCCGATTCATGAGCCGTAATTTTTGGCACATAACTGTACGACCAGACTTCTTTCCCGGCCTTTGGTTTCGTTTCTTTATCATTATCTATGCTTTTCACTTCGGCGGTTAGGACTAGGCTCCTCATTCGGAAGTTGTCTCGCCGTTGCGTCAGCAGTGTCTTCTCTTCGTCAGTTTTGTTCGCTTCTTTGATTTCTTTTTCTGTGCTGTTCTGCGCGCTTAGGCCTTTGGTTGAGTCACCATCGGCTTCCTCTTCTACGCTGTAGACTGTTTCAAGTATCTCCGGTCTTCGGAGGAAGCCGTTTGATCGCCTGACAACACTGTATTTTACGTTTGTGTCTATTGCATCGGAGATCGATCTGACTATGGTCACACTGTCAGGATTACCCCTGAACTTAGGAATGAGTGGTGTGTTTGAGTCATAATCCGCGTCTTCCATAATCACAGCGGAGTCTGAATCATTGAGCGAATCGAAGTCTCCTAAGATGTGACTATCTTGGAGCATATCTCTGAAATCTGGGATGTTCGGGCAGGTTTCAACCCCGTGGTCGAGTAATTTAGCTTGGAGAGATTCAATAACCTTTTGTTGCTTCATTATTATAGTTTCACGCACCGCCAACATGGTGGATATCTCCTTCTGCTTGCGGACGAGTCGGGACTCAAAGAGGAGCAGTTGGCTGGAGAGGGACTTGAGTTGCTCTGCCTTCTCGCGCTGAAGACGGGAGACCAGTTCCTCTTGGGTGCGGTGCGCGCGTCGCCATGTCAGTAGCTGGTGGGCCTGCGCTCGGTACTTCATTCGAAGGTCTCTGGAAGAAGTAACAACATAAAATTATAGATAAAATGTAGCACTTACAAATCAAGTATATTTTAACGGTTTTTAAGACGATACGCAAAAACACTAATTTTGATGCTGTTACGTACTTCGGTAAAGAATAACATCATGATGAAACAAGGAAAATCTAACAATTTAGACAAAGGCCAGCTAGCGTGAAGCAGTCTTGTGAAAATAGTTTTGTGAGCTAATCTGATTATAAATAAATAAAATAGTTAATGCGAAAATGTTAATAAAACAACTAACACCAGGTTAGATAAAAGAACAGCATGAACTAACATTCCACAGTACCTGATGGTCCTCCGGGCATCGTCCAAGGTGGTGGCCTCCAGAGGGTCAGTGAGCGAGGCCGCCAGTGACACATCTGGCTCGGTGGGGCTGTTCAGAGCCGACTCACTCCGGCTGAAATTGGAGAAATACAAAAATTATTAACTTCTGAAGTCAACACCAAAAGATGATCGCGGAAAAGACATAAAAGACACATGACTTCGGTGTACA
The DNA here is from genome assembly GCA_951392215.1 of Epirrita christyi. Lineage (NCBI taxonomy): Eukaryota > Metazoa > Arthropoda > Insecta > Lepidoptera > Geometridae > Epirrita > Epirrita christyi. The sequence goes on from OX595837.1 coordinate 2,667,223, forward strand.
AATAGATACAAGCCGATAACAAGGATGATGAAAGGGACTTTAAGTAGACAATCCAATTCCCAGATTATTCCCGCCATCAATCAGCTACACATGGCTCAGGGGTGATTTTATTATTTCGTAAGCCGGCTTGCAACCTGACTCGTATAGAAACTAGGTAAGCAAAAAGTGGCTTGCTCATGCCTAGGACCCTTGGTAGGAGCTCCTCACGGATCTGTAGGAGTTGTGAGGATATCTTCCATGGGGATTAAAATCGTGAGCCTATACGTCATGTATCAGTCACAAACCGGACGACGCAGTGTAGGAAAGACATCATAAAAGTCGCATAAATTAGGTGGATGGAGGCGCCTCGAGACACCAGAGTGATAAGGTTCCGTTGGTATCTTTTGAGGTACGGAACCCTATAAAAGTGACTAAGTCAGGGCTTTTTAGGTGAGTTAACACAGGCCATAAATTCCGCTGTTTCACGACGAGAAAACATTTGTTCGAGTGACGTAAAATCTTGATAATGTTTCCACGCCAACGGCCAAACGTTCGCATCAAAATTCCGACGAAATATCCTTTACAGATGGCCATATAAAGCAGATTGAAATGTCCAAAATAGCTCGGTATAAAATCCCTGATATAAAACTCCTATCCAAATAGAATTCAAACGTATACGCGAATGAAATGTGGCCATTTCGTTATTGTATTCTTTATAACCGTACGTAAACCTCATGTGATCATGACTAATGTCCCCGGTGCTGTATTCAATTACAAATAATAAATAAACACGCGCCTTTTTAGACAGACAGAGCCAGATTAGATGTTGGCAGAGCCTCATAGGGTCTCTTTTTACCGTGGGTCGCACAGTCGCAGGAATACAGACGTGACAAGTTGTGAGCTCATCGCCGCCATTGCTTTCCACGACCAACTCTGCTAACGCTTTCTTCCATTAATAACACACTGCTAAATAAGCCAGCAGCCAGGACAAATCTTATACCAACGGAAATTGCCCAACAAGTCCCATCAGGACAGACAAATTTTAACACTCACAAATCCAATCCAATTAAAGGACGCATATGTGCACATTGATGCCGTGGCGTGTCCGGCCTAAGAATAGACCACTCCATCAACTCCCGTGGATGTCTTAAAATCCGACTGAGGTATTATACCAGGGGATGGGCAGCAGCATCCACCTCAGTACTCATCATGCATACTGCGCCTGCCAAGCGTGGTGATCATGGCAATTCCCCCCATTGTATTTCATGGGGAGGCTTCGTTCAATAATGGATGTCTAAAGGCTGCTGATGATGATGATGATGATGTGCACATTTATAGTATAGATTTTTATTTTATAGTAAAGGTCTTCAACCTATTTAATCGGTGTAGACAAAGGCGTAATTCACGGTTTTTATTTAAAAAGTTTTTTTTTTATAGTAAGTTAAAACTCAGACTACGCCTTTTATTCATTGAAATCAATATTGTTAGTAGTATAACTTCTTGTAAAAAAGTTCGTCCGGGGAAGTACTGCCACCGTACCTATTTCTACCGCCAAGCAGTAGTGTTCGCATTGCGGTGTTTCTGTTTGAAGGGTACGGGTGCCGGTGAAATAACAGGCACATGAGACTTTTCATCTTTATGTCTCAGGGTCGGCAGCGCACGTGTGATGCCTTTAAGTGTTGCAGGCGTCCATAGGCTACGGTAACTGCTTTCCATCAGGTGGGGCGTATGCCTGCATGCTTGCCAAGTAGTATAAAAAAAATGAAATCAAAAGGATCATTTTGAAGATGGGTTCCCAACGAGTAACACCAAAACGAGTAACACTGTTACAATCGTCTTATAGAACTAAAACTACTCCTGTTCCTACGTGACCGAGCCTAGAAGCCGGCTTGGCTTAATTTGATGATCCTTATTACCAGCGAGTCGACACCTTCATGTTAGTTAATTACAGCTCTCCCCTAACCACGTACGTTACTTTAAGTTTAGATAAAGTTGGCTCTAATAGTGTTTGGACTTCTGTGCGCTAATGGTTACGTAGAAACTTTTGCCTGTTCTGTGTCTAACAAGACCCAGTCAAGGTGAGATGACCTTTACGTTGGATTAGAAAACTACTTAGAAAGGTAGGTACTTATTTACAGGAAGGATGCATAAGGAAGGTAAAACGTAAGCGAAACGAGTAATAGCCATGTACCTACATACTTAGTTCGTTAATTATCCTAATGTAGATTCGTAGGACTAGAGGCAGCAATTCAACGTTTTGCTATAACCACAGCCCAATGTTTTTTTTTGGAGGGATCCATTACGGAACACACTGTACAGTGGATTTGTGAAAATTCCTTCGTTTAATGTAAAATAAGAAAAAATAGACAGTAGCGCTAGTTTAGCGTTTTTTTTTTAATTTATTTTTTTGTAATCATATAATTTTATAAGAAACTAACGCACCACGAGTCTAGATATTAGTGTACTGATCAAGTGTACAAAGTTTCATGGAGTTTGAAGAAGTAATAGCCAAAATAGAAGAAAACTACGTTCGCGTGCAAAAGGGCGTAAGCTATACCAGTGACCTCCTCTTAAGAGATTGAAGCAGCTGGAGGCATTCGATAGTCGCTGGCTGAGACTACAAGTATTTCTAATCATAACCGCGGAGCCAACGGTACGATGCTGTGAGTAGGGAAGCGTTGCGTGCATTTAATTAAACGATTCGAGTCACAAGCGTAGGATGGATCGAACTGGTTATCATGTTCCTTCGTTATATCACTGGTGTTTTCTTAGACACTGTATTGTCGTTGACTAGCTTGACCACATGCCCAATTCTCTAAATTATTTTATAACTAAACTGAAAGTTAACCGAATCGAGACTGAATTGTGAATTGACAGAAAGTTGGTATTCTGCTCCCTCTTATATAACAATTTAGTCTACTTTCAATTCACAGTGACTACCATTAGAGTGGGATGGTTATATATATAATTGGAAAGAGTAAAGAGAGACTCCATCTACTTAAACTAAAGTTATCGAAAAAACTTTAAATCGTTCAGTTTCGGTCACATTTCGGTATTTCACGTTACAGTGTTGTATTTTAGGTTAAGAGAATACCATTTCTGACATTTAAGACATCGACACAAGATCGAAACACGATCCGAACTCTATTTTAACTATTTTCTAATTAGAGAATTGGGCCTCAGAATTAGTGACCTTTAGAAAACCCTTGTAATTTATGATAAAAGTACCAGTCTTTCTCTAATTTAAAAACATTCCAGTCACAATTACAATCTCGTGTTAGTCGCACTGTCACGTATAGTAACTATTAGGCATAATCTTAGCGTATTATGCGAAGATTAAGTAATAGTTACTATACGTGACAGTGCGACTGAAACGAGATTATATTGTGACTGGAATGTTTTTAAATTAGAGAATTGGGCCTCTGGTGATAGATTTAAGAGTAGTTACTGATAAATCCTGTGGTTTTGATCCTGTGAACTTTGATATTACAATATGATCCTGTAAAATTTTAAGCATTTTTCGAATTACTAATTATACCATTGTATAGCATAGTTAGTTTTAGTTTTCGTTTGTTAAATTGTTTAATTTTGACTATGGTGTGCAATAAAGTATTTTCTATCTATCTATCTAATAGATCCTGTGACGAACTTGCTATTGAAGTGGTTCAGTCTGCGGACATTCAAAGAGTAACAATATTGGAATATCTTGCATACCAGGAGCCTAGGAAGAAGTTGTTTTGGCTCGATATTTGTAAATTAAAGTTCTCAAATAAAAAATCTCGAATGAAAAATCTCAAATAAAAAACTCTAATTAAATTTCTCGATTCTCTATTGTTTCTCGAATTAAAAATCTCGAAAGGGTATTTCCTGCACATGGTATTTTAACAAACTTATTTTAGGAGTGGAAAAATCTATTGGATTCATCACGTTACATAGTAGCGAGACTTTTCTACCAGCACAGTTCATTAAAAACGCTACATCTCCTCACAAAGAGCTCCAGCGTATATGCAACACCCGTTATTCAGTACTCAGGGCTATAATTTCACGCCAGCCTAGCCGACTGGATCTCATAACATTGCTGCGGGCTGAGATTGGCACTGTATATCCGAACCAGCCCTTCGGGAATACAAGGGCAACTCAATTAACATACATGCACACTGATTTCGCAATCAGCAGATAAATTATCTAAGGGAATACGATGTCTGGTTGCTGGTTTAGCTATTCCTTTACAAGCTTTTATTTACTTAACGCCCAATAGTCACATACGTAGTCATGATCCCACACTAGGATTCCCTGTGTCCTGGGTACCAGGAACTACGAGTAACATGGTATCATAACACCCAGCCCCGGAACAAATATTTGCAGATCATACAAACAATTGTCTCGCAGCGGGAATCAACCCGCAACGCCTCGTTCAGCAGTGGACGTAAACAGGATGATGCTGATGACTTGCAGTGATAAAACTCTCGAGATAAAATCTTCCCAACGTTTGTTCGTTTTGTTCAAACAACCATCTAGGTATGACGAATCTAGATCTGGCGAGCTGCCAGATAAAATGGCGGCCACGTAGAAATACGTGATGTTTATTGTTGTTTTGGCTGACAATGGGAGCATTATCAGTATTTTAAGTTGTTGTAGGATAATACCATTCAAGCAGCTTACAAGAAGTATATCTATATACCTAATATACTTTCAATTAACTCGAACTAACAGAAATTAAATCGTCTCGTTGAGGACAGTAGCAGATATGGTAATGATAGTTCTGGACTAGTTACATAAATATGTAAGAGACGGTGTATTATGCTTGTATACCTATTAAAAGTAATCTGCAACCCACGATGAAAACCCCTTTAAGGCTCTGCTTTTAAACCTCTTAGGGGAAAAAGACGTGTGTTTATGTAATGTACACTAAAATGAAAACAAAGGTATTTGATAGATTTCATTCGAGCTTTTTTTTTTTTTTTTTTTTGCATTGGACATTTTTATTCGGGGTTTCTAACTACAGGTTATCCATTTCAGTTTTTCATTAGAGTATTTTCATTTGCTTTTTTTTAAACGAACTTTTTATTTTAGATTTTTATTCGAGATTTTCCAATTTTAATTTGAACAGTTTTCGAGTCCAAAATCGAAAAATAACACATTCACAATAAGCCTGTAGACCACTGGCCATGGTAGTCTCGATGGCTATGGTAGTCTATGAATAGGACTCCCACTCCTCCTCTGGATGTCGTAAAAGGCGACTAAGGGATTTCACCAAGGGAACGGCAGCAACATCCACCTCAGTAGGTACTTAACACCAAACAGCGATCACCAATCCGCCTGCCAAGCGTGGTGATTATTGGTAAACCCCCCCATTGCACGTTATACAAGCTATGGGAGAGGCCTCATCCAGCATTGGATGACTACCAGCCGATGAACAGACCACTGCTGGACAAAGACCTCCCCTGTAGAATGCTACGACGAACAATCATTGTCCATATTTCGGTGGGTTTGCCAAATATAATAAATTTAGCAAATATTTTATCAATCGGACTTGTTGGGCAATTTTCGTTGGCATAAGATTTGTCCTGGCTGCTGGCTTATTTAGGAGTGTATTATTACTGGAAGAAAGATTTATCCGAGTTGATCGTGGATAGCAATGGTGGCGATGAGCTCACCACTTGTCACTTGGCTATATTCTTGCAACTGTGCAAACCACGGCGAAAAGAGGCCCTTTGAGGCTATGACTACGTTTTTGCACAAGTATTTTATCAAAACGCTTGGCAAGCAGATTTGGTGATCACAGTACTGGTGGTAATAACATATTTGTGCAAATTATACCGCTTGCCATCAGGCACACCCACAAGCTATAAATTATAATTATTAAATTACGGTGGGTCTTGCGCTCCCCACATGTTACAGACCACAAGCTGCAGCCTTCTTTCCGGCAAAACATAGACACCGGCGCAACGAAGCGTGTCATTCATTCATGATGCCTTGCTTCTTCGAAGCCCGATCCTCAGTTGATGCAGTGACGGAATAAGGGCGTTTTTAACTTAGATTTAAATCGATTTTGTAAGAAAAAACGGGCTAACTTACAAGCTCTCTTGAAAATGCTGGGTCAGTCCTTAGTCTTAAGACTCTGCCACAATGTCCAAAGGAACAGAATGGTCATACACAGATATTCCATGATAAGATGGCGGTATAGTTGTATAGCTATTGTATTGTAGCTGTTGTATTGCTGGCGAATATAGGTTCGCTAGTGGCGACCACGAACCGAGCGACGCAGTGTAGGACGGCCTCGATAAAAGAGGCCTTTATCCAGTAGTAAACTTCTACCAGCTGATGATAGAAATAGTAGTGGAGTGGTCCATGGCATCGTAGGATATCTCTACCTTATCATACAAGAATCCTTTAGTTTTTCGGTCATATTGCCAGGAATGGAGGTGGTAACCTTGAAAAACTGATAGGCACTGGTAAGGTGGAAGGAAAGAGGTCACGAGGACGGAGCCCTATGCATTGGAGCGATCAGATTCGCTCATGATTGGATTCCTCTGTGAATGATGCCATCCGTTTCGCAGAAGACCGATCCCGTTCGAGGAACATCGTGCAGTCAAAGGTCCTGCATAAAGGCCACGGACCCTCAAAATTAAGGATATCGATGCAAGAAGGATCATACAAGAAGGGGGAGCCTCCTCCCCAAAACAATCAATAGTATACCACTAACCACGTCATAAAATGAGAGCTAATTCATGAAGGACGATTATAAGATGAGATACTTCGCACTCCTAAGTTCCCATTCAATTAACTTCCTAAATACGTCCTCAATCCTCCACCCTTCCTCCTATGGAACTGACATACTCTATCGTGCGCAGCAGGTGGTCGTACGTCCGCCGACAGCTGTTGATGTAACGGACATGCAATTTTGAATGGAATATAGGCTGCAGAGAGTTCTGTGCTTACGAAGAATAATAAATAAACAACCAACAGTCATATGCAGTCAAGCTGGGTTACCTATATTATAGGTTCCTTTCATCTGAGACAAGAACAATGCAACACAATGAATACACGATGATAGAGTCTGCTACAAAATAGTAAGGCCACCACTTTACTAACTTTGTGGTTTTACCATGCCAAAGCTGACTATCAAACACTTTGTTTTCTGTCTATATACATATATAAGAATCCTATAAGAATATCGCGAATTGACTTAAGTGCATCACACACGTAGCAGATGCGATAATATTGTATATGCGTATAAAAACTTATCGCATCTGAAGGTATCACACACGTCGCCGATACGATAATATACGAAAATGATACATTCACGCGGAAACCTTTAAATCGTATTTTAATTTGTATAAACAGATATCATCTGCCCATCTTTTGATATATTATGTCGGTGCCTACAGATGCTTGATGGTAAAATATAAGTGATCTGCTACGTGTGTTGCTCCTAGAGTTTAGTATAGAGAGCCATATGGACAGATACGCGCTCAGATACAGATATCTTACCGCATCTGCTACGTGTGTGACACAGTTTAGAATAGATGCTGCGGTTTTCCATCTATATGGAGCATTCATCCGTCAATCAATCAGACTTCAATTTCAATGATCATCATTTTACAAGGAGCCAGTAATTGGAATGGATCCCATGGAAAAATTATAAACCAAACCTATCCAAATTGAATGACAGACCATTCTACAAATTTTGAACTTCAACGGTTCGTGCAGTAATTAATAAATCCCAAAATATACCTTACAAGAGATCGGGCGTTGAATTTCCTGCTAATTTGGCGTTAAAGTGTCTTGAAAGGAAATTGAAGTCAAACTGAATTACGAAGTGAAGACATCTTTGATCTCTTTAGAATTGGCAAGGCTAAGGTCTCCCTTAGCGATCATAACTTTGTTACAGAGTTCTGTTTATTGCTATATATGTCTGCGAATGAAAATACGAAGTTTTTGGAATAAATCGTCAGCTACCCAATAACAAATTTTCCTTTCCTTTTGTATAACAAGACTAGCATTTGCTCGCGACTCTGCTTACGTGGAACCTCTATTATAATAGACGAAAACTGTAATCATTGTTTTGTTCTATCTACCATCAATAGTTTTGGCAGCGCACGCGATGTAAGGAATTATATAAATAATTTTTATTAACTTTGTTTTTTTTTTATAAAATATAGTCTTTTAATTACTTTTACTTAGTAAGTGATATTAGTGAGTAATTTTTAGGTTTAAAGAACTTTATTTCTCATAAGAACTAAATAGTTCACTTGCAATGAGATTAATATTATGTTAATGTTGTTCGGCCTCTGGAGCCTTACATAATGTACTTATACTATACTAAGTAATATATTATAATATAATAGAGTATAATATATTTATCAAGTTTATTTTATACATATTTAAGTTATCGCACTCTTTTACATTGTCAGGCAACTTATTATACAGCTGTGTCCCCCACACAATATCGTTTTCGTGATGTCCGCAACTATATTTAAGACTGCTTATACGAAAAACTCGTGTTTTGGAAAATTTCCGACGGCAATATCGTGGCTATGTGGTCAGCTTTTTTGAAGTTAAATTACTGTTACGGAGAGGTAAAGTCGTAATCAAGTGCACAGACAGAGCAAAAAAGTTTTTTTTTTTCGACTATTTCAAACGAACTAATTTTTCCTATGCTGTTTTTCGAATCACGACGTCAGAGCTATCTTTCAGGTAAAGAAAAAGCATTTTATTGTAGCAAAACATTTTATTTGATACATGTTTCTAACAGAATATATAATCTCAAAGTGCACTGCCTGAGTTGTTTCCCGAATATGTTATTTTTTTAAATAAAAAAACGTTACCATAAAATGTATAAATTGGTCCAATTCAATGTTTTTTTTTACATGTACTAGGAGATATTTGTAATTATTGTACACAATATATTAAAGAACAAGTATTTTTGAACCTATATTATTTTTTTTAGCGCTTTAAATGTCCTCAGTTATTTATTGCGATTTTTTTAAATACACCATTATAAACGAGCGCGCCAACGATTTCCGATCAGTACGCACCGGGTCCTCCCAGAGAGTGGACGTGTCGCTCGTTCCCGCAGCCCGTCCCGATGCCGGGGTCAATGTTCTTGCGTTGGTGAACTATAGGGCAACTGAGACGTGGGTACGATTGATACTTTATAACATTATTCGTTAATGTACCATGTCATTATTCGTACCTATTATATATCTTCAAAAGTGGCCTATCCGAACGAAAGAGGCGTTTACTTCCAGCTTCCCCCACATGTCTGGCCCCACTGGGGGACGTTGGGAGAAAAAAGTACCAACGTCCCCCACTCGTGACAACGTGCAGTAATTTAATATTTAACAGTAGGAGAACTTTTTTTTCTGTTTTTTAAGTTTCCATTATGATGATCACTGAACACGATTCTGCTCTCAGAATTGAAAATAGTTGCCGCGAGTTTGAACTTTTTTGTTTTCTTTTGTTTCTTTGTTGTTCGATTGCTTTCAAAATCGATATCTGAGGATCCCTGTGATCACTGAACAAGAATCTGCTGTCAGAAATTAAAAAAGTGGCCGCCATTTTTAACTTTTTTGTTACCGGACCGATTGCTTTCAAAATCGATATCTGAGGATCCCTGTGATCACTGAACAAGAATCTGCTGTGAGAAATTTAAAAAAGAAGGCCGCCAATTTGAACTTTTTTGATACCGGACCGATTGCTTTAAAAATCGAAATCTGAGGTTCCCTATGATCACTGAATAAGAATCTGCTGTCAGAAATTTAAAAAAGTGGCCGCCATTTTGATCTTTTTTGTTACCGAACCGATTGCTTTCAAAACCGATATCTGTGGATCCCTGTGATCACACAATCTGCTGTCAGAAATTCAAAAAATAGGCCGCCATTTTGAACTTTTTTTGTAACTGGTCAGATTGCTTTCAAGATCGATATCTAAGGTTCCCTATGATCACTGAATAAGAATCTGCTGTCAGAAATTTAAAAAAGTGGCTGCCATTTTGAACTTTTTTGTTACCGGATCGATTGCTTTCAAAATCGATATCTGAGGATCACTAAACTATAATCTGCTGACAGAAATTTACAAAAGTATCCGGCATTTTTATTTTTTTTGTTACTGAACCGTTTGCTTTCAAAATCGATATCTGAGGTTCCCTGTGATCACTGAACAAGAATCTGCTGTCAGAAATTAAAAAAAGTGGTCGGCATTTTGATTTTTTTTTGTTACCGGACCGATTGCTTTCAAAATCGATATCTGAAGTAAGTAGTTCGTTCTCAAAATTTTTGTTTGACTACCAAAAGGATCAGGAAAGTCTAAGGCGTGACACAAGTGTTCTGTGAGAAATAAATTAAAACTTTAATTTCTATCATATTACCTATTTTATCATAGCATAACTTTCTTCTTTTATTGTTAGTCTTGTATATAGTTTTCTTTATGTTAGTGTGTTTTTTATAATAATGTTTATTGATCGTGAGTGATTGGTCCGTAGCGTGAACAAGTGGCTCTGACGGAAGACCAGTGTTGGTTGCTAGCTTGTTTGTCAACCAACTCATGCTGAGGCAGAGCCATTTTGTTGCTGGAGTTATTACACTTCGTACCTTCGGGTCTGTTTTCTTTTAGTCTAAGTTTTTTTTATGTAACTCCTGTATACAAATAAATATATATTCTTTCTTTCTTTTCTTTTTCTCAGAATATAAATTCTGCTCGATAAGCCAACGTTTCAGACGGAACTTAAAACTAGGTAAACTGCCATCAGATGTGGTAGTTTGTTGCAAACTGCCGGACCTATTACGTGAGTTTACTAAGACCAACATTCCGTAACAGTATACCACCGGTCAAGTGCTACTCGCACTTTTTCCGTACAAGTAGGCCACTTTTTCATTTCTGACAACTGATTCTTGTTCAGTGATCACAGGGAACCTCAGATATCGATTTTGAAAGCAATCTGTCAGGTAACAAAAAAGTTCATAATGGCGACCACTTTTTTTTAATTTCTGACAGCAGATTCTTGTTCAGTGATCACAGGGATCCTCAGATATCGATTTTGAAAGCAATCGGACAACAAAGAAACAAAAAAGTTAAAATCACGGCAACTATTTTTAATTCTGACAGCAGAATCGTGTTCAGTGATCATCATAATGAATACCTAAAAACAGAAAAAAAAGTTCTTAAATATTAAATTTCTGTGCGTTGTCACGAGTGGGGGACGTTGGGAGAAAAAAGTGCCAACGTCCCCCAGTGCCAACGTCTTTTTTCTCCCAACGTCCCCAGTGGGGCCAGACAGGTGGGGGACGCTGGGAGTAAACGGAAAGAGGAGCAGTACAGTGACTTATGTAACCTCCATGGATGGGTCTCCTCCCATGGATGGGTCTCCTCCATGGATGGGTATAATGGGTATCCTCCCGTGGATGGGCGGAGGTAGGTGGGTATTATGTAAATTGTAAGTCATGCGTATGGTATTTATTTTCAAGTATCTATTTTTTATAGTATCAAGGTTAGTTGAGCCGGGTAGCTTTAGCTCTGGCTTCCTTACGCACACAAAGAGCAATGAAGTGTGCGTGATAGACTTACAGTTTTCTACCGCTCGTGAACATTTTGACTTGCGTTAAATTGTCCGCACGGTCTTAAAGGCACAGCAGCAGAAGGTCTATAGACTTCTGCGATTAAAGTTATTCAATGATGACGGATGTCAACTGAACAACCCGATATTTTGCACTGAATAGTTTTTGAACTGAATCGCTATAAGAGCTCATGGTAGCTTGCTTAGAGGATGCGAAATTAATAGTACAAACATTGACACAAGCCTTTTTCCCCCGAAGGTTGAGGTTGAGCCTCTATGGATGTCTTTTCAACTGTGGATCGCACAGTCGTAGGAACTTAGAAGTGATCGTCATGACTGCCATTGTTTTCTCTAGACTAAGCTTTCTTCAAGTCATCATCATCATCATCATCATCATCAGCCTGTTGAAGTCCACTGCTGGACATAGGATAAAGCTTTCTTCACAGCTACAGGCGCTTCTCACCTAGTGGTAAGACGGACCATTTATGTAACCAAGTCGTGTTTGTTGCCTGATTCTTCTAGGCTTGGTCGCGTTGGAACAGGAGTAATTTTAGTTTATAAGACGATTCAAAATGATCCTTGTGATTTCAATGAATAAAGTTCTTTTTGACTTGGCTTTGACTTTGACTTCCAGTCATCATCATCATCAGCCTGTTGAAGTCCACTGCTGGACATAGGATAAAGCTTTCTTTCAGTCATCATCATCATCATCATCAGTCTGCAGTAGTCCACTGATAGGCCTTCGTCATAGAATGCCACGACGAACATCCACCGACTTCTTGCGACCTTTTCAATATCCTTGCAGCAATTACCTTAAAATATAAAGTATCAAAACAGTGTACAACACGAGTGAAACATTAATTACTACAGCGTTGTGGCTGGTATTATGTTCCAGCGTTAAAATACGGCGAAATAATAATTTACTGAAGCGACAAAGTTATACACTGCGGTAAGCACTAGCATGCAAAAATAATTGACGACCGTCATATGACGGCCTAAGCACATAAAACGAAAAATAAAATGATTTTGTTAGTTTTGAAGAGTTCGTCCGGGGAAGTACTACCACCGTACCTAATTCTGCCGCGAAGCAGTAGTGTTCGCATTGCTGTGTTTCGGTTTGAAAGGTACGTGTGCCGGTGAAATTACAGGCACATGAAACTTTTCATCTATATGTCTCAGGGTCGGCAGCGCGTGTGTGATGCCTTTGGTGTTGCAGGCGTCCATAAGCTTCGGTAACTGCTTTCTATCAGGGATTTGTCGTACTACGCTTGACAGGCGGATTATATAGCAGTTTAGTGCTCAGGTGGATTCTAAAAAAAAAAAAAAAAAAACTTTATTTGCATAAATGTGGTATGTTCTGCTGCCTATTCCCTGGCGTTATCGTTTAGTCGTCTAATATATCGATACACATAACTGGGAAAATTTAGAATTATACAAAATTTAAGCATTTAGGTACCTGGGATGGTAGGTACTGAATTTACAGTAAAAGTTTGAGCAGCTGTTTTGTGATGAATTTATGCGTACCGCCAGTCAACTCCCGTTCCGAGTTTTAATGAGTTTTTCAGTAGCTTTGTACACTAACATACATTAATTAAAAAAAAAAACTTCAGAAAGTCACAAGCACAATAAAACTGGGCAATTTCTCACGAATTTAGTGAGCATTACGTACATTTGAAACGATATATTGCCTGAAGATCTTTTTTTGTTAGTTTTACCGTTCACTCTCGCCAGTAGTGAGTAGGTTGACAGAAGGTAGTCACAAGACAAGACGTAACGGAACCGCAATTATGTGCGGTAATCTCTGCCAATGAGGGCTTTTCATCTTCGATTAAAAAGAAAAAAAGTAGTTCAAATTGGTCCGATAGATGGCGCTGACTCAACTGTATCAATCAAGATTGTCTGTGGTGCACGCGTACAAACCTATTATCTAAGTAGTATGTGGCTATTACTCATGATATTCTGTTTGTGTTTGCTTCTTGAGTGTGCGCTAGTGATTTCGTGGTGTTTTTAGAAGTAGGCAAACATAAATACCACGGAACGAAAATTATTTCTACGTTGTTGATGTTGACATTTCACTTTATTTTGACACTTGACTGCTACGTTACAGAGCAGCGCCATCTATTTTCAACGCTAAAAGCATGTTTTGGCGTGAAAACCCCTCATTACAATATTGCAATTCCTCGAAGGTCATTACACTGCGCCCGTCAACTTTTTTTTTGTATTCTACTTTGCAATCAATCAAGCATGCGGCCCACCTAATGGAAAGCAGTTACCGTAGCCTATGGACGCCTGCAACACCAAAGGCATCACACGCGCGCTGCCGACCTTGAGACACAAAGATGAAAAGTCTCATGTGCCTGTAATTTCACCGGCACCGAAACACAGCAATGCAAACATTACTGCTTGGCGGCATAAATAGGTACGGTGGTATTCCCCGGACGAAATATTTTACAAGAAGTTCTACTACTAACAAGTTTCATGTGCTTGTAATTTCATCAGCACCCATTATACTCTCCAAACCGAAATACAGCAATGCGAGCATGCTAGGCGACAGATGTAGGAATGGTGGTAGTACTTCTCCGGACGAACTGTCGTCACAAGGAACTTAACTATTATCAAAACAGTGTTGTTATCATCTTAGACACAGACATACAATGCGTGTTGTGCTCAGGTGGGCGCTTTCGCCGCTAAATTATGTATTCTGAGCAATCTCTTACTAACTAAGGATAGGGTTGTCACGTAAGACTGACGAGACACAAGGTAATTCGATTTCAGAAACTGCCGGAAAAATCTTACGGTACATTTAAATTTTTATCTATAATAGAGTGAATTATCATCTCTTTGACGACCTCCGAGGCGCGGCGGGCAAATAGCCGGCTGAGACGCAAGAGGTGCAGGTTCGATTCCCGTTGCGGGAAAAATGTTTGCATGCTCTGCCAATATTTTTTCCGGGTCTGTATGTTCTGGTACCATAGTACTCGTAGTTCCTAATACCCACAACACATGGAATCCTAGTGTGGGATCAGGACTATGTTATCTACAGCTTATAATATTCCAATATGCCACGTGTAAGATTGTATGCCTTCCTTTGTAGGGCTTACCATTTTCCGAATAAGAGTACTTATTGAATATTATTAAAAACATATCCTTTAAAATTTTGCATGCTAAGTATGCACCCAATCTTTAGGAATGTTGCGAAAACAATCACGAGATAATTCCATTGTTCAATTAACTAAACATGCGGGTTAAGAGTTAAGGGTTGCTAAAATTACGAGTACACGAGTTAGATATCGCTTTTGCTGCCTATCGAAGAATTAAAAGATTATGAAAACAGTGGTGAGGTACACTAAGAAATGAAAAAACCTACTTAATATAGTTTGCAGCTAAACCATACGCAATTCACATTGTCTAGTACTGTCACGGAGTAATTCTCCAGTTCCGGTAGAGTACAGGGAAATTACACGCGCATTAGGTACACTTTCTTCCTGTCTTAGGGTGACGGATTGAACGCTTCCTTACCGGTTGATTGATCTTAATGAAGATATAGCTCATTGATTTGAAAATGGTTCATTAGTTAATTGGTCACAATGTAGTTCCTAAAAATTCATTGCGACGCCAAACGGCTTACTTCAGGGCGCTTATAGTTATAAGTACGGATCGCGTACGGATCAGAATAGCTTCGGTACATCGCTGTCATTTTTGACAAGATTTTATCTTAAGTATAAAGTAGTATTTAAGTATGTTATATTTTTGGTTTAAATCTTATAAAACTATTTTTTTTTGAATCGATATCTCTAAAAAACTTCCGATGACTCTCCGATAACTATAAAAAACTACTTTGTATATACATAATCAATTATTAGGTAATACTTAATGCTATGCGGTAAAGAAAGGCACTCCACTCGATGGACTAAAGACATTATAAACGTCGCAGGAAGTCAGTGGATGGAGGCGGCTCAAGACCGCTCGTCGTGGCATTCTAAGAAGAGGCCTATGCCCAGCAGTGGACTGACAGGTTGATGATGATGATGAAAACTAAGCCAAGCAACGCTATTTGTTAAAATCAGCGTCGGCACTCCAAGCAATATGGAGGCTCCTCCATAGCCTTAGGAAAATTCAGCTACTTCCTCAGTGAATGTAAATGTTTTGAATAAACACTTTTCCACAGTCACCCAATGATCTAATGATGTAACGAGAGAAAGTACCACATAGCAGAATTAGGTAACTTAACACAACTTAGCTTCACTCTATTTTCTATCTGTTCCGTGGGTGAAGACGAAATACAACGTATTATATATTTAGTATCACCAGCAAAGCAGTGGTAAAGGATGGTCTCGGCAGAATCCCTATCAAATGAATCAATCAAAAAATTCCTCTTTGATTCATTGAAATCACAAAGGATCATTTTGAATCGTCTTTTATACTAAAATTATTCCTGTTCCAACGCGACCAAGCCTAGAAGAATCAGGCAACAAACACGGCTTGGCTTACATAAATGATCCGTCTTACCACTAGGTGAGAAGCGCCTGTGTGGTGCCTTGGAGCAAGGAGTTGCTGATACATAGTAAATAAGAACTTAAAAACCTTAGGAAGGCATTCAAAAGTAACTAAATAAGAAAAAAAAAAAAAATAAGCGTCATCATCATCATCATCATCATTTCATTTCATTTCTTTTATTTACCGTAGGAGCTTTACAGCACACTTGGTTATGTCAAATTTTCACAGTAGGAACAATAAATAATAAACTAAACAAATACAGAAATAAAACCTACTCAGAGCCATCCAAAAACAGACAAGCATAGGGATACACAAGATAACACAATAACACAAACACAAAAAACTAAAAACTAAAAATACATGTTATTATTTAAAGCTGCTGTAAATGGGCGTTGTCAACAAATTACAATCTAAAAATTCTTGTCAAACATTAAATTACTTATACCAAAATTAAAAGATTCAAAGAGAAATGTCAAAAACATAAGCTGCTGTAAAGGGCATTGTCAATTACATATTTAATAAAAAAAAAACAAACAAAGATTGACAAGTCATTGATAGCTGCTGTATAGGCATTGTCATCATTAACAGATTATGACATAACCCCCGACCGATGTACAGGATAGGTGGCCTTTGTGGAGCGGCGGGCACGTAGCCGGCTGAAACGCAAGAGGTGCGGGTTTGATTCCCGCTGCGGTACAAATGTTTGTATGATCTGCAAATATTTGTTCCGGGTCTAAGTGTTATGGAACCACACACACAGACAGACAGAATCCTAGTATCAATAGAATCATGACTTTGTATGTGACTGTTGGGTGTTATGTTATAACATAACATCGAGAATAGGCCTCACTACACTACGTCGGTCGGTTTGTGGTCGCTACTCGAGAACCTTTTTTCGCCAACGGTTGTCAGTTCTACGATATAAAAACAAAAGCTCTCCAGAAAGAGACGTACCTATGCGGAGAAAGTTAAAAAATGGATACTTACACATAAAATGTTTGACGAATTATGTATATTTTGGGTGTGACATCAGAGGCAGAGAGATTATATTGTGATTGGAATGTTTTTAAAATTAGAGAATTGGGCCTCTGGTGACAGCCCTAATAAGATGTAACACAGATAGTACGGCTTGGTACTCGTTTGTACACGAAAAACGCATAAGCGTTACTCCTCAAAGTTTACGTTGGGAACAAGGTTCCCTGAATAATTGAGCAAACCTTGGAATCAGCTGTCAGTTTTGGGAAATGTGAACCCTTTTTGTTTAGTAAAGGGACGTTTTTGTTTCAAAATGTGAATGAGACTGACCCTCATTTTACAAACTAATAACGGTGCATCTATTATATACTATTATAGTATAAGTACTCAAAATAAATAAAATTAAAAATTATTTTATTCAGTAAAACCCCAAAGATCATTTTGAATCGTCTTATAAACTAAAATTACTCTTGTTCAACACAAAGGATTATGAGTTGAGTTAACACCAGTTCCAGTGAAACAAGCTAAGTCACACAGTGGGCTATGGAGAGAGCTATGCTCGGAGTTTTCCTATACGTGATAGAATCTGAAATGAGAATATCTATAGAAGAACTAGATCACCGATATAACTCTCAGAATTAGCATTGAAGTGGCAATGGGCAGGTCATATAGCTCGCAGAACTGACAACCTTTAGGGAATAAAGGCTCTCGGATGGCGACCACATACCGGACGACGCAGTAGAGGAAAGTCTCGAAAGGCTAAAGGTAGCAGGAAGTCGGTGGGTGGAGGCGGTTCAAGATCGTTCGTCGTGGCATTCAAAGGGGGAGGCCTATGTCCAACAGTGGACTTCTATAGGTTTTAATGATGATAATGATGATGAAACACCAGTTTAGCTTACTTATGACAGTTTTTCTCGATATTTACTTCTAGTTTCATTGTCATATTTCATCAAGAATCCAACACCCGAACACCCGACTCAATAAACAATGTTTTCTAACAAAACAAAAACCTTACCAATGAAGTTCTTACACAAATGAAAAACAAATTCACAACAAATATATTTCGGATAGAAATAAGATTGGATCCGACACGTTCACTGAACGAGACAACGCCAAAACTAAAATATACTCAGAAAAAAAAACAAAAGCACCAGCCCATTACAAATGCAATACCTTTATAAGTCACGTTCAGATATTTAGAGTAAGGGTGTTAGGGCACAGAATAAATATGTTACGGGTGCGCTCCGAAAATATAATGCTGATTTGCCTAGTTATTGTGAGTAAACCAGATATCACATCAATAAAATAACTGAAATACGTGATTTTTTAATCTTTTTTCTATCGATGACCAAGCCAGGAACACAATTGACAGACATTTACTGGATACTTTATTTTTTTGAAAGTTATACCTTTAAATTAGATTTTTTTAAATTTTTAGGAAACAACTTTAGTCATATCTCCAAAATAAATACTCACCGAAGGAAAATATAGTTTATTATAGGTGACCAAACCAATATTTACGTAGACTAATTAGTATTCTCATAAACTCTACTAATCTCTCTAATACTCTCGTAAATAAGATTTGAGACTTTACTTCTGTCCAAGATATGGTAATCTTATTCCGTTAGTATTTGCGTCTAAAAGGCGATTCATGCATATTATATTTTCGGGCGCACTCCCCTTTAGTTTTTGTGTTTATTTTTTGGATGAATTCACGCACAGGTTAAATCAGAATCAGACGTAAACAAGGATGACACAACACCAACAACTACACCACATACTTTCATAGCGGGCGCCGGGCGCTGACCACGCGTGCGCCCAGTTACTTCACTGTAGAGTGACAATGAAATGTGCACGTACACGGAAAAATCTATATGTTATAGATTATAGATTATTATAGGTTTTTGATTATGATTATAAACTACGCAAATAAAACTCATTAATGAATTCATGTGGTGGATTGTGCGCACCAAGACGAATGGCCAAACGGTTCCCGATGGGCTACAATACCCAAGTAGGCTATTTAACCAGACAAATAATGTTTAGATGCATCATCACCATCATCATCAGCCGTCAGACGTCCACTGTTGGACGAGGTCTCTCCCATGGAACGCAATGAGAGGATTTGCCATAATTACCACGCTTGGCAGGCGGTTTGGTGATCGCAGTATTGGTGCCGAGGACCTGAGTACAGCAGCTGAGTACTGAATGCAGCTGCCTAACCCCTGGTGTAATCCCTTAGTCAGTTTTTACGATATCCACAGGAGGAGACGAAGGGGTCTATTCATAGGCCAAACACACCACAGCATTTAGACAACTAAATCATAAATTATTCAGCGTGATGCCCTATCTATATGTATCGTCTATTCTATATTGTAATAGCGGTCACCTGCGGTTTCACCCGTGTTATTTATTCTCAAAGGTAATAAACGAGATAAAAAGTATCAATTTTTTTGTCCAGGTTCTAATCTATCTGTTTACAAAATTTCATCAAAATTGGTCCAGTCCATTTGGCGCGAAAGCACGACAAACATCCAAACGAACAAATAATCAGGCAACGTTTCACTTTTATATTATTTGTAGAAATTATAATAACAGGTGTTTTTAATCATAGAATTGAAACTTTCGTAGTTGGGAATCATTTTAAATTAAAAATAACCATTTTAATTGAAATTAATTTGTCCTTTAATTGTCGCTATTAGTTTGCCCGATATTTCTCGAAGGGGTTTCTCTGCATTTTATCATGGACACCGGTCATCGCGACAACCGGTAGTTATGACGGCACTTCAAACGCATGCGAAGCGAAAGTGATTATCATTCAATTACATTATGCAATCTAAAATATTAATTCTCTTGTCAGTACAATTTGGACTACACTTTCTGACACGGTGTTAAGCAATGAAGGCAGTGAGGTAGGCTACCCGTCTGTAGTGTGATAGTACTAGATTTTTTTGTGAATGAGTTCGTCCGGGGAAGTATCATACCTATTTCTGCCGCCAAGCAGTAGTGCTCGTATTACTGTGTTCTGGTTTGAAGGGTATGGGTGCCAGAGAAATAACAGGCACATGTATAAATTGTATACCTTGGTATAGTATGTTTACTTTAAAAAGTTCCTTTTTCATCTGTATATATATCTCAGGGTGACGAGCGCAGTGTAATACCACGTAGGTTGGTCCTAGGTGGACGTGACCTATGAGGTCATAACCATCATTTTGTATGGGCTTCATACGAGATGTGACGGTTTCACGTGGACGAGATTTAATCGAGAATACTGGCACTGGTGCGATACAAGCCAGGCCCGTCATTTACTCAAATAAAAAATTAAAGAAGGAGGGGGAATATAAGTACTCAATGTAGCCCTACCTCTTCCGGGAAACTTGAGTTATTGTGCATTTCATAGGCCAAAGTTCACGAACACATACACAGAAGTGTTGGGAGCAGTGGCCAAAATGGGCCTGTTGGGAAAAATTACTTTAAAATTCTAAGAGTCATGGTCACCGTATTTTTGCGTCATTCGGTAGCAATGACGGCACATCAAACGTGCACGCAGACTGCAGACGAAGCGAAAGTGATTATCATTCAATTACATTATGCAATCACTTTATCAATTCTTTTGTCAGCGTATTGGACACAAAGATTTTGTAGGCTTTAAGATTGGTTTGGACAGGTGGATCCTATATCATCAGCCTATAGAAATCCACTGCTGGGCATAGGCCTATGCCACGAATAACGGTCTAGAGCCGTCTCCATCCACCGACTTCCTACAACGTTTATCTGTTGCCGGTGCATCGAAAAGGGCCTTCTTGTAAAAAAGTAGCCGTGGTTTAGGGGTCCTTCGTCACTAGATCACTTTTGGTGCTACTTTTAACTTCCATACTTCGAAGGTAATCGTCATTATGCTGGGGCCACATTATCGGACTACGGCGAATGATCGCTTTGTGCGTCTCTGTTTGTATGCATCATTCGTAAAACGACAGACAGGGACACAAAACGCAAACATGCGCCGTAGTCCGATAATGTGGCCCCAGCATTAGCAAGTCGGCGTGAGATTATTGAAATAAAACATTACGGTTTCAATTACTAATTGAAAATTTCGAATGAAATATAATATGTTTACGTCGTTGTTAACCAAACAAACATCCAAACTTTTGCAATATTAATTACTTAGTAGGATATTTGACAGGAATCAAAATTATGAAGAAGATTGAAAATGATCCTTGTGATTTCAATGAATAAAATACTTTTTGATTTGACATTCTGATCAGTTCCAATCAGTTATAACATAATTGTCAATTTTGTTAGTAGTAGAACTTCTTGTGAAAGAGTTCGTCCGGGGAAGTACTACCACCAAGCATTTCTGCCGCCAAGCAGTAGTGCTCACATTACTGTGTTTCAGTTTGAAGGGTACGGGTGCCGGTGAAATTACAGGCACATGAGACTTTTCATCTTTATGTCTCAGAGTAAGCAGCGCGCGTGTGATGCCTCTGGTGTTACAGGCGTCCATAGGCTACGGTTACTACTTTCCATCAGGTGGGCTGTGTGCATGTATGCTTATCATGTAGTATAAAAAAAATTACATATATTTTACTTTTAAAATAATATCAGACGAAACTATAAGTTTTAAGGTTCACATGGCATATACTGTATATTCTGGGTCTTACTGTTTTTTTTTAAACTTCGGAATACATGTTTAATGTTATTCGAACCCATGACCCATGGATCTAAAGGCTGGGTAGTTCCGGCTCTCATCAGAGATTGTTGCCAAGGTTAAAGTAGGCGAAAGTTGGCAAGCTTCCAAAACCAATACACTGTTTACAATTAAGTTATGTGGGCCATGACATACTTAATGTCCTTTGTGGTCATACGAAGTTCAACTGTCAATGTGAGAAGTTCCAAGGACAAATTATATGGAAAAAAACATTATGCCCAAGCACAGATTGATATTTTGAAAGCAAGAAACAAAAAAGTTCAAAATGGCGTCTACTTTTTTCAATTCTGACAACAGGTTCGTGTTCAGTGATCACATGGCCACTAAGATACAGTTTTTTTTTTAATTCTTGCTTTTATATAATTATATTTGTGGCGGTTTCACGAGTGGGGGTTTATGGCACTTATAAAATAAAAGTGCAATTTGACGAACTTAGTGGCGCGGCGGGCGAAAGTTCGCTTGCGACGCAGGAGTTTGCGGGTTCGATTCCCGCCTCGGAACAATTATTTGTATAATCTGCAGATATTTGTTCAGGGTGTTCTGGGTGTTTTCTATGTATAATAAAAAATATCTATCTGTGTAATGTATTGTATTATGTATATCAGTTATCTACACCCATAACACAAACTCAGCTTAGCTTGGGGCTAGATAATGTTGTGTTAAATTTCCAGCATTTATTATTATTATTATTATTTGTAGAGACAATTGAGCCAAACAGGTGGGGGACGCTGAAACTAAAAGACCAAAAGAACATATAATGATAGTTGAAGAATTAACCTACAGAGAGCCAGCGCCATCATTAGATTCTAACTCGACGATTGTCGCAGTATAATCCGGGTTAATTATGCTAACCTAGGTTGATGCAATCGGACCTTAATGCACTGTGGTTATTGGGTACAGGAAGTACTGCCAATATGTTAGAAGACAAAATTGCGATGTTATTGAACGTTTATGGTTTTAACGACTCCGTGGCGCGGCGGGTGGATAGCTGGCTGAGATGCGAGGTGCAGGTTCGAATACCGCAGTGGGACAAATTTTTGCAAATATAAGCTCTGTGTGTTGTGGTACCATGCCATGGTACTGGTAGTTTCTAATACCCACGACACAGAGATTCCTGGTGTGTGTTTATTTTATGAGGTATGATTTGGTATTTCACCCGGTTTATTTGTAGTAAAGATAGTAAGACTTGGCTAGTAATTAACTGGGCTTCAGGTTTCGTGACTGAACAATGGACTGAAGTCGGAAACAAAACTTAGCACACAATCTTTCACAATACGCTTTTATTTATTTATTTATTTTATTAATCTAGGATTCACACTAGTTTTTAAGCAATTAAATATATGCCGTTCTTAAACCAAATCGAATCCACATTACATAGGCAGATATATACAGTGGTAGTCTGTGGTAGGTACGCATGCATTGACAAAATAAAACTGAAAGAATAGAAATAAACTAAAAATAAAAATTAAAAACTAAAAACAGGTACAAACGTAGCTACATTTGTACCGGTTTTAACATTATTCACAATCGCATAAAAGTGTGTGTGTGTGTGTGTGTGTGTGTGTATTTGTGGAGTGTGAAATGTGAGCGTAGTGTGAGATGTACGAGTAGGTACACAAAAAGTGTAGGTAATAATATTATATGTTATTTACTAGTTGCGCCCCGCGGTTTCACCCGCGTGAATAATGATGAAAATTGATGATGATGATGATGATGATGATGATGATGATGAAAAGTAGCCTATGTTTTAATCCAGGGTATATGGTATCTCCACTCCAAATTTCATTCAAATCCATTCAGTAGTTTTTACGTGAAAGAGTAACAAACATCCATACTCACAAACTTACGCGTTTATAATATTAGTAGGATAGGATAGGATTTGGTAAATTTTAGAACTTCGCAACAGATTACTGTGTGCAGTGAACATGGAACAAATAACTGGTCTATCAGGGATGGCTTACATGACAACTGCATAATACATAAAGCATACAAAAAAAAAACACTACTCATTTAGAACAACAAACTGCAAAATAAAACCTATTAATTTCCCGTAAAGTATCAGAATATCCTTGATTTGTTTGCCAACAAACTAACAATTCCGAATCAAATAACAATTTAGAAAGGAACATCTTTGTTCGCAAAAGTGGCTTTAAATTTAAAACCGATTTCAAAGTTCAAGGTAAATGTTTACCGGTTAATAATTTATGTGTAACGAAATGCTTATTTTGAGATAGGCTTCATTTAATGTTTTAAGTTTTAGCCAGATAGAAGACGGTGCGGGGGCGATGCGGGTGCGGTGCGGGCCAAGGCCGGGCACGGTGCATCCATCCGTGTAAGTGTAACACTGAACCATGACACGAGCTTGTTGGAAAGTATTATTAGTTACATTAATTACATACCTACCTACATACATAACATAACACCCATCAGTCACATATACGTAATCCAGCAGGGTGGTTATTCACTATGACCTAAGAGATTCCTTGTCAATAACGTGTGACGTCACCCATGCTATTCAGCGATGATTCCACGCAGATATCGTAACGAGCCCGCGTTATGTCACGTTTGGTCATAGCGAATAAGGGGGCAGGACGATTCTAAAACGTCCGAAACGTTTCCGATCGGATTCGTTAGTTTTTCATTTCGATGATCGAAATCGGATTCTAACGAATCCGATTGGAAACGTTTCCGACGTTTTAGAATCGCCCTGCTGATCCCACACTAGGATTCCCTGTGTCGTGGGTATCAGGAACTACGAGTAAGTACCATGGTACCATAACACCTAGACCCGGAACAAATATTTGTAGATCATACAAGCATTTGTCCCGCAGCGGGAATCGAATACGCAACCTCTCGCATCTCAGCCGGCATTCTAAAGGGTGATGATAGACTTCATTATTTGAATCTTAGTCTCCCAATTATACAGTTTTAATATGTTGTTTATTTCATACTTAAAGGGTTAATTTAAACTCGGAATATTAACTGAATTAATTTATTCGCCACGCTTAACAATTCTAGTAACAGTAAAACATAAATTAATTAAAAGCGGAATACAGCGTGCACAAATTACATCCATTTGTTAAACTACGTAATGTGCGCAGCCATATTGGATTTGAGGTATTTTTTTACACTCTACTTTCAGTGCGGCTATTTGTTCGAGATTTGGAATTCGAGATTTTGTATTCGTGATTAGGGACAATAAGGTAGGATAGTTAAATAAGAACGTTTTAAGGAAGAGCGCGTAAGTAAGTCAAATAAAAAAATCAGTAAACAAGTTAAAAATAATGTTAGAGGTCTTAAATATTTTTCTACTTACAAAACATTTTGTTTACGACTGTACCAAATCTAGATTGTGTGGAAACAAATAAATTTTCATTATAAAACCGACTTCCGCCATTGAACTCTGCTATTTGCATGTTTTTATTGGCTAATGGTATTCAAAACAATAACTTGTTGCTGAAAATACCAAAATCGCTATATTGTATGCCTTTAATGTTTGAGGAGTTCCCTCAATTTTAATGGATCCCATCATCAGAACTGTGTTTTTAAAAAATGGGACCAATCTGGAAGTTCATCCTGATAAATAAAAAATAATTTTCCAAATCGGTTAATAAAAGAAGTTATGAAGTAGCAAAAATAAAAAAAAGACAACCGAATTGAGAAACTCCTCCTTTTTTGAAGTCGGTTAAAAATGGGCGCGGCATAGAACAGAATGAAAACTAAATTGAAATTTCAAATCTGCTATGTACCTACCGAATTAATTCGGACTGGAATCTGTGATCCAGTCTTTGTCAAGTCGGTGGATGGAGGCGATTCAAGACTGTTTCTATTTATTATATGGGGGAGGATATGTACAGCAGCGTACAATGCTTCATGATGAAAGACGAGTCGATATTTACAGTGCACTTCTAATTGGAGCGTACTGTAATTATAAGAGGCATACGCATAGCACAAATTATTTGGAGTATTCTGCTCTAATTGATATTCAATTATTATAATTAATATGGATGCCATTAGCATTACTCTCCATTATTGATAATAGTTGGAACATTTCGATAATCTAATAATCGAACCGAACAAAATTATATCATGCTTGGATAGACAGATAGATTTGAATAAACACAATAAAAGAGATACTTTCAAATCTGATGTATAATGGGCGGTCTTATCGCTCAAAAGCGATCTCTTCCAGACAAGCGTTGAATGGTCAGGATTTATTTAATAAATAAGGTCGGCTGCGTCCATCTTAGTAATAATCACAATCACAAGTACAAGCTTATAAGCTTAAGAATATAACATAACATACCTATAACACCCAACAGTCACACACATAGTCCCACACTAGGATTCCCTGTGTCGTGGGTATCAGGAACTACGAATACCATGGTACCATAACACCCAGACCCGGAACAAATATTTGCAGATCATACAAACATTTATAGCGGGAATCGAACCCGCAACCTCTCGTATCTCAGCCGGTTACTCGCCCGCCGCGCCACAGAGGTCGATATATAAAATAAATATACTTAATTAACAATAGAAACAAATGGTTTTTGTATAAAAATGCAAATATGCAATCATGTTAGTTCCTGACATGCAAGGGATCTATCAGTAACTAACTCACTGAACCTGTCGCGAGATAGAGACATGGCCCTGCCGCCATGCCGATTCTAACACGTAGTGAAACTCAGCATAGCTCTCTTCATAGCGCGCTGCGGACTTTCATCTAGTCTAGTGTATGATTTACATGAATGGGACTGATTGTGCAAGCCGTGTTTGTTGCCTGATTCTTCTAGGCTTGGTCGCGTTGGAACAGGAGTAATTTTAGTTTATAAGACGATTCAAAATGATCCTTGTGATTTCAATGAATAAAATTATTTTTGACTTTGACTTTTGACTTTGCCTTTTGACGTTTGACTTTGACTTTGATGAAGAATATTATAATACCGCTAACCTTCAGATTCTCAAAGCGTCTACATCATGTGTTTATGCTTTATGCCAACAGAGGGCTCGCCAAAGGCTTATTGTATTATCTTCTGAGAATTCGTTGTGGATTCTATCTCGGTGGCACACGGTGCACATTTGTATGGCAAATTGGAAGCTTGTGAATAGCCGGAACGTACACAAGATGGGACATCAAAGGCTTTGGTAAAAGCCAATCGGTGTAAGTACATCACTGTGCAGTGCAGTGTGCCTGTGCATTTACACAAATTGGTACGGTATCGATAAAAGGGTTATGGGTATTTCGTGACCTAAATCACATTAATTCCATTTTGAATCATTCAAAAATTTACAATCGCTTGAGGCGATAGAGGTTCAATGAAAATGTTAGAAGGCAAGTGCACGCTCTGAGGCCCAATTCTCTAATTATTTTATAACTACACAGACAGTTAACCGAATCGAGAGTGAATTGTGAATTGACAGAAAGTTGGTATTCTGCTCCATCATAATAACACTTTAGTCCACTTCCGATTCACGGTGACTACCATTAGAGTAGGATAGTTATATACATCATTGGAAAGAGTAAAAAGAGACTACATCTATTTAAGCTAAAATTATCGAAAAAACTTTGAATCGTTCAAGTTTCGGTCATATTTCGATCACATTACCGTGTTGTAATAAATGCTAATATAGAATACCATTTCTGACATTTTGGGACATCGACACGAGATCGACACGAGACCCGAACTTTATTTTAATTCAATTTTAGATAATTGGGCCCCTGATACCGTTTTTTTGTGTATAAAATATGATATAAAAATGCCCTTAAAGTTTTAATAAATTTTGTTTTCACAACAAAAATATTGAATTTACTAACTCAGTTAATAATTAATAGTTTTAAGTCAAAAATTAAAACGTGTAAGATGTAAGCCTAAAATTGGATTTCAAAAGGGGATCTTTGGTTTTTTTTGTCAATTGATGTAATCCAAATTGTGTATTGAATTTTTACTAGATAGAATACCATATATTTTTTCCTCTTGGAAACTATAAGAACTCATCAAAAACTTAAAAATTCTAAAGCTCATAGGCATTTCGTGAACCGATAAAGCCTTTTTTGTTTCAAAGATCCCAAAATCTATAAAATTCTCGTTTAACTTATAAATTTCAATAATCGGCTAAAACTATTACATTTAATTCTTTTCTGGTTCATTGTTAAAATCTAGAACACTGCGCGTACCTTGTCATAAATAAAAAGTATAAAAATATTAACAGAATAACAAAAACTCACCTCTCAGAATCCATGGCTGTTATATGGAGTCCAGCATTGGCCGGTTTTTCTCGGATCTGTAACAGAACAATGAACGATTGATATTTCTGATAATTAAAAGCAAACAGAACTGCCAATCAGAGAGAGAATATTATTCAGTGCACGAATTGCACACGCTCTGAATACCGGGTCAGTTTTTAGGGTTCCGTATACAGTTTACAGGAAAAAACGGGACCCTTATAAAGTCAAAGTCAAAGTATATTTATTGCTGAATTATATGTTTATAAGATGTCGTAGTTACTATAATGGATGCAATGTAATCGACTCTTAAAGGGTGTGCAATTATTTATTTAATTTTTTATAGGATCTCTTTGATGTCCGTCTGTCTGTTCCCCCTTCTCCCCTTTCCTACCTACCCCCTTTACCCTTTTTCTTAGGAACGGCTAAAGGTATCAACTTGAAAATTTATACTAAAGTAAATATAAAGATATAAGATTGACATTCGTTGGGGAATAAATAACCAACTGACATCCGTTTGTTTTCCTCGTGTGGCGACCACAAACTGGACGACGCGGTAGAGGAAGGCCCACCACTCGATGGACTTAAGACATTATAAACGTCGCAGGATGTCTGTGGATGGAGGCGGCTCCAGACCGTTCGTCGTGGCATTCTAAGAGGGAGGCCTACGTCCAGCAGTGGACTTCTACAGGCTGATATTGATGATGATGAAATATAAAGATCTGTGAGCTTGTATTTATAGTGTGTAAAAAATAACAAGCTTCTTAACGCTATGTTTTCAAATTATATGGCAATGAATGTCTAATTTTTGTATGAAAAACCCGAAAATGAAAAATCTCTTCGGTACTTCCAGTGATATTACAATTCACAAATTCGGAATGCACGTCTAAAGAAATGACTCTTGAAGAGTTTCTACTTTTTATCCCCTAAGTTTGTTACCCCAAAGTCTTTTTACTTGGTATTTTTACCCCAAAGTGGCGAAAATCGTGCTCTGACGATATCGTAGTAATTTACAAATCGGAACCTTCAGGGCGTGAGTCTTGCTTGCGCTTGTCCGTTTAATTTTTTGTAGTTTCAATGAAAAGGCCTTTGATACGGAGCGGGCTTTATGGCGACTTTTAGTTATTCAATATTCTGTACGGTTTTTTGAATTTTAGAACTTGGCATAGACCCGTATGTGTGAAATATTTTAGCTGCAAGATATTTTTTATGGTAAATATATTATTATCTACAGGGTGTCCCACGGATATGCCACATGGAGGGAAAGTACGTTAAATATTGTAGATGGAACATTTTACTGAAACAAGACATTATTTGAATTTAAAAAACAATTTAAACTGCATTCATAGATATTTAAATAATTGCATGGTTGAACCGGTTGGTCATCCTGTAGCTTTATCACACCGATCGAAAGGCTTCATCATAAGGATTATTTTTGCTTAATAACATAGTGTCAAAAATAAAAGGATGACCAAGAATTTTAACATTTGATGTGAAATTTTGTTCACAAAAATGAAAAGCTGACATTGCCGTAAGGACATACAACTGACATTATCATAAGTACCTATTACTAATAAATGTACCCACTTGAAAAGTAGTATCATTTCCCTATTAATAATTTAGGTGCATGATAAAATGATAAAGAGATATGTAATTAGTAGGTACCTGGTTGTATACAACAAATCGAGCCGTATCCTGAGTAAAAATTTAGTTTACAAGAACCAGTATGAAAGTGTCCACGAGCTACAAGCAGAAGTTTTTCTAAATATCCACCACAAATAGATCAAAAAAATCGACAGGGAGCGAAATAATCAAAAGAGTGCGACTTTGTATTCAACAGGAAGGGACTCGTTTTGAGCATTTGATAAATTGATTAATTTTGTTAAAATTCATGGTCTTATTTTTATTTCTGACACTATGTTATTTAGCAAAAAATAATCCTTGTGATGAAACCTTTCGATCGGTATGATAAAGCTACAGGTTGATTATTTTTCTCGTGTAACGAGTTCGATTCCCAGTTCAACCATGTAATTATTTAAATATCTATGAATGCAGTTTAAATTGTTTTTTAAATTAAAATAATGTATTCTTTCAGTAAAATGTTCCATCTACAATATTCAAGGTACTTTCCCTCCATGTGGCATATCCTTCGGACACCCTGTATACCTATCTTAAATATTATTGTTGCGTTCGTCCTACTGATTAAAGTCAACATCGCGATTCCTCTACAAAGCCTGCATCCGAATATAAATTCTGAACATTACCGACCACTGGTTTACCATTTTAACTAACAAAGCTATGCCTAGTTAACAAACAGTCGTATTGTGCAGAAAAGGCACTAGGAGTCAGGACTTGCTGAGCGAATAGCGCCTTTTCCTCAGCGTAGCTTTTAGCGGTGTAAAATAACAAGTACATCCCGTACTTTTACACTTTATTTTTTTCCTGTCACTGTTTGACAACATGCAAAAGTAAGGGATGGCAATATTTCAAGCATTGCTTAACTTTTGACAGGTTTTTATCTCCATTGTATGAAAATTGTCTCTCTTGCTTTCGCGAGAATTTCACAAATAATTATCAAAACGCCGAATTTAGTACTTAAAACGAACAAAATGTCAAAGACATAGCGCGAACTGACGTCGACGAAATGGGACAATCCATACTCGAACGAACCCAAAACTTTTGAAATGGAACGCAAATCAGCTGACGGGTCCATTAGAATTCCTAATTAGATGAAATCTAATTTAAACTTATACATAGGTGCATATAATATTATAGATACCTACATACAATCGTCCATGTTGATTAAAAGACCTCACTAAAATCAATTAGGTTTTGGATCGGTATAATTCGAGACTATATGGGTTCAAAGGGTACCTGTCTGTGGTAGTAACTATTCATCATTCTGTGCCGCGCAGTCGGTAGAAACAGTACAGATTAGTAAATAGTTACTACGTAAGTCACGTTGAATGCTCACGTTTCGCAAATCGGTTTTTGCAATGCAAAACTCGTAATACACCCTCAGGGCCCTTCGCGTTTTTGAACATTCTTTCAGGGCGTCTGATCGAAGCGACACGCGATTCCATCAGGTAGTGATTTTGATCTATCATTAGATCGTTTGCAACGGTCTTAAGATAGATTCAAAATTGAGGAGTCACGGGAGGAGATGAAGGAGTCTTTTCTTAGGCTGGACACACCACGGCACAGAGGTATATAATGGTGTGTAAATGGCATCCGTGGTCTCCGCCTTAGTTATCGCTCACGAGAGGCACTGTACTGTCTGTCTGTATTGTAACTCTACAATAAATGATAAATCACGTTTCTCAATAGGTAGTTTCAAATTACGTTCTAATTAGGTACCGTTTTTATATTCTCACTGTTCGTTACATAGCAATAAAACAGCGACTCGTCAATACGGTGTGAGTAAAATGCTTTGACAATAGTGCTGTATGGGAAATGGAGCATTTGTTCAGAGTAGTAATCATCATCAGGCTATAGAACTGCTACATTTCCATATTCATGTTGTGTAGGCATATGGAGCAGCATAATGCTGACATGCACCGCGCTGGCTCGCTGCGCGTTGTCTGCGCCGCACCAGCGGCTGCGCGCGCCGCGTCTGTTCGCGGCCCCGTTGGTTCGAACGCAAACCACACGGTATGCTCCGACGACTCAAGCTCTCAATTTGCTTAACGCTCTGGTTGCTCAGAAGCCAGATATTTTTTTTTCAAATTTTAATGTTTTTCTTAATAATGTTATCAGTTTTCTAAGCTAAGTAGGTATCTGTGATATAATCACAGTCACAATATTTAATAAGAATTATACCTGTAGTTTTGGCTTGCCGCACGCGTTGGTGTATACTGTAAGTGCAGTAAGCAGTTGAATTTAATAAATAAATAAATAAATGCTGTGACGGGCCTCCATACACGCATCGCACAGAGCAAACTAATTGGCACTGGCACTATTGTTTATTATAGACTAGCATATATGCTCGTGAGCAGCATTATGCTGAGACAAGCATCCACACACGCATCGCACAAAGCGGACTAATTGGCACCATTGCTTATTATACACAAGCATTCGCTCGCTGCTCTGCCCGCGTGGAACCTCTTATAAATTATAGCCTAAATGTTATTCTGATGTACATACAAAAACACACTCCTTGTTCCCCGAATGGGTAGGCTGAGCCTCAAAGGGCCTCTTTTCACCATGGGTTGCACAGTCGCAGGAACATAGACGTGACAAGTGGTAAGCTCATCGCCGCCATTGCTTTCCACGACCAACTCGGCTAAAGCATTCTTCCAGTAACTATAACTAAAAGTAACTGTTTATGTCTCCATTGGAGTGCTCTGTGCTCTTCATAGCTTATTATTACTCCAAGGGTTTCATATTGGCGTCAATGCCAGAGGCACAGCTGCTTAATATTATGAGAAGCCATTGTGTTAGGTTTTTATGGATTGATACAATTAGGTACAATATTCGTATCTCAAGCAAAAATACGATTTCTCTTTGAGATGCGAATTTGTCAGAAAGGTGCCCAGTTTTTACCCGAGATCACAAAAAGGAGGAGTTTCTCAATTCGGTTGTATTTTAGTAAAACATATTACTCATATAATTCTTCAACATCCTTTAGACGTCCACTGTTGAACGAAGCCTCCCTCATAGAATGCCTAAGGGTGGATTTGCCATAACCACCACTCTTTGCAGGCAGATTGATGATTGCAGTTTGGTGTTACGTACTCAGGTGGATACTGCTGCCCATCCGCTGGTGTGATCCCTTAGTAAGACTTTTACTACATCCACAAGAGAAGGGGCTATTTCTAGGCCGGACACACCACGGCATATATAAGTATATACACTTACAAAGGTAATAATTTATCTAAACTGTACCTATACAATAAGAGTCGCTCAATGGTGGTATAAGGTGCTGTGGTATGTCCAGCCTAAGAATGGACCCCTCCGTCTCCTCCCGTAGATGTAAAAGCAGTATTAGGGATTACAGCAGGGGATGGGCAGCAGTATCCACCTGAGTACTCAACAACAATACTGCTATCACCAATCCGCCTGCCAAGCGTGGTGATTATGGCATATCCCCCCATTGGGGGAGGCCTAGTCCAACATTGGACGTCTAAAGGCTGCTGATAATGATGATGATGATCTAACGTTCCAATTAATTATTTTGTTGTTTATCAGATAATTAACAGTTGTTAAGTTCAACCGTAAACGAGTAACGAACTAAACGAACGTAAACGAGTAATGAACTGATGTTTATTTTAATTTCGGCAATGAACTGAAAATGGTTTACCAATATTTAAATGCTAGATCAAACATTAAATAAATTTCAATATTACTGCACAAATAAAATAGTTGCATATCAAGTGTCCATAAGTACCTCCGTGACCTCGGATTTATACTCTGTTAAAAACCAGCCTGTGCAGTATACGTGCACTCAATGCTAATGTATGGAGTTATGTTATGGGAGCTTAAAAAGGGCTTGAAATGGTTGTATCATTAAATATACTTACACAAGCTCTCTATTACAGACATCTAACCTGACATTACACAAACGTAAATGCACATTTCCCAACCACACCCCAAGGTGAAGTCAACCCCGACCATTAAGTGGAATCCAACACGTCGGCACATCCGACCCAGGGTATACTAACAATAAGTTATTCTATGACCTGAACCCGGCATTAATCTGCGAGTAAGCCAACTTTACTGTTTACCTTTATCCGGGGATATCCTGTAATAATTTGAGGATAAGATATTTGCAGGAGCTAATAGGAGCAGGGGTGCGATTTTTGATTGTCACTCAGTGATTAAATATCATCAAAAAGGCTGCAAATCACCGTTTTCAGGAGATATACTGGAGGAGGCACTTGTTGATATCATAGATAAAATAACTTGAAGTCATGAGTTACAATAGGTTAATACATTCGGAAATCGGGAATTAACCAGCAATTTAACTGACGTTTAGACACTCGATGACATTTTAAAATAGCACCCTTGAAGCTAATAGAGGCGAAATTATTAAATAGTTTTCTTCACCGTATAACAGGAAATAAAATCGTGAATGTGAGCCGTGGAGTCTCGACCTATGAATAGGACTCCTCTAAATCCTCCTGTGGATATCATAAAAGGGAAATAAGGGATTACGTCAGGGGATGGGGGGGGGGGGGGGGGGGGGTTGTAAAAACACATCCAACCTATTTTAAAAAACGTAGCGAAGTGATTGCTAGGCAAAAAAGGATTCGATTTGAGAATTTGCTCTACAACCCCCAATACCATAAGGATATATATATAAGAGAAAGGTTTATAATATGTGCATCACCATTTATAATAAATTACCAGGAGACATAAAAGAGTTGAATGGAGATATCTTTAGGAAAAAGTTAAGTAGATGGTTACTGGAGAAATGTTTTTATAATGTGAAGGAATATTTGGAAGTTTAAATTGTTAAGTAAATAATTTTAATAGTACCTAAGTATAATAATATGACTCACAAAAAATTTTGCACACCTGCGTGCAGGCTGAATACAGTGACTAAATTAGTTATAAGACCTGACATTTTAAAATAAGTATTCTTGCAAAATAATGATTGATTTGATTTGATTTGATGGGCAGCATTCATCTGAGCACGATCACCAATCCGCCTGCCAAGCGTGGTGATATTGGCAATTCTCTCAGACCCTCATTGCACGCTATGGGTTGTAGACTATGCATGCCATGGGGGAGGCCTCATGAAAAAAAAGTTCTCCTACTGTTAAATATTCAATTACGTTGTCACGAGTGGGGGACGTTGACACTTTTTTCTCCCAACGTCCCCCAGTGGGGTCAGACAGGTGGGGGACGCTGGGAGTAAACGATCCAGCAGTGGATGTCTACCGGCTGATGAAGAAGAAGAATAGGAAGTACGTTATGTCAAGGAATGCTTTGAGCTATCGTGCAAATTCGCCAAATTTGACTATCTCTAATGGGTCCATTTATCGCATCAGCCTGCCAAATGGCTACATTCAACTAATCTTCAAAAAGTTGCCCCTTTTCGCTTCAAACTTGTTGCATATCTCATCCAGACACTTATCGTTTGATTTTGAAGGCACTTGTTACTATTTTACGTCCAGAGTTATGCCGAAGCTCACAATAGGCAGATAATATCGCTAACGGCTCCATTCATCGTATATCAGCTGCCAAGAGCTGCCATTCAATATAAATATCAGATTTCCGAAGTGAACTTTGTTTGACCGTTAGTTACTGTTCGCATTGCACCGGGGGGTCTGATAATAAAAGCTTAGGTTCGCGTGTGGTCTAAGACATTATTTTAAATAAAGCTATTTTTTTAAAAAAAACAGTCTTCTTTCAAAAAGCGCAGAATCAATTTCTGAAAAATTTATATGGGACCACCTCTGAAGTAACTACCAAACAAATAATCAATTCATAATTGGCAGAGCAATCGCGTATTATCACAAACATAAACATATAGTCGAATTGAGAACCTCCTCCTTTTTGTGAAGTCGGTTAAGAAACGGACAAGTGCGAGACTCGCACCCGGTTCTAATCCGTAGGTTAATTATTTCGAAATCGTCCCTTTTTAAGTTTCAGCCATTTTTGCCTACAATACTATACCATTTAATAGGTAAAAAAGTTGAAATTCCTCAATTTTAGACTTTTTCCTTTCCTTGTGCCATAAAGACTCCTAGAATCAGAAATTTTAGAATTATTTTTAGGTTACTGAAAAGTACCCTAGAGGTTTCTCATTTTCGCGATTTTAAATAAAAAAATAGGTATTTCAGCAATACTGTACAAAAATGTTAGACATATTTACTGGATTCAGAACCAGCAGATCAGCAAAAGATGTTTACTGGATCGTCGAAATCTCATGACTTAAGCCATGAGGCAAATCTTCATCGTGACCGGCCCCTATCGGGTATCGGTCACGGATCCGTAGGTAGTGGGTTCTGTTCCCGGCGGAAACGGGGCATTTGAAGGGCTTCAATTTATTGTTATTTCCAGCGATTTCACCATTAGAGATGGTTATAGTAAAATGTACATATATTTATCTTTCTTTGGTGTCGAGATAGAATGCAATAGTTAAGGCCACAGCACACCTGCGTACACGTTCACGTAGACATACCATTACGTTGTACTAGTACTATAACAAGCGTAGCGTGTGCTGTCTTGCATATTTTTTTTTGCTGATGTTTATTTAATTTTGACTACCTTCCTAAGGTTTTTAAGTACTCATTTACTATGTATCAGCAACTCCTTGCTCCGAGGCACCAGACAGGCGCTTCTCACCTAGTGATAAGACGGACCATTTTTGTAAGCCAAGCCGTTGTTGCCTGATTCTTCTAGGTTTGGCCGCGTTGGAACAGGAGTAACTTTAGTTTATAAGACGATTCAAAATGATCCTTGTGATTTCAATTAATAAAATTCTTTTTGACTTTGACTTTTGACTTTGTTGTGATGTATGGAACTGTATGAGACATGGCACACCGGTTGCGTGACGTGCACGCAAGCGTGTACATAAGTAGAGACGCGCGTGTCTACGTTACTTGCTGCATACGCATCCTGTGTGCTTTGACCTATAAAGTTCTTTGAACTATTTTGGTATACTTATGTACTTACAGGATTGGATAAAATGGTACAATTTGAAGATTGACCACCTAACCTTTGAAAGAACTCAAAGTAACGCAAATACGGACAACAAGATGAGTCTGTGACAAATGCTTGTATGATATACAAATATTTGTTCTGGGTCTGGGTGTTGTGGTACCATGGTACTCGTAGTTCCTGATACCCACGACACAGAATC
This sequence comes from Epirrita christyi, assembly GCA_951392215.1. Taxonomy (NCBI): domain Eukaryota; kingdom Metazoa; phylum Arthropoda; class Insecta; order Lepidoptera; family Geometridae; genus Epirrita; species Epirrita christyi. The sequence continues at coordinate 2,703,974 of OX595837.1, forward strand.
CTAGTATGGGATCAAGACTATGTATGTGACTGTTGGGTGTTATGTTATGTCATATTTTTACGGCTAATTAAAGGTATATAGAAACGAACAATACTATTGAGTTTTGTAACAACAAATACTTTTGTACCAACTTCAAAAAAAGTAGGTTGTTTTTATAAACAAAGACCCAATCTGGCGTTTCATCACGGTGAGTAATTAATGTCAACGTCTATGTACTTAATGAGGTTTTGGCTTTGATTGATGATCTTATGAAATCTTTTGATAAGTAAGCCCCCAGGCAATAGATCCGATTAATTAATCTCGCATTTATCAAAATAGCGTAGGTGGCTCAACATTACTTATTAATTACGTAGTGTCTTGCAACGATACGCACACGCAAAGGCAACGCAAAAAAAAACTAAAGAAAAACCGGGTTACTTTAACCCTAAGAGGTAACTTTAACCCAAAGTTTGAACTTCCCGCCCTGAGGTGTGAGCGTAATTTCTGCTCGTAGTTTCTACTTAAATTGACAGATGGCAGGTCCTGTGCTCGCCCCGGAATGATTTCACACGAATCTGTCACGATTCGTGTGATGTGAAATCAAACTTTTTCCCGATAAAGGGAAAAAGGGGTTAAACTAACCCGGTTTTATGGTACTTATAAAAAATTGTGAACTATTTTAGCTGCTATTTCAAAAATAAACTTAAAGTAAAACTGTGTAGAAAAATGTTAGTCAACTAACATTTCGTAGTGAGACTTTCCAAGCTTCACTTAGACAAGCTTACGGAAAACAGTAGGTACACTATCTACCTTAGCTACGCAGTTATACTGCCTAACCTTATACCTGTTCAAAGGAGCATTGAGCCCAAGGTTGGTCTTGCAATCGGCCTGAAAAACTTTAAAGCTAGATGCTCTGGGCAGCCTTGACGAAGCGTAAAAACGAAGTGAAGTTAGCAACTCCAGGGGGCCGATTCTACTATTTTTAATGGAAAAACCATTCTTAGATCATGCAACTACAATTCAATTACGATTGTCTTTAGAAATAAATCTGTAATAAGAAATCTGTAAGAAATAGTCTGCTTAATTTGTGATTGTAATGAATTGTTGTACTGAATTGAAACGATTGTTTAGAATGGTCGTAATTATAATCCAATTGAAATACCATTAAAGTTAGTAGAACACCAAAAGTGTCAAAAGTGTCATTTTTGAGATATTTCAAACACAATTTGTTTAGTAGAATTGGCGCCCAGGGCGGCGGCGTCCAGTATTATCAAGCTTGAAGAGAAAAACGTTATCGAGCAAGTGGCTTCCATCCGCTAAAGTACTAATCTTAAAATAGTCAAGTCGGTCTTCGCAGCTCAAGAGGATTTCACCTATTTTTATTTTTATTATCTTTAGATTTTCATTTTTAGCAACAGAATAAAGTCGGGCCCGCTGCATTATGTTTTGGTGTTTCACGTACTAATATTTATTCTGTGGTTTTACGAACAAATAACATGTTTTGTTAACAAAAACACAATAAAGCCATGTGGCCATTTGGTGTTTTACAAACAAAAACATATTTTTCTAACATATTTTGTTAGAAAAATTAGCGCAGCGTTATAAGCTCAGTATAATATCACAACACTAACAATCTGTTGCAATATCAGTAATATTTTTAATCGCAAAACCTGCGTTGGCGTAATCTACGATTGGACCGATTGAAACAACAAATATAAACCCACACCTTCTATATAAAGTAACAATATGGTCTGAGACCTGAGTAGAATAGGGTTCGTTAACGATGTCATTAACCGTGGGAAATTACAATGGTGTTCTTGCGCAGGATTTGCAAGAGATCTGGTGATTAGCAGTTGGTACATTAGGTTAATTATGGTGGGTTAGTTATAAGATGGTGGTAGCGATTTTGTACAGTATTATCTAAATAAAAGGGTGCGCTCCGAAAATATAATGCTGATTTACCTATTGTGAGTAAACCAGATATCACATCAATATAATAACTGAAATACGTGATTTTTCAAACCTTTTTCTATCCGTGATCAAGCCAGAAACACAATTGTTCAGACATGTTCAAAATATGACCTACCAAACAAAAAAAAATATCAAATTCAATTCATAATTGGCAGAGTCATTGCGTAACAAATATACTGTCGAATTGAGAACCTCTTTTTTTGAAGTCGGTTAAAAATAGGAAGTGGGAACAGATTACTGTGCACTTAGGTACTATTACGAGTGGGTTGGTGCAGAAAATGCACCCGTTATACGGGTAGGTGTAGAACAATCACGATTTGCTGATCCAATTACTGTCCAATCGGGTGAAAATTCAAAGTAGGTCAATGGGTTTCATGTTTTTAAATTGTACGTACAATTCTTATAAAATAAAACATGTTTATCTCATGCCATGTCGAGTCTGGCCTAAGATTAGACCCCTCTATCTCCTCCCGTGGATGTCGTAACAGCCGACTGAGGGATTATACCAGGGGATGGGCCACCTGAGCTTCAATCCACAATCCGCCTTCCAGGAGTGGTTATTAAGGCATATCCCCCCCCCCATAGTATTCAATGGGGGAGGCCTCGTCCAGCAGTGGACGTTAACAAGCGTTGTTGATGATAATTACTTAATAATTAATAACTAGTGGTTCGCCCCGAACTGAGACCTCGCGATAACACCTTTATCAGCCCGATTACTTAACTAAGTATTTTCCATATTTTCTATTATTATTTTTGTAAATTTTCACCTAGAGGTCTACCAGTGTAGTATCTATCAGTAACTCTAATAATCTCTAATTTCCTACACATCATCGAAATAACCTTTGAGGAGGGCTAAGCAACGGGGCGTAATACTATATACCTGTTAGTACCTGACGAATTAATTGATAACGTCCTTTTGACGAAAACCATAGAACTCCAACGTCATTCAAATTCCTAGAAATCGAAGGTCAACAATGAATGTTATATTGGTTTCTGTTTCATGGAGTACAAGTTTCTAAATTCTTCAATTTCAGACTTTTCCCTGTAGTTTTGACAAAAAAGCCACAAGCATATCAAATTTCAGCATTGTGGAATTGCTGGAAGTACCCTAGAATTTTGGATTTCTACGTTTTTTATTTTCCCTAATATCTCGAAAACTACTAAGGCTAAATACTTATTAAAAACAGTTTTGAAACGTCCAACCAAAGCGCTTTCATTAGACTCCCCATTTGATCTGACTGTCTCACTTTTATTTTTTTTACCCCATCTTGAACCCCATTATCTCAGCAACCCCTTGACCGATAAAGCTCATAACCTTACCTAGAAATTGTACCAATACTATCTACTCCCAAACCAAATTTCATGAAGATCAGATTAACGGTTTGGAAATTTTCATCGGACAAACATACATACATACATACATACGCCGATTCTTCCAACTTGACTCAGAGAACTCGCTTCGCTCGATCAATAACAAAAAAATATAGAAGGTAAACAAAAAAGAGCTATAAAGTTTACTTTTATAAGCAAAATTCTCTTTGTTATAAATCAACCAGAGAAAAGCCGTGTCTCTAGTTAAATGCATTGAATAAATTTGTGGAGCTTCAAGAACACAAGAGCAAAGCTTTGATTAATCAAAGCGGAGATAGGCGGTCAGGATTCTTTCATCTTTTTCACGTCTTGAGATGAGAGTTTTCTATTTTGTGGAAATCCCGTGACGATATAAGTTGTGTAAATCAAAGAAGCAGAAATTCTGTCTAGACTTTATAGTCTAGGGTATTAAGTTAGATAGTTTTAAACTTCAACGTCTAGTATTTAAACCCTCTAAGTAAATATAAACCTAGGTTAATGACCTTTTACCCAATTAATAATTACTTTTAACCCACTACGTTATAAGTATAACAGATAGATTCATAATTGTGTTTTATGTAATAGGCTGTGCGTGTAAGTTGTTTTTCTATTACATACATTATATCTCCAAAGTGGCTCAACCGATTGCAGTGCAGTTGCAATCATTTTTTAAGACTTGAATGAAGGATCTTATATATAGGATATATATATATACATATATAATAATAAATAAATAATAATAAATAATGCTGGACATTTCACACAACATTATCTAGCCCCAAGCTAAGCAGAGCATGTGTTATGGCAACTAGATAACTGATATACGTAATATAATACATTGCATAGATAGATATTTTTATTATACATAGAAAATACCCAAAATAATATATATCTTAGATAGGATATATATCGCTGCAATCAACATAATTTATATAACGCTAATTTAAATGGAAATACGTCAAATGCATCAGTGGTCTGAGCAGGTTTACGTTCAATGCTGGACAAGGCCTCCCCCATTAAATATAAAGGGGGGATCTGCCATAATCACCACGCTTGGCAGGCGGATTGGTGATCGCAGGTGGTGATAAGTGCCCATTCCCTGGTGTAATCCCTTAATAAGGCTTTTTCTAAATCCACGGGAGGGGTATATTCTCAGGCCGGACACACCACGATATAATTAATATAGTTAATTATATATTATATTATAATTATTAAAATCAGAGGCAAGATGATCTGATAGATTAATTTCATTTCATATCACATAGCACAACAAAAAATAAAATAAAACAGTCTTTATTTCTACTTTGTTTAAAAACTAAAATCTAAACAAATACCTACTTAATTACTAACAATTCTTTTTAGGGTTCTATTTTTTCTTTTATCTAATTTGTATCTAATTTTCATCTAATTTACATGTAATTTAAGTATATCTAATTTATCTAATTTATAGTAGTCGCCTCGATGGCGTAGGCCTAAATCCCTCCACACATCCCTTTCCCTTCCCGCGCCTTCCTTACCCGTCCGGAGTAGTCCAAACATAACACATAGCATCGAGAAACTCACACATAAAACTGACTTCACTCATAAAACTCAAAAACACGATTTTATATACCGACCATTCAAAACCCATCAACAATATTGACCCACAGAATACCAGTGCATTAATTAAACAAATCATATCAAGGGAGCAAACAACCACGGTGTAACAACAAAGGGCCAACACGTGAGAAAACAAACATGAGCATTTTGTTTGAGTTTGATATATTCTAAAACAATATAGGGAAGTACAGATGTGGGCGAAAGTTATTCTGACCAATGTGAACAAAATTAACATCATCATCATCATCAGCCTTGAGTCTAGGTGTGCACTAAGAAAGGAATTTCCGAAATTCACCCCCTAAGGATGTGCAGCGGGTTTTGTATGGAAAAAACTCCCGGGCGTTTCGCTAGTCTACAATATTGATGCACAGAATACAAGTGCAATAATTAAACAAATCATATCAAGGGAGCAAATAACCACGGTGTAACAACAAAGGGCCAACACGTGAGAAGACAAACAGATGAGCATTTTGTTTGAGTTTGAAATGTTCTAAAACAATATGAGAAGTACAGGTGTGTACAAAAGTTCTACTGACCACATAGTATTAACATTTTTTTAACCTCTAGTTACAGGCAAAATTCATATTTACGAGCGAGTGATATCGTCAATAGATTTAGTAAGTTGTTGGACATTGATCCTTTTAGTACCAGCATTCCCAGAGCAAGGTGGTGCTTAGCCTAAATATATCTATTAACTTCTTTAGTACTTATGTAGGTTTATTTAGCAATATTGTTTTGAGTTTTATTTTTATTATTTTTTTTTATTTAAGCTTTTGTAGCACGCAACATTATTTTCCTTTTTTATGAATCATACAAGTGTTCTCATTTTTATTATTGCTACTATGGGTATATCAGTAAAAAACTATATAGTTGGCTCCCTGATGCTATTGTTAGTTACCTAAGTAAATTAATTTTAGCTGTTGGTTGGGTCCTTATAATAAATAAATAATCAATTATCGCCGCTAGAGTAAAAACTAAGGCGTCTGCACTTATTGTAAAACTATAAACTAGTGGTTCGCCCCGAACTGAGACCTCGCGTTAACACCTTTATCAGCCTGACTATTAAACCAAGTAACTTCCATTTTTAACCGACTTCCCAGAAAAGGAGGAGGTTCTCAATTCGTTTTTTTTTTTTTTTTTTTAATGTTTGTTACCGCATATCTCCGGCGTTTATGAACCGATTTGGAAAATTATTTTTTATTTGAATAGATATACTTCCAGATTGGTCCCATTTTTCAGAATGAGGAATTGAGGGAACTCCTCAAATATTGTAGGCATACATATTATGGCGATTTTGACATTTTCAGCAACAAACCAAGCATTTGCATTCAAAAAGTATCATAATCCTTTCACCACTATGGTTCATGCATTTATTTTTCATCCAAATATTTTAGTCGAATACAATGGCGGAAGTCGGTTTTTAAATGAAAAGTTATTTTATTATTATTTTTGAAAATTTTCACCTCGAGGTCAACAGGATCTATCTGTAACAACTCTAATTTCTACACATCATCGAAATAACCTTTGAATAGGGCTAAGCAACGGGGCGTAATACTACATACCTGTTAGTACCTATATCAAGTACCTGACGAATTAATTGGTAACGTCCTTTTGACGAAATCATAGAACTCCAACGTCATTCAAATTCTTAGAAATGGGAGGTCAACAACGGATATTATATTGGTTTATTGTTTTATAGGGTACATGTCTCGAAATTCTTCAATTTCAGACTTTTCCCTGTAGTTGTGACACAAAAGCCACAAGCATACCAAATTTCAGCATTGTGTGATTGCTGGAAGTACCCTAGAATTTTCGATTTTTACGTTTTTTATTTTCCCTAATATCTCGGAAACTACTAAGTTTAAATACTTATTAAAAACAGTTTTGAAATGTCCAACCCAAGCGCTTTCATTAGACACCCCACTTGATCTGATTGTCTAACTTTTATTTTTTTTACCCCCTCTTGGACCCCAATATCTCAGCAACCCCCTGACCGATATAGCTCATAACCTTACCTACAAATTGTACCAATACTATCTACTCCCATACCAAATTTCATGAAGATCGGATTAACGGTTTGGAAGTTTTCATCGGACAAACATACATACATACATACACACATACATACAAACGCCGATTCTTCCAACTTGACTCAGAGAACTCGCTTCGCTCGTTCAATTAAGTACCTACCTACGTTTTGATCCAGGAATTTCATTTAATCTGTAGACATTCATCTGGAAGATCAACTTTCATGAAAGCACTATTTAATTCCTTTAAGTTTGGTTAATTGATTTTAAGTGAATAAATGTTATTTTATCTTACCTTATCTTGCACTGCATCAGAGTTGATATCTAAGTAAAGAACGTATTCCTTGTACAAAACATCCGTAGACATCGTAAAGTCAGCCGCGGTCGTACCGAAATCCATAAAACCCCGTGAATACTGAACAACTCACTTTAATTATGGATTTTTATGGCCCTTCGTGTGTAAATTGAAGCTGTAAAGACAAAGAAAACTGTCCTTTAAGAAGAGTGTCGTGTCCTTACAGAATTACGCGACCGAAATTAACTTGACAAATTGCTCTTTCTAATGGAAATTAAAATATTTTGTAAATTTTTAATGAAGACCTCTGCTATTCGCCATTTACTATAGAAATTAGAATAGACAAGAATATTCTTCAACGTGGTCCAAACCGACCAAGGTAACCTTTGTCGAGAATCCATTGACAACCGTGTAGTAGGCACTAAGGCCTACCTAGTCTTGCTAGTATCCGGCAAAAAAACCCTCAGAGCTATTGGTGACTAACCTTCATTAACATTTTATTCAAGAGTTATTAAAAATTCACTGTCTTTCAGTCTTAATGAAGATGAATAAAAGTCAAAGATGAATACCTATTGAACGAGCCCTTGACCCATCAGACTTGCTAGTAACCTCTGAATAAGATATCAGCAAGGTCAAGAGGGCAGGGGGATTACGAAGCACTGTTGAGCGTGGAGCAAGTGGTTCACATTTCGGTAAGAGAGCTAAGTATCGTTTTTCGGACACTATCAACTGTTCAGTTTTTTTAACTAAATTTGTGGAAAAAGGACTAACCCCCTTAGTCATAATAATTTTTGAATCCTATTTGAGTTAAATAGCTTTTGTTCTGTTCTCTCTGATGTAAAATTACATACGCCAAAACAAGACAAAAGCTGTTTTAGCTATCAAAGGTTCAAAAATAAGAACATGATAAAATGAATGAACCGTCTTAGGTAATACATATACGAATATACGAGACGTCATGTTCGCTTGTACTTACGTCGTTCGTTCTTCTCACAAAAGCATACATTGGCGTGATTTGTGAATGTCACATTCAAATATACGTAGATGTCGAGTTTGACTTTACATTTGATTTTGTTGAGTTTGATGAGCTAACACATCGTATAGAAATGATAAAAGTTGTGTAAGACAATGGTGTAACAAAGGAATAAACAGATACATTTGATTTTCTCCATCAACACAGCATCCGCGTCGTAGACATTATGGCTCCTACAAATTATGACGCGACAAACGCGCGTGCAAAAGCGGGCGGCCAATGGCTAGCGTAGCTACACATGCCGGTAGCTTGTACAATGACATGTCTGTAAATGCAAGCATATTAGAAGATCTCGCTCTTCCGTAACAAAATTTCTTACTTTAGATTAAGTCAGTCAAAGTATACCTTAGTTATTAAACAATTCAGCCCAAAATAATAAAACGAAAATAATTTTGAGGTACAAAGAGGAAAATAAAATATAACTGACTGGAATTACTTTTGCATGCCAAATAAATAACAGCATTCATAATTTATCGTATTTTTTTAAATCTAGTTGATTAAAGTTATATTTCCCTATATTAGTCTAGTAAAATGTTCATCTTTAGGGAAATAGAATCTGAATCAGAAACACAATGTCATCACTGCGACATTAAAAGGATTTGACTATTTGGCATGCAACAGGAGGCACCCCAGCTACAGGCATGACTTTCAGTAAGCTAGTAACCAGTATGCAACCAAAGGGCTTTCATTTCCAGTAAGCAGTATGCAACGGAAAGGCATGCCATTTTAGTAAGCCAGTAAGCAGTATGCAACCAAAAGGCTTTTAATTCCAGTAAGCAGTATGCAACGGAAAGGCATGACATTTCAGTAAGCCAGTAAGAGTATGGAACGAAAGGCATGCCATTTTATTTATGAATACCTCCTGCGTGCAATACATGTACATACATGCCATGTTTTGGCATGCAAGTTACCTATTTATACCAATGTTTACTCTTAGCTTAAATCGAACCTAAATAATAACATTAAAATACTACTAAGTTGTTTCTTAACCGCTTTTACTTCAGGGTTATTGCCATAAAATTGAGTCATCTTCATAATACGTACCACAAATCCAACAAAGCAGCATTTCTTCGTAACTGTACCAAAAACCAATGAACTAGCAATCGGCAGGTGCGTGAATGAACTAATGACTGCTCTTGCGCAGGTCAACAAACTTTATCAATTCTTCCAATTATTCTCAACCTTATACGAAAGAAATAGAGATGAGAGTAGCTCGTGATATGGTAACATGGTTGTAAATAATCGTAGAACATAATTTTTATGGGTTTCCGGTGAGCATGCAAAAACTTACGGAGGCGGAACATTAGGTTTATCTAAATTATATACTAAGCTTAGTATGATGTGTCTAGAAGTAACTTGGAAGGTTATGTATCTAAGCTGAGAACCTCCTTGCATCCATTGCCGGAGCGGTCCGTGAAGCGGTGGTGGAGTGCCTTAAGCAGAAGACCGGGCTCGCCATGAAGGTCGTTAAGTTGGAGTCTCGGCATAATGTTTATTTTAATTCTTCTACGGTGAGAGTACCGACTGATGCCAAGGTGTGTCCAGCCTAAGAATAGACCCCTCCTTCTCCTCCCGTGGATGTAGTCAAATCCTTACCAAGGGACTACTTACTTACAACTCCAAAAATACCTTATCACAGATTAGGTAATATTTGACGACCTCTGTGGCGCGGAGGGCGAGTAGTCGGCTAAGATGCAAGAGGTTGCGGTTTCGATTCCCGCCGCGGGATAAATGTTTGTATGATCTGCAATTATTTGTTCCGGGTTTGGGGATTATGGTACCATGGTACTTGTAGTTCCTGATACCCACGACACAGGGAATCCTAGTGGGATCAAGACTACGTATGTGACTGTTGGGTTGTTATGTTGTTACTTTGATTATTTGGATAAAATGACAAAATCAGGCATGTTTTTTTTTGTAAATAAATTAAATAAAAGTGAATCATTGTCTGATAATTTGTTTGTTTGGATGTTTGTCGTTCCGGCTGCTCCAATTTACATAAAATTTGGTGCAAAGATACATAAAAACCTGGATTAAATATAGGGTTCTTTTTATTCCAAAATTAAGTACCCTCGGGAAAATGGCGCGGTTAAAACCGCGGGCTAGTATACCTACCACATTTAAACATTCATGGCCGATACATGCCTTGGGGTGCCTATTCAATTTTATTACTATCCATAACCATCAGTGTATGAGAGATAGCGATTATATAATAGTACTTATCATGTACCTAACAAACAGCCCACAGAGGCCCTAGTCTAAGTTTTGCAGCAAGTATAGGGCCGTCCATTAATCACGTGATTTTTTTTAGCATTTTTTAACCACACCTCCCCCTTGGTGATACGTGGTGAGGTTTTAAGAATACCAGAATCACGTGTATTTTTTAAATTAATTATTGTAAGAATCTTAAAATTTTGATTATCTTTAAATACAGGTATAAAGTATAATCTAATTTTATTTGGAAATTAAGGCTTTTCGGTTTAGAAATCGAGCGTTTGAGGAAAAATGAAATACACGTGATATCTTACAACACCCCCCCCCTCCCCCTTGTGATATTTAGTGATTTTTCTAACCCCCCCCCCCCACCCCACCCCCTTTCAAGCCTCACGTGATTAATGGACGGTCCCTATCGTAAAGATAACGATTATGACGATAGTCCGTGTACTACTTGTACTATTATTTAATCTGTGCTACTACTTAATAACTACCAACTAATCTTTTCTTTTTTTTTACAATAATAGACCCTCGTTTGACTGCGATCTCGCCTGTTGGCAAGTGATGATGCGGCTGACGATGGAGCACGAAGGTCTAGAAGGCACCTATTCACTTTTGCCTTGAAAAGACCCAAATTATAGTTTTCAGGAAAGACAGACGACGGCAGCTGTTACTTTGCTACAGTGCAATCTCTGTTGCAATACGGTACGGAGCTATGGGGGCGCGCTGCCGAGTGGGAACGCGCTTTCCGCATGCAGAAGCGCGCCATTCGAGCGATCGTGCGAATTCCGAAGGATGCGTCCGTTCGACCTTATTTCAGGGAACTTGGAATTCTCACGCTACCATCCTTGGTGATATTTCAGGTGGCCGTACACGTGAGAATGAACCAGGATGCTTTTAAAATAATTGGTGAGTCACACACATATGCCACGCGCCGTGCTGGCCAGCTGTCAGCGGTCCCGCGCAGGTTGGTGAAGTCCAATAAACTGACGCATGTCATGGGTCCGGCAGTTTACAACCGGATGCCAAAAATTGTCACGGAAGCTCCCAACATCAGCATATTCAAGTCCAGGTTGAAGCGCTGGCTCATTGAGCAGACCTTCTACACCTTCGATGAGTTCACTGGTCTGAAAGTAATCTAAGTGCCTACCGAGGTAATTCTGGTTATGTTTGTTTATGTCAATTTGTTGTATTTTTAATTGTAATTCTAATTTTTTGTACTAGTGTAACTAGGTACGGTGTGTACCTACTATCTACGCTGTTTGTGGTTTTTTAACTTTTTTTATACGACGTGTACTTTATTGTATGAATAAATGACTATCTGACTATCTCTCTGACTATCAGCAAGTTCCACTCCTTAGCAGTTCGCATTAATCTGTGCGCGCGCTCGATAGAAACGGCACAGATTCATCATCATCATCAGCCTGCTTCTAGACGTCCACAGCTGAACGAGGTCCCCTATAAAATAAAAAGGGGGGAATCGCTATAACCACCTTGCTTAGCAGGCGGATTGGTGATCGCAGTATTCGTATTAAGTCATCAGATCGATGCTGCATGGTCACTCAACATTATTTGTCATCACTCTGTACGTCATCTTGACATTCTTCTAATATCACCATTAATTTATTATTGTTGTATGTAGGTTTATTATTTATCAATAATATATATGTAGGTACTTATATAATTGTGTGTATTATATTATACTGGTAGAATATATTTATAATAATATATTTGTCGCGTCTGCCGTGCTGGAGGCGATATTTTGGGATCTGAGTCTTCAGCCTCCATCGTTTGTGGGCGTAACGGGGTTCTCCAGGCAACGAAACGAACGGATACGATAACACAATTTTATTATTTTAAAATGAAATTACACTTTTCACTTCATAATTAACTTAACCTAGCTAAGTGCGGTCACAGACAAGTCCTCAGTGCATGTTCGATCGCTACCGGGTCTCAGCAATGTCTGCCGTCCGTCCCTCGATCTCCGTACACTTCGGCTTTGTCCAGGCGCACCGAAAATAAACGATGTCGCCTGCGTTTCCGCCAACTTAATCAGCAATTAAAAATGTGAACATAAAAAATAGTAAGAAATCATTACAAATTTTAAATAAAATCAAAAAGTTAATTAACAAATGAAAAATAACTAAAAATAAATAGTACTTCCAAATAACTAATCTAATTTTCGATAAATTTCCTTCAGCGGTTCCCTTAAACTCGGACATATTTATTATTTTGTTTTTGAAATCAATTTGTTTTACTAGGTACTTGTCTTTTTTGTGATTATACTAAAATGTACGCCACCGTCCTTATTTGTTAAATAGTTTCTGTCCATCCAAAGGTTGTCTAGAAGAGATCGCTCTTAAGCGATAAGACCGCCCATTGTGCCTCTGATTTGAAACATTTTATCCTTATTTTTATTTTATTTTTTTGTTGAATTTTTGTTTATGGTGTACAATAAAGTTTAGATACACGATAAGTATAGAGACACTGTTAGTGTAGCCTGTCTGGCCGCTCCTGGCGCGCCCGATGGTTGCGACGGGAGTGGCAGCGACGACGATGGAGCACCGCAACCCGACCGGAAGGACGTCACCGAAGAACGTGTAATGACGCGGACACAAGCACTCCCCCCACCCCCGCGCCGGACGAGCCGAGAGGAGCGAGCTCAGAGACGCAGTGCGAGGAAGGATGCGGAGGGAGTGTAGCGCGGATCCTATACCCACCCTGATGAAGACCCTCGATTAGGGTCGAAACCTGTTGGTGCTTCCACCAACATATCGGTACGTGAAAATTTCCCGTTTTTACAAAATAAATGTACATTAAAGTTATAAACTATCTATCTATCTGCGGTCCATCCCCTGTTGTAATTCCTTAGTCGGATTTTGCGACATACACGGGAGGAGATATAGGGGTTCATTCTTAGGCCGTAAACACCACGGCTCCATGGCTGTACCAAATACACGGATGATAGTCTTAATGTAATCGATATAATGGTTGCTGCAAAACTTAGACTAGGGCCACAGATAATAATATCGTCGACCGTGTGAATACCCCGTCATTTAGTATCCTTTTACACTAAACTGTTAATTACTATATCCCCACTAATACCCGTAGGATCCGTCCTACTAGAGCGGAAATATTGTAGTGCGTCTAGTACGAACCGTAAGCATACTCAGATTTTTGTCAAACATTGCTCTGTAACTTGAAATCTCCTAAGACACATCGTTTTCGAGATGTAACTGATTGCAAGTTAAAGAGCATTGAATGACAAAAAACGTGAGGCATAAAACTCATTTTTGAAAATCTATCGTTTTTCAGAGCTCATGTCTAGAAAAGGAATGGGAATAGGTAAAAAGTGTATAGAATCAAAATTGTAGAAAAATTTATCAACTTTTATTATGTAGTATAACAAAATCTCCTACGACACATAGTTTTCGAGACGTAACCAAAAATTCAAAAAACGGGACCTTCTTTGTGCCCCCCTCACCTAGGGCCCACGTCAGAGGGGTGGGGACTTTTAGTATGTATATCTCCTAACTAGTCCAAACAAAGTTCCGAAGTCAAACTTTCTGCTCTCAACCATTCCATAAACCCCCCATGTGAGCACTCATTTACTGGACTACTACTCAACCTATAAGTAGTAGTAAGTAATACAGTACGTAGGTAACTTGAATTTTAGATTGAAATAGTTACTAATTACCATGTTTGTTTAGCTAGCTCTGTATAATTTTGACTCTCCGGAGAGCACGGTACAAATCCGAAACTAATCAAACATTTCTATGAAAGTCTGTTGGTCTGCGTAGTACATTTTGTACCACAAAACATTCCAAACCAGCCCTTATTTTCAGAAAGATATGGTTGGGTTCAGTTTGGTTAGCTTTCAAGGACGTTCAGGGGTGTCAGCCGTCAGTATTAATATTCATAAAGCCCAGGGCTGGCTGTGAAGTGTTAGCTTTGCTGAATTGTTTGACAGGAGACGTCAATTGATGGATTTAAGTGCCTTTTATAAGGGTTAAGCGAGCTTGTGACATGTTTAAGACATGTAAGAGTTGTTTTTATTAAGCTATCTTAGTTTTCTTTATAGGTATGGTATGTTCACAAAGAGAGCCGTCGCGTCGGTCGTGCCGAAAAAGTGAACTAACGTTGCTATTTCACATGACGACCCATCCCCAACATCCGGAAAATGTCAAACTCATCTGCCATGTCGTATTGCTTGGTATTGAGTGTACTTACGTGTTTTTTTTTGTGACAGACTTGCTATTGTGTTGTTAGTGAAACAGGAAAGCGCCCTCAAATCCCATTGTTGATTCTCTTTCTGAACAAACTCTACTTGATATACAATATAAATACTTATATATTTTTTTCTTTTTTCTTTTTTACGCCCGTCCTTGTCATTTGCTTGTCAAAACTAAGAATCAGCTCTCTGAATAAATAATACACAAATGCGCATAGCGACAGCCCTGCGCATAAACCTTTACTCACGTTAGAGATGCGAACAATAAAACTTCATATAATCGCTATAGCAAAAAGTGGCCGTTTTCTTTAATATTTTATCGAAAGTAGTCTCCAGGGGAATTACAAATCGTACGAGTCTTGGAAATTGTTTCAGCAAATGACCCAAGAAAGATGGATAGTGTTTCAGAACAGTATGTTATGTATTTATATTAGAAGCCTTAATATACTGCCTACAAGTAAAATAAAATGGAAGGGGGTAAGGAAACAAAGGAACGGGAAGTCAGAAAATATGTAAGAAAGAGGAAAGGGTATATAAAATAGTCGAAAACTAAATTGAAAAACGATGGAATTCGTAGTTATTTCAATAATCGAATTCATGTAAAGTTTTCAGACATTGAACATACACAATACACATAACTAATGAATAGCAGATAAGGTTTTCTAGTGAAGGTACAGATCATAAATAAGTTTGTTAGGGTTCCGTACCTCAACAGAAAAAATGGAACCCTTATAAGATCACTTTGTTGTCCGTCAATCTGTCATCAAGACCTTTTTTCTCAGGAATGGCTATCAACTTATGAATTTATACCAACAAAAAAGGCTGTAAGCTTATAGTGGCTTTAAAAAATCAAGGTTCTAAAATGAATGTCTAATTGCTGTATGAAAATTGCGAAACTGAAAAACCTCTAGGGCCAGTGACCACTCCAGTGACAGCACAATTCTGAATTTGTAATGCTAGGAGGCTTTGTGACACAAATAAAGGAAGAATTGAAGAATTTCAACTTTTTTTCCCCTGAAGTGGTGAAGCTTGTAGGAAAAAGTGGCTGAAACTCGAATCGGGCTTCGACGGACTTTGGATTAAAGATTTCGAACAAAAATACGGATCGGCCCCCGTATTCTCTATCTTGCGACAGGTTTGCAATCGTCGCTTTTCTCATACAAAAGTTACCGTTTGACAGCCATTGCACATTTTACGCCTGTTGCAAATCGTCGCGAGATAGAGAATAGCCCTGCGGACCCCTCAGAGTGCGAGTCTCGCTCGCACTTGGCCATTTTACTATGCTTCGTATTCCAAGCTATGTGAACGGCTTCACACAACCCAAACTAATATAATTATTCACAGGCTTTGCAGAAGATCTACGGCTCAAACCATTTATTATTAATTTATGTATTATCCATCCTTCAGACGTATTATAGATTTTGAAAGCAGCGATAAGATTTTATTTATAAAGCACCTTTTCACAAACTGAAATCTTTTATTATGTCTAGCTGTCTATCAAAAACTCTTATCTCTTAAATGGCATTATGAGATGTCCTTTTGTGGCTAAAAGCTTTTGTTGCTTGAAACTTATTCTGCTTTTTTTTTGCTTATATTTTCATGAAAATGTTCAACAATTTTAACATCATCAGCCGATAGACGTCCACGGCTTATGAGCTGCTTGTGGACTTCCCCCATAGAATGTCACCTCATATGAGCTTGAGCCGCCTCCATCCACTGACTTCCCGTGACATTTAAAACATCGCTCCACCAAAAAAAAGTACGTGTGTGAAAATTTAAAAGGGGAGATAAGTGGATGTATTTTTGAGTAAATGACGGTACTGTCATGTGGCCCACCTGATGTAAGGCGCGGTACACCCAGTCCATTACAAATGCAATACATCTTAGGTCACGTCTACCAAGGACGCGCCCTTGGCATTGCAAATTACTCAGGCTAACGAACTAACGTATTTCGAACTACATACTAGAACAACTCAAATAAAAGCTTGAATTACGAAAATTATAATGCGAAAACTATCAAGATAATATTTTAATAGAAT
This sequence comes from Epirrita christyi, assembly GCA_951392215.1. Lineage (NCBI taxonomy): Eukaryota > Metazoa > Arthropoda > Insecta > Lepidoptera > Geometridae > Epirrita > Epirrita christyi. The sequence continues at coordinate 2,720,712 of OX595837.1, forward strand.
TTTAATTTATTATGCAACAAAACAGTTACCCGACAAGGGTAAGTAAAGAGTATACCATTATTTTGTGGTCCAAATAAACTTAATTTACATAAAACTGTCAAAGGAAAGAAGAACTCGCCAAGGGAGAAGCGTACAACGCAGGGTTCCGTAGGAAGTCGATAGAATATCCTACACCTACTAATAATATAAATGCGAAAGTTTGGATGGACTGTTTGTTACCTCAATCACTCCGTAACGACCGAACCGATTTCGATGAAATTTGGTACACAGATAGATTTTATCCCGGTATAACTGAGCGGACACAATTTTTTTTTTTAAATCAGCACCTTAACAATTTTTTCTTTCTTTTAAGTTTTTAAGTTCTGTAAAGTTAGTGATCCGTGAAAAAATATATCGTTCTGGTTTCAGGATATACAAATCGATTTCCCTTTGATCAAACGAGCACCATATATCATCTGTTGGTGATTTACTGTGATTTATGCGCATGTAACTTTTTTCAATCTCCTGAAACAGCACCTACTGCTTGCGCCAGGCCTGTGGAACTCCAAATCGGCTTGCAATGTAAAATGAGCCCTATTACATCGACTTTAGATACACACATACCACAGGTTCATACAATCTTACAGTGTTATAGCCATATTCTAGAACTAGTAGTTCACCCGAACTGAGATTTTGCGATTTTTCGATATTCGTCCCTATCTCAACGAATCTTTTACGAATCACCATAACGAACTAGCCAATTGAATTGGTATCCAACATACCTTCCTTTCATGGCAATTGGATCAACGATTCGAAATTGATTGTCATACAAACGCCTATCAAACATAGATACCCATCCACAGACATAGATACCCACCCATATACAAAGATGCCCACCCACAAACATAGATACCCACCCACAAATAAAGAAACCATCATTCAAAAAATATCCCCGTGCCGCTCAATAAAGGTTTTTTTTTATATCACGTAATATGTAGGTAATGTACCGTGGCCACGGTACATTATTACAGCGTCTATTCTTGACGCCTCTAATGCGCTACATTATCATCAGTGAAATTAATGAAGTAGGTAAGTGTAATTTAATTAAATACTTAAGTTTGTAATAATAAATGACAAAGCCATAGTCCGTTACGCTAAGCATAATGTATATTATTATTGTGTTAATGTGTATCACCTATGACAATAAATGTTTTAAATTTCCATTTCCACGGTGAAACGAGACCCTTTGAGGCTCTGCATACCCCTTCGGAAAAAAAGGCATGTGTTTATGTATGTATGTGTGTATAGATAATATTGTTCTATTGTGTTTTAGATTAGAGTCAGTAGCCCTCGGAATGATAGATAGTATTCATGTATATTTTGGATCTGAACATTTTACTTAATTTACTTAGGTACTTACAAACAAAAGCTACGATTGTTATTTTGCTTTTTTTGGACAAAACTGTAAGGACATAAGAATATCTAACATCTTAAAGTTCCCTAGAATGCGGTATTAAGAGAATGCCACCGGTGCACCTTTTGCACGCGAACGAAGTTTATTTATTTATTTATAACCTATGGTACACAAAACAGAACACAACCGAAAAAAACATTTTTTTTAAAGTACATAATACATTTTTTGAACTAAGAGGTATTCCAAAACATGCGTACACATCATGATTATTTATACGCAGTTAATATATAACAAAACACACAAAGAAAAAAAAAAGAAAAAATAAGAACACATTAGTATAGGAAACTCTCATCACTCTTTTGCAAGAGCGGCTAAAGTAGTCCTTTTAAATTTGTACAAATTATTATTTAAAATATCAACAGAGCTTGAGACTTCTCATCTTTATGTCTCAGGGTCGGCAGCGCGCGTGTGATGCCTCTGGTGTTACAGGCGTTCATAGGCTACGGTAACTGCTTTCCATCTGGTGGGCCGTACGCTTGTTTGCTTGCCAAGTAGCATAAAAAAAAAAAAAAAAAACAAGCTACTATTATCAATTAACAAATCGTTATATTCACGACACATTCTAACTAGCGGATTAAAGAAGTTTGCTTCTAATTTGGCTATATTTTCTTCAAACTCCATGAAACTTTGTACACATAATCAGTACACTAATAAAGACCCGTGGTGCGTTAGTTTCTCATAAAATTATATGGTTACCAAAACGTAAATTAAAAAAAAAAAAAAAAAAACTGACGCACCACGGGTCTGGATATTAGTGTACAAAATTTAAATGAGTTTGATGAAGTAATAGCCAAAATGGTAGCATACTTCGTTCGCGTACAAAAGGGCTTAAGCGCCCTACCGGTAACCTTCCCTTAAGTGTCTTCGCCCGGAGTGAACTTCTGCAGGCACCTACTATTGTGTACAGCGCGGTACAGATACCTAATTTGTATTCAGTGAGGGAAGTTCCGCGGCTTAGAAAAAGCGACATAAAGCAAAAGCAACCTTATTGATGTTTCTCCTTTCATTTCAGCCTGAATGACAGTATTTTCTCTTGAGGAAGGCATCCGCTTCCGCCCGTTTTCATTGTGGACCGATTTGAATTTGGAATCTCAATTTTGTTTTTTGATATTTAACCGGAATTTTACCGGAACCAGTAGCCGTTTTGAAATTCGAGTAGGAGTACACCAAGGCTTTTCGCTCAGCCCATTACTCTTTAACTTAACAATAGACTACCTTACCAAACATAGTCAGAAACCACTGCCTTGGAACATCTTGTACGCAGACGACGTAGCGCTTATTTCTGATGACTTAGACGACTTACAGCAAAATTTCAACTCTTGGGAAAAATCTCTTGAAGAAAACGGTCTAAGAATAAGCAGAAAGAAGACAGCATATGTCGTGCGTGTTCGACGGTGCCACACACACAGACAGTCTGAAGGTTTTCATCGGGGACACACAAGTACCACTACAGAACAATTTAAATACCTGGGTTCAATAGTAAGCAATGATGGGAAGATCGACGGTGATGTAACTCATAGAACAACTACGGGATGACTGAAATGGAGGCAAGTCACAGGCGTAATGTGCGACAAAAAGGTACCAGTTAAGGTTAAAGGAAAAATTTACAAAACTGTAATAAGACCAGCGATATTGTGTACGGGTCCGAATGCTGGACAACTAATAAACAACATCTTAATAAACTACACACTACAGAGATGCGCATGTTACGCTGGTCAGGAGGTGTCACATTGATGGACAAAATCCAAAATGAGTACATAAGAGGAAGCTTTAAGGTCGCCCCTATAGCTGACAAAGTTAAAGAGATACGCCTTCGATGGTACGGGCATGTACAGAGGCGCGCAGTGGACCATATGGTCAAGCTTGCCCTGGATCTGCCGACGAACAAACGAGGATGCGGAAGACCTCCTTCCACTTGGTTGACGACGGTCGAAAAAGACCTAAAGGATGCTCAGCTCGACAAAAATATCGCACAAGACCGTGCAAAATGGAGAAAATGGACAAGGAAGGTCGACCCCAAGTAAATGGGAAAAACGGTCGAGGGATATATATGATATTTAGATATCAACCTCCGTGGTGCAGTGGGCGAGCAGCTGACACGCAAAAGGTTCGATTCCCGCTGCGGGACAAACAATTGTTTGCATAATCTGCAAATATTTGTACCGGCCGGAGTTTAAGACTTACTTCTTAAACGTTTTTATTTTTAAAACATTTGGTTCCTTTTGAATTAGTTTGAGTTAGTGATTTCAGCATCTAAATTTAACTAAACCTTAAAGGGCATTTTAATATCATATTTTACACACAAAAATACGGTATCAGAGCGAGCGCTCGCTTTCTTTAGTCAGGTCACACAAAAAAAATCACTGAACCTATAGCGCCTTAAAGCTCTTCACCGAGAAAGAGTGAATCAGAGATTATGACTTCCCAGTAAAAGTAACTCTAAATTATAAGATTTCATATTCCGCTGAAACAGATTGTATATACCGTCCATGAGCTCTTATAGCGATTCAGTTCAAAAACTATTCTGTACAAAATATCGGTTCCGTGATGTCCGCAGCTATATTTAAAGGCACTGTAGCAGAAGGTCTATAGACTTCTGCGATTAGAGTTATTCAATGATGACGAATGTCAACGACGAACCGAATATTTTGTACTTACTGAACAGTTCTTGAACTGAACCGCTATAAGAGCTTATGGTAACGCCTCTGATCAGTTTGTTTAGAACTTAGAATAATAAACTGTTTAGAACAACAAACTGTCAATCGCTTGTCAATCAATTAAGTCAATGCTTTATAAAAAGCACATGGTAGTGAATTTAAATAAAATAAGTGAATTGCGTGTCTTTTCGAAGGGATGGAAATTGTCCAGGAACATTCTAGTAAACTGCCATCGATTTACTAGAACATGACTTGACAGAGGACTTGACGACTAGACTTTGTTTGATAATTATCTATGCTACTTGACATTGGCAAAATTGAGACTCAGATGCCATTAACAAAACAAATCACAGATTTATAAGTAAAGTACTAAAGCTCAGAAAATATTAAATTTCAGACACGCGACTAAAAATATTCTACGAAGCTGATCCTATGAACAGAATGATCGCTATGATATTTTACGCCTTCTCTGTCGAGTAGAATTCTAAATTCCGGTGTAGCTTATGCAAAGGGTTGCGGAAAGCCACACAGCGGTGATTATCGTACAATTTAATATTCTTTTGTAGAGACGGTTATAGGGTCAGAGATATTACGTTACATTACGATTAGCCTCACAAAGCAAAGAAGACGGGGGACCGCAGGCCCAAATCCGCGAGATGATACATCATTAAAAATAGCTTTGAAGTCCATTGTTTTAACTTAACCCTTTTCGTCCCACAGCTGGGCAAAGGAATCCTCAAATTCTTCTACTTCCGCAGAAAAACTATGCTCTAGGGGAAAAAGATTGCAAGCTAAAACTTAGTTTTATTGGAAAAGACTTTTCAGTAAGGAGAAGTGAACACTAATGCATACAGAATTTTTCTTCCGTGAATCTTTTCTATACTGACTGAAAAAAGCCTACTTACATTCTACCTAGCTAAAGGTAGCATTTCCTGTAGCTTTGTCGCATTCATTCTCTTGGCGAAGCGCATCGTAGCACGATTTTACTGTGTGGTAGCGAGACTGTTCATTTTCTACTTTAGTTATACTTTGATGTGCTACTGTGAATGTTAATTTGCCCGTCTTGGTTTTCAATGTGATTCACATTATTTGGTCAAACATTAGATTACTGACAATCAGGACTGACTGATACTGTTTTTCTATATATTTCAAACGATATTTAAATGATATTTATATATAGGTAGAGCGGCTGAAAGTGCGTTGGTACAAACTCCTACAACCCTTAGAAACTCTACATCCCCTAAATACCCCAACAAACTCCCTACAACTAGAAACCCCTACAATTATTAATATCTCCTTATTATTCTGTGGCTGCTTACCTACCTAGTATCCATATACATATTTAGTGAATTTACCTAAACTTATTAGCCTTTGATAAGTTTTTCCTTCGTAAAGATTTGTATGGGTTTTTTTTGTCAATTAACCTTTATGTAAATTTCGGGACGTATTGTAAGGCGGTACGGAGAAAAGCTTTATAGGTCCGTTTTACAATAGCCCTTGTAACTCCTTTTTGACAGTTTCCAGTTTTTTAATAGCTTTATATCTCTTCAAATCGGTGCTCTTAGAAGGCTTCTCTTTTTAAACTAGAAAATAACTTTTACAACCATAAACAACAAAGTTCTCGGCTCAAGAAAAGAGAGAACTTGAACACAAATTAAAACAGCTACGCTATAACGATCAAAGGATCTAATTTGAGATAAAAAACGCTTAATGATCCAGGTATTTACCTGTGCCTACTAAGAAGATTGCTTTTCACAGAAATTCGAACCATTTTATCATAATACTTAAAAGGAGTAAACGTCGGGAATGATTTTTTGGACCAATCACAGTTCAAAAACTTTGATCATTTTGTAATTAATGTCTCTAATTTTCACTATAAACTGGGTAATATCATAAATGCGAAAGTATAGAATATAGTAGAATAGAATATTCTTTATTGGCCAAAAAGCAAATCATGGATATAGGCGACCTAATGCTAGGAAGCATTCTCTACCAGCTAACCATTGTGTAGTGCGGATACACAAAGGAGAGGTTTTTTTTGCGTGTGAAGTATACATGTTTGGATGTTTGTTACTCAATTGCATTATCATAACACCCAGCAGGAAGCTACAGGAGTAACTAATCGTCCGGTTACCACATATCCAGAAATAATGGTAGCCATTCTGTGCAGTACATATTATTAGCTAAATTAAATTAGCCCTTTCTAACAGACTCAAATGAAAGGGACCGCGATAGTTTTAGCGCGGTTTAAACTGTTAGAATGATGCACAGAACAACTATCTCAAATAATATATAAATTTTATAGTACTTATCCTACTATCCTACTAATATTATAAACGCGAAAGTTTGTGAGTATGGATGTTTGTTACTCTTTCACGTAAAAAGTACTGAATGGATTTGAGTGAAATTTGGAATGGAGATACTTTACGCCCTGGATTAACACATAGGCTACTTTTCATCATCATCATCATCATCAATTTTCATCATTATTCACGCGGGTGAAACTGCGGGGCGCAACTAGTCTCAAATATTACCGAGCAAGCGGGGATCGAATCCGCGACCGTCTTCTTGATACGAACCATTCTCTTTTCACTCGACACATTAAAAACCAATAACTGTATAAGAATAATATATATATACCGGATTTGATAAATGTTATCTTATTCTTATCTTTAGGGCAAACCAAACAATAATATGTAGAGATTTTATTTGTTAAGGCATTCAAATAAAAATGTACGGCAAAATAATCGACGTGCTTTATTTTTTGTGGAACTTCATAATAAATATTGTGTAACAATTCCGTTCATCTTCATACCCCACCTGTTTCGCGTCACAGAGAGTTAGCTAATATTGTTAGTCACTGCTAGAGTCACCCTAACTTCCATATCGTATCAGCTCAAAAGATAAAAAGTACTAACTGTTCCATGACCAGCGACCAGAGGCCGAAGTTCGAGTTGTCGAAGTCAAGCAATTGACACGGACATATGGTGTAGTATAACACTTATTTTTGTATGGAAAATTATGTTCACAGAGTGTACGCTAGGGGCGCTCATCGGTGTCGCCATACAAAATCCGTGTTACGCTACACCATAAAAACCGTGTCAAATATTTGCAAAAAACTTAGACTCGGCCTCCTAAAGAGGGGCGGGCGGTCTTCGATTTTGTAAACAAACAATAAAATTTATTTATTTATTAGTGCCACCAACATAGTATATACCATTTCAAGTAGATACAGTGATTTAAAATATCGTAAGCCCATAGAGAGTTTGTCAGCAAATACTTTGATTTCACTTCCAGGAGGCACCTCCACGAGAAATGTCGCTAAGGGTGCCGTGCCCATAACGACTATTCTTGTCACAAAAATAAAAATATATCTCTGTCGCCTTTGTTTAAACGTAACATGAAACTTTTCTCGCTTTGTGGATCCTATATCTTGCTTTCGCGGTGGGCGGCGGATGCTTTGATATTATATAAAGGTTGGTTCAGACAGTGAACTATAATATATCGCGCATTGAGGTATATCGTACAAGCAAGCAAGGGATAAATTACCCCAGTGCTCCAATTATGTTAACAACGTAATGATCGTCATTGGTTCTTTATTGAACACTAGCGGCCCGCTTGCAACTTTGTTCGCGTGGTCTCGGTGATCCAGAAACATTCCCCAGTAGGTATATAGAAAACATCAACAACTCAAAAAAGTAACTACGCGCTGTAGTAACTATCAAGTAATCTCGCCGATGCTATGTTGTTTTTGTACTTCCATAAGTTACTTTTTTAACCGACTTCCCAAAAAAGGAGGAGGTTCTAAATTCGGTAGTATTTTTTTTTTTTTTTAATGTTTGTTACCTCATATCTCCGGCGTTTATGAACCGATTTGGAAAATTATTTTTTTATTTGAATAGATATACTTCCAGATTGGTCCCATTTTCAGAATCCAGTTCTGATGATGGGATCCATGAGGAATTGAGGGAACTCCTCAAATATTGTAGGCATACATATGGCGATTTTTTGATATTTTCAGCAAGACACCAAGCATTTGCATTCAGAAAGTATCATAATCCTTTCACCACTATGGTTCTTTCATATTTTTTTTTTCATCCAAAATTATTTAGTCGAATACAATGGCGGAAGTCGGTTTTTTAAATGAAAAGTTATCATATTAACTTTCATACTTCATTACAACCTTTTGTGATTTTTTTCCTGGATAAATAGTATTCTATAGCTCAATCCAGATCATAATCTATATGTGTACCAAATTTAATCCAAATCAATTCAGCCGCTAAGGCGAGAGTAACAAACATACAAACATCCAAACAACTACATTTTAGCATTTATGATATTAGATTCATATATTATGATTAGGGATTACATAGTTTTAATTCAAAAATCGAACACATGCTAGTTGGGTGAAATGTCAAATTTCGGGATAGAAGAGGATAGGTACAAATATAGGTAGGTAAAATCGCTGCTGCCATGGTGTGCCCGGGTGCCGTGGTGTCTGGCCTAGAATAGACCCCTCCTTCTCCTCCCGTGGAGTCGTAAAAGCCGACTAAAGGATTGCACCAGGGTATGGGCAGCAGTATTTATACCTGAATACTCTACACCAAGCATGTCAAACATGCGGCCCGCGGCCCATCACGACGTTGACTGCGGCCCGATTCAATTTTGAACATAAATTACTTACATTGTAATGATTAGATAAACGATTAGCATCCTGCCCCCCCTATTTCCTAACTGAAAGTCACTCGGTGACTAACGTTTGACATGTAAAAATATAGCCATCAATTGGTCAAAATTTATAATCATATAAAAAATCGTCATCAATTGATAGTCATTTTACTTGTGAAACATTAGTCACCGAGTGACTTTCAGTCAGGAAATAGGGGGCAGTAAGTACTACTATATCTATGCAAGGAGTTTGTTTTCTTTATGGTTAACACAACCTACGGTGCGGCCCACTGATTCTAAGGTCTTTAAGTATTTGGCCCACCGATGACTTTGAGTTTGACATGCATGCTCTACACCCATACTGCGGTTGCCAATCCACCTGCCAAGCGTGGTGATTATGGCCAATCCCCATATTCTATAAGAGAGGCCTCACCCAGCATTGGTCGTCTACCGGCAGATAAAGAAGATAATCGCTACAAAGCGTTATTTCGATCTATCTAGTATAGTACATAATGTGCCATACTGCTCATTGTGTGAAAGAACCATTACAATAGACAGCTCTACTACTTCATTTCATCGTGTGTAGTCTATTCTTCCCATTTAATTAGATTTTCATTCTTTTTCGACGATATTCGTTTGTAATATAATTTATTTTAAGCATCGATAACACTCAAGTTTGTACCTATCTTTGATTTCGATTACATTTAACATACCAAAGTAAAACTACTTATTTCTGCCAGTATAATAATACTAATAATAGTGTATACAATACTGCTTGGTACCAGAAATCAAACTATTTTTCAGAAACAGGTACCTACCCAGATGTAAGAGTTTCTCAAACTGGCTGCATAGCGATTGTACCACATTACAACCTAAGTCGGCAAACCGGCAATAATGTTTTTTTTGTCAGCAAATTTCGGCTCTGGCATACTTAAGACATCCTAGGTCACGTCCACCTAGGACACGTCTTACGTGACATTGCTCCCGTCACCCTAAGACATAAAGTTGAAGTCTCATGTGCCTGTAATTTCACCGGCACCCATAACCCTTCAGACCGGAACACAGCAATGCGAGCACTGCTTGGCGGAACAAATAAGTAGGCAGTTCTCCGGACGAACTCTTAATCGAAACACATTATATACATACATACATAAACATACGCAGTTTACCTTGAAGGTTTAAGGCAGAGCCTGAAAGGGCCTCTTTTCACCGTGGGTTGCACAGTCGCAGGAATATAGAAGTGACAAGTGGTGAGCTGATCGCCACCATTGCTTTCCACGTCCAACTCGGCTAACGCTTTCTTCTAGTATTAACACACTCTTAAATAAGCCAGCAGCCAGGACAAATGTTATACCAACAAAAATTGCCCAACAAGTGCCCCATTCCAAAAACACTATTATGAGCCTTGTGAAGCCCCTAATCTAGGGTCCTAACAAAACATACACTTTCGGAGTTGAGAAAGGTTTGGAATTCACAAAATATTTTCGGATCCCTAATGCCCTGTCAAGAACCCAACTTCTTTATCGACTGTCACAAAGTTTTCTTTAGCTGTGTCAACATTAGGTAAAACTGAGGGTAAAACTTTACCGCTTGTCTTGAGCCTGTGGATTTATTGTTGGTTTACGAGGCCAAATCTGAAATCAATTTTTAATGTCTGACAAAAGAGTTTATAATGATGCAACAGGCACGGATTTTACCCAACATTTATACTGAACAGCAGGGCTATTCTAAAACGTTCGGAAGGGTTTCCGATCGAATTCGTTAGTTTTTCATTTCGATATGGTAAGTAACTAAAACAATTTTCTCTAGTAAAACACAGTAATATACAATATTTATTGTTTTTTACTGTGTTTTACTAGAGAAAATTGTTGAAAAGTGTTGAAATTAACGCCATTTTGGCATTCATGAGCCGAATATCATCAGAAATCGGTCACATTATACCGTGACAAGACTTGACGTCGATGAGGAGTCCGGTGTTCATTGCCAATTTGTTTTGAAGAAAGATCTCTTCGTCAAATGTTAATAACTTACAGTAATACTAACTTATTATTAGTTAGGGTTTATTTATTTACAAGTTGCGCCCCGCGGTTTCACCCGCGTGAATAATGATGAAAATTGATGATAATGATGAAAAGTAGCCTATGTGTTAATCCAGGGCGTAAAGTATCTCCATTCCAAATTTCACTCAAATCCATTCAGTAGTTTTTACGTGAAAGAGTAACAAACATCCATCCTTACTCACAAACTTTCGCGTTTATAATATCAGTGGGATTATTATTATTATTTATTTGTAATAATGTAAATGTGTGTGTTTAGCCACCCGTTGGTGAGTCGGTGAACTAGTCTTATAGACGACCTCCGTGGTGCTGCGGGCGAGTAGCTACCTGAGACGCAAGAGGTGCGGGTTCGATTCCCGCTGCGGGACAAATGTTTGCATGATCTACAAATATTAGTTTCGGGTTTGGGTGTTGTAGTACCATGGTACTCGTAGTTCCTGATACCCACGACACAGGGCATCCTAGTGAGGGATCAGGACTATGTATGTGACTGTTGGGTGTTATGTTATGTATTTTTTTTTTATTATATTGTTTTTTTTTCTTTCTTAACTGTATAAATAATATTCATATTGAATATCACAGACGCGGTTAACTCTTTATTCATCATCACACAGAAACAATACAAAAATAATTTAAAACTAAAAAGGCAACGGGCTTTATCGCTGACAGCGATCTCTTCCAGAGAAAATTCATTACTCATTACTCCAACCGCGAAGTATTTGCATAATTATAAGTTTTTCCTTTTGTAATTAATCTATGGAAGGATTAATTATAAGTTACACTGGAAGGGATTAATCTCATTAGTGCCGTACTAAGGAGGAGTGATGTCTCTCCCACACCGGTGCTTATACCTGCCGAAATTAACGCAATTAGTTCATTCAATTAAACTTTTTCTAGAAAATAGCTCTTTACAGCGTATAAAAGAACGGCTCCCAAATACTGAAGGTACCGGTAAAACTACCTATATCAAAGCTAAGTAAAATAGCTTTCGCCTGGTGATTCATACCGGAGAAAACCTTTTTTTTTTCGTTTCGTATCTTATTTGTAAGCCAGCAATGTACGCATTTATTCCAGCCGCGCGAGTTCAACGCTCCCGGTCAGCTGATCGACCCGTATTACATAAGAAATACGCGCCAGTATGTCTTATGTGGTTTTCATTACTTTTTTGACTTTTTTATTTTTTGACGTGTTTTTAATGATGGAAATTAAGTTTTTGTGTTCCTTTAATGATATTTTATGGATAAAGAAAACACAAAAAAGCGGCCAAAAAGTGATTTTGATTGTGCCGTTTTTTTTCGTGTTTTTTCAACAGAAATATTTTCAGAATCATGGTCTGAATGCATTGTTTCAGTTTTCGGTAGTAGTCTTTTTACGCCCTGTATAAACTTTGATCTCGACAAGTATTGAATATGAAGCAGCTGTGTATCGATATCAGAAATTCATAAGGCGTTCGTGGAAATCTCAGCTTTAAATGCCATGGAAGAGTTCCGTAAGTATATTTACTGAACGTTGCAATTCTAGAAAGTTCTTCATGAAAGCTTTCTGTGAAACCGAGCGCTGGAGTTCTGTAAACTGGAAATAATAAAAAGTAAATTTTTAGAAAAAAATACTATCTTCTTTCAAAAAGCGCTGAATCAATTTCGATAAAATTAACATGGGACTATATCTGAAGTATGACCTACCAAACAAAAAAAAACATCAAAATCAATTTATAATGAGGGGTTTTCACGGCCGTTTCATATCATGCTTTCAACATTGAAAATAGATGGCGCTGTTCTGTTACGTAACTGTCAAAGTGTCAAAATTAAATTAAATGTCAACATCAACAACGTAAATATATTTTCGTTTCGTGGTATTTATTTTTGCTTACTTCTAAAAACATCACAAAATCACTAGCGCACACTCAAGAAGCAGACACAAACAGAATATAATGAGTAATAGCCACAGACTAGTTATAATAGCTTAGTACGCGTACACCACAGATAATACATTTGACAATCTTTGCATTTACAGTTGAGTCAGCGCCATCTATCGAACCAATTTGAACTACGTTATTTATTTTAATCGAAGTTAAAAAGCCCTCATTGGAGGAGTAATCGCGTAACAAACATACAAAAAAAAATACAGTCGAATTGAGAACCTACTTTTTTTAAGTCGGTTAAAAACTATTTCATCACATCATCAGCAGCCCTTTAGACGTCCACTGTTGGACGACGCCTCCCCCATATAATGCAATGGGGAGATTAGTTATAATCACCACGCTTGGTTGGCGGAATATTTATCACAGTATTGGTGTTGAGTATTCTGGTGGACGCTGCTGCCCATCCTCTGGTGAAATCCCTTAGGCAGCGTTTAAGACATCCACGGGAGGAGACGGATGGGTCTATTCTTAAGCCGGACACGCCACGGGTAGCATCATTTTACAGCTGGAATCAATTGTATACGACCTTTGTTTCAATGAAGTGTGATCCCCTGGTGTAATCCCTTTACGCCATCCACGGGAGGAGACGGAGGGGTCTGTTCTTAGGGCGGACACGCCACGGCCTGGCAGAATCAAAAGTATGCTATTTTTGTAAGCAATGAAGTGGAGGCCGGTATAAGACGCGGCGATCGTTTGAATGAATGAATAGCCGCGTACTGACCAAGCGAGCGGCTTCGCGAGGCAGCCTCGGACATTTGCCGCAGTACGCATGCCGCGCGAGGCGGCCTCGGTCTGTAAGTTTTCTAATCCGAGGCTGCCTCGCGTGGCAAGGCCGAGCCACCGTGAGCATCGACGCTCAGTTTAATAAGCGAGGCAAAACACTACCGTCTTGAGTGAGCGCGGCAAACTTACTGAGGCGCCTTTGAGCATCGACAAAAACCGACAACGCTCGGCTCGGGCGAGGCAGCGCGATCAGTACGCGGCTATTGACGTTTGACGTTTGGTTGAATATCTCAGAAACCCTGTCGATAGTAGGCAAAGTAAAGGCCCGATTTCTTTTTTAAATTTTATATTAAGATTACCCCTCAGAAGCCGCTTAAAGTCAAACAACTTGATCTAAAATATTGCCTAATCATTATATCGCTGGTAAACACCCAAAAGTCAACTTTGCCGAGTAAACAAAACAGCGAGACGGCAATAAAAATTTGTTCGAAGCTGGATTAAAAGAAAACAGCATTAAAAAGGTTTCAAAGAACCTTCGAGAATCCTACGCAAAAAATAATTTATTTTATTCAATGGATTGCCATTACGAAATGTATTTATTAAGGATTTTTTCGATTTGATAACGTACGTCTACCTAACTGAAATAATGAACACCTGACTTCGAACCTCAAAATACAACATTTAGAAGGTTCAAGATACATCTGATACTAAAATGATGTACGTATGTACATGATTTTACTTTATGATTTTACACTTTGAACCTTTTTAGGGTTCCGTACCTCGTCATAAGTGCTTCCATGAAGGGGTCCTGGTTATTTTTTTTTGACCTGGGTCATAAGTCGCTTACCTTCGGAAACCGTGTCTGGCAAACGCATAGTGTGGGGCGATTTGTTAAAGTAAGGACTTCCTTACTTTAACAAATCGCCCCACACTATGCGTTTGCCAGACACGGTTTCCGTTTGTCGTGGAAAAGTTGAATTGCATCATGACAATGAAAAAAAAACTGAAATACATTTTTGCAGGACACATTTGCAGGCTGCAAATGTTCGATAAAACTAGGCAGGCAACATAACATTCTTATTGAGGTCAGACCAACATATTCTCGTTCTATTTATTACCTAACAAAAGGTACGCAAAAAGCCAAACAACATACCGAAAGTAACAAGAACACCGTATCGCGTAATGAAAAAACGTGGAGCACGTAGTTTGGATTAAGACCATTTTCGCCCAAAATTACGGTTCTATCTTCATTTGTGTGGGTCGAATTCCTGAATAACAGCTAGCTACAAATATATTGCGCCTGTACAATTAGGACGACTTTTAGCAGCGATACAATCGCGATACAAACGTGATGCATGCGCGAATCGGTGCATTTTGTCTTTCGCTTTACAATGACTGCAAACTCGCCTTACGCTGAAAGCAAAAACTTGATGTGTCTTTCTCATGAAAGCTTCTGAAAATGGCTATTTAATTACTATCTTCTTCTTCTTCTCAGTCGTTACACTCTTGACAGAGTGGTCGTGGTCGTCATGAAGTACTGTTGTTGGGGGTAGATGTGGCTCGCCTCACGATATCTCGCCATTTATCCCTATTGGTGGACATCCTCGTGCATTCATGTAGGTTGCCACCCACTGCAGACTTGATCTGGTCAGTCCAACGCATGGGTGATCTTCCGCGCGGTCGGGTGCCTTCTACTCGTCCTTGCACTACAAGACGCTCAATCGAATCAGTGTCCCGCCTCGAGACGTGTCCGAAGAACTTAAGGATGCGAGTTTGTACTAAGTCTGATAGACGCCGCTTAATGCTGAGTTCCTGAAGTATCGAGACATTGGTACGAAATTCTGTCCATGATACCCCGAGCAGTCTTCTCCAGCACCACATTTCCAGAGCATCTATCTTTTTCTTCTCGCCTTCCCGCAGCGTCCACGTCTCTGCAGCGTATAGAAATATGGGGAAAACAAGTGTTCGCACTAGCCGGATCTTTGTGGCTTTAGTGATACTACGATTCCTCCATATTTTCTTCAGCTTATCCATTGCGGTCCTAGTTATCGCCATACGTCGTTTAATTTCATCTACGCAGCCGCCATTGTTCGAGATCAAAGTTCCAAGGTATACGTAGGACTGGACCACTGTGCAATTCGCAATCTGATTCACTTCCGGCAAGTTGTTGTTAGCGCGGTCCACGATCATCATTTTAGTCTTGCTGCGATTTATCTTCAATCCGAACTCAAGGCTAACACGCTCCATTTTGAGAAGTAACTCCTCCATATGCTTAGCACTAGTCGCAAACAAAGTCGTATCATCTGCATAGCGAAGGTTTGCAATTTTATAGCCACCAACAGTAACACCGTCTGCCCAATCTTCCAAGGTGATACGCATCAAAAGTTCAGTGTATGCGTTGAACAAAAGCGGTGATATTATACATCCTTGGCGGACGCCTGCACTGGGATGGAAATTGCTTGACAAGATGTCGTCTGTCCGTACTGAAGCAGTTCCTTCTTCATAAAGACACCTCAGAAGGTGTACAAGATGTTTCGGCGTGCCCATTTCCAGCAATGTATTCCACATCATAGGCCATTTCACAGAGTCAAACGCTTTTGAGAAGTCCACAAAGCATATGTAAGTTGGTTTGTTTAATTACTATATGAAACGCTAATACCAAATCCTTTTTTTTTTACAAGCTTTTAGTTAACTTGCAATGTATGTATGTTTGTCCGGGGGGAATCTTGTAAAATTTTAAATCGGTTATCTTTAACCGATTGAGCTGAAATTTTTCATACCTGTCAAGTTCAGATGACAATACAATATTATGGGGACGGTAAGCTGATCTGATGATGGAGACGGAAGATAACGGAACTCTTCAATGAATAGCAGCCTGGCAGGGTTTGGGTTCATTTTGATCTGGTTCCGACAAAAATTTTTTTTTTTAAGAGTTTTGACGCTTGGCGACCACATCACCCATAAAGAAAAAAGAACAATATGGAACAAAATAAAATCTAGTGCTTATCTAAGCCTGATAACGAATTTAACAAAGCTTGTTTTGAAAAATACATTTATGCAAGGCATATTATACAATTGCGGAATTCTTGTCTGACAGTATTATAACTACCTATCTAACATTTTTATTTTTTTCTAATATTTGACTTTTGATTGATTTGATTTTGTTTTTTTTATACTTAACTAGCTGCCCGCGCGCGACTTCGTTCGCGTGGTCCCGGTGTTTGGCCTAATTGACATGTTTTCCACTTGCGTAGGCATCCACTTTCTACCATGCCATGAGCGCCTGGTATTCTCAGCATCAAAAAATATATTATTATAATCTTCTTTCACTTTGTCCCAATGTTCGGGAATATGAATTTCTAATTTAGGATTTTTAATTTAATTTTTATTCTATGTCCTTCTCCTGGTTCTAAGCTACCTCCCCATCAATTTTCAGCCGAATCGGTTCAGCCGTTCTTGAGTTTTAAATAGTGTAACTAACACGACTTTCTTTTATATATATAGATGTAATTTGGTTATATTAAAATGATTTTAAATGTACCTTACCATTTGCATGCCAAAATTGGAAAGCATGGCTTGTTCTCCATATATTATTTGTCACCTTTTACTATTTACCCATGTTTGTAAATGCATGAATAATTATGATTACGATTATGATTTTACAGCAATAAACTTATTAAGATTAACGTTTCCATAGAGTTTCTTCCTATACAATGCAAATGTTTAGATAAACCTGTTTAACTTTCAGCTTGTGTGAGTTTAGTTTAGAATAAGACCTCGCAAGGGTTAAGGTTTGCACCGATCGTTAATTCTCGGTCAAGTTTCAGGCATTAGAAGGGTATTGAATTAACAACACTAACGATTCTGGATAGAATTACAGCCCACGGTTTACCAAAGACTTAATCAAAGTTTTATATCGTTAGATAGCCCTGCCTGACTCCGAAAACAAGTGTAATTATTTCAAAAACAAATCGTTATTCCAACTCACTGATTCGAACGATATAAGCCTTTCAATAAGAGCATTAAGAATTCGGGCCACAACTGGCTTGGCCACCGTGAAAACAACCTCAAATATCAGATTTTACGATTTATATCTTAATGTTAAAATGAAGAAAAACCGTTTAAGAAGTCGATTTTAATGTAAAATTAGAACATTTACATATCTATACGTTATTCTATTTTGTTATTTTTTTTTCTATATTTAGTTTACAATAAATAGTTTATCTATAGTCCCGATTTGTATATTTACAAACTGTTTCAGCCATCGCGATACATGGTTTCAAACCACGACTAAAGCGAAACACAAAGAATTCGGGCCACAGGTGGCCCAGCCCGGCCACTGTGAAATACATCACTATATTTTAACAAACGCACCGTCTGCATGTCTGTACACTTATAACTCGCGTTCTCAACGACTTGTTACGTGTTCACTAATGTTTCACTTCAGAAAAACGCTATAAACCAGGGTTGTAAAGATGTAATAAATGCAAGTCGCAATTTCATAAAGTGGGCAAAAAGTATTAAAGTATTGTGCTCCAGGGCAATTTAAAAGCTCTTATAGAGTCATGTCTAAACTGCAAAGTCTGAGAACAAATGGGAAAGTTTCCAACGCAACGCTACCAGCAACGCTTTGTATATGATGTTTTGCAATGCAGTTAGCATCGCGACCTAGAGCAATTTTCTGAATCGCTTTTCTCGACAGAAGGAGCGCTTTTCTAGACACGTGAGTGGCTTAAATTAGATTGCTTAGCAATTTATTGCTAGGGGGACTTTTCACATTACAAGCTTTAATAATAATACCGCAGGGCAAGCTTATAGCGTGCGTTCGGTGAGTGCGAAACCTCGGAGCGCCGTTACTCTCTGGGGTCAACTGAGACCCCTCGGCTTGATCTTACACTAGTATTCCCTGTGTTCTGGTTATATACGGAACTACGAATACTATGGTGCCACATGGACAGTAATAATGTGGAAAACCCTGAATTTGGAACTTATCGCTGACACCAACCAATGTTGATGTAAATGTGAATGTAAGCGGTCCCGAAGGTACTGACCTTCGGGACCGCTGTAAGTTTCAAAGTTACACATACCTACAAACAGTTTGTCCGCTGAGTGTAGGGTTGCCAGATCCAAAACTAAGATCTCCTGACAATATTCTTGATTACTAGGCAAAATCCTGACATTTATTGTGAAGTAGGTACACAAAACAATTTTAAAAGACCAACAGTTGCTGAAAGCAATATCCTCCAATAAAAACTACAACACTTAATCACACATCTGTTTCATTTAGTACTAATAACATTGTATTATTTTAAGTTATTTTAGTTTCAAAACTAATGTTACTCAATAAAAAAATATCTTTCTCTTTAAAAAATTCCGACAAAACAATTAAATTTTTCCTGATTCCCTGACAGAGTGCCTTAATTCCTGACATGCCAGGTAAATTCCTGTCATCTGGTATCTGGCATCCCTAGGCTATTGTGCACAATAGAAAAATTTACATTTTATAAATATAGTGTCCTATGTTTTTGACCAGCTGTATATCCTGGTATAACCTGGTCATTATTTAAGGGCATATAGCTTGCTGAACCGACAAAC
This sequence comes from Epirrita christyi, assembly GCA_951392215.1. Classification (NCBI taxonomy): domain Eukaryota; kingdom Metazoa; phylum Arthropoda; class Insecta; order Lepidoptera; family Geometridae; genus Epirrita; species Epirrita christyi. Next base: position 2,739,786 of record OX595837.1, read on the forward strand.
ATTGGGGGATAAAGGTTCTCGACTGGCGAACACGAACCCAACGACGCAGTGTAGGAAAGCTCGATGGTACGCCTAAATTTTCAAGGTAGCAGGAAATCGGTGGATGGAGACGGCTCAAGACTAGTCAACGTGGCATTCTATAGGAGAGGCAGTGGCTTCTACAGGTTGATGATGATGATGTTATGGTTTCTAAGGAGTTTAATAAAGTGGTTTCCAAGTAGCAAGCTGAGGTCGTACAAAGCGAGTAGGTATAGCTGAATAATTCAATAAAATAATCAAGAGCGCGAATTTCGCTTAAGTTTCTCCATTTTCTAAGATAAAACAACGATCTTTAGATAGCTCAACTGTTTCATTTGTATATTTAACATTTTGTATAAACTTGTATTTGTTGTAAGTATTATTCTTTAAATAAAGATATAAAATAAAAGCACGGAGACTACTAGAAAATATAAGTCTGTTTTTTCGCAGTTCCAAGGTATTCTAGAAAATAGAGAGAATTTTTCTCATTATTGTGTTGCTCTTTAGAAGCAGCGGTTCGTTTATCCAGAACATTTTCTAGGAAAAAGGAAATGCTTTTCAAGTCACTTTATAGGAAAAGAGAAAAGTTTTTTAGCTAATTAGAGTCTAGTTCTAGTAAGTACAGAGTAATAAGCCTTTTAAATGACGGTTTCTTAATAGACTATTTCAATAAAAGGACGATGCACCGCAGGAAATCGGTGGATGGAGGCGGCATTCTAGGAGGGAGGCTTGTGTCGAGCAGTGGACTTCTAAAGGCAGATGACGATAATAATGATAAAAATTGTTCGCAGAACTCCTCTAGTGTTAATAAAGATAAAGATTGTCAAATGTGAACAAAATCGGAACAGACTTTTATTGGCGGGTGCCAATAAACTTTCTAAGTACCTACTTCCCTTTTAGCTTGTCAAACGCATCAATACCCATTAACGTCCTTAGCTCGGTAGGACTAGGGTCAAACAAACGAGGCATCGAAACAGGCAGGATATTGTATTGGTGGAAGCAAATGGCGGCTAATAGAGGGAAATGGGGGTCAAATATGCGGCAAATAGCCTAGTTCAAACAGAGCAGTTCACTCTTTATTTCGTCCATAGCAATAGCAGATAACAGCGCTTTAGTAACTGAGACAAGAACAGCTGGGATCAATATTTTAAATGACTGAGACAAGAACAGCTGGGATCAATATTTTAAACGATAAGATAAAGAAGTATCTGAAGGTGGGACAACTTCGTATTCTCTTATTCTTCTATGACCAAGCCTAAGTTTATTGATGACCTCTGTGGCGCGGCGGGCATCACCATCAGCCTGTAGAAGTCCACTACAAGACAGGCCTCCCTCATGAGTGTTGGGTTTAGACATCATTTTTCTAAGATTATACGAAGCCACGACTATTTCAATTCTACCATGCAGGGGGCCGATTCTACTATTTTTAATGGAAAAACCATTCTTAGAGCATGCAATGGGAAGTTTTCAGGCAATTAAAAAGAAAAATAGTTCTTTAAACTCCGTTAGATGGCGGTGAATCGCCATGGTTGTCTTCTGAAGATTTTGCAAAAGCACCACTGAGAACAAAATATTCTCTTGTAAAAAAAACTAGCACTGCTTTTTTTTCTCAAAGTTTCGCGTTGTGATTTCGAAGCTCATTTTTCAAGTCTAATATAGACCATGACCCATAATCCCTGCTCATCTTGGTTCGGTTTCAACATAACAATGACTCAATAGTAACAACAAAAAATTATAACAATAACGTAACACTAACAAATATATCAGAATTTCAACAAACAAAACAAGACTTTACGTAGGTAGATACTTCATCAACGAACAGCAAGAGCAAGTGAAGTGAAGTCAAGTCAAAGTCAGTGACATTGACAGTTACAGTGACATTGACCGACAAAATTTAGACAACCAAATCTGGACTGCGCCATCTATGAATGGATTAAGAATTATTTTCTTTCAGCTGTCAGAAAACTCCCCATTACAATTAAATTACTATTGTCATTCATTGTCGATTGGCTGGTGTAATCAACAGGAGTAGATGCAGGGGTCTTTTCTTAGGCCGAACACACCACGACGGAACGTAGGTAAATATATACTTATATCAATCAGTAACTTATCTTATCTTCACCCTCTTTAAAGGACAGGGCAAGTTGGCGTTTATAGAGTGGGTGTCTTTTACGTATGAGTGACCCAGCTGCCCCTTTCAGGCTGTATAGCGCCCGTTATAGCCAATAACCGTTTGAAACTGTCGCCCATCGTCGCCCACGACACACGTTTTTATTATCTGTATCATGGAGACACACTTGCACAAGGAGATAAAATATCGTTAAGTGTGATCTTGAGAGATCTGGCGGGGAGATGTAGTTTTACTTTTAGAGGGGACAGATGTTCGTGATGTTCTGAAGCACTATGGAATTGAGACTTGAACTGCCCCCCCCCAATAACAGTAGCAAATGGCAATGGGGAACGCAATAATGGAGATCATTTTGGCAGCCTTTGCGCTGTCCAAATCTTTTGAAACTTGAAAGGTCACATAGATAGATGTCACTAAAGATTTTGTTTAAATGGTTTGCCCCTAACAATTTAATACCGAAATCAGAGGCCCAATTCTCTAACTTAAAAATAGTTAAAATAGAGTTCGGATCATGTTTTGATCTTGTGTCGATGTCTTGAAATGGTATTCTCTTAACTTAAAATACAACGCTGTAATGTGATTATATCGAAATGTGAACGAAACTTGAACGATTCAAAGTTTTTTCGATAATTTTAGCTTAAGTAGATGGAGTCTCTCTTTGCTCTTTCCAATTATATATATAACTATCCTACTCTAATGGTAGTCACCGTGAATTGAAAGTAGACTAAATTGTAATTTATGAGGGAGCAGAATACCAACTTTCTGTCAATTCACAATTCAGTCTCGATTCGGTTAACTTTCAGTGTAGTTTTAAAATAATTTTGAGAATTGGGCCTCAGAATTCATTGATTTAAGCTGTACCCTACTTCCGTGATTGAATCAACTAACTCTACAAAATGATCCTATAATGGTTCCGTTGGTACCTTTAAGTAACTAAACCCTAGCAACAAGCGTTGTTGTTAATTAAAAACGGAATGTATGCTGTCGGATAGATATTTCATCGAAAACCGCTCGTTTATACCAAACTCAATAAAGGCTTCCCCCGTAATCTCACTATTGTACGCATATCCAATAGGCCATACAAAGGCTATTGTGAGAGCACTGGAAATCCCTCGCTTGGGCCTAGACGGATAAACGGGTCACAGGATGCTTATAGGAAGGGGTAAATGGGGCAAAACAATTATATGGGGGTTAATGCATTCATGTTGCTACAGGCGTACTTGTATTATTACACATTGTACTTCCTACTATAATTACTATAAATGTTAAAGTTTGTGAGGATGGATGGATGGGAGTTTGTTACTCTTTCACGCTTTTTTTTATGGCATCTGAGGATATGCTCAATTTTGCCAATGTCAAGTAGCATAGATAAACAAACAATGTCCACTCGTCAAGTACTCTGTCAAGTCATGTTCTAGTAAACCGATGGCAGTTTACTAGAATGTTTCTGGTCAATTTCCACCCCTTCGAAAAGACATACTTATTTTATTTAAATTCACTACCATGTGCTCTTTATAAGCTACACCGTTTAAAATGCCACCAAAATTACACGATATAACTCAAAAAAACACTAGAAATTGAAATAAAATAAAAAAGGACGACGTCTCCCTTCGAAAGAGCAGAAAAAGTCCTGATGAAAATTTACATAATACCCATATAATACCTATATATTTGCTTGTTATTATTATTAAATGTTGCATGCATATGTTTAATGAAATGTGGCTTTAATTATTCAAACAAGGTCATAACATTATCATCATCACCAGCCTTTAGACTTCCACTGCTGGTCGAAGCCTCCCCCATAAATACAATGTGGTGCCATAATCACCACACTTGGCAGGCAAATTGGTGATCGCAATAGTTGTGTTGAGTACTCAGGTAGATGCTGCTGCCTATACCCTGGTGTAATTCTTAGTCGTCTTTTACGACATCCACGGGAGGAGATGGGGGTTAGTCTTTGGCTGGACACACCACGGTCATAACATTATATCCCCAATATAGTCCTCTCCATCCTAAGGGTGCCTGGACGGCTCACCAAAAGTCCAGTAACGCAGCATAGGCCATCTGAGGCCAACTGCATTTAGTCCTTCAGAAAAAGAAAAAGAAAAAAGTGCCTGGAAGACAACTTTTAAGCGATAAAACCGTCCATTGAAAGTTTAGTTTATTTTTTTGTTATGTATTTAAGTTTATACTACTTGGCAATACAAACAACCATATACGCACCACCTGATGGTAAGTAGTTACCGTAGCCTATGGACGCCTGCAACACCAGAGGCACCACACGCGCGCTGCTTACCCTGAGACATAAAGATGAAAGGTCTCATGTGCCTGTAATTTCACCGGCACCCGTACCCTTCAAACCGAAACATAGCAATGCGAGCACTACTGCTTAGCGGCAGAAATAGGCACGGTGGTAGTTTATCTCCGGACGAACTCTTTCACAAGAAGTTCTACTACTACCGAAACTATAACTCTCTTTTATGTCTGTTATAACTTTATCTAAAGAACATACCTACTTCATTATTCGTGTGACGCCACTTTTCTCTTATCTACCTGAGGCAAGATGGTGACTAGTTCATTACCCTCCGTCAGAATAGTAGTACCTCCTTCTGTGGAAGTATAAGCCCTACAGGTGTGAGGTGACATTTTAATTTTTAAAGTCAGCATCTCAGTAATCTTATTAAACTTAGCTTGCAAGCAGAATTGTGTACTCTATTATGCATAATAATTATGTGGTAGAAGCTAGCTGGCGTGTTCTAAAAATAAATAAAAATAAATTACTGGTGTTTAATTTTTAATTTAATTTAATTTAAGAGATTTAAGATTTACCTACCTTTCGGTGCACAAAAGTTGTGGTGCTAAAATGTCTAGGAGCTAAACTTTTTTTCTAGTATTTCTTACAAGTCCTTATTAATAATAACCGGCTAAGTGCGAGTCAGACACGCGCACGAAGGGTTCCGTACCAGTATCTATAGTAATATAACTCAATATTCTGTGAATATTTCAAGCGTCTACCTGTTGCCGTTATCAATATCGAGCAAAAATTAGCAAAAAAAATCACGTTTATTGTATGGGAGCCCTCTTAAATGTATATTTTATTCTGGTTTTTAGTAATTTTTGTTATAGCGGCAACAAAAATACATCATCTTTGAAAATTTCAACTGTCTAACCATCACGGTTCATGAGGTACAGCCTGGTGACAGACGGACGGACGGACAGCGAAGCCTTAGTAATAGGGTCCGTTTTACCCTTATGGGTACGGAACCCTAAAAATTACCTATGTCACAAAAATATCTGACACAGTGTCAAATCACATGGTCCACCATGGAAGATTGCATTCTTCCGTGTAGTCCACACAAAATACTAACGACATAATCACAGTAAGTATTCCAAATAAAACTGGCCAAGGCGATCCACACCTTACTGTTCCGAAGTTGCATTCGTCCTACTTTTACTTACCCCTCCTGTAACCGCCACTTTTTTCCAGCGAGAAGGTTTTGCTCTGCCGGAAAATGGAAAAAAAAGTGGCCACTTTCCATTTATTGAACGCAGAGGCTTGATTCATGGCTTGTACGGTAGGTAGGTCCAACACCAAGACACATACCAAAATCAACCAATAACACGCAACTGAACTGAATACAAAATTCAAAAGTTGCGTAGACTCGTATTTGGGCTGATCGGAACGGCAGCGCGGCCCAGTTGAGACCCAAGGGGTGTCGGTAAAAAAGTAAAAAAACCAAAAATTTCCCACATCTCAAAAACAAGTGTAGAGTGTAGAATTCAAGCAGCTTTTTGTTATGCAAAAGAAGTGCATACGAATCCTTGTAAACATTCCGAGCCGTGTAAGCTGTAAGCCACACTTTATTGAAAAACAAATACTTACGCTTATTTTGCAAGCAGCGGCATTTGTTAGGAAACATAGACAGTATTTTAAATCGAACTTAGAACTGAATGAAAATTATAATAGGCGGAAAAGAAATAAATTGATGTTACCCATGACTAACTTAAAAACAGTGGCTAAAAGTCCAAATTTTAGGCTCATTAAGATTTTCAATAAAATACCAGAAGAATTAAAATCGGAAATTAAGGACCAGTTATTCTATAATAAGTTAAAATCTATGCTTTTGAGAAAATGTTATTACTCACTGGATGAATTTATTAGTGACAAATTATAGAAAGAAAGAAAGAAAAAACATTTATTCGTACAAATTGTACACAACAACATAATAACACACAATTACAAACGCTACACGAATACAGCAAACAAATAAAAAAAAAAAAACATAAGTAAAACAAGTGTATGAGAGGAGGAACGCTACCATGTACATGACAGCTATATGCTATATGTGCTATAGCTATATGTATATGATGATATAGGATGTTTATATTATATGTTCTGATGTAAAAATTAGTTTATTAGTTATTACCTGTTTTTAACTAGCCTACTCATTAACCTATTTTATTTTGTTTTATGGTTTTGTCGTATACCCAAGCTACTAATTGACATAGATATTGATTTGACTGCCTACCTTCTTTTAGTTTTGACATATTATTGTTTTGTATACATGCGAGATATTAAATTTGCTGAACCTACCTATTTTTACTCTTATGTGATTATGACATTGTTTTAAATTGTTTTGACTTGTATTTTAATAACTAACATAAGTATTGTCCTGTAATTTTTATTCTTGATCTTGACTCCAAATTGCAGCGCCCTGACGGGGTTCATGTACCTACCTGACTAACAGTAAAAATAAGACCTATTACTAACTATATTGTATGTACATGTGAGCAATAAATAAATACAAATACAAATACATAAATACAAATACAACACTATCTTATTCATACCAACTTCCGTTGAAAGTGTCTTTTAATAGGAGGTAACCGGTAGCTAGCAAACGGGCCGTAAGCGCCATTTTGCACGCAAAGGAGATGTTTCATGAATGTATGGAGCTTGGGCCTGCACTATTTACTGTATATATAAATATAGCTAAGCAATATAGAAACCATTTGTTATTATTTATTTTCTATAATATTGCTTCGTGTTAGTGTAAATTCAAGATTATCTTCACCAAAGAGAGCAATCACACACAAGGAACCAGTTTTGTTGAGCGTCAATGACACTCAACAAAACTGTCAGTTGTCAAAGTCACTCGACTGACATGGCTGTTCTAAAAACCGGGTGACCATATTAAAAAACTCATAAATAAACTTTTATGTACCGCTGTATTATGCTTCAAATGAATATAATTGTATTTTTATGAAAATCCCCTGTTTTTTTATATCTTTCTGTGTAGTGTACTTAGAGCAGGCCCAGGATGAAACATCTCCTTTGCTTCTAATTTGGTTATTATTTCTTCAAACTCCATACAAATTTGTACACATGATCAGTACACTAATATTATCTAGACCCGTGGTGCGTTATTTTATTTATAAATTATATGGTTACCAAATCATGATTTAAAAAAATCATTTTTTTAAACCGACACTCCACTTATGGTCAGTGTACAAAATTTCATGGAGTTTGATAAAATAATAGCCAAAATAGAAGCAAACTTCGTTCGCGAACAAAAGGGCGTAAGAGCCCTAACCTCCCCTTAAGAGTGCGCTCCGAAAATATAATATGTATGAATCACCTTTTAGACGCAAATACTAACAGAATAAGATTGAATATCGCACGACCATTATCTTGCACAGAAGTAAAGTCTCAAATCTTATTTAATATAATTATGAGAATACTAATTAGTCTAGGTAAATTTTGGTTTGGTCACGGATAATAAACTATATTTTCCTTAGGTGAGTATTTATTTTGGATATGTGACTGAAGTTGTTTCCTAGAAATTTCAAAAAATTTAGTTTAAAGGCATAATTTTCAAAAAAATCTAGTTTCGAGTAAATGTCTGCCAATTGTGTTTCTGACTTGATCACAGATAGTAAAAAGTATGAAAAACCACGTATTTCAGTTATTATATTGATGTAATATCTGGTTTACTCACAGTAACTAGGCAAATTAGCATTATATTTTCGGAGCGCACCCTTAATGTCTAGTGGAAGTAGCCTCATTGGTATAACATTACGGCTATATAGAGGGCGATGAGACAGCTCTGTAGAGCTTAGTTCCAAGTTGTTTTACACCTCTTTGTACTTACACTATACAAGACATGAATCCAGACAAATCATGGATGAACATTCGTTCGGACAATACCTTTTAAGTTGAATGAAACACGCCATTCAGACGAGTGTAACAGGTCTCGGAGTGGTTCGCACCGTTATGCGCATAGCTCACCTGCAACAACAGATTGATTTCGTTAATACTCTGGAGGAATACAGTCAACTAGAGGTAGGGTTGTCACACTTGATAAATAGAAAAATATAAATATGCATACTTTTTTATACTACTTGGCAAGCCCAAGCATACGGCCCACCTGAAGGAAAGCAGTTACCGTAGCCTATGGACACCAAAGGCATCACACGCGCGCTGCCGACCCTGAGACATAAAGATGATCAGTCAGTCTGTAATTTCACCGGCACCCGTACCCTTCAAACCGAAACACAGCAATGCGAACACTACTGCTTGACGGCAGAAATAGGTACGGTGGTAGTACTTCCCCGGACGAACTCTTTTACAAGAAGTTCTAATAACAAAAGGGGCGAACATAAGAAGGCCTGGAGTTGGGGTCGAAATGTGGTTTTTACCTACGCCTTGCCACATCTTAAGATGACCTTCCTATAATCTACACATCTACTTTTGGAATGTATAACATCCTTAAAAGTCCAGTTATTATAAATAAATATTGTATTGGCCATGGGGCAACCCTAGCCAACATTGCTTACACAAGCTGTTTTAGACTTTATATTCTTCACGTAAGACTCAATTATAGACCATGGAAAGTGATTAATGGGTTTACAATGAGAGTCGTTAGTGCTCATCGTATGGGTTCTTTATGTGGATTTATTGACATGTATAACACCAGCTGATACAATTTTTTTAGTCGTGGGTGATCGTTTTTATCAATTTATTTCATTTAACGTTCGTCTGCGATTCAATGTAGGTATTGGTGAGTAGACTTTGTACTTGTACGCCTGCAGACGTAGTTTTTGGAACTAACTGAGTTCCCATTGCATAGCGATTCCCTACTATAATCCCAATGACACTGTGATTACAGTAAGGATTCGCTGGGATTCGCATACAGCCCCCCAATTACAGTAGCAAACGGCAATGGGAAACGCAACAATGAGGGATCATTTTGGCAGCCTTAGCGCTGTCCAAATCTTTTGAAACTTGAAAGGAGGAATATTTAGCTCAAGAAGTTTGCCCTATTCAAGTTTAATAAGATTTAGATAAATAAATGCTGAACATTTCACACAACATTATCCAGCCCCAAGCTAAGCAGAGCTTGTGTTATGGCTACTAGATAACTGATATACTTAATACAATACATTATGTAGATAGTCATTTTTTTATTATGCATAGAAAAATACTCAGAACATCCTGAACAAATATCTGCAGATCGTACAAATATTTGTTCCGAGGCGGGACACTAAAACGAATTTCCATAGTTCATAAAATAAACCAAATAAACGACATTCCGGTTTAATCTGGCTTTTTAGGGATAGCAGGGGGGGGGGGTTATTCTAGGAAAAATCTCGTATCGTAATCATCACTTGATGACGTCAAATGTCGAATGATAACCATCATTTTGTATGGGCGTCCTACAAGATGTGACGCCCATGCTACAATAAAAATGTAGAGCTAAAATCTAGAAAATAGGGTTATCTTCTTCATAAACGTCCACTGCTGGGACGAGGTCATAGAATAAGGGGATTTGCCATAGTCACCACGTTTGACAGACGGTTGGTGATCGCAGTATTGATGTAGAGTACTCAGGTACCCATACCCTGGTGTAATCCTTTAGTCGGCTTTAACGACATCCACGGCAGTACAAGGAGGCCGGATACACCACGGCATAATACTAATGAATGAATGAATGAATGAATGAATGATTTATTTCGCAGAAAAAGGGTTTACAAATTGTTCTTAAATAATATTAGCCAGTTCCACTAATTCAACCTATAAAAAGTATGCGAATTTTAATGATTTTACATAGTATATAATTTATATTATTAATTATTTATTTATTTGGTACACACATTGATTAATTGATTAGATAAAACGTCAGTATAAAATACGAAGATAGGTATGTCAAATTAATTTCAGGAATAATGTCAAAGTCAGTAGTGACTTATTTAGTTTAGTATAAAAACTCATTTACTGAATTAATAATAATAGGGCAATACTATTATAAAATATGTATGGAACACTGGCATTCCTTTTTAAAGGACATTTTCTTTGAATTTTCCACTTGATATGCGAAAATAGCCTGTTTAAACATGACGTGTCCAATCTTACTTTTATATTGCAAAACTCACAAAGCGTTAAGGTCCTCACGTAATCCATCAGCCTTTACACAACCCGCCAGAGTTACCTTCTTACACAAACCAAGTTTGTTGCTGAAAATATCAAAATAGCCATATGTATGCCTACAATATTTGGGGAGTTCCCTCAATTCCTCATGGATTCCATCATCAGAACTGGATTCTTAAAAAAAATGGGACCAATCTGGAAGTATATCTATTTAAAAAAAATACAACCGAATTGAGAACCTCCTCCTTTTTTGGGAAGTCGGTTAAAAAAGAGAAAGGGTTATCAGGAAGAGATCGCTTTTAGCGATAAGACCGCCCATTGTACGTTTTTTTTTTTTTTTATGTTTCCTTTATTTTTGAATTTTTTATTTGGTGTGCATTCAAGAGTTTATCTATCTATCTATCAAACCTATTTAACCTACTAAAATCACCTTGAAGAGCCGCGGTGGCTCAGACACTCGGACTTCAGAGGGCGTATTATTACGAGTTTTGCATTGCAGCTATGCATTTGCGAGTCGTGAGCGTTCAACGTGACATAAGTAGAAACTATTTATTAATCTGTGCTGTTTCTATCGACTGCACGATACAGAATGATGAAAAGTTTCTACGTAAGTCACGTTAAATGCTCACGACTCAAAAATCGATAGTTGCAATGCAAATCCCGTAATACACCCTCAGATCCAAAGCACGTGGGTTCAAATCCAGGAAATGGGTGTTTTTTCTTAACAAAATTTAATGGCCACAACGGTGCACGTATATCGCAGTAGAATAGATAATGGTCTTTTCCCTAGTAAGACATTCACAAACAATGTATTTTCGATTCGGATTCCATTTCCCTATAGGAAGATGGTCATATCACTAGACTAGACTAGGGCAAGAGAATCGATGGAGGGGGTGTCCCCTTTCACACCATCTCCTTCCATGCCCCCCCCCCGTAATAAACCTCCCTTACTTCCCCCTCATCGCCGCCTCCCCTCCCGCGTAATCATTATTTATAATTTTATAATTTCATCTAACTTACACAAGATGATAATTTTTCAAACAACCAAACAATCTTAAGACTAATTGTTAAATAAATAAATGCTGGACACTTCACACCATATTATCTAGCCCCAAGCTAAGCAGAGCTTGTGTTATGGGTACTAGATAACTGACATACTTAATATAATACATTACATATTTTTTATTATACATAGAAAAGTACCCAGAACACCCTGAAGAAATATCTGCAGAAAGTACAAATATTTGTTCCGAGGCGGGAATCGAACTTGCAACCTCCTGCGTCGCAGGCGAACCTTCGCCCGCCGCGCCACAGAGGTCGTCGCGTTAACAAAGTTAATAATAAAATTTCAGTGTTTTCAAAGCTTCTACAAAAATGTTTATTCGGCGGTCTCCACACTAGGCCAAGCCTGTACCGTGAAGACCTTATGATACTGGACGCTGGATGGGCAGCAGCATCCATCCGAGCACCTAACACCAACACCTGCGATCACCAATCCGCCTGCCAAGAGACTGGCAAGTAAACAGGCAGGAGATGATAATATGATGACACTAAAATTATCGCGCGCCCTTTCTAATAGACTGAAATAAAAAGAGACCGCAATAATTGCTTCCGTGTCAGTAGTTCTACTGAGAAGTATAACTGGTAGTACTAATGGTAGTACTAATGACACACCATTGTATCTATAGTACTACCAGTAATACTAGTGACCTTATGCGGCATTATTAGTACAACTGAACATTTATCATGACAATCGATACCCTTTATTGATAATTCTAAACTGGCCACTTCTTTATTCTTTTTTTTTATACTAGAGATACAAGTTTTCTGTTATTTTTTTATAATAGATACAAGTGTTCTGTTGTTTTTTACACTAGAGATACAAGTTTGTATCATTTGTACTACCTTCAACTTACGTTTTAATTAGAATTCAAAAATTTGAGTGTAGTCGAGTGAATGTACTTGTATTTTTTGTAGTTATAATCAATAATCATAATCATTTATTCGCAGGAATGTAGTAAAGTCAATAAAATAAAAATGGTCCGTCACATTCTGCCTCATCAAAGCGTGCAAAAATTAATCCTAATGTCTCTAATGTAATCTGATAAATTAAATAAATTACAATGTCAAATTTTAAGTAGGAGCGAAATCATTGTAATTTAAAAATTGAGTTATACAGAAATAATGGTGTCTATTCTGTTGTTCATCGAACTAAACTAAAATTAAAATAAAATTAAATTAAAAAATGTCAAATTTAGTTCAAAAAGCTATTCTGTTGTCAGGCTGAACTAAATTTAATCTTCGAAAACGACAGGACTATATTTTAATTTGACAGCCACCAAATTGAATTGAATTGACAGAGTTAAGTGAATTAAGTGGGGTTTACACGGGTCGATTTTCGTCGTGCGGCTCGTCGCTTCACAAATCGCCTCGCCAAGCCGCATCGCTAGCCCTACACTACCTAGTGACTAAAATCTCATGCGGCTCGGTCACTTCCTTCGAAAATGTTGAGAAGAATAGGTGTTCGTGCCGGAATTGAAATAGTTAGTTATTCAATTAATCAAGAACGATCTGTACGTAGAATCGCAGTAGTGAAACAACGTGCACGAAACACACCTTCATGCGGCGGGCGATTGCCTACAACATCGTTTACACGGTCGATTTTGGTCACCAGCTGCATGTGGCCGGTCACCGCGCAGCCAAAGTCGGATGCTACCCAACTTTGGGGCTTGCGGCTTTAGTCACTTGCGATCTAGTCGAATTGCCATTTAGACGGTCGATTTTCGCCGCGCGGCAAAAATCGCGCGGCTTTAATCACCCGTGTAAACCCCACTTTAGTCTTTGGATTTAACTAAGGTAGAGCAAATTTTTTTTTAATTCGAAATTCGATATTTGGCGCTCAAGAAAACCTTTTTTTAACAAACGAGGTCGAACTTGTTTTTCAAAATGCAAAAATACAAAGAAATAATCAAATAGAAAGTCAAAACATTTTTATTTTTTTATGGAAATTATCCACAATTTATTGATTTATATAACTAGTATAATCGCCTCCGTCAGCAGCTATGACGGCACGTAGTCTATCTCGTATTAGATGAGACAAGGCGCACGCATAAATCAGTCCCCTTGATATCCATACCCGTGCACAGTGTGATCTAAGAGCTTCAGGGGGGTTTCTTTCGTTCTGACAGTTCCAGCGTTGAACCATTATGCCCCATAGATTTTCAATCGGGTTCATATCTGCTGACCAAGCAGGCCATTTAATGAGACTAATGTCACGGGTGCATGTTAAACCACGCCATGGTAGCCTGGGCCTTGTGTATCGGTGCATTATCGTGAACGTAATCAATTTGTGGGAATTCTTATTAGTATTGACCGTGTCCTGATTTGCTTTTATGATCTGTTATTTGACCTTCATCGCCATGACGCCGAATCCAAAATCTCACGGTGAATCGAGATATATTGAGCTCTCGTGATATCGCACTAATATTCAAGCCATCTTCGTGGAGAAATAATATTTCGGCCCTTTGTTGCAGAGTTAAAGCCATTTTATTTCAATCAATCTTTCAAAGAGGATGCAATAACTATACGTAAGAAGAGACGGGACATAGAGTAAAATAAATTACTGTCGTCAAAACAGGGCTACCGCAAAAAGCCAACATGACGGACGACTGACAAAACAATCAGTTCTACCAACATACAAAAATAGAATAGTGATGTGCAGCCAGTATTTAAAATCTATCGATATTGATGAATTGATTACCTACAGTTTGAAATGTTTTTTTTTTATTATTATTTTCACCAATTTTGTTTTAGCACCACTTAAACAAAACCAGTGGCACAAGGTCCAGTTTATTGGATTTGTGTACAATCAAAAAGGCCATAAAGTAAAACATAACATTTATTTTCGGCATTTACCAGGCAGTCTTGGCGCTACAGAGCGATCTCTTCCAGACAACCTTAGGCTCACCCATAACATTTAGGTTATAAACATCTTAAATGTACATGTGCTACAATCAGTGTCTAGTGTTTCATCGTGGCAGTCTATGGGGGAGGCCTTTGTCCAGCAGTTCTTTGTAGACTTCTTTGGGTTGATGATGAAAGATTTAGTAATTTCACCAATTTTTTACACCTAAAAAATAAAAGCATCGATTATCGATATTTATAAATGAAGATATCGTTCACCACACTATCATTCAGAATCAAAATTATTATTGCTTGGGATTATGATATTTTTTGGAATATATGATATTTTGGCCCAAGAAGAAGTATGTATAGGACTGATAATTTATCTAATAATCTAGGTAGGTACTAACCGGACTTCATCCAGAGGAAACCTGGCCATAAAAAGTTTTTTGCCGTTATTTCTATCTGATTGTAAGCCGCATATTTCACAATTTATGTACTTCATATTTCATATTCACAGAAATTAATTAGGTTTCAGAAGCAAACAACACACATAAACGTATTTAGACCACAAAAATAAAATATTTTGCAATATAAATTTTGTCTAAGAGAAACAGAGAAACAAATTGACCATGTGAGAATGTAACTGACTGACAGGTCATCAAAGAACGAGAAAGATAGAGGAAGTGAAAAATGGTCACCATTAAAATTCTGCCCCGTTTCATACAATCTTTTTTTTTTCTTTTAGTTGCGACCGACTGCAGTCTATATTTACTAAAATTCAAACTTATTTTTTTTGTTAAATGTCATTATGGTAATGTGTCAACTTTAAAATTAAGAAATGAGGTTCACCCATGGAATTAATAAGGTTGTACGTAGTACTTATTACTTCCATGGGTTCACCATCAAAAAGTATCTTTTTGTAGGTCGATTCTACAACTTTACTATCAAAAAGTAATAAGTAGGAGATATAGCATTTTAGACTTTACTGCACACAGTATGGTAAAGGCCAAGGTACGCCGGATGCGTATGCAGCACACGGTAACGTAGACACGCGCGTCTCTGCGCCGCGCCGCGTAGAGACGCGCGTGGACGTCACGCAAGCGGTGTGCCATGTCTCATACAGTTCCATACATTACAACATAATGGTACGTCGACGTGCACACCTACGTCTACGCATACGCAGCTGGTGTGCTGTGGCCTTAAAAGATGATTTATGCTAGACTGTGCTGGTACTGAACCATAGCTTTGGGTGCGGACGAGGCATGGATTAAAAAGGTACAAACATTTTATATATGAAGTAGCCGTGCACTACCCGTGCCTCGGGACGAATTGAGGCGCGGGCGGCGCTGAACTGGAACTACTTCATTTTAAATTCGTGCCTCGTAAGCACCTGTTTATGCCACGGCTCAGACCCAGCCCGGTCGCATAAATCATGAAAGCTATCATCTTAATTACAACAAAATTCAATACTTTGTGATCCTAATTGTTTTCCTCTACTTGCAGTTTGTAAATAGTTGATTTAAGTATTTATTTTCTTAGCGAAATATGCCCCAAGAATACTTTTTTTGAATCACTAAATTTAATCCACACCAGTTTTCATGAAGACTAATTTTAGGTAGATTTTTCTAATATTAGACATAAAACTGCACAACAGAATATAAAAAGACCACCTAAAACTAAGTTGAGTAACTAAGCTAATTTTAGTGCTGTCTGACTAAGATTTAGTTTAGTGCTGTCATTTTAGTCGATTCTCAATAGCATAAACTGTACAACAGAATAGGAAAAGACCACCTAAAACTAAGTTGAGTAACTAAGCTAATTTTAGTGCAGTCAGATTAGGATTTAGTTTAGTTCAGTCATTTTAATCGATGTCTGAATAGCAAAACGTCATTTTGACGCAACTAAAACTAAATTTAGTTTAGTTTAGTCTAGTTTGTGCCAACAGAATTGACACCAATGTCAAAAAAATAAAGATAATAATGTCGAATGAACTTCAGATTTTATACTCCATAAATTGCTTAATGTCATAAAAACATTTATCAATTAACCAACTTCGCAATTTCCATTCAAATATATTTATTGGCAGTCCTTAAAGTTGTACTAGAGATACAAAGGTGTGTCATTTGTACTACCAGTTGTACTTAGTAGTACTACTGACACGGAGGCCAATAATTTTAGCGCCATTTAAATTTAGAGAATGATGCACAAAATCGCTACCAATATCTATCTAGTAGGTGATGTAGGTCACGGCCTAGTGATGCTGGAGATACTGTCAAAGAATTACTTCGCATATAAAACAAGCAAATTCAAATCAAATATGCGCTGATTTCATAAACAAAGGTCGATCGAACTATCCTATTAAAGCATTATAGCTCTTATTGTGTACAATATACAGTCTAGAGAGTCGACGGTTTTGGTAGCATTAAAAGATCAAAGTTTAACACTAAAGGTTAGTAGCAAACAACCGTGAAGTCTAGATCGGAAACTAGTTTCTGCATATTGTATGAGCATGGAATAGATTGGACAGAAAATAGAACCAGCCGCCATTATAAATGGAAAAGAGCACGAAGTGACTGAAATAAAAGGGTATAATGACCATTTCTGTGACGCAAGTGGTAATTCACTACACACCAGCCAATTACAGTAGCAAATGGCAATGGGGATCATTTTAGGGCAGCCTTAGCGCTTTCCAAATCTTTTGAAACTTGATAGGCAGAATATTTAGACTTATTCGTCATCTCGCGGATCTGAAACTCGCTTGAATCCGCGAGTTAGCACTTTCCGATTTTACCTATTTTTATTGTTGTCAACTCGCGTGATCGTAAATATCCGACGTATTAATGTACAGTCATCTACAAAAAAGTTACCTACTTCGAATGTACCTATAGAATACAATATTATTTGAGTTTAAAATAAAAGAAAATATCGTTTTTGGGATACATATAATATGATACAACATGACATATATATAAAACTGCTAATTTTCATAATTAATATATAGGTCAAGAAATATCTCCTATTAAAGTTTCATAAAAAAAACAAATGAAACACAAAAGTCTTATAAGTAGGGTTGAGTGCCGTTCGACCCAAGATTTTTCTACCCAATAGGTATTTTGCTCCGTTCAACCCAAAACATCAGATTCAAGTTACCCGCTCTACCCACACCTACTTATTCCTAATTTCTATTGTTTGAATTGAGTGGAGTTTGATCACAAATCGGTAGGTAGAACAAAATTGTCGAACTGTTTTGTGAGAGACTGGTGCCTGAGATAGGTTTAGGTTTAATACCACAAGATTTAGATAGCCTGCCAAAATGATCGCCATTGTTGCGTTCCCCATTGCCATTTGCTACTGTAATTGGGGGGCCAGATTGTATTGGATTCAGTTTTTTTTGTCATTAGTGAGTTTTTGCCACCCACGGTTCCACGCATGGAAATTGAATAGGATACCAATCCATCACTCAGGCATGCAAGGCGGGTCGTTTTGACATTTATCTAACAGGTTTTAGAATAGCTAGTAATGTTTTAACAGTTTAGTATTATGAACCAAAATTGAGTTTTTGCTGCTTTCTGGATAGTTTCAGGCACATAATACAAAATTGTTGATTTAAGAGTGCGCTCCAAAAATATAACGCTGATTCGCCTAGTTATTGTGAGTAAACCAAATATCATATCAATATAATAACTGAAATACGTGATTTTTCAAACTTTTTTTCTATCCGTCAGAAACACAATTGGCAGACATTTACTCGATACTTTATTTTTTTTTAAAGTTATGCCTTTAAACTTGATTTTTTGAAATTTCCAGGAAACAACTTAAGTCACATATCCAAAATAAATACTCACCGAAGGAAAATATAGTTTATTATCCGTGACCAAAATTTACCTAGACTAATTAGTATTCTCATAATAGGTATATTAAATAAGATTTGAGACTTTACTTCTGTGCAAGATATGGTCGTGCGATATTCAATCTTATTCAGTTAGTATTTGCGTCTAAAAGGCGATTCATACGCATATATACATATTATATTTTCGGAGCGCACTCCTACATATAAACAGATGACATTTGTACACGAGTAAAATGTGTGTGTAAGTACATAGGGTTGCAGCACGGCTAACAGTACTCATAGTTATATTGTTTTTGAATAGGCAGTAAAGTTAATTATCTTCGTAAATTAAATATTTGTGTGTACTTACCCAAGAACCATTTAAGAGGAGGTTACTGGTAGGGCGCTTACGTTCTTTTGTACAGGCTGATGATGATGATGATTACGGATTTTGCGTAAGTACTTATATTTGTTTCATTTAAATCACCATAATAGACATCTCCGTTACCAGACTTCCTTTAGAATCTGTCAAGTTAATTACTCAAACGATATAAATAACAATTTATGCAAGAAAGCTTGTTGAGATTCCTTAGACCGTTTTAATTATCATGAATTAGTTTCTGGCGGTTAGAAGCTTATTTTTCAAGGTTTTATACAACCTTAATGACAATAAAAGAGATGACTTTTCATTTAAAAAAACCGACTTCCGCCATTGTATTCGACAAAATATCTGGATGAAAAAATTTTACGAAATACCCATAGTATACTTTCCGAATGCAAATGCTTGGTTTGTTGCTGAAAATATCAAAATCGCTATTTGTATGCCTACAATATTTGAGGAGTTCCCTCAATTCCTCATGGATTCCATCATCAGAACTGCATTCTGAAAAAATGGGACCAATCTGGAAGTATATCTATTCAAATAAAAAAAGAATTTTCCAAATCGGCTCATAAACGTCGGAGATATGAGGTAACAAACATAAAAAAAAAAAAAAACCGTATTGTGAACCTCCTCTTTTTTAAGTCGGTTAAAAAAAGTTGAACTTGATCTTAGCCAAGCTATGTGACATCCGGCTAACATTTCTGTGAAAGAGGTTGAACGGTGCAACTCAAACTTTTGTTGTCATTTGAAATTATGCAAGGGTGTAAAAGGAAAAATGAAAATATATATTTATAGATAGATGAACAGGTTGTAAATCAAAACTGTAAAAGACGCTGGCTTTTACGACCAAGAATTATTGATACGATGGTGATACACCAAAATTATTTTAAAGGTCTTGTGCAGTGGCAAATAAACCATATGAACATGTTTCAGGATTATAAAAAAACTGGGTATTAAATAGCATTTCTTTGGGGTTATCAAAATTATAAATATACAGGTCGATAGAACGTTAAAATCAGAACAGAACTGCATTATTAAGTATTTTGGGCAAAAATGTATCGATATAGGTAAAACAAAAAAGCATATAAAACCTTAATAGAATTAAAATTCTATTTAGGTTTAATATAGCTTCGTATAAGGTGTTATCGTAGCTTGGTATCATTTTAGAAAAATTACGACTACTACACCACGTACTACTATTCTACTGCTAACACATGTGTTCCCGTCTCACGACCTTCGAGCGTGGTCGCGGTCGGTGCTCATGAGGAAGGACCTCGAATCAGCAGGAGAATATAGTAAAGTACGTGGTATATAGCCGTTATTTTTGTAAAATAAAATATAAATACTTTATCGACGATATATGGGAATTCATCGGAGTAGTTACTAATAGATCCATTTACCCAATGATGCGTTTCATTAGGTACCATTCAATTTGCCTGGAAGGATACTTTTCGATTAAATCCTTTTCTTTATTATATCTTGTCCTATGCTGGACAAAGACCTCCCTACTAAGATCCCACGATCCATCTGAATATTCTAACCAACTTATTCATAATCATTTTTTAAACCTATGTTAGTTAAATTTTTTTTCTCTTGTAATGACGTATGTCATTTTACATCAGAGAGAACAAAACAAAAGCAATTTTAACTAAGACATTGTAAAGTGTTCTTACATTGACTCTTTGATATTGAGAGAGAATTCTAATTGGGTTAATAATAAATCTAAGACAGAGCTGTCCTCCAATTGACAACCTCTGTGGCGCGGCGGGCGAAGATTCGCCTGCGACGCAGGAGGTTGCGAGTTCGATTCCCGCCTCGGACAAATATTTGTACGATCTGCAGATATTTGTTCAGGGTGTTCTGGGCATTTTCTATGTATAATAAAAATATATATCTATGTAATGTATTGTATTAAGTATACCAGTTATCTAGTACCCATAACACAAGCTCTGCTTAGCTTGGGGCTAGATAATTTTGTGTGAAATTTCCATCATTTATTTAACTACAGTAGCAAATGGCAATGGGGAACGCAACAATGGGGATTATTTTGACAGTCTTTAGCGCTATCTAAATCTTATGAAACTTGAACGGAAGAATATCATTTATTAGGCATTTATGGCAGCCATTAGCGCTGTCTAAATCTAATGAAACTTGAAAGGAAGAATATTTAGAAGTTTCCCAGACCAGTCTTTTACAAAACAGGTCTGCAATTTTGTTCTACCTACCTATTTGTGATCAACCCTACTTTAAAGACTTTTGTGAGAGATAAACCTTTTTAAACAAGTTCTTTTTTTTATGAATCTTGAAAAGGGGGAATTTCTTTACCTCAATAGTCTGCCTTTCAAGTTTCATAAGATTTAGACAGCGCTAAAGCTGCCAAAATGATCCCCATTGTTGCGTTCCCCATTGCTATTTGGTACTGTAATTGGGGGGCTGGATGAGGTCCACTCAAGATTGGAGGCCTATACTCAGTAGTGGATGGATAAAGTCTGAATATGATGATGAAGTAATTCATAACATACATTAAACACACACCTTTTTCCCCGAAGGGGTTAGGCAGAGTCTCAAAGGGCCTCTTTTCACCATGGGTTTGCACAGTCGCAGAAATATAGACGTGACAAGTGGTGAGCTCATCGACGCCATTGCTTTCCACGACCAACTCGGCTAACGCTTTCTTCCAGTAATAACACACTAAATAAGCCAGCAGCCAGGACAAATCTTATTACAACGAAAATTATCCACAAGTCCGGGTTTTTAAAGTTGAAAACTTTACCCATATCGCACTCCTCCGTCCTAAGGTTATTTGGAAGAAATTTCTATAAGCGATAAGACCGCACATTGTGAATTTCTTTAGTTTTTGGTATTTCTGTGTTTTACACAAATAAAGAGTTATCAATCTATTTATCTTTCTATCTTTATTACGTGTTCATTGCAATGATTCCTAATTCCTCGGTGCTGTTTTTTAATTTAATATAATCAAGACGCAGCCTTGCACTCTTGCAAGAAACCATGGCCACTGCCAAAAATGGTGATCACCGGGTCAGTCGCAATTGCATAATCTTGAATTTATTACAAGATCTCGTCTTTATTGCAAATTCTGGTAATTTAAAAGATGCAACTATTGCATTCCAATGCTGGAACTCAAATAAATTTAAATACATACTATTTACCAGCATTTGCCCGCGGCTTCGCCCGTGTTAAACCTCTATTATAAATTATAGCCTATGTTATTCTGATATGTATAAGCTCAGTTGGTCGAGTTGGTCGTGGATAGCAATGGCGGCGATGAGCCCACCACTTGTCACGTCTATATTCCTGCGACTGTGTAACTCACGCTGAAAAGAGGCTCTGCCTCAAAGGCGAAAAAGAAAAAGGAAAAAACTCTTGGACAAAAAAAATAGAAAGGAGTCCTCTCTCTCTAAGTCATTTTTAAATGAAAGGAGTTCTTTTTTTCTGAAAAAGGGCGTATATGGGCCTTTTAAATGTGTATGAGAATATCGGACGAATGTCAACGCGAGTTCTCAGTTCGGGGCGAACCTTGGAGCTTGTCCAGTAGGCCTAGTGTGAGCATCGCGTTTACGTGACAACCGCGTAAACGCGCGTTGGTTGAGTAACCGGCAA
The DNA here is from genome assembly GCA_951392215.1 of Epirrita christyi. NCBI lineage: Eukaryota > Metazoa > Arthropoda > Insecta > Lepidoptera > Geometridae > Epirrita > Epirrita christyi. Next base: position 2,762,098 of record OX595837.1, read on the forward strand.
AATTAAAGTATACGTAAAAACTACGGAGTCCGAGCAGTTTTTACGTATACTTTAATTTTGCCGGTTACTCACCTCGCCTCATCTGCCCCCCAATTACAGTAGCAAATGGCAATGGGGAACGCAACAATGGGGATAATTTTGGCAGCCTTAGCGCTATCTAAATTTAATGGAACTTGAATAGTGGAAACTTCTTGACCTAAATATTCCTCCTTTCAAGTTTCAAAAGATTTGGACAGCGCTAAGGCTGCCAAAATTATCTCCATTGTTGCGTTCCCCATTGCCATTTGCTACTGTAATTGGGGGGCAGGACAAGCTCTTAGAGTATTATGCTCCTTGGGGCAAACACTCAACTCTGGGCACTAGACAACTCCGACATGTATGGATAACACATAAACAAAGTACGTAAGACCGATTGTGTATTCATGCTATAATCGCAAATAAATCGCCGGCTCGTATACGGAACCCGACGGTGACAAATTGCAGTTACAACACATTGTTACGTCCGTTGTATGATGCCATGTATTGACAATTTACATTTTAAATTCTTTAATCATTTTACAGGTTTTACGATACTGGTAAGTGTCGAAATAAAATTGATTTTAGAGGCATTAGTTAGTGTTAGAATATAGATAAAGATAATTTTATTCGCTCTTAAAAAATATGGTACAAATTAGACTTATTTCAATAGTACTTAGTTGTAATAACATGATATCATGTGCATAAAGGAGCGCTGTTCCCTGCACTAGATTTAAAAGAGCGTTTTTAAACAGGGTCACAGTGGCTCACCCCGGACTCTCAATCATAGTAAAAGCACAAAATAACTATAAATACAATAAACTGTTTAAAATGAGATAATGGTGAGTATTGAGCTTTGAAGTCCACTGCTGGACATAGGCCAACCTACCAAATAGAATATCACGACAAACAGTCTCGGGCTGCCTCCATCCTCATCTGTATAATTAGCCCCATTTGGGTATTCGCACAAGTGATACCATAAAGCAGATAGTAAAGTAAACCCTTGTCCCAATCCCTATATTTCAATTTAAATAAATAGAAAGCCAAAGTGCGAGCGAGACTCCTGAGGGTTCGGATCCGCAAAAATAATTTCGAAATTGTCAGAGCACTTTTCGAGTTTCAGCCATATTTTCCTACGAACTTCACCATCCCATTTAAGAGGTAAGTAGAAATTCCTCAATTTTAGACTTATCTACTCTTTTGTTTGTGACAGAAAGCCTAATTTCAGTTTTTTTTCCTAGTTTACAGAAAAAAACTATTTCTAGAGCAGTGATGGGCAAAGTCCGGCCCGCGGGCCAACTCCGGCCCGCGAAAGCATTTAATCCGGCCCGCCGACGGTCCTTTGACATGAGTAGAAATTCTTCAATTTTAGACTTATCTACTCTTTTGTTTGTGACAGAAAGCCTAATTTCAGTTTTTTTTCCTAGTTTACAGAAAAAAACTTTTTCTAGAGCAGTGATGGGCAAAGTACGGCCCGCGGGCCAACTCCGGCCCGCGAAAGCATTTAATCCGGCCCGCCGACGGTCCTTTGACATGAATAGTATATTATGACCCGCGATAATTATATTTTGACAGTGCAGACGTATAAAGTAGATTCCACAGTAGAATAATTGACGCATAGGTAAAGGATCCAGCTAAACTAGCCGAATAAAAAAAGAATTTTCCAAATCGGTTTATAAATGACATAGTTAAGAGGTAACAAACAAAAAAAAATACAACCGTTTTGAGGACCTCCTGCTATTTTTAAAGTCGGTTAAAAATTCAACACAAAATGCATTATTCCTATAATTCTGGCCCTCCTCGGAAATTTCATAACCTTTCTGGCCCTCAATTAAAAAAGTTTGCCCACCACTGACCTAGAGGCTTTTCATTTTCGCGATTTCCATACAAAATTTCGACATTAGCCGTTCCTAAGAAAAAGGGTCTTAACAGACAGACGGACGAAAAAGCGATCCCATAAGGGTCCCGTTTTTACTATTGAGGAACGGAACCCTAAAAGCAACCCCGATGGAAAATGGTCTACCCAGTTTAACTTCGATATGAGCCGTTACTCATGATTTCCCGAGATATGAATTAATGGTGTGCGCAAATTACGTTTTCAAGTTCGTTTTGAATAAAAAGCATTACGAAGCTATTACCAAAGCGTAAAATGAAATGGTCGATTGAAAGGGTACAAAGTATGATCTTAGTTTCACAAACTTTTAAATTATTTCACGAAAGTAGCAAGAAGTGTGCTAGCCTCGCTACCTATTATTAAGAAAATGACAATCGCCCTTATACAGCGAAAAATAAGGCTTCAAAGGTACGAGACGCAATATAACTTTGCTGCCGAACGAAACGCACAATTTTTCACCTCACTAAAGCGAGCAAAAAGTTTTGTTTATCATTCGAAATCTGCGTGCAAAACTGCTTTTTATCCCCTAGCGTAACAAAAGTTTTTCACTCCTCTTGCTCAAAAAGTCCGTCATTGTGGTGTACCAGAGCGAAGAAAAAATAGCATTTCTTCAAAAAAATAAAAAGTTTTCTTTTTTATATTTGTCTAATGACAATGAGCCTACAAAAACGAAAAAGTCTTTAGTCGTAAGTAATACTACTGATAATTACTAATAATTACTGCTTCATAAAAAAAGAACAACATTTAATTTTTGAAAATGGTACTAATATCGGCGATCACTTTGGTAGAATGCATGCAATGCGTTGCGGCCCTTGCGGCTACAGAAGAAATAAAAAAAAGACATTGGCGCGAAATCTTTAGAATTTTTCTATAATTGCAAATTGAAAAATAAACTATTTCATATTGTATTGGATTATTTTATTTTCTCGCAATCGTAATGAAAAGTAGAGTGAAACACACGGCGCTAAAAACCCATTAAAACTCGGTTTCTATTTACTCCCTCGCTAAAACTACCTCGTCTATAACGGGTAATTTTAGCTCCTTGTATAACAATCTACTATTAAAAATCGAACCTTTCTATTAAAAAAGTTTTTAATAAATTGTGGGTATTCTTGGAACATTGTTGCTCAAATCGTTGACGAATCCATAAACGGTACAAAATTAAAAAAAAACCTGTACCTATGTGTGTGTGTGTAATTTAAGTATACAATAAAAATATTATATTCTTTTGTATATTTTAATTTCTGTCACAGGACGTCGACGGCGGACGAGTAGTAGTTACCTACTCCTGTCGTTTAGATCCTTTGTACACGGCTGTCCATCTTTCTTGGTTTAGATTCTTTAGCCATGCCACTCTTTCCACTAGTGGTCAATGCTCCCTTCTTAAAATTTTATCCCTACTACTAACTAACGGATTACACCATGGGCAGCAGCATCCACCTGAGTACTCAACACCAATACTGCGATCACCAATCCGCCTGCCAAGCGTGGTTATAGCAAATCCCCCCATTGAATTCCCTAGTCTAACAGTGGACGTCTAAAAAAAAAAAAATATATAATAGAATATAATTTATTTGTATAAACTACAGAGGCCCAATTCACTAACTTAAAAATAGTTAAAATAGAGTTCGGATCATGTTTCGATCTTGTGTCGATGTCTTAAATGTCAGAAATGGTATTCTCCTAACTTAAAATACAACACTGTAATGTGATTATATCGAAATGTAACCGAAACTTGAACGATTCAAAGTTTTTTCGATAATTTTAGCATTGTATTGGAGTCTCTCTTTACTCTTTGCAATTATATATATAGCTATCCTACTCTAATAGTAGTCACCGTGAATTGAAAGTAGATTAAATTGTTATTTGTAAGGGAGCAGAATATCAACTTTCTGTCAATTCATAATTCAGTCTCGATTCGGTTAATTTTCAGTGTAGTTTTAAAATAATTTAGAGAATTGGGCCTCTGATGTGATGGTGATGTGTATCGGCTACAATCTGTTATCAAATCGAAAAAAAACATGACCACCGTTTTTACCGTCCATACTTGGAAGAAAGTAAAAGTAACATTGTCGCGTGTCGCATGTGAGGATCTAAGCACGTGACAAACACAGTAATACACAATATACATACATACATAACCATATACATAGCTAGTGCATTTACCTATTAGGAAGAATTACATTGTAATTAGAAGAAAACAAAGTTCAATGCTAAAAGACGACCATAAATGTGTCTATGGCGTTCAATGTATGGAGTCCGCATGGTTTCACTTTCGAAGGTCGAAAGTTAACTTCAGTCCCAGCAGTGGGAACTGATAAGACTGGAAGACGCCTGTCCACAACAGCAGGACGATCGCGTAGCTGTACAAACAATCAAGGCAACGAAGGATTTTTTGTGGATGACTTGTTTTTTAAATGGATTTTTTTTGCCAGGCCTCTTGTGCCCTCTGCAACTGCATACAAACGACGTTTGCTCCTATATTGGATATTATTATCTCATCAAACTCCATTAAATTTTGTAAACATGATCAATACACTAATATCTAACCCCATGATTTGTTTGTTACTTTATTATAAAATTAAATGGTTTCCAAATAAGACGAACTTAAAAAAAAAATAAGAATAAATTTGAATTTTGCGCCACATGAGAGATGATCCACCTTAAAGAATTGTATGGAAAACTTATAAACCCATGCTAATTTGATTCTACAATTGAATTGGAAACTGACAAACCACAGGTCTAAAATATTTGTCTGTAGGTTGTGTCGGCAAAAAATTGTCTTGAATTAATTAATATCCAATTGAGAAGCTAACTTCGTTTTTAATTAGAGGAGCTGGCGCTGGCGGTTCCAACTCCTCTCCTCTGGACTGGGGTGGTATTGGGGGTTTAAACTCTTTTCTTCAGGACATAGATAGTAGGCAGTGCGGGATTCTGGCGTAGGTGACGTCACTGCTTGGTGTCAGCTGAAAAACAGCGCTGAGTAGGTAGAATATGCTTACTCTGCATTATGCTGAGCTGAATGCCATTTTGGCGCGACGAGATTCTGGCGTAGGTGACGTCACTGCTTGGTGTCAGCTGAAAAACAGCGCTGAGTAGGTAGAATATGCTTACTCAGCATTATGCTGAGCTGAATGCCATTTTGGCGCGAGGAGATTCTGGCGTAGGTGACGTCACTGCTTGGTGTCAGCTGAAAAACAGCGCGGAGTAGGTAGAATATGCTTACTCAGCATTATGCTGAGCTGAATGCCATTTTGGCGCGACGGTACGTAGTATAAAAATTCCTTGGGCGCGACTTTTTGAACGGTAGGAGTGGGACAGAGTCAGTGCGTGGGACATTTCACCTTTCATAATATAGTGAGTAATTATTTGTCCTACCTATTCTACTTCCGTTCAGTTTGTTTGTTATTGTATTTGTTTTCGTGTCAAATAAATTTATTTTCTTTATTTCTTTCTTCTAAATAACCTTCAATAAAGTGTTGTTTACACACACGAATATCAAGTCACATAGAAAACATCTCCATACTATGAGGAACTTCGTCCAAACCAATAAACGCGAATGAAATATGACCTTTTTCCGAAAGCATTTACGATTTTCACAGCAAGGAATAAACAATGGTTTTCTTAGAACAAACAGGGAATTCCGATTTGGTTCCGTAATCACATATACGTGGAATACGTGAATAAAATACTCAATACTTGTGAGTAAGGAGAATTCAATTGGAAATCTGAATCATTAGATATGGGGTAATATGACTTGTAAGATATAACGGGGTACTTAGAGAAGGTTACAGGTAGGGCTATTACGCACTTTTGTTCGCGAACGAAGTTTGCTGAAATATTAGTGTACTGATCATTGTTTTTTTTTATGCTTCTTGGCAAGCAGACAAGCTTACGGCCCACCAGATGGAAAGCAGTTACCGTAGCCTATGAACGCTTGTAACACCAGAGGCATCACACGCGCGCTGCCGACCCTGAGACATAAAGATGAAAAGTCTCATGTGCCTGTAATTTCACCGGCACCCGTACCCTTCAAACCGAAACACAGCAATGCGAACACTACTGCTTGGCGGCAGAAATAGGTACGGTGGTAGTACTTCCCCGGACGAACTCTTTCACAAGAAGTTCTACTACTAACCATTGTGTACAAAGTTTCACGTAGTTTGAAGAAACAATAGCCAAATTAGATGCAAACTTCGATCGCGTGCAATGTGACCTCCTCTTAATAAACGGCAAGTAGGTATTAGGTAAGACCCTTGACAAATAATGTACGTACGTAATGTTAGATAAATAAATAAAAGTTACATTATGTATGGAATTGTTACTGAAGTATGATATAAGTAGAGTAGGTTAAGCTCCGTCGAGTTGTTCGATGATTTACTTCAACAAGCAATCAAATCATTGAAATGGAAACACTTGAGACACAAAATAGCAGTATTATACAAATAACGAGTTACTTCCTATTAATATCATAAATGTAAAAGTTTGTGAGGATGGATGGATGGATGGATGAATGAATGTTTGTTACTCCTTCACACAAAAACTACTGAACGGATACTGATGAAACTTTACAGTAAGTATTATAGCTTATAGGTACATCAGAATAGATCAGAATAACATAAAAGGCTATACAGGACGTAAAGACTACTCCCGAAAACTGAAACAGTGCATTCAGACTATGTGAAAAAAAAAAAATTATTCTGAAAATGTTTAAGCTGAAAAAACACGAAAAAAACATGCTCACTTTTTGTCTGCTTTTTTCGTGTTTTATTTATAAATATCCATAAAATATCGTTAAAGGAACACAAAAACCTATTTTCCATCATTAAAAACACGTTAATAAATAAAACCGTCATAAAGCAATGAAAACCACATGAGACATATTGGCCCTACGGGTCGATCAGCTGACCAGCAGGGCGATTCTAAAACGTCGGAAACGTTTCCGATCGGATTCGTTAGTTTTTCATTTCGATGTGGTAAGTCGAATCGCCCTGTGGGAGCGTTGAACTCGCGCGGCCGGAATAAATGCGTACATTGCCGGCTGACAAATACGATACGAAACGAATAAAAAAGTTTTCTCCGGTATGAATCACTTCTCAGGTGAAAGCTATTTTATATAGCTATGATATAAGTAGCTTTACCGGTACCTTCAGTATTCGGGAGCTGTCTTTTTACACCCTGTATATAATTAATAATTTTATAATAGAGGTTCCACGCGGGTGGAGCCACGAGCAAACGTTATGTATCAAAATCATCATCAGCCTTATTAGACGTCAAAGCGATCAACTACAGCCGAATTACAATTTCGCACGATTTCATGAGCGAGGACGCTAAAGAGTTCCAGAAGTAATTGACCGCTTACACCTCAGAATAATGACTGGTCATTATTCTGAGGCTTACACCCGAGAATAACACATAACATTTCATTACGAATGCGACGAAATTAAAATGTATCACAAAATAAATTAAATTTTCATAACATAGAAAAAGAATAAGGATATAGAATTAAGGATTTGTCATGGAGATTGTATTTAATTGTAGCATAATATATTATGAATGTTTGAGCATCGTTCTATTTTCAAATTTACTTACGGCCATAAGTCGCATATACAATGCTCTTTGCATTTACTAAGCAGTTTTCGAGTTAACTAAGACCTACTTTCAGAGCATGAGTGATGAAAATAATAACACACGTATGTCAACGATCACAATAGCTAGGCAAACTTTTGACGTTTTGATGGAGAAATTCAGACACAACCCAAACAGAAAAGCCTTTTTAAACTTCGAATACAAATAGGGAAACTAAATAAATAATCTAAATCGAATTCGCATTAGGCATAAAGGTAAGTAATTAAATAACGGATAAACTAACAGCACAGTGAGAGACACAGCGACTGCGTGGGACCGCGCGGCTCCTTAGCACTTACCGTGCTAAAATGTTGCTAAGTATGTAAAAGTGAGTAGGATCTTCTCAGTTGCTAACAGCTACTCTTTTTTCTTTTTTTTTCCCCCTTTTGTGCAGGCTATAGTCTGAGACCATACCGCCTTGTCTTCCGTTTGTACTAAGAGCTACATAAGCGAGCTTCAAAGATTCTGTTTATTTAATTATTGATTAAAAGTAAATAAATTCGCTCAGAGAGAATAAACAAAATGGAGAAACCGACGATGATTTTGAATTAGACGCGTCTCAATCAGCTTTACTCGAAAAAACTCTAGAAAAGAAAAAGAAAGTGAAAACTCCAGAAAAATGAAACGTATAGGAACAGGAGTAACTTTGGTTTATAAGACGATTCAAAATGATCCTTGTGATTTCAATGAATAAAATTCTTTTTGACTTTGACTTTGACTTTTTGACTAACAATTGGAATTGTCAAAAGTCAACCACAAACATAAAGAACTATGCAGAAAATCATTATTGATTCAAGAGCATTGTTTGGTTAGGCTACTATACATTGATTTTGGTCCCAAGATATAGATAGATCTGATAGCTATAGAAACATTATAGAAAATACTTTATTGTACAATACAAAAAAAAACAAGTACATAAGCAAACTTAATGCTTATTAGCATTTTCTTCCAGCTAACCTTGTGTAATGTAGAGTGAGTGTTGTTGTTGTCCATAAGTTGGGTTGTTTGGTCTTAATCAAGAAATGTACACAACGTTTTGCGTTAATTAATGTTGCTATTGTAACGTTCTCTCTCACACGACGACGTCGAGATCTATTATTCTAATTGGTAAGATAGCGCTCGCAATAAGCGTATTATCACAAAGTACCTAAAGGCGGTGCGATTATGATCGTATTTTGGTGAAGTAAAGCTTTCTCAACAAGTTACGAGCTATGTGAATGAGGGGTTTTCACGGCCGTTTCAAATCATGCTTTCAGCGTTGAAAATAGATGGCGCTGCTCTGTAACGTAGCAGTCAAGTGTCAAAATATAGTGAAATGTCAACATCGACAACGTATATTTTCGTTTCGTGGTAATTATTTTTGCCTACTTTTAAAAACACCACGAAATCACTAGCGCACACTCAAGAGGCAATCACAAACAGAATATCATGACTAATAGCCACAAACTACTTAGATAATAGTTTTGTACACGTGCACCACTGACAATCTTGATTGTACAGTTGAGTCAGCGCCATCTATCGAACCAATTTGAACTACTTTTTTTCTTTTTAATCGAAGATGAAAAGCCCTCATCGAAAATAACATTAATTTAAATATTATGTCGAAGTAATTAAGCCCTAAACATATGTACATAGCCTAATTCTAGTTCTAAGACCAGCCCCCCAATTACAGTAGCAAATGGCAATGGGGAACGCAACAATGGGAATCATTTTGGCAGCCTTTGCGCTGTCCAAATATTTTGAAACTTGAAAGGAGGAATATTTAGGTCAAGAAGTTTCCCCTATTCATTTTTCATAACATTTAGATAGCGCTATGGCTGCCAAAATGATCCCTTTTGTTGCGCTCCCCATTGCCATTTTCTACTGTAATTGGGAGGCTTATTCGCTATTACCAAACGTAACATAACGCGGGCTCGTTACGATATCTGCGTGGAATCATCGCTGAATCGTATGGATGACGGTCACACGTTATAGACAAGGAATCTCTTAGGTCATAGCGAATAACCACCCAGTTCAGTGCACCATGTCTTTTAGACTACGTACATGTGCGGTATTTTGAGATTTAGGTCCACAAATGGTCATTCTCCGTAACACTATCTGGTTACATTTGCACTCATTGTTTCAGTATGGCGAGTGAAAGTAACATCCATTGTTTTGTCACTTTCTATTCGATCTAGACCTGTTTGTCTGTCTGTATGTTTAGGTATTGTTGATGCTTTAGTAATTGGTAGCTTGTTACACACTACATCTTAATCTTAATCCTTTGGCTTTTAATCTTGGCATATCTATAGGTTATTCGCGATTGTGTATGAATGAATATTAATTATTTAATATTATTAATTAATGTGTCATTGCCAAATAAATATTTTTATTATATCATCATCACCAGTCTGTTTACGTCTACTGCTGGAAGAGGCCCCCCCCCCCCCACTGAATACAATGGGGGGAATTGCCACCACGCTTGGCAGTCGGATTGGTGATCGCAGTTGGTTGTAAGTACTCAGATGGATGCTCTGAGTGAAGGCATAAAGGTATCCATGTGCTTTGGCCAGCATACTCATTCTTGCTTGAATTGAGAGTATTTCACACATCCATGCGAGTAAATATACCTAGTGTCGAACTCAATATTTGCATACAAGATAACGTCAAAGTTCTATGATCAAAACAGAACTGATAATTTTTTTTTTCATGGTCCACCTCGTGTAAAGCGGTAGGTAATCCAAACCCACAACAAATTGAATACCTCTTAAGTCACGTCCGCTTAGGACGCGTCCTACGTGACATTACACTGCGCTCGTCACCCTGAGACATAAAGATGAAAAGTCTCATGTGCCTGTAGTTTCACCGGCACCCATACCCTTCAAACCGGAACACAGCAATGCGAGTACTTTCCCGGATGAACTCTTTCACAAGGAACTCTACTTAACAACATCGATATGTCTACAATCCGAGTATTATTGGATTCCTCAAAATATTTTCAATATCGTTATTCATAAAATCTAATAACTTTTGAAGAGGAAAGTATGGTAAAATTCACGGGCGTAGCCAGGTTTTAGTTTCGGGGGGGGGGGGGGGTCAAGAGAATTGTTAAAATAGTATTTATATCGATATATATTTTTCCTGCCTTATGCATAAGGTTGCAGTGGGTGCACGGGAAAAAGAAATTCCCCGTGGTCCCACTGGTGGGTGAAGCTGGTGGGTGGACGGGTCGCGGCCGACATAAAACAACAAAAATGTACCTACATGAAATGACACTAATAAACTGCTGCCCGCGACAAGTGACGGTGAACGCAAGAAGTGTGAACAGCGAAATTTTTTGACACAAACATAACTTTTGTCAATTTATATTAATGTGATAATTTCAACTCCTCGCCTCTCTTATTTCAATATGATAATAATGTAACATTTTTAATATTTCGGGGTGGGGGGGGTTTGAACCCCCAAAATACCCCTGACTACGCCCATGGTAAAATTCAATATCACGTCACGTACAAAGCAGCCCATCTTACATTATTGAAAATCTTTCATGGTAGCCAATTCGAACATCGTTTTCAATAAACGTTTCTTGTACGAAAGTAAAACGAAGTAAATAATTGTTCTCACAACAATTATTTACATCGAAAGTGGATAGTACAAGCGTATGCCAGTCCATGTTCTCTAAACATAACATAACACCCGCAAGTCACATACGTAATCTTGATCCCAAACAATAGACAATAACATAACTTAAAATAACACACAACAGTCTCATACATAATCCTGATAGGCTTATAGGATTATGTATGTGACTACACAAGGATTAGTACTACGTAGGAACTACGAGTACCATGGTACCACAACACCCAGATCCGAAACAAATATTTGCATATCATCAGCAAACATTTGTTAGCGGGAATCGAACCCCCAACCTCTTGCGTCTTAGCCACTCGCCCTCTGTGCCATGAAGTTCGCCATCTTGAAATGTTGTAGGACCGGTGCTATTGCTAGGCTAGAGTTTTGGTGAGGTGGTGCATTCGATAGTAAGGTGATGATGATGATGATGGTAATTTCGGTGAACTTCCTAACTAGGAGCATTTTTATCATACACAGACACATTATACTTACTTTAATTAGTCAGTCTGTGTGTAGGTACGTTCTAAAGCCGCGTTGACACGATCTGTGGTGCGATTACGTCATTCTGTTGCTATAGGTTTCAATCGATTTCAATGCTGTTTCTGTCCGAAATGACGCTGTTTCGATTACCGAATTTACGCATTTTGCTTACAAAGATTAGATGCAACAAAACTGCGTAAATTAGGTAATTGCATAAACATAATTTCAAATAGAAACAACATTGAAATCGATTGAAATTAATAGCAACAGAATTACGTAATCGCCACTCAGAGCCTGCTCGATCGCCGCGTGTTTACACGATACGAGTTGCGTCGAGTAGGTATCCGAGTCCACTCGGTCCGAGCAGGCTCTGCGTAGCAACGCGGCTTAAAGTAGAGCCCATTTTGTCACACACGAGAACGTGTCGTCACAGCCTAACTCACACAAAACTTTGACAGCAGCGATGTGTGAAATTTATGTGGAAAAGTTCTAAGCACAGATTTAAGTTAAATCTATCCATAAAACAAGTGATATAAAGTTAATTTTTAAAAATACAAAAACAGACTTCTTTCAAAATGAGTAGAATCAATTTTGATTCAATTTATATGGGACCACCTCTGACCACTCACCTACCAAACAAAAAAAGAATCATAAAAATCAATTCAAAATAGAAAAAAAAACATACAGTTGAATTGAGAACCTCCTCCTTTATTGAGGTCGGTGACTGTCAACACATCACGTACATTTTCCCAGCAAATTTGCTTCTAATTTGGCTATATTTTCTTCAAACTCCATGAAACATTGTACACACAAACATAATCAGTACACTAATATCTAGACTCGTGGTGTGTTAGTGTCCTAAAAAGATATATGGTTACAAAATTATAATAAAACAAAGACGAATTTGAAAAAAACTGACTACGGGTCTAGATATTAGTGTACTTACGCGCCTGTCAACACATCACGTACATTTTCCCAGCACGTTCTCGCTCGCCTTCACAAAAAGTTGAGATGTCTATGGCCTTCGCAAAGAGTAGGTAGGCACTACAAAGTTATAGAAGTGACTAAAGCAGACACAACCCCTCGCTAGAAAAAAGTTTGTCACCGTCAGTCCAGTTTTTTTTTTTTTTTATGCTACTTGTCAAGCAGACAAGCTTACGGCCCACCAGATGGAAAGCAGTTACCGTAGCCTACGCCTGTAACACCAGAGGCATCACACGCGCGCTACCGACCCTGAGACATAAAGATGAAAAGTCTCATGTGGCTGTAATTTCACCGGCACCAAACCGAAACGCAGCAATGCGAACACTACTGCTTGGCGGCAGAAATAGGTACGGTGGTAGTACTTCCTCGGACGAACTCTTTCACAAGAAGTTCTACTACTAAGCACTACACTTTTACTTTTACCCTAAGGTACAAAAACGATAGATGTATTAAACATGCCGTCTACAAAATCCGCAGTCTCTATTCATTTTCCGCTTTCAACTTCCAATATTTCCATGTTTCCACTACGACACAACACAATAGGTAAGGGTTTCCACTCCAACACAACACAATAGGTAAGGTACATCAGCTAGAAATGAAGCAACAAGTGACGCGCATGACGCGTGCAGTCTACTGAATCGAAAACATCGATTCACTCACAGGTCAAGGTCTTGTCTGTAAACAAATGGACCGTCCAACAGATCTAGTTATGTATGTATACATGTAAAAGTACCACTAAAAAGTTGCACACATGGGTTAGGAAATGTAGACATTCATATTTTTTGTCCTAAACTAACCCAATTTATACCTTATTTATAAGTTACCAAATGTTTCGAAAATTAAAACGTGTTAGAAGTTAGTCTTAAATTAGATTTCAAATTTAAAAAGGTTATAAAGGAGTTAACTTTGTTTATTTTTTTAACCGACTTCACAAAAAAGGAGGAGGTTCTCAATTCGGTTGTACTTTTTTTTTATGTTTTTTACCTCATATCTCCGGCGTTTATTAACCGATTTTTGAAATTATTTTTTTATTTAAATAGATATACTTCCCGATTGGTCACATTTTTTTCAGAATCCAGTTCTGATGATGGAATCCATGAGGAATTGAGGGAACTCCTCAAATAATGTAGGCATACATTTATAGCGATTTTGATATTTTCAGCAACAAATCAAGCATTTGCATTCAGAAAGTATCATAACCCTTTCACCACTATGATTTTTACATAATTTTTTTTCATTCAGATATTTAGTCGAATAGGTACAATGGCGGAAGTCGGTTTTTTTAATGAAAAGTTATTATCGAGTGAAGTAATTCAAATTGTGTACTGAATTTATGATTTCACTAGATAAAAAGCTTAAGAATACGATATAACTTTTTTCTTTTTGTAAAAAACGTGTGTGTGATTAATGTTAATATTCTAAAGCTCATTAAAGGCATTTTGTGAACCTTTAACAGTCTTAAAATATTTTTTCCCATAAATAATTTCTGTAGATTTCGTTTTGGCTTTGCGATTGTTAATTTTATGACTACTAAAATACTTACTTATAGTAAGTTCACAAAATGCAAACCGAGTTCACAGGCCGCAGAATGCGTGTATTCGACCATACAACCTTTGATACAACCTCCGACTGAATCGAGATATCGCCACAGTAACAATTATTTACTATGTAACATCGCGTGGTAGTCAAGGCAGCGCCACACTACGGCCAAGGTGACTGATCTTTTGTAAATATGAGATGAGATTTTCAGTAGCTCGTGGATTATTTGCAGAGGCTGTCGGCTAACCGTGTCGGGGACGGCTCGCGGTTGGATTGACTTAGATTGTTAGAATCGCTTTACGCCTAATAGGATGGAGTTAGCTTGGAGTTGATGGGAGTTGCCACCGACTCCTACTTTTATTATTACTCTAGAACTTTACAGTTCACTTATAATGAGCTTCACTATAATTTAGTAGGTAAGTATTCATAAGATTAAGGTTTGTAGTCCAATCCTCTATATATATAAAAATCAATTGTTGTTCGTTTGTCTGGCTAAAACTCGAGAACAGCTGGGCAGATTTATTTGATTTTGGTTTTGTTGTGTTCATAATTGTCACGGGAAGGTCTAAATGTACCGGGACCACCGGGAACACCGGGACCACGCGAACGAAGTCGCGCGCGGGCCGCTAGTCTTTTTATATAAAATAAATCACCAGAAGCCTTTAGACATCCACTGCTGGATGAAGCCACTACGAAGCCTATCCCATGAAATACAACGGGAGGAATTGCTATAATCACCACGCATAAAATAATTATAAGCAGATAATATTTTATGTAAGCGCTGTTAGAAACTATGAACTAATCAATGACCCAAGCAATATCAAAAACAAAAGATTATACATTTACTTTTTTAACCGACTTCACAAAAAAGGAGGAGGTTCTTTACCTCATATCTCTGTCGTTTATAAACCGATCTTTTTTTTTTATTTAAATACGACTATAAATTTTTTGAATTGTACGTCTACTTCAAGATTGGTCCCATTTTTTCAGAATCCAGTTCTGATAATGGAATCCATGAGGAATTGAGGGAACTCCTCAAATATTGTAGGCATATACATATAGCGATTTTGATATTTTCAGCAACAAATCAAGCATTTGCATTTAGAAAGTATCATAACCCTTTCACTACTATGGTTTTTTCATCATTTTTTGAAGTCGGTTTTTTAAATGAAATGTTATTTGTGTTAAGATGTGTTTGATGTAGGTACCTACTTATAATAATAAATAATAATAAATAAATGCTGGACACATCCCACACGACATTATGTAGCCCCAAGCTAAGCAGAGCTTGTGTTATGGGTACTAGATAACTGATAACAATACATTACATAGATAGATATTTTTTTTATAATACATACAAAACACCCAGAACACCCTGAACAAATATCTGCAGATCGTACAAATATTTGTTCCGAGGCGGGAATCGAATCCGCAACCTCTTGCGTCTCAGGCGAACCTTCGCCCGCCGCGCCACAGAGGTCGTCGTACATATACATACAGGTCAATTAAATTTCCATTGCTTGCTATTATAGATGTGCCATTTTGAACAACAATCTTATTGTCCCCATTTCTCTAGCTGACCATAAAGTATTTGGAGGAAGGCCTATGGTCCAGCAGTGGACTTCTACAGGCTGTTGATGATGATGATGATGAGATTATGGAGAAATAAATAGGCTACTTATCTTGCTTCTCATCTCAACCCAATGAAGGTCAACCCATTTAGGTATTTATATCGACTCAACCCATTTATTATCCCGATACAACACGAGCGAAACCGCGTGCCGACACTAGTAATAAGCAAAATTTGAGTGATTTCTTGCTAGCTCAATCGGAACCAAAACTAATTTAACTTTAACAATCCTTACCTTAATCTTCGTCATCTCAAAACTCTGTCATCCAACAATAGGGTTTTTTCCCTGTGGACCCACTGCTATGACCCACTGGTGGGACCACGGGGAATTTTTTTTTCCCCGTGGTCCCACTGCGCTAGAGATGGAATTAAAAAACAAAACTATTGCAGCGCACTAGCTAAAATAAATATGAGACGAAACTTTTACACTTAGATTGCATTAAATTTAATAAAACTAATATTATAAACGCGAAGGTTTGTGAGTATGGATGGATGTTTGTTACTCTTTCGCGTAAAAACTACTGAATGGATTTGAGTGAAATTTGGAATGGAGATACTTTACGCCCTGTATTAACACATAGGCTATTTTTCATCATCATCATCAATTTTCATCATTATTCACGCGGCTGAAACCGCGGGACGCAACTAGTATGTATAATATGTATATAGGAAAATAGTTTGTAATTAATTTCCTAAATACATTGTATTACCTAATGGCGCTACAATAGTTTTGTTTTTTAATTCCATCTCTAGCGCGGACCAGTGGATCATAGCAGTGGGTCCACGGGGAAAAACCCCAACAATAACAATAAATCCATGTCATCAAACAATCAAACAGCGTTTTCTAAACCATCAAAGAAAATGTTGCAATATCGTGTTTCAAAACATTAGGTATGGAGATACTTTTACCTACGGCTCTTACTCTACTAGCGCTGTTTCCGCGTGTCACAGATTATGGATGAGTGGTATGTTTGGTTTGAGCTCGTTATGCAAATCGTGTTGTAGCCATGAATCTTGTTTTTTAGGGATAGTCTGAAGATAAATTTTTGAAGACGTTAGACGAATAAAATCTACGTTTTTCATATCATCATCGTCACCCTGTAGATGCCCACTGCTGGACGAATCCTGCCCCATAAAATTATGATTTGCATGACTAATGTAAAAAAAATTGATTAAAACCAATGTCCAAAAGTAATAATGTCCAATTATAAAAAGTTTAATTATTAAAATGTCCAGTACTAAAAATGTCCAATAGTAAAATGTCCAACAATAAATATGTCCAATTATAATGTCCAATTGAAAAAATGTTCAATTGAAAAATAGGCTAGATCGTTTAGGTTAGGCTTTGAGTTAAATACAGGGTACCACGGTATATAATATACGGTAGGTAGACGTCACGTCTCTATAGTTGGACATTTTTCTGGTTGGTTATTTCTATTCTTGGTCAATTTTCTAGAGAGCCTTTTCTAGAGAGATTCCATAGTTGGGTATTATTAAGCTCCTGGACATTTTTCTATTTTGACATTAGTCGTGCAAATCGAAGTTATTGCCATAAATCCACCATACACGCTATGAGTTGAACGCTATGCGTGCTATGCATGCTATGGGATAGGCCTCATGCAGCATTGGATGTATACCGGCTGATGAAGAAAGAGACTCTACTATCACTAATTTATTGGTGCGGGTTCGAATCCCGCTACGGGACAAATGTTTTTATGATCTGCAAATATTTGTTCCGGGTCTGGGTGTTGTGGTACTCGTAGTTCCTGATACCCAAGACATAGTGAATCCTAGTGTGGGATCAGAACTATGTTTGTGACTGTTGGGTGTTATGTTATGTACCTATAAGATAAGATAAGATAAGTTGATTTGCCAGAACATTGTAAATACAATAAGGTTTTAAACTAGAAAAAGTCCAATATGTTCTACCTTATAACTAGGCATGCAAATTTTCACATGGGTAATATGATTAATATAAAAACAATAAAATTAGAATAATAATTGAGATTTAAACAATGAACTAAGTAAAATAAAAATGACAATAATTTGGTTAATCAATAAAAATTATAATTGAAAATCCCTATCTGTGTTATGTATTAGTCCTAACTAAAACTACTAGAGGCGAAAAATTATCACTTGGTGAAACTCTATGAACTATTCCACTGTTTTCTTAAATTTTTATACCCGAATGGATCACATCCATCAATTTAGACTTTTTTGGATCATGAGTACAACTTACAGATATGATTGTTTTCTAACTGACAAAAAATCCTAGTTTCCACAAAGAACTAGTCACACTATGTTTAAAGTTGAGCATAACAACCAGTTATCCACGTAATCGATGTGTCAAAAATGGTTAAACGCATGATCGTAATGCATAACTGCATCGTTTAGTATAAACCGGTTACTACGATATATATTTAAATTTCGAATAAGTGGTGCTTTGGATTAGTATAGAACTTCACAGGGTAAGTTCGTTTAGTAATATGTTTTAACCCTGGTTGCCCTTTGTCCTAATTTTAGGTCAAAGAATATAATTTTCCGTTGACTGTGAGGCATAACTGGCCTGGTTACCCTATATACAGGTTTTACTACTAAACCTTTTGGGCACCAGCTCTCATTTATCCAGTTATTTTGTGTTAGATTTAAGGTTATCCAGTTAACTATTTGTTTAAGTGAGAGAAATAAATAACTAAAATGACGTAAGGATAGTTACAGAGTCATAATTTTATGTGTAGATTTTAAAATCCATTTTGTAAAACGGGAAATTTTCTCGTACCGATATGTTGGTGGAAGCACCAACCGGTTTCAACCCTAATCGAGGATCTTCATCAGGGTGCCAACATATCGGTACGTGAAAATTTCCCGTTTTACAAAATGAACGATATAATTCACGAAATAAAAAATAAAATAAATAAATAAATGCTGGACATTTCACACAACATTATCTAGCCCAAGCTAAGCAGAGCTTGTGTTATGGGTACTAGATAACTGATATACTTAATACAATACATTACATAGATAGATATTTAAAAAGTTACTTTAGTAAGATTTTACAATAATTGTGCTCGACTGTTAGGCACTTTATGATATACATAGAATAAAAATGTAAATTAAACGATCAGGGTTCCATCCAAAATAATTTAAACCAAGAAATAAAACCCCACGTATTTCAGTCGTAAATAACCCACGGAGGTTTAGCTAAGAACTTGTACTATAAAAAGTATATTTTACACGGTTTACGTGAGAAAAGGCATAAAAAGCGGGACTTTTTACCGACGCCCGTATTGCGAATAAGATATTAACTCGCAAAATTACTCAGGCGGTATTTTGTTTCCTCACACGCTTTGAACCCACAAGAATCAGACCACGACACAGTGGGGGTTGGTTTCGCTTCCACTGGCCAACCTTGGCTACTAAGCGCTACTGTCTATATTATTTCGAGTGATTGAATCCAATTTATATGATTTCCCAATTACACTTCCGTTTCCTATACTTTTGTATAAAACACTTTATGAGATTCATATTGACAATGCGTCCTTATTCGGTCGATAGATTCAGTATAATGTGACGAAGGACTGCTTTTTGTTGCTTGGCAGAAATATTAAATGGCCGTTTTCCTAAAAGAAATAAACATTTTCCGTCAAAAATGTCTTGTTGAAAATAACAATAGAAAAATCTGAATGTTTGCTTGATTTTTAATGGCTCTAATCTAATAATTTTTAAAAACAACTCAATTCACAGATAATTTAACATATTGCATCATCAGAATCTTCAGTCTATTAACAAATGATATACTTAGGTTATTAACTATTAACGGTCATATTCATAATCATTTTTTAAACTTATTTTAATTAAAATAGCTTTTGTCTTCTTCTCTCTGATGTAAAATGTCATACGTCAAAACAAGACAAAACATATTTTAAGAGGGCGCTCCGAAAATATTATATGTATGAATCATCTTATAGACGCAAATACTATCGCACAACCCATCTTGCGAAGAACTGAAGTCTCAAATCATACATTTAATTTATTATGAGAATACTAATTAGTCTAGGTAAATTTTGGTTTGGTCACGGATAATAAACTATATTTTCCTTCGGTGAGTATTTATTTTGGATATGTGACTGAAGTTATTTCCTAGAAATTTCAAAAAACCTAGTTTAAAGGCATAACTTTAAAAATAATAAAGTATCGAGTAAATGTCTACCAATTGTGTTTCTGGCTTGGTCACGGATAGAAAAAAGTTTGAAATATCACATATGGGTGTTTCCACAAAAAATGGGTAACTTTTCGGGATATTTTGTTTATAATAGTTTTTAAATCTACTTCCTACAAATTCGCGTTATAAGATAGCTAATCTAATGAATATATTGCTCATGATAGGGGCCAGTCACTTTTTATAGTAAATGCGGAGATATTTAGATTTTTCCAAATTTGACTTCCAGGGGACTGACGAAGGTGACAAAGTACTGATAAAACGCACAACTTCATAAGATATGTAAGAAATTTATTAAGATTTTAAAAAAATGTATTAGAAACTAATAATGGCACATATTTTGAGTCTCACTTTTAATCTTAATTCACTTAAGTGTCAATTAAAACAAAAATTATTTACGTAATACTGTGAGGAACAACTTCCTCCACCTTCTTTCTTTAAAGCAGCTTCTTATTAACTTTATTTTACTTAACTTAACTACTTTGAGGTAGTTTAACTTAACAATATACATTTTCTAAGCAATCAAAAAACAATTGAAACAAAAATATAACTCTCTCTGCCTTGAAGATACCAATTAACGTACTAACAGTTACCAAGTAATACTATCTCTGTCTTCAAAACAGCCTTCTGACATGTCTAATAATCCAAATAGGGCCTTCTTCACTAATTCCTTCTTTTTAGTTATATCTTCGCTCATTTCTTCAATTCTGGTTTTCGAAGTGGTTTTTTTCCACAGATTTTACAACTTTCTTCAACTGCTTCTTGATTCTTCTATATTTTTGACGCTGATTGTTCAGTTTAGTTTTTAGTTTTGAAACCATTGCTTTCATCTCTTTTAATTGCTTATTTCTAAACTTTATATGTCTTTCACTTCTTCTTTTTGCTTCATTTGCTCTTCGATCTTCGTTCACAATGGACCGTGTTAGTTCACCAACTATTGGTTGTGCTTCATCGTCAGTAGTTGAAGGAGTATTTTGGCGTACAAAATTATCAGTATTATTTTTCAAACGTTGTTTTTGTTGTCTGTACTTTGATGAATATTTTTTCCATTCTTTTCTAGTGAATCGTTGCTCTCGTGGCGTCATGTCTTTAATATTTTTTCTTTGTCCCTTTTCTTTCTTTTTTTAGTATTGCAAGCTTTTTTGTCTTTGTATTCAGCTAACTTAATGGGGTCGTTTTTTATTCTAGCTAAGCGAGCCTTTTGGGCTTCTCTTTTCTTTTTCAATACATCTTCTCTATCCCTAGAAATGTTTTGTTTTTCTTTCGGAGCCATGATGTTTTAAACTGAAATACTTAAAAAAAATGCTTAGACACGCTCAAAAAGCCAGTACTCTGGAAACACGTTAGTCCTTTGGCGCAATATCAGACAACGGACTGACGCCAACGGACTGACGAAATAAACATAAATTTGAGGTTATCTTTAGGACTAACGTTTATTTTGATGTTTTTGAATATCAAGAAGCTACATTTTAACAAATCAAAGTTAACTATGTATAAATTAAAATATAACACAGATTTACAAGGAAATAGCGACTCACCATAGGACTGAAATTTTGTCTGGATCGACACGTATTCACAAGACAAACACAACTCTAGCTCTGGCACAGTAATGACGGCCGAACAATGGCGCGGTCTGTAGCTAACTGTAGTACCAACCTTGAAATTTAACACGGATTTGAATTTGAGTCGCCGGTATTTAGTGGGAAATTCAAAATCGAACAACACACAACGGACTGACGAATAAAACTGAACACAAAGTTTCTTATTATTTTTACAACAACGGTAAGAATAAAAATTATGAATGTTGTGATTATTTAATATTAAATATATTACAGATTATAGTGAAATATTAAGCTTTATTGTATAAAAGGTAATATTTAATACAAAGCTATTTGATTGCGCGCTTTTCAGGTTGTGACACGCCAAAGTACTGACTTTTCGAGAATATATTGTGAAGTTTTACAAATTTGTATTAAAAATAAATAGCTGAAATTGGGTGACCAAATAAAAGGCTTTTAATTGTTTTCAAATTAATCTTAAAATATAAACAAAATATAATTATAAATCGTTTTATCGACTGATGACATTGAGTTACCCATTTTTTGTGGAAACACCCATATTTCAATTTTTTTATTGATGTGATATCTGGTTTACTCACAATAACTAGGCAAATCAGCATTATGTTTTCGGAGCACCCTCTTAACTAAAATAGGTTTAAAAACAATTATGAATAAGGGATATATTAGTAACTCCAAAGTCCACAGGATCATAATCAAGGCTATCAGTAACTACTCAAGTGCTTCATTCTATAGACTTTTGAAGTTGCGAATCATCCACCAGTTTTGTAAATCAAGGCGGTTGTATTGAATCAAGGTATCAATCGCCATAATTATGAGGTTTGCCTTCATAACTCATAGCTACATTTTTATAGCAATCGTTGTATCGTAAAACATAATAGTGGCAATTTTAGTAATTTTAGTAAAATTACGACTATACACCACGTACTTCCACGTCGCGGTCGGTGCTCATGAGGAAGGACCTCAAAATGGTCAACGAAACGTCAGCAGGAGAATAGTAAAGTACGTGGTGTATAGTCGTAATTTTTCTAAAATGATACCAAGCCACGATAACTTCAATTTTATTAACCGACTTCCCAAAAAAGGAGGAGGTTCTCAATTCGGTTGTATTTTTTTTTTTTTTTTTTTTTTTTTTTTTTAATGTTTGTTACCGCATATCTCCGGCGTTTGGAAAATTCTTTTTTTATTTGTATATATATACTTCCAGATTGGTCCCATTTTTTTCAAAATCCAGTTCTGATGATGGGATCCATGAGGAATTGAGGGAACTCCTCAAATATTGTAGGCATACATATGGCGATTTTGATATTTTCAGCAACAAACCAAGCATTTGCATTCAAAAAGTATAATAATCCTTTCACCACTATGGTTCTTTCATCATTTTTTTTTCATTCTAATATTTTGTCAAATACTATGGCGGAAGTCGGTTTTTTAAATGAAAAGTTATTAATTTTAGTAATAATAAGAATAACTTTATTTTATAACTTAAGCCGGTGGACATCTACGGCTGGATGGCATTGCTGGATCTCTCCATAGCATGCATTGGGGGATTTACCATACCTAATCACCATGTTTAGCAGTCGGATTGGTGATCGCAGTTTTATGTTAGGTGGATGCTGCCGCCCATCGCCTGACGTAATCCCTTAGTAACCTTAAGAAGGCGTACTATGTGAATTTGCCCAACAAAATCGATCTATAACTCAGTATCTACGGGTTCTACGAGTTCAATATTTTTGAATATGAAAGTTTTATATTTTTGCATTTATTGTGTAAAGTTGAAAACACGATATGTAAAAAAAACCTCGATAGTTTTATTTAATGAAAAACCCTTGTTTCCCACACGTTTTGAAACAAATCTCAGGAACCCTACGGTGTTTTGAGATAAATTTTACTACAACAAGTTGGTAATAACTAATTATTCTTATGCTAAAATCAGTTTTTTGATAAGCACTTTATTTTTGCCATAATAAACAAAAAACTTCATTTTTGTGCACGACACTCGCTAGCGCAAGCGAGATGGCGCGCGGGTTATCGCGTGCGTTAAAGAGGGACCCTAAATTGTAGTATAGTGCCCTCTTAAACGACATCCACAGGCGTTGGAGGAGTCTTATTCTTAGGCCGAGACTACCAAGGCTCAGTTACTTGGATAATACAAAATATTTCAAAGATTTTAAATAACTATCTTATCTTACAGTATTGGTAACATGCTAATAAACGATCTACTTATGCTCTGATTTTGAATCTTAGTAATTTTTTGTAAAATAAAGAAATGTCAATATATGCCACTGTGTGTGTATGTGTCATGTATGTGTATCATATGTGTATATTTATGTGTTACCAGTATCTTAAAATATGTACTACTGTTTTTTTTTTATCATGTAGAAACTTAATTTACGCAATAATATATACGTTAAAATTATTCTGATTTTATATTCTATTGGGTTTTGGCTAGCAAAAAGTCTTACCTATTTTTTTGGACAATTTTGGTAACCTACTACCTGAACGTATATTTTTTACTCTGGTATCCCCTTTGTTTACAAAAAATATCTAAGATTAAAAATCAGAGTATAGTGCCAAATTTTAATTAGGATCTAATCTGCTAAAACTCTCTGGAGTATAAGAAACGGATCGTGATTAAAAAAAAACAAATTGCAGCAATGCAAACATTCTAACACGAAACAAGCTTGGAATATAAAGCCAGACGTAACCACACGTGGTATCGGTGTCCAATTAAAAGCTTAGGTAATTAGTCAATCAATAGAGCCATGATCATCTTGCATAATTTGACACGTAACGTTGGAGTCGGCTAAACATGGCTGAGTATTCCAAATTATATAATTTGGAATAATTAATATCTAGGTCGCTAAGTGTAGTGACACTTTGAAGATAGGGTTACAAGGTAAAAGGAAACAGCTGCATTACACAGTAGGCTTGATACAAGTTATTGGAGATATAGATCGCTTACCTGCAAAAATTAACAAACTTATGTGGAATGTACGCTGAGCCTGCATACAAACGATCTCCAATTTTTTTTTTTTATACTGCTTGGCAGGCAAACTATCTACGGCCCACCTGATGAAAAGTAGTTACCGTAGCTTATGGACGCCTGCAACACTAGAGGCATAACACGCACGCTGCCGACCCTGAGACATAAAGATGAAAAGACTCATGTGCCCGTAATTTCACCGACACCTTCAAACCGAAACGGCAATGCAAGCACTACTGCTTGGCGGCAGAAATAGGTAGACGAACTCTTTCACAAGAACTTCTACTACTCTACTATTTTGGATAATTTCTCATCAAACTTTATCAAAATTTGTAAAAATGATCAAAACACCAAGGGCCTTATTCATAATAATTTTTTAAACCTATTTTAGTTTAAATAACTGTTTTTTTCTTCTCTCTGATGTAAAATGTCATATGTCAAAACAAGACAAAACATATTTTAACTAAAATGGGTTTAAAAATAACTTTTCATTTAAAAAACCGACTTCCGCCATTGTATTCGATTAAATATTTGGATGAAAAAAATTTATGAAAGAACCATGGTGGTGAAAGGATTATGATACTTTTTGAATGCAAATGCTTGGTTTGTTGCTTCAAAATATCAAAATCGCCATATGTATGCCTACAATATTTGAGGAGTTCCCTCAATTCCTCATGGATTCCATCATCAGAACTGGATTCTGAAAAAAATGGGACCAATCTGGAAGTATATCTATTCAAATAAAAAAAGAATTTTCCAAATCGGTTCATAAAAGCCGGAGATAATATATGCGGTAACAAACATGCAAAAAAATACAACCGAATTGAGAACCTCCTCCTTTTTTGGGAAGTCGGTTAATGATTATGAATAAGGGTGTAAATATCCAGGCCCGAGATTTGTTACTTTATAAAGTTAAATGGTTTCCAAATCACACCGAATTGTATGGAAATCCCAAACAAATCCCATGCTAGTTTGATTCAAAACAATGGGAAACTGACAAACCACATCCCTAGCTAGATATTAGTCTCTAGATCTATAAATCTAGTGTCTACAAATGAGGAGCAAACTTCGGTTTGTATGGAGCGGGCCAAGCGACACAACTCTATACAACAACAATAAACTTAGCAAAGATAAACTTAGGGCATAAACCTGAGGCCCAATTCTCTAACTAAAAAATTGTTAAAATAGAGTTCGGATCATGTTTCGATCTTGTGTCGATGTCTTAAATGTCAGAAATGGTATTCTTTCAACGTATAACACAACACTGTAATGTGATTATATCGAAATGTGACCGAAACTTGAACAGTGTGCAGTATTAACAGATCATAATGATGTACAGAATCGCTACCAGATTCTCTCTTTACTCTTTCCAATTATATATATTTCGGAGATCGAGTAGTCGTCGTGTGACATTGAAGTTAGCGAGTGTCATCGTTGGAAACGTCAAGTAGACATATGTCACTGTCACTTGGGTAAGGTCAAGACAGAATAGCTGAGTGTGTAGTTATTGGTGGGACGGAATGCCTGACGGATGGGTCAGTCGGAGCTGGATTCATTCTTATTGCAACTGCCGAGCAGAGCACTAGCCCCACTCAGCCACTGTGTTGAACTTGCCGCGTTTCCATACATTCCATAGTTATTAATCTTAGAATATCGAAGCAATCCCTTGTTTAAACTTTGTGAAACTGATTGTGTAATAAACTACTACACTGTGAAGTCGTTATTTTGCATTTCGAATCATGTCGGACACACCGGACGGCATGCCTCGGGAACCTTCCCCGTCATATATATAGCTATCCTACTCTAATGGTAGTCGGTCATCGTGAATTGAAAGTAGACTAAATTGTTATTTATGAGTGAGCAGAATACCAACTTTCAGTCAATTCACAATTCAGTCTCGATTCGGTCAACTTTCAGTGTAGTTTTAAAATAACTTGGAGAATTGGGCCTGTGAGGCCCAATTCTGTAATTTAAAAACATTCAATTCGCGGTATAATCTCGTCTCAGTCGCACTGTCACATATAGTAACTATTACTCAATCTTCGCGTTTCTTGCTAAGAATATGTAATAGTTATTATACGAAACAGTGCGACTGACACCAGACTGGAATGTTTTTAAATTAGAGAATTGGGCCTCTGATCAAAACTAGGATTCCATTCCATGCGACGTGGGTCGAAGTATGAACAGGTAAGCAAACTAGCTATTTATTTTGTTGCTATGGTTTCAGATCAAGCACAATTTTCGAATTCTAATTTTAAGGTCATACCGTTTGATTCAATTTGGATACTTCAATTCGTTATATAATATTATGGTGCAAGAATTCTATGGGTAATAACAGATGGTGCATTACGTACATAGCTAATAATTATTTATTGATAAGAAAGCCATAAAATAAATATTTATTATGCATGATTGGTTACTACCAGTGTTGCTTCACAGGTAACCTTAATAATGACGTGAAAAGTGTGTCTATAGTGAAAAGGTTCCATAGGTATTGCACAATTTATCAGCAAGTAAATGATTAGGGTTCTGTACCCAAAGAGTTCGTCCGACTGTCTGTCTGTCTATCTAAATTGTGCCACGTCGGCAGCCGTAAAACTTAGCCACAGTTGAAATGTTTACAGATTATGACATGTTTTGTAGTGGCATGAACCGTATGCAAATACGTAATAAAAATACCTGCTGCCTTAAGAAGGCGTAATATGTGATTTTGCCCAACAAAATCGATGTATAACTCGGTATGTACGGGTTCTACGAGTTAAATATTTTGGAATATGAAAATTTTATATTTTTGCATTTATTTTGTAAAGTTGAAAACACGATATGTAAAAAAAACCTCGATAGTTTTATTTAATGAAAAATCCTTGTTTCCCACACGTTTTGAAAGAAATCTCAGGAACCCTACGGTTTTTTAAGATAAATTTTACTACAACAAGTAGGTAATAACTATTTATTCTTATGCTAAAATCAGTTTTTTGATAAACACTTTATTTTCGCCATAATAAACAAAAAACTTCATTTTTGTGCACGACACTCGCTAGCGCGAGCGAGATGGCGCGCGGGTTATCGCGTACGTTAAAGAGGGAGCTAATTTGTAGAATAGTGCCCTCTTAAGTGTGTCACACACGTAGCAGATGCAGTAAGATATCTGTATCTGACCGCGTATCTGTCCATATCGCTCTCTATACTAAACTCAAGGAGCAACACACACGTAGCAGATCACCACACACGTAGCAGATCACCACACACGTAGCAGATGCGGTAAGATATCTGTATCTGAGCCCGTATCTGTCCATATCGCTCTCTATACTAAACTCAAGGAGCAACACACACGTAGCAGATCACTTATATTTTACCGTCAAGCATCTGTAGGCACCGACTTATTATATCATAAGATGGACAGATGATATCCGCACCAAGAAACAAGTAATAGACAGTTTGAAGCCGCGTGAATGTATCATATTCGTATATTATCGTAGCTATACGTGTGTGATAAGACAGACCTACCTTCAAATGCGATAAGTTTTTATACGCATATAAAATATTACCGCATCTGCTACGTGTGTAATGCACTTTACTCTTGAAAACAATTCCGGTCTATCGGTATTGGAATTGTGTCGTTTCGTACTCTTGAATGCGAACCTAGCGCCAAATTAATTCAATATTGTGCGGATATTACATGAACTAATTGAAATTGGATTGATATTGTTCAATTGCTAGATCGGTACTCTTGACGCTGTTTTGACTGCCACTTGGTATTGCGTTGAAATCGGAATAGACACAACAGCAATTTCAGTACATGCCATTTTATTAATGCGTGAAAGCTTTTGTAATTAAAATAATGCGTGGCAAGGAGCCAAGGGTGCGTTTAAAAACAACCTCATAAGCAGATAAAATAATATTTTTCTTCATAATGGCTTGTGCGTGCTGCTAGCTATTTTCCATAACTAGCTGTTTGCCTCGGCTTCGCTACAGAAAAATATTATATTCGTCAGTGATCATTGTCTGATTTTACAATCATTATCATCAATTCATTGTGACAGCAAAAAAGGGCACTGTATAGAGCCAAATACGTCAGGGTGACCAAGAAAGAACCAGTATAAGTTTACAAATAAATGCTAAAACTTTTCTAGCTGACATTACTTGACATTCAATAAAGACTGTATTTGCAGGAAAAAAATATTCGGTCGAGATGACAACGAAAAACATTTTTTTTATTTTGAAGGTCCCATCTCTAAACATTTCGGGCGAGTTAAATTCGTTCGAGTAGGTATGAGATTTACTTGTCTAATTCTATCAAAAGCTGCCTACTCATAGATAGTAAAAAAATATGTACATGATAATATTTATATACACTTGAGAGCAATAAAATCGCACATGTATGATTTTTGAAAAAAAAAACAAAATATATAAAGTTAAGCTACGTTTCTTTAACGCAGATTCAAAGTCTATTTCAATACCTATCCGATGGTATCTTATTTGTTTTTAATCATGCCAAAAAAGTGCTTTTGGGGGTCAGAAACCAAAGTGCATATTTTTAATGAATTTGGTTGCTCCAGAATTGGTGAAAAAAATAATAAATTAAAAGATAAAAGTCATTAAAAGTTATTTATTAATACGAAGTGTTTCCTCCCCTAGCCTGAATCACTGACTCCATCCGGGTGTTCATTGATTTTACAAGAGTTTTGATCAAATCTTGTGGTGTCGCCTCCCATTCCTCTGCGATCGCCTGTTGAAGCTCCTGTAGAGTCGATGGAGGAGCATTTCGGCCTCGAACTCTCCTCTTCAGCTCGTCCCATAAATGTTCGATGGGGTTGAGGTCCGGGCTTCGAGCTGGCCACTCCATAACGGACACATCAACCTCTTGAAGGTATTCGTACACTATGCCAGCAGTATGCGGTCTTGCATTATCCTGCATAAACAGGAAGTTTTCGCCAATATACCCAGCATAAGGCACGACCTGGCACTCGAGTACTTACTCAATGTAGCGTCGAGAAGTCAATCCTTTCGATTGACGGCCAGTATTCGGTCCGGTGATGAACACAAGCTCAGTCTTTGCTTCCATAGACATGCCTCCCCAGAACATGCACGATCCACCGCCATAAGAGACACGTTCTGCTATGCAACATTGGGCAAATCGCTCTCCTGATCTTCTGTACACCCTTCCCCGTCCGTCGTTGCCATGTAAGCACATTCTGCACTCGTCAGAGAACAGGACGGTCCTCCATTGCTCCTCGGTCCAATTCAAATGCTCCCGAGCGAACTGAAGGCGGGCGTGTCTGTGGGCTGGGGTCAGTTTCGGCCCGTTTGCTGGTCTGTGTGCAGTGAGGCCGCCTTCTCTCAATCGTCTTCTGACTGTCCACCGACTGACTTCGACTTCACGAGCTTCTTGGAGCCGCTGTCCCAGTTGGACTGCGTTCAAACGACGATTTCGTAAAGACATCGTCATTAGAAAGCGGTTATCACGCTCTGTTGTAGCACGAGGACGGCCAGATCCTTGTCGTCGTTGGTAGCCACCAGTCACTTGGTATCTCTGGTACACACGACGAACGGAGTATCGGCTCAAATTCAGCTGTCGAGCCACTTGACTTTGGTTTAGGCCCGATTCAATAAGGGCAACCACTTGAGCGGCTACTTCTGGTGTGGTATCCATTTTCTTGTTCCGTTTGAAGTCTTAATCGATGGAGAAGCTTTCACACTGTACGTTGGTATGCAAATGATGACTATTCCGTCAAAACACACCCTTTTATACTGCGATAAGTCCCGCCGCCAGCCCTACTTGGATCGAGCGATTTCGGGGTGGCCTGTTGTTTTGTTGTTATTGTATTGTTTTTGAAGGTCAACGTCAACCCCTTATCAGTCTTGCGAAAGCCTACATTATGCACTTTAATTTCATTTGATTTTCGTTTGCTGTAACCTCCAAATAAAACAAATATTAAACTTTATATTGTTTTTTTTTTCAAAAATCATACATGTGCGATTTTATTGCTCTCAAGTGTAGGTTTAATACACTCAAGAGCAATGAATCCGGGTCACTAAAGAATGTTAAAAATCTCGGAAACTAAAAATGATAGATTAATGCAATAAATTGTATTTAATAGACAATGTAATACTCCTTAAATGAAGGTAAAAAAAATATGAGTCACCATACATTTTATTAACACAAAATTACATAAAGAAAAAAACTGCTGATCTCTCCTTAAAACAAAAATAGGAAACATGAAATTTTTGAACTTTATTACGATTTTCTTGAATTTTAATACTTCGTATTGCCTCCTCGTGCTTCCATTACTGCGTTTACGCAGAAAAAAACAACAAAAAAACAGAAATCAAACAATGATAAATGACAGATTACAAACAAAAGCAAAACCAAATGCTGTAATTTCGTAGTTCCATCTTCGAAAGTGGCCCTTTTTCAAATTTGTTTTTTTTATGATATAACTTTACAATAACTAAGAAGTTTTAATACCTTCATTTAAGGAGTATTACATTGTCTATTAAATACAATTTATTGCATTAACCTAGCATTTTTAGTTTCCGAGATTTTTAGGATTCTTTAAGTGACCCGGATTCATTGCTCTCGAGTGTAGTTTTTCCTATTTTTTTTAGTAAGTTTATTGGATAAAAAACTTTATATGCTAAGAAATAAGACTATGTTACCTTTCTCAAAGCCTTGAGGAGGCCTTCACTCCACCTTTAGCCTGGAAATATTATTTAAGTTTCTCAGTTGTATATTGTGTAAGTCACAAGCAGCTGAACAGTTCAATATATTAAGGCGGTGATAGAAGTCTAATTTTGTCACTATCTAACTCATTAAAGTTCTGGTAAGTCTGAAGGTGACAGAATAGCGCTCGCGCAACAAAAAGTGAGCGGAAATCACGAAAAACAAAGTCTTGCAGCCTAATAAATCATTAATTTGACAAGCCAATTGTTACACTTTGACAATTATTTGTGTTAAAGAAAAATACTAAAACTCAATGCCGTTTAGGACTAGTTACAAAATTTTCGAACAAAAAATGCTTTGATTTGGATATTTTTTTAACATTGTAATATTATACCTAATTGGAATTATTTCAGTTGTTCAAATTATAATTTGATAAGTACATGTATATTCACTCATCAATTAAGAGTTAGATAGAGAAACCCTCTAGTTGGCATCTATCTACGCCTTAACCCACACACACACACACACACATAACATACTGATAGACAGGTCGATGTATTTTATCTCTATGTATATTTGCTTTGTTAAACATCGACATTAACAAAATCATTGAGTTTTTAAATATTGTCGGGGAACAGGACACTCCTATAGCCTTTGTTTGTTGTTCTCACGCGTAACCTTTTATACAATCGAGTGGGTTGTGCAATGACAAAAATATTTACATGGTTGAACAGATTTTTGATTGACTGAGCAAGGAAAGGGTTTTTTGTCTGTTTTGGATAAACTGATCCTGGATAAAAAATATTTACAAAATACATTGACCTTCCTTCGAATCAATGACTAGTAAAAATGCTTATTTTCCCATCCCTACGTGCGTCTACGTGATGACGTCACATCTCGTATTATTAATCAATTTATTTCAGATAAAACAATCTATGTACACGTTTAATTACAATAACAATATAATATACATACATTACAATTAAAGTTAAAGTAAAAATACACAAATGAAAACACATTAAATCAGTCAGTCAAATTAAATACTAGGGCACAATCACAGATAAAACTAATGTCAAAAATAACAATTTAAAAACAATATTACAAAAATTACTATTTAATTATATTATTTAATGCTATTCAAACTACAAAAGAACCTATCATTATGTATGATGCCCATACAAAGTTATGGTTTTCATGCGAGATATGACGTCATCTCACGTACGTGATTTTTCTATGAATCACCCCCTTGAATTTCCATACATAAAATGTCCACGCAACAGTGATATCTAATTCATGAACAACATTCTGATATGCATCGACGTAAAATAGTTAAGAACCTATAGTAACCTAATTGGATTACATATTGGAAGTACAAGAACGGGAACTAACAAGGGGGAAGGGTCTAAGTGAACACAGTTCCATCATCTTACCGAAACCAATCCACTACACAGTTTCAAGTTTGCCCTAATGCAGTCACGCGCCAGCCCTCAAGTTTTCGGGGTATCATCATTAGGATAAAGCATACAGACGTGACCTGGTCTCCAAAACCCTTAATCTTTTACTCTAAATAATGAAATAGGGCTAAATAAAGTCGGACATTGACTACAATTTAACTAAAATGATCGTTGTGATTTCAATAAATAAAACTCTTTTGATTTTTTTAATCTGTTTTCTACACTTTGTCGCTGCTGGAAATAAAAGTGATTAGAACAAAATATTCTTGCTTAATCTTGAGTAATTAAGATGTAATATAACATAACATAACACCCAAGAGTCACATACGTAGTCCTGATCTCACACTAAAATTCCCTGTGCCGTGAGTATCAGGAACTACGAGTATTACCATGGTACCATAGCACCTAGACCCGGAACAAATACATATTTGCAGATCATACAAACATTTGTCCCGCAGCCAGAATCGAATCGAAACCGCGAATGTTCGAATGTAGTTCTAGATTTGGAAAGCATGAAATAAAGATCCAAGAAGATACTGCAGTGGAATTGTTTCTGAGATGGTCTACGAGACACTAGTCAGACATTGCCACAATCCTTCTATAATTGTACAATTTAGTCAGTAAAGTAGAAGCAGCGATCAAAGTGATAGCAAACATTTACTTGCCCTGTTATTGGGGAATCAGTTAGTGTTAACTTTGAGGTGTGGCTTGAGTCGTGCCGTGTTGGTTGGTATATTTCAGACTGTAAAAAAGGTATTACTACTGTTCCTATTGTCATCTCGCGACTGATAGACAACTGTTTTTTTTCCTAGACTAACTTCACCGGAATCATGTAGTTATTTAAAAGCTACCTTTAAAAAAACGGCAGTAAATTCAAAAGTCACCGGATTAAGCTACTCGAGATTCCTACTAAGAAAATGTTTTAAGCCTTAGGAGTAAAGACACAGTAACGGGCCCATTCATGTAAGAGTGTGCAAGAAATCAGTAGGTACTTAAGGAAGACAAAACGCAACATAATGACAGTATTCCCACATATACCACCGACCTAGTTGTGGTCGCTTACATAACAATTGGTCTAATGACATCCATTTGTACACACCATATAAAACCTGCAGGAAGTATTTCAATAGTGTGGTCTGCGGTATTGGAAATTACACCTAAATACTAGAGACATAAAGTGCAAGGATATCATAGACGAGTGGCACCCGCCATATAAGGCAGTATCATTGGCAGTATGGATAAGGATAGGCAAGGACTTGAAAACACTGAGGTAAATTACTTTAGTAATGTTCTTATTAATGCTTGAAAAGGTTAGCAAAATTATCCACAAAATGTTAAAGCCAATGTAATATTAACAGACTGCTAAACAGGTAGATTCTTCCAACGTCACCTTTGTCGAGAGCCCGTTGTCAACTGTGTAGCAGGGACTTAGCAAGGTGACCGAAACTAGAACCTGTGATTACGTAGTAGCGACTGGCGAAGCACAAGATTCCTTTAATACTATAGTTTAAAATGTGACGTCATTACGTGAGTTCGTAATGACGTCACACGCTCACCATTTATTTTCATTGTCTTCTTCTATTCTCTAATGATTGTTCATCTCAACACTAAAAACTCCGTCATCACATCAATTGTGTAAAACATTACATAACCAGAAATGCAGATGATTCCCATATTCTCACAAATAACTAACATTATAAAAATTACTGCACTTTCTCTTCGTCCGAAAACTGTAATTATTCTGTGAACTTTAAGAGTGATGTGAAATACAACAGCGGAATTACCATGATAAGAATAGATACGTCATTTTCGCCAGTAATCGTTTTGTGAGAGGTTGATGGGCCTGAACTTAAAGGTAAGTAAGAGGCTTATTAAGTGTGTTATAGTAGGACTACCTAGTAGAAAAGTAGTAAATCCAGTATAAAGAAGACGCAAATTCATTTACGAAAAAATAGGCGAGAAAAATAGCTATAAGGACGGTAACCAAATCAGGTTACCGTCCTTATAATCAAGTTGTGCAGTGTAGAAGCCACAGGTAATCTAAGAGTAACATTGGTAATCTCATGTGTGGGAGATCAAGGCCCAAACTCCAATTATAACTTGATTAAGTAATGGTAGCTTTTATTTCTGCAAATGGAGTTGTAAGAGTCTTCGAAAGGTAAAAATATTGTCTTTTATGCCGCTGGGAAGCCATTCTGTGACTGTGGAGTATCGTGCGTCTTGGTTGCTCTTAGGGTTGCCTTTACTCATAAACATTAGTCTAATTTTATTCCTAACTAAAAATACTTAGTTAAGAATGGAATGAGTTAAGATGAGTTAAGTTAATAAACTTAACTCTTACTTCTCTCTTCTCTGTTAGTTTAGGACTTCCGAAAATATCGATTGCTCTAAACTGATACTGATTGACGAGTTAGATAAAGTTTTTTTTTGGATAAATCATAAATCGACTTCAAGCCTATGCCTTTAAACTACAAAATTAAACTAAAAAATAGAAAATAATAGTTTAATTACTTCAAAGCAATCTTGACTCTTGGACTCAAAATACTGCCCTTATCTGTCCCCTTGGAGAAGGGGTTAAGTATAAAAATCAAACTTTTTGTCATTTATTATTATTTTTTCAGAACTTTAACCTGCCAATGTGGAGGGGGTATAACACCAGTAGCACCTTCGCCGACTACGTAACATTATTTATGAAAACCATTAAAGCTTTTAAACTTCGTAATAATATTCTATAAAGTTCGATTGCGTGTTCGAACAGGCTTATTAGGTACATTCCATGCCACTTACTATTTAATAATCTGCGCACGCGAACTTAATTAATTTGTTTAAGTTTACAACTTACGAGCCTGTTTAAACTACCTTCACAAAAAGTGAGTGTCAATCCGTTAATTAAAATTGCGAACTCAACGAAAATTGGCGTAGGTATTAAACCAAAAATCCAAGTTTTTCCAGTCGTAAAATTGAGTTTTTAATATAATAAAGGCTGTCTCAAAACCTACTTAAATTTAAATTAATAAAACACGTATTGCAGTTGAATTTGAGGGTGCTTTCTTTTCAATGTAAAATATGGACACGGAGGTTACGTGTGAAACACAACATACCGACAAATGTTTAATTATAATTATTTTATACCTATTATTAATTTATTTAGTTTATTTAAGATATCAATTATTATAATTAATTTGGCTTTTGCGTTCAACCTTTTCACGAAATTTTCGATCACATTTGACATTTTGAACTGATTTTTAGCTTCCATAAAAAAAGCATCAGTGGGCTTTCTGATGATGATGATAATGAAGATATAAACTAAACTTATGCAGAAAAAAACAATTTCAAAACATCTGAAACAGGAGGTCAAAATGATTAAACTACACTCATTTCAGAGGGTAGATTTACAAAGTGTGGAGATGTCGCTCGCGATATAACGTGTCAGAGAGACGAGGGATACGGACTCTCTTAGGACAAGGAAAACATACAAGGTCAGAGGAAATATAATACAAGTAACACCTTCGATAATTGGACATACTAGGATGAGTTATTCGTTTAGTTATGTGGCGTTTGTACTTCTACTAGTATTTAGTGGTGAACCAAGGGTTGATTCAAAATAAACTTGTAAAAGCCTACTGCTCTGGACATAGGCCTACCCCATAGAATGCATTGACGCACGGTTTTGAGCCTCCTCCATCCACCGACTTCCTGCTACCTTTATAATGTCCTTGGTCAATCGGGAGGGGCTTTCCTTGAATGCATCATCCGGGAAAGGGGCCGTCCTTTAATCACGTGATGTTTTTTTAGCATTTTTAACCCCCTCTCTCCCTATGTGATACGTGGTGAGGTTTAAGACTAAAAAAAAAGTAAAGTAAGTTCCCTACATCGCGTGTATTCGCGAGATCTCAGTTCGGGGCGAACCACATAAATAACACATTAAGTTTTAATTCGATATTTAAATCATGTTCAGATTATACGTCTTTCCGTGGAACCCTAAAATATACAAACTTAATGTAAGAACCTTTTTTACACAAGCATAGAATATAAAACAGCTGTTACTTATCTACAGGGACTCGCATGTCTTAGGTGATACTTAGATGAAAGGTTTTATACCTGGAAAGAAAAAGTTCAAGGTTAGTACTTTGTATAGCTCTCAGTATTAGTAAGTGGCAATGGGCAGGCCAGCTCGCAGAACACACAACCGCTGGGGCCATAGGTTCTCGAGTGTAAATTAATTTTAAAATTTCATTAGATTAAAATATTTATGATTTAAATGCATTTTTTTTTAAATGTGTTTTATATTTTTGACAATCTACATTCCGTAGGGTACCTCAACAGGAAAAAACGGGACTTTGTTGGAATTCTTTATTGTCCGTCTAATCTGTGTATATATATATATAATATGTCTATCAAGTCAAGACCCTTTTTCTCAGGAACGGCTAAAGGTATCAACTTGAAATTTATATCAAATAATATAGGTTTGTGTGCTATATTACAGAACTATATCCTACTAATATTATAAACGCGAAAGTTTGTGAGTATGGATGTTTGTTACTCTTTCACGTAAAAACTACTGAATGGATTTGAGTGAAATTTGGAATGGAGATACTTTACGCCCTGGATTAACACATAGGCTACTTTACATCATCATCACCATCATCAATTTTCATCATTATTCACGCGGGTGAAACCGCGGGGCGCAACTAGTTCTGTATAAAAATCTGTAATAAGATATGGCAATGAATTTTCCATTTTGTGTATAGAAATCAAGAAAATTAAAAACCTTCCAGTGACCTTACAATTCCGAAATTAGGCATGCTTAAAGGCTTTGCAACACAAATAAAAGAATAAGTCTAATATTGAGTTTTTACCCCTTCAATGGGGTAAAAAGTGGCTGAGTGTTTGTAGGGAAAAGTGGCTGAAACTCGAAAAGCGCTCTGACGATTTAGAAATAACTTACGGTTCAGCAGGGCGATTCTAAAATGTCGGAAAGGTTTCCGATCGGATTCGGTTGTTTTTCATTTCGATGTGGTATGCAACAAAAACAATTTTCTCTGGTAAAACACAGTAAAAAACAATAAATATTGTATTATTACTGTGTTTTACTAGAGAAAATTGTTAGAAAATTGTTTTAGTTATTTACCACATCGAAATGAAAAAATAACGAATCCGCTCGGAAACGTTTTCGACGTTTTAGAATCGCCCTGCAGAACCCTCTGGCGCTAGTCTCACTCGCACTTGCCCTTTTTATTTTAGATAAAACCTATTTCCTACCTACAATTTTAAATTGCCAAAAGATTATAAATGTTTATCACATCCACTTACCGAATCTCAATAACGCTATATTAAAATTCATGGGATAAATTACAGGCATTAACCTGATTTAGCTACACGGTTTCGTAATTAGGAGATACTTATTTATTCTGCTAATGAAGACGGAGACTGCGTTTCATGATTTGACTGTAAGTATACAGGGTGTAAATTACTACTCCCGTAAATATAACTTTTGAAACTATCATGGTTACGAAAATAATTATCACTAGAAACGGAATATTTACCATGATTTATTATTTATTTACTCCCGTAAACTAAAACAGGACGTTTGGACCATGAGGCTCGATGGGAAAACACTGTTAAAGGAGTAAAAAGTTGGTAGTTTTTTAATAGTACATTTATGGTACAAGTGTGTAATGTTAGTGATTACCGCTGAGGCGCCATTGAGACCCGAACCGTAAGGTGAGGGTGTTAAGAGAGCCGAGGACGGTTATCATTAATACACACGTGTATCATACGACGTTTTTCAGCACACTTGTGAAGAAAATAATAATAAAAAAATATTTTATTCAGTGAAAACGAGTTGTGAAAAAATTTTCGCTATGGCGGGAAAATTAATCAGTTTTCCTATGCGCGCGCATCTTACAATGGCCATCGGCCATAGACTAAAGGAATGAGGTTTTTTTTTGTTTGGCTTTCCGCGGATAGCGTTTTAGCCACGTATAAAATGGGGAATTTAAAGTTTTCTTTATTACAGAGAAAACAAAGTCAAAACAACTTATATTTGAGTGAAAGTTTGATTTATTAAACACGTACAAGTTGAAATAATCTATTTAAATACGAAGTTGCATGAAATGAGCAAGCAATAGGTACATCCATTTATTTGTTCTATTGAACACGATCTTTTTTGTACTTATCAAAACTTTTTTAAGAACAAAGCAACTCAACCAATAAATTAGAAAACTCTATAACTCACTTGTGAATAATAGCAATGAAAAAGTCACAGTTTGATTACAGAAGTCATTATGTGCCTAATTGCGGTGAAATTAGAGCCACTTTATGAGCAATGTGTTGTAAAGTTATTTACACACGTTACTAAGTATAAGTATCTACTTCTTAGAACTTGCTTCTATACTATTACTGTATCACTGTAGTACTGTATTATAAGTAAAAGCAACGGGTAACGAGTTTCCTTAAACTTAGAGCCTTGCAGTCACGACTCAACGGGAACCTTACAAAATAAGCACTACATTGGCCATTTTAGAAAGTTACAATTGAAGTAAGTGCATACAATTCAAAAGGCTTGCAATGATAATTAGAATAAGGTTTTTTTTTAAATGTTTTTTTTAAGT
Organism: Epirrita christyi; assembly: GCA_951392215.1. Classification (NCBI taxonomy): domain Eukaryota; kingdom Metazoa; phylum Arthropoda; class Insecta; order Lepidoptera; family Geometridae; genus Epirrita; species Epirrita christyi. The sequence continues at coordinate 2,801,394 of OX595837.1, forward strand.
GTGTCGGAATCGTGAGCTGATCAAAATAAACCCTAACACTGCCAGCCTACTAATTTACTAAATTAACCGCCAATATTTTTTCTAGATTAGAAGGAAGGACGTAAAACGTGTTATACGAGTACCAATAACAAAAAATTAATCTATTGAGATAAGTTTAATTAATCGTGTGACTGTTATTGATTTATTTAGATTACATCCTCAAGTAATCACATCAAGTTTGTCACCTTTATCGTTACTGAGCGAGCATGCGACGCAGCTACTCAAAATTTTTAACATATCGCCTTAATCATCGAGGAGTTCCGTTGTCCACCTTCCATCTCCATCATCAGATCAACTAGCCGTCACCATAATATTGTATTGTCATCTGAACTTGACAGGTGCGAAAAATCTCAGCTCAATCGGTTGAGTGGAACTGGTTCAAAATTCAGTTTCAAGATTTGTTCCACAACAAACACACGACAAGTTAAATAAACAGAAAAAGTTGTATCCACTACCTCTTTTATAATAAATACCTACTTAACACTATTTCATTTCCTTCCCTTTCAACTTTTCGCATTTAATTTCACACATTTGCTATAAAGGCCACAAAACTGCTCTTAAAACTAAGGCCTTACCATGAGCTCTTAAAGAGATACAGTACAAAATATCGGTTCCGTGATGTCCGCGGCTATATTTAAAGGCACAGTAGCAGAAGGTCTATAGACTTCTGCGATTAATAAGTTATTCAATGATGACGAATGTCAACGACGAACCGATATTTTGTACTGAATAGTTTTTGAACTGAATCGCAATAAGAGCTCATGGTAAGGCCTCTGTACATAACACCCAACAGTCACATACATAGTCATTGATCCCACATTAGGAGTCCTTGTGTCGTGGGTTATCAGGAACTACGAGTACCATGGTACCACAACACCCAGACCCGACCATTTTAATCGCACTATACCCTGTCATTTCAATTGCATATGTACAAGACACACAGTTTTATATGTGTCTTTCCCCAACTCGCTCAACCAAAACTCGCCCACATTTGTACAGTGGAATTTTCCAAATTGTAAGAACTAAGCCGTGGTTTCTGGTCTAAGAATAGGCCTTTCCATCTCCTCTCGTGGATATCGTAAAAGCCGACTAAAAGATTACACCAGGTGATGCGCAGCAGCATCCACCTAAGTTTTCAAGACTAATTACCAATCCGCCTGCCAACCAATTCTCTCATCATTATGGAGGAGGCCTCGTCCAACTGTCGACGTCTAACGGCTGATGATAATGATTGTAGGAATTTAATTATGTATTGAATAGTATTAATTCAAACTAGATATATCTACTAGCCAGAACTCGTTTAGGCTAAACCGGTAGTACCTACCTACTTTTTATCTATAATCGTTTTACAATCGTGAAGATTATTTTTCTTATTTCCACCTTAGTATCATGGCGTGGTGTATACCCCTCCATCTCCTCCCGTGAATGGCGTGAAAGCTGACTAAGGACACCAGAGGATGGGCAACATCATCCACCTTAGACTCCATACGAATACTCGATCACCAATCCGGTTGCCAAGCGTGGTGATTATGGTAATTCCTCCCATTGTATTTAAAAGGGGAGGTCTCGTTCATTAGTGGACGTCTGAAGGCTGTTATGTTGAGGTCAATAGCAAAATTGCTCTACACATCCGTATTCGAGAAGCTTCAGTTTTTTGTTCCTTTCTCTCTTAGAACATGTCAAATAGGACAGAAACTGATAGCAAGATAATCTTGAATAAAGCTCACACGCAACAGGGTAAATGGTGTTCTTCTTGAAATTGGAGCCTAAAAAACGCGGCGTTCCTAAGTACTCCCAAGAAATACCCATATAGAGGCCGTATCTACACTCGAGATCCGAGACCTGTTGCTACACTAGACGGCAGGCCAATAAAGCCAGGAATGGACTGTTAAAATAAACGCTGTGGCGCGTGGAATACAATGTGACACAAAATAACTTTGGTCGTTAAAAGCGACTTGGCAAACTTCTAAAAGCAAACAGAAATCTTCATACAAAATAGAGCGGACAAGTGCGAGTGAAATTCGCGCTTGAGGGTATATCCGATACATAAATTATTTCGAGTTTTAGACACTTTTTCCTACAAACTTCATCATCCTATATTTCTGGTGTAAAAAATTCGAAATTCCTAGATATTAGACTTTGATATTTATTTGTGTCACAAAGCCTTATTTAGCATTCCAAATTTCAGATCCACGGGAAGAGACGGAGGGGAATGAGAATAAATAAAGTCACACATGCCTATGATTAAGACTGTACCTCCCCTCTTAGCTCCTAATCCGGAACTTGAATATCAACCCACCGAATTCCGCCAGCAAAGGTCTTTTTGCAAAGTTTAAAAGTAGGTACTTTGTAATTTCCACAAACAAATTGCCATCAGTAGGGTAGCCACGAATCGGCAATTTGCCAAAAACCCAATTTTACATAAGCAAAGTCGCTATCAAAAGTTGCTGGACAACTCAAGATTCAAAATACAATACGCAATCAAAATATACCATACTTAATACATTTATTGCTTTCACATGGTTACAATTAGTTGTTATACAAATATGTAGTAACTCTCATGAACCCTGTGCTTATAGTAGACCTATAGTAGTTAGTTTTATGGTGAAACTTTTTTAGAACACATTAATCCTTAAAACCAAAAACATATTAGACATTTTAAAATTTTGTTGTTAGGATTTTAATGCAGTTTCCACTGTCATTGCATGTAGGTACTTAGATTCCACATGGACGGAGCCACGGGCAGGTGATAGGTCCCTAAATAACCAAGTACGTCATATCCTATCTGGGACCTAAACCTAACCCCGCTCGAGTTGCTTTTGACGCGATGGATGCTCACAGTTCAGTTATGCTAACGATCATTGCACCTGAGTTGTTCAGATACTTCTGACAGCAACTGTAGGTACTTTAGTTTACCTTCAAGTGAAATCTACGAGTTTCTTATTAACTTTTTATTCTTCTTAAGGAAAATTGTTCGGAGTTAACTTGTCCGGGAAATAAAAACAATTTGAGAGGAAGTTGAGCTTTATTCAGCTGAACGACGCGCGACAGATTAATCTACCTACCCTGAGAGTAATGCCACCTTTTTCGTGTTTTTTTTTTAATATTTTTGTAATATGTATTTTGTTAGCATTTTCACATGTGTACCTGGATGCTGTTGCCCATCCCCTGGAGCAATCCCTTTTACGACAAGATCCAAGTTGGGGGAGTCCCATTCTTAGGCTGAGACCACCACGGCCACGATGACTAGGTTACTATTTATTATAAACCAATCAAAACAACAATATCATCTAATTAATCACCTGATCACTCTCATTGTATTTATATTTTTATTATTAACTCAATCTGGAGTTGATCGTGCTTCTATCAGATTATCCATCACTTACGTAACGACTCAAGTTCAACAATTTAAGGTGCGTGAACACTAAAGCAATAAAGTTTTTTTTTTTCAGAAAATTTATCATTGTAAGTTTGAAGGTTGCTAAGGTTTTATTGTACGTTGTATTGTCTACTTACAAAACCTTGAAAATAATCTGATACTCCATTCCCCATGTTTATTTTCATTCATGTTTTATTTTTGTATTTTATATGCATATGTGATTGCATGTGTTGCATTGTATGTCACATACTTATTATTATGTAGCTTTAAAAACCTTGAAGATAAAAAAAAAGGCTGATTCCAGCCGTGGAAGCATTATTTTAGAAGACTACTGAACGTCCGCGACTTCTTCCACGTGGAGTTGTTCCATACAAACTTGAAAATCCCCCTGCATCCCTTAGGGGGTGAATTTCGGAAATTCCTTTCTTAATGCACCCCTAGACCACTAAAGCTACCCTCCAAAATTCAAGTCTCTAGGACTTACAGTTTAGGCTGTGCGTTCATAGTCAAGCCAGTGCGTCAGTCACGAAACAATTTTATACACATATTGTATCTGAGGATTACCAAAATCCCAATAATCCTAAGCTGGCAACAAGTTAACAAACTCAGTTATAAGCTTAGAGAAACTTAGTCACAAATTAGGATCATATCTAACTTGTTACAAGAACAAATATCTGAGGCCCAATTCTCTAAATTATTTCATAACTACACTGAAAGTTAACCGTTTAGCTTGGTATGGGCGTGTTAGGAGGAGGGATGAAACATGTAACTAGGAGAGTGATGAATATGAAGGTTAGTGGATAGAAAGTAAGAAAAAGACCTAAGAAAAGATGGATGGATTGCGTGAGAGATGATATGAATGAGAAAGGAGTGAATGATGAGGTGTCGGCTGACAGGAGAGAGTGGGAGAGAAAGACGTACTGCGCCGACCCCAAATGAATTGGGATAAGGGCAAGACAATGATGACTGAAAGTTAACCGAATCGAGACTGAATTGTGAATTGACAGAAAGTTGGTATTCTGTGTCCTCATAAATAACAATTTAGTCTACTTTCAATTCACCCATTAGAGTAGGATAGCTATATGTATAATTGGAAAGAGTAAAGAGAGACTCCATCTATTTAGGCTAAAATTATCGAAAAAACTACCATACAAACTTTGATTATATACACACTAGATAGAGTTTCGTCCTGCAATCACTGCAAAAGAAACAGGCCAGCCTTTGCTAGCGCGTGTGCGTGTCTACACACACAAACATGCGCGCAGCTTTGTCTTACACTCGCGTCACGTCATTGCTTTTGTGTCTGTTTGCGTGCGTAAAGATAACAGCTACTGACATATTTCCCAATTTATTGGGAAAAACTGACTATGTTCAGGTAAGTAAGTTTTGCCGGTTATATAATCAAAGCATACAAACTACCAACATTACAGTGTTGTATTTTTCTGACATTTAAGACATCGACACAAGATCGAAACATGATCCGAACTCTATTTTAACTATTTTTTTAGTTAGAGAATTCCTCTGATTCCGCAAACGGGGATAATATAGGTAATCTCTTCTTCGTATCAGCCGGTAGACATCCACTGCTGGATCAGGCCTCCCGCATAGCATGCTATTCTGCAATTGAGATTATTCTGATTTGTCATAATCTACATGCTTGGCAGGATTGGTCAAACACAATCATTTCTTTAACTAACTAGTGGTTCGCCCCGAACTGAGACCTCGCGATAACACCTTTATCAGCCCGACTACTTAACCAAGTAATTTCCATTTTTCTATTATTATTTTTAAAAAAAATCACCTCAAGGTCTACCAGTACAGTACAGTACAGGATCTATCAGTAACAACTCTAATTTCCTACACATCATCGAAATAACCTTTGAATAGGGCTAAGCAACGGGGCGTAGTTATACTACATACCTGTTAGCACCTATACCAAGTACCTGACGAATTAATTGATAACGTCCTTTTGACGAAAACCATAGAACTCCAGCGTCATTCAAATTCCTAGAAATGGGAGGTCAACAATGGATGTTATATTGGTTCTTGTTTTATGGAGTACGAGTTTCTAAATTCTTCAGTTTCAGACTTTTCCCTGTAGTTGTGACACAAAAGCCACAAGCATACCAAATTTCAGAATTGTGGGATTGCTGGAAGTACCGTAGAATTTTTGATTTTTACGTTTTTTATTTTCCCTAATATCTCAAAAACTACTAAGACTAAATACTTATTAAAAACAGTTTTGAAATGTCCAACCAAAGCGCTTTCATTAGACACCCCACTTGATCTGACTGTCTCACTTTTATTTTTTTTACCCCCTCTTGGACCCCAATATCTCAGCAACCCCTTGACCGATATAGCTCATAACCTTACCTACAAATTGTACCAATACTATCTACCCCCATACCAAATTTCATGAAGATTGGATTAACGGTTTGGAAGTTTTCATCGGACAAACATACATACATACATACATACATACATACATACAAACGCCGATTCTTCCAACTTGACTCAGAGAACTCGCTTCGCTCGTTCAATTATAAAGTGTGAACTAAGAGCTTGTCCAGATGAGGCGATTTACGCGCGATTGATGCGCGTTTTGAGCTCGCGCGAGCGGAAAAACGCGCGAGTGCATGTGGACGGAATGTATGAAGCTCTTTCACAATCGCGCGAGTCGAATCGCGCGTAAAACGCCTCGAAAGATAAATTTGAACTTTTGAATTATGTATGCTGAAATATCTTTATTTACAGAAAGAATAAAAAATATAGATAAAACAGTTGACCTGCCTAATGACCGTTGCAAACGATCCAAAGATAGCTCAATTGATCTAAATCACTACCAGACGAAAGCGTCTCCAAGACACTGCCTGTATGGCAATACTAATGCTTATTTATACTATCTGGCCTCTGGTCACACGTCGCTTGGAATAATTTTACTGTATGCTTGGCCAGTAATCATATAATAACATAACAAGCTCAATCAATATTTGTTCCGGGTCCGGGTGTTATGGTACCATGGTACTCGTAGTTCCTGATACCCACGACACCGGGAGTTCTAGTGAGGGGTCATGACTATACGTAATGTGGCTGTTGGGTGTTATGTTATGTCAATCGCCGAGAATGTTTAGGTAACCTTCTTGTGTGGATTAATGTGTGACCATTTTGTGAGTGCTGTAAGACAAGGTAGGGTAAATAATAAATAATGACACCAACTTATTCTACTACCGTAGCTACTAGCTAAGGGTCTAATAACAAAGGTAAATAAACCTTATAACATTTCAGTAATAGGTTGTATAAAAGGAACTATGTAAACTATGTGAAGAGGACAGCAGCACGTTTGTGAGATGATATTGCAATTCTGGGGTGTTATTTTTTTATATAATCGAGTGATTAAATAACAGCAAAAAATCATTTTCAAAGTCAGTCAAATTAATGATTTATTAGGCTGCAAATCTTTGTTTTTCGCTTCGCTCACTATTTGCATCGCGAGCGCTATTCTGTCACCTTCGAACTTACGTGAACTTTAATGAAGTTTAGTGTCAAAATTTTACGTCTATCACCGCCTTAATTAATCATTCTGTTCCGCGTAGACGACACGCAAATCGATAGTTGCAATGCAAAACTCTTAATAAGCCCTCTGATCTCACCCCGTCCCAATTTTCACACACCTGTTACTTTCAATCACCTTATACGGTATGAAAACCATACCTTTCAACTTTCAAGGTGTTCCTCAACGTGTTAAGTAAAACTGAAATACAATTGAGGTAATACTGTCCTGTTCCCACAGAGCCAATCGCATGATGACACGGGTTAGGGGTCTTTCGTCATAGGGTAATTTCGTCACACCAAGCCATCAATAAAAAACAACTCTGATTTGGTCACGCAAGGTTTTACTACTATAGATACATCGATACGACTAATTAAATACTCGATTAGAAGCTATTCAATCATAGTTCAACATCGCCGTAGTCACGTGGGTTGTTTCAGAGTAGAATTGTTCTAAAGTCGTTATAAGAAGCAATCTACTATACATAACATAGTGCAGTAAGCAGTTGAATTTAAATAAATAAATAATAATAATAATAATAACACAAAAAAATGAGTTTGAAAAGTCCTAGAACAAAAGTTGTTCTCTATTACGTAGGTATATACATATATGGTATATATATCACTCCCATTCGGGATTACCTACATACGTACTTAATTCTAGGACGAACCGTAGAAGGAATCTTTTTCACGGAATTTGTGAATTTAGGAACGCTTACCCTAAAGTTTTCAAATCCTACTAAGTTACCTACGTTTCGTGACAAACAGTGTTCCAGTATCTATTCTACAAAATAATTGTTATTGCAAGTTCAAGGGTACCTGATAAAGCCCAAAGCACCACTCGTGGTAGGCGGTTTGGTGATCGCAGTTTGATGTTAAGTACTCAGGTAGATGCTGCTGGCCATCCCCTGGTGTAATCTCTTAGCTTTTACTATATCCAAAGCTACAATGACATAATAACAACCGACTTCACAAAAAAGGAGGAGGTTCTCAAATCGGTTGTTTTTTTTTTTTCTTTATGTTTGTTACCTCGTATCTCCGGCGTTTTTGAACCGATTTGGAAAATTCTTTTTTTATTTGAATAGATATACTTCCAGATTGGTCCCATTTTTTTCAGAATCCAGTTCTGATGTTGGAATCCATGAGGAATTGAGGGAACTCCTCAAATATTGTAGGCATACATATGGCGATTTTGATATTTTCAGCAACAAACCAAGCATTTGCATTCAGAAAGTATCATAATCCTTTCACCACTATGGTTCTTTCATCATTTTTTTTTCATCCAAATATTTAGTCGAATACAATGGCGGAAGTCGGTTTTTTAAATGAAAAGTTATTTTCATACAAGGTTTGAACAACACAACATACCTAACCAATCTCTAAAAATTAAATCACCTACATAACAAAATTATCCGCACCTAAGCCTCCACACTTGTTCGTACTAACATACTAACTGTTAGTTATCTGTGTCGCAAATTTCATCATGACAAAACGAGAGGGTACTTTAATACTCGTGAACTCCAAATTACCCGAGGTTGTAACATATTAATTTTGACACAAAGTTTGGGAAATTGAATCCGGCTTTGAGGGACTTAAATGGTAGCCGCAACTAACAAAACTAAGAGAAACATTAGCATTCCATATTATTCCTAAGATCATCATCATCATCAGCCAACAGATGTCCACTGCTGGACGGGGCCTCTCCCATAAGATGTAATGTGGACTTTGCCACAACCATCACGCTTGGCAAGCAGAGAGCTGAGAGCTGATTCTAAGTTTTGACAAGATAGAAGATAGATAGAAGATAGAAAATACTTTATTGCACACCATAGTAAGAATTAAACAATTTAACAAACGAAAACTAAGGCTATGTGAACTTGGCACCCGACTTTAATTTTTTTTTTTTTTTTTTTTTTATTCTAGTAGATTTTCGTTTGTAGTTGATTGTAGTACCAATTTTTTCGTTTGTAGTAACTCCAAAAAAAAGTTAGAGAACTTTGAAAAAAACTCATCTCCCGGTTTTATCGGCACTCAAGTTTAGTAAATGATTCTTGAACAGAATCGTTTGTAGTTGATTGTAGTGAAATTCTTTTCGTTTGTAGTAACTCTAAAAAAAAGTTAGAGGACTTTGAAAAAACTCTTCTGCCGGTTTTATCGGGAGTCAAGTTTAGTTGTTGATTCTTGAACAGAATCGTTTCTAGTTGATTGTAGTGAAATTCTTTTCGTTTGTAGTAACTCTAAAAAAAAGTTAGAGGAGTTTGAAAAAATTCATGTCCCAGTTTTGTCGTCACGTTAGTTAAGTAGTTGATGCTTAAACAGAATCGTTTGTAGTTGATTCTTGAACAGAAATGTTTCTAGTTGATTGTAGTGAAATTATTTTCGTTTGTAGTAACTCTAAAAAAAAGTTAGAGGACTTTGAAAAAACTCTTCTGCCGGTTTTATCGGGACTCAAGTTTAGTTGTTGATTCTTGAACAGAATCGTTTGTAGTTGATTGCAGTGAAATTCTTTTCGTTTGTAGTAACTCTAAAAAAAAGTTAGAGGACTTTGAAAAAATTCATGTCCCAGTTTTGTCGTCACGTTAGTTAAGTAGTTGATGCTTAAACAGAATCGTTTGTAGTTGATTCTTGAACAGAAATGTTTCTAGTTGATTGTAGTGAAATTATTTTCGTTTGTAGTAACTCTAAAAAAAAGTTAGAGGACTTTGAAAAAACTCTTCTGCGGGTTTTATCGGGACTCAAGTTTAGTTGTTGATTCTTGAACAGAATCGTTTGTAGTTGATTGTAGTGAAATTATTTTCGTTTGTAGTAACTCTAAAAAAAAGTTAGAGGACTTTGAAAAAATTCATGTCCCAGTTTTGTCGTCACGTTAGTTAAGTAGTTGATGCTTAAACAGAATCGTTTGTAGTTGATTCTTGAACAGAAATGTTTCTAGTTGATTGTAGTGAAATTATTTTCGTTTGTAGTAACTCTAAAAAAAAGTTAGAGGACTTTGAAAAAACTCTTCTGCCGGTTTTATCGGGACTCAAGTTTAGTTGTTGATTCTTGAACAGAATCGTTTGTAGTTGATTGCAGTGAAATTCTTTTCGTTTGTAGTAACTCTAAAAAAAAGTTAGAGGACTTTGAAAAAATTCATGTCCCAGTTTTGTCGTCACGTTAGTTAAGTAGTTGATGCTTAAACAGAATCGTTTGTAGTTGATTCTTGAACAGAAATGTTTCTAGTTGATTGTAGTGAAATTATTTTCGTTTGTAGTAACTCTAAAAAAAAGTTAGAGGACTTTGAAAAAACTCTTCTGCGGGTTTTATCGGGACTCAAGTTTAGTTGTTGATTCTTGAACAGAATCGTTTGTAGTTGATTGTAGTGAAATTATTTTCGTTTGTAGTAACTCTAAAAAAAAGTTAGAGGACTTTGAAAAAATTCATGTCCCAGTTTTGTCGTCACGTTAGTTAAGTAGTTGATGCTTAAACAGAATCGTTTGTAGTTGATTCTTGAACAGAAATGTTTCTAGTTGATTGTAGTGAAATTATTTTCGTTTGTAGTAACTCTAAAAAAAAGTTAGAGGACTTTGAAAAAACTCTTCTGCCGGTTTTATCGGGACTCAAGTTTAGTTGTTGATTCTTGAACAGAATCGTTTGTAGTTGATTGTAGTGAAATTCTTTTCGTTTGTAGTAACTCTAAAAAAAAGTTAGAGGACTTTGAAAAAACTCTTCTGCCGGTTTTATCGGGACTCAAGTTTAGTTGTTGATTCTTGAACAGAATCGTTTGTAGTTGATTGTAGTGAAATTCTTTTCGTTTGTAGTAACTCTAAAAAAAAGTTAGAGGACTTTGAAAAAACTCTTCTGCCGGTTTTATCGGGACTCAAGTTTAGTTGTTGATTCTTGAACAGAATCGTTTGTAGTTGATTGTAGTGAAATTCTTTTCGTTTGTAGTAACTCTAAAAAAAAGTTAGAGGACTTTGAAAAAACTCTTCTGCCGGTTTTATCGGGACTCAAGTTTAGTTGTTGATTCTTGAACAGAATCGTTTGTAGTTGATTGTAGTGAAATTCTTTTCGTTTGTAGTAACTCTAAAAAAAAGTTAGAGGACTTTGAAAAAACTCTTCTGCCGGTTTTATTGGGACTCAAGTTTAGTTGTTAATTCTTGAACAGAATCGTTTGTAGTTGATTGTAGTGAAATTCTTTTCGTTTGTAGTAGTTCTAAAAAAAAGTTAGAGGACTTTGAAAAAATTCATGTCCCAGTTTTGTCGTCACGTTAGTTAAGTAGTTGATGCTTAAACAGAATCGTTTGTAGTTGATTCTTGAACAGAAATATTTCTAGTTGATTGTAGTGAAATTATTTTCGTTTGTAGTAACTCTAAAAAAAAGTTAGAGGACTTTGAAAAACTCTTCTGCCGGTTTTATCGGGACTCAAGTTTAGTTGTTGATTCTTGAACAGAATCGTTTGTAGTTGATTGCAGTGAAATTCTTTTAGTTTGTAGTAACTCTAAAAAAAAGTTAGAGGACTTTGAAAAAATTCATGTCCCAGTTTTGTCGTCACGTTAGTTAAGTAGTTGATGCTTAAACAGAATCGTTTGTAGTTGATTCTTGAACAGAAATGTTTCTAGTTGATTGTAGTGAAATTATTTTCGTTTGTAGTAACTCTAAAAAAAAGTAAGAGGACTTTGAAAAAACTCTTCTGCGGGTTTTATCGGGACTCAAGTTTAGTTGTTGATTCTTGAACAGAATCGTTTGTAGTTGATTGTAGTGAAATTCTTTTCGTTTGTAGTAACTCTAAAAAAAAGTTAGAGGACTTTGAAAAAATTCATGTCCCAGTTTTGTCGTCACGTTAGTTAAGTAGTTGATGCTTAAACAGAATCGTTTGTAGTTGATTCTTGAACAGAAATGTTTCTAGTTGATTGTAGTGAAATTATTTTCGTTTGTAGTAACTCTAAAAAAAAGTTAGAGGACTTTGAAAAAACTCTTCTGCCGGTTTTATCGGGACTCAAGTTTAGTTGTTGATTCTTGAACAGAATCGTTTGTAGTTGATTGTAGTGAAATTCTTTTCGTTTGTAGTAACTCTAAAAAAAAGTTAGAGGACTTTGAAAAAATTCATGTCCCAGTTTTGTCGTCACGTTAGTTAAGTAGTTGATGCTTAAACAGAATCGTTTGTAGTTGATTCTTGAACATAAATGTTTCTAGTTGATTGTAGTGAAATTATTTTCGTTTGTAGTAACTCTAAAACAAAGTTAGAGGACTTTGAAAAAATTCATGTCCCAGTTTTGTCGTCACGTAAGTTAAGTAGTTGATGCTTAAACAGAATCGTTTGTAGTTGATTCTTGAACAGAAATGTTTCTAGTTGATTGTAGTGAAATTCTTTTCGTTTGTAGATCTACAATCTACAATCAACTAAAAACGATTCTGTTCAAGAATCAACAACTAAACTTGAGTTCCGATAAAACCGGCAGAAGAGTTTTTTCAAAGTCCTCTAACTTTTTTTTAGAGTTACTACAAACGAAAAGAATTTCACTACAATCAACTACAAACGATTCTGTTCAAGAATCAACAACTAAACTTGAGTCCCGATAAAACCGGCAGAAGAGTTTTTTCAAAGTCCTCTAACTTTTTTTTAGAGTTACTACAAACGAAAAGAATTTCACTACAATCAACTAGAAACATTTCTGTTCAAGAATCAACTACAAACGATTCTGTTTAAGCATCAACTACTTAACTTACGTGACGACAAAACTGGGACATGAATTTTTTCAAAGTCCTCTAACTTTGTTTTAGAGTTACTACAAACGAAAATAATTTCACTACAATCAACTAGAAACATTTATGTTCAAGAATCAACTACAAACGATTCTGTTTAAGCATCAACTACTTAACTAACGTGACGACAAAACTGGGACATGAATTTTTTCAAAGTCCTCTAACTTTTTTTTAGAGTTACTACAAACGAAAAGAATTTCACTACCATCAACTACAAACGATTCTGTTCAAGAATCAACAACTAAACTTGAGTCCCGATAAAACCGGCAGAAGAGTTTTTTCAAAGTCCTCTAACTTTTTTTTAGAGTTACTACAAACGAAAAGAATTTCACTACAATCAACTACAAACGATTCTGTTCAAGAATCAACAACTAAACTTGAGTCCCGATAAAACCGGCAGAAGAGTTTTTTCAAAGTCCTCTAACTTTTTTTTAGAGTTACTACAAACGAAAATAATTTCACTACAATCAACTAGAAACATTTCTGTTCAAGAATCAACTACAAACGATTCTGTTTAAGCATCAACTACTTAACTAACGTGACGACAAAACTGGGACATGAATTTTTTCAAAGTCCTCTAACTTTTTTTTAAAGTTACTACAAACGAAAAGAATTTCACTACAATCAACTACAAACGATTATGTTCAAGAATCAACAACTAAACTTGAGTCCCGATAAAACCGGCAGAAGAGTTTTTTCAAAGTCCTCTAACTTTTTTTTAGAGTTACTACAAACGAAAAGAATTTCACTACAATCAACTACAAACGATTCTGTTCAAGAATCAACAACTAAACTTGAGTCCCGATAAAACCGGCAGAAGAGTTTTTTCAAAGTCCTCTAACTTTTTTTTAGAGTTACTACAAACGAAAAGAATTTCACTACAATCAACTACAAACGATTCTGTTCAAGAATCAACAACTAAACTTGAGTCCCGATAAAACCGGCAGAAGAGTTTTTTCAAAGTCCTCTAACTTTTTTTTAGAGTTACTACAAACGAAAAGAATTTCACTACAATCAACTACAAACGATTCTGTTCAAGAATCAACAACTAAACTTGAGTCCCGATAAAACCGGCAGAAGAGTTTTTTCAAAGTCCTCTAACTTTTTTTTAGAGTTACTACAAACGAAAAGAATTTCACTACAATCAACTACAAACGATTCTGTTCAAGAATCAACAACTAAACTTGAGTCCCGATAAAACCGGCAGAAGAGTTTTTTCAAAGTCCTCTAACTTTTTTTTAGAGTTACTACAAACGAAAAGAATTTCACTACAATCAACTACAAACGATTCTGTTCAAGAATCAACAACTAAACTTGAGTCCCGATAAAACCGGCAGAAGAGTTTTTTCAAAGTCCTCTAACTTTTTTTTAGAGTTACTACAAACGAAAAGAATTTCACTACAATCAACTACAAACGATTCTGTTCAAGAATCAACAACTAAACTTGAGTCCCGATAAAACCGGCAGAAGAGTTTTTTCAAAGTCCTCTAACTTTTTTTTAGAGTTACTACAAACGAAAAGAATTTCACTACAATCAACTACAAACGATTATGTTCAAGAATCAACAACTAAACTTGAGTCCCGATAAAACCGGCAGAAGAGTTTTTTCAAAGTCCTCTAACTTTTTTTTAGAGTTACTACAAACGAAAAGAATTTCACTACAATCAACTACAAACGATTATGTTCAAGAATCAACAACTAAACTTGAGTCCCGATAAAACCGGCAGAAGAGTTTTTTCAAAGTCCTCTAACTTTTTTTTAGAGTTACTACAAACGAAAAGAATTTCACTACAATCAACTACAAACGATTCTGTTCAAGAATCAACAACTAAACTTGAGTCCCGATAAAACCGGCAGAAGAGTTTTTTCAAAGTCCTCTAACTTTTTTTTAGAGTTACTACAAACGAAAATAATTTCACTACAATCAACTAGAAACATTTCTGTTCAAGAATCAACTACAAACGATTCTGTTTAAGCATCAACTACTTAACTAACGTGACGACAAAACTGGGACATGAATTTTTTCAAAGTCCTCTAACTTTTTTTTAAAGTTACTACAAACGAAAAGAATTTCACTACAATCAACTACAAACGATTATGTTCAAGAATCAACAACTAAACTTGAGTCCCGATAAAACCGGCAGAAGAGTTTTTTCAAAGTCCTCTAACTTTTTTTTAGAGTTACTACAAACGAAAAGAATTTCACTACAATCAACTACAAACGATTATGTTCAAGAATCAACAACTAAACTTGAGTCCCGATAAAACCGGCAGAAGAGTTTTTTCAAAGTCCTCTAACTTTTTTTTAGAGTTACTACAAACGAAAAGAATTTCACTACAATCAACTACAAACGATTCTGTTCAAGAATCAACAACTAAACTTGAGTCCCGATAAAACCAGCAGAAGAGTTTTTTCAAAGTCCTCTAACTTTTTTTTAGAGTTACTACAAACGAAAAGAATTTCACTACAATCAACTACAAACGATTCTGTTCAAGAATCAACAACTAAACTTGAGTCCCGATAAAACCGACAGAAGAGTTTTTTCAAAGTCCTCTAACTTTTTTTTAGAGTTACTACAAACGATAATAATTTCACTACAATCAACTAGAAACATTTCTGTTCAAGAATCAACTACAAACGATTCTGTTTAAGCATCAACTACTTAACTAACGTGACGACAAAACTGGGACATGAATTTTTTCAAAGTCCTCTAACTTTTTTTTAAAGTTACTACAAACGAAAATAATTTCACTACAATCAACTACAAACGATTATGTTCAAGAATCA
Source organism: Epirrita christyi (assembly GCA_951392215.1). Taxonomy (NCBI): domain Eukaryota; kingdom Metazoa; phylum Arthropoda; class Insecta; order Lepidoptera; family Geometridae; genus Epirrita; species Epirrita christyi. Next base: position 2,816,892 of record OX595837.1, read on the forward strand.
ACAACTAAACTTGAGTCCCGATAAAACCGGCAGAAGAGTTTTTTCAAAGTCCTCTAACTTTTTTTTAGAGTTACTACAAACGAAAAGAATTTCACTACAATCAACTACAAACGATTCTGTTCAAGAATCAACAACTAAACTTGAGTCCCGATAAAACCGGCAGAAGAGTTTTTTCAAAGTCCTCTAACTTTTTTTTAGAGTTACTACAAACGAAAAGAATTTCACTACAATCAACTACAAACGATTCTGTTGAAGAATCAACAACTAAACTTGAGTCCCGATAAAACCGGCAGAAGAGTTTTTTCAAAGTCCTCTAACTTTTTTTTAGAGTTACTACAAACGAAAAGAATTTCACTACAATCAACTACAAACGATTCTGTTCAAGAATCAACAACTAAACTTGAGTTCCGATAAAACCGGCAGAAGAGGTTTTTCAAAGTCCTCTAACTTTTTTTTAGAGTTACTACAAACGAAAAGAATTTCACTACAATCAACTACAAACGATTCTGTTCAAGAATCAACAACTAAACTTGAGTCCCGATAAAACCGGCAGAAGAGTTTTTTCAAAGTCCTCTAACTTTTTTTTAGAGTTACTACAAACGAAAATAATTTCACTACAATCAACTACAAACGATTCTGTTCAAGAATCATTTACTAAACTTGAGTGCCGATAAAACCGGGAGATGAGTTTTTTTCAAAGTTCTCTAACTTTTTTTTGGAGTTACTACAAACGATAATAATTTCACTACAATCAACTAGAAACATTTCTGTTCAAGAATCAACTAAAAACGATTCTGTTTAAGCATCAACTACTTAACTAACGTGACGACAAAACTGGGACATGAATTTTTTCAAAGTCCTCTAACTTTTTTTTAAAGTTACTACAAACGAAAAGAATTTCACTACAATCAACTACAAACGATTATGTTCAAGAATCAACAACTAAACTTGAGTCCCGATAAAACCGGCAGAAGAGTTTTTTCAAAGTCCTCTAACTTTTTTTTAGAGTTACTACAAACGAAAAGAATTTCACTACAATCAACTACAAACGATTCTGTTCAAGAATCAACAACTAAACTTGAGTCCCGATAAAACCGGCAGAAGAGTTTTTTCAAAGTCCTCTAACTTTTTTTTAGAGTTACTACAAACGATAATAATTTCACTACAATCAACTAGAAACATTTCTGTTCAAGAATCAACTACAAACGATTCTGTTTAAGCATCAACTACTTAACTAACGTGACGACAAAACTGGGACATGAATTTTTTCAAAGTCCTCTAACTTTTTTTTAAAGTTACTACAAACGAAAAGAATTTCACTACAATCAACTACAAACGATTATGTTCAAGAATCAACAACTAAACTTGAGTCCCGATAAAACCGGCAGAAGAGTTTTTTCAAAGTCCTCTAACTTTTTTTTAGAGTTACTACAAACGAAAAGAATTTCACTACAATCAACTACAAACGATTCTGTTCAAGAATCAACAACTAAACTTGAGTCCCGATAAAACCGGCAGAAGAGTTTTTTCAAAGTCCTCTAACTTTTTTTTAGAGTTACTACAAACGAAAAGAATTTCACTACAATCAACTACAAACGATTCTGTTCAAGAATCAACAACTAAACTTGAGTCCCGATAAAACCGGCAGAAGAGTTTTTTCAAAGTCCTCTAACTTTTTTTTAGAGTTACTACAAACGAAAAGAATTTCACTACAATCAACTACAAACGATTCTGTTCAAGAATCAACAACTAAACTTGAGTTCCGATAAAACCGGCAGAAGAGGTTTTTCAAAGTCCTCTAACTTTTTTTTAGAGTTACTACAAACGAAAAGAATTTCACTACAATCAACTACAAACGATTCTGTTCAAGAATCAACAACTAAACTTGAGTCCCGATAAAACCGGCAGAAGAGTTTTTTCAAAGTCCTCTAACTTTTTTTTAGAGTTACTACAAACGAAAATAATTTCACTACAATCAACTACAAACGATTCTGTTCAAGAATCATTTACTAAACTTGAGTGCCGATAAAACCGGGAGATGAGTTTTTTTCAAAGTTCTCTAACTTTTTTTTGGAGTTACTACAAACGATAATAATTTCACTACAATCAACTAGAAACATTTCTGTTCAAGAATCAACTACAAACGATTCTGTTTAAGCATCAACTACTTAACTAACGTGACGACAAAACTGGGACATGAATTTTTTCAAAGTCCTCTAACTTTTTTTTAAAGTTACTACAAACGAAAAGAATTTCACTACAATCAACTACAAACGATTATGTTCAAGAATCAACAACTAAACTTGAGTCCCGATAAAACCGGCAGAAGAGTTTTTTCAAAGTCCTCTAACTTTTTTTTAGAGTTACTACAAACGAAAAGAATTTCACTACAATCAACTACAAACGATTATGTTCAAGAATCAACAACTAAACTTGAGTCCCGATAAAACCGGCAGAAGAGTTTTTTCAAAGTCCTCTAACTTTTTTTTAGAGTTACTACAAACGAAAAGAATTTCACTACAATCAACTACAAACGATTCTGTTCAAGAATCAACAACTAAACTTGAGTCCCGATAAAACCGGCAGAAGAGTTTTTTCAAAGTCCTCTAACTTTTTTTTAGAGTTACTACAAACGAAAAGAATTTCACTACAACCAACTACAAACGATTCTGTTCAAGAATCAACAACTAAACTTGAGTTCCGATAAAACCGGCAGAAGAGTTTTTTCAAAGTCCTCTAACTTTTTTTTAGAGTTACTACAAACGAAAAGAATTTCACTACAATCAACTACAAACGATTCTGTTCAAGAATCAACAACTAAACTTGAGTCCCGATAAAACCGGCAGAAGAGTTTTTTCAAAGTCCTCTAACTTTTTTTTAGAGTTACTACAAACGAAAATAATTTCACTACAATCAACTACAAACGATTCTGTTCAAGAATCATTTACTAAACTTGAGTGCCGATAAAACCGGGAGATGAGTTTTTTTCAAAGTTCTCTAACTTTTTTTTGGAGTTACTACAAACGAAAAAATTGGTACTACAATCAACTACAAACGAAAATCTACTAGAATAAAAAAAAAAAAAAAAAAAAAATTAAAGTCGGGTGCCAAGTTCACATAGCCGAAAACTAACTATGCTATACAATGGGCGGTCTTATCGCTCTGTAGCGATTTCTTCCAGACAACCTTTGGATGGACTGGACTGTGTAAAATTAAATGGGGCATTTTTGGTGTACCTACCTACATACTTAAATATTGATACGACAACATGAAGCTACATACATACTGATAATACAAACAACAATAAATACCTACCAACTACAATTTGCCTACAATACATACAATTTATTTTATATATAAAACATATTATATACTTTACAAGCAATTGGCACGGACGTCTGGTGTAGTGTAACACGGATTTTTGTATGGAAAATGAGGTCCACAGAGAAAATTTATCCGCACTACACAAAGGTTAGCTAGTAGAGATAGCTTCTTAGCATTAAGTTCGCCTATGTACATGATATAAAAAATATTCTATTCTATTCTATTCTATATAATAACGACCACGTCTCATTTAAAAAAGAGGTTTATCATAATGGGTACTTACCTAAATTAAAAAAAAAACTTGAATAAAGTTATCTGAATTAAATTCCCAAGTGTAGGTACAGCCAGTCACTCATTATTAGCTCTCTTAAATGCTCAAAATATAATTGTTCAATTTGTTAATTCATAATTCTGCAGAGTCGGTTGGAAATAAATAATTTAAAACTTTTCGGTAAAATTTTCTTAAACTTTTTCATCGTGCAAAAACACTCCTTCAAAGTATTCTGCCAGTAAAACGATTCAGTAAAGAATTTACAAAGTTATCACAAATTATCATCATCACCCAGCTACATCTCATTAAAAATAAATAAATAAATGCACACAACATTATCTAGCCCCAAACTAAGCAGAATACTAGATAACTGATATACTTAATACAATACATTACATAGATACACCCTGAACAAATATCTGCAGATTGTACAAATATTTGTTTCGAGGCGGGAATCGAACCCGCAACCTCCTGCGTGGCAGGCGAACCTTCACCCGCCGCGTCACAGAGATCGTCAAACAATTATGTTTACAAAGTTTCATGGAGTTTGATAAGATAATATTCAAGTTATGAGCAAACTTCGTTTGTGTGACGGCTAACGGCACTCGAGAAAATACCTAGAATTTTGCTAAAAAAACAATGTATTTACTTGCTCTGGTCTGTTTAAATATTTTACTTGGCAAGCTGCTAAATACGCAAATAACCATTACTTAAACTTCAAAGGACTGTACATGCACATTAATAACACAAGTTACTGTAATATTTAACAGTCAATAGTCAAGTATTTAACTTGACAAGGACGTTAAGTAATTATGTCTGAACAAAACAAAAGTCGTAAAGTTTGACCGTTAAATAAAACAATAGCTATCTGGAGGTTAAGTAAAGGCTAAGTTAGGTCGATATGGATGCTCAATCGTATGATAGACGTCGCGCAACTTGCTATGAAACATTGATTCATACTTCACTATGAATATAACATAACATAACAGCCAAAAAAAAACAGTCACAAACATAGTCCAGGGGTGTGATTCTCGGAAAAATCCCGTACACGTGATGACGTCAAATCTCGAATGATAAACTTAATTTTGTATGGAAATCAAACGAGATGTGACGTTATCTCGTCGACAACATTTATTCGAGAATACAGGCCCTGATTCCACACTACGATTCCCTATATCGAGGGACTCGAGGGTATCAGCAAAAACGAGTACAGTACTACAACACCCAGACCCAGAACAAATATTTGCAGATCATCCAAACATTCAAAATTAAAGATTGAGTGATTTGGATGTCGAACACAATTTAAATTCGCTCTACTAAAGCCACAATCAAACATTTGAACATGATACGGATAAAATATACAAAGTACTCAAAAGCGGGGCAACACAAATCCCCAGTTTCCCAGTAAGATAATATCTTACTACTAAATCAACTTTATACCAATAACCCATATGCTTTTATGTAGATAACCTACCATTGGCCGTGGTGGTCTCGGCCCAAGAATAGGTCTCCTCTAACCCTCCCGTGGATAAGGTTAGGCAGCAGCAAATGAGTGCCCGACCACCAATCCGCCTGCCAAGCGTGGTAATTATGGGAAATCTCCCTTTTTTATGGTTAGGTCTCGTCCAGCTGTGGCAGAGGCTGACCTACTATCAAAACATTAGTCTATCAGGAGCAATCGCGTATAAGAACTATGTAGCAGCAAAGTTTGAAAACGAATAGGTATTATGGGTTATTATCTCACAATGTCAAATAACATATTATTTCAGTGGTAATCTAAATAAACTTGCTTTCTATCCCTTTCTTAAGCCATGATCAACGCAATATCTCACTGAATCCCTTCTTCCGGAAGCATCAGTAAATCTGCCAAGGATGGAAAGTTCAGCCCGTTAATCTTGTATAGTTCCATAGAGAAATATCTTATAAGGAAGTTCGAAACTGTAATAAAGGTAGCGAAATTAAACAAAAGTGTCACGAACATAATATCTTAACCCATTGAATCGTTATCAAAATGTAGAATAAAAGCTTGACGGGGCTTTTAAAGAGCCTATAGCCTATTTATAGAGTTAACAAAATGAGGTATGATTTGTGGAATGGTTCCCATTGCGTCCGGTACCACAGCGTCGCGAATTGATTTGATTGTACAAGGTCAACAGTACAGTCATCAATTTCTTTCATTATACTGGTACACACCGCATGAAAGCTAATATTTGATACTTATAATGGCAATGCTGTGGCAGTTTCCAGAGAACTAATACTCACGAGAGAAGCCACAGGCGATAGTTCATTCAATAATAAATGAAGTTTTAGCAATGGGAGTTCTAAACGAGGCAGTAACTTTGGGTTGAATCCTTGATCATTTTGCGAGTTTAATTTCGGAATTCGGACAATGTTTTGTAATTTGGTGACCTTCGTGGGTAGAGGGATGAGAAACAAAAGGTCAACACAGGTTTGATTAAAATAAAATAGTGTCTAAACTACCCAACTTCTATAGGATCTTCAAAAAAAAACATTTGTTTACCATAGTGCTGCGAATGCATAGGACTATAGGTACTTAAGAGGGCACTATTCTACAAATTAGCTCCCTCTTTAACGTACGTGATAACCCGCGCGCCATCTCGCTCGCGCTAGCGAGTGTCGTGCACAAAAATGAAGTTTTTTGTTTATTATGGCGAAAATAATGTGTTTATCAAAAAACTGATTTTAGCATAAGAATAAATAGTTATTACCTACTTGTTGTAGTAAAATTTATCTTAAAAAACCGTAGGGTTCCTGAGATTTCTTTCAAAACGTGTGGGAAACAAGGATTTTTCATTAAATAAAACTATCGAGGTTTTTTTTACATATCGTGTTTTCAACTTTACAAAATAAATGCAAAAATATAAAATTTTCATATTCCAAAATATTTAACTCGTAGAACCCGTACATACCGAGTTATAAACCGATTTTGTTGGGCAAAATCACATATTACGCCTTCTTAAGTCAAGCAAAGAGTGTGTAATCCTTTAATTAACTTATGCATGAGTTAAGTGTGCTAGGACATCGTTCTTTCGTTCCTTTCGATAAAAGCTTTAAAGTTTAGTATCGGATACTAAGACCATTTGAACAGGTTGGTTCCCACTGGGTTATCTATATGATTAATTTTACCAGCATTCTAATTTGCCATTTAACTACGGCATCCATATTGTAAAATTCGTCACAGACTTTAGTTTAAATCTGTCCCCAATCGTCAGCCGTTGGAAGACCAGTGTTCGACGAGGCGTCCCCCATAGAATGCAATGGGGGGGATTTCTCATAATCACCACGCTTTTCAGGTGGATTAGTGATCAGTAATCAGGTGGATGCTGCTACCCATCACCTGGTGTAATCCGTTAGTCGGATTTTACGACACCCACGGGACAAGACGGAGGACTCTATTCTTAGCCTGTAGGGCTAAGATGGCAGACAAAGACATATGTCACGCGAGAGAGAAAACGTTGTCGATTTCAATTGGTTTATCACGCGCCCACGACAAAACGAAATGCTAACTCGTTTGATTGGCTTAAACCTAAATGCTACGACTACTTCGTAGTATTCTGTGGTGTTTTGTCTATAAACCCTAACATGGTGCAATAATTGTATAGCATTTTGTCATGTCTACACGGCCTCTCTCTCGTCTATCATTTTCATTGTAGACTAGATATGAGATAAATAAAATCCACCGTTTGCGTTGAAAATTTGATGGGTCTCCTCTCATGGATGTGTCTCCTTCCATGATGGATCTCCTCCCGTGGATGTGTATCCTCCCATGGATTGGTATCCTCCCATCGATGTGTCTCCTTCCATGATGGGTCTCCTCCCGTGGATGGGTATCCTCCCATGGATTGGTATCCTCCCATGGATGGGTCTACCGCCATGGATGAGTCTCCTCCCATGAATGGGTCCACTCCCATGGATGGGTCACCTCCCATGGATGGGTCACCTTCCATGGATGGATCTCCTCCCACGGATGGGTCACCTCCCATGGATGGGTATCAACCCATGGATGGGTTACCTCCTATGGGTGAGTCTCCTCCCATGGATGGGTCACCTCTTATGGATGGGTCACCTCTTATGGATGGGTCACCTCTTATGGATGGGTCACCTTCCATGGATGGGTCTCCTCCCAGGGATGGGTCACCTCCCATGGGTGTTTCACTTCCCATGTACGGGTCTCCTCCCATGGATGGGTCACCTCCTATGGGTGGGTCTCCTCCCATGGGTGAGTCTCCTCCCATGGATGGGTCACCTTCCATGGATGGGTATCCTCCCATGGATGGGTTACCTCCTATGAGTGGGTCTTCTCCCATGGATGGGTAACTTCCCATGGATAGGTCACCTCCCATGGATGGGTCTCCTCCCATGGATGGGTCACCTCCTATGGGTGGGTCTCCTCCTATGGATGAGTCTCCTCCCATGGATGGGTCACCTTGCATGGATGGGTATCCTCCCATGGATGGGTTACCTCCTATGAGTGGGTCTCCTCCCATGGATGGGTCACCTCCCATGTACGGGTCTCCTCCCATGGATGGGTAACTTCCCATGGATGGGTCACCTCCTATGGGTGGGTCTTCTCCCATGGGTGAGTCTCCTCCCATGGATGGGTTACCTTCCATGGATGGGTATCCTCCCATGGATGGGTTATCTCCTATGAGTGGGTCTCCTCCCATGGATGGGTCACCTCCCATGTACGGGTCTCCTCCCATGGATGGGTAACTTCCCATGGATGGGTCACCTCCCATGGATGGGTCACCTCCCATGGATGGGTCTCCTCCCATGGATGGGTATCCTCCCGTGGATGGGCGGGGGTAGGTGTGTATTATGTGTAGGTATGTTATCTATTTTCATTCCCGTTTCGGCCCGTTTCACAAAAATTTAATGATAACAAGGAACAGTGTTGCTAATATAGTCTATGTTTATCGGTTTCTTACCGCGAGAAAACGAAATAGTCGAGTTGTTTCGAGTGCACTCGAGTTGGCGGCCATGTTAGGAAAAACGAACCGGTCGACATGAAGACATAACGAGACATCACGTGAATTCACGTCTCAGCACGAGATAATGCTGTGAGAAAAATTTCTCGTGCTGCGCATGTTAGCCGTACTGGACACATCACGGCAAATCTGTCTCTTTACCTACACTAATATCCTACACTAATATTATAAACGCGAAAGTTTGTTACTCTTTCACGTAAAAACTACTGAATGGATTTGAGTGAAATTTGGAATGGAGATACTTTACGCCCTGGATTAACACATAGGCTACTTTTCATCATCATCATCATCATCAATATTCATCATTATTCACGCGGGTGAAACCACGGGGCGCAACTAGTATTTCCATAAAGTAATTTGCTTAGATTCACAAAACGATTCAAAATGCTTCTTCACATTTCAATGAATACAATACTATTAAGTAACTATTGAGTTTGTAATAGGTACTTTAATGGAGGCTCTCTTTATCACACATCTTATCAATCACAAAATCGGGAATTACAAAGCAGGGTCAGTCAGACCTGTGGAGGTGTGGTAGTTGGAGTTATTTATTCGCAACCAATTTTGGAAAGGTACGTATTCGGATGAATCAAGCTGTATCCTTGATTATTTTGGACGGGGGTTGCGTAATTCGGAACAATCCATATTTGGGACAGCTCTCATGAGAAATATAGGTACGTACTACGTACACACTTAACCGGTCTCGGTTTTATACCGGTTGATACCGTTGTGATTCGACATCTGATAATGAAAGAACTGACATGTTTTTAATTAAAGATAGATTAATAATCTTCCTTCGTAATATCAGCGCACAGTTCGATGTACAAACTACAGACAGACACCATCAGAAATAGCTGAGCAGCTCAGATTCTTATGACCATTACCTGAATAACCAAATTAGTACAAGCGTACTGAGTAAGCAGCGCGTCAAAAGCATCTTCACGTTAAACACGTCTTAACTCAGACGCTTCGAGTATTTTTACTGAAGGTACCTGTATTAAGAGTGCGCTCCCAAAATATAATATGTATATATGCGTATGAATAACCTTTTAGACGCAAATACTAACGGAATAAGATTGAATATCGCACGACCATATCTTGCACAGAAGTAAAGTCTCAAATCTTATTTAATATATTATGAGAATACTAATTACCTAGTCTAGGTAAATTTTGGTCACGGATAATAAACTATATTTTCCTTCGGTGAGTATTTATTTTGGATATGTGACTGAAGTTGTTTCCTAGAAATTTCAAAAAAACTAGTTTAAAAGGCATAACTTTAAAAAAAAAAATCGAGTAAATGTCTGCCTATTGTGTTTCCGGCTTGGTCACGTCACGGATAGAAAAGTTTGAAAAATCACGTATTTCAGTTATTATATTGATGTGATATCTAGTTTACTCACAATAACTAGGCAAATCAGCGTTATATTTTCGGAGCGCACCCTTAATTGTAATTTTTAGTGCGTGGGTTTATAATGGACACCTGCGTTGCTCGGCTGCTTATAATGGCAACTGTATTTAACTAGTTCCATAATAAGCTTCTTATTACAACATTTACAACGTATCGAATAATACGAGAAGCACAAATTTAACTATCAATTGTTCTGTGCCGCTTGTTAATTAAATCACGATAGTATGCACAACGGTTTGATGTCGGAATAAATTATGAAGCCTGCCACATCCGCTGGATTCCGAGCCATATTTAGACGACTATCGATAGGTGTCTGTGATTTTAATTCGTTATACTTTTAGGCTTTTAGGTACCTTAAACTATGTAAGAACTTATTATAAGTAGTTTCTAATTGGTTTTTCACTCCTCTTACTCAAAAAGACTGTCATTGTGGCGTACCAGAGCGAAGAAAAAATAGCATTTCATCCTCTAGCTAGGGGAAAAAGTTTTTTTTTTTTTTTTCTGTCAAATGACAATGAGCCTACACAACGAAAAAGTCTTAAGTCATAAGTAGAATAATCATAAATAAAGACTCTACTTATTAGTGTTTCATAAAAAAAGAAAACATTTTATTTTTGATTATGGAACTAAAATCGGCTATCTCTGGTAAAATGCATGCAAGGCATTGCGGCTATAGAAGAAATAAAAAAAAATATATTGGCGCGAAATCTTTACGGTCTATCTTATAAAAACTTAGAGTAGACATCTCTAATTGCAAATATCTCTGGTAAAATGCATGCAAGGCATTGCGGCTATAGAAGAAATAAAAAAAAAGATATTGGCGCGAAATCTTTACGGTCTATCTTATAAAAACTTAGAGTAGACATCTCTAATTGCAAATATCTCTGGTAAAATGCATGCAAGGCATTGCGGCTATAGAAGAAATAAAAAAAAAGATATTGGCGCGAAATCTTTACGGTCTATCTTATAAAAACATAGAGTAGACATCTCTAATTGCAAATTGAAAAATAAACTAAGTACTAATTTCATATTGTATTGGATTATTTTATTTTCTCGCAATCGTAGTGAAAAGTAGAGTGTAACACACGGCGCTAAAAACCTATTAAAACTCGGTTTCTATTTACTCCCTTTTAACTCCTTTTATAACAATCCACTATTGCGTGACCATATTATTTTTACATAGTACCTAGTTCTTAGCGGTAAGTAATTTTAATTCTACGTAGATTTGTATATTGTAAAGTTTAACCGACTTCAGAAAATTAGGTACATATACTACTCAAGTCATATACCTAGAGTCTTTTGTTGTGCGAGGTTTTGCTAGGATAGGGTGTAAACTTTATACAAATAGATTGAGTTCTTCTGGTCAACTGAGTTATACACTCGAGAGCAATGAATCTGGGTCACTTAAAGAATGTTAAAAATCTCGGAAACTAAAAATGATAGATTAATGCAATAAATTGTATTTAATAGACAATGTAATACTCCTTAAATGAAGGTAAAAAAAATATGAGTCACCATACATTTTATTAACACAAAATTACATAAAGAAAAAAACTGCTGATCTCTCCTTAAAACAAAAATAGGAAACATGAAATTTTTGAACTTTATTACGATTTTCTTGAATTTTAATACTTCGTATTGCCTCCTCGTGCTTCCATTACTGCGTTTACGCAGAAAAAAAACAACAAAAAAACAGAAATCAAACAATGATAAATGACAGATTACAAACAAAAGCAAAACCAAATGCTGTAATTTCGTAGTTCCATCTTCGAAAGTGGCCCTTTTTCAAATTTGATTTTTTTATGATATAACTTTACAATAACTAAGAAGTTTTAATACCTTCATTTAAGGAGTATTACATTGTCTATTAAATACAATTTATTGCATTAACCTAGCATTTTTAGTTTCCGAGATTTTTAGGATTCTTTAAGTGACCCGGATTCATTGCTCTCGAGTGTATTTGAAGGATCAAGGCATGATCAAAATTACATGCCACACAACCTTACGGCATCTGTGTATGAAGAGATGTGAACTGTGTATTTTCTGCTAATTTAATAATTATAGTATTTATGGCAGGTATTTGTTAATAAACCTAAAAGAAGTATGGCATAACATAACACGCCCAACAGTCACATACATAGTCCTGAGGCCCAATTCTCTAAATTATTTTAAAACTACACTGAAAGTTAACCGAATCGAGACTGAATTATGAATTGACAGAAAGTTGGTATTCTGCTCCCTTATAAATAACAATTTAGTCTACTTTCAATTCACGGTGACTACCATTAGAGTAGGAAGAGTAAAGAAAAAAAAAAAAAACTTTGAATCGTTAAAGTTTCGGTCACATTTCGATATAATCACATTACAGTGTTGTATTTTATGTTTAGAGAATACCATTTCTGACATTTAAGACATCGACACAAGATCGAAACATGATCCGAACTCTATTTTAACTATTTTTAAGTTAGTGAATTGGGCCTCTGATCCCACACTAGGATTTCCCTATTTAGGTGTCGTGGGACAGCAGTTGATTACCGATATCAATAATAATAATATTAAGTGAACCTGTAGCTATAACGTGTAGGTAAAAGGTCTATTTTATCCTACATCTGGGTGACCAATCTACGTAGGAACCTTTGAAATTCAAAGTTTGAATACCTATACACCTATAGTATAATCAAAGGGTAGGACAAATCTAAGATAATTACGCTCCAGTTTATCAACAAAACGCCCACAACAACCCTTATTCAATGCTGCTAATGTCTGTAATCAGTTAACCGACCGTCATCAGGACGAATTGCGCATTTTTCATCAGGCATTCTGCTGGTTATTGCCGATTAATATCCTCGGAATGATCCGCAGATGGTCGCCATTAGTCTATCTGTCAAATTTGAGGTCGTCATCCGGTCATAAGCGGAGCGTCTAGAGCAGTGGTGGGCAAAGTACGGCCCGCGGGCCAGCTACGGCCCGCGAAAGCATTTAATCCGGCCCGCCGACCCGTCGGTCGGCATGAATAGTACTTATATGCCCTTATGATCGAATTACCTTAAACGCGAGATGCCAATGAGGGCATTATACCTAAACATGAGATTTGCCAAAAAAGCTTTTTACCCTAAAAGTAAGATGCCAAATAAAGCAGTATGCCTAAAATATGGCCCGCGATAATTAATATTTTGACAGTCGAAGTATAAGTCTTCAACGAAAGTCTCCTTGCAAGCACAAAATTAAATAGAGAAGAATTTGAACGTAGAGACGTCCATCAAATCGTTGAGTACAGAATTTACGTCCTATTAAATAAAAAAAGAATTTTTCAAATCGGTATAAAAGACGCAGTTATGAGGTAACAAAAAAAATACAACCTTATTGAGAACCTCCTCCTTTTTTTGAAGTCGGTTAAAAATTCAACACAAAATGCGTTTTTCCTACAATTCTGGCCCTCTGAAATTTTTTAAACTTTCTGGCCCCCAATTAAGACAGTTTGCCCACCACTGGTCTAGTCAACGGTAGCTAGCAAAAATGCGCTTACGCCCTTTTGCACGCGAAATTAACTTCTAATTTGGCTATTATTTCTTCAAACTCTAGTTAGTTTCTTTTAAAATAATGTGATTACCAAATCATAAATTTAAAAAAAAAACAATCTTTTTCAAAACTGACGCACCACGATATTAGTGTACGATCATGTGTACAAAACATGGAGTATGATGAAATAATAGCCGAAATAGAAGCAATCTTCGTTCGCGTACGAAAGAACGTAAGCGCCCTTAATATTAGGGTTATGTCCTTAAGCGTATCACAAAGATAATTTTCACTAAAAACGGTATATAAAAACGGATGGTATATCTACCATGTTTTGTGACCCAACAAATATTAATCTCGGTTTTATTTTAAAATTGTTCATAACCAAGTTTAATAAGTTTCAAAGGTTAAATGACTAAGATATAATATTTATAAACTGATTAAAATGAAACAATAAATTAAACACAGTGATATTTTATTTTTGGTAGTTGTAATCAAATTGGAACACAGCAATGCGAGCACTACTGCTTGTAACACAGCAATGCGAGCACTACTGCTTGGAACACAGCAATGCGAGCACTACTGCTTGGCACACAGCAATTCGAGCACTACTGCTTGGAAAACAGCAATGCGAGCACTACTGCTTGGCAGAACTAGGTATGGTGGTGGTAGTACTTCCCCGGGCGAACTCTCACAAAAAGCTCTACTACTAACAATGATTGATTGTGCAATAATTGACATGAGATCAACAGGGATGGATGATGAGTTTCGAGTGGTGAATGGTACCATTGACAATGACAAGCAACGACGACCTCTAGATACGGACGAAGCCTCCCCCATAGATTGCAATGGGGTGATTTGCCATAATCACCACGCTTGGCAGACGGATTGGTAATCGCAGTTTGGTGTTAAGTAGGTACTCAGGTGGATGCTGCTGCCCATCCCCTGGTGTAATCCCTTAGAAAGGCTTTTTCTACATCTATGGGAGGGGAAGCAGGTTTCTTAGGCTGGATACACCACGGCTAAACACGTCCACATCAAAAAATGAGGTCAGTTCCGGAACCACTTCTCACTGCCTCCAAAAAACGCTCTAAGCATCTATCATCGCTACGCTCATCACTATGTCTTATCCAGTAAAAGCCTAAGGGTTAATTTAGCGAGTGATGAAGCCTGGCCGTAGTAATTGCAAATAAATGCTTATGAATTCGAGATTAATCGGGTTTTGATAATGGCGGGCAAAACGTGTTTAGCTGCCAATTGGGTAAGGGAACGGTCTGGGAAATATTAGGTTTTTTAGAACATGCCGTCTGTTTGATTTGCTAATCTAAGAAATGGATGAATCAAGCTCGACACAGTAATTAGTAGTGAGTGACCTCCTGAGGCAAGGAACGCTTTACACCAGGGCAGTAATTAATATTGTGGTCCTTTTGTTGTTTGAAAGTCAAATTGGGAGTTTTCTCTTCAAAACATTTTAGAATTTCATGTGGACAAAGTTATAGGCATTCATTACTTTATCGTAATTTCAATCAATGTACTCAAAGTCAAGTAAGTAAGTATGTTATTCATTGAAATCACAAGGATAACTTAGAATCGTCTTATAAACTAAAATGAGTACAACTTTTCATTTAAAAACCCGACTTCCGCCATTGTATTCGACAAAATATCTGGATGAAAAAAAAAAGATGAAAAAACCATAGTGGTGAAAGGGTCACGATACTTTCTGAATGCAAATGCTTGGTTAGTTGCTGAAAATATCAAAATCGCTATAATGTATGCCGCCTACAATATTTGAGGAGTTCCCTCAATTCCTCATAGATTCCATCATCAGAACTGGATTCTGAAAAATGGGGAATGGGGGAACCTTCATCTTTTTGTGAAGTCGGTTAAAAAGGACGCAAATCACCATTTTTCAGGAGATGTACTGGAGGAGACACTTGTACTGATATCATAGGTGTAATTTTTTTTATCATCAATGAGTTTCAACATACTTACTTAAAGTTTGGAAAACAGGGATTCGAAAAAATCGCACCCCAAGGGCAACAAACACGGCTTGGCTTGATTTTATGATACTTCTTACTACCAAGCTACTACTACTAGGATAGGAAGCGTTTGTTTGGTGCCACGCGAGAACAAGAAGAAGCTGATTCATAGAAAAAAATAACTTGAAGGTATTAAAAAGTAAAGAGAATCGCAAAAGTTCATAAGACATTTACATATAAATAACAACCTACTTAATAATAATACAAGAATTGTATACCTCCTGGTTTTCCATGGTCACTTCTTGCCTGAGGCATGTTTCGAAAAGAGCCTATCTGCAATGCAATGCCAAAATCTATTTGACATAATATAATGTACTTATGTACTAATGCCCTTTCATTTGATACCAAACTCATCATAGAAGATCTCTGACTTTTCAGAGTCGCCGTTTGTAGGTACTGATATACTATACGTTATGAGAATTATATTCGGTGTTTGAAGGTACAATACACATAATGGTGGTTTGTTTTCAACGCTGCAGGAGGCGGTTATTGCGAGTGAGATGACAAATCATTACTTTCATAGTGATTGCAAAAAGTCTTGCGAGATTGAATGGCATTAGCTAACTAAGGATGTAGCTTCTAAAGTCAGAAATATCGTAATAATATTCATATTTTTTATTATGCTCATATTTTATTCCACAACAACCTTGAGAATGATACTTTTCATAAGCTTTTCATGATGCATTCTTCAACATGCTTTGTTAGAATAATTACCTATTGCATTACCTAATACCACACACCGCAAATTAAGGTTCCCACGTACACCTCGACAACATTTCGACTAAATTAATCTCTAACTTAATTCTGGTTAATTTTTTTTTAAATCTAGAACCTTGTTATATCTGCAAAATTTTATGAAGATCTGACTAATAGTTTTTCAATAAAAATGAAACTAGGAACGAAAAAACGTAGTTCCCAGATCGTCAGTGGACCGTCAGGCCGTGGTGTGTCCGACCTAAGAATAGACCCACCCTTCCCCCGTGGATGTACTCAAAGCCTTACGAAGGGATTACACCAGGGGCTGAGCAGCAGCATCCACCAGAGTACTGACCACCAAACTGCGATCAACAATCAGCCTGAAAAGCGTGTTGATTATGACAATACCCCCCATTGTATTCAATGGGGGTGGCTGCGTCCAGCAGTGGACGTAAACAAGCTGGTGATAATGAAGTCCGATTGTCATAAAATGTAGATCAGATATAATCGGATGACTTGCCCCCTTATTCATATCATTTAAACCTATTTTAGTTAAAATATGTTTCGTCTTGTTTTGACGCATGACATTTTCACATCAGAGAGAACAAAACAAAAGTTATTTTAACTAAAATAGGTTTAATAAATGATTATGAATAAGGCCCTTAGTATCGTAGGATTTTGCCCTATTACTGCTTAGTTAGACTATGGCTGATATGGGATCGAAGGTTTTTGGTATTTTTTTCAAAAACTGTAAGTGGATTTTTTTTATAGTTTCTGTAAGACCAATTTAAAAACATTTTTTTTTTCAAAGTAATCTAAAAATCCATGCAGTAGTGGTTTCGATTTTTGAAAACAATGATATAGAGTCGAAATTTCAGCGAGGTGTACGTGGGTACCTTAAGAGATTACCATACGTCTAGTCTTACAGACGAACTTACTTTATTGCACCAGTTTACAGTTAATTCACTGGAAGACCGGGTCATCGCCCTCGCCACAAAGGTGACATAATAGACAGGCTATTATTGCAACAATATAGTCCTGATTTGGAAACTATAATAACATTGTAACAATGCCAATTCATTTATGGGTTCCGTACCCAAAGGGTGACAAATGAGACCCTATTACTAAACCTACGCCCGCCGCGCGTCCGTCTGTCTTGTTTGTTTGGATTTTGTCATAGGGGTATACCTATCTCGGTAGCCGTAAGAGACAGCATGGATATAGTAAGTACAAGTAGCGGCACGAAACTCTAGCGCTGACCGTTATTACGCAGAAGTCAAAAGTAAGGTATCTTGGGGGATCTCTATATCTATCTTATACTAATTGTATTGCGTACGCGACAATAAACATGCGCAACTATCCCCTCCACGTTTCGTTCAGCGCTAGACTTACGTGCCGCTACTTATACCTAAAGTATATCCATGGTAGCCAATTGATATTGTACCAGATCATGTGTCGCTCGGGCATGAACCGTATACAAATATAATAATAATATTTATAAAAAAATAAATTAAAAAAAAACACCCAAGTTGTCCCTACAAGAGTTCTCCAACCTACAAATAAAACCGATAGCACGTTCACATAACACCCAACAGTCACATACGTAGTCATGATCCCACACTAGGATTCCCTGAGTCGTGAGTATCAGGTACTACGAGTATCATGGTGAAAACACGAATAGGTACGTACTTACTACTAAGTATGTATTTTGTGTAGGTACTTACATTCGCGCATAATAACGAGACTAGGTAACAATTCGATAAGCAAGCGATACGTATTCCACTTCAGGCGAGTATCGTGTTCCAATTAGGAGTTATGGAATAATGTTACATCTTACTGCTTTCCCAGGAGTTTTAGCAAGGTGCTGCAAGTTGCAACAGGATACCTCTAGCCAAACGGTATCTGGCTGTACTTACCTTAGTAGGGTAGACCCCACTTTTTGATCCAAAAGGATATTGAAATATTGATATTTATAATTTGGTGTTACGAAAATTATCGTTTACTCCCATTGTCCCCCACCTGTTTGGCCCCACTGGGAAACAGTGGGAAAAACAGTGCCACTGTACCTCACTCACTAACGTAGGAACTTTGGCTCAAAACATTTGGAACGCTTTTGTCCCAGCTTTCATAAATGATTTAATAATAAAAATAAGTTTGAGTGCGTAGGTGTATTTTTGTATTTGGTTTGGACTCTTACTTACGCCTGACTGTGTAATGCCAATGCCACAGTATAAGGATTGGAAAACTGTGGTAATTATCACGAAGTACCTTGGTACAATATCGCAATCACAAATATCACAATAAGTAATTCGAATAGTAGGTAACTTAGCAATTATTATTGATCTACCCTAAGTATTCCACTTCAGGCGATTAGGTAGTACCTACTCCTTGTGTTCCTTCCTAGGATATTGAATTACTGTACTGTTGGTATGGAGGGTTCCCATTCCCAACGAGTAACACCCAAACGAGTAACACTGTTACTCGCTGGTAATTTTTTTCCAATCGTGTAACACTATTCTCTGGATGTTACTGGTATTTTGCCCGCTGCGGGCCAAATGTTTGCATGATCTGCAAATATTTGTTCCGGATCTGGGTGTTATGGTACCATGGTACTCGTAGTTCTTGATACCCACAACACAGGGAATCCTAGTGTGGGATCAGAATTATGTAGGTATGTGACAGTTGGCACAGAATACTGTTGGGTTGTTGTTATGTTAAAAATAAAAATAAAATAAAAAAAACGTAGGTTCCTTGGCGTAGGTACCTAACCAAAACATCCGCAACTTACCCGGATTTTACCTACCTACCATTATCTATGTACCTACCACCACGTGATATAGCAGGTAGGTATAGTAGCTAGCAACTTAGCTAGGCTACCTGGTTTATTAAGGAGGATGTACCTATATGTCTTACTTCTTAGAACCAAAAAACCACTTAGGTAGGTACATTGATGTATTAAGTGATTTTTTGGTTCTACCCAATTTTAGGTAAGTAATTACCTAACCTACCCAAGTAGGTTAAAAACAAACTTACCGTTAGATAGTCTTCCTACAACGAGAAGCCGCCAAACAGTTAACTTCACTAGGTACCAAATTTTAAACCACTGTTTACCACACCTGTAAATCTTTGTTTCCAACTAACTTTTTCAAGCGACGAGTTCACTAAATGTTATAAAGTACAACGAAACCGAGCACTGAAAGTTTAGTATCTACACAGTTATTTCGCTGGGAATGCACAAAGGAATTATTTTAGCGGGACCATGTTTTAGTCACGAACGTGCCGATACGCGACAATGTAGCAACACGTGCAACTAGCAACGCGGCTAAAACTCGACTAAACAAAAATGAAAATGGCGGACGGCTGCGGACAGGCGGACCGCCGGCTTTTGGCGGTTGGCGGCAGCGGACGCACGAAGCTTCGAAAGTCAAAGATCAGTGATCATGCGTGAGAAACTGAGAACCTTACCACAGGTGGGGATGTTTTGCCGCTTTTCACCTGATGATCAGCGTACATACGCGAATGTTTACTGCTGCAACATTTTCAAGATCATCAAACGTTCGGAAGGGTTTCCGATCGGATTCGTTAGTTTTATATTTCGATGTGGTTATAACTAACTAAAACAATTTTATTTGGTAAAACACAGAAAAAACATTAAGTAAATATTGTTTATGTGTTTTATTAATTGATGCTAGTAATATCAATGTTCAATGGTTTTACTAGAGAAAATTCTTAGAAAATTGTTTTAGTATGGTAGGTAGGTACTTACCACTCGAAATGAAAAACTAACGAATCCAATCGGAAACCCTTCCGAACGTTGAAAATCATCCTGCAGGATTCGTGGTGACCCTGCTACGCTACTGCTACGTGTAATTTTATTAAACGTTCGTTCGTGGGTAATTATATAAATATGACCCTGTGTTAGGTCATTGTGACCCTAAGATAAGAAGGGCCTATTGGCCGAAAGGATTATTTAAGCTTGGCTTCAAGTCTTTGATTTTCCAAATCTAGGGCATGCCGGTTTCTTCGTGATAATTTCTTTGGGTTAGGTTCCACAGGCCCCATGTGTCCCTATGCCGCGAAAACTTACACCGTTTGAGAGAATGTAGGTAGGTACCTAGTATTGTGTGTGGAGGGAAAACAGTAACAAAACTACGGACCCCTACACTATGTCGTAACTATAAGTTGTCCGACACACATTTGGCCCTTAGGAACACCACACGCCCGTGTAGTTGACTAGGCCCATTAGTAAAGTCAAATTTGGTGATTTTTTGCAAAAGCGTGGAACTAATTAGATGTAGTCATGAAAACTTTTCTAATTGTTTTGTATGACTTAAAAATCACCTCTAATAACAAGCATCAGTAATTTCACCCTCCGGAACAGGGTGAAATAGGGTGAAAACCTTAAAATATCCGTAACTTAATGGGGGAAATAGAAGTAGTCGGTGCAATTTGGCATAGACTTTGAACCGTTATGATCTACATTTGCACCAAGTATTTTTTAAATCCGACATACGGAACATACAAAAAAAAACATTTACAAAAAAAACTTTTTGTGGTTATTACGGCTCCGGGAAAATTAAGGTAGGCGGTGCAAATCGATATACTTATAAGAAAAATGTTCGAAATACATTACCAGGTTTGCACCATGGTGCGTCTCACGGAAGGCACTTTTCCATATTTTATTGTCGCTCTACTTCGGGAAAAATTAATGTAGTTCTGGAAATTGACTTATTCATTTAATTAGTACTACATCCGCCGGAAGTTTTATACTTGTTTTTTTTTTACGGAAGATGCATTTGTTCAACACTGTGTTCCCTACATACACGTGGTTTTATACACACTACATAATGCACTAAGACAGTCTCTCTATACGTAATTTAACTTGCATCAAGTAATTTCTTTCAATTTTAAAATTTACGGCCTTTTTAAGTTTGTACCTAATATTTAAAAGGGTTCCGTAAGCTCCAGAAACGGTGCAAACCTAGGATAAGCTTCTTTTCGTGTCATCTAACGTTTTCATAAGAATCCACGACTACACGACTTACTTAGGTCCACACTTTTTGCTAATTTGCCTGTACTACATAGACATTGTGTCTCCTTAATTCCGAACCACGCATAGGTACAAAGTGTCTTGAATCTTGTGTGGGGTTCCGAAGTCAAGTCACAGTCCCTCCATCGCTCGCAAAATATTCATCACTAATGTATCCGGAGAAATTTTGATGAAAATCGCATAATTTCATCAAAAGGTTTACTCAACTCAAGACTAGATGTCGCCACTAGTAGATTAGAACGCGCTATTGTACTGCACTATGACATAATATTTATTCTGTAACTAAGATCTCGGCTACCTGCGTCAAGTCGTGTCCATATACGGTGTCCCCGGCCGGCCACGAACTGGACGACGCGACGACCGACAGTGTGAGGGGCCTCTCTCGATATGTGTACGCTGGGGGCGTTTTTCGGTGTCTCCATACAAAAATCCACACACTATACTACATCACGACCAGACGTCCGTGATTAAGAATTACCTCTCGGACCAAAGGCATGTCATTTCAATGCCCTCTACCGGAAAAATTATGACAACAACACAGTAATACAAAATACTACAAAATATATGACTAATTTAAATAATAAACGCCCCTCGACTGCTTTTATTTCAATTTGGCACTTGACACAAGTTTGAGAGTATGACGTTCGAAAAGGCTCTATGTTTACGTTTATTCATTATTTACGGATTTGGAATAGTTTACGTTTATTTACGGATTTAGAATATTTTATTTTGACGTACTTAATGAAATAGTGGGGCGTTCAGTTTTACGTAGGTAGGTAAGGTACTCTACTACAATAGGTTTTCTTTTGTTTTGCGGCCGAATTCGACCGCGTGGGATTCACTGGTGGGTCGCAATCGCAACTTGCAGGAAGTCGGTAAACTCAAAGTAGCCGAAAATATCCAATGAACCTATTTAAAAAACTACACATGTTATCACATTCAATCCAATTTTCTTTGTTTTTTAGATTCTACTACCTACTTACCTTACTTAGGTAGATACCTACTACACTACCTATAGTAGGTAATACTGTAGAATTTTCCACCGACAAAAGGGTTGGTTAAAAATAGGTTTTTTTATATTCTGGAATAGGTACAATAGATAATTATGTAGTAACCTAAATAAAATTGTCCTAAAAAAGGTGTCATGACTAAGCTACATTTAGGAATCTAAGCTTAGCCATCCTCATTTACCTAACAGGGTTTTATAGTGCTTATTCAGTTTAAAATATTATGTAATACCAGTTTTGATAATGAAACAAATAAATAAAATAAAACAGACATTGATTTTTATTTATCTTTTAAACAAGATCTACTTTTCACACTGTCTGCTTTAAGAGCTTTAGGTTCACGGCTATTCACCTTAACAATCCTGTGGTGTTTCCTTATATGTGTTAAAAGATACTTCCGTGAGTAATATGTCTTCTCGCAGTTATGGCACTGGTAATGCCTATCAGTGTGCCTCTTTTTATGGAGTGCCAGTTGTTGCTCATTGTCAAGGAAGAAGCCACAAACATCACAAGCAATGTTTGAAGCAGAGTGCTTTGGTCTATGTTTCTTCATTGCAGAGTGTGAATAACACGAGTAATTGCATATAACGCATTTGTAAGTTCTTTTTTTGAGATGAACTACAGTTTTGTGGTTGCTAAGTTCACTCCTTGTGTAAAATGAGGAGGGGCACACTTCACACACAAAGGTCTTGACACCGGAGTGTCTTCTCATATGATTAGCTAACCCGCAACTGGTTCTTAGCACTTTGTTGCAAATCTTACATGGAAAATGGTTATCCTTGTGTCTTCTTACATGTTTGTAAAATTTTGTTCGACCTAAGATATGCTTTCCGCAGTAGTGACAAGTTCCTCCACCAACATACATTTTGTGTGCGCCTTCCTTGTGTGATGTCAATGTGCTTAATTGCATGTAACTTTTATGGCAAATGTCACATTGGAACGGGCGCTCGCCTGTGTGTGCGCGAATGTGCGATGCTATTCCATGAACACTTCGCGTATGATGACTACAATCTTTGCAGTGGAATACACGGTTTCTGCCTTCGCCTTCGATGCGGACCTTGCTGGCGGTGGCACAGCTCTTCAAGTTCTGTTTCTTGTGTGTGTTGTAGGCTGCATATGTTTTGAACTTTCTAAGGCAATTTGGACACTTAAGTTTCTCAGTCATGTGTACCTTTTTCCAGTGCACACGAAGCTTGCACTTGCTCTTAAAGGATCCGCCACAGTCGTGGCATTCTAATTTCAAATCTATCGCTCTACTGGGTTTGGGCACCTCCATTAGCGGCTTTATGTCCACGTCATCGGCTTGTAAGTAAGCCAGTGTGATACTGTCTTCGTCAAGGTATTCTTCTTTCATAGGGAGAGTGGTGTCGTCGCTTTCAAATTGTGTTGGGACATTGAAATCGTCATCATCTAGGGATTCCTCTTTAAAAGGAAGAGCGTTTTCGTTGCTTGACAATCGTGTTGGAACATTGTTTACCGCAGACAGCAAGACTTCGTTGGTTTTTTCACATTTGAGTTTGAAATTGAAAGCGCTTTCGAGCTCCAGGAGACAAGCTATACATATCCTGTCGGGGAAGCCATCTCCTTCCGTGATGCCAACGTTTGTGATGGCATTGATTTTGTCCGAGATCACACAATCATTGTACTTCTGGAACAAAGATAAATTTTCGCCGGGTTTGTTCTCGAAGTCACAATTCAAGCATACGCGGCAAATATTTTTGTTATCCTCCTCCATGTTATTTATGATTATTGTAAATGCTGTTGGGAAGTGGTTGCTTTTTTATCAAGCCAGTCAGTGCAACCAGTCATTTAACTTTAACACAAATGTTTTTTTCAGCTTTTTTCAAGTTTGATAAAACAAATAAAATAATGTTTGTGCTGCACAGACCAAACCAAACAAAAATACTATTTATTTTGGTTGGATTTTTGGCTTACTCAAGCAAGCAAAACCAAACCATAGACACTGTTGCCATACTTGCCAACTGTACTGTACCCTAGGGAGGAAATACACTATTGTGGTGTGTTGTGGTGTGTCTGATGTTATTCCTCACCTCAGGAAGCCTAATGCATTCAAGTGAAACTCATATAATTGCAGAAATAATTATTGTAATAAAGTAAGTTCTAACAAAACATAATTATCTTTTTTCTTTTCTTTGACATGACACTTGTGAATATAGGTGGGTCCTCAGCACACGTGCCAGCACGATTGTATCTACACACTTTCTCAAAAGAGGCCCTCGCTCAATTTTTCAAATCGTGCTACCACAATTTTGATGTGCTGCTTGATGTGTATTGTGCATTGTGTAAATCATAGAGTACAGTAATATGTAAATTGAGGCGAGTGGGAAGGCAGCCTCCCTCACTCACTGTGCTGTCAGTCAGTGTCGTGCTTGATGTCTGTGTCATTCTCATTCGTGTTGTGGCTTGACTTGACTGACTGGCTTGGCTGGTTGATCTTGGAGTTATTGCTCTGGACCCATAACCTGTTGTTATTCCTCAGGAAGCCTAATGCATTCAAGTATTAATGGACTACGCTATTGTATTAGGTTTACCCTGTGAAAATAGTTGTAAGTTGACATAAATAAATAAATAAATAAATAAATAAGTGAAACTCATTTAATTGCAGAAATAATTATTGTAATAAAGTAAGTTCTAACAAAACATAATTAAGTATCTTTTTTCTTTTCTTTGACATGACACTTGTGAATCAAACCGTTGCTATGCAACTCAATGGCGGCGGCGCACGCAGGCGCGAACTAGCCACAAACAACCACAGATTATAGTTTGCTTTCATTGGACACAAAATAGTTTTCTAACAGTGTCGCCTTGTGTCATGACGGTGGGTGTGCACATTTATGTGGTGTGTTTGGGCCTTGGAGCAAGGAACAAAAGTTGGGGCGCGTTCTGACGTTTTTTCGCGACAGTGTCAATCGAAGCTTTGCAGCGCTTCCACGTTAATAATGTTTTCTTCTGAGGCCCAATTCTCTAATTTAAAAACATTCCAGTCACAATATAATCTCGTGTCAGTCGCACTGTATCGTATAGTAACTACTACTTAATCTTCGCGTATGCATGCGAATATTAAGTAATAGTTACCATATAGGTGACAGCTGACAGTGCGACTGAGACGAGATTATACTGCGAACTTAGAGAATTTATAGTAGGGAGATGGCAAGCATACGCTTTCCCCTCTGCCGAAGTACATGAACGGTCGTTCGTGTCAGTTTATAAAAACTAGTTTAGCCACGATCGTTCGCCATTCTGCGTTCATACCTGTCGCTATACGGAGCTCCTAAAAATGGTTGGTTGTGCTGTGGTTTCGTGTAAATGGCGGTCGGAAACATAAAATTTAACAAAATATGGAGTTTCTTATCACATTTAAGTAATTGACAACACAATTTAAGGCATTAATTTCACCGTAAAATATATTTTCTTACTGCAAGCTTACGACAGAAATAACGATACGTAATTTCTTGGTACGGGGACAAGTGATGTGAAAACAACGAACGAATGAATGAACGAGGCTGCAACGATTTTTATGGAATTAACAGGATAGGGAGTTTTCAGGCCGAAAAAACGATCTCAAAGCTGTAAAAAACGGTTGTTTCTAAAGTCGGTTTACTGACGATAGTTCAACGTGTCAACGTCGTTATTGTGCTTCTTTGTCGCTCGTTACGCGCTCGCGCGCATGCGGCGTTACCGCATGCGCTTCGCGCATGCAGCGTCACCGCATGCGTTTTGCGAGGTGACGCATGACGAGGTAACGACGCATTAGTCATGTTTTTTCGAGCGTGCAGCCGGCTCCATCGATTTATAAGACGTTGACACGTCAAAAACCCGATTCCAAAGAAAATATCAATCAATACTTACCTACATAGTTCAATACCAGCCAAAATATAGGTTAAATGGGCTTGATTATATAGCTGTTTTTGGGGTTAAAAGGGGTTGTAAGGTTATTTAAGAGGGTTGTATTTTAGTTTTTTTCGGTTTTAGGGTTATTTAGTCAATCAAAATATGAAATAAGGCATGTATGCAAAAGTATTCGGATATTCGAATCTCGTTTCGTATGAAATAGCAAATCCACGAAAATACATTTTCTTAACAATAAATTGATCCATTTTAAAACCAATAGCTTATATTTTCATTAAAAAATACAATATAAAATGTCTTAATCCCAGCTTATAATAATTGTTAAATCCATGTATGTGGCACCGAATCATAGACCTTCTTATTATCAATATAAGCAGCCGAGAGGTTTCCCTTGCTCCTCCTGACCTTCTGTCTGATGGCCATGTCAATGAGGAGGAGCTCCTTAATACCACGGGACCCAACCTTACATCCATTCCGAGCAGGAGCCAAAATATTGTTTTTTTTTAACACTCAATAGTCACATACGTAGTCTTGATCCCACACTAGGATTCCCTGTATCGCAGGTACCTATCAGGAACTACGAGTACCTGGTACCATAACACCCAGACCCGGAACAAATATTTGCAGATCATACATGCCTGATTCGTGTGATTTGGAAACCATATAATTTTATAAGAAACCAACGCACCACAGGTCTAGATATTAGTGTACTGATGATGAATACAAAATTTCATGTAGTTTGAAGAAATAAAAGCCAAAATAGAAGCAAACTTCGTTCGCGTGCAATTGGACGTACGCGTCCTACCGGTGACCTCTTAAATCCTAAAAATCAATTTAACTATGTATTTTTTGGATGTTTGTTACGCGATTAGTTTTGATCAATATGAATCAATTCACCCATTCAAACATAATAAACATACACCCATAGACAATGAATAATCTTAATTTCATTCAGTCTTTTACACCCCATCACTAGTTTTTGCGCTAGTGTGCAACTAACCAATAGTGTAATTACAGAAATTATTTATTTGTGTGCTTGTTTTATGTTTGTGTGACAGCTTTTATTTCCGTGTGCGTTTATAGACACGCCTCAACTTTCTGCATGAGTGTGCGTGAGTAAGTAAATGTGTGCTGTACGTGTTTACCTCGCCTCCCGCAAAAAGTGGCAGAAATAATTTAGTACAAGAAATTGAGCATGCCATCTCCCTACATAAATTCTCTAAGGTGACCACCATTGTCGTGAAATGTTCACGAAACTACTTGTTATATAGAGTGAAAACTCTTTTGATTTAAAACTTGTAAACTTTAAATTTGAATAAATGAGAATTTGCGTTCGAAATTGTCAGTCTAATTTTTTCCCAGTGTCAGACAGAATAAGATTATTATACGAGAAAGATGTTACAAAGATCATTAAATATATTTGGTATAAGGGGACAAGGAGCCCTAGTTTGGTGCCCTAGGTCTGGTGTAATCTATCATAGTGTTTGGCACAAGTTGTGTAAATGTTGAAGGAAGAGGACGGGTCCTCGTTCACGGCATGTCGTCTAGTGTGATCTGAAGCTAAGTGGATTCACATTATTAGATCTATAGTCCCATTGTAGATGACTAGCGTCGCAGTCGATGTAGGAATTTTAGCTCTTAGAGAAATTAGAACTCGCCCTTATTTCCGTACTTGAAACCACATGATCGGTAAAAGTAGCGTTGTACTAATATCTTCTAAACAGTTGTAGCTTAGTGATGCAGTCCTTACTTCCACTCGCTTGACTGTAGCGTATATCGTGTAAATACTAAATCCCGTAGGAATGGACCTCGAGTTCAAGGAACCTACGTGTATGTAAGGAAGTTACACGATTAATAACCGATAACTGTTAGGCGATAATTGCTAGGCGATAATTGCTAGACGATGATTAATAACCGATAACTGTTAGGCGATAATTGCTAGACGATGATTAATAACCGATAACTGTTAGGCGATAATTGCTAGACGATGATTACTAACCGATAACTGCAGGCGATAATTGCTAGACGATAATAAAATATCTCATTAATAGAACTCTCAATAATATGTTATATGATCTGTAGGCATGGTTGGTAGGTAGCGTTTGTTCGTCGTGGCCCTTCGAACGTTTCCTAGCACACACTTGGTGGTCGCTAGTGGTCGTTTCCTAGCACACACTTGGTGATCGCTAGTGGTCGTTTCCTAGCACACACTTGGTGGTCGCTAGTGGTCGTTTCCTAGCACACACTTGGTGGTCGCTAGTGGTTTTTGGCTAGTCTAGGTTATGTGCCGCTAAGTTGTTGGGTACTTGCTAGCATTCTCATTGGATCGACTGTGGACGATTTGTTTGAGTCTAATCACGAGACTACTAAGATCTGGATCACTTAGAGCTTACGTGTAAGTCATCTTCTTTTATCAATACAGACAGGACAAGAATGACGTAACAAGTGAATGCGAAATAAGACATCATCCTGCTACTGGGTAGAGAAAGAACGAGACAACATACTGAGCCACATCGGTGCTGACTTACAAGGTCGTAACGGGAGCCGCTGCCTTCAGACGTCACGGGCTGACTTGAGGTACCGAATGTAATTTCCTTTTGTTTCACCAAAACACATTCGCAATACCTCATGACAGTCAATACGTCAAATAACACATAGTAGTAATCGTGGATTAGGACTGTATTAGGGGAGGTGTTCGCGACATGGTGGAGATGCAGGGATATAAAAATGATTTTCTTGTGGCCACGGAAAATTGTTTTTATTTAGATACAGTATGATAGAAATTTAGTAACCCAACTTTCAGCAGGTTTTGGTGAAATATATTGGAAGCTGTATTCGTCCTTTACACCCGGGAGGTAGCGACATCCTTTGCGAATCAGGAAGTAGCAGTAAGAATTGTTTGAACTTTGAATATTGAATTTGAACATTGAATTTGAAATTGAAATTTGAACTTTGAATTTGAAATTTAATTTGAACATTGAATTTTTTTATTGAATAATTATTTACGACGATCTATTCTGCAATTATGACGATTTATTGAAATATTATGAGCAAGTTATTTCGTGTTATGGTAAAATTGGTCTGACATTGTGAATAAACAACTAAAACAAATTATCTACATCATCGAGGTTATTCAAAATAAAATTCAAAATTATAAACTACAATAAAACAAATAAACAAAACCAATCAATTTTATTTAATTTGAAAATAAATACTTAAAAAAAAAAAATTCAAAATAAATAAATTTAAAATACAGAACCCTAAAAATTCAAAATAAAATTTTTAAAATGAGATTTCGAATTTGAAATTAGAATTTGAATTCCGTCATTTCAAAATTTTGTGATGAGTTTGATGTCAGTTGTTGTTTGGCGATTGTCGTGGAAAGAATAAAATATTTTATTTTCGTCAATTGAAATAAAAGTGATCTGTTCGTTTGCTGAAACAAAGAGATGGACGAAGTGTTGATAAAAAGATTGAGCATGATTGCCAATCAGATGCTATTACATACAACGAATTGTGTGAAGATGATAGAAAATTTTTCAAATGAAAATTTTGAAGATATTAAAGTACATGCTGCTAAATTAGATAAAATTATAGCAAGATTCAATACGGAATTACAAAATTATTTCTCAGTATCATCATTTCAACACGCTGATGATATATCAAATTTCACAACAATACAGTTGTCTGCTGAGGAGACGTTGGCAGAGGTGACCGAAAGAATTAACCATAGAAACGAAGTGAATACTAATATTTCAGTTAAATCAGTATCGACAAGCAACATTACAAGCAAGTTACCTAAACTTCAATTACCAGAATTTTCTGGAAATATTCTAGAATGGCACTCTTTTTTTGATCAATTTCAATCAAATATTGGAAATAACGATTTATGTGATGTTGATAAATTGATGTATTTAAAAGCTTCATTAAAAGGAGAAGCTAGAAATGCAATCGAAGGTTTAAATACAACTAATAAAAATTATGATATTGCAATTTTAACACTAAAAGAAAGATATGGAAAGGAATCGTTAATCATAGATGCACATTACGCCGCTCTATATAATATCAAACCAGCAAAATTATTTACTGACTGTAGACGAACATTCGATGAAATTCAAAGACATCTCCGCATATTGAAGTCACTAGGACAAGACGTGAATCACAATCATCTTAGATTCATAATAATCGATAAATTTCCGCCAGAAATTATATATGAAATGAAACTCAGAAATAAAGAAGGAAACATTGACGAGATGAGGAATCAATTAGAAATTATAATTAGAGCAAGAGAAGAAGCGATTAAAATCGAAACAAGAAAAGAAATAATGAAAGGATATACAGTGGAATGTTTGCATGTCAGAGACAGTCGTGAAAACAATAGAAATAACCAACAAATATTTAAAACTAATAATAATAATTTCCAAAAGAGACGATATAATGATGGCAACACATATGAGGGAAGAAATTATGAAATTAAAAGGAGAAAATATGAGAAATGCTCATTTTGTGCGGGAAATCATGAAAGCATGAAATGTTTTAGGGAAATGGATTATGAAGAAAAACGACATATAATAATAGTAAAGAAATTATGTTTTTTTTGTCATGAACCAGGACATATAAAATATTATTGTCCTAAATTGCGAAAGAGGGGAAATTAAGAATCTATAATTAAAAAGTGTGAAGAGAGAAAATAATAAGCTTCTTTCTTTCTTTGGGAGGGTCTCTCTCAAGAGATTCTCACTCAATTATTTTAAAAAATTTACAAATTGCGATAACGAATTTAAAGTCATGTTCACAAATCGATATCACAAGTTGGAAATTCAGTTTTTACTCGTTCAATTGGAAATGGAAACAATAAGCCCACCAAGGACTGTTAGGATATCAGAAAGTACACCTGTTAACCCTCAAGACGCTCTTCTCCGAGAGAATCAGTACTATACAGCACAGTCAAGAAAATTCATCCTCGATTTTAGGAAAACATATGGAATGTCAAACCAGCGGAGTGATAGAGACGGTTGAGAATATGAACAGAAAAGGTGACGAAGTCACAATTGAAGAAAGAATTCAGAATAGCAGATTTCAGAGGCAGGCTGTCATTCGGACTCTAACAAAAATCAAAAGTGGATACACAGCTTAGTCGTTCTTCTTTTTAGTTTTTTGAGGGGAGTGTCGTGAAATGTTCACGAAACTACTTGTTATATAGAGTGAAAACTCTTTTGATTTAAAACTTGTAAACTTTAAATTTGAATAAATGAGAATTTGCGTTCGAAATTGTCAGTCTAATTTTTTCCCAGTGTCAGACAGAATAAGATTATTATACGAGAAAGATGTTACAAAGATCATTAAATATATTTGGTATAAGGGGACAAGGAGCCCTAGTTTGGTGCCCTAGGTCTGGTGTAATCTATCATAGTGTTTGGCACAAGTTGTGTAAATGTTGAAGGAAGAGGACGGGTCCTCGTTCACGGCATGTCGTCTAGTGTGATCTGAAGCTAAGTGGATTCACATTATTAGATCTATAGTCCCATTGTAGATGACTAGCGTCGCAGTCGATGTAGGAATTTTAGCTCTTAGAGAAATTAGAACTCGCCCTTATTTCCGTACTTGAAACCACATGATCGGTAAAAGTAGCGTTGTACTAATATCTTCTAAACAGTTGTAGCTTAGTGATGCAGTCCTTACTTCCACTCGCTTGACTGTAGCGTATATCGTGTAAATACTAAATCCCGTAGGAATGGACCTCGAGTTCAAGGAACCTACGTGTATGTAAGGAAGTTACACGATTAATAACCGATAACTGTTAGGCGATAATTGCTAGGCGATAATTGCTAGACGATGATTAATAACCGATAACTGTTAGGCGATAATTGCTAGACGATGATTAATAACCGATAACTGTTAGGCGATAATTGCTAGACGATGATTACTAACCGATAACTGCAGGCGATAATTGCTAGACGATAATAAAATATCTCATTAATAGAACTCTCAATAATATGTTATATGATCTGTAGGCATGGTTGGTAGGTAGCGTTTGTTCGTCGTGGCCCTTCGAACGTTTCCTAGCACACACTTGGTGGTCGCTAGTGGTCGTTTCCTAGCACACACTTGGTGATCGCTAGTGGTCGTTTCCTAGCACACACTTGGTGGTCGCTAGTGGTCGTTTCCTAGCACACACTTGGTGGTCGCTAGTGGTTTTTGGCTAGTCTAGGTTATGTGCCGCTAAGTTGTTGGGTACTTGCTAGCATTCTCATTGGATCGACTGTGGACGATTTGTTTGAGTCTAATCACGAGACTACTAAGATCTGGATCACTTAGAGCTTACGTGTAAGTCATCTTCTTTTATCAATACAGACAGGACAAGAATGACGTAACAAGTGAATGCGAAATAAGACATCATCCTGCTACTGGGTAGAGAAAGAACGAGACAACATACTGAGCCACATCGGTGCTGACTTACAAGGTCGTAACGGGAGCCGCTGCCTTCAGACGTCACGGGCTGACTTGAGGTACCGAATGTAATTTCCTTTTGTTTCACCAAAACACATTCGCAATACCTCATGACAGTCAATACGTCAAATAACACATAGTAGTAATCGTGGATTAGGACTGTATTAGGGGAGGTGTTCGCGACAACCATCACCATTAGAGTAGGATAGTTATAATATACCTATAATTGGAAAGAGTAAAGAGAGACTCCCATCTACTTATGCTAAAATTAACGAAAAAACTTTGAATCGTTCCAAGTTTCGGTCACATTTCGATATAATCACATTACAGTGTTGTATTTTATCATTTATGTCAGGAGAATTTGAAGTTGCATTGCAGTTGAGTTCGGTGCTGTGCAAACGATATTTGTAAAAATAATTGTTATTTTGTGCTGTTGTTTGGCAAAAGTGCTCTAAAATGTAAGTACGAGCTATTTATCTATCCGTTTTCGATAAAGTTTAGATAAATAACTGATGTTTGATCATAAAATACCGGAAAATTAAAAGTTTACCTTGTCATTGACATGTTGCCAACGTATTATTATTTGTTTGTGTTTCAAATGCTTTCGAGTTCTAAAATGTACGTTGTCTTTTTCAAAAATTATTGGTTGATGAATGGTTTTTCATTTTTTCCGCTCATTGTTTCGCCCTTCATAAAGTTGATTTGTTTATTTGTAGTGGTTGTGGGTTTGTGCGTTGGTGGCAAGATTGTACTTTGTGTTTTAACATTATTTGTACCATATAACTAATTTCTTAGCGTCGGTCGCCGGGATAATGGAGGTTATTCCTCCTGTCCCCCCGCCCCCTGATCCTCCTGATCCGACTTCAGCCTCGCCTATGTTGACTGAGGAGACTCGCTCTGCCTCTAAGCGTAGGATGGAGTCTGATGTAAATGGTTCTCCAGTCATCCAAAGTAAGAAAACGGTCACGTCGCCAGACATGGCCGCAGCCTTTATACAAACTATTTGGCATCACGCCTTGATGGTAATTGGTGTCAAAGAATACTCCACCGCGGACAAAGGTCCATTCATTATACACATTGCGAGACAGGAACCTGACCCTGCAGCTGGCACAACAATTCGTCCCATCAAATTTGGTCAGTTCTTGAACAATCACCATGTTACAAATATTTGCTCTGATGGCATTAAACAAGTCTGCAGAAACCGTATTTCTGTTGAATTCCGTACGGCAGTTGATGCCAACAAATTCCTTGACAATACTGTTCTACTTTCTCAGTACAAATACATTGCTACTATCCCAACCTACAATATCACTCGTATGGGCCTTGTTCGCAACGTTTCGGTTGATATGTCAATGGAAGAATTCGCAAACCAGTTTGGAAGTTCCAAATGGTTGTGGTTTTGTAGTCAAAGCTCGTCGTCTTAACAGAAAATCTTATGACGAAGGAAAAGTTACTTAGATTCCCACTCAGTCGGTCGTTCTTACCTTTACAGGTTCTGCCTCAAAGAGTAACTCCCGACAATCCAATGTCTAAATTGTTGCCGTTTTGGTCATGTCAAAGCTCAGTGTCGCTCTGAGCCACGCTGTTATAAATGCGCAAAAGATCACACTGGTGAAAGTTGTGAATTGGACGAGTCTAAGGCATCTTGCCTTCATTGTTCTGGTTGTCATTTCACTTCAAGCAGGCTATGTCCTGAATAGGATAGACAAAAATCCATAAAGGCATTTATGTCACAAAATGGCATTTCGTATGAGGAGTCATCAACTCATTTTCCCAAGGTTGGAAGATCATATGCTGAGGTTGCTCAGACTATGTTTTCTTCCCCTCTCCACCCATCAAGATCCTGCTCCCTTGCCCAATTCTCCCAATCATCGATCCTATGTCAAAAACGTGTATGCAAAACCTCTGCCTCGAGTTCCATTGGGCAAATCCTACGACAAAGCATCCCATCAAGAAATTGTCTCCACTCCATCCTCATCCCTCACCAACGGTCACGCTCTTATGTCGCAACCTCTGACCCAAGAGTCAGATAGCCGTCATAACTTCCTAATTGAAACCCTTCTTAGTATTTTAATTGAGTTGTGTTCATCAAACAACTCAACCTTACCGTCCAACGTTGCCCAGAAACTGTTCCAGGTCTTCTCATTATCCAGTAACAATGTATCCAGTCTCCATTGTCCAGTGGAACGTGAAAAGTCTCTGAGCTCGGAAACCTGAGATCATTCACTTAATATCTAAATTCTGCCCGTCGGTCATTGCCGTCTCGGAGTCATGGTTGAAGCCTGGAATTCAATTTAGGATTTCAGGTTACTCATGTCTTCGAGACGACAGGGCTGACGGGCATGCAGGTAGTGCCCTGTTTCTCAGGCGTACTTTACCTTTCTCCCAAATAGCCCTTCCTTCCCACTCATTAGACATCAACTTAATAGCTATAAGAGTATTTAATATTTCTTTTATTTCTATAATATTTATATATCCCGCACCCTTACTCTGCATTAATACCAGATATTCTTTTGTCATTTCTTCTGTCCCTTCGCCTATTATTCTGCTGGGTGATTTTAATGCCCATCACACCTCATGGGGCTCTGGTCACTGTGACGTGTTTGCTCGCTTGCTCCTAGAAATCTTTGATGAGGCGAATCTCTGCGTCATTAACGATGGTTCTATTACCCGTAGAGTGTTACCTTCACAAGACCCAAAGAGTGCTGTTGATTTGACTACATGCTCCCCTTCTCTTTCCTCTCTTCTTTCTTGGAAGGTTCTGTCTAGTACTTATGGTAGTGATCATTTCCCAATTCTTATTTCCATGCCAAATTATGTTTCTCCGCAATGCAACTTCAACCCATGCTTAAAATATAGACTTGCAGGTGCCGATTGGCCTTCTAATTCTAATTCTAAGTGGGGGTGTTAAGACCTGCACTGACGTCCCGCTGTGGGGTGTATTGTGCATTGTCCCCTTGTGCTAACCCTACCCCCGCCAGCCCAGCTCCTTAAAGTAACGGAGCAGGACTTTGGGTTAATGGCAACACCGTTGAAGTGTGTCCGAAGCCGTCGATGATGGAGAGCAGGATAGAAGTAGCTCCTGCAAACCCGTCTTGGCCCTGGTTTCTTTTGTAGCCGCACAATGCAGGATCACACCACCGTCTCTTCTTCCTGCAAGCAGCCCCGACATAGCCCTCTGTCAGTGGCCCCAATCTTATACAGGTGACTAGATTTTGCGTGCGGCGCGAGCTGCATGCAGCTCGCGTGAGGTTATCGTTGCTGTAGGAATTAATTAGAACTCCTACGAACCCTACAACCCCTACAAACCCCTAAAAACCCTACAAACTCCTACTAACCCCTACAATCCCTACAAACCCCTACAAACCCCTACAACGCCTACAAACCCCTACAAACCCCTACAAACCTACAAACCCCTACAATCCCTACAAACCCCTACAAACCCCTACAAAGCCTACAAACCCCTACAAACCCCTAACAACCCCTACAAACCCCTACAAACTCCTACAACCCCTACAAACCCCTACAAACCCCTACAAACCCCTACAAAGCCCTACAAACCCCTACAAACCCCTAAAAACCCCTACAAACCCCTAAAAACCCCTACAAACCCCTACAACCCCTAGAAACCCCTAAAAACCCCTACAAACCCCTACAACCCCTAGAAACCCCTAAAAACCCCTACAAACCCCTACAACCCCTAGAAACCCCTACAACCCCTAGAAACCCCTAAAAACCCCTACAAACCCCTACAACCCCTAGAAACCCCTACAACCCCTACAAACCCTACAAACCCCTACAAACCCCTACAAACCCCTACAAACCCCTACAACCCCTACAAACCCCTAAAAACCCCTACAAACCCCTACAACCCCTAAAAACCCCTACAAACCCCTACAAACCCCTACAACCCCTAAAAACCCCTACAAACCCCTACAAACCCCTACAAACCTCTACAAACCCCTACAACCCCTACAAACCCCTACAACCCC
Source organism: Epirrita christyi (assembly GCA_951392215.1). Taxonomy (NCBI): domain Eukaryota; kingdom Metazoa; phylum Arthropoda; class Insecta; order Lepidoptera; family Geometridae; genus Epirrita; species Epirrita christyi. The sequence goes on from OX595837.1 coordinate 2,853,527, forward strand.
TAAAAACCCCTACAAACCCCTACAAACCCCTACAACCCCTAAAAACCCCTACAACCCCTACAAACCCCTACAACCCCTAAAAACCCCAACAAACCCCTACAAACCCCTACAACCCCTAAAAACCCCTACGAACCCCTACAAACCCCTAAAAATCCCTACAACCCCTAAAAACCCCTACAAACCCCTACAAACCCCTACAACCCCTAAAAACCCCTACAAACCCCTAAAAACCCCTACAAACCCCTTCAACCCCTACAAACCCCTACAAACCCCTACAACCCCTAAAAACCCCTACAAACCCCTACAAACCCCTACAAACCCCTACAAACCCCTACAACCCCTAAAAACCCCTACAACCCCTAGAAACCCCTACAAACCCCTACAAACCCCTACAACCCCTAAAAACCCCTAAAAACCCCTACAACCCCTAAAAACCCCTACAAACCCCTACAAACCCCTACAACCCCTACAAACCCCTACAACCCCTAAAAACCCCTACAAACCCCTACAACCCCTAAAAACCCCTAAAAACCCCTACAAACCCCTACAAACCCCTACAACCCCTAAAAACCCCTACAAACCCCTACAACCCCTAGAAACCCCTACAAACCCCTACAAACCCCTACAACCCCTAAAAACCCCTACAAAACCCTACAAACCCCTACTAACCCCTACAATCCCTACAAACCCCTACAAACCCCTACAACGCCTACAAACCCCTACAAACCCCTACAAACCTACAAACCCCTACAATCCCTACAAACCCCTACAAACCCTTACAAAGCCTACAAACCCCTACAAACCCCTAACAACCCCTACAAACCCCTACAAACTCCTACAACCCCTACAAACCCCTACAAACCCCTACAAACCCCTACAAAGCCCTACAAACCCCTACAAACCCCTACAAACCTCTACAAACCCCTACAACCCCTACAAACCCCTACAACCCCTAAAAACCCCTACAAACCCCTACAAACCCCTACAACCCCTAAAAACCCCTACAACCCCTACAAACCCCTACAACCCCTAAAAACCCCAACAAACCCCTACAAACCCCTACAACCCCTAAAAACCCCTACGAACCCCTACAAACCCCTACAACCCCTAAAAACCCCTACGAACCCCTACAAACCCCTACAACCCCTACAAACCCCTAAAAATCCCTACAACCCCTAAAAACCCCTACAAACCCCTACAACCCCTACAAACCCCTACAAACCCCTACAACCCCTAAAAACCCCTACAAACCCCTAAAAACCCCTACAAACCCCTTCAACCCCTACAAACCCCTACAAACCCCTACAACCCCTAAAAACCCCTACAAACCCCTACAAACCCCTACAAACCCCTACAAACCCCTACAACCCCTAAAAACCCCTACAACCCCTAGAAACCCCTACAAACCCCTACAAACCCCTACAACCCCTAAAAACCCCTAAAAACCCCTACAACCCCTAAAAACCCCTACAAACCCCTACAAACCCCTACAACCCCTAAAAACCCCTACAACCCCTACAAACCCCTACAAACCCCTACAACCCCTAAAAACCCCTACAAACCCCTACAAACCCCTACAAACCCCTACAAACCCCTACAACCCCTAAAAACCCCTACAACCCCTAGAAACCCCTACAAACCCCTACAAACCCCTACAACCCCTAAAAACCCCTACAAACCCCTACAACCCCTAAAAACCCCTACAAACCCCTACAAACCCCTACAAACTCCTACAACCCCTAAAAACCCCTACAAACCCCTACAATCCCCTACAACCCCTAAAAACCCCTACAACCCCTAGAAACCCCTACAAACCCCTACAAACCCCTACAACCCCTAAAAACCCCTAAAAACCCCTACAACCCCTAAAAACCCCTACAAACCCCTACAAACCCCTACAACCCCTACAAACCCCTACAACCCCTAAAAACCCCTACAAACCCCTACAACCCCTAAAAACCCCTAAAAACCCCTACAAACCCCTACAAACCCCTACAACCCCTAAAAACCCCTACAAACCCCTACAACCCCTAGAAACCCCTACAAACCCCTACAAACCCCTACAACCCCTAAAAACCCCTACAAAACCCTACAAACCCCTACTAACCCCTACAATCCCTACAAACCCCTACAAACCCCTACAACGCCTACAAACCCCTACAAACCCCTACAAACCTACAAACCCCTACAATCCCTACAAACCCCTACAAACCCTTACAAAGCCTACAAACCCCTACAAACCCCTAACAACCCCTACAAACCCCTACAAACTCCTACAACCCCTACAAACCCCTACAAACCCCTACAAACCCCTACAAAGCCCTACAAACCCCTACAAACCCCTACAAACCTCTACAAACCCCTACAACCCCTACAAACCCCTACAACCCCTAAAAACCCCTACAAACCCCTACAAACCCCTACAACCCCTAAAAACCCCTACAACCCCTACAAACCCCTACAACCCCTAAAAACCCCAACAAACCCCTACAAACCCCTACAACCCCTAAAAACCCCTACGAACCCCTACAAACCCCTACAACCCCTAAAAACCCCTACGAACCCCTACAAACCCCTACAACCCCTACAAACCCCTAAAAATCCCTACAACCCCTAAAAACCCCTACAAACCCCTACAACCCCTACAAACCCCTACAAACCCCTACAACCCCTAAAAACCCCTACAAACCCCTAAAAACCCCTACAAACCCCTTCAACCCCTACAAACCCCTACAAACCCCTACAACCCCTAAAAACCCCTACAAACCCCTACAAACCCCTACAAACCCCTACAAACCCCTACAACCCCTAAAAACCCCTACAACCCCTAGAAACCCCTACAAACCCCTACAAACCCCTACAACCCCTAAAAACCCCTAAAAACCCCTACAACCCCTAAAAACCCCTACAAACCCCTACAAACCCCTACAACCCCTAAAAACCCCTACAACCCCTACAAACCCCTACAAACCCCTACAACCCCTAAAAACCCCTACAAACCCCTACAAACCCCTACAAACCCCTACAAACCCCTACAACCCCTAAAAACCCCTACAACCCCTAGAAACCCCTACAAACCCCTACAAACCCCTACAACCCCTAAAAACCCCTACAAACCCCTACAACCCCTAAAAACCCCTACAAACCCCTACAAACCCCTACAAACTCCTACAACCCCTAAAAACCCCTACAAACCCCTACAATCCCCTACAACCCCTAGAAACCCCTTCAAACCCCTACAAACCCCTACAACCCCTACAAACCCCTACAAACCCCTACAAACCCCTACAAACCCCTACAAACCCCTACAAACCCCTACAAACCCCTACAACCCCTACAAACCCCTACAAACCCCTACAACCCCTACAAACCCCTACAAACCCCTACAACCCCTACAACCCCTAGAAACCCCTACAAACCCCTACAACCCCTAGAAACCCCTACAAACCCCTACAACCCCTAAAAACCCCTACAAACCCCTACCACCCCTACAAACCCCTACAAACCCCTACAACCCCTAAAAACCCCTACAAAACCCTACAAACCCCTACAAACCCCTACAAACCCCTAAAAACCCCTACAAACCCCTACAAACCCCTACAACCCCTAAAAACCCCTACAAACCCCTACAAACCCCTACAACCCCTAAAAACCCCTACAAACCCCTACAAACCCCTACAAACCCCTACAAACCCCTACAAACCCCTACAAACCCCTACAAACCCCTACAAACCCCTACAACCCCTACAAACCCCTACAAACCCCTACAAACCCCTACAAACCCCTACAAACCCCTACAAACCCCTACAAACCCCTACAACCCCTAAAAACCCCTACAAACCCCTACAACCCCTAAAAACCCCTACAAACCCCTACAAACCCCTACAACCCCTAAAAACCCCTACAAACCCCTACAAACCCCTACAAACCCCTACAAACCCCTACAAACCCCTACAAACCCCTACAACCCCTACAAACCCCTACAAACCCCTAAAACCCCTACAAACCCCTACAAACCCCTACAAACCCCTAAAAATCCCTACAACCCCTAAAACCCCTACAAACCCCTACAAACCCCTAAAAATCCCTACAACCCCTAAAAACCCCTACAAACCCCTACAACCCCTAGAAACCCTAGAAACCCCTACAAACCCCTACAAATCCCTACAAACCCCTACAACCCATACAAACCCCTACAAACCCCTACAAACCCCTATAACCCCTAAAAACCCCTAAAACCCCCTACAACCCCTACAAACCCCTACAACCCCTACAACCTCTACATACTATGGCATGTGATTATAAGTTTTCTTGCGTGCAAATACTATAAAATAGTATTAAAAAAAAAACCTAACAACCTACCGAGGGCCTGTGATAAGAAGTTTTTTTTGTGTAGGTAATTTGTTTGTTTTTTGTTCGATATTTTTCATTGAGGCGCGAGCTGCAAGCAGCTCGCGTGGTAATAAAAAAAAAAAAACTTTAAGTCAAATTTCTGATTTGAAATTCCAACTTTTTTTTTATATTGTTATTACCCAAAAAATGGAGGGAATCGTTTTGACCGGGAAACAGCTCTTGATACTGGTAATGGTTCAGTGTTGATTTCCTTTGCAGTACCGCATCAAATTCTAATCCATACTGTCATAATTTATAATATTTTCATGTTTTTGGGAAAAATCTCGGAAAATACCCGGAAACTGGGGATTTTTTTTCCCCAGGCAACACTTCTCATCGTTTTACACAATGGCCCCATACAAGTTGTCCGGCTTGGGTGTTGCCAACAGCCTCATTTTTCACTTGGAAAATTTGGAAAATTTCAGATTTTTACAAAATGGCCGCCACAGCGTCCGCCATCTTTAATTTTGAAAAAATCGAATAGAATGTCAAAGATGAAGCAGTGCACTGGCAACATTTCTGCATAAACAGAATTGCCATATGGCAATTTTGGTAGAAGGAAACATGAGCTCGTAGCCGAGTCGGACCCGAAAATTTCACTACTCGCATGCTCCCAGTGTTGCCAACTCACTGCAACCAAAATAGTCAAAAGTCACTCGCATGGTCCTCTTCTTCAAGTTTAAATCAAATTTTAATTCAAAATACCATTATTTATACTTTTTACATTTTGAGGAAAATCTGGGAAATTACGCAAAATATGTTGAAAATTTTATTACCAGGCAAGACTTTTTGTCATTCTACACAACCGCCTTATACAAGTCTTCCAGCTCGGGTGTTGCCAAAAGCCTCATTTTCCAGTTGTAAAATTCTGAAGATTTCGTCTTTTTACAAAATGGCCGCCACAGCGTCCGCCATTTTGAATTTCGAAAAAACGAATAAAATATGTAATATGGAGCAGTTCAGTGGCAACACTTTTGCATACTCAGAATTTGCGCATAGCATCTTTCGTAATGGAAAAATAAGGAAAGTAGCCGAGTCGAGCCCGAAAATTACAAAGTTCGCCCGATCCCAGTGTTGCCAGCTGAGGGCGAGAAAAATGGTCAAATGTCATTGACATGATTCTCTTCTTCAAGTTTACATCAAATTTTGATTCAAAATGTCATTATTTCTTTTTTTTACATTTTAAGGAAAATCTAGAAAAATACCCGAAAAATGGGGAAATTTTTAATACCAGGCAACACTTTTAGTCATTTTACACAACCGCTCTATACAATTATTTCACCTCGCGTGTTGCCAACAGCCTCATTTTCCAGTTGTAAAATTCAGAAAATTTCGTCTTTTTACAAAATGGCCGCCACAGCGTCCGCCATTCTGAATTTCGAAAAAACGAATAGAATGTCCAAGATGAAACAGTTCAGTGGCAACACTTGTGCATACTCAGAATTTGCGCATGGCAACTTTCGTAGTGGAAAAAAAAGGAAAGTAGCCGAATTGGGCCCAAAAATAACACCTTTGCCTGCTCCCAGTGTTGCCAGCTCAGAGCGACTAAAATGGTCAAATGTCATTTGCATGGACCTCTTGAACGACACCTCATCAAATTTTGATTCAAATTGTTTTTTTTTTAATTTTTATGTTTTTGGGGAAAATTTCGGAAAATACCCGGAAAATGGGTTTTTTTTTTAAACCAGGCAACACTTTCCATCGTTTTACACAATAGTCCCATACAAGTCGTCCGGATCGGGTGTTGCCAACAGCCTCATTTTTCACTTGGAAAATTTTGAAAATTTCGTCTTTTTACAAAATGGCCGCCACAGCGTCCGCCATTTTGAATTTCGAAAAACCAATAATTTTCCCATATGGAGCAGTTCAGTGGCAACACTTGTGCATACTCGGAAGTTGCGCATGGCAACTTTCGTAGTGGAAAAATAAGGAAAGTAGCCGAGTCGGGCGCAAAAATAAAAAAAGTTCGCCTGATTCCAGTGTTGCCAGCTGACGGGGACAAAAATGGTCAAATGTCATTCGCATGGACCTTTTCAACGATACCACATCAAATTTTGATTCAAAATGTCAATATTTCTAATTTTCACTTTTTTGGGGAAAATCTTGGAAATTACCCGAAAAACGGGGAAAATTTTCTCGCCAGGCTACACTCTTTACTGTTCTACACAACCGCCCCATACAAGTCTTCCGGCTCGGGTGTTGCCAACAGCCTCATTTTCCAGTTGTAAAATTCAGAAAATTTCGTCTTTTTACAAAATGGCCGCCACAGCGTCCGCCATTTTGAATTTCGAAAAAACTAATAAAATACCTAATATGGAGCAGTTCAGTGGCAACACTTGTGCATACTCCGAATTCACGCATGGCAACTTTCGTAGTGGAAAAATATGGAAAGTAGCCGAGTCGGGCCCAAAACTTAAAAAGTTTGCTTTTTCCCAGTGTTGCCAAATTGAAAGCGACAAAAATGGTCAAATGTCATTCGCATGGACCTTTTAAACGATACCACATCAAATTTTGATTTAAAATGTCGTTATTTCTACTTTTCACCTTTTTGGGGAAAATCTCGGAAATTACCCGAAAAATGGGGAAAATTTTCTCGCCAGGCAACACTCTTCACCGTTCTACACGACCGCCCTATACAAGTCTTCCGGCTCGGGTGTTGCCAACAGTCTCATTTTCGGGTTGGAAAATTTGAAAAATTTTTGCTTTTTACAAAATGGCCGCCACAGCGTCCGCCATTTTGAATTTCGAAAAAGCCGTACTTACACGTCATTCTACAGGATACTGGCAATTATTGAAGCAAAACAGATTCACCGTACGCCAATGTTGCCAGAACAAAGCACCCCGCCAAAGTGGAGTATGAAAATCGGTAAAATTCAATGTTCAATTCCAAAGCCGCCATCTTGTGTTTTTTTTTTTTTTTTCAAATTTTTTTAATTTTTTCCCCCCCTCTTTCTACCCTCCCATTTTGAAAACCCTACCTGTAACCGTTTAGGAGATGTCAAATCTGACAGCTGTCATCTTGGTTTTTTCGAAATGTCATTGCCTAATTCCTGGTCGCTCCCCCCTCCTGCACACTTCCCCCAAACAAACCCCACCCCTAAAACGGCTCCTTCTAGGAGAACAAATATGTCAATCAGTCACCGGGATTGAGCTTTATAATATATAGACTAGATTTTGCGTGCGGCGCGAGCTGCATGCAGCTCGCGTGTTGTTTTGTTGCTGTTGTAATTGTAACAAACCCCTACAACCCCTACAAATCCCTACAAGCCCCTACAACCCCTACAAACCCCTACAACCCCTACAACCCCTACAAACCCCTACAAACCCCTACAACCCCTACAAAACCCTACAAACCCCTACAACCCCTACAAAACCCTACAACCCCTAGAAACCCCTACAAACCCCTACAAACCCCTACAAACCCCTACAACCCCTACAAACCCCTACAAACCCCTACAACCCCTACAAACCCCTACAACCCCTACAAAACCCTACAACCCCTAGAAACCCCTACAAACCCCTACAAACCCCTACAAACCCCTACAAACCCCTACAAACCCCTACAACCCCTAAAAACCCCTACAAACCCCTACAACCCCTAAAAACCCCTACAAACCCCTACAAACCCCTACAACCCCTAAAAACCCCTACAAACCCCTACAAACCCCTACAACCCCTAAAAACCCCTACAAACCCCTACAAACTCCTACAACCCCTAAAAACCCCTACAAACCCCTACAAACCCCTACAAACCCCTACAACCCCTACAAACCCCTACAAACCCCTACAAACCCCTACAAACCCCTAAAAACCCCTACAAACCCCTACAAACCCCTACAACCCCTAAAAACCCCTACAAACCCCTACAAACCCCTACAAACCCCTACAACCCCTAAAAACCCCTACAAACCCCTACAACCCCTAAAAACCCCTACAAACCCCTACAAACCCCTACAAACCCCTACAAACCCCTACAAACCCCTAAAAACCCCTACAAACCCCTACAAACCCCTACAACCCCTAAAAACCCCTACAAACCCCTACAAACCCCTACAAACCCCTACAACCCCTAAAAACCCCTACAAACCCCTACAACCCCTAAAAACCCCTACAAACCCCTACAAACCCCTACAAACCCCTACAAACCCCTAAAAACCCCTACAAACCCCTACAAACCCCTACAAACCCCTACAAACCCCTACAAACCCCTACAAACCCCTACAAACCCCTACAAACCCCTACAACCCCTAAAAACCCCTACAAACCCCTACAACCCCTAAAAACCCCTACAAACCCCTACAAACCCCTACAACCCCTAAAAACCCCTACAAACCCCTACAAACCCCTACAAACCCCTACAAACCCCTACAAACCCCTACAAACCCTAAAAACCCCTACAAACCCCTACAACCCCTAAAAACCCCTAAAAACCCCTACAAACCCCTACAAACCCCTAAAAACCCCTACAAACCCCTACAAACCCCTACAAACCCCTAAAAACCCCTACAAACCCCTACAAACCCCTACAAACCCCTACAAACCCCTACAACCCCTACAAACCCCTACAACCCCTAAAAACCCCTACAAACCCCTACAAACCCCTACAACCCCTACAACCCCTAAAAACCCCTACAAACCCCTACAAACCCCTACAACCCCTACAAACCCCTACAAACCCCTACAACCCCTAAAAACCCCTACAAACCCCTACAAACCCCTACAAACCCCTACAACCCCTAAAAACCCCTACAAACCCCTACAAACTCCTACAACCCCTAAAAACCCCTACAAACCCCTACAACCCCTAAAAACCCCTACAAACCCCTACAAACCCCTACAAACCCCTACAAACCCCTACAAACCCCTAAAAACCCCTACAACCCCTACAAACCCCTACAACCCCTACAAACCCCTACAAACCCCTACAACCCCTACAAACCCCTACAAACCCCTACAAACCCCTACAACCCCTCAAAACCCCTACAACCCCTACAAACCCCTACAAACCCCTACAAACCCCTACAACCCCTACAAACCCCTACAAACCCCTAAAAACCCCTACAAACCCCTACAAACCCCTACAAACCCCTACAACCCCTAAAAACCCCTACAAACCCCTACAAACCCCTACAACCCCTACAACCCCTAAAAACCCCTACAAACCCCTACAACCCCTAAAAACCCCTACAAACCCCTACAAACCCCTACAAACCCCTAAAAACCCCTACAAACCCCTACAAACCCCTAAAAACCCCTACAAACCCCTACAAACCCCTACAAACCCCTACAAACCCCTACAACCCCTAAAAACCCCTACAAACCCCTACAACCCCTAAAAACCCCTACAAACCCCTACAAACCCCTACAACCCCTAAAAACCCCTACAAACCCCTACAAACCCCTACAAACCCCTACAAACCCCTACAAACCCCTACAACCCCTAAAAACCCCTACAAACCCCTACAACCCCTAAAAACCCCTAAAAACCCCTACAAACCCCTACAAACCCCTAAAAACCCCTACAAACCCCTACAAACCCCTACAAACCCCTAAAAACCCCTACAAACCCCTACAAACCCCTACAAACCCCTACAACCCCTAGAAACCCCTACAACCCCTAAAAACCCCTACAAACCCCTACAAACCCCTACAACCCCTACAACCCCTAAAAACCCCTACAAACCCCTACAAACCCCTACAACCCCTACAAACCCCTACAAACCCCTACAACCCCTAAAAACCCCTACAAACCCCTACAAACCCCTACAAACCCCTACAACCCCTAAAAACCCCTACAAACCCCTACAAACTCCTACAACCCCTAAAAACCCCTACAAACCCCTACAACCCCTAAAAACCCCTACTAACCCCTACAAACCCCTACAAACCCCTACAAACCCCTACAACCCCTAAAAACCCCTACAACCCCTACAAACCCCTACAACCCCTACAAACCCCTACAAACCCCTACAACCCCTACAAACCCCTACAAACCCCTACAAACCCCTACAACCCCTCAAAACCCCTACAACCCCTACAAACCCCTACAAACCCCTACAAACCCCTACAACCCCTACAAACCCCTACAAACCCCTACAATCCCCTACAACCCCTAAAAACCCCTACAACCCCTACAAACCCCTACAACCCCTACAAACCCCTACAACCCCTACAAACCCCTACAAACCCTTACAACCCCTACAAACCCCTACAAACCCCTTTAAACCCCTACAACCTCTACATACTATGGCATTTGATTAGAAGTTTTTTTGCGTGCAAAAACTATGAAATAGTATAAAAAAAAAAACCTAACAACCTACCGAGGACCAGTGTATACTATGGCATGTGATTAGATTTTTTTTTGTGTAGGTAATTTGTTTGTTTTTTGTTCGATATTTTTCATTGAGGCGCGAGCTGCAAGCAGCTCGCGTGGTAATAAAACAAAAAAAAAATCTCAAAGTCAAATTTCTGAATTGAAATTCCAACTTTTTTTATATTGTTATTACTCAATAAATGGAGGAAATCGTTTTGACCGGGAAACAGCTCTTGATACTGGTAACGGTTCAGTATGGATTTCCTCTGCAATACCGCATCAAATTGTAATCCATACTGTCATAATTTATATTATTTTCATGTTTTTGCGGAAAATCTCGGAAAATACCCGGAAAATGGTGATTTTTCTTTCACCAGGCAACACTTTTTGTCATTCTAAACAACCGCCCCATACAAGTTGTCCGGCTCGGGAGTTGCCAACAGCCTCATTTTTCACTTGGAAAATTTGGAAAATTTCATATTTTTACAAAATGGCCGCCACAGCGACCGCCATCTTTTATTTTGAAAAAACGAATAGAATATTAAAGATGAAGCAGTGCACTGGCAACATTTCTGCATAAACAGAATTGCCATATGGCAACTTTGGTAGAAGGAAACTTGAACTCGTAGCCGAGTCGGACCCGAAAATTTCACTACTCGCATGCTCCCAGTGTTGCCAACTCACTGCAACCAAAATAGTCAAAAGTCACTCACATGGTCCTCTTCTTCAAGTCAACATCAAATTTTGATACAAAATACCATTTTTTTTTTTTTTACATTTTATGGAAAATCTCGGAAAATACCCGAAAAATGGGGATTTTTTTTTAACCAGGCAACACTTTTCATCGTTTTACACAACGACTCCATACAAGTTGTCCAGCTCGGGTGTTGCCAAAAGCCTCATTTTCCAGTTGTAAAATTCAGAAAATTTCATCTTTTTACAAAATGGCCGCCACAGCGTCCGCCATCTTTTATTTTGAAAAAACGAATAGAATGTCAAAGATTAAGAAGGGCACTGGCCACATTTCTGCATAAACAGAATTGCCATATGGCAACATTGGTAAAAGGAAACTTGAACTCGTAGCCGAGTCGGACCCGAAAATTTCACTACTCGCATGCTCCCAGTGTTGCCAACTCAATGCAACCAAAATAGTCAAAAGTCACTCTCATGGTCCTCTCCTTCAAGTCTACATCAAATTTTGATTCAAAATACCATATTTTTTTTTTTTTACATTTTATGGAAAATCTCGGAAAATACCCGGAAAATGGGGAATTTTTTTTCACCAATCAATACTTTTCATTCTTTTACACAATGGCTTGATACAACATGTCCGACTCGGGTGTTGCCAACAGCCTCATTTTTCACTTGGAAAATTTGGAAAATTTCTGCTTTTTACAAAATGGCCGCCACAGCGTCCGCCATTTTGAATTTCAAAAAATCAATAATTTTCCCATATGGAACAATTCAGTGGCAACACTTGTGCATACTCAGAATTTACGCATGACAACTTTCGTAGTGGAAAAATAAGGAAAGTAGCCGAGTCGGGCCCAAAAATTACAAAGTTCGCCTGATCCCAGTGTTGCCAGCTGAGGGGGACAAAAATGGTCAAATGTCATTTGCATGGACCTTTTCAACGATACTACATCAAATTTTGATATAAAATGTCATTATTTCTACTTTTCACCTTTTTGAGGAAAATCTCGGAAATTACCCGAAAAATGGGGAAAATTTTCTCGCCAGGCAACACTCTTTACTGTTATACACAACCACCCCATACAAGTCTTCCGGCTCGGGTGTTGCCAACAGCCTCATTTTCCAGTTGTAAAATTCAGAAAATTTCGTCTTTTTACAAAATGGCCGCCACAGCATCCGCCATTTTGAATTTCGAAAAAACGAATAAAATAACCAAGATGGAAAAGTTTAGTGGCAACACTTGTGCATACTCAGAATTTGCGCATGGCAACTTTCGTAGTGGAAAAAAAAGGAAAGTAGCCGAGTTGGGCCCAAAAATAACACCTTCGACTGCTCCCAGTGTTGCCAGCTGAGGGGAACGAAAATAGTCAAATGTCATTTGCATGGAGCTTCTAAACGATACCTCATCAAATTTTGATTCAAATTGTAATTTTTTTTACTTTTCAGTTTTTTGGGGAAAATCTCGGAAAATACCCGGAAAATGGGGAATTTTTTTTCACCAGGCAACACTTTTCATCGTTTTACACAATGGCCCCATACAAGTCGTCCAGCTCGGGTGTTGCCAACAGCCTCATTTTTCACTTGGAAAATTTTGAAAATTTCGTCTTTTTACAAAATGGCCGCCACAGCGTCCGCCATTTTGAATTTCGAAAAACCAATAATTTTCCCATATGGAGCAGTTCAGTGGCAACACTTGTGCATACTCGGAAGTTGCACATGGCAACTTTCGTAGTGGAAAAATAAGGAAAGTAGCCGAGTCGGGCGCAAAAATAAAAAAAGTTCGCCTGATCCCAGTGTTGCCAGCTGAGGGGGACAAAAATGGTCAAATGTCATTCGCATGGACGTTTTAAACGATACTACATCAAATTTTGATTTAAAATGTCGTTATTTCTATTTTTCACCTTTTTGGGGAAAATCTCGGAAATTACCCGAAAAATGGGGAAAATTTTCTCGCCAGGCAACACTCTTCACCGTTCTACACAACCGCCCTATACAAGTCTTCCGGCTCGTGTGTTGCCAACAGTCTCATTTTCGGGTTGGAAAATTTGGAAAATTTTTGCTTTTTACAAAATGGCCGCCACAGCGTCCGCCATTTTGAATTTCGAAAAAGCCGTACTTACACGTCATTCTACAGGATACTGGCAATTATTGAAGCAAAACAGATTCACCGTACGCCAATGTTGCCAGAACAAAGCACCCCGCCAAAGTGGAGTCTGAAAATGGCAAAATTTCAAAGAGCTATTCCCACGTCGCCATTATGTTTTTTTTTTTTTTTTTATTTTTTTTTTTAATTTTTCCTGCTCCTCTATAGGATGCACCACTTTTGAAAACCCTACCTAGCACCGCTTGGGAGCTGTCAAATCTGACAGCTGTCATTTCGAAAAATTCAAAATTCGAATCCGACACTTCTGTTCACTTTTACCCCCCCTAAACTTCCCCCATACAAACCCCCCCCCTAAACCGACTCCTTCTAGGAGAACAAACATGTCAATCAGTCACCGTTATTTAGCTTTATAATATATAGACTAGATTTTGCGTGCGGCGCGAGCTGCATGCAGCTCGCGTGTGGTTGTTGTAGCTGTTGTTATTAATTAGAACCCCTAAATCTTACAAGACCCTAAAAAACCCCTACAAACCCCTACCAACCCCTACAAACCCCTACCAACCCCTACAAACCCCTACAACCCCTACAAACCCTAAAAACCCCAACAAACCCCTACAACCCCTACAAACCCCTACAAACCCCTACAACCCCTAAAACCCCTACAAACCCCTACAAACCCCTACAACCCCTAAAAACCCCTACAAACCCCTACAACCCCTAAAAACCCCTACATTCCCTACAAACCCCTACAACCCCTACAAACCCCTACAACCCCTACAAACCCCTACAACCCCTACAAACCCCTACAAACCCCTACAAACCCCTACAAACCCCTACAACCCCTAAAAACCCCTACAAACCCCTACAAACCCCTACAAACCCCTACAACCCCTACAACCCCTACAAACCCCTACAACCCCTACAAATCCCTACAAACCCCTACAAACCCCTAAAAACCCCTACAACCCCTAAAAACCCCTACAAACCCCTACAAACCCCTAAAAACCCCTACAAACCCCTACAAACCCCTACAACCCCTAGAAACCCCTACAACCCCTACAAACCCCTACAAACCCCTACAACCCCTAAAAATCCCTACAAACCCCTACAAACCCCTAAAAACCCCTACAACCCCTAAAAACCCCTACAAACCCCTACAAACCCCTAATATCCCCTACAACCCCTACAAACCCCTACAAACCCCTACAAACCCCTACAACCCCTACAACCCCTAGAAACCCCTACAAACCCCTACAAACCCCTACAACCCCTAGAAACCCCTAAAAATCCCTACAAACCCCTACAAACCCCTACAACCCCTAAAAACCCCTAAAAACCCCTACAAACCCCAACAAACCCCTACAACCCCTACAAACCCCTACAAACCCCTACAACCCCTAAAAACCCCTACAAACCCCTAGAAACCCCTACAAACCCCTACAACCCCTACAAACCCCTACAACCCCTACAAACCCCTACAAACCCCTACAAACCCCTAAAAACCCCTACAACCCCTACAAACCCCTACAAACCCCTAAAAACCACAACAACCCCTACAAACCTACAAACCCCTACAAACCCCTACAAACCTACAAACCCCTACAAACCCCTACAAACCCCTACAACCCCTACAAACCCCTACAAACCCCTACAACCCCTACAAACCCCTACAAACCCCTAAAAACCCCTACAAAGCCCTACAAACCCCTACAAACCCCTACAACCCCTAGAAACCCCTACAACCCCTACAAACCCCTACAAACCCCTACAAAGCCCTACAAACCCCTAGAAACCCCTACAACCCCTACAAACCCCTACAAAGCCCTACAAACCCCTACAAACCCCTACAACCCCTACAACCCCTACAAACCCCTACAACCCCTACAAACCCCTACAAACCCCTACAAACCCCTAAAATCCCCTACAACCCCTTAAAACCCCTACAAACCCCTAAAAACCCCTACAAACCCCTACAATCCCCTACAACCCCTAGAAACCCCTACAACCCCTACAAACCCCTACAAACCCCTACAACCCCTAAAAATCCCTACAAACCCCTACAAACCCCTAAAAACCCCTACAACCCCTAAAAACCCCTACAAACCCCTACAAACCCCTACAACCCCTAAAAACCCCTACAACCCCTAAAAACCCCTACAAACCCCTACAAACCCCTACAAACCCCTACAAACCCCTACAAACCCCTACAACCCCTACAACCCCTAGAAACCCCTACAAACCCCTACAAACCCCTACAACCCCTAGAAACCCCTAAAAATCCCTACAAACCCCTACAAACCCCTACAACCCCTAAAAACCCCTACAAACCCCAACAAACCCCTACAACCCCTACAAACCCCTACAAACCCCTACAAACCCCTACAACCCCTAAAAACCCCTACAAACCCCTACAAACCCCTACAAACCCCTACAACCCCTACAAACCCCTACAACCCCTACAAACCCCTAAAAACCCCTACAAACCCCTAAAAACCCCTACAACCCCTACAAACCCCTAGAAACCCCTACAACCCCTACAAACCCCTACAACCCCTAAAAATCCCTACAAACCCCTACAAACCCCTAAAAACCCCTACAACCCCTAAAAACCCCTACAAACCCCTACAAACCCCTACAAACCCCTAAAAACCCCTACAAACCCCCACAACCCCTACAAACCCCTACAAACCCCTACAACCCCTAAAAACCCCAAACCCCTACAACCCCTACAAACCCCTACAACCCCTACAAACCCCTACAAACCCCTACAAACCCCTACAACCCCTAAAACCCCTACAACCCCTACAAACCCCTACAACCCCTACAAACCCCTAAAAACCCCTACAACCCCTACAAACCCCTACAACCCCTACAAACCCCTACAAACCCCCACAACCCCTACAAACCCCTACAAACCCCTTTAAACCCCTACAACCTCTACATACTATGGCATTTGATTAGAAGTTTTTTTGCGTGCAAAAACTATGAAATAGTATAAAAAAAAAACCTAACAACCTACCGAGGACCTGTGTATACTATGGCATGTGATTAGATTTTTTTTTGTGTAGATAATTTGTTTGTTTTTTGTTCGATATTTTTCATTGAGGCGCGAGCTGCAAGCAGCTCGCGTGGTAATAAAACAAAAAAAAAATCTCAAAGTCAAATTTCTGAATTGAAATTCCAACTTTTTTTATATTGTTATTACTCAATAAATGGAGGAAATCGTTTTGACCGGGAAACAGCTCTTGATACTGGTAACGGTTCAGTATGGATTTCCTCTGCAATACCGCATCAAATTGTAATCCATACTGTCATAATTTATATTATTTTCATGTTTTTGCGGAAAATCTCGGAAAATACCCGGAAAATGGTGATTTTTCTTTCACCAGGCAACATTTTTTGTCATTCTAAACAACCGCCTCATACAAGTTGTCCGGCTCGGAGTTGCCAACAGCCTCATTTTTCACTTGGAAAATTTGGAAAATTTCATATTTTTACAAAATGGCCGCCACAGCGACCGCCATCTTTTATTTTGAAAAAACGAATAGAATATTAAAGATGAAGCAGTGCACTGGCAACATTTCTGCATAAACAGAATTGCCATATGGCAACTTTGGTAGAAGGGAACTTGAACTCGTAGCCGAGTCGGACCCGAAAATTTCACTACTCGCATGCTCCCAGTGTTGCCAACTCACTGCAACCAAAATAGTCAAAAGTCACTCACATGGTCCTCTTCTTCAAGTCAACATCAAATTTTGATTCAAAATACCATTTTTTTTTTTTTTACATTTTATGGAAAATCTCGGAAAATACCCGAAAAATGGGGATTTTTTTTAACCAGGCAACACTTTTCATCGTTTTACACAACGGCTCCATACAAGTTGTCCAGCTCGGGTGTTGCCAAAAGCCTCATTTTCCAGTTGTAAAATTCAGAAAATTTCATCTTTTTACAAAATGGCCGCCACAGCGTCCGCCATCTTTTATTTTGAAAAAACGAATAGAATGTCAAAGATTAAACAGGGCACTGGCCACATTTCTGCATAAACAGAATTGCCATATGACAACATTGGTAAAAGGAAACTTCAGCTCGTAGCCGAGTCGGACCCGAAAATTTCACTACTCGCATGCTCCCAGTGTTGCCAACTCAATGCAACCAAAATAGTCAAAAGTCACTCTCATGGTCCTCTCCTTCAAGTCTACATCAAATTTTGATTCAAAATACCATTTTTTTTTTTTTTACATTTTATGGAAAATCTCGGAAAATACCCGGAAAATGGGGAATTTTTTTTCACCAGGCAACATTTTTCATTGTTTTACACAATGGCCCCATACAAGTCGTCCGGCTCGGGTGTTGCCAACAGCGTCATTTTCGGGTTAGAAAATTTTGAAAATTTCGTCTTTTTACAAAATGCCCGCCACAGCGTCCGCCATTTTGAATTTCGATAAAACTAATAGAATTTTTAAGATGGAACAGTTCAGTGGCAACACTTGTGCATACTCAGAATTTGCGCATGGCAACTTTCGTAGTGGAAAAAAAATGAAAGTAGCCGAATTGGGCCCAAAAATAACACCTTTGCCTGCTCCCAGTGTTGCCAGCTCAGAGCGACCAAAATGGTCAAATGTCATTCGCATGGACCTCCTTAACGACACCTCATCAAATTTTGATTCAAATTGTATTTTTTTTTATTTTCAGTTTTTTGGGGAAAATCTCGGAAAATACCCGGAAAATGGGGATTTTTTTTTCACCAGGCAACACTTTTCATCGTTTTACACAATGGCCCCATACAAGTCGTCCAGCTCGGGTGTTGCCAACAGCCTCATTTTTCACTTGGAAAATTTTGAAAATTTCGTCTTTTTACAAAATGGCCGCCACAGCGTCCGCCATTTTGAATTTCGAAAAACCAATAATTTTCCCATATGGAGCAGTTCAGTGGCAACACATGTGCATAATTGGAAGTTGCGCATGGCAACTTTCGTAGTGGAAAAATAAGGAAAGTAGCCGAGTCGGGCGCAAAAATAAAAAAAGTTCGCCTGATTCCAGTGTTGCCAGCTGACGGGGACAAAAATGGTCAAATGACATTCGCATGTACCTTTTCAACGATACCACATCAAATTTTGATTCAAAATGTCAATATTTCTAATTTTCACTTTTTTGGGGAAAATCTTGGAAATTACCCGAAAAATGGGGAAAATTTTCTCGCCAGGCAACACTCTTTACTGTTCTACACAACCGCCCCATACAAGTCTTCCGGCTCGGGTGTTGCCAACAGCCTCATTTTCCAGTTGTAAAATTCAGAAAATTTCGTCTTTTTACAAAATGGCCGCCACAGCGTCCGCCATTTTGAATTTCGAAAAAACGAATAAAATACCTAATATGGAGCAGTTCAGTGGCAACACTTGTGCATACTCTGAATTCACGCATGGCAACTTTCGTAGTAGAAAAATATGGAAAGTAGCCGAGTCGGGCCCAAAACTTAAAAAGTTTGCTTTTTCCCAGTGTTGCCAATTTGAAAGCGACAAAAATGGTCAAATGTCATTCGCATGGACCTTTTAAACGATACCACATCAAATTTTGATTTAAAATATCGTTATTTCTACTTTTCACCTTTTTGGGGAAAATCTCGGAAATTACCCGAAAAATGGGGAAAATTTTCTCGCCAGGCAACACTCTTCACCGTTCTACACGACCGCCCCATACATGTCGTCCGGCTCGGGTGTTGCCAACAGCGTCATTTTCGGGTTGGAAAATTTGGAAAATTTTTGCTTTTTACAAAATGGCCGCCACAGCGTCCGCCATTTTGAATTTCGAAAAAGCCGTACTTACACGTCATTCTACAGGATACTGGCAATTATTGAAGCAAAACAGATTCACCGTACGCCAATGTTGCCAGAACAAAGCACCCCGCCAAAGTGGAGTATGAAAATCGGTAAAATTCAAAGTCAAATTCCGAAGCCACCATCTTTTTTTTTTTTTTTTTTTTCAATTTTTTTTAATGTTTTCCCCCCCTCTTTCTACCCTCCCATTTTGAAAACCCTACCTGTAACCGTTTAGGAGATGTCAAATCTGACAGCTGTCATCTTGGTTTTTTCGAAATGTCAATGCCTAATTCCTGGTGAGATTGACCCCCCCTAATTTTCCCCCAAACATACCCCCCCCCTAAACCGACTCCTTCTAGGAGAACAAACATGTCAATCAGTCACCGGGATTCAGCTTTATATTATATAGACTAGATTTTGCGTGCGGCGCGAGCTGCATGCAGCTCGCGTGAGGTTATCGTTGCTGTTGTAATTTGTTATAAGCCCCTAAATCTTACAAGACCCTAAAAAAACCCCTACAAACCCTAACAACCCCTACAAACCCCTACAACCCCTACAAACCCCTACAACCCCTACAAACCCCTACAAACCCCTACAAACCCCTACAAACCCCTAAAAACCCCTACAAACCCCAACAACCCCTAAAAACCCCTACAAACCCCTAAAAACCCCTACAACCCCTACAACCCCTACAAACCCCTAAAAACCCCTACAAACCCCTACAACCCCTAAAAACCCCTACAAACCCCTACAACCCCTAAAAACCCCTACAAACCCCTACAACCCCTAAAAACCCCTACAAACCCCTACAAACCCCTACAACCCCTACAAACCCCTACAACCCCTACAAACCCCTACAACCCCTACAAACCCCTACAACCCCTACAAACCCCTACAAACCCCTACAAACCCCTACAAACCCCTAAAAACCCCTACAAACCCCAACAACCCCTAAAAACCCCTACAAACCCCTAAAAACCCCTACAACCCCTACAACCCCTACAAACCCCTAAAAACCCCTACAAACCCCTACAACCCCTAAAAACCCCTACAAACCCCTACAACCCCTAAAAACCCCTACAAACCCCTACAACCCCTAAAAACCCCTACAAACCCCTACAAACCCCTACAAACCCCTACAACCCCTACAAACCCCTACAACCCCTACAAACCCCTACAACCCCTACAAACCCCTACAAACCAACCCCTAAAAACCCCTACAAACCTACAAACCCTACAAAACCCTACAAACCTCTACAAACCCCTACAACCCCTACAAACCCCTACAACCCCTACAAACCCCTAAAAACCCCTACAAACCCCTAGAAACCCCTACAACCCCTAAAAACCCCTACAAACCCCTAAAAACCCCTACAACCCCTACAAACCCCTACAACCCCTAAAAACCCCTACAAACCCCTACAAACCCCCTACAAACCCCTACAAACCCCTACAACCCCTAAAAACCCCTACAACCCCTACAAACCCCTACTAACCCCTACAACCCCTAAAAACCCCTACAAACCCCTACAACCCCTACAAACCCCTACAACCCCTACAAACCCCTACAAACCCCTACAACCCCTACAAACCCCTACAAACCCCTACAAACCTACAAACCCTACAAAACCCTACAAACCTCTACAAACCCCTACAAACCCCTACAACCCCTACAAACCATTACAACCCCTACAAACCCCTACAAACCCCTACAACCCCTAAAAACCCCTACAAACCCCTACAAACCCCTAAAATCCCCTACAAACCCCTACAAACCCCTACAACCCTTACAAACCCCTACAAACCCTACAAACCCCTACAAACCCCTACAAACCCCTACAACCCCTAAAAACCCCTACAAACCCCTACAAACCCCTACAACCCCTAAAAACCCCTACAAACCCCTAAAAACCCCTACAAACCCCTACAACGCCTAAAAACCCATACAAACCCCTACAAACCCCTACAAACCCCTACTACCCCTAAAAACCCCTACAAACCCCTACAAACCCCTAGAAACCCCTAAAAATCCCTACAAACCCCTACAACCCCTAAAAACCCCTACAAACCCCTACAAACCCCTAGAAACCCCTAAAAACCCCTACAAACCCCTACAACCCCTACAAACCCCTACAAACACCTACAACCCCTAAAAACCCCTACAAACCCCTACAACCCCTACAAACCCCTACAAACCCCTACAACCCCTAAAAACCCCTACAAACCCCTACAAACCCCTACAAACCCCTACAAACCCCTACAAAACCCTACAAACCCCTACAACCCCTAAAAACCCCTACAAACACCTACAACCCCTAAAACCCCTACAACCCCTACAAACCCCTACAAACCCCTACAACCCCTAAAAACCCCTACAAACCCCTACAATCCCCTACAAACCCCTACAAACCCCTACAACCCCTAAAAACCCCTACAAACCCCTACAAACCCCTACAAACCCCTACAACCCCTAAAAACCCCTACAAACCCCTACAAACCCCTACAAACCCCTAGAAACCCCTACAAACCCCTACAACCCCTAAAAACCCCTACAAACCCCTACAACCCCTACAAACCCCTACAAACCCCTACAACCCCTACAAACCCCTACAAACCCCTTTAAACCCCTACAAACTCTACATACTATGGCATTTGATTAGAAGTTTTTTTGCGTGCAAAAACTATGAAATAGTATAAAAAAAAAACCTAACAACCTACCGAGGACCTGTGTATACTATGGCATGTGATAAGATTTTTTTTTGTGTAGGTAATTTGTTTGTTTTTTGTTCGATATTTTTCATTGAGGCGCGAGCTGCAAGCAGCTCGCGTGGTAATAAAACAAAAAAAAAATCTCAAAGTCAAATTTCTGAATTGAAATTCCAACTTTTTTTATATTGTTATTACTCAATAAATGGAGGAAATCGTTTTGACCGGGAAACAGCTCTTGATACTGGTAACGGTTCAGTATAGATTTCCTCTGCAATACCGCATCAAATTGTAATCCATACTGTCATAATTTATATTATTTTCATGTTTTTGCGGAAAATCTCGGAAAATACCCGGAAAATGGTGATTTTTCTTTCACCAGGCAACACTTTTTGTCATTCTAAACAACCGCCCCATACAAGTTGTCCGGCTCGGGAGTTGCCAACAGCCTCATTTTTCACTTGGAAAATTTGGAAAATTTCATATTTTTACAAAATGGCCGCCACAGCGACCGCCATCTTTTATTTTGAGAAAACGAATAGAATATTAAAGATGAAGCAGTGCACTGGCAACATTTCTGCATAAACAGAATTGCCATATGGCAACTTTGTTAGAAGGAAACTTGAGCTCGTAGCCGAGTCGGACCCGAAAATTTCACTACTCGCATGCTCCCAGTGTTGCCAACTCACTGCAACCAAAATAGTCAAAAGTCACTCACATGGTCCTCTTCTTCAAGTCTACATCAAATTTTGATTCAAAATACCATTTTTTTTTTTTTTACATTTTATGGAAAATCTCGGAAAATACCCGAAAAATGGGGATTTTTTTTTAACCAGGCAACACTTTTCATCGTTTTACACAACGGCTCCATACAAGTTGTCCAGCTCGGGTGTTGCCAAAAGCCTCATTTTCCAGTTGTAAAATTCAGAAAATTTAATCTTTTTACAAAATGGCCGCCACAGCGTCCGCCATCTTTTATTTTGAAAAAACGAATAGAATGTCAAAGATTAAGCAGGGCACTGGCCACATTTCTGCATAAACAGAATTGCCATATGGCAACATTGGTAAAAGGAAACTTGAGCTCGTAGCCGAGTCGGACCCGAAAATTTCACTACTCGCATGCTCCCAGTGTTGCCAACTCACTGCAACCAAAATAGTCAAAAGTCACTCACATGGTCCTCTTCTTCAAGTCTACATCAAATTTTGATTCAAAATACCATTTTTTTTTCTTTTACATTTTATGGAAAATCTCGGAAAATACCCGAAAAATGGGGTTTTTTTTTTAACCAGGCAACACTTTTCATCGTTTTACACAACGGCTCCATACAAATTGTCCAGCTCGGGTGTTGCCAAAAGCCTCATTTTCCAGTTGTAAAATTCAGAAAATTTCATCTTTTTACAAAACGGCCGCCACAGCGTCCGCCATCTTTTATTTTGAAAAAACGAATAGAATGTCAAAGATTAAGCAGGGCACTGGCCACATTTCTGCATAAACAGAATTGCCATATGGCAACATTGGTAAAAGGAAACTTGAGCTCGTAGCCGAGTCGGACCCGAAAATTTCACTACTCGCATGCTCCCAGTGTTGCCAACTCAATGCAACCAAAATAGTCAAAAGTCACTCTCATGGTCCTCTCCTTTAAGTCTACATCAAATTTTGATTCAATATACCATTTTTTTTTTTTTTTACATTTTATGGAAAATCTCGGAAAATACCCGGAAAATGGGGAATTTTTTTTCACCAGGCAATACTTTTCATCGTTTTACACAATGGCTTCATACAACATGTCCGGCTCGGGTGTTGCCAACAGCCTCATTTTTCACTTGGAAAATTTGGAAAATTTCTGCTTTTTACAAAATGGCCGCCACAGCGTCCGCCATTTTGAATTTCGAAAAAACGAATTAAATAACCAAGATGAAGAAGTTCAGTGGCAACACTTGTGCATACTCAGAATTTGCGCATGGCAACTTTTGTAGTGGAAAAAAAAGGAAAGTAGCCGAGTTGGGCCCAAAAATAACACCTTCGACTGCTCCCAGTGTTGCCAGCTGAGGGGAACGAAAATAGTCAAATGTCATTCGCATGGAGCTTCTTAACGATACCTCATCAAAGTTTGATTCAAATTGTAATTTTTTTTACTTTTCAGGTTTTTGGGGAAAATCTCGGAAAATACCCGGAAAATGGGGATTTTTTTTAAACCAAGCAACACTTTTCATCGTTTTACACAATAGCTCTATACAAAATGTCCGGCTCGGGTGTTGCCAACAGCCTCATTTTTCACTTGGAAAATTTTGAAAATTTCGTCATTTTACAAAATGGCCGCCAAATTGACCATATTCAAAAATTTCAAAAAACGTATAGTTTTCCCATATTAAGCAGTTCACCGACAAGGTTTCTGCATAAACAAAATTTGAATTTGGAAACTTTCGTAGAAGGAATCTAGAGCTCGCGTAAGAGTCGGGCCCAAAACT
The DNA here is from genome assembly GCA_951392215.1 of Epirrita christyi. NCBI lineage: Eukaryota > Metazoa > Arthropoda > Insecta > Lepidoptera > Geometridae > Epirrita > Epirrita christyi. The sequence continues at coordinate 2,878,021 of OX595837.1, forward strand.
TTAAAAGTTTGCTTTTTCCCAGTGTTGCCAAATTGAAAGCGACAAAAATGGTCAAATGTCATTCGCATGGACCTTTTAAACGATACCACATCAAATTTTGATTCAAAATGTCAATATTTCTAATTTTCACTTTTTTAGGGAAAATCTCGGAAATTACCCGAAAAATGGGGAAAATTTTCTAGCCAGGCAACACTCTTCATCGTTCTACACAACCGCCCCATACAAGTCGTCCGGCTCGGGTGTTGCCAAATGCCTCATTTTTCACATGGAAAATTTTGAAAATTTTGTCTTTTTACAATATGGCCGCCAAATTGTCCGTATTCAAAAATTTCAAAAAACGTATAGTTTTCCCATATTAAACAGTTCATCGACAAGGTTTCTGCATAAACAAAATTTAAATTTGGAAACTTTCGTAGAAGGAATCTAGAGCTCGCGTAAAAGTCGGGCCCAAAAATAAAAAAAGTTCGCCTGATTCCAGTGTTGCCAGCTGAGGGGGACAAAAATGGTCAAATGTCATTCGCATGGACCTTTTCAACGATACTGCATCAAATTTTGATTTAAAATGTCATTATTTCTACTTTTCACCTTTTTGGGGAAAATCTCGGAAATTACCCGAAAAATGGGGAAAATTTTCTCGCCAAGCAACACTCTTCACCGTTCTACACGACCGCCCGATACAAGTCTTCCGGCTCGGGTGTTGCCAACAGCGTCATTTTCGGGTTGGAAAATTTGGAAAATTTTTGCTTTTTACAAAATGGCCGCCACAGCGTCCGCCATTTTGAATTTCGAAAAAGCCGTACTTACACGGCATTCTTCAGGATACTGGCAATTATTAAAGCAGAACAGATTCACCGTACGCCAATGTTGCCAGAACAAAGCACCCCGCCAAAGTAGAGTATGAAAATCGGTAAAATTCAAAGTCAAATTCCGAAGCCGCCATCTTGTTTTTTTTTTTTTTTTTTTCAAATTTTTTTAATTTTTTCCCGCCTTCTTTCTACCCTCCCATTTTGAAAACCCTACCTATAACCGTTTAGGAGATGTCAAATCTGACAGCTGTCATTTTAGTTTTTTCGAAATGTCATTGCCTAATTCCTGGTGAGATTGACCCCCCCTAAACTTCCCCCAAACAAACCCCCCCCCTAAAACGACTCCTTCTAGGAGAACAACCATATCAATCAGTCACCGGGATTGAGCTTTATAATATATAGACTAGATTTTGCGTGCGGCGCGAGCTGCATGCAGCTCGCGTGTGGTTTTGTTGCTGTTGTAATTGTAACAAACCCCTACTTGTCCCTACTAACCCCTACAAACCCCTAAAAACCCCTACAAACCCCTACAAACCCCTACAAACCCCTACAACCCCTAAAAACCCCTACAAACCCCTACAAACCCCTACAAACCCCTACAAACCCCTACAACCCCTACAAACCCCTAAAAACCCCTACAAACCCCTACAAACCACTACAAACTCCTACAACCCCTAAAAACCCCTACAAACCCCTACAAACCCCTACAAACCCTACAAACCCTACAAACCTACAAACCCCTACAACCCCTACAAACCCCTACAAACCCCTACAACCCCTACAAACCCCTACAAACCCCTACAAACCCCTACAACCCCTACAAACCCTACAAACCCCTACAAACCCCTACAAACCCCTACAAACCCCTACAAACCCCTACAAACCCCTACAACCCCTAAAACCCCTACAAACCCCTACAAACCCCTACAACCCCTAAAAACCCCTACAAACCCCTACAACCCCTAAAAACCCCTACATTCTCTACAAACCCCTACAACCCCTACAAACCCCTACAACCCCTACAAACCCCTACAACCCCTACAAACCCCTACAAACCCCTACAAACCCCTACAAACCCCTACAACCCCTAAAAACCCCTACAAACCCCTACAAACCCCTACAACCCCTACAACCCCTACAAACCCCTACAACCCCTACAAACCCCTACAAACCCCTACAAACCTCTAAAAACCCCTAAAAACCCCTACAAACCCCTACAAACCCCTAAAAACCCCTACAAACCCCTACAACCCCTAGAAACCCCTACAACCCCTACAAACCCCTACAATCCCCTACAACCCCTAAAAATCCCTACAAACCCCTACAAACCCCTAAAAACCCCTACAACCCCTAAAAACCCCTACAAACCCCTACAAACCCCTAAAAACCCCTACAACCCCTAAAAACCCCTAAAAACCCCTACAAACCCCTACAAACCCCTACAAACCCCTACAAACCCCTACAACCCCTACAACCCCTAGAAACCCCTACAAACCCCTACAAACCCCTACAACCCCTAGAAACCCCTAAAAATCCCTACAAACCCCTACAAACCCCTACAACCCCCTAAAAACCCCTACAAATCCCAACAAACCCCTACAAACCCCTACAACCCCTACAAACCCCTACAAACCCCTACAACCCCTAAAAACCCCTACAAACCCCTACAAACCCCTACAAACCCCTACAACCCCTACAAACCCCTACAACCCCTACAAACCCCTACAAACCCCTAAAAACCCCTACAACCCCTACAAACCCCTACAAACCCCTAAAAACCACTACAACCCCTACAAACCCCTACAAACCCCTACAAACCTACAAACCCCTACAAACCCCTACAAACCCCTACAACCCCTAAAAACCCCTACAAACCCCTACAAACCCCTACAACCCCTACAAACCCCTACAACCCCTACAAACCCCTACAAACCCCTACAAACCCCTACAACCCCTACAAACCCCTACAAACCCCTACAAACCCCTACAACCCCTAGAAACCCCTACAACCCCCTACAAACCCCTACAAACCCCTACAACCCCTAGAAACCCCTACAAACCCCTACAAACCCCTACAACCCCTAGAAACCCCTAAAAATCCCTACAAACCCCTACAAACCCCTACAACCCCTAAAAACCCCTAAAAACCCCTACATACCCCAACAAACCCCTACAACCCCTACAAACCCCTACAAACCCCTACAAACCCCTACAACCCCTAAAAACCCCTACAAACCCCTACAAACCCCTACAACCCCTACAAACCCCTACAAACCCCTACAACCCCTAAAAATCCCTACAAACCCCTACAAACCCCTAAAAACCCCTACAACCCCTAAAAACCCCTACAAACCCCTACAAACCCCTAAAAACCCCTACAACCCCTAAAAACCCCTACAAACCCCTACAACCCCTAGAAACCCCTACAACCCCCTACAAACCCCTACAAACCCCTACAACCCCTACAACCCCTACAAACCCCTACAAACCCCTACAACCCCTAAAAACCCCTAAAAACCCCTACAAACCCCAACAAACCCCTACAACCCCTACAAACCCCTACAAACCCCTACAACCCCTAAAAACCCCTACAAACCCCTACAAACCCCTACAACCCCTACAAACCCCTACAACCCCTACAAACCCCTACAAACCCCTACAAACCCCAACAAACCCCTACAACCCCTACAAACCCCTACAAACCCCTACAACCCCTAAAAACCCCTACAAACCCCTACAAACCCCTACAACCCCTACAAACCCCTACAACCCCTACAAACCCCTACAAACCCCTACAAACCCCTAAAAACCCCTACAACCCCTACAAACCCCTACAAACCCCTAAAAACCACTACAACCCCTACAAACCCCTACAAACCTACAAACCCCTACAAACCCCTACAAACCTACAAACCCCTACAAACCCCTACAAACCCCTACAAACCCCTACAACCCCTACAAACCCCTACGAACCCCTACAAACCCCTAAAAACCCCTACAAACCCCTACAAACCCCTACAACCCCTAGAAACCCCTACAACCCCTACAAACCCCTACAAACCCCTACAACCCCTAGAAACCCCTACAACCCCTACAAACCCCTACAATCCCCTACAACCCCTAAAAATCCCTACAAACCCCTACAAACCCCTAAAAACCCCTACAACCCCTAAAAACCCCTACAAACCCCTACAAACCCCTAAAAACCCCTACAACCCCTAAAAACCCCTACAAACCCCTACAAACCCCTACAAACCCCTACAAACCCTTACAACCCCTACAACCCCTAGAAACCCCTACAAACCCCTACAAACCCCTACAACCCCTAGAAACCCCTACAACCCCTACAAACCCCTACAAACCCCTAAAAACCCCTACAACCCCTACAAACCCCTACAAACCCCTAAAAACCACTACAACCCCTACAAACCCCTACAAACCCCTACAACCCCTACAAACCCCTACAAACCCCTACAACCCCTACAAACCCCTACAAACCCCTACAACCCCTACAAACCCCTACGAACCCCTACAAACCCCTAAAAACCCCTACAAACCCCTACAAACCCCTACAACCCCTAGAAACCCCTACAACCCCTACAAACCCCTACAAACCCCTACAACCCCTAAAAATCCCTACAAACCCCTACAAACCCCTAAAAACCCCTACATCCCCTAAAAACCCCTACAAACCCCTACAAACCCCTAAAAACCCCTACAACCCCTAAAAACCCCTACAAACCCCTACAAACCCCTACAAACCCCTACAACCCCTACAACCCCTAGAAACCCCTACAAACCCCTACAACCCCTAGAAACCCCTAAAAATCCCTACAAACCCCTACAACCCCTACAAACCCCTACAAACCCCTACAACCCCTACAAACCCCTACAAACCCCTACAACCCCTACAAACCCCTACGAACCCCTACAAACCCCTAAAAACCCCTACAAACCCCTACAAACCCCTACAACCCCTAGAAACCCCTACAACCCCTACAAACCCCTACAAACCCCTACAACCCCTAAAAATCCCTACAAACCCCTACAAACCCCTAAAAACCCCTACATCCCCTAAAAACCCCTACAAACCCCTACAAACCCCTAAAAACCCCTACAACCCCTAAAAACCCCTACAAACCCCTACAAACCCCTACAAACCCCTACAACCCCTACAACCCCTAGAAACCCCTACAAACCCCTACAACCCCTAGAAACCCCTAAAAATCCCTACAAACCCCTACAAACCCCTACAACCCCTACAAACCCCTACAAACCCCTACAAACCCCTACAAACCCCTACAACCCCTAAAAACCCCTACAACCCCTACAAACCCCTAAAATCCCCTACAACCCCTACAAACCCCTACAACCCTTACAAACCCCTACAAACCCCTACAAACCCCTACAAACCCCTTTGACCCCTACAACCTCTACATACTATGGCATTTGATTAGAAGTTTTTTTGCGTGCAAAAACTATGAAATAGTATAAAAAAAAAAACCTAACAACCTACCGAGGACCTGTGTATACTATGGCATGTGATTAGATTTTTTTTTGTGTAGGTAATTTGTTTGTTTTTTGTTCGATATTTTTCATTGAGGCGCGAGCTGCAAGCAGCTCGCGTGGTAATAAAACAAAAAAAAAATCTCAAAGTCAAATTTCTGAATTGAAATTCCAACTTTTTTTATATTGTTATTACTCAATAAATGGAGGAAATCGTTTTGACCGGGAAACAGCTCTTGATACTGGTAACGGTTCAGTATGGATTTCCTCTGCAATACCGCATCAAATTGTAATCCATACTGTCATAATTTATATTATTTTCATGTTTTTGCGGAAAATCTCGGAAAATTCCCGGAAAATGGTGATTTTTCTTTCACCAGGCAACACTTTTTGTCATTCTAAACAACCGCCTCATACAAGTTGTCCGGCTCGGGAGTTGCCAACAGCCTCATTTTTCACTTGGAAAATTTGGAAAATTTCATATTTTTACAAAATGGCCGCCACAGCGACCGCCATCTTTTATTTTGAAAAAACGAATAGAATATTAAAGATGAAGCAGTGCACTGGCAACATTTCTGCATAAACAGAATTGCCATATGGCAACTTTGGTAGAAGGAAACTTGAACTCGTAGCCGAGTCGGACCCGAAAATTTCACTACTCGCATGCTCCCAGTGTTGCCAACTCACTGCAACCAAAATAGTCAAAAGTCACTCACATGGTCCTCTTCTTCAAGTCAACATCAAATTTTGATTCAAAATACCATTTTTTTTTGTTTTACATTTTATGGAAAATCTCGGAAAATACCCGAAAAATGGGGATTTTTTTTTAACCAGGCAACACTTTTCATCGTTTTACACAACGGCTCCATACAAGTTGTCCAGCTCGGGTGTTGCCAAAAGCCTCATTTTCCAGTTGTAAAATTCAGAAAATTTCATCTTTTTACAAAATGGCCGCCACAGCGTCCGCCATCTTTTATTTTGAAAAAACGAATAGAATGTCAAAGATTAAGCAGGGCACTGGCCACATTTCTGCATAAACAGAATTGCCATATGGCAACATTGGTAAAAGGAAACTTGAGCTCGTAGCCGAGTCGGACCCGAAAATTTCACTACTCGCATGCTCCCAGTGTTGCCAACTCAATGCAACCAAAATAGTCAAAAGTCACTCTCATGGTCCTCTCCTTCAAGTCTACATCAAATTTTGATTCAAAATACCATTTTTTTTTTTTTTACATTTTATGGAAAATCTCGGAAAATACCCGGAAAATGGGGAATTTTTTTTCACCAGGCAACATTTTTCATTGTTTTACACAATGGCCCCATACAAGTCGTCCGGCTCGGGTGTTGCCAACAGCGTCATTTTCGGGTTAGAAAATTTTGAAAATTTCGTCTTTTTACAAAATGCCCGCCACAGCGTCCGCCATTTTGAATTTCGAAAAAACTAATAGAATTTCCAAGATGGAACAGTTCAGTGGCAACACTTGTGAATACTCAGAATTTGCGCATGGCAACTTTCGTAGTGGAAAAAAAATGAAAGTAGCCGAATTGGGCCCAAAAATAACACCTTTGCCTGCTCCCAGTGTTGCCAGCTCAGAGCGACCAAACTGGTCAAATGTCATTCGCATGGACCTCCTTAACGACACCTCATCAAATTTTGATTCAAATTGTATTTTTTTTTATTTTCAGTTTTTTGGGGAAAATCTCGGAAAATACCCAGAAAATGGGGATTTTTTTTTCACCAGGCAACACTTTTTATCGTTTTACACAATGGCCCCATACAAGTCGTCCAGCTCGGGTGTTGCCAACAGCCTCATTTTTCACTTGGAAAATTTTGAAAATTTCGTCTTTTTACAAAATGGCCGCCACAGCGTCCGTTATTTTGAATTTCGAAAAACCAATAATTTTCCCATATGGAGCAGTTCAGTGGCAACACTTGTGCATACTTGGAAGTTGCGCATGGCAACTTTCGTAGTGGAAAAATAAGGAAAGTAGCCGAGTCGGGCGCAAAAATAAAAAAAGTTCGCCTGATTCCAGTTTTGCCAGCTGACGGGGACAAAAATGGTCAAATGACATTCGCATGGACCTTTTCAACGATACCACATCAAATTTTGATTCAAAATGTCAATATTTCTAATTTTCACTTTTTTGGGGAAAATCTTGGAAATTACCCGAAAAATGGGGAAAATTTTCTTGCCAGGCAACACTCTTTACTGTTCTACACAACCGCCCCATACAAGTCTTCCGGCTCGGGTGTTGCCAACAGCCTCATTTTCCAGTTGTAAAATTCAGAAAATTTCGTCTATTTACAAAATGGCCGCCACAGCGTCCGCCATTTTGAATTTCGAAAAAACGAATAAAATACCTAATATGGAGCAGTTCAGTGGCAACACTTGTGCATACTCTGAATTCACGCATGGCAACTTTCGTAGTAGAAAAATATGGAAAGTAGCCGAGTCGGGCCCAAAACTTAAAAAGTTTGCTTTTTCCCAGTGTTGCCAAATTGAAAGCGACAAAAATGGTCAAATGTCATTCGCATGGACCTTTTAAACGATACCACATCAAATTTTGATTTAAAATATCGTTATTTCTACTTTTCACCTTTTTGGGGAAAATCTCGGAAATTACCCGAAAAATGGGGAAAATTTTCTCGCCAGGCAACACTCTTCACCGTTCTACACGACCGCCCCATACATGTCGTCCGGATCGGGTGTTGCCAACAGCGTCATTTTCGGGTTGGAAAATTTGGAAAATTTTTGCTTTTTACAAAATGGCCGCCACAGCGTCCGCCATTTTGAATTTCGAAAAAGCCGTACTTACACGTCATTCTACAGGATACTGGCAATTATTGAAGCAAAACAGATTCACCGTACGCCAATGTTGCCAGAACAAAGCACCCCGCCAAAGTGGAGTCTGAAAATGGCAAATTTTCAATGTCCAATTCCAAAGACGCCACCTTTTTTTTTTTTTTTTTTTTTTTAAATTTTTTAAATTTTTTCCCTCCCTCTTTCGAGTCTACCACTTTAGAAAACCCTACCTAGCACCGCTTGGGAGCTGTCAAATCTGACAGCTGTCATTTCGAAAAATTCAAAATTCGAATCCGACACTTCTGTTCACTTTTACCCCCCCTAAACTTCCCCCATACAAACCCCCCCCCTAAACCGACTCCTTCTAGGAGAACAAATATGTCAATCAGTCACCGTTATTTAGCTTTATAATATATAGACTAGATTTTGCGTGCGGCGCGAGCTGCATGCAGCTCGCGGTGGTTGTTGTAGCTGTTGTTATTAATTAGAACCCCTAAATCTTACAAGACCCTAAAAAACCCCTACAAACCCCTACCAACCCCTACAAACCCCTACCAACCCCTACAAACCCCTACAACCCCTACAAACCCTAAAAACCCCAACAAACCCCTACAACCCCTACAAACCCCTACAAACCCCTACAACCCCTAAAACCCCTACAAACCCCTACAAACCCCTACAACCCCTAAAAACCCCTACAAACCCCTACAACCCCTAAAAACCCCTACATTCCCTACAAACCCCTACAACCCCTACAAACCCCTACAACCCCTACAAACCCCTACAACCCCTACAAACCCCTACAAACCCCTACAAACCCCTACAAACCCCTACAACCCCTAAAAACCCCTACAAACCCCTACAAACCCCTACAAACCCCTACAACCCCTACAACCCCTACAAACCCCTACAACCCCTACAAATCCCTACAAACCCCTACAAACCCCTAAAAACCCCTACAACCCCTAAAAACCCCTACAAACCCCTACAAACCCCTAAAAACCCCTACAAACCCCTACAAACCCCTACAACCCCTAGAAACCCCTACAACCCCTACAAACCCCTACAAACCCCTACAACCCCTAAAAATCCCTACAAACCCCTACAAACCCCTAAAAACCCCTACAACCCCTAAAAACCCCTACAAACCCCTACAAACCCCTAATATCCCCTACAACCCCTACAAACCCCTACAAACCCCTACAAACCCCTACAACCCCTACAACCCCTAGAAACCCCTACAAACCCCTACAAACCCCTACAACCCCTAGAAACCCCTAAAAATCCCTACAAACCCCTACAAACCCCTACAACCCCTAAAAACCCCTAAAAACCCCTACAAACCCCAACAAACCCCTACAACCCCTACAAACCCCTACAAACCCCTACAACCCCTAAAAACCCCTACAAACCCCTAGAAACCCCTACAAACCCCTACAACCCCTACAAACCCCTACAACCCCTACAAACCCCTACAAACCCCTACAAACCCCTAAAAACCCCTACAACCCCTACAAACCCCTACAAACCCCTAAAAACCACAACAACCCCTACAAACCTACAAACCCCTACAAACCCCTACAAACCTACAAACCCCTACAAACCCCTACAAACCCCTACAACCCCTACAAACCCCTACAAACCCCTACAACCCCTACAAACCCCTACAAACCCCTAAAAACCCCTACAAAGCCCTACAAACCCCTACAAACCCCTACAACCCCTAGAAACCCCTACAACCCCTACAAACCCCTACAAACCCCTACAAAGCCCTACAAACCCCTAGAAACCCCTACAACCCCTACAAACCCCTACAAAGCCCTACAAACCCCTACAAACCCCTACAACCCCTACAACCCCTACAAACCCCTACAACCCCTACAAACCCCTACAAACCCCTACAAACCCCTAAAATCCCCTACAACCCCTTAAAACCCCTACAAACCCCTAAAAACCCCTACAAACCCCTACAATCCCCTACAACCCCTAGAAACCCCTACAACCCCTACAAACCCCTACAAACCCCTACAACCCCTAAAAATCCCTACAAACCCCTACAAACCCCTAAAAACCCCTACAACCCCTAAAAACCCCTACAAACCCCTACAAACCCCTACAACCCCTAAAAACCCCTACAACCCCTAAAAACCCCTACAAACCCCTACAAACCCCTACAAACCCCTACAAACCCCTACAAACCCCTACAACCCCTACAACCCCTAGAAACCCCTACAAACCCCTACAAACCCCTACAACCCCTAGAAACCCCTAAAAATCCCTACAAACCCCTACAAACCCCTACAACCCCTAAAAACCCCTACAAACCCCAACAAACCCCTACAACCCCTACAAACCCCTACAAACCCCTACAAACCCCTACAACCCCTAAAAACCCCTACAAACCCCTACAAACCCCTACAAACCCCTACAACCCCTACAAACCCCTACAACCCCTACAAACCCCTAAAAACCCCTACAAACCCCTAAAAACCCCTACAACCCCTACAAACCCCTAGAAACCCCTACAACCCCTACAAACCCCTACAACCCCTAAAAATCCCTACAAACCCCTACAAACCCCTAAAAACCCCTACAACCCCTAAAAACCCCTACAAACCCCTACAAACCCCTACAAACCCCTAAAAACCCCTACAAACCCCCACAACCCCTACAAACCCCTACAAACCCCTACAACCCCTAAAAACCCCAAACCCCTACAACCCCTACAAACCCCTACAACCCCTACAAACCCCTACAAACCCCTACAAACCCCTACAACCCCTAAAACCCCTACAACCCCTACAAACCCCTACAACCCCTACAAACCCCTAAAAACCCCTACAACCCCTACAAACCCCTACAACCCCTACAAACCCCTACAAACCCCCACAACCCCTACAAACCCCTACAAACCCCTTTAAACCCCTACAACCTCTACATACTATGGCATTTGATTAGAAGTTTTTTTGCGTGCAAAAACTATGAAATAGTATAAAAAAAAAACCTAACAACCTACCGAGGACCTGTGTATACTATGGCATGTGATTAGATTTTTTTTTGTGTAGATAATTTGTTTGTTTTTTGTTCGATATTTTTCATTGAGGCGCGAGCTGCAAGCAGCTCGCGTGGTAATAAAACAAAAAAAAAATCTCAAAGTCAAATTTCTGAATTGAAATTCCAACTTTTTTTATATTGTTATTACTCAATAAATGGAGGAAATCGTTTTGACCGGGAAACAGCTCTTGATACTGGTAACGGTTCAGTATGGATTTCCTCTGCAATACCGCATCAAATTGTAATCCATACTGTCATAATTTATATTATTTTCATGTTTTTGCGGAAAATCTCGGAAAATACCCGGAAAATGGTGATTTTTCTTTCACCAGGCAACATTTTTTGTCATTCTAAACAACCGCCTCATACAAGTTGTCCGGCTCGGAGTTGCCAACAGCCTCATTTTTCACTTGGAAAATTTGGAAAATTTCATATTTTTACAAAATGGCCGCCACAGCGACCGCCATCTTTTATTTTGAAAAAACGAATAGAATATTAAAGATGAAGCAGTGCACTGGCAACATTTCTGCATAAACAGAATTGCCATATGGCAACTTTGGTAGAAGGGAACTTGAACTCGTAGCCGAGTCGGACCCGAAAATTTCACTACTCGCATGCTCCCAGTGTTGCCAACTCACTGCAACCAAAATAGTCAAAAGTCACTCACATGGTCCTCTTCTTCAAGTCAACATCAAATTTTGATTCAAAATACCATTTTTTTTTTTTTTACATTTTATGGAAAATCTCGGAAAATACCCGAAAAATGGGGATTTTTTTTAACCAGGCAACACTTTTCATCGTTTTACACAACGGCTCCATACAAGTTGTCCAGCTCGGGTGTTGCCAAAAGCCTCATTTTCCAGTTGTAAAATTCAGAAAATTTCATCTTTTTACAAAATGGCCGCCACAGCGTCCGCCATCTTTTATTTTGAAAAAACGAATAGAATGTCAAAGATTAAACAGGGCACTGGCCACATTTCTGCATAAACAGAATTGCCATATGACAACATTGGTAAAAGGAAACTTCAGCTCGTAGCCGAGTCGGACCCGAAAATTTCACTACTCGCATGCTCCCAGTGTTGCCAACTCAATGCAACCAAAATAGTCAAAAGTCACTCTCATGGTCCTCTCCTTCAAGTCTACATCAAATTTTGATTCAAAATACCATTTTTTTTTTTTTTACATTTTATGGAAAATCTCGGAAAATACCCGGAAAATGGGGAATTTTTTTTCACCAGGCAACATTTTTCATTGTTTTACACAATGGCCCCATACAAGTCGTCCGGCTCGGGTGTTGCCAACAGCGTCATTTTCGGGTTAGAAAATTTTGAAAATTTCGTCTTTTTACAAAATGCCCGCCACAGCGTCCGCCATTTTGAATTTCGATAAAACTAATAGAATTTTTAAGATGGAACAGTTCAGTGGCAACACTTGTGCATACTCAGAATTTGCGCATGGCAACTTTCGTAGTGGAAAAAAAATGAAAGTAGCCGAATTGGGCCCAAAAATAACACCTTTGCCTGCTCCCAGTGTTGCCAGCTCAGAGCGACCAAAATGGTCAAATGTCATTCGCATGGACCTCCTTAACGACACCTCATCAAATTTTGATTCAAATTGTATTTTTTTTTATTTTCAGTTTTTTGGGGAAAATCTCGGAAAATACCCGGAAAATGGGGATTTTTTTTTCACCAGGCAACACTTTTCATCGTTTTACACAATGGCCCCATACAAGTCGTCCAGCTCGGGTGTTGCCAACAGCCTCATTTTTCACTTGGAAAATTTTGAAAATTTCGTCTTTTTACAAAATGGCCGCCACAGCGTCCGCCATTTTGAATTTCGAAAAACCAATAATTTTCCCATATGGAGCAGTTCAGTGGCAACACATGTGCATAATTGGAAGTTGCGCATGGCAACTTTCGTAGTGGAAAAATAAGGAAAGTAGCCGAGTCGGGCGCAAAAATAAAAAAAGTTCGCCTGATTCCAGTGTTGCCAGCTGACGGGGACAAAAATGGTCAAATGACATTCGCATGTACCTTTTCAACGATACCACATCAAATTTTGATTCAAAATGTCAATATTTCTAATTTTCACTTTTTTGGGGAAAATCTTGGAAATTACCCGAAAAATGGGGAAAATTTTCTCGCCAGGCAACACTCTTTACTGTTCTACACAACCGCCCCATACAAGTCTTCCGGCTCGGGTGTTGCCAACAGCCTCATTTTCCAGTTGTAAAATTCAGAAAATTTCGTCTTTTTACAAAATGGCCGCCACAGCGTCCGCCATTTTGAATTTCGAAAAAACGAATAAAATACCTAATATGGAGCAGTTCAGTGGCAACACTTGTGCATACTCTGAATTCACGCATGGCAACTTTCGTAGTAGAAAAATATGGAAAGTAGCCGAGTCGGGCCCAAAACTTAAAAAGTTTGCTTTTTCCCAGTGTTGCCAATTTGAAAGCGACAAAAATGGTCAAATGTCATTCGCATGGACCTTTTAAACGATACCACATCAAATTTTGATTTAAAATATCGTTATTTCTACTTTTCACCTTTTTGGGGAAAATCTCGGAAATTACCCGAAAAATGGGGAAAATTTTCTCGCCAGGCAACACTCTTCACCGTTCTACACGACCGCCCCATACATGTCGTCCGGCTCGGGTGTTGCCAACAGCGTCATTTTCGGGTTGGAAAATTTGGAAAATTTTTGCTTTTTACAAAATGGCCGCCACAGCGTCCGCCATTTTGAATTTCGAAAAAGCCGTACTTACACGTCATTCTACAGGATACTGGCAATTATTGAAGCAAAACAGATTCACCGTACGCCAATGTTGCCAGAACAAAGCACCCCGCCAAAGTGGAGTATGAAAATCGGTAAAATTCAAAGTCAAATTCCGAAGCCACCATCTTTTTTTTTTTTTTTTTTTTCAATTTTTTTTAATGTTTTCCCCCCCTCTTTCTACCCTCCCATTTTGAAAACCCTACCTGTAACCGTTTAGGAGATGTCAAATCTGACAGCTGTCATCTTGGTTTTTTCGAAATGTCAATGCCTAATTCCTGGTGAGATTGACCCCCCCTAATTTTCCCCCAAACATACCCCCCCCCTAAACCGACTCCTTCTAGGAGAACAAACATGTCAATCAGTCACCGGGATTCAGCTTTATATTATATAGACTAGATTTTGCGTGCGGCGCGAGCTGCATGCAGCTCGCGTGAGGTTATCGTTGCTGTTGTAATTTGTTATAAGCCCCTAAATCTTACAAGACCCTAAAAAAACCCCTACAAACCCTAACAACCCCTACAAACCCCTACAACCCCTACAAACCCCTACAACCCCTACAAACCCCTACAAACCCCTACAAACCCCTACAAACCCCTAAAAACCCCTACAAACCCCAACAACCCCTAAAAACCCCTACAAACCCCTAAAAACCCCTACAACCCCTACAACCCCTACAAACCCCTAAAAACCCCTACAAACCCCTACAACCCCTAAAAACCCCTACAAACCCCTACAACCCCTAAAAACCCCTACAAACCCCTACAACCCCTAAAAACCCCTACAAACCCCTACAAACCCCTACAACCCCTACAAACCCCTACAACCCCTACAAACCCCTACAACCCCTACAAACCCCTACAACCCCTACAAACCCCTACAAACCCCTACAAACCCCTACAAACCCCTAAAAACCCCTACAAACCCCAACAACCCCTAAAAACCCCTACAAACCCCTAAAAACCCCTACAACCCCTACAACCCCTACAAACCCCTAAAAACCCCTACAAACCCCTACAACCCCTAAAAACCCCTACAAACCCCTACAACCCCTAAAAACCCCTACAAACCCCTACAACCCCTAAAAACCCCTACAAACCCCTACAAACCCCTACAAACCCCTACAACCCCTACAAACCCCTACAACCCCTACAAACCCCTACAACCCCTACAAACCCCTACAAACCAACCCCTAAAAACCCCTACAAACCTACAAACCCTACAAAACCCTACAAACCTCTACAAACCCCTACAACCCCTACAAACCCCTACAACCCCTACAAACCCCTAAAAACCCCTACAAACCCCTAGAAACCCCTACAACCCCTAAAAACCCCTACAAACCCCTAAAAACCCCTACAACCCCTACAAACCCCTACAACCCCTAAAAACCCCTACAAACCCCTACAAACCCCCTACAAACCCCTACAAACCCCTACAACCCCTAAAAACCCCTACAACCCCTACAAACCCCTACTAACCCCTACAACCCCTAAAAACCCCTACAAACCCCTACAACCCCTACAAACCCCTACAACCCCTACAAACCCCTACAAACCCCTACAACCCCTACAAACCCCTACAAACCCCTACAAACCTACAAACCCTACAAAACCCTACAAACCTCTACAAACCCCTACAAACCCCTACAACCCCTACAAACCATTACAACCCCTACAAACCCCTACAAACCCCTACAACCCCTAAAAACCCCTACAAACCCCTACAAACCCCTAAAATCCCCTACAAACCCCTACAAACCCCTACAACCCTTACAAACCCCTACAAACCCTACAAACCCCTACAAACCCCTACAAACCCCTACAACCCCTAAAAACCCCTACAAACCCCTACAAACCCCTACAACCCCTAAAAACCCCTACAAACCCCTAAAAACCCCTACAAACCCCTACAACGCCTAAAAACCCATACAAACCCCTACAAACCCCTACAAACCCCTACTACCCCTAAAAACCCCTACAAACCCCTACAAACCCCTAGAAACCCCTAAAAATCCCTACAAACCCCTACAACCCCTAAAAACCCCTACAAACCCCTACAAACCCCTAGAAACCCCTAAAAACCCCTACAAACCCCTACAACCCCTACAAACCCCTACAAACACCTACAACCCCTAAAAACCCCTACAAACCCCTACAACCCCTACAAACCCCTACAAACCCCTACAACCCCTAAAAACCCCTACAAACCCCTACAAACCCCTACAAACCCCTACAAACCCCTACAAAACCCTACAAACCCCTACAACCCCTAAAAACCCCTACAAACACCTACAACCCCTAAAACCCCTACAACCCCTACAAACCCCTACAAACCCCTACAACCCCTAAAAACCCCTACAAACCCCTACAATCCCCTACAAACCCCTACAAACCCCTACAACCCCTAAAAACCCCTACAAACCCCTACAAACCCCTACAAACCCCTACAACCCCTAAAAACCCCTACAAACCCCTACAAACCCCTACAAACCCCTAGAAACCCCTACAAACCCCTACAACCCCTAAAAACCCCTACAAACCCCTACAACCCCTACAAACCCCTACAAACCCCTACAACCCCTACAAACCCCTACAAACCCCTTTAAACCCCTACAAACTCTACATACTATGGCATTTGATTAGAAGTTTTTTTGCGTGCAAAAACTATGAAATAGTATAAAAAAAAAACCTAACAACCTACCGAGGACCTGTGTATACTATGGCATGTGATAAGATTTTTTTTTGTGTAGGTAATTTGTTTGTTTTTTGTTCGATATTTTTCATTGAGGCGCGAGCTGCAAGCAGCTCGCGTGGTAATAAAACAAAAAAAAAATCTCAAAGTCAAATTTCTGAATTGAAATTCCAACTTTTTTTATATTGTTATTACTCAATAAATGGAGGAAATCGTTTTGACCGGGAAACAGCTCTTGATACTGGTAACGGTTCAGTATAGATTTCCTCTGCAATACCGCATCAAATTGTAATCCATACTGTCATAATTTATATTATTTTCATGTTTTTGCGGAAAATCTCGGAAAATACCCGGAAAATGGTGATTTTTCTTTCACCAGGCAACACTTTTTGTCATTCTAAACAACCGCCCCATACAAGTTGTCCGGCTCGGGAGTTGCCAACAGCCTCATTTTTCACTTGGAAAATTTGGAAAATTTCATATTTTTACAAAATGGCCGCCACAGCGACCGCCATCTTTTATTTTGAGAAAACGAATAGAATATTAAAGATGAAGCAGTGCACTGGCAACATTTCTGCATAAACAGAATTGCCATATGGCAACTTTGTTAGAAGGAAACTTGAGCTCGTAGCCGAGTCGGACCCGAAAATTTCACTACTCGCATGCTCCCAGTGTTGCCAACTCACTGCAACCAAAATAGTCAAAAGTCACTCACATGGTCCTCTTCTTCAAGTCTACATCAAATTTTGATTCAAAATACCATTTTTTTTTTTTTTACATTTTATGGAAAATCTCGGAAAATACCCGAAAAATGGGGATTTTTTTTTAACCAGGCAACACTTTTCATCGTTTTACACAACGGCTCCATACAAGTTGTCCAGCTCGGGTGTTGCCAAAAGCCTCATTTTCCAGTTGTAAAATTCAGAAAATTTAATCTTTTTACAAAATGGCCGCCACAGCGTCCGCCATCTTTTATTTTGAAAAAACGAATAGAATGTCAAAGATTAAGCAGGGCACTGGCCACATTTCTGCATAAACAGAATTGCCATATGGCAACATTGGTAAAAGGAAACTTGAGCTCGTAGCCGAGTCGGACCCGAAAATTTCACTACTCGCATGCTCCCAGTGTTGCCAACTCACTGCAACCAAAATAGTCAAAAGTCACTCACATGGTCCTCTTCTTCAAGTCTACATCAAATTTTGATTCAAAATACCATTTTTTTTTCTTTTACATTTTATGGAAAATCTCGGAAAATACCCGAAAAATGGGGTTTTTTTTTTAACCAGGCAACACTTTTCATCGTTTTACACAACGGCTCCATACAAATTGTCCAGCTCGGGTGTTGCCAAAAGCCTCATTTTCCAGTTGTAAAATTCAGAAAATTTCATCTTTTTACAAAACGGCCGCCACAGCGTCCGCCATCTTTTATTTTGAAAAAACGAATAGAATGTCAAAGATTAAGCAGGGCACTGGCCACATTTCTGCATAAACAGAATTGCCATATGGCAACATTGGTAAAAGGAAACTTGAGCTCGTAGCCGAGTCGGACCCGAAAATTTCACTACTCGCATGCTCCCAGTGTTGCCAACTCAATGCAACCAAAATAGTCAAAAGTCACTCTCATGGTCCTCTCCTTTAAGTCTACATCAAATTTTGATTCAATATACCATTTTTTTTTTTTTTTACATTTTATGGAAAATCTCGGAAAATACCCGGAAAATGGGGAATTTTTTTTCACCAGGCAATACTTTTCATCGTTTTACACAATGGCTTCATACAACATGTCCGGCTCGGGTGTTGCCAACAGCCTCATTTTTCACTTGGAAAATTTGGAAAATTTCTGCTTTTTACAAAATGGCCGCCACAGCGTCCGCCATTTTGAATTTCGAAAAAACGAATTAAATAACCAAGATGAAGAAGTTCAGTGGCAACACTTGTGCATACTCAGAATTTGCGCATGGCAACTTTTGTAGTGGAAAAAAAAGGAAAGTAGCCGAGTTGGGCCCAAAAATAACACCTTCGACTGCTCCCAGTGTTGCCAGCTGAGGGGAACGAAAATAGTCAAATGTCATTCGCATGGAGCTTCTTAACGATACCTCATCAAAGTTTGATTCAAATTGTAATTTTTTTTACTTTTCAGGTTTTTGGGGAAAATCTCGGAAAATACCCGGAAAATGGGGATTTTTTTTAAACCAAGCAACACTTTTCATCGTTTTACACAATAGCTCTATACAAAATGTCCGGCTCGGGTGTTGCCAACAGCCTCATTTTTCACTTGGAAAATTTTGAAAATTTCGTCATTTTACAAAATGGCCGCCAAATTGACCATATTCAAAAATTTCAAAAAACGTATAGTTTTCCCATATTAAGCAGTTCACCGACAAGGTTTCTGCATAAACAAAATTTGAATTTGGAAACTTTCGTAGAAGGAATCTAGAGCTCGCGTAAGAGTCGGGCCCAAAACTTTAAAAGTTTGCTTTTTCCCAGTGTTGCCAAATTGAAAGCGACAAAAATGGTCAAATGTCATTCGCATGGACCTTTTAAACGATACCACATCAAATTTTGATTCAAAATGTCAATATTTCTAATTTTCACTTTTTTAGGGAAAATCTCGGAAATTACCCGAAAAATGGGGAAAATTTTCTAGCCA
Organism: Epirrita christyi; assembly: GCA_951392215.1. NCBI lineage: Eukaryota > Metazoa > Arthropoda > Insecta > Lepidoptera > Geometridae > Epirrita > Epirrita christyi. The sequence continues at coordinate 2,897,311 of OX595837.1, forward strand.
GGCAACACTCTTCATCGTTCTACACAACCGCCCCATACAAGTCGTCCGGCTCGGGTGTTGCCAAATGCCTCATTTTTCACATGGAAAATTTTGAAAATTTTGTCTTTTTACAATATGGCCGCCAAATTGTCCGTATTCAAAAATTTCAAAAAACGTATAGTTTTCCCATATTAAACAGTTCATCGACAAGGTTTCTGCATAAACAAAATTTAAATTTGGAAACTTTCGTAGAAGGAATCTAGAGCTCGCGTAAAAGTCGGGCCCAAAAATAAAAAAAGTTCGCCTGATTCCAGTGTTGCCAGCTGAGGGGGACAAAAATGGTCAAATGTCATTCGCATGGACCTTTTCAACGATACTGCATCAAATTTTGATTTAAAATGTCATTATTTCTACTTTTCACCTTTTTGGGGAAAATCTCGGAAATTACCCGAAAAATGGGGAAAATTTTCTCGCCAAGCAACACTCTTCACCGTTCTACACGACCGCCCGATACAAGTCTTCCGGCTCGGGTGTTGCCAACAGCGTCATTTTCGGGTTGGAAAATTTGGAAAATTTTTGCTTTTTACAAAATGGCCGCCACAGCGTCCGCCATTTTGAATTTCGAAAAAGCCGTACTTACACGGCATTCTTCAGGATACTGGCAATTATTAAAGCAGAACAGATTCACCGTACGCCAATGTTGCCAGAACAAAGCACCCCGCCAAAGTAGAGTATGAAAATCGGTAAAATTCAAAGTCAAATTCCGAAGCCGCCATCTTGTTTTTTTTTTTTTTTTTTTCAAATTTTTTTAATTTTTTCCCGCCTTCTTTCTACCCTCCCATTTTGAAAACCCTACCTATAACCGTTTAGGAGATGTCAAATCTGACAGCTGTCATTTTAGTTTTTTCGAAATGTCATTGCCTAATTCCTGGTGAGATTGACCCCCCCTAAACTTCCCCCAAACAAACCCCCCCCCTAAAACGACTCCTTCTAGGAGAACAACCATATCAATCAGTCACCGGGATTGAGCTTTATAATATATAGACTAGATTTTGCGTGCGGCGCGAGCTGCATGCAGCTCGCGTGTGGTTTTGTTGCTGTTGTAATTGTAACAAACCCCTACTTGTCCCTACTAACCCCTACAAACCCCTAAAAACCCCTACAAACCCCTACAAACCCCTACAAACCCCTACAACCCCTAAAAACCCCTACAAACCCCTACAAACCCCTACAAACCCCTACAAACCCCTACAACCCCTACAAACCCCTAAAAACCCCTACAAACCCCTACAAACCACTACAAACTCCTACAACCCCTAAAAACCCCTACAAACCCCTACAAACCCCTACAAACCCTACAAACCCTACAAACCTACAAACCCCTACAACCCCTACAAACCCCTACAAACCCCTACAACCCCTACAAACCCCTACAAACCCCTACAAACCCCTACAACCCCTACAAACCCTACAAACCCCTACAAACCCCTACAAACCCCTACAAACCCCTACAAACCCCTACAAACCCCTACAACCCCTAAAACCCCTACAAACCCCTACAAACCCCTACAACCCCTAAAAACCCCTACAAACCCCTACAACCCCTAAAAACCCCTACATTCTCTACAAACCCCTACAACCCCTACAAACCCCTACAACCCCTACAAACCCCTACAACCCCTACAAACCCCTACAAACCCCTACAAACCCCTACAAACCCCTACAACCCCTAAAAACCCCTACAAACCCCTACAAACCCCTACAACCCCTACAACCCCTACAAACCCCTACAACCCCTACAAACCCCTACAAACCCCTACAAACCTCTAAAAACCCCTAAAAACCCCTACAAACCCCTACAAACCCCTAAAAACCCCTACAAACCCCTACAACCCCTAGAAACCCCTACAACCCCTACAAACCCCTACAATCCCCTACAACCCCTAAAAATCCCTACAAACCCCTACAAACCCCTAAAAACCCCTACAACCCCTAAAAACCCCTACAAACCCCTACAAACCCCTAAAAACCCCTACAACCCCTAAAAACCCCTAAAAACCCCTACAAACCCCTACAAACCCCTACAAACCCCTACAAACCCCTACAACCCCTACAACCCCTAGAAACCCCTACAAACCCCTACAAACCCCTACAACCCCTAGAAACCCCTAAAAATCCCTACAAACCCCTACAAACCCCTACAACCCCCTAAAAACCCCTACAAATCCCAACAAACCCCTACAAACCCCTACAACCCCTACAAACCCCTACAAACCCCTACAACCCCTAAAAACCCCTACAAACCCCTACAAACCCCTACAAACCCCTACAACCCCTACAAACCCCTACAACCCCTACAAACCCCTACAAACCCCTAAAAACCCCTACAACCCCTACAAACCCCTACAAACCCCTAAAAACCACTACAACCCCTACAAACCCCTACAAACCCCTACAAACCTACAAACCCCTACAAACCCCTACAAACCCCTACAACCCCTAAAAACCCCTACAAACCCCTACAAACCCCTACAACCCCTACAAACCCCTACAACCCCTACAAACCCCTACAAACCCCTACAAACCCCTACAACCCCTACAAACCCCTACAAACCCCTACAAACCCCTACAACCCCTAGAAACCCCTACAACCCCCTACAAACCCCTACAAACCCCTACAACCCCTAGAAACCCCTACAAACCCCTACAAACCCCTACAACCCCTAGAAACCCCTAAAAATCCCTACAAACCCCTACAAACCCCTACAACCCCTAAAAACCCCTAAAAACCCCTACATACCCCAACAAACCCCTACAACCCCTACAAACCCCTACAAACCCCTACAAACCCCTACAACCCCTAAAAACCCCTACAAACCCCTACAAACCCCTACAACCCCTACAAACCCCTACAAACCCCTACAACCCCTAAAAATCCCTACAAACCCCTACAAACCCCTAAAAACCCCTACAACCCCTAAAAACCCCTACAAACCCCTACAAACCCCTAAAAACCCCTACAACCCCTAAAAACCCCTACAAACCCCTACAACCCCTAGAAACCCCTACAACCCCCTACAAACCCCTACAAACCCCTACAACCCCTACAACCCCTACAAACCCCTACAAACCCCTACAACCCCTAAAAACCCCTAAAAACCCCTACAAACCCCAACAAACCCCTACAACCCCTACAAACCCCTACAAACCCCTACAACCCCTAAAAACCCCTACAAACCCCTACAAACCCCTACAACCCCTACAAACCCCTACAACCCCTACAAACCCCTACAAACCCCTACAAACCCCAACAAACCCCTACAACCCCTACAAACCCCTACAAACCCCTACAACCCCTAAAAACCCCTACAAACCCCTACAAACCCCTACAACCCCTACAAACCCCTACAACCCCTACAAACCCCTACAAACCCCTACAAACCCCTAAAAACCCCTACAACCCCTACAAACCCCTACAAACCCCTAAAAACCACTACAACCCCTACAAACCCCTACAAACCTACAAACCCCTACAAACCCCTACAAACCTACAAACCCCTACAAACCCCTACAAACCCCTACAAACCCCTACAACCCCTACAAACCCCTACGAACCCCTACAAACCCCTAAAAACCCCTACAAACCCCTACAAACCCCTACAACCCCTAGAAACCCCTACAACCCCTACAAACCCCTACAAACCCCTACAACCCCTAGAAACCCCTACAACCCCTACAAACCCCTACAATCCCCTACAACCCCTAAAAATCCCTACAAACCCCTACAAACCCCTAAAAACCCCTACAACCCCTAAAAACCCCTACAAACCCCTACAAACCCCTAAAAACCCCTACAACCCCTAAAAACCCCTACAAACCCCTACAAACCCCTACAAACCCCTACAAACCCTTACAACCCCTACAACCCCTAGAAACCCCTACAAACCCCTACAAACCCCTACAACCCCTAGAAACCCCTACAACCCCTACAAACCCCTACAAACCCCTAAAAACCCCTACAACCCCTACAAACCCCTACAAACCCCTAAAAACCACTACAACCCCTACAAACCCCTACAAACCCCTACAACCCCTACAAACCCCTACAAACCCCTACAACCCCTACAAACCCCTACAAACCCCTACAACCCCTACAAACCCCTACGAACCCCTACAAACCCCTAAAAACCCCTACAAACCCCTACAAACCCCTACAACCCCTAGAAACCCCTACAACCCCTACAAACCCCTACAAACCCCTACAACCCCTAAAAATCCCTACAAACCCCTACAAACCCCTAAAAACCCCTACATCCCCTAAAAACCCCTACAAACCCCTACAAACCCCTAAAAACCCCTACAACCCCTAAAAACCCCTACAAACCCCTACAAACCCCTACAAACCCCTACAACCCCTACAACCCCTAGAAACCCCTACAAACCCCTACAACCCCTAGAAACCCCTAAAAATCCCTACAAACCCCTACAACCCCTACAAACCCCTACAAACCCCTACAACCCCTACAAACCCCTACAAACCCCTACAACCCCTACAAACCCCTACGAACCCCTACAAACCCCTAAAAACCCCTACAAACCCCTACAAACCCCTACAACCCCTAGAAACCCCTACAACCCCTACAAACCCCTACAAACCCCTACAACCCCTAAAAATCCCTACAAACCCCTACAAACCCCTAAAAACCCCTACATCCCCTAAAAACCCCTACAAACCCCTACAAACCCCTAAAAACCCCTACAACCCCTAAAAACCCCTACAAACCCCTACAAACCCCTACAAACCCCTACAACCCCTACAACCCCTAGAAACCCCTACAAACCCCTACAACCCCTAGAAACCCCTAAAAATCCCTACAAACCCCTACAAACCCCTACAACCCCTACAAACCCCTACAAACCCCTACAAACCCCTACAAACCCCTACAACCCCTAAAAACCCCTACAACCCCTACAAACCCCTAAAATCCCCTACAACCCCTACAAACCCCTACAACCCTTACAAACCCCTACAAACCCCTACAAACCCCTACAAACCCCTTTGACCCCTACAACCTCTACATACTATGGCATTTGATTAGAAGTTTTTTTGCGTGCAAAAACTATGAAATAGTATAAAAAAAAAAACCTAACAACCTACCGAGGACCTGTGTATACTATGGCATGTGATTAGATTTTTTTTTGTGTAGGTAATTTGTTTGTTTTTTGTTCGATATTTTTCATTGAGGCGCGAGCTGCAAGCAGCTCGCGTGGTAATAAAACAAAAAAAAAATCTCAAAGTCAAATTTCTGAATTGAAATTCCAACTTTTTTTATATTGTTATTACTCAATAAATGGAGGAAATCGTTTTGACCGGGAAACAGCTCTTGATACTGGTAACGGTTCAGTATGGATTTCCTCTGCAATACCGCATCAAATTGTAATCCATACTGTCATAATTTATATTATTTTCATGTTTTTGCGGAAAATCTCGGAAAATTCCCGGAAAATGGTGATTTTTCTTTCACCAGGCAACACTTTTTGTCATTCTAAACAACCGCCTCATACAAGTTGTCCGGCTCGGGAGTTGCCAACAGCCTCATTTTTCACTTGGAAAATTTGGAAAATTTCATATTTTTACAAAATGGCCGCCACAGCGACCGCCATCTTTTATTTTGAAAAAACGAATAGAATATTAAAGATGAAGCAGTGCACTGGCAACATTTCTGCATAAACAGAATTGCCATATGGCAACTTTGGTAGAAGGAAACTTGAACTCGTAGCCGAGTCGGACCCGAAAATTTCACTACTCGCATGCTCCCAGTGTTGCCAACTCACTGCAACCAAAATAGTCAAAAGTCACTCACATGGTCCTCTTCTTCAAGTCAACATCAAATTTTGATTCAAAATACCATTTTTTTTTGTTTTACATTTTATGGAAAATCTCGGAAAATACCCGAAAAATGGGGATTTTTTTTTAACCAGGCAACACTTTTCATCGTTTTACACAACGGCTCCATACAAGTTGTCCAGCTCGGGTGTTGCCAAAAGCCTCATTTTCCAGTTGTAAAATTCAGAAAATTTCATCTTTTTACAAAATGGCCGCCACAGCGTCCGCCATCTTTTATTTTGAAAAAACGAATAGAATGTCAAAGATTAAGCAGGGCACTGGCCACATTTCTGCATAAACAGAATTGCCATATGGCAACATTGGTAAAAGGAAACTTGAGCTCGTAGCCGAGTCGGACCCGAAAATTTCACTACTCGCATGCTCCCAGTGTTGCCAACTCAATGCAACCAAAATAGTCAAAAGTCACTCTCATGGTCCTCTCCTTCAAGTCTACATCAAATTTTGATTCAAAATACCATTTTTTTTTTTTTTACATTTTATGGAAAATCTCGGAAAATACCCGGAAAATGGGGAATTTTTTTTCACCAGGCAACATTTTTCATTGTTTTACACAATGGCCCCATACAAGTCGTCCGGCTCGGGTGTTGCCAACAGCGTCATTTTCGGGTTAGAAAATTTTGAAAATTTCGTCTTTTTACAAAATGCCCGCCACAGCGTCCGCCATTTTGAATTTCGAAAAAACTAATAGAATTTCCAAGATGGAACAGTTCAGTGGCAACACTTGTGAATACTCAGAATTTGCGCATGGCAACTTTCGTAGTGGAAAAAAAATGAAAGTAGCCGAATTGGGCCCAAAAATAACACCTTTGCCTGCTCCCAGTGTTGCCAGCTCAGAGCGACCAAACTGGTCAAATGTCATTCGCATGGACCTCCTTAACGACACCTCATCAAATTTTGATTCAAATTGTATTTTTTTTTATTTTCAGTTTTTTGGGGAAAATCTCGGAAAATACCCAGAAAATGGGGATTTTTTTTTCACCAGGCAACACTTTTTATCGTTTTACACAATGGCCCCATACAAGTCGTCCAGCTCGGGTGTTGCCAACAGCCTCATTTTTCACTTGGAAAATTTTGAAAATTTCGTCTTTTTACAAAATGGCCGCCACAGCGTCCGTTATTTTGAATTTCGAAAAACCAATAATTTTCCCATATGGAGCAGTTCAGTGGCAACACTTGTGCATACTTGGAAGTTGCGCATGGCAACTTTCGTAGTGGAAAAATAAGGAAAGTAGCCGAGTCGGGCGCAAAAATAAAAAAAGTTCGCCTGATTCCAGTTTTGCCAGCTGACGGGGACAAAAATGGTCAAATGACATTCGCATGGACCTTTTCAACGATACCACATCAAATTTTGATTCAAAATGTCAATATTTCTAATTTTCACTTTTTTGGGGAAAATCTTGGAAATTACCCGAAAAATGGGGAAAATTTTCTTGCCAGGCAACACTCTTTACTGTTCTACACAACCGCCCCATACAAGTCTTCCGGCTCGGGTGTTGCCAACAGCCTCATTTTCCAGTTGTAAAATTCAGAAAATTTCGTCTATTTACAAAATGGCCGCCACAGCGTCCGCCATTTTGAATTTCGAAAAAACGAATAAAATACCTAATATGGAGCAGTTCAGTGGCAACACTTGTGCATACTCTGAATTCACGCATGGCAACTTTCGTAGTAGAAAAATATGGAAAGTAGCCGAGTCGGGCCCAAAACTTAAAAAGTTTGCTTTTTCCCAGTGTTGCCAAATTGAAAGCGACAAAAATGGTCAAATGTCATTCGCATGGACCTTTTAAACGATACCACATCAAATTTTGATTTAAAATATCGTTATTTCTACTTTTCACCTTTTTGGGGAAAATCTCGGAAATTACCCGAAAAATGGGGAAAATTTTCTCGCCAGGCAACACTCTTCACCGTTCTACACGACCGCCCCATACATGTCGTCCGGATCGGGTGTTGCCAACAGCGTCATTTTCGGGTTGGAAAATTTGGAAAATTTTTGCTTTTTACAAAATGGCCGCCACAGCGTCCGCCATTTTGAATTTCGAAAAAGCCGTACTTACACGTCATTCTACAGGATACTGGCAATTATTGAAGCAAAACAGATTCACCGTACGCCAATGTTGCCAGAACAAAGCACCCCGCCAAAGTGGAGTCTGAAAATGGCAAATTTTCAATGTCCAATTCCAAAGACGCCACCTTTTTTTTTTTTTTTTTTTTTTTAAATTTTTTAAATTTTTTCCCTCCCTCTTTCGAGTCTACCACTTTAGAAAACCCTACCTAGCACCGCTTGGGAGCTGTCAAATCTGACAGCTGTCATTTCGAAAAATTCAAAATTCGAATCCGACACTTCTGTTCACTTTTACCCCCCCTAAACTTCCCCCATACAAACCCCCCCCCTAAACCGACTCCTTCTAGGAGAACAAATATGTCAATCAGTCACCGTTATTTAGCTTTATAATATATAGACTAGATTTTGCGTGCGGCGCGAGCTGCATGCAGCTCGCGTGAGGTTATCGTTGCTGTTGTAATTTGTTATAAGCCCCTAAATCTTAAAAGACCCTAAAAAAACCCCTACAAACCCCTACAAACCCCTACAAACCTACAAACCCCTACAAAACCCTACAACCCCTACAAACCCCTACAAACCCCTACAACCCCTACAAACCCCTACAAACCCCTACAACCCCTACAAACCCCTACAACCCCTACAAACCCCTACAACCCCTACAACCCCTACAAACCCCTACAAACCCCTACAAACCCCTACAAACCCCTACAACCCCTACAACCCCTACAAACCCCTACAAACCCCTACAAACCCCTACAAACCCCTACAAACCCCTACAACCCCTACAAACCCCTACAAACCCCTACAAACCCCTACAACCCCTAAAAACCCCTACAAACCCCTACAAACCCCTACAACCCTACAACCCCTACAAACCCCTACAAACCCCTAAAAACCCCTACAAACCCCTACAACCCCTACAAACCCCTACAAATCCCTACAAACTCCTAAAAACCCCTACAAATCCCTACAACCCCTAAAAACCCCTACAAACCCCTACAAACCCCTACAAACCCCTACAACCCCTAGAAACCCCTACAAACCCCTACAAACCCCTACAACCCCTACAATCCCTACAAACCCCTACAACCCCTACAAACCCCTACAAACCCCTACAAAACCCTACAAACCCCTACAAACCCCTACAATCCCTACAAACCCCTACAACCCCTACAAACCCCTACAAACCCCTACAACCCCTACAAACCCCTACAAACCCCTACAAACCCCTACAACCCCTACAACCCCTACAAACCCCTACAAACCCCTACAAACCCCTAAAAACCCCTACAAATCCCTACAACCCCTAAAAACCCCTACAAACCCCTACAAACCCCTACAAACCCCTACAACCCCTAGAAACCCCTACAAACCCCTACAAACCCCTACAACCCCTACAATCCCTACAAACCCCTACAACCCCTACAAACCCCTACAAACCTACAAACCCCTACAAAACCCTACAATCCCTACAAACCCCTACAACCCCTACAAACCCCTACAAACCCCTACAACCCCTACAAACCCCTACAACCCCTACAAACCCCTACAAACCCCTACAACCCCTACAACCCCTACAAACCCCTACAAACCCCTACAAACCCCTACAAACCCCTACAAACCCCTACAACCCCTACAAACCCCTACAAACCCCTACAAACCCCTAAAACCCCTAAAAACCCCTACAAACCCCTACAAACCCCTACAACCCTACAACCCCTACAAACCCCTACAAACCCCTAAAAACCCCTACAAACCCCTACAACCCCTACAACCCCTACAAACCCCTACAAATCCCTACAAACCCCTAAAAACCCCTACAAATCCCTACAACCCCTAAAAACCCCTACAAACCCCTACAAACCCCTACAAACCCCTACAACCCCTAGAAACCCCTACAAACCCCTACAAACCCCTACAACCCCTACAATCCCTACAAACCCCTACAACCCCTACAAACCCCTACAAACCTACAAACCCCTACAAAACCCTACAAACCCCTACAAACCCCTACAATCCCTACAAACCCCTACAACCCCTACAAACCCCTACAAACCCCTACAACCCCTACAAACCCCTACAACCCCTACAAACCCCTACAAACCCCTACAACCCCTACAACCCCTAAAAACCCCTACAAACCCCTACAAACCCCTACAAACCCCTACAAACCCCTACAACCCCTACAAACCCCTACAAACCCCTACAACCCCTACAAACCCCTACAAACCCCTACAAACCCCTAAAAACCCCTACAAATCCCTACAACCCCTAAAAACCCCTACAAACCCCTACAAACCCCTACAACCCCTAGAAACCCCTACAACCCCTAGAAACCCCTACAAACCCCTACAACCCCTACAAACCCCTACAAACCCCTACACCCCTACAAAACCCTACAAACCCCTACAAACCTACAAACCCCTACAATCCCTACAAACCCCTACAAACCCCTAGAAACCCCTACAAACCCCTACAAACCCCTACAACCCCTACAAACCCAACAAACCCTACAAACCCCTACAAACCTACAAACCCCTACAAACCCCTACAAACCCCTAAAAACCCCTACAAACCCCTACAAACCCCTACAACCCCTACAAACCCCTACAACCCCTACAAACCCCTACAACCCCTACAAACCCCTACAATCCCTACAAACCCCTACAACCCCTAAAAACCCCTACAAACCCCTACAAACCCCTACAAACCCCTAAAAACCCCTACAAACCCCTACAACCCCTACAAACCCCTACAAACCCCTACAACCCCTAGAAACCCCTACAAACCCCTACAAACCCCTAAAATCCCCTACAAACCCCTACAACCCCTACAACCCCTACAAACCCCTACAACCCCTACAAACCCCTACAAACCCCTACAACCCCTACAAACCCCTACAAACCCCTTTAAACCCCTACAACCTCTACATACTATGGCATTTGATTAGAAGTTTTTTTGCGTGCAAAAACTATGAAATAGTATAAAAAAAAAATACCTAACAACCTACCGAGGACCTGTGTATACTATGGCATGTGATTAGTTTTTTTTTGTGTAGGTAATTTGTTTGTTTTTTGTTCGATATTTTTCATTGAGGCGCGAGTTGCAAGCAGCTCGCGTGGTAATAAAACAAAAAAAAAATCTCAAAGTCAAATTTCTGAATTGAAATTCCAACTTTTTTTATATTGTTATTACTCAATAAATGGAGGAAATCGTTTTGACCGCGAAACAGCTCTTGATACTGGTAACGGTTCAGTATGGATTTCCTCTGCAATACCGCATCAAATTGTAATCCACACTGTCATAATTTATATTATTTTCATGTTTTTGCGGAAAATCTCGGAAAATACCCGGAAAATGGTAATTTTTCTTTCACCAGGCAACACTTTTTGTCATTCTAAACAACCGCCCCATACAAGTTGTCCGGCTCGGGAGTTGCCAACAGCCTCATTTTTCACTTGGAAAATTTGGAAAATTTCATATTTTTACAAAATGGCCGCCACAGCGACCGCCATCTTTTATTTTGAAAAAACGAATAGAATATTAAAGATGAAGCAGTGCACTGGCAACATTTCTGCATAAACAGAATTGCCATATGGCATTTTTGGTAGAAGGAAACTTGAACTCGTAGCCGAGTCGGACCCGAAAATTTCACTACTCGCATGCTCCCAGTGTTGCCAACTCACTGCAACCAAAATAGTCAAAAGTCACTCACATGGTCCTCTTCTTCAAGTCAACATCAAATTTTGATTCAAAATACCATTTTTTTTTTTTTTACATTTTATGGAAAATCTCGGAAAATACCCGAAAAATGGGGATTTTTTTTTAACCAGGCAACACTTTTCATCGTTTTACACAACGGCTCCATACAAATTGTTCAGCTCGGGTGTTGCCAAAAGCCTCATTTTCCAGTTGTAAAATTCAGAAAATTTCATCTTTTTACAAAATGGCCGCCACAGCGTCCGCCATCTTTTATTTTGAAAAAACGAATAGAATGTCAAAGATTAAGCAGGGCACTGGCCACATTTCTGCATAAACAGAATTGCCATATGGCAACATTGGTAAAAGGAAACTTGAGCTCGTATCCGAGTCGGACCCGAAAATTTCACTACTCGCATGCTCCCAGTGTTGCCAACTCAATGCAACCAAAATAGTCGAAAGTCACTCTCATGGTCCTCTCCTTCAAGTCTACATCAAATTTTGATTCAAAATACCATTTTTTTTTTTTTTACATTTTATGGAAAATCTCGGAAAATACCCGGAAAATGGGGATTTTTTTTTCACCAGGCAATACTTTTTATCGTTTTACACAATGGCCCCATACAACATGTCCGGCTCGGGTGTTGCCAACAGCCTCATTTTTCACTTGGAAAATTTGGAAAATTTCTGCTTTTTACAAAATGGCCGCCACAGCGTCCGCCATTTTGAATTTCAAAAAACCAATAATTTTCCCATATGGAACAATTCAGTGGCAACACTTGTGCATACTCAGAATTTGCGCATGACAACTTTCGTAGTGGAAAAATAAGGAAAGTAGCCGAGTCGGGCCCAAAAATTACAAAGTTCGCTTATCCCAGTGTTGCCAGCTGAGGAGGACAAAAATGGTCAAATGTCATTTGCATGGACCTTTTCAACAATACTACATCAAATTTTGATATAAAATGTCATTATTTCTACTTTTCACCTTTTTGAGGAAAATCTCGGAAATTACCCGAAAAATGGGGAAAATTTTCTCGCCAGGCAACACTCATTACTGTTCTACACAACCAACCCATACAAGTCTTCCGGCTCGGGTGATGCCAACAGCCTCATTTTCCAGTTGTAAAATTCAGAAAATTTCGTCTTTTTACAAAATGGCCGCCACAGCATCCGCCATTTTGAATTTCGAAAAAACGAATAAAATAACCAAGATGGAGAAGTTCAGTGGCAACACTTGTGCATACTCAGAATTTGCGCATGGCAACTTTCGTAGTGGAAAAAAAAGGAAAGTAGCCGAATTGGGCCCAAAAATAACACCTTCGACTGCTCCCAGTGTTGCCAGCTGAGGGGAACGAAAATAGTCAAATGTCATTCGCATGGAGCTTCTAAACGATACCTCATCAAATTTTGATTCAAATTGTAATTTTTTTTACTTTTCAGTTTTTTGGGGAAAATCTCGGAAAATACCCGGAAAATGGGGATTTTTTTTTCACCAGGCAACACTTTTCATCGTTTTACACAATGGCCCCATACAAATCGTCCAGCTCGGGTGTTGCCAACAGCCTCATTTTTCACTTGGAAAATTTTGAAAATTTCGTCTTTTTACAAAATGGCCGCCACAGCGTCCGCCATTTTGAATTTCGAAAAACCAATAATTTTCCCATATGGAACAGTTCAGTGGCAACACTTGTGCATACTCGGAAGTTGCGCATGGCAACTTTCGTAGTGGAAAAATAAGGAAAGTAGCCGAGTCGGGCGCAAAAATAAAAAAAGTTTGCCTGATTCCAGTGTTGCCAGCTGACGGGGACAAAAATGGTCAAATGTCATTTGCATGGACCTTTTCAACGATACCACATAACATTTTGATTCAAAATGTAAATATTTCTAATTTTCACCTTTTTGGGGAAAATCTCGGAAATTACCCGAAAAATGGGGAAAATTTTCTTGCCAGGCAACACTCTTCACCGTTCTACACAACCGCCCCATACAAGTTCTCAGGCTCGGGTGTTGCCAACAGCGTCATTTTCGGGTTGGAAAATTTGGAAAATTTTTGCTTTTTACAAAATGGCCGCCACAGCGTCCGCCATTTTGAATTTCGAAAAAATGAATAAAATAATTAATATGGAGCAGTTCACTGACAACACTTGTGCATACTCCGAATTCACGCATGGCAACTTTCGTAGTGGAAAAATATGGGAAGTAGCCGAGTCGGGCCCAAAACTTAAAAAGTTTGCTTTTTCCCAGTGTTGCCAAATTGAAAGCGACAAAATAGGTCAAATGTCATTCGCATGAACCTTTTAAACGATACCACATCAAATTTTGATTCAAAATGTCAATATTTCTAATTTTCACTTTTTTGGGGAAAATCTCTGAAATTACCCGAAAAATGGGGAAAATTTTCTAGCCAGGCAACACTCTTCATCGTTCTACACAACCGCCCCATACAAGTCGTCTGGCTCGGGTGTTGCCAAATGCCTCATTTTTCACATGGAAAATTTTGAAAATTTTGTCTTTTTACAATATGGCCGCCAAATTGTCCGTATTCAAAAATTTCAAAAAACGTATAGTTTTCCCATATCAAGCAGTTCATCGACAAGGTTTCTGCATTAACAAAATTTAAATTTGGAAACTTTCGTAGAAGGAATCTAGAGCTCGCGTAAAAGTCGGACCCAAAAATAAAAAAAGTTCGCCTGATTCCAGTGTTGCCAGCTGAGGGGGACAAAAATGGTCAAATGTCATTCGCATGGACCTTTTCAACGATACTGCATCAAATTTTGATTAAAAATGTCATTATTTCTACTTTTCACCTTTTTGGGGAAAATCTCGGAAATTACCCGAAAAATGGGGAAAATTTTCTCGCCAGGCAACACTCTTCACCGTTCTACACGACCGCCCCATACAAGTTGTCCGGCTCGGGTGTTGCCAACAGCGTCATTTTCGGGTTGGAAAATTTGGAAAATTTTTGCTTTTTACAAAATGGCCGCCACAGCGTCCGCCATTTTGAATTTTGAAAAAGCCGTACTTACACGTCATTCTACAGGATACTGGCAACTATTGAAGCAAAACAGATTAACCGTACGCCAATGTTGCCAGAACAAAGCACCCCGCCAAAGTGGAGTATGAAAATTGGTAAAATTCAATGTTCAATTCCGAAGCCGCCATCTTGTTTTTTTTTTTTTTTTTTCAATTTTTTTTAATTTTTTCCCCCCCTCTTTCTACCCTCCCATTTTGAAAACCCTACCTGTAACCGTTTAGGAGCTGTCAAATCTGACAGCTGTCATCTTGGTTTTTTCGAAATGTCAATGCCTAATTCCTGGTGAGATTGACCCCCCCTAAACTTCTCCCAAACATACCCCCCCCCTAAACCGACTCCTTCTAGGAGAACAACCATGTCAATCAGTCACCGTTATTTAGCTTTATAATATATAGAAGATATAGATAGATAGATAGATAGATAGATAGAATAGATTGAAGCAAAACAGATTCACCGTACGCCAATGTTGCCAGAACAAAGCACCCCGCCAAAGTGGAGTCTGAAAATGGCAAATTTTCAATGTCCAATTCCGGAGCCGCCATCTTGTTTTTTTTTTTTTTTTTATTTTTTTTTTTAATTTTTCTTGCACCTCTATAGGATGCACAACTTTTGAAAACCCTACCTAGCACCGCTTGGGAGCTGTCAAATCTGACAGCTGTCATTTCGAAAAATTCAAAATTCGAATCCGACACTTCTGGTCAGATTCACCCCCCCTAAACTTCCCCCAAACATACCCCCCCCCTAAACCGACTCCTTCTAGGAGAACAAACATGTCAATCAGTCACCGTTATTTAGCTTTATAATATATAGACTAGATTTTGCGTGCGGCGCGAGCTGCATGCAGCTCGCGTGAGGTTATCGTTGCTGTAGGAATTAATTAGAACTCCTACGAACCCCTACAAACCTACAAACACCTACAACACCTACATACCCCTACAACCCCTACAAACCCCTACAACCCCTACAACCCCTACAACCCCTACAAACCCCTACAAACCCCTACAACCCCTACAAACCCCTACAAACCCCTACAACCCCTAAAACCCCTACAAACCCCTACAAACCCCTACAACCCCTAAAAACCCCTACAAACCCCTACAACCCCTAAAAACCCCTACATTCCCTACAAACCCCTACAAACCCCTACAACCCCTACAAACCCCTACAACCCCTACAAACCCCTACAAACCCCTACAACCCCTACAGACCCCTACAAACCCCTACAAACCCCTACAAACCCCTACAACCCCTAAAAACCCCTACGAACCCCTACAAACCCCTACAACCCCTACAAACCCCTACAACCCCTACAAACCCCTACAAACCCCTACAAACCCCTACAAACCCCTAAAAACCCCTACAACCCCTAAAAACCCCTACAAACCCCTACAAACCCCTACAAACCCCTACAAACCCCTACAAACCCCTACAACCCCTACAACCCCTACAAACCCCTACAACCCCTACAAACCCCTACAAACCCCTATAACCCCTACAAACCCCTACAACCCCCTACAACCCCTACAACCCCTAAAAACCCCTACAAACCCCTACAAACCCCTACAACCCCTACAAACCCCTACAACCCCTACAAACCCCTACAAACCCCTACAAACCCCTAAAAACCCCTACAACCCCTAAAAACCCCTACAAACCCCTACAAACCCCTACAAACCCCTACAAACCCCTAAAAACCCCTACAACCCCTAAAAACCCCTACAAACCCCTACAAACCCCTACAAACCCCTACAACCCCTACAACCCCTAGAAACCCCTACAAACCCCTACAAACCCCTACAACCCCTAGAAACCCCTAAAAATCCCTACAAACCCCTACAAACCCCTACAACCCCTAAAAACCCCTAAAAACCCCTACAAACCCAAACAAACCCCTACAAACCCCTACAACCCCTACAAACCCCTACAACCCCTAAATACCCCTACAAACCCCTACAAACCCCTACAAACCCCTACAACCCCTACAAACCCCTACAACCCCTACAAACCCCTACAAACCCCTACAAACCCCTAAAAACCCCTACAACCCCTACAAACCCCTAAAAACCACTACAACCCCTACAAACCCCTACAAACCTACAAACCCCTACAAACCCCTACAAACCTACAAACCCCTACAAACCCCTACAAACCTACAAACCCCTACAAACCCCTACCAACCCCTACAAACCCCTACAACCCCTACAAACCCTACAAACCCCTACAATCCCTACAAACCCCTACAAACCCCTACAACCCCTACAAACCCCTACAAACCCCTACAAACCCCTACAAACCCCTACAAACCCCTACAACCCCTAAAACCCCTAAAACCCCTACAACCCCTACAAACCCCTAAAAACCCCTACAACCCCTACAAACCCCTACAACCCCTACAAACCCCTACAAACCCCTACAACCCCTACAAACCCCTACAAACCCCTTTAAACCCCTACAACCTCTACATACTATGGCATTTGATTAGAAGTTTTTTTGCGTGCAAAAACTATGAAATAGTATAAAAAAAAAACCTAACAACCTACCGAGGACCTGTGTATACTATGGCATGTGATTAGATTTTTTTTTGTGTAGGTAATTTGTTTGTTTTTTGTTCGATATTTTTCATTGAGGCGCGAGCTGCAAGCAGCTCGCGTGGTAATAAAACAAAAAAAAAATCTCAAAGTCAAATTTCTGAATTGAAATTCCAACTTTTTTTATATTGTTATTACTCAATAAATGGAGGAAATCGTTTTGACCGGGAAACAGCTCTTGATACTGGTAACGGTTCAGTATGGATTTCCTCTGCAATACCGCATCAAATTGTAATCCATACTGTCATAATTTATATTATTTTCATGTTTTTGCGGAAAATCTCGGAAAATACCCGGAAAATGGTGATTTTTCTTTCACCAGGCAACACTTTTTGTCATTCTAAACAACCGCCCCATACAAGTTGTCCGGCTCGGGAGTTGCCAACAGCCTCATTTTTCACTTGGAAAATTTGGAAAATTTCATGTTTTTACAAAATGGCCGCCACAGCGACCGCCATCTTTTATTTTGAAAAAACGAATAGAATATTAAAGATGAAGCAGTGCACTGGCAACATTTCTGCATAAACAGAATTGCCATATGGCAACTTTGGTAGAAGGAAACTTGAACTCGTAGCCGAGTCGGACCCGAAAATTTAATTACTCGCATGCTCCCAGTGTTGCCAACTCACTGCAACCAAAATAGTCAAAAGTCACTCACATGGTCCTCTTCTTCAAGTCAACATCAAATTTTGATTCAAAATACCATTTATTTTTTTTTACATTTTATGGAAAATCTCGGAAAATACCCGAAAAATGGGGATTTTTTTTTAACCAGGCAACACTTTTCATCGTTTTACACAACGGCTCCATACAAGTTGTCCAGCTCGGGTGTTGCCAAAAGCCTCATTTTCCAGTTGTAAAATTCAGAAAATTTCATCTTTTTACAAAATGGCCGCCACAGCGTCCGCCATCTTTTATTTTGAAAAAACGAATAGAATGTCAAAGATTAAGCAGGGCACTGGCCACATTTCTGCATAAACAGAATTGCCATATGGCAACATTGGTAAAAGGAAACTTGAGCTCGTAGCCGAGTCGGACCCGAAAATTTCACTACTCGCATGCTCCCAGTGTTGCCAACTCAATGCAACCAAAATAGTCAAAAGTCACTCTCATGGTCCTCTCCTTCAAGTCTACATCAAATTTTGATTCAAAATACCATTTTTTTTTTTTTTTACATTTTATGGAAAATCTCGGAAAATACCCGCAAAATGGGGATTTTTTTTTCACCAGGCAACATTTTTTATTGTTTTACACAATGGCCCCATACAAGTCGTCCGGCTCGGGTGTTGCCAACAGCGTCATTTTCGGGTTAGAAAATTTTGAAAATTTCGTCTTTTTACAAAATGGCCGCCACAGCGTCAGCCATTTTGAATTTCGAAAAAATTAATAGAATGTCCAAGATGGAACAGTTCAGTGGCAACACTTGTGCATACTCAGAATTTGCGCATGGCAACTTTCGTAGTGGAAAAAAAATGAAAGTAGCCGAGTTGGGCCCAAAAAGAACACCTTCGCCTGCTCCCAGTGTTGCCAGCTAAGAGCGACTAAAATGGTCAAATGTAATTTGCATGGACCTCCTGAACGACACCTCATCAAATTTTGATTCAAATTGTATTTTTTTTAATTTTCATGTTTTTGGGGAAAATCTCGGAAAATACCCGGAAAATGGGGAATTTTTTTTCACCAGGCAACACTTTTCATCGTTTTACACAATGGCTCCATACAAGTCGTCCGGCTCGGGTGTTGCCAACAGCCTCATTTTTCACTTGGAAAATTTTGAAAATTTCGTCATTTTACAAAATGGCCGCCAAATTGACCATATTCAAAAATTTCAAAAAACGTATAGTTTTCCCATATTAAGCAGTTCACCGACAAGGTTTCTGCATAAACAAAATTTGAATTTGGAAACTTTCGTAGAAGGAATCTAGAGCTCGCGTAAGAGTCGGGCCCAAAACTTAAAAAGTTTGCTTTTTCCCAGTGTTGCCAAATTGAAAGCGACAAAAATGGTCAAATGTCGATCGCATGGACCTTTTAAACGATACCTCATCAAATTTTGATTCAAAATGTCAATATTTCTTATTTTCACTTTTTTGGGGAAAATCTCGGAAATTACCCGAAAAATGGGGAAAATTTTCTAGCCAGGCAACACTCTTCATCGTTCTACACAACCGCCCCATACAAGTCGTCCGGCTCGGGTGTTGCCAAATGCCTCATTTTTCACATGGAAAATTTTGAAAATTTTGTCTTTTTACAATATGGCCGCCAAATTGTCCGTATTCAAAAATTTCAAAAAACGTATAGTTTTCCCATATTAAGCAGTTCACCGACAAGGTTTCTGCATAAACAAAATTTAAATTTGGAAACTTTCGTAGAAGGAATCTAGAGCTCGCGTAAAAGTCGGGCCCAAAAATAAAAAAAGTTCGCCTGATTCCAGTGTTGCCAGCTGAGGGGGACAAAAATGGTCAAATGTCATTCGCATGGACCTTTTCAACGATACTGCATCAAATTTTGATCAAAAATGTAATTATTTTTACTTTTCACTTTTTTGGCGAAAATCTCGGAAATTACCCAAAAAATGGGGAAAATTTTCTAGCCAGGCAACACTCTTCACCTTTCTACACAACCGCCCGATACAAGTCTTCAGGCTAGGGTGTTGCCAACAGCGTCATTTTTGGGTTGGAAAATTTGGAAAATTTTTGCTTTTTACAAAATGGCCGCCACAGCATCCGCCATTTTGAATTTCGAAAAAGCCGTACTTACACGTCATTCTACAGGATACTGGTAACTATTGAAGCAAAACAGATTCACCGTACGCCAATGTTGCCAGAACAAAGCACCCCGCCAAAGTGGAGTCTGAAAATGGCAAATTTTCAATGTCCAATTCCGGAGCCGCCATCTTGTTTTTTTTTTTTTTTTTTATTTTTTTTTTTAAATTTTCCCCCCTTCAATCGGTTCTACCACTTTAGAAAACCCTACCTAAAACCGTTTAGGAGCTGTCAAATCTGACAGCTGTCATTTCGAAAAATTCAAAATTCGAATCCGACACTTCTGGTCAGATTCACCCCCCCTAAACTTCCCCCAAACAAACCCCCCCCCTTAACCGACTCCTTCTAGGAGAACAACCATGTCAATGAGTCACCGGGATTCAGCTTTATATTATATAGACTAGATTTTGCGTGCGGCGCGAGCTGCATGCAGCTCGCGTGTTGTTTTGTTGCTGTTGTAATTGTAACAAACCCCTACAACCCCTACAAATCCCTACAAGCCCCTACAACCCCTACAAACCCCTACAACCCCTACAACCCCTACAAACCCCTACAAACCCCTACAACCCCTACAAAACCCTACAAACCCCTACAACCCCTACAAAACCCTACAACCCCTAGAAACCCCTACAAACCCCTACAAACCCCTACAACCCCTACAAACCCCTACAAACCCCTACAACCCCTACAAACCCCTACAACCCCTACAAAACCCTACAACCCCTAGAAACCCCTACAAACCCCTACAAACCCCTACAAACCCCTACAAACCCCTACAACCCCTACAAACCCCTACAAACCCCTAAAACCCCTACAAACCCCTACAAACCCCTAAAAACCCCTACAAACCCCTACAACCCCTAAAAACCCCTACAAACCCCTACAAACCCCTACAACCCCTACAAACCCCTACAAACCCCTAAAAATCCCTACAACCCCTAAAAACCCCTACAAACCCCTACAAACCCCTACAACCCCTACAACCCCTAAAAACCCCTACAAACCCCTACAAACCCCTACAACCCCTACAAACTCCTACAACCCCTAGAAACCCCTACAAACCCCTACAAACCCCTAAAAACCCCTACAAACCCCTACAAATCTCTACGACCCCTAAAAACCCCTACAAACCCCTACAACCCCTACAAACCCCTACAAACCCCTAGAAACCCCTAGAAACCCCTACAAACCCCTACAACCCCTAGAAACCCCTACAAACCCCTACAAACCCCTACAAGCCCCTACAAACCCCTACAACCCCTACAAACCCCTACAACCCCTACAAACCCCTACAAACCCCTACAACCCCTAAAAACCCCTACAAACCCCTACAAACCCTACAAACCCCTACAACCCCTAGAAACCCCTACAAACCCCTACAAACCCCTACAAACCCCTACAACCCCTACAAACCCCTACAACCCCTACAAACCCCTACAAACCCCTAAAAATCCCTACAACCCCTAAAAACCCCTACAAACCCCTACAAACCCCTACAACCCCTACAACCCCTAAAAACCCCTACAAACCCCTACAAACCCCTACAACCCCTACAAACTCCTACAACCCCTAGAAACCCCTACAAACCCCTACAAACCCCTAAAAACCCCTACAAACCCCTACAAATCTCTACGACCCCTAAAAACCCCTACAAACCCCTACAACCCCTACAAACCCCTACAAACCCCTAGAAACCCCTAGAAACCCCTACAAACCCCTACAACCCCTAGAAACCCCTACAAACCCCTACAAACCCCTACAAGCCCCTACAAACCCCTACAACCCCTACAAACCCCTACAACCCCTACAAACCCCTACAAACCCCTACAACCCCTAAAAACCCCTACAAACCCCTACAAACCCTACAAACCCCTACAACCCCTAGAAACCCCTACAAACCCCTACAAACCCCTACAAACCCCTACAACCCCTACAAAACCCTACAAACCCCTACAACCCCTACAGCCCCTACAAACCCCTACAACCCCTACAAACCCCTACAAACCCCTACAACCCCTACAAAACCCTACAAACCCCTACAACCCCTACAAAACCCTACAACCCCTAAAAACCCCTACAAACCCCTACAACCCCTAAAAACCCCTACAAACCCCTACAAACCCCTACAACCCCTACAACCCCTAGAAACCCCTACAAACCCCTACAAACCCCTACAAACCCCTACAAATCCCTACAAACCCCTACAACCCCTACAAACCCCTACAAACCCCTACAACCCCTACAAAACCCTACAAACCCCTACAACCCCTACAAAACCCTACAACCCCTAGAAACCCCTACAAACCCCTACAAACCCCTACAAACCCCTACAACCCCTACAAACCCCTACAAACCCCTACAACCCCTACAAAACCCTACAAACCCCTACAACCCCTACAAAACCCTATAACCCCTAGAAACCCCTACAAACCCCTACAAACCCCTACAAACCCCTACAACCCCTACAAACCCCTACAAACCCCTACAAACCCCTACAAACCCCTACAACCCCTAAAAACCCCTACAAACCCCTACAACCCCTAAAAACCCCTACAAACCCCTACAAACCCCTACAACCCCTACAAACCCCTACAAACCCCTAAAAATCCCTACAACCCCTAAAAACCCCTACAAACCCCTACAAACCCCTACAACCCCTACAACCCCTAAAAACCCCTACAAACCCCTACAAACCCCTACAACCCCTACAAACCCCTACAACCCCTAGAAACCCCTACAAACCCCTACAAACCCCTACAAACCCCTACAGCCCCTACAAACCCCTACAACCCCTACAAACCCCTACAAACCCCTACAACCCCTAAAAACCCCTACAAACCCCTACAAACCCCTAAAAACCCCTACAACCCCTACAAACCCCTACAACCCCTAGAAACCCCTACAAACCCCTACAAACCCCTACAACCCCTACAAACCCCTACAAACCCCTAAAACCCCTACAAACCCCTACAAACCCCTACAACCCCTACAAACCCCTACAAACCCCTACAACCCCTAAAAACCCCTACAAACCCGTACAAACCCCTACAAACCCTTACAACCCCTAAAAACCCCTACAAACCCCTACAAACCCCTACAACCCCTAAAAACCCCTACAAACCCCTACAACCCCTACAAACCCCTAGAAACCCCTACAAACCCCTACAAACCCCTACAAACCCCTACAACCCCTACAAACCCCTACAAACCCCTAAAACCCCTACAAACCCCTACAACCCCTAAAAACCCCTACAAACCCCTACAAACCCCTACAAACCCCTACAAACCCCTACAAACCCCTAAAACCCCTACAAACCCCTACAACCCCTACAACCCCTAAAAACCCCTACAAACCCCTACAAACCCCTACAACCCCTACAACCCCTACAAACCCCTACAAACCCTACAAACCCCTACAAACCTAACAAAACCCTACAAACCCCTACAAACCCCTACAACCCCTACAAGCCCCTACAACCCCTACAAACCCCTACAAACCCCTACAAACCCCTACAAACCCTACAAACCCCTACAACCCCTACAAACCCCTACAACCCCTAGAAACCCCTACAAACCCCTACAAACCCCTACAACCCCTAAAAACCCCTACAAACCCCTACAAACCCCTACAATCCCCTACAACCCCTAAAAACCCCTACAACCCCTACAAGCCCCTACAACCCCCTACAAACCCTACAACCCCTACAAACCCCTACAAACCCCTTTAAACCCCTACAACCTCTACATACTATGGCATTTGATTAGAAGTTTTTTTGCGTGCAAAAACTATGAAATAGTATAAAAAAAAAAACCTAACAACCTACCGAGGACCAGTGTATACTATGGCATGTGATTAGATTTTTTTTTGTGTAGGTAATTTGTTTATTTTTTGTTCGATATTTTTCATTGAGGCGCGAGCTGCAAGCAGCTCGCGTGGTAATAAAACAAAAAAAAAATCTCAAAGTCAAATTTCTGAATTGAAATTCCAACTTTTTTTATATTGTTATTACTCAATAAATGGAGGAAATCGTTTTGACCGGGAAACAGCTCTTGATACTGGTAACGGTTCAGTATGGATTTCCTCTGCAATACCGCATCAAATTGTAATCCATACTGTCATAATTTATATTATTTTCATGTTTTTGCGGAAAATCTCGGAAAATACCCGGAAAATGGTGATTTTTCTTTCACCAGGCAACACTTTTTGTCATTCTAAACAACCGCCCCATACAAGTTGTCCGGCTCGGGAGTTGCCAACAGCCTCATTTTTCACTTGGAAAATTTGGAAAATTTCATATTTTTACAAAATGGCCGCCACAGCGACCGCCATCTTTTATTTTGAAAAAACGAATAGAATATTAAAGATGAAGCAGTGCACTGGCAACATTTCTGCATAAACAGAATTGCCATATGGCAACTTTGGTAGAAGGAAACTTAAACTCGTAGTCGAGTCGGACCCGAAAATTTCACTACTCGCATGCTCCCAGTGTTGCCAACTCACTGCAACCAAAATAGTCAAAAGTCACTCACATGGTCCTCTTCTTCAAGTCATCATCAAATTTTGATACAAAATACCATTTTTTTTTTTTTTACATTTTATGGAAAATCTCGGAAAATACCCGAAAAATGGGGATTTTTTTTTAACCAGGCAACACTTTTCATCGTTTTACACAACAACTCCATACAAGTTGTCCAGCTCGGGTGTTGCCAAAAGCCTCATTTTCCAGTTGTAAAATTCAGAAAATTTCATCTTTTTACAAAATGGCCGCCACAGCGTCCGCCATCTTTTATTTTGAAATAACGAATAGAATGTCAAAGATTAAGCAGGGCACTGGCCACATTTCTGCATAAACAGAATTGCCATATGGCAACATTGGTAAAAGGAAACTTGAGCTCGTAGCCGAGTCGGACCCGAAAATTTCACTACTCGCATGCTCCCAGTGTTGCCAACTCAATGCAACCAAAATAGTCAAAAGTCACTCTCATGGTCCTCTCCTTCAAGTCTACATCAAATTTTGATTCAAAATACCATTTTTTTTTTTTTTTACATTTTATGAAAAATCTCGGAAAATACCCGGAAAATGGGGATTTTTTTTTCACCAGGCAATACTTTTCATTGTTTTACACAATGACCCTATACAACATATCCGGCTCGGGTGTTGCCAACAGCCTCATTTTTCACTTGGAAAATTTGGAAAATTTCTGCTTTTTACAAAATGGCCGCCACAGCGTCCGCCATTTTGAATTTCAAAAAACCAATAATTTTCCCATATGGAACAATTCAGTGGCAACACTTGTGCATACTCAGAATTTGCGCATGACAACTTTCGTAGTGGAAAAATAAGGAAAGTAGCCGAGTCGGGCCCAAAAATTACAAAGTTCGCCTGATCCCAGTGTTGCCAGCTGAGGGGGACAAAAATGGTCAAATGTCATTTGCATGGACCTTTTCAACGATACTACATCAAATTTTGATATAAAATGTCATTATTTCTACTTTTCACCTTTTTGAGGAAAATCTCGGAAATTACCCGAAAAATGGGAAAAATTTTCTCGCCAGGCAACACTCTTTACTGTTTTACACAACCGCCCCATACAAGTCTTCCGGTTTGGGTGTTGCCAACAGCCTCATTTTCCAGTTGTAAAATTCAGAAAATTTCGTCTTTTTACAAAATGGCCGCCACAGCATCCACCATTTTGAATTTCGAAAAAACGAATAAAATAACCAAGATGGAGAAGTTCAGTGGCAACACTTGTGCATACTCAGAATTTGCGCATGGCAACTTTCGTAGTGGAAAAAAAAGGAAAGTAGCCGAGTTGGGCCCAAAAATAACACCTTCGACTGCTCCCAGTGTTGCCAGCTGAGGGGAACGAAAATAGTCAAATGTCATTCGCATAGAGCTTCTAAACGATACCTCATCAAATTTTGATTCAAATTGTATTTTTTTTTACTTTTCAGGTTTTTGGGGAAAATCTCGGAAAATACCCGGAAAATGGGGATTTTTTTTAATCCAGGCAACACTTTTCATCGTTTTACACAATAGCTTCATACAAAATGTCCGGCTCGGGTGTTGTCAACAGCCTCATTTTTCACTTGGAAAATTTTGAAAATTTCGTCTTTTTACAAAATGGCCGCTATGTTGTCCGTATTCAAAAATTTCAAAAAACGTATAGTTTTCCCATATTAAGCAGTTCAACGACAAGGTTTCTGCATACACAAAATTTGAATTTGGAAACTTTCGTAGAAGGAATCTAGAGCTCGCGTAAGAGTCGGGCCCAAAACTTAAAAAGTTTGCTTTTTCCCAGTGTTGCCAAATTGAAAGCGACAAAAATGGTCAAATGTCATTCACATGGACCTTTTAAACGATACCACATCAAATTTTGATTCAAAATGTCAATATTTCTAATTTTCACTTTTTTGGGGAAAATCTCGGAAATTACCCGAAAAATGGGGAAAATTTTCTAGCCAGGCAACACTCTTCATCGTTCTACACAACCGCCCCATACAAGTCGTCCGGCTCGGGTGTTGCCAAATGCCTCATTTTTCACATGGAAAATTTTGAAAATTTTGTCTTTTTACAATATGGCCGCCAAATTGTCCGTATTCAAAAATTTCAAAAAACGTATAGTTTTCCCATATTAAGCAGTTCACCGACAAGGTTTCTGCATAAACAAAATTTAAATTTGGAAACTTTCGTAGAAGGAATCTAGAGCTCGCGTAAAAGTCGGGCCCAAAAATAAATAAAGTTCGCCTGATTCCAGTGTTGCCAGCTGAGGGGAACAAAATTGGTCAAATGTCATTCGCATGGACCTTTTCAACGATACTGCATCAAATTTTGATTTAAAATGTCATTATTTCTACTTTTCACTTTTTTGGGGAAAATCTCTGAAATTACCCGAAAAATGGGGAAAATTTTCTCGCCTGGCAACACTCTTCACCGTTCTGCACAACCGCCCCATACAAGTCGTCAGGCTCGGGTGTTGCCAACAGCGTCATTTTCGGGTTGGAAAATTTGGAAAATTTTTGCTTTTTACAAAATGGCCGCCACAGCGTCCGCCATTTTGAATTTCGAAAAAGCCGTACTTACACGTCATTCAACAGGATACTGGCAATTATTGAAGCAAAACAGATTCACCGTACGCCAATGTTGCCAGAACAAAGCACCCCGCCAAAGTGGAGTATGAAAATCGGTAAAATTCAAAGTCAAATTCCGAAGCCACCATCTTTTTTTTTTTTTTTTTTTTTCAATTTTTTTTAATTTTTTCCCCCCCTCTTTCTACCCTCCCATTTTGAAAACCCTACCTGTAACCGTTTAGGAGCTGTCAAATCTGACAGCTGTCATCTCGGTTTTTTCGAAATGTCAATGCCTAATTCCTGGTGAGATTGACCCCCCCTAAACTTCCCCCAAACATACCCCCCCCCTAAACCGACTCCTTCTAGGAGAACAAACATGTCAATCAGTGAGTCACCGTTATTTAGCTTTATATTATATAGACTAGATTTTGCGTGCGGCGCGAGCTGCATGCAGCTCGCGTGTGGTTTTGTTGCTGTTGTAATTGTAACAAACCCCTACTTGTCCCTACTAACCCCTACAAACCCCTAAAAACCCCTACAAACCCCTACAAACCCCTACAAACCCCTACAACCCCTAAAAACCCCTACAAACCCCTACAAACCCCTACAACCCCTACAACCCCTAGAAACCCCTAAAAATCCCTACAAACCCCTACAAACCCCTACAACCCCTAAAAACCCCTACAAACCCCTACAAACCCCTACAACCCCTAAAAACCCCTACAAACCCCTACAAACCCCTACAAATCCCTACAAACCTACAAACCCCTACAAACCCCTACAAACCCCTACAAACCCCTACAACCCCTACAAACCCCTACGAACCCCTACAAACCCCTAAAAACCCCTACAAACCCCTACAAACCCCTAAAACCCCTACAACCCCTAGAAACCCCTACAAACCCCTACAAACCCCTACAACCCCTAGAAACCCCTAAAAACCCCTACAAACCCCTACAAACCCCTACAACCCCTAAAAACCCCTACAAACCCCTACAAACCCCTACAAACCCCTACAAACCCCTACAAACCCCTACAAACCCCTACAACCCCTACAACCCCTACAAACCCCTACAAACCCCTACAACCCCTACAACCCCTAGAAACCCCTACAAACCCCTACAAACCCCTACAACCCCTAGAAACCCCTAAAAACCCCTACAAACCCCTACAAACCCCTACAAACCCCTAAAAACCCCTACAAACCCCTACAAACCCCTACAACCCCTACAACCCCTAAAAACCCCTACAAACCCCTACAAACCCCTACAAACCCCTACAAACCCCTACAAACCCCTACAAACCCCTACAACCCCTACAACCCCTAGAAACCCCTACAAACCCCTACAAACCCCTACAACCCCTAGAAACCCCTAAAAACCCCTACAAACCCCTACAAACCCCTAAAAACCCCTACAACCCCTAAAAACCCCTACAAACCCCTACAAACCCCTACAAACCCCTACAAACCCCTACAAACCCCTACAACCCCTACAAACCCCTACAAACCCCTACAACCCCTAAAAACCCCTACAAACCCCTACAAACCCCTACAAACCCCTACAACCCCTACAAACCCCTACAACCCCTACAAACCCCTACAAACCCCTAAAAACCCCTACAAACCCCTACAACCCCTACAAACCCCTACAAACCCCTACAAACCCCTACAACCCCTAAAAACCCCTACAAACCCCTACAAACCCCTACAACCCCCTACAAACCCCTACAAACCCCTACAACCCCTACAACCCCTAGAAACCCCTACAAACCCCTACAAACCCCTACAACCCCTAGAAACCCCTAAAAATCCCTACAAACCCCTACAAACCCCTACAACCCCTAAAAACCCCTAAAAACCCCTACAAACCCCAACAAACCCCTACAACCCCTACAAACCCCTACAACCCCTAAAAACCCCTACAAACCCCTACAAACCCCTACAAACCCCTACAACCCCTACAAACCCCTACAACCCCTACAAACCCCTACAAACCCCTACAAACCCCTAAAAACCCCTACAACCCCTACAAACCCCTACAAACCCCTAAAAACCACTACAACCCCTACAAACCCCTACAAACCTACAAACCCCTACAAACCTACAAACCCCTACAAACCCCTACAAACCCCTACAAACCCCTACAACCCCTACAAACCCCTACAAACCCCTACAAACCCCTACAACCCCTTAAAACCCCTACAAACCCCTACAACCCCTACAAACCCCTACAAACCCCTACAACCCCTACAAACCCCTACAAACCCCTACAAACCTCTACAAACCCCTACAACCCCTAAAACCCCTACAACCCCTACAAACCCCTACAACCCCTACAGACCCCTAAAAACCCCTACAACCCCTACAAACCCCTACAACCCCTACAAACCCCTACAAACCCCTACAACCCCTACAAACCCCTACAAACCCCTTTAAACCCCTACAACCTCTACATACTATGGCATTTGATTAGAAGTTTTTTTGCGTGCAAAATCTATGAAATAGTATTAAAAAAAAAACCTAACAACCTACCGAGGACCTGTGTATACTATGGCATGTGATTAGATTTTTTTTTGTGTAGATAATTTGTTTGTTTTTTGTTCGATATTTTTCATTGAGGCGCGAGCTGCAAGCAGCTCGCGTGGTAATAAAACAAAAAAAAAATCTCAAAGTCAAATTTCTGAATTGAAATTCCAACTTTTTTTATGTTGTTATTACTCAATAAATGGAGGAAATCGTTTTGACCGGGAAACAGCTCTTGATACTGGTAACGGTTCAGTATGGATTTCCTCTGCAATACCGCATCAAATTGTAATCCATACTGTCATAATTTATATTATTTTCATGTTTTTGCGGAAAATCTCGGAAAATACCCGGAAAATGGTGATTTTTCTTTCACCAGGCAACACTTTTTGTCATTCTAAACAACCGCCTCATACAAGTTGTCCGGCTCGGGAGTTGCCAACAGCCTCATTTTTCACTTGGAAAATTTGGAAAATTTCATATTTTTACAAAATGGCCGCCACAGCGACCGCCATCTTTTATTTTGAAAAAACGAATAGAATATTAAAGATGAAGCAGTGCACTGGCAACATTTCTGCATAAACAGAATTGCCATATGGCAACTTTGGTAGAAGGAAACTTGAACTCGTAGCCGAGTCGGACCCGAAAATTTCACTACTCGCATGCTCCCAGTGTTGCCAACTCACTGCAACCAAAATAGTCAAAAGTCACTCACATGGTCCTCTTCTTCAAGTCAACATCAAATTTTGATTCAAAATACCATTTTTTTTTTTTTTACATTTTATGGAAAATCTCGGAAAATACCCGAAAAATGGGGATTTTTTTTTAACCAGGCAACACTTTTCATCGTTTTACACAACGGCTCCATACAAGTTGTCCAGCTCGGGTGTTGCCAAAAGCCTCATTTTCCAGTTGTAAAATTCAGAAAATTTCATCTTTTTACAAAATGGCCGCCACAGCGTCCGCCATCTTTTATTTTGAAAAAACGAATAGAATGTCAAAGATTAAGCAGGGCACTGGCCACATTTCTGCATAAACAGAATTGCCATATGGCAACATTGGTAAAAGGAAACTTGAGCTCGTAGCCGAGTCGGACCCGAAAATTTCACTACTCGCATGCTCCCAGTGTTGCCAGCTCAATGCAACCAAAACAGTCAAAAGTCACTCTCATGGTCCTCTCCTTCAAGTCTACATCAAATTTTGATTCAAAATACCATTTTTTTTTTTTTTTACATTTTATGGAAAATCTCGGAAAATACCCGGAAAATGGGGATTTTTTTTTCACCAGGCAACATTTTTCATTGTTTTACACAATGGCCTCATACAAGTCGTCCGGCTCGGGTGTTGCCAACAGCGTCATTTTCGGGTTAGAAAATTTTGAAAATTTCGTCTTTTTACAAAATGCCCGCCACAGCGTCCGCCATTTTGAATTTCGAAAAAACTAATAGAATTTCCAAGATGGAACAGTTCAGTGGCAACACTTGTGAATACTCAGAATTTGCGCATGGCAACTTTCGTAGTGGAAAAAAAATGAAAGTAGCCGAATTGGGCCCAAAAATAACACCTTTGCCTGCTCCCAGTGTTGCCAGCTCAGAGCGACCAAAATGGTCAAATGTCATTCGCATGGACCTCCTTAACGACACCTCATCAAATTTTGATTCAAATTGTATTTTTTTTTATTTTCAGTTTTTTGGGGAAAATCTCGGAAAATACCCGGAAAATGGGGATTTTTTTTTCACCAGGCAACACTTTTCATCGTTTTACACAATGGCCCCATACAAGTCGTCCAGCTCGGGTGTTGCCAACAGCCTCATTTTTCACTTGGAAAATTTTGAAAATTTCGTCTTTTTACAAAATGG
Organism: Epirrita christyi; assembly: GCA_951392215.1. Taxonomy (NCBI): domain Eukaryota; kingdom Metazoa; phylum Arthropoda; class Insecta; order Lepidoptera; family Geometridae; genus Epirrita; species Epirrita christyi. The sequence goes on from OX595837.1 coordinate 2,928,801, forward strand.
CCGCCACAGCGTCCGCCATTTTGAATTTCGAAAAACCAATAATTTTCCCATATGGAGCAGTTCAGTGGCAACACTTGTGCATACTTGGAAGTTGCACATGGCAACTTTCGTAGTGGAAAAATAAGGAAAGTAGCCGAGTCGGGCGCAAAAATAAAAAAAGTTCGCCTGATTCCAGTGTTGCCAGCTGACGGGGACAAAAATGGTCAAATGACATTCGCATGGACCTTTTCAACGATACCACATCAAATTTTGATTCAAAATGTCAATATTTCTAATTTTCACTTTTTTGGGGAAAATCTTGGAAATTACCCGAAAAATGGGGAAAATTTTCTTGCCAGGCAACATTCTTTACTGTTCTACACAACCGCCCCATACAAGTCTTCCGGCTCGGGTGTTGCCAACAGCGTCATTTTCCAGTTGTAAAATTCAGAAAATTTCGTCTATTTACAAAATGGCCGCCACAGCGTCCGCCATTTTGAATTTCGAAAAAACGAATAAAATACCTAATATGGAGCAGTTCAGTGGCAACACTTGTGCATACTCTGAATTCACGCATGGCAACTTTCGTAGTAGAAAAATATGGAAAGTAGCCGAGTCGGGCCCAAAACTTAAAAAGTTTGCTTTTTCCCAGTGTTGCCAAATTGAAAGCGACAAAAATGGTCAAATGTCATTCGCATGGACCTTTTAAACGATACCACATCAAATTTTGATTTAAAATGTCGTTATTTCTACTTTTCACCTTTTTGGGGAAAATCTCGGAAATTACCCGAAAAATGGGGAAAATTTTCTCGCCAGGCAACACTCTTCACCGTTCTTCACAACCGCCTTATACAAGTATTCCGGCTCGGGTGTTGCCAACAGTCTCATTTTCGGGTTGGAAAATTTGGAAAATTTTTGCTTTTTACAAAATGGCCGCCACAGCGTCCGCCATTTTGAATTTCGAAAAAGCCGTACTTACACGTCATTTGGCAGGATACTGGCAATTATTGAAGCAAAACAGATTCACCGTACGCCAATGTTGCCAGAACAAAGCACCCCGCCAAAGTGGAGTCTGAAAATGGCAAAATTTCAAAGAGCTATTCCCACGTCGCCATTTTGTTTTTTTTTTTTTTTTTTTTTTTTTTTTTAATTTTTCCTGTTCTTCTATAGGACGCACCACTTAAGAAAACCCTACCTATAACCGCTTGGAAGCTGTCAAATCTGACAGCTGTCATTTCGAAAAATTCAAAATTCGAATCCGACACTTCTGGTCAGATTCACCCCCCCTAAACTTCCCCCAAACATACCCCCCCCCTAAAACGACTCCTTCTAGGAGAACAACCATGTCAATCAGTCACCGTTATTTAGCTTTATAATATATAGATAGATGGTTTAGGTCGCAATGTTATGATACCCACTACCATACGCAGGTCCTCACGTTTCAATTTGAGGAGTGTATTCGTCACTTTCTTGTCAGGTCCGGGGAGCATAGATTTTGAGTGCTTACAGTCCGACCTTCGTTCCCACAGCTTTTGGTGCTCCGTTTCCGAATGCAGTCTCAGCCTGTTTTTGATTTCCGCAGTTGGTGGTTTTGATAGGCTGATGTCAGCTTCTGTGGGGGTAAGTTCAGCTCCTTCCCTAGCTAGGGAGTCGGCCCTGTCATTTCCTAGACAGGGGACATGGCTATCTGTCCATTTGATTGTGACAGTATATCTATCTGTCAGTCTTTGAAGCGCAGTGTGACACTCTGCGACCGATTTTGACCTGGTGTCCGATTGGCCTTCTTTTAGTTCCTATTTGGATAACACATCAGTAAATCTTACTCCAGTTTATTCGGAAAATGTTCTCTCTGCTTACTCAATGTTTGTAGACACAATCATTGCAAGTGCTAATGAGAATATTCCACTTAAAAAACAAGCTTCAACTCGTTTCAGAATATCTACTCCCTGGTGGGATTCGGATTGCACACTGGCAGTTAAGGAAAGGAAAACTGCTGAAATTGCTTATAATAATTACATGTCTCCTCCAAATTTTATAAAGTACCAACGGTGTGGGGGGAAGGTCAGAAGAGTTCTTTTGCTAAAAAAGAAACGTGGTTGAATTAATTACTGTGAAAACTTATCCCCTAGAACTCCTTCATCATTAGTCTGGAAGCAGATCAAACGTTACAGAGGATCTTGTAATTCCATTAACATAACTGATAATGACCCTTTGTCTTGGATAGAGGCCTTCAGTAATAAATTGGCACCACCTTCTGGTCCTTATTGTAATTCTATTCCTGATTCTACTTCTTTCCTTCCATCTCTTTCTAACTTTGACAGCAACTTTTCATTTCATGAGCTTCAACTTGCACTTGATGGTTTAAGGGATACATCTCCAGGAGTTGATGGTATTCCATACTCTTTCATTATCAAATCTCCTGATTGTGTTAAAGAATATTATTTAAATTTAATTAATAGATTCTTTGAGTGTGGATTCCAGATCAATGGAAGACCCAAATTATAATCCCAATACTCAAACCTGGAAAGAGTTCTTCTGACCCAAATGGTTACAGACCTATTGCTTTGTCCTCTGTCTTAGCTAAAATCATGGAACTTTGTCATGTAAAGTTTCGTCTGGAATGGATTGTTGAGAGTAAGGGTATTTTAGCTAAATCTCTGTATGGATTCAGAAAAGGCATGAGCACATAAGATGGTTTAAGTTTGATCACCACCGACATCCGTATTGCATTTGCCAAGAAAGAATCTTTGATAGCAGTTTTTCTTGATATTGCTGCGGCTTATGATAACGTCTTGCTTCCGGTACTCAGGAATAAACTTCAACAGCTGAGCATCCCTGAGAGACTTGTTCGATTCATAAGCAACTTACTAATGGATAGAAAGATTTTAATCAAACCTCAAAGCTCTCTTCTGTCGGTTCGCAATGTTTGGAAGGGCCTTCCTCAGGGTTCAGTATTAAGTCCTTTACTCTATAGTTTATATACCCATGATCTTGATCATTCTATTAGCCCTATCTGTCAGGTCCTGCAATATGCAGATGATTTGGCTATTTATATGCGAACTAATTCCATGGAAGACGCCAAAGATAAACTTAATATGGCTCTTATTCTCCTTGATGAATGGTTGAAAGATCATGGCCTATCCCTTTCGGCCTCCAAAAGTAGTTGTGTAGTATTTTCCAGAAAACGAATTCATCCCATCATAGAATTATATGTTGGCCAAGCGCTAATTCGACAAGTTAATGGTACTAAATTCTTAGGTATTCACTTGGACTCTGAAGAATGAATGGAGTCCCCCATGCTAATTATGTATCGCATATATTTGAAAAAAAAAATGTTAATGTTCTTCGTTCTCTGTCAGGTGTTTGGTAGGGCTCTCATCCCTACTGCCAAAAACTGCTTTATAATGCCATTGTTCGTAGTCATTTGGATTACGGATCTTTCCTCCTAGACCCATGTACCAAGTTAGCCCTGGGGAAATTGGATAGAGTTCAGTCAAAGTGTCTTAGAATAATTCTTGGTGCAATGAAGTCCTCACTTATAAATGCCATGCAGGTAGAGTGTGTTGATCCTCCTCTTTCTCTTAGAAGGCAGTATCTTGCTGATCGTTTTTTCTTTAAACTAGTTCAGAATTATCATCACCCTCTTCTTCAACTTTTAAATGATTTGTTTAGTATATTAGAACCTCATATTGATTCTATATGATATGTGCCCTCCTGAAATCCCCCGTCCTTTCTCCTCCAAACTACTTTTATCCTTAGTTTTTCCCCCTTTATTTCACTATTATGTAAATTTATTTATGTAAATAAAATTAAAAATTGTAGTGTGTATATTACTTTTGGCTTATATCTATAATTTTGATATGCTTTAATCATTGTGCTGTGTTTTATTTGTGTAGTCCCTTGATAAATAAATCTCCTTTTGTTAACCTAAATAATATCTATAATTTTGATATGCTTTAATCATTGTGCTGTGTTTTATTTGTGTAGTCCCTTGATAAATAAATCTCCTTTTGTTAACCTAAATAATTCTGGTTGAGTCTCCCATAGACAAGACTGACTAATTCTCATACTCAGATCTCCATCATTTTACAGTCTTAAATCTTGTCGACATCGACATTGGCAAATTTGTGGTAGCTAAAGCCATAATTAAAAGAAGAAGAAGATAAAAGAATATCGATGTTTTGAAAGTAGTGTCGATGAATGCTCAGACGTCCACTTCTGGACGAGGCCTCGTCCATAAAATGCAAGGGGGGGTGGGGGGGTTGCCACAACCACCACGCTTGGCAGGTGGATTGGTGATGAATACTTGGGTGGATGCTGCTGCCCTTATGGTGTAATCAGCCTTTACGACGATTTATTAGTAGACTGCCTGTGTTCGGGCTCATTTTGATCAGCTCATGGTTCCAACACCATCTTTATCATAATTTGTTGTTTTTTAGATGTCGTGGAATACGAATAACCCCGTGTCGGCAGCTGGCTTTTTCGAGGAGCTCGAAGCAGATGACGAAGAAGATATTTCGATGACCGGTTCTGAACGGTATGTTTGCACAAATTTATTTCCTTTTCTTATCGTGTATATGAGCCGTGGTATCCTACCTAAGAATAGGTCTCCTCCAACTAATGTAGATGTCGGAAAAGGCGACTAAGGGATTACAGCAAACTGTGATCATCAATCCACCTGCCCAGCGTGGTAGTTATGGTAAATCCCCCCATTGCATGCTGTGCATTCTTTGGGGGAGGCCTCATCCAGCAGTGGGTGTCTTCCGGCTGATAAGTTTCCGTTATCCATGGTATACCGGTGTGATGACCATACTGGAATATGGAACTAAGATTTACAGTCTTGTATTTTTTATAGGTTGTCACCTCGACCTTCGAGCTCCTCGAGTTTGTTTGAGGGGTTCCATGAGGAAGAGAGCTCGGCACGGGAGAGGCAAGTTTTTTATTTATATATTATTCTTGTCATGTATGTTTGTCCCTCTTTAGTACTCGATGACCTAAAGAGATTATAATCGTCGTAGGAAGTCGGTGGATGGAGGTGGCTCAAGACTGTGTCGTAGCGGGGAGGCCTATGCTCAGCAGTGGACTTCTACAGGCTGATGATGATGATGATGATGATATGTTGGTGCCAATTTTGACTCTGTTTCCATTATCCATTGGTATGCCTGACCGAGGACAATAATGGAATACATATATATTATTTAGTACTCTATTGACGAAAGACATTATGAATGTCCCAGGCACGTACGTACGAGGCTTGACTGACTCTCAGCACAGAGGTCAAATATCTTGGAATTTGGTTGGACAGCAAACGCATCTGGGGTAAACAGCTTGAACATGTAACATCGAAAGCCACTAACGTGTTGTGGCAGTGTACACGGGCCGTCGACAAAGACTGGGGCTTAAAACCTAAGGTTTGTCTGTGGATGTACACAGTCATGGTCCGACCTGTGCTTACCTATGGGGCCGTGGTGTGGTGGCCGAGAACAAACCTGGTTACAGCGATGAACAGGCTGCAACAGGTCCAAAGGCTAACCTGCTCTCTCATCAGTGGATGTACAAAATCTACCCCATCAGCAGCGTTAGATATTATACTAGGCCTGACGCCGCTTCATGTGCACATTCAGCAGGAAGCGATGGCGGCAGCTCTAAGAATAAAATCCACGAGCCAGTGGAAAGGCAGTGCCAAGTTAACGAATCACTGCAGGATACTGGATAAGGCTACTAACACTATCCCCGAAGCCATAAAAGGTACAGACAGAATAGCCACAACTTACCTGACCAATAAAAGGTACCAAGTGGTTAGGCAGGAGGAAGTAGAGGAACCGACCTCCGCCTCATCCTCTTCAGTCTATCACTTCTACACGGATGGCGCCAAACAAAAGACAGGAGCGGGTTGTGGCTTTTATTGCCCAAAAACGGGGCAATCAAGATCACAGCCTCTAAACCAAACGACTACAGCGTTTCAGGCAGAAACTATTGGGCTCTTCATGGCAGCTAGTGAATTATTATCAACATCATTAGAGTCCGCAGATAGCGTTGTAAATGCTAATCAACAAACAGATCATCTTCACAACAGATAGCGCAGCACTTTTGAATGCACTCGGCAGACCTGACACGAGGTCTAAATCCGTTGCGGAATGCCACAGTGCCCTCCAAAAACTAGCTGAAAAGCACATGGTTAAAATAAAATGGACAAAAAGCCACGGCTCTTGCCCATGGAATGACAAGGCCGACTTCCTAGCAAAGGGAGCAGCTAAACACACACCAACTCCTAAAGATATCAGCTTATCCAACCCACCAACGGTGGAAATTAAAAACAGGCTGAAACTAATTTCTGAAAGGGAACACCAAAAAATATGGGAACGTAGACTGGACTGTAAGCAAACAAAGGAAATGCTTCCAGTTAAAAACAAAAGGATAACAAACACATTGTTGAAGATGAAACGCGAAGACCTACGGATGATGGTGGGCATCATCACGGGACACTGTGATTTCAACCATCATCTACTGAAGACAGGAGCTACGAACAGTTGGCTATGTCGTGGCTGTCTTCAGGACGAGGGGACAGTGGAGCATGTTATATTGTACTGCACAGCCACAAATGAAGCCAGGAAAAAAACCGGACTCCAGGAGCTGATAGAGTCCTGTTTAACCTCATCCATTACTCATTCGGGAATACTGGAACAGTGCTGCCATCAACCCAGAGTCCTTCTCCGTTATTTTAAGGAGTTGGGCTGGCTGGGGTAGGTTTAGCAGGGGGACAATGCACAATACACCCCAATGCGGGAAGTCAGTGCAGATCTTATCTCCCCCATTTTCAATTAGAATTAGAATTTAGGTCTCTTCCAACTCCTGTAGATGTCGTAAAAGGGGACTAAGGGATTACAGCAAACTGTGATGATCAATCCACCTGCCCAGCGTGGTAGTTATGGTAAATCCCCCCATTGCATGCTGTGCATTCTTTGGGGGAGGCCTCATCCAGCAGTGGGTGTCTTCCGGCTGATAAGTTTCCGTTATCCATGGTATACCGTTGCGATGACCATACTGGAATATGGAACTAAGATTTACAGTCTTGTATTTTTTATAGTTCGTCACCTCTACCTTCGAGCTCCTCGAGTATATTTGAGGAAGAGAGCCCGGCACGGGAGATGTAAGTTTTTATTTATATTTTTTATATATATATATATATTCTTGTCATGTATGTTTGTCCCTCTTTAGTACTCGATGACCTAAAGAGATTATAATCGTCGTTGCAAGTCTGTGGATGGAGGTGGCTCAAGACCGTGTCGTAGCGGGGAGGCCTATGCTCAGCAGTGGACTTCTACAGGCTGATGATGATGATGATGATGTATGTTGGTGCCAATTTTGACTCTGTTTCCGTTATCCATTGGTAAGCCTGACCGAGGACAATAATGGATTACATATACTGGGTGTTTTTTTTAAATGGGACAGTATGGGGATATCCGAATCCATAAGAGATACGGGATAACTGTCTTTGGAACCATTTGCTCATTTTGTATGAAAATTATTTTGGCATAGTTATTTTTTTGGTCAAGCGTGAGTTCTCCATAAAAATGAGTAGTTTTGATTCAAATTTTTTGATCAAAACTACTCATTTTTGATTCAATGAGTAGTTTTGATTCAAATTTTTTGATCAAAACTACTCATTTTTATGGAGAACTCATGCTTGACCAAAAAAAAAACTATGCCAAAATCATTTTCATACAAAATGAGCAAATGGTTCCAAATACAGTTTTCCCGTATCTCTTATGGATTCGGAATTCGGATATCCCCATACTGTCCCATTTAAAAAAAACACCCTGTATTATTTAGTACTCTATTGACGAAAGACATTATGAATGTCCCAGGCATGTACGTACGAGGTCTGTCTGGCTGATGATGATGATGATGATGTATGTTGTATTGTTATAGCTTGCCGGTGGTGCTAGCTGGATTAGCAGAGGTGCCTTCGAAACGTGCGCGCGGAGCCCAGCGGGGACGAGGTAGAGGTCATCGTGGCGCAGGCCGCCGCCCTGTGTCTGGAGGTAGCAGGGGGCACAGAGGCGGAAGGTCTGTTTCGGGGGTTGCGCGTAGTGGCCGGGGCCGCCGTGCCGTTAGTATGGCTGTTATTGGTGAGAGTGAGTGGCGGCTTGGTGAAAGGATACGAGAGGTTTGCGTGGTTGATGATGATATTCCGCCGAGGTTGCAAGGATTGGTGAGTGAGTTGAAGCGTACTCGAGGTTTGAGGGCTGAGCGGCAGGTGACGAGAGATAGACAGGCGAATATTAGAGTGCGTGATATGGATGTTGATGAGGATGAATTTTTGGACGCCGAGGATTCAGAGGCTCAAGTATTGTTTGGAAGGGACAGCGGGGCGATGGACTTTTCGTGGTCGCCCATGGCCACATTTAGTGGACGTGCGGAAGAGTTTCTGCCCGAAAACGCTGGGCCTACCGAAAACCATACTTCTGCCTATGGAGCTTTTCGGAAGTTTTGGGACGATGAGATCCTGGAGCATATTGTGAGGGAAACCAACCGATATGCTTCAGTATTGATGTCGTCATCAGAACGCTTTGCTAGGGACTGGTACGATACTAACGTACATGAAATAATGATCCTTTTTGCGTTCTGGATGATCATTGCTGTCATCCGAATGCCATCTATAAAATCATGCTTTTCGAACAACCCCATTTTAAAACACCCCGTATTTAGGACCCTAATGACCGAGCCGCGTTATTGGGTTCTAAATAGGGCGCTCCACTTTGCCGATAATTCGACGCGTACCCCCGACTCGTCCAAATTGTTCTGTCTTGGCCCATTGGTTGAGCACCTGAACCATAGGTTCCAGGAGGCTTACACTCTGGGCCAAAACATCACAATTGACGAGTCATTGACGTTATGGAAGGGCAACTTGTCCTTCAGACAGTACATCAAAACGAAAGCCGCTCGTTTCGGCATCAAAACGTTTGAGCTCTGTGAATCGGCCACGGGCTATCTGTGGTCATTCACTATTTACTTGGGCAAGGACACCTCTTCACAATCTCGGATGCCGAAAAGCACCGCGATTGTCGTCGATCTCATGAGGCCTCTCCTTAACAAGGGACACCGGTTGTTTTTAGACAACTGGTTCAATTCCCCTGTGTTAGCGAGATTCCTCAAGAGAAACAAGACGGACTGTGTCGGTACATTGCGTATGAATCTCAAAAACGTACCAACACTCATACAGCTAGCTACGCTCCCGCAAGGTCACTGTATTGCGCGTCACTCCGGAGACGTCTCCGTGATATTATATCACGACAAAAGGCCAGTGTGTATGATTTCCACGTGTCATGGCACAGAATCTGTGTCTATTCCAGCCAAGCCAGGTAGGCCAGCTCACCATAAGCTTGCTGTTATAGCGAGTTATAATGCATCGATGGGTGGGGTTGACAAAAAAGACCAGATGTTGGAGCCGTATCTGGTAGAGCGGAAAAAAAATAAAAAATGGTATAAGAAGATGTTCAAAAGGCTTCTCAACGTCAGCATCAACAACAGTCGCATCCTGGTGCAGAGAACATCAGGCAATGCAGTAAAACACCAGGCTTTCCGCCTTGAACTTGCTGATGACATTATGCGTCATCATTTGCCTCACGTTCCCAGGGGTCGAAGGGTGTGTGAAAACCGTGGTTCATTGCTGCCGGCCGCACGGTTCTCTGTTTCCGGACATTTTATTGTACGATCTGCGGTTGCCGGCGGATCACGCAGCAACCAACGCGGAGCGTCTATAGGTCGCAAACAGTGTGTATGGTGCACTGTGCGCGAACAGAGGAAGAGGCAAACAGTGTACATTTGCAAGAAGTGCGAAGTACCTTTGTGTTTCGAAGATTGTTTCGAAAAATTTCATACCATTGAGTAGTATGAAGTTTATCGAAACACTAACAAACGCAATTGAACATAGTCACACTTTCGGCATTTGAGACATTGTTGTTATTTTCGAGGCGTTGTCTAGGTGCTTATGTACAGCAGTGGACTTACCATTTTTCCGCGGAACACTGACTAACGTACAACATACATAACATCTTCCCATCGATAGTATGTATTTTCATGTGTTTTAGTTTGGTAGCTATGCGAAGTATGTATTTCCATGTGTTCTAGTATGTGTTTCCATGTGTTTTAGTATGTATTTCCATGTGTTTTAGTATGTGTTTTCATGTGTTTTAGTATGTATTTCCATGTGTTTTATTAGGTTCCTTACGTTTTGATGATGACCGAGTTACCTTTCCATGATGATTTTACAGTAAAATCAGTAGTTGTAAAATCACTTGAATTCGCGTTTTTTTTTTGTAGTTTGGTTCATTATCTTGTGTAAGTTAGTTTGAGTGATGATTGAGTAATAGAATAGATTCTGGGTTTAGGTATGTTGGCTTGAAGCGTGAGTGAACGTGTGTGTGATATGTGTGTGTGTGTGGGGGGGGGGGGGCGAATGTGATGGTTGATGTCCTTGAAATGTAAATTGTACATTTTTCATGAAATTTTTCATTTTTCATTTTTTGTGTACGTTTTTCGGGAAAATGTTATGTCTGCAAAACTTTACTATTACTTTGCCATTGTAAATGATCTTTTGAATAAAAATCTGTAAACTTAGTCTGTTTCTACAGGCAAAACTTTATAACTTTGTTATTCTTAATTCTTACTGTCATTCCTATGATAGAATATATCTATTGAATAAAATATCTGTAAACTTAGTCTGTTTCTACAGGCAAAACTTTATAACTTTGTCATTCTTACTGTCATTCCTATGACAAAATACATCTATTGAATAAAATATCTGTAAACTTAGTCTGTTTCTAATATCTGTAAACTTAGTCTGTTTCTACAGGCAAAACTTTATAACTTTGTCATTCTTACTGTCATTCCTATGACAAAATATATCTATTGAATAAAATATCTGTAAACTTAGTCTGTTTCTACAGGCAAAACTTTATAACTTTGTCATTCTTACTGTCATTCCTATGACAAAATATATCTATTGAATAAAATATCTGTAAACTTAGTCTGTTTCTACAGGCAAAACTTTATAACTTTGTCATTCTTACTGTCATTCCTATGACAAAATATATCTATTGAATAAAATATATGTAAACTTAGTCTGTTTCTACAGGCAAAACTTTATAACTTTGTCATTCTTACTGTCATTCCTATGACAAAATATATCTATTGAATAAAATATCTGTAAACTTAGTCTGTTTCTACAGGCAAAACTTTATAACTTTGTCATTCTTACTGTCATTCCTATGATAGAATATATCTATTGAATAAAATAGCTGTCAACTTAGTCTGTTTCTACAAGCAAAACTTTATTACTTAGTCTTTGTTGTTGAGTATTTATTTGTATTTACAAATAGCTGTAAACTTAGTTAGTCTGTTTCTACAGGCAAAACTTTATTACTTTGTCATTCCTATGATAGAATATATCTACTTTATTACTTTGTCTTTAGTCTTGTGTCTTTTTTACTTTACTTTTGAATAAAAAATATTTATAATTTTTTTTAGTAATATCATTTATTTCCTCACAAAAATAATTTACGTATAAGTCTATTTGAAACCACAATATCAGGTGAGGTAAACTGATAACCGTTGATGAGGAGTGCCGAAGACCAGACTCGGGCGCGCCCAGCAGCAGTGGTCTCCAATAGGTTTGATGATGAGGTGAGGTAATCCTGTACCTTGAACAGGAAAAAAGTATTTAGCAATAAACTAGCCTTCACAAAAGCTAAAGGTGGATGGAGGCGGCTCAAGACCGTTCGTCGTGGGGTCGTCATTACGGATATGGGGGACTTGAGCAGTGGACTTCTACAGGCTGATTATGATGATGGCCTTCATTAGCCTTCACAAAAGCTAAAGGTGGATGGAGGCGGCTCAAGACCGTTCGTCGTGGGGTCGTCATTACGGATATGGGGGACTTGAGCAGTGGACTTCTACAGGCTGATTATGATGATGGCCTTCATTAGCCTTCACAAAAGCTAAAGGTGGATGGAGGCGGCTCAAGACCGTTCGTCGTGGGGTCGTCATTACGGATATGGGGGACTTGAGCAGTGGACTTCTACAGGCTGATTATGATGATGGCCTTCATTAGCCTTCACAAAAGCTAAAGGTGGATGGAGGCGGCTCAAGACCGTCGTGGGGTCGTCATAGATATGGGGGACTTGAGCAGTGGACTTCTACAGGCTGATTATGATGATGGCCTTCATTTATTATTTCACATTGAAATGGCACACCTGCTGGGTTACTTATTTATAAATTTTCTAGTCTGTAGATGATAATGTGATTATTGTAGATTTTATGTCTGTAGAGAAGATGACACACAATACAAATAGGTAACGAGCATGGAAGTAATAAGTACTACGTACAACAGGAATGAGCTCTATCTGTGCATCTTGCAGCTAAAATAAAGAAAATAAAACCATATGCTAAGGTCGTAAGAGTCTTGTTGCGCGCAAAATAAAAATGAAGCCGAGTGAGAGGGCAACCTCTGAACGCTGTGTGCCGTTCTAACAGTGACTTAGAGTTGCCAGAGTTAAGTTGATTTCAAACCTTTCGTTCTTAGAGAATATTCTCCAAGCTTTCGTTGTATGTAGAAAAATATGCGATTGAGTAATGTAATGAAGTAAAAAAATTTACTTCTAATATGTTTCTGTGGTGATATCGACCTCCTTGCATCTGTCATGATTAAGTACTGAAATGTCATCGTGTTAATCTTATTATGTCAAGAATACCATTTCTGACATTTAAGACATCGAAACATGATCCGAACTCTATTTTAACTATTTTTTAGTTAGTGAATTGGACCTCTGTTTAAAATAATCTGACAAGTTTTTATACTCGTCTGGTTGTAGTGAAGGTTTCCTAAAGCCCTTTGCACCTCTGCTCTGTGTCCTAGGCCCTCCTAGACTACTTTAACAAAGATCTACTCTGGCGTGTGGTATCAACTACACGGGATTTTTGTATGGAAACACCGAAAAGCGCGCCTAGCAGACACCATAAAAACCTTTCATACAAAAAGTAGTGTAATGTAAAATAGAGGCCTTGTTGGGGATTATGAAACTAACCCATTATTTGAGGGTCCCTAGAATTTCACGATTATCCTCACTGGTTATTATCCAATTTATTTCGAGGTTACTCGTCCTTTTTAGGGTTCCGTACCTAAAGGATAAAACGGACCCTATTACTAAGGCTCCGCTGTCCGTCCGTGTGTCACCAGGCTGTATCTCATGAACCGTGACAGTTGAAAGGAGACCATTCACGCTTCATACAAGTTTGGGCCCAGAAACGGAAGTGCCGGCCAATGAGAAAAAATGTTATTAAACTATTGGGCACACCGGTTTGAGCTTATGTTACTATGACACCAAAACTATGGAACCAATATTTTGGCAGATATAGCAGTTTGAAAAATTCAATTTCCCATACATTTCAATGAAAAATGAATGTTTATATTTTAATGATATTTAGATGTGAACTTATTCAGGGGCCCATGATCAACATTTTTTACTAGTGCGTAGTAATCTACGACCAGTCATTCAATTGTTATTGACGGCAAAACTTGGACAGTGGTATAATATTTATTTTCAGCATAAAGAGTAAAAGAGACAAACAGACAAGCTCACCAATAATTAATAAAAAACAATTTAATAAATAATTAGCAAACATTAATTAATATAGGCTTGCACAATAATTGTATTTTTGTGCAATAACAATTCTATTATTATTATCTATGTCTTAAAAAACTCAGTTTCATGCGGCTTTGGTTACATCGGACGGCTACTTTGAACACAAACTAAGCGCTTCGTGACAGAATTGTGTAATTGTGTGTTTTCGGTGTCGTGAATCTATGGGGGACCGGAAGCGGTACTCTTAGACTTCGCGAAAGGACCAGTATGTTGACATCGCATAGATTGTTATTAAAGAACTAATTGATCAATGGGTATATTTTTATTTTCTTATTACGTTCCAACTGGTTATTTATTTATTTTGTAGGAAAACCAACAGCTAATAATAAATACATTATAAAACAGGAATACATGCAGGAAGCCAATTATAGGTTTTCACGTATAAAAAACAAAATAACAAAAGAAAGTATGAACATTAGTCAACAGTAACATAAACACAATTAACTAAGGTAACACTAGCAATACATTGTACGGTTATTATGAATATAAACTAAAACTAAACTAACCAACGAAAAAGTCAATGCTGAGCCGCTGCCGAGCTGAGGCTACTCTAGAGAATAGATCCATGTCCATTGGCTTACACAGCTTGTTGAAGATGAGGCTTGCACGGGATAGAAATGCATTTTTCCTATAGTTAGTGCTAACTATAGGAGTATGTATAGGAAAATAATATCTCGTAGATATCATTGGGACGTTGATTTTGACTTTACTTAATATTTCAGGACTGTTTACAGTGTTATTGTTTTTTTTTAACAAAAATGATAAGTCAGCGACTTCAGTTATATTAAAGAATCCTTGAAAAGCTAGCTCCAGAATGACGCGATCTTCACCGATCGTGTTTTTCAATAACTTTCTCACTGTACATTGCGTTTATAACAAATCACAGATAAAAGAGACTTTTCCGAGTTTTTACTTTCTGAATACGTCGCTTTCCTCATCAATGTTATGGCGTTCCAGAATATTGTTAGTACTATGCATCTCGAATAAGGATAGAACTGTCAGGAGCCATTTTACTGTCGCTCTCTCGCGCACCATAGCTATACAGAGCGAGAGACAGATATGGCTAGCGAGTGAAGTTATCCACGGGTGCAATTCTATTCTTATCTGAGACGCATAGTATAGTTGAGACCTACTATGCGTAGGTGTACACTTAGCTTGCGCTTTAGGAAGTTTCCTTAATGGTTGATTTAGTTTAACAATTGTACGATCTACTATATATAAAGTCTACTACATATAAAGTCTATTCATAATAATTTTTTAAACCTATTTTAGTTACTGCACACATGTTATGTGCATTGTGTGGCTTAAGATATCTTATGCAAGATATGAACCAAATGCAAGACGACCTCCAGTAATGGGATTAGAAAATATATTAGTTAGACCGAATTAGAAATAGGTACATAATATTGAATATTAAATAATATTTTCACTATTTATTTCAATATGTGTAAAAAAGTGTCTGTTCCTTCATTCATTCAATAATTGAATGACTAGTCGTAAATTATTTTTACCCCGATAGTAAAAAATATTCAGAATTAAATATGATTTAAGCCCACATATTAATCATATCAGACCGTAGAAGATTACTGCTGAACATTGGCCTCCCCCCTAGAATGCCACGACAAACGGTCTTGAGCCGCCTCCATCTACTAACTTCTTGTGACGTTCATAATGTCTTTAGTCCATCGAGCGGAGGGCCTTCCTTTACCATATCGTCCAATTCGAGGTCGCCACTCGAGTACCTTTATTCTCCAATAGCGGTTGTCATTTTTGATTATGACCTGCTCATTGCCATTTCAACTTGGTAATTCAGAGAGCTATGTCGGTGACCTTGGTTTTCTACGGATTTCCTCATTTTGAATTCTATCACGTAGTGAAACACCTAGCATAGCTCTCACCATAGCCTGCTGCACGACTTTAAGCTGCCATACGGCCAACAGTTAAGCCCACATTAAAAACTATTAAAAAAAATATCTTTAATTTTTTATCAAATGTATGGGAAGTATCATTTTTCAAACTGCGATAGCAGCTAAAATATTGCATCTACAGGTTTCGTGTTCTAGTATAAAATGCTCAAATTATCGTGCCCAACAATATAAAATCATTTTTTGTCACTGGCCGGCACTTCCGTTTTTGGGCCCAAAATGAATGGTCTTCTTTTCACAGATGATTTATTTATGTTGCCTCTATAACAACAAATACTAAAAAAACAGAATAAATACATATTTAAGGGGGCTCCCATACAACAAACTTGAATTTTTCGCCGTTTTTATAGATAATGGTACGGAACCCTTTGAGCGCGAGTCCGACTCGCACTTGGCCGGTTTTAATTATTTTCTTGCCTAGATTGATTTTGCCACTTGATTCGAATGGTTTCCTTAAATTTGTTAAGGTTGATTTTTATATTCTTTAGAACCTATACCGTATTAAAATAGTTGGTGCCTCTAATTAACGGCATGCGAACTCGAAAGGAAGGCAATGCCATCTATCTACCCATACCTATATTATCCACCGCTGCGCGGTGTGCCATCTGTAGATACACTGCACTGCATTTTGAAGACCTCTTTAGTTTTTAGTTTATTATCCACCCGGTAGATGACACTAAAAAAAATAGAACAAAAATATTCTTCTACTAAGAAAACTCCAACAAGTACTATAAGAGTGCGTCCAGCCTAAAACTGCATAACCCACTTCATTACGTCAAAAAAAAATACAACCGAATTGAGAACCTCCTCCTTTTTTAGGAAGTCGGTTAAAAATAAAATATTCCGTAACCACAAAAACCATTTTCAAACGTCCAGCTTGTGTGAAGTGCTAAGTAAAAGCGGTCGAGGGGGGGCGTGCAGTTTTAGACTGGACGCACTCTTACAAGACACCTTTATTTTGAACTGTAATTTCATTCATATTGTAAAACGTAATATTTTTACGCACCGGTATGTCTTCTTCATCTTGAGTAATCTGCGGACGAGGTTGGTGAGAGTTCAGCAGAAGGTGGTCGCAGGTTTGATTCTTACATTTGATGGTACTTTATGGTAGTTTACTTTATGCCAACGTTGCGAAACATTAGTGGTCCATTCTTCCACGTAGTCATACATCCTCTTTGCATTCTTCTTTCAAGTACTCAGGTGGATGCTGTCCTCTGGTGTAATCCCTTAGTTGGCTACGGCACCACGGCAGTAACTTCTGCATCAAGGAACTTAATACACTCGTTCTATCGAGAGGTGGATGCATGATACATCATGTTATCAAAAGCATAAATATGCAAAAATTAATTAAAGCTACAGGCCTCGCATATAATATTCGTATACGCACGCGCCAAAAAATGTAACAGGTATGGGAATAAAGACTCTATGGACCGAATCCGCTCAGTGTCGCTCGACCACCGCGCAAGCGTGTTGGCTGTATGCGAGAGAATGCGTTGCCCAAAAAATAATTAAAAAGTTGCATCAAATAAGTAAACCTGAATGGAAAGGTAGAAATGGATTTTATGTTGCTAAAAATATGGTTTAATTTGAAGTGATTTTGTGTAGTGTTATGTTTTGTGAGTGTTATCATCGGTGATGCCAAGATATGGGTGTGATAATGTTAACTGTGTCTGGAATTGGATTGGTTGGTGCATCGGCGTATATGGTAAGTCTCATTTAAAATGATAAGTTACTTTATTATATTAAGGGTAAATTTCATTGATATCATAGTTCTACGGCTCTACGCGATCGTAGAGCCGTAGACACGGTAGAGTCGCGTAGGCAGTGTGTTTGTCTGTCTCGTGTAGGTTCAATGATTTAGAAAGAATTTATTTCCTGATACATAAATGCATATTGCGTGTACATACTAATCATCATTTACTAAGTACCTACTTAACATATTATTTTAGAAAAATTGCTTAACATACTTCAAATTACTTAAGCTATTTGATTTGAATAACAGCTAAGTACCTAATTAATTAATTGCCCGTGTTATTCTCTCAAGGGAACTGAGTTTCGGGATAAAAAGTATTCTATGTTTTAATCTATTTATGCACTAAATTTCATCATAATAAACCCAGCCGTTTCGGCACGAAAGCACTAGATCGTCCAAACATTATAATTATTTATTAAATTTTTATAGGTTTGGTGGGATCTATCTACCTACTTTCGTTGCTAAGAAGAAACTCTTGACCAAAGAATTGGTTTTACTTTTGATAAAACGTTATTTCCAATAAAAACTCCAACTAGGTTGTAAAATGCACGCTAAAATTACTCTTGTATCCTGTAACGTGTGAATTAAACGCGACTTAAACCAGCCCGTAAGTAAGTAAAGTTAAGTAGGTACCTTTAGGTCATACCTATAGTCACAAAATAAGAGTTCTCTGCAAAGCCCAGTAAAACATGAAGTTTTATGAGTAAGCACTAAGCGCCTGGAGTAGGTATTGTTGAGTGCAACGCTCTCCCATTCCACCCACTCGCTATCTTTAAAGGCTTATTTTAAGTTGTTTGGGTACCGAATGAAGTAGGTAGGTACATACTTGTAATTTTTCGAGAGTTGAATAACTATAGTCGCCTTCTGTAAACTATATTGTAATTTGGTTAACAAGAGGTTGCACCAAAAAGTTGTTTTATATTTTGTCATATAAAAACTGTTTTGTTTAACCAGAGGCCTTACCATGAGCTCTTATAGCGATTCAGCTCAAAAACTATTCAGTACGAATATCAGTTCCGTGGTGTGTGTAAGTGCAGCTATATTTAAAGACACAGTAGCAGAAGGTCTATAGACTTCTGCGATTAAAGTTATTGAATGATGACGGATGTCAACGACGAACCGATATTTTGTATACTGAATAGTTTTTGAACTGAATCGCTATAAGAGCACGTGGTAAGGCCCCAGCACTTTTATCTGACTCTTTATTAGACTTTATTGTACCTAGTTTAATATGAAAATAAAAAAGGTGGTCTTATCGCTTGGAAGCGATCTTTAGATGGAAAAGATTCTATGAAAAACGGTGTAGAAAGTGATAGGGGAAAAAACTGTACAATCACTCTCCTATCATGTAAATGAATCTTATATTTAGGTAGGTACCTACTTATGAGCCGTGGTGTCTCCGGCCTAAAAATATACCCGCCCGTCTCCTACCGTGGATGTAGTAAAAGCCTTACTAAGGGATTACACCAGGGGATGGGCAGCCGCATCCATCTGAGTACTTAACACCAAACTGCGATCACCAATCCGCCTGCCAAGCGCGATGATTATGGCGAATCCCTTCATTGCATTCTTCGGAGGAGGCTTCGTCCAGCAATGGACGTTTAAAAGCTATTAAAGAAGAAGAAGACTTATCTATAACCTACACTTATGTCTATCTACATCGATTTTTTAGGAGAGTGTAGTTGGAAATCCAGAGCCTCTTGAGACTTAGGTACCTACTGATCTTTCATGAATTTTATTCTAGTTTTATAAAATATTTCATAAATTGAGATCCCTCTTATACGGTCCTTCGCGTCGGTCGCCCTGAATACCGATTGCAGACACAGATTGAATAATAGTATTTAAGGATAAAATGCAGATTCCTATGCCTCACCTGTGTGGGGTTGTAAGTAGGTTGCCTCCCTCTGTTTTCTACCATCCTTACCAAGATTATAGATTTCATATTTATTTGCAACCTACTTGTAAGAAGCAGAACTCCGTGACTTATTCCCCTTTAAAACTTTTGAGAGCGCTATATAAATGTCAAAAATATATTACAAATTATAACGAACTATTTACACTTACAGTACACTTACTTAGTTAAAATAGCTTTTGTCTTGTTTTGACGTATGACATTTAAACCAGAGAGAACAAAACAAAAGCTATTTTAACTAAAATAGGTTTAAAAAGTGATGAATGAATGACGGGGTTATTATATAACAAAATATTAAATTCATGTAAACAGTATACGTTCTTGCATAATTACAGCAAACCGCATTCTCTTAGATCGCATTTTGTGTAAAAGGTAATTTGAACCTCAGTCTGAATCAAGTAAGGATAAGATAAGATACATTTATTTAGAAACAAACACAAGCTGAGCTATAACATTAAACAAAGAGAATTTAACAAAAAAAAACTTATATTTATAACATACAATGATGATAGGTACAGATTTTACGGAGGGTCCCAGTGACCCCATATTTGCTAAGTCAGAGTTAAAGGTAGCTGATTGGGTTGGCGTTGCTGCTCGTTCTGCTTAATAAATACCTAATGCGTAAGTGAAAGTAATATCCGCAACCCAAAGATAATCGATATAACATTTTGAAAAATAAATAAAGTAAGAGAGATCTATAACAATAGGTACTTGCAGCTCATAAATGTAACATGTAAGGTATGGGTGAAAAGGACTTGTAAGGAGGTTCATAGTGATTTACTAAAAATGGACCTTGTGAATTAGAAGGGAAATGCGCATTTATGTTACCATGTTCTTTGAACAAGTTAACATAGGTAGGTAGACACTAATTAATTTTATATCCGAAAAATCTCTCGGTCAAACTTTTCTTTAAAGAATAGATGCTCTACAATGTAAAGCAGATGTTATTATTATAATAATGAAGAGTATGCAAAGTCTGGTAATAATATAATTACTTACCTATACCTGGAGGGTTACCATGAGCACTTATAGTGATTCAGTTCAAAAACTATTCAGTACAAAATATCAGTTCGTCGTTGACATTCGTCTTCATTGAATAATTTTAATTGCAGAAGTCTATAGACCTTCTACTACTGTGTCTTTAAATATAGCTGCGGACATCACGGAACCGATATTTTGTACTGAATA
This sequence comes from Epirrita christyi, assembly GCA_951392215.1. Taxonomy (NCBI): domain Eukaryota; kingdom Metazoa; phylum Arthropoda; class Insecta; order Lepidoptera; family Geometridae; genus Epirrita; species Epirrita christyi. The sequence goes on from OX595837.1 coordinate 2,949,264, forward strand.
GTTTTTGAACTGAATCGCTATAAGGGCTCATGGTAAGGCCTCTGGTCTCATCCACATTGTAAGGTACCTACATAGAGCATTAAAATAAACTACCTATAACAAAACCTACGTCTAAATATTGTAAATCTTTGTCTTAATGAAGTTTACTGGCATTCCTTGGAAGAATAGGATAAACATTTTTTTATTACACTCGTAGTTAAATTCATTCAGTAGTTACCTAGTTTCAATTTAAAAATAAAGTTTAAAGCTGTTAGTACCTAGACAGTCTTTGTAGTTTATTTGCTAGAAAAAACAAGAAGATCTGACCTAGTGGTATAACTGTATAACATTACATAGTGTTATAACCGAATAATATATGACATAGTGGTATAACCGAATAACATCTGACGAAGTGGTATAACCGAATAACATCTGACGTAGTGGTGTAACCGAATACAATCTGACATAGTGGTTTAACCGAAAAACATCTGACATAGTGATATAACCAAATAACATCTGCCATAGTGGTCTAACCGAATAACATCTGACGTAGTAGTATAACCGAATACAATCTATAATTCAGTGGTATAACTGAAGAAAATCTAACATAGTGGTATAACTGTATAACACCTGACATAGTGGTATAACTGAGAAACATCTGACTTAGTGGTATAACCGAATAACATCTGTCATAGTGGTCAAACCGAATAACACAACTCGGAATAACTTTGCGAGACCACAGACGGAATTAGTGTATACGGCGGACGACCAAACTGAGATGATGTGGTCACCGTAATTGCTCAACGAAAGTGGAGTTGGGAGAGCCATATCGCTTGGCTTGATAGAAGTCGCTGAATGAGACGAATCCTTGAATGGAGATAGTGGGCGAAAAGCAGACCCAGATATCCACCGAAACGATGGGTGGACGACTAAAAGGATACGCAGGCTATCTGAATGGCGAAGGCAACTGATCGATTCGCATGCGGAAAGAAATAAGAGAGGCCTACGTAAGACAGCTAAGGGTGCACCTGTTAAGCAGCCTAAATCATATCTGTCTGACCAACCCACGTGGGTAGGTCAGACAGATAATGATTTAGCATCGTGAAGCCATGAGAATACAGCCTTATCCAATTAGCTTAGTAGTCAGTACAGAGCCCAATTAATTTGTTCGTTTTGTAATTTAATTTCTTTTGTGCTTTATAGTCAAGGTTCAAGAATAATTTAATAAGATACGGAAAGAGCAACACAGGAAAAGATGGATAAATTACAGGCACTTGTGAATTTATAACCACCATGGGAAATTACCATGTAATTTAGTTTCAACAGTACAATGGGGTACAAACTGATGATATTTTGGCTGGCGGTGGTTTTAGAAGGGAAGGATAAACAGGGGTCATGACCCATGACCCTACTCTTGGGTCAGGGTCTAGACATATCTACAGCCTGCCCGCAGTGTAGATGCGTTCGGTTACATTATATAAACCGTCCAGCTGGGTTATATACCATGAGCTCTTATAGCCATTGAGCTTAAAAACTATTCAGTATAAAATATCGGTTCTGTAATGTCCGCAGCTATATTTAAAGTCGCAGAAGGTCTATAGAATTTTGCGATTAAAGTTATTCAATGATGGGGCTGTCAACGACGAACCGATATTTTGTACTGAATAGTTTTTGAACTGAATCGCTATAAGAGCTCATGGTAACCCTGTGCCGTATATTACAACAACAAACACTTATTTAACAATACTACAAGTTGGTTCATCTTACTAAAAAGTTTTACGAAGCATTTATGTAGCCATTTGTCCTAGAAAATGTCTCCATGCTCCGTTCTCCAAAAGTCTTAAACTGATCCTCCCAGTGACGTCTTTTGTCTCTCAAAATTAGATTTTGATGCTAATGCTGATTAGTACCATTTCGTGCCCTTCAAACTCTGAATTGTCAGAGCTCGCATTGCTCGCTCGATATTGGCTTGCAGGCTTGTATCTTGACGAGGTATTCGACGCTTACTATTTGCTCCGAAAACCTCTTTTTTTCACGGCTTGCCTTGCTCGCCAATCGTGGTATATTTCACGTTGCCACGTGACCATAAATCTGGAATCGTCTCTATCAGCTGAAATTGCAGAACAACTATAGGTAGCTGATTGGTGAGACGTAAAGTATCTAAGGACGTAAGGTACCTCAGTACTTTTCACAGATTATTACTCATGACGACCTCCTTGGCATAGCGGGACTTTAACCGACTGAGACGCAAGAGGGGAGGGGTGGGGAGAGGAGTTCGATTACTACTGTGGGATAAATGTATGCATGATCTGAAAATATTTGTTCTGGGTCTGGTGTTGTGGTACCATGGTAAGTACTCGTAGTTCCTGGTAACCATGAAGGAGGGAATCTAGGGGACTATATATGTGACTGTTGGGTGTTATGGTATGTCTGCTATGTACGTAATCTCCGTTGAAGATATTTTTGATACAGTATATGACTTACGGCCACCTATGGCTATCATCATTTGTTTTGTAGGTATCCGTAGGTACCGGCTGCGTATGCGTAGACATCGTCATGCATGTCGTCGTACCATGACGTTGCAATGAATGGAACTATATGAGACATGGCACACTTGCGCTTGCGTGTCGTGCGCGCAAGTGTGTACATACAAAGTGACGCGCGTGTCTACGTTACGTGCTGCATACGCATCCGGTGTGCTGTAGCCTTTAATTGATTCAAAATGATCCTTATGATTTCAACGATAAAATACTTTATTGACTAAACCGGGTGACCGAAGCTTTGTAGAAGACGCATCATAAAGCATTTCCTCTGGAGAAACAACACCCGGACTCTACTGTCAAGTTCCCGTAATTCCCCGGTAGGAACACAAAGGAATGAAACGTAGTAACTATAATCCAATCTGTGTAAAGCTATTGTAAGGAAACTATTCCGCTGTTTTATTGATGTCTTTTAATTGAGGAGTCTTTACAAATATACGTCAATGAATGGTCGACTCTAAAATGTTATAAAAGGCGATTTTGTAAAGGCGAACACGTGTGCTAACTAGGTGAGGAGTTATTTGTCGACCTCTGTGACGCGGCGGGTGAGTAGCCAGCTGAGATGCGAGAGGTTGAGGGACAAATGTTTGTATGATCTGCAAATATTTGTTTTGGTTCTGGGTGTTATGGTACCATGGTACTCGTAGTTCCTGATATACACGACACAGGTAATCCTAGTGTGGGATCAGAACAACGTATGTAACTGTTGGATGTTATGTTATGTTGTAGGTGATGAAAAGGGCCCTAGAGTCTCTAGTACCTACCATATACATTGCTTAGATTAGATTATTATAATGTATGTTATTTTGTGTAAACTAAACTAAAACACAACTAAAAATAACAGTCACATACATAACCCTGAACCCACACTAGGATTTCCTGTGTCGTGGGTATCAGGAACCATCCATTCACCATACCATGGTACTAGAACACCAAGACCCGGAACAAGTAGTATTTGCGGAAATGCAAAGATTTGATTTTTTGGTGCTATATGAACATTTTGAACACTTTTCTTACAAACATCCATAATTGTTTCAACAATCTGATTCGAATGGATAAGCCCACACCTTTCAATGTGACCAAATATGAGATCTGCCAGAGTACTGAAGGGCTTTTCTACAGATGTAAGTAAAAATGGAGGGAGAGCCTATTGTTTGCCGTGGTGTGTTCGGCTTGAGAAAATACCTCTCCGTCTCCTCCTGCGTGGATGTAGTAAAAACCATACTAAGGGATTACACCACGGACTGGGCAGCAGCATCCACCTAATCATCAATCCGTCTGCCAAGCGTGGTGATTATGGCAAATACCTCCATTGTATTAAATGGGTGAGGCCTCGCCAAATAGCCATAAACGGGCTGTTGGTGATGATGATGATCTACCAAAGCTCCCACTCGATGGACTGATGACGTCATGCCATTCTATGAGAAAGGTCTATGTGTGTCTATGGACTTCAAATGGGTGATGATAATGATGAGTTGTCCAATACCAAACTTGGTACGCGGCCAGGTGTCGATCGATGGACAACGGTATTGAAATTAGCTGAATACTGTTTAAATTATTTACGTATATCTTATCGATTTCCTATAGGTCGCAGAAGGTTAGTGATAAGTGCTTGTCTATTTCAAAATAAGAAGGACCACTATATAATATATGTAATCATATAATGTAGGTAGGTAATGCCGTGGTGTGTCCGGCTTTGAATAGACCCTCCATCTCCTCCCGTTGATGTCGTGGAGCAACTAAGCATCCACCTGAGTACTCAACATGAATACTGCGATCACCAATCCGCCTGCTTTTATCACTTCTAAGCCCCCGCAACTTGGGTGGAGGTACAGACCTTCGTGCTTGACCGCACCGTTATTCACTATCAGTTAAGATTCTGCTGTAGTCAACAAAGGTTCCCAAATGTTTATAAATAAATAAATGTAGGACATTCCACACAACATTATCTAGCCCCAAGCTAAGCAGAGCTTGTGTTATGGGTACTAGATAACTGATATACTAAATACAATACATTACATAGATAGATATTTTTTATTATACATAGAGAACACCCTGAACAAATATCTGCAGATCGTGCAAATATTTGTTCCAAGGCGGGAATCGAAACCCGCAACCTCCTGCGTCGCAGGCGAACCTTCGCCCGCCGCGCCACAGAGGTCGTCACTGTACAGGTATTACTGATATCATTAATATAGTCTGAAACAAGATAACAGACTGAACAAGTTGTAGTGAAAAAGGGAGGCCATACAGCACGCAAACCCGAAAACCGTTGGGCGTGTGGCGAACGTAATCAGACGACGCAGCGTATGACAGTTCCCACTCGATAGACCGACGAAATTGAATAGGTCGCGGGAAATCGGTGGATGGAGGCGGCTTAAGCCCGTTTATCATCGCTATCTATGGGAGGTTAGACGTCAAATGGCTGAAATGATAATGGATAATTCGCGATGCAAACACTGCATCAAATTTTTGCCTTGCTCTACATTTTTTCTTCAATGACGTAAGAAAACATCCAAATACATCATCTCATACTTAACTCATAAATTGTTAACTGTGTTGAAAATATTTAGATATTTTTGTAAAACATCAGGTGAGCTGTGTATATGTTATTGTAACACGATTTAGGCTACTCATGATTTACGAGATACTTAAATCTTGGTAATTTAACATTCAACCATACCTATTATAGCAGCCTTAGTGTCGCGCCACACCTGCGGAACGTACCGCGACCGAACGTTCAGCGGCTGAAGTTTATTACTTGACGTAATTTCGGCTGATGTGTCATAGGGAACTTGAAAAACACTGTGAGCGTATTGAACCGAACGTTCGGTCGCGATACGTTCCGCAGGTGTGGCGCTATACTAAGGTTTGATTTCACCATCAAATAACATGCGGTTAAACAACCTTTTAGCCTAACCAATGCTTTTTGACAGGTGTTTTCAAAGATTATCTGTCACCTTGACCAATGGTTAGATTTAACAAGACATGTACTAACTAACAGATTATGGTGAAATTGGCTCATATATTGTTTCATGCAGTGCAGTAGGCAGAACTGACACGGGCTTTTAAACATAAGCAAATGATGGTTTTTTTTATGCTACTTGGCAAGCAAACAAGCATACGGCCCACCTGATGGAAAGCAGTTACCGTAGCCTATGGACGCCTGCAACACCAGAGGCATCACACGCGCGCTGCCGACCCTGATACATAAAGATGAAAAGTCTCATGTGCCTGTAATTTCACCGGTACCCGTACCCTTCAAACCGAAGCACAGCAATGCGAACACTACTGTAAAACTACCCCGAACGAACTCTTTCACAAGGAGTTCTACTACTAACCAAAAAAAAATTAACCAAAGGTTCATTTGATTATCTACCTATGAATAATGTTGACAAATTAGGTAGGTACCTATACCTAATATTATTATATGATCACTGCTCATTTACCTAGTCTTATCTATGATCATAGATAATCTGTCTAGTCTACTCAACGGTCACTGATCATCTGCCTAGGCTAATCTATGATCACAGATCAGCTATCTAGTCTTATGTATGATCATTAATTATCTGCCAAGGCTAATCTACGATTACAGATAATCTGTCTAGTCTGCTCAATGATCACTGTTCATTTGCCTAGGCTAATCTATGATCACAGATCATCTGCCAAAAGTAACTAAGCTTATTTTTTGGCAATTATTTTTTCCTAAATTAATGAAGACAATCATTAATCATTTTATTACCTAACTAGCTACATCCCGCGGTTTCACCCGCATTTGTCTCGATCCGGTGGAAATATTGGGATAAAAGTTAGCCTATATGTTAATTCAGGGTATAAGCTAAGCTTATTCCAAATTTCAACCAAATCGGTCCAGCTGTTTCAGAGTGATGGAGTAACAAACGTACTCACAAACTTTCGCATTTATAATATTACTCTATTTATTACCTAAAGTTGCCCCAAAGCTGAAAGACAGTTGGCAAGAACACAAAAATCGGGCCTAATAAGGTTTTAGAGGCTTTTAATGATGAGAATAAGAGAAAGATGAAGATTATAATTTGCAAACGATTGCCCAGCAATTTGACTAAAAGACTTCAGGCACAACAAACTGACTGGTGGTCTGACTGCGGTCTAGTCTTTACGTGCCCTATATAAGAAAAAAACACAGAATAGGCAATAAAAATAACTCTTGTAAAAATAATTTACGTACAAACGACCCGTATCCTTTCCTACCATTAATCAGGAAAAAGGGAAATATATTTGTTACTTATTCAGCTCATCCCAATGATTTATTGCGTTTCACCCCCGAGTCCGGTCCGAACGTTGTTAAAATACCGTTGGTGTCTAAAGCCTGTAAAACTACTAACTTCCAACATTGTATCTAAACCATCTACTACTAGACCCTTTAAATTGCTCTGTTTAATGCCCAAGAACATAGAAAGAACAACAAAAAGGAATTCTACAGACATTTTGTAGAAAAAAACGTGAAATTTCGACATATTTACACCAGTTTACAATATTTGCCAGCCATACATAAGCTGGGCAACCAAATAAAATCAAATCAAAAAGAATTGTATTCATTGAAATCACATGGATCATTTTGAATCGTCTTATGAACTAAAATTACTCCTGTTCTAACGCGACCAAGCCTAGAATAATCATACAACCCACTCGTTCCGTCATTTAAAAAAAATAATCAGGTAAGTTCTGTCCATGGATATAGTATAGAATTGTTTGGTTCTGTCATAGTTCTTCTCTCGTTAACTTCGACTATAGTCGCGATCTACAGATGTAATTTAAAATCATAAGGTTAGCAATTTCATGTTTATAGTGATAAATCTCACGTTATAAAAGTTGTAGAAAGTTGGTGGATGGAGGCGGCTCACAACCGTTCGTCGTGGCATTGTATGTGGGAGGCCTATGTCTAGCAGTGGACTTCTACAGAGTGGTGATAATGATAGTGACAAAAATGCTTAGCTAGCTGAATTTTTCGTATAGGTACAGCTATTTAGCAGGTAGTATAACCATTGACGTGGGTACGCATAAGTAAGAGTGCAACTCGTAGCTAATAGCTACGACAAACGCAATTGTTAGTTGTAGCACTCGTGGCCTAGGTACCCAAAATCGTACTTAAGTCGCGTCTGACAAAATGTCGAACGTTATGTAGTATGCTGAGGTGTCTGGCCTAAGAATATACCCCTCCGTTTCCTCCCGTGGATGTCGTAAAAGCCAACTAAAGGATTACACTAGCTAGGGGATGGGCAACAGCATCCACCTGACGTAGGTACGTATAAGCTAGAGTGCAACTCGAAGCTAATAGCTACGACAAACGCAACTGTTAGTTGTAGTTGTAGCACTCGTGGCCTACGACCCGAAATCATACTTATGTCGCGTCTGAAAATACGAACGTAATGGTGGCACTTCACTTGGTGTATTTGCGTAAATGTTTGCATTATTTTGCCAAGGCAAACAACATTGTGTACTGATGGAGTCATGGTTGATTTTGCCTTGGATATATAACGCAAACATTTGCTAATATACACCAAGTGAAGTTGCACCTTCACGTAGTAAGCAGAGGTGTCTGGTAGGTACGCATAAGCTAGAGTGCAACTCGTAGCTAATAGCTACGACAAACGCAACTGTTAGTTGTAGCACTCGTGGCCTACGACCTAAAATCGTAGGTACTTATGTCGCGTCTGACAAAACAAGCTTTGAAACTAAAATATCAAATGGAAACAGAGCGTAATGGTGCTATAAGATATGTTGTGCAGACCGCTTATATTTTAATTAAACATTGTTTAGTAAGAGCCTGTTTAGTGTTCATATAAGAAACGAATTTGAAGCGAATGCGGAAGTATTCTAGCTTCCAGAGCTTTCTAATTCATAATCATCATCATCAGCCTTCAGAAGTCCACTGCTGGATATAGCCCTTCCCCTAAGAATGCCACGACGAACGGTCTTGAGCCGCCTCCATTCACCGACTTTCTGCGACGTTTAACGCATTCTAATTGAAAGATGATGTTTGTGAGATGGTGAGCTATTTGTGCTGGAAATTGGTGCAGCCGCTTCCAGGGTCATCATACAGCTTTTTTTGAAGGGAACTCAAAAAATTTTTGCTAGTAGAACCTTCTGTTTGAGCTCAAAATGTTCATTTTACATTGTTTCTATTAGGTATCTTCATGCTAGATCCATAGATAACAAAAATAATATAATTTAGAAAGTCAAACTAAATTTTCTATGAAGATTAGGTACTCTCAGATAGAGAGCATATAGCTTGAGGTCTAGTTGAGCTACTATGATCTAAGTAAGTAAGTTTTTTTTAAATTTATGTAACTGATGTTACTGCCACATGCCCCTAATGTAAAGTGGTTGGTAACTCGAGCCCGAGAGTATTACAAATGCAATACCGGTTTGGTCACGTTCACCTAGGACGCGACCTACTTGGCATTGCACTGCGTCCGTCATCCTGAGACAGAAAGTTGTAATAGTAGATATGTCAGTAATTTTACCGGTACCCATACCCTTCAAACCGGAACACAGCAATGCGAACATTACTGTTGGCGGTAGTCAAATCAAAATCAAATCAAATATATTTTATTGAGGAACAAGAAACAGAAAAATATAATTGAAAACGAATCTGCAGAAGTTATAAAAACTGTGTCGCAGACGCACCAACGCCCTCCTCCGTTAAAACCGTAAAAACTCCTCCGTAGTACTTCCCTGGACGAACTCTTTCACAAGAAGCTACTATTACTACCAAAACGTTACATAGCATGCCGAGGTGTGTCCGGTCTAAGAAAATACCCATCCGTTTCCTCCCGTGGATGTCGTAAAAGCCGACTCAGGGATTACACTAGGGCAAGCATGTCAAACATGCGGCCCGCGGGCCGCATGCGGCCCTTTACAGCTTTGGCTGCGGCCCGATTCAATGTTAAGAACAAAGTATATTTTTTGTCATTTTACTATTAAGTAATGATTAAATAAACCTTTACGGCCTTATTACAGAACATGGACTAAATCTGAATTTAGTCCAGGCGTACTAGTCTAGGATTAAATATCGACATTAGGCATATACGACTTTAAATACGAAAGCAGATGGTTTGTTTTACGAAATCAATTCTCGCGCTCTGCGCAATTTCCAAACTATCGAACTAACGGATTGTGTCACATCAAAATTAAGATGTCCAAATTCTTACCTCTAACAAGCAATCAACTATCAATTTATAGACCATTGCTAAACTAGGGGGCTGCCTGGTTTTAGATAAACCAGAGATAGTCCAAGTTTATGTAATTTTTGGCATATCTAGCTCGAAAGTTGCTTCTGGAAAACCTACTATCTGCTTTTGTATTACAGTCGTATATACCCTAGGTCGATATTTAAGCCTAGACTGGTAGTCCTGGTTTAAACCCAGACTAAGGGCATTTTTTATAATAACACCATTAGCGTTTTGCCTCCCTATTCCCTAACTGAAAGTAACAGTAGTGAGTGACTTCCAGTTAGGGAATAGGGGGGAAGTTACTACTAGGTATATCTAGTTTGTTTTCTTTGTGGTTGGGTTTTGCGGCCCACTGATTTTACGGTCCTTTAGGCATTTGGCCCACCAATGACTTTGAGTTTGACATGCATGCACTAGGGGATGGGCAGCATCCTGACCATTTAACACCAATTCTGCAATCACCGATCCACTTGCCAAGCGTGGTGATTTTGGCAAATCCCCCTCATTTCATTATATGGGGGATGCCTCGTGCAAAAGTGGACGTCTAAAAGCTGCTGATGATAATGATGGTGTTAGTTAATAAGCATTAAACACCACACCACTGATATTGCTCCGACATAGTTTGACGATCACTGTGGCGCGGTGGGCGAAGGTTCGCCTGCGACGCAGGAGGTTGCGGGTTCGATACCCGTCTCGGAACAAATATTTGTACGATCTGCAGATATTTGTTCAGGGTGTTCTGGGTATTTTCTATGTAAAATAAAAAATATCTATCTATTTAATGTATTGTATTAAGTATGTCTATTACACAAGCTCTGCTTAGCTTGGGGCTAGATAATGCTGTGTGAATTAAACAGTATTTAAAAAAAAAATTGTTGTTCTCAGAATAAGGAAGTTGAAGCGGTAATGGCAGGTCAACCGTTGGGGATTAAAGGTTCTTAAGTGGCGACCACAAACCACAAATACAGTAGAAAGGGGGTGGAAGGCTCGATAGACTTAAGACATTATAAAGGTTGCAGGAAGTCAGTGGATGGAGGTAGCTCAATACCGTTCGTCGTGGCATTCTATGGGGAGGCCTATATCCAGCAGTGGACTTCTGCTGACTTAGATATGATGAAGCATATACATTGATGGTATTGGTACAAGTTGGCTCTAAGTTAAACGACTTCTTATATATAGGTACTTCCAAGTTGGAAACTAGGTCAAGTACTTTCTACATTCCGAAACTAATTTTCTCGTGGCACCCAACAACGCACTTAAACAAAGCATTAAAAGCACTTGTTGAGAAATTCGAAATTGGCAACAAAAATAAAATATTTGCTCTCAAACTGATTGCAAGTTCTGGAACTCATTTTAGTACATTAAGGTTTGATTTCACCAACAAATAACAGGCGATTAAACAACTGTTAAGTTTAACCAATGCTTTTTGACAGGTGTTTTCAAAGATTACCTGTCACCTTGACCAATGGTTAGATTTAACAAGACATTTACTAACTAACAGAGTATGGTGAAATTGGCTCTTACAAAGTTGTTTTTGATCGACTTCATAACATTTGGAAATAGTCCATGAATTTTGTAGGGCCTAACCCAGAGTGAAAAAAACACTGCTTGAGTCTTGATTCAGTTTGAGTTAAGTTAGTGGCCTTAGAGTCCCTTACACACACCATACCCACACTCAAACACACACACAGAGTGTAGTGTGGAGCACACCACCCATACTCTGTTAGTTAGTAAATGTCTTGTTAAATCTAACCATTGGTCAAGGTGACAGATAATCTTTGAAAACACCTATCAAAAAAACATTGGTTAGACTAAACAGAAAAGGTATTTCCTTACTATTATATTATGAAATTATTGGTTTTGCGGGGATAAAAGCCTAAATTAGAACTATGTTATTAACCGACTTCCCAAAAAAGGAGGAGGTTCTCAATTCGGTTGTATTTTTATTAACCGACTTCCCAAAGGTTCTCAATTCGGTTGTATTTTTTTTTTTTTTTTTTTTAATGTTTGTTACCGCATATCTCCGGCGTTTATGAACCGATTTGGAAAATTCTTTTTTTATTTGAATAGATATACTTCCAGATTGGTCCCATTTTTTTCAGAATCCAGTTCTGATGATGGAATCTATGAGGAATTGAGGGAACTCCTCAAATATTGTAGGCATACATATGGCGATTTTGATATTTTCAGCAAGACACCAAGCATTTGCATTCAGAAAGTATCAAAATCCTTTCACCACTATGGTTCTTTCATAATTTTTTTTTCATCCAAAATTATTTAGTCGAATACAATGGCGGAAGTCGGTTTTTTAAATGAAAAGTTATTAAATGAAAAGTTATTTAAATGAAAAGTTATGTCATGTCAAGTTCAAAATCTTTTCAGAAAGGCCTAGGTTTGTCGATACACTTTTGTATGGAAAACGTTTCACCGTAACCGCCTGTTGTTGAAACTTGAAATCAAACCTTACTGTTGGCTAATACGGCTCCAGTAATGCCTCATAACAGGTTAAGCCGGTGTTTGAAAATAAATAACATAAAATACCTAATTAAAAAGAAGTCTTGAATTCTTGCGTGTCCCTGGCCCTATTCCTCAGTTGATCCTAGGCCACAGATTTATCTACTGCTCTCAGCAAGGGTGATTACTATTGTCAGGGCCGGATTATCCATAAGGCGGATTAGGCAACTGCCTAGGGGCCCACGGGGGCCTAGTTGATGTGGGGCACGCACCAAGAAATCATTCGTGACATTCCCCATTATTTACATCCGGTAATGTTGCCATAGAAAAAAATATTTTACTTACTGTAGAAAGCGCCATCTAACGGTATTTGGTTGAATGTGGAAGTATTCTATCTATAACTATAATCTCTTAATTAAGATAATTTCAATGAAAGGAAAAAGCAGGAGTCGATCTGATCGACTCGACTTTTGTAATAGAAAAAATATATTTTAAAAAGTAAGAAAAGGCTAAAGGAAAGGAGCCCCGAGAATTGCATTGCCTAGGGCCCCCAATAGGGTTAATCCGGCCCTGGCTATTGTCAATGACCTTGAGCCAGCGCCAGCCAATGGGAACGCACGACTGACTTCGACTAACGCCCGAGCCGCCTAGGCTTGTAGCGTAATTTATATTTCTTTCCTAGGAACATTTTATCATATCATATAACATAACATAACACCCAACAGTCACATACGTAGTCATGATCCCACATTAGGATTCCCTGTGTCGTGGGTATCAGTAACTACAAGTACCATGGTACCTTATCACCCAGACCCGGAACAAATATATGCAGATCATACAAACATTTGTCCCGCAGCGGAAATCGAACCTGCAAACTCTCACATCCCAGCCGACTAAACGCCGGACACGCAACGGACACGAAGGTCGTCATCATCATTTTCATCATTATCATGAAACGCTAGAAAGCTTTAATTAAAATAGGCCATTACCATTTGGCCTCCTCCAACTCCTCCTGTGGATGATAAAGGTGACTCAGGGATTAAGCTACGGTATGGGCAGCTGTATCCAACTGAGTACTCAATACTAAACTGCGATCACTAATCCGACTGCCAAGCGTGGTGATTATGGCATTTCCCCCCAAGGTTCGCCTGCGACGCAGGAGGTTGCGGGTTCGCTTCCCGCCTCGGAACAAATATTTGTACGACCTGCAGATATTTGTTCAGAGTCTTCTGGGTATTTTTATATGTATAATAATAAATATCTATCTATGTAATGTATTGTATTAAGTATATCAGTTATCTGGTACCCATAACACAAGCTCTGCTTAGCTTGGGGCTAGATAATGTTGTGTGGAATGTGTCCAGCATTTATTTATTTTATTTATAGCTATGCATGCTTTGGGGGAGGCCTCATCCAGCAGTGGATATCTACCGGCTGATGAAAAGCAGTACTAAATCCTGTTATTTTCACAATTTCTTTATAATTTATTTTTATTTCTAGCCATATACAAATACATCGGGACATCTTCCAGAAAATTGGCTTTTTAGATTTCGCGAAGATAAAGCGGCCTCTGGTAATTCCTCTTTATTTCTCGAACGATCTGAGCCGAGTGGACGAATTTAGGCTTAAACTTCAGGGGGATAGTTACTGATTTTGATTGGGGCTTCTTGATTCACTAATGGACACTTTCACCAAGCAACTACACCTTAAGTGACAAGAAATTTTACAGTTTTTTATTGATGTCCCATGTCAATTAGAGAAACAAGAAGTGCCCCGCAAAATAAATATTGATTGGTGCAAACGGTTATTAGGTGTTTTTGCCCTGAACTCCAATCATTAAAGAGAAGGATTGTTAAGAAGTAGATATCAGTGACAATTAGATGAAAACTATTGTTTCTTAGATTAGAGGTTCATGAACCAGAAATTCGAAGACATGGGCATGAGTATTGGAAGGACGGGCCATGTTATCGTAGGATAAAAATCTGGAAACCTGATAGCCAGGTGACCTCGGGATCAGTCGAGAAAGCAGTCGTGGGACGATCGTCATGGCTATGAGAAGAAGTGAGAAGGACTGATAACATAAAAATCCTGACTTCATGCTGGTTTCCATGCTCTTGCCCCCGTTTTTACGTCCTGAGTCCGCCCTGCTCGTGTATCAATAAATCGGCTGCCCTTTTCATCGGGCGAACTGAGAAAAACCAGTTATCTGCCATCGATCAAGTAGTGTCGGCTGCGATCGCCCACGAAATGATATCCACTTTTTCCAGCTGGTTTTTTTCAGTACCTACTACTTGAACTGAGATTTGTTCTGACTGTACTTATAATGCACATTTATTCTTACAAAATAGAATGGGCCGCAAAGACAACCAAAAACCACTTTAGAAAAATTACGACTATATACCACGTAGGTACTTTAATTTTCTCCTGCAATAAAAAACAATTGTGTTTGCTACTTATGGCTTTTATACTTTTTATGGGCTTTAGAAGCCCAATGAGGGGTTTTCACAGCTGTTTCAAGTCATGCTTTCAGCGACGATAATAGATGACGCTGCTCTGTAACGTAACTGTCAAGTGTCAAAATAAAGTGAAATGTCAACATCGACAACGTAGAAATAATTTTCGTTTCGTGGTATTTATTTTTGCCTACTTCTAAAAACACCACGAAATCATATATATCATGACTATCAGTCATGAATATCATGACTAATAGCCACAGACTACTTACAATAATAGTTTTGTATGCGTGCACCACAGACAATCTTGATTGATACAGTTGAGTCAGCGCCATCTATCAAACCAATTTGAACTACTTTTTTTCTTTTTAATCGATGATGAAAAGCCCTGATTACAATACAAATAATTATAATAAAAAAAAATAAAAAAAAAGCAAATGTCAAAATGAAATGACGTGATGGATGAATGGCTATGATTGCATTGCACAGTTTACGCGTGTTGCAAAACTGTCGCGAGATAGAGAATAGCCCTGCCGATGCCGTTCAGGCACGGTGTGAATTGACTATAACAAACATCCATACTTTCACATTCATAACATTTGTAGCATCTGTTCATACATTATCGCTAACAATTCCTAACTTTGAGACATAAATTACTCAAGGTTTGGTAGACGACAGTTTTGTGGGTATAATTTACCACCTGTTACACAAAGACTTTAGTAAGATGACAAAGCCTTAGGTTAAATTACGCCAACTAGGGTTAGCATTTTATCTATAGTTTGTTGCCTAACTCAACGATGGAGCAGTAGAAAATTAATAACTGCGCTGTAGATTACTGCTGAGTTAACTATGCTAATAGGCCTTAAGTACATAGTTGTAGTGAACATAACCTAAGATCAAAAGACGGTCAAAGTAAGGTCTGTCTAAATGTAGAGCCGAGGTTCTATAGGTAAAAGGATCAATGTGATTTTTTACATATATTAAATCACAAATTAAACGTTATTCTGGTTGTCCCTACCCCATACATATTAAAAAAAAAAAAAAGTAACCAAATATATAAAAAAAAACCAAACAAACCAAAACAAACCAAGCAAATATATTATAAAAGTTACCAAAAAACTTATAGCTCGATCCTGCTCTATCGCATCAAGAAAGAACGGAACCAAACCAAGCATGATGCTATACTGAAAGATCCTTGGTGGTAATGTTTTCTCAAAGTTATAAAATTCGCGTGTAATCAAAAAAGAGCTTTGAACAACATAAAAGCTCAACAATCAGACGGAATTCACTTAAAAGATAAATTGTCTAATGAATTCTCCCTAAGCTCGTTTCGTTAATGGATAAATAAATTCTTTGAGCGATCAACGAATCTCGCGGCCATTGGAGTCGGTCACAGTGAACGCGCGGACGCGGACGCGTTCGCGGCTTAGTTGAAGCACGATTTCATTAATTTACATAAAATATTTTGTATAATTCCACTTTCAACGTTCGTGATGTCTGAAAACCAGCGCCGCGCCGTATCTACTTGTAGGTCGTGTGGCTGTATGCTGAGACAGAGACCTATTTGACCCACCACAGAACACGCATGACGCCATTTGGTGTTTTTTTCTCTTTAGTTTTGTATAATTAGGCTACTGTTGTTTTTTTTGTTTCTTTTTTAAGTGAGAAAAAATAAACGTACCTATTTTCTTTCTTTCTTTTCATAAATTTACCGGTCACGTCATATTTCCATTCGCGCCTCTTGGCCACGCGCTTTCTGTCAAGGGTTCCCACACCTCAACTTCTGGTTGCTTAAGCCCGCATGTCTACGAGCTTAGATATTTTACGTTAGGCTTCAAAGCTAGACCACGTCCACGCGTACTTGTGGCCGAACTCAATAGACTCGATAATTTGGCTTATTTACCAGGAAAAAATATTGATAAATAACAATAAAGTATTTTATCGGAGGTCCTGGGAGCCCGAAGAGTCTGGTTTTAGCAGCAATTATCGTTACGATGATAATCTGAGGCCCAATTCTCTAATTTAAAAACATTCAATTCGCAGTATAATCTCGTCTCAGTCGCACTGTCAGCTGTCACCTATATAGTAACTATTACTTAATCTTCGCATGTATACGCGAAGCTTAAGTAATAGTTACTATACGAGACAGTGCGACTGACACGAGATTATATTGTGACTGGAATGTTTCAAAATTAGAGAATTGGGCCTCAGGTGTTGGCAATTAGGTAATTGACAATTAACAATTGCCAATTGTCAATTAGGTACTAATTGTTGCAGGCACTCGATAGTGTGCCGTTTCTATCGAGTCGGTCCCTAAATAGTAGTTTTTTTAAATTAATTCATACCTATATATTGCGGTCAATTTTCTGGTATGTTTCATACATTTTTTGAGTGCAATACTTTATGTATAGGTATTTAACAAGAAATTTTGTAAGAAAATAAACTCTTTTTGTTAAAACTTTTTCATGGGTTTTCATCCCCTTCCAGGATAAAGATATAAGCATAAATACCAGCCAGTTGTTGTTCACTGCTGGACGAGGCCTCCGCTTCGAATGCAATTAAGGGGATTTGCCATAATCACCACGCTTAACAAGCGGATTGGTGATCGCATTATTGGTGCTAAGTACTCAGGCGGATGCTTCTACCCATCCCAGGGGACATCCCGGTGTAATCCATTAGTCGGCTTATACACATCCAAGGCGTTTTTTCCGGTAGCCGTATTCTCTATGTCGCGACATGTTTGCAACAGACGTAAATTGCGCGATCATTGCTGTCAAACGTCACTTTTCTGATGTAAAAGTTACCGTTTAAGCCGGAATTACAATACGAAATTAGTGGCATGAAATAAATTTCGTGGCATTACTTTTACAAACAGTTTCACGTGTAATTTAATATTTTCGTAATGCATGCATTAATTTTCAAAAAATGCAAATACAGTTTCGTGCCCTGCGCTATATTTTTTGCCAAAATTAGTGTCATGCAAGTTAATTTCGTAATGTAATTCCGGCTTTAACAGCAATGATAGCACAATTTACGCCTATTGCAAACGTCGCGAGATAGAGAATAGACCTGCCGACCCACCACACATAAATACATACGTCATTGTACTGGAATATCTTTTTTTGCGAACACTTTGTTAAGCAAATTCTTTTTTCTATGTATATAAAATATGTATCGTAAAAATATCTATGTAATGTATTGTATTATATCAGTTATCTAGTACCCAATAACATAACACAAGCTCTGCTTATCTTGGGGCTAGATAATGTTGTGTGAAATGTTATTATTAATTATTTATTATTATTTTATTTAAATGAAAACGTTATCCATTTCAAGAAACTCACAACGTATAAGTAAGCGTTATTTTATAGATTTATGAAAAAAGATTTGTTCTCGGGATCATTCGGGATTATTCTCTTCACAGAAAAGAATAAAAACATTGGAAATCGGACCATCCAACAAGTCGTAATCGGTCGTACTTACATAATAATAAAAACATCTGAGGAATGAGGGGTTTCACGGGCGTTTCAAATCATGCTTTCAGCGTTGAAAATAGATGGCGCTGCTCTGTTACGTAGCTGTCAAGTGTCAAAATAAAGTTAAATGTCAACATCAACAACGTGGATATATTTTCGTTTCGTGGTATTTTTTTTTGCTTACTTATAAAAACACCACGAAATCACTAGCGCACTCTCAAGAAGCAGACACAAACAGAAATATCATGACTAATAGCCACAGATTAGTTAGATATTAGCTTAGTACGCGTACACCACAGGTAAGACTTTTGACAATCTTGTTAGCTACAGTTGAGTCACTGCCATCTATCGAACCAATTTGAACTACTTTTTTTTATCGAAGTTGAAAAGCCCTCATTGGTAGCCTCCTTTGTGAAGTTGTTTAAAAACAGGCAGCCATGTGCACAGGATCTCTGGAGGCTGTTTAGGTTATTGGCAGTAAATCGAATAACTTTACAACCCCCTAGGCTTGCGCGGATTACTTCCAGTTTCGAGTTTAAAAGTTATTTTTACTGTTATTTGTACTCGCGAGTTCATAAAATACTAGCTTTGTTGTGAAAGAGAATTCTCGGATAAATGTTACCTATAATTATTAACAATTTATTATACGAAAGTTTTAACATATAACATAACATAACACCCAACAGTCGCATACGTAGTCATGATCCCACACTAGGAACTACGTGTACCATGGTACCATAACACCCAGACCCGGAACAAATATTTCAAGAAAATAAAAAAACAAAAATGTACACGAAATTACATTAATATTCATGTGAAAATAAAAAAAATTCACTACGCTGGTGTTTTTTTAAAAAATATGAGATTTTGCCAACATTTTGAATATTTCGGGGGGGTTGACCACTTGACTGTCGGCTATGGAGTCTATGCAGTGACCGTCTACATGCTCATAATGATGATGATGGCTGTAACACCGATTCGGTGTAAATCGCTCAAAGCAACTAATACGATAGGCATTTTTTTGTGTATTAACGATAGTTCTATTTACGGTTCTAATAATGGAACTCGCACGAATAATGGAACAAGACAATGAACAACTACGAATGATCCAATAATTATAATAATGGGCAAAGAAGAAATAATGATGACATAAGATAAGAATCTGCTTACAATATAGAACTGAGGCCTTGCCATGAGCTCTTATAGCGATTCAGTTCAAAAACTATTCAGTACAAAATATCAGTTCCGTGATGTCCGCTGCTATATTTAAAGGCACAGTAGCAGAAGGTCTGTAGACTTCTGCGATTAAAGTTATTCAATGATGACCTATCTTAGTGTGGGATTAGGGCTACGTATGTGACTGTTGGGTGTAATGTTATGTTTATGTTTATGTATTTCAAAGAAATACTCATTTATCAGCAGTTGATTCATCTCCAGAAATGTATAATGTAAATTACGCCCGACATCTAAATTCAGTAGTATTGAAAATTTAAATCAACCATTAAACGAAATAATTACTCTAATTCAACATCTTAGGATGCGTAAGATAGCTGTACAGTCTTATAATGACCGTAATATACTGGGAAAGTTGATTTTAGTTGTAGATGTTAGCAGTAGAACGTCTTGTGAAAGAGTTTGTCCGGCGAAGTACTACAATCGTAACGATTTCTGCCGCCAAGCAGTAGTGCTCGCATTGCTGTGTTTCGGTTTGAAGGGTACGGGTGCCGGTGCAATTACAGGCATATGAGACTTTTCATCTTTATGTCTCAGGATCGTTAGCGCGCGTGTGATGCCTTTGGTGTTGCAGGCGTCCATAGGCTACAGTAACTACTTTCTATCAGGTGGGCCGTATGCTTGTTTGCTTACCTAAAGTAGTAAAAATATTTAAAAAAATCTTTGTGTGTATTAATAGTCAAAGTCAAAGTCAAAGTCAAAAAGAACTTTATTCATTGAAATCACAAGGATCATTTTGAATCGTCTTATATAAAATTAAATTACTCCTGTTCCAACGCGACCAAGCCTAGAAGAATCAGGCAACAAACTCGGCTTGGCTTACATAAATGGTCCGTCTTACCACTAGGTGAGAAGCGCCTGTGTGGTGCCTCGGAGCAAGGAGTTGCTGATACATAGTAAACCTTAGGAAGGTAGTCAAAAGTAAATAAACATCAGCAAAAATATGCAAGACAGCACACGCTACGCTTGTTATACTTATAAATAATAACTAATACAAACATGTAAATAGGTAAGTACAGATATTGCAAATTTCCATTTTAGCAGTCGAGGGGCAGAGCGACATCAGGCCACGCGGCTTTAGATAGAGACACGATGACAACTCCTTTTGTGTTGTTGACGTTTCCATTCAACATCATAATACTGTAGAAGTCCACTGTTGAGGCCTTCCTCATAGAATACCAGACATTTGAGGGGGAGACGTTTCCATTGAGTTTTGTAAAAATATATAGTATTTACAGGATTTTTTTGGGGTCAATTGAACTATCTTTAGATTGTTTGCAACAGTCTTTAAATACACCCGAGAGCAATGAATCCGGGTCACTTAAAGAATGTTAAAAATCTCGGAAACTAAAAATGATAGATTAATGCAATAAATTGTATTTAATAGACAATGTAATACTCCTTAAATGAAGGTAAAAAAAATATGAGTCACCATCATCATTTTATTAACACAAAATTACATAAAGAAAAAAACTGCTGATCTCTCCTTAAAACAAAAATAGGAAACATGAAATTTTTGAACTTTATTACGATTTTCTTGAATTTTAATACTTCGTATTGCCTCCTCGTGCTTCCATTACTGCGTTTACGCAGAAAAAAAACAACAAAAAAACAGAAATCAAACAATGATAAATGACAGATTACAAACAAAAGTAAAACCAAATGCTGTAATTTCGTAGTTCCATCTTCGAAAGTGGCCCTTTTTCAAATTTGATTTTTTTATGATATAACTTTACAATAACTAAGAAGTTTTAATACCTTCATTTAAGGAGTATTACATTGTCTATTAAATACAATTTATTGCATTAACCTAGCATTTTTAGTTTCCGAGATTTTTAGGATTCTTTAAGTGACCCGGATTCATTGCTCTCGAGTGTAGCTCAACTGTTTGATTTGTATTCAATTTTGTTCTTTCTGTTCTTAAACATACTAAGGTTTTGCTTAAATAAAATACATGTAATATACATATAGACACGCCTTTTTCCACGAAGGGGTAGGCAGAGCATCAATGGGACTCTTTTCACCGTGCATCGCACAATCATAGGAATGTAGACGTGATTAGTGGTGAAGTCATCACCGCCATTGCTTTCACACGACCAAATTGGCCAATGCTTTCTTCCTGTATTGAAAATAAGCCAGCAGCATCGACGTTAATAAGGATTTTTTGTGGAAATAAATCGAACATCAAACCAATGAATAAAATCGTTCATAAAATAAATTAATAAAAATAAATAAATAAATGCTGGACATTTTTACACAACATTATCTAGCCCCAAGCTACGCAGAGCTTGTGTTATGGGTACTAGATAACTGATATACTTAATACAATACATTACATAGGTAGATATTTTTTATTATACATTATACATTGCAATCTGCAAATTCTACAAATATTTGTTCCGAGGCGGGAATCGAAGCCGCAACCTCCTGCATCGCAGGCGAAGCTTCACCCGCCGCGCCACAGAGGTCGTCAAATATAGGTTATGAATAAAAGTTGGCTCTAAGTGTTTTGTTTTTGTGTCTTTTTTTGAATATCGTACATTTTATGGATTTTCAATTCTTATTGAAATTGCAATTGTCAAAAAGCAGTTGTCGTTTTCCTCACTGACCTCATTCCCAGCTATAATATGCCAGTCTTATGACGCTAACGCTATTTCATCAAACCCTCAATTGTACGAGACATCGTAGTATACGAAAATAAACAGAAATCAGTCGCGCAGTCTGCCGGGGGTATATATTTAAGTTAGTTTGCACCCCCTAGCTACCCCCCGGTCGATACCGACCCTTGCGGAAGCCTACTGCGAAAAGTACCTTTGATTTGGAAGAATGAGAAACGCATAAAGATCTTAAAGTTTCGGATAAAGTGCTTGGCTGCCATGATCATTATTTCAAACAAGATTGTATACATACCTAATTCGAGGTACGGCTACATCAGACAGAACCCAAAGGGGTATTTGAATAATAATAATAATAATAATAATAAGCATTTATTGAATAAACCAATGTACATTTCAAAATGAAGCCCTGACTCCTAAACTAGGGCTACCTGTATGTCAGGAGTCAGTTCCTTCCCAGCAAGTGTAACATGAAAATGGTTATACATAAAATAATGTTCTAGTTTAAAATTACTACTGCGTTTATATTAACATAGTACTTACAATAATAAAAACATAAAGTAATTGTTTTATTGCAAATAATATATAATGAAATATAATGTATGCGAGCGAGTGGAGTGTATTCAAGATAGTATTATTTTAGCACAACAAATAGATCCTCAATATCACTATACTCAAATTTTACAAGCCAATCTGTAATCTTAGTTTTAATCTGATAGTTATTTGATGTTTTAATATTAGAGGATGAGTTAAATTTTTTATAAATTAATGGAGCTATACAATTATAATGCCTTCTGGCCAGATCTGTCCTAGTTTGCGGAACAGGAAAGCGGTCAACCCTCTTATTCTGGTCTGGAAGAGTGGGAACTGTATGTCTGTGATATCGTCTTAAGCATTGATATATAAATAGTTTCCGCACACTTAGGACTTGGGCCTTATGATATACCTCAGTAGTTGGATGCCGAAAAGGTAAAAACATTAATACCTTCAAAACTGCTCGCTGCGCTCTTTCGACTTCAATCATACGGCTCTTACATGCACCTCCCCATACACAGATACCATAGCTTATTATACACTGGCAGAGAGCATTGTAGGTTTGCATAAGCAGTTGAAAGTTAGCGACATGTCGGAGGGCCTTGAAGGCATATATGAGTCTACGCACTCTATTAGTGATGGAAGTTATTTGAGCAGTCCATGTTAGGTTCTCATCAATTACTATACCGAGATATTTTATAGCGTTTTCACGTTTTAAGAGTGGGCAAGTGCAGTTCTTGCAACAACCGAGCGATCTATTACAGGGGAATGTATGTATAGTTCCGGTTCCGGTGCTCGGTGACACAACACTTACCGTCAAAGTGCTCTCAGTTTTATTCCAAAAAGTAGTGTAAAACTTTCAATTAACACTATTTGCTATCGTTTAATCAAACACAGTAACAAAAACGAAGACCAGTGATTAAAAACTTTCACCAACAAAATCATTTTAGAAGAAAATACCAAGACAGTGAATATATTTTAGAGGTTACCAAATGCTGATTCATTCGTCATAGCAGTGTAAACATTCATGAAGTAAGGTACGGACACCGAGCGATTGCAGTACCACCAACAAAGAAACGTGAGAATTACGTTCCATTCTACGCAAACAGTGTCTAATCTAACACGAATATAGCGCTGCAAAATAGTTCCGCCAGTTTCACCAACATAAAGACGCAAATATCGTTCCGTTCGACGCATTATTTTAAAACCGTAAAACGTTTCATTGCCGCTCCGGAATAATGACCACAAAAATGTCCGAAGAGATGTCGTTGCTGTTCAGTATGATGAAACAAGAACTTGAAAAACAAACAACAATCATTACTGAGGCGGTTACGGCAAATATTATGCGGAGCATTGACGAAAAAATTAAACCACTGGTAGAAGAAAATAAGATGCTCCAATTGGAAGTAGAAATATTAAACTCCAGGATAAACAGATTGGAAGATACAAACAGGAAAAATAACATAATTATCCATGGAGTAGAAGAAACAGAGACTAACTTTGCAGGGCTCTTTGGCATAGTTGGTGAAATATTGGGGAAAATTTGTGTTAGAGTGGAGAACTACGATATCAATAAAATATATAGACTTGGAAAACAAAGCACAGGTAAAATAAGGCCAATAATGATTTCCCTTACTACTTATAACAAAAAAATTGAAATTTTGAAGGGGAAAACCAGGATGCCTGTGAATACTCACATTACTGAAGATTTCTCTAAGGAAACTCTACAAAAACGTAAAGAGCTGCAAGGGCAACTCAGAGAGGAGAGAGAAAAAGGAAATCAAGCTTTTATAAAGAACAACAAAGTCATTGTAAAACAGACTAAGGAGAATGAGAAAAGGAAAAGAGACAGTTCTACTTCACCTGGCTCAACTACACAACAGGAAGGTAAGAAAACCGTTATCGCTCCGGCGAAGCTTATAAGAACTGATCCTTTCGCATACATGAGATCTAGATCTCATTCCCTAACAGAAAAAACACCAACTCAGCACATGGCATAGGATACAGCAGACATCGGTAATCGAAGAAAAACAACAACACATAAGGAACAACTGAATAAACCAAACAAAAATTTCCCCAATACGGTTGGTCACCGTGGGGTCATAGACCATAACCCCCCAGATTTGCTCACTAAAGATCAAAACAAATTGGATAAGGAAAATACACAGATTTTTATTGCAACACTAAATACCAAAACACTGAGAACCCAAGAAAGATTATACGAATTAGAAAATGCGCTACATCAAATAAAATGGGACATATTGGGTCTAAGTGAAATAAGGAGACCGGACGAGAAGATTGAAGAATATGAAGACTATATTTTTTACCAAAACAAATGTGAAATACCAGGGCGATATGGAGTTGGTTTTTTAGTCAAAAAACATTTGAAAGAAAGAATAATTGAATTTGTTGGAGTGTCCGATAGAATAGCAATCCTGAACATAAGCTTACACGACAGCAAACATCCCATATCTATAGTTCAAGTATACGCACCAACTGAACTCGCCAAAGAAGAAGCAAAAACCTCATTTTACAATAAACTTCAGCAAACAATGGAGAAGGTACACAAAACGGTTATTCTAATTGGTGATTTAAACGCTCAAATAGGTAAACAAATGAGTGAGGAAAGCAAGTTTGTTGGACCTTTCACACATGGGAAACGTAACAGTAACGGACAAAAACTAATAGATTTCGTCCAAGAACACAACTTATGTATTATGAACAGCTTCTACAACAAAAAGAAAAATAGAAAATGGACTTGGATCGCTCCTGGTGGTAAAGTAAAAAACGAAATTGACTTCATAATTACAAACAAGCCTAAACTATTTATGGATGTCAGTGTCATAAACCAATTTAACTTCGACACTGATCACCGGATGGTTCGTGGTAAAATTTACGGAACTCAAACAAAACAGCCCAGGTGGAATAATAATAACAACACAAGACCTCTACACTTACCCATACCAGAAAAAATCCTAGGTTCTTTGGAACATGTATTACAAAATAAAATGAAAGAAACAGATAACTTACAAGATAAATACAATACGCTCGAAAAAGTACTAAGAGAGACAGAGCAGAAAACAACATCAGTAAAGTTTTTTAAGGACAAAATTGGAGAAGAAGCAAGAGAACTCATAAAGAAACGGCTAGCTTTAAGACAACAAAAAACGTCCACAAGAAAGGAAATATCAGACATAAGCAAAAATATTAACCAATGCATTAGAAAGCATAGACAGAAAACAAGAACAGACAACATAACATACCATATTGAATCAACTGGAGGAGTCAAAAAAGCGTGGAAAGAACTGCAAGAAAACACAGATTGGATTCCAAAAATTAAAGACAAAAAAATTAAAACGCAAACAAAAAGATCTGAAATTCTTGAAGTAGCAACAGATTACTATCGCAACTTGTATAACGACGGAACGCCATCATCGACACCCGATACAATCTACGATATAGAAGAAGAAATTCCACCAATATTACCAAGTGAAATTATTAAGGCTATTCAATCGCAAAAAGACAGAAAAGCTTCGGGTGAAGATGGAATTTCCAACGAACTCCTTAAAGGCTCATCTCACGTTACTATGAAAACTTTATCCACAATTTTTAACGAAATACTAACAAAAGAAGAAATACCGACACAATGGACAAACTCAACAATTATACTACTTCATAAAAAAGGAAAAAAAGACGATATAAGCAACTACAGACCGATAAGTCTCATGTCCAACCTATATAAAATATTTTCAAAGATTATACTCGACCGAATTACAATGGTTTTAGACGATAACCAACCGAAGGAACAGGCAGGGTTTCGCAAAGACTTTTCAACTGTAGATCACATACACACAATAAAGCAGATTATAGAAAAATACCAAGAGTACAGACTACAATATTACATAGCTTTCGTGGACTACAATAAAGCCTTTGACTCTTTGAAACACAATATGATTTGGAAGTCTCTATTAAATCAAGGAGTTAGTACTAAATACATTCGTATCATAAGAAATATATACAAGAATATGACAGCAAAAATTAGAACAGAAAAGATAGGAGACAAATTTAGTATCAAAAAAGGTGTGAGGCAAGGAGATCCGCTATCGCCAAAACTATTTTCCGCTACTCTAGAAAGTGTATTTAGACAACTAGACTGGACAAATTATGGCATAAAAATAAATGGAGCCCTGTTTAACCACCTCAGATTTGCTGATGACCTGATAATACTCTCTGACAACCCGAACGATTTACTGATAATGCTGGAACAACTAGTAGTGGAAAGTGCTAAAGTGGGACTGCAATTGAACGCACTAAAAACTAAAGTAATGACTAATCACTCAAAAATTCCTATCATGGTCAACAACAGCATTATTGAGTATGTTGAAGAATATACCTACCTTGGACAAATAATTTCTCCTACACATCTAACTTCCAAAGAAATTCAAAATAGGATAAATTCTACATGGAAAAGGTACTGGTCTCTTAAGGAAATAACAAAAAATCCAGAAATACCATTAAAAATAAAAAGTCGAGTCTTTAACTCTTGCATTCTCCCTATAATGACATATGGTTGCCAAACATGGCCCCTCACTAAAGAAAATATGAGCAAACTTGAAACTTGCCAACACAGCATAGAAAGAAGCATGTTAAATGTAAGAAGAAAAGATAGGATAAGCCTTGCGCTTATAAGAAATAGAACAAAAATAGCAGACATAACACACACAATTAAGAAACTGAAATGGAAGTGGGCAGGCCATATATTGAGGTGTAAAAAAGATAAATGGGCCAAGGATGTGATTGAATGGTACCCAAGAGAAGGGAAAAGAGCTAGAGGCCGACCGTTTCAAAGGTGGGAAGACGACATCAGCGTAGCTGCAGGAGTTCTTTGGAGAAGGAAAGCTCAAGATCGCAAACTTTGGAAAAGGCTGGGGGAGGCCTATGCTGAAAAGCAAAACAATCAAATTGCTGATGTCTAATGATAAGATTTTGTAAACTAGAATTAAGATATGTTTAATAAAGGCTATTGAAATTGAAATTGAAATTGTATGTATAGTAACCGAGAAAGAGCTGCACGGGCTACCTCGTTTGCTGTGGCTAAAGCATAAATATTTGGTTTTTGAAGTATTAAGAGTTAATAGGTTATCTTCCAACCAGCTAGTAACCCAGCACAAACCTTGCTCCACCACTATTTTTAGCCTCTCCCAACTATCCCCATAAAACAATAATACTGTATCGTCTGCAAACATAGTAATGTGAGCATTATTGACTTTTATTCTATTCAATTGATCTATATAAATTAAGAACAGTGTCGGGCCAAGCGTGCTGCCCTGTGGTACGCCGTATACACAGTTTGCATCCTCACTGCTGTCTTTACCAACCCGAACGCTCTGCACCCTACCATTTAGGTAGCTCTTAAACCAAGCATGCTTGAGGGATAGTATTTGTTTTAGATTTTATCCTGGAAGGGGTAAATCATTATTTTAGTAATGTACAATCCTATCCTTCCTACTAATATTATAAACGCGAAAGTTTGTGAGTATGGATGTTTGTTACTCTTTCATGTAAAAACTAATGAATGGATTTGAGTGAAATTTGGAATGGAGATACTTTACGCCCTGGATTAACACATAGGCTACTTTTCATCATCATCATCATCATCATCATCAATTTTCATCATTATTCACGCGGTTGAAACCGCGGGGCGCAACTAGTATATTATAATACTACATATTGTATAAATAATTTATATAAAACTAAAAAAACACAAAATCACGCAGCGGGCTATAGAGAGAACTATGCTAGGAGATTTACTACGTGATACAATCCGAAATGAGGAAATCCGTGGAAGAACTGATGTCACCGACATAGCTCTCAGAACTAGCAAGTTGAAGTAGCAATGAGCAGATTATATAGCTCGCAGAACTGACAACCGTTGGCGAATAAAGGTTCTCGAGTGGCGACCACAAACCGGATGACGCGGTAGAGGAAGGCCCTTCAATGGACTAAAGACATTATAAACGTCACAGGAAGTTGGTGGATGGAGGCGGCTCAAGACCATTCGTCGTGGCATTCTAGAGAGAGGCCTAGCAGTAGACTTCTACATGCTGTTAATGATGATGATTATGATATAACATAAGCAGGTATTGTAATAACTTTTCATTTAAAAAACCGACTTCCGCCATTGTATTCGACTAAACATTTGGATAAAAACAAAATGATGAAAGAACCATAGTGGTGAAAGGATTATGATACTTTTTGAATGCAAATGCTTGGTTTGTTGCTGAAAATATCAAAATCGCCATATGTATGCCTACAATATTTGAGGAGTTCCCTCAATTCCTCATGGATTCCATCATCAGAACTGGATTCTGAAAAAAATGGGACCAATCTGGAAGTATATCTATTCAAATAAAAAAAGAATTTTCCAAATCGGTTCATAAACGCCGGAGATAAGCGGTAACAAACATAAAAAAAAAAAAAACAACCGAATTGAGAACCTCCTCCTTTTTTAGGAAGTTGGTTAAAAATAAACTCATTCGTAGCTATCTACTCGTTGCCGAGTTTCTAAGTAACATAACATAACAATCAACAGTCACATACATAGTCCTGATACGACACTAGGATTACCTGTGTTGTGGGTATCAGAAACTACGAGTACCGTGGTACCATAACACCCAGACCCGGAACAAATATTTGCAGATCATACAAACATTTGTCCCGCAGCGGGAATCGAACCCGCAACCTCTTGCATCTCAGCTGGCTAGTCGCCCGCCGCGCCACTGAGGTCGTCAGAACTATATAAACAGATAACATAAGGTAGATATGTAAAAACTCATGCCTACCTACCTACTCGTTTCTAAGTAGTTCATTCACAGTCGTAATGCAGTAACACACCAAGATAGGTGGATTTATGAGATTCGTGACATGAAACCAAGGACTATTGCATTTTATGCACCATAATCCGAATAATGAATAGGTTGATTGAGTAATCTGAGAGTTAGTACCTATAAAACAATAGTAAAATTCAACGAGTGCCGCAAAAACTGTATTAGGTACTAAAGATACGAACCAGCTGTCAGACACTTGCGAAAAATACCCTAGAAAATGATGAGATCACAAATATAATCGGAAGAAAGTAGATTGACAAGGAGCTAGATAATAACCCGATTTTTTATGGCATCTGAGGATTTACTCTAAAATTGCTTAATTTTTATAGATTACAATTTTTAAGGATTTACTGTCATATGCTCTTTATAAGCTACACCGGTTAAAATGACACCAAAATTACACTATATCACTCAAAACAACACTAGAAATTGAAATAAAATAAAAATAGACAACGTCTCCTTTCGAAAGAGCAGAAAAAGTCCGGCCTTAGGTTTGATTTCACCAACAAATAACAGGCAGTTAAACTACTGGTTTAGTCTAACCAATGCTTTTTGACAAGTATTTTCGAAAATTATCTGTCACCTTGACCAATGGTTAGATTTAACAAGACATTTACTAACTAACAGAGTATGGTGAAATAGACAAACAAAAAAAGAGAGCTATGGTTTTATTAATCTATGTATATTATGTTTGATATTCGGTTCTCTCGTAGCTCCGTAACAACTATGAAGCGTCTTAAAGTTCAGCATGTGACAGGCTATATGACTTCAGACCAAAATAATTATGGTGGAAATACAATTTTTTTAAATTTCAGACTGTAAAATTTGTATATTTATATAAATATATATAACAGGTTTGGTAGTAAATGAAAGAGCTTGATGACATTCCGTAAATATATAACACATATTGACTAAGTAAAGGCCAACGAGACGAGATAAAGAATGTAAACAATCTGACCGTTACTACACGCGACAGCGAGCGATTATTATCTCTGTCCTTATCTCTCGTACGCAATAATGTCGTCCGTTGGTCGACGTCGGCTGTCGTTGCGTGTATCGTGGTACAGGAAAGCTGTTAGTACAGAAGTTATCAACATTTGGTGCACCAGCCAGCCAGCCGCCTCAATCGAAGATGTGAAAAAAATATTACAAGAACGAATACATAATGTATCTCTTGAAAAATAGCGAAATTGTGTGGATTACGTCATAAAAGTAGAGCACAATTTTTGTAGTAAAATTGACAACATAATTACAACAGATACTTAGTTTTGTCATAAATACGGCTGATTCCGACTATTCCGACGAATAATCTTCGTCTAATACAGCCGATGACGATTAGAATAGTAAGTTATAAAACTGTATCTAATTTCATCAAATAAAAATGTTTTGAACCCCTGAAAGTTTTTTTTACATTCTTTACCACGTCTAGTTGGGCTTACTTTACTCCACTAAATTGTGTGCGTTATCCTAGCAAAATCTTGTGTCCTTTCAGGATGTGAATATCACGAATAATTCGTATTTAATCTCCTGTAAATGTGCCTGAAATAAAAAATTAGTGCCTTCAGCCGTTTTTGAGTTATTCATGAAAGACAGGTTTTGCTGGGGTAACGGTCTTCCAGCAAAAACTTTTTTCCCTGGTTGGGCTAGGCCAGCTGAAAGTGGCTAGAACGATAAGTTGTAATTTGTGCTAAATGTGCATCTAAACTCTGAATTTGTGGACCCTAGGATTTCAGAGATATTTCAGTTTTTGCTGGGGGAACATTTTAAAAATAGCTGTATCTCCGAAACTTTTAACCGCACAATCATGAATTTTACTACACATATAAGTGTTCATATAGGGTAATTTGTGTTAGTTACATTTCTTGATAAAACTGCGCCTCTCGTATTTTAATGGGATTTTTCCAAAAAACTAAAATAGCTCCTAGCACTCAAACAAAGGCACCTATGAACTTTATTTAAATGCAAACTTATACCATTCTTTGTTAAGCAACATTTGGTAAAATTTCATAAGCCTACGTTAAGTACTTTACGAGATAGAGAGACTTTAAAATAATCCGGTGGTGAAATTATTTTGACCTCCAAATACACGAGCTGTCTACGTGCTGTCCATTAACGTGTTTAGCCAATAATTAGTGCCTCTATTCATCTCCACATACACCAATTTTCAGCTGAATCCATGTGATAATTACAGTAATATCTCAAAATAACTGATCTGATATGATTTCAGGCTATTAACCCACCAAATTCGGATGACTATTAAAAAGCGGCCGTTTCATAATTCATGCTAACCTCTCTTAGTTGTTGGTATTGTAATGTAATTTGTTTGGTACAGTCGCCTACAAAATAGCTTGGGTTGAAATGAAACTTTACAATAATATAGCTTATACATCAGAATAACACATAGGCTACAATTTATAAAGATATTGTGTGAATCCTATCCTACTAATATTATAAACGTATAAAGTTTGTGAGTATGTATGGATGTTTGTTACTCTTTCACGTAAAAACTACTGAATGGATTTGAGTGAAATTTGGAATGGAGATACTTTACGCCCTGGATTAACACATAAGCTACTTTTCATCATCATCATCATCAAACGCGAAAGTTTGTGAGTATGGATGGATGTTTGTTACTCTTTCACGTAAAAACTACTGAATGGATTTGAGTGAAATTTGGAATGGAGATACTTTACGCCCTGGATTAACACATAGGCTACTTTTCATCATCATCATCATCAATTTTCATCATTATTCACGCGGGTGAAACCGCGGGGCGCAACTAATTGCGCAACTAGCTGCCCGCGCGCGACTTCGTTCGCGTGATCCCGGTGTTTTGCCTAATTGATATATTTTTGAAAAAATTAAGACAACTTTTTGGCGTATGAATCCACTTTCTACTATGCCATGATCGCCTGGTATTATGAACATCAAAACCATCTGTCTATGCATTCTTTTCTCTTTATTTCCTTCTATCCTTCCTACTAATATTATAAACGCGAAAGTTTGTGAATATGGATGGATGTTTGTTACTCTTTCACGTAAAAACTACTGAATGGATTTTAATGAAACTTTACAATAATATAGCTTATACATCAGAATAACACATAGCCTACAATTTATAAAGATATTGTGTGAATTGTCTATAATATGACGATAAGTGTCAAGTTGGAAAAAATCCGGGCGGTCCGACGCACGGCGGGTGAGGTTAGGGAAGAAGTCGCTTATCGCTGAGTGCGCGACAGACGCGGGCAGACGAGTGAGGGAAAACGTCAATGACGGTTGTGTCCGTTTTACGAATTTTCAAGGCACTAGTGATTTGTTAAAAACGCATTGTACTTAAAGTAATATAGTATAGACCCAAGGTTAGGCAAGTAACTAAATAGGCCAGTATTGCATTTTTAACCGACTTCCCAAAAAAGGAGGAAGTTCTCAATTCGGATGTTTTTTTTTTTTTTTTTTATTGTTTGTTACCGCATATCTCTGGCGTTTATGAACCGATTTGAAAAAAAATATTTAAGTATAATAAACATAATAATAACTACCGTACTGTATTTTTTGGAAGTGTAGAAAAAGCACGTACTAAGAATTATGTCGCGAAAATTATTTATGTGATAATTTCATAATGTTAGTTCTTTTCTACGCCACGCTAATATAAGCAACTCGAAATACTAATCCTGCGCAGACGAAGTCGCGGGCACCAGCTAGTGTATAATCAAAAAATGTCTATCTATGTAATGTATTGTATTAAGTATATCAGTTATCTAGTACCCATAACACAAGCTCTGCTTAGCTTGGGGCTAGATAATGTTCTGTGAAATGTCCAGCATTTATTTATTATTTATAAAGTCTGCCATATAGCTTGTTTCAAAGGTAAGAAGGTACCTACAGCATACATTCTCAATCTCTCATCTCAAGTCTCTCAAGGCGATGACGTAGGCTGGTGTTGACCATCATGTCTCGGAATAACCAAGTATAGGTATTATACATAATACCTATTCAAAAAGGTATAACTACCTTTTCTATATTATAAGTTTATACCATGGTTTGAACCAAAGTGCAGTCGGCTGACTGGTTATTTGTATGGTGAATATGATGAGCGCCCCTAGCGGACTTGTTGAGAACCTCAGTATCAAACATCAAAAACCTATCTTCACGCAATTTGGTAGTTAGGAAATGAGCGCAATATTTAGAGTAGGTCGACCAATAAATGCAGCACTACTGACGATATAAACAGGCTATGAACCAGTGAATCTGGTGTATTATACTATTCAAATCCGTTTATTAGAAACATTCGATTGTCTTTTGCAGCACTCCCTCACTAGGGGGCGTTTTTAACCAATTAACTTTTCTATAAGTCATACAAACCGACTGCAATTAATTAAATTATAACTAAAACAGTAACAACCTTCAGTCGGTATCGGTATCTTTTCCATAGCGGTTAAAAAAAGAGAACGTGATTAAACTGTTTTTCTTCTTATATGCCATTTTTTACTTGTTATATTATTTTCTAAAATGAAATTAAAATAATCTTTAAATTTTTCTACATGACTGTACCAAAACACTAAAATATTGTTGTATGAATTTAAGAAGGTGGGTGCCATGTATTGGAATCTCGCTTTTTGACAGTCATTCGAATTTGGTCAGTTAATAATTTGGCTGGGTATTCATTCATTCATTCATTCCCCTGAAACGTTTCAATTTCGTTTTTTAATGATATTACGGTAATTGTTTGATGGATTCAGCTGAAAATTGGTGTATGTGGAGATGAATAGAGGCACTAATTATTGGCTTAACACGTTAATGGACAGCACGTAGAAAGCTCGTGTATTTGGAGGTCAAAATAATTTCACCACCGGATTATTTTAAAGTCTCTCTATCTCGTAAAGTACTTAACGTAGGCTTATGAAATTTTACCAAATGTTGCTTAACAAAGAATGGTATAAGTTTGCATTTAAATATAGTTCATAGGTGCCTTTGTTTGAGTGCTAGGAGCTATTTTAGTTTTTTGGAAAAATCCCATTAAAATACGAGAGGCGCAGTTTTATCAAGAAATTTAACTGGCACAAATTACCCTATATAAACACTTATATGTGTAGAAAAATTCATGATTGTGCGGTTAAAAGTTTCGGAGATACAGCCATTTTTAAAATGTTCCCCCAGCAAAAACTGAAATATCTCTGAAATCCTAGGGTCCACAAATTCAGAGTTTAGATGCACATTTAGCACAAATTAAAACTTATCTTTCTAGCCACTTTCAGCTGGCCTAGCCCAACCAGGGAAAAAAGTTTTTGCTGGAAGACCGTTACCCCAGCAAAATCTGTCTTTCATGAATAACTCAAAAACGGCTGAAGGCACAAATTTTTTATTTCAGGCACATTTACAGGAGATTAAATACGAATTATTCGTGATATTCACATCCTGAAAGGACACAAGATTTTGCTAGGATAACGCACACACTAAATTCTTACATTGGCTTTCAGCTAGTCGTAAAGGCCTTCACCTAGTCGTAATTGAGGCTTTTCTAAATAAAAACCGTGGATTTGGCCTTCGTCTACAACTTTTTGATACTCTTCTTTTCTTGTTTTCAGCTTTTGCGTAGTCATAATGCCAGATAAATGCTTATTTAACATTCTGTGTTTGCAAACAACGCCATCTATCGTCGTCCTTTGTGATCTGCTGATTTACCATGAGCTATAATAGTTATTCAAAAACTATTTAGTACAAAATATCGGTTTGACATTGATATTTCTCATCAGTTAATAACTATACCGGTAAAGCATTACGGAGTTCGATTGGACTCAATACGAGCCTACGGAATATCGCCATGGCATTTTTTGCTAATGGTCCGATTGGGCGCAATTATAGCATTATGCGCTAGAAAAGGTTATCTAACCCTCTTTCCCACACCCCCGTTCTCACTAACATACCCCTCACCTCGAGGAAGTCAGCTTCTACGAGACTCTACAAGGGTCTACGAACCTCTACGAGCTAGTGTAGGACTGCCTTTAAAACTAGTTAAAATGAGACTACGTATAAAAGCGTATAAATTGTGTTGATTGACTCAAAGTTAATTGGTTTAGTGGTTACTATATAGAATCCTACTTGTACGGAATCCTCTCCACGCGAGGTCGACTCGCACTTGACCAGTTTTTTGTAAAAAGCTTAATTGAAGTAGATGAAAGAATAACGGTATTTATAGAGTTTTTCTGGAGTCGCGTTGGAACAGAAGTAATTTTAATTTATAAGACGATTCAAAATTGCCCTTGTATTCAATGAATAAAATTCTTTTGATTAGATTTGATTTCTGTACTGTGTAGGGAGAAACGGAGGAAAGGCTGATTTATTATGCTATAAAAACGATTTCCACGAGCTTTTTTTTTCAGGTCAGTTTCCTATCCATGAGGTTTATATGACAACCTTCAAAGCACCTACGTTTCAGCGTAATTTTACGCGATTTACAGGTACTTCACATCTTACTTACACAAATATTGGCCTAGCCCTTACGACGATGGCTTTTGATAAGGCGCCAGATGGCTCTTATCTCCTGGTTATAAGGTTCAAAATAACTAGACAATTTATTATTTTAATTTAGTCACAGACGACTCTTATATCCATGACATAAGGTTCAAGTTAACTAAAATGTTCTTAAGTACTATTATTAAATATTATAGTCGTAGTAATACAGATGTCTGAAGACGTGAAAAATTTGTCGTAATCGCTATTTGTTTTGATTTATGATGTCACAGGATATTAACATGATTCCCTAGATATGGATTTGGACTAGGCAGGAATTTTGTAAGCGAATTTTATTACAATCTTTCATGATTTCGATTAAAGAAAGTAAGTGGGTCGTTTATCGGTAATTATGAATGGTTAAAAATAAAATAAAGCAGTCTTAAACTTTTAGAAAGTGCATCTAAACTTCCAATAAGTGATAGAAAAAAACTTATTAAAAAAGCGTATTACATTCTAGATAACTGTATTAATGATAAAGCCGCGTGGCCTAATGTCGCTCCGCCCCTCGACTGCTTAAATGTGAATTTGCAATATCTCAACCTACCTATTTACATGGTTTTATTAGATTGTTATTTATAAGGGTATATATCAAACGTAGCGCGTGCTGTCTTATAAACTTTGAATTATTCTTTTTACTTTTGACTACGTTCCTAAGGTTTTTAAGTTCTTAGTTTCTATGTATCAGCTTCTCTCTGTTCAGAGGCACCACACAGGCGCTTTTAAATAGTAGAAAGGATCGTTACAAAAAAGCCAAGCCGTGTTGTCTTGATTCTAAGTTTGGTCGCGTTGGAGTAGGAGTAATTTTCGATTCAAAATTATCCTTATGATTTCCATGAATAAAATACTTTTGACTTTGATCATTATCCCTCTTGTCCCTTTATGACCCTACTCTGCAACTGTTAACCAATTTTCGGTAAGCGTAAGTGTATGGTGTAATCCTCTTTACACGCCTGATGTGGATTGATGGATGCTTTCAATGTTTAGTTCGAAATAATACTGTGTACACGTTAGTTGAACGAAGAAAGATTCTTCGTTCATATCGGCACGTGACATTACACTCTTAGGGAATAGCTATCTCACAAGTCACATGTTTTTTTTCCTACTGCAACTACCTAAGGGCAAGTATGATCATTATAATAATAATTATCATCAAGCCAATAGAATTCCATTAGTGGAAACAGAGCATAAAATGCCACGAGTAATGGTTCCGGGTCGCCTCCATTCACCGACTTTCTGCGACCTCTATAATGTCTTTAGTCCATCGAGAGCCTTCTTACACTACGTCGCCACCGATAACTTTTTTCCCCAACATATAGATATTATTATTGTATTATTATTAAGGTAAACTTTTTAATTTTTTGAGAAAATCTTTCATAAGATTCACATTATAAGTAATTTAATCCGGTTTAACTTACTTTATTTAATATGTACTTACTACAATTTACACAGAAGATTTTACTCCCTCCTCAAACCGTCCGAAATAAATTGCTTTCTAAAATAATTATGGGGAATGCCGGCGTTTTCTAATGGAATTCGTCTAGGCTCCTCGGGCTCTCTGCTCCTGACTTAATTATAACGCCTTTAGGTAAGCAGATTTAAGACTATCCTAGAAGTAAGAGTAGAGAAGAACAGAAGGAGAGTCCATATGTCGGTTAAAAGAATGTTTTTTTTGTACCTACAATGGTTTTTTTCTTTTTTGGCATCAGAGGAAACCTCAGTTATCGATTTTGATCAAATCGGTCCAGCAACACAAAAGTGCAAAATAATTGGCAGTTTTTTTAATTCTTTTAATAGTTTGTTGTCCTCTGATTATACAGACTATCAGATATCGATTTTGAAAGCAATCGTAATAAAGAATACTCGCTGGTCGCCTCTTCGCTATCACACTCACTACTATCGTTCTACCCAGAGAGTCAGTGGCTCACTACTCTCACCACTTCGTCCCTTCGCTTCGCTGGTGTCGTGGGCTGGTTTCGTTGCAAGATCTCCGTACGAGTTTCTTGCTCCACTGCGATTTTTAATTTTAATAATCAAAGACAACTTTTATTTCCGTAAAATTTACCTCAAATCCTCTCTTATAGTCGCAAAATGCTACATCATCTTGATTTTAAAAGATCTTTCAAATAACCCTATAAATAAACAACCTCACAACCGCCATGATGTTTCCAGGAACTTATGGCAAATCAATTGACACCTCATTTACCAAAATCAGTTCAGTGGTTTTCGAGTTTTGAAGGTCACACATCCTCACAAACTTACATAGACGCTCTCGTTATCCTTTCTTACTGAAGCGAGACATAACTCACAAAAGAAGTCGGGTTAATAATACTAACTATACGCTTTACGCGTATAAGTCTTCGCAAGCTCTTTGCACAACATGTACCTAGGTAGGTACATTACGCAAACATGCCACGTAGAATCAGGTACTCAAGGTGCGTGCGTAGTCTGTTAAAATTAGCGATAAGGACAATTTCAATTTGCTGTTTCCTTATAGCAAACACCCTAGAGTAAAGCGGCGTTTCGCAATGAGAATTAGAAAATAGATGAAAGAAGTTAGGCCTAATTTGGGACATTCGATATTTTGCTTGACAGCATGCCAAAGTAAACCTCAAAAAGAGGTCTATCTAGAATACCTATACCATTAGCTAAGTAAGCAGTTGTTAGGGACAAATAATAAATAAGGCTGCTGGCGTCTAGATTTTTGATCAGAACTCTGTTTTAAGCTCTGTTTATTAATTGATAATCAACGGTTAAATTTACTTAGTTTATTATTTTGTATATCGTTGTTTAAATATTAATTTGAATGTAATATTTTAAAAATAATATTTAAAAATGTTATAATCTATTTTATTGGATTTGTTTAACTTTATTGTTTATAATATTTGTTTATTGTTTCAGTTGTTATTTATTATAGAAAAAGTTTTATGGAATCCGTGTCACACACACACACAGCTTTCTATTTGGTGTCTCTTGACATGGCATGGCACCACAATAACCAGACGCGGAACAAATATTTGTAAATCATACAAACATTTTTCCCGCAGCGGGAATCGAACCCGCGTCTTGTATCTCATCCGGCTACTCACCAGCCGCGCCACAGGGATCGTCAAATATCAAGAATGTTAATATAAACCCGGAAACATTCATTTGATATTGCTAAATATGGCTTCTATAAATACCCTCATTAATGTCGGTTACGTCAGCCGTTATCACCCGTAACGGAGCTTATAGGCGAAATAGCTTTATCGTGTTACCGATAATGATGTTTGGGCAACAATGATTTAAGTATTTGAGTCTGAAAAAACATATTTGTTTTACGGGACACTTAACATAGCATGTTTTCGGGTAGGTGTGTTCCTATAAAAATCACGGGGTTAAAAAAAAGTTAAGTGATAACATTAGTTATGTATCCCATATCTATTAAGTTTGAATTATAAAAAAACCGTCTACCTAGCTATCAAGGTATCTTTTAATAACTTACTCGATGTAGGTTAAAACGGCTTAAACTTTTTTAGATGTGATACATAATCGGTGCTAATAATTACGTCTGAAACTAGGCCACGATCACTGGGTATGAGCTAAGTAACTGATACGTAACATACAACATTGATATATAGTTTATTATTATGTAACGTATTGTGTATTCTTTGTATTTTTTTGCCGCAATATCTTTTAACGCTGCGCCCCGCGGCTCCACCCGTAAAAGTCTCGGTCCAGTGGGAATATCGAGACAAAAGTTAGCCTATATTTTGATTCAAAGTATAAAGCTATTTCCATTCCAAATTTCAACCAAATCGCTCAAGCTGTTTCAGCGGGAAGAAGTAAAAAACATAGGTACTCACAAACTGTCGCATTTATAATATTGTGAGATGAGATAAAAAGGGGTTGTGTCCAAAGTAGACGAAGTTTGGCACATTTTCATCGTCATGACGAGACTATTCCCTTCACAGTTCTAACAAAACTACAAAGAACATGTCCAACTTTACAATGTTTCCATGCTCATCTCTCTCCGTCCGGTCCTACTCAATATAACAATGTCCTCGACCCACGATAGACGAATCAATTCTAAAAATGGAGCATCCGATCTTTCCTCTCATACCTCACATCACAAATCGAGCCCTTTGATACGTAGACCTTTCACGGACATCAACAATTGCGTGAAAGCCTTTGTCTGGTTCACCTCCAGTAGACATGCTTGATGTAGACAAACCATTCAACTGTTGGACTCTATATTATATAGTAGAGTTTGTAGTAAAAAGCACACGTTTGTGATGTGTGGATGTATCGTAAAAATAGCAAATCTTAGAAACTTAGAAAATAGGAAAGATATAAGCCATATTTCTCGGTTGTTTGGAAGGGTCCGATGGGAAGTTCCCTTGCGTTTATACGTTTTTATTTATACTATTTTGCAAGCAAACAAAGCATAAAGTAAGTACCGTAGCCTATGGACGCCTGTAACACCAGAGGCATCACACGCGCGCTGCCGACCCTGAGACATATAGATGAAAAGTCTCATGTGCCTGTAAATTCACCGGCACCCGTACCCTTTGAACCGAAACACAGCAATGTGAACAGTCCTGCTTGTCGGCATAAGTAGGGATGTTGGTAGTACTTCCCCGGACGAACTCTTTCACAAGAAGAGTTTCTACTGCTAACAAAAATCTGGGTCCAGCGGTTGGCTACTTCTTGAGGCGCTATTGCTATTCTCAGGACAACCCCTTATAATAGGCTGACCTCTGGGTACATTAAATATTTATTTTGATGGTCTGATGGCTAACATGTGGCGAGGGATACTGGAGCTAAATATTTAACCAATTTGGTGTGTGGTTGTTATTCTAGTGAAAATGGATAGCGGACAAATTGCTAAACGGTTTCCTAGGTAACTGTATTTTTACTGATCAGATTCGTTGCTAATCATTGTATAACGTGTCTAATTAAAACAAAAACGTGTAAGTCGCCATGTGACGGACGATTGAATAGAATATTTTGATATCACGTGAGTCATCATCATCATCATCATCAACAGCCTGTAGAAGTCCACTGCTGGGCATGTTAGGCCTCCCCTTTAGAATGACACGACGAACGGTCTTGAGCTGCCTCCATCCACCGACTCCCCGCCACCATTATAATGTCTTTAGTCCATCGAGTGGAGGGCCTTCCTCTACCGCGTCGTCCGGTTTGTGGTCGCCACTCGAGAACCTATTTTGGCGTTGATAGTGTATGGACAAAAATAATAAATGGACTAACGAAGATAAAGTATAGCAACGAAGTATGGACACTTTCAACTAAATAGCTACGTATATTTTTTTATAACCG
Source organism: Epirrita christyi (assembly GCA_951392215.1). Lineage (NCBI taxonomy): Eukaryota > Metazoa > Arthropoda > Insecta > Lepidoptera > Geometridae > Epirrita > Epirrita christyi. The sequence continues at coordinate 2,990,481 of OX595837.1, forward strand.
AACTAAAATAAAATGTCGTAATTTGTAGCACTGTTACTCGTTGGGATGTTTTTGTCCTATCGAGTAACAGTGTTACACTGGGTGTAACTCGTTGGGAATATTTCTTTTAATTTGTATCCCATCGAGTTACACTGTTACTCGATAGGAAAAAAAATCCCAACGAGTAACAGTGTTACTCGTTTGGGTGTTACTCGTTGGGAACCCTCCCTTTATTCCCCAACGGTTATCAGATCTTCGAGCTATATGACCTGCCCATTGCCACTTCAACTTGCTAATTCTGAGAGCTATGTCGGTGACCTTGGTTCTTTTACGGATTTCGTCATTTCGGATTCTATCACGTAGTGAGACTCCTAACATAGCTCTCTCCATAGCTCGCTGCGCGACTTTGAGCTTGTCTATACGGGCAATAGTTAGCGACCACGTCACGTGAGTAAAGGTGGAGAAAAAAGCCGGGGGTTTTTAAATTTTTATAAAATGAACTTTACTTTTTGCTTGGAAAGGATAGGACTCCTCCAACTCCTCCCATAGATGTAAAAGCCGTCTAAACTAAAGGAATAACGCCATGGGATGGCCAGTAGCATTTTTCTGAGTACCTCCCTTTGTACTCAGTGTGACGACCTCTGTGGCGCTGCGGGCGAGTAGCCAGCTGAGATGCGAGAGGTTGCTGGTTCGATTCCCGCTGCGGATCAAATGTTTGTATGCTTTGCAAATATTTGTTCCTGGTCTGGGTGTTATAGTACCATGGTACTCGTTCCTGATACCCACGACACAGAGAATCCCAGTGTGGAATAAGGAATAAGTATTGTGACTGTTAAAAAAAAAATGTTTGTGCATACTTCGTCTACCAGATGATGATGTTTTTTGCTTCATAAACTGAACGAAAAACGTGTTTTCTTAGCACCGTTGGCGAAGCAATTCAGAGTGCTATCCGATTTACAGCCCTCGTTACTCTTAATGACGTGTTTATTTGTCGTCATTCGGCCAAAATTGAGCCGATGACGAAAGCGAGGTAAGCACGTCCCTTTCTACCTATAGTTTTAACGACTGTGTATTTAGGTTCACACCTAGGAGAAAATAGCTTCGTATGGAAACCTCTGCTCTATCTAAAACGCACTATAAACTCTAATACCAAAAAGAATCAATACTATAAGTACTCTGATTTTTTATCTTAGACCTTTTTTGCAAACAAAGAAATGTCAAGATATGCCAGTGTGTGTGTATGTGTCATGTATAGGTATGTATCATGTGTATATATAATGTGCTATAAGTATATTAAAATATGTACTACAGAAAAATATTTATTTTTCTTATAACTTTGTCAAAAACTCAATTTACGCAATAAATATATGTATGTTAAAATTATTCTTATTTTATATCTACTGGGTTTTTCTAGCAAAAAATTCTACCTATTTTTTTGGGCTACTTTAACAAACTACCTGAACGCATTTCTTTGCTCTGGTATCCCCTTTGTTTACAAAAAATATCTAAGATTAAAAATCAGAGTGTAACTACTTTACCTACATATTATCTTCTTTTTCGTGTAGTCTATAATACTGAAAGTCCCATCCTAAATGGTTTTTTTAGTGATCTGACGAGCTTCTTCTACGCTGTTCTGTTCTCGGCTTGGCTCAGTGTAGCGGTGATGCGAGGCAGGTGAGAGCCTTGACTTGATCAGACCAGTGACTAGGTGATTATAGAATTGAAATTATCGTGGCATGGTATCATTTTAGAGAAATTACTGCTATACTTCACGTACTTTACTACTCTCATGCTGATATTTGGGGTATTTTTAGGGGGTTCCCGTCTCACGACCTTCGAGCGTGGTCGCCGTCGGTGCTGCCGCTTCGTCCGGTTTGTGGTCGCCACTCGTGAACCTTTTTTCCCCAACGGTTGTCAGTTCTGCGAGCTATATGACCTGCCTATTGCCACTATATAGTCTCCTATAATAAAGTGAGAAAACTTTATAATGCCCATCCATAAAAAGATGAAAGTATGGAATCTTCAGATTCGTTAAATTCTCAACGTTCTTTAATGTTTATTGTACACACTTAAACATAATATGAACACAAGACAGAATGAAAGGACGTGTTCAAAGGCGAGCTTAACCCTAAAAAGAGTTCTCTTCCAGCAAACTTCTGAGGCTAGAGAATAGGTTCGTGTACACACATCATAAAAAGAAAAGGAGACACAAAACAAAACACAGTGCTCTTTTTTTTTTTTTTTTAATGGCTTCTGAGGATTTTCTCAATTTTGCCAATGTCAAGTAGCATAAATAATTATCAAACAAAGTCCAGTCGTCAAGTCCTCTGTCAAGTCAGGTTCTAGTAAATTGATGGCAGTTTACTAGAATGTTCCTGGACAATTTCCACCCCTTCGAAAAGACACGCAATACAATTATTTTATTGAAATGCACTACCATGTGCTCTTTATAAGCTACACCGGTTAAAATGCCACCAAAATTACACGATATAACTAAAAACAACACTAGAAATTGAAATTAAATAAAAAAGGACGACGTCTCCCTTCGAAAGAGCTGAAAAAGTACCTCTTTTACTTTACTCGAAGGACTGTCACGGATGACATAGGGAATTTTATTAGGTTTGTAAAACTTACAAATTCACACAGCAGCCTTACCATACCCTCGATATTCGCAATGCTAGATGAGGGCTGCAAGTGCCCTTATACTACTTAGACATACCAAAGGGCTAAGGGTGGCTACACTCAAGATTTCCGTTCATCTGTGCGACTTTGTTGGATTTTAGGGGGATCGAGTCGCATTGCTAGGGGGCTTATAAAACATGAAACAGAAGAATAATCAGTATCTAGAGCTTGTGTGGTCTATCGACAGCTGCCTTGAGTGGAGTGGTAGTCACGCAGGCTTTTAAACAAAGTCAAATGTCAAAGTCAGAAGTATTTTATTTATTCATCTTAAGGATCATTTTGAATTGTCTTATGAACTAAAATTACTCCTGTTATAACGCGACCAAGCCTAGAAGAATAAGGAATCAATCAACTTCTCCATTTATAAAATGATGGCATTATTTTATTTCTTAGTAAAAAAATTGTAGTTTGTCTACATTGTCGTGTAGAAAAACTATTACTGAAAATATTTTTTTGAGGGGCTACGATATTCTATTTTTTAATTGTTTAATTGTTTATTAATTGTCAACATGTACATAATTTATAGCTTAGGTTAAGAGTAGCTTATGAAAGTACATGTACCACATTATATAAAAAACGCGCATACCTAAAAAAGTTAAACTAACAAGTCAATCAATCATAAAAATCAATGTCAAACTAGGTCCTAAATTACTTAAAATTACACAGATTATCAAGTTCAGGCATGTCATTCACAGATTTATAAGTATAGTATGTCATAACAATTATATTAACAATTTATCAGAAAAGAATTCGTCCACCGAATAGTAACAAGTAAATTTCCGTAAAATATGTAAAATGAACAGACTCTATAGTAAACCAAATTAGAGAAGCGTTCCACTAAGAGCACAGATTTGAAGAGCACCGATTTGAACAGCACTGATCCTTTTCCCATTTGAGCACCGATTCATATTTTCGATTGGTGCTCTAAGTGGAATAGTAGAACATATTAAAACTCCTAAGGCCCAAGTTCACGAACAAATAAACGGGCGTTTACCGTAACCATTGGTCAAGGTGACAGATAACTTTTGAAAACACCTGTCAAAAAGCATTGGTTAGGCTAAACATTAGAATATTAGAATAAGAATATTTTTATTTATACCAAACGTCTGTTACATATTTACTAGGTATAAGGATATATATCTAAAAACTTCTATTACTTAGTAGTTATTTAAACACATGATTGAGGGTGCATCAAAAAACCAAAATAGGTTAAAATACCTGTGTTGTGGTTTCTGATACCTTCCTTCGGTTGTAACTTATTCGTAATGTTAACTTTTGAAGACATTACTATTATTTTCACTCTGTTTAGATAAATTTAATCTTAATAAAATAAAAGTTAATCACAAGGAGGTAGAATTTTAAAGAAAAACGAGGAACAATGGCAACATCGTAGTAATTTGTGAGTTAATCCTAATCTTAAAATACATTAGCGTACCTACACAACAGGTAAAAATGTTCAAGCTATGAACTAGGTACATATCATTAAATTAAATCACAAGGAATACCTAGCGACAAAAAAGCAAGAATGAGGGTAGTGTCGCGCTGGTATGTTTAGCAAGCCAGACACGCAAGTAGTAAGTAGGTAGTAGTAGTTCCTAACCTGCCTAATGTAGTTAGGTAGATTTCCTACAGTTGGGTAGCCAAAACAATAGGGGTAGTTTAATACATTTATTTTCTTAATAATACTAACAGAAATGTTCTTAGAGCTATCACTAAAGTCTTTATGGTCGGAGTAGGCAGAAAGCAGATGGAGTAGGCAGAAGGCCAGTCGGCTATGGACGTGGGTTTGAATAGATCTAGCTTGGTCTGGTTATCACAACTACGAGGCAAAGCCCTCGGAACAAGAGTCGAGAAACGCGAAGGGGAATAGAGTTTTAGCTTCACGGCACTTCCCTGGTGATTACTCCAGAGGGCAAGATCACGTGCTCGCTTGGCCTGCGAGGGTGTAGAAGGCCTCGTCAAAGGCGTCTCCAACGGACAGGTAGCGGTCCGTGAGAAGCAGCTCAGGGTGGTAGAAGATGCCAGTAGAACCGGGTGGTAGAACCAAGCAGTAGAACTGGGTGGTAGACCCCAGTGGTAGAACTGCAGTAGAACTGGGTGGTAGACTCCAGTGGTAGAACCGGGTGGTAGAACCCTGTAAAGTCGACAGGTTATAGCGGCTGGCCGACAGGCAGGTCTTCGGTGCAATAGCCTGAAGGTCTCTTAGCCACGAAGCGACGTGGCCTTTAGGGAACCAGGTGTACTCGTGAGACTTCAGCCATATTGCACCGTAGAGGTTTACAATAAACAAGTGAGGTGATAGATAGAAAGACAGAGGTAGACGCTAGCGTCCTAGGCGGACACAGCAGCTTAGCGTCAGGCATTGTTAAGAGAATAGCTGGGCTTTATAGAATGCTAGCCCACGAGCAGGTGTCCTAGAAAGATTAGGCTAGGTACAGTTTAGAAAAAGAATAAAATACAATACAACAGTGCAAGCTAGGTCAAAGTAGATACGATAGGGAACTTACCAAGTTCGGGATATATGGTGTTTTGGCTAGATATGTAGATATAAAGTGTAGCCAGCGCCATGTACAATGCAAAAAGAAAAGTGGGCGTATGGTGCGGGTTCTATTTATAACATTGGATATGGTAAACAAGTCTACATGTGTGAGTGGGTTGGACGACGCTTGTACTAATATGGATAGACAGCTCTGCATGTGTGCGTAAGACCAGGCTACCTTATTAAGGAGCTGTAGGCTCATACTATAAATGTTGCTTAAGGTAGGGTTCTTAAACGCAACGCTACAGTACCCCCTCAGACAGAGAAGGGTTTTGCCTGATAAAACCCGCTAGAACTACAATCTTGCTCTTGCTGACTCTACATTCATTCATTCATGCTTTCATACTTCTATCTCGCATACATCACGCATTAGCCTCGGCTATTAGCTAGTATTAGAAGCTACACACAGAATATACCTACTTTAGTATGTATGTATACTCATATCAACAAAAGTTTAAGTTGTTAGTGTAATAGAGGCTTTACCATTTAGGATGGCAAGTGTAGTTGGTATAGTGTAGAGTAGTCTGTTTGTATTGTAGATGAAAGAGATTTAGAAATAAATAATGTTTCCAAAAAAAAAAATTTTTTTTTTGAACCTAGTATATTATCAATACACCCGCTGACTGAGTTCAGTCATGGTAGGTCGTGCTAAAAAAAAATAAGTGAGATTTAAGTTTAAGAAATGATGTAAGTAGAAATTATTCAGTCTCTATCGTTATAGAGCAGAGTTGTGTTAGGTTTCTAAATGTAAACAAGGATGAATTTAGAGAAGCTAGTATTTAAGGCAAGAGAAAAAAAATCATTAGTTATTTATTATTTGTAAAAGTCTCTATGGCTCTAGGACTCTATGTCTCTACCAGTAGAAGAAAAAAAAATCAAGTTAGTTGAATAGTCAACAAAAAAAAAATTAAGTAGTGTTAAGTAGGTATGACTGTTATGTAAAGAAGTTTATATGTTGCTCTATGTCTCTATGTGAAGATACGTCTCTACATAGGGAACAAAGAAGAAAAAAAAAATTTTTGTTGAGAAGTCAAAAATGAAGTTAAGTCAGTTCGTTTTTATTTAATTTTCAATCGATTTACGGCTAGCAATTACGTAAGTAGGTACGTATTTTTTATTTTACCTTTACAAGTTAATTTTATAATTTAAAAAAATATGAATTAACAAACCAAGTTTATTTTATTATTATTTTTACTAGGTTTGTTTTCAGAAAAAAAAATAATACGAAGTTAGTTATGTAATAATGTACAAACAGTAGATAAATAGATTTCTGCTTGAACGAGCTCTAACGGAAGATGGTAGAACTATAATTGATTTTAGTGGCCCTGCGAACCTAGATTGTTCGTAGTTCCATAATAAAATCATAGATGGCAGCAATTGTTTAGTTAGGTATCTAATGATGCATTAGAGTGTTTACTCGACCTTAGTCAGTAACCACAGTGCAAGAAATAACAGATAAAATTGTAGATAAAAAAACAAAAGTTTCTAGAAAGAAATTAGTTAAGTACACGGGTAGCCGTGCCACTGTAAATTACCTATGCAGTAGGCAACTTACAAGAGTTTATACCATCAGTTTAGCTGTGGTATAATTTTTTACAACATTTTAGATCTGTTGCAAAATATCTAAAAACTTTCTTGTCATAAGGTAGGTTATAACAAGATAAGATAAGATATGGTTTGCATGAACCATATTAGTATAGTTAGTTGTGTATGACGATTTACCTACGTAAATTTTTTGCACTGTGGTGTAGACCTAGTTGCGTTAGAAAAAATATAAATAGGTATAGGTAGGTACATTAGAAGTTAAGTAGTTAAGTATACAATTAAGTTAAGTATGCAATTATGTATTAATCTTTATAGTTAGTCAGTTTAATATCTTTAATGTGCCAAACACCTAAAGGATTTTTATTCATATCTTCTAGTTCGTAAACCACTGGTGAACGTTTGACCGTGATTCTACATTTTAGGTATTTAGGTGCTAGCTTTTTACTAAAGTGTTTATCTTTGTCACTTTGGTAATAGGTTTTTCTCCAGACTACGTCACCTACGTTAAATTCAGCTGATTTTCTACGCAAGTTATATAGTTTAGCATTTCTGGAGTGGGCTTTTATTAGTAAGGCTTGAACCTTATCAAAGATAGGTGATAGAAGACCTAGTGTTTCAGCATATGCATCTCTAGGCTGGAAAATGATATCCTCACTATCCGTATTTAGATAGTGAGAACCACAAGATACGAGCTCTCGACCGAATACTAGAAAGGCTGGTGTATAGCCAGTCACCTCACTGACAGAACTGTTTAGAGCGAACTGAACTTTAGGTATCAGTAGGTCCCAAGATCTTTGGTCGTTTTCTATGTAGGCTGATATGACGGTAACAATGGTTTTATTCTGTCGCTCGACACTATTTACCTGAGGCGTATATTTAGGTGTGTAATGAATATTAGGTATTTTATACTTAGAGAAAAGTTGCCTCATAATATGACTCGTAAATTGTGTGCCGTTATCTAGAACAATACATTGAGGTATACCGTGAGTTAAGAATACATTATCTTCCAATAGCTTTATGATAATGTCAGCAGTAGCTCGACGCATAGGAAATATCATGGTGTATTTAGAAAAACAACATGATACAACGAGTAGGTATGAGTTCTGTTTTCTAGTAGTAGGTAGTGGTCCTACGACGTCTATACTTAGCATTTGAAATGGACGTGAGCAGTTTTTAGGACGTCCCATTTCACCTAAGGTAGCATGGTTAGCATGCTTCTGTGATAGACAGACATCGCACGATGTAACCAGCGTTACAACGTTTCTATGCATACCTGGCCAGTAGTAGTGTTGAGATAGACGTTTATACGTTTTATAGATACCTAAGTGACCAGCTAGTAGGTTAGAATGGTTTTCTACAATTAAGGCTTCTCTAGACTCTAATGGAATGACTTGTTTCCAGTCGAATTCAGATTGAAGAGTACATCTACTTTTCATTAGCCTGTATAATTTATTATCTTTTACGGTGTAGTTAGGAAATGAAATAGGGTTCTGTTGGCAGCCGTTATAGATCGTACGGAACCAAGTATCTACAGTAGTGTTAGCAATACATGTTGCCTGAAGGGCGATAGCTGAGACCGGAAGGGCCCTAGAAAGTGCATCAGGTATGATGTTATCTACCCCCTTGCGATGCATGAGATCGAAGTTGAATGTAGATAGTCGTACACCCCAGCGTGCTAGACGACCAGTGGGGTTCTGTAGTTTTAAGAACCACTTTAGAGCAGCATGGTCAGTATGTACTTTGAATTTTTGACCATTTTCTAGGTAGCATCGCCAGTGTTCTAAAGCAATGATGACAGCTAGTGCTTCTCTTTCAGTTACGCTATAGTTACGTTCCTGTTTAGTTAAGGATTTACTCATGTATGCTACTGGATGTTCAATTCCGTCTATAGTTTGAGACAAAAGAGCTCCAATACCGTAGTTAGATGCGTCAGTGTGGACTTCAAAAGGAAGTAGGTAGTTAGGACATGATAGTACAGGAGCAGAAATAAGTATTTCTTTTAGATTTTTAAAGCTATTTTCACACTCGCTAGTCCAAACAAAGGGTGGTGCCTTTTTGCTAGTGCTTGTTAGTTGGTTAAGAGGTCCTGCTAGTGAGCTAAAATTAGGTATGAACCGTCTGTACCACGAAGCGGTACCTAAGAATCTTTTTACCTCTTTAGGGGTAGTAGGTACAGGATATTTTAGAATAGCTTCTACTTTAGTGGGATCTACGTGTAAACCTTTAGAATTTACTACGTATCCTAGATATTTTAGTTCAGATCTAAAGAAACTGCTTTTTTCGTAGTTAATGGTGAGGTTAGCATTAGTTAGTTTTTCAAGAACACGTAGTAGCAATGATATGTGTGATGAAAAAGTAGTGCTGTTTATTACAATATCATCTAAAAATGCAAAGACTTTTCCCTCGAACTCTGGTCCAGAAAATAAGGAATCTACTAGTCTTTGTTGTGTAGCAGGCCCATTAGTAAGACCGAATGGAGTTGTTTTGAATCTATAGGATCCTCTAGTAGGAATATAAAATGCAGTTTTATTCCTATCGCATTCTCTCAAAGGAATTTGCCAGAAAGATTTATATAAGTCGATACTAGATAGGTACTTAGCGTCTTTTAGACTATCTAGAATTTCAGCTACGTAAGGTAAGCTATAAGCGTCTTTTTTAGTTACAGAGTTTAGTTTACGACTGTCTAAGCAAAATCGGTGAGATCCATCTTTTTTAGGTATTAGTAGTACAGGTGATGACCATGGACTCTCACACGATTCGACTACGCCTAGTTCTAGCATTTTATCGAGCTCGGCGCAAAGAATGCGCTGTCTTTCCGGTGACATTCGATAGTAGCGTTGCCGTAAAGGCTGCACGCCATCAGTATCAATGGTATGCATGATTAAAGAAGTACAACCTAAGCCTCGTTTTTGAGAAGAAATGTCTTGAAACTGATTCATTATGTTATTGGCCAAGACACGCTCTGATTCAGATAGCTGGTTATAGGACTTTAGGTATTCATTAGAACTCACTTTTAGATCGGAGTTAGAATAGTCTTTAGAATTTATTAGTGTAATAGAATTTAGTCTTTTTGGAAAAATTTCGAATTTTTGCCAAAAATCTATTCCAAATATTATAGAATTCTGAACGCTAGGAACAATGTACGCTCTTACTAGATGAAACTTATTTTCGAAGGATATTGGTAGGTCAATATAACCTTCAGATTCCAATATCTGGCCACCAGCGGCCACAAATGATTTAGGGTCATTTGACTGATATTGAAGACCTAGTTCATTAGTGAAGTATTCATGAGAGTTGTTACCTAGTATTGTGACAGATGATCCAGTATCTAGTAAACCACAGATCGGTTTGTCACAAATAGCTACGTTGGCATATGGCCTTAAGTCATTGTTAGGTTTTTTACTATGGACTGTTGTAATTGAATAGCTAGAAAAGAATATCTTTAGAGTAGATAGCCAGTTATTCCACTCAGTTTGATCAGTCTTTTTACAACAGTCCTTAGTACTTAGTTTTTTGGAATATTGCAGGTAGGGCAATCTGGGGCTTTATAGTCTTTCCTACCACAGCGAAAGCAAATAAGGAAACGAGGTAGGTCGCATTCCTTAAGTGTATGTGTTGAGCATCTACAACGCGGACAATATTTAGTTAAGACAGGTACACTACGTTTAGAAGTAGGTACAGTCTGTCCTATTTGAGATACAGGAAAAAGTGTTTTAGTAGTTGTCGGCTGGTTAGCAGCGACATTTGTCTGTTTCCTAGTCCCATAGTAGCTGGGTTGTTTGTCGTTGTAGTTATACCTATGGTTATAATTAGAGTTATAACCTTGTTTGTGTGCAGTGTAGGTAGTGTTAGATGTGTTAGGCTTTCTGATGTAGGCATAATCAGGTGCTAAAGTGTTTGAGTTTGAACGGGGAGGTTCATGATAAAGTTTAGAACGACTCATGTATTTTTCGTAGTTCCTACAGACCGAAATAAGTACGTCAAGCGTTTGTGGGTTAGATACAGCTAAGATTTCGGCATAACAAGGCTTGATATTATGTAATATGATTTCTAATCTGTCCTCAGTAGTTGGCTGTTTTGATAGCTGACTGAACATGCCATTCAATATTGAGGTATAGATCGTAATCGATTCAGACTCCCCTTGTGTGCGCTGTCTGATTTCTGACATCAGTCTGTAGTCATAGTCGTCAGAGTCAAAGTCCTCTTTTAGTCTGAGGACGAGGTTATCCCAAGTATCAACAGTTTCTAAGCCAATGTAAGGCGTCCCCCGTAAAAATTTCGTATGCAGAATTTAGTAGTTTAGTTTTAGATAGCCCCCTAGATAATCTAAATTCCTCCATTTTTTGTAGGAATGAACGCACACAAGAAGAACCATCGTATCGATGTTTGAGTAGGTCATTAGTTATCCTATTCTCAGAGCAGTGTATAGGTAGCGTGGTGTCTGTTAGTGTGTGTGCTTTTGTTTCGTATCTATCGAATGGATCGGAATGTTCCACTGATGGAGTTGTTATTGTAGGCTGAGACTTACATTTAATTGCATTAAGTTTTTCTGTGATTTTAACTAATTCGGCAAGGTCTTTAGTAACCTTGTCCTTAGTACTAGTGCTTGTAGGGTGTATTCTTTGATACCTATTTTCTAGATGGCAGAGGATGGTTGTAGCTCTTTCGAGATCAGAGTCAGATATTAAGGGCATAATTGATAGATCAGACAAGGTAGTTCTTGCTCCGGAAATATCTTCCTCAGTTTCAATTGTTGAATCATCAATACTATCGTGTGGGTAAAGTTTGTACAGCTTATTTATTTGCTTACGCAGTTCAGCAACTGTGGACATAGGCTCATCCCCCCTGATTCTTACTTCATATTCAAGCTCGCTTTTTCTTAGGTAACCGAACTTTATGGACCCCATAGTGATCACTTAGCTAGCACTGATGCGTTGTTTACACAGGTTAGATACACAAGAATACTTAAAATAACACAGAAATACAAAATGTGCTTTGGTACAATAATAATTGTAGAATTATTATTCCACCACCACGGTGCAATAAATAAAAAAATGTAAGCGTAGGCACTCTATTCCAGTAGGTACGGTTATAATTTAAGCTCAAATTGTTCCGATTTATTACCAAGTAGTGTGATTGAGACCAAGACAGATATATTTAGATAGATTATTTTAGATTTAGACCATTTGTCGTAAGGACATAATAGAAAATATTTTAGATTTAGAATATTTTAGAGTTGGGCGCCATTGTCGCGCTGGTATGTTTAGCAAGCCAGACACGCAAGTAGTAAGTAGGTAGTAGTAGTTCCTAACCTGCCTAATGTAGTTAGGTAGATTTCCTACAGTTGGGTAGCCAAAACAATAGGGGTAGTTTAATACATTTATTTTCTTAATAATACTAACAGAAATGTTCTTAGAGCTATCACTAAAGTCTTTATGGTCGGAGTAGGCAGAAAGCAGATGGAGTAGGCAGAAGGCCAGTCGGCTATGGACGTGGGTTTGAATAGATCTAGCTTGGTCTGGTTATCACAACTACGAGGCAAAGCCCTCGGAACAAGAGTCGAGAAACGCGAAGGGGAATAGAGTTTTAGCTTCACGGCACTTCCCTGGTGATTACTCCAGAGGGCAAGACCACGTGCTCGCTTGGCCTGCGAGGGTGTAGAAGGCCTCGTCAAAGGCGTCTCCAACGGACAGGTAGCGGTCCGTGAGAAGCAGCTCAGGGTGGTAGAAGATGCCAGTAGAACCGGGTGGTAGAACCAAGCAGTAGAACTGGGTGGTAGACCCCAGTGGTAGAACTGCAGTAGAACTGGGTGGTAGACTCCAGTGGTAGAACCGGGTGGTAGAACCCTGTAAAGTCGACAGGTTATAGCGGCTGGCCGACAGGCAGGTCTTCGGTGCAATAGCCTGAAGGTCTCTTAGCCACGAAGCGACGTGGCCTTTAGGGAACCAGGTGTACTCGTGAGACTTCAGCCATATTGCACCGTAGAGGTTTACAATAAACAAGTGAGGTGATAGATAGAAAGACAGAGGTAGACGCTAGCGTCCTAGGCGGACACAGCAGCTTAGCGTCAGGCATTGTTAAGAGAATAGCTGGGCTTTATAGAATGCTAGCCCACGAGCAGGTGTCCTAGAAAGATTAGGCTAGGTACAGTTTAGAAAAAGAATAAAATACAATACAACAGTGCAAGCTAGGTCAAAGTAGATACGATAGGGAACTTACCAAGTTCGGGATATATGGTGTTTTGGCTAGATATGTAGATATAAAGTGTAGCCAGCGCCATGTACAATGCAAAAAGAAAAGTGGGCGTATGGTGCGGGTTCTATTTATATTATTGGTAAACAAGTCTACATGTGTGAGTGGGTTGGACGACGCTTGTACCAATATGGATAGACAGCTCTGCATGTGTGCGTAAGACCAGGCTACCTTATTAAGGAGCTGTAGGCTCATACTATAAATGTTGCTTAAGGTAGGGTTCTTAAACGCAACGCTACAGTAGATATAGATAATCTAAACATATAATAGTGTGTGCCAAGAAGTTTTCCGAGAGTGCGTGCATTCTTTCTTTTAGGTACCAAAGTAGGCAATACATTGCAGGCAATAACTTGCAATAAAGGCAGTTAAACATTTGTTTAACTGCCTTTTTATTTGTTAATGAAATCACCCCTAACAGTCCCAAGCCTTTATTAGTCAAACTTAAACGAAGAAGGACCCAGAATGGCAAAATAATTTTTAGTTGAACCAGATCACTCTAAATACCCACTTCTTCAGTCTCAATAACCTGGACTTGCCCTGGCAGTTACGACGAGGATTTTTTTAAAAATTTTTAGCTCCAAAATTTGGTTAACATAAAAAAAAAAAAAAAATGTTCGCTTATTATTAGTGCCGTTTTAACCAGATGATCGTCTTCAAACTAGATGGATATGCTTGATCTAATGGCACCAATAATGTTAGGGAACGATAAATTAGTACCAAAATAAACATATAAAATACTTAGTGATGGTGAAGAAACACACCTGTTGTTGATGTTACATTGTTGCGTATTTATAACTGACCATTAATGCTCATGTTATGTCAGTGCGAGTGTTTATCTGTCTGCCTGTTTGTTTCTTTTATCATCACTGAGTGAATAATAGGTTTGGGTAGCTTATTTACCTATTGCTTTTGTGTAGACTGGCTGATAACTTATACCTACAGTTTTTTATTGCATTACTATCAAGTATTTAGAAACGAAACGCTTTTGTCAAACAGACCATTTAAATTCTTTCTTTAATGAGAGGGTTCATAAAAAAAAGCCTGAAGGATGATGATGATATTGTATTGGATTTTGAGTGAGAGTTTATTTGTTTCAAAAACTAACATAAATGAGGTTAGTACCTTGAATTTGGGATATTTTATCAATGTCGTGGCCATGTCCTTGCTGTTATCCCGTCGTCTCCTTATTTTGTGCTGTAAGAATTGTCTATGATATTACCCTCGTGTTTCGTGTAAAAAGTTCTAAGAACACATGTGTAACCAAATGTTTTGAATTCTTCCAACGATTGATATATGAGCCCAAATTGTAACTAAATCAGGAAATGTTTAACAATTTTTTGTGCAACTGCACTCGCATTACTTCTTCCCGTACAAGCTGTACAGTATGTTTGTCATAGTTTAATAATATGTGTAACAAAAACACACGAAGTACAAATTATTAAAAGTTCATAAATACCCCAAGCCCTAGAACTGTTTCGATTGAGTTAATGGTCCTTCGTTTACCTGCTTGCTTTACCTCTGAATTAAATTATGAAATATATATTTAATTTGAGCAATGTAATTAGCCTTTTCCATTTGTGTTGTCTTACAAAAAACTATTTAAAGACAATTGTTCTTTTTTACAGGACAAGAAACATGGAGTCCACCCCACGCGCCGCGCCACAAAGAGCAAATAAAAAAAATCAAAAGCACATTAAATGGAAGTGAATATAATTCTATAAAATAATAATAAACTCTAATTAAGTACAAATGTAAAAATTCCTAGAATCGTGTAAAAATATAATTCCAATCTAAATGTGTAAATTTAAAAATTTAAACTCTAGGTTTAAAATTATAAAACAGTTATGAAGAAATCCGTGATGGAATAGGCATCAGTGATGGGTTGCGGTCAGAGCAAGATCAATCTTTACCCGAGGAAGAACAAAAATGGAAAAGGACATAGTGCCAAGAAATCAGGTGAGAATTAGAACATGCTAGAATAATCGATAATTTTTATTTACAGAAAGAATAATACAAGTATATACAAATGCCTTTATCTATCTAAAACCCGTTGCAATCGATCTAAAGATAGCTCACAATCACTACCAGACTAAACTAGACGATTATAGAATGCCGAGATAAATAGACGTTACTTAGCACAAGCTTAGCACGTACTAATGCTTAGACCTGTCCCTGTCACTGTCACACAAATGTTAAAACACGCGTATTAGAGAGAGACAGGGACGATTAAAAAAGTAAGGCTTAGACTTAGTCACCGTGAAGTACGTTCTATTTATCTGGACCTAAGAGTTGCAATGTTAACACCATAGAGCACAGAATGCCTTGCAAACTTCCGTCATTTAGGTATACGGAGATAGCACAGATTATTTAACTGGTCTGGTCTGATCATTATCATCAGTCTATAGAAGTCCACTGCTGTGGTCATAGGCCTCCCCCTAATGCCACGACGAACGGTCTTGAGCCGCCTCCATCCACCGACTTCCTGCGACGTTTATAATGTCTAGTCGAGTCAAGTCCAAGATCACTAACATAGCTCTCAATGGGCAGTTCATATAGCTCACAGAACTGACAACCGTTGGGGAATAAAGGTTTTCGAGTGGCGACCACAAATCAGCCGATTTAGTGCAGGAAGATGCCTCTTGATGGACCAAGACATTATAGCGCTCGCAGGAAGTCGTTGGATGGAAGCGACTCGAAACCGTTCGTTGGGACATTCTATTAAGGAGGTCCTATGCTGGGCATAGGACTTGTACAGACTGATAATGATGTGTTGTCTCGTCGAGTAGGTACCTACGTAGAGTGCGTCCAATCTAAAACTAATGCCCCGCTAATCCATTAAGTTACGTCAAAATAAAATATTCCATAATCCTTCTTCTTCTTTGTTTATTTAATGGCCTGTGAGGAAAACTTTCCTCAATTTTACCAATCTCAAAGTAATTATTTTGATAAAGTTGATCAAGTCATCAAAGTCTCAGTCTAGTAAAGTCTCTGTTCTACTAAAGCGATGGCAGTTTCACTACAATGTTCGTGGGCAATTTCCAACCGTTTGAAAAGACACGCAATACACTTATATCTAAATTTACTACCACGTGCTCTTTAAATAAGCTACACCGGTTAAAATGCCACTAAAATTACACGATATAACTAAGAAAAACACTAGAAATTGAAATAAAATACCTTTTCATTTAAAAAACCGACTTCCGCCATTGTATTCGACAAAATATCTGGATGAAAAAAATTATGAAAGAACCATAGTGGTGAAAGGATTATGATACTTTCCGAATGCAAATGCTTGGTTTGTTGCTGAAAATATCAAAATCGCTATATGTATGCCTACAATATTTGAGGAGTTCCCTCAGTTCCTCATGGATTCCATCATCAAAAAAATGGGACCAATCTGGAAGTATATATATTCAAATAAAAAAAGAATTTTCCAAATCGGTTCATAAACGCCGGAGATAAGAGGTAACAAACATAAAAAAAATAAAAAAAATACAACCGAATTGAGATCCTCCTCCTTTTTGGGAAGTCGGTTAATAAAAATGGACGACGTCTCGTATCGAAAAAGCAGAAAAAAGTCCATTCCCTAATCCGTAATTACAAGGACCGTTTTCGAATATCAAACTTATGTCAAGAGCCAAGTAAAAGCGGTTTCGAAATGACGAACATTGCAGAGACGCATTACTTTCGCAGTAGTACTGTACGTGAGTTTAATATTCATGAGCTAGTGTTAGACGCTAGTGATGAGCTGGAAAAAATCTCATTCTATACTGATGATCATGTAGGTACGTTCTGCCTACGTGCTTAAAGATAAACACAGGGCGTATTACAAGTTTTGCATTGCAAAAACCGGAATGCGAAACGTGAGCATTCAACGTGACTTACGTAGTAACTATTTACTAATCTGAAGGCCTCGCCAAGCGGCATTCGCTTCGAAGCAATTCCATTTCTACAGTCGTAATTCAATACAAAAGACCACGTGACATATCGATAGCTTACGTCAATCCCATACATTTTGGACTTTTCTACTGGCGTCATCGCTAATAGAATGTTACTTTGTCTACGGCCTCTGTACTGTTTGTCGCGACTGCGCGGCACAGAATGATGAATAGTTACTACGTAAGTCACGTTGAATGCTCACGTTCCGCATTCCGGTTTTTGCAATGCAAAACTCGTAATAGGCCCTCAGGTCAAAATTGCTTTTCTGTGATGTTAGATCATGTAAGTACCTACTTGTACCATTAATAACATAACACATAACACCCCAAGTTCCATACATTGTCCTGCCCCGCAATTACAGTAGCAAATGGTAATGGGGAACGCATAATGGGGATCATTTTGGCAGCCTTAGCGCTGTCCAAATCTTTTGAAACTTGAAAGGAGGATTATTTAGGTGAAGTAGTTTCCCTTATTCAAGTTTTAAAAAAATTAGATAGCGCTACGGCTGCCAAAATGGTTTCATTGTTGCGTTCCTCATTGGCTTTTTTTTTTAGTTTTTTGTAAACTAGGATTCCCGGTGTCCTGAGTATTAGGAACTAAGAGTGCCATGGTACCAACAACACCCAGACCTGGAACTAATATTTGCAGATCATTGCAAACATCCCGAAGCGGGAATTGAATCCACACCTCTTGCGTCTCAGTTGGCTATGTTGTGCCACGGCATTGGTAGAATCCATTAGGCGCAGACAGAGTAACCATAGACAACTAGATAACAATGATCAGCCTAACAATGGCCACAGACAAAAAAAAATGATTTTGAAAATAGAGTTAAGTAAGTACTTATGTTAATTAAAAAATTATTTATTCAACCTGTAGTACAACAAAAATAATAATAATAGGCCTGCAAAAGGTAAGAACTTACTAATTTAATTAGAATAACATTCATCATTGGGCCATACCGATATCATCCATTACCTACTGCTTCGCTCGTTACTGACCATAGTTTCTTTCAGGTTGCCTAGAAGAAATTACTTTCAGCGATAGGCCCATCGTACAGCTAATTTTAAAAAGATTATGGCTAATCTCCCCCTTGCACGCTGTGCATGCTATGACTACTACCGGCTGATGAAGTAGTATACGGACAACCGGAGATGACGAAATTACGAGGGTTCCGTTTGTTGCCATTTGGCTACGGAACCTTAAAAATATAGCCAATGAATTATTTTCTTGAAGTTGCTTCATAATAACGAGTGACATTTTTCCGAACCACGTTTGTTCAGAGTTAGTATTTGTTCAGCCGCTTGTGTAGCAATCGTAAGTAAATATCACTCGAATCAATTGTTCCACTTGTAACAAATGTCGGTTCGTTTAGAATATAAAGGTCATTTTGGTATTATAATAACGAACTCTCCATAAATATTCATATGTATAAGTAGACTAAAAAAGCTTTTGTTGGAAGGGTGCTACTATTGTATAGATGAGCTAAGTTATAATTAATTTAAATATTAATTACACAATATAAAATAGACGAACAAATATATAGTAACAATTCCGCTCCTCTCCAACGAAAACTCTGAAAGAATTCGACACGTGTTTCGCCTCTCAACGAAGCATCCTCAGGAAACAGTAGGCTCACTGCGTGCTAGAACGACAAAGACACACTACTGCAAAAACTCCGCAGCCATGTTGCCTCTTCGAATTCGTCAGAATTCTCCTATATAACAAAATATGTTACGCAATATTTTAATGTATTTTTTTTTACATAATTAATGCCTTTTTTTAGATTTTTCTGTTTTCTATGTTAGTCTTTGAATATGGTTTCGCGTTTTAGTAAAATTTAATTGAAATATATTAATATTGTCACGGGTATTTATCACGTGTTACCTTATTATTTATTACCCGTGACAATATTATTAAACACGTGTTCTCGCGAAAGTTTAAAAAATTAAATTGACGTTAAAAAGAAAAAAAACATTTTATTGTCAAACAATGCAAGACATTGACACAATGTAGTATTATGACATGCGTTATTGTGAAAAAATATAATTTATGAAATGTATACGCACACGTCAGCAAACTTATTCCAATAGACTAGTGAAAATAACAAAAAACTAAAAAAACAAATGAAACCCTGAAACAAAAGACTATTGAAGTATTTCTTTTTTCAAATATATTAAGGTATATGTGGCCAGTTTGTACTAAGAACTTTTTGTACAAATATTTCAGTCTTTTTTTCGATTGATGAACCGTTCCTCTAAATAAGTCCATGAGTGTAGATTGTGAGCACGGAAATACACGCTGAATTAATTGTAAATTGTGAATAACAAATTCCTCTAACGGATTTCTTTCGAAAAATGGTTCAGTGTAGTGTAGTGTATTCGGATGTAATAGTTACCAATCGTTCTATCTCACATGCACGACAATCATTCGTCTATTGGTTACTCTGCCTACGGTGTATACTTAGGCAGGAAAAATACAGTTTTCCCATTTTTCTCGTTTTGATACGAGAGTCAATAAGGCTTCAGCCCTTTCATAAAATATTCAATAAGCCTGTGTTATATTCCGGCACTTTCTGTTTTTTCTGTGCATTATATCACACAAAAGGGAAATGTTTATTGTTTCATAGAATTTGTCTCAAAACCAACAATCAACTTCGGAAGACATGCAAAGATTCAAGCTAATGGTCTATCAGACTTCTAGGGGCAGCAGTGGACTTCTACAGGTTGATGATGATGATGATGATAAGTAGGATAAGATAGTTAATGATAAAACACAGCATTATGACGGAGTTTTTCCGCTTCATAACCGTTCAACACTTTTAATAATCTCACAAAATTATTAATTTAGACAGCTGTTTACACAAATTATTTCTATACAACAGTACAATTTTAGATCAGATTGTAAACAGTTACGGCAGACGCTTCGCACTTAAAAATTCTTTGTTAATGTTGTAACATTTTCACATAGCAATAATAAGTCCCAAGGGGCAAAAATAATACAAGAGGCCGTAGACAAAGTAACATTCTAATAGCGATGACGCCAGTAGAAAACTCCAAAATGTATGGGATTAACATTTGCTATCGATATGTCACGTGGTCTATTGTATAGAATTACGTCTGTAGAAATCACGTCAATAAAATTTCCGTTTATTCCACGATTTCCAAATTTCTATATATCTGAAACTCATTGATGACTAAAATTCTTATACTTACCTATGATATCAATACAAGTGCCTTAGCAGTAAATCTCTTGAAAAACAGTGATTTGCGCCCTTTTTTAACGACTTCCCAAAAAAGGAGGAGGTTCTCAATTAGGTTGTTTTTTTTTTTTTTTTTTTAATGTTTGTTACCGCATATCTTTGGCTTTTATGAACCGATTTGGAAAATTCTTTTTTTATTTGAATAGATATACTTCCAGATTGGTCCCGTTTTTTTCAGAATCCAGTTCTGATGATGGAATCCATGAGGAATTGAGGGAACTCCTCAAATATTGTAGGCATACATATGGCGATTTTGATATTTTCAGCAACAAACTAAGCATTTGCATTCAAAAAGTATCATAATCCTTTCACCACTATGGTTCTTTCATAATTTTTTTTTCATCCAAAATTATTTAATCGAATACAATGGCGGAAGTCGGTTTTTTAAATGAAAAGTTATTAGTTATATCTAGTCACTCAGTGACATAAAAAAATCGCACCCCTGACCGAAAGTAAAAAAACCCCGGTGAAGTGTGAGTCGTACTCGCGTGGAGAGGCTTCCGTACAAGTAGTCTAGCATAGTAAACACTAGAACAATTAAATTATTAGTAAAATTTACACGCATTTTCTTATCACGAGTATTTTCCGTTTCCCTTAAGAATTTTACAGTTACACAGGCGTCCATAGGCTACGGTAATTACTTTCCATCAGGTGGGCCGTATGCTTGTTTGATTACGTAGTAGGTAGTATAAAAAAATGGATCCATGTGATTTTAAAATAAAATACTACTGATACATTTTTCCCCGGTCCGAGTTCGTCCCATTCCCTTAACTTTTAGGTAATTTCACACGGTGCGGTACTACCGCTTCCCGTCGTATCGGTTTATGTGCGATTAGTGACCCGTTTGGAGGCACAATAGTGTCCTTTCAGTGTGAAATATTTATATGTTCGTGGGATAATGGCGCGCACTTCACTACCGGTAACTTTGTACCGTTAGGTTTACTTGCCTTCAGTGGCAAATTAAGGGGCTTAGCTTTTAAATTTCAACTACTTTGTTATGTATGTTATGTTATGTAATTAAAGGTCATTCTAGTCTTCTTCTTCTTCTTTCTCCTGGCTATTATCCCAATTTATTTGGGGTCAGCCCTCCTAGTACTTCTGCGCCACACCGTACGGTTGTGGGTTGTCTCTTTTGTTGTGTTGTTCGCTATCATGTCATTTTGTATTGTTCGTAGCCAGGTCATTGGTGGTCGACCTCGGCCCATTTTTCCATCTTCTATATTCATGACTCTTTTAGTCATATGGTCTTCAGCTCGCCTCATCACATGTCCGTACCAACGCAACCGGTTTTCACTAAGCTTCTCATGTATCTTAGCTACTTTAAAAGTACCACGGATATATTCGTTTCTGATTTTATCCATTTTCGAAACTCCACCAGACCAGCGTAGCATCTTCATCTCTGTGGTGTGAATTTTCTGTTCATCCGTCTTCCTCATCGGCCAGCACTCAGAATTAATAAAGATAATTAAGAAGGTAATTAAAGGTAATTCTAGTAATAAATGAAATTAATTACAAATCAAATAACTTTGTACCAAATAACTGTATCAAATAACTGTACTTATAATGCACATTTTGTTCTTACAAAACAGAATGGGCCACAAAGACAACCAAAACAACTTGTTTTTCTACGATGTTTTGGAATTTGATTGTTTTTCGATTCGCGCTAAGGGTCAAATATTTACATGATCTGCAAATGTGTTGTGGTACCATGGTACTCATAGTTCCTGATACCCACGACACAGGCAATCCCAATGTGGGATCAGGACTAATGTATGTGACTGTTGAGTGTTATGTTATGTTATCTACCTACACCAAATTATGGTTTTATTCGGAGGGTTCCCAACGAGTAACACCCAAACGAGTAACACTGCAATGTCAATGATTTTCAACACCATTTCAAAGATACCGTAGCTTTATACTGTTCGTTTTAATGTTTTGGATTGAACTAACTATAGATAACACTCTGAATATACCATACTCGTAAAATGGATTTGACATAAACCGCGTCGCACTTGGAACTATCGATTTGAGAAATTGGATTAGGTATCATAAATTAAATCACATACATAAAATCGTTTTAATGTTCTCATTGGTATACCTCAGATTCCAAGACCTTGACATGGAACACCTGTTTTTTTCAAAATACCAGAGGCCGTAGACAAAATAACATTCTAATAGCGATGACGCCAGTAGAAAAGTCCAAAATGTATGGGATTGACGCTAGCTATCGATATGTCACGTGGTCTATTGTATTGTATTACGACTGTAGAAATGGAATCGCTTCGAAGCGAATGCCGGTTGGCTAAGCCCTCTTGTTTGTTAGGCTTTTTTCAGTCATCAGTCATCATCCGTGTTGAAGTCCACTGCTAGATTTAGGCACATGGGCCTCTCCAAAATAGAATGCCAGTACGAACGGTCTTTAGCTGCCTTCATCCACTGACTTTCTGAGACTTTAAAAAGGTCATCAGTCTATCTCGAGAGTGACGTAAGTATTATAGTAACGTAACGTGTAATTCGCTCTCTTAATTAGATTATTCTTTATGTAGGATTTTAATCTTCGAATAGGAAGTTTAAATGCACTTTCTGGAAGTTTATTATAGAACAGTACATAATTCCCTATAAAAGACAAGGCGAGAGTGTCCAAAGCCTTCTAGTCCTTAGTGTTCTATCGTCGGCCGCATCGTCAATCAAAATTAGACTCTATATTTTACTACACAGGCATACATATGAAATATAATGTATGCGTAACTTATTACAGTCTTATTAGCAGCTTTGTATTCTTTCTTACAGAAACCCTTTGCAAGTGTTCTCTTTTACGGAAGGACACGGAATAAAGAGGAAATTAATTTTGTTGGTAAATCTGACCACTCGAGACTGAATGAGCATCTACTAAGGAAAATGATAGGGTTGCCTCACTGCCACTTACATTACGTGTTCAACGTAGGTGATTGATATGGGTGGTTTATTCAAGCGATGCCGTAGTTTGTGCGTGTTGAAAAAAGTAGAACTGTTATTTTTTGCTCAACTGCCAAAGCATATTTATCAAGCGTATCTATAGGTACGTTAGATGTAGCGCTCAAGCGGCTCGATGAATTTATGAATTAGCATTTTTGCTTTATGTAGCACTAGTTGCGCCCCGCGGTTTCACCCGCGTGAATAATGATGAAAATTGATGATGATGAAAAGTAGCCTATGTGTTAATGCTATGCTATGTGCAGGGTATAAGGTATCTCCACTCCAAATTTCCCTCAAATTTGTTCAGCTGTTTGAGCGTGAAGAAGTAACAAACATAATAGGTAACAAACTTTCGCGTTTATAGTATTATACACATATACTAGTTGCGCCCCGCGGTTTCACCCGCGTGAATAATGATGAAAATTGATGATGATGATGATGATGAAAAGTAGCCTATGTGTTAATCCAGGGCGTAAAGTATCTCCATTCCAAATTTCACTCAAATCCATTCAGTAGTTTTTACGTGAAAGAGTAACAAACATCCATCCATACTACAAACTTTCGCGTTTATAATATTAGTAGGATTAGTAGGAAGTAGGATACACATTTTGGCTGTAATGGCTTACACATAAGATATAGATATATACTGTGGCGGGCTTTTTTGTAGGACTATTTAAGATAAACATTTCTATCATACATTACATATGTGTAACTCTAGCGGTTTTGGCAGCGCACGCCAGAATAGCTCGCAGATGGTAGATTTTTTCCTAATTACTTCACACTTATCGTCATATTATGGACAATTCACGCAATATCTTTATAAATTGTAGCCTATGTGTTATTCTGATGTATAATCTATATTATTGTAAAGTTTCATTAAAATCCATTCATTAGTTTTTACGTGAAAGAGTAACAAACATCCATCCATCCATACTCACAAACTTTCGCGTTTGTAATATTAGTAGGATTCTCTTTACTTTTAAATACCTACCTAAGGTTTTTAAGTACTCTTTTTCTATGTATCAGTTGTTCCTTGTTCTCGAGATACGTCTCAGGTGCTTCCCATCTGGTAGTAAGAAGCATCATGAAATCAAGCCAAGTCGTGTTTGTTGCCCTGATTTTTCTAGGCTTGGTCGCGTTGGAACAGGAGTAATTTTAGTTTATAAGACGATACAAAATGATCCTTGTGATTTCAATGAATAAAATAATTTTGATTTCGACTTTGACTTCGTCCGCTCTCACTTCGCTCACTTTATTCTATAAAGTAGCTTTTGTCTCAATTTAGGTCATAATTTATCTGTGTACCAAATAGAAATCGATTAAGTCACTACGGCGCGGCGTGCTAGTAACAAACAAACATCAAAAGAAGTGGATAGTTGAACAGCATGCTTCAAAATCTCGCATTGAACGAATTGACAACCCTATCTCGTGAACAAAGGTAGGGATCGGCCGCGATTATCTGGCTCAGATAAAAAGCAATTAGGAGGCTTGATGTGCCTTCATGGAGCAATCTTGGCTCATCATGGACACTTTTATCGCAGTCTTATGGTATTGCTGTCTTTTTAACCAACTTCAAAAAAAGGAGGAGGTTTACAATTCGGCTGTATGTTTTTATTGTATGTTAGTGTACTGATCGAAAAAAATCATGGAGTTTGATGAAATAATAGTCAAAATAGAAGCAAACTTCGTTCTCTTAGGGGCCGTCCATTAATTACGTGATGTGTTTTTTACCATTTTTTACCCCCCCTCCCCCTTGGTGAAGGTGAAGGTGGTGAAGTTTAAGACTACCCAAAAAAAATCACGTGTATTTTTAAAATAAATTATTAATTAGTGTAAGAATCTTAATTCTTTTTTAATATTATCTTTAAATACATGCAGGTATAAAGTATAATCTAATTTTATTCCGAAATTAAGGCTTAGAAATCGCGTGTTTGACGAAAAAATAAATACACGTGATATCCTACAACACCCCCCCTCCCCCTTGTGATATTTCGTGATTTTTCTAAACCCCCTCCACCCCTTTCAAGCCTCATGTGATTAATGGACGGTCCCTTACGAGGTATCGCAGTTGTATAATTGAGGGGAATGGCACTGTACAGATCCATTCTACGGACTTATCCAGCATTGGAAGTCTAATGATGATTGCTCTATCATCGACTAAATTATTCCCAAAATGTGGTAGGTGACTTAAGGTTCCACAATTAAAAGATAAAAGCAACGACTAAAACACAATTGGAGATGAATAAACAAATCGGGCTATCAATATAAACATTCGAATCATTCGCATCAATCGAGATCAAATTGTTCAAGTCAATTGCTCCCTCGCGCCGGGCGAATAATAATCGACTATCGAGATATTGATTCGTTTACAAGAGTATTGATACTGGGGGCCGATTCTCGGATTGTAGACATTGAAGACCGCAACGCACCGGACGACGATAGCGGAACACATCTCTCTCGATGGACTAAAGACATTATAAAGGTAGCAGGATGTCGGTGGATGGAGACGGCTCAATACCGTTCATCGTAGCATTCTATGAAGGATAGGTAGATACGCTTTTTTTAAGTGAAAGTTTATTCAAAATTACTTCCATATAGGTACCTGCCATGTCCCGGTATTGTCTAACGAACAGGTAATCGCTTTCAATTACAATTTCGCAGTACATTGCGCCGCATGCTTCAGCTTATTGTCACTAGCAGAAATATTCAAAACATAAAGCGCAATGTACTGTAAAGTCGGAGTCGAAAGCGATTATCAGTTCGTTCGCTAATGAAGGTGCTGCTTAAATTTCAATTAAATCTGGGGTGCGATTTGTGAATGTCATCGAGTAACTAAAGGCCAATTCACACCGGATGCAGCACGTAACGTAGACACTTTGTATTGTCCACGCTTGCGTGCACGCAAGCGGTGTGCCATGTCTCATACAGTTCCATACATTACAACGTCATGCTACGACGACGTCTACGCGTAAACAGCCGTTAACGTCAATAAAATTGCCGTTAATCCCCGATTTCCAAACTTATATCTGAAACTCATTGACGACTAAAATTTTAATACCTTATGATATCATTAGACGTCTTCAGTACCTGATAAAGTAAATTTTTGGAAAAAACATAACCCGAATTCAAGCCTGTGCCTATAATATGTAGGTAATTCATATTTGAATAAATGCTATCTATCGACGGCTAGCAGCGGGTAGGTATTTATGTATTACTATAACGCCATCTATCGACGTCTAGCAGTACCATCAAGCGCTGACAGAACCAAGAGTGGCACAGTATAATAATAGGTTTTTCACACCACCTGCTCGACAATGTCCAATTACATATCATACAACCTCAACGTAAAGTAAAGCATTGTCTCTCTAGGGATATAAAGTTGTATGAAACTCCCTAGGGATTAAAGTGATTTGAATTTGGAACGTCAAATTCGTGTGGAAACTCGTGGAAAACTCCAAGTAAAAAAATGACCATATGGCATTGTAAAGAGGTTTGTTCGAAAATCGAACTGGCCACCAAAAGCAGATTTCAGAAAAAAAGAAATAGGCGCGATTTTAAAGAATGTGAAACATAAGAGATGTTAAGTTGGTGCTGTGTTTTTCAGTGAAATTTATTGCAATATTCTAGTAATATATAATTATGTCAATGGCAATATTAGTGTTAACAAAAAATATCGAGCGGTAATGATTCTACTCCAGAGTTCATCAAAACAGACGATACTTATTTTATGGAGCCCTGGCTTTTTATATTGTCTCGCAGTAGGTGTGAAAAGTAGAGTATGCCCCTCGTTACACTCAGGGTTCAATATGCCGCCCGCGACATAAGACACTGCTTTATTCCCTTAGTGCATAATCTACTATTTTCTATGGGAACCACAAAGACCAAAACGTTCAAAAAGTGCTGAATCGATTTCGATAAAATTTATACGGGACCACCTCTGAATTATGAACTACCAAACAAAAAAAGAATCATCAAAATCAATGCATAATTGTCGGAGTTATCGCGTAACATATACATACAAAAAAAAACAAACGGTTCGAATTGAGAACCTCCTTATTTTTTTTAAGTCGTTTATAAAACGGTGATTTGCGGCCTTTTTAACCGACTTCCCAAAAAAGGAGGAGGTTCTCAATTCGGTTGTTTTTTTTTTTTTTGTATGTTGTTACCGCATATCTCCGGCGTTTATGAACCGATTTGGAAAATTCTTTTTTTATTTGAATAGATATACTTCCAGATTGGTTCCATTTTTTTCAGAATCCATTTCTGATGATTGAATCCATGAGGAATTGAGGGAACTCCTCAAATATTGTAGGCATACATATGGCGATTTTGATATTTTCAGCAACAAACCAAGCATTCAAAAAGTATGATAATCCTTTCACCACTATGATTCTTTCATAATTTTTTTTCATCCAAGTATTTAGTCGATTGCTATAGCTGAAGTCGGTTTTTTAAATGAAAAGTTATTATGTTTGAATTTACTTCTGTCTCGATAAATAGATTGTTTTATAATCACAGCGTCCACTACTCACAGCCAGCAATTTAATACTGTTGCTGTCCATTAAAGCCACGCTGACACTAATAGCCGGCGGATGAGCTTTTTGTATCAAATTATCGGATAATGGAACAGGGGACGGGATATGTTGCATCTCTGCAAAAAATATTGGATGAGGGTAGCATCGAAATAAGTCGGGCATCAACCAGTCAGCAATATTAGTCCGTTATTTCAGTTGTCTATGATCCTAAAATCCTAAAATGGCTTCGTGCAGCGGTGGACGTAAACAAGCTTGTAAAGTTTTTTGAAAAATATATTTTTCATAACAAGCTTTTATTAACTTAGTGATCGGAACCGTGAGCTAATCAACATGAGCCCAAATACTGCCAGGCTACTCATAATAAATAAATAAATTAAAAAAAAAACAGCTCAATCGGTTAAACATAACTGATTTAAAATTCATTTGCAATATTCCACCCGGACACACATACATACATTGCAAGTTAAATAAAAGGTTTTAAAATGGTTGTATAAGTAGGTACCTATATCAGCATCTAGCCTTTAGACACCCACTGCTGGACGAAGGCTTCCCCATAAAAAACTTACGGCCCACCAGATGGAAAGCAGTTACCGTAGCCTATGAACGCCTGTAACACCAGAGGCATCACACGCGCGCTGCCGACCCTGAGACATAAAGATGAAAGTCTCATGTGCCTGTAATTTCACCGGCACCCGTACCCTTCAAATCCAAACACAGCAATGCGAACACTACTGCTTGGCGGCAGAAATAGGTACGGTGGTAGTACTTCCCCGGACGAACTCTTTCACAAGAAGTTCTACTACTAACCAACCATCCACCATCCACATCCAACCATCTCATGTAATCATATGTCGGCTTTTAAGACATCAATGGGAGGAGATAGAGGGGTCCATTTGGAGACCGAAGGCATACCACGGTTATATTCAGTATCTTTATATAAAATAATAAATAATAATAGCCTTTATTGCTGGTTTACTAAAATCTAAGTACTACAATATAACAATAATAAAAAATAAAAAACACGTAAAAAAAATGCTTAAAATACACATACTTATGTTTTATTTAATTACACACCCAGCTTGTCGTGAGACACAGGCCTCCTCCAGAGACTTCCACCCCGTCCGGTCCAGTGTAGTCGCCGCCATGTTGGTCCTGCAACTTCCTTGAGGTCATCCTCCCATCGCTTCCTTTGCCTGCCTCTTGGTTACATAGTTTTTCTCCACAGTAATGTAACTTTTTTCCGCAACAGTATTGATTTGTTGCATAGAAACGACTCTGTAATCTTTTTCGGGGCCTGTGGAACATAACCCGTGTTATTATATTGATAACGCCTGTATTGTGAAATGCAAGTTACAAAGGCTTGGGGGTGTCTCTGCAGACTAATGGCAAAACCGGCACATTTTTCACATTGAATTAGAGGTTTGAACAAGGCTGTTATTGGGTTATTTCTGGATTAAAATGCAGAGGTCATAAAGAACAGAGGTTTAGAGGCGTGAATGTAGCGCCAACAACAGCGTTTTACATCGGTTTAAGCGGTACTTAGTTGTGTTTAGACTAAGTTGTGAATTAATGTTGTAAAGTCATGTTGTGTTTTAATAGGTTTCTGCATAGAACATGGCACACACGCGACTAATAGTTATTTGTTATACAAGAGTGCAAAGTTGCTTTTTAACCGCGTGCTCAATTTTGATGACCGAGCGAGCGATGGATTCTAATAGCGAGTGATTCAAAAATTAGAATCCTGAGCGTTAGCGAGGGATCAAAAGAGCACTAGGTGAAAAATCTATGCACTCGATTGCAACACGTAACTTTTCATTCCACCTCAGCGAGGAAATGACTTAATGCAAAAAAAAACATTTACAATCACAAGATACCTACTTTTGCCCATTTTTAACAGTTTCAGTCAATTCTGTTTGTCAAATAAACTTCCTCGTCGCTAGAATCACTCATCACTTCACTTGTTCACTTGTTTTCTTGTTTGTTTTGTTGTTTGTGTGGTTTTCACTTGTTTTCAAGTTTCTTGTTTTTAACCTAAGGTTTTAACAATATGACGTGAAAAGAAAATGACGCGCGTAAAGCAAATTAAAAAAAGTAATACACTAAAGAGGTTCTGAGTCTGAGTTTTTAACAAATTAAAAAAGGTTATATGATAAATTCGGCACCTTGGAGGTAGAAGTAAATAGGTTTAATGATGTTTTGAATTCACAAACTTAGTGCACACGATGTTCTAAATTCAATTTTACTTTATCCTCTAGCGGATAAAAACGGCTTTTGCACTCAGATATCGAATAGCAAAAATACTCTTTCCGAGATGGTGGGATGAAAAATATTATTAATCCCACCATCTCGGAAAGAATATTTTATTAACATTTTTTTTTATGAAATTGATTATGGTTTTTTTTCCGAATAACAAGGGGATTGATGTGCAGTTCACAAAATAGATTACATAAGTATTTCTTCTTCTTCATCAGCCGGTAGACATCCACTGCTGAATGAGGCCTATGCCCATAGCATAGCATAGTGTACAACCCATTGCGTGCAATGGGGGAATTTTTCCATAGTCACCCGCTTAACAGGCGGATTGGTGATCGCAGGTTAGTTTTAAGTACTTAGTCAGATCAATGCAGCTGCTTATCCCTTGGTGTAATGCCTTAGTCGCCTTTTACGACATCCACAGGAGGAGTTGGAGGACTCCTATTCTTAGGCCGTGACTATCACGGCTCAATCTTAATATCCAATACATTAAATATACCTATTATACACTAACATATAAATAATCAATAAATCGACTCGGTGGATGCTCCCTTAGTCCCCTCTTACGATATCCACAGGAGGAATTGGAGGAGTCCTTATTCTTAGGCTGCGACTACCATGAATCGATACCCTAGCTAGGTAATAAACAACTAGTGAGCACTCAAGCATGGTTACAATACTTGATCACTAATACACAATAAATAAGCCACATATTCTTTGTCTCCTATTTTTATGATGTCCCATATTTTCCTTGGAAATATATGTAGAAAACACATCGTTAATTACTAGCTATTGAGGATAGCACAAAGGATGAGCTTTGAGTTGGGAGTGTGTGCGCTCGACAGCATTTTGCAAGGAAACTGTTCGAGTTACTTAGTATTTGGTGTAACATTTTTCTAAGCTCATAAAAAGTGCTAATGTATTTTTTACGACCTATCGGGAAAATTGAGGAGAATAGAATCTTTTGGAGAAATCTTTTAGATTTCATTTTACTTGGTTTGAATAATATAAAAACATGAAGCCATAAGGCCGGGTAAAAAAAATTGCCCATTTTACTACTGGTACCACGGGTAATAAACGAGTTTTTCTCAGGCCTCATGGCGGGGGTGGATGACCGCGGGGGCGGCTAACCGCGTCGCTAGCTGCTTTCATATGATTAACGCCACAAAATTTGAACCGCGGCAGTTTAATGGAGGGCCGGCCGTGGTCCGCTTTGCGGTTAACCGCTGTCTTATCCGCACTAAGCGGTTCATGGGCAGTTAAGTTTGCAGCAAACCGCCCTGGTGAGCCTGGTGGTGGTTGCGTATTTCTATTGAATCCAGTATAATTTTGTAAATGTCTTTCGTTGTTTTCGGGAGTAATAAAAGATAACACAATAACACATAAGCTATCTCGACGGCGTCCATTTTGTTTATGGACCGACAGTACCTACTCCGCCTTTGAGCGGTCCAACCGCCTTGACGCGGTTCAACATCGCGGTTGGCCGCCATGGGGCGGTCCGCGTCAGGCGACTGGCCGCTCAAACGAACCGCCTAGGCGGCTAACCGCTAGTGCGTATGAGCTCTACTCATTTTGACAATAATTTGAAGAATTAAACTTCTTTTTTTTATTTGTGTTTGTGAAGGAGGCAGGGCTGCGGTAACCTCTGCCTATAACAATGCCCGCCTTAATGCCTCACAGGTCACGTCCGCTTAGAACGTGCCCTACATTGCACTACGCCTGTCAGCCTGATCTTTTATTAGATGAAAAGTCTCATATGCCTGTAATTTCACCGGCACGCACCCTTCAAACCGAAACACAGCAATGTGAGCATTACTGCTTAGCGGCAGAAATAGGTACTTCCCCGGACGAACTCTTTCACAAAAAAGCTTTAAGTACTACTAAGTACCAAACCTTTGACGTGGTAGGTCCGGCCTAAATATAGACCCTCTGATTCATCCCGTAGATGTGGTAAGCTAAGGGATTACACCAGGGGATGGGAAGCAGCATTAATCTACTATCACCAAACCGTATGCCAAGCTTAGTGTCCTTTGTATTCAATGGAGGAGGCCTCGTCCAGCAGTAGACATAGTAAACAGGCTGGTGATGATGACTAAAGCTTTTTATCGAATTCTAAGTATTTAATTTAGTTTATAGTTTCTAGAAGTCCTACTTCATCGTTTTTACCCTATCTACTTTAAACTTTAAAATCCTACACGCAAGGATTTACCCGGATAAAACTTTAGATCGAACCGCGAGTTAAGAACCGGAAAATTCTCGATACCCCATTTGAAAGTTCGCTTGTTTTCTTGGCTTGAAAGAGTATTTACAAGCAATGTTCTAACGACCCGTAAACGTTGTAGAATGTAATTATTGGCTTATAATAAAATGGTAGTTACTAGTGCATGACAGCTGGGATACGATAATGCACCAGTCTAGCTAGACGATATATATATATTTATATATAAAAAGCAATTACTGTTCGTTAGTCTCGCTAAAACTCTAGAACGACTGGGCGGATTTATTTGATTTTGGTTTTGTTGTGTTCATAATTGTGACGGAAAGGTTTAGAACCCGGGAACACCGGGACCACGCGAACGAAGTCGCGTGCGGGCAGCTAGTATAATATAATAAATAGTATTTGGACTATCCATTTAGGATAATAGGTCTTCAAAGAAAAGTCTAGATTGCAGTTTGGGTTAACTAAACGTCTAAAACGTTAACGTTAACGTAACTAGTTTTGACAGAATTTTCAATATATAACTGACTACTACTTAACACTTATTTCTTATTACGTAGCAGTTTTATGAAATCCGCCCCAGAGGTGCGATTTTGGAATGAACTGAGTGACTAAATATCATCTAAAAGGCAAATCACCGTTTTTCTGGAGATGCACCGGAGGAGGCACTTGTATTGATATCATAGGTATAAGAATTTTAGTCATCAATGTGGTTCAGATATATAGGAATTTCGAAATCGTGGAATAAACTGCAATTTTACTGACGTTTAAGTGCATCACACACGCAGCAGACGTGGTAATATTTTATATGCGTATAAAAACTCGCATCTGAAGGTATCACACACGTAGCAATACGATAATATACGAAAATAATACATTCACGCGGAAACCTTCAAACTGTATTGTATTTAAATTTGTATACACAGATATAATCTATCGATCTTTTGATATATGTCGGTGCCTACAGATGCTTGTCGGTAAAATATAAGTGATCTGCTACGTGTGTATTGCTCCTTGAGTTTAGTATAGAGAGCGATATGGACAGATACGCGCTCAGATACAGATATCTTACCGCATCTGCTACGTGTGTGACACACTTTAGTCACCCAATGACTTCTAAAAATCGCACCCCTGGTGTCATATTACTGTAGGATAATACGTTATAGCTACAACTGCACATCATCACACGTCAACGAATAAATCGAGTTTCTCGTAAACGGCTTAAGTAGATAACATGAACACGGTTTGCCGTCTAAATGGGGCGTTGTAACGTGTTAAAAGGTTTTAACGCGGCAAACACATTTGCAGAGCAATGTACAGTTCGTAGAGTCTATCGCAAAATCGCATAAATCGCAAAACGTAGATTTATAAAGTGGCCAATATTTAAAAATAAAAAGTTGTCCAAAAAACTTTTATAGGCACCTTAGCCTGCCAAGTTACTTCTAATTTTACGCTGTATTTTACTAAACTGTGTTTAGTTTTAATAATTTGTATATTTTATAAGTAATCAAAAAAAAAGTGTGTAGACTGTAGAGTCTGTA
Source organism: Epirrita christyi (assembly GCA_951392215.1). NCBI lineage: Eukaryota > Metazoa > Arthropoda > Insecta > Lepidoptera > Geometridae > Epirrita > Epirrita christyi. The sequence goes on from OX595837.1 coordinate 3,024,178, forward strand.
CGGCAAGAGTATATATAGGTATGGAAAAAATCGGAACTAACATTATGATATATAAGATTTTCACATTGCAAGCCACAAGAACAAACTTTTATTATTTACGTTTTAACTACAAGTGTGTGATCTTGTATTAGAGCTACAATGACGAGATAGTGTTGTTAACAATACAAAATCAGTAACATGCATCTCCCACGCCTGGAAATAAACTAAAGTACAAATACACATAATACAAATGTACATTGTGCTTGTTTACGTAAATTATATAAGAGTCGTCAGAAGAATTGAATTCGTCAGTGTTGAAACAAGCAATGGCAGAATGCATAATGTGCTACCGCCTGCCATATGTCGACAATGAAAAAATAAAATGAATGAGCGAACAAATTGATAGAATGACCTAAGGGCACATGAATAAGCAAATACCGGGAGTAAAAAGACTATTCCCGAAAACTGAAACAGTGCATTCAGACCATGATTCTGAAAATATTTAAGCTGAAAAAACACGAAAAAAAATGCTCACTTTTGGTCCGCTTTTTTCGTGTTTTCTTTATTAGTATCCATAAAATATCGTTAAAGGAACACAAAAACCTATTTTCCATCATTAAAAACACGTTAATAAATAAAAACGTCAAAAAAAGCAATGAAAAGCACATGAGAAACATTGGCCCCACGGGTCGATCAGCTGACCGGGAGCGTTGAACTCGCGTGGCCGGAATAAATGCGTACATTGCTGGCTGACAAATACGATACGAAACGAAAAAAAAAGTTTTCTCCGGTATGAATCACCTGTCAGGCGAAAGCTATTTTATATAGCTATGATATAGGTAGCTTTACCGGTACCTTCAGTATTCGGGAGCTGTCTTTTTACACCTCGTATATGCAAGCGGTACGAACACTAGAAACTAATATTAGTATTTATTACTATATTATATTAATTATTTATTTACATAATATTATATTTAGTATATTCGACTTCAACGTTCGTGATGTCACTCGGGCAGGCCTTGTCTGAAAACCGGCGCCGCGCCGTATCTACTTGTAGGTCCGGTGTAGCTGTATGCTGAGACAGGGACCTATTTGACCCCCACACAACATGCATTACGCCATTTGGTGTTTTTTTAGTTTTTTGTAAAGTTACCTACTACTTAGGTAGGTAGCTACCTACTGTTGTTTTTATTTTTTGTTTCTTTTTAAGTGGGGACAAATAAACGTATTTTCTTTCTTTCTTTCTAAACAGTAGAAGCCCGGACCGAATTGTTTTACATACACTCCCTGCAATATTACTGTACTTTCAATTAGTTTTTTTTTTAAATCTATCTGGTTTGTCTGGTGGCCATAATTCTTAAGGCCATAAGGCAGGCGGATTGGTGACCGCATTATTGTTGTACCTACTCAGGTGGATGCTGCTGCCAATCCTCTGGCTTGGAATAGTAGTTCCTGTAGAAATACGGTAATTGTCACCAATCTTAGTAACATAGTGGACATTGTTTGTAACATGTACCTACCCTTCTAACCTAACATGATACCTGGTATTTAATATTTGATTTGGTTTGAAATAAAAAGGGACTATGCGAACAAATTGAAGGGGTAACGTCCGTACTCAGAGACGTCACGTTTTTACGGCCATCAATTTTGGTTTGAATTAGTTACGGATCTGGCAGATTGCAAAACTCTTAAATCAAATCTAGGACGTAATCTACGTGGAATAAACACTTTGCCTGCCAGTCTAAGGCCGAGAAAAATAGAGATTATTGTCACTGTCACACAAATGTTAAAACACGCGCGTTAGAGAGGGACAGGAAACATGCTTTATGCAATAGGGGCTAAGTACTGTCTTTTTACCTTTTAAAGCTGCATCAAAAGAGTAACAAACATACATCCATCCATCCATCTATTCATCCATCCATCCACATCACAAACTTTTATATTTATAATGTTAGTAGGATATGGTAAACAATTTGGCATACTAGTTGGAGGCACTGGGTGCGGCCGTTAGACCCGAATTAATGTAATTTGTAAACTACTGATGTCGGATTAAAAGTTTCCGGAAAAGTCGTTATACTTCAAAAGCCCGTTTAAAAAGTTGCTTTACCTTTTAGTTCATGAAAATTCTGTTTTAGACGGTCGCCTTCGTGTGTCCTGCCTGAGAATAGACCCCTAGACATCTCCTCCCGTGGATGTCGTACGACATCACCAACCATCATCGTGTTAGTCAGACTTAGACAGCAACATCCACCTGCGAATATTGCGATCACCAATCCGCCTGCCAAGCGTGGTGATTATAGCAAATCCCCCATTGCATTCTATGGGGGAGGCCTCATCCAGTAGTAGCTAAAGGCCGATGATGAAGATATAATATACAATAAATAAATAATAAATAAATAAATGCTGGACATTTCACACAACATTATCTAGCCCCAAGCTAAGCAGAGCTTGTGTTATGGCAACTAGATAAAATTGATACATTACATAGATAGATAATTTTTATTATACATAGAAAATACTCAGAATCCCCTGAACAAATATATCTGCAGATTGTACAAATATTTGTTCCGAGGCGGGAATCGAACCCACAAACTCCTGCGTCGCAGCCGAACCTTCGCCCGCCGCGCCGCAGAGGTCGTATATACAATACCTAGTATTAGATAGGTAGATATAAGAAGTAACGATGTCTCTGCTTTGTCCTTCAAGTAAACAAGTTACCGAAGTCCTCACTGATCACAATATAAGTAATGAATATTTTCAAGGTTCTGTCTATTTAAACAAGAATAGACTACTAAGTAAGTAGTTACACATTACATCGCTCTGACCTTCAAAGATAGGACTAGTAGTTTCTAACCTCGATATAACTTTGTCCAAGTAATTCCTTTGTGAAAGAGGAAACAGTTTATACAAAGGATACGGATTTTGCTACAGAAATAGCTACTAAGCTTGCTTTTCTTTGCTCTTTTTGTTCCCTTGTCCAACAATCGCAAAATATTATAGACACATTGGTAGCTGTGGGTACACTAGCTACATATAGGGTGTCACTCAATTAAATAATGGATAACCTGGTACGTGGAGAGGGCACAAAGGCCACTCAGATTAAAAACATATGTAAAACATATGTTTTTTTTCTGAGTGGCCTTTGTAATGATTAGAAGATTAACTTTAGGAAGATTAGTAAAGATTATCCCTCTTATTCATAATCAATAGCATCATACCTTTGATAGCTAAAAAATCTTTTGTTTTGTTTTGGCGTGTGTCATTTTACATCAGAGAGAACAAAACAAAACATATTTTAACTAAAATAGGTTTAAAAATTATTATGAATAAGGCCCTTAGTATTCTGTGGTCATTTCAAACTTAAACTCCGACTGCTTTAGTTTTTATTTTTAACCGACTTCCCAAAAAAGGAGGAGGTTCTCAATTAGGTTGTCTTTTATTTTTATGTTTGTTACCGCATATCTCCGGCGTTTATGAACCGATTTGGAAAATTCTTTTTTTACTTGAATAGATATACTTCCAGATTGGTCCTATTTTTTTCAGAATCCAGTTTTGATGATGGAATCCATGAGGAATCGAGGGAACTTCTCAAATATTGTAGCCATACATATGGCGATTTTGATATTTTCAGCAACAAACCAAGCATTTGCATTCAAAAAGTATCATAATCCTTTCACCACTATGGTTTTTTCATAAAATTTTTTCATCCAAATATTTAGTCGAATACAATGGCGGAAGTCGGTTTTTTAAATTAAAAGTTATTTCTGTTAACGTGGGCCCTGCGCATGCCTGCCGAGTTATCTAGTGTTTACTGTTCACCCTGTATACGATACATGTAATCCAACCAACCAAATGTCCAATTGTAATCAGCCATATAATAACTAGATCAACAACAGATTAACATCTAATTAGGTTCGTACGTGAGATGGTTTATGGCTTTAGTTTACTTATCTAAACCCAGTGACAGCTAGGACCCTCCTTAACCTCTGTACCTTAGATTTACAGGACCCTCGTTACTTTCTAATGTAATTTCAAAGTAACTAAGCAACAGAGGTATTTTAAAACCTAGGTTTTAAAATTACCTACGAAGTAGGTACATTTATCTATAACATAAAACCCAACAGTCACATACATTAATTATTTAGTCCTGCAGGGCGATTCTAAATCGTCGGAATCGTTTCCGATCGGATTCGTTAGTATTTCATTTAGTTTTTTTTTAATTTTAGTTACTTAACACATAGAAATGAAATACTAACGAATCCGATCGGAAACGTTTTCGACGTTTTAGAATCGCCCTGCAGATGTTACACTAGGATTTCCTGTGTCGTGGGTATCAATACCCAGACTCGGAACAAATATTTGTAGATCATGTAAACATTTGTCCCGCAATGGGAATCGACACCGCACCTCTTACATCCCAGCTGGCTACTCACCCGCCACGCTACGGAGGTCTACGGAGGTATCAATGGTTTTAAGGTGATTCCTCTCGCATGTGGCGCGAAATTCAAATTTTATTGTGTTTTTTTGTAAATCAACACTTCTTGAGATAGAGAAAACAGATTTTGCGAAAACTAGGAGACCTAGCACACATGTTTTAATTGATAGTATCTCATAAATGTCATTAGTTCAAATACGCATATCTTTAAACCAAAAAAACACTGTAAAAATCATTGAAGAGTATTCGTAGCTGAAGTAATGATCTATATGTGAAACTATAAACTAAAACATGTGGGTTAGGTTTTCGCAAAATCAGTTTTTACTATCTCAAGAAGTGTTGATGAGCTGTAATGAGCAGAAACGCAATAAAATTTGAATTTCGCGCCACATGCGAGAGGAATCACCTTAATTACCTGGGGCTTTGATAAATGTTTATCAAAGAGCTGGGGGAAGAAAACTTGCACCTGCGAAAAAAGGCAAATCGATCAATGATATACAAGTCTAACCTCAACGAAAATGTTAAGTATAAAAAAGTTAATAGTCTCTTATTCCTTTTGTTGGCGGACATGTGATATATCATCGTAAAAGAAAACGAGATTGTAGGTACGCGTAAACTAAAGATTTGATAACCACTTAACTCTCTTTGGTACCTATAACTTAAGTATACTTAGTTATAAAACCTTTGATAACCACTTAAGTCCCTTCGGTACCTATAACTTAAGTAAACTTAGTAATAAAACCGCCACTTCTTATTGAAACCAAAGTGCTTTCGCTATTCTTTGTCCTGTTAACAATAAAAAGGGGAATCGACCAAAGTAGAAAAGATTGGAAATATGTCGGCTAAATCAATCTTCAATAGAGTCGTGTCAATATGACATCATCATCATCATCAGCCTCTAGAAATCCACTGCTGGACAATGGGTTTCCCCATAGAATGCCACGATTAGCGGTCCTGAGCCTACTCCATCCACCGACTTCCTGCAACCTATATAATCCTTGGTCCCATCGAGTCCTTTCTAAACTGCGTCGTCCGGTTTGTGATCGCCACTCGAGAACCTTTATACGCCAACGGTTGTCAGTTCTGCGAGCTATATGACCTACCCATTGCCACTTCAATTTGCTAATTCTGAGGACTGTGCCGGCGATCTTGGTTCTACGGATTTCTTATTTCGCGGATTCTATCACGTAGTGAAACTCCTAGCATAGCTCTCTCCATAGTCCACCGCGTGACTTTGAGTTTGTCTGTAAGGACAATAATAACCAATTGCTTTCGCTATTCTCTTTGACCTTATAACGATAAAGGGACGTGTCGACCAAAGTAGAGAAGATTGGAAATGTGTCTATAAAAATAAACCGTTTAATATTATAATTGTGTCAAAAATTAAAAAAATATTTTACTATAAATTTTTCTGCTGTCTCTCCTCGCTATGGTGGAAAACAGCCTAACAAACACACTAACAACCTACACAGATTCCAGCTTTATAGCCATTGTATGCCCTAGATGACACGTTTACAAAGGTCAACGCTGAAAACAAAGAGATGTCCACATTGTGATGTAGCACACGTCCACACAATTTCCAAAAGTATTCGTCATTCAAGTCACGCCTTGGAAAATATAAAGCTGGGTATGAAAGTGGGTGTGAAAACGACCAGATAGGTTGGATTAAATTGTGTTGGACACCTTTATGTTTGTCGATGGAAAGTTATCCATGTAAATGTGTTCTGTACGTACCGCACGAAAATGGCTCTTACGATTTTGATAAGTTTAATGAAATTTTGTAATCATTCCCCAACTCGCCAAACGAAAACTCTCCAACGTTTGTCCAGTTGGGGAATTGCATAATTCTATTATTTTCATTCCCCAACTCGCCTACATTATAATCTGTCAATTCCAGTACAGTCAAAGACCAATAACGCTGTACAAAAATGTGAAATAATTTAGACTATATTTGTACAGAGAAGCCGGTGTATATAAATAGGTATCAGTACAGTCAAATTAGGTGATTTTTTGCACAAGCGTGGAACTAATTAGATGTTGTCATGAAAACTTTTTAATTGTTTTGTATGGCTTAAAAATCACCTCTAATAATAAGTATCATTAATTTCACCCTCTGGAATAGGGGGAAATAGGGTGAAAACCATAAAAATATCCGTAACTTAATGGGGGAAATAGAAGTAGTCGGTGCAATTTGGCATAGACTTTGAACCGTTATGATCTACATTTGCACCAAGTATTTTTTAAATCCGACATACGGAACATACAAAAAAAACATTTACAAAAAAAACTTTTTGTGGTTATTACGGCTCCGGGAAAATTAAGGTAGTCGGTGCAAATTGATAGACTTATCAGAAAAATGTTCGAAATACATTACCAGGTTTGCACCATGGTGCGTCTCACGGCAGGCACTTTTCCATATTTTATTGTCGCTCTACTTCGGGGAAAAGTAATGTAGTTCTGGAAATTGACTTAAACTTATTCATTTAATTAGTACTACATCCGCCGGAAGTTTTATACTGGTTTTTTTTACGGAAGATGCATTTGTTCAACACTGTGTTCCCTACATGCACGTGGTTTTTATTAAAATCATAATGAACTAAGACAGTCTCTCTATACGTAATTTAACTTGCATCAAGTAATTTCTTTCTATTTTAAAATTTACGGCCTTTTTAAGTTTGTACCTAATATTTAAAAGGGTTCCGTAAGGGCCAGAAACGGTGCAAACCTAGGATAAGCTTCTTTTCGTGTCATCTAACGTTTCCATAAGAATCCACGACTACACGACTTAGGTCCACACTTTTTGCTAATTTGCCTGTACTAATTATGTGTTTTGAATTTAATGATAATTTTGATGTAAAATGTCTTATTTATTTCACATTTTTGTATAACGTTATTGGTCTTTGACTGTACTTGAATCGACAAACGTTAACGAGCTTTGGTTGGTGGGTTGAGGAACGACTCGGATTTTGGTACGAAAAAACGATCTAGCACAGCTGCAAAAAATCTTAGTAAACAATACGTAATAAAAAATAATAAAATAATATCTTAGTAGCAAATGTTTATTTACAGCAATTAATACAAGAACATATAAATTTAAAAAAAAATACTCAGGGAAAAGTTGGGATATCTAAAGACAGATTGAAAACAAAAAATAATACTAAATTGTTTTATCAGTTTCCGAGAAAATCAATAATGATCAACATCCAATATTGATTAAATTAATAAAATTAAACTGAGTACTCGAGTCTTTCTCTGACTTAACTGATTAATTATTTTTTTGCATCCCATTCCATTTTTTCAAAGCCCCGCTACACCATTACTTCTAAAAAAAAAAACTGTAACCACAAGGACCATTTTCGAACGTCAAGCTTCAAGTAAAAGCGGGCAGTTTTAGATTAGGTGCACCCTAACTACATTTTGCTTGTGTAATCAATTTGGCATGTTGTTATTACAACATAATTCTCGTAATAACACAATATTCATTATTGCACCGATGCGCCGAAAATACTCATCCTTTCAACGCCATGCTCTTTACAGTTCTATTTTTGAACTTATTTATTTATTATACTTAATGGAGAAATGAACTGACTTAGGTAAAAAGAGGAAATTTTGATAAAGCATGAATTTTGATCTTGCTAGTATTCTTTGCTACAACCGGAAACAGGAAATAAAAATTATCATTAGTACCAAGTATGGTCAAAGAACATTATTCGTCCATTTGTCGCTGATAATTGCTTAATTCTTATATATTTATTATGTACATCTATATATATAGAATAACCAATAACACTGTACACAGTCCCGAAATATTAAGTAAAATCAAAATCAACGTCCCGACGATATCTACGAGATATTATTATCCTATACATACTCCTATAGTTAGCACTAACTATAGAAAAATGCATTTCTATCCCGTGCAAGCCTCAGCTTCAACAAGCTGTGTAAGCCAATGGACATGGATCAATTCTTTACGAGTGTACGAGTGTGTGAGAGTACTTTCTTTTGTTATATTGTTTTTTATACGTGAAAACCTATAATTGGCTTCCTGTATGTATTCCTGTTTTTATATGTATTTATTACTAGCTGTTGGTTTTCCAACAAAATAAATAAATAAATATTAGTGTATAATAGGTATATTATAATGTATTGTATATTAAGATTGAGCCGTGGTAGTCTCTGTCTATAGGACTTTTCCAACTCTTCCTGATGGATGTTATGAAAGGCAACTAAGGGATTACGCCAGGGGATGGTCAGCAGATAAGATAAGATAAGTTGATTTGCCAGAACATTGTAAATACAATAAGGTCTTAAACTAGAAAAAGTCCAATATGTTCTACCTTATAACTAGGCATGCAAATTTTCACATGGGTAATATGATCAATATAAAAACAATAAAATTAGAATAATAATTGAGATTTAAACAATGAACTAAGTAAAATAAAAATGACAATAATTTGGTTAATCAATAAAAATTATAATTGAAAATCCCTGTATTGTAAGAATTGATTTAAAGAGTAATGGCATCTACCCATCAGCCATTTTTTTAATTTAATCCTACTAATATTATAAACGCGAAAGTTTGTGAGTATGGATGGATGTTTGTTACTCTTTCACGTAAAAGCTACTGAATGGATTTGAGTGAAATTTGGAATGGAGATACTTTACGCCCTGGATTAACACATAGGCTACTTTTCATCATCATCATCATCAATTTACATAATTATTCACGCGGGTGAAACCGCGGGGCGCAACTAGTATTAAATAAATTTCCAGTTAGATTATTAAAATCCTCTGGTAGATCAGAATCTCAGACTCCAGCTGAGTAATTAACACTGAACTGCGATCACCAATCCGCCTGCTAAGCGTGGTGATTATGGAAAACCCCCCCGTTACACGCAATGAGTTGTTCACTATGCATACTATGGGGGAGGTCTCTCCTAGCAGTGGCTGTCGATCCACTGTTAAATGAAGGAACTCACGAAAGAGGAGAGGAGGAGGAGTTGCTATATGAGTGAGACCTCGTTTTGGCAATGCATATTAGCAATGAGGGGATTTGCCATAATCACCATACTTGGCAGATGGATTGGAGATCGCAGTAATAGTGTACTCAGGTAGATGCAGCTACCCTGCTCCTGCTTCTAGCTGATCTCCTGGTGTAATCCCTTATTGAGGCTTTTATTACATTCACGGGAGCAAGGGCGGATTTAGGGGGGGAGGGGCACGCAGGCACGTGAAAGTCAAGAACGTGGGGTCTATTCTTAAGTCGGACATACCACAGCAGACCGGACACACCACGGCCCCCATATACCGCCTGCCTAATAAATGCCGTTATTACAGAGATGAAAATTGTGTAAAATACAATGGAATGTTAAAAAGGCTAAGCCATGATTGGTTGATAAACAAAGAGTCCAGCTTTCCAAGGAATTTTTATACTACTGTATTATTTATGCAGCTTTCACATTTATTATGTTAGGAGAAGTAGAATAACTTTAAGTTAATTTGACCGATTGGCTCATCCGCACTGCATCCGCAACGGAACAATAAACTCAGATGTTTGTCTGCACGTTTACGGCTCAGCGGTTTGATTGATAGCCATCTGTTCAGTGTTGCTGCCACAGAGAAACAAAACTATATAGTGCCTTTGCATATGAACCGTAGCGACATATGCGAACAGTCGTCAATATCGTCGGTCAGTATTCCAGGATTATGCTCAAGCGTGAATCGAGACAAGCATATATACGGTTTTATAACCGTCTTCAAAAATGTAGAGGTTCTAAATTCGGTTATATTTTTTTAAAGTTTGTTACCTGCTAACTTCGTCAAAATATCTTTAATCTGGAAAACAGGCCTTATACTAATGCTGGTAGGGTGCATCTGGTCTAAAACTTGACGCCCCTACACCACTATTACTTGGCACTTGACACAAGCTTGACGTACGGAAATGGTCCATGTGATTACGGTTTGTGGAAAATTTAATTTTGACATAATTAAGTAGGGGGGCGTTCAGTTTTAGATTAGACGTACTCTACTGAGAGCACAAAAGGCACCAGCATTTACACAATATGTATAAATGCTGGTGACTCTGACTTCCTATCCTAAGATCGTGGATTCATATCCTGGTCGTCCTGGACTTTTTTTGTTAGGTGGTTTTAAAAAAAAACTATAACCCAACTACGCAAAAACTGAAAGTAAGTATTAAAATGTTGTAAAGGAAGGCCATTTTTGCTTCTGTGGCCGTCGAGGTTGCGGTCGACGGGGAGTCTCCACCCGGCACGTGACTGATCTTTTTTTGTTCACATATTTTCACGTATAATTTTTTTCCACACTAAAGGCCCTCGAGGGTCACCACTTGACTTGACTCAATTTTAAGAGCGTGTAGTATATTTTTACTTTATGTTTCTGCAAGTAACTACTATTTATTCAGTGTTCGTAGCGGCGTGGGTGGCGAATTGTTCGCGGTAAGGACTTTACGATCTGTGGATCAAATTGTAAGTATTCCTTCCATCCTTATTTCATCTGGGAAATGGTCCTTAAAATCCTGTGACAAGATGGTTGATTAAAATCTTGGATTGGTCCCATTGTTTAAAGACTACACCTCTACCAGCCTTCACTCACTGTGTTAACTGACTTCAAAAACAGGAGGGGGTTATTAGTTCGTCGGTTTCGTATTTTTTTTATACTTTTTTATACTTAGTTACTCCTTGATGGTTTTTGCAATTACTTAGAATAGCTTTGGTATTGCCTGTGTAGGCATGATCCCGAGGTGGTCTCATGTAAATTTTATCCAAATCGAATACTTACTCCTCTTAATTTTTCCTCCTCTTTTTAACCTCATGGATACCGCTGTAATTCTTTCACTTTAGTTAATCGCTTTGGGCACCCACGACACGGGCCTAGAGCCTAGTGTGGGGCCATAGTTTCTGTTATTTATAGAAAACCATAATGTTACTCAATTTTTCCTTATTTGTTTCATGTAGCTATATTTCTGTACAGTACTGTATTTTCTGGTAATAAATGATTTATCTTCATCTTTTTATTCTTATCTGCGTCGGCAAAAACACAAACGTAGAAACCTATTATTAGCCTTAAGAAGGCGTAATATGTGATTTTGCCCAACAAAATCGATCTAGAACTCAGTATTTACGGGTTGTACGAGTTAAATATTTTAGAATATGAAAATTCTATATTTTTGCATTTATTGTGTAAAGTTGAAAACACGATAATGTAAAAAAAAACCTCGATAGTTTTATTTAATGAAAAATCCTTGTTTCGCCCACGTTTTGAAAGAAATCTCAGGAACACTACGGTGTTTTAAGGTAAATTTTACTACAACAAGTAGGTAATAACTATTTATTTTTATGCTAAAATCAGTTTTTTGATAAACACGTTATTTTCGACATAATAAACAAAAAACTTCATTTTTGTGCACGACACTCGCAGGCGCGAGCGAGATGGCGCGAATTGTAGTATAGTGCTCTCTTAAGTTCCTATCTCTAAGTTTCTGTTGATACTTTTCTATCGCTGTTGGTTTCTCAATAAATAAATAAAATAAATAAATCTTTACTTTTTCCATAAATCTCAAAATACTCTTTTTTCACTCTCTTCTTTTTATTCAGCCGGTAGACATCCACTTAGCATGCATAGCGTACAGCATTTGGGAGATTTGCCATAATCACCCATGCTTGGTAGGCGGATTGGTGGTCGCAGTTTGGTATTAAGTACTCATGTGAATGCTACTGCCCATCCCCTGGCGAAATCCCTTAGTCACCTTTTACGACATCCACAGCAGGAGTTGGGGGAGTCCTATTCTTATGCCGAGACTACCTTGGCTATACACTTAATCAAAATGAAGGCATTTCAACTTCGATAAAAAAAAAGTAGTTCAAATTGGTTCGATAGATGGCGCTGAATCAACTGTAGCTGACAAGATTGTAAATGTATTATCTGTTGTGTACGCGTACTAAGCTATTATCTAACTAATCTGTGGCTATAGTCATGATATTCTGTTTGTGTCTGCCTCTTGAGAGTGCGCTAGTGATTTCGTGGTGTTTTTATAAGTAAGAAAAAATAAATACCATGAAACGAAAATATATCCCTTAATTGTTGCCTGATTCTTCTAGGCTTGGTCGCGTTGGAACAGGAGTAATTTAATTTTATATAAGACGATTCAAAATGATCCTTGTGATTTCAATGAATAAAGTTCTTTTTGACTTTGACTTTATCAACGTTGTTAATGTTGACTTTAACTTTATTTTGACACTTGACAGCTACGTAACAGAGCAGCGCCATCTATTTTCAACGCTGAAAACATGATTTAAAACTCCCGTGAAAACCCCTCATTAGACAGGGATTACACCAAGGGGTAGTAGCATCCGCATGCATGAATACTCAACACCAACCTGCGATCACCAATCCGCCTGCCAAGCATAATGATTACGGCCAATCCCCCCAATTTGTAGTCCATGGGGGAGGGTTCGTCACAGTGGACGTCTTAACGGCTAATGAAGAGGACAACTTAGCTTAAAAACATACATGTAAAACATTAGAGCTTAAAATCCCATATATGTTACGCTCAGTCTCCTTTATCGCCATTATATGACCGTAATTCTACTAATAGGCTTTTACTAGTTCAAATAACGCCGTTCCAACTGAATGAGATTTTTGACCTGACCTTCAAAACCTAAGCTTCACAAAGGAATGTATTTTCATGTAATTGTAATTGAGAGTATGAACACAGAAGAAATAATAGTACCTATCAACTTAAATTTCAGTTCAATTACACAGACGCTGTATATGATTTATCTACTTTTATAAATTGAACTTTTTGTGTGATATGGGTTTTGTGCCTGAATTAAATGTTTTTTTTTTTTATTTTTTTTTTTATTTGTATGAATTAGTGGCACGTATGCGAACGATCATCATCATCATCAGCCTGTAGAAGTCCACTGCTCGGCCTCCTCCATAGAATGCCACGGCAAACGGTCTTGAGCCGCCTCCATCCACCGACTTCCTGCAACCTTTAAAACTGTCGTCTAATTCATTTGGCGTAATTTCATTTTTCCAATTCGGGCTTGGTTTCAGCGATATTGTTACCCAGATTATCTTGTTACAATTAGGTATCAAGGTTCAGGGACGCACAGAGTTGGATCCGAGGCCCAATCACGAATATCTGTCATTATCGAGACTATTGTAAATGTCAAATATTAACCAATCAAATTAAACAGATTTCAAGCCATCCGCGATGTCATTAATAAATAAATAATAATAAATAAATATTAGACATTTCACACAACATTATCTAGCCCCAAGCTAAGCAGAGCTTGTGTTTTGGGTACTAGACAACTGATATAAGTACGTAATACAATACATTACATAGATAGACATTTTTTATTATGCATAGAAAATACCCAGAACACCCTGAACAGCAGATTGTACAAATATTTGTTCCGAGGCGGGAATCGAACACGCAACCTCCTGCGTCGCAGGTGAACCTTCACCCACCGCGCCACAAAGGTCGTCATAGCCATTTGGCATCGACTATCGTCTCGCTAGCTTTTCGATACCGATGGATTTTCGTGCTTAACATACAGTACCCCTTTCCAAAGACGTTAAAAGATCCTATATTTCATCATCATCATCGACAACAGCCTATTATTATTATTACATTCATTTATTTAAAATCTCGTTACAAAAATATATTTTTCACTATAAAGAAATACCTACTATCTACAAAAACATAATAAGTATAAAAACATTATAGTAAAAAATATATATCTAAACGGAAAACCTCCGGCCGCGGAGCAAGGCCCAAGTGGTCGGAGGCTAGGGCTGCAGAGAGAGGAACCTCCTGACTATGTGTGCCGAGTCCAGGAGTATAGCCTTCTGAATCTGGCCCTTGATCCAACCATTTAGTGAGAGTTATTTTATTATTATTATTATTATTTGTCGTCCATACTGTTGGATGAGCCCTCACCAATAAAATACAATGTGGGAAATTGCGTGTGTTTGCGATAGTGGCATTGCTATTGTGACAATCATTGCCCGATCTAAGAATAGACCCCTTCTCCCGTGAATGTCGTAAAAGCCGACTAAGGGATTATAAGCATTCACCTAAGAACTCAACACCAATACTGTGATCAAGCGTGGTGATTATGGCAAATCCCCCATTGCATTCTATGGGGGAGGCCTCGTCCAGCAGTGCACGTCTAAAAGGTGTTGAAGAAGAAGACATTCTAATTAGAAAGAAATTAAAAGATAGAAACCTACCTGGCTTACACCGGTTTGAACTCAGATCATGTAAGATTTTAATGATCGAACAGATCAAAATTTTAAACTTTTGCATTTAAATTTTATCTTAATCCAACATCGAGGTCGCAAACTCTTTTTCTTACTTGAACTAAAAAAAAATTACGCTGTTATCCCTGAGGTAATTTTTTCTTATAATCAGTAATATTGGATCACGTACCCACTTATTTATGTTTTTATGTATAAAAAGTTTATTTTATTTTTCTGTCACCCCAAAAAAAAAAAATATTTTTATTATACAAATTTATAAATAACATAAAATAAAATTATCTATAAAACTCTATATATATTATATATATATTTAAATTAGCGGGTCCGCGTGGCTCATCACAGACTTTGGATACATGCGAACCGGACGACGCAGAGTAAAAGGCCTTCCCTCAATGAACCGACAACATTTCAAAGGTCGCAGGAAGTGGGTGGAGGTGGATCAATACCGTTTGTCGTGGTACTCTAGTTAATTAGTTACTTACATAACCTAACTAATTTCTAACTGTAATGTTTGACGTGACCAAGTGTTCTTAATAATTATTCCTATGGTTTTAATAAATGAGTATGAGTATGAGTATGAGTATTCTATGCGGTAGGCCTAGAATTCAAGAAGATGAGGCAGAAGAGTAGATTATTTTTTCTGCCTTTACAAGTTTCCTAAATCATAGGTAATAAATTTGAAACGAAAAAGAGACGGCAAATAATATATAATTTATCAAGATAAATTGTTCAAAAGCACCCCTGTCTTGTACAGGCTGATCAAATACATATTATTCTAGTTCCCTACCGCTCCGCCCCACACCGCGTCTATGCCCCCTAATTACGTTCGTAAATGGCAATGGGGAACGCAACAATGGAAATCATTATGGCAGCCTTAGCGCCATCAAAATTTGTATGTGTTTTTTTTACAAGCTTACGGCCCACCTGGTGGAAAGCAGTTACCGTAGCCTATGAACGCCTGTAACACCAGAGGCATCACACGCGCGCTGTCGACCCTAAAACATAAAGATGAAAAGTCTCATGTGCCTGTAATTTCACCGGCACCCGTACCCTTCAAACCGAAACACAGCAATGCGAACACTACTGCTTGGCGGCAGAAATAGGTACGGTGGTAGAATCCCGGACGAACTCTTTCACAAGAAGTTCTACTACTAACACAATGTAACTTGAATAGGGGAAACTTCTTGACCTAAATATTCCTCCTGCTAAAGCTACCAAAATGATCGCCATTGTTGCGTTCCCCATTGCCATTTGCTACTTTAATTGGGGTGCTGGTCCCACCTGCTACGCCCTCGTCGCCCAACCTGCTGCGGCCCTGGCATCGTTAATCTTCCAACACTCCCATCTCTACAACAATAAATTCACTGATGGACACTGAAGGTTAAGGGTCAAGCTACACTACAATACGTCCTTCAGCACTACCAAAAATAAAAAGTTTTTTTTTGGAATGTCATGGCTATCTTCGATAATGGAAGTTATCCCGTACAAAACACGCTTTCGGTGTATAAGATACAACAACACAATGCGAAAGCAACTAGTGCAAACAAAAATTATGCACTAATGGCTTATATTGTAGTATACAATAATTACTTATAAAAATCTGACAAACATTAAGCAATGCTTAAATATAAATACTTTTTATAAGAAAATATATTTGAAAGAATTTAGACGAAATAAAATAGTAGTTTATGAAACTGTTGCATAATAAGGGTTCTTAAAACACGAGTGTGAGTTAAAAAAACGACCCTAGGCGAGTTTTTTTATAGCATCACCGAGTGTTTTAAGACCAAATTATGTGCAGTTTCATACAAATTTCATGAAATAGGTAATATTATATTTTAAAGTCTTGGTAACATTTATTGTAATACCTTCTAGATTTCGCCGGTATAAAAGGTTCATTTGTTCGTTGCATCTTCGAGAATGTCCGGTGGTGTAAAGTTTTCTTCAGTATCGCTACTGTCGTTTTCAGACATTTTTTTAAAACAAAAACTAATTTGACAATGAAATTTGCATAAAATTACAGCTTGTATTTGCATTTATTTGTAAACGTTTAGCGCCAAAATCCATACGCGCGAACGAGTTGCGCCGCGTCCACAGATTATGTATAGAAAAACTGCATTGCAACCTCCTTGGTCCAAGTGAAGTTGTATCGTAATGGAAAAAAAGTTATATTATTAAACAGTTGTCCATAGAAGAGCTGTATCGTAATGTAATTTTTAATACAGTTGCTCAAAAAGTGGCGTATTGCAGGGACGTATACGTTCGGGATGTGGGCTATTACATACTCGTGCTTTTTTTTACCTTTCCCGCACTTGTGCTTTTTCTTTCCCAACTGTCAAAATAATGTCTATTATAAAGAAAAACCAACCATGAAGTTTTTACTAAAAAAATTCATTGAAGTTTTTATGATTCATGCAAATACGTATATTTCTAAAAAGAAGCTACTAATTTGTTTCATTAACAGATTTAATGATTTGATTGAATGAGTTATGTTAGGTTTCATTTCATCTCATTAAATTTCATTTTCAATTCATATCAATAAAAAAAATCTACTGAAGACTTGGCTGTATGGGTATAGATCCCTTTGCCTTCCAGAATGGGTGAAGAAAAAAAAATCTCTGCTTATATTCTACGGTTGGCGCCATTTTTCAGAAATTTTCTTTGAGAGTTTAGTTGTTTGTTGCACAAAATGAGTAATTTCGGCCCTAGTTTTTTTGAATTAACACCACCGGAACTCAGTATAATTGCACAAAATGCTTCGGAGAACATTTTACCGGAAAAGTCAAAAAGTCGCTACATATCTACATACGACGAATTTATTGCGTGGAGAGAAGAGAAAAAAGCAAATAGTTTTTCAGAAAATGTTATGTTGGCATACTTCTCCGAACTCTCAGCAAATTTAAAACCTTCTACGTTATGGTCGAGGTTTTCGATGGTAAAAAGTATGCTGAAAATAAGGAACAACGTGGATATAAGTGAATACCCAAAATTAAATGCTTTCTTAAAACGACAATCAGACGGTTTTACAAGTAAAAAGTCGAAAATATTAACATGGAATGAAGTGGAAAGGTTTTTGAACGAAGCTCCCGATGATCGTTATTTATCCACAAAGGTAATTTATTAATACGTACTTATATTTTTCTTTAGTATTCAGTTTACGAAATCGCAAAATACAGTCAATACATTATTTAAAAAAATATTCATCAAATCCCTTTTTTTGTAGGTTGCTCTGATTTTTGGCGTTGTTGGAGCTTGCCGCAGACAGGAGTTAGCCAATATTACTTTAAAAGATATTGAAGCCCATGGAGAAATGCTAATAATCAAGATTCCGAACACAAAAAATAAGATACCGAGAAGCTTTGTTGTTGAAGGAGACTTTCTTAAAATAGTGCAAAAATATATGAATCAGCGGTCCCAAAAAGGAAAAACCGACCGTTTTTTTCAATATTACCAAAAAGGGAAGTGTACAGCTCAAGCAATCGGGATAAATAAATTTGGTAATATGCCAAAAGAAATAGCTACGTTTCTTGGTCTGGATGCTAAGTTGGACTGGGCACAGCTTCAGGAGGACCTCTGCTACATTATTGGCAGATTCAGGAGCCAATTTGACGTCCTTAAAGCGACTAGGAGATTCATTAAACACCAAACTAGAAACTGGGAAAAAAATCACACAATCCATTAATTTAAGGTCCAGTCCGTCTCCTTCACATGTTGAAGAGAACGTTCGTCCATCTGATAATTCATCAGATCCAACTCCATCAACTAGCAAACGCCATTGTATGACAAATATACATGAACAATCATACGAAATTAATAATAGTTTATCTCAAACAGTAAATATGCAACCTAAAACTTCCCCAGTTAGTATAAAAAACTGTACCAATTTCAATGTTTATGTGAATTATAACTTTTATAAGAAATAAATGATTAGTTAGTTGAGTTTATTGTGTTTTTATTATTTTATTAAATTGCTTCATTTTTTCGCAACTGTATTAAAAAATAGTCGTTCAGTACACGTGCGGAACCGTCATTGCAACTTGTTCCGACTGTCAACCCTCGCCTTCGGCTCGGGTAGACATTTGTCGGAACTCTTTGCAATGACAGCCTTTCCGCACTTGTAATGAAATATACTATTTTTAAATTTATTTCGATGGCATGTGCATAAAGACTGTCATTTTAGTTATGTTTTTAGTTTTTTTAACTTTATATTTCAGTATGAGAGTAGATAAATAAATTAATGATACCCTCTACGAGCATATGAACATTTGCAAAAAGCCCTAACTTTATAGGGACTTATAAGAATATATAACAAAATACCGGAGGCATTAAAAGCTGAACTCAAAGACAAACTGTTCAGTAAAATACTTCAATCTTTACTAATAACTAAATGCTACAACTCTGTTGAGGAATTTATCGCTGATCATTTTTTTACTGACCACACTAGCTAATTTGGTTTATTTGAGATGCCTACACTGCAATATGTAAGTTTTATTTAATTTAATTTGACATTACTACCATGATTTGTTATTGAACTACTTGCATGATTCATTTAAATATTGTATTGACTATTATTTTATAATCATTTTTGATAATTTTGTGACTGAAGATTGTAATTTAATTTTTTCAACTCAAAATTGCAGCGCCCTTACTGGGTTCGTGTACCTACCTACTAACAAAGCATAATAAGACGTAATGCTAACAAACAATGTAAAACAGCAATAAATTAAACATTATATATGAAATTCGTGAAGATAACAGTTAATCAAATTTAATAGAAAACCTGCGACACGTTTACTTTCTTTTTAATTAGTTTCGTGTAAAATCATGCAAGCTAATTTCAACCTAAAGCAAAGTCTGATTAAATATAAATATTATTGCGTTCTAATAAGTTTTAATATTTATTATTGGGAGTCGTGTATCATGTTTTGAAGGGATGAGCATTACAATAGCTCCGAGTTGTGGAAAATTAGTGAAGTTAATAAAACATCAAAAACCATTCTTCATGCTTAAGTACATTGATTTTCTGCTTCCAGTCCCATTAGCTCTCACATCGTTGCCCCCTTTGCCCCTGTGTGTTGCCCCTGTTGCCCCCCGCTGCGGTCCTGGCATCGTTAATCTTCAACATGTCTCGCTTCCGACACCGCCATCTTTAAACTTTGAACAATGAATTTTATGAAACTGAAGCATGAGGGTTAAACTTTCCGTTTAAAGGTTAACAAATACCTTTTATATAAATAAATATTCTTAATATTTTTTTATAAACTCACGACCTTGAAACCTTGACGAGCTCTGTGGCGCAGTGGGCAAAGGTTCGCCTGCGACGCAGCAGGTTGCGGGTTCGATTCCCGCCTCGGAACAAATATTTGTACGATCTGCAGATATTTGTTCAGGGTGCCACGCATAATGGACCATCCATAGAGTTCGAATGCGGAAAAGGGAGTTCTTTAACATTGTTCAGGGTGCTCTGGCTATTTTTCTATGTATGATAAAAAAAATATCTATCTATGTAATGTATTGTATTAAGTATATCAGTTATCTAGTACCCATTACACAAGCTCAAGCTTGGGGCTAGATAATGTTGTGTGAAATGTCTAGCATTTATTTATTTATGTCGTCTACTGTAGCGTCCCCTAGTGATGTGGTAATAAAACTTATTTAAGAACCTTCCTTGGAGTTAGTCAAAACTATTCCAAAAAACTACATTAAGTAACTTAACACCCAGTCACATACGGAAACGGAAAATATTCTTGAAGAGAAAATGCAGTGATTGACAAATAAGTTTAATTAGTCTAGTCTTTATGATAGCCTATTTGTGACTAACAAGGTTAATTAGTCTAGTCACTAGAAATAGGCTATCATAGAAACCACTAGAGTCTAGTGGTTACTTGTACGGAACCCTCTGCACGGGAGTCCAACTTACACTTAACCGGTTTTTATCCCATGCCTTGAGACTTTTGACTATACCGTTATGAATATACATAATTGAAGTACATATAAAGTAGCTTGTAAAGAACACCTAATTAAAACTTGAAACATTGGATCGATTGAACTCGCTATATACCTACATATATCTATCTTATATCAGAAGCTTGTTACATGAAGTTATAATTAAAATAATTTATGACGTCTTCCGTGACGAGAAAGGTTAAAAAAAAGGACGTCTAAGGGTTAAATTGGTTAAATTCTGTGTTGCTATAGGTAATACTCACTGAAGAAAACGGAAACAACTAACGTTGTCAATGGCCGCTCATTTTTTTTCATCATCATTCATCATTAGTCATGGACTGCTTCGCTTCTGCATCTACGATGTTTGCGGAGGCTCGGGTTAAGGGGGCCTATGATAAAAATAAAATAAATACATTTATTGCGAGCAAACTAAAACCCATATTTACACACAATAAAAACAACTAAAAACTAATTGAATTGCTGGGCAGGTGTTTTTCACAGCAATGCCTTGTATACGGGCAGTCCACCCTAGCGGCAATCATTTCCAGCACGGTATTGGAGCTAGCCCGCAACCTGCGCACCAGGGACGTAGCGCGCTTGCGCATAGTGGTATGAAAACAGTCAACTCGCGCCACAGCAAACAGCTATGGTTAAGGGCGAATATCATAAATGAGGTTTTTTTTGTATTTATTGTTATAACAAAAAAAATTGTACTTAATAAATGAATTGAACTGAATTAGCCCATGTCGGGCATTCTACCACTCGAAATAAAGGGTTCTCGAGTGGCAGAAGTCCCAGTAATTGTCTGGTCTTGCCCATTGCCGCATTAACTTGCTAATTCTGAGAGCCATGTCTGTAACTTTAGTTCTTCTACAATTTAGTACAAGTATATTTTTTCTTTGTCTAACAGGCGCAGCAGATAAGGATACAGATGAAGAGGAAGGAGCGACAGGCACGCAGGCAGATGAGACTGAAGACGATGAGCAGGGAAAGCACATCTTGCCACTGGTGTCACACCAGCCACTGGTGTGAGTAACCATCCACCATCATCATTATAAACTGTAGGCGTCCATTGCTAGACTACTTACTCCATAAAATGCCACGACGAACGGTCTTGGAAGTTAAAAATATTTTGAAATCCACTTTTGTGTTGCAGGGAGGTGTCCGCAAGTCAGCAAGATTTCTTTAAGATGCTCGATGATAAAATTGACAAGGTGAATAGTATGTCTGTATTGTAGTTTAAATAATACTAGGTGCAACCCCAGTTTCACCCACATAAAAAAATTATAAAAATAGATGATGATGAGGGTGAAAAGTAGCCTATTTGGTAATCCAGGGTATAAGGTATCTTCATCCCAAATTTCACTTAAATACGTTCAGCCGTTTTAGCGTGAAAAAGTATCAAACATACTCACAAACTTTCACATTTATAATATTAGTGGGATATGCTTATCTTGCCTCTGTTCTAATGTAACGTATGTGTTCCCAGGGTAAAGACTACGACTCAAACAGTGAGACTGAAGTACAAATAGAGCAAGAGCGAAGAAAGTGTCTGATGGAACAATGGCGATTGGCCTCGCGGTCGCATTTCCAACCCAGCCCTCCGACGCCGGCGAGAAGACGCATGCCCCGGCCGATGCCTCCCGAGCGGCACGGCAGCCCAGGATCCGGCAGACGGTGCCACACCTACAGGCCTCCACACATAGCGGAAGGCATGTCTCCACCACCCCCGCGCAGGTCACATAGCGCACAATCCCACCATCAGGACCCTCGACATATCAACGGAGATAACTGGCATGATTCCACCAAATCACCTGTCAAAAGACCGCAGAGTGCCGGAGCCAACTGGAAGAACAACCCTAAAGTGGCACCTTACAATTCAAAATCCAAGAAAGAACCAGACCGAGGTTGTCGTGATATGGAAATTACGGGCTCAGGCCAAGACATGTCTCAGATAACATTCAACCCTACATTCCAAACGCATAGTCCTGCCCACTCTGCGAAGCAGCAGCCATACATTGCCCAGATACTAAGTTACCCAATGTCTCAGCAAGTTACACCACCATCACCGCCCAAATACATAGCACCTCCAGAAGAATACCAGGATCCTCAGAACAATATCGTAGATCCTAAGTTTAATACTCAAAGACAGTCTACCACAACGCAAATCAACACGCAATCAATCTACTATATTCACGGGAACACGACAACGTCGATCAATCCAGACCTGGCACAGCAAAGACAGCAGACTGCTATACATTTGCAGCAGTACGTGGCGATGAAGCAAGCGCAGCAGCAAATGTTCACATACATACAGAGAGGTCCACACACCGTGTTCCCTAACGTAGAATACGCGAATCAACCGAGAATGTATGAGAACGATGAATATGCTCAATACAGCCATCCGGTTATGAGGCCTCATAGCGCGCCGTCTCCAGTAGGAGGCAGACCGTTGCCAGTCGCACCTGGCTACTCAGATGCTGCCCACATGGTGCAAATGCCGATGTGGACGCACGTGCCTCCAGTGGCGACGATGGGTCCGTGGGTGCCCGGACACGTGCCTGAAATGCAGTACTACCCTCAATCGCAGATCATGCCAATGTACCGGCCGAACTCTGCCGGCTCGGCGGGGACGCTCACGAGGTATAAGAAGGAGGTTGATGATGGAAAAATGTGCCAAACCATAAATCTAGTCAGGCAGAAGCCGATAGGTCAAATAGTGTCGATGCCCGGACAGGAACTTACCGTCTGCAATAATGTGAGCGATAGTCCCAGCCCTGCTTCCGTCAGTACCGACAGTGGTGTGTCGCCAGGAAACAGTGCGCCCAGTTCCAAAAACTCAGTGTTCAGCGCACCCTCGAGTGGTAGTGATACAAACAGTGCAGTGGAGAACAAACCTAATAAAAAGAACAAGTCCCACCAAAGCGCTAGATCTCTCAAGAATTCGAAGAGTCTCGATTCTTAGCAATTGTAATTAATGTAGATTTTCTAAGTGTACGTAGCGTCTAGACACGACGATGTATAGTGAAATTAGTCCATTATGCTTATATTGTGATTCATCTGTTTTATTGATCGGTGTTCAAATTGGTCTTATCGGTGTAGTTACAATCGTCAAGCTCTGGTTTCTTGGAAGACGTGACCGTCTTATGACGTTCATAATAAATAGGTCACGTCAGAGACATAACTACGCCGCATCTCTGCTATATTACGGCCATCATATGACGGTTGCCGCTTCAGGAAACCAAGGCTTAACGGATAATCGCTGCTTTCTATGCGAAGCTGATATCTTGGAAAGATTAATCGGTTTTCCTTACGTAGGTAGTGTATTGGAGGGGGTTGGAAACACTCAAGGAGTCAATAATATTGGAATATCTTAAACTACCAGGAGACTAGAAAGCAGTGAGAAGACGACTGATTAATCATTTCAAAATGTACAAAATAGTTTCTTATAGAAACTGATATCGCTAACTCATAACTTCTAAATTCCAACTTTCGTATCCTAGATAAGCAGTTATGATAATTTTAATTCGTGTATTTATTGAAACGGGTCTTAGGTTTATTTATTTTGTTATTGTACCAGCCGCTTTACTCCTAAAATCACAGCTGTATCGCTCGCATTTTTGCGATTGTTTTTAGATACCTATAAATAATCGCTGCGAAGCATACGCCCTTATGTTTTCATTTGACAGAACGTGTTGACAAATAAGTACGGGCTCGATTGCTGTCAAAATGTTGACCAAGTATAGAATTGTAAAATTACAGATACGTAAGCATCCACCGTAAAGATAGGACGAATATCTAACGGTATCGAGATAATAGACGCTTTCAAATATTGGCCAATGACATCGCGCCGGCTCGAAATCTTTGTAATTTGATTGGTTCATATTTGACATCAACGATCGACGTCTCGTTATCGACAGATGTTCGTGCTTGTCGGCATCGTGAGCATCGGTTGGATAGCATTACAATTCCCCTACGAGAATTCCGACGCGTGTAATAGGAATCAGTGGATGCACTTGCATGAATAAGCATACAAAGTATGTTAAAATCAGTTTGATGCGATCTGTCCGATGCGTACGATGCTGACCTGTGGACGTTAACCTTAATTGTGATTTAATTCAGTTTTTGCAAACTGAGTTGAATTACATTTAATACAACTAGCTACGCTTATAGTTCCTTTTTGACAGTTGCATTTCTTATGAAGCTTGCAAAAAAAATATATAGGTTTTATGGAAATAAATCGAACCAATCTCATTTCTTTTATTAAAGAAATTGGGAAATGGTCATACCGTTGATATAGATGCGGTTGGTGTGTCGATACTTTGGAGTAAACAACGAAGAATATAATATAATTTTATCCATTTTGTATCGCGACAGCTCTCTTTACTATGGATCTCTGAATCGATAAAATTTGACATTCAAATTCGACAAAACCGGACTATGTAGAGGTATAGTCCCGTTTAGTCATAATGTCAAATTTTATCGATACTTGCAGCCCAGTCTTGATACAAATGAACCTGTCAAAAAGGAATTCTAGGTTCAGCAACTTCACTTTGGAGTTAGCCCTTGATGTTACATTCTAGTTCTATCAGCACGAGTTTAATAAGTTCTGGGAAAAGGCAATAAATACTGGAGTGGGGTGTTGTATGAACGTGGAACAATACTTTCAAGAGGAAAGATTTTTTCAAGAGCTGTTTCTTGCACATTGTCTTTGTAACAAAATGCTACAAAATTTTGTTTTTAGGCATATTAATTTTAATTTTTTTATTCTCATGACTGGTATCAAAAAACACATTTCTACATTCAATTTCCACGATATTTATATTGATTTTTCAAAGGAAGCTCTGTATATTAAAAAATTTACTCTGCATCTCAAAATGATAAAGTTCTGGTAAACAAAAATATTATTTATTGTTAAATATATTGTTATCGTTTATCAAATTACTTAACAATAACTTGTTATTATTTAAAAAACATATTTTAATTTGATAAACGATACTCTATTCAGTGAGTGTTATGACTTACGGCACTGAGACGTGGTTGCTAACTATTGACCGTATAGACTGGCTCAAAGTAGCGCAGCGGGCTATGGAGAGAGCTGTGCTAGGAGTTTCACTACGTGATAGAATCCGAAATGAGGAAGTCCGTAGAAGAATCAAGATTACCGACATAGCTCTCAGAATAAGCAGGTTAAAGTGGCAAGGTCATACAGCTCGCAGAACTGACATCCGTTGGGAATAAAGATTCTCGAGTGGCAACCACAAACCGGATGACGCAGTAGAGGAAGGCCCTTCTCGATGGACTAAAGGCATAAAGGTCGCAGGAAGTCTGTGGATGGAGGTGGCTCAAGACCGTTCTAGAAGGGAAGCATATATAAATAAATGCTGGAGATTTTCACACAACATTATCTAGCCCCAAGCTAAGCAGAGCTTGTGTTATGGGTACTAGATAACTGATATACATAATACAATACATTACATAGATAGATATTTTTTTTATTATACATAGAAAATACCCAGATCACCCTGAACAAATATCTGCAGATCGTACAAATATTTGTTCCGAGGCGGGAATCGAACCCGCAACCTCCTGCGTCGCAGGCGAACCTTCGCCCACCGCACCACAGAGGTCGTCATATGAGCATATACTCAGCAGTGGACTTCTACAGGCTGATGATGATAATAAAGATGATTTTGACTGTCCCTACTTCGTTTAAAATGAAATCTAAGTGAAATATCCGCGCCAGCGTTGTCAGTTAAATTAAAATGTGTTAGATCACAAGCGTGGGATGATTGTACCTCTAAATCCCACGTGTATTTAAATTGTTACAAACTCCACTCCAAATTATTCCATAGACTTAACTGCAATTTTTATTGGCTGTAAATCTAATCTTACCGATCAAGTCTAAATACTTAGGTGTTAGCTAAACACATTTGTAATTTATATGGTATATCTAAGTTCAGATCAATGCATTTTATTCAATACTAAATGAATATTGATAAGGAGTTATTGTTTCATTTTTACCCGACAACAGGAAACCAAGTGCTGTTGTGTGTCCAGCCTAAGAATCCCCTCCATCTCCTCCCGTGGATGCCGTAAAAGCCGACTAAGGGATTAAACCAGGGGATGGGCAGCAGCATCCACCTAAGTACTCAACACTTTAGTGCAGGCGGATTGGTCATCGCAGTTTACTGCGATGACCAATCCGCCTGCCAAGCGTGGTGATTATGGCAAATCCCCCCATTTAATTCTATGGGAGAGGCTTCGTCCAGCTGTGGACATCTAAAGGTTGATGATTAGAAGTTAATAGTAAATGTAATAGTTGAATTAGAGACGCATAAATGTTTTCAAGGCACTATATATGCGCCTAAAGTTAGATAGGTGTTTCGTCCAATTTAAAATTATGAAAAAATTATGTCATCTAATGTGCTTACTAATTCTACTTGGCAAGCAAACAAGCATACGGCCCACCTGATGGAAAGCAGTTACCGTAGCCTATGGATGCCGGCAACACCAAAGGCATCACACGCGCTCTGCCGACCCTGAGACATAAAGATGAAAAGTCTCATGTGCCTGTAATTTTTTCACCGGCACCCATACCCTTCAAACCGAAACACAGCAATGCGAGCACTACTGCTTGGCGGCAGAAATAGGTACGGTTCTAGTAGTTCCCTGGACGAACTCCTTCACAAGAAGTTCTACTACTAACAATCTCAATTACAATCTATTTTCAATTCCGATAGGTCAGAACCAAAAGTTAACATAGATCCAGGTTATAATAAGAATGTGAGACCATTTTTCCCAAAGCTCGACGTTTCCAGTCCTGCCGGATGGCCCAATACATTTTATTATTCATTTATTAAAAAACTATTATAACACCTTAACAGAGTAGGACCTAAAGCGATGTTATATGCACATGATTATATAAAATAAAAACAAAGAACCAAGCTTAAAAATAAGTAGGTACCTACTGGGGAATACCTATAATATTACTAACAGGCACCACAACTATTCAACTTTCTCCAAAACAAGCTGCGCTATCTCCATGAGTTTCGGCAGGCTGTGATGAAAAATGACAACATTGTTCTCCGAAAGAACATTAACTAAACGGATGGCGTGTGACATTGGGGCAAATTTGAGTAAGTTTGTTCTAAATATTGGCTGGCAGAGCAAGGCGGGGCAGCGGCGCGCGCTCGCGCAGCCATCAGGCGCGCGCAGCCGCAACGCCGCCAGCACTTCCTCGTGGTGCACGAGCCCACTCAATACTCGCACGATGTACTTGACCAGTGCCATATCCCTTCTAACCGACAGTCTACAGTACCCGACCATACCCATAACAAATAAACTCGGGTACATAAGCGGGTAGTAGGGGTATACTCCGTACTCCTTCAAGTATAAAAAACGTGTGAATTCATTTTGAATTTTTTCAATCATTAGTCTGTACTTGGCTTCATGGGGATTCCATATTAAGGCGTTCGTTTCTAGATGGCTCCGAACCAAAGCATTGTAAAGGATTTTGATGATAAAAGTATTATTGAAGTTCGTAGGTACTTTGCCTCAGAATAAAACCCATATTTCTGAAGGATTCGGCGCATAGGTTAATGATATGTTTGCGAAACGTTAAATCGGGTACCATTTCAAGGCCCAGGTCGCGCACTCGCGTCGCTAGCGGTAACACCTCGCCACCGACCTCATACAGATGCCGCAGCGGCGCGCGCGCACGAGTATAGCTCACCATGCAGCACTTTGCTACATTGAAACGCAGCTTGTTGTGTTCACTCCATAAGACCACCCTATCTATATCCCGCTGGAGTCTATCACAATCTGAAGTGTCTGCTACGGTGAGAAATACCTTCAGGTCATCCGCGAATAGCAAACACTTTGCCTCCTTCACGACCTCCGGAAGATCATTAACCATAATGATGAACTCCAGGGGGCCGAGATTGCTCCCCTGGCTCACCCCTGAAAACGTGTAATAAGAGCTGGACTTGTAACCCGCATACTCGACGTACTGCTTGCGGTCACCCAGGTAGCTCGCAAAGAATTTAAGAAGATGCGGCGTGAATCCGATCGCAGAAAATTTTTAAAGTAAAATGTCATTATCGACAGAGTCAAAAGCTTTTTGGAAGTCGAAGTACGCGGAGTCCACCTGCCCCCCGGCATCAACTGCTGGCATCAAATGTGACACGAACGAAAGCAGGTTACTCCCCGTACTCCGACCCGGCCGAAAACCATGCTGTGCATCCGTGAGTCGCGCATTCACTTGCGAATAGATACACTTGTGTAAAACCGATTCAAAAACCTTAGCAAACGCCGACAGCACGGCGATCGGCCGGTATCCAGTCACATCAGCTCCGCCCCCCCTTTTAGGTACCGGAATAACTCGGGTCGTTTTCCACCGATCCGGATAATGGCATTCTTTTAAGCACCGGTCAAAAACGTGCAACAATGGTTTCTCCAGAACCCCACGGCAATCTTTAATTAAGTAAGGAGGTATACCGTCGGGACCTACGGAATGCTTTGGCTTAAGTGTACGAAGCGCAACGCACCAGCACTAAGTTGGCCAACATGCACCCGCGCAGACTCCGCACCCAGACCCGCGACGCGTTCCGCCTCTTCCGGGTCAAGCTTCGGCCGGATCGGACTGTACACGGAGTGAAAATATGAGGCAAAACACTCGGCACACTCTCCATCTTTTAACTCCACACCGTCCTTAGTAACTCTAGTTTTATCACGCTTTGATTGCTTACGCCTAATAAAGCCCCGAAAAGACTTCGGATCATTTACAAAATTAAGTTGCAATCTCTCCTGGTATGCGTCAAAAGTCGTAGTTAACTTACTTTTAACTAAATAACGATATTTTTTGATAAAAACTTTCGTAAGTGGTATTCATATTTAGATAGATTATAACCGGTTTAACTTACGTAGATTATTTCCGAGTTTTTTGTCACGGAGGAGCTCAGACACGTGAGGCAGGTTCTAGAAGATAATGGTTATGATTGGCGTCAGTGTTCTAGATGGGCAAACAGCAGTGAACGTAAACGGCCTGTAACTGTCGAAAGAACACCGGCGTACTTACCGTTTATTAAGGGAATAACCGACAAAATTGGTCACCTCTTGCGACGGAAGTACAATATAAAGACCGTGTTTTGGCCGTCTGGACAACTGAGGCAGTGGTTGAGGTCGCCTAAGGATAGAGATCAGTTGAATGTGCCAGGCGTATACATGATTCCGTGTGAGTGTGGAAAGTGCTATATCGGAGAGACGCGTCGCAACATTAAAACCAGACTCACGGAGCACATACGCAGTGTAAAAAGTTTGGATGTGGAGAAATCAGCCGTAGCCGAACACGCGTGCCAGTCGAATGCGACCCATTTTATTCGGTTTGATAAAGCCACCGTACTTTCAAGGGAGAAATTTTGGGCCCCACGGAAGATACGAGAGGCTATAGAAATCGGTCGACATGCCACTTTTAACAGGGACAGGGGTTGGATGCTTCCGCAGACTTGGAAACCTCTATTGGATGCTGCGTCGGCGAAACTTCACGTCTCCATGACCAACGATAGTCCGGATACGATTAGTTCAGTGTGCGTCGCTCTTCAATCGACATATCCAAGTAGCTCGGAGGACGAGGATGAGTCATCCGCGTCGCAACTCCCACCGCCGCCGGCGATAACCAGCCGGACCGCAAGAGCTGAGAGACGCAGTGCCCTCCGCGTCGCGCAGCGGGAATAACACTCATGCATGATTAAGAGCATCTAAATTGCTTGAAACCTCGGGTCGTATACTCGGAAATAATCTACGTAAGTTAAACCGGTTATAATCTATCTAAATATAAATAACGATATTTAGAAAATATTGCGTAATCACTTAACACACACACTAATACAATCAATACGGCAAAAAATACACCAGACAGAAATAGGCTAAGCCTTGCAAAGTTTGTACAGGCGACAGTCGATACTATAATAATATAAAACTGTAAAGGTCGAAAAGTCTGTAAATTAATAATATTTTTCCAAAAACTGATCAAATGTATAACTGGTTTAATATGTCTTTAGATGTCCACTGCTGGACGAAGCCTCCTCCATAGAATACAATGGGGGGATTAGCCATAATCACCACGCCTTGGCAGGCGGTTTGGTGCTCGCAGTTTGGTGTTAGGTACTTAGGTGTATGCTGCTGCCCATCCCCTGGTGTACCTAATCCCTTAGTCGGCTTTTACTAAATTCACTGGAGGAGGAGGGTACTATTCTTAGGCCGGACACACTAGCGTGCCGCCTTAACGGTACTTTGTGTCACGACAAAACACATAATATAAGTATAAATAATTCAAAATATTCAAACAGGACGGTTTTTTCTCGCATCACGCAAAAACTACTGAACCGACTTTGGGACTCTCACTGTGTGTAAGCTTATAATTAAAATAAAAGAAAATATAATACTATCAAGGAAAGGTACCCACAGTCCGGCTCCGATTTGATTTATTTTTATATATGTTAGAGAGTAGTCTAAAATAACAGACAAGTATTTTTTTTAGCTGCCCAATCTCAAGCTATTTGGAGAAATTGTCCTCCAAAGTACTGAAAAGTGACTAAACCCTCTAACTTCTATAGAGAGTTATGTTGAAGCAAATTGCTAGTTTATTATTGTTTGAGAAAATTAATAGTAGATTATGCACAAAGGGAATAAAGCAGTGTCTTATGTCGCGGGCGGCGTATTGAACCCTGAGCGTAACGAGGGACTCTAAAGTTAACTCCCGAGTGTAACGAGGGAGTTATATAGAGTCCTGAGTGAAGCGAGGGGTTCAAGCTGCTCAAGACGAAGACAGGCTTTATTCCAGAGGAGCATACTCTACTTTTCACACTTTCTGCGACGGTAAAAAGCCTGGGCTTGTTTTGATTTTTGCGGTAGTAGATTATCAATAATCTCTAAAGCGTCTGTTTTGATAAACTTTGGAGTAGAATCACTATCGTTTGTAATTTTTATCAACGATTTTTAGTAAATTTTATTACAATATTCATGTTAATAAAAATTTCATGTGAAACAAAAGAATCTTTTGTCACATTCTTTGTAAACGCACCTTTTTCTTTTTTTTGAGTTCTGCTTATGGTGGCCAGTTCGATTTTCGAACAAACCTCTTTACAATGCCATATGGGCATTTTTTAACTTTCCAAGTTTTCCACGAGTCTCCACACAAAGACGTTCCAATTTCAAATCACTTTAATCCCTAGGGAGTTTCATACAACTTTATATCCCTAGAGAGACAATGCTTTACTTTACGTTGAGATTGCATGATTTGTAATTGGATATTGTCGAGCAGGTGGTGTGAAATAGTAGATTATGCACTAAGGGAATAAAGCAGTGTCTTATGTCGCGGGCGGCATATTGAACACTGAGCATAACGAGGGACTCTAAAGTTAACTCCCGAGTGTAGCGAGGGAGTTATATAGAGTCCTGAGTGAAGCGAGGGGTTCAAGCTGCCCAAGACGAAGACATGCTTTATTCCAGTGGAGCATACTCTACTTTTCACACCTACTGCGAGGCAATAAAAGGCCAGGGCTCCATTAAATAAGTATCGTCTGTTATGATAAACTCTGGAGTAGAATCATTATCGCTCGACATTTTTTGTTAACACTAATATTGTCACTGACATAATATAATATTACAAAAATTTTGCAATAAAATTCACTGAAAATCACAGCACCAAACATCTCTTTTGTTTCACATTCTATTTCTTTTTTTTTTCGAGTTTTGCTATAGTGGCCAGTTCGATTTTCGAACAAACCTCTTTACAATGCCATATGGGCATTTTTTACTCAGAGTTTTCCACGAGTTTCCAACACGAATTTGACGTTCTAAATTCAAATCACTTTAATCCCTAGGGAGTTTCATACAACTTTATATCCCTAGAGAGACAATGCTGTACTTTACGTTGAGGTTGCATGATTTGTAATTGGACATTGTCGAGCAGGTGGTGTGAAAAAAATAATAAGTATATGTTTTCTTATATCGGCTCAATCTCATATTTTCCTAAAATAAACTTTCCACTTTTCAGCACTTTGGAGGACAATTTTTCAAAAACATGTGTCTGTTATCTTCCTTGTATAGGTAGTACTAGGATAGTTTTTTATCACGCAGGTACCTCTTAAAAGGAGTGTAAAAGGGAATAAAGTTTAAATAGGGAAATCAACTTGAAACTTTGGAACACTCCCAGTAGTCACTAGGTAGGCTGTTAGGCTTTTTTTATTAGTATACTAGCTTATCACTTTCTTGGACTGATCTGATAGCGTGTTCGTGATCAATGTAACAAAGGATACAGACCTAACCATGACGGATATACAGGACCTTAGTAGGTAAGTAAATAAAAACACACACACTACACACACACACGCGTACACTAGGCAAAAAGGTAGGTACCTATCTACCAACTCCTCATAATTGTTACCTTCTATCTACGCGCAGACGAAGACACGGGCGGGACGGATATTTTCGAATTAAACTGAAAATTGAGCGAAGAGGGGCTGTATTCATGTTTGTAAGGATGACTACAGTCCATGACATGGGGCTTATAAAACATGATGAAAGCAGCCGTTGGATGAAAGGTGCAAGTTGGAAAAGTGTCCAGAGGGGAGGAGTAATTTTAGTTTTTAAGACGATTCAAAATGATCCGTGTGATTTCAATGAATAAAATTCTTTTGATTTGATTTTGATTAAGTCCGCATACTGTCACCCGAGACTTTCAGATTTCTTGATTTTTCTAAGTTTGTTGCTTTGTACTGTTGTTTTATGAATGTCTTAAGCAAAACTACCGCAGTAGTACATGATCAAATTCAAATACTTCTTCTTTTTCTTCTCCAGTAGCCTTTAAACGTCCACTGCTGGATGAAACCTTTGCTTTGTGTAATCTTTGTCTTTATTGACAAAATTTGAATTCTAAATAAACCCTCAGCCCCATTCCTTAGTACGTCCGTATCTTGGTATTCACTGTACGTTGAAATCGATTTGGATGGCCCATGTTGGTTTATTTCCGATACCGCCGCCGCCATTTACCATGAATAATTAAGTCTACTCACGGCAATAGATAATTACGAGACGAAGGTTTTGTTTAAAATTAAAATACCTACCTAATTATAAATTGATTTAGATTAAATATTGAAACTGCCATACCGACAACCGTTGGGGAATCGGTTCGAATCAAATCAAATCAAAAGAATTTTATTCAATTAAATCACAAGGATCATTTTGAATAATTAAGTTTTTAGAGAAAAAAAAAGAAAAACAGAAAAGGAAAATTCCCATTTAATCAAACGATGCCGATTCTATACTGCTTCCAGTTCATCATTCTTCCCACTTCATCATACGACGCCGGTTCTATAGTATTTATTCCCATTTCATCATTCTCCCCACTTCATCATATACGACGCCGGTTCTATAGTATATTTCCATTTCATCATTCTTCCCATTTCATAATTTTCTCATTTAATCATACGAATCACTAATCTGCTTATCTCGCACTAGGCTTGCTATCTATACTATGCTAAAACTGTAAAGATCGGGAAGTCTGTACATTTGGAAATATATTTTCAAAAACTAAAAAAAAAAAAAAAAAAAGGTCACATCAAGTCGCTGCTTGGAAGTGGCTATTCTACGGGGTAGGCCTAAGACTTCTATTACCGAAGGATGATGATGACTGGCCATTTATCATTTTGCCAAAAGTAAATATCGTGAGAATGTCAGCAAGTGCTATGAACAGACATTATATAGCTCTAGACTCTCATTGGTCGTGTTGGTATAGTGTTGCATTATGGCCACTAGATTGGGGTCATTCCCAGTCCTCCGATCGGAATGTTGCTAGTCGAGGCTTAAACTACAGTTCAGAACAAAAAGACAGCTAAATAGCTAAAAGTCATAGTCAGGCAAATGTAGCAGTAGATAATTAGCAGATAAAGGTAGCAGGTAGGTAATAGTAGATTATGCACTAAGGGAATAAAGCAGTGTCTTATGTCGCGGGCGGCATATTGAACCCTGAGCGTAACGAGGGACTCTAAAGTTAACTCCCGAGTGTAGCGAGGGAGTTATATAGAGTCCTGAGTGAAGCGAGGGGTTCAAGCTGCACAAGACGAAGACAGGCTTTATTCCAGAGGAGCATACTCTACTTTTCACACCTACTGTGAGGCAATAAAAGGCCAGGGCTCCATTAAATAAGTATCGTCTGTTTTGATAAACTCTGGGGTAGAATCATTATCGCTCGACATTTTTTGTTAACATCTAATATTATATTACAAAAATATTGCAATAAAGTTCACTGAAAATCACAGCACCAAACATCTCTTTTGTTTCACATTCTTTAAAATCGCGCCTATTTCTTTTTATTTTCTTGTTTTGCTATAGTGGCCAGTTCGATTTTCGAACAAACCTCTTTACAATGCCATATGGGCATTTTTTTACTCAGAGTTTTCCACGAGTTTCCAACACGAATTTGACGTTCTAAATTCAAATCACTTTAATCCCTAGGGAGTTTCATACAACTTTATATCCCTAGAGAGACAATGCTGTACTTTACGTTGAGGTTGCATGATTTGTAATTGGACATTGTCGAGCAGGTGGTGTGAAAAGGACATATATTTAATTAGCTTAAAAAGTTAGAAAGATTTTTTCTGCTCGCTGAATCCCAGCCCTGACGGTTGAAACGTGAATGGTCTGGACAAATGTTTCAAAGGAAAGTTCTAACAGTGCTTAAGCACAAAGTTCTGAAAGTTTGTTTCAGAATATGCCTTTGAAAAACTCACTGGAAGAGTGGGTAGCCGTTAACAAGGGCTCTACAAATCTACCTACCTTTTAATGAATAAATAAATATATGAGAGGTCGTGCTGTGATGTGTTCAGCCAACGAATATACCCTCCGTCTCCTCCCGTGGATTTGCCCGTGAATATGCGTCCATTGTTGGACGAAGCCTCCACTATAGAATGAAATGACAGATTTTCCCCTTTTCCATAATCATCACGTTTGGCAGGCAGATTGGTGATCACAGTATTGGTGATAAGTACTCAGGTCAGTAATTTGTCTTTTTGAGAATCTGTCCTTATGCGAACAAAGGGGTAGATGCTGCTGTCCCCTGGTGTAATCCCTTAGTCGGCTTTTAAGACATCCACAGGAGACGGATGGTTCTATTCTTAGGCCGGACACACCACATGTAATTTCTACTATAAAATTAAAATAAATAAAATGAGCCTTTATTTCTACTACCTACTTAAGTAATTTAAACAAATTAATTAATTTAAATTAATTAATTAATTAATCAATTCTTAAATTTATTCTTCAGTAATAGTCGCCTCCTTGGCGTATGCCTCCCCCTTTTTGCTTCCACAATTCTCTATTTCTGGCCTTTGACATCCAGTCTGGTTCAGCTTTCTCTAAGAATATATCCTCCTCATTTCTACTACAGGAACTTAACTTAAAGTAAGAAAGTATACTTATACAAAGGCTGATGTTTATTTATTAGTTCGCTTTTCTTTCACGCGATGTGACGATTTCCAACCACACCCTTTTAAATGGGTCGGCTCTCACCGGGATTGCACCAATCAAGTTAATTTTCTGTATTCAATTAACTACAATTACTAATAAATAAATGTGAGGCTATATTGGTACCTAGTATTTCCGAAATTGAATGGAATAGAAGAATAGAAAAAGTTTATTTGCAACAAGACAATATCACAAATAAACAAATACAGTAATACAAAATAACATGAATTGCCGTTACAAATAGGTCCCTAAATCAGATGCAAATTGTAAATAACTTACGGTGCTGGTCTTCCGTTAGAGTCTTATTCAGACCAAGAGAACAGCACTGCAGATGTGTATCTGTATAAATTATAGGTATCCTACATAGAATCTATTCGATTTGCAAAGCTTCCCAATTGTTACCCGTGTGAATGTGTCGTCAGTCAAAAACATAAATAACTTCAGTTATTGTTCTGAGTAAATAAGCCTACCGATATTTATCAGTTTTTCAGTTATGTTGTGCACTGAAAAAAATAAGCTGTGTAACCAATCGATTTTTCGGTAACCATTATTCCTTTGGGCAGTAAAAATGGAGCCAATTGACTTGACAATTAAATTTAACTGGGCGGAAAACAGTTAAGTTTGAACAGTAGATTTTACTGTGTCACTGAAAGAAAACGGTGTGTCAGAAAACGGTAATACGTATCGGAAACTGATTGTTACAGTGAATAGTAATGTTCAATCATTTCAAATAACTGTTATGCTTCTTACTGTTTCTGACCATTTGTTTGCACGTTTTGAGATCATTTATTATTACTTAAAAATCAGTTTTCTTTACCGTTTTTTTTTTTACTGTCCTCGTACATTTGAAATCCACGTTTTATTTTTTTCAGTGTGTATCAACAAGTAGCGGCCCGTCCCCGACTTCGTTTACGTGGTCCCGGTGGTCCCAGTGGTCCCAGTTTTTTTTTCAGAATCCAAGCCAAGACGCAGCTAGACTACATCTCATCTAAGTTTTATTGTAATAAATTTGTAGGTTATTTATCCTATGCCGTGGTGCGTCCGGCCTAAAAATAGGCCCCAGCGTCTCCTCCCGTGGATGTGTAAAAGGTGACTAAAGGATTACACCAGGGGATGGGCAGCAGCATCCACCTGAGTACTCAACACCAATACTGCGACCAATCCGCCTACCAAGCGTTGATGATTATAGAAAATCCCCTCCATTGCATTCTATGGGGGAGGCCTTGTCCAACAGTGGACGTCTAAAGGCTGCTGATGATGTTTGTAAAAACTACAAAACTTTACATGACTTTTATGTCTAGACTAACTTATAATATTTATCTCCAGACTAACTCACCTATTAAAGGATGCCAAAATAATGTCCTTGCTATGAAATTCTGAAAACTAATAACTTGGCTCGCTGCTCCCTCAATCCAACAGTGATTCAATCCTATTACGATTTCAGCTTCATGCAGATAAACAGAGCACTTTACTACCTTATCATGTTATCCTGCAGCTCAGGGCCAAATACAACAATTTAAAACGTGCATGCAATTTATGCATGTAAACTTAAACGAATTACCTACCCACTACACTATGCAACACACATCAGCCTGTAGAAGAAGATTATATAAGAAGATGCACCCTGTTTTGTAAGTAGTAGAACTTCTTTGTCTAGTACTACCACTGTACCTATCTCTGCCGCCAAGCAGTAGTGCTCGCATTGCTGTGTTTCGGTTTAAAGGGTACGAGTGCCGTTGAAATTACAGGCACATGAGACTTTTCATCTTTATGCCTCAGGGTTGGCAGCGCGCGTGTGATGCCTCTGGTGTTGCAGGTGTCCATAGGCTACGGTAACTACTTTCCATCAGGTAGGCCGTATGCTTGCCAAGTAGGATAAAATAAACGCTTAATACGGTACATCACTGTAATAACCAGCCCTTCTAACCAGTGGTGGATTTATACTAGGGGCAGTCGGGGCTAGTGCCCAGGGCGGCAAATTTTCTAGGGCGGCAAAATTTGGAAAGTGAGAAAAAAAATTCTATACAATATATAATTAACTAATTCTTTTAAATAAACATTTTATCTTTCAAGAAATATAATTCAAGTATTATGTATCACATTAAAACTTTGTATATTATTTAATATAAATAAAACATAATGTATAATAAATGCTATATAATACATAATAAATTCCTGTGTGTGGGTGCCTATAGATATGTATACATAATAATATAATATATAGAAGTATTTTTGTGCGATAGGCATACCTACCTTGTGTATAGTACCTACCTATACCTATTAGTCAGGATTAGTATCAGAGATAACGAGTACATATATCTGCGTAGGTATTTACCAATCTAATTTTCCAACTTATGTTTATTCAATAAAGGCAAAAACTGCACTCATCGCTATATTAAATTCCAATGAAACCTGACCTCGTTTCGCTTGTATCTCGTTATTTTTAATCAAATGTACTCCATGACGATGGATCATCAATCGGTACGTCTACTGTTGGAATTACCTTCATCACCACGATGACAGTTGGATTGGTGATCGCAGATATTTTTGCTGAGTACTCAGGTGAATTGCTGTAGTGTGCAGGCCTAAGAATATACCCCTTCTGTCTCCTCCCGTGGATGTCGTGGCTGACTAAGGGATTATACAGGGGATGTGCACTAGCATCCATTTGAGTACCCAACACCAATACTCCGATCACTAATCAGCCTACGTAGTACAGGTACACGCCTTTTTCCCCGGAGGGGTAGGCAGACCCTCAAAGAGCCTCTTTACCGTGGCTTGCACAGTCGCAGGAATATAGATGTGACAAGTGGTGAGCTCATCGCCGCCATTGCTTTCCACGACCAACTCGCCTTACACTTCTTTCCTGTAATAACACACTCCTAAATAAGTTACCAGCCAGGACTAATTATTTACCAACGAAAATTTCCCAACAAGTCCGGGTAAACGTGGTGATTATGGAAAACACCTTCGACCAACAGTGGACGTCTAACGGCTGATATAGATAAAAAAAATGATGTAAATAAGTAGGTAATTAAGTAGGTATTAAACTTTGACAATGTTTAATGGGACAAGTATTTTAGACAAACAAAACTGTGAAACTTCTCGAGAAACTTGAAATCCGACCCCCTATACAAACATTATGAAATCAACTTTCAACTTTGACATTCAGAATACGTTTCGCATCGGGGTTGATGAACTTTACCCCCGTCTCAGCTGGTCTGGAGTAAGGGGATGTTTAGGCGGGCGAGTTGTTTCATAAAATACGATATTGAGCAAGTAACTTACCTTTGTGATGCTGGAAAAAAAAACAAATATGAAATCATATTTCCAATACAAAAGACATTAACGCGCTCCATGGAGATGTACCAAAATGTACTCACTGAATTCAGTTTATCTTAAACTAACTGACCTGATAGACGTTGTCCTGTCCAATTTTAAATGAATTTGTTTCTGTGAATTTTGTGAATTTGTGAAAAGCTGTTAGAAAATGGCAAAAAAGACGAAAAAAACGTATGCGGTAAACTAAAAACATAATCACAATTCAACTGACAATAAACAGCTGAAGATCGCAGAAAAACACAAATGTACAAAAAAGGCAAAGAGGATTGAATCAATTGGGAATCGTAAAAAAACAAAAGATGAGGTTTTTTTTTAGACCCTCGTTTGACCGCGATTTCACCTGTTGGTAAGTGATGATGCAGCCGACGATAAAGCACGAAGATCTAGAAGGCACCTATTCACTCTTGCCTTGAAAAGAACCAAATTATAGTTTTCAGGAAAGGCAGACGACAGCTTGTTTGTCTGCATGACAGTGGAGTTTTTTGCTACAAGCATTACACCTGTAATATTCTCTTGTACGAGTAACGTCTATTGTCCGCACCTAAAGTATTATTCGTTGTGCGTCTAAAATATATAAACGGTTAAGTACAGATTTTGGTATTTATGTGATAGGCTACGGTAACTACTTTCGATCAGGTGGGCCGTATGCTTGCATAGTAGAATTTAAAAAAAATGTTGCTTTTAAATGAGCATTCAGTTAGCGCCAGTAGCTTGCCTAGCAGTTTCCGTTACGGGCGGGCGTCTATTGCTCCCGCCTCCAGCTGCAAAGAAATTTGTTCGCACTGACAGATGGTCGGTACTATTGCGCCGTCATAACAGTGCTTACATAAAGCAAGCGCCAGACACAAAGATGAATTCGGACATAAACCTCTAAAAAAAAAAATTATTCGTCATTATTTATGTATTATGTATTATGCAAAAGTTCTGATACCATCAGAATCAGAATGCGGTATTTGAAGATGAAGTGAACCAACTGAGAAGCTAGAGGTGCGGCTTCGATTCCCGTTGCATGACATATTATTGTTCCGAGTCTGGATGCAATATTACCCGTAGTTCCTGACAACCATGACACAGGTTGAGATTGGGTAAAAATTTTTATAAATAAGTATCACCATATTCTACTATGTTATAAAGTTTAAAATATAATAACATTAATTCAAATTGACAGTATTAGCATTGAAGTACACAATTGAATTATGACATGACAAATTGATTTGCAGCTACTATTAGCTGGGTTTTGAACCTTGTATTGAATTTGAATTCTTAATGAGGCTTTCGACCTAGAATCTGCACTCTATGATATTGCTAATTAATAATTGAAGAAAATGTATTATTTCAGTACGCTCATCTTGGTCATCACGTAACAGAAAACCCTATACTCTGATTTTTTATATTAGACATTTTTTGTAAACAAAGGAGATACCAGAACAAAAAGTATACGTTCAGGTAGTAGCCCAAAAAAAATAGGTAGTATTTTTTGGTAGCCAAAACCCAATAAATAAATATTTTTCAGTAGTACATATTTTAAGATACTGGTAGCACATAATATGATACACATACATTGAACTTACCCACACAGTGGCATATCTTGACATTTCATTTTTACAAAAAATGTCTAATCAGAGTATAGTTTGAAATCATGACTGTATTTGTGACTGTTGGGTGTCATTTAGTAGAATATTTACATCAAAACTGTCACCATGGTCATCTTATATTAAACTTTATTAATATAGCTATAAAGTTATATGTATAGTAATTTATTTTTCATTAAATTTTGACTCTGCTTCGTGCGCGTGCTTACAATGCTACTTGGCTTAGTGTGGATTTGCTTTTATTGGGTTACACTTCTATTTTATGGCAAAAAGTGAAGTTTTTCAATTATAGATATGTACGCAATGAAAATTGCAACGAAAGACTTTATTGGAGTGATAGCTTGGTATTCTATTTCATCTATATAGGTTCAACGTTCTCCGAGTGAAATGGCTGTGACATCGGACAGTCGGGCAGGACGATATTGTAAGGGTTTCGTTTCTTGCCATTAGCTATGGAACCTTAAAAAAGTAGAGCAAGGGCCTTATTCATAATATTTTTTTAAACCTATTTTAGTTAAAATAGCTTTTGTTTTGCTCTCTCTCTGATGTAAAATGTCATACGTCAAAACAAGACAATAGTTATTTGTTATAACCGCGTGCTCAATTTTGATGACCGACCAAGCGAAGAATTCTAGAATTTAATCACGAGCGTAGCGAGTGATTTAAAAGTTAGAATCCTGAGCGTTAGCGAGGGAATCAAAAGAGCACGAGGTGAAAAATCTTTGCACTCGAGTGCAACACGTAACTTTTCATCCCACCTCAGTGAGGAAATGCCTAAATGCAAAAAAAAACATTTGCACATTTTTAACAGTTTCAGTCAATTCTGTTGCCGTCAAATAAACTTCCTCGTCGCTAGAATAATTAGGTCGTCATTTTAGGTTTTTCACTAGTTTTCAAGTTTCTTGTTTTTAACCTAAGGTTTTAACAATATGACGTGAAAGAAAATGGCGCGCGTAAAGCAAATTGTCAAAAAAGTAATACACCAAGAAGGTTCCGATTCCGAGTTTTTAACAAATTAAAAAAGGTTGTATGTTAAATTCGGCACCATGGAGGTAGAAGTAAATAGGTTTAATTATGTTTTGAATTCACAAACTTAGTGCACACGATGTTCTAAATTCAATTTTACTTTATATCCTCTAGCCGCTAGAGTCTAGCGGATAAAAACAGGCACTGATGCCAGATGGGGGGGATTCCCTGCAAATTTGGGGTTTTTTTAAGCCTCCGGGGGGAATTTCGGGGGCATAAATCCTTTGGGGGAATTTCCGGGTGGAAATAATTCGAATATGGGGTTTTTAGGAGTTTTTTTACACCTACTAATTCATCGCGAAATAATGATACGAGTCGATCGATTGAATCAATCGAACGTTAAGCTAAGCACAACGGTAACTAGCTTACCTCATCTTCGAAATTCTGGATTGAAGATTGTTAACTCTGAAAAAATGAAAATTAAAACTAATATGAATGTAATTGAAGTTGAAGGTGAGAATGATGATGTAATATTAGAAGCTCTGGCTGAATTAACCTGAGTAAAAAACAATTGTAATTAAAAAGCAACAGAAAACATGTATTTTTATTCTTATTCCCTTTAAATTAATACAAAAAACTGAATCTGGATTAGAAAAAAAAATGTAAATAGGTTGGGGGTTATTTTTTCAAAAAAGCAGTTTTTCAGGGGTTTTTTGGCGAGGTTTGGGGGGGAAATACACAAAGCCATCTGGCAACACTGAAAACAGGTTTTACACTCAGATATCGAATAGCAAAAATACTCTTTCCGAGATGGTGGGATGGAAAAGTTATTTTAACTAAAATAGATTTAAAAAATTATTATGAATATGGGGGTAAGTCTAATCTATTTTAAAGCTGTGACCCGGTTCAGTGAGAAATCCATAGTCAGTGATGTATCACATAGCTGCCATAAATACAGTTTTATTTTTTACCTAGCTCAACTAGTATTTGCCCCTGAATTTGATTGAATAAAACATTGTGATGATGCACTGCGGAAAAATGGCGTACTTTTTGTTAAAGTTCTTGTAACTTGGATATATGCCAAAAGTAAACTTTGAAAACGTGAAGACGTGGTAAGTAATTAAACGACTTCAAAAAAGGAGGAGAATCATAATTCAGCCTGTTGTATATTTTTTTACTTATTTTAACGGACACTTAAGGAGTATCAAATTGACATGTTTCTATGAATAAATATAATTTACTTACTTATATGTAAATGGAAAAAATTACAAATTTGTCATGCGTCTTTTTCCCGTCATTAGGTAGTGAGTCATCATCATCATCACCATCTAATAGACGTCCATTGTTGGACGAGGCCTCCCCCATATAATGCAATAGGGGGATTTGCCGTAATCACCTCACTTGGCAGGCGGATTGGTGATTGCATTACTGGTGTTGACTACTCAGGTGGATGCTGCTGCCCATGGTAATCCCTTAATCGAGTTTTACAACATCCATGAGAGGAGACGGAGGGGTTAATTCTAAGGCCAGATACATCACGGCAACAATTTACCTACTTATATCCGATTCAATAGCTTCAATTGAGGTCAAACTTATTAAAAACGACATCGAAATAATTGCAAAATAACATTGTGTATCTCACTATGTTTGAGAATTTCTTATATGCCATAATTCGTAAACCCATTTAACATTTTACATATTCCACAATACAACACAGTATTGCCAGTAGCATGAATCTAATTTCCATATCAATAGGAGGAATCGGTTTTAGGGATGTCAAAAATAAATAAAAATAGGAAATTTTACCGGTTTCTTGATGATAGTCCGAGAATGCTTTATCCTAATATCCTATGAATGTTTATGTTATCCTATTCTACTTATCTTGTAAATGCAAAAACGTGTATGTTTTTTGCCAGTAGCATGAATCTAATTTCTATATAAGTATATTATGCTATCGTAGGAATCGGTATTAGGTATGTCAAAAATTAATCAGATAATCGGATATTACCGGTTTTTTGATGATAGTCGGAGAATGCTTAAACCCACTATCCTATGAATGTCTATGAATGCTATCCTATTCTACTTATCTTGTAAATGCAAGAGTTTGGATGTTTTTTTGCTATTCACAACCACGTCGTAATGACAGAACCGATTTCGATGAAATTTGATATTTAGATAGAGCTGATGACCTAGATTGACACATGTTACTTTTTACCCTAGAGCCACGCGAGCAAAACCACGGGCAGAGACTAGTCTATTTGATATTAGTCCAGCCAATAGGGACATAAAAAGGCTTTTGCCTTGCAAAATGTGGT
This sequence comes from Epirrita christyi, assembly GCA_951392215.1. Taxonomy (NCBI): domain Eukaryota; kingdom Metazoa; phylum Arthropoda; class Insecta; order Lepidoptera; family Geometridae; genus Epirrita; species Epirrita christyi. Next base: position 3,068,574 of record OX595837.1, read on the forward strand.
GTACTTATTAACAATTTTTTTTTTATTTTTTTTTTATTTAAATAAGTTGCTTTTTGACATCGGGGGCGCAGGCGCAAACCACCATCTTGGATTTATCATCATCATCAGCCTATCAAGGTATATTGAGTTCTTTATTACTGTTCTATTGTGACGATTTTTTACAAGATTTTTGTTCTTGTGTGGCGACACGAAACGGACAACGCAGTGTAGGAAGTCCTCGATGGATCAAAGACATTATAAAAGGTAGCAGGAAATCGGTGGATGGAGGGAGCCTAAGACCATTATTCGTAGCTCTATGGGGAGGTCCAGCAGTGGACTTCTATATTATTATTTTTTTTTGATGAGACAGGTTCTTTCTTTACCTGTTTTTGCCTACGTTAGCATAAAGTCAACTATACTAACTAACTAAAAAAGTCCTAGAAGGCTCATTTTATTCCTAATTTTTTGCCTTATACTCTCTTAGTTCCTCTCCTTTTGGCAGCCCTTACCGACTATAAAACCCACCACTGTTAGAGTTTTGATTAAATTTCCAAGTTTTATTCAAAAAAATTGTTACTCCGCCCTTGTAAGAGATAAATTGTATTATATACGGGAAAGTTTTTGCAAATCTACTGAGTTTATTTCTTTTGTAAGTCGTGAAAGAGCAATCTGTATTCAACTGAGTGTGAATAATGGAAATATGCACGGACAAGTGCGAGTGGGACTCGCGCCATAGGCATCGTAAGTATTAAACAAACTTGTGGTCCACCAAAGTTTTATTTTAATGTAGTTTTTTATTATTTGTGAATAAACTGTATCTTGTAATGGTGTAAATTTTGATTAAAACAAATTTTATCAAAAATTGACAAATTTAAATAAATTAAACAAATTTAATTAAAAAAAAATTCAAACTGAAAGATTTTTTTTTTGTTAATAGGTTTCTATCGGGTTTTTCTTCATATATTATGTTTTATGACGACCTCTGTGGCGCGGCGGGCAAAGGTTCGCCTCCGATGCAGGAGGTTGCGGGTTCGATTCCCGCCTCAGAACAAATATTTGTTCCGATCTGCAGATATTTGTTCAGGGTGTTCTGGGTATTTTTCTATGTATAATAAAAAATATCTGTCTATGTAGTGTATTGTATTAAATATATCAGTTATCTAGTATCCATAACACAAGCTCTGCTTAGCTTGGGGCTATATAATGTTGTGTGAAATGTCCAGCATTATTTATTTATTTATTTTATTTATTTTTGTTGTTTTTAGATATATAAATGGATTGTGACACACAATTTTAGCCTAGTAATTTTAGTTTTTTCACTACATCATTAGTATACCATCCAAATTTCATGGATGGATGTCGTAAAGGCCGACTAAGGGATAACACCAGCGGATGGGCAGCAGCGTCCACCTGAGTACTTAGCACCAATACTGCGATCACCTATCCGCCTGCCAAGCGTGGCATAAGGCCTCGTCTAGCATGGTACATCATTGAACTGATGATGATGATGAGGCTACGTCTGTATGTTCAATTGTTTTTTTTTTGTATTTTGTTTATTAGAAGATCAACAGCAAATCCTGTTTATATTTTTATATATAACTTATGCTATAAAAAGGCCAATCTTCCTAAGGTAGCGGTGATAAACGGTTTCTTAAATTGGCGTAAAATAAAACAGTGTTTTGTAAGCTGATTTATTTATTGTGTTACGGATATGCATCTATAAATACGAATTAGTTTAGTATATATAACTTTTCATTTTTTAAAAACCGACTTCCGCCATTGTATTCGACTAAATATCTGGATGAAATTTTTTTTATGAAAAAAACCGTAGTTGTTAAAGGATTATTATACTTTCTGAATGCAAATGCTTGGTTTGTTGCTGAAAATATCAAAATCGCTATATTATGTATGCCTACAATATTTGAGGAGTTCCCACAATTCGTCATGAATTTCATCATCAGAACTGGATTCTGAAAAAAATGGGACCAGTCTGGAAGTATATCTATTCAAATAAAAAAAGATTTTTCCAAATCGGTTCATAAACGCCGGAGATATGAGAACCTCCTCCTGTTTTAGTACAGTCAAATTAGGTGATTTTTTGCAAAAATGTGGAACTAATTAGATGTAGTCATGAAAACTTTTCTAATTGTTTTGTATGGCTTAAAAATCACCTCTAATAATAAGCATCAGTATTTCACCCTCCGGAACAGGGTGAAATAGGGTGAAAAACCTTAAATTATCCGTAACTTAATGGGGGAAATAGAAGTAGTCGGTGCAATTTGGCATAGACTTTGAACCGTTATGATCTACATTTGCACCAAGTATTTTTTAAATCCGACATACGGAACATACAAAAAAAAAATTTACAAAAAAAACTTTTTGTGGTTATTACGGCTCCGGGAAAATTAAGGTAGTCGGTGCAAATTGATAGACTTATCAGAAAAATGTTCGAAATACATTACCAGGTTTGCACCTTGGTGCGTCTCACGGAAGGCACTTTTCCATATTTTATTGTCGCTCTACTTCGGGGAAAATTAATGTAGTTCTGGAAATTGACTTAACCTTATTCATTTAATTAGTATTACATCCGCCGGAAGTTTTATACTGATTTTTTTTACGGAACATGCATTTGTTTAACACTGTGTTCCCTACATGCACGTGTTTTTTATTAAAACCATAATGCACTAAGACAGTCTCTCTATACGTAATTTAACTTGCATCAAGTAATTTCTTTCTATTTAAAATTTTACGGCCTTTTTAAGTTTGTACCTAATATTTATAAGGGTTCCGTAAGCGCCAGAAACGGTGCAAACCTAGGATAAGCATCTTTTCGTGTCATCTAACGTTTCCATAAGAATCCACGACTACACGATTTAGGTCCACACTTTTTGCTAATTTGCCTGTACTATTTGTGAAGTCGGTTAAAAAGTCTTGAAAGTCATATCAAAGAATATTTATTGCTTGAAGCACATGTAGGTCGAAAAGATGTCAAATATTATTATTAGTATCAATGCATTCTACCTACCTGAGGCATGTAATATTATTATTAACAATATATACATAAACAAAGTTACAATAAAACTCTACAAAACCATAAGTAGTTAATAAAATGTTTACATTACCACAAAAAAGTCATAAAATAAAATAAATAACAATAAAAGATTCAAGAAATTTTAATGTTTCTGTCGCTCATAAACTCAAATAAAAAAAAAGCCGCCCTTATTTTCACCAAACTGTTCATACCTACTGAACAAATGTCCCTGTGTCAGGCAAAATAGTAGAACGAGCGTGCGTACTTTTTATTTCTAATCAATTAAATGCAAAAGTCCAAAAAACTGACAAGATCTCTAATAATACTGGACTAACTAGAGGAACCAACCATAGAGTTCGGCTAACAGAACAATTCTACCCACCCCTTTTACAACAAAACAAGCGTAAATAATCGATTTCCTAAATCACTACATAACCTTACAACCCAATTTAACATAAATAATTCCTCCAAGAAAACATTGTTCTAAATTACGTGATAATATTTAGTATAAAAGGGGAACGTATTTCAATCAAAGACATCTCTCATCGACTCTCCGCCTTGGTAAGTGCTTATTCAGTAGCTGAACTAAACTATTTAATAATAAACACTACCAATAACCCTTAACCCTTATACCTTTAACAATAATGACCAAAACGCACACCCTTGTGGTACTCCCTGGATTTGTATTTAATGATTCCAAACTCCCACGAGTACAAAAAAACTTAAAACATAGTTAGATTTTATGAATAATCCTTTTTCGAAGAGAAATCGTTCCCTACTATAAATCAATGTTTTAAAGCGACTGCCCTAGTCTACTCAATCAAAAGCTCTTGATTTGTCCATAAATTATTTTACGACTTTGTATTGCTGTTTTTTTTTGTACGCATTGAATGGCTACCTATGTTAAAAAGCTCAGTGTCTGGCTCTTCCGATCTTAGCCACCAGCTATCACTTACAAATCACGCAACAGTCTAATTTTGTAAAAAAATACTCTTCTAATACTACTCCAGCTCATCTAAAATTAATTATGATGGATACCGCAACGTATCTGACGTATCAACGTATTTGACGACCTCTGTGGCGCGGCGGGCGAAGGTTCGTCTGCGATGCAGGAGATTGCGGGTTCGATTCCCGCCTCAGAACAAATATTTGTACGATCTGCAGATATTTGTTCAGGGTGTTCTGGGTTTTTTCTATGTATAATAAAATATATCTATCTATGTAATGTATTTTATTAAGTATATCAGTTATCTAGGCACATAACACAAGCTCTGCTTAGCTTGGGGCTAGATAGTGTTGAGTGAAATGTCTAGCATTCATTTATTTAATAATAAAAAAAGCACTAACGAGTTCAATCATCAATCAAACGTAACCAATTTCTTTTTCCAGATTGACACCATGAATTCCCTAGCAGTATTGCTCGTGATTGTTGCCAGCGCTTCCGCTCAATGTTACGGAAAATCGTGTAATACTGGCTTCTCGAGGTACGGCTATGACTATGGCCAAAGCTCCGGCACCAATGACGAAGGCTATCTCAATGTAGACCCGGGCAGCCAATACGGACCATCTCCATTCGGACCATCTCCATACGGACCATCTCCATACGGACCATCTCCATACGGACCATCTCCATACGGACCATCTCCATACGGACCATCTCCATTTGGTGTGTTCTCGGAAAGAGCCGATAGAAGCAATGCCCATAGCCTAAATGCGATTCTAGGCCGTCAAAAAAATCTTCAAAGTCAAGGATCCCCAAACGCAGCATCGCTGCAAGCTCTCGGGTACTAACTTACAGAAAAAAAACTAGAGATTAATGAAAACAAAACTGGAAATTCTGTAATATGACATCTAATACTCATTGAAAATAGAAAATCTGGTCTACAAACATCTTTTGCACATTGTGTTCACTTCGTGAATCGTAATTGTGTTTCTGTATTTTGCTAATTACATTGAGTAAAACATATTTTTGTAGTTTGATTGATATTGCATATTGCAAAACTTGAATATATGTACCTACCAGGCAGGCAGTATATGAACAGGTACATCAGAAAATATGTAAGTACTTAGTGATAGCATTTTAAACTCATAGAGCACTCGCATCAAATCAACATTAAATCCTTGGTTAGGTTCCAAGTGGAAAAAACTTTTACAAAAAGCTTTTCTCGAGTTGTACTACTTTTTCATAATCTATGAATGCAGATGTGAATTACTTAGAGCTAGTCTACTAAGATCGTTTTCTTGTTCTGATTAGGTTCTTTAAAGACCCGTCTCATCTTTCCAACCTGGAGGTATTATGGTTTATTTGAAATATTCACTTTTTAGTACAAGAATCAGCCAAGATACCATATTTTTTGTCTCTCTCTGAATTTTATATTATTCCATATTTTTTGGTCTTTTTACTGTGTGTTATAGAGTCTAACTAAGCATCCAGGATAGGTTATTAATTACGCCCTCAAAAAAGCCCTCGTGCAAAAGGGGTGTTACGGCTATTACATTTAAATTTCTTGGCATTTTTCAAAATTATACCGTATATGGTATAATTTTGAAAATTGCGTTTGCCCCTACCATATGAAAAATAATAGTAAAAAGTACCTCCTACTTGAAACTTTACACATATCCGACATATATGCAAAAGTATAGATGCTTGCATGTTTGTTACTCAATCATGCCTTAACGGCTGAGCTGATTTCGATAAAATTTAGTACACAGATAGATTAGATATGACCTGGATATAGGGTATATATATATATATTTCTAGGAAAAAACCTTTAAACGGATTTAATAGGGTATTAAAGTTATTTATTGAAGTTTTGAAACTACATATTATGGTTCTGAACATAATTATCACCAGAAACGCGATATTTACCATGATTTTTGAGTTTTGAGAGTGAGAAAGAGGGTAGATCAAAGTCAAAGTCAAAGTCAAAAATAATTTTATTCATTGAAATCACAAGGATCATTTTGAATCGTCTTATAAACTAAAATTACTCCTGTTCCAAAGCGACCAAGCCTAGAAGATCTAGAGATCGTTAGGTACGGTTACCAATAACACCTACTCGCAAAGACTTCAGTTTACCCCGTGATCATGGCGCATGCAACTGTGCCGAAATATCGGGAGTTAACAAAGCTCAAAAATATCCCGTTTCTAGAGATTAGGTGATAGTTACTACGGTGCGTAGTTACTTTAGCGAGTTGTTGTCGCATGCTGGGTAAAATTTCTGAATCACCGAGACCATCGCAAATGGGTCAGCTAGGTCAAAAAAACAGTTAAATAAATAAAAATTGTTTCCAATCACATTTGGTCCATAGCTGTACGGAATCCTCCGTGAAAGAGTCTGACTCGCACTTAGGCTTTTAACTATAATAAATGAATTTAGCCAAAGAGTGATGTGTGAATGGTTGGAACAATTCTTGCTAGCCGATTTTGACCCATCCCGTTTTCCAAAAAGAGTTGAAATTTTCAAAACTATTAATTTCTGATGACAACACAATATTATCGGAATAACAAGCCGAGCCTGCCATCCATCCATGGGTCCATGAGCCAAGTTGAGACGGAAGTAAGACAACGGCCCCTGTATTCTCTATTTCGTGACACAACAGGCGTAAATTGTGCGATAATTGCTGTCAAACGTCATTTTTCTCCATGGAATAAGTAATACGTAGTAATACTTATTACTTCCATGCTTTTCTCATGCTGGCATTTCACTTGGTGTATATTCGCAAATGTTTGCGTTATTTTGCCAAGGTAAAATCGACCATGAGTCTATCGTTACATAATGTTGTTTTCCTTGGCAAAATAACGCAAACATTTGCGAATATACACCAAGTGAAATGCCACCATCAACGGTTGTCAGTTCTTGAATGTCCTGTGTCAGTGGCGACCACAAACGACGCGGAAGGTCCTCCACTCGATGGACCCAACATTATAAATGTCGCAGGAAGTCGGTGGATGGCGGCTCAAGACCTTTCGTCGTGGCATTCTAGGGTGCAGGCCAGCAGTGGACTTGTACAGACTGGTGATGATGAAACTCACCTTATACTTTACTACATTATACTTTTATTTAAATTTTATACTTTATACTTTTATTTCAATTTTAGGTTGTTCTATGGTTACGTAGATGGCCGAAAGGATATTGTCTAATGCTATTTCGAATGAAATACCTTTAGGTAATTTTCTATACGCCTTGATCAAAAATGATATTGGCAAAGATAATCACAACGCTTTAGAAAGATGGTATATTTTCTGTATTTTTACTAAAACAAACGGCAACCAAAGTTAATACTGAAAGTTTCTCTGAAATAAACCCTAAAACATAAATTACAATGCTAAAAATCTTTGAAACAATAGTAGATTATGCACTAAGGGAATAAAGCAGTGTCTTATGTCGCGGGCGGCATATTGAACCCTGAGCGTAACGAGGGACTCTAATAATAACTCCCGAGTATAGCGAGGGAGTTATATAGAGTCCTGAGTGAAGTAAGGGGTTCAAGCTGCCCAAGACAAAGACAGGCTTTATTCCAGAGGAGCATACTCTACTTTTCACACCTTCTGCGAGACAATAAAAAGCCAGGGCTTGTTTTGATTTTTGCGGTAGTAGATGATCAATAATCTCTAAAGCGTCTCTGGAGTAGAATCACTATCGTTTGACATTTTTTATCAACATGAATATTGCAATAAAATTTACTGAAAATCACAGCACCAAACACGCGTGTCCTTTTGTTTCACATTCTTTGAAAACGCACCTTTTCCTTTTCTTTTTGTTAAGTTCTGCTTATGGTGGCCAGTTCGATTTTCGAACAAACCTCTTTACAATGCCATATGGTAAATTTTTTACATAGTTTTCCACGAGTCTCCACACGAATTTGACGTTCCAAATTCAAATTACTTTATTCCCTAGGGAGTTTTATACAACTTTATATCCCTAGAGAGACAATGCTTTACTTTACGTTGAGTTTGCATGATTTGTAATTGGACATTGTCGAGCAGGTGCTGTGAAAACGATCTTAATATCTCGGACATAAGTCGTGCCACAGAAATTCCATCTTAAATGTTTCGTCTGTGGACATCCTTAGTGTTCCTTATCAACTCGATTCCGCCCACGATAAATCTTATCGTCGCGTGTTACGTACTTGTGTTGCAAACCTTAGCTATCTCGATGTCTTATCGAGGACCAAAGAGGTGCGTAGCAACTTCAATGTCAAGAGTAAAATCACAAATTAAATAAAGTGGCGGCACGCATTTTGTTGTAAAATCGTAATTAAATCCATTAGCAATCTAGGGCACAAAGTTGTTTTTCTAAAATCATTTCTACTGAGATGCTACAGAGTAGCTATCTATTATGTATTTCCATAAAATTCGATTACAAACTATTTGAACTAGAACTTCTTGTTTCTGAAATTCCTAGGTAAATAAATAGTTCTCGTAGGGAATGCTGCACAGATAATTTTTTTCAAGAAGGTTACCACCTACGTCTAGGTTAAGCACCTTCTTTATTGTCACTGTTGTGTCTTGCTTGTCTTTCTTCGCTATGTAAAAATCATGGAAGTAATAAGTACTACGTACAACTAGTACCTAAGTCCTTATTACTTCCATCGTAAAAATCAAGAAAAGGATCATAATCACAAAGAACTTTTTAACTTTTTTGTCTACATACTGATTGCCTGTCCAGTTAAGTTCACGTTTTGTAAAAGGTGACATCAATTAAACTATATTAAAATATATATGTATTACACTCAATGTTATTAGTGCAATAACACAACACATTTTCCGTACTTAATCAATAAACAATATTTTTTCTTTCGTGTTCTAAAATTTTAATTTATGTTACGATGAGCCTCATGAACCCCCTTTTTTTCTACAAGTTAAAACCCAAGACCGCGCAGTGATTCAGCGTATGAGGGGTCACGGAGAGCATTTTGGGCACCTAGGAGGGCTTTTCGATGGCTTAGCAGCGTGTTCAGGGCCAGGGATTTGCTGTTCTCAGATGCTAACAATGGACCGTACGCAGATGGTACGTATGAAGCTGGTACGTATGGGGCTGGTACGTATTGGCCTGGTACGTATGGAGCTGGTCCGTATGAAGCTGGTACGTATGGAGCTGGTCCGTATGAGCTACCCGGGTCTACGTTGAGAAATCCTTCATTGTTCGTGCCGGAGCTTTGGCCGTAGTCATAGCCGTACCTCGATAAGTCAGTACTTCTACAGGAAGCGCTGGCCACAATCACAAGGAATACTGCTAGGGAATTCATTGTGTCTGAATCTGGAAACATAATGTTGTTTATTTATAATTGTTGAATAGTGATATTAGTGAGTCTTAGCTGATACAGAAACGTTAGGAATGTAGGTATGATTAGAGATCGTTAAAAACAAAGTAAATACCTGTTTAAATAGAGACTTATTCTTCATTGGTACTAGGTAAGTGCGTTATTGTTGTTGGTATCTTCCCATGTTAGCAAGAAAATATGATTTTAATGTATACTTGAGGTTTTTTGTGTAATGCTATCGAGTAAGTCAGTAGGTTAAATAAGGTTACGATAAATACCTGTGATAACATTAATAAATAAAAATAATATTTATTTATAAACATAATATTATTTTTTATTTTATAAAATCATAATAATTTTTACAACACTCGATTCCAATTTTGGGAGTTAGTAATTTTTATAACAATATGCCGGGAGTGCCTCAAGGGTGTGCGTTTTGACCATCACTGTTAAAGTTTATTTTGTTTATTATGTTATTAGTATTATTATATTGAAGAAGCACTTACCAAGTCAGAAGGACAATGATTATAATGTATTTGAATAAAATACTTTCCTCTTTTATACAAAATGTTATCACGTTATTTAGAAAAATAAAATTGTAGGAACTATGTCCATGTTAATTGGGTGGTAAGGTTGTTGATATGAGAAATTGATTTGTTACGCTTGTTTTGTGCTAAATTGTAAATTTATATATATTTTAGCACAAAATAATATATAATATGTGTATAGTATATTTTCTGTAGCCGAGTTCGGAGTTTTGAAGTCACCTTAGTTCTTAAAGTGCATCTTTTCACCTAGGCACATAGCAAACAACAACGCCTTCGGCTCTGGCGGACTTCGAGCACACCGCGGCAGGAAGTCCGTGTTGCTCGAAGCTGGCGGATGAATATCTCGAATAAAATGGCTTGTTTATGCACTTTTCGTGTAATCTTCTATTTCATATTAGACTATAAGAAATCCAATTAGAGTTTTTCCTGGATAAAAATTATCTTATAGCTCAATCCAGGCCATAATCTATCTGTGTACCAAATTGTATCGAAATCGGTTCAGCCGTTAAAACGTGATTAATTAACAAGCATATAAACTTCCAAACATCTATGCTTACTTTCGTATTTAAGATATTATTATATTTGGAATGGAATAGCTCGCAGAACCGACCACTGTTGAAGAATGATGGATCGACGAAATTTTAAAGATCATAGGTAGTCGGTGGATGAAGGCGGCTCAAGACTTTTCATCGTGGCATTCTATAGGGAAGGTCATAGTTGACTTCTACAGGCTGATGATGATGGTGATGATGAGTGTGGTGCAGGTAGGTGAATTAGCGTAAACATCACTAACAATGTAACGACTTTTGTTCAGCCTTTTGGTCCAATTACAGTCCATGTATTATTTCAAACTAATGATATTAGGTATACCTACTCCTACCTAACACATATATATAAAGGGGCTTAGGTTTCACCTCATTCAGTCTGAATCCATAAAACGGTGTATAGGTAAGTACACATATATACAAAAAAAACATCGATGGCTTAATTAGCCAGTCTTCCGATCGGAAGGTCTTTGATTCAAATCCCGATCGTACACCGGTTGGGTTTTCTACACGGAATGTTTATTTGCCTATTGGTAATCAACAGCGTTTTCTTAAAATCTAGGCAAAAAACATGTGTGATAAACATAAGGCCAATAATAGATTAGGTACCCCAATTTGTGAATAATGTAGTTAAATTTTAGAGGTAAGGAAGAGCTTAACAAAATCAAAGGCATGTGTAGATACAAATGTTTGCTTCCAAAGTGACTGATCGCGTTAAGTGATATATTTATTTCCAACATACAGACACTTTGAAAGCATTACATCAGTGAATAAGTAGAAAGATAACTATCATTTATGATCTCAATACAAGTTAGTGGTTTACAATTTTAATTAACCTGTACAAGTATGTGTGCAATATTACGTGCTCTCAAACGGATAAGGAAATTATCGTGAAGAAACAGCTCGAATACATGTGACATGTGCATGAATTGAGCCTCTGGAGCTCTCTAAATCCTTTCACAACACTGGTTCTTTCCTTGTTTGTCACCAATTCATTTCAGGTTCTCAATCTGGTTTTTGACCTGACACAGAATGACCTAGAAATAATTGGTAACACAAAGTAGTACTACTGATAGTTATCCAATCTCCATGCAATTCGTCAGGCTGTAATGATATTATGTTGTTTTATTTCTAGGTGAATCATGCTTTGTTCAACTACGCTGTTAGTAATTGTAACATGCGCTTGCGTTACTGCAAATAATGGTCCATTTGGGCCATTGGGGCCAGTACCATTCAGCATCGACCATCCCAAGCATGGGCAAATAGCACCACATACTTCATCAATCCTTCCAATATCACCTATAACACCAATCTCACCAGTATTCCCCCCAACATACTCAGAAATACCACTGCTGATACCATCAATACCGCCTGGATTGTGTATTCCTGATGTTATAAGAATACCACTAGTGCCATGTCCACTATGGCCTCCAAATGACTTACCAATTCAACCACTGCACCCGATTGTTGTACCACCACAACCATTCCCAAGTCCTTTAGAAATAATACCAATACCATCACCTTTTGTTATACCCAATTCTCCACTGCAACCAACACCAGGGCCTTTCCCATGGCCGACTCCATACCATCCAGAAATAAACCCCTTACGAAAACCCCTGCCATTCCCTTATAATGGGCCATATCCTAATCCAGAACCATTTCTGATTCCGTTACCCCATCCGGATGACGAGACTTGTGATCTACAGAACCCTGGCTTTGTCGCAGAGTATATAAAGGCGCTGCAGCTCTTTGAAAAAGCTATTTATGAAATTAAGAGTCACATGTAAGTACAAATTTTAAGTAGAGTCAATAGTCGCTTGGTTTGTGTGGTAAGTCAGCGCAGGTCTGTAAAATACTATATAGCCAAAGCCAAAATCAGCATCAAGTGCCCTGACTTAGGGCTCGAATATGGTCTCCAGAGATATTGAGACGTTTGAGCGCCAAAGTCATGAGCGCTGAAGTGTATGTTAACAGCTATTACAATATTACATTTTAGAAATTCTGATTCTAACTCTGATTCCTCAATTATATTTCAGATCAAGCTACGATGGAGTCAGTCATGACTCTACAAGGCAGTACTTAGCTATTTTGGAAGTGTGGAGGAGGTTACAGTTAGTTAATGCAGGGTAAGTCCAGTTTGATCATCATATACAAAGCCTCCAAAGCTGTGTACTCTACACTTTTATACCTTTATCATCATCAGCCTATAGAAGTCCACTGCTGGACATTGGCCTCCATCCACCGACTTCCTGCGATCTTTATTAAGTTTTTAGTCCATCGAGAGGAGGGCCTTCCTCTACTGCGTCGTCCGGTTTGTGGTCACCACTCGAAAACCTTTCTCCCACATCGCCTTAAATAATTTTACGATCAGCGATGTCACACAAATATAACACACTGCTTGGTGTAAGCTAAAATTTAGCGCTGAGTAGGTAGAATATTACTTACTCAGTGTTATGCTGAGCTGAATGCCATTTTGGCGTGACTTGGACGGTTGGAATGGGTGCGTGGGACATTTCACTTTTAAATTCATTTCAATTTCGTAATAGTTAGTAATATCATAATATTACTAATTATTATGAACATTTGCGAATATATCCAAGGCAAAATCAACCATGACTCCATCAGTACACAATGTTGTTTGCCTTGGAAAAATAATGCAAACATTTACGCAAATACGCCAAGTGAAGTGCCACCATAATTGTTTGTCCTACCTATTCTATTTATTTTCTGTTTGCTTGTTCTTGTATTTGTTTCCGTGTCAAATAAATGTTATTCGTTTTCATTTCAAATTAATGATGCATTGCCAAGCTGATGTTCTCTTCATTTACATACTTTGAGTAAAGTTCTAGATCATATAGCTTTCAAATTTATGTCCATTTGTTAGTTATGTCATTGGTTTTTTATTGGTCTTGATTTTCCTAAATGTTAACGACCTATATCTATTGTTCACTTTTGGTTCAAGGACATCAAAGCTTCCTCCGTTTCCTTTCAACTTTTAAGAGCAGTTTTACGTACATTTTTAATAGTTTAAAAATTTTCTGTCAAGTGTCCAGGATTCGAAACCTTTGTAAAAGAAGTCAAGTCCACAAGTGCACTACACCACACCGTAACTAGACGCTATAATTCATTCGTACTCAACAACACTATTTTTGTTTAAAGGAATGGAGCGGGCATGTCTACTACAGACTATAAAAGTTTAGTAGAGGAGACTGTTCCTCTTGCGTTACACAATCCTGTGCTGGTGGCGGAACATGTTAACTTGTGGGTTACGGTGAATCTCCAGGCCATTGCTAATGTAAGTTTATTTCTTGATCTGTCTGAACATAGGATAAGAGGAAAATGGTTTCTAAGAGGAAGATACCCTAAAAAACATATAAAATATACCTATTATCTGGGAATGCTAAATAACAATAAAAGCTCATTAGGGCTCATCTCCACGTTTTCTGTACGCGCGCTTTGACAGTCAATAGTACAACTGGTTGCCGCAAAGACCAAGCCACGAATACCTTCCTGATCCCACACTAAGATTCCCTATGTCGTGGGTATCAGGAACTACGAGTACCATGGTATCTTATCACCCAGACCCGGAATAAATATTAAGCAAATTCAGATGTTCAGTTTTGGTTCAGTATTTTCACTTCGCGTTTTCATAACTATTTCAGGGCGTCTGCGTTCGAAGCGATGCGTGACGCTAGAGCTTGCCCATAACTGGCTTAACGTTTTTGCCATTCAGCGTGGCAATGCAGCCAGCGTCTTCAGTACGCTTCCGTCTTGGTAGTGATTTGGATCAGTTGAGTTACGATCTAAAGATTAGATCGTAGTCTTTAGATAGCTTAACTGTTTCATTTGTAGTTAGACGAAGACTTCCCCATAGAATGCAACGGGAGGGTTTGCCATAATGACAACGCTTGGCAGGCGTATTGGTGATCGCAGTATTGGTGTTGAGTACTCAGGATGCTGTTACCCATCCCCTGGTGTAATCTCTTAGTCAGCTTTACGACATCCACGGGAGGAGACGGTGGGTCTTTTCTTAGGCTGGACACACCACAGCACAAAATGGATTATTATTCACTTAATATTTTTGTTTTATTTATATACCGTTAGCGATTTTAGGGTACATCAGCAAGTCAAGTACCTAAACGAAATTGATTCCTACTCTTTAAATCTTAACATGAATTCCCAGACTGCTCCATTTTTTAAATCCTATCAGCCTTAATCGAGTTTTGCTTTCACACCTTTAGATCCGAGCGCTGATCCAGAACAGCTTGCGATGGAACCTCGATCAGGCGGAGTTCAACATCGCGAGCTACGTCCGACAGAATACAGCCCTCCAACTTGAAGCCAACCTGCTTCTTCAGATCGGAGAAGCATCTTCAGCTTATCTGACTCTGGCGTCGACCTTTGAAAGGATATCTCATACGGGTTGTGTGGTTCCGTACCTCGTCAACTCACAATACGATATTTTGCAACTAGTTGAGAAATGCAAACCTGCGTTACAGAGTCTAAGCAATGAAGTCGTACCCTTCGGGCCTGCGAGTGCCCATAATACTTTAGGTGCTTACTAAACTATGGAACCTTGGCGAAGACTTGGCATGAAACCTTATCTTGAGCATGAAATAAATAATTTATATTTTTATTCATTTTTTTAAATGATAAACTATTCACATATTTGCTTTATTTTTTTGAACCTTCCATGCAATTGTTCGTCGATAAAGTCAAGTAAATATATGCAAAACAAATAATACCTATATATATCATATCTTCATCAGCAGGTAGGCATCTGCTAGATGAGGCCATAGCATGCATAAGCATAGCGTGCAATGTAGAGATTTTCCATAATCACTACGCTTGGCAGCCGGATTGGTGATCGTAGTTTTTGGTGTTAGTGCTCAGGTACTAGGGTAAAAATCTCACAAATTCTCATAATAATTTATTCGCAGGAATGTAGGTCAATAAAAGTTGTTCAGTAAAGTCAAAAAATAAAAATGGTCCATTACATTCTGCCTCATCAAAGCGTGCAAAAATTAATCCTAATGTCTCTAATGTAATCTGATAAATTAAAAAATTACAATGTCAAATCTTAAGTACGTACGAAATCAATGGAATTGAAATATTAAGTTATACAGAAATAGTCAAAAAATAATGTCTACTATTTATTGAACTTCGATTTTATACCCCATAATTTTTAATTCATGGGATGACAACGTAGCACCGACTGCTACGTCAGCTACGTCGTAGCAGTGCTACGAAACGAGTTATATCGACAGGACGTACGGACAGCCCTCCCACGTGCTAAAACCAACGCCAATGCACTGTTTGAACCTTTAATTACTATAATATAACTATTATAACTCTAACTACACGTCCGTTATTAATTCAGAGCAATTCAATTAAGTCTTTAGTTTATCAAATAGGCACAAAAGTACACTTTTGAACGTTACAATACAAATAATTATACATTCTGTGAAGAAAAATAATAGACACAGAATAAAGTAACTTTCGTGAATTATATCATTCATTTTGTTAAAACGGGAAATTTTCACGTAGGGAGTGTAGCGTGGATCATATACCCACCCTGATGAAGACCCTCGATTAGGGTCGAAACCTGTTGGTGCTTCCACCAACATATCGGTACGTGAATATTTCCCGTTTTTACAAAATGAAAGACACAGAATAGTTAAAAAAAAGTGACAATCACAAAAAAAAAAATATATCTACCTAAACATTTCATGATAAAAGTAATATAGTAAATTCAAACTTCTATAATCTTATTTATACTTTGCAATGCGATGTAATTTCAAAATAAAAAGTATGTAGGTCTAGATTGTCAAAGTACCTTTTATCCTCTAAGAAATCATTAGATTTGTAGTAAGCTCTTCGTATAAGCAGCTGTTTCACCTTTTTCTTAAAAGCTTTGTCTTTTATTGATTTTAAACATTCTGGTAGTATGTTAAAATACAATACAGTTATCGCTGAATGATTTACTGGTTTTCTTTAGACGTGCTTTGGGTAATGTAAAATTATTTCTGTTTCTGGCTGCGAAACTGATATTTGTTTCTTTGAATTTTACTTTGAAATTTTACTTCCTGTTAGTTTTTCCTCTAGTTGTGATAGTTTTATTAGACATTGATCTAGTGAAAGGTACTTTGGCGTAATTCTCACAGTGGTCCCAATTATTAAAAATGGCTTTATCTAAACCAATGCAATTGCAGAAAATGTTATCGAGGCATTTTGCTGAGGTAGAACCTATTTATGTAGATTCTGCAAATACAAAGCATTAATAAAAACAGAAGTTTGTTTTTTCGAATGATTCTACTAAGCGTCAATGTTAAAATCACCTCCAACCAAGACATGTTTACTTTTGTTACAAGGTTTTCTTAAAACATCTTCCATGACTGCTGCAAATATATAATAATCGCCAAATGGAGGTCGGTAAACATTTAACAATAATGTGATTCTTCGACCACCTACCGGACAACGCGGTAGAGGAAGGCCCTCCACTCGATGGACTAAAGACATTATAAACGTCGCAGGATGTCGGTGGATGGAGGTGTCAAGACCGTTCGTCGTGGCATTCTAAGGGGAGGCTTTTGTCCAGCAGTGGACTTCTACAGGCTGATGATGATGATGATGATGATGATTATGATGAATAATGTGATTTAATAATTCAATACATGAAAACTCAATATGTCGCTAAGAAAAACAGCATTCAATTATAATTAAATACCTACCTACACTAATTGTATTTGTTAGTAATTTGATTCAATTGTGTGATAACACTCCGGGAAAATATAAAAAAAACAAATCTTTTCTTAGACTTAATTTACTACAGGTTGGATTTGGACAAGGATCGGTGTTAACTTGATTTTAATTTGTTTTGCTTGTAAACTTTTTATTTACATAAATAGTAATACAATGAAAAATACCTTTTTACAAACAACACATAGTTGAGTCCCCGTGACTTCGTCTACGTGAAATAGCCTATAGCACTAAAGGATAATGAAGATTCTTATTAACTAGTGAAAGAATTTTCAGAATCAGATCAGTAGTTGCAGAGATTATTACCCAAACCACAGAATAAAGCTTTACCTTTTTAATAATATTAGTAACTAGTTGCGCCCCGCGGTTTCACCCGCGTGAATAATGATGAAAATTGATGATGATGAAAAATAGCCTATGTGTTAATCCAGGGCGTAAAGTAACTCCATTCCAAATTTCACTCAAATCCATTCAGTAGTTTTTACGTGAAAGAGTAACAAACATCCATACTCACAAACTTTCGCGTTTATAATATTAGTAGGAGTAGGATAAGATATATTGAGGATCAACAGTTTTACTAATACATAAGTCCTACTAATCATTGAAGTCGGGAGCTAACGCTAGCTAACTGAGTTACGTTTTTTGGGTAGGTATAAACTTTGTTGTGAACTAAGAAAAATATGCCCCATAATTGCCACATAATTTCCCAACGGTTGTCAGTTCTGCGAGCTATATGACCTGCCCATTGCCACCTCTACCTGATGCTATTCTGAGAGCTACAAAATGGCTTCACATTTAACTACGCACTTTTGTTTTTATTTTACAGATAAGTGGATTCATCTAAAACATTATCTACTTCAGGAGTAAATGGTATGCATGTACAGTATATTATGATTGTGAATTCAGTCAATTAACTTGTCGACGGATGCTTCAAAATGGGTCTAAATGCGTAAGTAGCAATTATTTCAGAAAGAGTATTGAGTAGTCCAGTAAGAGCCCAATTCTCTTATTTCAAAAAAACGATTAAATCACAATATAATCTTGTGTCAGTCGTACTTTCACGTACCTATGCATGCTAAGATTAAGTAATAGTTACAACGTGACAGTGCGACTGACACGATGTGGCGTTGTACGTTTTTATAGATCAATAAAATAGAAAAATAGCTTTAAATTGAACGTTATATTAAAACTAAAATTACATAGATACTAAGATAGATTAATTATATACTAATAAAGTTTTTTTTTATAATGAAATTAAGTAGATACGAGGTACCTACTTACCTAGGGTGCGCTCGTGATTAGGACACGTAGCCTTGCTAGCGCTCGACCTATGAATTATTCTGTGTCCTGAACGAGTACTACGTTTTATTCTGTGGCTCCCGAGGGTGGAGGCCCGAGGCAGATCCTCTCACAGAACCATACTAGCCCTGACGAAAGGACGTACCTACCGCTGCACTATTATTAAATATGCACTATTATTATTATTAAAATTGATCTAAGCTGCACTCGGAATCCCTCTATGGTGAGTTTCTATTGTTTACTGTTGCCTATCACCACACTTAGCATTTTCTAACTTCTTTGTAAAGCTGTCTGACCCTCAAAAGCTAACTGGCGATCCAAAACTTTCCATTCACGCCGTTACTGAGCTTGGACCGAAGCTTCGAGAACCCTATATACGTTGCGTGGGACAGACAGCACTTTCTGGACAAACCCTAAGGCTTCTCTTCGATTCCAGAATTTTTTCTACTACGAGAGTATTCCTTTGGAAGACTCCTCGGCTCTGGACCAGCCACCGTCTCTGCAGACCACGGTGCCGTTACTAGACGGAAGCCCCTCCAACACCTTGAGAAGTACCTACCATACTGAGGCCGCGACCTACCTTAATCTACCTGGACCTGGAGCCTATACCAGGAGCTGCTGTTCTGAAGAGTGTTCAGGCCAGTGACGCGTGTGATACCTAACTCTAGGAATGCAAAATGTGCAGGCTGTGGATTTGTTATGGACAGTAAAAGTTGGTTACTAAGAAACTAGCTTTTATTGCCCACACCTTGATTCTCCCTAACTGCGCGCTGTTAGGGGGCATAACTCCAACACGCCGCAACGAGATTATATTGTGACTGGAATGTTTTTTAAATAAGAGAATTGGGCCTCTGATCTCAGCTTTTGTAACTGTGTTGCAGTTTCAATCAGTTTCAATGTCGTTCCTATCTGAAATGACGCTCTTACGATTACCCCATTTCACGCAGTTTTCCTACAAAACATGATTGCAACTAGACTGCGTAAGTGAGGTATTCGCAATAACGTAATCATAAACAGGATTGAAACAGATAGCAACACAGTTACGTAATCGTGCCCTTGATACTTGAGGTGTTAAATTCCTTCGAGAAACGGAAAGTACCTCATTATGACAAAATGTGTATAAAATAGTTAGTGGTTCTAAGTTCTAGTGGATACTATGGTTCTTGTACGGAATCCTCTCCACGCGAGTCCGACTCGCATTTGACCGGTTTTATAATGTTATAGTCTGTTGCTATACCTAAGTATCTTTTTGGCTTGGTCGTCTTTGTAAGAATAAATGGTGGTTACAGTCACCTGCACCAATATTTATGCAAGGCAAATATTCAAAAATAGGTTAACAACTTTCGTTCCAATACCTAAATCCGTTAAGCGCACACAAACACGGCATGCACTTATACTTTTGGAGCAAAAGTTGTTGACTTAGTTTTGGATACACAGCTTGCCTAGATATTGATGCAGGCGACTACACAAATTGCCGCTAAATGCGACCTAATGGATGAAAAGGGGCTGAACATAATAATCCTTCAACCTACAAACCGACGATACCTGCTTTCTGTGTTAAAATACCTGTCAGACAAAGGTCAATCTAACATTTTCTGAATTTTTAGTTACGATAGGATCTATATGAGTATAATTACAGATGCTATCATGCAAGCTATGGAAAATCCAATGGCTACCGCAGAAACCATCCAGTCTAGACTGGGCTATATATGAACAAGCAGATTTCATTGGTGAGTGGTTATATCAGACAGTAAATCAGCTCGTACGTTGGTAGATACATCTCTAACTATAGTTAAGCAAGATAAAAATGCGTTTTACAAGAACAAAATCGTAATGGAATCGTAGCCAGGGGGTTTAGCTGGTAGGGATAGGAGGAATAAGCGGAAAATGGGGTGCCTCTACCTACCTACTTATGGATCATTTGGTGTGCCACACTCTAGATCATAGACAATCAATGCCGATTTTTAGGGCTCCAAGGCCAACAAGGAACTCTTACAATCGTTCGGCCCGTCCATCCATCCACCCTGTCTAGCCAGCGTCATAATTATGCATAAAATTTGGTTGTAGAGTTATTTGGTATAGTATAGAGTCGTAAATTTGCCTCCTATGCATTATAAAGTGGGGGTGTTTTCCTACACCATTTTTTTACTAGCCCTATATACCATCATTGAGATATGCCCCGCTAAAGTGGTTTAAAATGTGCCTCCTAGGTCTTAACCCACCGAAACTTGTGATTCCCCTTTTAAGTGAACCATGGACGAAACTTTAATCAGAAACTATATCAGGTAACTTGTAATTACAACTTTTCTAGTTATAGACGAAAAACTGCAACTATAGACTTCATAACCCTACGCTGCGTGGTCCGATATGCACTTGCCCAGTTTTTATTTAATTTATTTTCTTTCAGATAAAATTACTCATAAGAATAAAGCAGCAAACCGCGTGTAAAGATTCCCAAAACCCCATTAAATGCGACACTATCATCGAATGAGCAGTTCAGCTAAGCAGTGACGATCTTCTAAAGAAACAGGCTCAGCTCCTCGTACTCTTGAGCCAAGTTATGAAGCTATTCATATTAGAGTACGCTTCTACGTTCAATCAGATACCCAATACTGATGAGGCCTTGTCGTATTTGATACATGCTTACAACAGTCTTCGACCGTTGGTGATCGCGGGTTATGAGGCGAAGATGTTTGACCAGGGTCCATCGGACCGAACGGATATCCGAGTCTCAGGCGCATAGTGTACCAACATGTGTTTGGAGACAAAATTTACCAATAAACTATTATTCAGCATACTTATCAACGTTTTATTACTTCATCATCATCATCATCATCTCTTTTACGGTCATTACGATCCGCTTGTGGAACTCCCTTTTAATCGAAATTCGAAAAGCAGCTTCCACAAAGAGAAGTGCTTCAGTTTAAATTGTACCAATACTTTAGATTTATTTTTTCAAAATGTTATATTGATTTTATTTTTCCTCGGGGTGTGCAATAACGCATAATGTATTCAGTAGTCAGAACGAGCAACAACGCCAATCCAATCAGCTACCATTAGATCTGACTTAGGAAATCTAGGGTCACCAAGATACAGGCTTAGCCTAGTTTGGGACCCTTCGTAAAATCTGTACCTCATCATTGCATGTTATAAATATAAGTATTTTTTTTTATTTTTGTAAATTTCACTTTGTTTGATGTTATAGCTCAACTTGTGTTTGTTTTGGATAAACTTTATCTAATCTTATCTTATCTTATTTCAAAATGTTCACCAAAATTGAACGCTTATTTTATTTATCGTATTTCAAGAGTACCAACGGTACCAATATAGTATCACTCAGGTGTCTGTCTGCTTGTCTTTGCTAAGTTTTTGCTAAGTTTGGTACTTAGAGTTAAGTGACCCAATCACGGACGTATAGCGTGAATCAACTAAATCTGATTTCGAGGTTTAATTATGGGGGCAAATTAATTTTTTTATTGATTGAGTTGAAATTTTTTCATACCTGTCAAGTTCCGATGACAATACAATATTATGGTGACGGCATGGGAGGTGGACAACGAAACTCATCGATGATTAGTTGTAGCCTGGCAGTGTTTGGGCTCATTTTGATCAGCTCACGGTTCCGAACAATCTTGTTATGAAAAATACATTCTTCAATAACTTACTTCTCATAATTTTCTAAAACATTGTAGATGGAAAATCTATTTGAGAGAAACAGTAAAAAGTAAGGCTGTGGATTCACCGTCAATGGTTTTGGAAAGCTGATGGGCTGTGGTTTGGAGTTGGTTCTTACAAAAGTAGTCACGAAAGAAATGGTGTCTGTTGAGCCCGTCGCGTCGTCGTGGGATTGGAGGACGCCTTGTTTGTTTAGCGAGCAATACAATAACGCGTCTGGTTCGTTTTGATCCTATTACAACTGTTACTATTTCTTTAGTTTTTAATTCAAAATGCCTACAGAGAGAAGCCAGCTCCTAATTATGGTCTTAATATACACGACGGGTCTCTTACTGAACAGACTCTAACATTATTTAACATCATCATAAGACGAAAAGCGTCCACTGTTGGAAAAGGCCTCCCCCATAGAATGTAATGGGGTATTTGCCGTAATCACCACGATTGGCAGGTGGATTGGTGATAATCGGCGTTTTTATGTATGTATGTTTATCCGATGAAAACTTCTTATCCGTCAATCCGATCTTCATGAAATTTAGCATGGGGGTAGATATTATTGGTACAATTTGTAGGTTATGAGCTATATCGGTTGGGGGGTTGATGAGATATTGGGGTCCAAGAAAGGGGAAAAAAAAGAGACTGTCAGATCAAGTGGGGTGCCTAATGAAAGCGCTTTAATTGGACATTTCAAAACTGTATTTAATAAGCATTTAGACTAAGTAGTTTCTGAGATATTACGGAAAATAAAAAACGTAAAAATCAAAAATTCTCCAGCAATCCCACCATGCTGAACGTTGGTATACTTGTAGCTTTTGTGTCACAAATACAGGGAAAAGTCTGAAATTGACGAATTTAGTAATTTGTACTCTATAACACAATAAGCATTAAGTATAACATCCATTGTTGACCTCCCATTTCTAGGAGTTTGAATGACGTTGGAGCTCTATGGTTTTCGTCAAAAGGACGTTATCAATTCATTCGTCAGGTAGGTACGATATACTAACAGGTAGGTATGTAGTACGTTGCATATTACATACCTGTGTTAAAAAACCTGTTCAAAGGTTATATCGATGGTGTGTAGGAAATTACCTTGAGGTAAAAATATTAAAAAATAATAATGGAAAATATGGAAATGACTTACTTAAGTTGTCGAGCTGATAAAGGTGTCATCGCGAGGTCTCAATTCGGAGCGAACCAATAGTACTTTATAATTTCACTGGCCATTTAAGTATCCTATAAGTTAAATTACTTTACTTTAGTAGCTTCATCATAACAACTTGGTTCTAAGAATGTGGCTTTCCATGAATCTTGGTCAGAAATGGCGTACAAAAAATAGCCATAACTTAGCCATAAATATAACAAAAGAAAATCACGTAACATACATGGGGTTTGATTCGGTACGTACCTCCAGGGGTGCTCCACCTCTAGACTTCCACTCGCTACTGTACACTATACAGGGTGTCTCACTCTTATGCCACATAGAGGCAAGTACTTTAAATATTGAAGATAGGAAGTTTTACTAAATGAGGCTTTATTTTATTTTTAAAAGTAAGTAATAGACCTACTGATTTAATATATTTAGAAATGTTTGCACGCACGCTAACTAGCATTATTATTTTTGCGCCTTCCGCGCGTCATATGTGCAACGTTTGCACATAAAGCTTAGGTCTCAACTTGCCCGACCGCTTAAGATGCTCGGCGCCAAAGTAGAGCTTCGACCGCCCAGCTTAGCTGACCCGCGCGGCACACTGACGCTCATATATTATAATATATGATATATATATATATATATATAACGCTATAAAATAATTATTACTAATAGGATGACGTGTGTGGTGTATCCGGCCTAGCAGTAGACCCCTCCGACTCCTCCCGTGGATGTCGTGAAAACCGACTAAGAGGTTGCACCAAGGTATAGGCAAAATTATCCACTTGAATACTCAACACCAATCAGCCTGCCAAGCGTGGTAATTATGGCAATACCACTATTGTATTTTATGAGGGAGGCCTCGTCCAGCAGTGGACGTCTAGTCCGTAGTAGTAGGCTGTTGATGATGATGAAATCTTAATCTAATCAAATCTGTTTCTGTTTCAGTTTTTGGGAGTGAAGTTGGAACACCCTGTATATATTTTAAATTGTACCTACACCTATTAGCATAAATTAAGAGTCAATTAAGTTATATGACCGTATACAATTATTAACCATTGTACATTATTGACTGCTACTAGTTTCAATTATAATTTTATTGATTGATAAGAATCTGGAAAATCTTATATAAGTTAAATTTAATTCAACTCTTCAGTATTTTCAGGTAGATTGGTAAGTGAAAGTATCTAACTTAACTCTGGTTTTAATTCAGTAATTGTGTAATTAATATTTAAATAAAAATACATACACGTCTTGTTCCCCGAAGGGACAGGCAGAGCTTCCTTTATTATAATATAATTGTTACAATAGTTTTTATTTAGGTACCTAGTTTATACAGATACATAAAAGCCTTTCTCCTTGTCTGGCCTAAGTATATAGAACCCTCCTTCTCCTCCCGTGGATGTAGTAAAAGCCTTACTAAGGGATTACACCAGGGGATGGGCAGCAGCATCCACCTGACTACGTTACACCAAGCTGCGATAACCAATCCGCCTGCCAATCGAAGTGATTATGGCAAATGCCCCCTCATTCCATTCTTTGGGGGAGGCTTTTTGTTTTTTTTGTTAAATCTATGTCTTGTTGTTGTTGCTTTTTCTATTATATTCTATTCCTAATGGGCCTCTTTTCATCGTGGGTCGCACATATATAATAATCAAAAATTATTTTATTATTCACTTTGTATAGATAATTTAATTATTCTAAATGATTAGATGATTTT
The DNA here is from genome assembly GCA_951392215.1 of Epirrita christyi. NCBI lineage: Eukaryota > Metazoa > Arthropoda > Insecta > Lepidoptera > Geometridae > Epirrita > Epirrita christyi. The sequence goes on from OX595837.1 coordinate 3,093,541, forward strand.
AATATATCTGCCGCCAAGCAGTATTATGTGAGCATTGCTGTGTTCCGGTTTGAAGGGTATGGGTGCCGGTGAAATTACAGGCACATAGACTTTTCAGTTTTGTCTCAGGATGATGGCTGATACATAACACCCAACAGTCACATACGTACTCTTGATCCCACACTAGGATTCCCTGTGTCGTGGGTATCAGGAACTACGAGTACCATGGTAAAACACCCAGACCCGGAACAAATATTTGCAAGATCATGCAAACATTTGTCCCGCAGCGGGAATCGAACCCGAATTCTTCGCATCTCACTTCGGCTACTCGCCAACTGCGCCACAGTGGTCGTCAATTGACTTTTGGTAATGCCACAAGTGTTATCAAGGTAGACGTAGTCTGGTAATACATTTTTATGGGGCAAAGGCTACCGCTTAACATTAGGTGAGCCATCTGCTTGTTCAGGCATTTCATCAACAGCCTTTTAGATGTCCACTGCTGGACAAAGCCTCCCCCATAGAATGCAATGGGGGGATTTTCCATAATCACCGCACGCTTGGCTGGCGGATTGGTAATCGCAGTTTGGTGTTATGAACTCAGGTGGATGCTGCTGCCTTTCCCCTGGTGTAATCCTTCAGTAAGGCTTTAACTACATCCACGGGAGGAGGAGGAGGGGTCTATTCTTAGGCCAGACACACAAAAATATGATTTCTAGCTTATTAACTTTTTATATTATTTACTAGCTGCCCGCGCGCGACTTCGTTCGCGTGGTCCCGGTGTTTCCGGTGGTCCCGGTACATTTAAACCTTTACGTGACAATTATGAACTCAACAAAACCAAAAACGATAATAAAAATGTCTTACAGGTTCCACATAGTGCGTTTAAGAAAAAAAAATAACAAACGCCATCTGTTAGAATACTTACTCAATCCAATCAACAGATACCGCCATCTGTTAGAATCGCTTGGAGCTAACAGATAATTGTGACTGCCAAATAATAAACAAATAATTTGTAATAAAATAATATTGCGGCAATAAATTGAGATGTAAGCTATCCCTATCTTTTAAGTTAGATCAAACTGCACACGGTGTGCAAATTTGATTAAAATCGGTTAAGTAGTTTAGGAGTCCATCGCGGACAAACAACGTGACACGTAATTTATATATTTACAGGTCCAGCCAAAATGTATATCATCATAGCTTTGATCGGATTTTGCGCTGCTTCAGCGTCCATCCAATACAATGGCTACACCTTCCCTGGCTACCCAGTCCAACCCCAACAAAGCCAGTACACTGGCACTGGATATCCTACCTACTCTTCCGACTACCACCGCCAACCCCTGCAGAACCAATACTCTAGATACCCTGCCTACCCAGCGGTGGCAGGCTACCCACTTGAAATCTCACAGCCCGTGGTCAGACCATCTCCCTATGGACTCCAATTCCCATCAACCTATCCAGTTGGGGTTGGCCGAAAGAGTCTACAAAACGTTCCACCATATACTTTCTTGCTGAAGAATTTCGATGATGTGTCTGATGACATCAAGAGACACTTGTAAGTTATCTTGTAACATGTTTACTGTATAATGTAACCATCTTATCTGTTCAGTTGACAACGTCTCTTACACAGCCGGTTCCTTTTTTTTCTACAAAGAACAGAGGCCGTAGACAAAGTAACATTCTAATAGCGATGACGCCAGTAGCAAAGTCCAAAATGTATGGGATTGACGTAAGCTATCGATATGTCACGTGGTCTTTTGTATTGAATTAAGACTGTAGAAATGGAATCGCTTCGAAGGGAATGCCGTTTGGCTAGGCCCTCAGGTGTGTATTGTTTATCAAAGTAGAACAGCAAAGAAAATAATTGAACCCGGAAGGCTAGAATGCAATACAAAATGTACCACTCGTCGCAAACCTACATACCCGAACCGGCAAGAACGCTCGGTCAGCAAGCAAGCGTACAGAACCGAGCAGAGACAGAGGTCCCCAGAACGTTCTGTTTAGAAAGAGCCTTATGTCGTCATAAACAAGCGCTAGATTAATACTGCGCGCCAATCAAGAATCCCGGTAATTGTGTGACGATGAACCCGGTTTCAATTCTGTTCTTTGCTGATTTAGGTAGAACAGAATAGAATCGGCAGGTCTGTAACCGCCCTAAGTGGAGAATTTTACGAACACACATTTTCTTAAGATTACTCTTAACAAAATGTGTGTTCGTGCTTTAAGGTCTGATAAAACGAACTTTTCGAACAACTGTACCTACCTGTCATATTTAGATAGCGTCAGTTTTATGTTCTATTTATCTTACAAGCCATGGTTATTTATCTTACAAACCTTCTAATGTTTTTACATTGACTCTAGAATTTGATGATATCGAATAAAAAAAATTTGGTCAATAAAAGCATAAATCATCCATTATTGAACGAGCGAAGCGAGTTCTCTGAGTCAAGTTGGAAGAATCGGCGTTTGTATGTATGTGTGTATGTATGTATGTATGTTTGTCCGATGAAAACTTCCAAACCGTTAATCCGATCTTCATGAAATTTGGTATGGGGGTAGATAGTATTGGTACAATTTGTAGGTAAGGTTATGAGCTATATCAGTCAGGGGGTTGCTGAGATATTGGGGTCCAAGAGGGGGTAAAAAAAATAAAAGTGAGACAGTCAGATCAAGTGGGGTGTCTAATGAAAGCGCTTTAGTTGGACATTTCAAAACTGTTTTTAATAAGTATTTAAACTTAGTAGTTTCCGAGATATTAGGGAAAATAAAAAACGCAAAAATCAAAAATTCTAGGGTACTTCCAGCAGTCCCACAATGCTGAAATTTGGTATGCTTGTGGCTTTTGTGTCACAACTACAGGGAAAAGTCTGAAATTGAAGAAATTAGAAACCTGAACCTTAAAAAACAATAACCAATATAACATCCATTGTTGACCTCCCATTTCTAAGAATATGAATGACGTTGGAGTTCTATGTGTTCGTCAAAAGGACGTCATCAATTAATTCGTCAAGTACTTTAAATACTAACAGGTATGTAGTATTTACGCCCTGTTGCTTAGTCCTATTCAAAGGCTATTTCGATGATGTGTATAATAATTACCTATAGAGGTTAAATTTTTTTCTCAGTAAATGTTTTTAGAAATCGGTTAGAAGGGTGAAGAAAGTAAAATATGCAAAAAAATATCTCGAAGATACTTCAAGTTCTCTGGTAATGCTGAAATTTATTATTTAAGTATATTTTGTTCCACGGGGAGAAGTCGAAAATTGAGGATTTTTTCTTTGTAATATGCATTTTTAGAGTAGAGAACTTAAATCTTTAAAAATTAGGCAGCATAACTACAGCTAGATGGCACTGCTTAATTAAAAAAAACTTTTATTTTGCTTCACATTTCTTTCATGTTAGAGAAATTGACTCGATAGTTTTAGATTTCTGATGGATCATCCATACAAACATACTTACATAGCCGTTAAATACAAAACCCTTTCTTCCCCTCTTAAATTAGTCGGGCTGATAAAGGTGTCATCGCGAGGTCTCAGTTCGGGGCGAACCACTAGTTAATACAGACATAATAATGCATGATGTTTGCTTTTATGTACCTACTTACAAACTTTTTGGCAGAAGTCTGTAATCAGTTGAAAAACTATACAACAGCAATTGTTTCATTAAATTAACTTAATTCATTTTTAATTTAATTAAAATTACTTAAATTATTTTTCAGAACAGTAAATGGAGCACAGCCGCTAACATCATCATCACTAAATACACAACTAAGGACAGTTGGTTACTCTCCAATTGTTTCATACGCTATGATTTTGAATGCAGTCTATCAACTTTACGATGGAATTGCCAAAAATAAAGACTTGTAAGTATTTATTAGCATTGATGTGTTGATACTACTAAGGGGTAGTAGGGCAAGTAGTAGGGTGGTCAAGGGATGCTCGACAGCCATGACACCAACCTGATGGTCACAGACCTGGCACCGGACCTGGCACACACCCGATGGTCACAGACCTGGCACACACCCGATGGTCACAGACCTGGCACACCCGATGGTCACAGACCTGGCACACCCGATGGTCACAGACCTGGCACACCCGATGGTCAAAGACCTGGCGCCGAACCTGGCACCAACCCGATGATAGTAGACCTGGCACCAAGCCGGTGGTAGCAGACCTAGCACTAACCCGATTGTCGCAGACCTACTCCAAGTCGATTTCACAAAAATGCGGGAAGCAGCCAGCCAAAAATAAATCTGTTTTATTTTGTATTTTACAGATACGATAGTATCTATTATGATACAGTCAACCAAGCTATCGTCCAAACCACGAGTCATCCGGAAGCTGCTGTAGCATATGTCCTCTCCAGAGTGAAAAAAACGTACAGTGACGTTGCACTGGTAGGGCTACAAACTTCACTAGAATTTTGCTCGCGGCTTAAATACTTAAGTAGAAATATAAAGCCAATTCAAAACATGAAATTTAATGTTTTCGCGAACAAACATCAGTACCTAGGTATATTTAATAAAACTAACTATAACTTTCATTGTCTGATTAGGTAATCGAAGGTCCCTGGTACTCACTTACTTCTTTAGTGTTTGATGTCATTAACGGTGGCGTGGCGGTCGGTAAGCCGGCTGAAATGCGTGAGGTTGCGGGTTCGATTCCCGCTGCGGGAATGGTCTCGCAGCGGACCAAATATGGATTTGTATGATCTGCAAATATTTGTCCCGGGTCTGAATGTTATTGTAACGAGTACCATAGTTCCTGATACCCACGTCACAGGGACTCCTAGTGTGGGATCAGGACTACGTATGTGACTGTTGTGTATTATGTTTATTACATTACTTTTGGTACTTGTTACATTATTCAATACATTATATTATCGTGTCTTGGTGTGTCCCGTCTAAGAATAGACCCCGCAATCTCCTTCCGTGGTCGTTGTAAAAGCCGACTAAGGGGTACCTAATCCCAGAGATTTAGATCACATCCGTCAGATTCCACTTTCGTCAGATCACTTTTTTTTCCGTATAGGTCAGAATTTTGAAACTGTTGACGAAACAGCAATTCTCATGACTCCTCGTCCGTCAGATTCCGCTTTAGTCAGAGGCCCAATTCTCTAATTTAAAAACATTCAATTCGCAGTATAATCTCGTCTCAGTCGCACTGTCACGTATAGTAACTATTACTTAATCTTCGCGTTTCTTGCGAAGAATACGTAATAGTTACTATACGAAACAGTGAGACTGACACGAGACTGGAATGTTTTTAAATTAGAGAATTGGGCCTCTGATCACTTCTTGACTGTTTCATATTTATGCTATTTGACCTTAATTATTAACATTATAGAAAAAAAGCTTATAGGTTACTTGATAAAAAACATTTTTTTTATTATTTTGCGAAGAATATAGGTGTAAGCACCATTTTATGTTTAAGTACACTAAAGTATATTTTTTAATTTAGTTTTTTGGTCATGACTGTCATTAATCGGGATGGGTAGCAGCATTCACATGAGTACTCATCGAATACTGCTATCACCAATCTGCCTGACAAGCGCGATTATGGCAAATCCCCACATTGTATTCAATAAGGGACTCTTCTTCCAGCAGTGGACGTAAATGGTGATGATGATAATGTAATTATTCATAATCCTATTTTCTTTCAGATAAGAGATCTCATCAAGCAGAAGCAGCAACACTGTGAGGACCCCCAATCAAACAATTGCAACATGATAATCGCAACAGCCGTACAAGAAAGCAACGATCCGCGTCTTAAAACTGAGGCAGAGTTCCTCGAATCATCAGCGAACTTAAAGCAGATCTTCATTTCGGATTACTCGCCTAAGTTCGTGCAGGTGGCGAATAGTAATGAAGCTGAGACGTACTTGATTAATGGTAAAAATCATCTTAAGCCGTTGGTGCTCGCTGGCTATTCAGCGAGAGAGATAGACCGTGACATAATACCATCGGCTGCGGTCACTCGAAGATCTAACTCATCGAACCCTGACCTTTCTTAGGCTCATACTGTGCTTTATTTGTGAGCCAAAATTAATATACATTTTTCGCATCTGCGTGACGTTTTATTTTTGCAAGGTATTTCGTTTCAATAGTTTTGATTCTGTGAGGGTGATCACAGACCTGCCGGTTCTATTCTTTTCTACTTAGAACAGCAAAGAAAAGAATTGAAATCGGGAGGCTAGAATGCAATACAAAATGTAGGTACCTAGGTACCACTCGTCACATACCTACCGAACCGGACCGGCAAACGCCCGGTCAGCAAGCAACCGTCCTCATCGCCAATCCCTGAACGTTCTGGCTTTTTAGAAAGAACCTTATGTTGTCACACACAAGCACTAGATTACGTATCAGCGCCAATCAAGAAAGCCCGTACCGGTAAGTTAACTTTGAACCCGGTTTCAATTGTTCTTTGCTGTTTTAGGTAGGTAGAACAGAATAGAATTGGCAGGTCTGTGGCCGCGTTAAGGCAGGTCCCACCACCGGCGACGAGCGATAAACGAGTAGAACGTAGTACTTACCTCTACGTGGAACGAGCAACCAGCGATCAACTATAAATATAATCTCTCTTTCTCTTTTTTACACGGTAGCGATTATCTTTTGTTCGTTTCTTGGGCGAGAAAATCACCGATAGCTTATCGCTTACTCGGCAGGGCGGTGGGACCAGCCACCACGATAATTTCAGCAGTTTTAGTGTATGTAACTAAGGCCGCGACGAAACGCGAAAGCGTGTAGCTTATAGCGCCTCTGACGGTTTTTAACAAAAAAAAAACACCAAGCAAGTCGCCCCATATTTCTTATAGACGCTAGGCGCTAAGCTAGACGCTACAGTGCGATCGCGGTCTAACTGCAGGTTATTGTGGGTGCCAGTACTAGAGAGGCACATGAGACTTTTTAAATACAGAAAGAAAATGCATTTATTTTTAGCAATGTAGCCGTGGGTGTCACGGAACGTGAATTAGTTATTTAAACTAATGTAAAACTAATTTCATGTTTTGTACACTAATACTTTGCATTGGTCTGCATTGAAACTATGTACCTACCAAGAATTTTTTATACTACGATCATAGTACCTACTTACCTATTTCAATAAAGGTGTTATCAGCCCTGTAGGTGCGCGCGAAACAAAAACCGATTCTGAACTCTCTGTTCTGTTCTGTGTGTGTTGTGTCTCTGTTCTAGAACTTCTACCGATGCTGCGCGAGCGAGTAGGTAATATATAAATGAAATAGCAATAATTACCTACTTCAAGCTAAGCCATTTTGAACCTTATCGTCAACTGTGTTCGTAGTTGGAGAACTTGGAGAATGTTTACGTAGTTTGACCTTTGGCCTTGAACTAGTCTGGACTTGTACGAAAAAAAACCACGAGGTAGGTACTTTATAGTTTGATGACACCTGCCAAGCCTAAAGTTCACGCCGCGTCGTTTTACGTAAAAGTTTATTAAGTTATTAATGATATCGTCAATACCTACTTAAAAGCGAGTTTAGTTTCAATAACGGGTGTAAAAAGACTACTCCCGAAAACTGAAATAGTGCACTCGGACCATAATTCTAAAAAAAGGAAAAAAAAATGCTCACTTTTGGGCCGGTTTTTTCGTGGTTATATATTATATATTAAATATCAATAAAACATCATAAAAGGAACACCATAACCTAATTTCCATCAGTAAAAACACGTTTATATATAAAAACGTCAAAAACGCAATGAAAACCACGTAAGAAATATTGGCGCAGCGGGTCGATCAGCTGACCGGGAGCGTTGAACTCGCGCAGCCGGTGCGCTCTGTGAACCCGCGCTATTTTATATAGCTATGATATAGGTAGCTTTACCGGTACCTTCAGTATTCGGGAGCTGTCCTTTTATACCCTGTATATTAAAATCTAATCAATAATTCTATTTAATAATTAAATAGAAATAGTAGTATTGAAACCGATAGCAACAGAGTTGCGTAATCGCGCCCCAGGTGGGCTAAATGTCAGTTCCATCATATTATGCTAAAATGGTTAAAATGCCATCAAAATTATACGACATCACATTACTCAAAATAACATAAGAAATTTAAATAAAATAAAAATGTATTTAAAAATTGAAAAAACAGCTAATTACCACTGTTTTTCGTCACTTTTGAACTCAAGTCTCGAAACGTCAGCAAAAGTGACGAAAAACAGTAGTAATTAGCCGTTTTTTCAATTTTAAAACGATACCTAACCACGAAATTTTCAATTCTAAAATAAAAACGGACGAAACAGCGGAAAAAGTTCCGCTCATGCAGTTTTCAATTTGTACAATTACATCATGGAGCAGATGTCATTGTAATTATGGAGTTGGATGGCTCATGCCCAAACCGTGACTACAAACCCTGATTTTTAATTTCAGACAATTTTTGTAAACAAACAAATGTCAAGATTTGCCACTGTGAGTATAAGTGTCATGATTGTGTAGCATACGTGTAAATTCTCATATGACACACATACATGACACTCATACACACAGTGACATTCCTTTGTTTACAAAAATTGTCTAAAATTAAAAATCAGAGAATAGGTGTAATAGGATTTTTGGGTCTATACCTAAATAACAAAAGTATGTGTCACACAAAACCTTTATTTTTATATCTTCTACATTTTATAGGTACTAAGAAACACTCAATGACATCAGTCTATTCTACAAAAGTTAAATATATTATATATCTCTGTAATAAATAACATTTTCTTCGTAAATACACAAGATACAAACTAAAGAACCCACACTAAATATGGATAGAAATATAAACTATACGAAAGACTAAGGACAGAATAGAAATTAGGTATAGCAGGATAAACTAATTGAAAAAGAAGTAGTAGTTTTTCAATATATTCATTTACGAAAACTATAGGAAATGTTAATTTACAAAAATATACATTTTCCAAAATTTAAACTTATCAAAAACCATTATTTGGGGCAAGACTTTAAATCACGTAGGTACTGTCCAGGAAAAATACTTTGCATACGTTGAATAAACACTAAAGTTAGTAATGCTCGATGGACACTAACGCTACAGATACTTACGCATGTCAAATCTGTCAGATCAGTTTGTCAAACAACCCTGTCAATTTGGCATGCCTTAAGGTCTCGTAAAACACTCAGTAGCCAAAATGGGCAAGATGTTGTTCAAAGTGCAATTTAAGGAAGGTAATTTTGATTGAATGTTACATTATGACATTGTAAATATATATAGTACAATATAATACTATATATATACTATTTTTTAGTATTGTTATTAGCTTGCAAAGTACTACAAGTGCAAAATAAGTAGATACACAAGAAAAATGTTCTACTACACATTGCAATGATTATTTAGAAGTTTTCATGGACTGTCCCCAGGAGATTTAAAAATGGAGTTATGGGTACGAGTCCAATTTCCAATTAAAAAATTTGGACCTTACATTTGGATCAAAATTCTAAAAATATACTTCACGGAAAAGAACCACTAATGCCTTATCATAATTTAAGATAATTTTTAATTACATGACTGTTATCAATTATAATTTTTCACACCAAAAATACCACAATTTATAAACGCACCTAACATATTTGGTCTCGTACTACACAATCGAAATGGTTTTAAGATTAAAGAGTAGATTAAAACAAACGGTCTTCCTATTCACTTTCATATTCATATATGTATTTATTTCAATGTACGCCAGTATTTGGCACTTTATATGAAACTTGTCAAAACTTTTTGGACAACTAATAGAAGTTTAAATAGAAAACAAAACGATGCTGAAATAGTATCGTATGCTATTTTATAGCACAAGTGACATAAACCCGCCCCGGACGTTTATTTTCGCACGGTGTAAAAAAGAGCTATTTAAGTCACGGAAAAGCGTGCGTAAAGTGCGGGTTTAGGTCACACTGTGCTATAAAACGCTATTTAGAAACGGTTTTTCATACAATATCCGTCATCCGCCGTTGTGTCCGGCCTTAAAATAGACCCCTCCATCTCCTCAATTAATTAATGTAGAGTCTGAAAATGGCAAAATGTCAAGAAGCCATTTTGTTATTTTTAATCTCTCCTTAAATTTTTTTTTGCTACTTGGCAAGCAAACTAGCATACGGCAGTTACCGTAACCTATGGACGCCTGCAACACCAGAGGCATCACACGCGCGCTGCCGACCCTGAGACATAAAGATGTAAAGTCTCATGTGCTTGTAATATCACCGGCACCCGCACTTAGGAAGCGCCCTATTTGGGATTGCACTGCGCATGTCATATTGAGACATACATAGATGAAAAGTGGCATGTGCCTGTAATTCCAACGGCACCCATACCCTTCAAACCGAAACACAACAATGCGAGCACTACTGCTTGGCGCCAGAAATAGGTACGGTGGTAGTACTTCCCCGGAGGAACTCTTTCACAAGAAGTTCTACTACTAAATTTAATTTAAATGGACCTTTTTGAAGATTCAATATACTGTATTGTATGAAAGTGAAAACGAACTCTTAGACTAGTCTGATTCGTATGACAAAGGATATATACAGAGTCCAGAGGAAGTGTTTAAAGACTTTTCTAAGACACCCTGTATAGTAATCGATCTGGTAAACCAATTCGAACACTCGCACTTACACGATTATTTACTTTTAAGAGCAAAATCGGTGCAACCGTAGAACGTTTCAAATATAAATAACATAATATTACATCTACATTGCACAATTCCATACAATTTAGAAACCTACACACATAATTAGTTATTTAAGTTACAACTATCCTAAAGATTGCGAGTAGGTACCTACATATAGTAGTGTTAGTATTTCGCATTTTAACGAAACTAATCAGTTATCACACCACAAAAATTTATAACTAGTTTATTTAAGAAGAATAAATAAAATTTTATGCAGCTTTTCAACTTTGAGATCATTAAGAGTTTTTGAAGATACCAAAATCTCTTTTCAAGATGAAATTTTAAATTTAAAGTCACTCTAAAAGCATTCCTGCAAAGAACTGGAATCAATTTCATAGAAGATGATTAGTAGAACATTTTATTTTAGTAACCAAACCTTACGATATATTAAAATTTACATACACACTATAAATGCCTTTAACTCCTTAGATTTAAATGCTACCTATCAGGCAAGTACAATTACATTTTAGACTGTCGCACATTGGAATTTAAATCTTCTTATCACATACACATAATATAAAAAAGTACATACTTCCCTTGTAATCTTAAATCAGCTAATAATGTTCACACCAAAACCGCGAAAACCTCCATTTAGGAAAATCATTAAGCATTTTAGAGGGTGAAGTAAAAACAGTCTATCTCACTCTCTAAAACGAACAACTACGTCTAAATATAGCTGAAACAGAAAAATAAACAAATTAATAATTTATAAGTTAGTCAACAACGAAAAACGGGTACGTAGTTGTACAAAATTTAATCGTTAGTTTACTGTATTAGTCACAATCAAGTAGATACAATAGCAATACAACATACCGCATAGTTATTTGATAATTTACATCGCACACTTGCTAACAACTGAACTGTTATCTGAACAGTAACAACTGAACTGTTACCTGTATAGTAACATCTGAACTGTGGACTGAACATATAGAATAGTGACAACTGACAGTTAAATATAAACACAACTGAACGGTTACAACTGCACTGTTAACTGAACCGTTATAAACTGTTGGGTTATAACGGTACGTGAACTGTTAATTAAACAGTAACAGCTAAACTATTAACTGAACGGCTACAACTGAACTGTTAACTAAACTGTTACAACTGATCTGTTATCTGATCAGTTACAAAACAACTTAACTAATGAATAGTGTAACTGTTAGTTAAACGCAATAGTGCAATAAATTTTTAAAAGATCAGTTCAGACTGACGGTTATTCAATTCGAACTAAATTTATGGTGTGTGATAGCCATTATCAATAGCTATGTGTTATTGTATTACATCCACAAAATAATACAAACCTAAGGGGCCTATTGTGTCATTTTGTCAGCATATCGTATTCACATAATTGTCTACACTTTGTCTTAATAATAGTAAGATACCATTTCTTGGATTCTAAAATCAGCTACATCAATCAAAATGTAGACATATCTCTGAGTTTGATAACAATTTAAATCAAACAATAGGCCCTGTTAAAAATTGATAAGTAACAAATTTAAGTCAACTCGAAATTAACATCAACCGAATTTATGTATATCTGATACAAAAGAAACATTGTACATTTATCTAAAATAAGGAACTAGACTTGGTGCTTGTATATTTCGATGGTATATTGTTAGTTTTGTTTGTTTTTTACTAACATGTAGGTCTTTTATTGTTTTCCACCGAAATCTGCAACTTTTGTTGATAATTACTACTGTTTTATCAGTCATTTTAAATCCATTAACAAATTGTTGTTTTGTTGTATGGAATCAACAATTAATAGCAAAATAAAAGTTTAAATCGCACCAAGACAATTTAAGTTGCAAACAACTTAATAAATAAACTAATATGTACAAAAACAAAATATAACGAAACGTTAATATAGTACAATATATAAATAGAATAAACGATTTATGAACAAACCCAAAGCAATTACGCTTTGATTTAATTATAAATCAGTAATGTATTATTTTTACTCTATTTCAGTTTTTTTACCGCTAGCAACACTGATCTGCGTTTAACAAATCATCAGTGTCGCGTCTTATAAGTTTATAAATCATCGTTACACATAATTTTCCAAACATGCAGACCATGCAATTTTTCAAGAATATTTACTGGAAATATGATTCATCTACTTCCAGACCACGCTATTACGCTGCAAGCATTTTACATCAGTTAATTTTATACCACGTTATATTTATTTCCACATTGGCATCACTGAAGTTTAATTTTATCTCCTGGCAACACAAAAGTTTATTTATCTCTTGGCAACACTGAAGTGAGTTTTTCTCTGCTGGCAGCACTGAAGTAAATTTTTCTATCCTGGCAACAGTCTATCTGAGTGTTGTGTAGAGGTTCAGAACGCTCTTATTCTCTTTGTGTGAAGGCGTTTTTGAGAAAACGTTCCAAAAACGGAGCGTTTCATCACCGGCGCCGGTAACTATCGCCTCGCCGTCCGGCGAGAGCGCTAGGTACAACACTCTGTACGAGTGTCCGGTTAGTTTTGCCACCTAAAACGAAAACAAAATAGTTTGTATAACTTTACAACTAATAAAACCCGAGCATTTAAACCCTCCATGACTTCCCCATTTGGACCCCCGTCTTTGAACGCCCTGACCATGGACACTATTCCTGGAGTCCCTGGTCAGGGGCCCGAGAACACTTCATATTACTTATTACACTTTGAACCCCTGGTCAGGGGTAGCCATGACACCTCGTGCCTAGCAGTTCAGAAATCCTTTTCTAGAACTACCTTCTGCTGTAGTCTAAAGTGGTGATAACGTCGAATGCAATGTAAGTTACAGAGTACTGATGGTCTAATAGGATGGAACCCGACTTCCAATACTAAGGTCGTAGGTTCAAATTACGGTCGTACATAATTGGATTTTCCATTAAAAAAATTGACGTGCGCTATATAACGTACTCTCAAACGTAAAGAACATCATGAGGAAACTGCCCTATAACCAAAAATTCGAAGACATGACCTATGCATGAAAGTAGCCTCTGCAAGGAGCATTTGGCCCTTTCTCCACACTGGTTCTTTTACCGTTTTCACGGCCACCATGTACCTATAGCTGGTCTCCGACATAACACAGGGTAACCAAGAAATTACCAGTGATCATCATCATTAGCCGTTATAACCGTGACGACCTCTGTGGCGCGGAGGGCGAAGGTTCGCCTGCGACGCAGCAGGTTGCGGGTTCGATCCCCGCCTCGGAACAAATATTTGTACGATCTGCAGATGTTTGTTCGGGGTGTTCTGGGTATTTTTCTATGTATAATAAAAAATATCTATCTATGTAATGTATTGTATTAAGTATATCAGTTATCTAGTACCCATAACACAAGCTCTGCTTAGCTTGGGGCTAGATAATGTTGTGTGAAATGTCCAGCATTTATTTATTATTATTATTTATTTATATGTCCACTGCTGGACGAGGCCTTCGTCATACAAAAACACTGGGAGGTATTTGCCATAATCACCACGCTTGGCTGGCGCATTGGTGATCGCAGATTTGGTGTTTTTAAGCACTCAGATGGTTGCTACTGCTCATACCCTGGTGCAATCCCTTAGTCGGCTGTCACGACATCCAGGGGAGACGTTGCCATGGTGTCATGGTGTGTCCGGCTTAGACCCCCTACCGGTGATACAAAGTACCTAGTAAATGTAAGTTGGCTACTCACTTGAGTCAGGGAGGGGTACTTCCACACCAATATCTGGTTCTGTGAGTATCCGTGAGTCGAAACTAGCTCGCTCGAGTGTTTTGACCACGCTAGGTTGCACACTTGTGATCCTAAGAACAGACAATTCAAATAAGTTTTTTGTTATAAAAGTATTTTTCAAGTTTTTATTAAATTAGTGCCAGTCTATTAATCATCAAGGAGTTCCGTTGTCTCCATCATCAGATCAGCTCGCCGTCACCATAATATTTTAATGTCATCTGAACTTGACAGGAATAAAAATATGAGCTCTATCGGTTGGGTGGAACTGGTTCAAAATTCAGTTTCAAGATTTGCCCCACACTAAATAATATACATACTATAGTTGGGCCCGGCCCGAAAGTGCCGGGGAGGGGGGGTCAGTCCTGTGGCCTGCTTTCACGGGCACGGTCTTCCTCGGGGGACCTTTTGCCCCCCCAGATTGGGGCTTGCTTCCTCAGATGTGAGAACTCAGACTAATTCGTGCGGGCAAACATGTTTTGCGACAGACAGGTTATGAACGCACCTACCTAACGCAGAGTGAACACTAACCAGAAGAATGAACTGACTACTTAGTCTTAAAAATGTTAGTTGTTCAGAAGTAGAACTTCTTGTGAAAGAGTTCGTCCGGGGAAGTACTTCCACTTCTTCTATTTTTGCCGCCAAGTAGTAGTGCTCACATTGCTGTGTTTCGGTTTGAAGGGTACGGGTGCCGGTGAAATTACAGGCACATGAGACTTTTCATCTTTATGTTCCAGGGTCGGCAGCGCGCGTGTGCTGCCTCTGGTGTTGCAGGTGTCCATAGGCTACGGTAACTATTTTCCATCAGGTGGGTCGTATGCTTGTTTGCTTGCCAAGTAGTTAAAATGTTACCTGTGTCAACGCATTGCATTGGTTGAGAGGTCAGCGTGTTCCAGAACCGAATACACCGGTCGGCGGTTCCACCACCCGAGGCCAGTAGCCCGTGCTGGTGCGGCGACCATGCGATGGCTTTTACAGCAGCCACGTGCGCAGAGTACGTTTGCACTGGCGATGTCGAATGCTGAAAATTATATAACCAATATGATAAGGATCGAAGACAAAAGGTGGACAAAAAAGGTGATAGAGTGAGTACCGAGAGAAAATAAAAGGAGTAGAGACGTTTCCGTGGGAAACGTTGGAAAGATGTATTTAGGAAAGAAAGCGGACTAGACTGGATGAGACAGGCCAGAGACAGGAAAACATGGAGAGAAATGGGGGAGGCCTACGCCAAACGGGCGACTACTATACCTGACTGCAAATTAAGATAAAATTACATGGGCAATACATAAATAATAGTAATAATGATTAATAACAATATCATCTAATGACATTAAGAAAAATGTAGTAGAATAAATGGCTTTTTTATTTTCTTTTTTATTTATTTTTATAAGGATGGAGGCGGCACTAGTCTGTTCATCGTGGCATTATATAAGATCTACGTCCAGCAGTGGAAGTATACCGGCAGATGATGACAGATACCATGAACATGATGATGAGGTTGCGGGTTCGATTCCAGCTGCAGGACAAATGTTTATATGATCTGCAAATATTTGTTCCGGGTCTGGGTGTTATGGTACCACGGTACTCCTAGTTCCTGATACTTACGACACAGGGGATCCTAGTGTGGGATCATGACTACGTTGTGTGACTGTTGGGAATTATGTAAGTATGTATGTATGTAGTAGTGGAATCTCCGAATCTCCGAGTGCGGTAGAGGAAGATTCACCACTCGATGGACTAAAGACATTATAAACGTCGCAGGAAGCCGGTGGATGGAGATGGCTCAAGAACGTTCGTGGCATATGTCCAACAGTGGACTTCCACAGGCTGATGATAAGTCGAGTAGTTTTTTATGCCGGTCGCTTTCTTGTGAAACACAGTTGTAGGTTACGCGCGGAATAAAAAATCGCTCCCAAGTTTAATCTAAAATTACCAAAGAAACGATATACGTGATATCACCAGATAGATATATTATAACAGGATATCATTATTGGGTCGCCGCATTCGTATCACTACAAATTAAATTCCCACACACCGAAACCGCAATCAAACTTGAGAACTAATATTGAAATCCGTTTCCAAAATGCAGGATGTTGTTGATAAAACATTAAACTTGTGATAAGTCCTTGCCGCTTATTATCAAAGTCAAGACCAGTCTTCTCTATATTTATAAAGGAACGTCAGTATTTACGTCTGTTACGTACACTTATTATGTCGTGCAGAGTATTTATCAGGGAACGTCTTGAAGACATGAAGAAGCTACACAAGATGTGAAGTGGGTGAGGTAAGGGAGAGTAGAATCACAGTGTCTCTCTATCTAATAGGGTAAATTAGAAAGAGCGAAACTCTAGTTCCAATGCCTTCTCACCACTGGCGATAAATGTTCTGGGTTCGGGTGAAATCTTGTGCCCAGTTTCCAGTTTTGTGAACTTTCCTTCTATGATAAATCCATGGATGGAGGTAACTTACCATAGACCACACGAAAAGTTTGTTGTCGTTCCCACCGGAAGCCAGAGATTGGCCGTCTGGTGACCATTTCAGACCGCAGACTTCCTGTCTGTGACCTTGGAGTACTCTATTCGATTGCACAGCTGAAATAGATAATTTGGGATTACATTTTTAGAATAATTAGTCAAGTGCGAGTCGGGCTCGCCGCTGGGGTTGACAGTAGCCTCCACTGCTGGGCGAAGCTTCCTCCAAAAGGTGAGGGAAACTCACGACAAACGGGACAAATATGATGCCATATTATATTTTTTTTACGTCTTGAATACTGTTTATTTGTAGACTATTTACTTCATTCGTCGTAGTCATCAGCCGTTGGACGTCCACTGTTAGACGAGGCCTCCCCCATAGAATGCGATGGAGGGATTTGCCATAATCACCACGCTTGGCAGGCGGATCAGTGATCGCAGTTGATGTTGAGTACTCAGGTTGATGCTGCTGTCCATCCCATGGTGTAATCTTTCTTTACGTCATATAATAAAGATTCATGCCCCAACAACACAATAATCTGTAAAAATTTAAACTGGATACTTCTTATGGCTGCCCGACAGACACCCAGACGGCGTAGCCATAGTGATAGTAATAAGTAACGATAGCCTCTCGAAATAAAGAAATAAGTTTTCTACTAACATAACTAAAATATTAACACAATTTGGAGGTTACATTCCTTTTGTGGTCTAGGTTGTTTCTTTGAAGGAGCTGGCATGTGGCCTATCTAATGTTAAGCGGTATTCCCATCCCATACCAAATGCAATACCTCTTAGCACACGAATTTATTTATTTATTTTAGGAATTTCCGAATTTCACTCCCTAACAGCGGGATGTTGAAATTTATATAGAAAAAACTACACGCGGCCAAGCCGCAGGCGCTCTACTAGTCGTAAATATTATAGACCGTCTTAATCATGAATTAAAATCGCCATAAATCAATGTAAATACAATGCAAAACAAATACCTATCGCTACCGAAATTCCTGTTACCAACTCCAAAATAATCTAATGGTCTAGTAACAAATTATATAGAATTTAGTCATAGGTATTGGCAGTATTGACTTCGTTGTTATCGTGTCTCAGACAGGTACTAGACGCATTCATGTCTTAAATGTCGACCTAAAGAATATATAAAAGTAAATATCTACGATTTTAATTTAATGTTTTTCTATTATTGATTCTAAATGACACGTTTATGTATAGTTTACTAATTTTGTGACACTCTGACGCTATATAAATAATATTATAGCCTTTCTATGTGTCGATGAACTATTAGAAGTTATTATTAGAGACCGGATTATATGCAAATGAAAATTTGCAAAAAAATATATTTATATTGTGAGTTTTTAGAGATTTCAGGAAAAATCCAATGAATTTTTAGTGAAACTCAAAAATCGTAAACTTACAGCGTATTTTCCGAGTAAAACGATAAATTTCCATGTTGTTCACAATAACGTAACGCAAAGTTTTGTGTCAAATTTCAACCACTAAATTTAATCAAATAAATCATTTATATTCTATCCGAGCCATTAAAAATAATAACCAATTCCCAGTCATTCTTTATAACACTTTTATCTTATATATTTTGGCATTTAACTTGCATATTTGCATGCATATTTGGTTCTTTGTTAGATATAATTTGATCTCTAGATGTAATGTACAGGGTGCAGTTTGTGTGGGCGGCTAGCAAACTGGAATATGTCATATTATTTATTTGAATATTCAAATCTAGTGTTGTACATGCCCCGCTCGATTTATGACTATGCATAGGTATGTATCGACGCGGGTATTATATGGCTTAATCTTTATTGATATTGAGCGAATTATAATTATTTAAACATAAATATTGCGAATATATAATAAAAACATTTGAGTAAATCTTTTTAAAATTAAATTTGTGTGCGATCGCGATGCATAATGCCTGATGCCGTCATCTTATTATAATATTTCTTTTGCATGTTCGGACTTGTAATGACATGACTGAAGTTGGACCGTGATCATTAGTTTTTGCATAGAGCGATATTGCAATAACATTTAATATACTAAAAGGACATTGATCTTTCCAAAATGTGGCGTATCTAGGTGGTAACGTGCTATATCTAGGTACTTACGTGGTACTCTGGTGTCTCGTTGGCGTATATGCCTGTCCCTGGAACCCGAGCTCAGTACATCGCCATTCCACGCTAAAGCCCCAACGCGAGCCAAATGTCCTTGAAGTTTCATAACCTGTGGAGAGATTTAAAATATCGGGTCAAACAGGACAGTTTTGATATGCTGATGGAATATTCGAATACTTAAATAGTTGAGAGGTTCGCGAAGACATAAAAGATTTTGAAATTAATAGCGGGACCAAGGCTGACCTCCTATCAAGAAACTTTAGAAGAGACTTTATTGTCTAACAAACTGACACTTTCGATCACCATTTTGCAGAATATTGGGCATCGTGCTATAGCATCTTCTCAGAACCAGAAATATTCAAAACATACCACGCAATTGCTATAAAAACGTAATTGAAACCGATTACCAGTTAAACAATAACGGCCCAGTTCAGGTCCACAATGTTAATATTTTGTAACTTATTTAAAGACAATTTCTAACCTCTTTATTCGAAGCCACGTCCCAAACACTGATGTGTCCTTTCTGCGTACCCACAGCCACCAGATTGCCACGCTCGCTCCACGCCACTGACGTCACAGCGTTGCCTTCGTTGGAAAGATCGCATAGCCGTGTAACCTATCAATAACAAAATTGTAACGTTACTATTGTAAAACTGCAAAAAGTTTTTCTGTAGGAGATAGTTAAGAATTGGTCGTGAACAATGAAAAATAGCACATAACCACGTGGATATTGATCCAGTCCAGATATTACAGCACACACAGTTCACACCATGTCAAGATATGCCTAGCATAACCATGAGTTGTGGTTATTGAGATAGATGTTGTCTGTAGCTCCGTTGCACCCAGAACCTTGATGGGATACTTAAACAGGCTATTGGTATAATTGTGCCCACTGCCTTTTTTTGTACCAGCCTTGATGTCTTACCTGGCTAGTGCAGGCGCTCCACAAGTATACACAGCTGCCTAGGCCGACACTGAGCACGTTCTGCGCAGACCAATCCACCAGGTTTAGATAGAAGTCGTCCTGCAACTCCGGAGCATCCAGAACCTTGAAGGGTATCCGCGAGATTTTCCGAGTGGCTTTGCGAGGCGATCGGAGGAGCTTCTCCGATTTAGCTGATATGGGTGAGAGGCTAAACGGTGATGGGTCTATATTTTCCTGTAACAAAAGAGGAAGAATTTAGCGAAAACAATTCCTAAATATTTGATAGGGAGGAGGAAGTTCAGACTCGATGCATTTAATGAGCTAACCTGCCGGATACTGTAGTTGACATAGTTTATTAGAAAATCAAATTCAAAAGGTATTTGATATAGAAAAATATTAAAAAAAAGCATCATCTTGTTGCACAGCCACATATTAAATCACAACATCCTGCCATGTGGGTGCAGCAATCTAGTAGAGCCATGAACGAAAACCCACACATGAAATCAATAACAGTCAAAATGAAAACATAAACAGTTCTGTGTTAATGTTTCCAAATATAATAAAAACTAAGAGAAAATTATAGTTGCAGGAAACTTCAAAGTAATGAATAAAAAGTTCCAACTCAAAAGTGAATGACCCATTACATTACTTAAGTACTTGTATCACGTACAAAAAGCAACTTCAAACTGTTGAAAACTACACAAACATACATTTGATGGCATGAGAAAATAAACACAAAGTTTTGCATTTAAAGCTACTTGCGACATTAAAATTGGTGGGAAACAAAACAGGAGCCCAGAATATCTCGATCACATTAAGATAATCATAGATAAGGCAGTAAAAACACTGAAATGTGTTTATTCTAGAAGTAAGTAGTGGCAAAAAAACTACATTTGCATGTGTACATGTACAGTTCGTGCAAATAAATGAGCAAGGAAACACTGACGACGAAATTGTATATGAATTATGTTCTATTGTCATGTTAAAACCGTCACCAAATACAGAGTTTAATGAACTATATTCTGTAAAATTGTATATATTTGCTAAATGCATGAGCACATACATTTCCTTAAAATTATACTTTACACAGACATGGTACACAGATACGATGTTATAGAGAAAATACTGGCATGGAAATATCTCTCTTATTCTCTATTAATCTTTAATTTATGAGAACACGCGACTGCCTATCGTAAAACTGGCCAGTGGCCACCTGCAACTTAAGCCAATAAATACGCAAAAAAACATTCAGAAGCAATCAAAACTTTTTTAATACAACAATGCGATATCAATACGTAACATCTCTGGTATCAATGAGGATAGTACTATGGGCCGTCTATCTTGACATATTCAATATCAAAGTAATTATAAAGTACAGAGCCGCAAGAAAAAATCATAGATCATAGATAAAACCTCTATCACAACTTCCAAAGAAGCAATATTGCTAAAGTTAATTACAGGACTATTATTAGTACAACTATAAAACAAGAGAATATAATAGTAAACTTGATGAGCAACAGTCATATTTCTCGAGAAGACATAAGTGGTGTTAAAGTTACTAATGGATCTGACTGAACCCATTAAAATTCACAACAGTAATAAATAATTTAAGCATTAAGCCATTTATAAAGAAGATGAGGAAGCAAAAACTATTGACAAATTGAATCTGTTAATTCACATACACGCAAGTGGCAAAACCATAGACAAAACATAACATTCTGATGATACCTAACTTCAGAAAAAAATCAAACGCATCGAAAACAATCGACGTTGAGGCAAAAGCTCAGCAAATCAAGCATGACCAAACGCGCAAAAAACCTACGGCGCAGGCAAAACAACTATCTAGACTTTATTACACCATTAAAAATCATGGAATTGTCTGGTCTAGAATTTAAAAATATTCAAATTAGTTGTATGCTAAACATTTTTTTTGTAAGCAAAAGAATGGAAGAACAATTAAAATGGTAACCATAGCAGGTTCATGAGAACCTAATGTCTTTAACCAGGAAACGATCCGCGAACCTCCTGAAGCGTAACAGAATTAGTCCTTGAAAGTTCGGTTACCCGAATTCTTTTGTGCGAAAGCTGCTAAAAAACGCAATACACCGCGTGTACATTCGATATCAGCTCGATTTGTCAGCGATTTTTTTACCCGCAGCTTTCAATTAATCATTAAAACATATTCTATACAACACATTTGATTAGCCTTAATGACAAGCAACATTAATGTGAGCCTTAACGTAATAATCATTCTTCTTTGAATTGTGTTTTTGGCATACCAAGCAATTAAGACTAAATACGGTAGTGAAAAGGAGATCCGTATAATTATGCAGACAGTAGGTATTACCAGAGCGGGCCTTTTCGTCAAACGACCGTTTAAGAGATCAACAATTATTTAAAACATACAAGCCCATGCGTTTACCGTGTTTATTGCCGTCAAAAATGACACAAAGTTGGGACTGTTTAATGTTAATTTCGGCACCGCAAAGACTCAGTAAAATTCTAAGTAATTTACTGCAAAAAGTGCAGGTTTTTTTGTGAACCCGCGACAGTTTTGCGTCCATGAACCTGAGGTTATTGCTATCCAAAGTAATCTAGATAAATAACACCTTCATAAAGCGACTCGAGTGTCGTGAGCGACAACGTGGGAAGCCATTACCTGATTCTATACTGCATAAAAGGTTATAACCACGTTCGGGTCTGTCTGATACTAATCCATTTATGCAGCACAGAATTTGGAAGCGTGGGTGAAAAATATTGGTAGTTTTGGCGAGAATGGTCCTGTTTATAAGGTAGAGAAAACTACAACAAAAGGAGTTGTCACGTTGGTGTTGTGTCCGGTCACTTTACTGTAATTCAAGTGGAACACAAATGGGCCGTGACGCCTACGTCAACCCAAAATGTAAGGACATTCTGAACAATATACATAAATGTTCAAGTCAAGCGCGCTCACAATAAATATCACTGATAAAGGGAAGATTTACATGTAGTACAAGACAAAGATATCTTGTACGACACCGTTGTTCGGTCCCGATTTTTTCAATCAATACATACATACACAACACAGGTAAAGTTTTTGTGATTTGCACGTGATAAGTTATGAATGAAAGCTAAAACAAGATTGAAAGTGCATCAAGCATGCACGATGATTTATTTACAAATTTACAACCGCCACTTAATAAGTTACGACTTAACACTGCCCCGCCCCCGAGTGGTCGTCGACATATGGGTTTCGATGGTCGAAAATGGATGTATATTTTTACATTCCGTAAGTCTAAAATCGCTTGCAGCTATTGCAGCTCGTCCAAAAGATAAACAAACAGGTGTGCGCGCTGAGATTTGGCAGGATAATGCACGCGCGCATGCAAGTAGCAATGAAATGTGAGTGGCATAGAAAGATTTTGTATCATTACGGTTGGTATTTTTTTGTCTAGACTGCATGCTAGATGTTTTAGTTGATAGACGATTCAACAACCTCGCCAACGCAGTCTAGCTAACTAGTTTACCAGATTGCCGTGTTGCCAATTTCATTATGATGCTTCTGACACAGATTCTAAAAGTAACATATGCGTAGTTGTCATCTACGATAGTCTCGTATGAGTAATTCTACTAATATCATTGCTGTTTTTGGATCTTTGTTTGTTACTCAATAACGCCGTAACTACCGAACCGATTTCGATGGATCTGGTACAGAGAAAGACCTGGATTTGACACATAAGCTACTACTTTTATTCCAGTACAAAGCGAGCGAAGCCGCAGGCGGATGCTAGTCATTTCATATATTACTATTCCAAATTTAGGCACTATATAGAGTAACCAATTGGATTCATCACTCTTTGCAGTGAGGACGATACGCATAATGAATATATAATCACGTTACGGTTACAAATAGTGCATGACCAAACATGCCGGATATCAAAAATTAGTTTGCCTCTGGCATGGCGTAAGAAACAAACGCTCTAACAATTCTGATTACACTAATGCCATTTTGATTACACAAAATTACATTTTTTACGAAATTAAATAGAGAATTGTTGGCAGATCTGCCGGTCACGTGATAAATGAAATAATTCAGTCACGTCATATAGTAATAAATAGAAGTTTATCTACAGCTTGTTAAGTGTCGAAAAGTTTTTTATAAGTCGCATTAATAAAACTGGTAAATCATGGATATTAACTAGCAGTGACTCACGATGCCAATGCTGACTGTCAGTAGAAACAGGAACGTAGAGTGACAAACAGAGATACCTATAGTACTTAGTTCACCACTACATTCGCAGTAGTAGCAGGATAGATCGAACCAAATTGACCGCTTCCTCAATCGACAAATGCCTTATTCAAATCGAAATAGACAAAAAGCTCCGCACAGAGTCTAACAATTACCCACAATACAACTTCAATGTGGTCCCACCAGTATATTAAATACAATTGATATAATAAAAAGTTCCTACAGTTCTCTGTTCGAAAAGAACATGAATCTAGCTAGAGGCTCAAAATCAGATTAGATATTATAAACATGACAGCGGCACTAGGAAAGGTTGATGAAAAATATCAATCTTACCCAAACCACAATGATGTAAGATGAATGAGCAATCAGAATAGTTTGTTAACCCCAGACATCAGACGCATAAAAAGCTACAAATCCAGCAGGTAGTGACTAGATCGCAGATAGTGGATTGATTGGTACTATAAATGAACGACAAACTTGTGACCTGCTCGCGCATCCGTAATCGGGTCACGTACCAGCGAATGAAATAAAATTAATTAACTGAAGAAATTCCCAGATAGACGTACCTTACTTACTTGTTACTTTTCATAGAGAATCCGACGTCATAGACTCTATTGACGTTCGCAGAAAAGTAACAAGAAACTACCTTTAAAATTGAGGAGTGTCAGGTGCACGTGTTCATAGCTATATGAAAATTCAGAGGTCGTTTACCGGCATTGCGCAATCTGATGTTCAAGCTTTTTAGGAATGCAACGCAGCGGAAAAATCAACAGAGCGCGACGTTTATTGCAACAGCCGCCTATCTAGCACTTGGGAACTAAATACTTTATGGACAGAAATCTAAATAACAATTAGCCTTTTTTTAAAGATTTCAGCCATGAATTAACAGGCATGCGACCTTTTAACAACATGAGAAATAGAAAATCTCATGATAGAAGAGGGCAAACACAAACACGCGGTCACCTCAATTGTTGAATAAATTGACTCAACAGCGTCATTGGTAAACCCTACCGGGCCTCGATAGCATAAAGCCTTAGCAAACAAGTACTTATGCAAACAAACAGAAAAAATAAAGCCTTGCGAAATTCCATCGAGCCACCAGTAGACTCTGTTGTTTCAGCAAACATACCACCGAACGGTCACGGATGACAACTTCTGGCCGGTTCAATAGCTGACGAATAGCTGGCAGGCCCAAAAACACTCAACTAGTACTTTGGAAATAATGAAAACACTATTCAAAAACAAAATATTAAATTTTATACAGCTAAAAAACTCACAATCCAGACAGTTATTAAAATTGTATGTTCCGGCTGCAATTTTAATCTATCATCTAAAAGGATAGGTATGCCGTTTTTTCGTGAAGAGAATAACAATAGCGACAAACGAACACCATAGTTAAAATATCAAAGGCCAAACCTAGGTACAGACCGTGCATAATACACAATACCTAGCGCGCCACGCCAGCCAATAATGGAAATGCGGAATTCTATTGTGATGATACAACGCGGTCGCGACTGTAATGTGTCAGTCATGATGGTGTCGTATTCGGGAACTACGTCTGTCCAGTGTCCAGTATACGAAATCAGATAACTTACGGACATCTGCATAATGATTAGCTTACATGTTGTAGTTGTCAATCAATGCTTTCCTATCAGTCGGACAACGAAATTATCTAAATAGGCATGTAGGTGTTGCCGGATCAAAAAAGCGTTCAAGGTTATTGGACCAACGTGTAGCAAAAAAATAATATAGTATATAATTAACTAGAAATTCGTATCGAGATGTCTCTGAAATTAAATGAGCCGGGCACCCACACAATGGTCAGGAAACGTGACTGTGCAGCAATGGGACAATCTAAGACATGATCTAGATTGTAAAGCACTACGGCAGCCGACAGACGTGTCCAAAAACAACTACATAGAAATCGATTTCAGGCTGATAGATAAAATAGAAAAAAATGCACCGGTAAGTATATCGTACCATTGGCAAAAGTTACGAATCATCCCCTGGCAATGACCGAAGTCTAGACCGAGCCTTATCTCTATCCTCAGTTTTGTCTCTGCCAAAAAACATAATAGCTATTTGATGAGCAAATGCGTCTCGATTCGAATTATTAGATGTAACTTTTTATGGCCAGTCATTTGAAACTATTACTTTGCAAAAGCTAGAAGCTCCAACCACTTACGTACGTGAGCTTTGGAAATAATTACAGCCTTGCAGCAGTAATTTGGTTCTAGCTAATTGATTTAACATTAGTTTTTACGACTGACAGAGACGTCTGTTTTATTGGACCTAGCACTCTTGGCATAATTACTTCAAATGATTATAAAATCTAATCCATTTAAAAAAATCGTGACTTGAGGCAATACGACAGACAATGAATTCTTTCTCAAACCAAAAGGCAAACTCGATTATCTTTGCCGTAACCGAATGAAATGAGAAATAAAACATTTCTACATTTTTTTATCGGTGGGCATCTAAAAAAGGAATTAGCATTAAAGAGCAATTTGGGCGCGCAACTACTTTTTGCATCGGTGCAAAAATACTGGATGGCTAGAAATAAATAGAAATGTTTGATTCGTGCGTTGAAAATTTCAATCACGGCGTCTGAGCTCATGCTGGTGATGGAAAAAATCAGCAGCAGTCGTGAGACAAGCGGACCGATGAACCCAAAGATCGCACGCATCATTCGAAATACAAAATTTGTAAATTGCAAAGCATCTTGAAATGCAAAATTCTCAGGCTTCTTTCCGCGTTGATGAGATTCGTTGCGCCTGCGCATCTATCCATAGTTGCTAATCAGTACATGTTTTATATAATTGCAAGCTATCTAAGAACAGACGAAATCTACGAATTTTGAATAATTGTTTATGATTTTGGTGTTGCATTCAGTGACATCACCGAAAACTGAGTGACTAACTCCGATTTGGAATGCCCAGCAGATAGAGATCAGGATACCTCGAACAATAAAGTAAAGAGTTCGTTTTTCTTAGGAATTTGTTATTAAAATTAATTATTCCAGTCAACATTACTGCCACTTTGGAGTCTCTTAAATTGTAGCAATTACCCACGCCGAATCTCAGGAGAATTCATCGCACTGAATGGATTGGATATCCATCTTGATGTTGCAAATCGTTTTTGATTAGTTCAGGATCAGCTAAAGCTTTATCTATATCGAATTCTTACCCTAGAGATTAATCAGAATGGGAACATGCACGCAATAAAATTTGCCACCGCGACGCAATATAATTACAATGGAATCAAAATCGACATATCCGAATGATTAAAACGAATACGCTAGGTACGAAATCGAAATATTCTAACATTCAAGGTGTATCCGAGACGTAGATTTATATCGAGTCGCATTGGGAATGGAATCACTAACAATGCATTTTTTATTATAATTCTAAATTTGTATTCCGTCTATAATGCAAAAGTAATCCAGTGGGTGGTGCCTTAGAATTAAATGAATACTTTAGTTTTTGGTTGCAAACAAGTTAGTAGTAAGTCTACGGTCTAACCTATCACCTCCGTGGCTAGTTTTTTGATGCATTTTTTATACACCTGTTGAAAGCGTGGTTCGGTTACTGAAATAGCAAGCACGATACTTCCATCAAAACCGACTGACAGGCGACTAATGCATGTAAATGGTTGCTACGCAATAAACATTTTTTTTACGATAAGAACTAATAACTTGTTGTTTGGCTATACTCTTACTTCAGTGATTGATTGGAAAAATTGTTTGAATGAAACGTGTATTCAAGTGAAGAGAGAAATCTAATAAGAATATGAATAGAGGCAGAAAACTTTCACATCTACTAACTAACTACTAACTTACTTACACACACTTAATACTTTGTATAGGTACATTAGGTACCTACGCAACGTTAACAAGCAGTAGGTATAAGAAAAGAAAACGCAGTTTTCGACACTTTCGAAGTTGTCAAAAAGTTGCCTGGGACAATATTGTAATAAGGAAAAAATAAGAATAAAATAAAAATGTATATCACGCAATTGAATGCTTGTAAAAATATATAAAATAGATAAAAATAAAATCTAATATTGTGACACCTGACACTCATTTTAATTTTTAAATCCAAAATTATGTAGGTATTTAAACTTGATTGCAGTCGTAAAATTAAATTTAACGCCACATCTCAAATGCACAATCCAATCCGATATTTTAATATAAGACGTAAAATTCCAATAATCTATTATTTTCGGCCGTTGTCGCCGATGAGTGATGTCAGAACCGGAGACAAATGACTGGACAAAAATGCCAAGAAAAAAAACAAATCCATTGTATCACTAATGTGATGGACAGCGGGATAAAAAGATGCACGTGATCAAATATTTAATTATTATCTTCATACACATTCGCATTCGATAGAAAGACGGCAAAAACTGCGAGTTCTGTTTAATTAGCATATCCTCGTTGTCGCTCATACGCTAAACGTTTCCAACTACGATAATTGTCATAATTGACACACAAAGGAATCAGCCACCGAAATACTTGCTCACATTTAACCGAACATTTCTATATTTTTTGCCCGGATTATCTATATTTTGACATCAGAACCGGCTAATCGCGAACCGGTCATGCATCAAGAGCAAAATTAATTTGGACGTCTATAAAAGTGCGACGATTGAAAAAGTCGATTAGTTGCACTAAATGATGTCTAATGCC
This sequence comes from Epirrita christyi, assembly GCA_951392215.1. NCBI lineage: Eukaryota > Metazoa > Arthropoda > Insecta > Lepidoptera > Geometridae > Epirrita > Epirrita christyi. Next base: position 3,122,348 of record OX595837.1, read on the forward strand.
TATAAAATCGTCAGTTCGTCAAATCTGTGCATATTAATTAGATATATTTGCATAAATAAATCAAGATGGTGGATGCTAAAACAAGAAAATTAATGTTTTGGGTTCGGACGGTTCGGCTACTGGGTGGCGACTGGTGTCGACTCGTTATGTATGATGGATGCGGTACAGAAATGGCGTGACATTAAACACGCGACTTTCGATCAACAATAGTTCTCGTATTACAATAGCAGCGGTGAAACGTTTGTCAGCGTTTGTTACAATAAGTAGAGCCGATTTATCGCGAAAGGATTGAACACTTTGCACGTGTCATGCAATTTATTGGTGTTGCCAACATTTCAGTTCTTTTATCGCCGATAAAGTGTGAAAATACCAATAGTATTACAATAGTTTCGCATAATTATGTCACTCCAATGTTTTTTTAAAGTTACTGCACATGGAATACTTCGAAATGCGTATAGCTCATACATTTCGAAGTATTCCATGAGCCCGTAAAACAAGTTTATTCCACGATTTACATATTACTACAAACATTATCATAAAATTAATACAAAGCACGGTCAGAAAAGTATTGATTCCAAAAACTGTATAAAAATTCGACATTAGCCATTTTGACCCCTCAAAAACAAGTTTCCGTTCAAAATGTATAAACGTGTACTTTACGCAGAAACTGTCACAACAGTGTCACATTAGACCGCCATTTTACTTGACATTATGACCAGAAATTGGCAAATTCAATTTGGGATCGGCTCGAATGCGGGTTAAATGGCCGGGTCGGAACAATTACAGCGCCGTATAAAATTACAAACCCACGCTTTCAAATACAGCTCAGGTGCGAATATGTGAACTAATTCCTTTTAATTTGTATTACGAGTTTATCCAGGGTTTAAGTTTTGTGAGCATACGACAAATCGTCATTTCGCGTTTTCAATCAACGTAAAGACAGAAATACCAAATTCCAATGACCCGTAGCTAATAAATAAACCAAGCAATAAAAATTACCACATCGAGAATTAGCTTTTTATAGTCGAGCAGCAAAAAAGTTGCACTCTGACAATACACCAATCGCTTCTAAATAACTCATCAGCCGTGCAAAAAACGTTCCTCAAATATATCAAGTTGATGTGACCATAAATATATTCGTGACACTAAAGCTGGTCCCTGGCATTCACAGGGATATAGACATCATTATATGCATACAGACATAAGGATAGACGTAAATCAAACGAAGCAAAAACATCGCGAATTACCAATTACACTTTTATTCTTCGTCAAATTAGTTTTACTGGCCTCGAATAAACCTTTATATGCAATTAGATACACGCAAATCCGTCGTATTCATTTTACTGTCGCAGATAACAGATGCTAATTAGAAAAGCTTTTATTTACGCGGATCGTTTTATTAATTTTTGGATGTTTTATATGGTGATGGCAACAGTAATACGAGAAGATGCGTTCTTTTATAATTGTTATTGGGGTTTTAGCATCATTTGTCGATAAAACTGCTAATATTTTAAGATCCTCACGTAAAGATAAACTTTATAAATTCTTCTTTTTTTCTGATAACCTTGGTACCTGCTTTTTGCATATTTGCCAAAAAGTCCCAGCATATTATGTAACAGTGGTAAATGCCAAGAAGCTCCTGGAAAATGGAATAACGATTTGCGTCAGCCAATTGCACAACGTGCAGTTGTCTCGTATAACAGTCATACAATGGATTCCACATATCGTATCGCACTTAGAATCTATTTGAAATTTGAGTAAACATTATTTATCATTGCACATAATGAAGGTCACAAAGAAGGAAATTACAGAATAAATTGCACACATGATATCTAAAAATACATTGCAATTGTATATTTTAAATTTTCGCGATCAGAAAAACATGATAATTTATTGATATTGTCACATTGTTACTTACATACACTTACATATTATAGCTAGCAGAACTGACAACCGTTCGTGAATAAAGGTTCTCGAGTGGAGACTACAAACCGGACGAAAGGCAAGGCCCCCTTCTCGATGAAACAAGGACATAATAAAGGTAGCAGGAAGTCGGTGGATGGAGGAGACTCAAGACCGGTCGTCGTGGCATTCTATGGGGAGGCCTATATCCAGCAATGGGCCTATAGGCTGATTAGTATTAAGATGTGATTATTACTTATTTATTATTGATTTTCCCAATGTTTCGAATGTCTTATTGTACAACAATCGTGGTCGCGTGCTGACTGGAGTACAATACCGGGGACTACCCTCACTTGGCCTTCTGAATTAGAAATGATGAAAAGTTTTTTCTTTTTCTATATCAGCTTGTTTACGTCCACTGCTGGACAAAGCCTCTTCCATTAAATACAATGGGGGAATTTACCATAATCACCACGATACGCGACTAAGGGATTACATCAGGGGATGGGCAGCAGCATTCATCTGAGTACTTAACACCAATACTGCGATCACCATTATGAAGTTTTAATATTTAGTAAATAATAAGGTAATATACGCGATAAATACTCATGACAATATCAATAAATATGCATTATAAGTCTTAGTAAGATATAATGGAACAGTTAATTGTGCCGATCTAATCTTGACCAACCTGGAGTTATTCGTTTTTAGCTACACTAAAGGATTTCAAAGAACTAATTCTTCTACGCGTATCAAAACGACCAAATTAAGGGCCTTAATTTAACGATCCTTTTTCTGGAAGCGGTTAAAAAGGCCGGAAGTTTATGTAGGCTGTTAATGTTTATAAAGGGGTTCTAACTTCTATATCAAGCAGTGAACACCAAGTACACGATAAAAAGGGGGAAAAGACGAACCTCAGCTTTTCTCCGTTTATAACTGAAGACCGGGAGACTGTTCTTTGCCGCCGACGCGGTAGGCGTAGCTCCCATCTTGTTGTCAGCGCAGGTGACGGACGGTCCTCTAACTTCCTCATTCTGGGCGCCGAGGAGTTCGTTCTGGAGCAGGCAGCTATATGCGTGCTGGTCACGCCCACCACCGACATTGCCGTCTCCATTGTCGCCACGCGCTTTCTTGGCTGGCTGGTTCTCTGTGCCTCTGTTGATTGCTGAAAAACAAATTTAATTTTTAGATCAGACGAAAAGATCAGCTGATGGTATATTTTGTTTTTGAACCTTCATCTAGATCAGCCTTTCCCAAAGTGGGCGGTAACACCCCCTTGTGGGCGCTGCAGGCCTTAAGGGTGCAGTAAGGAACCCAGAAAAAAATGGGGGCGTTGTGTAGACTTGTAGAGGCTTAGGGGGCGATTTGTAATTTCATCTAGCTAGGAGGACTCTTAGACACCGACTGAGCTCTCGACTACAACTTGTGAACATCAACTAATATTGATTAAGAGATTGCTCAAACTAACTCGGTTCGATATTATCTGTCCTGTTTTAATGAATAAATAAGATAAAAATCATGTCAATCGGGTTATAGTAAAAGTCTCGTTTAGAATGAATGTTTAACTCTCCGCTAATATAGCTCACAATAATTAATTTAATTTAAAGTTATAGTGGTTTTTAAGCAGGTGTAAAAATGGGGGCACTAAAAAATAATTTATTCTCAAAGTGGACAGTAGACAAAATAAGTTTGGGAATCCCTTCTAGAAGGTCCAAGAACAGAATAAATCCAGAGAGATACCTATCCAAGTAGTGGAATATGAAAAATAGAACTAAATCAATAATTTTATGGTATTTTCACCTTGAGTTTTATTTTTGAGACAAACGTAAAATATTCTAATCCTGCCGGTTCTTCCCCCAGGAAGATATTATAAACCTAAATTTGGGCAGTAAGTAAATTTTAAGTGTTTCATCAAGAAAATTCAACATTTGTACTTAAATAAATGTATTTAAAACAATGTTGTAATAACAAGCCAAATAAATTGAGTTCAATAATATATCATGTAGGTTGTAGGTATTTTGTTTTGATGAGTGTACATCATTTGTAGCTAATTAAAAGTACCTATTTCAAACAGTGATATAATAATAAGGAAAATAAATTGATTTTAGTAATATATAGGTATTAGGTATTTTGTTAAACAGTCCAAAAATAAATGCACTGACGGTTTAGATAACTCGAACAGATTTAACAACATATGCATCTATTTAATGCATCATTATAATGTTTTGCCTGCAGAATAATTGAAATAATAATCATAATTTTAGAACATTATGGACATTCATATTCATCATCAACACCAGCCTGTTTACGTTCACTGCTGGACGAGGCCTCCACCATTGAACACAATAAATAAATAATTAAATGCTGGACATTTCACACAACATTATCTAGCCCCAAGCTAAGCAGAGCTTGTGTTATGGATACTAGATTTTTTTGATTACATAGAAAATACCCAGAACACCCTGAACAAATATCTGCAAATCATACAAATATTTGTTCAGACGCGGGAATCGAACCCGCAACCTCCTGCGTCGCAGGCGAACCTTGGCCCGCCGCGCCACAGAGGTCGTCAAAATGGGGTGATTTGCCATAATCACCACGCTTGGCAGGCGGATTGGTGATCGCAGTTTCATGTTACGTACTCAGGTGGATGCTGCTGCCCATCCCCTGGTGTAATCCCCATGTAAGAGTTTTACTACATCCACGGGAGAAGGAAGAGCCTATTCGTAGGCCGGGTACAGCACGGCACAAATTTATACTACGATAAAATACATTCAGTCAACGCTGTTGTAAAAAAACTAACTGAACAATATGCAAATTTTTATACAAAAAAATTTAAGAAACTTGGGAGGAGAACCTGTTTTTGTTCTAAAAAACGATTAGTAGTAGGTTTGTAAATAAAAATCTACGATTAATTTATCCTGTAAAATATAGAAACGCCTCAATAAAGCTAAATTTAAAGAACTGGTATTTTATTCGTAAATTACAGAGATTATGTATAGATATTAAAAACCGGTCAAGTGCAAGTCGGACTCGCGCACGAAGGGTTCCGTCTACAAATATCTACAAAAACGGCAAAAAAAAAATTTTTGTATGGGAGACCCCTTAAATATTTATTTTATTGGTTTTTAGTAATTGTTGTTATAGCGGCAACAGAAATACATCATCTGTGAAAATTTCAACTGTCTAACTATCACCGGTTATGAGATACAGCCTGGTAACAGACGGATCTATAAAAATGCCAAAAAAAAAAAGTTTTTTTGTATGGGAGCCCCTTAAATATTTATTTTATTCTGTTTTTTAGTACTTATTTGTTGTTATAGCAGCAACAGAAATACATCATCTGTGAAAATTTCAATTGTCTAACTATGACGGTTCATGAGATACAGCCTGGTGAGTGGTGATAGACGGACGGGCGGAAGAACAGCGGAGCCTTAGTAATAGGGTCCATTTTACCCTTTGGGTACGGAACCCTAAAAACGCACAATGGCGAGCGAGACTCGCGTCCTGAGGGATCGGATTCGTAAATTATTCGAAATCGTTATTGCCCTTTCTGAGTTTCAGCCACTTTTCCCTACAAACTATACAAACACATTAAAAGCGGTAAAAAATTGATATTCCTTCATTTTAAGACTTTCTCCTTTCGTGTCACAAAGACTCCTAGCATTCCAAATTTTAGAATTGTGAAGGTAGTTAGGTACTGGAAGTTTTTTCACGGTATATACTAAAAGCTCACAGACCTCTTTATTTGGTGTAAATTTTAAGTTGACACCTTTAGCCATTCCTGAGAAAAAGGGTCTTGACAAACAGACAGACGGTAAAGTGATTTCATATATAAGGGTTGCGTTTCTCCTGTTGAGGTACGGAACCCTAAAAATAGTGTAAAACGTGCTAACGAAGACCTTTTGATAATAATTTTTATACCCTAACTAACCATGATTTTTCCGACTTGGACCCTTTAGGAACTTAGGTATCATAAGTACATTAGGTACAAATGCCGAAAATAAAATTATTTTCCAAATTGTATAAATTAGAAAAGAAAACCAAACGAGTCCTGCAACCAAATCGTATCAAGTCGATAGAAAGTCGCTGACACACTGCTGACAAAGAAGAAAGACAGACAGACAGACAGATAGATATAGACAGAGAGATAAGCCTAAGGCATAGGTTTCCTTTTTTTAACTTTTGGGTAACGAAAAACCCGAAAGCCTTTAGAGATTTTAGTATGACAATAAAAATTGAGGTAGGCAAATCCAATCAGACAATAACACGAAAAAAATAAATTTATTTTTATGTCAAATGTCCTGTCAAAACCAGCACGTGTCAAACCATATGGCAGAAAGAAACCAGGCGCGTGCCATGACTCAGGCGCAAAAAAAAGATATAGAAAGATGGCGTGCCTCTTAGATTAATGTTACTTCGACTTGTTGACTTTAATAGTATACAAATAGTTTCTACTTTATTATTTCATATCCTTTTACAATCCTTAATATTGGCGAAACTGGTAGGTAAAACATTTTATTTTGATCATTACTTTTATTGCCTCAATTTATTTTATTTATACAAAAGTTCTATGACTAATTGCCCAATTTTCGTGGAATTTCTCTATTTTGTCGTGGTAATACTGTTATTTTTTATGACGTTACAATAGCAGGTAATTTTAGTATCGTTATGTATTATTGAATGCTCAAAATATAAATAATAATTACCCGAACGAGTCAAGTTCAACAACCATTGACTACAAACACAGAGTACTTAGATAATGACCATAGATAAGGTACAGAATAAAAATAATCTAATAAAATAAATGTCCTACGAGATGTATAGCTTCCTACATCTAGCGTATAATGACCCTGACGTACTTAATTATATCTTTCGTCACATAAAAACGCGCTGGCATATGTGACAGTGACGATGCTGCATCAACCTGGGAGATATTGCCAAAAATATCCAAGAACTCTCATAACGTGCCCGCCAAAAGCTTTAAAGGTATTTGTGATCAACATTCAACATGTCTATAGAATAATTTTAAACTGCAATCTAACCGACTTTTGCATCAACAATAAGTAATTATTGACTTTACAGATAGATACCGATTCTGCAACATTAACCTTCATTGTTAATGAAACGCGAGAACCCACACAAACATTTAACAAATCAGTATGATAAGCCGATATCAAGCAGACCAAAAAGAATTTAGATGTGCACAAACAATGGTGGATGCATAAATTGATCATAATGGCTTCCTGTCTGATCAATGCACTATTTAATAAGTCTTGACCACATGTCATTGAAGCCCATCACGGTGTTGACGAATTTATGATAACTGCACGAGCTACAATGATAATTTGTCATCCATTGAAATTAAATTTAGATACGCTCCTCGCGTACATTGAGCCCTAACTTTGTCTTGGGTATTTCACCAGCTGATTCAGGTCATTGTACCTCCAAAACGGACGGAAATCCGAAGTACGTTACACAAATTGCATTACGATTGCGACAGTGTCACTATTAACAAACGGGGTTCAGTCACACTCCTTCCTTCCTGGCGCTGTAAAAGGCGAGTGGGTTCTACTTGCCACTATATTTGGTCAGGTACGTGACAAAGCATCAACATAATTAATTCAGGCTGTCGCCAAATTTGTCGGCATCCTGGCAGACGCGAAATCATGCTGAATTACAACGGTGTAGAGTTTTGTTTCCCGTAATGGAAAGACAACTAATTGTCTAAGCCTAACCGTCTTTTGCAAGGCCTCCTCCTACATGATATCAGCCCACATCCAATTCTGGACGCAGAGAATAGAAACAAATTGGCCCAAATTTCTGTAATGGTCGATCCTTTGAATAGGCTATGTATGTCTATTGACAAACATCCTAGTGGATAATCTACAATACCATTGTATAGTTAAGTTGAGTCAGCAATGCTATTTGAACTTAATGGATGATGATAAGACGGTAACGGAAATGTAAAAAAATGGAGATAGCAGTTACCTAAAGCAAAAACGATAAAATGTTTCGAAGGAACGCTCAACAGGTGAAGTGACGTGCAAGAAAATGGAGAAAGATAAACCGAAGCTCTGAATCAAAGTATGTAACGATAGTCGCGCTATCAATTTATCTGAAAATATATCACGCAGCAGTGTTATCAAATGATGGCAAGCAGGTGAACAAAAAATACCTTCTGTTAAAAAATTTGTTCAAACTCTGTCTAGTTTTGACTCATTGAGAAAAACAAAAGAGAAACGATTTGGTAAGCATATGTACGTAGATAAATAGATTAACTCTGTATTGCACAAAACAACAGTAATAACACAGAAATACAAAAACCAAAATAACAAAAACTACACCCACACACACACACCCATACACCCAGGTATGTGCGCTCAAAAGCCTAATCATATATATACAGTTATACACAAACGTCATACACGGTGTAAGTTGTGTTCAAATAATGCATCGTTTCAGCTAACCGACTCATCAAAAAGTGTATTCAGACATGAGTTTCCATAATATTTTAACTTTTGTATCCACGCGTCCGCGGTAATTTTATCGTACAGCACTGTTTTTCAGCAGACTGAAACTACATTTCTATTTCCGGAAGCTTACAAGTTTAAAACAGACCAGACAGTGCTGTACCGTAACCAACCAAAAGTAATCGCTACAAGTGGCAGGTGCAGCAATAAACTCGATAGCATGACCTAGATATCACGATACGGTGCCTACTACGGCTATTAAACCAATAATAGCACAAGACCAAACACTTATTCAATAATAGTTACTACATACGACTAAAACATGGAAAGGAAAAATGTAAAGAGTGAAGTTCTCACTATTTGCAAATGCGTCATTTGGTATCATTACATTACGTAAGACGTTCCTAAGAATAGTTCCTTTTAGATTATGCATACAAGTTTTACAACTTGTGAATCTTCTCCAGGCAATCTTATCCTATTAAAGTGGGGGTCTATGCAAATGCAATTTGCAATGATAGTGCTGCCGACGGGATTGGACGAGAATGTTCCGGAGTCGATACCCTATGTAAACGCTAGGTAGATGCTAGTGCCAGGTCAATAACGGTACTAAAGGCAGCGAGCGCATCGCAAGCAGCTCTATTGCATCTTGCGCCTGTGTGCATTCGCTAGTACTCTAGAACGGGTTCTTTAACCTTAGAAACTTTATCTCATAGGGCCCGAGTGGTCCAAACAATGAAATCGACTATTGAGAATATATCAAGAACAGTAGACTTATTCTGTGGTAGTAGTGCTTTCATAATGCATCGGTTATCGTGCTCTTTTCACCTTATCGGGTGACCGGGCCATTGTTTAATCTATGTTATGGCAAGCATGTACCATATACGGTGCTTTTAAACAATATTCTTTGACTTTCTGACTCACTTCTCTAACAGTAAACTTTTGTGCCACAACTACCTTGAGACACAAAAGTCATCAATATAAAATGTTCGTCATTCATCTTTTTCCACGGTTGATTACAAGCTGATTACTTGCAAAATCTATGCGGCATTCAATTTAAATTTGAATTTATTTTAATCTGTTGTCACGCCAAGAATAGTCAAGCCAGTGGGTAATAACTTTAATGGCCAAGGATGAAATTCTAGCCTGTATTTAGAACCATTTTCTTCAGGAGAATCAGGATCCCGTGTTTCAATTTTAAAATCCTTTCTATAATAATTGTGTTTTAACATAACTTAGGTGACATCTACAAGTTATACGCCCATAAACATCCATGTCCTGTGTCATGCATGTAGAAACACCGCACTTTATTACATGTGCATATTGTACATACTTGCCTAGTTTACACCTGCCTAAACATTTTCTTCGCAAAAGTCGGTGGTGACTTTTGAATCTATTTGAAATTCAAAGCAGAACATGCATATATTGAGTACTGTGATCTTATAAAAAGCGGAGAAGTTAAAATTTTACCATGACCACGAGCTGCTGGTAATAAATTCTGAATAGTTTTGTGAGAATAATCGAACAGTAGCGCGTCGCTGACGCACCGTGGAAAACGGAAAATTTGAGGTGGACCTAATGCAGTGCGTTGAACTACGCAGAGTCGAACCGCACGCAATTGTCTGGCTTAATGACTCAGATATATACGCCCACGTGGATTGCTGTATTTGCATATTCTATTACAAAAACAGAAATAACACTGTAGCCTGCACACGCCACTGCTTAATATGTAATCAATAAGCCAAATTAAGTCGCTGATTTAGGACTATAGGCTACAATTTGTGAGCATAGTGCAAATAATAACGCTTTAATACAAATGAATTCACCGCCATGGCATTAGATATTCAGTAAAATGAATATTCGTGAGTGCATTGAACCAAAAACGTGGCTCATTACTTAACTAACACATAGCGGTCGTGAGCGGATCCCCGCTTTTTGCATACAAGAGCTTTTTTGTACAATTTTTACCTAATACTAACAGAATGTGTTGACGTTTTTGCTCAGCACCGGCAGCGATTATAATCAACTTGAAAAATCAATATTCGACAAAAAACAAACACCACCACACAATTGGCAAACACAACATTCTCGAGCATCTAGGTATAATCTAGACATGATGATGCTCGAACACGTCAAGTATCCGACACACGCTGAGGATGATGTCAGAGAGAATACCATGGACGTCTATTGATTACCCAATATTATTTGCCATCGGCCTAAATTCAACACTTGACAACTGATTAATGCCTACTCTCAGGTGTCAAGAATGGAGACAAAGCACAAAAAACTGTAGCAATTACATCGTAGCGAAACTACAATACACGTTGACGTTGGGACATTAATCATGCGAGACTTTCGTAATGCTATGCGACATCATGCGAGTATATCGTCAACTACTATCACGATTAAATTACATTCGAGAGCAGAATGACAATCCACAATCGACGCTGAAACAAAAAATAACCTGCCGCTGACAATATTTGTGAAGACAATCATTTATTATCCGTGTCATTGAAAACTACAGCCGGTTATCCACTCATCACACTTTAAATGTATCTGACTTATGAGCTTCTGTTCGATACACTTTTTGTTGGCTACCTCGTTGCTTCGATGTTAGTCGAACTACTGCCCGCAGGCACCTCAATGAGGCCAGCACTATTGGCTTAAGCGAACAAACAGAGTAACATCAGTGTTTATTTTTCTAATTGCACAGGTGTAGGAGCGCGGAATTTGAACTGTCGCCAAGACGTGGCCAGTTGAACAAGAGCCTTCATTAGTAAACCGCTAAGTAAACCACGAGCCTTTCTTGTTAGTAAAATAAAGACTGCAGTTTATTCTTATTATACGCTCGCACAACCTCCATGTAGTACTGAATATAGAGTCGGTCGGTACCGAGAGCTCCGACGCTTTTCTAAGCCCGGGCGTTCAACCTACTTTCAAACTGCATTCACCTAAGCAACCTTATGAACACGAAGAGGGTTTGTACAGTTATCCGCCTTGCAAGTACCAGTTGCACAATAGACGCTTAGTGCAAAACTAGTAGGATGTTGGAAGACTTGGAGTTTTTACAACATAAATCTTGATAGCCGGTTGTAATTTCCTATTTCCTTTAGACGCTATTAAAAGTTAACTACAAACGAAATAAAGAAACCATTGACAGTAAAATCAATGCTCCAATCGCAATAGCTATTATAAACTATTGAATCATCGTCTAAAAACTTGCATCGCATTTAAACAGGGATAGGCAAAGACAGGTCAATAAATTAAATCAAAAAACATGGCAAAATCCTACCATCAGTGTCGTGAATGATGAATGTTAGACTATGTATATCCGTCGTATTAGTGGTTTTGTAGACAGCTGATCTTCGGGGTGGACAGACTTAAAACCCAGTCAAACCACTAACAAGTTTCGACTAGTCAAGATGCAGAAAAAAATCATATTCAAATTGCCGTAAGGTCGTGGACATATCGATAGTGATCAAAATATAATTTCGATACCTACACATCATTATTAATTGCTGATGATGGCAGCAGACCAATAATTTCGGCAATAAAAGTGAAGTTTTGCATAATGTTGGTACAGAAAATAAATAATTCTAAGATCAGAAATCTTTATGCGAAATAATAATTTTAAAAGATTTACAAGCTGATTGATGCTGGATCTAAATGTGACGACGACAAGCAATTTATTGATCCCGAAAAGGTATAAAACCTTATCGAAATAAACATAAAAGCAGATTTAGGCTCCGTAACAAATGTCTCTTTTTTACGTGATTCTAACATAAAACACTGAACACCTTGGCAACATTGTTTGAAAATTATTATACTTTAGGCCACAAAAGGAAAAGTAACCGGGGTTGACTCAGATAGTACAATGAACTTCCGAGAACTAATACTTGTAATTCTGAAAGTCCGAGTATAGCACAGGCTGAATCACGATCAGCTGGTCTTACTACTTTGTTCAATACCTGCAGGAGAATGCTTACAAATGGAATCGGAGCTTTAACAACTAAACCATTCTCCAAACATTAAAACTTTAATAATTCTAATACATTTATTATACCAAAACAAACATTACATTAGATAATAGCCGAATATGATGTCATCGTCGCAGCTGATCGGTGATGGGTTGAAGGCTGGTCATTGCTCAAATATGATGGAGGTGTGCAAAATCCTGAATGTCATAATAATACCTATAATGGCCTCACTGGACAAAAATGTACGCCCAGGCTCGACAAAGACATCCAAAGATGTTCACGGTCGTGATTTTTAATGGTCAAACAGAATTTAGCATATAATCAGCATTAAAATTAAGCAATAAATTCACTTGGTAACTTTTCGGGACTAAAATAAGCAATAAATCTTTTCGCCACTATTGATAAGCTAAAAGCACATGGCTTCTGTCAGAGGTTAAATGGATAAATCATACGATTTTCAAATTGGCCTGCAACACGCTAAGAATTTAGATAAACATGGAAATATGTAGCAATTGATGTGGCCGAAAGTGCTAATTTGTCAGTTCAAAATTTGCAAATATGCATTCGCCCACCCAAAGATATCAGATAAGTAAACATTTGTACAGGTGCACGAAGCACGTTGATGACAAGTGCAATATTTGATTAGGGACTTGAATGATTCCGACTAAAAATGTTAAATTTGTTTGTAACATTGTTGGAAAAATCATTAAAATAGTGGAAACAGTTTTACCGACAAAGTTACCAAGTAGTTACATTTTAGTATATAAGTAAGTTTTACATGGCATAGCAACAATAATTGACGATCGCAATACAACATAGTAAGTAAGTGCCAATATATTCCTTGCAACGCAGTAATCGGTCGATACTGATAACTTATCAACGAGACAAACTATTTGTCCTGGATGTTAGTAGGACGAGCGTGTCAAACATATACTTACCTAAAATCCACTATCTGTGGTCAAGTGCACAGGTTGTCGGAGCCATCTTTAATGGCATTTATTTAGTGTTCCGTAACAAAATTTGGAAAACGGAACATTGTTTCTCACTCCGGTGTCAATTTGTTCGGCAAGGCTTACCAGGGTTAAAAGCTAGTATGCTAGAAAGTTAAAATTTCCTATAAAAAAGCTTGTTATAGGTATAGTTAATGGCGTGGTGTGTCCAGATACCGTGGTATCTCTGACCTAAGAATAGACACCTCCGTCTCTTCCGGTGGATGACGTAAAAACCGACAAAGGGATTATACCAGGCGATGGTCAGCAGCATCTACCTGAGTACTCAACACAAATACTGCGATCACCAATCCACCTGCCAAGCGTGGTAACTATAGCAAATCTTCCCACTGCACTCTGTGAGGGAGTCCAACAGTGGAAGCCTAACGGCTGACGATTAAGCTAGGAGAGTTGAAATTTCCCATAAACCTTGTTTTGATACCAGTTTTTAACCGACTTCCCAAAAAAGGAGGAGGTTCTCAATTCGGTTGTATTTTTTTTTTTTTGTATGTTACCGCATATCTCCGGCGTTTATGAACCGATTTGGAAAATTCTTTTTTTATTTGAATAGATATACTTCCAGATTGGTCCCATTTTTTTCAGAATGCAGTTCTGATGATGGGATCCATGAGGAATTGAGGGAATTCCTCAAATATTGTAGGCATACTTATGGCGATTTTGATATTTTCAGCAACAAACCAAGCATTTGCATTCAAAAAGTATCATAATCCTTTTACCACTATGGTTCTTGGTCGAATACAATGGTGGAAGTAGGTTTTTAAATGAAAAGTTATTATTTATATAATCAAAAAAATCATTCCGATATTTAGGGGTTTATTACCAGGGGGGGTCAATCAGGTTATAAAAAAAAGATTGCAGCCCCCATCGTGTGAGGTGCTAAGGTGTATACTGAAAGCTAATGACCAGAGGCCCAATTCTCTAATTTAAAAACATTAAATTCGCAGTATAATCTCGTCTCAGACGCACTGTCACGTATAGTAACTATTACTTAATCTTCGCGTTTCTTGTGAAGAATATGTAATAGTTACTATACGAGACAGTGCGACTGACACGAGATTATATTGTGAATTGAATGCTTTTAAATTAGAGAATTGGGCCTCTGTATATAACAACTCATCATATTTTATATGGTTTAAAATTTGCCTGCCAAGCGTGGTGATTATGGCAATTCCCCCCATTGTATTTTATGGGGGAGGCTTCGTCCAGCAGTGTATGTTCAAGGGCTAAAGATGATACAACATTTGGAAGTACCGGGCGGATCATTCTTGAGTAAAAAAATTTTTTTTGAGAGGAATACGCCTTTTTATGGTTCCGTAGCCAATATCTAAAAACTACGCAATATTTTTTTTTACCCAATTTTCGTTGAAAGTGTTTCTAAAGTTACCTTCAATTTTTTCAGAATTTTCCTCCTTTGTTTTAAAAATTAGGGGATAACAAAATTTACGACTTTAGAAGCGCATATTACTCACTATTGACTTAAAAATAATAATTTAGAAACCTCTCTATCATTTTTAAAGACCTATCAAACGACACGCTTATGTACACTGGCAAATTTTTTTGTCGTCCCCTCAGTTACATGTATTACAGTCACATTTTTTTTTGTAAGTACTTTGTTTTTTGTGTGCTAGACCATTGATAGCAGTTCATAGAATACACCTACAGCTACCAAATGTCATCTTAAAACAGCTAAAAGTCTTCGAGTAAAATGACTGTGACATACGGACGGACAGACGGACAGGACGAAGTTCCATAAGGATTCCATTTTTTGCCATTTGGCTAAGGAACCCTAAAAATGTAGGAAGTGTATCATGATGGTAATAGACAATATTTTACAGCTTAGTTTATCGAACGTAAACACTTATTTTGCGAGGTCCGACTCACACTTGGCAGCTTTTTTTGTATTTATAGGTTCTTGGAAAAGTTGCCACAAAACACTAACTTTGCATCATCAACCTTGGTAACAATAACATTTCATGATGATTAAAGAATCAAATTGATGACTGACAACGTTTTTTGGATTAACCCAAAAAAACAGAGAATAAACACTTCAAAGAGGTTATCAGCAGAAAAACAGACGTCAAATAAACTCTAGAGTTGGTTTGGCCATAAGATACAAATGAAAACGATGAAAATGCCCAAAGTAACATCGAGGTAGGATAGAATCAGAGATCAAAGAAAAGAGATATTTAGAAACATGACCGTAATAAGATAATTTCTGTAGAGCGGTGAGACAAATCCGTAATTGGAGATGTCTAATAACATGGTGAAGATAATACGACATGTCTGAAAACTGAGACAAGGCGGGAGCCTAGTATTGCGAGACACAAACTTGACCTACTTTTCAGAAAGAGATAAAATACTAAATGTTGTTTAAAAATAAGAATAGCACTATCATCACTCTACACACTAGAGGTTATCAGCAAGACCTTATAGTACGTATACGTAGAGTAGTATTTGCAATTAAATAATACTATCGTAAATTCTTAAGAATGTTTTTACATAGTTACTCAAAGTGATAAGAAGATATTAGTGATTTAGATGACCTAACATGAAAAGCGTGACCCACGCCCGAGCTGATTGACTTCCGGGCGATAACTTTCACAAACATGGTATGATTCAATAAAGCACGTGGCTAACGCCCCAAGAAATAGAAAACCATGGCTGCACTACAAGAAGGATTGTAAGACGATCCACTTCCTTGGAAGAAGAAGACCACACACACAAGAACAATGAATAGCATGCAAAACTAATATTAAAATAATGTTTTTTTTTCAATCCATTCTTCCAGCCCAAAACGATTAAAGCCAATTAGTGTTAACTGGTAATGAAAACTTTGAGATTTGTTTGTTTTACTTTTCTACTGTTTAGGTAACGCATCAAGCGTTAGATTGTGATAAAACAGACCTTAATGCGCTGCGATTAATTTTCTTAAGGTGGCCGATGATTCAGATTAGCGGAAACGATTAACGTCATTAAGAAATATTACGTACACCTACCCAACGAGAATTTGAAAGGAACACACTAATTAGATACCTAGTTAGTATGGAGCACTTGGTAGGAGTACTTGAGTACTTTACTAATGAAAAATAATAAGTTGACCATAACGTTGCTAATGATAATGAGCAACAGTCACAAGCTCTCTTTAGGTAAGTAGGCAATTAGAACACAAAAGAGTCAAAAGGTGAAAGAATGCTGAGCCGACGAAGTGAATAATGCATGCGACGAAGATTTACATTATGAACAAGCTATAATTGACCACACGCGTTTGACCCCAGGGTCCCGATTGAAACTTAGCCCTAATTATCATTAATAGAAGGATACGGTTTCAACGTCCGTTTGCTAATAATTTAGATATATGCATTTAGAATAGAGGTTTAATTAAATATGTAAATGTTGACGGACCAATCAAAATGGTCAATACCCTAGGATGGATAGAAAAAAATGTCTTTGAATAGTATAATGTTCTGTTCTATCTCTGCTGCTAGGCAATATTGCTTACGATTGCTGATATCAAACGAGTAAGATATTGTTTTCAAAGTACTATTATTCCATGCGTGTATACTTGTATTATTCCGGTTTGGAGTTGGAGGGCAGGATTATCAGTGGACATTACATCATATTTCATGATATAACAGGCTCGGTGAATAGATAAATCCATTATGTAATGCTAGCGTGCTTCTTCGATACTAAGAGGACTAAAACGTTCGAAAGTTCGAAAACCTATACTCGAGGGTGAGGGGTTAGTCAGGCCCTAATCAAATTAAGACTCTTTTGGATCACAAAATGCCTTTAATAAGCTCTAGAATATTTAAGTTTTTGATTTCTTAAGTTTTGTATCTAGTGAAATCATAAATTCAGTATACAATGTGAATTACTCCACTCGATAAAAAAAATAAACAAAGATACCTCCTTTTTATTTAACCTTTTTAAAATTGAAATCTAATTTTAGACTAACTTCTAACACGTTTTAATTTTTGGAATATTTGGTAACTTATAAGTTATAAATTGGGTTAGTGAATTCATCAACAAAATCTAACAAAACTTTAAAGGGGAATTTTTATATCATTATTTTATACACAAAAAGTGTGCGCTCGCCACAAAACAATTTTCTTTGAACCTATAGCTATTACATAATTAAAAACACTTTGAATTTTGATAAGAAAAATCGAGATGAATTTAAATTTGAATAATGTATCACTGCAAAAGCAGAGGCACGAGAGTAAATTGAAGAGCTAGCACGCAATCTTTCCAGTGGGCGGAGGCATAAACGAGTCGTAGACATAATCCGTTGCGGATGAGAAACCTACAGGAACTAGACTTATGTATATTTGAGGGCATCGTCCCTTCTATTTATGTTCCACGGTCCAGTAGGTAGCTCGTCTACTATCAGCTTTATAGCTGCAGTGGAAAAAAATCTCTGCAAAATCAGATACCGGAAAGCGAACATCCTTTGCAAAGCCTTTAATGGTAGGAATTATGGTTATTTTGTTGTAATTAGCGAGGTCAGGTTCAATCGATTAACAATTTTTATTATATTTTCATCGGGACATGTATTTTTTGGGGAAGCATTGATCGTAAAAAACATTGTGATTTAAATAAGGCCTGCATGCCTTGCAAGATATGCCAAAAGGCAAGAATAGTTCAAACAAGATAATAATAGAATAAACAGGATTTGCTTTATTTTTCTATTTGAGAAAACGCAATAAAATCTAACCAAGTATACACTGGGAGATACCACAAAGGCCTATGAAATTATAGAGGAAATCTTGGGACTGCTGACGTGAATGACCTATCATGAGCTCTATCATAATGCAATGCCCTGGAGAGTGCAAGTAACTACTATAACACCTGTGGCAGATTCCATGCACGCGATTGCAGGGTATCCTATGAAATCCACGGTTGGACGAGCTTCTTATGCCCCCCTCTACACGAAGGGCCATCACGAAGGCACGCAGTCATCCACAAGATGACTGTGTCAAAATGTCGCGAAAATGGACGTGCTGCTGCTATTTATTTTTACCTAAAATGTATGTTTTTTTTTAATGTTGTTTGACGACCTCTGTGGCGTGGCGGGCGAAGGTTCGCCTGCGACGCAGGAGGTTGCGGGTTCGATTCCCGCCTCGGAACAAATATTTGTACGATCTGCAGATATTTGTTCAGGGTGTTCTGAGTATATTCTATGTATAATAAAAAGTTCATCTATGTAATGTATTAAATTAAGTATATCAGTTTTCTAGTACCCATAACACAAGCTCTGCTTAGCTTGGGGCTAGATAATGTTGTGTGCAATGTCCAGCATTTATTTATTTTATTTATTGATTTTTATTTTATATCATCATGTGGATGCCACTACCCTTATACGCCACTGCTCTTTGATGTGCGCGCGAAAAAACCGGCAACCGAGCGATTGCGCGCCATCACAGGCCATCGTGGCCGCTACTATGCCCTCTACACGGGCCATCGTTAGGGCCCATCGCGATGGCTGGCCTTTCGTTTAAAGGGATCATTAGACAATGTCGAACGGCATGCTGCATTGAACGCTAATGATTATAGACTGATAAAATAATGAACTTTTTGAATCAGATTCAGCGATTATTTAAAAATATTTTAGTTTTACTTCAGTCAATCGAATCTCTTTCCAATTCTTTTATATTACCAAATTACTAGGTAGTCGGAGTCCGCTTGGTAACTTAAAAGATATTACTTTCAAAAACTAACATTTTATGACAATTTTCTCAAAAAAAAGGTAAGTAGTAGAAAAAAACCTTTTCTAAATTAAAAATTTCAAAGCCCAGAGACCTAAGTGACGGCACGTGTAGGACATGGTCGGCTTAACACAAGGTTGTTCCCACGTCCATAGGGCGTGACGTCATAAGGAGCAAAACAATTCCTATCGCCAGTGATTTTTTTTTTAATTTCGATAAGTTCCATCATCCATTTGTGCATTCTGAGATAAGGAACCCCAAAAATTACCAAGAAATCGCACAACTTCCAAGAGTTCCAAGCACAGTTGATGTGAATGCCCTTCTCGCTATTCCATTACTGGCCAGGCATCACAAAAATCTGAAGCTGCTTCTCCAAATTCCAAATTGCAATTAAATCTTTTAATCACCTACGAACTAGACATTACTTAAAGTACTTTCACCGCACTATAATACAATAGCATGTACGGGAAACCAACCGTGAACTCATGAATAATGCAGTATTTGTATGAGAGCCATACGATATAGAAAAAAAAACTATTACAGCACGATAATTTGCAAATTTTTTACAGCTTCAGGATCATTTGAAGCTACTTTATGTTCTATCCACATTTGTAATCGCTCCATGCGGGCGAACCCTAACCCCCTCTATTCACCACGCTTGTTCTTTCTAGCAAGAAAGATCCAGTGTCACTATATTTTATATTTTCACTGTGTTTTATATTTTTAAATTTTTTGACTCAGGTATTTAATTTTGGAATTTGATCTTAGTTATTTTTTGTTTAAATATACAAATATTGGAGGCCTGGCATGGCAGACTAGATTATATGACTATTGTTACCACCTAGTTCTATCAACAATAAATTCATTTATAATTTATCATTTATCGGTAAAGAAAAACTAGAATAGGGAGAGGGAAGAGCAAATTTAACTTAGCGCAACGGTTGGCAAAAAATACGACAGCGAAATTTATTTTACAGGCTTTTCCGTCCAGCCTCGTAAAATTTGACTAGACCAAAAACATCGTATATCAATCATTCAATCATTTATTACGCGCTGTGCCATATCAAATGCCGGGCATTGTAGTGCCGTTTACCTTGAAATTCAATTAGCTGCGGTGGCGCAATTTCACGGAAAGTACTTGTAGTTGTGATGTAATTGAGAGGCTTTGAAATTAGATCTTCCGACTTGTCGCTTACACTTCCGAGTTCGGTTTTGATGTAATTTATCATTTTACTAAAATAACTTTCTTGAATCGTATCATAACATTCATTTTGTAGAACGGGAAATTTTCACGTATCGTAAATGTACGATGCACCTATTTAAATTAGAATTAGCCTATTAGAAAATATTCTCCAATCGTGTTTTTAGCGAGTGATTCCTCGGAATTATAATGTATTATCAGTATCCATGCATATTTAGGAAATATCCATATTTTTAATTTCAATATCGTAGTTTATTAACTCAGGTAAAAATTTGCATTATGCGTAGCCTTGAGAGAATTTCAGCTAACAAAAGGGCGCTTACGCCCATTTGCACGTGAACGAAGTTTGCGTCTATTAATTTGGCTATATTTTCTACAAACTCCATGAAATTTTTGTACACAATATATAACTTCGTTCGCGTACAAAAGGGCGTAAGCGCCCTACCGGTAACCTACCCTTAAGGGTGAGTGTGATCAGAGGTTTTTCCTCTCACTGTTCAGGTTCTGTTCGGGTTGGTGCTTTCACCAACATATCGGTAGGTGAAAATTTCCCCTTTAACGAAATTAATAAATTTATAAGTAATTTTTGTTCGTGATGGACCGAATAATTTGACTGAGACAACAGGCCTGTTTTCCAACAGTGCGCACATTAATAGTCTGATGATGGAAGAATTGGCTAAAGAAGTTTGCTGAAATATTGATCATATTTTTAGTAGGAAAGTGTATTAGGTTGTTAGAACTTAACAAAACTTTGAACAGGGAACGTAGCATAGGAACCTTACCTAGATGTTACAAAAATAGATAGGCACCCATGGTCCCAGTGGGTCAACCCATGAATGGGACCATGGGTAATTTTATTTACCCATAGACCAAAGACAGTTTACAATTCGATGAAATATAATCATCGATCAGCGATAAAAATTGTATAGTAAGTACTTAATAAAAATAATAACTTTTCATTTAAAAAACCGACTTCCGCCATAGTATTCGACAAAATAATTTTGGATGAAAAAATTTTTATGAAAGAACCATAGTGGTGAAAGGATTATGATACTTTCTGAATGCAAATGCTTGGTGTCTTGCTGAAAATATCAAAATCGCCATATGTATGCCTACAATATTTGAGGAGTTCCCTCAATTCCTCATGGATCCCATCATCAGAACTGGATTCTGAAAAAAATGGGACCAATCTGGAAGTATATCTACTCAAATAAAAAAAGAATTTTCCAAATCGGTTCGTAAACGCCGGAGATATGCGGTAACAAACATTAAAAAAAAAAAAAAAAAAAAAAAAAATACAACCGAATTGAGAACCTCCTCCTTTTTTGGGAAGTCGGTTAAAAATAAACCATTCGTAAAATGAAGTCCAAAAACACTACATAGTGACAAATGATGGTAAGTTGTTAGATTTTTTTTACCTACTGGTCCAATAGAGGAAATAATAATAAAGGGAAAAAAAATACTATGACTCTGTGGTAAAAACATTTTAGGAAATAAATGGAAGCTGAAACAGAATGCTAGATTCAATTATTACTGCACAAGTTTCATACCTAATTACTCTATGTCAATCTGTGACGGTAGTAGGCATGTATCACTCCAAATCAGAACTAACTAACTAACTATACTAACTACTAACTAACTGTGACGAAAGAATTTAATGAGCCTTGCAGAAGCTTATCACGCATATGTCTAGTCTTAGATTTTTTTGGTTCTAGGACATGCCAGTATTCACACGATGTTTTCTTTTACCGATGGAGAGCACATAATTAAAAAGCACATGCCGTGGTAGTCGTGGCCTAAATAGGACTCCTTCGACTCCTGTGGATGTCGTAAAAGGCGACTAAGGGATTACGCCAGGGGATGGGGGCAGCAGCATCCACCTGAGTACTTAACACCAAACTGCGATCACCAATCCGCCTGCCAAGCGTATTAATGGCAAATCCCCCCATCGCACGCTATGCATTCTGTGGCTTCATCCATTTGTGGATGTCTACGAGCTGATGAAGATAAAAAAAAATAAAAAAAAAGGACATTTTCGAATGGAAAACCCACGCGCACTATCTGATTTCGAACCCACGATCTTAGGGTAACTAGTCACTCCATCATCAGAGATTTTGATGCGACATTGGAGTGAAACTTTCCTACGATAGTAACTATTAGTTTTTCTGTAACGGTTGAAACCTCATCTCAACAGACAGCCCATAATTAGGGAGTGAAATGAAATTTCAATCTAATCATTGTCATTATGGTCTATTAGCGGTAGCCGGCAAAAAGACAATCAGACTATTTGGTAAGGCACATAATTGCTTTTAGTTAATATTTGACTGACTTCTTCATTCAACCGGACACTCGAGAATAATCCGTATTTGTATGGGATGAGAATCATTACCTCGCCGTAACGTAGTTTCTTTCGCACGGGAGGTAAAGGATTCAAACTTTATACTTGCCTACCTTCATTTTTATTGTAAAAATTCCTAATCGTAAGATTATTTACCACCTAATTACTCTGCAAGTAAGTATATGTGTGTGTACACACTCGACGACCTCTGTGGCGCGACGGGCGAAGGTTCGCCTGCGACGCAGGAGGTTGCGGGTTCGATTCCCGCCTCGGAACAAATATTTGTACGCTCTGCAGATATTTGTTCAGGGTGTTCTGGGTATTTTTCTATGTATAATAAAAAATATCTATCTATGTAATGTATTGTATTAAGTATATATATCAGTTATCTAGTACCCATAACACAAGCTCTGCTTAGCTTGGGGCTCGATAATGTCGTGTGAAATGTCCAGCATTTATTTATTTATTTACACTTGTTTTTTTTAGTTATTGTCAATATAAATTTATTATTTTATTAATCAATTTAGGGTTTATTTGGTATAAAGTCGTAGATAGATAGTTTAGATATCCAACACAATTAAAGTATAGTCAACAATAAATAGAGACATACAAATTCAGAAGTTATTTGGTTCATTGAAATCAAAAGGATAATTTTGAATCTTCAGACAAAGTAACATTCTAATAGCGATGACGCTTGTAGAAAAGTCCAAAATGTATGAGATTGGCGTAAGCTATCGATATGTCACATGGTCTTTTGTATTGTATTACGACTGTAGAAATAGGATGTAAAGAGTATCAGCAAAAGTCCACAAGACAGCACATGCTACAACAACGTTGCAAATCAGAGGTAAAATAAGCGGTCTTATCGCTTAAGAGCGATCTCTTTCAGACAACTTTTTGATGGACAGGATCTAGTAACAAAATTAAATGTTGATGTTTGCATACATCTTAGTAATAATCACAAACTAAAATACAAAAAAAACTGATATTTATAAAACTTACAAATTAATATTAGTACTAATAAATCATATTATTTCAGTTTTGATGATTAGTTTCATTTTGTGAATTTATAAAGAATTTGTTTACAGAAGTAGGAAACTTGGGTTATGCAATTAATTTTGTATGAAAATTTTAGCGCCCCTGACCATACTTTGTCATAGTTTACAACAAGGGTTATCTATAATAAAACAAGGTGGAGTACCTATTCTTATCATAGAAGAAGTACCTATTTTATCAATGTGCTATTATAGTGATTGAATTAAAGAATTTAAGCACATAATGATAGTAAAATTATGGTGTGGAAGAAAAGTAAAACTGACAGATACAATTAAGGCTGTTTAATAAGTTGAACTTGCCTTTGAGTGCACCAAATATACCTTTTTCTTCCAACTACCACGTAATTTCATAATTTTTCACATGAAACGCAAGCAGAAAATGGCATTTTTATGCTCTATTAAAAACAGTGCAGTAATATTCCAAGAAAATCCATCACACCCTTGTTTAAATTTTTGCCCATTGTTTGATTTTCTATTAAACTTGTAAAAAACTTATAACTCTATTTACCAAAAAGTTTTTGTAATTTTCATAAGCATACATTTGTTCAAAATGATTTGAAAAGCGATCCAATAGAAATTTTGGAAAATGGCCGATGTTGATTAAATTTTGGCTAAAGTTCTTTTTTATTATCAACTTCTATCCTTGTAGTTGGAAGAAAAGCAGATAATAAACCTCGCTCAGAGTGACTTCATGTTGCACTCATGTTTTCAGAGCCCTCGTTGAAACTAACATAATGTGCAACAAGAAGTTACTCGGAGCGACGTTGCAACAATCAACTATTTTAACGGGAGTGTTGAAATTGGAGTATCAATAATACTGAGAGTTGAGCAGACTTTTTAATACGAGCGTAATGAAATCAGTAAGCAACTTGCGCAGAGCAGATACCCATGTTTATATGAAGCCTTTACACAGCAATGGGCTGATCAGACAGCACATGAGTGAAGAGTAACATAATCTATCATTATTATTATTATTCTTATTTGTATTATCATTATATCACATGATAGAATCCGAAAGGAGGAGATCCGTAAAAAAACCAAGATCAGCATTATCTCAGCTTTCAGAATTGTGGCAATGGGCCACAGAATTGACAAACGTTGGTAATAAATACTGTTGATAGTCCAGGTATATTCATTAGTAAACTAAAAAAAGCTTTTGCTGGAGGGGTAATACTATTCTATAAATGAGCTCAAGTTCTAATTAATTTTAATACTAATTACACATAAGTGACATTATGTTTTTAATGGTATTCTGACATATTTACAAATCTTTTTTTTATGACATTTTGAATAATCTTTCAGCAGGGGACTTCTACAGGCGGATGATGATTGATGAATAATTACTTATTTTTTTTTATTTTTTATTTTATGTACCTAAATTACAAATATGATTGTAAATTGTTTCTCAATACATTAAAAGCGAGTGCGCCACTTGTACGTTTCTTGTGGCCAACAATAAAGGTCCATGGAAGTTGTTGGATAGACGCAGATCAAGACCGTTTGTCGTGGCATTCTATCGGAGAGGCCTATGACCAGCAGTGGACTTTTACTGGCTGATAAAGATCTTACAGATCACTCTCCATACAAAGGTTGTCTGGAAGAAATCGCTTCTAAGCTATAAGACCGCCCATAGTACTTTTAAGTATCATGTTAAGTATTGTTTTTTTTTTATTATCTTAAGGTGTACAATAATGTATTTTCTATTTGTTTCTATTCTATCCTAATGATGACATCATTATCAAAATATACCAGAATGAGTGTCCAGAGCTGGATATTGGCCTCCCACATAGACAGCCACAACAAATGTGCACAAAACTTAATAAGTAGGTACTAGGAAATCCAACCCTTTAATTGTATGTAAATCCAGATACTAAATACCTTCAACAACAATAAATAACAATAACTATGTAGGCTTAACAATGTGTTAGGTATATTCAAAATGTAAATATTTTATTTTACTAATAATGATTCATAGAATGTTATTTACCAGGATAAAGTTATTGAATATCGCAAATGCACATCGCTCATCCACATACGAAGGTAAGAACCAACCTAATGTAACAATCGGCCTATCATTAAATTAAAAAAAAATTGTACTAGATTTGGCAAACTAAACCTTTTTTTGTGATAAAGATTCAATTTCAGTCAGAAAAGCAAACATAATACAAATCTGACCGAAATTCTATAATACCATCAACTTTAATACAATGGTTGTTGGAACTAAACAGACATATCGCAAGAAATCAATTAACAACATGCACAAAATCAAAATTGACTAAATTTTACAGCAAGATTCCTTTCACCACCCTAGTTCTTTCACCATTCAGGCCCACCGTACCATAACTTGATCACTTAATTTACATAGGGTGGCCAAGAAACCACCAGTGCCAAACGAAAAGAAATTGAACCTATGCTTACCTTGAAATGTTGTTTTCCAATTATTCCCAGCACGGCATGGAGTAAATCTGTCTCCATTGGTGTAGTCAGCAGCCACTAACACAGACTGCTTCCTGCTCACTGGACTGCACTGCTGCAGCAGCCTGTTCTCGTATTTAGCGTTTATAAACATTTTCACACTTTCACAGTCCAACAAACTGTCCCAAATTCAAATTCTCAATTGAGGGTATGTAATAAAGTAGACTAGATTTTTTCTGAAGGTACCAGATTATAACATCTTCAGACAATTTACGACAATGTCCCAGTCGATGTAAACATCAAGCAGAGAAGCGTCCGCATCGATCGCTGAGAGCCATTTGACTTCATTGGACATGCTTGAAGGCTCCACTAGTATACAACAATGGACGAGATAGCAACAAACTTGTCTCGATGAAAACTTTTGGTAACAGACTAGTCAGACGGTTTTATCTAGAAGCACTAACGATTAAAACACTGTTTTAAAACACTGTTTTTAAACACTGATTTTGTAACAATTTTTGTAAAAGGAAAATATATCAACAAACAGTAAAAAATTGTCTTGTCAATCGATCGATTGAATCGACGTATATGAAACAACACTGGGTAAGTCAGAAAAAAGCTAAATAACACTCTCATTTAGAGTAAATGTTATTATGTTTATGTACCTTACTTTCTGGAATATACTAATAGTTTGTTGCTATTTACTGATATAATTTTCAGTATTTCATATTGTATTATTATTTTTTAGAACATATTATATACTGTCAAAATACTGTGCAAGCAAAAATGATTTTGGTGACTATAATAGTATATCTGTGTTCGACTTTGCAGTTATGCTGTTTTAGTAAAATAATGATCAAATATAATTTACTACGCAAAAAATAACTAAAGACCATTTTATGTTCCTTGCCTAAAACTTGAACGGCACAAAACTTGAAACTGAAAAGCGTGGAATTTTAGTCTCGTGAATTAATTCAAACAGCCACTGTGCGAGTAGCAAAGTTTTTGAAGAGACGATTTGAAAAAGGTAGGCTAATCCAACGAAAAGCTGCAGTTAGGCTTTTCAGTTTATTTTGTGTTTCCCAAATTCCCAGTGAATATCATCACAGTATCTTGCACGAATCGTGGTTGGATTAGGGTGCCTTTAAAATTATAGAACGTTTATCAATAACAAATTGTGGTACAAATATAATAATTATTGTACGAAATTCAATCCGACGGATCTATGAAAAAGTCTATCATGAATAATGTGATACAAATAACTTATATGGTTTTGTTTCTTGAATCACGATATGAAAAATGGCCTAAAAGTCAGTGTTACAACAACAAAAAAAATATTATTTTTAAATTTAAACGTCTACTCAATCTCAAGCTGTTTGATTTGTTGATCTGTGGAACAAAAAGTCAAGTTTATCAATCAATCAAAGTCAAAGCCAACATGTCAACATAATGTCATCTATTGCCTATTCCTCCAAGCCGTAGACACAGACACAGAAACCAGTAGACCATGGAAGTACAACTAAAATAGCTGCTGATGTTTATAGTGTGTTGCTTCTTACACCTATACTAGAAGACTAGAAGGCACTATGTTAGAGATAGACAAATGTATTGTCATAGAACAGTCTGTTTTCCTTTTCGTACCGCTAAATATTTGTCATAGGCAATTGAAGTTTTCCCTAGTGAAGGGAACATAGCATCATCGTAGGTAAATTTTTTTTGTCGATAAAATAATTGACTATGATGATGATTAAATAGTTAATTTCATCGTTGATGGTTTCCAACAGTTACGAGAAACCGGCCTTTTGAATATAGTACCTAGGTATTATATTCAAAATACAAAATTTGCACATACGCGAGGCAGGTATCAAATAAAACCAAAATAATTAAACACACAACTTTTTTATTTACAGTAGCTTAGTAGATAGGTACACATAACTGCCGTGGTGTGTCCGGCCTAAAATAGACCCCTCCTTCTCCTCCCGTGGATGCCGTAAAGTAAGATGAAGATGTTTTTTGTATAGATGAACGTTCAGCACTCAAAAACTCAAGCTGAGTCGACCGATGGTCAAGTGAGTGAATAGCAAAGATATGACGAGCGAGTCTTGTTTAGACATTTACAAACAATTTAAGCAGATATATACAACCACTATGGCGCGGCGGGCGAGTAACCGGCTGAGATGCAAGAGGTTGCGGGTTTAATTCCCGCTATGGGACAAATATTTGTATGATCTGCAAATATTTGTTCCGGATCTGGGTGTTATGGTACCATGGTACTCGTAGTTCCTGATAACCACGATACAGGGAATCCTAGTGTGGGATCAGGACAACGTATATGACTATTGGGCGCTATGTTATGTTACTATAAATAAACCAGCATTACATTAGACAAAAATAAACTTATTCTTACTTGAAAACTAACGTTGGAGTAGGATCTTACTTTGACTTGATGACTGGATTGTTGACTTAGCGGTAAGAAGAGCGTGGGTACTGCATCAGGCTCTAATCTCCGCCATTTCTAATCATCATTATTTTTTTACAAAGTATTCTCGAATAAAATGTTTGGTACAGATTCGTCTATCGTTAGGGATCCAATCTGGTTTGTTAATAGGCTCTAGCCATTTTTTTTATAAATAATATCTTGAGGAAAGAATTGAAAGAAATACTCTTGTAAGAAAAACGCAACGATAAGACTAAAATATTTACTTTGAAAAGGTTCCACCCATTTTGATAGCCACGTGGTTTATATGGGTAAAATCTATCGATAGTCGATCGTATCAGGTGCACTATGATACACCACTATGATAACCAATACTTTTTGTATTTTTTGCATAAAAAAGACTAGGAATCCTTATAAAACAGGATTATGTGATGGTACTTTGGTATACAAATAGCCCCCAAACACATATAACCCTGACCCCTAAACCCCTAATCTACAATTACCTACCTAAACAAAATAACTTACGTACCGGTGGAAACTTATATTCACATCATTGTTTTGTCTCGTGGAGGAATGGGATTTACATCCCGGCACTGCACATGCCATTTGTTGTTAGTTTGCTTGCCTTTTTATGGTGATTTTAATTGTAAGTCGCAGTATTACAACAAAATTTTATAATTTTTCTCTCCTGTCAAAACGTCGTTCACATGTAAACATAACCCGAATACACGAAGATGTCCTAAATCACAAGGTGATTTAACTATTTAGCTGGACCTCTTCAATTTGATGTAATATCTTAATAGTGGTAACATGACGTCATAAATGGACCCAAGTACCTGGTACGATGCAAATAAAATAAGAACAGATTTCTAAATGCTTTTTTCCTTCCAACACATTAAAACATTCATTGATAAGAATGAGACGGATACAATTAAAAAACGCTGGCTTTAAATCTTACTTCCATTGACATTCATTCTTCCGTGGGCACGACAACCATTTGTCTACTGCACGCACGGAAGAATGAATGTCAATGGAAGTAAGATTTAAAGCAAGTGTTTTTTAATTGTATCCGTCTCATTCTTATAAATGAATGTTTTAATGTGTTGGAAGGAAAAAAGCATTTAGAAATCTGTTCTTATTTTATTTGCATCGTACCAGGTACTTGGGTCCATTTATGACGTCATATACCACATTACATCAAATTGAAGAGGTCCAGCTAAATATCTAAATCACCTTGTGATTTAGGACATTTTCGTGTATTCGGGTTATGTTTACATGTGAACGTCGTTTTGACAGGAGAGAAAAATTATAAAATTTTGTTGTAATACTGCGACTTACAATTAAAATTACCATAAAAAGGCAAGCAAACTAACAACAAATGGCATGTGCAGTGCCGGGATGTAAATCCCATTCCTCCACGAGACAAAACAATGATGTGAATATAAGTTTCCACCGGTAGGTAAGTTATTTTGTTTAGGTAGGTAATTGTAGATTAGGGGTTTAGGGGTCAGGGTTATATGTGTTTGGGGGCTATTTGTATACCAAAGTACCATCACATAATCCTGTTTTATAAGGATTCCTAGTCATTTTTATGCAAAAAATACAAATAGTATTGGTTATCATAGTGTTGTACCAATGCACCTGATACGATCGACTATCGATAGATTTTACGCATATAAACTACGCGGCTATCAAAATGGGGTGGAACCTTTTCAAAGTAAATATTTTAGTCTTATCGTTGCGTTTTTCTTACAGGAGTATTCCTTTCAATTCTTTCCTCAAGATATTATTCATAAAAAAAATGGCTAGAGGCTATTAATTAACAAACCAGATTGGATCCCTAACGATAGACGAATCTGTACCAAACATTTTATTCGAGAATACTTTGTAAAAAAAAATGATGATTTGAAATGGCGGAGATTAGAGCCTGATGCAGTACGCACGCTCTTCTTACCGCTAAGTCAACAATCCAGTCATCAAGTCAAAGTAAGATTCTACTCCAACGTTAGTTTTCAAGTTAG
Organism: Epirrita christyi; assembly: GCA_951392215.1. NCBI lineage: Eukaryota > Metazoa > Arthropoda > Insecta > Lepidoptera > Geometridae > Epirrita > Epirrita christyi. Next base: position 3,152,879 of record OX595837.1, read on the forward strand.
AATAAGTATATTTTTGTCTAATGTAATGCTGGTTTATTTATAGTAACATAACATAGCGCCCAATAGTCATATACGTTATCCTGATCCCACACTAGGATTCCCTGTGTCGTGGTTATCAGGAACTACGAGTACCATGGTACCATAACACCCAGATCCGGAACAAATATTTGCAGATCATACAAATATTTGTCCCATAGCGGGAATTAAACCCGCAACCTCTTGCATCTCAGCCGGTTACTCGCTCGCCGCGCCATAGTGGTTATATATATCTGCTTAAATTGTTTATAAATGTCTAAACAAGACTCGCTCGTCACATCTTTGCTACTCACTCACTTGACCATCGGTCGACTCAGCTTGAGTTTTTGAATTCTGAACGTTCATCTATACAAAAAACATCTTCATCTTACTTTACGGCATCCACGGGAGGAGAAGGAGGGGTCTATTTTAGGCCGGACACACCACGGCAGTTATGTGTACCTATCTAGTAAGCTACTGTAAATAAAAAAATAGTGTGTTTAGATATTATGGTTTTATTTGATACCTGCCTCGCGTATGTGCAAATTTTGTATTTTGAATATAGTACCTAGGGCCGGTTTCTCGTAACTGTTGGAAACCATCAACGATGAAATTAACTATTTAATCATCATCATAGTCAATTATTTTATCGACAAAAAATATTTACCTACGATGTTCCCTTCACTAGGGAAAACTTCAATTGCCTATGACAAATATTTAGCGGTACTGAAAGGAAAACAGACTGTTCTATGACAATACATTTGTCTATCTCTAACATAGTGCCTTCTAGTCTTCTAGTATAGGTGTAAGAAGCAACACACTATAAACATCAGCAGCTATTTTAGTTGTACTTCCATTGGATTTCTTCTTCCATGGTCGTGCCACATGTGAGATAGAACGATGAATAACTCTTAGAATAAGGACTTATTCTAAGGAATAACTTTTTACAACCGAATAGTCTACCTACATAGTACTAGTGTACCATTTCTCGAAGAAAAGTTATTCACACTATGCGTAGTCTAACCTTTAGTTTGTGTTCACAATTTACAACTAATTCAGCTTGTATTTACGTGCGCAATTACACCAATCTATTTGTTAGGTAGGTACTTATTTCTTTGGAGTAGGCAAGGAACATTAGAAATCAAGAAAATAAAATTTGTGAATAGCAAGAGTTAAAAATTGTAAGCTGTTCGGTACTATACTTATAAATCTGTGGCTGTTCGAGTTCCGAGTTCGCTCAGTCATCCTTAGAGAATTTCAGTCATCAGAGTTTCTTACGGAAGAATGAATGTCAATTTCTTCTTCCATGGTGTTTCTCCACGGAAGATTGGATTTCTTCTTCCATGGTGTTTCTCATATCCTACCCTCTTCCTTGCGAAATGATCTTATGTCAGTCAGACCTTGGACGAAAAGTGTCAGACAGAAGAGTACCTATAGACTTTTAAATTTTTTAAATGTATGATAACGATTAACGAGCAAGTTAGGCTGTCAGTCATGTTTATCAATGATCTCTAATCTATTATTAGTGGTCTTTTTATTTGTTTTTCGGTATTTCGGTACAGCTGCGGTCGTGTCCTCGCTAAAAATAATGTACTTGTTATTGAGTTGATAAAATTAGAAGGCAGGTAGCGATGCCAATTATTATTTTAATATTTTAGTTTTTCGCTAGCTCGTCTCGTTACATTCCGGTATCTATCATATCATTCCGGCTTTGCTTTGTGGAAGTTTGTACGGTGTAGTCTAACAAAGGGTGTAGTAATACAATCTTGAGAAGACAATGAAGAATAAGTTTCGGAACACCGACTCCTCAATAAAATGTGGTGATTTGATACTAACCGAGCAGCCTTTCGCCTTTGTACTGTCGTCTAAAGAAAAAGGGAGCCGATGTGATAACTGTTTACAAAAGTAAGTAGGTACCTACCAAGTTTTGTTGTGTTTGCTAAGCTAAGTTTAAATTAGGACAAACCCCTGCTAGTCTCTATTCTTTCATGAGGTACTACCTACTTAGGTATTGAATTGTTTTGACTGATAAGATATATCCTACCTACAACCTGAAACATCCTGGGAAGGTATGTAAAGTGGTGATCCAAAATTCACATCCTGCTTCACCCCAATACAATGTTATAGTGACAGCGAGTTGTTCTTATTTCTAATTACCTACCTACATAAAAGCTTGTTTTGAAAATCTTATTACTTACAACAAAAAAATGTGGTTGGATTTAGAATAGGCAGAGGTTTGGAGTAAAAATGGATTGAAGTTGGTAGAGGTTTGGTTTGGCAAAAATATTCTTGTATATTCCCATATCAAGCTCTTTAATTTATATGTCACATACCTAATACATATGATGACACGTTTTATTTTCTAGTTTGCTCCCCAAAATTACAACCTGAAATCAGAGTTTGTGTATTTACGCTATATAAATAAATAAATAAATGCTGGACATTTTCACACAACATTATCTAGTCCCAAGCTAAGCAGAGCTTGTGTTATGGGTACTAGATAACTGATATACTTAATACATTACATAGATAGATATTTTTAATTATACATAAAAAACCAGAACACCCTGAACTGATCTGAAGATCGTACAAATATTTGTTCCGAGGCGAGAATCGAACCTGCAACCTCCTGCTTCGCAGGTGAACCTTCGCCCGCCGCGCCACAGAGGTCGTCAGATATGTATATGAGATATGTCCGTCATTAGGTCATCTAATTCTACGTAGTAACAAATTCCAAGTTATTTGGTCAAGTATATTTAGAGAAAATAGGCTTGTGACAGACAGATTGACACTCATGTGATCCTATAATGGTTCTGTTGGTGCCTTTTGAGTTACGGAATCCCAAATTAATTCAGCGATTCTCAGGATGCATTACACTGAAGCTAGCAGCACAGCGGAGGGTTAAGCCGCCAGGCTGAATTTAAAATGTATTAAATGTAAGCTTTTATAAGCTAGCTATGTCGCTTGGCCAGCGGCTTCAGTGAGTGCATTGTTTTTCGTTTATTATTAATCTGTTTTCAGATTGAAAGTGCTGAAGTGTTCAGGATGCCAGTTTGTCCATTACTGTGGACGATTGTGCCAGAAGGAAGCATGGGGAGACCACAAGGTAATGTTTATCTTCACCATTAAGTTTGAGATCCACTTCACAATATCATCATCATCACCATCATCAGCTTGTAGAAGTCCACTAATGGACATAGGCCTCCCCCTTAGAATGCCACGATGAACGGTCTTGAGCTGCCACAATATAAGATACCTATAATGTGTACATAAGGACTCTTATAAGATTTATCACAAACAACTGCAAAAATGACAATGATCAGTTGATTTAAGGCGAAGGTTGAAGGTTTGAGTCTTGGTGGTTCGACAATTATGGGTTGTATTTAAAATTGCCTAGTGTCATCCAGAAAATAATAATAAATAAAAATAAATAAATGCTGGAAATTTCTTACAACATTATCTAGCCCCAAGTTAAGCTGAGCTTGTGTTATGGGTACTAGATAACTGATATACTTAATACAATATATAGATATTTTTTATTATACATAGAAAAATACCCAGAACACCCTGAACAAATATCTGCAGATTGTACAAATATTTGTTCCGAGGCGGGAATCGAACCCGCAACCTCCTGCGTTGCAGGCAAACCTTCGCCCGCCGCAGAGGTCGTCTGTGGTGCGAATGATGACCATTTATCATCATCGTTAACCGGTAGACATCCACTGCTGGATCCTCCCATAGTCAATAATCAATGATGGATTTTTCATAATCACCATGATTGGCAGGCGGATTGGTGTAAAGTACTCAGGTGAATTTACGTCGGTGGATAGATGCGGCTCAAAGTCGGTCGTCGTGGCATTCTATGGGGGAGGCCTATGTCCATATTCCAGTAGTGGAATACTTTAGGATGATGACAGAGGAGAGCATAGCCCTTAAAAGTGTTTAATTTTTGTTCAATTAACCAATCAACGATTGTTTGACGGAATTGTAGACGATATCAAAAACTTATGAAAGCTCTGCAGTTTTACTATATAAATCCCCCCCCATTCAACTTCATTTCTACTATTCTCAAACTCCTTATTTATATATTTGTTTGTCTGTTTGGATGATCTCGGAAACGGCTCTAGCGATTTTGATAAATTTCTATGAGTTTGTAGGTGTTTCTAGGGTTTTGTAGGAGTTTGTAGGAAGTTAAGAGTTTCTAGGGGTTTGTAGAGGTTGTAGGAGTTTCTAGGCGGTTTTGGGACTTTTAGAGGTTGTAGGATTTTCTAGGGATGTTTTAGGGGGTTGTAGGAGTTTCTATGGGTTCCTATGGAGTTTGTAGTAGTTGTAGGGATTTGTAGATATTAGGCGTTTGTAGGTGTTTTTCCCGAGCAAAGCTCAGTTGTCCACTAGTAATATACATTACAAAACAAACACGACGTTGCTCATGGCTTTTTGCCATTTCCTATGTTTGAGTATGTAAGTAGTAGGTATATCATATTTTCGACTGTAAGGTACATTGACGTAGTTTCGTCTACGTGTGTTATTGAAAGTTGAATCTATTTTGATTTAGTTTTTTATACTTACCCAGAGGGTTACGTAAGGACGTTCGATAGAATTGTGTAATTTTTATGATGAATGAAACTATAAATATGCCATCCCATGCTTTTTAGTAGTAGTAAGTAGGGGACATGCATGGTGTGGGAAGGTTCGGGTCCTCACATTGGTTCCGCGTGTAGTAATGACACAAAATGCTCGTATGATTTGCAAATATTTCTACTGAATCAGAATCTAATCTCTGGTTACAAGTTCGACAATAAGAGACAATAAGAGGGTTTGTATTATTCCTGATGAGGCTTGGGGCACTCTAGGTACTTCTACCGAAGACATTCTACTTCTATTATTCTCCCCACGAGACATACCTACATGAGCTACATGTAGCATGATTATCTCTATCTACTTCAATTTTCGTCTAAATTAATTATTCAGTTGAGAAATGTTTTTTTTATGGTCCATAAACATTATTAACGCTTTTATTTACAAACTTTTATATAACTTCACCGTCGTATGTGTGGGACAAATCTTGAAACTGAATTTTAAACCAGTTCAACCCAATTGAGCTGAAATGTTGTATGTACCTGTCAAGTTCCAAATTCTTGTATGAAAATTCGTTTTCTGGTTTTCAGTGGGAATGTGCAAATTTCAAAAGAGTAGCTCCCAAAGTCCTCCCTGACGGCGCCCGGATGCTGTCAAAGATCATCAACCGCCTGACGAGAGGAGACGGGCATCAAGTCCGCGGTTTCTACGCTGCAAACTCGTTCCGGATGTGGAAAGATTTGATGTCGCGTAAGTTTATTTTAATTCTTATAATCTCAGCTATTTCTATTTGGGTCAGATCATTTAATTAGGAAAGTTCAACTTTGACAAAGAATTCAGCCAACGAATCCGACTCGGATGGGCAGCGTTCGGGAAACTCATCACAGATACCGCAGAGCCTCTATACGAAAGTCTTTAATCAGTGCGTGTTGTGTGTGTGTGTGTGTGTGTGCCAGTGATGACTTACGGCACTAAGTCGTGGTCGCTAACCATTTACACCTCTACACATGCTCAAAGTCGGTGAGAAATGCTCGAGAGTTCTCTGCGTGGACCACGCAGCGTGGTAGAATCTGTAGATCAATTCAAATCGTTTTATTTCGGACAATAATGAGATCATTTTGTTCATTTTAAATTAACTTTTGTTGCAATTACCTGATTTGCGCAGTTTGCCTACAAAGCTAGATTGCAACTTAAAACTGCATAGGTACTTAAATTAAGTAGGTGATCGCAAAATCTTCACCTCAATTTACACAGCAGCACAGTTGATAGCAATGCAGTTACGTAATCACTAGACAGATTGAGGTATGGCCCTGAATAGGGCCTTGTCACCGATGGTAAAAGAACCACTGTGGCGAAAGGTTTCAATTTAGTGCGCCTCGCAGAAGCTCTTTTCTTGTTAGAAGTGGAATGAGAAACATTTTATAACGCTTTTGACAAGGTTTTTAACTCCCGACGCAAAAAGAGAGTGTTATAAGTTTAAATCGGATGACCGACGTTGATTTAGTTCTTTTTGTTAGAAAGTTGATCTGCCTCCCTATTCCTTAACTGAACGTCACTACGTCGGTACCGTTTGACAAGTAAAATTAGCATCAATTGCTCAAAATTATCATTAAGAATTGTCAATTGATGGTAATTTTACTTGTCAAACGTTAGCCACCGAGTGACTTTCAGTTAGGGAATAGGGGGGCAGATCAAGAGTTTTCTTTATTTTTTTTTATTTTTACTTTTTAACACTGTTTACAGATTACTCAGACTTGAAATCAGACACGAAGAGAATGGAGCATTTCACGTCACTATGCGGAGTGCTATATGAATTCCTGTCAGATATATCACTGCCGAACACTGTAGAGCTGATGGGGTTGTATGGAAGGGTAAGAAGGTTTATGTATGATCTAGGTATGGACCGCTAGATATATAAGAGTCAGCTGCTAACTAGCGAAATAAAAAAATAATTTCGCAAATCTGTTCATAAACGACGGAGACATGAGGTAGGCAAAAAACATTAAAAAAAAATATAACCGAACTGAGAACTTCTTCCATTTAATGAAGTCTGCTAAAAAAGAGGACGGCTTGTACGGGAAACGAAGACCCCCGCTCGACTTCTTTATACAGCAGGAAGCAACCATGGCCGCTATCAGACTCAAACACCTAGGATTTGACGCATCCATTCTAAACCGAGCGATAACTTACGAACCGCTGCTAGCCGCCCCGTGTGATAAGATCCCTAAACAACACATATTTCAAAAACACTACCACATACAACTATACGAGGACCAAAGAGATCAATCAGGAATCAGCGAGGTCCGTGTCTACACTGATGGCTCAAAAACTATACAGGGAACAGGCGCTGGAATACACTCGCTGGATCTCAACATTAACATATCATTGACACTAGGCACACACAGTTTCATTTTCCAATGTGAATGTGTGGCCATCACCGAAGCTGCCACCGCAATGAACAGGAGAGGGATCACAGACTACAATGTAAGGATCCTCTCCGACAGCTCAGCAACACTCAGAGCTCTGGAGAGCCATAGCTGCAACTCCAAGCTCGTTTACGAATGTCACCAGGCCTTGGAGAGAATCGCCATAGGAAACAAGGTGACTCTACAATGGATGAAGGGACATAGCGGATCACTGGGTAATGACGCCGCAGATGAGCTGGCTAGAAGAGGGTCGGGAACAACCACAGAGGGCCCATCTCCATTCCTTCCTCTACCCTTTTCTCAGCTACGCACTTGGATGCGGCTTCGCACCCTAAACCAACACAACGAACGTTGGGCACGGACCACGGACTGCAGACAGTCAAGAGCAGCCCTTCCGGCTGTCTCACCACGACTCACGCGTCGTCTACTCAACCTTTCAAGACCAGACCTTCGTACTATCGTGGGGACACTCACTGGCCACTGTCTCCTGAACAAACACCTCTATAACATCGGAGCCACAGACAGTCCGCTCTGCAGGGGGTGTCTGAGCGAAGAAGAATCGGCTGCCCACGTAGTCCTGGAATGCGTGGGAGTAGCAGCTCAACGTGAACAAATCCTCAACAACCCGAGGTCACTCCGCGAAGCCTGCGAAGACCCCAGGAAGCTTCTGTGCTTCTGGACGGAGTTAGGCTGGCTAACTATCTAGCCAGTTAACCCTCACGCATAATGGACCATACATAGAGTTCGAATGCGGAAAAGGGAGTTCTTTAACATTAACATTATTAACGGGAAACGAAGGTATGGCGCTTCCTTATCGCTTATGTATACATACAGACCCGGAACAAATATTTACTGATCATACAAACATTTGTCCCGCAACGGGAGTCGAACCCGCAACCTCTCGCATCCCAGCCGACTAAATCGCCCGCCGCGCCACAGAGGTCGTCAACTAACATACTCTCAAACTTTCGCATTTATAATATTAGTGCGATTTTTGTGGCAATCTTTCATAATACCGCCAACTTAAGCAATCACACACCTATTCTGCAGTTTCCGTTAGGACCACACTTTTCCAATCGCTGTTCCAATAGATATGACATACATCATCAGCAGCCGTTATGCATCTACTGCTGGACGAGGCCTCCCCCATAAAATACAATGGGGGGGAATTGCCATAATCACCACGCTTGGTAGGCAGATTGGCGATCGAAGTTTGGTGTTAAGTACTCAGGTGGATGCTGCTGTCCATCCCCTATTGTAACCCCTGAGTTAGGCTTTTACTATATCCATGGGAGGAGACGGAGAGGTATATTCTTAGGCCGGGAACACCACGGCCAAGTTTTAAATACGCTTAATGTGAGGGATAGTTATTAAATAAATAAAACTTCCTAAATTTTGGTTTTTATTACAACGCCACACGTCTCATTTCCAGATGATAATCAACAGCTTCAATATCCTGGACACAGATATGAATTCGATAGGAACCGGGGTATACCTGGCTGCGTCGACGATGGACCACAGCTGTGACCCCAACGCGGTCGCCACGTTCGACGGCAAAACGCTCAATGTGAGGGCGGTCAAGGACATGCCTAGTATGGATTGGAAACAGGTAAGAGAACCAACCAGAGGCCTTGGTCAAAGTAACATTCTAATAGCGATGACGCCAGTAGGAAAGTCCAAAATGTATGGGATTGACGTTAGCTATCGATATGTCACGTGGTCTATTGTATTACGACAGTAGAAATGGAATCACTTCGAAGCGAATGCCGTTTGGCTAGGCCTGCAGCTCAGTGATGAGACGTGGTTGTTACTATGGTTTGACCGAAACACTTTTGTGGTCTATTAAGGGTGCGCTAAGAAAGGAATTTCTGAAATTCACCCCATGAGGGTATGAATTTGTGGTTGGGGTGTTGTTTTTTATAGTAAAACTTCACGCGGACAAAGTCGAAGGCGTTACACTAGTTAAAAATTAAATTTGTTTGTTTGTATTGTTGTTCCTTCCAGATTCGTATATCTTACATCGACCTCATGAAGACTCCTTACGAAAGGCAGACAGAACTACTCAGCAGCTACTACTTCGTGTGCCAGTGTCTCAGGTGCATGGGTAAATGCTTTAGATGTGCTATAACATGACCCCCTCTCCCCTCGCATGTAATGTATGCGTTAGAGATGAATCGAACTCAACATTTGTTTATTAGCTCGAGAATTGGGCGCCTGAATCCAGCAAATATTTCATGCTCAACATTTGACCATTCGTCTCTTTTTTGAAATTTTTGCATCACGTAAAAACTACTGATCCTCTTTTGATGGGGCTTTCACAGTGAGTATGCTTATGGTAAGGGTACGGGAGAAATTTAGTTCCCTCAGGAGAATAACGCGAGTGCCGCGGGCTAACGTTAGTAAGTCATAAAAGCTGGTATTACCCTCGGCCTGTCCAGTCTTCCATCTTGCCTTTGTTCTTACAATCACCATTCCGTAACTGTCACTCTGGAGTAACGCCACGCATGAACTGTTAGGCGTGCTAAACACATATTCGGCGATCAATGCGTCATTTTTGCCGAATCGAAGCTACCACTACATTATGATACGGCTTTGACTTGGCATCCCCAAGCAATCCGATTTGGTTCGGGTTGAAACGGCGCCGATAATAATTCCTACCGAACCGAATGTGTTGAAAACCCGATCAACATAGTTGAAATAAATCGTCGCGTGGGCTGGCCTTATGTCAAACATTTGAAAGACAGTTTATAAATTTTTCATCAATCTAACACAGCAGATTTGACCAACAATACCGAATGGCTTAAAATTATCAAGCTGTACAACTACAGGCCGTGTAATATCGTCACTCGGATAATGCTCAGCCCAACAATGTTTGTACGCCCTGTATTGCACAGCCTGATTGGATTTTATCTGGGACCTATTTCTCGAAAAATACAAACTACGAGCGAGTAGCCATGGTTACGCGTGTTTTCCCCTCGCAAGATAACGATACCATTGCAACACGCTCGCAATTTGTAGCTTGAAAGCTTCGAGATAGGCGACATTAAACGGACCCGAATCCATACCACATATTGGTTTTTTACCTCGCGAGTCGTCATGTTTCTGCAACCACCGACGAATATGTGTTTAGCACGCCTTACACATTACATTCGACGACATTTCTAATTTTATAATTATTTCTAGATGAGATGCAAACCAAATACGTCCACGCGGCAAAATGTCTAAACAACGAGTGCGACGCTCCTGTATTCATCCAATGGAAAGAAGACTTACAACTCGTAAGAAAGACAGACTGCATCCAAAATTCTGACAAACAAAACGGAATCTTGGCCATAGAAAATGGAGAAGCACTAGAAAAATGCAATGAGATTAAAAATGAACCTTTTCAAGGTGTAAGGTGCGAGGAATGTGGTACAAAGTACACAGATTCACACATTGATACCTTTGCGAAAACGATGGAGTTTACTGAAATGCATTTGAAGAATATGCAGTGCGCTTCTGTGGCTTGTATCCTTTACATAAACAGCCAGGATGACCAGCAGCCTTATTGCCTAACTTTTAATTTACCCGACTACAGCAAAGCAGTGGTTTATTAGTAGTAGATCTTCTTGTGAAAGAGTTCGACAGGGGAAGTACTGCCAACCTATTTCTGCCGCCAAGCAGTAGTGCTCGCATTACTGTATTTCGGTTTGAAGGGTACGGGTGTCGGTGAAAGATCAGGTAAACGAGACTTTTCATCTTTATGTCTCAGGGTCGGCAGCGCGCGTGTGATGCCTCTGGTATTGCAGGCGTCCATAGGCTACGGTAACTACTTTCCATCAGGTGGGCCGTATGCTTGTTTGCTTGCCAAGTAGTATAAAAAAAAGCAAAAGGAGTTGCAGGGATTTTTAGGGGGTTCTAGAGCATGTAGGGGCTTGTTAGGTTTATAGTGATTTGTAGAAGTTTTTAGGTATTCTTAGGATTCGTATGTATTTTAGGGGTTTGTTAGGGTTGTTGTGGTTTTTAAGGCTTATTGAGGTTTTCAGGGATGTGTTCCTAGTTCCCGAGCAAAGCTCTGTTGTCGCCATTACTCACTTCATTTTCTTGTTGACTTCCAGTAATATGAATTACCTAGCATACATTTAAGTAAGCATGACTAACTAATTACTAACTTCAGATTCATCGAGTGATCTTTGTTTTTTGGGCTCATGTTTTGTAATCTAGAAGTACTTATAGCTTTTTTTAGAGCCACATACATCAGGGTGACAAGAAAGAACCAGTGACCCAGGTTAACAATAAATCTGCGCTCCTTTAATGCATTAAAATTTTGACAATTTTAAAAATTCTTGACTCCCAAAACAGTTGTAGACGTCTGCAAATTCTGTTTAGATAGGCACGAAGGTGTGCTGCATCCTTTGAACGTGACGCACGCGCAGACGTTGGACCACGCTTTCGACGCGCTCATTCAAGTCCAGCTGTGGGACCAAGCGTGCGAGTACGCAGAGAAACTCATTCCGTGTTTTAGGTAAGACGATAACAGAACTAGATGGCGCTACTAAATCTAACGACGACGTTTGAACGCGCTATCGTGCAGAATCAGCGACATTCATTACTGGTCATAGGCCACGAAGATCGGTCATAAGCCTACATCCTATCCACTGACCGTTGCAAAGTCATCGGTGCCGGTGCGTCGAGTCTTCCGGTTTGTGGCCACGCGAGAAACTTCATATATAGTAGTCAAAACGTATAAAACTGTTGCGTGAGTGACTTACTGTCCTCAAGATATAGGCTCGGCCTAGTGTCAGGGTCGTCGATAGCAATCCTTGCCTGTGGTACACTTACATAGTTAATTTGGCTATACCAGGGGCAGCACTTAATTTAAGTATAAGCAGTCAGCATTACTATCGTACGGTGAAAAAAATCCCTAAAAAAATGCTATCTGTAGTATTTGAGTGCAGAAACAATTAATGTTTTCAAAAAAGTCCTTGAAGTCTTATCGATTCCTTGTGTAAATTATATTTATTTCAATTTATCACCATTTTGCTTCTGGGAACTCAGGCCCTCAACCGCTGAGTAGGTATTAGTGTAGTTAACTAGTTATCACCTTGTATCTACTAAAATATAACGAACTTGCTAAGACTGCTGTTTTTTTAACAAAACGGGTGTATTGATACAGGTGGACTATATTGATTATTTTTAGATGTTACAAAAAGGAGGTTATCAAATTATGGCCCTCCAGGTAGTAGAGCAATTTGCCGGAATTTAGAATCATCGTCTGGGGAGACATGGCAAACGGACTTCTCGGGCGAGTTCTCTTCAGACTTCCTGCAGATATCTTATCACATCCCAGTGAAACTTGCTTACTACTTCTTGCATCTCAATTAAGTTATCGTCGGTCCACAGCGTGCGCGCGTTTTAAGTTGCCAGGTACGACATCGTGGGGGTTGGTAGCTGAATCTCTGCCGGAGATTCATAGCATCCTTCGCTGCTACCAGGAATAACGGAGACACCGGAGACTCATCTTGTATGCGTGTTTCACCATGATAGGTCGGCAGATTGGTGTATACACAGTATTGGTGTTAAGTACTCAGCTGGATGCTGCTGCCCATCCCCTGGCGTAATCCCTTACGTCGGCATTTACATACAACGGGAATTGAGGTAGTGATCTATTCTAGGCTGGACACTCCATGGCAGATGGATGGATGTTTACATAGTATTCCTCAATTACAGGTTCTACTACGGCGATAGAAATCCACTACTCGGTCATCTGTATTTGAAGTATGGAAAGATTTTACTTTACAAAATGGATCTCAGCAATGCCCTCATCCAGTTGAAATGTTCCGAGAAGATACTTAAGATGACCCATGGCGATAGACATCCTTTGTACAGGGATCAACTATTGCCATTGCTACAGCAAGCAATAATGGAATCGTCATGATTAGTGCCTTTCCAAATACTTTTATTGAAATTTGAAACTTCAAAGACGAGCGAAACCAGCTCCATTGAAATCTCAAATGGGTTTATGACTAAATGGAAACTTACCAGAAAGTGAGCTGAGATCTGAAATTCACGCAAGCTTCAAGTGGCCTAGAGCGGCCCCATTATTACCCCCTTACAAACTGATAACCGCTTTCAATTAAGAGTTTAAAGTACATGGCGCTTTTTGTTTTAAATATATCTGCCTTTGAAAAGACACTTAGCACAATGTACAGCAAAATTGTAGTCGAAAGCGATTACAGTTTGTTAGCAAGGGGCAAACCGCCTCCGGCTGCCTGTCGGGGGCAGGACCGATTTTGCGCATAATGTATAATATTAAGAAAAAAAATTGCAGAGAAATAAAAAAAAAACCACTGAAGCTTGAAAGGCTTTACGTTTTTGCATGTTATCTCTCATTTCAGGCTGTGAGTTTGATAGAGCTCATTGCAGCAGACTCGGGAACGTCACGCCCATAGTTTTTAATAAACATGTTGAGGATTTAGTTTAATTTTCATGCAACCCTTGTCTGTCATCTAACTATAAGGGAACAGGGAATTTAAGGCGTAATTTACAAGGATATGGCACGGGAATGTCTGTACGTCAGCCATCTTTGTAAATCTCAGCCAAGAACAATGTTTGTCTGGGAATAACAGTTTATTTGTCTGTAAGTATGTACTAAAAGTTCCAAATAAAAGTGAAAGGTAGTCCGTGAGTCCACTTCATGATCTTGTGAGAATTGTCTGTACGTCCTTAGTACCTATCATCGTCAAATCTCTCCCTCTTCCTGGGTGGAGCCTCTGCATCTGCTTCCAAGACTTTCATCCGGACCCCACAGAGCTCCGCTCCATGCAGCATTCTGATTGCTTCATCGGCTGCTTCATTAGAGGCATAGCGAGCATAACCTATAGTCTTGTTGGGTAATGTGTAAACATTGATTAGGTCACCAAAGCGACAGAATACATCACGCAGGACACTCAATGGAGGAGGTGCCGGCTTGCATATCAAGAAACATCTTTTAGCAACGGGGCTGTCAACGTTTGCTAATGGTTGCGGTGTTGGGAGCTTGACACTGCAATAGCTAAGATCATTGCTGTCGGGGACATTGCTGTCGGTCACAGTTCCTGTAGCCTTCTTTATGAGTTTTGATGCCTCAGCTATAGCTTCGGCTAGCTGACCCAAATCAGGGGCACTGGATGTTGATGAGTTTTCTATAGCATTCTTTAGTTTAGACACAGCCTCTGGAATCTGATAAAAATCATTTAGGCCGAAATCATCATTGTTACCAGAAAACTCGATGTCAGGCTTTACAAATATCATCATGCCAGGTGGGTACTCAAACTCGTTAAGTTTCTCCACTGCATACGCTGCTGATCTAGGGTTGGAGTAAGATACTGTACCTTTACCAACATTACGGACGCGGTCAATGTAATATTTACATTGAATCATACCAGGTATCAAATCAAACAACCGTGCCATTTGTCTTTGATTAAACTGCGGGCAACACATGTAAGAAACATGAGTGAAACTGTTAGGGGGCATCTGCAGGTTCATCAATGGTACAAGGAAATGCTGGTTTTTAAAGGAACCTGCAGTTTTTGTTAAATTATCAATTCTCGATTCAAACATAGTTTCCGGACGATTCTGTGTTTTTGGCTTAGCAAATATGGCTCTGTATTTTTTGTCACATTCTTCGAATGCTTGTGCAGCATGAGAAAATTTAGCATATGATACATAAGCGAAACCTTTCGATTCGCCAGTGTTGTGATCTCTCTGAAGGATGATAGATGTTACATGTCCATATTTACTGAATTCACTATCGATTTCTTTTTCTGTTACGACTGTAGGTACAGTGACGAACAATCTCCTGTATTTCTCCAAATCATCAGACGCCACGTCCGAGCGATTAGCAGCAACCATCACCTTCAATGGGCGTTGTGTTCCGGGAAGAGTTTTAAAATGCATTGCCTCCAAAGCATGCGCTGCTTGGGATGTTTTAGCAAATTTAACGAAAGCTACGCCTTTTGGTTGTCCGGTACCGTCACAAGGCAGACGGATGTCCTCAATTTCACCGAATTTTGAGAATGCATCTCTGAAATTATTCTCCGTCAATCCTTTAGAACAAACTATGAATAATCTTGAGTACATAGGCGAATCTCCAAATGAATCGTCTCTTCGATCAAACTTGCGTTTATTATCCATTTTATGCGTAATATCTTGAAGTTGAACTAGAAGTTGATTTAGAATTATAGTCAGTCAGAGTTAAAGATTTTTCAACTCTAAACTCTAAAACTGTGCCCCCAGCCTGCCCATAGATTAAATTGTACAGCAGCCCAGTAGGGTATAAATCTGTGGCACTCTATTTCTTGACGTTGACGCTCTTTGTCGTCAGACAGAGAGAGAGAGTAAACATGTACCAGACAAGGAATTTTTTAGGTATTAAAAATAGTAGTAGCCAAAAAGTCTCAACTTTCCTTTAGATACTGCTAGCTAGGAAGTTCATATTTTTATCACATGTAAGTTCACATAACACAAGCCCAAAATATGAAATGGCATGAACAGGAAACCAACAGTTTTAGAGATATTAATTTTTTAAATTTTGCTAAAATCCACTTTTCAAGCTTCATATTTTGGTGATATTTTACTATTTGTCAGTGTTCGGTTACGATTTTCGGTTTTTGACAATGACAGTGACTGACAAAATGGTATATTTTACTATTTTGGCAGTGTTCGAATACGATTTTCGGCTTTTGACAATGACAGTGACAAACCAAATGGTATTTTATGCTAAAAATTGGCGGCCCTCGGTAGGTTGTTAGGTTTTTTTTAAAAACTATTTTATAGTATTTGTACAACGATCTCTAAGATCGTTGTATTTGTACACATAAAATCTTGATATTGGAAAGTCCTTCCTTTTGTTGTTAGTTTTTGTCGCCGACATGAGTAGGTTAGGTTAAGTTTGATAATAACTACCATGTGACGTGCGCCGACGAGCGTAGCGAGGAGGGGAGCCGCGGCAGCGGCCGCGCGTCACCAGAACCGACGTTATGGCATTTTAAAAGAAGGTACAGAAGACATTATCGTCATAGAAGATTTTGTTTCCATACTTAACCTCAAAATTTTCTTTATTTTTTTTCTCGAAAACTACAGGTTTCCTGCTCCCCCCCTTCACCCCACAGGGGAGGGATCCCCCTCCCACCCCTCCCCCCATTAGTCATATACTAAAAGTAGCTAAAGGAAAGTCCTTTCGTAACATTTATTTTGTATGAAAATTGCCCACCCTAGCGTGCCATTCAACCATTCATTCATGGAAGAAGAAATTCATTCTTCCGTGCATTCATTCAATACTCTGTGACATTTGATTGCCTTCATTCAAAGTTTTGTTTACTTTTGTGTTTTCGTAAAGTTTCACTATTTTATTAGCAAATACCTATATTTTTTAATACACAAGTAGGATTTCACAATGCCTAAGTGTATGTGGTACGAGGCAAAGCCAGTATCGGCCTGGGCTGACTTTACACAAGTGCTTCAACAGTTTTCATTGAAAGTGTAGTTTTCCTTCATTATTTTGTTCTAAATGTATGTTTCGTTAGTGAGCTTTAGAGTAAATATAAGGACATTAGTGTCATTGTTGTGTAAAATATCATTATTTCATAGTAATTCATTTATTGCTTACAAGATTGTTTACAACTAGGGGTCGGTCGGGCAAATAGCCGACCCAGTCCGACCCAAAAACCGAGCACGCCTTATTTATCAGAACAACCGCCCTATGAATTTACTACTATTTACTAGAATATGACTTGACAGAAGACTTTGACGACTGGACATTGTTTGATTTTATCAATAACTTGACATTGGCAAAATTGAGTATGAGTAAATACTCAGATGCCATATAAAAAAAAACCTACCAAAATGTCGCTAATAGTAACAAAAGCCGCGCTCGCACTGAAAAACGCTGAAAGCAACTTCCAATTCGTCAAGTTTGAAGCACATAAACCGAAAAAGAAGCAAGCTCGTGAAAATGTTGAAACTGACGACCCTACGGCAGAATCCTCGAAGTTTTCAACGAAGGATTTGGAGCTGAAGAGGATTCGACATGAGGTTGTCAAGTTTGGGATGTCAGGGTTCGACGCAAACAAGAAACAGGAGGCCAAAATAGCGCTTGCTGTTAGTTTAGGTTAGAGCACTTTCTTTTATTTTTGAGTGACGGAACTGTCAGACCTAAGCGGTAACTCGAGGCCATTACAACTAAAATACCTACCTCTCAGTTTAAGTCCTCCGACGCGCCCTATGTGGCATTGCACTGCGCCCGCCACCTTCCTACTTATGTTATAAGTGTTATAAATGCGAAAGTTTGTTACTCAATCATGCTGTAATAGCTGATAGCTTTTATGAAATTTGGAATTATTATAGACTAGTTGCGCCCCGCGGTTTCACCCGCGTGAATAATGATGAAAATTGATGATGATGATGATGAAAAGTAGCCTATGTGTTAATCCAGGGTATAAGGTATCTCCACTCCCAATTTCACTCAAATTCGTTCAGTATTATACACATTTTGGCTGTAATGGCTTACACATAAGATATAGATATATACTGTGGCGGGCTTTTTTGTAGGACTATTTAAGATAAACATTTCTATCGTACATTACATATGTGTAACTCTAGCGGTTTTGGCAGCGCACGTCAGAACAGCTCGCAGATGGTAGATTTTTTCCTAATTACTTGACACTTATCGTCATATTATGGACAATTCACACAATATCTTTATAAAATGTAGCCTATGTATTATTCTGATGTATAAGCTATATTATTGTAAAGTTTTATTAAAATCCATTCATTAGTTTTTACGTGAAAGAGTAACAAACATCCATCCATACTCACAAACTTTCGCGTTTATAATATTACTAGTTGCGCCCCGCGGTTTCACCCGCGTGAATAATGATGAAAATTGATGATGATGATGATGATGATGATGAAAAGTAGCCTATGTGTTAATCCAGGGCGTAAAGTATCTCCATTCCAAATTTTACTCAAATCCATTCCGTAGTTTTTACGTGAAAGAGTAACAAACATCCATACTCACAAACTTTCGGGTTTATAATATTAGTAGGACTAGCTGCGCCCCGCAGTTTCACCAACGTGAATAATAATGAAAATTGATGAAAAGTAGTCTATGTGTTAATCCCGGGAGGTTCTCTATTCCAAATTTCACTCAAATCCGTTTAGATCTTTGAGCGTGAAGAAGTAACAAACCTTCGAATTTAAAATATGAGATTTATCTATTTTATTCTGGCTAAGTGAAACCATAGGCTGGTGCTAGTTTAGATATAAAGAAAATAAGTCTCATGTGCATGTAATTTCAAACCTGGTTAAGTAAGGGGCAACCTTTAGGAAGATATCAAGCATGAACGAGTACCTATAGTGTTTCTTCACTATTTTGTCATTCAAGGACTTCTCCGGGGCTACCATTGAACATCTAAGCTTCTTGTATGTAAAAAACCAGATATTACTTTTTATAAACAAGTGAAGGTTATGTATGTCCATTTTCACCAAGCAATACTTATTTTACGGTGCACTACGATTAACACATTTCAGAAACGTGTAATTTTGAAATTTTAATTTGACATTAGTTACGTGTTAAGTGACACCCTAAGCAGTTGGTGAAAGTGAGAACTAGGCAACCTGTGTTCAGCTTTTGACTATGACTTTGTGGCCAGACTATTCAACAAGTTACACATTGCTATTTCCAGGAGCAAAACCACCCAGGAAACCATACATAAACTACAAAGAGCTGATGCAGAAGAGAAAAGAAGAGAAACTCCAAGACACAGTCGATAGACAGCAGATGATTTCTAAGAGTATAATGCACAAGACTGGTCAAAAGAAAAAGAAAGTTGCCAATAATGATGTTGGGCACTTCTTGAGTAGTTACGGAAAGGTAAAAAAGTTTATTTATTTTAATAATTATTTATTTACAGACTTATATTTACTAATTTATTTATTAGTATTTTGGGTGAAAAATTGTTAGTTGATAACAAATTACTCCTCTACAAAACAATCCAGGGCCCCAATTCTACTAAACAAATTGTGTTTGAATTGTTAATGAATTATCTCAAAATGGTCACTTTTGACACTTTTGCTTTACAAAAAGTGTCAAAAATTACAATTTTGTGATAATTCATTAACAATTCAAATAAAATGGTCACTTTTGACACTTGTGCTATGCAAAAAGTGTCAAATATGTCAATTTTGTGATAATTCATTAACAATTCAAATAAAATGGTCACTTTTGACACTTTTGCTCTTAGAGAATTTATGTAGGGAGATGGCATGCTCAACTTCTAGTACTAAATTATTTCTGCCACTTTTTGCGGGAGGCGAGGTAAACACGTACAGCACACATTTACTTACTCACGCACACTCATGCAGAAATTTGAGGCGTCTCTATAAACGCACACGGAAATAAAAACTGTCACACAAACATAAAACAAGCACACAAATAAATAATTTATGTAATTACACTATTGGTTAGTTGCACACTAGCGCAAAAACTAGTGATGGGGTGTAAAAGACTGAATGAAGTTAAGATTATTAATTGTCTATGGATCTAGTCTATGGATGTATGTTTATTATGTTTGAATGGGTGAATTATTGAATCATATTGATCTAAACTAATCGCGTAACAAACATACAAAAAAACATAGTCAGTTAAAATTGTTTTTTAGGATTTAAGAGGTCACCGGTAGGACGCGTACGTCCTTTTGCACACGAACGAAGTTTGCTTCTATTTTGGCTATTATTTCTTCAAACTCCATGAAATTTTGTATCCGTGGTGTGTTGGTTTCTTATAAAATTATATGGTTTCCAAATCACACGCATCAGGCATGTATGATCTGCAAATATTTGTTCCGGGTCTGGGTGTTATGGTAACAGTTACTCGTAGTTCCTGATAGGTACCTACGATACAGGGAATAGTGTGGGATCAAGACTACGTATGTGACTGTTGAGTGTTAAAAAAAACAATATTTTGGCTCCTGCTCGGAATGGATGTAAGGTTGGGTCCCGTGGTAATAAGGAGCTCCTCCTCATTGACATGGCCATCAGACAGAAGGTTAGGAGGAGCAAGGGAAACCTCTCGGCTGCTTGTATTGGTTATAAGAAGGTCTATGATTCGGTGCAACATAGGTACATGGGTTTAACTATAATTTTATTATAGACATTTTATATTGTATTTTTTTAATGAAAATATAAGCTATTGGTTTTAAAATGGATCAATTTATTGCTAAGAAAATATATTTTCGTGGATTTGCTTTTTTCATACGAAACGAGATCCGAATACATCCTAATTTCATATTGTGATTGACGAAATAACCCTAAAACCGATAAACACGGAAATACAAACCTCTTAAATAACCTTACAACCCCTTTTAACCCCAAAAAACAGCTAATCAAGCCCATTTAACCTATATTTTAGGCTGGTATTGAATGATGTAGGTATTGATATTTTCTGTGGAATCAGGTTTTTTTTACAGCTTTGATCGTTTTTTCGGCCTGAAAACTCCCTATCCTGTTAATTTCATAAAAATCGTTGCAGCATCTTTCGTTCATTCATTCGTTCGTTGTTTTCACATCACTTGTCCCCGTACCAAGAAATTACGTATCGTTATTTCTGTCGTAAGCTTGCAGTAAGAAAATATATTTTACGGTGAAATTAATGGCTTAATTGTGTTGTCAATTACTTAAATGTGATAAGAAACTCCATATTTTGTTAAATTTGATGTTTCCGATCGCCATTTACACGAAACCACAGCACAATCAACCATTTTTAGGAGCTCCGTATAGCGACAGGTATGAACGCAGAATGGCGAACGATCGTGGCTAAACTAGTTTTTATAAACTGACACGAACGACCGTTCATGTACTTCGGCAGAGGGGAAAGCGTATGCTTGCCATCTCCCTACTATAAATTCTCTAAGCTTTTGCTATACAAAAAGTGTCAAATATGTCAATTTTGTGATAATTCATTAACAATTCAAATACAATTTGTTCAGTAGAATTGGGGCCCAGTAAGCGTTCTGTAAAATCTCAGATTATTTCTCTAAGAATTATTAAGATGACTGAATTTGCTCCAACACAGTCCAAACAAATGTAAAAGTTTATATTAAAAGTGAAGTGTTTCATTTTAATAACTGGCAGCAGATAAGTCAGTATCTAGTCTTACACCTCATAAAAAACACATCAGTAATACTTAACTATTTTCAATTTAAGGTCCAGAAGAAGGATTTGAAGAAAAAGGACACAGACAAGAGGCCTAAGAAAAAAAAGAAACCGATTATATAAGATAGTTGAATTAATTTTTTTAAAACCTAGTAAAATAAATTTATTTAAACAATTTGTTTGTTCGTAATTATGTGGCTGAGTTTGTAGGTATCCGTCACACCCATCTCTACGGGTGTGGAAAAAAAAGAATACAGATTACAGTGTAGAATCATGCTTGTGAATGATTCTACACTGTAATCTTTTTACAGTCACACTTGGAAGAACGGTCACACCAAGCAGAGCCGTGACGTGAGCGACACAGGCTGGGTTTGACAGTAGGTAATAGGATCCATCACAGCCCTATAAAAACGATCCTATGCTGTAATCTTTACGGTTGCTTTACGGTCACACAAATCAGAGGCCATAGTACGAGTTTTGCATTGCAACAATCACTTTGCGAGTCGTGAGTATTCAACGTGACTTACATAGTAACTATTCATCATTCTGTGCCGCGCAGTCGATAGAAACAGATTCATAAATAGTTACTATGTAAGTCACGTTGAATACTCACGACTCGCAAAGTGTTGTTGCAATGCAAAACTTGTAATAGGCCCTCAGAGCCGTGTCGTGATTGAGACAGGCGTATGGTTTAGTATATTTGATGATAGTCATAAAAATCATCATAATCTTATAGAAGATAAAATATTTAATCAGCGTGGATGTCTACTGCTGGACAAGGTCTGCTCCATGAATCATGAAATATGGTGAGAATGTCATGATCACCATGCTTGTCAGGTGGACTAGTATTTCAAGGGTTCCATACCCTCAATGGACTAAAGACATTATAAATGTAGCAGGAAGTCGGTGAATGGAGGCGGCGCAAGACTGATCGTCGTGGAATTCTAGGGGAAAGGCCTATGTCCAACAGTGGGCTTCTACAGGCTGATGCAGATGATGATGAAAACAACATTCAGTTTTTATTAATCATTTTTAAAATTAAAAAACCGGTCCCTTGTTCTTACGATCTGCTAAAGGTATCTAGGGTATTTTTCTAGGCTTGGTCGCGTTGGAACAGGAGTAATTTTAGTTTATAAGATGATTCAAAATGATCCTTGTGATTTCAATGAATAAAATTATTTTTGACTTTGACTTATCAACATGAAATTAATACCAAATATAAATGCCTGTGCGCTCATAGTGCCGATTCTAACGCAATGCATTAAAAAGACCATCATAACATAACACCCAACACAGTCACATACATAGACTTGATCCCGCACTAGGATTCCCTGTGTCGTGGGTATCAGGAACTACGAGTACCATGGTACCATACCACCCTGACCCGAAACAAATATTTCCAGTTCATACAAACATTTGTCCCGCAGCGGGAATCGAACTCGCAACCTCTTGCATCTCAGCCGGCTATTCGCCCGCCGCGCCATAGAAGTAATTTCACGTCACAGGGATCATCATCAGCCAGTATCAAGTCCTCTTCTCGACCTAGAAATCCCCAATAGAATTCAACGACGAACGGTCCTGAGCTGCCTCTATCCACAGACTTCCTGCAACCTGTATAATATCCTAGGTCGAGAGGGGGGCTTTCCTTCACTGCGTACATATCCTGGTATTGAACGTATCTAGAAGTAAACCTACACAACACAATCAGCCACTAGGTACACAGTAGGGCAGGTCTAATTACGTTCCCGTACAATTATTATTAACTCATAATTAGGTGATAAATTTACTAGGTAACGACATAATTACATTTCTAATCAAACATAGATAATGCAAATGACTATTAGCTATTACGTAATATTGTAGGTCGCTGGAAGTCGGTGGATGGAGGCGGCTCACGACCGTGCGTCGTGGCTTTCTAAGGGGGAGGCCTTCGTCCAGCGGTGGACTTCTACAGGCTGATGTAGATGATGTTGATTAGGCTACTAGCACAACGAAATTTGAATTGGCTCTAAATCAGTTCTTTATAGAAATTTTACTCTCTTTGACATTTTGCAACCATGTGGAGTTGACAATAATATATTAAGGTAATGTTAATGTTATAGAACTCCCTTTTCCGCATTCAAACTCTATGATGCGTGAGAGTGAACTGGCTAGATAGTTAGCCAGCCTAACTCCGTCCAGAAGCACAGAAGCTTCCTGGGGTCTTCGCAGGCTTCGCGGAGTGAACTCGGGTTGTTTAGGATTTGTTCACGTTGAGCTGCTACTCCCACGCATTCCAGGACTACGTGGGCAGCCGATTCTTCTTCGGTCAGACTCCCCGTGCAGAGTGGGCTGTCTGTGGCTCCGATGTTGTAGAGGTGTTTGTTCAGGAGACAGTGGCCTGTGAGTGTCCCTACGATGGTACGAAGATCTAGTCTTGAAAGGTTGAAATATATTAAGGTAACTGCGAGGTGTTCTGATGATGAAGACGGAAGGTAGACAGCGGAGTTCCTATGCATTCTATGGATATTTGTAGACTGGCGTTGATTGTGCTTAATTTATTCAGCTCATGGTATCGAAAAAGTATCTAGATTTTAATATAACAAAAGCGGAAAAAATGTAAAAGGGAAAGCCCCAAAAGCCAAATCAAAACCCTAAAAGTATTCATCAACTAAGGTTTTAAAAAAAAAACTTTTTTAAATTTATGATTTGATGACTATGGAATTTTATAAGAAACTTACGCACCACGGGTCTAGATATTAGTGTACTGACCAGTGGTAAAAGGTTTATGGAGATTGAAGAAATAATAGCGAAATTAGAATCGTTCGTGTGCAAAAGCGCGTAAGCGACTTTTTGCTAGCCTTTTTGTGACCTCGTCTTATAAGAATGCTGATTCCAAACTTGCGCTTTGCATACATAACTGTTTAGGGGCCAAGCCACTACTGCTGCACTAGCAGCACTATAATCGCTTCTAAGCCCTAAGGACAGTGACGGATTAAGACTATTTGATGCCCTAAGCAATCCACGCCTGCGGGCCCCCCTATCCGTAAGTCAACTAGAATCGGCCTCTAAACCTTTACCCCCTAAAACATTAGGTGTTTGTAAAATAAGATGATGAGATGTAACGTAAGAAGTGGAGTAGGTGCGACAACAATAAAAACCAAAGCAATATTCGTCGGTTTCGACGACATCTGTGGCGCGGCGGGTGAGTAGCCGGCTGAGATGCGAGAGGATGCGGGTTCGTTTCTCGCTATGGGACAAATGTTTGTATGATCTGCAAGTATTTGTTCCGGGTCTGGGTGTAAATGGTAGCATGGTACTCTTCGTTACACTTACACACGACACATGGAATCCTAGTGTGAGATCATGACTACGTATGTGACTGTTGGGTGTGTATTATTGTAGGTACCTAATGAAGGATTACGTTTTTAAAGAAAGTATGTAGGTACCTATACATAGCGTACCAAGCAACAGGCATTTAGGTAGGTAGGTACGTACTTGCTATGCCAGCTGCATGCAATAATTGAATAATCAACTAATTCATGCAAGTACGCTAATTAATTTTCCACCTCGTGTGTCCTAATTGAAATTCCAGAGCTTAAATGAACATCCAGCTAAATTAATACCAATCAGGGTCAATGTAGAGGGGATAACTCACTTAAAAAGCTCTGCTAATCAAATTCAACTTCATTTCATCTCTCAACTCCGTAAAAAACATATCAAAATCCATAATTTTACTTTGGATCATCTCGGTAACGAAACAATCATAAGTGACAGTCAAGAAGTGAACATCAAAAGTTTTGGACAATCTCAAATCAACCATGGAACTTCATTTACACCTATCAGTGGCATTCCGCGCTTTGGACAAGAAATGGGGTAAGATCATCGACCTGGACAGTTCTGAAGAAACATCATACGGTCTACCTTGCCTGCCTGCTGTGATTGAACGGCCTACCACCACCTTTTCATCAGAAGAGTTCCTTCGAACCAGGAGGGTGCGTTCGAAGCCGTACTCTCGCTATCAGGAACATAAAAGAAAGCAGAATATCAAGATCAATGATTCCTTTGCCAATATTTCCTCTTCAAGGATCCCAATCAGTGAAACCGAAGCTACGTCGATAGATACAGGGATTTCAGGGTTTGAGGAATGGACAACAGTGACTCATCTGGTTGAAGAACTGACAAGATCGGGAGATTCCGGCAAAGGCGACAGTTGTGAGTCATTGGACTCAGCGTTGGACAATGGAAAAGTGGAAGTTTTTAAACCATATTTGAAGCAGTGGAAGAATACGGCGAAGTCTTTTATTGAGAAGTGCGAGAGGAAAGTAAAAAGCTGATCCCCACTTTGATATTTACCTATTTGTAACCCAACCCAAGTGAAAAACCCACCTGCAATTTCTAGTACCTAGTTTATTTCTAGATAGATAAGTTAATTTAATAAAATCGATGGTTAATTAATAAGTATTGATAAGTTAATAAAGATAATTAAAATTCATGAAACTGATGTTATTCCTATTCTGTAATTCCTGAAAGTTCAATTTAAAACAAACAAATTGTTAAACATTTTAATTTAAAAATAACTAGGTATAGTTTTGCATTATTTACAATAACATAATAAAATAGTAGTTCATTCAATTTTAATATTATGCAGGCAAGTTCATTTTAATACAATAAATAGATTTCATTAAAATAACATACAACACCTTAGGCTAGATTATGTTAACTTAAACATAGGGTTCAAAATATTTGATAGCAGTCGTCATAGGTTTTTCGTTGATTTTGTTCGTTGCTAAAGGATTCTTCACACGCATCTTGATGTCTTTAGGTTTCAAGACATTCTTGTGGTTGGCACTAGGTGGTCTCATGCCTAAACAGCCCTTGCTAGGCGCAAAAATAGACTTAGAGCTAAGACCAGACGTCTCCAAGAAGAAATCGAATGTGCTTTTGGTTTTGGGCACAGTCACCTCTTGATTTTGAACTTTCCTCGGCTCGCATTTGACAGTGTTGTAAGAGCCACTGTTGCTCCCGGAGGAATTACTTGACTCGATATCGGAGTTCCTTACGGATTCAGTCTCTAAATTCTCTATATTCGACAAAAGATCCGGCTTATTCGAGAGCTTTGCGTTCTTCAAGCCTTTGTTGGCGGCGTCGCTTTCAACAGCATCAACTTTCTTACCTTTGTTATGCTGAATGTCATTATCAGGTACATTGGTAATGATATGCTCCGTTACCACGTCAGACGCAGAGCCGTCACTGCTGCCGGAGCTGATGCGGTATTCCTCCGCAACGATGCTGCCGAGTTCATCATCTATCTTAAATTCCTCAAAATTCTGCGACAAGTCGAACTTGTCCATGTCATCAAAGTATTCCGCCTTGTGTAGTTCTGGGTTGGGCTGAGCTTTCTCGTGGTTGAACTGATGATCCAGTTCAGTTAGGTTGATTATCTGCTTGCCACCTCGTTTACCCCCTTTGTTGATTTCTGATAGGATAGAAGATACCGTGTTTCCCATTTGGATGGAAGCACGCGAATCTAGTTTCGGTTGCAGAGTGTGCGTTGCGAAATTAGCCAAATAACTGTCGGCTTGTGCGAAAGAACGATTCTGTTCCTCGCTAGGTTTTTCGTCTTCATCTGGAATTATGATTTCTGTGACTTGCGGGAGCTTAGGTATGTCTTTATCGCTGATTTTGTTCTGTATTCTAGGCAGCGACACGACTTTAGCTACGCTGTTTCGCGGGCTGACAACGTGGACTGGGTACTGCTCGCTGTGGATTTCCACTGACGGCTGTGTGAGTAGCAACTCCCTCTTTCCACTGCTGACTACTGGAACATTTATCTCTGAAATGGAGCAGTAGTCCGGTTCTATACTGCTTACTGTTGCTACTTGTCCCACTTTCCTCATCTTAACATCTGCAACCCGTTGATTAGCCGCAACGGCTTCAGAGTCTAAAGGTTCTGTCAGTTGTTTGACAGCGTTTTCAGCTTTCCATTTAGCTGAAAGGTTCTTTGGTTTGGGCGGCAGAGCAGGAGGAGTCCGTGGTACTTTTCTTTTGTTGAAAATCTTCATCGGCCCGAGATCGTTATTGACGTTTCTTTCTGGCACAGAGTTATTGCGGTTTTCTATGTTAGCCGCAATATTTTTGACAATAGAGCCCCTTATTTTTGGAATGTTAGGTTTATCACTAGTTTGCATTACTCGTGGCTGCGGCGTTGGCTTGGCTTCGTTTGATTTAGTAATGATTGGTTCGTATTCGTTGCTGTAAATGCTTTGTATTTCATACTGGAAACCCTGCGCCGTGTTGGGTACTTCGTAGCTATGCTCTGAGGCAGTCTCTAAACTGAACTTCACAATTTTGTTTGCTCTTTTATCAGAGCGAGGTAATGTATGATTGGTGTTTGTTGGCCTCACCTTTTCATCATACGAAATACTGTTCAAAGTGGAGAACTGAACGCGTTTCGTTGATGATTTGGGACTTGGAGTTTCGCTTGATTTAGAATTGTCATTGCT
The DNA here is from genome assembly GCA_951392215.1 of Epirrita christyi. Classification (NCBI taxonomy): domain Eukaryota; kingdom Metazoa; phylum Arthropoda; class Insecta; order Lepidoptera; family Geometridae; genus Epirrita; species Epirrita christyi. Next base: position 3,180,555 of record OX595837.1, read on the forward strand.
GCTGTCGTCCAATGAATTCTGCAGTAAGATCTGATTAACACACTCCAGCACTGGGTTGTTTTTATATATTTCGTTGGTGGGGGTTTCTTCGGCATCGCTAGTGCTAGCATACCAGTTTTCGTTAACTTCGGCAGTAGCAGCTTGCTTCCTCAAAGCAGAATCGATGTTATTATTCTTTTCATCATTTACGAAACAAGAATTGAACATATCATTTTTTTTATTGAGCATTCTGTTACATAAAACTTCATTTGTTGCTGATAGCACTTCAGCATTTAGAATACCGCCGGTGTATGCCAAGAGGTCATCGGCTGATTTTGATTTCGGATCAAGTGATGGTTGGTCGTCTGGATCTTGTTCTTGATCACTCACATTGCAATACCATGGCTTTTCATTGTTATCGTCGCTCAGAACGTTATTGAGGAAAAGTTTTCTGTTTGCATTGATTTCATCAGACGCCTGTCTCTTGATGCCATGCAGTCTCTCCATTTTCGTAGAGTAGGTTTTATCAGTGTCACTAGCACTTTCTAGTTCCTTTTTGGCAGCTTCCCCAATGAGCTGATCGATTTTTAAAGAAGCCTTTCTTATGTCGTTGGCTATCTGATTGGCTGTGATGTCGTTGTCATCGTTAACTTGATAGCTCATGCCGATACATTCTTCAGCACTGCTGCTGTTATTGGCTTGGTTATTGTAACTTTTTTGAACGTTGTCGGTGTACTTGCTGTTATTTTTCCTTCCGGAATACTTCCTCGACCTCCTGAACACATCTCGCCTGACGAAGGCTTGTTTGTTTTTGATGAAAGTGCCTTTGCTACCAACACTTGCATTGTTTCCTTCCTCACTCGAACTCGTGTTGCCGTACACAACTTCGTTTTTCGGCAACTGGAAGCTCTTGCTTAGTCTAGTATTTTTTTGGAAAACCGGTGGTGAGTTTCTTTCGCGATAGCTGCAGCTCCTGAAGAAAGCGTTCTGAAATCTAGAGTCCGTGCTCTCCAGACTCTGGAATTCAGGATCGGTTTCGATGTTGGTCTGCTCGCTCGTGAACCCGATCAGTTGCTGGCAGTTACTGCAGAAGGACGCTCGAGACTTGAGCTTGGTCATTTCTTCTTGGAGGGATTTGATGATTTCTTCCTTCTGCTGCAGCTTGACACTAATTTGCTTCTTTTCCCTGGTCAAACGTGATTCTAACAGTACTAAGGACCGTAGGACTAAGGCGAGTTGGTCCTGTCTCAGCCGTCTCTCATGTGAGAGTTGCTTGTCGCGCGCGGCCAGGGCCTGCCCAGCCTCGACCAGCTGATGCCGCTGCTTCAGCACCGACTCCGACTGATTCTGGAGAGCGTTTCTGACCGCGTCTAGCTCTCGCCGTAGCTCCATTGCTTCAGAACTGCTATCCATCTGGAATAGAAGAAAATACAAATTAGAACCATAGATATTAGAAGTAGGTATCTACTGTAGATTTGTTTATGGTTGGAGCTGTGTAGGTGGTTATACCAAGTTGGTAATGAGGACAATTAACTTACAAGATCAGAAAGTGAAATGTCTAGAACGTTTGGTACAAGACTATTATTTGAAGAAATTATTTTCGAGATACGTCTTTGTTTAGTAAAATTATATGACTGATGGTTACTTTCCATGTACAAGGTACATGACAATGTCAATGTTTATACTATTACCTACCTATCTATTTATGATCAAAGTCCAAAAGTCTTTAGGTATGTAACGAGGTCACGTAGTTACTATTATTTAATCTAGGGTCACGGGTCTAATGTCTCTTTTCAATAGATACTGGTAAACAAAAAATAGCAATTTCCAAAGTCATTAGGTAATTTAAGTTATATTAATGAATGGTGATCATTTGTAGAATAAATTAAACCAGTAGCTAAGTGCATTGAAATTTAAAATATACTTACTTAACGAATAATCAATAAAGGTAAGTAAGTAGGTAGGTACCCTCTTAATAAATAGCAACTAAATCAAATTTTGAAATAGTGTGTAATCTATCGGTAGACAATTTCTATTGATTAAGATCTAAAGTATATTTAGGTAAGTATAGATATCACAGGGTATAAATTTAGGTACATATTTATTTACCATTTATCATGGTTTTACACACCACAATTATAAAGTCTTTACTTAAGGCGATTACTGTTGTCAACGACCTTGATCCAGCGCCAACCAATGGCAGCGCCCAACTGAGTTTGACTGATGCCCGAGCCGCGAGGCCCGTAGTGTAACTTCTTTTTTTTTTACTAGTATTTTATCATATTTGAAAAGTTAAAATCCAAATTATAGGTATAACAGTTAGGTCAATTTTAGTCCAAAAATAATTAAAATCGGTGCAGGCATTTAGAAGAAGCAGCGATTTTAGGTAAAAATCAGCTCATTTTTAATATTTTTTATTCAGAAATATTCAAAATAAACATGGAAAATATTCCTAAAGATGTAAATAATTTTAATATACTTTTTGCAGTCCTTTCGGTGTAGCCATTAATTAGTTATAGGACTTTGAAATTATACATAAATACTGATTAACCTGATGTAGCACCTTAAGTAAAACTGACCAATCAACATTCTACCTAAACTTCTTAGAAGGATGGTAGGTAAGGTAAGCATGCTTGACTCGTGTTTACAAAATGAAAACAACCTTTGCACTGCTATGTACGTAGGTATCTAAATGCAGGTTGTGTCTTGTTTACTACTGTAATATTGTGTAATCAAAAAAACTATGAATGTCACATAACATAAGGTAATAAAAAGAATAAGACCACCGCATTCATTGATTTTGGCACGTGTTTTACAGTAAGTGATGTTTATTCGTATAATGAAAATTGATGAAATAGGTAAAAGGTTATTATTATTTTTACCTACAGACCCTGCGCTGTTTTAAAAAGCTTTTATTTAACTTGCAATGAAGGTATGCACCTATGTTACTCTGGGAAAATCTTACAAATGAATTTTAAATCAGTTATCTTTAACCGATTGAGCTGATTTTTTTCATACCTGTCAAGTTCAGATGACAATACAATATTATGGTGACGGTGAGCAAAGTCAAAGTCAAAGTCAAAGTCAAAGTCAAAGTCAAAAAGAACTTTATTCATTGAAATCACAAGGATCATTTTGAATCGTCTTATATAAAATTAAATTACTCCTGTTCCAACGCGACCAAGCCTAGAAGAATCAGGCAACAAACTCGGCTTGGCTTACATAAATGGTCCGTCTTACCACTAGGTGAGAAGCGCCTGTGTGGTGCCTCGGAGCAAGGAGTTGCTGATACATAGTAAATGAGAACTTAAAAACCTTAGGAAGGTAGTCAAAAGTAAATAAACATCAGCAAAAATATGCAAGACAGCACACGCTACGCTTGTTATACTTATAAATAATAATCTAATACAAACATGTAAATAGGTAAGTACAGATATTGCAAATCTCCATTTTAGCAGTCGAGGGGCAGAGCGACATCAGGCCACGCGGCTTTATCATTAATATAGTCATCAAGAGTGTAATACGCTTTTTTAATTAGATTCATCTTTATGTAGGATTTAAATCTTCGAATAGGAAGTTTAAATGCACCTTCTGGAAGTTTATTATAGAACCGTACAGAATTCCCCATAAAAGATCCACTTACTTTCTTTAATCGAAATTTTGGTATATTTAGTTTGTGTTTATTTCTCGTGTTAATACCATGCACGTCACTTTTTATCATAAAACTATCCAAGTGTTTATGTGTATGTAATAATATTTCATAGATATATTGCGATATTACTGTAAGAATATTGATTTCTTTGAAACGCTCTCTCAAGGAGTCACGCGACTTCATTTTATAAATGGCACGTATTGCCCGTTTTTGCAAGACAAAAATAGCTTGGATATCTGCTGCTTTACCCCACAGTATGATACCATATGACATAACACTATGGAAGTAGCTAAAATAAACAAGCCTAGCTGTAGCTTCATCAGTAAGCTGCCTTATTATACGAACTGCATATGCAGCGGAACTAAGTCTACCAGCAAGAGCTACAATTTGTGGTGCCCACTGCAAGCCCGCATCAATATTAAGCCCTAAGAAAATAGTAGATTTGACAAGATCAAGTGTCTCCCCATTTATTTTAATATTAGTTGGATAATGTTTTACATTTGGCAATGTGAATTTGATGCATTTAGTTTTTTTAGCATTAAGCAAAAGATTATTAACTGTGAACCACTCAAGAACACGCGATAGTGAATCATTTACATCATCGTAATTAGATTTAGATCTATCAACTTTGAAAATCAAAGAAGTATCGTCAGCAAACAGAACTATGTCACATATATCTTTCACAAAAAAAGGGAGATCGTTAATGTAAACTAGGAATAAAAATGGGCCTAGTATTGAACCTGATTGAGCTGATGTGATGATGGAGACGGAAGGTGGACCACGGAACTCCTCGATGATTAATAGTAGCCTGGCAGTATTTGGGCTCATGTTGATCAGCTCACGGTTCCGATCACTAATTTAATAAAAGCTTGTTATGAAAAATACATTTTTCAAAAAACTTATTTACTCACGTGTTATGTGGATAGGGTGGGTCTAGGTAGTCTAAATCTGAACGCAACCGCTTTCCGCTTTTACTTGGCACTTGACACAAGCTTGACGTTTGAAAACGGACCTTGTGGTTACGGATTATGGAATATTTTATTTTTAAGCAATGGAATAGTAAGGCGTTCAGTTTTAGATTAGACGTACTCTTGGTACATGATTATCAAAGTATTTGGGTAATTTAATAGGCGTAGTAAAAAAAAATCGTGGTGCCAGAAACTCTGGGTAAACAGGTACCTAAGGGTATTCTGAATTTAAATTACAAAGCAGTCGTTAGTAAATCTCCAAGGCTACGGGGCTACGTGATAAGTCTAACCATCCGTGAAAATTGCTTCTAAACGTTTTATTTCGTTGTATTTCCATAGATAAGTGAATTGTAAAGGAGTTAAAAGCTGCCCGCTGTGTTCCAACTAACCTACTTCAGAAGCGAACAAACTAAATTAAAGTCTTGTATCGATTCATAGCAATCAAAGATATTCTTACTCCCAATCTTGAAACCCTCACATACTCACTCACTCCTCACTCATTGAGTAATTTATAGGGTGCACTTGCTACGTATACCTCGTATAAATCTTCTTGGCTAATTATATTATTTATTAGAAAATTCAACTCTATCTAAATTTTTTCTTGTTCATTATATCTGAATCTAGAACACTGTGTACCTTGATAAGACTTATCAGATTATACCTATCTTCAAAAAATTAAGATCTAACTTGTACTGACTCGTTGATGTTTATAATGTCTTTAGTCCATGGAGTAATATTTATATATTTATTTTATTCTTTATTGCATATGCTAATGCTATCTACATTTCGGTAGTCTTTCTTTCTTGTACTTTTTACTCAGAGTGATATTTCATCATCAGCCGTTAGACTTGGAGCGGTTTCGCACAACGTCCGATCAGAGTCCGATCCGTATCCGTGAAAATTCGGATCTATAGAGAAATCGGCTTCCGTCATCCGATTTCTCCATAGATCCGAATTTTCACGGATACGTATCGGACTCTGATCGGACGTAGTGCGAAAATGCTGTTACAATGCTGGACGAGGCCTCCTCCTTAAAATACAATAGGGGGAATTGCCCCATTTTAATTGCACATTCTATTCTTCTACAGTTTGCATAACTTAATTCAACTTAATTTATGTTGTAAAACTGAAGGCACATGTACAGTCTGTGGTGGTTTAGTAGCTAGATCGATACCCTTATCAGATAATCCAATCCCGCGGTAATTACTGAAGTTTATGATACAAAGCGAGCTCGTGCCAGATAAAACTAACTGGCAGCTGCGTAGTTGCTTACTAGTTGGTATTGTGCTACTAGTAGTCGGAAGCTAGGTAGTCGGAAGCTAGGTAGTGTGCGTTTAGTCTAAAACTGAACGCCCTTCCACCGATATAACTTGGCACTTACACAAGTTTGACGTTCGAAAACGGTCCTTGTGGTTACGTATTATGGAATATTTTATTTTGACGCAATGGGATAGTAAGGCGTTCAGTTTTAGATTAGACGCACTCTAGATATCTTCTGATAAGAGAATAGTGAGATTAGTTATTGACAACCTGGCGATGGCTGGCGTGGCGTAGCGGACCGGCTCATGTGAGAGGTGCATGCGGGTAGCTTTAGAGTGTTATGTCTGGGTAGCAGGATTGCAATTTTTGCAATGTGACGAACGTGTGACTAAATATAAACAGGCTACAAATAACAGTTTTTCAAGAAATGTACTGGAGGAGGCACTTGTATTGATAATATCATAGGTATCAAAATTTCTGAAGTCATCAATGAGTTTCAGATATATAGAAATTTGGCAATCGTTGATTAACGGCAATTTTATTGACATTTTGTCACTCGATGACATAAAAAATGGTACCCCTGTACGGTTGTCGCTGCGGGACAAATGTTTGCATGATCAGCAAATATTTGTTCCAGGTCTGGGTGTTATGATACCTAGCCTAGGTTATGTATATCTTTTACACATATGAATTTAGATAGTACGTCTACATTTAACGAATGATTAGCTATATTGTAAGGACTATACGGTGATAGGATATTTTTTAAGAGCAAAATACGAAAAATATTGTACTGTGTATGACATCAATTGAACTGGGACGAAGATGGCTTCTTGAATTAAGGACAAATCATATTACATTCATGATGTTACATAAATGGTGTACATTTTCACCAACCAATTCTTATTATATTTACGTATACACTTAATGCATGTTTCTTGACAAGTTTCTATGAGAAACTGAAAATTTGACATTCGTATCTCATAAGCGTTAGATGGACCATAAAGGGTAGTTGATTGTGAGCATAAGCCTTATACTCAAATAAAACGGACAAGTGCGAACGAGACTTCCGCTTTGAGGGTTCGCCAAGTTGATCCCTTTAGCCGTTTCTGAGAAAAATGGTCTTGACTTATATACAAACAGACAGACGCACAACAAAGTGATCCTATAGGGGTCCCGATATTTCCTGTTCTGGTAAGGAACTCTAAAAACTAACTTATTTTAATCTGTTTCCAACATCTTCAATAAAATTGATAATAATTAAAACAGATATCAGCAAATAGTTTTTACTTTATTATTCAGTTTGTTCAACTGATAGTGTATACGGAGTATTTAAAGTGATACTAAATAACCCCTGGCATAATTAATCAAAGTTATTTATCTATGCGTAGAAGCACAGTGTAAATCTGAAGACAGTGCGTCAAGTAATTTTCGTAGTGTTTTTACTTTTATCCTTACTTCCAACCAACGGTCATTTTCGGCTCTTCACGGTCACTCAGGGTCTTCAGAGAGTTTATAAGACTATTCAAAATTATCATTGTAATTTCAATAAATATAACATGCTAGTGATAGCAAAATTTACCGCCGTATTATTATACAAGATGAGATAATAATGGTTTATACTTATATCCGACTGCACCAACCAACCAACATACTTTTTGAAAGTTTTTTTACTTACGAAAGTAAGTGTCGTTTTTAGCGTCGCGTGAACTTATCTTTTAGTTGGACTCCCTGGTGTGGAGATGAGATACTGCCAAACATTTATCGTGGCTATGGGCATTCGCCTTGGATTGCAGACATTACGGAAGTCACGGTCATTGACTCATTGATACAGCAGAGAAATAAAACAATATTGTACTATCTATAGAAGGTACTGTCTTTGGTAGAGAACTTACGTAGGTAGTACTACAGTACTACTACAGTAGGTACATCCGATAAACATTGGCCGCCCGATGTTAGCCGTTTAGCATGCCAATAGATTATTTAGCAAACAAATTGTTTTTTTTTCAATTTGCCACGTCAAAAGCTAACTTCAGGGCGACAAACGTGTGTGTTACTTGTAATGACAACTTCAGGACGGCCACGATCCATTGTGCAATCTACTGCAATGTCTTTAGAAGGTAGAAGGCGAACAGCGGAAAAAAACCTGAGAAGTCAGCAGAAAAGCTTATCAAAAGTGTCTACTTAACTTGTCAAAGAATATTCAAGAGTCTTATCGACACCCGACAACTGTAATTGACAGCATCGATTATTACTCGATTGGCTGACCCTTCCGCTTTCTAGCCTCGTTTAATATATCATATTATCTATAAATTAACACAAATTGACACAATACTCGTGATACATCCAATTAAACTCGATAGTCGGAAACTTTACTATTCTGCTTTAAACTGTTACCCCCCTTATTCATAATCATTTTATAGACCTATTTTAGTTAAAATGTGTTTTGTCTTGTTTTGACGTATGACATTTTACATCAGAGAGAACAAAACTTAATTATTATTAAAAATAATTAGAAAGACGGAAACAAAAGCTCAAACAATTTGACCCCCATCGAAATACTTACCTAGAAAGGTACAGCAGACCTCATTTCGATAGGCAAATTAATATACCTATTTATAACCGGCATAATATCACCAATTCGTTTTCCTATCAACTTTATAACCAAATAATAGGTGAAAGTTGTTTAATTTAATCTCAAATCAGCGTTAACCGTTAAATTGGAGTCACACCCAAGGTGCCTTGAGTCATAAACATATAATATTCATTAATGAACTAACGAGAGCCTACGAGTTCTGCGTAAGCAGGTTGTGATTTTGACAAACCACACCTATTTGTACTATGTACTTTTTTTTGTACATAACATAACACCCAACAAACGCTTAGAATTAACCACTTAGAATTCCGTGTGTCGTGGGTATCAGCAACTACGAGTATCATGGTACCACAACACCCAGACCAAGAACAAATATTTGCATGATAAACATTTGTTCTGTAGCGGGAATCGAATCCGTAACCTCATGCTTCTCAGCCGCGCTACGGAGGTCATCGAAATGCAAAGGTTGAAGATTATTCGCCTGTAGTTCTTTGTCGTGAGTCATGAGACGCAATGTTTAGTATGTCTCAGTGGTTTTTCTATCAGAAAGAATTATTTTCATTAGTCAGTTCATACTCGGTTCTTTTTCAGCACTGAGTTATTATTACTCCGAAGAGTAATCGAAGCTTAATCACCTTGGGGACTGTTCTTTGGTTTGCCATTACGTTAATTGCACCAAGTTTCATTGTTTATGTATTGATTTATTGTTATTGTCGCCCTATATAATTTTTATTTCTTTTTTTACTAGTTTTTGACTGGTCGTTCTTACGAAAAACAAACATTCACTTATGCTTGCGGGTACATAACATGAAACAAAATTGTTTGTCTTGTAAACAAATAAAAGTTACAATATAATTGTTTTTGTGTTGTTAGTAACACTGTCTCGCCATTCTCTTTCTGAACAGACCCTACACCACAATAATACATATATTAAGCTAATAACCATAGATCGCTTGCTAGTCTGACGGAAAATTACGTTGTTCTCGATCTTGAAACGTGCATTTAGTAATTTTTAAGAAAAACAAAAAATTTGTTTCAGTATTTTAAACACAACAGTTTTTAAAGGTGTTAAAAAACTGAAATTCGGCTGAGGTTCATAGTTTTAACATAAAAAATACAGCCGAATTGAGAACCTCTTCCTTTTTTTGAAATCGGTTAAAAAGACAGCATATTTTGAAATTTTCCCGAAAAAGATGAAAATAAATTTTCTAAATGACTTTGTATGTTCAAACGATTACAACTGTGCCAAACAAGTTAATGATAGTTGCTGAGAATCACACACAGCGGACAAACAAACAACGAACTAAATGTCTCACCGGGTTTCTTTTTACTTATGAGGTAACGAAACCCTAAAAATTTGACTGATTTGATTCTTCTTCCAATTATGGTATCGCTATGGCGGAATCCAGCTGACATTTGACCTCCATTCATCATTGTCCATCTGCTCCACATTAAATCCTTTTACTTTTACATTTTTGATGAGCTGTTTGTTACGTCACAATGGCCTTTGACAAACGGCTAAATGCTAGTTTTAAGGTTTTGCCCTGGATATGTCAGGAAACGTTAGACACGCGAAGTGATTGTGCAACGTAAGTTTCTGATGATAGTTCTGTTAGTTCCCCCCAATTAAAGTAGCTAATGGCAATGGGGAACGCAACAATGTTGATTATTCATTCATTAATTCATTCATTCATTTTGGGAGCTTTAGCGCTGTCCAAGTCTTTTGAAACTTGAATGGAGTGATGCTTATTTAGGTCAAGAAGTTTCCCCTATTCAAGTTTCATAAGATTTAGATAGCGCTAAGGCTGCCAAAATGATCCCCACTGTTGCGTTCCTCATTGTAATTTGCTATCTGTAATTGGGGGGCCGGTTGTAGACAAACGTGGTATGGCTATTGATAATAGGTACTGAATAGGTTCAACAGCTATTTCTGTAGTGTTCCAAGAGCCTATATTCCGGTAGGGTTCCTTTTTAGGGTTCCGTACCCAAAGGGTAAAACGGTATACTAATTACTACTAACTATTAACTATTATTACTAAGTACATATTATTAAGTATTACTAAGGCTCCGCTGTGTGGTTCGACAGTTGAAATTTTCACAGATGATGTATTTATATTGCCGCTATAACAAATATAATAAAAAACAGAATAAAATAAATATTTAAGGGTGCTCCCATACAACAAAACATGTTTTTTTTGCGGTTTTATAGATTTTTATCACCCTAATACCTAAGGGCCTTATTCAGAATCATTTTTAAAACCTATTTTAGTTAAAATAGCTTTTGTCTCTCTGATGTGAAATGTCATACGTCAAAACAAGACAAAAGCTATTTTAGCTAAAATAGGGTTTAAAAATGATTATGAATAAGGGAGCTAGTGTTTAGTGGCCAATATCTAGATTTGTTCTAGGTAATATAATAATAGGTAGGTACCCATAGGTACCAACGTGAATCACGTAAGCTCCATACAAAAAGCTCCAACTACAAGGTCTCTTACATATTTTATTATTCTGTACCTTCTTACAAATCGAATACATACCTATATATATTAATTAGCCACACAATAAATTCAAATTCAATAGATCACAAAATTAAATGCAAATTGAACAGAATCTTGAAGTTTTGACGAAGCCTTGGTTACCATAATATGTATTTAATTCTGTAAGCAAGTAGTTACGATGGATTTCGTCATAACGATTACCATTGTTGAGTCATTATCATCGTCACCACAGAATAGTTAATACCTAGGTAGCTAGTTAGCGGTGTATCTACCAGCCGATGTGGTCATGGTCAGGCGACTCCAGATCGATAAATATGCACTTAGGTAGGTACTGTTATTTTACTGTGGAGTTTGCAGTGTTTTTTTATCTGACTTTACACATAACATCCAGTAGATTCAGAGAAAAGAGGCTGTGCCAGACACCTGAGGCCCAATTTTCTAACTAAAAAAATGTTAAAATAGAGTTCGGGTCATGTTTAAATCTTGAGTCGATGTCTTAAATGTCAGAAATGGTATTCTCTTAATTTAAAATATAACACTGTAATGTGATTATATCGAAATGTGGCCGAAACTTTTAGCTTTTAACGATAATTTTAACTTAAGTAGATGGAGTCTCTCTTTACTCTTTCCAATTATATATATAACCATCCTACTCTAATGGTAGTCACCGTGAATTGAAAGTAGACTAAATTGATATTTATGAGCAGAATACCAACTTTCTGTCAATTCACATTTCAGTCTAGATTCGGTTAACTTTCAGTGTAGTTATAAAATAATTTAGAGAATTGGGCCTCAGACAGAGTTGATCTTATAATGGTTCCGTTGGTAGCTTTTGAGGTACGGAACCCTAAAAACACAAACCTTGATAGGTTAGGTACTACATAATCGTCTTATGTTTATTGCTTCCAGCATTGTTTGTCAAAACCATCTCAAAACTGTCATAAATACTCCGCTTTTCGTTGCGCAATGCCCAGGGATGCAATTTTTGAATATCACTGAGTGACTAAATATCATCAAAAGGCCGCAAATCACTGTTTTTCAGGAGTTTTACTGGAAGAGGCATTTGTATTAATATCATAGGTATAATAATTTTAGTCATCAATGAGTTTCAGATGTATAGAAATTTGGTGATTGTGGAATAAACGACAATTTTACTGATGTCTAGTCTCACTCAATGATTTTCAAAAAGGACACCCCTGTTCCTTGGTCAGACCGGACCGGTCCACGCCCGCGGGATTGCGAAAGCGTTCAAGGTTACAGCTTTCTTCGCTTCAGCGATAATGCCAGGTATTTTCTGGGATTGTTGCTACTGGGCGTAGGTAGGTACTACACCACAAACCAGTTAAACCTACTCTGAGCTCTACCGAGTGAGGCAATAGGACGATGCATGTGCGCGAGGCATTCTGATCTGTCGTACCTTCCTTCCTTACAACGATGTACGACAACAAACCCTTGTTTATCTCTTTGCTTGTATGTGACTGCTGTGCGCAATAGATATGTGGTCGCGGAAAAAGTCTTTTCGCTTAAAGATAAACTTGTAATAAAATCTCTTTGGCTGCACTATTTGTATCTGGCTGGTTTTGATGACATTAAAATGTTTACATTTCAAAAAAAGAAACAAATTAGTAAAATATTGTTTCCAGCTGTTTTTACTAACACGTTATACATTTAGTAAACTGATAAGTAATTTCGGCTATCGATTACAAGCCCGGCTAGCTCAGTCGGTAGAGCATGAGACTCTTAATCTCAGGGTCGTGGGTTCGAGCCCCACGTTGGGCGCTATTTTTTGTGCTAATTCAACTTTTAATTTATATATTTTATTTGTAACAAAGAAAAAAATTAGAGGAATGTAGCAAGCCCGGCCTGCTTGGGCCAACGTTTAGATTTTTTTTTTATATTTTTGAATATAAAATCATTTCTTTTCAATACTTCGATACGAAACAAAACTATTAATGCCTTCGAGCATAACCATGAGTCATCCCATAAATGCAGGTGTAACTAGGTCCTCGTGATTTTACAAGGTTTGCTGATAAGATAACATTACACAATTTTACATGCATTATTTCTGATGGCTTTACACACGTGTTATTATAGTCCATTCCTTAGATGGTATATAAAAAGGAAAATTAAATTAGTAACACCATAGTAATCTAAATTTATTTTAGGCACAGAAAGAATAATACAACTAACGTAAGTATAATAAAAATACAAATAAAACAGTTGATCTATTTAAAGACCGTTGCAAACGATCTAAATATAGCTCAACTGATCCAATCACTACCAGGTGGAAGCGTCTATAAGACGCTGTACCATTGGACAGTACAATTAAACAGTACCATTGGACAGTACTATTGGACAGTACCATTAGACAGTATTATTGGACAGTACTATACTAGCGTACTAGTACAGTGCTACCATAGGTAAAAGCAATGGTAAGTAACAAGCAATGGTCGTACATACCGGTTACCTTTACTTTTTGTTTTTTTTTTTTTTTTTTTCTCGAGAACCGTTTGCAATTAATTGTGAAAAGCAATTAATTGGTAAGGTAATAGTTAGCTAAGGTAATTACAAATTAAATAATAGAAGAATATGACGATTCAAAATCATCCTTGTAATTTCAATGAATTTTGATTTGATTTCATTTGAATCAACTTATTGTACATCACCAGCATCCTGTCGAAGTCCACTGCTGGACATTGGCCTTCCCCCTAGAATGCCACGACGAATGCGACCTTTATAATGTTTTTAGTACATCGATAGGGGGGTTCTTCCCCTTCTATTGTCGTCCGGTACATAGTGGCGCCTTATTTACATTATATAGTTCTAAAATGAAAGCAATAGGCTATAGAACACAAGCTTTCTTTCTAGGATTCCGTTAATTTGTACCTTTGTGGGTCTAGGAAGCAACTGCCTACCCCTGCTAGAAATTGTCATGAGTATTTTTGTCTAGATTTTCTAAATAACTAGGCACTTTATGAAGTCCTTATGAATAATGGAAAACAATTAACAGAACAACCAACAGTCACATACATATCTAGGATTCCCCGTATCAGGAACTACGAGTACTATGGTAACACAACACCCAGACCCGAAACAAATATTTGCAGATCATGTAACATGCAAAAATTTGTCTCGCAGTGGGAATCGAACCCGCACCTCTTGCGTCTCAGCCGGATACTTACCTACACACCACGGAGGTCGTCATACATTCACAATTCCTAAGTTTTCTTCGAAAACAACTTTATAAACTAAAATTGACCCCGAATTCCCCGATCCACTTTTATTAAATCAACAACTTTCTCACGAGTTTTCGGCACGAGCCGAGAGAATTATCATAAAATGTGTAGCAATTTTTTTAAATTATTTAATGAGTCACGTTTTACCAAAATCAGGCATGAAAGTAGGTACTTAAGCTTAATCGATTAATTATAATATAGTTGCAGGAAATGAAAGGAGAGTACTTTTTAAATTTCACTACCCATGACCGGGAGACCAAACTACGCTCAGAAAATTCGGAAAAACGCATTTTCAATGCGAGCTGAAATCGATTGATAGATCGATATTTTGCCCCCAAAAACCAATTTTATCGAAATCGTTAGAGGCGTTTTCGAGATCTCAAAATGTAGTGTATATTCAAATATTGCTTGTTTAGATATAGCTGAAAATCAGCGCTAAGTAGGAAGCCAGCCTATACAGCTACCTAGTAAACAGCTGGCGCCATTTTGGCGCAACACAGAACAGTTTAACTGGGTAGTAAGAAAGTAGATTGATTCCTATGGCTACAATCCTGTGTTCAATCTTGCAATAATCTCGATTATTATGTCTCGATATGCTCTACATAAGTAGAGTTCGATGGTGAGTTTTTGAGATGGGTGTGTTTGCTTGCCTACATACGACTAATAGAATGTGCTTGTTCAAGCCAGGCTAAACTAGGAACCAAAACGCAGTACGAAGGTAAATACCTACTACCTACAGTTCCCGGCTACTGCTGTGGCACACTGTCGACAAGAATAATGATGAATAGAATATAAAAAACGATTGTACACCGTATGATAATAAAAAATAAACAAAACTTAACATGATAATTAAAATAACAATGGGCGGTCTTATCGCTTAGAAGCCAATCCCGTTTTTTTATAGTGATCATGTTTGGAGTATATTATATGGTTTTATATATGGTTTTATACTCGTATAAAACCTCTGCTTTTTTTTATTTGTACAAATAACGGCACTGGCATGTTGTCCACATAAGGTGTAAAGTGGTAACCCTAGCACATTACAAATGCAATACCTCTTAGGTCACGCCCACCTAGGACGCACCCTACTTGGCATTGCATTGCGCCCATCATCCTGAGACATAAAGATGACAAGTCTCATGTGCCTGTAATTTCACCGGCAACCATGCCTGTCAAACTGGATCACAGCAATGTGCGAGCATTGCTGTATTCCTATTCCTACCTGCTTGGTGGCAGAAATAGTATATCCCCGGAAGAACTCTTTCCTAAGGAGCTCTACTATTATCAAAATTAAGTATCTATTACTCTGTATGTGGGTCCCGATTATGGTTTGTTGCCTTGATTTTTCTAGGCTTGGTCGCGTTGGGAGAGGAGAAAAATAAATTTCATAGGACGATTGAAAATGATTCTGTGATTTCAACGAATAAAACACTTTTGTGTTAAGGCCCGTTTTCCAGAACTATGCTCAAGCGTAGCATAGATTTGGCGACAGTTTATCATTGAAATCTGACAAAAAATATATGCTTAAGTCTCGATTTAGTTTGAGTTTAGTTCTAGAGTCAGGGCCTAAGAGACTGATCTCTCTTCAAATCGCGTGCCAAAACATCCGGGCACAATAAGTACGTGTATGCCGTGTACACTATGTGTTAATCCAAGCGTTTGCACGAGTAGGCTATAAATAAACTAGGCTTGCCCATTGCCGGTTCCATTTCAACATCAAGCCCAAGATCGGTTCACTTACACATTGTTTTTGCAATAAACGTTCCCATGGTTTTGTCAAAGACTATTATAGCACCTTATGATAAGGTTAACTGTTATTAATTTTGAACTTGAGTTAGGGCCTATCAGACTATTGGTAGGGTCTATTCGACTACTGGTTGAGTATTCCCGACTATTGGTATGGTCTATTTGACTGTTGGTAGGGTCTATTCGACTATGAGAGATCAAGACAAGGAGCAGAAAGCAAAAAATAACTTCAGGGATTCCATTGACCTCCACTTTTTTGTTACTTCTTCGCGCTCAAACGGCTGAACGAATTTGAATGAAATTTGGAATGGAGATACCCTGGATTAACACATAGGTTACTATTCATCATAAATCACGCGGGTGAAACCGCGGGGCGTAGCTAGTAATCATTATATAATCCTCTCAATCCCTTTGATAGACCTGATTGTCCAATATATTCATGTTGATGGTATCGTAAATCGTGTGTTATTTCCTGCAGTTTCACAAGACTTAGTAAGTATCTAATCTGCGTTGCTGTAAATCTGCTTTTACACAAAGTGAGTCAGTCGTTGGTGTTAATAACTAGTACCCGACTGGGATTAGACCCTTAGGATAGTAAATAGAGTTCCCTTTCACTACTCTAGGTCTACGTAATTCTTAAATCTGTAAGATTAGTTTTAGCTGTAGAAGTATGTAAACAAAATGGCGTGCAATGAAATACTTACACAAAGATAAACCACAAAACCTCCCAAACTGTGCTATGATATAATTGAAATAAAAAACATATTAGAATATAATTATGTCATACGGCATTAAATATAATAAATGTAAAAAAATACTTAAACATTTATAAATAAAAAAATAAAAAACATAAGTTTCAGATGTTGTGGTTTTTCTAAGTGAACCTGTTTCATTGTTCGCCAGTTTAGTTAGTTAGGTTTATTTATGGGATTCACTTCTCTAATAATCAATATAATAATAATAATATAATAATCCTAAAATAAAATAACTCCCTTCGTGCTTCCTTAGGGCTCTATCAATCTTAACTTCATTAGTCGTAATTCTTTCCCAAAATATAATAGTTAACTTTATAACTTTTAACTCAACTATAGGCGGTTATCCAAACACGTCCACGCTTGAACGAACATTCGTTACGAAAAGCATTCATTATTCCATACAACAAGCGAGTAAACGATTACTTTGAAAAACATTCAACACACCGTTGCGCCTAATTGTTTTTACCTGCTATTGCTAAGCAACATCGATTTACTTCACCCTAGCTGTTTTAAAGCACGCATAAGCTAACCCCTACTTTATTATACTTTAAACCCGGTAAGTAATCCTACTTTTAATGCGAGTTATTTTTATCACACGAGGAAGATTATCCTCTAGGGCTGGATGGATGTTGCTAAGATAAGGAGGGTGCGATTTTTTTATGTTATCGAGTGACTAAATGTCAGTAAAATTGCCGTTAAGGTGATTCCTCTCGCATGTGGCGCGAAATTTAAATTTTATTGCGTTTTTGCTCATTCACAATTTTTTTTTTTAATTTAGATAATTTATTATTTTAATTTTAATTATAATTAAATTTGTGATTTGTGAACATTACAGCTCATCAACACTTCTTGAGATAGTAAAAACTGATTTTGCGAAAACTAGGAGACCTAACACACATGTTTTAGTTTATAGTTTCACATATAGATCATTACTTCAGCTACGAATACTCTTCAATGATTTTTACAGTATTTTTTTGGTTTAAAGATATGCGTAGCTTAACTAATGACATTTATGAGATACTATCAATTAAAACATGTGTGCTAGGTCTCCTAGTTTTCGCAAAATCTGTTTTCTCTATCTCAAGAAGTGTTGATAAGCTGTGATTTACAAAAAAACACAAAAAAAAATTAACTTCGCGCCACATGCGAGAGGAATCACCTTAATCCCCGATTTCCAAAGGAGTTGTTCCAAAATGGCCTATGTTTATGTCCACCAGACAGAGAATAGCGATAAAACCAGTGATTTTCGAAAAAATACTCTCACTCCAATTTAATGCTTATATATCTGTTTAAAAATGTTTGAAAATTGAAGGATTTTTACAATGGTAACATATTTTGCTGGGCAGCCATGAGTGAATGTCGCGTTTGTTGGTATGTACTAGGGCATGTAAACCGGTTAACCGATTAACCGAAAAACCGATTAACCGACTGATTTTAGGTCGGTTTTTAACCGGTTTTTTTCTTGCAAAATAACCGGGTTTTCGGTTTTTTTAATGAGTAATAAATCACAAAATTATTTAAAACTACGCCTTGCATACTTTATTTAGAACCACCATAATAATCCATCTAATTATATTACAACATAATACGTTACAATTGTAAAAATACAAACAAACACTTCTCAGAAAACTTTATCATTGGACCGCATAAAACGTCGTTAGTGAATATCGTAGTGTAAATAAGCTATTACTATTAAACAAGCAGAGCAAGAAAGCGAAGGCAGCGTTGCGTGAGCGCACTGGGCGCCACCGTCGTCGCTGCTTTAATCTTTAATGTTTAAAGATACCTATCTACATATTTTGTCGATTTTTATAGTTTTCTCATCATCATCATTTCAGCCCGTCTGCACCCACTGTTGGGTATAGGCCTACTCTTTAAAACGCCACTCTTTTCGGTCCATCGCGAGTCTCGTCCATTGGTTGCCGGCTACTTCAACGATGTCATTCGACCATCGGGCAGGTGGTCTGCCTCTTGGCCGTCGTGCATCTCTTGGCCACCATTCTGTGATCGCCTTCGTCCCTTCTAACCAAGTGTCCCGCCCATCTCCACTTCAGTCTTGCGATCCTCATACCTACGTCCACAACCTTCGTGCGACGTCGGATTTCGGCATTGGCTATGTGGTCCAGAAGTGATATTCCGAGCATGGCGCGCTCCATTGCTCGTTGTGCTACTCCAATCTTATGCATGTACTCCTTAGTGACCGGCCATGTCTCGGATCCGTAGGTAAGTATGGGCAGGACACATTGGTTAAATACCTTGGTCTTTAGGCATTGGGAAATTTTGGATTTCAGGACGTCCTCCAACTTAGTAAAAGCGGCCCATTCTAGCTGAATTCGCCTGGAAATCTCCTTTACCTAGGAATGAGGGCCGAAGGATAAACAATGTCCAAGATATATGTAGTCGTCCACTGCCTCTATTTGACAGTTACCTACGATTGCGTTAGGTTTGGGTCCCGGGAGGTTGGTCATCACTTTGGTTTTGGACATATTCATCTTCAGGCCCACCTTGAGCGAGGCTTGGTGCAGGTCTTCGAGCATTTTCTGGAGATCATTGACGTTCTCAGCTATAAGTATTAAGTCGTCAGCAAATCGTAGGTGCGATATTCTACGTCCATCGATGTTCATACCTATCTCATCCCAATCCAGTGTTTTTATAAGGTACACTGGTCAATAATTAAGGAGAGATAGTGTCTCCTTGCCGCACGCCTCGTTGTATTGACACGAAGTCAGAAAGTCTATGCATACTCACCTGTAGAGTGGCGTTCCTATATAATTCCCGGAGGTTGAAACGCTGTTGAAAGCCTTTTCGTAGTCAACAAACGCAAGGCACATAGGCTGGTTGTACTCTCGGCACCTCTCCATCAGTTGTTTGACGGCGTGGATGTGGTCCATAGTCGAGTATCCACTCCGGAAGCCAGCCTGCTCTATAGGCTGGTAATCATCAAGGGATCGAGACAACCTGTTGCTGAGGACTTTGGCAAACAGTTTGTATACTTGAGAGAGCAGGCTTATTGAGGGATAATTTTCCCATTAAGTGAAATTTAATTTCTTTTAAATATATGTAAAGAATATAATTTAATATAATAAATATTCTATAACCTGAAGAGAGAGAGAGTTTTAATACTACCAAATAAAAAATGTGAATTACACTTAGTAACTAACTTTTAGGACTGATTTATCATGTTGTTGAATTTTATTACTTTATTCGAGTATGAGTGAGTTCTGAACAATAATATTTAAAAAAATTATAAGCTAATTTAATTGGTGCTTGCTTATTCAAATAATAAGTTAATTTTAATTAAAATTTATGGTTTTATTTTATCCTAAGACACCTATATAAAAAATCGAAAAAAACCGATTAACCGGTTTAACCGGTTATTGAAATATAAAAACCGGAAAACCCGGTTTTTTAAAACAACCCGGTTTTTACACGCCCTAGTATGTACACTGGCCTCCAAAAAAATCGACCCACCTTCGTTTTTTCGCAAAAAAGTGTCCCATGGGTTTTTACTGCAATCGATAGATATTTTTTATGTTGATAATGAAAAAATGCAATTATGGGGTTGTAAAAAACCTAAAAATCTCGCGTGGTACGGTATATTTTACATAAAAATGGGGAGGCATCTCTTTGACCGGACGTACGGAGCTGGTTTTCTTTCGGAATCGTACGGTTAATGCTGAAAATTACATAACGGATATTCTGGAACCTCATGTAATGCCATACGCGGGATATATTGGCGAAAATTTCCAGCTCATGCATGATAACGCAAGACCACACGTCGCCAGAATTGTAACCGGATATCTTAGGGAGGTTGGCATACCAGTTATGCAGTGGCCAGCCAATAGTCCGGACCTAAATCCGATCGAACATCTCTGGGACCAGATAAAAAGGAAAGTTAGAGCCCGAAATCCAGTTCCAGAGACGTTAGATCAGCTGGAAGCCGCATTAACGGAAGAATGGGAACAGATACCCCAAGAAGACATCAAAAAGCTGATCCGTTCGCTGAATCGGCGTATGGCAGCAGTCATTAAAGCAAGAGGAGGAAACATCCCATACTAAGGTGAAGCGAAAATGTTTTTAAATGTCAAAAAACATAAATTTTGCCACTTAAAGTAAAATCGTTAATTTTGCCAAATGTTATGGTTTCATTATCATAACACATTTTTATGTAAAATATACCGTACCACGCGAGATTTTTAGGTTTTTTACAACGGAGGGTTCCCAACGAGTAACACCCAAACGAGTAACACTGTTACTCGTTGGGATTTTTTTTCCTATCGAGTAACAGTGTAACTCGATGGGATACAAATTAAAATAAGTATTCCCAACGAGTTACACCCAGTGTAACACTGTTACTCGATAGGACAAAAACATAATATCTATCGATTGCAGTAAAAACCCATGGGACACTTTTTTGCGAAAAAACGTAGGTGGGTCAATTTTTTTGGAGGCCAGTGTAGTTGTTGCTTCATTTGTTTGTTGGGAGTTTGTTTAAAAACGTAGTGTTTCTATACTCTTTACTGCTGTCGAAGCATTTTACCACAGAGTATATTATTTCCGCCCCGCCATTTTGATATGTTTTGTGTTGCTCTCCGTGAGAAAGACATTTTATGAAATTTCATTAAATTAAGCGAAATAATAAAAAAAATACAGTGGGAAAAGGTTTTACATATATTTAGCCACGTGTATACAACTGAATACCGACAAGGGCTAGGTTCCATACATTGTGAAACAACTCCTTTCTATAATTATATTGAAACTCCTTGATGACTAAAATTCTTATACCTATGACATCAATACAAGTGCCTCCTCCAGTATCTTCCAAATTTTCCTACATTCAACTTAGCGCGTGGTCGGCCGATGCTTGGCAACAAACAATCGCCATTTAGGTAAGCCCCTTCTAATATCTCTGGGTGGTCTGGTTCTGGGTCTGAGTGTTGTGGTACCATGTTACTCGTAGTTCCTGATACCCGTGACACAGGGAATCCTAGTGTGAGAACAGGATTATGTATGTGACTGTTGAGTGTTATGTTATGTAACACTATGTGTGATATGTGTTAAGCAGTTCTTAGCTACAACCCTGTCATCTATTTAAATAAAGTGTTTTCAGAACGACCAGCTATTTCTTACCTCTTTTTACTAACTGTTTTTTAGCTTACTGCCCTTTCCATCTCCTATACGCCCCTGCCACCTATCGGCAATATAGTCTGTTTCAGTTATACGCGCGTGCCTAACGACCTTTTCTTTTAGCTGCCAACGGGTCGGGTTTTAATTAAAATGCCGATAGAAGTTGCAGGCGCCAACGATTGAGGTAGTGGAATTTATGTAGGCAACGAATGCGCTGTTCACATGCTATTAACTGAATAGAACATTAATAATAAGTACCTATTATAGAAGTAAGCTTAGTACTTGCAAGTGGTAAGTTAATTTAATAAATGATTATTGTTTGTTCGGTAGCAAAAAGAACATGAACATTTTACTATAAAGAAAAAAAAACTGGTTTTGTGATTACACTACAGTTCCTGCTTTATGTAACCGCGATTCTTACTATCAAAATACACTCGAGAGCAATGAATCCGGGTCACTTAAAGAATGTTAAAATCTCGGAAACTAAAAATGATAGATTAATGCAATAAATTGTATTTAATAGACAATGTAATACTCCTTAAATGAAGGTAAAAAAAAATATGAGTCACCATACATTTTACTAACACAAAATTACATAAAGAAAAAAACTGCTGATCTCTCCTTAAAACAAAAATAGGAAACATGAAATTTTTGAACTTTATTACGATTTTCTTGAATTTTAATACTTCGTATTGCCTCCTCGTGCTTTTTTAATTTAATTTTAATTTAATTTTTTTTATTATTAAATTTTAATTTTAAATTTTAAATTTTAATTTTAATTTTTTTTAAACTTAATTTCGTAGTTCCATCTTCGAAAGTGGCCCTTTTTCAAATTTGATTCTTTTATGATATAACTTTACAATAACTAAGAAGTTTTAATACCTTCATTTAAGGAGTATTACATTGTCTATTAAATACAATTTATTGCATTAACCTAGCATTTTTAGTTTCCGAGATTTTTAGGATTCTTTAAGTGACCCGGATTCATTGCTCTCGAGTGTAATTCATTGCAATCGTACTTTAACACAGAATAATCATTTTAAACAGAACCCTCTTTGTAACCGAATCTATCAGTAACAAAATTATAAGTTGATGTGATCTATACAACACGATCTATCAGTAGGTAACTATACTCGAATTTTTGTAATTATATTGATTACTACATGGCACTGGGAGGAAGTTCGTTAGTTGTGTTGTGTCCGGCCTCAGAAAACACAGCTCCATCTCCTCCCGTGGATGTGGTAAAAGCCGACTAAGGGATTAAACACCAAGAGATGGGTACCAGTATCCACCTGAGTATTCAACACGAGTACTGCGATCACCAATCTGCATGCCAAGCGTGGTACTTATGGCAATTCCCCTCATTGCATTCAAGCATTTTCATGCTTTGCTAATGGGTTAAGCTCTGTAGATTAGTGGACAAAACCAACAAGATCTAGACAGCATATTAAGTAATTTAACTGATTCATTAATCTTGTATTTGTTTCTCTGACCCATTTTAACGGCTGTTCTTATTTCTAAGGTGATTGTTTCATTGTTTTTACAATTAATAGGTGGACAGGTAGCGCGTTGAAGTCTCTTGTATGATAAGATGCGCTAGTGCTGCCAAAAGGCAGAAGCTGCGAATCGGAGTCAGGCACACTTTATTTAAATAATAAATATAACCTATCTACCTTCTAAATTCAATCAGGACGGATTAGGAGCCTTCCATCACAAGATTATTTTTGTGCTACTTTTAAGTTCTATACTTTGAGGGTAACTTCGTCATCACCAAATTAAATTTTATATTTTTAGTGTAAAGTCGTCCTATGCAACATTTTCTTAGGTTTTGTACAGTCAGCGCTCGCACTATTATTATTGTTAAAAGATTAACTAGCACAAAATTGTTTTAAGTTCACAATAGCAATCCCGCCGTAAGCACTACTTTGCTCCTTTGTTATACAACCTACTTGGCAGTAGCCATAAACATAGTTTGGTACTTAAACACGCGAGTGACACTTTTCTACGACGTCTTCTCGTTAACGAAGGCGGCACGCTTTCCTCTATTTAGCTATGGTTTCTTATTTGCTGGGTCAAGGTCATGTGTTGAGATTATAATCTAGTTTGCAAATTACTGCCATGATTTCTAAATATATACACATGAATACATGAAGCCGGCTGAGAAGTAAAAAGGGTTCGATTCCCGCTGCGGAACAAATGTTTTCATGTTCTGCAAATAATTGTTCCGGGTCTGGGTGTTGTGGTACATGGTACCCGGACATCTATCACAGGGAATCCTAGAGTGTTATGTTATGTTCTTTAAGTTACCAATAATATACGGTTACTGGTTTTTTTCTTAAAACTATTACACACCCAACACACCGCTTTTGTTAATTTTATATGAAATCATGAATCAACTGTTCCATGTTTTATCATGTTTCCTTTTTTGTCCGAAGTGTGTTGCTCAGACGAGTTATGTTCATTAGAAATTTCGAAAAATGCAGTCATACCAGGTTGTGTTGCAGCAAATGAATGAAGTGTCAAATTAATTTTAATTGGAAGTAGACCAGAGGGCCTATTACGAGTTTTGCATTGCAACAATCACGTCTTTGCGAATAGTGAGTATTCAACGTGACTTTCGTAACTATTTATGAATCTGTGCTGTTTCTATCGACTGCGCGGCACAGAATGATGAATAGTTCTATGTAAGTCACGTTGAATACTCACAACTCGCAAAGTGATTGTTGCAATGCAAAACTCGTAATAGGCCCTCTATCTTGAGCCGCCTCTATCCACCGACTTTCTGCTACCTTCTTTATTATTTTAGCTTTATTATTAATTGATTAATTATTTAGGTTCTAGTGGCGACCACGAACCATGCAGGCGACAAGTTTAGGAAGGCCTTCAGAGACAAGCATACTGTCAGCCCCCATTTATAATGTTACTAGTGGGATAAGTAAGTGCAAGTTATACCATCAAAGGTACTAGTGGGACAAATCGGTGCCAATTGTACTATCAATGGTACTACTCAATGGTACATGTGGTCCGAAGGCCCCCCGATATGGACCAAAGGTAATAATTAATAAGTAATAGTCTAACATTGGTCAACTGGATTATCAGATGTCAATCATGTTTCCTTTTCGTACTCAATTTGTTTCAGTCGAGTGCGTGGCTGGTGCCAGATTCTTGTATTGGTATGGCTTCGGTATTAAACCAGATTTTGTTTATTGGATTATATCGCCTCGGTACACCATTATTATAATGAGCACGTGTGTAATATTGGTTCGTAAGGTACTTAATTTACTCTATACTCTGTATTATTACACAGTGCAGCGTCGTAGCTATGGGCTGGCCACGGAGGCAGCTGACAGGGGCGCAAACCTCATGGGGCACACTCGCAGACACGTCTTTTTAATTTATTTATATGTAAAATAAATAAAAAAGACACGCAACCTGATAGTATCTTCTGTTGCAATGTTGGCTGCTCTCGCTCCAAAAAAGTCACTAGATTTCGCGGCTCGCTCTGCTCGCCGTTCACTTCTATTTTTAAACTTATTGTATTATTGCTCTTCCTACAAAATAAGTTAGGGGAGGGGGCTTGTTCAAAACTCAAATCTTTCCCAGGGCGCTCATGACCTTAGCTACGATACTGTCATCAACAATCTCTGGATTTTAGTCCTCAAATGTCTACATTGTCTCACACGTATCTTGCACAAAAGATTCATCAGCCGGAAGACTTCCACTGCTGGACGAGGCCTCCCGATATAATAGCTGGGGGGTGCGCCATAATCACCACGCTCGGCAGGCGGAGATGGATGATGCTGCCCATCCCTTAGTCGCCTTTTACGACATCCACGGTAATAGTTGGAGGCCTAAGAATAGCCGTAGCCAAAACCACCACGTCCAAAAAAGAAAAGGTTCACCATCATCATCATCATCACCAGTATTTTGACGTCCACTGCTGGACGAGGCCTCCTCCATAAAATACAATGAGAGGCATTGCCATAATCACCATGATTGGCAGGCAGATTAATAATCGCAGTTTGGTGTTGAATACTCAGGTGGATGCTGATGCCCATCCCCTGATGTAAATACCAGTTGGTTTTTACGAAGTCCACGGGAGGAGATGAAGGGGTATAATCTTAGGCCGGACAGACCACGGCAAAAGAAAAGATTAAAGGAAAGGTAAGTTAGAGTAAATTTAGCAATATAAATAGTGGTTCTTATTTGCTGAACTAAATGCCCTGCGAAGCGAAAGAGGTTTCTGCCGAACAAAGGCTAGGTAGGTGCAAGATAAGATAACCTACGTTTAACTCAATCTCGAATATCGCACAGCTTTCCAAGCGTTAAATAAGATGGACATTTCATCGTATGCGGAACGATACAATCTATTTTATTGGGCCACATGTAGTTTATGCAAATCTGCGTGAAATAGCAGCGAGGTATAACGAGCGAGGCAAGTTTCTAGCCCATTGTGATCGCGTGTTGGGAAATTAGAATATCGTGGCATTGTTGCAAAGTCCCTTTGCTGGGCTTTCTACATTTAACACGTTCACTGCTGAAAACACAACGCTTGTGTTTTTAGTCTTTTGGACCTTTTTGATAACGTTAAAATGGAGGGACTAATTAACATAGAAAAAATATACCCCTAATTACCAACGATGATGATTGTGTTCAAGGTTATGAGCGTAAAACACAATCTACTACACGTACAGTACACGTTCAGTGCCTGTGTTTTTCGTTTTTTGGGGATGGGTAGCATCCACCTGAGTACTCAACATGAATACTGCGGTCACCAATCCGCCTGCTAAGTGTGCTGGTGATTAGCAATTCCCCTCATTATATTTTATGGGGGAGTCCTCGTTCAGGAGTAGCCTAAAGGCTGCTGTTGATGATTAATGTGACATGTAAGTACTGGTACACAACCTACATACATCTTAGGTTTCTCAGGATTATTTAAAAAAAAGTTGACACTGGCTTTATATAAAAAAGCCAACGTAACAGTCCAGTCAGATAGTTAAATCTGTTTTGGCGTGCTGAGGTCTTACCCTGAGCTCTTATAGCGATTCTGGGTGGTTATTCGCTATGACCTGAGAGATTCCTTGTCAATAAAGTGTGACGTCACCCATACGATTCAGCGATGATTCCACGCAGATATCGTAACGAGCCCGCGTTATGTTACGTTTGGTCATAGCGTATAAGGGGGCTGTTCAAAAACTATTCAGTACAAAATATCGGTTCCGTGATGTGCGCTGCTATATTTAAAGGCACAGCAGCAGAAGGGTTATAGACTTCTGCGATTAAAGTTATTCAATGATGACGGATGTCAACGCCGAACCGATATTTTGTACTGAATCGCAATAAGAGCTCATGGTAAGGCCTCTGCAAGCCTCTCTGTACCGGAACAACCCGCATGCATGCTGCATGCAATCCAACAATAGTATACGGGATCCGTGTCTTGTTTTTGTTACTTACATGAGCACGTATTGGGGTCGTTATCTATGACTTTGGTGTCTAGGTAACATTACAAGGAATGTTGGTGTAGTTGGTAATGTAACAATACGGGTATAATATATAGGTATAGTAAAATGGAAAACGTTATAATTTAACAACATTGTATGCTAACTTAGATTCGAGTGCTTCTTGTTTTAACCCAATGACGTTCAAACCATTTAGGTATTTATATCGACTCAACACTTTTTATTAACCGACTTCACAAAGAAGGAGGAGGTTCTCAATTCGGTTGTATTTTTTTTTTTTTATGTTTGTTTCCTCATATCTCCGGCGTTTATGAACCGATTTGGAAAATTGGAGATTGGTCCCATTTTTTTCAAAACCCATTTCTGATGATGGAATCCATGAGGAATTGAGGGAACTCCTCAAATATTGTAGGCATACATGTGGCGATTTTGATATTTTCAGCAACAAACCAAGCATTTGCATTCAGAAAGTATCATAATCCTTTCACCACTATGGTTCTTCCATAATTTTTTTTCATCCAAATATTTAGCCGAATACAATGGCGGAAGTCGGTTTTTTAAATGAAAAGTTTAAAAATTTCTATTCTTGTTTCAACCCAATCCTAAAATATCCGTTTCCGATACAGTGGACCTCCACTAAACTATTCAAATACTTCTATTTAAATTCAACTGGGTATTCAAAGTGCCGTGGTGTGTCTTTAAGAATAGACCATCTCCTCCCGTGGGTGTCGAAAAGCCTAATAGGCAGCAACATATACCTAAGTACTCAGCGCCAATACTAAGACCACTAAACCGTCTGCCAAGCGTGGTAAAAGATAACTTTTCATTTAAAAAACCGACTTCCGCCATAGTATTCGACTAAATAATATTGGATGAAAAAAAAATTATGAAAGAACCATAGTGGTGAAAGGATTATGATACTTTCTGAATGCAAATGCTTGGTGTTTTGCTGAAAATATCAAAATCGCCATATGTATGCCTACAATATTTGAGGAGTTCCCTCAATTCCTCGTGGATCCCATCATCAGAACTGGATTCTGAAAAAAATGGGACCAATCTGGAAGTATATCTATCCAAATAAAAAAAGAATTTTCCAAATCGGTTTATAAACGCCGGAGATATGCGGTAACAAACATTAAAAAAAAAAAAAAATACAACCGAATTGAGAACCTCCTCCTTTTTGGGAAGTCGGTTAAAAAACCGACTTCCGCCATAGTATTCGACTAAATAATATTGGATGAAAAAAAAATTATGAAAGAACCATAGTGGTGAAAGGATTATGATACTTTCTGAATGCAAATGCTTGGTGTCTTGCTGAAAATATCAAAATCGCCATATGTATGCCTACAATATTTGAGGAGTTCCCTCAATTCCTCATGGATCCCATCATCAGAACTGGATTCTGAAAAAAATGGGACCAATCTGGAAGTATATCTATTCAAATAAAAAAAGAATTTTCCAAATCGGTTCATAAATGCCGGAGATATGCGGTAACAAACATTAAAAAAAAAAAAAAAAAATACAACCGAATTGAGAACCTCCTCCTTTTTGGGAAGTCGGTTAAAAATAAATACCCTCATAGTATTTTATAGCCTCGTCTAGCGCCAACGCCTAAATACTTGTTGATATTTATCAAATGTTCAGAAAAAACTCAGCAAAAATCCCACGTAACCATTATCGGAGCAAGATTAAATTCAAATGAAAATATTTCGCTTACAATAGCTCATAAAACTTTATCGTCCACCTCGATAGTTATAAATCAGTAGAAACTTTCTTACCGATAAAGAAATGGTTGTGAAAAAAAATGTGAAAGTGTTTACATATATTCACTATCTTTAGTTTGTGGCTTTACGTGGGTTGTGTTACTACGAATGGGTTTATAAATAACACGCATAGCCATGACCCCAGTCTATTTTATACCAGTTATGGAAATTCTATCTTGTTTTATGGTCACAACGAAAATGACGGTCAAATTGGCGCCGACAGTGGCACAATCGCCACTTTAACCGGAGGAAAGTCTGGCCTGTGCTATTAAATCAATCGCGAGATCACAGATCGGTTAGCATTGATGACGCTGAGAAGTGCTTTAGTATATAGATAGCTAGTTGAACATAACAAATCTCATTTATATTTGGCGCGAACTGTTAGTGAAGAACTTCTAAGTACGGTACTTATATAAAACATAAAGTAAAACATAAAACCGTATATAACGAAAATAAATTGAACAATTACTAATTCGTTCAATGAAGAAATATTCTTAGTACATTTTTGTCATCAATTCGGACAGTAAACTATTGAAAGAATTTATATTAAAAAAATTAACTACCTACCTAGGTGCAGGGTCTCCAAGTTAAATGTAAAAAAATAAACTTACTAGTGACTAAGACCAGAGACTAATTTACTAGTCTCTGCTAAGACTAAAAGAATTAAGACTTACGATAGGTACCATTAACCGAAATAGTATGTAGTTGTACGACTTTCCCATCGACCTTTTTAATTCCTTTGTCATTGTTTGTGTTTACTGTGTTGGATACACATATCTACTCATAAAATAGTATTATTAACCCAGTAACAAATAATAAAACTGATGAGCAGAAGAAACAAGCAGAGCATTTGCTTTGTCTCAGTAGGTATGTTGTAGTGTCTGTAATTCTTCCAACCGCATAAACAATATAGCCGACATACAGGAATTTACGCGTTCTTTGTAATCTGTATTCCAAAGCTATTATTTTAATAATTTCAGTAATTAATGACAGAAAAGATCGTCTGACCGTCCTTGGTGGAGCGTGCACCATTGCACGACTTTTTCTAGGAGCTCCCCATTGTAAATGACATCTGACAGCTGCCTGTACCTACTGCAAGCGTCCACTGATTTTCTGATCTGTTCACGTGGGAGGGTTCCCAACGAGTAACACCCAAACGAGTAACACTGTTACTCGTTGGGATTTTTTTTCCTATCGAGTAACAGTGTAACTCGATGGGATACAAATTAAAAGAAGTATTCCCAACGAGTTACACCCTGTGTATCACTGTTACTCGATAGGACAAAAACATCCCAACGAGTAACAGTGCTACAAATTACGACATTTTATTTTAGTTCGGTTATAAAAATATACGTAGGCTATTTAGTTGAAAGTGCCATACTTCGTTGCTATACTTTATCTTCGCTAGTCCATTTTTTATTTTTGTCCATACACTATCAACGCCAAAATATGGCATCTTTAGAACATCCACCATATTTTATTAGCCTGATTGAAAAAAAAAAATATTCACTGCTAGTTCAATCTCTAGTCCTTGAAATATGTTCAATAATCAAACAGCAATGGACGGATAAATCTTAGTGAAACAACGCAATCGTGCAGTTTGTAATTTTTATGTAGACAACACTGCACAATATTCTACAATTAATATACTTGAGTTGTATTACTGGTGAAGTATGCAATGAATATGATATAATAATAATAATATAATATATGAATATAATATTATATATATGAATACTGCTCTATATATTTTGGCTGTACAAACCGAACAGATGGAAAAACCCGGTAATAAATTTTCAATCTTTGTCTTGTATGTACTTTATCCCCAGAGCATAGGACAACTCAGGAGTAAGCGCAAGCCCATTCTAACTATACTCTTTCTACGGTGAATCACACCAAGCGGCTTAATCTACGTTTGGCACTCGTACTTTTTTTTATGGTGTGAATGACGAGCACTCCTATCGTACTTTTTGGGCAACTCTGTATTGCAATATAAAAAAACACATATCAACTCTTGATTCTGTAGTCGGGAGAACAAGTGCAATACTAAGACAAGGCCTGCAGTTCAGAAAATTTACAATAGTGATAGCAACGTTGCCAATGTCTTAAAAAAGATATTTGGTGAAGTTTCCTCTGATGGTGAAAAATGGTTACCTCATGTCCAGAAATGAAAGTAGGTGCTGTCAACACTTTTGTGCAGTCAGGTTGTCAGTGTAAGTCAGTGCACAAGGCACACAATAACGTACAACCGCAACAAAAATGGCGTTATCCAGTTCATTTCAACAAAACAAATTTGTATACGTGAAAAAAAATGGTAGTGTTTTTCTTCGAGGAAGACATCAGTATTACCCCCGAAGAAAACACGACAGTGGTTTGGAAGTGTGGACGTGTGTAAAAAGAAAAATTTGCAACTGACTGTTTCGAGTCAAAGTAAGTAACTAATTAGTATGTGCTAATAGTGTTATACATTCTGCCGATGGATTTTGGCTGAGCTGAAATTGGCCAGTAAAGATGGGCATAGACAAATTAGTTCCTAAAAAAACTATGTAACAGCTTAACGCCTAACTTTGAAGTTAGGCGTTTAACTGCGGCGGGCAAGTAGCCGGCTGAGATGCGAGAGAAAGCGGGTTTAATTCCCGCTGCGGAACAAATGTTTGTATGCTCTGCAAATATTTGTTCTGGTTCTGGGTGTTATGGTACCATGGTACTCGTAGTTCCTGATACCCACGACACAGGGAATCCTAGTGTGGGATTAGGGCTACGTATGTGACTGTTGGATGTTATGTTACACTGGTACCAATCACCCAGGTATTTGCCTGATTTAGTCTAGTGACCAATCCAAAACATTTCTTGCTGAGTGTTCAGCCTGTCTCTTTCGCATGCACCATTCGCCAAGTTAAATTTAGTTGGTCAATAAATGCACATAATAATATTAACTGTCAATAACTGGATTTTTATTTCCTTGTGTTTTATGATAATGTAGAATGTGGTTATTAAAAAGTCAAAAAAATTAAACTTAAATTTTAGAGCACAATGAATGTAAAACTGTAATAGATGCAAAAGTATGATTTTAAAGAGGAGTTAATACAAATGTTATTCGACACTTCGATGTTTATTTTATTAAGTTGATTGTTTTATTTTTAAATAAAAAGCAGTGATCAGCCATTAATTAAAGTGTTTTTTTTTTAATTTTCAGCTTTACCCAGACAAATATCTTAGTGTCACTCGTTGGGATTTTTTTTCCTATCGAGTAACACTGTTACTCGTTGGGATTTTCTTTTCTAGAAATATTCCTAACGAGTAACACCACTCCCAGGGTGTTACTCGTTGGGAACCCTCCTTCACGTGCTTCTTTAGTTTACTGAAATAATCTGTTCCTCAACACCATTTTGTGCTGGAAAGTATGGTGAAAAAAATAGTACCTTCTAAAAGTACCTTGTAAACTTATTTCTGGCAAATAAAAGTTTTAATTTGAAAAAACTCGTTATCTTAATAAGAATGATTAATGCAAGCATCGGAGTCATTTGAGTGGGTCGGGTGGTTTTATCACAACTTTAACTAACTAAATAATCATGTATTCAGTACTTTTGTTTCTCCGCCTGCGTTCTCATTCCCTCAGACAAGGTAAGTCTTGAGGAATGTCAACGCCTTATTCTAAATTTATTGTATCAGCTATAACTTGCTATAACTTTATATTCTTATCTTTACTATTTTAGGTATCCACTACAGTTGACTAAGATAATTATTTTATTGTGTTTCTCTCACGTTCCCATAGTTTTATCTTTTTAACTGCAGTTTCCATTCTTGGAATGTAGCAAGTGATCTTTTTGGTGATTTATGATTTCGATTATATACAATTTTTGTAAATCAGATTTTTATCAAGCATGGCCAACAACCATCATCTTTTAATGTGGTAACCAATATAAACCACATTAAAATAGATCCATCTGGTAACCATTATCTCAAAATGACAATGGCTACAACTTATAACACCCATAGTCTATCTTACGGTATAAAAAAATACCGTTCCAACCGTTGAACATACCTGACCCTAAACTTCACACCTATCTTATCTGCCCAAAAATGCGACAAGAACAATGCACTTTGATAATTTGTCACGTATTCATTACTTATCTTATTCCATTATCTAAATGGAAGATAACTGAAGCGTGAATATCTATAAATCGATAAAAAGTTGGTATAAACCGATTGTAATAGGCGTATAGAAAAACCACATGCAAACAATGATGCCTATAATACTGGGATACTCAGAAAAGCTGTACCGCAATCCTGTGGTCACGTTTCAGTGTCTGATTGCAAAGAACATGGCTGTCTTAAATTAGTTAAATAAAGTACTGCTTAGATAAAAAATGACGATATACTCAATGTATGAAATGGCTCCTCCCATGGATGTCGTGAGAGCGGACTAATAGTTTCCGAATGCCAAATAAGTAGTAATATAATCATTAATTTACAAAAGAAAAAAATTAAAAGTGAAAATTTACAATAAAATAAATAAATAAAAGCATGGTAAAAAAAACGAGTGCCGAGTAAGCGGTTGAACATACCTACATTTTAAACGAAATCAATAAGATGGAGAATCTATGGCTATAAGGTTATAGGTATACCATATGAATAGCTAATAACCAAGGTTATACCTAATGACAAACTTTATTAGAGTCCCACTAGCGCTTAGCCGAAGACCTACCTACATAGTGCGCTGCTATTCTAAGAAGGAAGCCATAATTATAAAAGAACATGAAAGATCCAAAACATTTTCTAATCGAATTACTCTTAATAAATCATACATACAAAGATATTATCGATAGAGTCCATTACAATCGATCAGTTTTCTAAACTCGATCATTAAGAACTTTCATATCGACAACACATTTCGTCGCAGTAAAAGTTCATTAGTCGTTATCGATTGAACAATAGGAATGATAGCAGCTTGATCCAATGATTGAACACCTACACATTTGACAGCGAAAGTGATTCGTCATTCGATTTGCTGGATATGTAATTGAAATCTCGACCACTGTGTTACGTCCACCTTAATAAGCAAAAAGTATTCACAATAGATCTGTTTATTGCAGAGGCGTAGCGACGAGTAACATCAAAAGTGGGTGTAAATTAAGACATTACCATAACCAACCCATAATATTTAGTTAACTAAAATCGTATTGTGTACAATTACTAGATTGTATTTGACAGACATATATTTTATGTTTGATTACATATTAAATTAAGTTGCATCGATCACCGCTACATCTTTTTTTTTTATTTTAATATAAACGGAACTGGCATGTGGCCCATTGTAATTTCCTGCCTTAGTGCTTGGTGGCAGAAATTGGTATGGTACCTTAATACTTCCCGGATGAACTGTTTCACAAGGAGCATCTATTATATTATACTCGCTAGATATACAGTTGTAAAATGCAATGAGTATATTTAGAAGCGTGAAAGTGCAAGAACCATAACGCGATCGTCACGTGTGATAGTTGAGACAATAACAACCTTGGTGTTATGACGACAGAAGATCTTCTGGAGCAACAAAAGATTGGCCAATACCGCCGTATGGCGTTACTCTCATTAATAAAGTTTAAATCTAATTGTCATGTTTCATAATGATTTATTAATGTTACAAAAGATATAATAAACCGCTTAATGCGTAGCCAGGTTCATAAATAAACATTGAAGGATTTGAAGGTCGGTTATGCAAGCATAGTTCAGGTTGATTCGGAGTTGATGACACGGTCGACACTCCGTTGATATTTTGTAAACAATGCGATGCGTCATTCACTGTGACTAGTGTTTGACTTGCCAATTACCGTCATGTGGAGAAGTGACTGCAAAAAGACACACGTCCAAGCGTTTGACTCGTTCGAGGCTATGAATGACACGACTTGAATACAGGATAAAAGTAGGTTTAGTAGTAAAAGCGGCGAGGCTAAAGGCCAGGTGCGTTTAAATGCAAATTATGATATCGCCAAAAAAAGAACTGAGAAACCGAAGGCTTTTTGACGGCAGAATTTCCAAGGCGTTACAAAATACGTCTGTTGCCCATTGACATGGTACTTTCTCTCCTTGCATCTTCGTTCGACCCGGACGTGGCGTGCATTGTTTTTGTTAATGTGATATTATTAATATTATAAACGAAATTGAAAGTTTTAATGTACAATACACGTCGTGAAAAATCGAAAGCAAATTGCCCGGTCATTCGGGTTACCATCGCATAACATTAAAGATTGTATGCAACGAGCTTTCGCTTTTTTTTGTTTACCCTGTAAACTCTACAATTTTAAAGTATATCGTTATGGTGCTCGGGTTATGTATGTTACGATAATATACTCCGGCAGAGACCCGATGGTAACGTGGGTAAACACCAGCCTACGTTATCGCCAATGAGAATTGAGACCGTTTCTGTGCTACCACTAGCGTGTAACCTAACTCCCCGCATCCCTTTTATCACCGAACAAAATAAAACCAAGAGGTTTTTATTTAAAAAAAATACATTGAATCTTTAAATTGAGGTTAAAGATTATTTTTATTAAATTTGATTGTTTTGATTTGATTAGACAAACGAAATTAGAATAATTCCGTAATTGTTACAATAAAGTGGTAACTGGGTAGTGACGCAAGCTGGTGTTAATCTCGGTGTAGCAGACCTTGTTTTCTTGGATCATGGGTTTATGATGCCACCCAATGTGATGTCATAAAAATATGATACTATAAATACTTTAGTAGTTTTAGTACTTACTCTTTCGCAAGGCGGCGGAGCCGGCGGTGAATCGACTTCCATGTAGATGCATAGAGTTGATTTCCTCGACAGCGAATCGCTGGCAAGACTGCTGGAGCTTGAACCGGTGGAGAACTTCATGTTTCTTCATTCAGGTCGCAATCAGGTGACATCCAGCTGCACTCCTATGCGATGTTGCCGGCACATTACATAGGTGCCTGTCACCCAAACAACGTCTTGAGCTTGCGTAAGTGACAGCGCGTCTAAAGTCACATCCAAGGTTCTTCGGAATCTCACTGACTGTCAGCCTGCAACAAATATGACGTTTCAACTATTGTACAATATTGGATAATATGATGAAATTGAATTTTAATTGGCTAAGTGATTTGACCCGACCATATTGCGTGAGATATTCCGTTGATTCTATTAATTATATCAATGTTTTTTTTAAGTACTTAAAAAAAACATTGACCAGTCGTGCTCTTCAAACATCAGCCTAGGAAGAACTTTTACATCGTCATGGCAAATGTAAAATTTTATTCATGACGGTGAGGAAATTTATTTTTGTTGAATCAAAACACAGATAGAGGAAAAAATAATCTCAATGCAGATTTAGAAACCGAATGATATCACGGTCGATTTCGATAGAAATCAGTGTTAACCTTTTTGCTCTACTTTGTTAGATGGTTTCAGTGTTGAAATAGCCAAGGACATAATAATTTAGATTAGTCGATTGTATTGATAGACGTTTTGTTTCCATTATGTAGATTTTAAGAGCTGATACGTGTAAGTGTGTATTGCACGGAATTGCATCAGAGTTATTGTTTTTGATACCTAAAAGTACAGCACTGCACAGTTTTTAAATCGTTGTGAAAAGTTATATATTGCTTTCGTGAACATATTATGTGAGCAACCTGCAGTTGCGGGTCTATTTGACTATTTCCAAGAGTAGCATAAGTTTTTTTTTTACTATGATGTGCCGGAGAATGTTTGTCTTATTTCCTGATATACAAATTTATTAAATGTAAGAAGACCCTTTTCTCGATGGACCAAAGACATTATAAAGGACACAGGAAGTCGGTGGATGGCTGAAATCTGGCCATTTGAAAATCTGACCATTTGGAAACAAACGGTCCATTTCGATATAAATACTTCAGTGATTAGATTATTCGATAAGTAAGGTTTAGAAGATCAGTTCATGAATATCAAACAATGGCATGTTCCGTTTGTGTTCTTAATCACTGTCGATGATAATTTCTTAAGTACTTATAAAAGTTAAAAAAAATCAGTTAATTCATTCAGTCATTTCAGTTTTTTCATCTATTACTTAGGTCACGAATGCTGTATTCATTCATATTTATGAATACGGTACCTACTTTCCATCAGGTGGGCCGTGTGATTGTTTGCTTGCTAAGTAGTAAAAAAAAAGGTTCAAGTACTAAATCAAAATTTTGGCATACATCTGCACTAAAGTGTATTAACAATCGCATACACCAGAATGAAGTACCTTTTTACACTTGGAGAAAATGACTGAAACGTATTTTGTGTAATTAGAATGCGCACACGCACAGAAGCCTTTTATACCTATTTACCGTAATTCGGTATCGAATTTCGAACGGTTTGTGGAATGTTACTATAAAATTAGCCCTCACTTTGCAGTATGTGACTCGATTAATATTGCGTTGTTTCTTGTTAAATTAATCATTGATGATCTTGCTTTTACGG
Source organism: Epirrita christyi (assembly GCA_951392215.1). Lineage (NCBI taxonomy): Eukaryota > Metazoa > Arthropoda > Insecta > Lepidoptera > Geometridae > Epirrita > Epirrita christyi. The sequence goes on from OX595837.1 coordinate 3,218,055, forward strand.
TTAGCTAGAGAAGTAGAGACGTTTTGCATTTCAGTATAAAGTCACAAAGGCACAATTTGGAAAAAGTGTACGATATTTTTAGGAACTCAAAAAAATAAAATAAAATTTTAATCGGACGTAGAGTTCGTAGGGTGTCAGCGTTTCATTCCAATCGTAGGTACGATATTATATTATATCGTTATCATGTATGTGACTGTTGTGTGTTATTTATAATCTTATTATATAGGTATTTTTTCTTAGACTAAAGTCATATAGGTCTTCATTGGAAACATTAAATTGATTACTGTAAGTAAATTTGCCTTTTATTGGTCAAACACATTTCACAATTATCAGAAATTTCAGATTTTAAAGCCTAAGAAATCAGAAAGAAAAAGATAAAATTCAAATAACTCAGCAAAGTGTGACAAAACTCTTTATACTTTTTATAAATACATAATAACAAAAGTTACACAATATCATTTAAAGCAGCGTTGCGTAAATCACAATTTTGCTATCTACTATTTCTTGTAGTGTGAACTCACAGAGCAAGGAAAGCTCAGTGTACAAATAGAGGCGAAGTAATGTTATTTACAGTGAGTTATTATGATGATGAATAACGTAAAAAGAGTCAGGCGTAATGAGCAGCCACGATATGATTTTACGTTTATGAGGGACCAATGCCACTCGATGACTGATGACATTAAATTAAATTGTTGCTGGGAGTCGGTGGATGGATTAGGCTCAAGATTGTTCTGGGGCATTGTACGAGGCAGGCCTATGACCAACAGCACAGTGGATTTTTGTCAACTAGGCGATGAATATGGCTTTAAGCGCATATTACACTGGAAGCAGTTTCGTGATGTATGGCTTCGTCTTAGCTGTATGCAGCTCTTTAAATTCTTGCGTTGTTTTTTATTTCTTATGGTGATTTTTCACACACATCAAAGAAGTTTAGTGATCGCTAATTTCGCGTTGAGCAGTCATAACTTCGTTATGCTGGTGTGGGAGCGTTTAAACTGGGCCATTATCTTGATAGCTTCGGACGTTAATTTTAGCGTGACAAGTAGTCGAAGCTTCGTCATGCCTGTATGGGATTGCATTAGACAGGCTGGTAGTTCTTTATAGTGCTCTATGGTTTTGTTGGTCTGCATGCCTCTTGACATTATGATAGTGTTGTTTTCGTGTTAAACCTTTCTAATTTGAATTCGCTTGCCTTTCTTCGGCATAGATTTGGATTGGCAAATCGTCTGTTGTTCGGTTATCGTTGTTTTGTGCAGCCTACTTTTCATGCTGATAAAATTAAACTTAAATCAGGTAATTTATTAACACGTGGTTTATCTCTTAGGCTATTCATATTACTGCTGTAATTCAATCACGTTGTAACGGTTAAAGCGACATTCATGAAATATATAATATTTCATAAATGTCAGAATAGTCTGACACAAAAAAAAACATTTATTCTACTACAATTTTCTTAATGTCATTAGATGATATTGTTATTAATCATTATTATTATTATTACTTATGTATCGCAGTCAGGTGTTAGCCGCTCGTTTGGCGTAGGCCTGACGCGACGTAGCCGTGGATCTGACACATAAGGCTACTTTTAATCCTGACACCAGTAAAACTGAGGGCTAATGCTAGGTTATCAATAACTGCTCTATCATTATCATTATAATCATTAGCCTGTTGAAGTCCACTGCTAAACAGACCACCCTATAGAATGCCACGACGAACGGTATTAAGCCACCTCCATCTACCGACTTCCTGTGACCTTTAAAACGTCGTCAGTCCATAAAGGAAGGCCTGCCTACATTGGGCCATACAGTTCGTGGTCACCACTCGAAAAGTTTATTTCCCATTTATTCAAACGACTCAATTCATTCTCTCTACGGTCTTAAATGTTTCTATTCTATGTTTGTATTAGTTTTTATTTTACCCTCGTTGCTTTAGAGTAGATCCAGCAGTGGAAAATATGATAATTCATCTATTAGTTCTGCCAAGTTCAAAGTTGATCCGTTGAGCCTCTCCCACTTTCATCTTCGGACCATTTGTCTTCTCGAATTGTATTTCTTGGCTTTTTATGTAAATAGATTAACTCTTTACTGTGCAAAACAACAGTTTTAACACACAGAAATACAAAAACTTTACAAATTAACAATAAACAAAAGAAATGCACAATGGGTGGTCTCATCGCTTATAGAAATTTCTTCCAGCTAACATTAAGATGGATAGGATCATATTGAACTGTACTTTAGCTAATAACTAAGTAAAAGTACTGGTAGGTACTTTTATTATACGCGTCCTGGAGTTGGAAGCAAGATTGAGAAAGTAAACATACAAAACAATAACCCACAATACCGCTACGTGTGACTCAGTAAGGTTCGCAACGTCCTTCACACAAAGAAATGGCATGAACAAAGCTAGCAGTAGCACAGATTACTTCATACACTTTGTATGGGAAAACACAAGTAATTGCAATACCAATTACTGAGCCGTATCGAATGGATAATGGCTGGAGAACAATGGAATGAGTGAGCTAGATTGAGTAAAGAAGTGAGACTGGACATTGATAAGAGGAGAAAGGATGGTGCATTATGAGAAACAATGCTACCAGAACTAAAACTAGGTACAAAAGACACGTGCAGTTCAAACAATAACATAACATCACTTAACAGGCCTAGAACGGTATTTGCTTCGAAGCGATTCTATTTCTACAGTCGTAATACAATACAAAAGACCACGTGACATATCGATAGCTTACGTCAATCTCATACATTTTGGTTTTTTCTACTAGCGTCATCGCTATTAGAATGTTACTTTGTCTAAGGCCTTTGATCCCACACTAGGATTCCCTGTGTTGTGGGTATCAGGAACTACGAATACTTACCATGGTACCATAACACTCAGGCAAATAATTGCAGATCATACAAACATTTGTCCCGCAGCAGGAATCGAACCTGCAACCTCTCGCATCTCAGCTGGCTACTCGCCCATACCATACGATACTTACAACTAAACTCACCGTGAGTTGTTTTAGACTTCTTATAAGCCAAAACACATCACTACAAAACGTTTTTTGAATGGTATTTTTTTATCTATTATAGTAATGGATAGTTCCAGCTACGATGCGACGTGGTCACGTCGTGGTAATGTTTTTTGGCTCTATGATCTAGCTATTCAGCTGACTAATAACACCACACAACTGCTTTTTTTCTAGTACCCATATCACAAGCTCTGCTTAGCTTGGGGCAAGATAATGTTGTGTGAAATATCCAGCATTTATTATTATTATTATTTAAGGTTTATGAGATCGAAATTACCTGTAGACCAAAATACGTTGCGTCATTATGAAGCAAATAATTTTAACAAAAGTAGTAACTTCATTATCATCATCCGCCTGTTGAAGTCCACTGCTGAACATAGACCTCCCCCCTCCCACGATAAACGGTCTTAAGCCGCCTCCATTTCTCCGACTTCCTGTGACATTTATAATGTCTTTAGTCTATTAAGAGGGGGACCTTCCTCCGCCCATTGTATTCGCCTTTCTATGTAAAATTACTTATTTATTGTTTCTGTGTGGTGATCAATAAAGTATTAATCTATCTATCTATCTATCTTCCTCTACTGCGTCGTCCGGTTTGTGGAAACGGACAATGCAGTAGTAGTGTGCAGTAGAAACTTTAAACTAAGTATTTAAAAGAAAACATTTGATTCTAGAAATCTTATAAGAGCTGAGACAAAACTCGCAATTAGTCAATAAACACAGTCACAAGTGGTAACAGAAAGGAAATATAACATAATAACAAATATAAAATAATACAAAATGGGTAAGTCTTAAACTCGGACAAATTCAGATTGTACAAGCTTGAAGTGATTGATAAACATGTTATCACTTATCGTGGCATTGATAACGATTGAGATGAAGTTGGCCGAAATTATCAAATACACTGTTATGAAACTTGACACGATAAAATAAACTTAAGATTAGAACGAAATAGAAAAAATATTTGGATGAAAAATATAGTGTGATCTCAAAATTAGTTGAATCTAAAGTAAACTAAGAGATTAAATTAATTTCAGCAGTGAAAACGGAAACTGCTGAAAACAAAAATAACTATGAGTAAAAAAGTTATCTATTTTGCTTATTTTTCATATTATAATAACTTTATAAAATCAATCAACAAAACGACCAATAGTATAAAACACTAAATTACTTACAAAACTCTTCAATAAGATCCGTATTGAGCCAGCGTGTGTTCCACAATTAAGAAGAATGACTCGTACATTGTACATTTTGATTTCTATCAAATCTCGACAGAGATGAGATAAGAGATTATGAACAACAATTTTGACTTGTGCTTATATAAAAGGTCTAACACAAAACAAGGAATTTTTAGCTGTTACATCTTATAATTGATCAGATCGAACCGTATCAGGGAATGCTCCATATTTAAAAACTTTCTTGATGATTGATTCACTGATACATATAAAACCACATGTTTCATTATTAATTTACGTTTTCATTCGCGTTCATTGATGATATAAGTAAAACTGGTTCTTCCCGTTCCCCCCGTTTGTATAAGTATGATAATGTCCCACTTTCCTACCAGGAAAGCTGACGGCACGCGAACGCACGTAATTCGAACTGAATCTATGATTACTGATTTGAGCTGTGAGTCAGGAAATGCGAGGTGTAACACTAGTTCCTTACCCATCGTTATTTGCAAATTCGAAAAAAAACACAGAATGATACAGCTCGCAACACAGGGGGCAAGCAGATTAAAATAAAAGTTTAAAGACGAAATACGCAAATGATGAAAACATTTACCAAAATGTTATAGATAGAAAAGGAGGAGCTTCCTCTCCTCCTTTTCTATCTATAACATTTTGGTATTGGATTGGAAGGCCAAATCCACGATTTTTATTTAGTTTTTTATTTTAGCCTCCAAATACAAGTTTTTATTAAGTTACTACCTTACACTACTTAGGTACTAAATATAAATATAATATTATATTAATATAAATATATAAATATAATATTATATTAATTAAATATAATATTATATTTAGAGTCGTGTATATATGGCCCTTTTGGGGTTACTTGTTTTCAGCTTTTGCGTAGTCAGGTTTTAGTAGGTACTTACTTTTTTTTTGGTTGTGTAATTAATATTAGTGTGATATATTTTATTGTATTTTCCAATGTACTCATCACGCCCTTTCACATGATACTAAACTATTATATTAATTGTATTTATTTCAACATAAGATAATTGCGTTCTATTTTCGTCATATTTCATTTAGTGCGATGTCATATAGCCTATGACACGCGGAACGTCAAGACGCTTCATAATGATACCTCATTGTCAAAATTCGTCAAGTACGTAGTTTCGGAGCTACGAAGAACAAACTTACATACTAAACTCATAACTATTATGCCGCAGTCGGGTAAAAGAGGTCATGGAAGACGTGAAGTGAATCCACAACACAACCAATACCCTTATCTACAATTATTTAGTCCTTGGATCTTGTCAAATTTGTAAGATCTCTATGACCCCAAAATTGCACCAGAATAAACGAATAGACTAAAAAAACTCTGCCAAAACGGTGTTCACAGAAATATTTAAATGTGATCCAGATAAGGTTTACCTTGTAAAATGCAGACACATTATTTCACAATTTTCATTTGCATCCTTAGACAGGCTTATGACAAGTCTTGTGAGCATTACAGATAAGGGAGTCTGGAAACACCGAGGGCTCATTATAAAAAGCAAAACCCGTTCTAAAGGTCATAGAGAACAGTTTGCGAATGTAATTTCCTAGTTACTAAACCATTTCTAGGAAAATGAGACTACTTATTGTGGGAACGTTATATCAGGTCCAACGGCTACAGACTCATGCCAAGCTAATGTTTGCGACAAGCAACGTTTGAACTTGTTACAAGCAATGATTTGTGAAACAGGTAAAAGTCACACGTTTGCGAGCAAGCATGTTGGTATCACTAGCGCATTTGCTTGTTTTCTGTTTGCCATGAGTCTGCGAACACCATCAGACACGCAGCCATATAAGTATCTACGTGGAGGTCAGTGGTGACAAAGTTTTCTACGAGAACAAGATAGCTTTCCCTAGAACAATTGAGATGACGAATGGTTCTGCGGTCTACACAATGAGCTCATACGGCGTCCCAAATACCGAAGCGTCCACCGTAATGTCCGTAAACAAATGGATGCAAATGAACACGTGTAAGAAGGTATGCACTTGATGCTGCAGCACAGACGAAATATAACTAACGTTGAGAAATTTCACTCCGACAACATTATAAAAGAACACAATGAATCAGTGGAGCACACGTGAGTGATACTAGGTTTATTCCCAACGACCACCCACAAAACTAACACCACTGGTGGTGGTAAACGTAACGTTGGCATGCCACAGCTAATATTCCATTTGGTGAAACTAGACACGGCCAACAGGCATCTAGTTTTTCTACCGGTAGAATTGCTCACATCCAAGCTAAATTAAATTTTAACTCAACGCAATAAAGTTCATTTACCACTGATATCTGATTTGAAGTAGCACAACCCTGGCTGCAGGTCCTGGTCGTTCATGCGAGTGCGACCAATCAAGCTGAACCACACGCAACTGGCACACCTGAGATTAATGCCATCAACACACGCAACCTAAGCAACAATATCGAAATTAGTGGTAACGGTGTCTCCTATCTAAAATTCACACGATTTACGACAGCACTTGAAGCAACAAGTTTTGAGATTTACGAAACAAATAAACTGTTGATTGAATTCAATGATTGAATTAAACTAATGGTAGATATCAAAAACATACGTAAATAAGTGAAAAAGTAATAAAGAGATCAAAAACCTTTAAAAATGCAGTCAATATGGCATAGTGCATTAAAAAAAACAATAAACGGAAACATAATTTAACCAATTAGAAACTATCACTGTTCTTAAAAAATAGGTTTTTAATATTAATGAAGGCATAGCAAGCATAGGTGCACAAAGACACACGACGAGTAATTAATGCCTTAGTTAGATCATAATTTTAAACAGGAAATTAAAGATACCAAAGTGCGATCAATCAATTTAAATAACGTTAAGTTACAAGTGAACCACATATTAAACGAAGTTTAACTAACAATCTAGCTAAACCACGTTTAACGATAACGGGGTATAAGATGAAGGTGAAGCAAGTTGCAGCTAAAAATAACACCGACTCATAACTGATAAGGTGATAGGTACGGCTTATTACAAAGCCGCTGTAGAATCCTGGTTACATAAAAGAGAAATGTATATTAACGTGAAAAGGTAACCAGGTTAAGTAGGCATAAAAGATGATATTAATTTTAATGAGGTGAGCTCAGGTGAAGCAAGTACGTGACAGAAGCAAAGTGGAATGACTATTGAGAGCAATTTTCTGGTAAACATTTCAAAGCCTTAGGGTTGGTATACACCAAAATATAAGCAGAGAAAAACAAATATAGACTCGCTCCTATACTTGAATGTTATTTTGAAGGTTCCATACCTCAACAGGAAAAAAGGGGCCCTTATAGAACCACTTTGTTGTCTATTTATCGGTAAAGACCCTTTTTCTCGGGAACGGCTTGATTAAGGTATCAAGTTGAAATTGTTAGCAAATACAAAGGTTTGTGAACTTATAGTACTGCAAATCAAGCTTCTAACTCAATGCATATATGCAATATGGCAATAATTATCGAATTTTTATACGTAAATCGCGAAAATTAATAGGGTACTTCCAGTAACCTCACATTTCTAAAACTTGGAATGGCAGAAGCCTTTGTGACACAAAAAAGGCATAAGTCTAAAATTGAGAAATTTCGACTTTTTACCTCTAAAATGGAATGGAGAAGTTTGTAGGAAAATGTGGCTGAAACTCGAAAAGGACTCGAATTTATTTACTGATTGGAAAACTCAGGGCGCGGGCGCGAGTCTCGATCAGACTTGTCCGTTTTATTAAAAGTGATACACCTCTTATCATAAACTCAGCCAACGCGTCACTTGTTTACACCGGCCACTTGTGTAATTGGGAACACTTCCGACGTTGAGCTGCAGCACGCAGTTCAATTCCCGCGCAAGTCAAAAATGGTAAGTATGAAAAATCATTTCACTACTAGGTACAATAATCGCCACATAACTTTGATAGCTGCAAGAATCTTCCACCCATCGTGGATGATCAAAATTCAGTTTCAAGATTTGTCCCACACATAACTAACATACGTAACTTAACTAGCATACGTAACTTAGCATGCTAAAACAAAGTTTAGCATGCTAGTATGTAGTGCATAAAGGCGTGATGTAATTTTGACATAGTTCGTATTTATTATACTTGGTTTTAATCTCCTCTCCTCATAACTTGGTGGATGTTAGATCTTAAGCGTTTCTATCTAACCGATTGAAATGTACTTTTTATTAACGCCTTGCCGATGCGTGACGTAGCTCCGTTCAGTTTACGTGATATTTTCGTCAAGCCTACAGCTTTTAGGGTCAACGAACCCTCTCAGAGGTCAGTTGGGGAGAAAAAAATCTCACCAGTTTCCGCAATATCTAATTTTCGGTCGTAAACATTAATTGCACTAAAGTGGACGGGTTCGGTTGTTGAGAGTGTTGGCTTTCGACTTTCGGGAGTTTGTAAGACATTTGACTTTTTCTTTCGTGTCATTATTTCGAATTAGCTAAACGTAGGACCAATAGTTGACCACGTGTGAATGTGTTCAACTAATGGTCACATGTTTATATCATTATCATCAGCCTGGAGAAGTCCACTGCTGAACATAAGCCTCTCCCTTAGAATGCCACAACGAACGGTCTTAAGCCGCTTCCATCCACTGATTTCCTGCTACTTTTTACTTTACTTTATATTTCTTTAATCGATCGAGCCTTCCTCTACTGCGTCGTCATGTTTGTGTATGTGATCTAATATATTGGTCTTGCATTGAGAACACCGCGTTTACACCTTGGTAAAAAGCATGTACTATATGTTGGTATCCACTGTTTATTCTTTTTCGTTCACTTAAGATAAGTTGTGAGACTAGTAAACAAAACCTGCAGAAAACTTAAAATATTTTAATTGTTTGAAACAGGTTTGTATAACATGTGTTTTGTTGTGTATTTATTTCCTACTTGTGTAATAAAATGTATTTTTGTGTTTACAACTTGACTTAGTTGTTTGCTGTGTTTATTGTTTTAGTGTGTTTGCTGATACACACTAAAACAAAAAACACAATTTGCAATGAAATAATTGCAACTTCTCTATAAAATGATGAACGGTGTCCCTGTATTATACAAGTACATAACATGTTACACTGCCATTTTCAGAGTCATCAACTAAACGGCATTTTAAAATGACTGGCTGTTTGCATGTTACTCTTATTACCTAATACTCTGGCGCCAAAACACGTTTAAATCCTGAGAATTACTATGATTTGAGTCGTAATCACTATACATTAGCATTACCTACATCAAGATCCGTGACGGTATCCGCCTTACTTCGCTCCCAGAGCTTAAAATTAACAGTCGTAATAAATGTCAGCCAGTATTTTGATCCGCATTTAAACAGATAAAAGGCATAAAGGTCCAATCCACATTCTTTAGTTACATACACTGGTTACCAAAGATTTAAATCTTTGCTGGTTACACGGTCCACATAATTTTTGCAAGGCACATGTACGCACGATCTCACCGTTATCGGTGACGTCTATTACCTTATCAGTTTATATTAGCGTATCGTTTAAAAGGATATAAAACATAAAGGTCCAATCCACATTCTTTATTTACCTGGTAACACGGTCCACATAATTTTTGCAAGGCACATGCCGGCGCACGTTCTCACCGTTATCGGTGACGTCTATTACCTTATCAGTTTGTATTAGCGTATCTTTTATGGTTGGAACCGTTCAGTGAGTGCACCCGCAATGGGATCACATCGTTACATGGTAATGCCATAATATTCTAGGTAGTGCCGTAACGGGCATCGTGTGCGGTCGAGATCCGTCTGTGATAATATCACAAAAAATATAGCACAACGAAACTAGTTTCTATTCGCATCAAGGGTAGCTGGCGAAACCGAACGGCAATAGGAATTTATAAGTTTATAAGTTCAACTCACTTGATGCCATTTCACGATCAGATTAAATGCCTAGGTCACGATAGGCACGTAAAGAAAAGAACAGAACAGTAGGTATGTACACGTGGTTACCCTTGAATGTCCTGGACTTTGTCAAAAATGTTGTCCATTCGGTTCTCGTTGCTTTGTGCTCAAATGGTCCAGTCACGACTACAAAGATTTATCAGCCAATTATTTCGTTAGCCGATTAGTTATTTTATTATGGCAATCCCACTATATTGTTCGTTACAAAAGCAAGCCAGCAAGATAAGTTGTTTTCATTTATGTTGGAAAATTTGTCAATCTCCGTGGTGCAGTAGGCGAGTAGTCGCCTGAGACGCAAGAGATGCAGCATAAATGTTTGATCTGCAAATATTTGTTCCGGGTCTGGGTATTGTGGTAGCATGGTACTCGTAGCCCAATTCTCGGAATTATAAAATACTTTTTCAATTCACAATATAATCTCATCTCAGCCAACTATCATGTCTACAACTGCGTGCGTAGTAACTATTACTGAATCTTCGCATGCATTCGTATCTTTCTCGCGAAACGAACTAATACGAATGCTTCCGACAGAAATTAATCGAAAGTAGACTGAGATAAGATTATTATTGTGAATTGAATGTGAAATAATAATAAGTCTGTTGAAAAATAAATTATAAGCAGCATTGAAGCTATTTAAGTAAATACTTGATTGAAACAACCGCACGTCAAGATATCGGCTACACTCGTGCTCATGTACCTACCTACAGGCACTAGTTATACGCTCCTTGTTCTTGCGTATTATTATCTGTTGGTGACAGCATGCAGATAAGTAAAACGATCACAAAGATATAGCTTAGTTACTGATCTTGTAAAATGCCTACTTTTAGCAGTCTTTATCTCTACCACACGAACGTTTGTCCCGTATTCCTAGTCTTATACTTAAGTCTGATCAGAGACCTCATTCTCTAATTTTAAAAACATTCCAATCACAATATATAATCTCGTGTCAGTCGCACTGCCACGTAGTAACTATTACTTAATCTTCGCATGCGAAGTACGAGACAGTGCGACTGACACGAGATTGTAATTGTGATTGGAATGTTTTTAAAATTAGAGAATTGGGCCTCTGATTAGATTTTATGAAGATCTGAAGTTGACGACACTAAAAATAGGTAAAATCGGAAGGTGCCAACTCGCGGATTCAAGCGAGTTTCAGATCCGCGAGATGACGAATGACTCGTCTTTACTTATTGGTTTTAAATAACTTGAAACTAAGTTTCTTTCGTTCCTTCTGACTCTAGTTACTAACTAGTTAGTTACTTTAAAAACCATCATCATCATCATCATCATCACTAGCCTGTTTACGTCCACTGCTGGACGAGGCCTTCCCCATTGAATACAATGGGAGGATTTGCCATAATCACCACGCTTGGCAGGCGGATTGTAGATCGCGGTTGGTGATAAGTACTCGGATAGATGCTGCTGCTTATCCCATGGTGTAATCTCTTATTAAGGCTTTTGCTACATCCATGGGAGGAGGAAGAGGAGTCTATTCTTAGGCCTGACACACCACGACACCAGTTTAAGCGATGCAGTTTAAAACCTAACCCTCATTTTTAAACCTTTGATAGCTTAAATAGCTTTTGTTTTGTTTTGGCGTACATGTCATTTTACGTCAGAGAGAACAAAACAATAGTAGATTGTTATACAAGGAGCTAAAATTATAGATCTATACCCTGATTTTTAATTTCAGATAATTTTTGTAAACAAACAAATGTCAAGATATGCCACTGTGAGTATAAGTGTCATGATTGTGTAGCATACGTGTAAATTCTCATGACACTCATACATGACACTTATACACACAGTGGCATATCTTGACATTTGTTTGTTTACAAAAATTTACTGAAATTAAAAATCAGGGTATAGTACATATTATATTAGCGGATAAGACTGTCTTATAAAGGCAGTGTCCTAGATTTTTAAATAATTAACCAGATTTTAATTATATAGAATGGAAACGTAATTCAGCCAATTTGACGAGGTGAGTTAAGATGTTGTAAGAAGTAAGAACCAGTCTGATACACCGCCGTTTCCCCGTCTACCTGTTCCGTACATTCCACGCATATTTCCATCCCTTTGTTGAAACTGTTTTGTTGTATTTTCTGCAAAATATTATTTGACATTTTGTATTCTATCAATGGACAGGGAACCCCAAAATACCTTGTTGGGTTGCGTTGCAAAAACCTGCACATATATAGTATTACCAGATAATCCTGACAAAAAGCCTGATTTCTATAAAAATGCCCTGACATTATTGCAATTTAAATTGATGCCAAACGAGTACATGACAAAGATTTTAAAATAAGTATTTATAAGTACTTTAATTAATTGGAACTGAATCGAATATTATGTGCAACTTACACAATATTCGATTAATATTCAATTCAATTTTGCACATAGTTGCTTCATTTTAAGAATTTACAACTATTTGTATGTCAATTGTGTTGATTTAGTTTCGTTGTTCCTACAAATAGAGTAATACTTATATACTTTATAATTATTTAATATTTCATTAACTCACCAAAAATCATGACATATTCAGGATCCTGACATTTTTAAAAAATAACCCCGGAATCCTGACCAATGCCTAGAAATACTGACATATCAGGACAACTCCTGACGTCTGATAACCCACATGTGGCACATGTTATGTGTTGCATTTATTCCAATTCATACCCAGTCTCCACAATTTCATAAACCATCACATTCCAACCAAAGCATTGACACGAAATGGACTATTGACTTCAACAAAAGACGCAATAAACTAGACAGTAAGAACTTGAACCAATACGTACTCAATACGTCTATCAACTCTGTAACGAGCTAGAGTTTGAATGACACATTTTTTGTTGCCATCAGGATTTATTTGTTATTATAATGAGATGGCTGTTGGCCTCTCGATGCTGTCGAGAAGAAACCAGATTAGAACGCGGCGGCGCCAATGTCTTCGATATTTTTCTTCAAAGAAACAACTTGCTCTAGAAGTCTTGACTCGTACTGATATAATCTTGATTAATTATTTAGCAGGATATTAAAAGTTATGTCACCGTTTTGCACTGATTCTATATTTCCTTCCGATATGTTGTGTCACTTTGTGATTGTATGTTGGGTGACTTGGGTCGTATACGTAATTATGGTCTTTAACTTATGTAATGTGCATTTTATGTGTCCGATTATTGACATTAGCTTCCTTTACAGAGTAGTTTTCTCTTACACTGCTGCCTGACCTGTTTTTTGTGCCTTCTTGTCTTCCTTATTTAATTATTCTCTTTGATACTTATTATCTTTTAGATTGAAGACTGGTTTTACTTAAACTGTTTTTAATCAGCTTCCAGCTTTTCAAATAACAATATCAGAGAACCATTCGCGATTTACATGCCTATTCAGTATTGTATTCATCCTATATTCTTGTCCATACCTCAACCGGATATCCATACATGCTAAAACAGGTCACGCCATGCAGTACATTCACGAGGAAGACAGATTACCAGTACCTACTGGCGTTTACCGGTAAAAACTGCGAGCAGCTGGGAGTGGAGTCAAAATCGTGCAAGTGTTAGTCAGGTTCTTGCCGGTAAGTGCCGGTAGACAATCGGCAACAACCTGATTTATACATGAAAGCGCCTTTGCGTTTGCGCTCGTTTTGGTGTCGACGAGGCATTACGGATTCCATGAGCATTCACCATCGGCGTCGCTCGCCCAGTTTTCAATAGACGGCTTGGAAAGGAGGTGGAAAGGTTTCTGGGATCTTGATAAAGATTATCTACCTACTTTATGGACACAAAAATCTAGTGCTAAAAAGGGGTTGATTTTATCTATTTGAATATGTTTTATCTGTTTTTGTTTTTACTGAGTCTAAACGTGTTTTTAAGTAACATTAGCGTCGTTAACTTCCATAGGTATGTTGTGTTGAGGGTTCGATAGTTACAATCAACAGTTAAGTAGAAGTAGATCGTAACTACCGAATTTAAGCCACCCGAAAAGTGAGTAGTTACTGATAGATCTTGTAGTTTAGATCCTGTGAACTTTGATGTTACTAATAGATACTGTAAATTTTTAGGCAGTTTTCGAATTACTATTTGTATATCCTGTGACGAACTTGCTATTGAAGTATGTACAGTCTGCGAAAATTCAAGGAGTACCTACCAAGGTATATTGGAATATCTTATACCAGGAGCAAAAAAACTTCTGCCTAGAAGTTTTTTTGGCTCAATATTTGTAAATGAAAGTTCTCGAATGAAAAACTTTTACGAGGGGGACCTTTAAACTTATAGTATTATTTTTCGTCCAAACACGACCCAATATTTTTTAAGTATATGTAGCTAAGTAAGTACTTATTGACACTGAAGAATGGGATTCCCAAATTGATAAGTAATTTTATTCCTTTGTCAAAAACACATCTTTTACACCAAAGAATTTACAATATAAATAAAGGTAAGTATTGCAGTAGCCTGTTGTTTCTGCACAAAAGCAGTGTTTGCGCAGCTGGTGTGACGTCACTTTGCGCCAGAAAGCCTGCTGGTATAGTAACTGTTACTTATTCTGCCGTTTGTGGTGTGTCGCAATTAGAGTTTTAGTTTTCAATATCCACGTGGAAAACATCAAAATATGACGTATTTATAGCTAAAAAAGAAAATATTTGCTTTAAAATTACGCTCATATCGGATTCTCGTGCTCATTGTTCAAACAGTTAGGTACGTCGATCGATTAAAACAGTTACCAAAGAGGGTAAATTTTTGCATATTTTCTTTAATATCTTTTAAACTAAGCATTTAGAAACTATTAAAAAAAAAAGTCGAATTAAGAACTCAATTGTTTTTATCTTTCATAAACGATGTTTTATGACATGTTTTGTATTTCAATTCATGGATTTTTATAGGGCTATCTCCATTTGGGACACTCAATAGTAATGCAAATTTTTTAAATTTTACTCCATTTCGTACACCGCCTACACAGTCGAAGTAAAAAGTCTTATGAACAGATTATTAGATCTAAATATATTAAGCTCAAGTAACAAAATCTTCATCATGATCTTATAGAAGTCTACTACTGGACAAAAGCCTCCTCCATAGAATGCCACTCAAAAGTCATTTGTCATTCGTCAATATATATCTAGTAAGCTTCTTGAGTAAATTAGATTACTCCATTTACCGTGTGGGTGGGCCAAGGGAGGTAGTTATCTGTCTAGTAACACATCAGAAAGGTATAAAACATGTTAAATAGATAATATTTACATTGTATTGTAGTGTTTTTCTGTATGATAAAAGTCATAGGACGAAGAACCGAAGTCGTCGGCAATGCCTAGTCTTGTCAGAAGTTAAGCATTTTAAACTGTAGCGGCAAAGACAAGTATAGTCTTGAAGAAACAACATCAGTTCTGGCGAACGAGATTCTGAATGAAGACATATTTATGCAACCAGCGGATAATGGTTTTATCTCGATAGAATTGTCAATTTGCTAATAAAATTCGTTTATTTTAGGCACCTATATTAAAAAGAAAAAGACAATACAGAAAAAAAATTGCACTAACAATGTATGTTGGCCGTGGTAGTCTCGGCACGAATAGCACACCTCCAACTCCTCCTGTGGATGTCGTAAAAGTAGTGATTCAATCGTTCACCACGATGGCTAATTCGCATCACTAACGTGCGCGGGTGGTCACATCACTAGTTGCGCGATGACACAAGTCAGGGCTATTTTTACGGGCAGTTACTTACTTTTAGATAGAAAGAGTTTTATATAGTACGGTGCTACCATTTAGACCTTGATGTGTATGGTGTGTTTGGCGCTAATAAACTGTTCTATGTGTAACCTAATCAATAGTTTTAGTTATTCGTCTCGGGGGACCGAAATATCCCCTCAAGGGTTACGTCAGGGGATGGGTAGCAGCATCAACCTAAGTACATAACACCTAGCGGTGATCACTAATCCGCCAGCCAAGCGTGGTGATTATGGCAAATAGCAAATATAGCAAATTACACGCTATGCGTGCTGTGAGGAAGGCCTCATCTAGCAGTGGGTGGCTACCCGGCTGATGAAGAACAATATAGTAACGTTGTAGGTACGCATAGTGCCTAGTTCTTGTTTCCGTCAGAGGGAAATCTAGTGTTTAAATATGGGACCATTAGAGACAGCCTTCAGCATGCTATTATTGGATTGACGTATCCGACACCCAAAACAAAGTTATACGTGTCTTTAAAATTGCAAAGAAGTTGGGAACCCCTGCATTAGAAAACATGGACGACACGCTGCCTGAGAGCTGATTCTGAGTTTTAACAAGCAACTGACACGGACGTATGGTGTAGTGTAACACGGATTTTTGTATGGAACATGAGGTTCACAGTGTGTACGCTAGGGGCCCTCATCGATGTCGCCATAACAAAATCCTTGTTACACTACACCATACGTCTGTGTCAATTGTGTGCTAAAAACATAGAATCAGCTCTCTGCAGTCTAATTCAGCAACATGGTCATAGTATGGTAAAAAGAGCCGAAGATCGGAGTAGCGAAAAATAGCATGCGGCCTAGCTACAATAGCTATTTGATTGTTATGGCATTAGGTATACCTCACTAACGAGCGTTGGTAAATAACACAAATGATTATACAAAAACTCGTTAATCGATTAGTTTAGAACATAGAGTTAATGTTAACCGGCATTAGTTACGCGTGCTCAACGATTAAGTAATGAAACCGAAAATATTATTATGTAGCCAAGTTTGTTTTATAAATGTCGGTTGGATTTAATAAGTTTAGATAAATTGTTAGGAACACGGAAGAGTTTTTAAATGTCAGCAACGAATAGTAACCTCTGTTATGCTTTTGTTATTATAAATTCGAAAGTTTTAGATATTTAGATGTTAATAATAATTAATATTTATTTATTCATTCAAGCACACAGGCATTACAAATTAAAATAACATAAAATGGCTTTTAGTATGAAAGTATTTCAGACTGATATACACTAACCTCCTTATTCATAATCATTTTTGAAACCTATTTTAGTTAAAAAATGTTTTGTCTTGTTTTGACATATGACATTTTACATCAGAGAGAACAAGACAAAAGCTATTTTAACTAAAATAGGTTTATAAAATGATTATGAATAAGGCCCTAAATGTGGAGACTTGTTTTGTAGGTTCTGCTTTCCTTCCAGGGACTTAACAACTTGTAGCCATATCAATATCATCATCATTCAACACATTGTGGTAAGTAAATTACTTTTTAAATAGAAAAACGGCTAATTACCACTATTAATTAGCCGTTTTTCTATTTTAATGATTCCCAACCAGAAAAGTTTCAATTCTATAAGTACATTACTTATTATTTATTTACTTATAATTATACTATGTTTATATGTTTGGATGTATAGATATTTGAATGTATAGATGTTTGGAGATGTGAAGAGAAGTGTATTAGTTACATAATCTAATTTCGATAAAATTTGCTACCAACACAGATATTATACCCGGATATTGTATACTGTTTACCCGGTATAACACGAGTGAAGCCGCGTGAGGACACTATTATGAGAATAATTGTTGTAATAAAAACCTATTAAAGATACCGCAAAGTTGAGCCTTTGTCGGTAGATAACAAAGAAATGGATCGTGTGGCTATAGAGAATTACAAACTTACGATCAAATCACTGACCACTTTACTCAAGTAGAAGCAATGTCTTTTGAAGTATCTGCAATTGCATAGTTTTGAACGAATGATGCTAGACCTGAATTGGCATTCAAATAAGTTTATTCAAACTTGCAGATTTTGAAAGCCTGCCATGATAAAACAACTATATGAGAACTAAAATAAATATTCAGTACTTAAATCAACACAGCTCCTGTACTAAACGACGGCTAATCATGCAAGTAATCTATAGACGTAGAGTCTATGTTAAATCCGCTTTGTAAGTACCTTAACTCGAGCTGTCCTGGGGCTATTTTGGACATAGCGTCACTCATGTACCGTTTACCATTGAACTTCACCCACATTGTTAAACTTAAGGTTGATATATCAAACGTGATCAAAATAAAGGTCAATTCACTGGAGTAAAAATATACAGTGTAGAACGCGTGTGTATGAAAGTACCTATGATCGAGTCAGTATGAACAATCAGAAAGAACAGACGGAGATGCTCGTTACTAAATTACACTTGAGGAAACAACGTTTTGAAGCTGCAAATATGTGGACGATGATTAACATAGAGAAGCATAAACGGGAACACCGGATAAAAAAAGGCCTTTCATGAAAGAATAGAATAAGTTTAGTGCCAAAAAACGTAGAACGTAAATAGGTAAAGTAGAAATGTGCTTGTATTTTAGAATTTACTAAGTTGCGCGTAGTAGTGTAAGTAGATGTGTGTGTAAGAGGCAATGGGCTATAATAGCAGGCCAGTGAGTAATGAAAAAATAGAAAGAAAGAACTATATAGAAAATCATATGCGTGGAAAAAGGTACCTATTTAGAACACAAGGTCTCGTTACTATGAGGTTTCGTAAGAGGGATCGAATCGTGATCGATCGGGCCATGGATGGGAGGTGCTTAGCACGCGCCTTAATATTTCAAATCACAATGCATGTGTCTTATCTACATTCTTGTGTCAAAACTGGCGTCGTTTTTGGCGGTACAGTTATTAGAAAGGCATTTGATATAAAGGAATGCACTTTTTAAAGGTGCAACGTAGGAAAATAACTAGGTATTTTTATTACAAATTTAAGGACAACAACAACATTTTGACTACGCAGCATAGGTACTTTATTAAAAATTTAAAAACAACAAAGTTTTGACTATTCAGCATAGGTATTTTTATTGCAAATTTAAGGAGAACAACAAAAATTTGACTCCTCAGCATTGTATTGGGTTAATTATTATGGTACCTACTTATTGGGTTTGTTTATTATCAAGGCGTTTCACGTTCTGATCTGTTTTATTTTAATTTAAAATTCATGCATAATTTTTTAATCCTTCCCGTTTTTAGTATTTGATTATGATATTCTTGCGTAATTTTTAAACTTTCTTTCTTTAGAAATAAATCTCTACTGAACATCGCCTGTCAGAAAGGAGTTTCTACAATCAAATTCAGCTTTAAATGTTTTTACTATTCTATAAATGCAAACGTTTTCTGCCTGAGAGGGTGTTTATTTGTTACGCTTTCATGACATAATGGTTTTTTTTATTATATGATTAAATAACGGAGCTAGCATACGGCCCTGTGATAACAAATGCAATACCTCTTCGGTCACGTCCACCTAGGAGCGCCCTACGTCACATTGCGCTATGCCAGTCACCCTGAAAAGTCTCATGTGCCTGTAATTTCATCAGCACACACATACCCTTCAAACTGAAACTCAGCAATGCAAGCATTATACTGTTTTGCCCGGACGAAATCTTTCACAAGAAGCTTTCTGACAATAGGCTAGGCCAATTTTTATGAATTCGGTACTAAGATAGCTCTAGATCAAAACATAGAATACTTAGAATCCCGACTTCAGTCAGTTGAAACCGCGGGCGACTGCTAGTTTCCAATAAAATAACGATTGGATCTAGATTTACGTAATCCAATTAATATGGTGATTTTTGAAGAAGACATACGTATAGCCGCTTTAATTAAGAAAACGAAAAACAGAAACACTAATTTAAACAAATTACCAACGCCGCCAATGAAAGCTGTGGTATAATAAATCTAAGGCATTTAGCTACTTGTCATTTTAACAATCGAGGGGCAGTGCGATATGGCTACGCGACCTGACTATGGCTATGTTATCATTTACATAGTCACACACACTACACTTCACATACACACACACGCGCACACACACACACACACACACACACACACACACACACACACACACACACACACACACACACACACACACACACACACACTACACTTCTTGTTGTAGGATTTAAATATTAAAAGGATTATTGGAAGTTTAAATGCACTTTTTTATTCAATTTTTATTCAAAAAACTGTCCATGTGTGTTTATGTGTTTATCATACATTTGCATCTTAGTTTTGCAACATATTGCGATTTTTTTTTTAAAACTCTCCCTCATTTTGTCACGTAACTTTATTTTATGAATGGCACGTATTTCCCGATTTTGTAATTTAAATGTAGCTGGATATCTGTTGCTTTGTCCCACAATATGATACTATATGACATAATACTATGGAAGTAGCTAAAACTAACTAGCCTAGCTGTAGCTTCATCAGTAAGCTGTCTTACCACACGAACTATAAATTATATGCAGCGGAACCAAGTCTATCAGTTAAAAGCCTCAATTTGTGGTGTCCACTGCAAACATAGTAGAATTTACAATATTAAGTGTCTCCCCATTTATTTAAAAAAAACAGGTATCCCAAAACCCCTCCAACAAACTGCTAAATTATATAGACATCAAAAAATATATTGTCAAATTTTGACAAAAATTTGGCATTAGTCTCTCTCTCTTGGCCAAATTGATTTCCTCTTATAAAAATAATTGATTTCCATAGTAGTTGTAGGGAATTTTAGTATAGGTACCTAATCAGAAATAAAGCAAGTCACGTTACAGCTTCACTCTCGCAAATAAAGTGCGCAAAAACTATAAGATTAGATGCTATCAGCGTTTTTGTTATGATTATTCAAATCCATTGAAGCGTTCAATAAATGGAGGAGTTCTCACGTAAGGCAGTTCGGAGAATTTACCCGAGAGATAAGAGTTGAAAAGACAAGATGGAACTTGTACGGTATTGTTTTGAGTTACTTTGTGTGAAACGCATTGCTTTCTAAGTTTCTATGGTTGATATTGACAGTGTTAAATTGCATCTACTTCGAGACATTATCAATAAAAGACAACAAAAACAAACAAACCCTCTCGCGATTATGGAGAACAAAACAAATAAAATATTAAAAAAAAACTTATCTAATCAAATAAATAATCAAGATACTTATAAGTGTCAAACGATCTCAAACAATAAATAATTCTCCCAGTGGTTAGTGAAAATCACTGATAATAATTGTAGTGTTAGTTAATTTAAATAGCTTTCTTATAGTAAGGAGGTAAGTATTCTGGTAATTTTATTGATAAGATGTAGATAGGTATGTTGATGACCCACACATTAAAATGTAAATGACATGCAAATTAAATTTTCAGTAACAATGCGTGTATCATGAAAGTAACACATTAAACATTACAGTAGGAACGTAATTAGCATTTGAATGAAGAAACAAAGTTGACTCTACTAAAGAATTTCTGTTCATCACGAACGAATGATTGAGTGCTGAGGTAACTGTTTGTTTTTGATTGATTCAATTGTATTTTTTCTTCACATTCCACAAAAATCATAATAACAGATTATTTACTTCTGACTGAACTATAGTTGTTTGTATGGGACATCAAAACTATTTCATGTTTTGCGTGCATATTATTGACAAATTGGTTCTTGATTGCTTCGCGTTCCTGAGCTTACGTTGTATTATTAGATACTGTGGATCTAATAAGCACAAATTGTTTCATGTAACCAATTGTATCAGCACCTGCTGTACTAGTTTTTATGTGGTTCTCATTATTAACGCTTTCGTTGATCTCGGGGTATAATATAAAAGTGCTTCTAGCGTGTGTAATTTCTGTTTCTCAGAATGTTTTGATTACCTACATTTGGCTGCAGTTTGGAGGTTAATGATAAACAGAATCTTTGTCGATAGCTTGACACAACGTCTGGTCTAGAATGTTGCGCTCAAAACCCACTATTATCTAAAGTTTACCAATAAAATTGAAAGCCTCCGTTTCTTTTGAATTCTAAATAGCGTTAATATTAACAACATAGAACATACAAGCTAATTTGTCATTTCATTAATTGTACCTAATACCTTGTTGTACTAATTAAACCAGGGTTCGTTAAAAAACCAATATTTATAGTAAATACACTTCTCATCAAAAAAATCGAAACACTTCCCAAGATTATCTTTCATAGATTATTTTTTGATGAGAAGGTATATCAAAATATTTAATATCATTTTGATATATTATGTATTATTTATAGGGCATATATCATATGCACTAAAAAACTGCAAAAATCGTTCTGTAAGTGGTACTATCGTGTCCGAATTGTTGATGGTTTGAGTCAATTAAATTTTAAATAATGTCCTATTGAATCTATGCGAAGATTCCCATAAAGTTGTAATTATTTTGTTAGAGGAAAAGCTTATTTACATAAAATAATTCTGAGTACATTATAGTTATTTTATGTAAATAAGCTATTCCCCTAAATAATAATTTAATTTTACGGCCTGAGTTTAGGGTTTAAATTTCAATAATAGCTACTATCGGTATTGTATTTCACGTAATGGTATTTATGAAACGGAGCTTTTGTCAAGTGTATTGCTACCGTATTTGTGAAACCTGCACAAATGTTGTAGTTTGGATGATAAACATAAATTGACCATAAAATCAATTGATATTTATCATACATAACACTGATATATAACAGCGAACCCTGAATTAAAAAACCAGAAAGTGCAACCAACATGTCGTTGGTCGTAAGATTGATTTTAACGTGAGGTACCTACAATTTCTTAACTTTTTATTAGTCAACCTGTAGCTACATATTTCGTGGTTAATTAATGACACACCTCAGCAATTTTGATTTCGATTTGCGCCCTCCTTTCTGTAGAAAGTGTAGCTTTTGCAAATCATGATTTATCGCATTAATACGACGTATAATTTTGCACCTGTCGATGTCCGTTTGCAAGTGTAAGTTTCAATGGAACGTATCAAATTATATGTTCAGCTGTTTAAATCTTCAAACAGTCTCGTAAATTATCCCACCAAAGTAGGTATTTCAATATTTCTCTTAAACAAAATCATCCTTTCCCCTCTGGTGGTCATGGATAGCTATCTCAGCTGCATGTTGTGAAATGTGTGCGCCTGTCCGCGTCACGCACCGGAGAAAGTGTACCACAAAAGCGTACCTGCGACTGGTCCCAACTGGGTCTCGGCCTCAAATATCCACGGGTCTTCTTTCATCGATGCGGACAGACCGACTCTTTGTAACCGGTCTGGAAACGTCTGTGTTGGGGATAGTCACATTTCCGCGCGCTTTAGAAAAAAAACTAGCAATAATGTTGTGATAGCCATAATTTACGGGTTCTGTGTCGTTGCCTAAGATTTTAATTAGCCGAGACAGCTCTTTCATGACACACTCGTGGAACTGGTATTTAAACGAGCGGCATTGCAGCTAAATGTCTCGTTTGAAATGGCGCTGAAGTGGTGAACACTTATTTCAGATAATCTGTGTAAGTAAAACAGTGGCATTCAATGCGACGATTACAGCAGTTACGAATATATATTTGTTTAGTAGCAAAGAGTACTAAATACTTATCTAGTAGGTGCCTACCTACTAGGGCTTCAGCAACTATGTTTTATCTTCATCATTGGTATTATCGCTTGTCGTTTCTTGCTTTTGATGTTACGGTTCAAATTGCTCTGTTTCCGTTCATGTTTGTTGGTTTCTTCGTCTTGTTCAGTCACCAAACAGGATTCTGTTTACTTGGTCTAAATGGTTATAATGTCGTTGTTTATCGGTGTCTTTATTCAGAGAGATGAAAAACCCTTTGTGTCGATGTTTTCACCTTTGGGATATTCTATTTTATTTATATACTTAGGTACTTATTATTTATAAGACATTGGGTGTCATTTGCAGACATTTAATGATAACAGAAAATAAAAAATGTCGTCTTTCTCAGGTGGTATTACAGTGAAATTATTTTTTTGCTGTTTGTAATTTTGTTATGAAGATGCCTTAGGTTTCGGTCTCTTGGCAGTGGAGGTAGGTACAATCAAATCAAGGATAAGATCCTTGAAGGATAGAGATCACAGAATTGCAAAGTTGCCGTTATGTAGGTATGAGTAAAGATTGCAATTTCATAAATAATTGCCATGTGGAAAAGGGTTTCTGGAGTTAATTTAAGTCAATGTTTCCAATCAAAATATTGCTAAGTATTTAAAAAAGGAATAAGAGTAACGGTAAACCGGTTAAAGGTAGTACAAATGTAGGTAAATTTGATAGAAATTCACATTTATAGCAAGTAATTTAATTTTAAACAATTAATAATTAAATAAATAATAATCGTAAGAGACGAGAATAAAAGGTTTTTTAACTCACCTTGAATTTTTCGCTAATCCTCGTCAATCAATGATAACTCTGACTTTGATAACAAAGTCTAACAATCACTTGCACTAAAGTTTACAGATTTATCTTACGTGAATAAACCCATAGTTCACAACACAAGTAACTTGATAAGAATCAAAATGTACACCACAAAATGAAAAAAAAATTAAGTTCAACAGTCTGGGTGGAATGCATTTCGACTTGTCCGATCGCTTTTAAAATAAGGTAAACTTGATGTAAACTGTTTTGTTGCACGCACTTTACAGTTTACTGTAACATATTGTTGTTTATATTACTGTAACGTAAAATTGTTTTTGAAATTTTGTATATTTATCGGTCTGGCTGTCACTGTACGCAGATGCTCAACGGGCGCGCGCCCGTTTCCGACAACGGTTGAATCCAATATGGCGGCGGCGGCCAAAACGAAACTAACTGAACAATGTTGACCAAAACGAGTGAAACTGAGCGAAAGAACGAGTGAAGGAAGGTGTGAAGGTTTGAACTTTGACGATACATACTTTGTTTACTCCTATTCAACGTTTATTTACAGGGCTGCTGTAGGTGCCTGCTTTGCATACGCCAATATTAATTGTAATATTAATCACATGAAAATACTTGATCTCTCTGCAGGGTGAGGCCATCGTTAAGGTGAGGTTTTTAATGCTTTGATCGCAGACAAATAAAAAAATTGTAAAGCAATTCGGATAGGAAGGTATGTAATTCTATAGGTACCTAGGTGTGAGATAGGTACGTAAGGTAATAAATTGTAACATAACTTTACCGTCGATCATGCATATGATGATCATGTCGTTATGCACATTTTGGAGCGAAATTACATATGTTTTTTTTATTTGTAGGTTGTACCTACAAAAATAATAGTACTCAAATTAAAAAAAATAGTAGGACTTAGGGATGTTTTTAAACATGTTAAAAACTTTTTTGATCGTTTGAAAATATAAATATTTAAAACATATAATATTAATATGACAATGTCATTATCAACACCTTTTTTGTCAAACAATGTGTAATTTTTCTACAAACCGAAACAAACTTGGGCTTACTTTATCAAAATTATGACCAAACACTGATTTAGCAAAAATTCATTATGGCTTTGGATTTAGTCAGCATCGCGCAGCCCCATTACATTCCTGGGTATGTTAGTTTTCCCTCTAACTATATATTCTGGCTATAAAGAACACCCAAGATCCTAGAGTACGCTACCATAATCTCTGGCTAGTGTATAGAGACTACCTTCTATTGGGTAGGTACCTAACTCGGGTCGCCAATAATAAATAAATCTTCTCGGCATCATCGGTATGGAGAAAAGGTTTATCCCCCACACCAAAGTCGAGACTTCTATAGTTGTACCTATAAGGACCGGCTATGGAGAGAGCTATGCTAGGGGTTTCACTACATGATAGAATCCGAAATGAGGAAATCCTCTGAGGAAGCTCTCAGAATTAGCAAGTTGAAGTGACAATGGCCAGGTTAGGTATATAAATAAAATAAATAAATGCTGGAGACATTTCACACAACATTATCTAGCCCCAAGCTAAGCAGAGCTTGTGTTATGGGTACTAGATAACTGATATACTTAATACAATACATTACAAATATAGATATTTTTTATTATACATAGAAAAATACCCAGAACACCCTGAACAAACATCTGCAGATCGTACAAATATTTGTTCCGAGGCGGGGATCGAACCCGCACCCTCCTGCGTCGAAGGCGAACCTTCGCCCGCCGCACCACAGAGGTAAAGAGCTCGCAGAACTGACAACCTTTATTGGGGAACGAAAGGTTCTCTAGTACCGACCTCAAATCAGCCGACGCGGTAGAGGAAGCCCTCCACTCAATGGACTAAAGACATTATATACGTCGCAGGAAGTCGGCGGCTCAAGACCATTCGTTGCGGCGTTCTAGGGGGGAGGCCTATGTCCAGCAGTGGACTTATACAGGCTGCTGATGATGATTTGTAGCTAGCAGTACTTACCTACTTGAATAAATTTGTTAATCGATTAACCGTTAAACATGCATGCATACTTACGTAACCTCGCCCCATATCTCTTTGAAGAAGCAGCAATGCATTGCCAACATTATTGATGGCCATTGTCCAATTTGTCCATTTGGGCAATTTTTCGGAATTATTGCGCAACGCCTGTGACAACACCGTTTTTAGGGCGTCCGTGACCAATGCTGATATATGGGCCTATGTTGCACCAATATATTTTCTGAAGATTTATATATTGGCATAACGACAGCATTAATCAAAAGGAACTAGGTATATAAATATGATTTTTAATAAATATAAAAGGGTTTCATTAATTATCAACTCTACCAAATTGTTCGGGGTAGGTACATACCTAAATGCTTTGATAAACAATACACACTAAATGGGTTGACCTTTATTGGGTTGCGTTAAGAAGCACTCTACTTATATAGATAGATAAACTGCATAACTGGCAGTATTTTTTCTCATTGGGACGTTTTGTATGTAATTTAAGATGGATTTTAGATTAATAAAATTAATACACTGCAACCGACGACTTACTGTGAGGGTAAAATTACCTATATTTTACAAGATTTTTCGAGCCGCGGGACATTTTTTGTGTTAAGATTTTTGTTTGGTGTGAGCGCAGCCTAAAAACTGACTTGCTTTCCTTGCAGCTATGCAGGCCACTGTCCAGAGTATATGTACCGGATCGGTGACACGTATGGCTCAACCACGCACAAGATTCTGCTGGACCCTAGTGTGCTTCATTCTGAGAGGCTGGTGCTGTCTGATAGGACTGCTGATGACTTCCAGGTATCCATATTCAGTCGTCAAATTAGCTAAGTGGGGTAACATGTACCCATCCTTGAGTCAGTGTGAGTCAGTGTAACTGATGCGGAGCCCTTACGCCGACCCATGGCTTACCTGCTTATGTCCTCTTTGCCCTACCTGCAC
Source organism: Epirrita christyi (assembly GCA_951392215.1). NCBI lineage: Eukaryota > Metazoa > Arthropoda > Insecta > Lepidoptera > Geometridae > Epirrita > Epirrita christyi. The sequence continues at coordinate 3,245,325 of OX595837.1, forward strand.
GCGAAAGGACTTGAACCAGGCAAGGTAGAGGATCATAAGAGTCGCTTCTTTTTGGAGCAATAAAACTTAAAATATGGATTCGTATTTTAGCCATTGATACGAAAGAAGGAATAGTCGGATTGGAAGAAGAATCGGACCCTGTGCTATTCTCATCCAGAGTCTACCCTTTACAAGCGTACTAAGGCTAGAGTCCGGGCGTGTAGTGATAGGTACGGGTGACGGATTTTTGTATGGAAATTGAGGTTCGTTTCTCATGGTGTCCGCTAGGGATGCTTTTCGGTGTTCCCATACAAAAATACGTGCAGTGCTTAAACCACACACCTGTGTAGTGTAGTGCTTGTTACATTTATAGACTGGGCACTCTGGTCTGCTATCACCTTTCTTGCTTCTTCTTGGTGACTCCAATATTTTGTGTCACTTTTCAGATCTTTCGTCCACCACAAACAGATATTGACGTCGTGAACGCTAGATTCCGGAATGGAGATCCAGTCTATAAGCATCCTATGATGCCAGGCTTTGAAGGTACGTTTTTACTAACACCAACGTACCTTGAGGGTACGTATTTACTAACACTAACATACGTTGAGGGTACGTTCTTACGAACACTAAAGCACTTTGAGGGTAAGTACTTACTAACACCAAAGAAGTAGGAGGATACGTGCTTACTAATAAAAAAGCACTTAGTGGGTACGTGCTTACTAACACCAAAACACTAAGGGTACGTACCTACTTAGCAACACTAAATAGCACGAAAGTACGTACTTACTAACACCAAAACAGTAGGAGAGGGTAGGTGCTTAATAACAACAAAGCACTTTGTGGGTACGTATACGTATACGTAGTACCTAATACCAAATAGCACAAAAGTACGTACTTGCTAAATACCAAGTTTAACAACTGTAAAGGAACGTACAAATTTACTAATACCAAAGCACTTTGAAGGTACGTACTTACTGACACCAAAGCACGAGGGTACGTTCTTACTAACACTTCGTAGTTTCTTACTAATGAAGGTTCTTACTCAATACACGGATTCGCCATGTTTCCGTATGTTTTTACTAAATGTATCTTCACTTAAAAAACAATTTATCACGAATACCTATTTATACAAATTAATCATTAGAGATAACCTCAGGAAATTGTGGCATACCCTGAACCGGTCGTTTGTGACTCAGCTTCGAGATTGAAACTCTGAATCATCTGGCTTGGCTACCCAGTATCTACCCACTTAAGCTACAAAATATCGAAGTAAGGTATATACTATATAGGTATGTAAGTTAAGTACCTACACGGTATTGATTGATACAATGACATCAGGCTATCAGCTGATTCATGAGATTGAATGGGTTTTTAACACCTCATGCTAGTTCAATGCGAGAGGATGTCACATAAACAGAGTTCGGAACAAACATTTTATATCTATAAGTACCTACTTGAATTATGATTATTACATTTAACCCGGTACTTCGTGGAACGTCCGTGGGTCTGGAAAATTATTACTTGTGTAACTTGTAACCTAATAAACTATGAGGCCGAAGTCTAGCATGGTGTAGTGAAAATGAGGTTCGCAAAGTGTAAGCTGGACACTCATCGGTGTTTCCATACAAAGATCCGTGTTATACTACACGATAAGTCCGTGTTAATTGCTTGTCAAAACATATACTAGCAACAACGGTGTCGGGTTGGGAGATTCTATTATTTGGTCAAATTACTTATTAGGCATACCCACCACAAGGCCATTATATCTAATGTATGCAATTCGATCATCCATCCATTGCTTTGCGCAATTGCGCCACAAGACACATTTTTCCGTAGCAAGCAAAACTATAATTTGGTACAGATTTTGACTAGGTACAGTGCGCGTTGACGTCTTTTGTATGGGAACGTCCCTGACGCTACGCAAGCTACGAAGTCTACGAAAATATATTTCGAAATTATAATAAATATTCAGTGTCCTTGTTGTCCACGACCGAACCAACTGTGACCAACTAATCAAAACCAATGTTGGTCAATTTTTAGGGTTCCTTACCTCAAAAGGTACCGACGGAACTATTATAATCACAAATTACAAATCATTTATTTGTTTCCAAAAAACACTGAATCCATACACTTAATCATGTAAATAAGTTATAGGTACCTCAATATTATTGTAAGTAGTAAGTACCCTAGGTACCTACTCACTATAAACAAAATTTTAAACCAGAACAGAAGGTACATAAGTAAGTAGGTAATTTACTAACCCCCACTCTAGGATTCCCTGTGTTGTGGGTGGTTAGTCTCTTCCAGGAGTCTAGTCAACTCATAATGACTCTCGTGTCTGTCTGTCTAAATCTATTTTCTCCGAATGTACTGCGCTTTTTTTTTTATTTGGTATCTACGTATCAGTGTTTGCTGACCACGGGCGTATAGCGTAAATAAACGAAGTCTGATTTGATGAGTAGGTAAATGAGGAAATTCCAGTTTCCAGTAACATCTAGTTTTATCAAATGCGTCATGCGACGTATCAAATGAAAGGGATAATTATGAAGAGGGAAATACCATTTTTGTAATGATTTTAAAATGCATAGTTTAGAAGATATTATAGAAAATATACGAAAATGGAGCATTCCCTCCCTCATATCTCCAAAACTACTCTAAAACGTTTTTAAACGATGTTCTTACAATAAAAGCTATAAAAATTTAAGTACTAGTCAGGCCGACTCCATTCTTCTATACATAACCTCGTAGAAGACCTTATAACTTTAATGATAATTGTGGTTAGTAATAATTTTTTAGTTGGTTAATTCAAATTAGTGGTTCTTTACCATCATTAGTCCCGTCCACATTGCTACGGTTTCTCCCAATTTCGCGCCACTTAGCCCAATGTTAGTATCTTCTAATCCAGTTTCAGCATGGTACTAAACTATTCAACCTTGTGAGTTTTATTTCTCATCATCATCAGCCTGTAGAAGTCCACTGCTGGAGGTAAAAGCCTTCCCCATATATTGCCATGATGAACGATTCTGAGTCGCCTCCATCCACCGACTTTTGTGTCGTTGGTTCATCGGTACACTGTCTCATCAGGTTTGTGGTCGCCACTCGAAAACTTATATTCCACAGTGGTTGTTGAAGAGAGATGGCCTGCCCATTGCCACATTTTTTTATCTTGACTGCGATATTGACTAAACTCCTAATGAAAACAGCAGTCTATCACTAATACAGTGTGATTGCACCGTTACGAGGAATTAGGTACTCCGTACGGTACTTATTGCCCTTTATCTGCTCCAATTCTGTCGTGGTCAGCGTCGTAGCTAGGGTTGGCTACGGGGGCGGGGGGCGACTGCCAGGGGCGCAAATTTCGAAGGGGGCGCACTCACAGACCCGCAGCCTGTGTTATAGTAACTTCTGATGCAATGTCACCCCACACACATCCACTCATCGACACACACCCACAACCTCACAGTATTCGTTTTATTTTTGATTTTTATTTTAATTTTGATATTTACCATTTTAGTTTATAAGTTTTTCTTTTATTTTCTGTATTGGAACCTGACCCACAAATGTTCTGGAGGAGGGCGCTGGCACTGCTTCTCAGTTATTTTTATAACTTTTGCAGTCGTCATCGTTTTTAATAGCTACTATTCCATGTGTTTTTAGTTCCTAATAAATACATTTTTTTTGAGTGTTGGCTATTTTCGTGGCTCGCTCTGCTCGCCGTTAAGTTCTGTTTGTATTGCCTGCTTTCAGTGCTAAAATGCTTAACACTCCAAAGTTATAGGTAGTATTGTTTCTCTTCCTACAAAATAAGTTTTTGGGGAAGCAAAATTTTAATCATACCCTGTGCGCTTATGACCTTAGCTACGAAGCTACGACACTGGTCGTGGTATCTGATTGCGTTTCAACCAGGTTTTAACACGTCACAAACTCACAACTAAAACTAAACTACACAACCAACAACGGGACCTCGTAATGGGTAGGTGTTTGTTTATTTGTGATTTTGCTAGATTACTTTTCTGTAGTCAAGCCATTGTCCTGCTTATCCTGATAACGCCCGTCTAGTAACAGATAAGGAACTTGAACGATGTTTTTCTACCAGTTTGATTATCTAAGTAGCCCTTAACTCTAATTGAACGAGCGTAGCTAGTTTCTGAGTCAGTTTGGGTGAATTGGCATTTGTATAAGTACCTACCTACTTATGTAGTTTTTGACCCTTATGATCGAATTACCTTAAACGCGAGATGCCAATGAGGGCATAATACCTAAACATGAGATTTGCCTAAAAAGCTGTTTACGCTAAACGTAAGATGCCAAATGAAGCAGTATGCCTAAAATGTGAAATTGACAAAGAAGCAGTTTGTCCAAAGTGGATTCCTACAAAACAAAATGCCTGAGTGGTTAAATGCCTACAAAGGTGAATGTCTAAGTGGTTAAAAGCCTACTCAGGTAAATGTCTATTTACATAGTGGTTCTCTTCTCTATATAGAATATAATTCAAAATTTATTAAAACAAATATTATATTCTATTTTGTTAAGGTTTTTTGTTTTATGCATGTCACCTTCTATTCTGGCTTATTTAACTGATGACCGTCTCCATTTCAGTATAATTCGTATTATATCATTTAGAGACCTACTTTATAAAAAAAATAACCACAATAACAAAAAATTTCGATAGTGATTATCAAATATTATGAGACAATATGACATCGACCTTACGGCTGCCAATTCTCTTGATATTTAAGGCTTTGCTAACAGTCAACTAACATATTTGACTTTCCGCTTCTTGGTCATCTTGTATTTCAGGCAAACTGCTTTACAGGTAATTGAAATTTAGACAAACTGCTTCCTTGTCAATTTCACATTTTAGGCATACTACTTCATTTGGCATCTTACATTTAGGGTAAAAAGCTTTTTTGGCAAATTTCATGTTTAGGTATAATGCCCTCATTGGCATCTCGCGTTTAAGGTAATTCGATCATAAGGGGTTTTTGAGATGTAAGCAAAAATAAAAGAAACACTAAGGTTTTACATACTAACTACCTAATCCCGTTATTACCTACACGGAAAAGTCTAAAATTTACGAATTTAGAGAATTATACCCTATAAAATGAAAAACAAATTTAAAATCCATTGTTGACCTCCCGTTTGTAGAAATGTTGGACATTTATTTCTTTGAAACACTGAACATTACAATGTTGCATATAGTTTTCCTGCAATATTGCTATTATATTATAAAGGGGGCCTTTACTGCGTCGTCCGATTTCACCGGGTTTTACCTGCCTATAGCATAATCAAAATACCTAGGTACCAACTTAATCTCAATAGGGGTTTAGCTTTTCATACCATTATTTATGTACCTATATGTAGGTAGGTATATGGCAGGAATGCTGCTTACTTATTATTAAGTATACCTACGTACTTCGGTACCTACATAAATTAAAATCTCAAAACCCAGGCTTCCTACCACGTCTAAACGCGCACTTCGGGCAGCGGTACACTGTAGCAGCCACAGAAGCCCTATCTGAGTTCCAACGGTTACAGCTCAACCAACGAGCAGCCAAGCACCAGTTGGAACAAGTGGTAGATCTTCAAGCTGGGAAGGGACAACCTTGGGACTTGGTGGATAGATTTGTAAGTTCCAAAAAGTTTTGCAGCAAATAGTTTGGAGTGAGAAAATTTAAAGATAACAGCAAAACAGTGGAAACTCTGATGTTGCAAAGATGCATGCAATTCTTCAGAAAAGACGAAAGACACCTAGAGAATGAAACGAAAGAAAGAATGGAGACGAATGGAGACAGAAGAATGAAAGAGTAAGGGCTTAGAAGGCAACGGAAATAAGTAAACAGAAGAACTGAGGCTGATGGATGATTGAAAAGATTTTGCACGGTTATTTGTACTTCTCTATGCAATAACTACAAAGAACCGTTAGCCGTGTTCAAAAGCATCAAGATAAAATGCATAATTTTTTCTCTTGGCCCTTCGTGAACACGGAACTTCTGTTTTTTCCATCCAGTCTGCAATAGCGGAGTTCAAACTGCCTCTGGTGACAGTCAGGCCAGAATGCGCAGGAATACTTCGAGACCTTCCCATGGACGAGCCCAAACTTTCCCCAGCATCACACTCCGTCAGTCCGTTCTTCATGGAAGATGATGACCCCGAAAAGTTTGTCAAGAAAGGTGAGCTCAAGCAATGATGCAAACTTTTTGTTCCGACCTTTGGGTATTTGAACAAGGAAGGAGGTTTGGTTATTTTCGAGATGGTAATGTTTTTGAAGTTGTCACTTGTCAGTTCGTCAGTTGAGTTTAGATATGATTTCATTTAGGGGTTTTTTTTTAATATTTTTAATGTCCTACGCGAAAGTACATGCGTCTTTCGTGCGCAGCCAAATATGGGGCTTTAATCCTACAGAGTCAACCCGTGAGTGTGCTGTGAATGCCCTTAAGCTCAACTTATTTTGAGATCTATCCAAAACTTTGTTTTGTTTCCAGGTTTTGCTGGTCATGTGCCTTACGGTTTCCAACGCTTTGGAGACTCATCGAAGAAGTTAACGAACTCTGCGCTCTGCGACTTCTCGTCTAACTACAGGAGAAGACAGAGCACGGAGTGGGCACCTGTAAACGTTGTCAAGTAAGTGCTGAAGTACCTAACACTGTTACAATCGGTGTGAGTTGTTGGTTATCCTCCTGGAAAAAAATGTTCCAACGAGTAGTAAGTACCTAACAGTGTCGCTTGTTTGGGTGTTAGGTAGGTACTCGTGGGAGCTCTCTGAAAACGTGTGAATTTAGTTAGATACCTACCTACATCTCTAGGTAAAGAGACCTACCGAGGTTTGTTTCTTGATTGATGAAAAATTTTTTTAGAATTGCAAATAAAATACCTATTTAGTGTTTTGCTCTAATTTCTAAACGAACAATTAGGTAGGTTCAAAGATCATTATATACCCCTATCACGAATGGGATTCTGCCCATTATGAAATTACAAAATAAATTACAATATAAGTACTCGTAGGTGTTAATTTTATTTCTATTGAAGAGAATCTGATTCGTTCCCAAAGCTGCGGGTAAGGGCCTCTTTAAGGCTAAGGCTCTAAGGGCTTGCGCTATATTCGCCCTGGCTTAAAATCAGAAAGCAACTATTGTGGTTTCGCTGAAATACCTTCCTATGTGGTCTATCTTTAGCGTTTTGTTGATTTAAACTGGTGTCACTCCAATTTCACCCTACGGGGAGACGGGTGCGCTGACGATGTCCCGGGGCATAAGCTGCCAGGGTCTTTGAGCATCAGGAGGCCGTATGCCGTTGTATTGAGGAGGCAGCGGCTATTTCCATCAAAATATTATTTGATTGGTATCATTTTGATGAATGATTTTGAAGTACTGTTGCTGTTGTGACTTTGACAAATAGATACTTTGACATTGATTGACAATATTGACATGACATGACATTATCAAATTGCGGTTGTGTGCAATTTCTATTGCCGGACGCGCAGTGTATTATTTTAGAAAAATATCTCTGAAAATATTGAAAAATGGGAAAAAAGAACCCTTTACCGAACGTCTCCAAAGAGGAGAAAATGGTGATGGTGATATCTGAGATCATACAAGAGTTGCTGATCGCTCACCGTCAAGGGAAAGATGTTAACCTCAACAAGATGAAAACACGGATCTCCTCGAAATACGGAATGAGTACGTCTCCGCGACTTGTTGATATCATAGCTGCTGTGCCGGCTGAGTCGAAGAAGATCCTTCTACCCAAATTGAAAGCGAAACCTATCCGTACCGCGTCGGGAATCGCTGTCGTTGCTGTGATGTGTAAGCCACACAGATGTCCTCACATAAACTTCACAGGCAACATCTGTGTATACTGTCCAGGCGGCCCTGACTCGGATTTCGAGTACTCCACTCAGAGCTATACAGGATACGAGCCTACGTCCATGAGGGCTATCAGAGCGAGATACAACCCATACTTGCAAACCCGTCACCGAGTGGAGCAGTTAAAACAACTGGGACACAGTGTGGATAAAGTAGAATTTATTGTGATGGGTGGTACTTTTATGAGTCTTCCGGAGGATTATAGAGACTATTTTATCAGGTATGATTTCTTTCCTATGTTATTAACTGTTATTGCAAACCTGAGTAAAGCCATAATACATAAATCAAACTTACATCTAAGTAAAAATGTTAGTGCGTTCCAACACCACAATACTCATCTCAACATGTAGTTTTTTGTGTATTCAGGTTTGCTCGCATGGCTTTAGAGACTAATAACTTTGTTTTGCAGAAATTTACATGATGCCTTATCTGGGCACACATCGAGCAATGTAGCCGAAGCAGTAAAGTACTCAGAACGTGCCAAGACCAAGTGCATCGGTATCACAATCGAGACAAGGCCTGATTACTGTCTTCAGAGACACATGAGTGACATGCTGAATTATGGATGCACCAGGTAAAAAATATAATTTTATACCTAGTTGTCATTATTTTGTTTTTCAGAGAGGATCTGGCATTGCCCACATCATGTTAGATGGGTAGCCCCTGCCATAACAACCATAATAATGGGCACGGTGACCTAGGTTGTGCCCTATGTGGCATTGCGTATTGAGACAACATCAACAGTAAAAAGATGGAAATTCTTGCAAAGTCAAAGTCAAAGTCAATAAGAATTTTATTCATTGAAATCATAAGGATCATTTTGAATCGTCTCATAAACTTAAATTACTCCTATTTATTATATTGTCACGGGTATTTATCACGAGAGTAAAAAAAATACTAAAATTACTCCTGTTCCAACGCGACCAAGCCTAGAAGAATCAGGCAGCATCGGTGTTCCTTCAAATCTAGCAAATCGCCCCATTGTATTGTATGGGGAAGGCCTCGTCCTACAGTGGACGTTTGACAGATGATGGTGATGATGATGGAGAGCTGATGATGATATCTCCTGTATCAAGTAGATAAAAAGATCATCTCATAAAGTTGCAAAAGGGCTATTTATCTATACTTTATTGAAAAGTTTTACTTATTTTCAGGTTGGAAATTGGTGTTCAGTCAGTATATGAAGATATTGCCCGTGACACAAACAGAGGGCACACTGTAAAGGCCGTGTGTGAAAACTTCAACTTAGCAAAAGATGCTGGTTACAAGGTTAGTTAAGAATACTGGTCATATCCTGTGTTAAACCTCAAATCAAAGTTAAATTTTCTAGTTGACACAAAATACTGGAAAGTATGTGCTCGAAAACATAGGAAACCGGCATATTCTAAAAGCAAAAATTTGAAGAGTGGAGCCTCTGTGACCCATTTTGAAACCTATCACCGCACTGGTTCTCAAGACCCATTTCAGGGCCCTCAACTGACCTAGCTCTGGGTCAGAACAAGTGACACAAATTAACTGAAACACATTTAACTTATAAGTTTTGCCAGTAAAGGTTCTGGGAACGTCGGGTTGAAAATGAAATACGTTTATTTCACATGAGAGCACGAAAGCAATTTGAGACTGCATTATTGATTGATTGTAATTTGGTTCTAAAAATAAGATCGGCAAATAACCTTTTTACCAAACTTTGGCTTCGGCACATTTTTTTTTTTTTTTTTTTTTCTATGTTCATCTGCAATCAGTCTTCAGACTATGAGCAGGTATGATGTGGGTAGTCGGGATTGCGAGAGAAGTGGTCCAGCGACCGCTTCTACTCTTCTGTGCATCATGTTCTGGTGAGTTCCAGGACATCTTTTCTTTTCAGTCGCCTCTTATACGAGGGCTTAGTGAGTCGCTGTGCCAGTTGATTGGGGTGGTTTCTCAGTTTTTCCTGGTAGGCTTGAGCACTAGTTTTGATTTCTTCATATACCATGTTGACATTGAGGATTTCATGCAACTCTGTGTTCCTTATGAACCAGGGTGCATTGGAGATATTTTTAAGAAGGCCATTTTGGAAGCGCTGGATGAAATTTATGTTGGAGGTACAGGCTGATCCCCACAGTTGAATGCCATAAGTCCAAACTGGCTTCAGGACAGTATTGTAAATGAGCAGCTTGTTGTCGACTGACAGTTTTGAGTTTCTCCCAAGGAGCCAGTACAGACCTCTGTATTTCAAGCCGAGTTGGTCTCTTTTTGTTTGAAGGTGTTTCTTCCATGTCAGGCGGCGGTCCAGGTGCATGCCTAGGTACTTCACAGTGTCACTATGTGGTAGCGGGTGGTTTCCCAGATTGACCGGAGAACAATCCCCTCTTCTCAGTGAAAATGTTACATGGACTGACTTTGAGGCACTTGCCTTCATCCTCCATTTTTTCAGCCAGTCATCTACTTTGTTCAGGCTGTTTTGCAGGAGTTCTGATGCTTCGTGTGGGTTTTTACTATTTGCTAGAATCGCTGTATCATCCGCATAAGTGGCAATGGTAACATTTGGTGTTTCAGGAAGATCAGCTGTGAAAATTGTGTAGAGAACGGGTCCCAAAACTGAGCCTTGTGGAACACCTGCAGTTATATTGTAGAAGCCAGATGTCTCCTCACCATCTTTGATTTGAAAAATGCGATCTTTCAAGTATGAGTTTAGGAGGGTGTAGTATGTGTGTGGCAGAAATGTTTTTATTTTGCACAGAAGGCCCTCATGCCAGACTCGGTCAAAAGCTTGCTGTATATCCAGGAAGGCAGAGGAGCAGTATTCCTTATTTTCCAGAGCACTACGAATAGTGTCATAGACTCTGTGGACTTGTTCTGTTGTTCCATGTCTTTGTCGAAACCCAAATTGATGTTCAGGGGTGATTTTTCCGTCTGCTAAGGCTGGGGACATTCTTTTAAGTAGTACTCTCTCAAATAGCTTAGATATTACAGGCAGAAGACTTATTGGTCGGTATGAGCTAACTTCATTTGCTTGTTTACCTTCTTTGTACACCATTATTATCTGTGACACTTTCCACAATAATGGAAAGTGTTGCACCCTGAGTATTCCATTAAACAATGTTGTCAGATATATGATGCCCTTCTGTGGGAGTTGTTGCAAAACCTCTTTTGTGATTAAGTCAAACCCAGGTGCCTTTTTACCATCCAGTCGTTTTATTTCAAATACAATTTCCTTTGGTGTTACTGGCCTTATTGGCAAGTCTAACTGGAAGTCCTGGTCTAGTGTAGCCACAGTGTCTACTGGAGGAGCAATGGGATCAGCCTCATTTGGAGTGAATACATTTTTAAGATGGTCTGCAAATGCTTCAGCCCTTTCATGACTTGACCGGGCCCATTGATTGTTAGGTAGTTTTATGGGTGGATTAACCTTCTGCGGTTTATTAACATTATTCTTAATTTCTTTCCATAGTGAGTAGTTTGTTGCTTTGGTGGCAGTAAGCGATTCCAAGTGATTTTGCATACTTTCATCCCCTGCATCCTTTATCATGGTTTTTAACTCCCACATGGCTTTGTTTAAGGCTGTTTTGTCAGAGGGGCACCTACTGGTGTGCCACACACGACGCAGTCTTCTTTTTTCCTGTATCTTTTTTCGGATTTCCCAAGGCACATTTTTCCGTTTCATTCCATATTCTGATTTTTGAGGGGTGCATCTCCAGCAGGCTGACTGTATAGTATTTGTAAACTGCATAGTACCATTATCAACATCACCAGGAGTTTTCAGGGCGACTTTAAGTGTCAGCGTTTCATCCACTATATCACGGAATGAATCCCAATCTGTTTGTCTATTGTAGAGAGGTGCTCCTTTGTCCCGCAGTTGGACCCTGGTACTCATTTTAAGTATAACAGGGGTATGGTTAGAAGATCCATACAAGCAAGTTACTGCATTGAATGAGTATTTGGATAATCCCTTGCATATAAAAAAGTCTATGACATCAGGTAACTTGTATGACTCAGTTGGCCAGTGTGTGGGTTCAGTTGGAGAGAGAGAAATAAGGCTGTTATCATCCATGCTGCTTTTTAGTACTCTTCCTCTAGTCGTTATGAGTCTGGAGCCCCAGTGTACATGCTTGGCGTTCCAGTCACCACCAGATATGAATCGTTTCTCGAGTGTTTTTAAGTATTCATCTATAAGACCCTGGGTAAATTTATGTTTAGGCGGACAGTAAACTGCAGAGATGTTGAAGCTACCATTTTTGTCTTCCACAGTTATTGTGGCAGCTTGAATTTCTTCTGTTTGGAATTTACAGAGGTAGTGGTGTTTGATTGAAGATTTAATGATGACTGCCGCACCTCCATGCCCTGTGCCATCAGGATGATTAGTGCTGTATATATTAAAGTTATGTATTTTTATGAGGTGTTTATTAGTGAGGTGGGTTTCTGATATAAGTAAAATGTCCAAATCATGCATGTCTATGAGCATTTCCACCTCTTGTTTGTTGGGGGCTAGGCCATTGATGTTCCAGGTTGCTAGCTTAAGAGTTCTTACTTGAAAGACTTTCCTACTAGAGTCACTATAAGACTCATCAGCGAGCTTATTTGCTGAAGTAGAAAATCAATCTTTTCAGATTGTTTTATGAGTAGATCTTGAAAGATCTGGGTTGGCTCCATACCACTAGAGGGCAATGGATGTGGTATGGATGGTTGCCTAGAAGCTTGAGCATAAGTAGCTTTTTTGGTGTTGACATCTTTAGAGTTTGTAATCCAAGGAACATGTCCCGGAGGTTTGTCAGTAGTTTTCATAGCCATCTGTTTTTGTGGTTGGTGCTGCTGTGGCATTTTTCCTCGGTGCGAGTTTTCTTGTTGCTGTTCAATGACTTGTTGCGGCTCTGGATGTTTTACCAGTTGTTGTTGTGGCTTCAGTATTTGTTGTTGCTGCTGTTGGTGTGGTGGTTCTGGTTGCTCAGATGTCCCTACTCAACCTTCTTTTGGTTGATATAGATGTTTTTGCTGTCCGCTGGATGTAATGGCATGGTTGACAAACATCCTTTGATGTGGTTTTTTTCTGTTTAGGATTTCCTTGTAAACTTCACACCCTTTGTAGTTAGCAGGGTGGCTACCTGAGCAGAGGGCGCATGTTGCTGGGGTGTTGCGATCCGTTTTTGGGCACTCAGATGTTTTATGTGACTCTGCACATTTAACGCAGCGGTATGGTCTTAGGCAGTTATTTTTAGTATGTCCATATTGTTGACATCGAATACACTGTACAATGCTGGTGCGCTTTTTGGAGTCCTCAATGGTGACAGCTGTGTTATAAATATAGTGTAAATTCTTTACCTCTCTATTATTAGGTCCAGGTTCTAGATTTACAAAAAATGTTGATGAAGGCCTTTTTTCTGGGCCTACTCTGGCATTGATTATTTCACCTCTGACCTTATTGCCGGTTTTCTCAATATCTTGCACAATTTCACAGTGTGGGGTTGAATGATGCAAATTCTTTATTACAATACGCACACATTTTTCTTCTTTCAATGTGAATGTGTGGCCAATTAGTTGCTTTTCCCTGACAAGAGACATGAGATTTTTGTAGATTTCCGCTGATTTACAGCTAACCCTCAATTGGTCCTTGGTCATAATTTTGATTGTGTATTCGTGTTTGCTAAGTGTGGTTTCTATTGCTTCTTGCAATTTGCTGATGTCTTGTATGCCATAAAGAATTAATGGCGGGGGCTTGCTGGTTTTCTTGACGTGATCAACATCCCCAGTAACATCAACCGGCAACTGCGCAAAGCTGTTGTTTGTTGGGGTGTGCGGTGGTGAGGGCGACTCTGGGTTCCGTTTGCGTTTTTTGTGGCCCATTACAGGTGCCTTTTGCCATTCAGGCTGTTGGGATTCAGTTTGTTGAGTGTTTATTTCAGGGTTGGTAGTTGGAGATCCAACAATATTGCTTCTAATAAATAGAGCGGGATGAAAAACTTGTTGTGTTAGTTTCTTTTGGACTCCCTTGGGAGTGGTTTGACTAGGGGAGGCTTGAACGGGGGTTTCGGAGGACTCCGCCGGCATTTTCCCATCATTTGATGAAATCTTATTTAAATAGATTTATGTTATAGGTATTTTTTTTTTCGATGAAAATTTGAGGTAGTTCGTAAACGAAAGTGCAGAAGTTTAGAGTTCTGTTAGTTTTGGAAACCACGTAAAATGGAAAGTCTGGGCGCAGATAACGTTTGCACAGTCACACAACACACTAAACTACACTTTTACTAAGTTTTCTTGCACTAAAACACAGTTTTCGCACTGTTTTACGAATTTTCTTCAAGAGCGCGAAACCGATATCTTGAAGCAGTGTTGCCAACCCCACCAATACGCACATATTTAAAACAAACGATCGCCTGAATTTAAAATTTGGCAGAACCAACATTTGGTACATCACTAGCAATAACAAAAGATCCTGTATTTTTCAGATTGTAGCCCACATGATGCCAGATCTTCCAAATGTTGATTACGAACGTGACATACAACAGTTCAAAGAGTTCTTCGAGAACCCGGCATTCCGAGCTGATGGTCTTAAGATCTACCCCACACTGGTTATCCGAGGCACCGGGCTGTATGAGCTGTGGAAGACAGGGAGGTATAGGAGTTATCCTCCATCCACGCTGGTGGATCTGATCGCCAAGATCTTGGCATTGGTGCCTCCATGGACTAGGGTTTACAGGTGAGATTTTGTTTCATGAATTATCATCATCAATGGTGCTGCTAATGAGCAGCATACTGCTGGACATAGGCTTGCCCAAAAGAATGGTATCGAGCCGTTTAAAAAAAGTAGCATGATAATTTTTTTATTTTTTTATTCTTACCTCCTTTCGGCTGAGAATTTAGTTGCCTAAGTGCACAGTGTGATAAATATCTAGTAGGTAAAGATGAAAAATAAATAAAATAAATTGTCTGGGTTTTATAAGTTGGTAAATGTACAAACAGGTAGAAATATAGTTAGGTACAAAGAACCCTAGTGAGAGTAGGTAGGATGTTGTCTTAGTTAGCATATAAAATTAAGTCTAATTTAATACTTTAGTAAAAACAGAATAAATATATGCTTGAAACAGTGTAAAGCAGAAACTTGCAGTTTTATGCCAATAAACTATAATGTAGTTTGGCAAAATTTGTGAACTACAAATGTGTGGTTATATTTTTTATAAAGCTAATATGTAAAATCTTTCAGAGTGCAACGTGACATTCCAATGCCACTGGTGTCATCTGGTGTGGAACATGGTAATCTCAGAGAGCTGGCTCTCAGTCGCATGGCAGATATGGGCACAGATTGTAGAGATGTCAGGACCAGGGAGGTCGGGATCCAGGAAATACACAACCGAGTCAGGCCTTATGAGGTAAGCATGATTTTACTCAAGGAAGCGACACGGCTTCCACCAAATAATCTAGAAGTAGTCGCCTCGGCGAGTTGACTCAGGGTAGTGAGGGACTCCCTGGAGCCCTTACTAAATGCTTCAACGCCTAAGAAAGAAGCATTTGAAGAAAGCCACATGATGCCTTTAGCTGAATTGTATTCTGATATCTGTATCAGTAAGGCCACTACAGTGCACTGATGACAGGTGCATTCTATGAAGTTTCGTAGTAAATTTATTAGCAGGTTAACTTCCACTGCTGGACATAAGCCTCCCCTTAGAACGTCACAACCGTCCATCCACCGACTTTCCGTGTCCTGTACATTATCATCGGTCCATCGAAAGGACCATCGAATTAGGTTCGTAGTCACCGCTCGAGAACGCTTCTGCGTGCTATGTGGCCTGCCCAATTCATCTTGCGAATTCTGTGAGCAATGTTGATGATATTGGATTTTCTACGGATCTCCTCGTTTCGGAACTTTATCAGGTGGTGAAACTCTGAGCATACCTCTCTCTATAGCCCACTGCGCGGCTTAGAGCTTGTGTTTGTTAGTAGTAGAACTTCTTGTGAGAGTTCGTCCGGGGAAGTACTACCACCGTACCTATTTCTGCCGCCAAGCAGTAATTTTCGCAATGCTGTGTTTCGGTTTGAAGGGTACGGGTGCCGGTGAAATTACAGGCACATGAGACTTTTCATCTTTATGTCTGAGGGTCGGCAGCGCGTGTGTGTTGCAGGCATACGGTAACTGCTTTCCATCAGGTGGCCCGTATGCTCGTTTGCTTGCCAAGTAGTATAAAAAAAAATTATACTAATAGCTTTTAGGGACCACATCTCAGTGCCATCACTGGCAACACACACAGATGACTTCTAGATTGATTTTTATTAATTTTTGTATAAATGTCTGTTAATGTTTTAATGCTGTTGTCAATTGTGCATCGAGTGTGTCATATGAACCATTCTCGTTATTTCAGATAGAATTAATAAGGCGAGATTATGTAGCCAATGGCGGCTGGGAGACCTTCCTAGCCTATGAGGATCCCAAACAGGACATCCTGGTCGGACTACTCCGCCTGAGGAAATGTGGCGCTGACACGTTCAGGCCGGAGCTGAAAGCTGGACCGGATTCCGATTTTACTCAGTGCAGTATAGTGAGAGAGCTGCATGTCTATGGCTCTGTTGTACCGGTAAGAATATCGTCTACATATGTATACGTCCGGGATTGGAAGGATACAGTGCAGATGTAACAAAGGGTAGAACATTTTAGTAATAAACTACTTTTTAGTTTATATCCCGATATAACGCGAGCGAAGCCAAAGGCCGACACTAGTATTAACAAAAACGTAATTAAATTCTTACTCATCATCATCCTGTAGAAGTCCACTGCGGGACATAGGCCTCGCCCTTAGAATGCCACTAAGAACGGTCTTGAGCCGCCTCGACCCACCGACTTCCTGCGAAGTTTATAATGTCTTTAGTCCTTCGAGTGGAGGGCCTTTCTCTACCGCGTCGTCCGTTTTGTGTTTGCCACTCGAGAACCTTTATCCCCCAACGGTTATCAGTTCTTCGAGCTATATGACCTGCCCATTGCCACTTCAACTTGCTAATTCTGAGAGCTATGTCGGTGACCTTGGTTCTTCCAATTTCAAATTCTTACTTGCATTCATAAAAACCCCCTTTGTCTGTTTACACAGGTGTATTTCGAATTTCTATAAGTAGGTAAATGTATAACGTAAATAGAGGGTCAGTCGAACAAACAGGAAAAAATCACATTGGACCGATTGATCGGACGAATGGATAACACGCAATAAAATATAAAGAGCCTGTAGCAGGTGAATAAAGGTGCTTTTCGTTTTTTATATAACCAACAGTTGCATACATGTAGTGTCGATTCTTCAAAAATTGCCTGTGCCGTGGGTATTAGGAAATACCAGTACCATGGTACTACAATACCCAGACTCGTAAAAAATATTTGCAGGTCATACACATTTGTCCTGCAGCGGGAATCGAACCCGTATCTCTCGAATACTGGGCTACTCGCCCACCGAGCCACGTAGATCGTCAATATGGAGTTAGTTAACTTAAATTTCTGTTTTAGGTAAACGCCCGTGACCCAACAAAGTTTCAGCATCAAGGCTTTGGCATGCTTTTAATGGAGGAAGCCGAGCGCATCGCGCGCGAAGAACACGGCTCGGACAAGATGGCCGTCATCTCCGGGGTCGGCACCAGGAACTACTACGCCAAGATTGGGTACCATCTCGAAGGACCCTATATGGTCAAACTGATAGAGGGCGAAGTAGAGCCTTAACGTACGAATATGGCACAGAAGAGATTTTGATTGAAAGTAGAGAATGTTATGGGATATCTTCGAGCAACACGGCTTCCTACCGCGGGCCGGAAGGGAGTAGCCTTAGCGATATATTACCATTCAAATAGTTCTGTCTTTTTTTGCGGGGGGAAATGTGCACACAAGCGCAATTCCGCATATACACATCCAAATACAACACTGTAATGACGACACTCACACTAACAAACCTTGCACACCTCAGAATAAGAACAAATCTCAGCTAGTTTTATTAAACGCATATGCCTACTTTGGCTTGTAGTTTGACAGAGGGGAACGCTGCGAATGGCTACTCCTTTCCGTGTTGCTCGAAGTGGGATATACATAATATCAAAGACGGTATTCAACTATCCTAATAAAATCTGGTTCGTTGTTTCAAATTAAAATTTATGAAGAACGGATTTTCATCAAATTTTGTAGATGTAGTCGGATAAGACTTATCTTGGTACACAATGTACCAGTGTTTTGTTTATGTTGTGTTCGATTTTTAAAATGATAATACATAAAAAGTTAAACGTAATTCAGCCGAAAAGTTCGACGACCTTAAATCACGGGTGTTATGTCTGGATCTTTCATTTTATAGCCAAATTTTAAGCAAAAATGTATTATAGGTATTTTTGTACATAATAAAGTCACAGTAACGCTGTATAAGAATAAAATACTATTTATAAGAATATTCCCATTTAATAAAGTTGGTGATAAAAAATCCTGGTTTTATTTTGTTTTATAAACCTTTTCGGTTGCATTCTGTAAGGATCGATTTTTTTATTTCAGATTATCGACACATCAGTATTCGTGCGTTGTTAAAACACCATCACTGGATTTGAAAATGGCAAAATGTTCTTTCTGTATTTTTTTTATGCTGTACGATGGTAGCGATTCTGTGCAGATTACCTAATTTTAAAGTACTTACGCTAAAATTATCGCGCGCTCTTTCTTATAGACTGTAATAAAAGGGACCGCGATAGTCATATTATATCTATCATTTTCATTAAAAGCAAGTGGGCAGTTTCAAAAACTAGCCCGACTACACAGTAGGTAATCACAATATTTTCAGGAAAGTATTTTATGTTGGACAATTTTCGTATTGGACAAAATTCGGTTTGGTCAAAATTTGTGTTGGACATTAATCCTAGTTGGACATTTTGTATTTTGGACATTAGTCGTGCACAGGATAAAATCTTTGACTTATTTGAAAATACAAAGAAGAAAATAAGATTGAGTATTTTAATAATCACTAGGAATAACCTACCGTTTGCAGATCCATCGCTTTCCCAACCAGGATTATCATCAAAAATATCCCTTATCCCGCTCATAATAAGGTCCTTTCCCCATCTTCCAGACCCGACCCTCCGATGTCTATCAACCCCACTGAGATTTACCACAAACACGTCGGCATGCTGCCCAACTACGCAGGCCACGTGCCAGGATGCTTGTTCAGGTACCTATTGTTTCTACTGACCTAGGTACCTGTCTTTGGCCGTGGAAGACTCCTTCAAATCCTCCCATGGATGTATTAAAAGGCGACTAAGAGATTACGCTAGGGGATGGACAGCAGCATCCACCTGAGTAATTAACACCAATCCGCTTGCCAAGCGTGGTGATTATGGCAAATCCCCCCATTTTATTCAATGGGGGAGGCCCAGCAGTGGCCGTAAACAGGCTGATAAAGGATCAAGGATCAAAACTTACGAATCTGTTTTTTTGAGAATTTGGTATTTAGCGAATCTGGTATTTAACGAATCTGGCGTTTTCGAGATGGAGGGAAAACAAAATCAACCTTATGTAGAGTAGGTATAAACATGGTCGAAATCTACACTAAGTGCCAGCAAAAAACGAATGGAACATCTTTCAATTGTCATTACAATTTTTGCGCCGTAATTATGTATGACCCTGAGATGAAGATTCACGATTCTTTAAATAGGTAGTAGACATTATGAAGAATTAGCCTTCTCCACCAACACATGAACGGGCGTCTATACGGTTGTTTAGCTTACCAATTTATTTTGACTGACAGGAGGCTCTGTACATTTTCTGTCACCTTTCACAGATGGTTTACGGTAAACACCCGTTTGTGTGGTGTGTTCGTGAACTTTGGGCGAGTGATATAGAAAACAAAGTGGCCCTATTTGATAGCGTTTCAGAATTTTATTATAATTATTTAAGACTAGCTGCGCCCCGCGGTTTACCCGCGTGAACAATGATAATGTGTTAATTCAGGTTATAACGTATCTCCATTCCAAATATCACTCAAATCCGTTCAGATTTTTGAGGGTAGGAAGTAAAAAACATACTCACAAACTATCGCATTAATAATATTAGTTTAATTAATAAAATGACTATACTGGGTTAGACTTGGTGAGAGGCACTCTTGAAACTTAGCAGATATTTTTGTTTGTAGGTATAATCTGTATGAAACTAATCATGCTCCAAGCGTACCCCTTGTAAAGGTACGATTCGCTTCAATTTCCCTGCTATTCCAATATGGTCCCTGTGTTCTTGTCATAAGTCTCATTTGTTTTGCAGATTTGGGAACACGTACGGGAATGACACCAGAGACGCAAAGAGATGGCTGCGCGGTGACTTTGCATCTTAAAATTATTCTGGTGAATACTGACAATGAAGAAATGAACTGTGGGTCGCTGACAATAAGGCCTGAAATCTGAAGTGTACTGATTTTGGCGAATAGAAATTTGAATAGGGTTTTTGAAAGATTAAACAAGTTTTATCAAAATACGAAGTTTATTTTCAGCAAATATAAAATATCGCTTAAGTTAAGATAAAAATATAACATTTAGAAGTGACTTAGTTACAAAGTTAACAAAATAAATGCATAAGTGCGAATCTGAGGCTCAATTCTAGTAATAAAAATTAGTCAAAATAAAGTTCGGATCACGTTCCGATCTAGCGTCAATGGTATTCTCCTAACTTTTAAGTTTATTTTAATCCAACACGGTAATATGTTTATATCGAAATGTATAAGAATAAGAATCATTTATTGTTAAACTGTGTAAAAAGATCAAATAAAAATTTTTTTTTTTCTTTGATTGAAATATTCAAAGTTTTTCGATAATTTTAGCTTAAATAGATGCGAGTCTCTCTTTAGTCTTTCCAATGATATAAATATAAAACTATTCTATTCTAATGGTAATCATCTTGAATCGAAAGTACACTAAATGAATAATTGTTATTATTATTAGCAGAATACCAATTTTCTGTCTATTCACAATTTGGTCGATTCGATCAACTTTCAGTAAGGTTTTAAAATAATTAAGAGAATTGGGCCTCAGTGAAATATGACATTATACGATGAACAATTTTTGAGACCTTATGATTCAATTTCGACAAAGTACGTATGTAATTACATTACAATGAGGGGTTTTCACGCCCGTTTCATATCATGCTTTCAGCGTTGAAAATAGATGGCGCTGCTCTGTTACGTAACTGTCAAGTGTCAAAATAAAGTTAAATGTCAACATCAACAACGTAGATATATTTTCGTTTCGTGGTGTTCATTTTTGCTTACTTCTAAAAACATCACGAAATCACTAGCGCACACTCAAGAAGCAGACAAACAGAATATCATGACTAATAGCCACAGACTAGTTAGATAATAGCTTAGTACGCGTATACCACAGATAATACATTTGACAATCTTGACATTTATTTATTTATTTATTTATTGAGAACACACACATCATACATATTACACATTATGAAAAATACAAGAATAAAATTAAGTTCTGATATGTACAACAATAAAGGTGTTCTAGCATTCACCACAATGTACTCAAAGGAAAAATAAAATAGGTAGTAAAAAAAATAAAATAAGACTAAAAACTAAAACTAAAATGACAGAAAAGTCATAAAATTTCTAATATTATCATTTTATGTTAATGACATTTACAGTTGAGTCAGCGCCATCTATCGAACCAGTTTGAAGTACTTTTTTTTTAAATCTAAGTTGAAAAGCCCTCGTTCATTGGATTACGTTGTATAAATCAATATCACAATTTGATGAGAATAAAAGGCCACAGCACACCGGCTGCGTAGACGTAGACGTGCACGTCGACGTACCATGACTTTGTAATGTATGGAACTGTATGAGACATGGCACACCGTGTACATATGTAGAGACGCGCGTGTTTACGTTACGTGCTGCATACGCATCCGGTGTGCTTTGGCCTTTAAATAACAAGCCTTCCCTTTTCTGTATTATTGTTTCTTGGCGTTCCATTCTTTGATTAGTTTTTCAGCCAACACAAGAATTTCGTCTTTCTGGAAACAAAGATAATGCAAATGTATAACCATCAAAATCTGTCCATATTCATCATCATCATCAGCCTGTCGAAGTCCACTGCTGGACATAGGCCTCCTCAGAATGCCACAACGAACGGGTCTTTTGCCGCCTCCATCCACCGACTTCCTGCGACGTTTATAATGTCTTTAGTACATCGAGTGGAGGGCCTTCCTCTACCGCGTCGTGATCCATATTAAGCAATGCTTATACAACTATGAGGTCAATTGTTTGTTATTCCAAGATACGTATCACCCCAGTTTCATTCCATACCAATTCGATTGACATATTTTGTTCCATCGAACAAGTGTTAATTTTGCACTACTACGAGTAGTATGTACCTACAGGAGGTAATCGAAATAACATAACTTTTCATTTAAAAAACCGACTTCCGCCATTTTTAACCGACTTCCCAAAAAGGAGGAGGTTCTCAATTCAGTTTTTTTTTTTTTTTTTTTTTTTTTTTTTAATGTTTGTTACCGCATATCTCCGGCATTTATGAACCGATTTGGAAAATTCTTTTTTTATTTGATTAGATATACTTCCAGATTGGTCCCATTTTTTTCAGAATCCAGTTCTGATGATGGGATCCATGAGGAATTGAGGGAACTACTCAAATATTGTAGGCATACATATGGCGATTTTGATATTTTCAGCAAGACACCAAGCATTTGCATTCAGAAAGTATCATAATCCTTTCACCACTATGGTTCTTTCATAATTTTTTTTCATCCAAAATTATTTAGTCGTATACAATGGCGGAAGTCGGTTTTTTAAATGAAAAGTTATATTCGACTAAATATTTGGATGAAAAAAAAATGATGAAAGAACCATAGTGGTGAAAGGATTAGGATACTTTTTGAATGCAAATGCTTGGTGGACCAATCTGGAAGTGTATCTATTCAAATAAAAAAAGAATTTTCCAAATCGGTTCATAAACGCCGGAGATATGCGGTAACAAACATCTGAATTGAGAACCTCCTCCTTTTTGGGAAGTCGGTTAAAAATGAAACGAAAACGCTAAAATAAGTAAATTTAGCTAACAAAAAGAGAACGAAGTTTACTTCTAATTTGGCTATTATTTCTTAAAACTCCATGAAACATTGTACACATGATCAGTACACAAATATCAAGACCAGTGGTGCGTTAGTTTCTAATAAAATTATATGGTTACCAAATCATCATTTTTAAGAAACTAGCTCATCGCGGGTTTAGATTTTAGCGTACCGATCATGTGAACAAATTGATGAGTTTGATGAAACAATAGCCAGAATAGAAGAAAACTTCGTTCGCGTTACAAAGGACGTAAGCGCCCTACCGGTAAACTTATCTTAACGCTTTTTCGCGGGCATCACGAAAAACCATGTAAAAAAAATGATGGACATTTCACACAACATTATCTATCCCCAAGCTAAGCAGAGCTTGTGTTATGGGTACTAGATAACTGATATTCTTAATACAATACATTACATAGATAGATATGTTTTTATTATACATAGAAAATACCCAGAACACCCTGAACAAATATATGCAGATTGTACAAATATTTGTTCCGAGGCGGGAATCGAACCCGCAACCTCCTGCGTCGCAGGCGAACCTTCGCCCGCCGCGCCACAGAGGTCGTGTATGTGACAAGCTTACCTTGCTAAAGCAGAACCTGGCATAGTTCTCTCCTAGATGCCTGTGGCTCTCCGAGTAGAAGGCGGTAGGTGGGATCGCTAGCACGCCCACTTCTTTCGCGAACTTTTTGGTGAATTTGTAGTCTTTGTACTTGTCGGGTTCCGATGACAGGTCAATTTTGCTGGCTGAAATATAAAGAAAATTTGTTTTGTTTATGTACTTTAACATATTTTTTGCGACACTGTTTATTTGGTTTATGGATTTTGAGGAAGTTATAATTAATTGGTTAAATAAAATTCATCACAAACAATTCCGCTACTTAAACATATACACACGGAAGCTTTGTAATTGATCAGTTACATAAAGACGCTATACGCAGATTTGTTAAAAAAACTGGTATGGATTTAAGTGTTAGATAGACTATAACCGATTTAACTTACGTAGATTATTTAAAACATGAGTTAGTTTGAAAGTTTTTATCAAAAAAAAACAAGATTCAAGTGTTGTTTGTGAATATGGGTGTTACTATAAATTCAACTAAATGTTGTCTGTGAATATGGCGTTAATATGGATCCAACGACGTGTTGTTTGTGAATATGGTGTCATTATTAGATGCAGCTAAGTTTTGTTTTGTGAATATTACTAACCAAGTTTGGTCCAATCAGCGACAATGAAGTACCCCGACTCAGGTATCGTGGGATTGAATCCGTTATCTTTCAGTATTTTCAGTAGATAGTCTCGTTTGGGTAACAATTCTCGCGCCAGCGAGTAGAAGTAGCAGTCGGGCGATTTGATTCGCGCTAGTTCGAATTCGAACGCGCGAGCTATTGCTTCCTGAAAAAAATAAGTAAGTTTAAGTAACTAAACTATGGTCTTTGGGAAGGCTTTATAGCTCGCAGAAGTGACTGTACGAAGCAGTGTAGGAAACCCCACTAACGATAAAACCGACGACAGTTTAAGGGCCGCAGGACGTCGGTGGATGGAGGCGGTGAGATTTGCGCCGTTGTTATTTCATTGTTATTCAAGCAAGTCTACTTTTGCCTGTGGTAGCTTCGTATAGAATTAATTCTGAGTTTTCGTTTAAGTAGTGGAATTAGTACTAAATACTTGTTTATTTAATATTTTAGGACGGATTTCCGCAAATTCATGTCTGAATCAATTAAGTAGCTAATTTATATTTAATTGAAAGTACTTATATAATAAATTTTAAGCAATCTTTATTCAACTAAAAAAAATACCTAACAACCTATTTCAGTGACTGTGAGTGAGCACTAATGGTCTAAATAAGTACTTCCAAAGGTTGTACAAAGGCGAGCTTAACCCTAAAGAGTTTTTCCAGCAAACCTTTGAAGCTAGAGAGGTGATTGAGGGGTCTTTTCTAAGGTCAGACACACCACGGCTTAATATGCAATATGAAAATAATTTTTTTCATAATGGTTTTCCGTTTTTCACCACGCCTTTTTCCGGACAGCCTCTAGAAAGGGACCAAGATAATCAGCGCTCAGTTTAGAGAACGCTGTACAGAACCAACACCGAAGCAGTAAAGAACTAAGGTACTTATGCTTAGCATTGTTCCTGTCACTCTCTAGCACGCGTGTTTTAACATTTGTGTGACAGCGACAAGGACAGTTCTAAACATTAGTAAGGACTAAGTAACGTCTATTTATCTCGACCTGAGTGTATAACATTGTAACTTTAAAAGGTTTAATACCTGTACAGGGGTGCAACAAGTGAAAACGCAGTTCTGGTGCACCACCTGTAGGTTCTTCATGAGGTTGGCCGGCCCGTACGCCCAGCCCGTCTTCCAGCCGGTCACAGAGAACGTCTTACCGGCTGAACCGATTGTGATGGTGCGCTCCCACATACCGGGGAGGGTTGCTGGAGAAATTATCTTTTATATATTATATATGGCGAGAAAAGTGAGTCGCTCCCTTTCACTGGTTGAGATCGCATACATTATTGGAAAGCGAAGCGAGTCACTCACGTCACGTCTTGGGGACTCAGGCATTATAGACGAGCGAAGCGTGACGTGAATTGAATGTTTTAGAAATGTGACTAACTTAAAACACTGATTTATATCTTCAATAGCCTTTAGACGTCCACTGCTAGACGAGGCCTACCCCATTGAATACAATGGGGGGGATTTGCCATAATTACCACGTTTGGCATGGCGGATGCTGCTGCCCATCCCCTGGTGTGCTTAGTAAGGCATTTACTACGTCCACGGGAGAAGGAGGGCTGTACTACGAAATCGTAATTCAAAGCGATTACCAGTTTGTTAGACAATAAGGACACGAGAACGAAAGACTTACCTATTCGTATGTGTTTCTTCGGCTCGTACACCATCCACTCGTACACCTCGTCCGATAAACACAGTACATTATGTTTCTTGCATAGCGCCGCTATTTTCTCGAGCTCCGACATGGTGAAGGCCTTCCCGATGGGGTTGTGAGGCGTGTTCAAGATTATAATCTTTGTGCGTTCATTGAAGAGGGACGCTAACTCATCAAAGTCTAGCTCCCAGTCCGCTGACGTAATTGTGCCTTCGGTTTTGTTCTGAAAGTTAAGAGTCTGTGGTTTTTTTTGCATTTCCTATTGGCCCTTACAGCGAACTCAACTCTGAGAGCAATCGAAATATAAAAGTTTTGATAAGTAATGAAAGATAACTTTTCATTTAAAAAACCGACTTCCGCCATTGTATTCGACTAAATAATTTTGTATGCAAAAAAAATGATGAAAGAACCATAGTGGTGAAAGGATTATGATACTTTTTGGATGCAAATGCTTGGTTTGTTGCTGAAAATATCAAAATCACCATATGTATGCCTACAATATTTGAGGAGTTCCCTCGATTCCTCATGGATTCCATCATCAGAACTGGATTCTGAAAAAAATGGGACTAATCTGGAAGTATATCTATCCAAATAAAAAAAGAAATTTTTAAATCGGTTCATAAACGACGAGGAAATGATGTAACAAACATAAAAAAAAAAAAACAACTGAATTGAGAACCTCCTCCTTTTTTGGGAAGTCGGTTAAAAATAGATTTATATCGACCAAAACTGTACACAGCCGGAATATAAATAACACTTTATTAGTAGGTACACACCTTCGCCATCACACACAAATATGCAAGGATTTATCATGTCATTATTCATATTATTCTTTTCTTTTTCTTATTACTAGGTTAATATGTACGTTTTTGTGAATCTTCTTTTGTCCAATTTCTCATGGATACCCCAGCAATTTATTTAATTTTTGTTAATCGCTTTAGGCACCCACGACACGGGCCTAGAGCCTAGTGTGGGGCCATAGTTTCTATCATTTATAGAAATCCATAATTTTACAAAATTTTTCCTTATTTGTTCCATGTATATTTCTGTACTGTACTGTATTTTCTGGTAATAAATGATTTATCCTTTACTTTACATGGATTTCGCGATAATCGCGACTGAGCTCTGCTTAAGATTGCATGAGAATGCTTGAGACCGAAGTCAGAGTTTTTAACAAGCAATTTACGTTGCGATCGTCTCGCTAGCGTCTTCGTAAATTATTCGTGCTGACCCCACTGACCGATCTTTACTTACATTGTGCCCTAGGGCCCGAAAACCGTCTTATCCACACAACACTTTCCGATCATGTGTGATGAAAATATATAAATGGTCTTACCGGTTTCAAAGCAATGAACCTGGGAATTCCAACCGCAGATTTTATCATGAAGTCGTAGCAGTCGAAGAATGGTTCAATGACTATCACTTCATCCCCCGTGTCCACGTGACCTGGAATCGTACATGTAGCATGTTAGGATCAACCAAACCGTTTGTTCGCACGTTCGTCGTCACTGGTTCTTTCTTGGTAATTTTGGTCAGTGACCCGGTTTAGAAACGGTGGCTCTGAAAAGGGCCTTGTGAATGGTGGAAGAACTGGTGTAGTGAAAGGATTAAGATTCCCACGTCCCTCGAAAATACTTTATTGTACCCTAATGTTCGATTTAAAACTACATTTTATGGGGATCTAACTTATAGTTTTAAAATTAAATTT
The DNA here is from genome assembly GCA_951392215.1 of Epirrita christyi. NCBI lineage: Eukaryota > Metazoa > Arthropoda > Insecta > Lepidoptera > Geometridae > Epirrita > Epirrita christyi. Next base: position 3,272,824 of record OX595837.1, read on the forward strand.
TAATTACTTAAGGGACCTACGAAGGCCGCAGGCAAATTCAACTTGAAGCGAGTGTCAAAATCTGCTATCTCTGTTAGGCACCGGGGCCTCTCCCCTGCATGCGCGATGGGTGTACGACCCGTTCGGAATTTGTATAAAATTAGGTCGAGTTCCGTAATACCAAAAATTAAAAATAAAATTTAATGTTTTTTTTCATATCTTGTTGTTATTCTGTAACATGACAATATATGCTATGTTCCTAAACACAGAATACTAGAAAGTACGCTGTTTTTTATACGAAACAAATTAGATGTAAACATGTCATAAAAGTCTTAAAAATGTACAAAATGGAATTCGCTTAAATTTCGTTTTAGGTAAGTATTTTGAAACAAAAACTATCTAGGAACCTAGATAAATACTATCCAAATCCGAATGATAGCAAAATATGGTGGAAATATGCTCGAATTACAAATGATTTTGGTATTACGTTTGCATGGGCAGTTCAACCTTCCCCAAACCCTTAACACTACGTAGTCACAGACTATTTTACCCGAAACTATAGACAAAAAAAAAGATGAAATTTGGCTTATATACAGAGTTAGGAGACTCAACTACAGACATATTAACATAAATAAACGAATTTTGAGTATAAGGGTACCTAGAAAATTTAAAAAATCTGTTGTCAAATGCTCCAGTTGTCGTATCAAATAAAAGGTCTCGACATGAGGAATACAACTACAAACCCATCCCCGCCCTAGACAAAAATTAAAAAAAATATTCACTTCCGTCCTCGCTTATACTTTACAGGAAAAAAATTTAATATGAAAATCATAAGTTTTAAAACTCCCGCGAGAAACGGAAAATATACGCCAAGAGAAATTACGTACCTATTCAATGTGTTGACTGACTAATAAGTTCAATTGGTATAGTCACTAGACCAAGCATGTCAAACATGCGGCCCTTTACAGCTTTAACTGCGGCCTGATTCAATTTTAAGAACAGTATATTTTTCTGTAATTTTACTATTAGTTAATGATTAAATAAACGATTAGCGTCCTGCCCCCCTATTTCCTAACTAAAAGTACCAAGTGACTTTCAGTTAGGCATAAAGGGGGGCAGTACTACCTACTAGGTATATATAGATATATACCTAGTAGGTAGTACTGCCCCCTAAACCCCCTACAGTTTTTAGAGTCTCTAGAGTTTGTCTTCTTTATGGTTGGGTTTTGCGGCCCACTGATTCTAGTCTTTAGGCATTTGGCCCACCAATGATTTTGAATTTGACATGCATGCACTAGACTCTAGTGACTAGACTAGAGTCTCACTATTCAGCACAGTAACCAACAGGACTCTTAGTGGTTACTATGGAAGGCTACTTATACGGAGCTCTCTCCCCAGAGTCCAACTCGCACTTGACCGGTTTTTTTTACCTAAAATTGCTGAGAATAACGCCTCATAAGCACCACTGGTGACCAGAATTTCATTGTTGGGGTCTATCTCCCTTCCAATTAGAGGAGAGTATACTTTTGATAAGTTCTGCACTAATCTGGGGTGACCCTAAAACAAAACAGAAAAAAAATTAAAAAAAAACCCTCGACCTTGAGCATTCTGTTCATTTGACGACTTCTGTGACGCGGCGGGCGAAGGTTCGCCTGCGACGCAGGAGGTTGCGGGTACGATTCCCGCCTCGGAACAAATATTTGTACAATCCGCAGATATTTTTTCAGGTTGTTCTGGGTATTTTCTATGTATAATAAAAAATATCTATCAATGTAATGTATGGTATTAAGTATATCAGTTATCTAGTACCCATAACACAAGCTCTGCTTAGATTGGGGCTAGATAATGTTGTGTGAAATGTCCAGCAGTTATTTATTTATTTTGTTGTCTATTGCAATGCTTTTTAGTGGCGATAGAAACGTCTATGAGCCCAGTGAATCTGTGTATTTAAATCTGAGTAATCTCATTCCCATTCCCATTGAGCTGCGATGAGCACACGAATTTTGAATTTCGCCCCACTTGCGAGACGATCTGCCTTAATTATCAAACTCATTCTAATCATGGTCTTATGGAAGAGTTTATTACAATTTTATTATGTACTTGTGTAAGATCAAAAGTCGTTGTTGTGTTCAAATAATATAAATAAGTTTTATCTCAGTTTTCAGAGTGAGTAACCTACTTAAGAGAAGTGATTAGATAAACTTATAATATGGACCATTATTAACAGTAATAAAGTTACAACTAAGTACAAATAGAATGTAAAGATTATTTTTATGTTGTTCAAACTAGTTTTAAATTAAAGGTTTTTTTTACGTTTCTATTAAAATATGGTGATAAATGGTATGATGGTTGCCTTAGAGCAGGAGTTAATTTATCTAATTTATAAGACAAAGATATTTAGACGACTTCCATGGCGCGGTGGGCAGGTAGCCGGCCCGCTGCGGGACAAATGTTTGCATGATCTGCAAATATTTGTTCCAGGTCTGGGTGTTGTGGTACCATGGTACTCGTAGTTCCTGATACTCACATCACAGGGAATCCTAGTGTGGGATCAGGACTATGTATGTGACTGTTGGGTGTTATGTTATTTGTGATTTTATTGAATAAAATACATTTGACTTTGACTAGAATTTCAATTACGTATAAAGTTGATGGATATACTTACAAATCCCCTTGTGTATTGGTTGAACAGTGGATTGTCGCCAAGCACAACATCAGCCAAGGCCTGTGTTATGTGTTTGGGGGGATGGTAGTCCGGGAAACCTTGTCCCAAGTTCACAGCGGGTTTGTATTCAGTTGTAAGTTGGTTGTATTCCACCCTGAAATTGTGTAATGTTAATAGAATAGAAAATACTTTATTGTACCATAAGATCATAAATAACTTTTCATTTAAAAAACTGACTTCCGCCATAGTATTGGACAAAATATTTGGATGAAAATAAAATGATGAAAGAACCATTATGGTGAAAGGATTATTATACTTTTTGAATGCAAATGCTTGGTTTTGTTGCTGAAAATATCAAAATCGCCATATGTATGCCTACAATATTTGAGGAGTTCCCTCAATTCCTCATGGATGCCATCATCAGAACTGGATTTTGAATGGGACCAATCTGGAAGTATATCTATACAAATAAAAAAAGAATTTTCCAAATCGGTTCATAAACGCCGGAGATATGCGGTAACAAACATTAAAAAAAAAAAAAAAAAAAAAAAAAAAAAACAACCGAATTTAGAACCTCCTCCTTTTTTGGGAAGTCGGTTAAAAATACACAAAACTTAACATGATAATTAAAGGACAATGGGCGGTCAATGTTGTGGATGCAGAAAATATCCAAGTACCTATCATATTACACATTCAATTTCTTTACCTACCTTTTCATTTATGAGTCTATTTAATAATAATAATAATAAGTAATAGACATTTATTTCAGGCTACATGGGAATTGTACATTAAATTATACCTAAACAATAAGCCCATAGAAATATACACTTACTTTAAAATAATAATAAGTTATAATAATATTTACTAAAACACATAAGTAGGTAACACAAGGATAAGATCTATAAGTAGGTACGTAAAAAAATATTAAATAAAATACTTAGGTATTACCCAGGTGGAACATCTTATCAGTTTTTTTAGTCTAGCTAGGATAACATCAGGATTTCAAAAGAAATGCAACAGACTTCATGTACTCACAGTACAGTATGAAAGCTTAAAGCAGTAATTGGATGCCATATTTAAATCAAGGAAATAATGACCCTATTACTTTCAATTAATATGATTCCTATCAATGTATGCCAAGACAACTCTTTTACAGCTAGCTGAGAAGAATCTAAACATCAGCTGATTATGTAACAAAACGGAGTTTAATTACTTTGTAACAAGGTATTTATAATCTACGATACAATGTTTAAATGAGAAGACTTGCTTACCAAACACTCTTTTCGCCTAGGCCGTATCGGCCAGGTAATCCAAACTTAGACATGGTTCCAGTAGCTCTGCTTTGGTTTCTTGCTATATCACTCGGAGTTTTAAGCGCACTGCGCGATTTCACGGCTCCAGCCAGCCTCTGTCCCCCCCTAAACATCATTGTACTGATAAAACGAGAACCACTTTATTTGCGATTACAAAAACTAACCTGCTATAAACTTTCATAAAAATGTAATGCAATGTCAATGAAGTCAAGCAAAATGCTGCCGCCGATCATCATTGCTGATAAAGACTATTAATTCACTCATTCAATTCGCATCATACTCACCACGACCTGAATACCTACTTTGAATTCGATTTCGAATTAATTCTTTCTTTCTTGAATTTGTGAATTTTGTAAACAATATATAATTCAATCAAACACAGCCAAATCAAAAAGTTTACCAATCTCTCGGTCTCTCTACGATACGAATGTCCTATTTTTTAGTTGGGTGTATAATATTAACTGTCACTGTCACCTGTCATGGTGGCACTTCACTTTGTGTATAATAGCAAATGTTAACGTTATTTTGCCACAGAAGCCATAATTAAAAGAAGAACAAGAACGTTATTTTGCCAAGGAACACAACATTATGTTTTTATAGAGTCATTGTTGATTTTCCCTTGGCAAAATAACGCAAACATTTTCGAATATACACCAAGTGAAGTGCCACCATGGAAGAAGAATTCATTCTTCCGTGAGTGCCACCATTAAAAACTCAGAAAAAGGATATCGTGAAACCTCAGAATAAGTCTTTATTCTGAGCGTGAAACATCCGTGAAACAAAAGGACTTTTTCCGCTTTTTTGAAGAGACATCGTCCATTTTTATTTTTTTTCAGCACTCAGACTGGAGGCCCTTCCCTAGGCTGGGTAAACGCGTGGTGCGTGGGAATGGAAACGATGCCTATCCCTGCATAACGGGCTACGGTGCGGTTGGTGCTTGGAGCAAGGAATGGCGTAGAACCGGATGACACAACGATAACAATGATGATGATGATAGTTGTAAAGGCATGAAAAGTATAAAATACTTTTCATGCATTATGTAATAATATTATACAGATGGGTGAAGGTCGTTTCTAATTAGGATTCTCTACTATCTTGGGCATTTGCTGGAATCTACTACCTATACCGTATTTTTCATTTATTAAAACTAAAACGATTAGTAGGTAAACCTATTTTAGCTATAGAGTGCTTTGTCTTCTTCTTTCAAACTCAAAGCATAATTCAAATCAACGTAGAAGTCCACTGTTGGGCATAGGCCTCCCCCTAGAATGCCACGGCGAACGGTCTTGGACTGCCTCCATCCACCGACTTCCTGCGACGTTTAAAATGTCCATAGACAAACAACCCTTCCCAACGGTTGTCAGTTCTGTGAGCTATATGACCTGCTTATTGCCACGTCAACCTGCTTATTCGGAGAGCTATGTCGGTAATCTTGGTTCTTGTACGGATTTCCTCATTTTGGATTCTACACGTAGTGAAACTCCTAGCATAGCTCTTTCCATAGCCTGCAGCGCGACTTTGAGCTTGTCTTTACGGCTTTTTTTTTAATAGCTAACGACCACGTCTTAGTGCCTAAGTCATCACTGGCAACACGTACCGATTATAGACTTTCGTCTTGAGGCTCTGCCAAGGAACATAACACTTTCTGCGATATCTGTATACTTTCTGCGATATCTGTGAGTTCTGTGACGATAGAAGCATAGTTTCACAGATTTATAAGTATAGTACTAAAGTACATAGTTTCCCAAACGCTGCCCATCCGAGTAGGATTTGTCGGTTGACCTCTTTGTCGAAGTTGGACTCTAAGAAGGTACCGGTGTTCCACCCGCTTTCAGTAGCTCTGTCGTTATTCTGTCCTCCCCTGGTGCGTTCATTGAGATTCAATGAGCCTCTTATTATAGGTACGGTGATCATAGCCGTGCGAAACTAAACACAAATGAAAAAAAAAGAAGATGCTTAAACAAGTGGACCCATACCGCCCTAATAGTAGATTATGCACTAAGGGAATAAAGCAGTGTCTTATGTCACGGGCGGCATATTGAACCCTGAGCGTAACGAGGGACTCTAAAGTTAACTCCCGAGTGTAGCGAGGGAGTTATATAGAGTCCTGAGTGAAGCGAGGGGTTCAAGCTGCCCAAGATGAAGACAGGCTTTATTCCAGAGGAGCATACTCTACTTTTCACACCTTCTGCGAGACAATAAAAAAATAAACAAAGCCAGGGCTTGTTTTGATTTTAGCGTTAGTAGATTATCTATAATCTCTAAAAGTTAAAACGTCTGTTTTGATAAACTCTTGAGTAGAATCACTATCGTTTGACATTTTTTATCAACATGAATATTGCAATAAAATTTACTAAAAATCACAGCACCAAACATTCATTGTAAACGCACCTTTTTCTTTTTTTTTTTGTGTTCTGTTTATGGTGGCCAGTTCGATTTTTGAACAAACCTCTTTACAATCCCATATGGGCATTTTTTTACTTTGAGTTTTCCACGAGTTTCCACACGAATTTGACATTCCAAATTCAAATTCACTTTATTCCCTAGGGAGTTTCATACAACTTTATATCCCTAGAGAGACAATGCCTTACTTTACGTTGAGGTTGCATGATTTGTAATTGGACATTGTCGAGCAGGCGGTGTGAAAAGTTTGTTACTTACCTAGTACCTAAGTATAGGTAGCCAGTGGTTGCGGTTGGTTAAATCGCGTAATGCGAAGTTGGTACTTAAGTTACCAAGTATTTTACAAATTGATGAAAGTAGGCCATGATGTTCTTTGATTTTCTCACACGTATGGAATTCGAATCACGTTTTCAATCACCCTATTTCCTCCTGTAAGTAATGTGATAACGGATACGTGGCGCGGATCGGTTTTATTGCGGCAAAATAATGTTCCTATTCGCACCATAGCAATACTGTTTCAGTAAGTATTCAAGTTATTCGGTATAAATGCGAAATTTGGATGTTTCTTACTATGCTGCGCAGTAAGTAGGTAACTATAGGTAGGTATACTTAGGCTCTAACGGTTAAACCACAGGAGGATGCATATGCCTCGCGCCTCTTCTCTTATATGCCCTGTGCTGACTGGCTTCTGGGTTGAACGCATTTCGATGATAATTGGTAGGTATACTAAGTCCCTATAAAGATAGATCGGATGTTCACATAAGCACAGAATAAATATTAGTTAATGTTAGTTATTAAGCTATTCGAGTACCTACCTACATTTTATCCACGGCAAAAAAAGCCGCAGGTACGGGTGATATTACCTGTGGTTAAATATTACCTGTGGATAATGACGTTAGACTAGTCGTCACATCTACACTCGCTAGTAAGTTGACTTGCCTATTGCCTATACTGTCTAGTAGTTGCGAGAGACAAAACCTGGAATACTAGATATCATCAGCAAGCATGGCTTCAAACCGGATCCGGTTCGAAGGACCATTTCGTATGATATGTAATAAATAAATCGTGTGTGGTTAATATATCTTTTTATTGATGTACCATGCATGGTACATGATTAAAAAGATATATTTAACACACACGATTTATCATGGTACATCAATTAAAACATATATTTACCACACACGATTTATTGATTAACATACGAAATTATGGAAAGATGTTGATGAGCCGCGATAACTATGTGGTCTGACACGCATCGCCCAGCTTCCACGCCTTTATGTTATATGCATGGAAAATGCAGACATTACAGCACGGTACTTTGGACCGTACTCATGGCAAGAACTTAGGTAAGTAAATATCGCTAATCGATGATTTATAATTGATAAAGTAAAAAGACCTATATACAGGTATGTATATAGGTACTCTATTAATACATTGGCTTGTTCCTCAATCCACCTTTACAAGCATTAAAAAAAACCCATACTTGAAGTGCTTTTCATCCCCACTCAGTCATCTCAAGAGCTTCCACCGTAAGATGCCTCTTAAAACGGTTATAAAATGGCCATTCTTTAGTTCATGGTAGGTAATGTAAAACTGAAGGCCGCGCCGTAAGAATATGGCCTTATGGAAGAATAAATAGGGCTTTTACCTTTATGAAACCCTATGATATTACTTACTCGCAGTGGTGATAAATGCGATCACAAAGATAGTGATAGTGGATTGGGCTCGATCTTATTATGGGAGAGTGCTTAGATATTTTTAACGACAGTTTTTTGTCCGTGTAGTGGTGTAATCAAAGATTCGGAGTTGTGAAGAGAAGGGTTGGGCTAGGACTTACAAGCTGCAACAAGCGACCACACGTTAGTGTGTGGTCGTTGTATCCAACTCTCATTAGGCTAATTACGCTCGTAGTCATCATCATCATCATAATCAGCCTGTAGAAGTCCACTGCTGGACATAGGCCTCCCCCCTAGAATGCCACGACGAACGGTCTTGAGCCGCCTCCATTCACCAACTTCCAGCAGGTAAACCCTGAACACCGTTTTTTAATTCAGACGTCACCGATTATGCGAGATTTGTCATTCGAGATGGTATTTTGCTTATAAACACAATAAAGGGGATTTCGGGATTTGTATTAAATATTTTATATTATTCCCCAAATCCCCTTGATTTTGAACTAGCAGATTCAAAGGGGATTTCAGGAAAAAATAACCTGAAATCCCCTTAAGGGGGATTTCTAAAGGGAATTTCAGGAATAACCCGTTTATTTATATACCCGAGTGTATAAATAAACATACTTAAATGTAAAAATAAATGTAAACACTTTTATAATTAAACGATCTCTGTGACGCGGCGTGCGAGTAGCCGGCTGATAAAGGTTGCGGGTTCGATTCCCGCTGCGGGACAAATGTTTGCATGATATGTAATATTTAAACTGGGTCTGGGTGTTGTGGTACCATGGTACTCGTACCTACGACACACGGAAACCTAGTGTGGGCTATGTAAGTGACTGTAGGGTGTTATGTATGTATGTTATTAAAGTCTAAAGCAAAATACCAATTGTAGATTTAAATATAATTACCCAGATAAATATTAAAAATATTCATGGATACTTACTGCACTATAATTCCGAGTATTTCCAAGGGCTGACTCTTATCAAAAAGACAATACTTAGAACAATTTTTTCTTGCTTTAACTGGATTATTGATTTGTTTAGGTTTAAGAATGAGCTCCAAAAATATAATAATGTATGAATCGCCTTTTACACGCAAATACTAACGGAATAAGATTGAATATCGCACGACCGTATCTTGCAGAGAAGTAAAGTCTCAAATCTTACTTAATTTATTCTGAGAATACAAATTAGTTTAGGTAAATTTTGTTTTGGTCACAGATAATAAACAATATTTTCCTTCGGTGAGTATTTATTTTGGATATGTGACTGAAGTTGTTTCCTAGAAATTTCAAATAATCTAGTTTAAAGGCATAACTTTCAAAAAAATAAAGTATCGAGTAAATGTCTGCCAATTGTGTATCTGGCTTGGTCACGGATAGAAATTTTTCGAAAAATCACGTATTTCAGTTATTATATTGATGTGATATCTGGTTTACTCACAATAACTAGGCAAATCAGCATTATATATATTTTTGGAGCGCACCCTTAACGAAGTTCAAAACAGCATCATGATTTTTGGAACGCCCGTGTGTCCCAAACATGTTCTCCGTCAATTTGCCAATACAGTGTGAAGTTTGCCATTCACCCCAGGGCATGGCTCCCACTTTGCAACTAATCAATATTTATGATACGTCACGTCGCACCAACATTTTGTTGTTGGAAGCTGTGATAACTGAAGGCTTTATTAGACACAGGGGTTGGAAGTTTCTTGGAGATAATACTGTAGTTAATTTTATGTGAGGTATTTGAACTAATTCTAAGTGGGGGTGTTAAGACCTGCACTGACGTCCCGCTGTGGGGTGTATTGTGCATGTATTTGAACTAATAAAGGTTCTCGAGTGGCAACCACAAACCGGATGACACAGTGTAGGAAGGGCCAACGACGACCACTCGATGGCCCAATAAATAAATAAATGCTGGACATTTCACACAACATTATCTAGCCCCAAGCTAAGCAGCCGGCCTAGATAAACGGTATTCGCTTCGAAGCGATTCTATTTCTACAGTCGTCATACAATACAAAAGACCACGTGACATATCGATAGCTTACGTCTATATCATACATTTTGGACTTTGTTACTAGCGTCATCGCTATTAGAATGTTACTTTGTCTAAGGCCCCTGAGCTTGTGTTATGGGTACTAGATAACTGATATACATGATATAGATATTCATTTTTATTATACATAGAAAATACCCAGAACACCCTGAACAAATATCTGCAGATCGTACAAATATTTGTTCCGAGGCGGGAATCGAACCCGCAACCTCCTGCAATTATATTTTAGAGGCCGCAGGAAGTTGGTAGTTTAGGCAGTTCGTGGCATTCTATATGATAGAGGTAGCAGCAGTGGACTTCTATAGATTGATAATAATAATAATAGTAATAATAATAATGATTATTATGATTGATGATTTTTACTAAAGTGTTTTGTCTGAAAATATTTGGGACCTCAGAATAAAGACTTTGGGACAAACCTGACACATTTTAAAATTCACTCCTACATGACCATGGATATAGTACTTGCTAACTACACTCGAGAGCAATGAATCCGGGTCACTTAAAGAATCCTAAAAATCTCGGAAACTAAAAATGCTAGGTTAATGCAATAAATTGTATTTAATAGACAATGTAATACTCCTTAAATGAAGGTATTAAAACTTCTTAGTTATTGTAAAGTTATATCATAAAAAAATCAAATTTGAAAAAGGGCCACTTTCGAAGATGGAACTACGAAATTAAGTTAAAATTTTTTTTTAATTTAAATTTAAAATTTAAAATTAAAATTTAATAATAAAAAAAATTAAATTAAAATTAAATTAAAAAAGCACGAGGAGGCAATACGAAGTATTAAAATTCAAGAAAATCGTAATAAAGTTAAAAAATTTCATGTTTCCTATTTTTGTTTTAAGGAGAGATCAGCAGTTTTTTTCTTTATGTAATTTTGTGTTAATAAAATGTATGGTGACTCATATATTTTTTTACCTTCACTTAAGGAGTATTACATTGTCTATTAAATACAATTTATTGCATTAATCTATCATTTTTAGTTTCCGAGATTTTAACATTCTTTAAGTGACCCGGATTCATTGCTCTCGAGTGTATATCCATGGCCAGCGCCTACACCTGTCTAAGACGGGTCTACGGCGAAGAGCCTCTTTAGATAAAACTTTCCTACTAATATTATAAACGCGAGAGTTTGTAAGTATGGATGGATGTTTGTTACTCTTTCACGTAAAAACTACTGAATAGATTTTAATGAAACTTTACAATAATATAGCTTATACATCAGAATAACACATGTGTGAATTGTCCATAATATGACGATAAATGTCAAGTAAGTAGGAAAAAATCTACCATCTGCGAGCTATTCTGGCGTGTGCTGCGAAAACAGCTAGAGTTACACATGTGTAATGTATGATGGAAATGTTTATTTTAAATAGTCCTACAAAAAAGCCCGCCACAGTATATACAAAAACATCCTGTATATAGGTTGTTCTTTTCTACGCCATGCTAATATAAGCTACTCGAAATACTAATCCTGCGCAGACGAAGTCGCGGGCACCAGCTAGTTTCAAATAATTATATCTGTTGTTCTGAGGTTGGGTCAACCACAAGGGTTGCTTATTTGTTACCGGCCAGTAATTATAGTGAATACGCTTCGTAGCATGGCAACATGGCAATAATTATACGGATCTTCACCTCTTGATGTCTCTCTTGATGTGGACTACTTTAAACAAACGGCTATTGTATAATAGCACTGTACTTTTCCTTGATTATAAGGGTTCCGTACCCAAAGGGTACCTAACGGACCCTATTACTAAGGCTTCACTGTTCGTCCGTCCGTCCGTCTGTCACCAGACTGTATCTCATGAACCCATGGAAGAAGAAATCCAAGGAAGTACAACTAAAATAGCTGCTGATGTTTATAGTGTGTTGCTTCTTACACCTATACTAGAAGGCACTATGTTAGAGATAGACAAATGTACTGTCATAGAACAGTCTTTTCCTTTCCGTACCGCTAAATATTTGTAATAGGCAATTGAAGTTTTCCCTAGTGAAGGGAACATAATCATCATCGTATAGGTAAATATTTTTTGTCGATAAAATAATTGACTATGATGATGATTAAATAGTTAATTTCATCGTTGATGGTTTCCAACAGTAACGAGAAACCGGCCCTAGGTACTATATTCAAAATACAAAAGGATCTTGCCGTTTCAAAAAGGCAGCTCGTACCACACCAAAAATAATTGCGTCAAAACAATACCTCGTGTATTATGAGGATAATAAACCGTTTTTGCTTTACCAACAAGCCTTTTTAAGATTCATGACCGTAATTCATAGTTTTTGGGACATAAAGTTTTGAGGTTAGTTTTAAAATAAATACATTCTTTAGTATCTTTTGGGCCTTGGCATGATAAAAAGGATGTTCTGATAAAAAATAACTTACTTCATAAATAGTCTGCATAATCTTAGCACTTAGGTAGTTACAATATCCAACATTTTGGTAACATGGTAGGTAGGTACCTACTCGTGATACCCATGACACAGGAGATCCTAGTGCGGGATCAGTAACTGTTAAGTACGATCTAATAACTCGATGAGGTATATATTTAAATATTATTAATAACCAGCTATTAGTGAAGTCAGGAAAGTAGCAAGTATAGGTACAATAAAACATTTCTAATGTACAATAAAACACTAGATAGGTACGTAGCATCATTTTCATTATCATTATAATTTCATCCATTTGACGTCCCCTGCTGGACATAGGCCTTTCCCATAGAATTTCACAATGAACGGGGTTGTGCCGCCCCTATCCACTGACTTCACGCGAACATTAACAATGTCGTTAATTCGTCGAGTGGGGTATATATAGGAAAAGAAACGATATTATAAAAAAAGGCATGATGTTCAAAAGCCAATAAATAATAATAAAAGAAAAAAAAGGTGGTTCCAAATATTTATGCATGTAAAACACACACTATGGCGACCAATGCTAGGTTCAGGTACACTTTCAGAATTCAAGGGCGTTGTTTCTTGTATTTAATATGAAACATTCATGGCCTAGTATTTTATCAGGGGTTAACTGTAACAAATTAATGTTTATACAATCAATATCTAACAATAAACTAAAGTCCTTATTTTATTTTAATGCAGATAGTACAAACAATACTTACGGGGGGTGTGGGCTCAATCCATGATCACATAATCCACATTGATCACAGCGTATGTCATGCCTCAAGGGCATGACATGTATCCGTAAGTTTCGCAGCACTAATGCCAAGTATGATGACCTGGGTTCATCAAAGCAATCATCCATCGCAAGTTGAGATGCATTATTTCTAGTTTCTAGTTAGTTTGTGTAAATCGAGTATACGTATTTTAAAAAAGCCGCTGTCTTTCACAGAGCTATCCTGTCATGAATGATAATGTCATTTGTGAGTCTTACGTAGTCATTATTCTGAGGTCTTGCGTATAGTAATTGCATCCTCTTTGTTTGTGAGCATAGACTATACCTACCTGCAATAATTTCTCTTTGTGAGGTTCATTGCCAAGCAATGGCACCGTCACCGCACGGAAGTAAACAATACAAAATTCTATTTAACTTCATTTCAAGATCACGGGTTCATGTAAATCAATCGAAAATGTTTACGTAATTTTAAAAAAATGGGTAATTTTATGAAATACATTTGATTTTGACGCAATTGGTACTAGCTCTCGGCGAGATCCTTTGCACATACGCGAGGCAGGTATCAAATAAAACCATAATAATTAAACACACTATTTTTTTATTTACAGTAGCTTACTAGATAGGTAAACATAACTGCCGTGGTGTGTCCGGCCTAAAATATACCCCTCCTTCTCCTCCCGTGGATGCCGTAAAGTAAGATGAAGAAGTTTTTTATACAGATGAACGTTCAGAACTCAAAAACTCAAGCTGAGTCGACTGATGGTCAAGTGAGTGAGTAGCAAAGATGTGACGAGCGAATCTTGTTTAGACATCTATAAACAATTTAAGCAGATATATACAACCACTATGGCGCGGCGGGCGAGTAACCGGCTGAGAAGCAAGAGGTTGCGGGTTTAATTCCCGCTATGGGACAAATATTTGTATGATCTGCAAATATTTGTTCCGGATCTGGGTGTTATAGTACCATGGTACTCGTAGTTCCTGATAAACACGACACAGGGAATCCTAGTGTGGGATCAGGACAACATATATGACTATTGGGCGCTATGTTATGTTACTATAAATAAACCAGCATTACATTAGACAAAAATATACTTATTCTAACTTGAAAACTAACGTTGGAGTAGGATCTTACTTTGACTTGATGACTGGATTGTTGACTTATTGGTAAGAAAAGCGTGGGTACTGCATCAGGCTCTAATCTCCGCTATTTCAAATCATCAATTTTTTTTACAAAGTATTCTCAAATAATTGGTACAGATTCGTTTTTATAAATAATATCTTGAGGATAGAATTGAAAGAAATACTCTTGTAAGAAAAACGCAACGATAAGACTAAAATATTTACTTTGAAAAGGTTCCACCCCATTTTGATAGCCGCGTGGTTTATATGCGTAAAATCTATCGATAGTCGATCGTATCAGGTGCATTGGTACAACACTATGATAACCAATACTATTTGTATTTTTTGCATAAAAATGACTAGGAATCCTTATAAAACAGGATTATGTGATGGTACTTTGGTATACAAATAGCCCCCAAACACATATAACCCTGACCCCTAAACCCCTAATCTACAATTACCTACCTAAACAAAATAACTTACCTACCGGTGGAAACTTATATTCACATCATTGTTTTGTCTCGTGGAGGAATGGGATTTACATCCCGGCACTGCACAGCACATGCCATTTGTTGTTAGTTTGCTTGCCTTTTTATGGTAATTTTAATTGTAAGTCGCAGTATTACAACAAAATTTTATAATTTTTCTCTCCTGTCAAAACGTCGTTCACATGTAAACATAACCCGAATACACGAAGATGTCCTAAATCACAAGGTGATTTAGCTATTTAGCTGGACCTCTTCAATTTGATGTAATGTTTTAATAGTGGTAACATGACGTCATAAATGGACCCAAGTATACCTGGTACGATGCAAATAAAATAAGAACAGATTTCTAAATGCTTTTCTCATTCCAACACATTGAAACATTCATTTATAAGAATGAGACGGATACAATTAAAAAACGCTTGCTTTAAATCTTACTTCCATTGACATTCATTCTTCCGTGCATGAACCGTAATAGTTAGACAGTTGAAATTTTCACAGATGATGTATTTCTGTTGCCGCTATAACAACAAATAATAAAAAAAGAATAAAATAATTACTTAAGGGGGCTCCCAACAAATGTGTTTTTTTTGCCGTTTTTATAGATAATGGTACGGAACCCTTCGTGCGCGATTCCGACTCGCACTTGGTCGGTTTTTATTAAAATACAGACGAGAAAAAAGAGTTTTAAAATATATCTACTCAGTTGATAAAAATATTAGTATTTTGGCCTCGATATCGGTAAGTAATAATTTTCAAAATATAATATACCTACATGAATGGCCCAGATACAGTTTTATTATGCATGTACTTATAGATAAAGATTGTTTCAGTGTAAAATTTTAATTTTTACTGATATTTTATACTAACATTATCAAAACTTAAAACGTACTTAATTCCCATAAGATAAAGATCTCTTACTTTTTTAATCTGCGTAGTACTTACACGACTGTCGTCGTCACGATTCTAATTTCGTTTCATTGCAATAATTACAGTTCATTCCCATTTGAAGCCTTCCACGCCTTCACGTTTCTACGTAAATCTGATACCCAGAGTCGTAGCTAGGGAGGGCGGGCTTCGCCCAAGACAAGACTTACTTTGCGTCCTCTGGAAGCGGTTGAAAAACGAATCAGGCAATATACTTCTACCACCCTCTACCCTAGAAATCTCTCTATTTATTTATTTATTTTGTAGGAAAACCACCAGCTATTAATAAATACATATACAACATAATACAGACAGACAGCCAATTATATGTTTTCACGTAACCTAAAAAAATAATGTGTGAAAATTTGTCTTCAGTAACATAGATACATAATAAACTAAAGTAAAACTAAGTAATAGCAAGATATACGTACGGTTATATAGGTATGATTATAAACTAAAACTAAACAAACCAACGAAAAAGTCACTGCTGAGCTGCTGCCGAGCTGAGGCTGCGCTCTAGGTGTTATCTATTTGCCATTAGACAGACGAAATGACAATCCAAGTACCTATTTATAAATTCTGATTTTCGTGGACCAATGCAAATAATCTCAACTTGACAAGCAGGGCGATTCTAAAACGTCGGAAACGTTTCCGATCGGATTCGTTAGTTTTTCATTTCGATGTGGAAAATAACTAAAACAATTTTCCAACAATTTTCTCTTGTAAAACACAGTAATAAACAATATTTATTGTTTTTTACTGTGTTTTACTACAGAAAATTGTTTTAGTTACTTACAATATCGAAATGAAAAAACTAACGAATCCGACCGGAAACGTTTCCGACGTTTTAGAATCGCCCTGCCGGTCTGTATACTTCTCCGCCCTTACCTGCCACCTTTATGCCCCTTTATTGTGCCCCATATGCCCTATCCTTATTTACGTTCCTGGAAACAGCTCCTTAGGGTGTTAGCGAAAGTGCATAACTCAAGGAAACAACCCCGGGGCACCTTGGGGTACAATCGGCTGAAACATGTCGAATTTCACTTTTAATTAAATTTTCAAACTTTATCTTATGACTAACAACTGTTTTTGTTGTTATCAACTAAATTATAGTAGAGCAAGGTTCTCTCGATGGACTAAAGACATTATGAAGGTACCAATATGTCGGTGGATGGTGGCGGCTCGGGACCGTTCGTTCTGGTATTCTAGGTCTTCCCGCCTTTTTCCAGCAGTGGACTGTTGCAGGCTGATGAGGGTTAACTAGACAAACTCCTTACTCCAAACGCATTTAGGGCACCATCCCAACGCTGGTAGGTACTGAAATGGCAGATTTTTTCTAATTTAAGTAAAGCTATATCTCTTTTCTACTATACTGCGCAATGATTATACTTTACCTACCTACCTATTTAAAAGTTCAAAAACAACTATTTTATTCATTGAATTTATAAGGATGTTTTTGACGTCAGTAACTGACTAATATTTATGTGGCAAATATAGTGTCTAGTTTCTGTATGATATAACTGATATATTATTACTATTCTAGTTTAAAATTCATGACATTAATCTAGCTCTACCTCACATGAGCACGTAGTGTATTATGTTCGTAGATCGGCCATTTCATAGCGACTATTATGCGATAGATGGCTTTGCACATTATTCTCTATTTGCATAATGTGCTCTACTTACGGTAGAGTAACTATTGAGCGCTCTTTATAAAGGTGTGACACGGGTTAAACATTCGCACTTCCAGAGTGTCACAGAACGTGGAGAACTATCATATTCGTAACACAGAGAAGAAAGATCTATGAAGAATCAGGGACATACCTACCTTTCTACCTATACAAGGTGTAACCATCATCATCAGCCTGTAGAAGTCCACCGCTGGACATAGGCCTCCCCCTTAGAATGCCACGACAAACGGGCTTGAGCCGCCTCTATCCACCGAATTCCCGCGATTATAATGTCTTTAGTCCATCGAGTGGAGGGCCTTCCTCTACCGCGTCGTCCGGTTTGTGGTCGCCACTCGAGAACCTACAGCAAGGTGTAACATGAGGGGTGAATAATCGGTGGTAGTAGGGTAGGAGGAGACCTCCTCATGCCAAATTTTAAACACGTAAATGTTCTTCGATTTTGGATAAAATATACCAGGCAAGCAGCAGACTGCAGGAGTAGATTTGTTTGTCAGTCGTGCTTTGACGCTAAAACCACTTGACTTATTTTGATGAAATTCATTATATCAAAACCAACATAAGAAATTTCATATTTAAAACAAAAGAACGCCCTCAGAGTAGAATATAATAGTCTATTACACAAAAAACAAATCATGTACATAGGCGAACTTAATGCTAGGAAGCATTCTATACCAGCTAACCTTCGTGTAGTGCGGATAAATTTATGTAGATGGTGCATAATACGTGGAGAAGAATTAGGCCCTTAGGTGAATAATGCAGCTAAAACCGCGGGCGTCAGCTAGTTACAAATTTAATTTGGTTTTCATTTGGAGTCTACCTCTTAAACTTCTGTTCCTTGCCTTAATTATAATTAATTATCATTATCTTATTATCACACAACTGGGAATTAGGACTAAGTATTTATATTTAAGTTTATTTACATGCTCAAACTTACTTACTAGGTATGTTGCTGAACATGAGATTGAATAAACAATACCAGTTAAATGCACAGGGCACATAGGCTGCAGCACACCCGCTGGGTACGCCTAGACATCGTCGTGCCATGACGTTGTAACGTATGGAACTCTATGAGACATCGCACACCGCTTGCGTGACGTGCACGCAAGCGTGTACCCATATACAAAGTGACGCGCGTGTACGCATCCGGTATGAATTGGCTTTACAAAGATAATACTTTGCAGTTGGGAATCTGGATGAGATCAGAATTTTCATAATTATTGTAACCATGTGTCTCGTAGTTCCTGATACCAACAGCATAGGGAATCCTAGTGTGGGATCCTGATCCCACACTAGGATTCCTAGGATCGTTTTTTTATTTTATTTAAAACACCTTTCTGGTCCTGACCAGAAAGGTGTTTTAAATAAAATAAAAAAACGAGCACAATATGTAAAATTTGACTCTTATACTATTGTATGGAAATAGAGGTCGTGGGTTCGTTATTTCTCTTCTCAAGTAGTCATGAAACCTGAAAACCTCTAGTGCACTTATATAACATAATAAATCAATGTTTTTATTAATGGAAACATTGATATCATTGTGGACGTGGCGGAAACCCAACTGGCTGACCAAAGATCAGGCCTTTTTTGCTTGGCAACTGTCTTACTTTACCGAAGTTCCTTTACTTTTGGCTAATTGACTAAATGAATCACAAGAACTCCCCTGAGCACCTCATGTAATGGATACCGGGGTTAAGTAGGCCATACGTACCTACTTACTGAAAGATATTTGGTGTAAGTGGAAGAAATTGAAGGCATACTTGGTTCCATTGGGAATAGTGATGTCAATCGAAAGATTTCATGTCAGAGATTTTCACGGATCCCGGGAATTGGGGGATTTTTTCAGGGGTTCCTGTTTATATTTTTTTTGGCAGTTGGGTTTTTTTACATTTGGACAAATGCAAAATATTCTTATGGACACTTCAAAGGCCATATTTTGGATGGCGTTGACTGTTTTTAGAATAATCTATCAAAAACAACACCATTTTGACTACTAAATGTACTAAGTATAGTATAAGGTACTTTACAGGTAACGCAATATAGGTAAGTTACTTAGGAATTCAGGTTACACAGTCATTAAATACCTTACTACTTATAACTATTTTAAGACTATTTAGTAACAAAAAAAAACTACAAATTTAAATTTACCTGATTCCGTAATTAAGAACCAAGATCACCGACATAGCCCTCAGAATTAGCAAGATGGAAGTGGCAATGTGCAGGTCATATAGCTCGCAGAACTGAAAACCGTTGGGAATAAAGGTTCTCGAGTGGCGACCACAAACCGGATGACGGAGTAGAGGAAGAACATTATAAAGGTTGCAGGAAGTCGGTAGATGGAGGCGGATCAAGATTGTTCGTCGTAGCATTCTAGGAGAAAGGCCTATGCCCAGCAGTGGACTTCTTTAAGTTGATGATGATGAATCCAATATTTGGATATGACATACCCTCGTATACCCAAGCCTTAATATGTACTTATACCAAAAGTAAATCACCGCATCTTTCGTCACTTCACGTAGATGCATATAGTTCTGAAGTATTCTGACATGTGTAGCTCAACCCTAAGGCACCACGAATGGAGTCAGATTTAATGGGCCTTTATTGATTGTTTAAAGGACAACGGCTCCAGGAATATTGGTTTCATGTAATTTATCAATTTCGGCCCAGCTTTCCTGTTATTACAAGATAAGTGATATTGCTGCTTGTGGTATACTTTCATGACCTTTTGTTAAAGGTCAACAGATACATCAATTTTCTATCAAGACATCTCATTCACCACCTACGCTGTAGTAGGCATTTGGTAGGCACCTAGGCACAGAATAAATATTAGTACAAGACCTAGGCACAAAGAGGCATCGATCGAGCATCTAAGTGAGCAATGAGTATCTGAGAATTTTTTTTTTGAAGAGCCTTTTTCCTGCCTCTGTCTGGCACGGGTTACTAGTAAATATTACAGGCACATGAGAATACCAACTAATGCTACAGGATGACTAGAGAAACTAGACTAGTAGTTTACTTAAGTACCTACACCTGCCAAGTAAAGTAGTTTTACCCAGCCCTGTAGGTAGATAATGTCCCGGTGCTTCGTTGTACCGTGCAACTGAAAAATGAAGTTTTTTTCATGCTACTAGGGAAGCAAACAAGCATATACGGCGCACATGATGTAAAGTAGTTACCGTAACCTATGGGCGCCTGCAACACCAGAGGCATCACACGCGCGCTGCCGACCCTGATACATAAAGAAGAAAAGTCTCATGTGCCTGTAATTTCACCGGCACCCGTACCCTTCAAACCGAAATACAGCAATACGAGCACTACTGCTTGGCGGCAGAAATAGGTACCTACGGTGGTAGTACTTCCCCGGACGAAATCTTTCACAAATTAGTTTCTATTATCCACTGAAGTTACGAGATAGACTCGCCAGATATATTCATAAGGCTTTGAATTTCCTTTCAAAGTGGACTCCATCCCGATATCGCCCGTGATTATATACGACATCAAAATATCGAATTTCGAAAGGTGAGTTACGTTACCAATTCAAAGACTAGCAACAGCACTCATGCGAAAGAGGGGACAGGCCTAGGAAAGGCGTACCTAATACATAGGATTACATAGTGTACAGGATTTTATTGAAAATTATTACGAATTTTATCTTAGAAAAATTAATCTCAGAATTATTATTAAAAAACTGTTGTTTTAGGCACTAATCTGGAAGTAAAACTCCTTAGTAGGTACGTTTGATACTATTCATAAGGTCTATGAAACAAGCTGACTTAAGGCTTGTGTTTTTGTGGCTTGTGTTTTTGTCGCGCCTTTTAACAATGTTATGCCAGGGTTATCACAAATGGTGAACTTCCCTTGCGACAAAATGATACAGGAGTGAGATTATGGGTCAACCACTAACATTTTATAAACTGCTTCGCAAATGAATTTACAACCCTAAGCTGGCTGAAGGCCGGGGATCTGTCGCCGATAACAGACCCCGTGATCGACCCCGGTCCACATCCACAATCACGCAAGGATCATCCAAGCGCCCACTGATTGCGCCCGGATTTCTAGCTCCTAATGGAGCAACCGGAATAGGGCTCGGTATCATATACCAAGTGCTCACACCTAACCACCCCAAGAGCAACCACCGCTTCCTCTCGAAAATAGGGTCGACCACAATCACAAGCCCTCTGGATGACCACAAGGTAGCCCCCTCCAGAGGCACTTCCATTCGGCTATGCCAGGAGCCCTGAAGTACATCGTACCTCAGACCCCCCAATATTCGAGCAAGGCTCGATGGGTTCTGAATCATTCAGAACCTCTTTTCCCAGTACTATACAAGTACTCTCGGTCGACCGAACTAGTCCGTTGTACCTTCGTACACAAGGGGACTTTATACTTATAATCGCGGAGGAAAGATTTTAACGCGAAAGACAGTCTTCCCAAAATCTCATTACCCTCGGGATAAAAGGTGACTTTATTATTAGCTAGCACTTACCACGTGGCTACAGGTCTATCTACTCAAGGCAGACCTTCACTCTCACACCCCCTTGCACTCGGGAGATGTACCAAGAACTGAGCCACTTCCCACGTGGCTCGGAGCAATCTTTTTACTCATAGGGTAGACGCGCAAACTTGTCAACGGATGACAAATTACCACCCACAATATTTTACATAGAAAACTGTTGCCATAGTGTAAAAATGATTGACAAGAAACAGGAAGTCAAATTAAATTTACTTATCGTTTTATGACCTCGTGCTTCGCGCGACAGAAAGAAAGGTTGAAATTTAACATACGGGAAAACATGTTCATTTTCGTTTGTAGAATACTTTAAAAATAATAATAATAATAATAAAACTTTATTTGCATAAATGTGGTACGTACCTTTTTGAATAGCATTAATGTTCCGAGATGCCTTGTAGTGTATGTATTGTGGTTGTTGCGCACGGATAACATGAGCGCTGTTACGCACTGCGTTGTTTGAGCATACGCTATGTGTTGACGGGTGGACCATCCTGAACTATGCCATCCGTTTGTAGTCATCACTTCCTAGTAGTAAGTCTCGTTACATTATTGTAATGTATGAAAAATCTCATACTCATAATCATCACCAGCTAATTTACTTCCACTGCTGGACGAGGTCTCGCCCGTTGAATACAATGTAGGGATCTGCCATAATCACCACGCTTGGCAGGCGGATTGGTGATCGCAGTTTGGTGTTAAGTACTCAGATGGATGCTGCTGCCCATCCTTAAGTGTAATTCCTTAGTAAGGTTTTTACTTCATCCACGGGAGGAAACGGAGGGTCTATTCTTGAGCCGGACACATCACGGCTCAAAAACGGAAAATCTCACACAGACAGAAATATGTTCCCTTCTATTATTTCATTGAGGTTTTATTCTTTGATACAAAACAAAACAAGTCAGCAGCTATACCCTAAGGTTTAGAATTACTGGCTGATTGGTAATGGTTAATTCTAATCGTTATCTAACAATTACAATGTTTAGGGAAACTTAGTGAAGATGCTACTTTAACCTGAATTTATTTCGCGTAAAGAGTTACTGAACTTAGAATTTAGTCTTTGTTTTCGTTATTAATTATTATTTACATGTGTCCTCATAAGTATGAAGTAAAACAAAATAAATTAAGCAAATGGAATTAGTTAATTCAAGTTAGAGGAATATACTGAGAGACTGTCCAAACTTGTCACACATGGCCTGTCATAACATTCGGCTTTGTCTTTTTGTTGGTACCTCAACTAATATAAGTCTTTAGATGAAGCCCGCTTTGAATTTATGAAGGGCTTGTTAAATTTGGACACGTCTAAAAATGTTTTAATCCAAATTTGTACCATTTCTGACGTTTCTGGTGCCATGCCATTCGGTTTGGTGGACTAGGCATTACATTTTTTTATTCAGTTTGCCTTCAGGTGTTTTTATTATCCAGACATAATCGGCCTTATGGACGAACATGGACTTAATCTGAATTTAGCCCAGGCGTACTAGTCTAGGCTTAAATATCGACATTAGGCATATACGACTTTAATACGAAAGCAGATGGTTTGTTTTCTGAAATCAATTCTCACGCTACTACACACATTTCCAAAGTATCAAACTGACGGATTGGGTCACATCACGAAATTCTTACCTCCAACCTCCAACAAGCAATCAACTGTGAATTTCTAGATCATTGCTAAACTAGGGGGCCAGGGCCTGCAGTCTCGACATTGATAGCGATCCGATCGTAAACTACCGATCGATCATTATTAGCGAAACTATTCGCTTGCTGTACCGACGTTTTCGCAAAACGCAAGTCTCTACTACCAAGAAACCGTGCAAGATCGTAAATTGAGACGTCGCAAAGTTAACGAAAAACCGTATTCATAGTTCAGTATTTGACAGTATTTGTATGGAAACTTTCTTCTACGTTATGTAAGTAATTTTCTTATCATTTGATGTACGTACAAAATATTTTGAAGTTATGAGAATTAATTTTATCTTTATTATTTTAAATGGACTTATGAGAAACATTAAATGAATAACCCTCATGGTGTCCACTCACATACGCTTCTTCATGCACCCTTGGTGCCAAAATCTTTACATGTGTGCAGTCTATGGCTCTGATCGCGTCTGGGAATGGTTGAGGTACATTTCTAAATTTCTGTTTAGCAGTTTGCCGCTCTATTTGAGTCATTGGAAATTTGATGCACTTAAGTACTTCCTTAACAGGGTTACTTGACAAATTACATGACTCACGGATTTTTGACTCATACTACCCCACAGAAGACCAACCTGACAGGTAGCTGATAGCATCCAGAGGCGTAAAATCGGAGTACCGTTAGTATCTACAAGAAGAAAACGGTGCACTGAGAAAACAGTTCATCAAAAAATATGGTGATTTCACGTAAAGTAGGGAGCATACGGAAATAACCATAAAGTACGATGAAACTACTGTTGCTGCTGCTAACCATATATTATGATGAGCTGTCACCATGCATTAGTAGTTCGTATCACCGTATGTCCGGACTTACGGTGACGGTAATCGTAATGGACCATTACTTTTTGAGAGAGAGCATAACATTACATATGACTGTCATCATATTTTTGTATGCTTTCCTACTATTTTTATGTGCTCTCCTCTAATTTCCGAGTAATCCCTATTATTTTATCATACTATTTATCCATGCTTTCCTACTATTATTGTATGCTTTACTACTATTTTTAATGTGCTTTCCTCTCATTTCCGAGTAACTCCTGTTAATTAATCCTACTATTTATCCATGCTTTCCTACTATTATTGTATGCTTTACTACAATTTTGAATGTGCTTTCCTCTTATTTCCGAGTAATTCCTGTTATTTCATCTTATACCATTTATCCATGCTTTCCTACTATTATTGATGTGCTTTCCTATTGATTTTTCTTACTATTTTTCTATGCCTCCTGTTGTAGTATGGCTCGGGTATTGTTCCTTTTTCTTAAATATGTATGGGCCAATTAATAAAGATAATTGACACATAGAATAAGCAAGAGTACGGTTAAGAGAATGATGATGATGTATAGTCGTTCATCGTCATCACTCCCGTAACCGTACTTTTGCACGGTTATGGGTCAGAGTAGATTACTAAGTGTCAATTATCTTTATAAATTGGCCCACGCATATTTAAGAAGAAGGAAAAATACCCGAGCCATGCTACAACAGGAGGCGTAGAAAATTAGTAAGATTAAACAATAGGAAAGCACATCAATAATAGTAGGAAAGCATGGATAAATAGTAGGATGAAATAACAGGAAATACTCGGAAATGAGAGGAAAGCACATTCAGAAAAAAGTACCTACGCAATACAGAAAATAACCCTAATAAAGTAGGTACTTCTAGACAGAAGTACCTACTTTATTAGGTATTATTCTAGAACAGTGGATTTGGGATTTGGTGAATTATTTGCTATAATGGAAAAACATATGACGGATTAACATTTTAATTAAAAATTACAAAATATTATTAAATAACGCAAAATATATAATTTAGAGTAACGGAGTAGTAGTTTTGGGGTAACGGAGGCGGGCTCGCACCGTCTCTTGCCAGAGGGCGCACGACCTCCTGTCACGGACCAGCTGAGGGTCGAGACCACTGTTCCAAAGCTGACTGCACCTTATCCGCGTCACCTGTACAAAATTGCAAGTGGTTAGGTCAAATAGATTTTTATATATGGGGGTCGAAAGTAGCTTTAAATTTGGGGTAGGAAATTCTGCCGAAGTCAGCCTACAAAACTCGAAAGGAAATTAGCTAAATTTACCTAAATACAGTATTTTGTGACATGTTTACTTTATGGTACCATAAAGAGTATCTCTAATTAACATGGGCTTTCACATTAGATATTTTACTTAATACGAGACTAAAATCAATACCTTATTCAAATCCCTGGTGATTGATCCTAGAACACGACGCGACTTCAGGCGTGCTGGACAGAGAACGGGATCGAGACTCGGGCTTTGCCACGATATCCAACGTAATAAGATAGGCACGTTGAGCCCTCCAGGTGTTCACCAACCAGCCATGGTTTGGTAGGCGTCAGCAGGCGAACGATGCAAAGTAGAAAGGTGGAGATTATTTTATGTACAACCACATCATTTTAAATGGACATCAGCTGGGCATCAGTCGGCAAAACTGGGTTATGTACTGTCACAAGCTTTTACATCAACAGCTTGCATAAACTGGTGCACTAATCTTAAAACACTTATTTTTGTACACGAACAAATGTTATGTATTATGAAACCCAGCTGATCTTTGTTGCACTTTGTTGCTTCAAATCACTTCACATTTTGTAACACTAACTATAGACAATCCGTAATATTTAAAATAAAATTACAAACAAAAGGCGGAGCGCATGTGCTTCCCTGCTAACTGAATAGAATAAAACGACCGGGCTAGGACCTACCCGCGTGCCGTTCGCAGTAGACTGGTGATTTCACAGTATTTTAATATGCCGGTCATCCAATATTATGAATCTGTAATCATACTTTAGTAAAACGATAAACGTATTTTTGTGTGATGATCACGGTATTTTGGAGTGCCGCGTCAAATATTATGGTTCCGTAATCATATTCGATGGTAATTTGTTACGTAATTGTATTTTTGTGTGCTAGTCATGGTATTTTGGTGTGCGGTGTCAAATATTATGATTCCGTAATCATTATTTGATGTTTGTTCATTTGTTAATTAATTTTTGTATTCCCGTAGTCACATAGATAGATAGATAGATTAACACTTTATTGTACACCAGGAATACATAAAAGGATTTATTAAAATTAGCAGTACAATGGGCGGCCTTATCGCTGAGAGCGATTTCTTCCAGACAACCTTTGGATGGACAGTAACAAGCGAAGCAGTAACGAAACGGCGGAAGATATAGTCCGTAGTCGTATATTATAAGGATTTTATGCATAGAAGCTTCAAGAAAATTGATGCTAACTACAAAAATAAAGTGACGAAAACTGTTATATCTAAGGTATCATCGAATTTCTACCAACCAGACATCCAGCAGACCATTTCATATTACGTAGTGTTATTTTAAGAGGAAAGCATCGTAAAGTATCGATTTAATCTTCTTATATTCTGTCACCGTTTATTACGGAGAATGGTCATCATAATATTGTATTACTTACTATTTAAACTAGATTATTTTATTATATATACATGATACAACCTTATTTTAGAACAATTCATCGTATTTTTGAAAGACGTATTGATATTTTATAATGAAGCCAAAATGTCATTTTTCTCAGTGTGAAGTTAAAACAACTCGCAAATGTGCCACAATGATTCCCTACTGATAGGTAAGCTCCTGCTTACATCATCAGCGGTAGGTAATTTAATAAAATAAACAAGGCACACTTAAAATTCGATGGAAAGCCCATAAGCCCTCGTCTTTGAAAGATGGCCGTAGTTCATCTACGAGCTGGGTTAACATCTCTTTTGTGATTCTGTGGTCAAAGAAACTCATCTTCTCCAAAAAAAGCGGATTTTGGCTATTGCGACGGTTTCTCGCGATTTGCCGTCGCCTTACCATTTCGTAGCGATGTTCGAGGATGAACAAATCTAACGTTAAATATGCTTCCACCATTACTGCGTACACTGCACTAACAAACCACAGCCATTTTTACAATATTATTTTAATGTAGCGATCGCTACCACACTTAGCGGGCTATCAAAATTGCTCGCAATCACATTGACAGAAATCGTAAAGTTGACGGAAGTTTTCGGTACGATTCCGATAAAAATCGATAGTTCCGATGGTAGAAACTAGCAAAAATTGTTAAAATGTCATCGGTAAGACTTAGCGACCGATTTCGGTCGCTACGCAATCGCTATCAATGTCGAGACTGCAGGCCCAGGTTTTAGAAAAACCAGAGATAGTCCACGCTTATGTCATTTTTGGCATTAGCGCGGACTATCTAGCTCGAAAGTTGCTTTAGGAAAACAAACCATCTGCTTTTGTATAACAGTCGTATATACCCTAGGTCGGTATTTGGTAGTCCTGGTTTAAACCCAGACTAAGGGCATGTTTTGTAATAACACCCAACTTTGGCAATGCTAAATATTATAGATTTATAGATTATTATTATTTATTTATTTCAATTTTTATAGATCCTGAATTTTTTTTAAGAAAATGTTTCTAAACAATTGTACAGAAACATTTTCTTAAAAAAAATTCAGGATCTATAAAAATTGAAATAAATAAATAATAATAATCTATAAATCTATAATATTTAGCATTGCCAAAGTTGGGTTGTCTAGTCGAAACCATTCCTGAAAAATCTCACTTTCGAGGCATTGAGATAAGCCTTTACATGAAAAGATTCGAAAAGATCTCTTGGATCTACTGTTCCAGCAGATCGGGCTCGTCTCTTTGCCATGCTCAAGGTTTGTTTCCATGCGTTGCCTTCAGCATACATAGGGACGCTCTTGAATAACACCACATTTTTTTGTCAGTCTGCATAGAATTGGAGTAAACAAACGAACCCCACAAGTGCCATTACGGCATTGACCATGGCTTCTTCTGTCGCCGCACTGCAGGCCAGTCCCGCCACGCCTGCTTCAAAGACTTTATTCGTAGGGCCCTTGCCATTGTCAACAAGTCGCCAATACTAGAGCCGAACGCTACCTACTGCATATGCCGATGGCAAGAGGTCCCACGGTATCTCTTTGATTATAGAGTCGTGGAAGACCATTGAGGCTCTGCCTGTCTCTGAACCTGAACGGATTTACTGGGAATAAGGCGGGTATCCATGTCTATTGTCTATGTTTCCTACATTTTTCTTTTCTGTTTTCGTTATTTTGCCTAATATTTTTTTTTCAAGTTATTTCTTTTTAATCTAAATGTTTTTTAACCGACTTCACAAAAAGGAGGAGGTTCTCAATTTTTTTTTAATGTTTGGTGCCTCATATCTCTGTCGTTTATAAACCGATTTAGAAAATTATTTTTTTATTTGAATAGATATAATTCCAGATTGGTCCAATTTTTCCAAGACCCAGTTCTGATGATGGAATCTATGAGGAATTAATATAAATATATGTAGCAATTTTGGTATTTTCAGCAACAAGTTATTGTTTTGTATGCCTTTAGCAAATAAAAACATGCAGATAGCCGAATTCAATGGCGAAGTCGGTTTTTTAATGAAAAGTTATAATTACTTATAATGATTGAATAGGGTTAGGTAATAGGTAAAGATGTTTATGATAATCTAATTTATTTTAAAATTAAAAACATTATGAACGTACACATATCAGTATTGAGATAACGTAAAAATTAATATTACATTAGCAACCAAGTTTTTACAGAATAGGTTAATATTTTTCAGAGTTACTTTTCATCTCTGAGAATGAATCATATTTTACATTAAACTTGAGTATTCAGAGTGGCAGTATTTTTACATAACAACTAAAACTAATTTTATTACTAAGATTAAAATTAGGAAGATTAAATATTATGCCCATGCAAGAAACCAAAAGGTGGGTGTTTTTAAAAGAAAATAAAAGATTTGGGATATCTTTGGAAAAATAAGTTTTTTCGGGTAAACTAGTCAGAGGTTTTGTTGAAGTCTTAAGGAATGAAGAGTGGAAGGTACAAAAGGTAGGATAAGAAACTTAAAGTAGACTTAGTTCCTATTTTGGTTTTTAGGTCTTGGACGTCCTTGGTCTGAGTAGTCAGGGCCTGGGCGATTGGACTTGTGCTGGCTCTGAAATAGAACACATATTGAAATAAGAAAATAATCTGTTATATTTTAATATTATTTATTGAATATATTTACATATATATAATTATATATGTGTCGTGGTAGTTTCGGCCTAAGAATGGCACTCCTCCAACTCCTCCGGAGAGCTGATTCTAAGTTTTGACAAGCAATTGACACGGGCGTATGGTGTAACACGGATTTTTGTATCGAAAATGAGGTTCACAGAGTGTACGCTAGGGGCGCTCATCGGTATCTCCATACAAAAATCCACACCACACTACACTAGACGTCCGTGTCAATTGCTTGTCAAAACTTAGAATCAGCTCTCTGTGGACATCGTAAGGCGACTAAGGGATTTAAGATTTTAACTTTCGGGTTACCTGTAATTCCGAAAGTTTAATTTTTCGATGTTTAACTATTGAAACTATCATGGTCATTAACAATTTACACTAAAAACGAAAACAAATTAAGTTCTACATCATCATCAACATCATATCAGCCTTTAGACGTCCACTATTGGACGAGGCTTCCCTCATAAAATACAATGGGGGGAATTGTCATAATCACCACGCTTCTCAGGCGGATAAGTGATCATGTATTCATGTTCAGTACTCAGGTAGATGCTGTTGCCTATCCTGTAATCCCTTAGTCGGCTTTAACGACATCAAATCAAATAAAATCAAAATAATTTTATTCATTGAAATCACAAGGATCATTTTTAACGGGAAATGAATCATCATCCACGGGAGGAGATGAAGAGGGTCTTGTTTTAGGCTGGACAATCCACCAAGCAAGGTGATAACTGTAGACAAGCAGACAAATAACTAATATAATGTTAGGAGTAAATGTTAACGTTTATTTATTTTTCATCACTCGTGCTCTGAAACTAGGTCATAGTTAACTCGAAAACTGCTCCGTAAATGTGGTTTTGAAAATAGAACGAGGCTCATTTGCTACAATGATTTACAATCTCCATGACAAATCCTTATTTCTATTTAAAAAAGGAACTGGCCACAAAAATATGAAACAAAGGAAACAGGATGCAAATTTAAAAAAAAAAAAAAAAATCCTCGCTGTCGTGATGAAAAGATGTGTTATGCTCGGGTGTAAACGATCAATTACACTATCGAACTCTGTACCTCTATCACTTGCTCACTCGTATACACCAAAATATACGGCTCTTTGTATAACAACATACTATTACATGTGAGTACTTAGATACGTATTACGATGTAGAGAACCAACGTTATGGGCCTGAATACTTAATTTTCTGGAACACAGACAATAGAATATTTTATATAGAAGATAGATTAGGTATCCTACTAATATTATAAACGCGAAAGTTTGTAAGTATGGATGGATGGATGGATAGATAGATGTTTGTTACTCTTTCACGTAAAAACTACTGAATGGATTTTATTGAAACTTTACAATAATATAGCTTATACATCAGAATAACACATAGGCTACAATTTATAAAGATATTGTGTGAATTGTCCATAATATGACGATAAGTGTCAAGTAAGTAGGAAAAAATCTACCATCTGCGAGCTATTCTGGCGTGCGCTGCCAAAACCGCTAGAGTTACACATATGTAATGTATGATGGAAATGTTTATCTTAAACAGTCCTGCAAAAAAGCCCGCCTCAGTATTATGTGTAAGCCATTATAGCCAAAATGTGTATAATATTATAAACGCGAAAGTTTGTTATTATGTTTGTTACTTCTTCACGCTCAAACGGCTGAACGAATTTGAGTGAAATTTGGAGTGGAGATACCTTATACCCTGGATTAACACATAGGCTACTTTTCATCATCATCACCATCAATTTTCATTATTATTCACGCGGGTGAAACCACGGGGCGCAACTAGTATTATATATCTAAAAAATAAACAATTTAACGATAAGTATAAATTTAAATTCAGAGGTATAGTAATAGTTTTGTGAGCGTCGCAACTTTGTTTAGAAAGGACATTTATGGTAGGTAAACCAAACAAACACATTACATAATCACAGTGTGCGGTAGATCAAAGTGTTTGTTTTCCGTCGAGCCCGAAGGATTCCAATTTCACCTTGTTTACATTAGTTCACTAAGCAGTTGAGATGTTGGCTACCCACTTATTAGGGTTCCGCGTGTTATATATATTTTGACTTACGAGGAAAAAAACGGTATTTATAAGACCACTCTCGTGTCTGTCTATATATATATGTGTTGTATATTGAACTGTTTATATATATATATATGTATTATATATATATATTTATAATAAATGAATAAAAATATATATTTATACTGGACGTGAAATTTGGTAAATATACAGTATCTTTAGGAAAAATGAAAAATTTAGTTTTTTTTTTAAAATGTTGGAATCCCAATTTTTATAATTTCCAACAATATTAGGTGCACGGACCTATAGCGCAAAAAAAACCGATTTGGGTGACAAATTAGAAAAAAAAGGAACTGTTGTCAAGTGCATCATACATAACACTATATAACACCCAACATTTACATATACGGTAGTCCTGATCCCACACTAAGACTCCCTGTGTCGTGGGTATCAGGAACAACGAGTACCATGGTACCATAACACCCAGACCTGGAACAAATATTTACAGATCATACAAACATTTGTCCCGCAGCGGGAATCGAACCCGCAACCTCTCGCATCTCAGCCGACTAATCGCACGCATCACGTGACATATAACCGAAAGGGCTCGTTATGAGTTTTTTTTAATAATTTTAAACCATGATTTTGTATACAAGATATTATTAAAAAACATACATGAATATCGAGTTTCCCCCTCATTATCTGTGAAACAACTGAGCCAAAAATAAAAACTCTTGGTATACCTACATGAAAAGATAAGTGGACGAACAAAGTCGCTATAACACTTGAAAACGGAAAATACTCATGTAGGCGTATAAGATGATTATGTAGGTAGGTTATTACGCTTTTCTTTCTTCTATACCTGTCTGTTCTGTGTACTTGTGTGTTGTCGAATAAATGTAATTCATTTCATTTTAATTTCATTTCATTTCATTTAGTTGACTGACTGAATACAGATGGTTACCGCGATTTTCAACCTAAAGGTCGCTAAATCAGCACGTATCTGCTGTATTACGGTTGCCATGAGACGGTCGCCATATTTTAGGAAACCCTTGCTTCACATTTACCTTTTCAATGACATACACAATGTTTATTCCCGCATGAGATTTCTCAACACTTTCCTACTTGGATCATGATACTGCCGACGTTTTTCCACGAGAAAAGCTGAGAAAGCACGTTATTCAAGATATGTACGCGTTCTCTGAATTTAATTTATTGTATCTTCGAAATCCTGTTCGATGATGGGTTTTTCCTCTTTGTTCACGGGCTTATGTTTGGAAATGTTTGCTGGCAACAGAAGTACCTTTTTTACTTGACTACGGCGAAGCAAAATAGAGGGTTATGATTTTAACCGGTATGTATAATATGTTCATAATATGGTCCCTCATACTTATCATAATTTGACAAATGAGGTATAGTTAGAAGCGTCTTGATTGTCCGCTGGCTATGTGACGTGCGAATAATATGGTCGTGAATATGTGTTTTTTTTAATGTTAAATATCTACAAAAAATAGATGACCACGGCTATCCTCTGAATATCACTATGAATAATGTATTATTTACCTTAAAATAAGTACGTGTAAGTTTAATAAATGGACGATAAATAGTAAATAGTTAATTGATAACGACAAAACAAAATGGCTCCTTCTCAAAGTTTTAGAACTGTCTGACTGTTTCAAGGTGACAGTGTTAGTAGTAGTAGGAAGTAGAGTTGCTAGTAGAACATTTTAATTTCTGATAGTTCTTCACCATGCTGCAGGATTTGTAGGAAATCGTTCAAGGAATTCAACTAGATAATACCAACTTGTCTAGTAAAATTACTTGCTGACATACACTATCTCTAACTGCATGTACAAGCTTTGGCCATAATAAAAGCTGCTATAGGAATCTCAAAAAGCTGGCTTACGTTCAGGCTATGGAGAGGTTAGTGGGTGGGCAATGGGCATGTCACATTCCTCAGTAGAGACACCACGCATCTCAGTGAGCGTTTGTCGAAGGCCAGAATGGCTGGACTTTGCTGCAGACGAGGATACCCTTGGTACCGCCAGTTCCATCTATAAACCTTCTAGAATCTTACCTGTCTGATCTCAGGCTCCTCAGGCTGTTGAGTGGTAGTGGAAGGCACGTCACATTCCTCAGTAGGAGGCACCACGCATCTCAGTGAGCGTCTATCAAAGACCAACATAGCTGGGCAGCGTTGAAGACGAGGGTACCCTCCTTGGCATTGCCAGTAGCGGTTGCAGGATTTGCCGAGAGGCACGTTGCCGTTGGGATCTTCATTGCAGAGGGCTGGAATGAGAAACAACAATAATAATTTAATTAATAACGAAGGGCCCAAGTGCTGTTCCTTGTCTTACGCCTTAGTTAGTAGTAGAACTTCTTGTGAAAGAGTTCGTCCGGGGAAGTACTACCACTGTACCTATTTCTGACGCCAAGCAGTAGTGTTCGCATTGCTGTGTTTCGGTTTGAAGGTTGCCGGTGGTGAAATTACGGGCACATGAGACTTTTCATCTTTATGTCTCAGGGTCAGCAGCGCGCGTGTGATGCCCCTGGTGTTGCAGGCATCCATAGGCTACGGTAACTGTTTTCCATCAGGAGGGCTGTATGCTTGTTAGCTTGACAAGTAGTATAAAAAAAAAACGCCGATTCTTTTGCTTATCCTTACGTATTATGTTGCTATGCCAGTTATAATGTTACTATTGTTTGGTTGGGAAAAGTCAATGCTATAGTAGATACTTGATGATTTCATAGATTTCGAGAAAGGGAAAGTGATTGACAAAAACAAATCCTAGCGGTGCCGATGATATTCCACACAAAACAAGCTTTGCGTTAATGTAGTCCGACCTTTAGACGACTATCTGTGTAAAGTAAGGCCAACTAGACGAGATAAAGAATGTAAACAAACTTTGAGGGGTTCAAAACATTTTTATTTGATGAAATTATATACAAATTTAAAACTTACTATTCCATTCGTCATCGTCTGTATTAGACGAAGATGATTCGTCAGAATAGTTCGAATCTGCCGTATTTATGACAAAAATATCTACTGTAATCATGTTGTAAATTTTGCTACAAAAATTGTTCTCTACATTTATGTACCTAATCCATACAATTTCGCTATTTTTCAGCCGATACATTATGTTTCATTTTGTAAAAACGGAAAATTTTCACGTACCGATATGTTGGTGGAAGCACCAACAGGTTTCGACCCTAATCGAGGGTCTTCATCAGGGTGGGTATAGGATCCGCGCTACACTCTAATGCAATCTCTGCTCTAATGAATGATATAATTCACGAAAGTTACTTTTGATACATTATGTGTTCATTTTTGTAGCAATTTTTTCGCATCTTCAAATAAGGCGGATATTGCTCGAATGACAAAATACAATCGGATTTAAGCTACAGTTTTATCGATCGTTACATTATAATCCATCAAGACAACAGTATCGTTTCGTCGCTATCTCGCTACTTTTACGCCACAAAGCGTTTTTTTCGCAGTGATAAAACGTTTTGTTGGTCTGCTCAAGTGAACGAGAAACAAAGGAAAAACCAGAAAGTGCGACATTTCATGTTCCATTAGCTACAATTAACAACCCTTTGAATTGAAGTACCGACTTCCCCTCATGCATCAAAGTAGATATGATTTGAAGAAAGAATGAAGATACTTCTATGTATTGAAACATGAGTCTTTATCACCGATGTCTCTCGATGAACCGAAAACATTTTAAAAATGACAGGAAGTTGGTGAATGAAGGTAGCTTAAGACCGTTCGTCATGGCATTCTATGTAGAGGCCTATGTCTAGCAGTGTAGTTTTACAGCTGGTAATGATGATGTCTTTTAAGATTAACTAAGTAGGTTTGTTTGCCTCTAAAAGTGATAAACCCAGACTGTAAGTCCCAATTGCGCTAATTAGAGCTAGGGTTAAATAACCCTAGGTTGTGATCTAATCCAACAATGACGCAGTATAAAATGATTGCGCATTACAATTACCTCTGAGTCAATATACCTCCTAGCTGGCGCAACTATTATAGGGTTTACTAAAATAAGTCTATAAATTTACCCGGAACCAATTGATGACTATTTTGACGTGTTAACGTCTTATAAATCGATGGAGCCGGCTGCACGCTCGAAAAAACATGACTAATGCGTCGTTACCTCGTCATACGTCGTTACCTCGTCATGCGTCACCTCGCAAAACGCATGCAGCGTCACCGCATGCGCTATGCGCATAGCGCATATGATATATATATATATATATATGCGCATGCACTAACACCGCATGCGCGCGAGCGCGGAACGAGCGACAAAGAAGCACAATAACGACGTTGACACGTTGAACTATCGTCAGTAAACCGACTTTACAGACAACCGTTTTTTTTTTAAGAGATGGAATTTTCCTTACCTCTGCCTAATTCAAAATGGGGGAGATAAGATCTGCACTACTACGCATGGGCGTGTATTGTGCATTGTACCTTTGCCTATTTATGCTAAAATTCAAACAAGGACGTGTCCTATACCTATACTACGTGGTATTACATTTCATCTACAATCCGGCACTATAAAGATGAAAAGCCTCGTGTGCCTAATTAGATATAGATATCCGTTAGCCTGTAAGCCGCTGATCTCTGTTAGACACACGACTGGTCACATTGACTCCACTTTCCTTTTCTTCGCGAAGCGATTAATTGTTACAATTGATCTCTATCAATTATTCGGTTGCATAAAGATCGTAAACGGTTAACCGTTCTTTCATTATGCCATTATACGCCTTATTACACATGCGATTAGCGTGAAAGTACGATGATTGATGGGTGAAACCGTTCAGTTCGATTAGAATCGGCCTAATACCGCAGCGTTATGAATTCAGAGGATCATTATTTATCGGCTTTTCATGTCGATGAGATAATGACGTAACTGGTTACAAGCATTTGATGCCTCTTTTGTAAGACTTGATGTAGATGTAGGTGTGGGTTGGAGTGTTTGGAAAATAGGTTTAAGTACTACCTAGGTTATTATTGGAACTAACGTTGCGCGTATGCACTGAAGTAAACACACGTTCACCAGGCGTGGCTGCCCACATAAATAGAACATACATACTTACAAGTCTACTAAATACGACACACACACCGGCTGCGTACGCGTAGAATTCGTACAATGACGTTGTAATGTATGGAACTGTATGAGACATGGCACACCGCTTGCGTGATGTGCACGCAAGCGTGTACATACAAAGTGACGCGCGTGTCTACGTTATGTGCTATGCTTACGCAGCCGGTGTGGCCAACCCTTGGTGAAAAGAGGCCCTTAGAGACTCTGCCTACCACTTCGGGAGAAAAGGCGTGTATGTTTGTCCCTTTACAGTAACAATAAATATCCGATGCTGTAAGATTGTTTGAATCTTGAATTAGCCGGTAGAGTCGCGATAATGTACCTCGCGCGGCAGCTAAGTAGAGCCGCGAGTCAAATATAGCAGAGCTCTATATTATATGAACGTCAGTGCGCCGCGCGGGTCAGCTTAGGCTGGATGGTTAAAGTTCAACTTACGCATCGCGCGCTCAGGCAGCGCTGCCAGGTTGAGAGCCACCAGAGGCCTTAGACAAAGTAACATTCTAATAGCGATGACGCCAGTACAAAAGTCCAAAATGTATGGGATTGACGTTAGCTATATCACGTGATGGTATTGTATCTATTGTATTACGACTGTAGCAATAGAATCGCTTCGAAGCGAATGCCGTTTGGCTAGGACCTCAGGTTAGTTACTTACGGTGTTTCTGGCAGCCGTCTACATTTTCTGGCCAGTCGCAAGAGTGCGCGTTCTCATTATACAGTAGTCCACCTATGCAAAGCTGCTCAGTGGCGGTACCGTTCCAACACGTCCAGTACCTAAAATAAAATAAATAAATAAGGTTTGCAAAAACTAAAAACAGGTATAAAAGGTGTGGTATTAAACAGGTCGAACAAGAAAACCGAAACGAAATAAACAACGGTACGGAATAAGAAATAAACAAAGGATTGTTTACGAAATTTAAGTTGAAAATTACTTCAACGAATACATCGGTAAAAATTGCCATGTTGACAAAATTAGCGATGTTAGGTAGACAATTTGGTAGTAAAACGGTTTGTGCTCTTGAGGAAAATAGAATATCTATGAGACCAAAAATCAATTTCATTACGTGACTGACTGAGTCACCATAACTATCACTGATTATCAACGCACAGCCTAAACCGTTAGTCCTAGAGACTTAACATTTGAAAGATACGTTCCTTTTATGATGTAGGGGTGCACGATGAAAATAAATAAATAAATGCTGGACATTTCACACAACATTATCTAAAACCCAAGCAAAGCAGAGCTTGTGTTATATGGGTACTAGATAACTGATATAATACTTAATACAATACATTGCAT
The DNA here is from genome assembly GCA_951392215.1 of Epirrita christyi. Lineage (NCBI taxonomy): Eukaryota > Metazoa > Arthropoda > Insecta > Lepidoptera > Geometridae > Epirrita > Epirrita christyi. The sequence continues at coordinate 3,311,023 of OX595837.1, forward strand.
AGATAGATATTTTTTATTATACATAGAAAAATACCCAGAAACCCTGAACCAGATCTGCAGATTGTACAAATATTTGTTCAAAAGCATTGGGGTGCAGTGGGAAGTTGAAGTTTGTTGAAAAAACTCCACGCGGCCGAAGTCGTTGGCAGTTCGAGATATAAGTACACCAACCCAAAAGGTGGTTAAGTTACTAAGTTGTGTTAGAACTGTTCTTATAAATATGGAAAAGTGTATCACCTGGTACAGGATGTCTCGTGCCCGAAGATACCATAGAGCCAGTCGCAGTGCTCTGTGCCTAGAGGCGGATCTGGAAAGAGAAACATAATGAGTTATTTGCAGAAGGTTGTTACAGGTTTGATAGTTCAAAGGTCGCAAGAGGTAGTCGTAACGCGAGTTGTGAAAAAGTGCGTCAATGCAAAGCAACTTATAGTTCTGTTAATAGATCTTGGACAAGGTGAAGTTAGCCGTTTAAGTGCGCACAATAATTTTTAGGAACTAATTTGCTTAATCAAGAACTTCAACTTCAGCCGGGATCCATCCGGTAGACCTTGCGTCAAAATTGTTAAAAATCATTACGGCTACCAATAACAATAAATCTACTCGCAAAGACGCTCAGTTTACTCGTGATCATGGCACATGAAACTGTGTCGAAATATCGGGTATCAAGAAAGCTCAAAAATCATGGTAAATATCCTGTTTCTAGTGATAATTATGTTAATAACCATGATAGTTTCAAAAGTTATAAAATTGTTAAAGTTAGTTCAAACCATGTTTTTTTTTTCTTAATACCTCTCATCATCATCACCAGCCGTTTACGTCCACTGCTAGACGAGGCCTTCCCCATAAAATACAATGGGGGAAATTCCATTAACAGCACACTTAGCAGGCGAATTGGTGATTGCAGTATGGTGTTAAGTACTCATGATGGATGCTGCTGCCCATCCTCTGGTCTCTCCCTTAGTAAGGCTTTAACTACATCCACAGGAGGAGTATATGGGTCTATTCCTAGGCCGGACATATCATATGACACAGGATATATGTCTCTTTTCATATTTACGTCAGGGTCAGCAGCGCGCGTGTGATGCCTTCTGGTGTTGCAGGCGTCCATAGGCTACGGTAACTATGTACTTTCCATCACAGGTGGGCCGTATGCTTGTTTGCTTGCCAAGTAGTATAAAAAATATATATATACAAACAAAAACGTAAACAGGACATATAGTGGTGCTTCTTAATATGCCAGCAATGTAGCCCGCATCGTCGAAAGCGGCTTAAGGATTGAGAGCAAGGACACCCCCCTAATGACACTCCAGTGTTGGATTACAACCCTACATACCTTTTTTCAGCGATACAGGAAAAGGAAAACCAAAATTAATGTATAAACAATAATTCACTCTGATACTGCCAGGATTAGGTAAATTTAATATTGAACGAGATAAGGCTTAAAAAAATGTTTTGTTATGTTACAAAATATCAAAAAAGAAGGTAGTATAAAAAATATATTTGGCACATATAACATGAACTTTGTAAATAAAATTGTCCACGCCTATATCGGGAATTGTTAAATTGTGTTCTGCTTGGTTCGGTTTTTCCTGAATTATTATTATTATTATTAATATTAATTATTATTATTCATCATTAGACTATAGAAGTCCACTGCTGGGAGATAAGCTTCCCCCCATTTCATTGTTTGTTCATTTAAAAACTAAAAGCTACTACGCAATAGCTGAAAACATGAATGTAGGAAGTAATAAAATGTTGTAGAGACGAGCCAACTCTATACGATTTTTATGTAAAAAATCCTCTCACTACAACAATTATTTAGGTTGAAGGTTTTAGAATTGAATATTTGACCTTCCTCTACAACATTTTAATAGGTGTAATATGTGTTTTCAGCTTATGCGTAATCGAATTTTAGTTTTCAAACTTTTATGTTGTACAACTTTTTAGCGGAGAAGTTAATTAGAGTGTTTATTTTTGGAATGTATTCATTACGTCTTTTCACTTGATATCAAACTCATTACATTTTTATCAAAGTTGGAAAATTGATTTTTCACACCACCTGCTCGACAATGTCCAATTACAAATCATGCAACCTCAACGTAAAGTACAGCATTGTCTCTCTAGGGATATAAAGTTGTATGAAACTCCCTAGGGATTAAAGTGATTTGAATTTAGAACGTCAAATTCGTGTTGGAAACTCGTGGAAAACTCTGAGTAAAAAAATGCCCATATGGCATTGTAAAGAGGTTTGTTCGAAAATCGAACTGGCCACTATAGCAAAACTCGAAAAAAAAAAGAAATAGAATGTGAAACAAAAGAGATGTTTGGTGCTGTGATTTTCAGTGAATTTTATTGCAAAATTTTTGTAATATAATATTATGTCAGTGACAATATTAGTCTTAACAAAAAATGTCGAGCGATAATGATTCTACTCCAGAGTTTATCATAACAGACGATACTTATTTAATGGAGCCCTGGCCTTTTATTGCCTCGCAGTAGGTGTGAAAAGTAGAGTATGCTCCACTGGAATAAAGCATGTTTTCGTCTTGAGCAGCTTGAACCCCTCGCTCCACTCAGGACTCTATATAACTCCCTCGCTACACTCGGGAGTTACCTTTAGAGTCCCTCGTTATGCTCAGGGTTCAATATGCCGCCCGCGACATAAGACACTGCTTTATTCCCTTAGTGCATAATCTACTATTAACGTTCGCCATATTTAATTTAATAAACGTCTTATAGCCTAAGGACACGCGTCAAGTCGCTTGATATACCTCATTTGATTGTCATTGGCTTGCGTCTGCACGGAAATACGATGCGCAGTTGTCACGACTTTTTCCGAGTCCTTCGTGGAATTCGCGGAACACCGTAACTCTTTCTTTCTCTTTTACACCCACTGACATTAAATCCTAAGCATGATTGAACGTTAGTTAATAGGCTAATGTCATACCTAGGCGTCAACGCCCAGTGACTTTAATTTATCCCTTTATTGAAAACGAGGCTTTAGGCTAATCTTTTCAAAGCCTACGGGGTTAAAGTTGTCAACTGAAATACCCACAATCATGATTTGGCTTCCTTCCAAATAATCTTCAGTTATAATTGGGTTTTCCTTTCGACTAGACACTCAGGCACCTACACTCGAGAGCAATGAATCCGGGTCACTTAAAGAATCCTAAAAATCTCGGAAACTAAAAATGCTAGGTTAATGCAATAAATTGTATTTAATAGACAATGTAATACTCCTTAAATGAAGGTATTAAAACTTCTTAGTTATTGTAAAGTTATATCATAAAAAAATCAAATTTGAAAAAGGGCCACTTTCGAAGATGGAACTACGAAATTACAGCATTTGGTTTTGCTTTTGTTTGTAATCTGTCATTTATCATTGTTTGATTTCTGTTTTTTTGTTGTTTTTTTTCTGCGTAAACGCAGTAATGGAAGCACGAGGAGGCAATACGAAGTATTAAAATTCAAGAAAATCGTAATAAAGTTCAAAAATTTCATGTTTCCTATTTTTGTTTTAAGGAGAGATCAGCAGTTTTTTTCTTTATGTAATTTTGTGTTAATAAAATGTATGGTGACTCATATTTTTTTTACCTTCATTTAAGGAGTATTACATTGTCTATTAAATACAATTTATTGCATTAATCTATCATTTTTAGTTTCCGAGATTTTTAACATTCTTTAAGTGACCCGGATTCATTGCTCTCGAGTGTAGTTATTCACCAGTACATTTAAAAAAATGTGTAATATTACTTTGTAACTGAACCATAAAAGCTCCGAAACGTACACGCTTCCCTACCTACTTAGTTGATATCTATAAACAAAAGGTAAGGGTCTCCACACTTGCTGACCATCTGTGTGCAATGGATGTAAACAAAAGATAAGAAATGTTTGTGAAAGAAAAACATCTTTGTGTCTTTGGCGGCCGACTCCGGTCGCAATAACTGCATGGGATTTCTAGGAATTTGTTACAAATGATTCATTAAAAACAGTCGCTACACCCGAACTCGGCGTTACATCCAAAGTCGCTATAGCCACATGAATTTTGTACTAAAGTATGCTTTAAATTCAAGGGACTTAGATTTAACGTCGCTATAGGTAAATGGTCGCTACAACCAAGGTCGTAATAAATGAAATCCACTGTATATATATATACATGTATATATATATCATATATATCATCATTTATCTTGCACGTGCTGTGCTTGCTTCGTGCTGAGGTGTGTCCGGCTTAGAATATACCTCTCCTTCTCCTCTCGTGGATGTCGTAAAAGCCGACTAAGGGATTACACCAGGGCATGGGCAGCAGCACCTACCTGAGTACTCTACACCAATCCACCTGCAAAGCGTGGTAATCATGGCAAATCCCCTTATGCTATGAGGGAGGCCACGTCCAGCAGTTGTCTACTGGCTGATGAAGAAGTTAAGTTTTTTTTGTAATTTTTATTTATTAAAAACTATTATAACGCCTTAACAGAGTAGGACCTAAAGCGATGTTATATGCACATGATTATATAAAATAAAAACAAAGAAGCAAGCTTAAAAATAAGTAGGCACCTACTGAGGAATACCTATAATATTACTAATAGGCACCACTACTATTCAACTTTCTCCAAAACAAGCTGCGCTATCTCCATGAGTTTCGGCAGGCTGTGATGAAAAATGTCAACATTGTTCTCCGAAAGTTAAGTTAAGTATGGAACACCCTCCCTTCGGGCTTATTATTTATACACATTATAAATTATATATATATATATATATATATAGTATAGCATTTTGATACACAGGATCTTTTTCATAATCATTTTTTAAACCTATTTTAGTTAAAACAGCTTTTGTTTTGTTCTCTCTGATGTAAAATGTCATACTTCAAAACAAGACAAAAGCTAATATAGCTAAAATAGGTTTCAAAAATATTATAAACTAGTTGCGCCCCGCGGTTTCACCCGCGTGAATAATGATGAAAATTGATGATGATGATGATGATGATGAAAAGTAGCCTATGTGTTAATCCAGGGCGTAAAGTATCTCCATTCCAATTTTCACTCAAATCCATTCAGTAGTTTTTACGTGAAAGAGTAACAAACATCCATACTCACAAACTTTCGCGTTTATAATATTAGTAGGATACACATAAAATATTACTTACTTATTTGCACTTTAGGGTATTCGCAGTAGTTAGACCGCCACGGGTAGTCACACCCATCGGTTACTCCCCGGTGCTTTCCCGCGAAGACTAATCCATTCGGGCAGTCATACTGCACGGACTGTCCGTTGTCACACTCCCAGTATTTGTCGCAGTGTTTTTCATCGGCCACCACTCGGGATTTGGTCTTGCAGGGGTCTTCAATCTGACCGCACGATGATAACGCCACACTAGCTAAGAGCACTGAAAAGATAAAAAAATGTGACTTTAATAACATTTTCCATATACTATATTTTACAAGGTATTGGTTAAAGGTCAAAGCACACCGGATGCGTATGCAGCACGTAACGGAGACACGCGCGTCTCCACTCCACGTATGTACAAGCTTGCGTGCACGTTTTTTTTTTTTGTTTTTTTTTTGTTTTGGCGTTGGATTCATTGTCCTTATGCCATGTCCAAGTTGAGAAAGATCACAGATGGTTAGTTGGGTTGTCACCACACTTCACTTGTCAATACACTGTCAAAAAAAACACATTTTAGGGTTGCGTGCACGTCACGCAAGCGGTGTGCCATGTCTCATACAGTTCCATAGATTTAGGGAAAATCTTAAAGTACGGAGAATCAGTCTGATTTCCATTGAAAAATCCTGAGATTTTCTCGAGTTTTGCGAATTCTCTCGCAAATAGGCAGGCAGTGCGTGCGACTAACGGTGTCTTCAGTCCGAGCTTTACTTTTAACACAGTTGAGTTTAACGTGCGAAGCATTTTGTAGAACAGTGTTAAAAGACAAAAGTTTACTTAAAAAAAAGTATCATCGCAAAATAAATAAGATAAAACTGATGATTAGAATTGGTTTTATAGATTTTAACTGTTGATTTTATTTGTACAATTCACATGACTAAAGCTGATTTTTTAATTATCTCTATTTAGAGAAGATTATTATTTGTAATAAAAAAAACAGAAAAATCGAGGTAGGTACTCTACTATAATAAAAATTTAAACAATCCTGAGATTTCCTGATATTTCCAAAATCCGGCCGCAATCCTGAGAAGAGCCTCAAAATCCTGAGATCTCAGGACAAATCCTGAGACATGGTAACCCTACATACAATTACAACGTCATGATACGTCGAATTTCACGTCTACGTTTACGCGTATGCAGCCGGTGTGCTAAGGCCTTTAGTTGCAAATAGATTTCTGAGACAAAGTAATATTAACGACAACCATTGAGGAATAATAACACCCAACATAACATAACACCCAACAGTCACATACATCCTGATCTCACACTAGGATTTCCTGTGTCGTGTGTATCATGAACTACGAGTACCACAACACCCAGACCCGGAACAAATATTTACAGAACATGCAAACATTTGTCGCACAGCGGGAATCGAACTCGCACCTCTCGCGTCTCAGCCGGCTACTCGCCCACCGCGCTACCAAGGTTGTCAATGTTGTGTGTGTTTTGTAATGGTTATCGAGTGGCGACCACATGTACCACATGACATTTTATAGGTCGCAGAAAGTCGTTGCATGGTGGAAGACTGTTCCTCATGGCATTCTATGGAGGAGGCCTTATGTCTAGCAGGGGACATCTATTACGTAATATATTTCCATTCAAGTTGATAATAAGCAAGATGTTATTATACGTTGAAGTCTACAAGTTATGATCAGAACAGATGCTAGATACTAAAATAGTTATGACAGGAATTAATTTCCGTAGACGTTATATGATTGAAATGATTAAATGAGAAATTAATATTTCGTACCAATTAAGGAGTAGATAGATGCCAATTAGAGATTATCTCCATGTTAAATTATTTGTCCTCCTAACATTGTTCTGAAATGTAAATATGTGTTCAACAACCGATCCGTTCAGTAATTAAAATCGAGTCGCAAAGCAATGCTTCATTCCTTTGAAAACATGAAATGGAAGCAAATAGGAATTTCAATAAAATCCAGTTCAATAAATAAGTAAACAAAGGGTGCGTTTGTCAACAATGGTTCACGCTTTGTTTCTGTTCCAATAAAAGACAATACGCGCTCTTTTGTTGTTTGAAAACTTCCGTTAAATACTTGCTTGAACTGAGAAGAGAAATAAAAAAAAATAACTTTCAAGTGGAACTTTCTATAGAGTTCCATATCGCAAAACTTACACAACGTATCTTATTCAAACCAATTTTCTTTGAAAGTGTTTTTTAAGTTATATTTTTTTTAAACAGTTTTACGTAAGTTATTGAGGCGTTTATATATAATACGCGCTTGTTGATAACCATCCCTCTCACCACCATACACTACTAGCGAAGATTAACCGTGCTTACTAATAAACGCGGAATATCCTTTTTATTGTTACACAGTGTTTTGTCATTTTCGATTGAAATCGAAACTACTTGTCAATGCAAAGGACAAAATATTTTAAATAATTTGTATAACTATATAATATCTGTTATTCGAGTTTTATAGGAACAGATAGTGTAAGATCATCATCATATACGTCCGCTGCTAGACGAGACCTCCCCCATTGTATTCAGTGGGGGATTTGCCATAATTACCACGCTTGGCAGGTGGATTGGTGAGGAGGATGCTGCTGCCCATCCTCAGGTGTAATCCCTTAAAAAGGAGTGGTCTTTTCTTAGGCTGGAACCACGGCCTTGCATCGTTTGGTCAGCAATTCAATTCAACATTTCAACATCATCCAAGAATTAGGCCTCTGAATTTTATCTAACTGAAGTTAGATAAACTTCAGAGGCCCAATTCTCGTATTTAAAAACCAGTCAAAATAAAGTTCGGATCATGTTTCTATCTAGTATCGATGTCATAAATGGTATTCTACTCAACTGAAAATCGGACATGTGATTTGATTACACCGAAATATGACCGAAACTTAAAAGACTTATGAATCCAATCATAGTTTTCCGAGAAATTTGGCTAAAAGTGTAGCAAAATTGACGCGTCTCTTCCCTCTTTCCTATGATATAATTTAATCTATATTACTATCCTACTCTAATCTACGGTAGTTGTGAATAGAAAGTAGACTAAATTGTTATTATGGGGGAGCAGAAAACCAATTTTCAGTCAATTCATAATTCAGTCTCGATTCGGTCAACTTTCAGTGTGGATTTAAAATAATTACGAATTATTTTAATAATTGCAAGGATATGACCTTTTTGAATGAGGGATGTTACCCTATACCCATGTTGATTTACAATCCAAATAAAAGCTCTTTTTAATATTAAAAAGGGGCAGTTATCAATGCTATTACGCCCAAACGTTTAGTAATAACAAGGATATTTTTACAATCCGTTCCCAGTGGAATAGTCATTGCGTATGAAGTTGACCTTTGATTCAAGTATAGGCGTGGGCTTGAATAACACAAAATCACGACAACCTATTGAAAATATGAAGGCATAAATATGACATGAACAAAGGTAATTTATGAATGGTCAGCTATTTTTGTAAAGGATTATAAAATACGACATGAACAAAGGTAATTTATGAATGGTCAGCTATTTTTGTAAAGGATTATAAAACTTTCTATTGCAGTTTTTTGAACAATTGATTTCATTGATTATTAAAAAATCTTCGCTAGTGGGGTTCACATCACATGAAATGTATTTTCCAAAACAGACTATTAAATAACTTTTCATTTAAAAAACCGACTTCCGCCATAGTATTTGACTAAATATCTGGATGAAAAAAAAAATTATGAAAGAACCATAGTGGTGAAAGGGTTACTTTTTGAATGCAAATGCTTGTTTTGTTGCTGAAAATATCAAAATCGCCATATGTATGCCTACAATATTAGAGGAGTTCCCTCAATTCCTCATGGATCCCATCATCAGAACTGGATTCTGAAATGGGACCAAACTGGAAGTATATCTATTCAAATAAAAAAAGTTTTTATTTTTTAAACAAACATTAAAAAAAAAAATACAACTGAATTGAGAACCTCCTCCTTTTTTTGTGAAGTCGGTTAAAAAAACATTTCGTGCTATAACTATTGTAGACTAATGCACATTACGATTAACGAGATCATGTTCTTAAAATTTTTGTGCGTTGTAATATGCTCTATAGTGTAATAGAAATACATCATCATCAACAGCAACGTTGGACGAGGCCTCCCCAATGGTAGGTTTGGCGTTAACACCACGCTTGGCAGGCGGATTGGTGATCGAAGTATTGGTGTTGAGTGCTCAGGTGTATATGATATTATGACTATATTATGGCTATTAGGTTTCACAATTCAAAATAGATAAATAGGTAAAAAATACTTTATTGCACAAGACAAAAAAACAAGTACTTACATATGCTAATTAGATTTTTTTTCGATTTGCACGACTAATGTCAAAAAAGAAAAATGTCCAGGAGCTCAATAATACCCAACTATGGAATCGCCCAATCGGAAAAACGTCCAAGTTTAAAAAAAGCCCAACTAGAAAAATTACCAGATATAGAAAAGGCCCTCTAGAAATCTAACCAAGAGTAGAAATAACCAACCAGAAAAATGTCCAACTATAGAGACGTCTACCTACCGTATTATACCGTGGTATCCTGTATTTACCTCAAAGCCAAACGAACTAGCCTTTTTTTTTTAATTGTTTTTTTTTATTTGAACATTTTTTTAAATTGGACATTATTTTAATTGGACATATGTATTGTTGGACATTTTACTATTGGACATTTTTGGTACTAGATATTTTTATAATTGGACATTATTACTTTTGGACATTGGTTACGGACATTTATCTTTTTTGACATTATTTGTGCAAATTTTTTTTTTTCAGCTAACCTTTGTGTAATGTAGAGTGGGTGAGTGAGTGACAAATTATCAATACACAGTTTGTAAGATAAATAAATAAATAATAAATAAATAATGCTGGACATTTTTCACACAACATTATCTAGCCCCAAGCTAAGCAGAGCTTGTGTTATGGCAACTACATAACTGATATACTTAATATAATACATTACATAGATATATATTTTTATTATACATAGAAAATACCCAGAACACCCGGAACAATTATCTGTAGATCTTATTTATAGTTGAATTTTCAACAGCTCTATAACATCTTGGCACAGGAAGAGAAAAAAAACCAGAAGATTTAACTAGCGCTATAGCTACCAATCAACCAATCTAGTCTAGACAATCAACCAATATGTCTGCACCTAGCTAGGTACTAAAGTAAGAGTGGATATTTAAAATAGTCATGCTAAATCATGCTTGTCTCATAAACTGTATTACCTACGTGCTGTTACATTAATGTAGACTTTCGCTTACCCATGCAATTTGCTAGAAAGGTAGGTATATGCAACTGCATACAATCTATGTAATAGACCAGACACATTCAAAGTTATGAGGTGTTATGATACGCAACAATAATAGCAATATCCTGAATGCTTATTCATTACTTATATACTCATGTTTAGACGTCAAATTTTGTCACTATCTAACTTATTTAAGTTCAGATAAGTTAGAAGGTGACAGAATAGTGCTCGCAAAACAAAAAGTGAGCGGAAATCACGAAAACAAAGATTTGCAGCCCAATAAATAATTCACTTTTTTATTTTTTTTATACTATTAAAAATGCTTCACTTTGGCTATTTTTTGAATATACCTGCATCTAGTTTTTCCAACGGTGCAGTATTTTGACGAATAAGGTAGGTATAGGTAGGTTACCGCCTTGTTTTGAGAATAATTTGGCGCAGCAGACCCGGCTTAAGTCTAATAATTATATTGAAACATGTGATGTCAGAAAGGCTGCACAAAGCCGAGGATATCTCCACAGTAACATAATGTTTAGATATCTAATCCCATCCGTTGCAACACAAGGCAATCTTTTCTCCCAGTAGCATTGCATTGTTCTGGCAACAATAGTTTTGTGGGTGTCAGAGTGTAATCGAAGCGGGGTCGTAGCTAGGATCAATGAAACCTGGGGCAAGACTACGCAGCCCCCATAAATTTTAGTGGAATGCCCTCGCAACTTCATCCGTGAAGTTTTTTCCATTCAAACTTCAACACACCCTTCGTGAATTTTGAAAATTCCTTCGAATCCTTTAAGCCATGAAAGGAATGTACCCTCCAATTTTCAGGACTTTAGGCCTAACCGTTTAGGCTGTGCGTTAATAGTCGGTCAGTGAGTAAGTCAGAAAGAAACGCACCGATTTTATTTAAATTCATTATGTGTTTGTTTTACGCACTCAGACTCCATTAATTGCTGGTTGATCCTTTAACTTTGCCTCAAGAGTCACCAACAGGGCCCCAATTATAGTATAAATAATAATAAATTAAAATAACTTCTTGATCGAAATATTCCTCCTTTCAAGTTTCATATGATTTGGATAGCGCTAAGTTGCTAAATTTATCCCCATTGTTGCGTTCCCCATTGCTATTTGCTACTGTAAATTCAAAGGCAATTTCACCCGCGATATTCTCTAGCACGAGTTTCAGGATAAAAATGTGTTCCATGTTTAAATCTTAGGTTTTGTATTACATTGGTGTACAAAATTTTATCCAAATAAAATCAGCTGTTTCAGTGTTAAATCATGTCAAATATACAAAAAAAACAGTAAACGTTTGGCTTATTTTTGGCTATTGGTTAGAAAGGATAGTTATATATTATTATGTATATTATTACATATGGTCGGAATTTGATGGACAAGATCACAAAACACAAAACTCTATAGGGTTTTTTTATTGTTTTACTCACTTTTGTGTCTCATGATTTATGCCACAATCACCCCTGGATTTGTATCCCAAGTCCAACTTTACGCCATCAACCCCCGATGCCAGCTCCTAGCTACGACTCTGGTGTCAAACGGTAATCATGAAGTTCCCACGACCTTCAGCAGTGAATGCCTAATATCTATTTGTATTGGAAGTGATTCTATGTAGGTTACTTTGTAGAACCAAAGTAGGTACGTTCAATTTAGTTAGCAAAAGAAAAATTATTGAAAAAAAAAAAATTTGGACTAAATTTCTATGGAGTTTGCAAAAAATATATAGGTTTTATGGAAATAAATCGAACCAATCTCATTTCTTTTATTAATGAAAATGGGTAAATTGGTCATACCGTTGGTATAGATGCGGTTGGTGATACGCAATATCTTCTCGTCAAAGGTACCGCAGAACCTCGAGACGAAATTCTATATCATACGTTGCTAGTTATGACTTAAAGCACTGTGAGACCCTCATGCCAAGCTCAAAGACACGCAGCGGGCTATGGGGAGAGCTATGCTCGGAGTATGCTATGCCCGCATTCATCTGTACTCCTGCTACCTTTAAAATGTCAGCTACTTATTAATAACTATTGCATCAAATACAAAGATATTGGAGCCTTTACTACAGTGATAACCGCACCTGTTGGGGGAGACCTTGGCGAAGTATCCATAAAGCAAATGAGTCTGTGAGTGATTAAAATTTTATTAGGTACTTAAATCCTATCGTAGTCACATATCTACAATGCGATTAATGGGTATCAGTGATACCATCATCATCATCATCATCCGCATGTAGAAGCCCACTGCGAGACATTGTCATCCCCCTATAGAATGCCACGATGAATGGGTTATAAGCGCTCTCAGTCAAACCTCCACGTTTAGGTACTTTGTGGTCAAACCAAACACTAATTCAAACAAAAAATTGCCTGCACTTTCGCTATAACAGAAATTTCAAGAATTTTCCATCTAGCCTAGTATAAAATTATCTGTGCGTATGCCTAGATAGGGTCAGAGGAAATTGCTCCATCGCACGCACCTATGCCGACAGGTTGCACATGTTTTTAATAAAATGTTGTGTAGTAATCTCTCGTATTAATGTGGTTGGTACAGTTTATTTTATCCGGGTGTCCTTTAATTCTAGATCGCACATGATTCGTCTAGTTCTAGTAAGAGAATCCTTATTTTATACCTAGATGACCAAATGAGTCAAACGAAAAAAAAGTGCTTGGTTGCATGCTTTTTTTTTAGGGTTTACGACTTTAAGACAATTTACATGTCATGATATTAATTTATTGATAAAAATGTTTTTTGTTGAAAAATTTATATTTCAAAACAAGCTTATATTAAACTAGTGGTTCGCCCCGAACTGAGACCTCGCGATAACACCTTTATCAACCCGACTACTTAACTAAGTAATTTCCATATTTAACCGACTTCCCAAAAAAGGAGGAGGTTCTCAATTCGGTTGTATTTTTTTTTTTTTAGTGTTTGTTACCGCATATCTCCGGCGTTTATGAACCGATTTGGAAAATTCTTTTTACATTTGGATAGATATACTTCCAGATTGGTCCCATTTTTTTCAGAATCCAGTTCTGATGATGGAATCCATTAGGAATTGAGGGAACTCCTCAAATATTGTAGGCATACATATGGCGATTTTACTATTTTCAGCAACAAACCAAGCATTTGCATTCAAAAAGTATAATAATCCTTTCACCACTTTGTCGAATAAAATGGCGGAAGTCGGTTTTTTAACCAACTTCCCAAAAAAGGAGGAGGTTCTCAATTCGGTTGTATTTTTTTTTTTTTTTTTTTTTTAATGTTTGTTACCGCATATCTCCGGCGTTTACGAACCGATTTGGAAAATTCTTTTTTTATTTGAGTAGATATACATCCAGATTGGTCCCATTTTTTTCAGAATCCAGTTCTGATGATGGGATCCATGAGGAATTGAGGGAACTCCTCAAATATTGTAGGCATACATATGGCGATTTTGATATTTTCAGCAAGACACCAAGCATTTGCATTCAGAAAGTATCATAATCCTTTCACCACTATGGTTCTTTCATAAAAAAAATTTCATCCAAAATTATTTTGTCGAAAACTATGGCGGAAGTCGGTTTTTTAAATGAAAAGTTATTAAATGAAAAGTTATTTCTACTATTATTTTTGAAAAAAAAAATCCCTCGAGGTCTACCAGTACAGTACAGGATCTACCAGTAACTACTCTAATTTCCTACACATCATCGAAATAACCTTTGAATAGGGCTAAGCAACGGGGCTTAGTTATACTACATACCTGTACCATACAAGTATGCCTAACCAAAAAAAGCTTACTGACCTACTATCTACTCGCGGCATGGTCAATAAAGTGGATTTCCCAACCCGTGTGACTTCAACTTCCTCTACCAGCCTCGATCATATTTACACGAATTTAAACCCGGATCATGTCACCGCAAAACCTGTGGTAACGAATCTAAGTGACCACCTGGCAGTGCGTGGTGAAATCATGAGAGTAGGGACTTCATCTAAGTGTGAGACTAGATTGGCGAGAGATCACTCTAATCTAAATCGTGATAATTTTGTGGCATCCCTCTTGAGTGTAGACTGGGTGGAGATACACGAAAAGGTTAATAATGACCTCAACTCTTTGACAATGTCAGTAATTAATATTATTGTAAACAAAATGAATATATGTTTCCCTTTAAAAAAATTCAAATATAACAAGAAAGTGCAATCTTGGATAACTAATGACATTGAATCATTTAGAATATTATTGTTTGACATTATAGATATTAGTAAATTGACCCCATGCAATGTACATATTAATAATTTAATCCATGACCTTAGTTTTAAATATGACAATATGATTAAAAATGAGAGAATACAATTTTATTCTGAAATACTAGGTAGAAGTAGAAATACCTCAAAAACAGTATGGGGAATAGTGAACCAACACAGAGGAAAAAGTAAGACCGTAAACACGGATTTTACAGATATAGTTCGATGTGCTAGTGGAGAGCTTTTCTCAACAAAAAAATGTGCTGTGGACGCCATGAACTCCAGATTCGCTCACGCTGCTGCTGCCTGCGGTGCGCCGACCGCCGAACCAGTCCACGTGCTGAGCGCGCTCAGCGCGGCCCATGCGCCCGCTGACCGCTCGCTGAGGCTGCGCCCTTTTACGCCAGATGAGGTATACCGCATCATCGTCTCACAGATCCCGCCAAAGCCGTCTAAGGACGCCTACGGCATCTCGATGAGGTTGATGTGCGTGGCGGCGGCCCCGATGGCCCCCATACTAGCTGACCTGTTTAACCGTTGCATCGATCGTGGGGTGTATCCTGAGCCTCTCAAGCTTAGCAAGGTCTCGCCGCTATTTAAAGGCAAAGGTAAACTGCAAGACATCGATGCGTACCGACCAGTCTCTATTATACCGGCGGTGGCCAAGGTCTTGGAGAATGGGCTGTGTACCCGGCTTGTGGAATACCTGACGTCCATGCGAGCGCTTTCAGACCGCCAATACGCATATCGCGAGGGCCGCTCCACAACTACACTCACGCGTGAAGTAATTCGCCGCGTGATGGACGCGCGTGAGAGCAAACAGCACGTTGCGGTACTGTGCTGTGACCTCTCAAAAGCTTTTGACGTGGCCGACCACGAGGTCCTGGCGATAAAAATGCGTCACTATGGTATTGAAAATGCAGCTCTGAAACTACTAACTAACATGATGCGTGCCAGATCTCAGATGGTGGTGGGAGCTGGAGGGACGGTTAGGTCTGACCCACTAACGACTACAATTGGCGTGGCGCAGGGGTCGTCAATTTCAAACATTCTCTTCTCATTACTTCTAAATGATCTACCAGAGTCTGTGACTGCTGCTGAAGTGATGATGTACGCCGATGATGTTGCCGCGGTGGTAACGGCGCCATCTATCGATGAACTCGAGCAAAACCTAAACACCACGGCTTCCCAACTAGCAGGGTGGTTTAAGGTGAACGGACTTGTGTTAAACCTTACGAAGACCCACTACATCCACTTCTGTCTCTCCGGGCACTTAGTCAGACAACTAGTGGTCCTCGCTGACGGTGTTAAAATTGAACAAGTGGATCGGACGACTTTCCTGGGGTTCGAGATAGACCGTGGCCTTACCTGGGAATCTCACATAGATAAACTATGTGGGAAACTAGGCGGTGCGTGTTTCGCTCTATGGCGGCTGTCTCTTTTCCTTCCCAGGGAGGTGGTCCGATCCTGCTACTTTGCTACAGTGCAATCTCTGTTGCAATACGGTACGGAGCTATGGGGGCGCGCTGCCGAGTGGGAACGCGCTTTCCGCATGCAGAAGCGCGCCATTCGAGCGATCGTGCGAATTCCGAAGGATGCGTCCGTTCGACCTCATTTCAGGGAACTTGGAATTCTCACGCTACCATCCTTGGTGATATTTCAGGTAGCCGTACACGTGAGAATGAACCAGGATGCATTTAAAATAATTGGTGAGTCACACACATATGCCACGCGCCGTGCTGGCCAGCTGTCAGCGGTCCCGCGCAGGTTGGCAAAGTCCAATAAACTGACGCATGTCATGGGTCCGGCAGTTTACAACCGGATGCCAAAAATTGTCACGGAAGCTCCCAACATCAGCATTTTCAAGTCCAGGTTGAAGCGCTGGCTCATTGAGCAGACCTTCTACACCTTCGATGAGTTCACTGGTCTGAAAGTAATCTAGGTGCCTACCGAGGTAATTCTGGTTATGTTTGTTTATGTTTCTTTGTTGTATTTTTTAATTTAATTTTAATTTTGTACTAGTGTAACTAGTACAAAAGTAGTAGTAGTAGTAGGTGTGTACCTACTTTCTACGCTGTTTATGGTTTTTTAACTTTTTTTATTGACGTGTACTTTTTTGTGTGAATAAATGACTATCTGACTATCTGACTATCTACCTGTTAGTACCTATATCAAGTACCTGACGAATTAATTGATAACGTCCTTTTGATGAAAACCATAGAACTCCAACGTCATTCAAATTATTAGAAATGGGAGGTCAGCAATGGATGTTATATTGGTTTCTATTTTATGGAGTACATGTTTCTAAATTCTTCAATTTCAGACTTTTCCCTGTAGTTGTGGCACAAAAGCCACAAGCATACCAAATTTCAGCATTGTGGGATTGCTGGAAGTACCCTAGAATTTTGGGTTTTTACGTTTTTTATTTTCCCTAATATCTCGAAAACTACTAAGGCTAAATAATTATTAAAAACAGTTTTGAAATGTCCAACCAAAGCGCTTTGATTAGACACCCCACTTGATCTGACTGTCTCACTTTTATTTTTTTTACCCCCTCTTGGACCCCAATATCTCAGCAACCCCCTGATCGATATAGCTCATAACCTTACCTACAAATTGTACCAATACTATCTACCCCCATACCAAATTTCATGAAGATCGGATTAGCGGTTTGGAAGTTTTCATCGGACAAACATACATACATACATACACACATACATACAAACGCCGATTCTTCCAACTTGACTCAGAGAACTCGCTTCGCTCGTTCAATTAGTGATTGGAACCATGAGCTGATCAAAAAGAGCCCAAACACTGCCAGGCTACTATTAATCATCGAGGAGTTCCGTTATCCACCTTCCGTCTCCATCATCAGATCAGCTCGCCGTCACCATAATATCGTATTGTCATCGGAACTTGACAGGTATGCAAAATTTCAGCTCAAAATCGGTTAGGTAGAACAGGTTCAAAACTCAGTTGCAAGATTTCACCCGGACAAACATACATAAAAGCTTTTTTTAACTTAAAAAAGCCTACGCCCGCGGACTTAGAATAATGACAATACGCCGCGGACGTCGTAGACAGTCGGATGGACTGCGCGCCGTCCATCTGACTGTCTGTATTTTCTGTAACAGTGGTATTTCTCGAGTTGCAACAATAAGCAAATAATAAAAATGCAAAAACCAAATCAGAAGGGCGGTACACGCGTTCTCCAACTAGGAATAAAACTGATAGCGCGTTCTAATCTACTAGTGGCGACATCTAGTCTTAACTTGAGTAAACTTTGGAACCCTACACTAAACATGGTTCGAGAGACGCATGTCTGGTTTCTTTTACGTTTTCCTTTCTCGGTGAGCATGTGATAAATGTTACACATTAGACTGACTTACGGCTTATACAATTTCTAATAATGTGTAGATTTTTTTTCCCTAACAGCTTTATAGTTTTCTGTTAGTATACAATTTTTTTTTTAATTAGTTAGTTAATACTTTATTAGCCAAACCATAGGCTGTGCCAAAAGGACAAATGGAAAGTCGTGTGTGATTTCCAAAGATTAACTCTAGGGATGCTAGTAAAAGAGCTACTTGTGAATGAGTTCGTTGAGGAAATATAACCACCTAAGTAGATACCATGCACACATGATACGTCATATGACTTTTCATCTTTATGTCTCAGGGTCGGCAGCGCGCATGCCTCAGAGAGCTGAAGTCAGTTTTTAGCACACAATTGACACAGACGTATTGTGTAGTGCATGCATGTCAAACTCAAAATCATTGGTGGGCCAAATGCTTGAAGACCGTAGAATCAGTGAGCCGCAAAACCCAACCATAAAGAAAACAAACTCATTGCATAGATATAGATATAGGTACCTAGCAGTACAACCCCCCCCCCCCCTATTCCTTAACTGAAAGTCACTCGGTGACTAATGTTTGACAAGTAAAATGACTATCAATTGACAATTCTTTATAATAATTTTAATCAATTAATAATATGATTGAATAAAATGACAGAAAAATATACTATATGTTTTTAAAATTGAATCGGGCCGCAGTCAAAGCTGTAAAGGGACGCATGTTTGACATGCTTGGTGTAGTGTAACAAGGATTTTGTATAGCGACATCGATAAGCGCCCCTAGCGTACACTCTGTGAACCTCATTTTCCATATAAAATCCGTGTTAGCACTAAAACCAACCGTCCTTGTCAAATGCTTGTTAAGTCTCTGGTGTTGCAGGCGTCCAATAGGCCACGGTAACTACTTTCCATCAGGTGGGCGACATCCACGGGGGGAGACGGAGGAGCTTATTCATAGGCCGGACACACCACGGCAAACTCTACGAATTAACATTCAAAACTGGAACAGCAAATCTTAGTCTTATTTAAGCAAACCTACTCAATTCATATATTTACCAAATCTCGTGAGACAAACAGAGTCTTGTTACAACAGATATACCTACTCTATTATGTGTCTTATTGTGTTTGTTGCTTCCAATTTTCCTTAACAAATACAGTGTTCAATTTGTTCGCCAAATAATGTTAACATGACGTGAATCTTGTTAAGAAAACCGGGCGAGTTGGACTCGTCTGGAGAGAATTTTGTACCACTAGACCAATTATATAGACTTTTTAGTCAATCAACACGATATCCAGCACAGACAACAGATATACATTTTCGTATATTTTCTTCTATATCTTTTACTATAAATTTTATTACACTATAACTATATTACCTACTCAGGTTTTGTGATGCTCTCTCACGATTTGGCCGTATTCCTGATTCTCACGACAACAATATGAAAGTAGAAAGTGTAGGTTTTTGCGAATTAACGTGAGATCTGATTTCATTGTTGACAATATCCTGGTTTTCAAATTAATTGTTGAATTTTGATGAAGTTGTGTGAATTTTTTGCATTCTCTTTTAGCTAATTGCGAACTAATCAGTGAAGATCAGTGTCTACAGACTTTGATTGCAGTGTATAAGTTGGAACTCAGATCCATATTCCTAAATATTACTCAGGCATTGGGTTACCAATTGCTAATAATAAATATACATAAACATAATATACATAACATAACACCCAACAGTCACATACGTAGTCCTGATCCCGCACTAGGATTCCCTGTGTCGTGGGTATCAGGGACTAGGGGTAACATGGAACCATAACACCCAAACCCGGAACAAATATTTTCAGATCATACAAACATTTGTGCCGTAGCGGGAATCGAACCCGCAACCTCTTGTATCTCAGCCGGCTACTCGCCTGCCGCGCCACAGAGGTAGTCAAAAATAATTTACTATTAATTTTAATGTATCTAATGTGTTAAAAGTTATTTAGTTTTGTGATTTTTGCTGACTAAGAAATGGATTTCAGCCGTTTCTGACTTTTCATAGACGTAATTTAGAGGGTTGTCTGGAAGAGATGTTAAGCGATAAGACCGCCCATTGTACCTCTGGTTTGACACTTTGTATCTCTCTTGTTTTGTTTTTAGTTATTTTTTTAAAATCATGTTTTATAATAAATTTATAAGTAATCTATATTATCTATCTATCTATGTATCTATCTATGGTAAATTCGTCATAGCCAATTTAAACTTTATAGATTAAACGAGTGGAAGGTAGGTCAAGTAACTGTAGATTACATTAGCCGATATCTGTCTTATGCCCAGAGGCCCAATTCTCTAATTTAAAAACATTCAATTCGCAGTATAATCTCGTCTCAGTCGCACTGTCAGCTGTCACCTATATAGTAACTATTACTTAATCTTCGCATGTATACGCGAAGATTAAGTAATAGTTACTATACGAGACAGTGCGACTGACACGAGATTATATTGTGACTGGAATGTTTTAAAATTAGAGAATTGGGCCTCTGATAGGTCTTACTAAAATTTAATATTCAACAAGTTCATAGTTTTATTATTGTTCAAACCTTATGAAATCAGAACCACTCCCGAATAAAATAACAATTTATCCTTCTTAAAACGATTCGAACATAAATGTTTTCAATAAAATAACGATGGTTATTATCAATAAGCGTGATTTACATTTAATTTTCATTTTAACAAAAACAACATTTTCCTGTATTATTTTCTTTGTAAATAAACGGTGAGATGGAATTGTTTCAAAGAGTTCTATGGAATTTATTTATAAATTCCATAGAACTAGCTATTTATAGCTGAGAATACTGAATAAGCATTCAGCATTTTCAGCTATTTATATTGTAATCTTGCATCACTATACCAGCAGAGTGGTGACCACGAAACGGATAACACAGTTTAGGAAACCTGCAGACATTTTAAAGGGCAGGATGTTGGTGGATAGAGGCGGCTCAAGACGTATTTCCATTTTTTTTTTATTTTTTTTTTATTGTATTACCAATTCTACTTCTGTTCATTTTGCTTGTTATTGTTTTGTTTTCATGTTAAATAAATTAATTTTCTTTGTTTTCTTTCTTTCTTTTCTTTTGGAGGAGGCCTATGTCTAGCAGTGAACTTCTACAGGCTAAGATTTTTTTTTTTTTATGTTATGCCTCGACAAACTGGCTTAAGGATGCATGATAGTAAATAAGTGTGTATGTACTTATATCAAACTTTGTGTAGACAGACAGTCACTCTTCCCAACTCCTCCACATACGTGGATACCATTTTTAGGTCAGTCATAATCATCATCGACAGCCGTGAAATGTCCACTGTTGGATAGTTCTTGGCAGAAAGATTGGTGATCGCAAGTACTGGTGTTGAGTACTCGAGTGGATGTGTAATCTTTTAGTCGGCGTTTTGCGACCTCCACGAGAGGAGACGGAGGAGTATATGTTGAGGCCGGACACTCCATGAGGTATTTTAAGGTTATTGCAGCAGCAAAATTATACGTACTTTCAAAAGAAAAAAAAGTTTATTTATTTTAGAAAAATTACGACTATACCCACGTTCTTTACTATTCTCCTGCTGAAGTTTCGTTGACCATTTTGTGGTCCTTCCTCATGAGCACCGACCGCGACCACACTCGAAGGTCGTGACTTACGACCCTCGAGCGTTCGAGCGAGCAGATTTTTGAAAAATGAACATACAACAATATTCATTTTTAAAAAATCTGGGACCATGCAAACCTTGTGAAATCATATAAGATGTTATATACGATTATACCTACAAAATTTGATGAAGGTTTGTTTAATTATTTTTAAATTAAAAGGACACTGGATCCAGACGGAACGAAAAGAACGAACTTTCTAATTTATTTAAAAACTAAAAATCAGATCTTCATAAAATTTTGTAGATATCATCGGAAAAGATTTATCAAGGTTTGTAGTGTTTTAGATTTTCGAAACAATTAACTACAAAAATTTAAGCATCATCATCAGTCTGTGGAAGTCCACTGCTGGACATAGGAATAGGACCCTTTGAATGCCATAATGAACGGTCTCGAGCCACCTCCATCCACCCACTTCCTACGACATTTATTATGTCTTTAGTCCATAGAGAAGAGGGCGTTCCTCTACAGCGTCGTGGTCGCCACTCGAGAAACTTTATTCCCCAACGGTTGCAATGAAATGTTTGACTAAGGTGACGTGGAAACCTTAACTTTCGTTCCCATGAACAAAGCCAGTTAACAAAGTAATGAGTGGAAAAATGAGAATATTACGTGGAGAATACCTTCTGCGGGTGGAAACACCCTCTATTACAATTAAACCGCCCTAATGGCTCTAGTGAAATACGGGAAGGTAGAAAATTAACTCATTTGTTTTCATTAGCGTCAACCAATGGATTAGGGGTATTAAAATAATATTCGGTGATTAGTTTTTGATGTTATTAAACTGACTGCATCGTATAGAGTAATTTATGACCTTTGAATGACCTCTGATGCACGGTGGGCGATTAGCCGGCTGAGAAACGAGAGGTTGCGGGTTAGATTCCCGCTGCAAGGTAAATGTACAAATAGACATATTAACAAAAACTCAAAAAAACTAAAAAAAAAAAACGATCGATCTACGTTTATCGGCTTACCACATCCCTTAATATTTTATGCAAGGTGACGTTACCTTGTTATGAAAGAATGGAAAAATATTTGTGTTGTTTTGTGATAATCCACGATATTACAAAGATAAGGCGTGAAATATTGTCAGCTACAGCTGTCATTCTAATAAACTTATAAGAATTATCAAGATCTTAATGTAGCTCTTTTTATTGTTAAAATAACTCGTCAAAAACCTGTAAAAAAATTCCGAGAATCTATTATTATTTTAATTTACTTACACAAATGAAGAAACCCAAATTATTTCTTGCTACAACAATTTATCCTAATTCTTAGATAATGCCGTCATAAGCATTCAAACCTGTACAATGATTTAACTCAATAGCCAAACAAAGCACATGTAAACACACGTCTCAAAGCTATTTGCTTAATTATCGAGTTGAGCTATTGTTTCATTGTGTTATGTCAGAAGTGACAGTGAAGTGTGTTGTGACAGACTGACAAAACAGAGAAAGCGTTTGCGCAAGATGACTTGTGACCATAACTTGTGACATTGAGTAATTAACAAATGAAAATTAGAAAATAACTTTTCATTTAAAAAACCGACTTCCACCATTGTACTCGACTAAATATTTGGATGAAAAAAAAAGATGAAAGAACCATAGTAGTGAAAGGATTATGATACTTTCTGAATGCAAATGCTTGGTTTGTTGCTGAAAATATCAAAATCGCCATAATGTATGTCTACAATATTTGAGGAGTTCCCTCAATTCCTCATGGATTCCATCATCAAAACTGGATTCTGAAAAAAATGGGACCAATCTGGAAGTATATCTATTCAAATAAAAAAATAATTTACAAAAAAAATACAACCGAATTCAGAACCTCCTCCTTTTTTGTGAAGTCGGTTAAAAAAATTGGAGAAGTTTAATGGTTGGATTCTTCTCTTCAACAAATAGACCCTCCTAGAAGCAAATGGCAATAGGGGACACAACAATGGGAAATATGGAGATCATATAACAGCCTTAGCGTTGTCTAAATTTTTTGATCGTTAAATTGGGGAATTTTCTTGACCTAAATATTCCTAAGTTTCAAAAGATTTGGCTAATTTTGGCTGTCAAAATTATCCCCATTAGAAACAAAATATTTCTGACTTTACTCCAGATACAGAGGATTACAAGTTTGCTTTTGTCGAATCGGCGGAGAAAGAACAAAATTTGCAAAACCAATAAAATATCACACAAACTGTCAAAACTTTACCTTGAGATGCGGGAAAGTATTTCAGGAAAATATGGACCGAATGTCAACTTAACCAAGTAATTATGACTCCAATGATGTATGCGCAGGCCAGCTTACGCGGGGACAGTAGCTGACTAGCATGGCACTAGCCGTTAGTGCTCTCACTGTTGAAATGCATAACAATATCCAATGATATGAAATGTATTGTTTCTATTAGGACTGGGATGCGATTTTTGAATGTCATTGAATGACTAAATGTCAACAAAATGGGTCAGTGATTTTTAAAAGTTCGTGATTTTGTTACTTAGTGATGACTGAACTTATCATAAAAACATACATACAGCGAGCTACGGAGAGAGCTATGCTCGGAGTTTCACTACGTGATAGAATCCGAAATAATGAAATCCGTATAGAAGAACCAAGATCATCGACATACATATCCTTTAGAGTGAGCAAGTTGAAGTGACAATAGGTAGGTCATATAGATCGCAGAACTGAAAACCGTTGGGGAATAAAGGTTCTCGAGTGGCGACCACAAACTGGACGACGCAGGAAGGAAGGTCCAAAGTTCGATGGACCAAGGACATTATTAAGATCGCAGGAAGTCAGTGGATGGAGGCAGTTTCAAGCCGTTCGTTGTGGCATTCTATGAGGGAGGCCTATGTTCAGCAGAGGGCTTGTACAGGCTGATTATGATGATGATGTTGAAGTTTAGTTTATGCCGCTATGTGTCTGGCCTTAGATAAGATCCCTCCGTCTCCTCCCGTGGATATCTCTCCATAGGAGATGGATTGCAGCATCCACCTGAGTATACTTAGCATCAATATTGCGATAGAAAATCCGCCTCCCAAGCGTATGGTGATTACGAAAAATCCCCCTATTGTATTCGATGGGGGAGGCCTTCTATTGGACATCAACTGGCTGATGATATTGATGATGATGAAGTTTAGTTCTAGTCCACTCCACCTACTCACCCAACTACACTGCTACTATCCACTTAGCATACTCACCCCATGTAAACTAGCCCTAACGTCTTTCCGAAGTTTTCCTATCAAAGTTGTCACTTGATACTTTGCTTAGGCCACTGTTCACCAATACATAAACAGATGGTCAAACGACTGTTTAGCCTAACCAATTCCTTTTAACACATGCTTTCATACATTATCTGTCACCTTAAGGGGTCGGGAAAGGATGAACTGCCCATGCAAACGTAATACCAAAATCATTTGTAATTCAAGCATATATCTACCATATTTTGCTATTATTCAGATTAAGATAGTATTTATCTAGGTTCCTAGATAGTTTTTGTTTCAAAATATTTACCTAAAACGAAATTTAAGCGAATTCCATTTTGTAAATTTTTCAACTTTTACGACATGTTTTCATCTTATTTGTTTCGTATTAAAAACAATGTAATTTCTAGTATTCTGTGTTTAGGAACATAGCATAATAATATATTGTCAAGTTACAGAATAACAACAAGATATGAAAAAAACATGAAGTTTTTATTCATAAGTCTTGGTATTACAGAACTCGACCTAATTTGATACAAATTCCAAACGGCTCGTACACCCATCGCGCATGCAGGGGGAGAGGCCCCGGTGCCAAACAGGGATAGCTGATTTTGACACTCGCTTCAAATTGAATTTGCTTGCGGCCTTCGCAGGCCCCTGTTTGCTTTGTTATTATTGTTGTTATGATATTAAGTTAAATTGTATTGTATTAATATTGCTATTTTTATCGGCTTTTACAGCTTTAATTTTTTTTTATTTAACCTATGTTTACGTTAAACGCCCGTTTATTTGTTCGTGAACATGGGCCTGTCTCGTTGGTATGTCTCGTTCTACCCCGATAAATTACTATCGGTTCTTCTGTTTGTGTTTTGGATATGGGGCGCAGAAATGAGTCGTGCCTGATTGCCTTTTATGAGTTTCTTATGTGGTTTAGGTAGCGACTAGCACGTATCTATAAAGAGTGGGGTGACCCTTATTGACCGAGCGAGCGAAGCGAGCTAAGTCCTAAGGCTTAGAAGAATTTTTGAAAGTTTTCGAAGCTATTGAAGTTTCGTTTCCATGCATACATTTACTGACAGGGCGCTGCAAGTAAATATATGGAAGGAAACGAATAGGTATAAGAATTTCAGTCATCAATGGATTTCAGATGTATAGAAATTTGGAGATCGTTGAATAAACGGCATTTTACTAACATTTAGTCTCTCAATGATTTAATGAATTATCGATTGCCAAGGTATCTTGATTTCTGAGTAGCTCATAAAATCAATATGTTTATACAACTCACCAATGAAGCCGGTCCAATGTCCAGCCGCCATTTTGCAGCGTTGCGGGTAGTCTGAAAGAAGAAGCACCATAATTAGATTCGTTCATTCGATACCTTTGAGCTTTAATTTAAATCTAAACTCTAGACAAATTCGAACCTTATGTCAAAGAAAATAAACTTCAAAGTTGATTCGTGGTGAAATTCATTTATTTTGACTACTGATTGCAGAAATATCTTTTCCTATCGGAAATTTGATTTATATTCCACTGATAATAAGGATTACTTCACAATGTAGAGCTAAGGTATTATAGAGAAATTCGGATATGTTTATTGGTTTATTCACAGTGGTCTCTGTTGGATTATATTCTGGTTTATCGCATTGTGGGTGGACTGAAATTTTTCTTGTACACGTACTTCGTCTACTGATAGGGTAGTTAGTGGTATTTACACTTTCAGAATTACTGAGATCGAAAACGCTCTAAGCTAAAAATTAAATTCTTTCGACATCTTTGATTTTTAACCGACTTCACAAAAAGGAGGTTCTCAATTTTTTTTATTTTTATATTTGTTACCTCATATCTCCGTTGTTTATAAACCGATTTGGAAAATTTGTTTTTTTATTTGAATGGATATACTTCCAGATTGGTCCCATTTTTTTCAAAACCCAGTTCTGATGATGGAATCTATGAGAAATTGAGAGAACTCCTCAAATGTTAAAGGCATACATATAGCAATTTTGGTATTTTTAGCAAAAAGTTATTGTTTTGTATGCTTTTAGCAAATAAAAACATGCAAATAGCCAAATTCAGTGGCGGAAGTCGGTTTTTTAATGAAAAGTTATGGTAGCTCCTAATACTAAAACTTTATATTGTCGTATGATTTTTTTAGCAATGAATTATGGAGATGTTCGTCCTAACTACAACAAAACACAACACAACAAATGCTGAGCTGGACGCCAATTTGTGACAGTGTTGCATGACTGGTACTGAGAGGCACATTTTTATAATATAACACAAGTCATTATTGTCTTCTGTTTAGTTTTAATTTTCTTTGTTAATCTTTTTTGTTTGTGTGTGTGTCTTTTGTATTTTCTCGTGTCTTTTTTATGATACATCATTGACACAAATAAATGCTTTTTCTTTCTTTCTTTCTTTCTTTCTAACTAGGTATTTTACTGACATAAAGCATATAGGTACGATTTTACAAGTATAAATTGTTATTAACTTAATTGCCGTGGTGTGTCCAGCATAAGAATAGACCCTTCCGTCTCCTTCCATAGACATCGTAAAAGCCGACAAAGGGATTACACCAGGGGATGGGCAGCAGCATCCAACTGAGTACTCAAACACCATACTGCGATCACCAATCCGCCTGCCAATCGTGATAATTATGGCAAACTCCATTGCATTCTATGGGGGAGGTCCCTTCCTACAGTGATGATGATGGTGATGATTAAATGTAATTAATTTGCCAGATTAATATAAAAGTAATATCATAATGAATAGCCCTATAGGAAACCACCCTTTTAGAAGGGTTGCGATGATTAATCGATGGGGACATAGAGTGGCTATAATGGAAATGCCGTTTGACCGACATGTGTGACTTATGTGGAACCCTGATCGGGTTTTTAATTGTTTTAGACCCTTAGTAGGGACCCATTGTTGGTTTCCAAAACGTTACGTAAGAATACCAGAGTACATTCTATAGCAGCTTAGCCGCATTCTGTATCACAAAACTTTTATTTACAATCAAATTGTAAGGTATTTCCAGCCTAAGAATAGATAATCCTCCTCCCGTGGATGTAGATAAACCCTTACTAATTGATTACACCAGGGGATGGGCAGCAGAACTCACTTGAGTACATAACACTAAACTGCGATCACCAATCCGTCTGCCAAACGTGGTGATTATGGCAAATATGGAATGGCCCCCCCATTGCATTCTATGGGGGAGGCTTTGTCCAGCAGTGGACATCTAAATTAAGGTTGTTGAAGAATTTTACTTGCCTTAATTTCGCTTATTTTACTTAACTCAAATTCTTTAATTTGTTATTCATTTATTTTGCTAAATAACCTGTAGGTTAGTGTGTGTATATAGTCATTCTAACAAAAAGGTCTTATTACTTAGAAGAGGTTCCCAAACCCATGAAATGTATCATATTAAGTTTACCGAAATAAAAAAAAAATAATTGTACCTAATCTAGGAGCGAGCTTCATAAATTACTAACCTCTTATTTATAATTAATTTTTAAACTTTTGATAGCTAAAATAGCTGTTGTTTTGTTTTGGCGTATGTCATTTTACATCAGAGAGAACAAAACAAAAGCTATTTTAACATGTTTTAACCAAAATTGGTTTAAAAAATGATTATGAATAATTTTATTTTATTTATTTATTTTATTTTACGGTTTCATACTTTTTTATGCTAATCTGTATCATTGTCGCTTCTCGCATGTTCCAAATCTCAATTAGTCGTATCAGTGAGATGCACGCGGCTCTGCGTCTTCTCACGCGAGTTGCATCATAACGTCCTCGGTAAAAATGTTGTAAGAATCCAGTGAAAGCTACAATTAGCACATGACGTATGTGATGCTAGGGCTAGCCGATCAATCAATGAGTTACTGAGGTTTCGTACAAGTCAGCAGAGTCGGTATCGTAATATCGCGAGAAATATAGCATGTTATATAAAACTAAAGGAATTTGAAACCCATGAATACGTATTGCTCGGCGTGTAGGATTATGTTCTATTTACACGCAAAATTGAGACTGTGCACTATCGAGTCTCAATCTTGACATCCGATTTGCCATCAGAGTCCTGATTTTTAGAATTATTTTTTGAGGTTTTAAGGATGTCTGTTTTACAATCCCAAAAAAGTCGATAAACACTTTGTCCGAATCCATATATATATACTTAAATAAAAAAAAACAACCCATTGCACATACAACATTAACCCTTTCTTACCTAAAATGTGAGACCGTCATATGACGTCCGTAATACTATAAGGGCACTACAAACTGAAGTCGCCGGCTAACCCTGTGGATTAGGTGGATACAGGACCGTTTAAACTCTTTGGACCGTCTAAAGTCAGTTGGGTTTGTACAGGTCCACCTTTAGAGTTTGTAAAGGACCGTCTTAAGTCTATGGGTTCGTACAGGACCGTCTAAAGAGTTTAGTTTTGTACAGGACCGCCTAGTGTTCGGTTTTGTACAGGGCCGTCTAATGTCCCATCCTATTGCGCAGCGAGTAGTGAGATGGGCATGTTAATGACTCTAAAACTGTTCACATTGTTGGGTATACTCGCCCCTTGGCTAGTTGGAGCGATGACCTCCAAAATGATCCTTGTGATTTCAATGAATAAAATACGTTTGATTTGATTTGAAAAGACAAATATTGAATCTGAAGAGCCGAACACCGGGCTCAGTGACGTTCATTGGGAGAGGTCTATGTCTAACAGGTCTAATGATGAGTTTTAACTTCAAAAACCCTTTAGTGTACTAGTTAGTTAGGTTTTACGTCAAAATATCGAAAAGCTATATTGAACTACACTAATAGACCCGTATTAATAGACCGAACTCAACCCTGAGAACGATGTTGAAAACACCAAAAACTACATTTTTGTATGGGAATTTTGAAATTGGAACACACTTGTAAAATTTGTGACGTAAAAGATTGCACTTCCTTCACTTGTAAAAAAGTTGTTAAAGAATTGCTCCTCAAACTCTCTTACAATGTCATTGAAGACTTAATCTAGGCTCCTAATTTTGTGCATCATTAATATACGGTTATGCAACGAACACACACACCACACACATACGTCCTCACGCAACATACATATATTCACACACACCCACACACACACACACACACACACATATATATATATATATATATATATACACACACACACGCATATAAGCAACTGCCATTGTTTCTAGTTCTTATTCTTCTTTTTTGTTTCTTTTCCACTAAATTTTATTTTAATTAGCCAATGCACTTGCTTTCTGGACTCACCCAATGTAACTGTGTCAAACATATTATGATAACTCGCTCTCTTGAGACCCAAGATACAGTCTTTTATGCCTAGTTTGGGCCTTACAGTTAACCTCTTATAGAACTTAGGAAATCCTTGTGTTTGGTCCTACCTTAAAATATAATGTAAAACTTTTATCGGCAATAAACATTATCTTATCTTACTTAAGATAATTTTCAGAGTCAAGTTCGATTTATTAATATGGACCTAAATCGTTTACAGAGTAACCAATAGATAACTAGATAACTAGGACAACTTAGGCATACGTCATGTAAAAAAATGGGACAGAATGATATGATTTTTGTCGCATAATGTCGCGTGCCGGTTTTTTTAAGGGCCGGCACAATACTGTGATAAACAGTTCTACTTATATGATTTGTGTGAAAAATATATTTGAAAATAAATTGTCAGCACGGAAATACACGTTGAATTTGTTGCACATTGTGAATAAAACAATTGTATAACGAATTTCCTTCGAAAAATGGTTCAGTGTAGTGTATTCGAAGGTAAAAGTTATCAATCGTTCTATCTCACATGTGGCACGACAACCATTTGTCTATTGGTTACTCTGTCTACGGTCTAAATAAATGTACGATCGTGCGCAAGACGACAGTACTACGACATGACTACGACAGACCGGCATGAACGAAGTCCGAATTTGGTGGTACCATGTCGGCAAATATAGACAAGTCCACCTTCGCATCAGGTTACGTACAAGTATTTAAGCAATTTCCAGAGAATTGAGCATGTGAACGGTTATTTAGTACGTAAGACTAGAAAGATTCTTGAAGGGTCACTCACCTGGTTAAAAGATCTCAATTTTTTTCCCGTATCGGCGCTTTTAATATCTTTTAAATGTATCTTATCTTATCTATCTTATCTCATCACCAGATTCAACAAAACCCCTTAGTTTTGATTAACATGAGTCTGTTATGTTATTTTTATGAAAAACATCGCTTTTTTCAGACAGCCAATTTACAGTTTGATTTACAAGTTCGGAACAGTGAAAAACCGACACTGGTATAAATTACGTTTTCAATGAATAGTATAATGTAAGTACGGTTCGAAAACTGGATATTTTCCATAAAAAATACAGATTTATCTTGTGAAAATATTGGTTTGTTTTGTAGATACCAATTTAGCGTCATGTTTGTGTGATGAACGCTGAATTAGGTAGTAGGCATAGAAACACATTCAATAGGTATATATTTTTTCATCACTGACTAAGTACTACATACACAAAAATAAAATTACTTTTTGTCCTACAACGGCACAAAGGTGGTATATCTATCGATTAAATTTGCTATATGGGGGTTTTTGAGGGCGAAAATCGATTTAGCTAGCTCACTTTAGGAAAACTCGTTTGTCCGAGTTTTCCGTGCCAAACTCGCTCACCCAGGTACTGTGTCTTATTATAGGAATACCTATTAAAAGAGACCAAGCTAATTTAAACTACAATACGCCTAATGAACCTTAAGTTCCAACATGGGTTACCCAAGTTCGCAAGTTTTAGGTCCGAATATTAATAACCTAACCCAAAACTTAGACCTTTTTGGAAAACTATTTTGGGAAATCGCCGGTCCAAATGTTACATCGATGGATATAAGATTGTCTTACAACCACCTCAATTTCTTTGTTTTCCTATAAAATTTAACAACATAATTACCGCCAGTGTATTGGGCATATCTGGGCTAAGAATAGGGACTTCTCCAATCTCATTTTTTGAAGTTGGTTTAAAACACATTTTAGATACCTAGGTAAAACATTCAGCTCCAAGTAGCTATATAACCTACCTAACCTTGGTTTTGCTGATACAATGTTTTAGATTCCATTTAAAAGAATGTATTTTATGTTAGTATTCAAGAATGTATGGACTTCATGAGATATATACCTACTACATATTGTAGAGTCACTAAAAAAAGTGTGATACCTATATTATTTATTAAATAGAGTATGTTCAGAAAGAAAGCTGTCGTACTCGTAGTTTCTGATACCCACGACACAGGGAATCCAAGTTGGGGATCAGCCTCCGTATTGTCTATCAAACTGGTAATCGCTTTCGAATACGATTTTAAGGTACATTGCGCTTTATGTTACGAATATTACGAATATTTGCTCTTGGAAAAGATGCTAAAACACGCAGCGCAATGTACTGCAAAATTGAAATCAAAAGCGATTACCAGTTTGATAGACCCCCTCTGGACTGTGTATGTGACTGTTGGGTGTTATGTATGTATATATGTTTTCATATAATGGTATCCGAAGTCTGAACTCGTTCAAAGGTTAATCTGCCAGTAGGTATAGTCACTAGGAAGGGTTTTAGGTTGTTTTTTACTATTCATCTTAGTATAGTCACTCCTAGAAGTGAATAGTAGTTAAGTGAGTAGACTATAGATAAAATATATAATAAAAGAGATAAAATCTTCACTGCACACGAAATATAAATAAAAAAAAGATGATTATACATCAAAATAAAGTACTTACAAGTGTATACTTGTCTTATAGAGCCATGGTGTGTTCGGCCTAGAATAGACCCCTCCGTCTCCTCCCGTGGATTTCGTAAAAGCTGACTGATCATCCTACTGATGATTTCATCAGTAGGATGGGCAGCAGTATCCACCTGAATACTTACCACCAATACTGTGGTCACCAATCCGTCTACCAAGCGTGGCAAATCGCTCAATTGCATTATATGGGAGAAGCCTCGTTCAACAGTGGACGTATACAGGCTGGTAATGATGCCGAATGATAATATTTATATTAGTGCATAGATATTATCCACGTAAAATTCAATAAAAAAAAACTATTTTCTCGCTGACTGTACCCACTACAAATTGAAGCATAAAAACGAAGTGACTCCAACACTATTCCAATACTTTGTTCAAAGCAATATGGTGTGTTTACTAGCGTTACTAATTCTTCAACTTTTATATCCAGCCGAGGGGTTCTTCCTTCAGTCTCCAAAGATGCAGACGATGCCTCATGA
Source organism: Epirrita christyi (assembly GCA_951392215.1). NCBI lineage: Eukaryota > Metazoa > Arthropoda > Insecta > Lepidoptera > Geometridae > Epirrita > Epirrita christyi. The sequence continues at coordinate 3,344,170 of OX595837.1, forward strand.
TGGTGGTGACCCCGGGGCGCCGCTGTTCCTAACACCGTACGTCGAAGGAGGAAACATTACGGAGGGCCAGCGTCTCGCCCGCGTCACCCTCCCTGACGTCCCTGACATAGAGAGCTACTCAGGCTTCTTCACCGTCAACAAAACCTACAACTCGAACCTATTCTTCTGGTACTTCCCATCTACAGACCTCGATTCACCCTTTTGCGACGTGATGATTTACCTCCAAGGCTTCCCAGGAGTCACATCCCTTTACGGACAGTTCGAAGAACACGGCCCTATCGAAATTCAAGAAATAAACAGCACGAAAAAATTCAACCCCAGAACTTGGCATTTGGCTAAGTTTAAAAATCTAATTTACATTGACCCCACCGTTGGCACAGGATTCAGCTTCACCAACGACTCGCTCGGCTATTGCACGGACCAGACGCAGGTCGGTGAGCAACTCTACGCAGCCGTTGTCCAGATTTTTCAACTCTTTCCGGAACTTCAAAAACATAAATTGTATATAACTGGAGAGCTCTATGCTGGGAAGTACGCAACGGCCTTGGCGCATATAATTCAACAGAGGAACCCTACAGCCGATGTAAAAATTAATCTGAACCAGTTAACTATCGGTAGCGGCTGGTGTGATCCGATCAACCAGCTGCTGTACCACAATTCTAGCTACCAAATCGGAATCCATGACTGGCATATGGTAGACAAAATTAAGGAATACGAGGATATTATAACCGAACTGATACAACAGGAGAAATGGCTAGATGCAGCCCATTATTTCAAAAAGTTAATGGAATATATGCAAACTAGCAGTGGTAATATATCATTTTACAATTTTATAAAAGATGTGCAGTATTTTGAAATACAAAATCCTAAATTTGTTGCGTTGGTCCAGACAAGTCAGGTTAGGAAAGCTCTGCACGTTGGAGACTTGGAATTCCAAGACGGAACAATCGCACAAGATGCATTAAAGCCTGATTTAATGAAATCCGTTGCACCATGGATATCTGAACTACTGCAAGATTACCAAATTATATTTTACGGCGGTATACTAGGTGCTATGGTACCATTTCCAAGCACGATCAATTTTATAACAAAAATTGATCCTACATTTGCAAACAATAGCACTTTTATGATATTGGCATATATGCCAGATAATATGAGAGTTTTTGGGCTTTTGAATAATGCATACCATCCCAATGTAAAATACAGTAATCTTACTAGTTTTTTGATCATGACAGTTGGTAATTTACCAGCTCATGACGACCCAGAATGGGCATGGACATTCATAGATGGTTTTGCAGGTATTTTATCGGATGATGTTTCAGAGAGAAAACACCATACCTCTTTAAAGAAGGTAGCTGTTTCCCGTTTCAAAGCTACTCGAATAGGTCGCCACATCCACGGTATTGTCTAATTGGATTAAGTTCAAAAAAACGTGTAAGTACTCTATATTAAGATACACTTTCACTGTGAACTTTTTCCTCAATTCCACATCTCTCTGTACATTAGGGCCGCGTCAAACACAAACGTCCCATATTAGTACAGGCAAATGAGCAAAAAGTGTGGACCTAAGTCGTGTAGTCGTGGATTCTTATAGAAACGTTAGATGACACGAAAAGAAGCTTATCCTAGGTTTGCACCGTTTCTGACGCTAACAAATATTAGGTACAAACTTAAAAAGGCCGTAAATTTTAAAATAGAAAGAAATTACTTGATGCAAGTTAAATTACGTATAGAGAGACTGTCTTAGTGCATTATGATTTTAATAAAAACCACGTGCATGTAGGGAACACAGTGTTGAACAAATGCATCTTCCGTAAAAAAAAACCAGCATAAAACTTCCGGCGGATGTAGTACTAATTAAATGAATAAGTTTAAGTCAATTTCCAGAACTACATGAATTTTCCCCGAAGTAGAGCGACAATAAAATATGGAAAAGTGCCTTCCGTGAGACGCACCAAGGTGCAAACCTGGTAATGTATTTCGAACATTTTTCTGATAAGTCTATCAATTTGCACCGACTACCTTACTTTTCCCGGAGCCGTAATAACCACAACAAGTTTTTTTTGTAAATGTTTTTTTTTGTATGTTCCGTATGTCGGATTTAAAAATACTTGGTGCAAATGTAGATCATAACGGTTCAAAGTCTATGCCAAATTGCACCGACTACTTCTATTTCCCCCATTAAGTTACGGATATTTTTATGGTTTTCACCCTATTTCACCCTGTTCCGGAGGGTGAAATTACTGATGCTTATTATTAGAGGTGATTTTTAAGCCGTACAAAACAATTAGAAAAGTTTTCATGACTACATCTAATTAGTTCCACACTTGTGCAAAAAATCACCTAATTTGACTGTACTATATCGCGCCGCCCCCCCTGATGAAGAAAAAAAATCAAGCGAAGAAAAAAAATCGCAGTATCGCATGAAATGCAATCACCAAAAAACTAAAAACACAGAAATTGTGTTTTCAGCAGTGAACGTATTATTACTGTTCTTTCTACCTGTAGTTATATTACTACAGGTAGAATTCAACCCTTTCTTACTAACTGATTTTTAAAAACATTATTTTTTAAAGCTTCTTCTTTTTCCTGTGTTTTTATTTAATCTGAAAATAAACCTAGAGATTATTTTAAAGTTATAAGGGTGAAAAATACTGTATTCTACCGAATGCTCAATTATAAGTACCTACTTACCTAACGTATGACTTTATAATTCCTTTATTATTAAATAAATTGTGTCCTATCTAACAGCTCTAAAGACAAGCACCTTTCGAATAGTCAGAAAATGATGTTTTTCAATCTAATCCTTTTTTTGGCGAATGTAGTTTTCTTTTGAATCAAATCGAGTAACATAACAAATAACAATAAGAATATAGATAAAGAAAGAAAAACGAAAAAAAAGTGGAGGAAGTGGACGAGAAGAGCCGAACACCAGGCTCAGTGGTGCGTATTGGGTAATTATTACCTATTTAAAGCTCTGAACATTACTGAGACTTAATATAAGGGTTAATGCTAATAACATAATTATTTAATCAAACCAATAAAAACGGTCATAAATTGGGATGAAGTGATTTTATCTTTGCCTATGTGATCTCAGTTATGGGGTATCATCATCATTATCATCATCAACATCATTAGCCTATAGAAGTCCTCTGGACATAAGCCTCCTCCATAGAATGCCAAGGCGAACAGTCTTGAGCCGACTTGGCTTTGGTCCATCGACGGCCATCCCCACTGCGTCGTCTGGTGTGTGTTCACCACTACCTTGATCGATAACGGTTGCCAGTGTGGCTATACTCTTGACGCTCTTCTCCAATCCTAATTCAGGATTTAGTGTCATTTGTCATCAGAGAGTACTAGATTCCTTGGTCATTTGAATTCAATACTAGCGCACAATTTGGAATGGAGATTGGTGGAATTTTAGTGAAATCGACTTTCTGTCTCTGTTGTTCTTCACGAGTCAACATGCGTGCTCTATCTCAATTCCAAACTCGATTTGGTTTAAAAGTACCAAACAAGCATTGAAACTGGATTGCGATTAGAACTGTTTTCAAGAGCAGCCCTGCAGTTCTGCGAGCAGGTCTGCCCGTTGCTATTCCTGAGAGCTATATCGTTAGTCTTGATTTTTATCAGGTATACCTATAGCTTCTCTAGCTCTAACTTAAGCTGTTACTGTGAAACTGCGTCCGGTCCCGGGCGTTCACAGCCACTCACGTGCAAGCATCGGACAATAGGCACCACGCAAATTTGCAACTGCTTGTTAAGCAAGAAGATAGGTCTTGTGACGTAATAATAGCTTATTGGTAGGCAAGTAGGCACAATGTGAAGTCATGAGAAATGATTAAGGACATTGTCCGTAAGGCCGACTTTTCTATGTGGTAACTAACCGTCCCTAGGCCTCGATGGAAGTTTCAATTTCTAAAGGATAGTGAGTATTATTCAAACGAGGCACTCTTAACACAAATATTATCATCTTAGAAAAATTACGACTATACCACGCTCAAAGGTCGTGAGACGGGAACTCAAAACGAACGCTAAGTCAGCAGGAGAATAGTAAAGTACGTGGATACACCACGTACTATACAATATATATAGTATGACTATACAAGTCATAATTTTTCTAAAATGGTACCAAGCCACGATAACTTCAATTCTACAAATATCATCATCCTATCCTATCCTGCTAGTATTATAAATGTTAGAATTTGTGTGGATGGATGGATGTTTGTTACTCTTTCATGTAAAAACTATTGAACGGGTTTTGCTGAGACTTTACAGTATTATAGTATATACTATACATTAGAATAACATATAACTAATCACTTATCTCACTTATATTATAAATGCGAAAGTTTGTGAGTATGTTTGATACTTCTTCATGCTTAAACAGCTGGAGCGATTTGGTTGAAATTTGGAATAGACATAGATGTTTAAATACAAGTAACCTTTATAATTGTAACAAATAAATTACTAGGACTATGACTATGATTAATTAATATGTATCTTTAACTCGGATGCATGGTTCTAATCGTAAATAAATAAATAGATAATAAATAAATTGAAAGTACGGTGGTATTACGAGTAAAGTACCAAACTGACACGAATAAGCCCGTTACAATTTGGTTCACGACTCGAATCCATCATTCTACACTTCATTCATGCAAACGACCTCGTTACATAACTGTTGCTTGAAAAAAGCGAATAGCCGTAGGTACTGACCGAGTTTGGGTTACTTACAAAATGATGATGACCCATTGATGCGTAAGCCAGTATGAACACCCAGAGAACCGTAGCGGAAAATCCGCTCATAATCCAATCCGTTATGGAGAATGAAAATACTTACCCGGTGTTTATAGCTGTCAAAACACGCGCATTTTTAAATACACTCGAGAGCAATGAATCCGGGTCACTTAAAGAATGTTAAAAATCTCGGAAACTAAAAATGATAGATTAATGCAATAAATTGTATTTAATAGACAATGTAATACTCCTTAAATGAAGGTAAAAAAAATATGAGTCACCATACATTTTAGTAACACAAAATTACATAAAGAAAAAAACTGCTGATCTCTCCTTAAAACAAAAATAGGAAACATGAAATTTTTGAACTTTATTACGATTTTCTTGAATTTTAATACTTCGTATTGCCTCCTCGTGCTTCCATTACTGCGTTTACGCAGAAAAAAAACAACAAAAAAACAGAAATCAAACAATGATAAATGACAGATTACAAACAAAAGCAAAACCAAATGCTGTAATTTCGTAGTTCCATCTTCGAAAGTGGCCCTTTTTCAAATTTGATTTTTTTATGATATAACTTTACAATAACTAAGAAGTTTTAATACCTTCATTTAAGGAGTATTACATTGTCTATTAAATACAATTTATTGCATTAACCTAGCATTTTTAGTTTCCGAGATTTTTAGGATTCTTTAAGTGACCCGGATTCATTGCTCTCGAGTGTAGATTAACACTTCATTGTTAACCACGAATATATAATAAGATTTATATTGCAGTACAATGAGCGGCCTTATTGCTGAAAGCATTTTTCTTCCAAGCAAGCTGTTGCTTCAACTTTTAGTTAGATATGTAGGAGTATATTTGCCGTGATGTGTTCGTCCTAAGAATGAGAGATGAGCATCAGCATCCACCTGAGTACTTATCAGCAATTCTGCGATCATCAATCCGCCTGCCAATCGTGGCGAATCCCCCCATTGCATTCTATGAGGGAAGCCTCTTCCAGCAGTGATCGTCTGACGTCGTCAGATGGTGATGATGTAGAACGTATTGCTTATACATTTTCCTGTTAGAACTTAACGCAGTTCTAACAGGAAAATGTTCCATAAATGTGTATAAATATTTCAGAACACGTTCTGCTGCCCGAGTTTGTTTTCAAGAATTTATCTCCTCCAATACCTATTTCTATCATAAGTTTATTGAAATGGATAAACACATCAACAGCAGCTTTAAGCTCATCCAAGTGCGTAATTTTCAATGCTTCGTTTGGACTCTAGGATGTATGTGGTGTTGTAGACAGCGGCACGCTGTCGAAAGCGTTATACTGTGGTTGGTCGGCAAAACGTCCGCTTGATGAGCAATGGAGTAAGGGCATTAGAATTAGTATTGCAAACATGTACCTACTGGTAGACTGGTAGTATGACTTTCGGTGATTATCGCCTTTACGCAATTTGGGATAATGTTGCAATGGGTATGTACCTGATGGTGACTTTCATTATGGCAATGGGTAACGAGTGTTAACAGTTTTGCTCCCACGCGCATAAACCTAGTTTCATCATCATCATAATTGTTGATTTGTGTCCATCTACTGGTTGTGCATCTTCCATAGTGTACCATGTGTTTCTGATTTGGGCTGATTGCATTTGTTCAACGGAAATCTGATAGTCAAACCATAATAATATGCAAACACTACCTAAATACTACAAAAAAAACGACCTAATTCTTCTCCACGTATTATGCACCACCTACATAAATTTATCCGCACTACACAACGCTGCAATGGTTAGCTGGTGGAGAATGCTTCCTAGCATTAAGTTCGCCTGTGTACACGATTTGTTTTTTGTGAAATAAAGAATGTTATATTCTATTCTATGCTACGCCCCTGGTCATCATCATCATCATCAACCGTTAGAAGTCCACTGTTTGATAATATGCAATGGTGGGATTTGGCAGTCGGATTGTTGATTGTCGATCGCAGTATTGGTGTTGTTAGCCCAGGTGGATGCTGCTGCCCATCACCTAGGAACCCCTGCATCTCCTCCCGTGGATGTCGTAAAAGCTGACTAAGGGGTGAAGGGGGGGGGCTGAGTGCTAATGCCGTCAGTCCACCGGCCTTCCTATACTGCGACGTCCAGTTCGTGTTCAGCACTTCGAGAAGGTGAGAACCTTTTTTCAGCAACGAGTTATATGGTCAGTCCATTGCCACTGCAACTGGCTAATTCTGAGGGCTATGTTGGTTGTCTTGGTTCTTCTAAAGATTGATAAATAGATAGAAAGATGTGTAGATGTCATATGCCTTTGAATTAACATAATATCAAGTAAGTTGTAAATAAAAAAACCATTACAAAAGCGAGATCATTAGCCGAATACCTAACAGAAGCCAGGTATATTTGAACACAATGAACGTGCTACAATGATACCCTACCTTTCGACCTTTTCGGGTCCTTACATAAGCATTCCATCTAGAGGTGAAAACGACATGTATAAAGCTGGTTTGACACGATACGAGTAGGATTACTTGCACAGGTCACTTGAATTAAGTAGAACCAAAAAAAAATTCATTAAAAAATCGACTTATAGCCGAATTATGTCTATGATGTTTTTATTTCCTAAGGTATTATACAAAACAATAAATTGTTGCTGAAAATACCAAAATCGCTATATGTATGCCTATAATGTTTGTGGAATTCCTCATGAATTCCATCATCAAAACTGGGTTTTTTAAAAAATGGACCAATCTGGAAGTATTATCCTATCAAATAAAAAAAGTTTTTTCTAATTGGTTTATAAATTACGAAATTATAAGGTAACAAACATAAAAAAATACAGCTGAATTGAGAAACTCCTCCTTGTTTTGAACTCGGTTAAAAATAAAATCCGATAATATGATGAAGCGTGCGGTAGTTTCCAAATTATAACGAAACTAACATTTTGACAGCTAATATTATATATGGATGCCAATCCTTACCAATATAAAAAAGCAACGATCTTTAATACTCACAAGTATTAAAGATCGTTGTAAAAAAGTGAAACGTTGTCTGTCTATAGTTATGTCTTTGGGTGTTTGTTCGTTTTTAACGCCACAACGGCTGTGGCAATTTCGATAAAATTAGGTACAAAGATAGATCAAAACCTGGATTAAAGAATAGTACATTTTATCCCAAAATTCAGGACTCTTGGGAAACTAACATGGGTGACCGCTAGTTATTCATAAAATAATTGTGGCAATTTATTAACTAAAGTTTTAAAAAAGTTTGAAAATTAGTTTAATTAAAAGATAACATGGACTGAAACTAACAGATAAATGGTTCAATTGGTAGCTTCTAGTTAATTTACTCTGATATCAAAAAGTTTTCTTTTGATTTCGTTTAGTTCAAGTCTACTGGCATCGTGTCCATTCGTGCTTAGGCCCATCAGTTTTACAGGCCATTCACAATATTTTATACAAAAGCTTCGGGCCAGGAAGAGATGGAATTCTCGGTTATCAAGGCTTCAGGGTAAGTAATATAACAACGCGTGCCTTTGTGTTGAACTTCAATGGATCACGGGGAGGCAAATGATGACGAAATGTTTGATGTACCTATAATATTCACCATCATCATCATCAGCCGTAACAGAGGACCTGTTGGACGAGGCCTCATCATCATTTGCCATAATCATCACGCTTGGCAGGCGGATTAGTGATCGCAGTATTGTTGCTAAGTACTAAGGTGGATGCTGCTGCCCATCCCCTGGTGTGATCCCTTAGTCAGCATTTACGACATCCATGGGCGGAGATGGAGGGGCCTATTCTTAGGCCGGACACCACGGCGCACAAAGATAATAATAATACGTCACTTTATATCGAAACCAAAAACAACCACCTTTTTTTCTTTTTTTTTTCTGAAGGACAAAATGCAGTTGGCCTCAGATGGCCGATGCTGCGTTACCGGACTTTTGGTGAGCGCGAAGGGCGCTCAACCGTTAAAATTAGGTTGGGGCAACTAGCGCAAGGGCACCACGTAGGTACGGACCTCGGCTTGGGCCGTTGCCAGATTGGGAGGAATAGGAAAACGCCCCGGAACATGCTTGTAACGGTTTAGGCGTGTGGTACTGAAGGTACTTAAGAAAGTCTTCGACCCCGCCGGCGGGGTCGCTGTATCTGTGTAGTGTTTACTCTGTCGTGATTGGATGACGACGCCTCCGCATTCGCGGCGGTGATTTCATTATCCGGGTCACCAAGAACGTGTCTTGGTCGACGAAGGGATTGAAAACAACCACCAAAATCAAACCGGATGATGCAATAGAGGAAGGCCCTCGTCTCGATAAACTAAAGACTACTAAAAAGACTAAAGACATTATAAAGCTTGCAGGAAGTCGGTGGATGGAAGCGGCTCAAGGCCGTTCATCGTGGCATTCTAGGGGGAAGGCCTATGTCCAGCAGTGGACTTCTACAGACTGATGATGATAGTGATATTAAAACTTCCATATTTTTTTTACTGACTGTACATACGATAAAATTTCACGCGAGTTACCGCGATACATCAATTTAACTCTATTTGGATGAATCTTGAACAATAGCATATATATGACGACCACTGTGGCGCGGCGGGCGAAGGTTCGCCTGCGACGCAGGAGGTTGCGGGTTCGATCCCCGCCTCGGAACAATTATTTGTGCGATTTGCAGATAATTGTTCCGGGTGTTCTGGGTATTTTCTATGTATAATAAAAAATATCTATCTATGTAATGTATGTATTGTATTAAGTATATCAGTTATCTAGTACCCATAACACAAGCTCTGCTTAGCTTGGGGCTAGATAATGTTGTGTGAAATGTCCAGCATTATTTATTTATTTATTTATTTATTTTATTAAAAAAAAAAAAAAAAAAAAAAAAAAAATAGCCTTTCCCATAGAATGCAATGGGGGTATTTGCTATAATCACCTCGCTTGGCAGGCGGATTGGTACTAGTAACAAAAAAACCCGCTGTTCCCACTAATAGGCTCCATAAAGTTATTCAATCGTTTACAGGGCGATGTGTACGCTTCTAAAACAAACTTCCAAGCGATGTGCTAAAATTGTCGATAAACAAATTTAAAACACATAAACTTTCTAAAAAAGCGTACGTAGGTACTATAAAATCTCAGATTATTTAGATGATACTTAATAAAGCTTGGGACTGAATTGGCTTCAATACGTCCAAACAAAATGTAAAAATTGTAAAAGAAAACTATAGTATTTTATAAAAAAATATATACTTACGTCAAAGTGATTTTAAAAATTCTACCGAATAAGTAAATAAATTTAGATTTTGGTGCTGATCGCAGTATACTCTTGTTGTGTACTCAGGTGGATTTTGCTATCCACCCCCTTTTGCAATCTCTTAGTCGGCTTTTACGAAATCCAAGGGAGGAGATGGAGAGGACTATTCTTAGTCCGGACACACCAAGGCATGGCATAACACAAAACTAAAAAACAAAAATACAACCGAACTGTGAACCTTCTTCTTTTTTTAGAAGCCGGTAAATAAATGAGAAATATTACAACTCATTTTTTGAGCATCTGACTATGGAGAGTATGGAGCCCTAGCCATATGTGTCCTGCTAGTCTTTTCAAAAGTCAATTTACCACCAAACTTATCCCATAACCAGTTCCGAAGTGAAGTCCTTATTGGCAATTCGCAAAGTTAGTAGGTATAATGTTAGTAGCTAAAACTTTTTCAATTTGTTGCCATATGTGTTCCATTTATATGTCTTTCAACTGCTTAGGCACTTACGCGGACTTCCAGGTACTTCTAAAAGGACATAGGACATGGATATAATATCACGTTGATAGAAAGAGGTTGAATGATTGCTACTCAAACTTCTTAAGTTAGGATATTGCTCTTTTGAGGTATAACATCAACAGCTTTGTACACTGCTAAAGAATGCCGGGACAACGGTCTAAAGCTGCCTTCTAATTTTGAAGAATGCAAAACTTAGATTATTTGAGCAATTTTCTTGGTATAAGATTTGTCCTGGCTATATATATTACCAAGAACATTGCTCCACTAATCTATATATATATATGTATATACTGGCATAATTAAGTATAAGAAAAAGTGGAAAAACCCCGTCGTGAAAACATTGTTTTTTTTGACGGAACTGGCATTTAGCCATTAAATAAATAAAAACCGGTCAAGTGCGAGTCGTTCTAGCATGGAGAGAGTTCTGTACAAGTAGGCTAACATAGTAACAATCTAGTCCAATGAACGTAGTAGTCAATTAACACAATTTTATTTTCTCATTACGAGTATTTTCTGATTCCCGTAAAAATTTGAAGATTTTAGATTTTCATTTAGGGTTTCCTGTAAAAAATACATACTGTCCATCTCAGAATAATAAGAAACTTTAATTTAATTTGAATCCTCTCCCTTCCCAAACGAACGCAATGAATTGTTTTTTAATATTTAATACCACATGGGGCTAACCACAAAATAACCATCCATAATTGATGTTATCGTGAGCGCCAGCGAGAGATCGATCAATTATTCATATTGAAACAGGTTATTGATCCTGTTCCACATGTGATATTTTTACTCTCATTTTTAATTCACGAAGCAGCCATTAACTATTATCATATTCACAATTAGCTGGATTTCTAATCTGCTCTCAAATTCTCCTTTCTGTTAATAACCGACTTCACAAAAAGGATTCAATTCGGTTGTATTATTTTTTTTCTTCTTGTTATGTTTGTTACCCTGTATGTGTTATCTCCGTCGTTTATAAACCGATTTGGAAAATTATTTTTTTATTTTAATAATACTTCCAGATTAGTCCCATTTTTTTCATAATCCAGTTCTGATGATGAAATCCATGTGGAATTGAGGGAACTCCTCAAATATTGTAGGCATACATATAGCGATTTTGATATTTTCAGCAACAAATCAAGCATTTGCATTCAGAAAGTATCATAACCCTTTCACAACTATGGTTTTTTCATAATTTTTTTTTCATCCAGATATTTAGTCGAATACAATGGCGGAAGTCGGTTTTTTAAATGAAAAGTTATCTTGCTGATAGGTTGTAGCAGAAATGCTAGAAATGCTGAACAAAAGCCTCCTTCTTAGAATGCCACGATGACCGGTCTTGAGCCGCCTCAATCCACCGACTTGTTGCGACGTTTATGTCTGTTTAAAAAGTCTGTCACATTTTCTGCGATATAAGGGCCTCCACTCGATGGACTAAAGACATATAAACGTAGCAACAAATCGGTGGATTGAGGCGACTCAAGACCGATAATCGTGGTATTCTTGGGATGCCTATGCCCAACAGTGGACTATGCTGATAATGATGATGATGAGCTGTGACGGGAAAAATTTTAAGAATCATTATCACATAATCCTAATTAAGATATCAAATTCAGATAGGTTACGCTACATGTGCCTTGTATAACTTATCAAGGTTGCCTGGAAGATATCGCTTTCAGAGATAAAGCCGTCCATTGTACTTACTGCTAATTTTTCTAAATCCTATTATGTATTCGTGGAGTAGAATAAAGTGTTAATCTAATCTATAATCTATATGTTATTTCACCTTGAATCTTTGAATAAGTATAGTTTTCTTTGAATTCTTAGAAAATAGTTACACCACTATGAACCAACTAGATTACTTTCTATAGTGTAACTGAGAAGTTAAAACAAGTCATTAGATAAGTACCGGTCAAGTCATAAGGAAATAAACATTAAGTGGCGTCTTTCACATCTTTGAGCTAACTTCTCAACCACTTTCACTGTCTAGACTCGTATGACATAATTATGTAGGTATTACTATACATAATAATACCTTTTATAAATAATTGAGGCCTGCAAAAACAACATACGTTCACAAAAAGCAAACCGGTACATCTTCATCGGGTTTGGTTTTATTAAGTTTTTACAAAGGCTGAACTTTGCAAAAAGTTCTCATAATTTTGCTTTCTGAAAGCTTTTAAGCTTATTGCCTTTGTTCAAAAGAAAAAAGAAAAAATACTTACATTTAAAAAGAGAAGGGTCCTTGATCCTGGCACTACACAATCGAAATAGAAAAGAAAGAATACACGAGTGGCATCGGTCAGTACAGAGCGAACGACTGAGGAGTTGTCAGGCCGCGGTGAATGTGAGTATGCCTCCACCACTCTTGATTCTCTAGAATCGCTAGCATTTACCGCATTTACATTGCACCTTGCATACCAACTCGTTACAGGAGTAAATTGTCTTTTCAAATTAGCAGGTGTATATGAGCGTTGAACTTTGCGGCCTATTTGAAGCGTTTGGCATGCGCGGGCGCACCGGACGACGCGTCTTCCATATTTATTAGGCTTTGTATAGCTTTAAAAACTGTAGTTGACGAATGTCAGGGTATTGATGCGCATTCTATTTTTAAATTTTTAACGTATCTATAATTTTTTTAAGAAAACAATGTTTTGACTGTACTTCCTAGGATTGTTGTGTTCAGAGTTCCGTATTTGAGAAGGAAAACAGGGAACCCTTAAAAGATAATTTTGTTGTTCATTCATCTGCCCTTTTTTAACTGACTTCAAAAAAGGAGTATGTTCTATGTTTGACTGTATTTTTTTAAATGTATTTTCAGCTGTTAATTGTTGTTATTTCAATTGAAGACCAAAAAAAAACAAAATACAAAAATAATTTGACGGCTTTTTTTAATTTGGCGCGGCGGGCGAAGGTTCGCCTGCGACGTAGGAGGGTTTGATTCCCGCCTCGGAACAAATATTTGTACGATCTACACATAATTGTTCATGGTGTTCTGGGTATTTTTCTATGTATAACAACAAAATATGTAATGTATTGTATTAAGTATATCAGTTATCTAGTACCCATAACACAAGCTATGCACTCTGCTTAACTCTAATGGGTTGACCTTCATTGGGTTGAGTTAAGAAGCACTCTCTGCTTAGCTTGGGGCTAGATAATGTTGTGTGAAATGTACAGCATTTATTTATTTTATATAACACCCAACAGTCACATACGTAGTCATGATCCCACGCTAGGATTCCCTGTGTCGTGCGTATCAGGAACTACGAGTACCATGGTACCATAACACCCAGACCCGGAACAAATATTTACAGACCCTACTGAAGTGTAACAAAAAAATATTTCTTTTCCTTTGAAAAAAGCCTAGATGTGAAGTATGTGATAAATACCTATGTGTTTACTGCTTAACATTGTAGTGTGTATGCTTCTTTATAACAAATGATTACCTGAGTACTTTTACCGCAATGTATCACTAATACTTTATTCAGAGAATATACGGCCTTTACTGAATACGGTTGCTTGTTTGATTGCTCTGCAAACCCCCACTTTACGATACAAACATTTGTCCCGCAGCGGGAATCGAACCAGCAACCTCTTGCAACTCAGCCGGATGCTAGCCCGCCGCGCGACAGAGGTCGTCCGAGGAATATAAATAAGAGCTTTTGTAAAGAAATACAGTGAGAGCCACTAGCTGTGACAAATGGATGTACCTACGTGATTAATGAAATATGTCACTCATCTTGAAATCCTAACTATATATTTAGTATATTCGTCTTCAACGTTCGTGATGTCACTCGGGCAGGCCCTGTCTGAAAACCAGCGCCACGCCGTATCTACTTGTAGGTCCGGTGTAGCTGTATGCTGAGACAGGGACCTATTTGACCCCCACACAACATGCATTACGCCATTTGGTGTTTATTTGTATTTTTTTAGTCTTTGTAAAGTTACCTACTACTTAGGTAGGTAGGTACCTATTGTTGTTTTTATTTTGTTTCTTTTAAGTGGGGACAAATAAACGTGTTTTCTTTCTTTCTTTCTTAACTGATCACTGAAACTGTGGCGATCTCTGTAGCGCAGTGGGCGAGTATCCAGCTGTGATGCAAGAGGTGCGAGTTTGATTCCCGCTGCGGGACAAATGCATGATCTGCAAATAGTTGTTCCGGGTCTGGGTGTTATGGTACCATGGTACTCGTAGTTCGTAATACCCACGACATAGGGAGTCCTAGAGCCCTATAGTGTAGGGATCAGAGGCCGTAGACAAAGTAACATTCTAATAGCGATGACGCCAGTAGAAAAGTCCAAAATGTATGGGATTGACGTTAGCTATCGATATGTCACGTGGTCTTTTGTATTGTGTTACGACTGTAGAAATGGAATCGCTTCGAAACGAATGCCGCTTGGCTAGGCCCTCTGGGCTATGTATGTGACAGTTGGGTGTTAAGAGGGCACTATACTACAATTTAGGCTCCCTCTTTAACGCACGCGATAACCCGCGCGCCATCTCGCTCGCGCTAGCGAGTGTCGTGCACAAAAATGAAGTTTTTTGTTTATTATGGCGAAAATAAAGTGTTTATCAAAAAACTGATTTTAGCATAAGAATAAATAGTAATTACCTACTTGTTGTAGTAAAATTTATCTTAAAATACCGTAGGATTCCTGAGATTTCTTTCAAAACGTGTGAGAAACAAGGATTTTTCATTAAATAAAACTATCGAGGTTTTTTTTACATATCGTGTTTTCAACTTTACACAATAAATGCAAAAATATAAAACTTTCATATTCCAAAATATTTAACTCGTAGAATCCGTAGATACTGAGTTATAGATCAATTTTGTTGGGCAAATTCACATAGTACGCCTTCTTAAGTAGGGATTAACTGCGATTTTAGAAATATATACGACTATCATTACCATCTTCAGCCTGTAGATATACACTGCTGGGCTGCCAGGGGAGGTTTGCTATAATCACTACACTTGGCTAGCGTATTGGTGACCGCAGTATTTGTGTTGAGTACCAAAAGTGGATGCTGAATTCCCCTGAGCCTTGAATCTTTATCATGCAACTCACACGGAGGTATAGTGTAGTGTAGCACGGATTTTGTATGGATACACTGATGAGCGCCCCTAGCGTACACTTTAAGAACCTCAATTTCCATTAAAAAATCCGTGTTCATTTATTACATTTTCATTCATTAACAATTTAGATAATCGTTTCTGAACTAAAATATCCTAAAACTAAAAATTATCGAATTAAGAATAAAATAATAAAAAAAATCATTGTATTAACTTGTCACACAAAATACGCAGTTACATTAAAAAAGATTAATAATTAAACTAATAATTAACTAATAATGAATTACACTACCTACACCCTAATATAAGTAACTACAGTAGTTGGTTCGTACGCAAACCACACGGTATGCTCCGACGACTCAGGCCCTCAATTCAGAAGCCAGATATCGATATATTTTTTTCAAATTTAATTTCTATCAGTTTTCTAAGCTAAGTAGGTATCTGTGATATATCATTAATCAGAATTTTACCTGTAGTTTTGGCAGTTGAATTGAAATAAATCCTTCCTACACTAATATTATAAACGCGAAAGTTTGTGAGTATGGATGGATGTTTGTTACTCTTTCACGTAAAAACTACTGAATGGATTTGAGTGAAATTTGGAATGGAGATACTTTACGCCCTGGATTAACACAAAGGCTACTTTTCATCAGCATCATCATCATCAAACGCGAAAGTTTGTGAGTATGGATGGATGTTTGTTACTCTTTCACGTAAAAACTACTGAATGGATTTGAGTGAAATTTGGAATGGAGATACTTTACGCCCTGGATTAACACATAGGCTACTTTTCATCATCATCATCATCATCAATTTTCATCATTATTCACGCGGGTGAAACCGCGGGGCGCAACTAGTAATAAACTATATCTTGTAAAAATGTGACTACACCGTATACGTGATACGTTTAGGAACTCAAACTACGGCCTCTGGTGTAACACCGTCAGTGGATGTGCGACATCCACAAGAGAAGACGGAGGGATCTTATTCTTAGGTCGGATACACAAAAAGCTGCATAAGTACTATAGCAAAGTCATCAAAAATTGCAGTTTACTATTACCGCTCATATTGGCCTACTTACCTTGGAGTAGTTATTTCGGAATTAACTTGTTTTCTGGTATTCTTAATGGTATGTGTGACCTTCGACCAGAATCCTCGTTCGAAGGTTATAGCGGGTGAATGCTTCGGGTTATATTTATTCATTTCTTGAGATGGGAGTATGAATTAGGAGATAAGAGCCGGTAAATGTGTTTGGATGTAAATGTTGTACGTATTGTCTTTTATCATGTATCTCTAAAACCAAACGATTTTGAGTGCGGCAAAGCGCGGGCGTAGGTAGGTCCTACCTACCCACCTACTAGGAGGGAACTAAAATATTGAACTTATTTGACTTGTGACGAATTTACCCTATATTTTTACGACGAAGAAAGACGACGGCGAAAACCCTATGACGAAAGACCTTAACCTTTTTTAAGGATTTGGATCAGAACGCAGTGTAAAACCACTCTTAGGGTTAACGGATAGAAAATTGTTGTACAACTCTGTTTCAACCACAGACAAACTGTTCTGTGGTTTCAACTAACTAGCCAATAGTCTACTCGTTTAAAAGAATATAGGTATATAGAAAAATAGTTCTCGAATGTGTTATAAATACAGTGAGTAGATACCTACTGCAAATAATTAGGATTAATTGCGATTTTAGAAAAATATACGACTATCATCACCATTATCAGCCTGTAGAAGTCCACTGCTGGACATAGGCCACCAGGGGGGGGAGGGGGTAATAGAATAAAATAAAATAAAATTTAATTAAATTGAAGCAGTGTATATATTATTTGTAATATTTTAAAACCATTAAATAGATATTTAATGAAAAAAAAAAATATTATTCATATAAATGATAATATTAGAACCGCCTTAAACTATATGTTTATTTACAGAAAGAATTCACACTTAGGTACTTAGGTAATATTAAGTATAGACCATATTTGGAAAATACAAATGAAAAAGTAGAGCTATTTAAAGACCCTTGCAAACGAAATCATTAAGAAAGAAAACCATAAATTGAATTAAATTGTAAAACGGATCGTTTCGTAAAATGTTGCAAATAATACCGCCCTGCGGCTACATACCCAATCAAAATAAAGCACCATTTGAGCATGTTGTTTCAAATTGAATGTGTTGTTTCAAAAGTTATAATTACAGCAACAAAATACTTAGCGATTCGGAAGCAACAACAAGGTCCATGGCGTTTTATCCTTTCTAAAACGATCGTCCCATTGCGAGGTTGGTTGTCCACTTAGCTTTCTGGTGGTGCAAGTTACAAGCGCAGAAACATAACATAACATAGGTACATAACACCCTACAGTCACATACGTATAGTCTTGATCCCACACTAGGACTTCCTGTGTCGTAGCTATCAGGACCTACGAGTACCATGGTACCAATAACACCCAGACCCACAACAAATATTTGAAGATCATACACAAACATTTGTCCCGCAGCAGGAATCGAACCCGCAACCTCTTGCATCTCAAGCATCTCTTGCAAGGTCGTCAAAAAAAGAGAGAGAGAAAGACTTAGACACGATGTTTTAGCCTTTAGTGTAGAAGACAACAGAGCTTAGCTTGTTATTTTTCTCTGCCTCGTCTGGACTAGAAACATACCCCTAAAACACCTACAAAAGCCTAAAAACCCTACCAAACTTTACATCTCCTACGAACCCCTACCCCCTCATTTTAGACCGGTATTGAACGATCGACTTTGTTTGGGAACTGAGATTTTTCCCGGAAAATTTCTGAGGGTACGGGATTTTTCCAAGTATGTCAAGCTAGATCGTTTTCTCGGCGTCAAAACCTTCTGTGAGTTTTATCAAAATCTATAGAACCGTTTTCGATATAATTTGTACAGACAGACAAATAAACGTTGCTCGTCCACTCTGCTTTACTGATGGTGCAAGTTACAAGCGAATAAACTTCGACATGGGACATGGTTTTCAACTTTCAAAACCGATCTGTTTCTTTTGTGCCACTAACATGGTATTTAGACAATTAAAAGTTTAAAGATACACTCGGGATTCTTATGCATGCCAAGTGTTACCACACTTATTAGATGACAGAGTGCATGCTATTAAATTACGTTGAGTTACGAGGCCGATGGTTGTTCGTTCACTCAGTTTTACTACTGGCACAAGTCATAAGCGAGGAAAGACTGGAACTTTTGGAAGTACCTACTGCCTTAATTTGAAGAGAACAGCAAGTTTCGTGGCGTTCCATCCTGTCTAAAACGGTCGACTCATTACTATACCAATGTTTGTCCATTTAGCTTTACTGCTGTCACAAGTCTCAAGCAGTCAAGGAATTACGTTAGGTAAGGAGTACGTCTTCGTGACGTTCACTAACGTACGTTCTTAAGTCGTTTAGACAGGATGGAATGCTACAAAACTTGCTGTTTTTTTTCGAATTCAGGAAGTACTTCCTAAAGTTCTATTCTTTCCTCGTTTGGCAGGTACCTAGATGATTTATTTTGCTCTGTTTGTGTCCTGTGTCCTACCTATTTTACTTCTGATCTGTTTGCTTGTTGTTCTATTTGTTTATCGCGTTAAATAAACGTTTATCATTTAATTTCATTTCTTTGAAATTCTGAGTATAATTGACACGAATGTATCGTGTAGTGTAACAAGTATTTTGTATGGTGATACTACAACTCATGAACGCCTGATAACTGTACGCCCCCTAGCGTACAATTTGTGTACCTCAATTTCCGTACAAAAATCCGAGTTACACTACACCAAACGTCCATGTAATTGCTTATTAAAACTCAGACTTCTTCCTCTGATGTGTACAATCTGCAAGGAAAAACGATGCTATTGTCACGTTATGTAATTTGCAAAATACCGTGAATACCATAATGCCGTATCGCTTCTTCCATTAAAGTTTAATCTGCTTAGTTTCTGGATAGGCCGCTAGTGTGATGAAATTTTTCCTAATTTACCTCAGAATAGCAAGAGCTTTTTCTTTTCGAAATGTCATCGTTCCCCATATTTGCGGTTTATGTCCAGTCTATTTCTGGTGGAAAGGCTAAAGAACCCTGTTAGTTCTTCATTAGCCTTTTAGTAAGAAAGTTTTCCTGCAAGGGCCGCTTCAAGAAACATGTAAAAAAACCTTCAAGGGAACTTTCAACGCATCGATAATGCATCCTAACTCCTCCATAACTTTAGCTCGCTCTATTCTCAACACTTACACCATACCCAAAAGCTGTGTAAACAAAAACAGCGTGAGCGAATCACTGAGAGCTTCTCACCATTGTGGTTTGTGGTTCCAACGAGCCATTGTCGACGCGCCTTGGCCGAAATATATACCTACGGATTATCTCTAGAATAATTTTTAATTAATTATCATCATCATCATCATCATAAAATGTTAACTGCCAGACTTAGACCTCCATAGAATGACATGACGGTTTTAAGCCGCCTCCATCCACCGACTTCCTGCATCCATTGCGATATCATTGGTCCATCTGACGAGGTGTTGCCGTGGTGTATCCGGCCTAAGACACACCACTCCTATATCTCCTCCCGCGGATGTCGTAAAAGCCGACTAAGGAACTAAAGCAGCAGCGTCCACCTGAGTACTCAACATCAAACTGCGATTACCTATCCGCCTGCCAAGCGTAATGATTATGGCAATTCCTTCCATTGTATTTTATGGGAGAAGCCCATAATAAATACCTATTCTTATATTAATTGGAGTAGATACCTATTCTTTAAATTGACAGCTGGAAAACCAGAGTGCCATTTCTGAATTTTAATGAAGTAGGCAAGTTATATTTTAGTTGGTCGCTCAGATGACTCTACATTTTTTTTATATCACAGGTCAAACTTTTGAAAAAAATTAGTAAAACACATTTGGGGGTCATGACCCCTACGACCCCTCCTCGAACCGCCACTGCTTGCTTCTTTACTCAATTTGTACCTATGCTAAACTTTTCTTCGTATATCTACCTTCCTACATAGCTGCACAGATGTATATCTGATACTACCATCAAACAAGGCAACGAACCAGAGATATTCCAAAACAAATGTACTTAATTGGGTATGTACGGTACGACCAATCAAATTGATAAACAAACACAAGCTTTTTAATATGAGTTATCGGTGTTTTTAATAAAAGTCAGAGATACATTTTTATTATTCCCCAAGCGCCTGCACGCGAGATGAAGGCAATATTTCACTGAGAGCGCTGTTTTATTTTGCTACTTTATTTATGACGCTGCTGGCACAGAGGAAATAATAACAGTAGGTGCTAACAAGAAGTAGATAAAGATAACTTCCATGTGAACATACACTGACTGAATAAAACCTAGGATTTCAAATATCCCCGTAGATATAATGATACAGGATTTTGGACCTGGGTTTGCTTAAAAGTTTTTAAACCATCTCTCGTTACGGTGTGTTATGGCACTCTTGGGGAAGGCCTATGTCTAGCAGTGGATGTCTAATAGTTTATTATGATCATGTTCAGGCAGATCAAGTTGAAAATATATTTTCCAAAACAAGCTTTTATTAAATGATCGGAACCGTAAGCTGGCGGGTGATTACGTAATTCTGCTGCTAATAATTTAATCGATTTCAATGTTGTTTCTATTTGAAATAACGTTTATGCGATTATCTAATTTACGCAGTCAAAATCTAAGTTAACTTTGTAAGCAAAATGCGTAAATTTTGTAGTCGCAAGAGCGTCATTTCGAATAGAAACAGCATTGAAATCGATTAACCGTATAGCAACATGGTTACGTAATCACCAGGCTGATCAAAATGAGCCCAAACACTGCCAGGCTACTGTTCATTATCGAGGAATTCCGTTGTCCACCTTCCGTTTCCATCATCAGATCAGCTCGCTGTTACCACAATATTGGTGACACCTCTATTACAGACAACCTCTGTGGTGCGGCGGCCGAGCAGCCAGCTGAGATGCGAGAGGTTGCCGGTTCGATTCCCGCTGCGGGACAAATGGTTATATGAACTGCAAATATTTGTTCCGGGTCTGGGTGTTGTAGTACCATGGAACTCGTAGTTCCTTGATAGCCACGACACAGGGAATCCTAGTGTGGGGTCAGGACTATGTATGTGACGTTGGGTTATTATGTTATGTTATGTATTGTTGTATTGCCATCGGAACTTGACAGTGGTGGTGGACCTGCCCCTTTATTGGCTAACGAACTGATAATCGCTTTCGATTCCGATTTTACTGTACATTGCGCTTTATGTTTTGAATATTTCTGCTTGTGACAATAAGCTGAAGCATGCGGAGCAATGTACGGCGAAATCGTAATTGAAAGCGATTACCAGTTCGTTAGACAATACCGGGGCTGGTTAAAAAATCAGTTTCAAGATTTGACCGAAAAAACAAACAGGGCAATCTAAATAAAACCGTTTAAAAACAAATTGATTTCATTTTTGAATCCGGCACTTGTAACATTATCGATTGTCCGATAAATTCGGCAAATTTTACCGAAAGCTCTAGCATGGATCTTAATTTCGATGCTACGAATCTCGACATAGGTAGTCCCCGTTTTGTTGAATTTTAATGTTTTTATTATCGATTCAGATATCCATACTTGCAGCTCACGGGCTTACCTTAAAACATAGGATGCTTTTATTATCACAAAATTCAGTTCCCTCGAGAGAGTTTCCCTGATGTCGCTCTGCCCCTCGACTGCTAATAACGTAAATTTGCAATAGCTGTACTTATTAAGTACATGTTTCTATTAGATTGTTATTTATAAGTATAACAAGCGTAGCGTGTGCTATCTTACATACTTTTGCTGATGTTTATTCACTTTTGACATACCTTCCTAAGGTTTTTAAGTTCTCATTTACTATGTATCAGCTACTCCTTGCTGCTCCGAGGCACCACACAGGCGCTTCTAACCTAGTGGTAAGAGGGACCATTTATGTAAGCAAAGTCGTGTTTGTTGCCTGATTCTTCTAGGCTTTTAGCTTATAAGACGATTCAAAATGATCCTTATGATTTCAATGAAAATAATTATTTTCATTTGATTTAATTTGAATAACGCGAGTGAAACCGCAGTAACTGCTAGTTTGGAATACCACCCACAAAACCTTGTCCGAGCCTATTGTTGGATGAAAGCTAGGCTGCCGTCTATTGAAATCCAGTGAATGAATAGCTGAACGTATTGTTAAATTCTTCAAACAATATTTTGGAAATATTTGCGCTTTTCAACACTGGTCACGTTTATATTTTATTGAAATTTAGGAGCTTTAATTTTAATATCAGGTATCTGATTTGGAAATAAATTCACAGATTAGGTAAATACCGACTCGCCCTATTATAGGTGACTTTCCAAGGTCACTAAGGTAACAACAAAAAATATTTATATATAGCTATAGATTATATTAAGTTTTTATTGCTTAAAACAACACACAAAAATACAAAAACAACGAACTAGGTAAGTACGTAGGTTAAATACATGCTATTCTTAAAAAAAACAGTTTCAGAAAATGTTGTATCTCGTTGTTTGTCAAAGGACTTTTTATGTGAGTAAGTATATATATATTTATATGGCATCAGATTCTTTGCAAATCAAATTACCTTTCCTCTCACTCACCTCAGTCGTCGCCGCATTCTCGGTATCCTTCATAACCAGAGTTCTTTCGGTGTCACATACAAAGGGTTTGAATTCAACGTAGTTTATTGGAACTCAGTATTACAAGGAAATAACACAATACCCTTTTGTAGTCGGCACGTGCATAATATAGAAACTTGGAATGTACAACACAAGTGAATAAGTACGCTCTTGGAAAGTTTCGTTAGTTTCAGCTTTGACGTCTAAAGAACTTGTGAAGTGCGACAGCAAAAGCGCTCTATATATACCTACAAAACTCCACAGCCAAAAAAATATTTCTTAGAATACCAAAACAATTACTTTTCATTTAAAAAAACCGACTTCCGCCTTAGTTTAGTATCCGACTAAATATTTGGATGAAAAAAAATGATGAAAGAACCAGAGTGGTGAAAGGATTATGATACTTTTTGAATGCAAATGCTTGGTTTGTAGCTGAAAATATCAAAATCGCCATATGTATGCCTACAATATTTGAGGAGTTCCCTCAATTCCTCATGGATTCCATCATCAGAACTGGATTCTAAAAAAAATAGGACCAATCTGGATGTATATCTATTCAAATAAAAAAACAATTTTCCAAATCGGTTCATAAACGCCGGAGATAATTATGCGGCAACAAACATAAAAAAAAAAAAAATACATACAACCGAATTGAGAACCTCCTCCTTTTTTGGGAAGTCGGTTAAAATCAGACTTCTTTCAAAAAGCACTGATTCAATTTTGATTAAAATTAAATGGAACCACCAAAAAAAAAAACACCTCTGAATTATGACCTAAGTACCAAACAAAAAAAGAATCATCAAAATCAACGCATAATTGAAAAGAACCTCTGCGAGGCGCACTAATAAATATTTTCCCCACACTAGTTCTTTCACCGTTGGTCACAGCTTCAGGGTCACCATATCACAAGCTGGCCTCTGAACTAACGCAGGATGACTAAGAAACAATTGGCACACGAAGTAGTACCATGTACATAATAATAGTAATTGAAAAGAGGATGTTTGACACTGCAATTTTAATCGAGATCTATACACAAAAGTTGATCCTATACCTAGCTAAATGCGATACCTAATCTAGAATGCAATAACATTTTGGCAACATTATTGCATCATTGTGATAAGAAACCGGCGTTGGTACACTACGTCATATTCTATCTAGAAAGACTTCACTCGTCACTGAATAAAATTGAAGGCCATCCTAGATCCTAGACAGCAAACTAACAGTTATTCAAAATATCTTGGAAACTTTGGGTTCGTTCTGGGACATTTTTTGTTTTAATCAACCCTCTAACTACTGTATATTATAGCCTAAATATTTAAAACGTCATAGTTATACCTATGACCCAGCCAACGAGACAGTTGTCTACCACAAAGTTTATTGAACGCAACGAAAGTCACAAACGCGTCAAAATCGACGATTGCAAATTTATAGCGTGAAGCATCTACGGCACGTATAGTAGCTGTCGTCAGTGAGCCCCCGTACATGCATACAAACATACATAAGTTTATATACTTGTTGAATGCAAGCGCGAACTTCAGGCTTTACCAGCTTCAATGTTCTATGGCTTCGATTTACCTTAGTCGAGCTTTGGACAGCGTGAGGAACGCGCGGACCGAGACGCGACGCTTGCCACGAGTTAAAAAAAATATCGACAGTGACATTAATTTGAATTTGGAAACATTTGTTTTTATTTGAGTTTCGTTGTATGGTGAAAGAAATCCAATTTGAAATTTTGAAATTCAGGGCATGATTTGTTGATTTAAAATTAGTTGTGAATGTTAGACGAAGTAGACAAAAGTGCAGGAATAGTGCTTGGAAAAATTATGAACAAATATTAGATTTTCTTCTTCTATAGGTAAGTTTTGTTACTTAATTGATTTATAGTTCTAATATTTAATTATAACATAACCTTAAACGTTTTATGCTATTTATATATTTGGGTTTATGGTGTTTATTCTTAGAGCATTTAACTTGTTTATTGTATTATTTTCTGCTAAAAATTGTTACATAGATAAAAAGTGATATCAAGTGCAGTGAATAAAAAATAGGATTATTTTATGCTTAATTTACCAAAATAATTAACCTCACAGTTGAATAACATACTTAACACCCACTATTTTTCTACTTAGTAGTCATGAAGTCACCTCACATGAACCAGCGGGAACATGAGGGAAACATGTGGAAACAAAATTAATCCTACTACCCTACCCAATACTATTGAATATAGTTTCCACCGAATGCAAAATTGATCGATGCATTATTCATGCAAAACTCGTGTTTATAAACATCGAATGGAACCCAGTGAGTGACGTTCATTTATCAGATAACACGCTCCTGAATGATAATTAAGGCTCGTTACGGAAGCAAAGCTTGTAGTGCTGCGTGTTTTATCTATACCCACCTACTTAGTAACTTATTATAATACCCGACAACCACATAGGCACTATTCCTGATCCCAAGGATTCTCTGTGTCGTAGGTATCAGGAACTGCAAGTACCTTGGTAGCACAACAGCCAGACCAGCCCCTCAATTATAGCCTTAGCGCTTATCAAATCATATTATGAAACTTGAATAGGGGTAATTTCTTGACCTAAATATTCCCCCTTTCAAGTTTCAAAAAATTTGTTCAGCCCTAAGGCTGACAAAATGATCCCCATTGTTGCGTTCCCCATTGCCATTTGCTACTGTTATTGGGGGGGCTGGAACAATTTTTTTCACATCATGTAAAAATTTGTTTCAAAGTGGTATCGAATCCAGCTACTGGTGCGATTTTTGAGTGTCACTAAACGTTTATAGAATTACAGTTAATCCCCGATTTCCAAATTTATTTTTATTGATGACTAAAATTCTTATAACTATGATGTCAATACAAGTGTCCAGTAAATTTTCTGAAAAACTTGTGGCCTTTTTAATGATATTAAGTCACTCGGCGACATTCACAACAAAAAATCGCACCCCTGGTCCACCGCGCCACAGAGATCGATAATAAAAAAGAATACATAGGTATAAAGAGTGCTTCTAATCTAAAACTGAACGCCCCGATATTCGATTACGTTAGAATAAAAAGCATAATCCCTTAAGCAAAAGGACCGTTTTCGTACGTCAAACCTGTGTCAAGTGCCAAGTCAAAGCGGTGGAGTTGCGTGCAGTTGATTAGTTATATTTTTAGGACCTTATTCATAATCAGTTTTAAAACCTATTTTAGTTATAACTTTTCATTTCAAAAACCGACTTCCGCCATTGTATTCGACTAAATATCTGGATGCAAAAACCATAGTTGTGAAAGGATTATGATACTTTCTGAATGCAAATGCTTGATTTGTTGCTGAAAATATCAAAATCGCTATATGTATGCCTACAATATTTGAGGAGTTCCCTCAATTCCTCATGGATTTCATCATCAGAACTGGATTCTGAAAAAAAATGGGACCAATCTGGAAGTATATATATTCAAATAAATAAAGAATTTTCCAAATCGGTTCATAAACGACGGAGATACCACATATCTCAAACATAAAAAAAAAAACAACTGAATTGAACCTCCTCCTTTTTGTGAAGTCAGTTAAAAATAGCTTTTGTTTTGTTATCTCTAATGTAAAATGTCATACGTCTAAACAAAACAAAAGCTATTTTTACTAAAATAGGTAAATGATTATGAATAATGGGGATAGAGAATCCGCGTATCAAGCGGAGGGTCGCTGGTTCGACCCCGGTCATTAGTTTATTCGCAACTGGTTACGGAAGTACGGTTACGTCGATGGCCAAAGGGATTTTAACATCTTAACAATTTTTTTACTAGATGTGTCCAATAAAGAACCATTCGACGACCTCTGCTGCGTCGTGTGCGAGTAGCTGAGTTGCGAGAGGTTGCTTGTTCAATTCCCGATGCGGGACAAATGTTTGTATTATCTGCAAATATTTGTTCCGGGTCTGGCTGTTATGGTACCATGGTACACGTAGTTCCTGATACACTGGGAATCCTAGTGTGGGATCATGACAACGTATGTGACTGTTGGGTGTTATTGGTCATTGCCCACATTTGACCATTGAACGGACAAGAGCGAGAGAGACTTGCGCCAGTTCTGTCCGAAAAAAAACCGGCAATTAGTGTTCATATTTTAACCCATCAGAAAAACTTCGCTGTGAGTAAATAACCACTGAATTAATTATGGTAATCCTGGTTTGGGTTTAGAATAGAATAGAATAGAAAAAGTTTATTTGCAACAACAAGACAGATTTAACAAATAAAATAAAAAAATTAAACATTGTAAAAAAATAAAAATAAATTAAAAGGCATTGCTGTTACAAAAAGGCCCTAACTCAGCATAATGCAAGTCGTCTTCGAGCAACACGGACTTCCTGCCGCGGGCCGGAAGGGAGTAGCCTAAGCGATATATTACCATTCAAATAATTCTGTAATTTTTTTGCGGGGGAAATGTGCACACAAGCGCAATTCCGCATATGAACATCCAAATACAACACTGTAATGACGACACTCACACTAACAGACCTTGCACAGAATAACAAATAGTATTATTAAACGCATATGCCTACTTTGGCTTGTAGTTTGACAGAGGGGAACGCTGCGAATGGCTACTCCCTTCCGTGTTGCTCGAAGCAGGTCGTAAACAACCTACCCTTGTCTTCCGTTAGAACCTTTTTCAAAAAAAGAGAAGATTACAGCCGAAGAACCAAAATTAAAAAAATAATAATTGTAGTTTAGTTTAGTAGTCTAATCACTTATAGCAGTTACTTTCAGACCACCTATGGAAGGACAGGATAGAAAATAACTTAAGGACTATAAAGCATTTGGTTCATTCAAAGATCGATAGAGTCGTTAAATTTCAATACAATTATCGAGTTATTATCGCCATAAAAATCTTTAGTGCGCTGATAAAAAATACTTGCTGTGGCATCAGTTTTTTAAGTATTATAGTCTTTTTTATATCCTAGTTATGAGAACAGGAGTAAATTCACCTAGCTTAGGTATTTATGACGATACAAAATTATCCTTGTGATTTCAATGAATAAAAATATTTTGTCTATTGATATCCTTAAAATAAATATAAATAGTAATAAATACTTACAAACAGTTACCAAATTATATTAACCTTAGAATCTGAACAATAATAATAATACAAAAATAACGTAATTACGTAATATAAATAATTTACAACAATATTTGAAATTGTATGTAAGTATTTAATTTTGATTACGGAATAAACATTTGTTTTTTATAATTATTTATTTAATTTAAGTAATAGAATAATCAGGTTTATAAAAATATCCTTAAAATATGTCCTTCCCAGAGATATAGACTTTAAATTTCTGTGTTTCTTCTTTTTCTGGGTTACCGGTAATATAAAAATATTATAGTTTTACTAGGAGTCATTATTACAATCATCATTACAAGACTGTTAGGAAATAAGGTTTTCCTAACATCGACTAGCAAAAATTAACTTTTGGTACCTTGTAATAAAAACCAAAATGTAAGGAAATCGGCACTATATCGCTAGATATTTAATACTTATTTGGTTAATATAGTACTAGTGATATATATAGAAATATTCAGTGCTTTTTTTTGCCCAACTTTTCTCCTTGTTTCCCTCATTTTTCCTGCGACCCACGGGGCCTGATAATCTATGCCTACCCCTTTGGGGAAAAAGGCGTTTGTTTATGTATGTATGTATATATGTATTTTACAAAGCTTTTGTGTTCAACTCACACAAAGTTAAGCTTTCAAAGCCACCTTAAAATTAACACGGTTTAACCTTGCCAAATGAGAATTGATGGAGTCCAGAATTAGTACATGCATTATTTATCATTGGTGACCGTCCATCACGTGACGTCACGTGTTACTGGCGTGGTGAGATGACGTGACAGAGATAAATGCACCACCAGCATTGTCAGGTAAGGAAAAAGGGATTTTTGATGGTTTCACAGTGGTAAAAAAAGAAGAAGAGTTGAGAGGGAGTCGGTGGATGGAGGAAGCTCAAGGTAGGAGTGGGATTCTAGGGGGGAAGCCTACTATGTCCAGCAATGGACTGCTACCGGCTGATGATGATGGTAGTTATTACATGACCTAGGTAGGTATATGCAAGGACATATCATTATTCATAATTGATTTCTCTTTCCTTTTCTATGTACATTTCCTCAATCAATCAATCAATCAAGTCAATCCTCTTTTTTGCCTACTCTCTGGATACCCCTGTAAATCTTTCACTTTTGTTAATCGTTTTGGGCACGACACGGGCCAAGAACCTGAGTCCCAATTCTCGTAATAAATAACTTTTCATTTAAAAAACCGACTTCCGCCATTGTATTCGCCTATATGTATGGATGAAAAAAAAAATATGAAAAAACCATATTGGTGAAAGGGTTATGATACTTTCTGAATGCAGAAGCTTGATTTGTTGCTGAAAATATCAAAATCGCTATATGTATGCATACAATATTTGAGGAGTTCCCTCAATTCCTCATGGATTCCATCATCAGAACTGGTTACTGAAAATGAAATGAAAATGGGACCAATCTGGAAGTATATCTATTCAAATAAAAAAAGATTTTTCCAAATCGGTTTATAAACGACGGAGATACGAGGTAACAAACATAAAAAAAATACAACCGAATTGAGAACCTCTTCCTTTTTTGTGAAGTCGATCACAGTCAAAACAAAGTTCGGATCATGTTTGCGATCTAATGTCGATGTCATTAATATCCCAAATGGTATTGTCCTAACTTAAAATACAACACGGTAATGTAATTATATCGAAATGTGACCGAAACTTGAACGATTCAAAGTTTATTCGATAATTTTAACATAAATAGATGGAGTCTCTCTTTACTCTTTCCAATGATCCAATCCTACTACTTTTTAGTCTACTTTCGATACACGGTGTCATTAGGTAGTCACAGTGAATCTAAAGTAGACTCAATTTTTATTATGAAGGAGCAGAATATCAACATTCTGTCAATTCACTTTAGTCTCGATTCAGTCAAATTTCAGTGTAGGTATAGGTAGTTTTAAAATAATTAAGAGAATTGGGCCTCAGGCGTGTGGACCATGCTTCTGTATTTATAGACAATCATAATGTTACTCAATTTTCCCCTATTCTCCATGTCTATTACTGTGTTGTATTTTGTGGTAGTAAATGTTATCTTTATTATACGTTTCTACCTTCTGATGTGAGAGTAAATCCCACGCTGGGTACGAAACCGTGACACCAGCAAATATTGCGTGTGATTGACGGATGGTTGGACGGATGAACAGACATACGGACAGGATAGACGTAGATCAGTCGGTGTTCCGTTTTATCTGTTTCAGTATGGAATACTAATGAACAAATGAACGACTCGTCACCACCCCCGTTTGAAATCAAATCAGATAGCGTGTGCATCGTTTCCTATCTCACTCGATAGTCAACGATAGTCTGATGAATAAATTTATAAGCAAAATCAGTAATTTAAGAGTGCTCTCCGAAAATATAATATGTATATTTCGTATTTGCGTACGAATCTCCTTTTAGACGCAAATACTAACGGAATAAGATTGAATATCGCACGACCATATCAATGCACAGAAGTAAAGTCTCAAATCTTATTTATTATGAGAATACTAATTAGTCTAGGTAAATATTGGTTTTTCCACCTATAATAAACTAAATTTTCCTTCGGTGAGAATTTATTTTTGATATGTGACAGAAGTTGTTTCCTAGAAATTTCAAAAAATCTTTCAAAAAAATAAAGTGTCAAGTAAATGTCTGCCAATTGTGTTTCTGGCTTGGTCATCGATAGAAAAAAGTTCAAAATCACGTATTTCAGTTATTTTATTGATGTGATATCTGGTTTACTCACAATAACTAGGCAAATCAGCATTATATTTTCCTTAAACAGCGCAGAAAAACATTCTTAGAAAGTGAAGGCTACATTTTCTTTGAAAATTTTCATTGATTTATTTATTTAATGGGGGTAGGTATTTGGCATAATCATCTCGTAATATTGGTGTTGAACACTCAGGTGGATGCTGCTGCCTATCCCCATGTGTAATGCCTTAGTCGCTTCTTACGACATCCACGAGAGGAGACGGACGTATTCCAAGGATATGCCAAGTTTATTAGTACTAGCATCTACGTTGCAGTGTGGAGCTCTAGTGGTGTTCCTTTGGGCTTTGAATTCAGAACTCACAAAAATAAAATAAAAATCACATTAATTTCTAACCCTAAGCCCTATTATATCAATAATCAATTTTTAAACTTTTGATAGCTAAAATCTTCGAGCAACACGGACTTCCTGCCGCCTTCCGCTTTTGTCTTCTTTTGGCGTACCTATGTCATTTTACAGCAGAGAGAACAAAACAATAGCTATTTTAACTAAAATAGGTTTAAAAATGCTAATGAATAGGGGGGTAAACATATAACTGACTATTTCTTTAGAAAATCCTGGTTGTTTTTAGATAGTCGTATCGTAATGAGTTTAGAATGAAGGTCACTAAAAGGTTTAAACCTTTTGTTAATTAAACAAATTCACCTTTCTGCGGCTCCTATTTTGTTACACGCAAGTCACTATAATATTCCAAAGGTGGCGAGAGGCGCTTAAAATTAATGACACACGTCCCACAGAAGGGTTCGCGTCGCAAAAATAGCTTCAAAAGTATCAAAGTACATTATTTTCTTAAGATAAATTTTAGCACAATAAATGTGTTTTATTAAAAGAAAAACGTGTCTTTAAGATATTCGGTTTATAAGTAAAGTCTGCTTGGAAGTTTCTGGACTTGACACTCCAAGGTAGGTATTGGAGAGAAAAGGATAAATTGGTAGTAGTAGCAAGATATATTTAATTTTGCAGAAATAAAATTGTTAAATGGGAATAGAATAGAATAGAATATTCTTTATTGCACAAAAAACAAATCATGTACATAGGCGCACTTAATGCTAGGAAGCATTCTCTACCAGCTAACCTTTGTGTAATGCGGATAAATTTATGTAGGTGGTGCATAATACGTTGAAAAGAATTAGATAGTACTTCAAGTACTTAGGTATAGTTTCAAAATAATAAATTTTATAAATTAAGTGAACATACATGAAACAACATTATACCAGGTACACACTAACAATAAATAAATACATACATTAGGTACTTAAAATACATAATATGCATAAACAAATATAACCCTAACTTACAATATTATAATATATACATACCTATCAATAATATATATATATATATATATAAATAATCTACAAATTAGCATTTTATGATACCGCGATGGACGTTAGTTGTTGGCAATACAGAAAGGAGAAAAGTAAAGGTATAATTTAAGTTTCGATATTAAGATAGATAATGCTTTTTAGCATTAAGTTCGCCTTTGTACTTCTTTTACGTGCAATAAAGAATTTTCTATCTATCTATCTATTTAAGTTAGCTGCGTAAAATTACCATCATCACCATGGGCTTAACCCCCATAAAATGTCACGACAACCGTCTTTGAAGCCTTATCTACAGACTTCCTGTTATCTCAAAAATGCATCATATTCGTAACAACGAAAAAAGCCGACAATGACATGTTAGTTTGTGTTTTTAGGGTTCTGTAACTAGACCGCTTTGTTGTCCTTAGTGGTCTGTCTGTCTATTCTATACCCTGATTTTTAATTTCAGTAATTTTTTGTAAACAAACTAAGGTCAAGATATGCCTCTGTGAGTATAATTGTCATGATTGTGTAGCATACGTGTAAATTCACATATGACACACATACATGACACTTATACACACAGTGGCATATCTTGACATTTGTTTGTTTACAGTTTAATTGTCTGAAATTAAATATCAGAGTATAGACTCTTTTTCTCTAAAACAAGCTTGAGTTAGACTCAATGCAGAAGATAATATGGTAATTAATGACAATTATTTTATGGAAATCGCGAAAATGAAAAGCTTATACTGTACTTCCAGTAATCTTACAATTCTGTTTGGAATGCTAGGAGATGTGACACAATAAATACATTCATAAACACACGTCTTTCCCCCGAAGGGGTTAATCAGAGCCTCAAAGGGTCTCTTTTCACCGTGGATTGCACGTCACAGGAATATAGGCGTGACAAGTGGTGAGCTCATCGCCGCCATTGCGTTCCACGACCAACACGGCTAACGCTTACTTTCAGTAATAACACACAAGTAAGCCAGCAACCAGGACAAATCTTATAAAATGAAAACTCGGACACGGAAACAACGGATCTTCTACGGATTTCCTCATTTCGGATTTTATCACGTAGTGAAACTCCAGTATAGCTCTTTCTATAGCTTCTCGCTGCGCGTAATTGATTTATTTAGGTGAAGTTCAAATGTACGTTTTACATTTAGCTTAGTGCACAGTCAAGGTGCATCAGCCATAATTTGATACCGTGTAGAATATCGTGAACCATCATAAGGCCAGGGCCACAGTGCGGGCCTAGCGCGGTTGCGACGGCGGGCGCGAAATTTCAAACATATGAAACTGCCGTTTGCGTCCATAGTATTGTGGCTAAGCGGGCACCTAGCGCAACTGTCATGAGCGAGTTAGCGTAGTTTTAAATCGTTCCTATCCGCGCGTTATGTACTAATACTCTAATGGTCTTATTCATAAAAAGTTATCGGACATCTAAAGTCTCTCTAATGTATGGTGGTCGATTTTTACTATTCATAAACGCATATTAGCACTAATACGTTGTTTAGATACACTATAAACTATGGAAAAGTTATGAGAGGCAGGACCCTACTTTAGCGTCTTATAATACGGAAACATGGCCGACTCACAACAGCTGATTTGTATTGTAATTGTGAATTTTGACATACCTAGACATTTTAACGTCAGTATTTTTCACAGCAAAGAATATAAATTTTCACTGAGTACCTACTGGCTACTAAAACCAGGGAACCGCTTCTTAGATTGGATGCTGTTGTTTAAAATCTAGAAAACCCTCCACGGCGTGCAAAGGTTTACAAAGACCGGAATGATAATTTTTGTTTGGATGACGAGGACTTCAGGAAACGGTATCGCTTTAATAAACCTACGGCGTTATACGTGATAAACCATACGATTCAGCGATGATTACACGCAGATATCGTACCTAACGAGCCCCCGAATATGTTACGTTTGGTCATAGTGAATAAGGGGGCTGGTGCGTCAGGATCTACAGTTGGATCCGAGAGGTCGTGGCACATCTCCAGAACTACGGGTCCTAACTGCTATTAGATGTTTGGGCCGACGTGAGATAAGTACCTACGACTAATCTTAGACTATGACAGTTATTATACTATATACAGCTACTTCCCTCTATAAAAAATTAATAAAAGTCAAGTCAAGAGTAAAAAACATTTTCATTTATGCTTTATTTTTATGATAGCTTAGTTTCGCCTGCAGCACCTCCTCTTTTAGCAGTTGGGGCAACACTTTTCTGGTGGCGCAACAGACAAGGGGTTATGGTTGATTAGTTTTTGCTTTTCGTTTGCCATTTGGACCTCGTGCAGTTCTTGCCTGCAGGCAATTTCAACAGTGGCTGCGCACGTGCACCGTTTCCTTTACGAACTCCGTCAAAATAATCTATGAAAGAAAGCGAAATTAAACATTAGTAAGAGCGAGAACATAAAAACAAAACACCTGAAACTTGTGAACAACTAACAAACAAAATAATGGCTCAAAATTTAATTGTGTTGGTAGTTTAATATCACAGAGTATTTGAAAATGCTAAGGCCAAGAAAATATAAAATTAGGACGTACCCAGCGGCTCAAATAACTAAAATTAGGAAAATTTTAGTACAAACCTTGTCCAGATCCAGCCAATTTACACTCCTCTATCTTTTCTGTCCACTAAGCCCGGCGAAAGCTTGCAATTTGTTTAGATAGGTACCATTTTTCATGATCACAAATTCGCAAACTCGGTGAGAGCTTTTGAAAGTTCAAAATATCGATGCTGTTACTGTCAAAACCAGAAACAAATAAGAATTTAAACATGTGAAATTTATCCAATTTGTCCATGGTTTCGTCAAGCAATCATCAAGCAATGAAGTTTTTCGTCTAAATGGCAACATTTTGTTTCTAAAACCTTCTATAAGTGCATTTTAGTTATCAAAGCTTTATCAAACGATTATGAATAGGGAATTTTTAAATGAGTTTGATAGCCTTATCATACGTTTTAACTAGTGAACGTTTTAAACCTATATTAAGCATTTTTTATGAATAAGAACAACAACTGTGGCCACCCGCACGCTCCCGCCGTCGCGCCCGCTGGCGCCCCCGTCCCCGCACATTCATTGTGGACGCACACATAGACACAAATATAATACTGACTAGGCTGGCAACAGCTGACATTAACTGCAGACACTTCAAATGTGGGCAATTAATGACCAACAATTAAACTGGCTTCAATGGAGACGTAAAGATTCTGCATTAGGCGGACAAGTGCAAATATGCAAGACACTGTTCACATCACTAGCGCCCAAAACAGGCAGCTATTTCATTTCCTAGTTATGGCGTCGAATGTCCAAAGTGTTCGCCAGCTCTGCATGTCAATCAATTCAATTTGTATGCATTCGCATTTTCCTATCATTGACCCACAGGGAATAGCTGGGTCAGTCTTTGAAAAGGCAGAGATTATTTTGTACAACACCGGATGTTTTCTGATGAATCAAATGAATGAGAAACAAAGTTGTTTTATGACGAGGCTGATCTCAAAATTAGAAAAACGAGATTAAATAATGAGGTGCCAAAAATAGTGTACGTAGAACAATATACTATTAATATTTGTAACCGAACAGAATTTAGAAAAAAGCCTGGTTTTGCAAAAATAATCGCACAAATGACCACCCTTAAAAAGCTTTGGCATTCAAAGGCAAATTTTGAACGGCACAACACAATTTTTTAACGAATTAAATATTATTTTAAAGTTCTAACCGCATATTTTTATCTATGATTTGTATATTTCTATTAATAAAAAAAAACCCTCAAAATGAATAGTCTGAAGTGTTAACCAGTATCATCGTCAAATATGGCATGCGATTTTCAACTTTAAGCAAAGCCGTTTGGATATTTTTTTGGATTTTTGGATGTTTGGATTTTAAGAACATACCCCGCGCTAAGAAATAATTACGAGTGAATTAAATGTTGTTATCTAGAGACTCATCTAGACCTGTGGTTTGTCAGCTCCCATTGAGTTATACAGTTTAATAATAGCATGGTTCAAAACTTTGAGCCAATGTGATTTGGAAACTTTATAATTTTATTGGAATCTGACACCATGCAAGCTTAGATAATAGTGTACAGATTATATCTACAAAATTTCTTAGAGTTTCATGCAGCGGTTTTATTTCTTAGAAGCTCAGCGGGCTAGCGGTACACCTCTTAACTCAGACACAAATTTATGAACTTCTGAATGGAGAAAGAAATAAAATGGATTGCAAACAGTGGTCATGAAATTGTGAACTAACCTATGAAGAAAAGCGGGAAAGCGACTATTTTTTTGGACTGAAGCTGCCATTTTCTTCGCGCTATGTCCAATTTTCCAATTTCAGCAACAGTGTTCATTTGAGTGTTGT
Source organism: Epirrita christyi (assembly GCA_951392215.1). NCBI lineage: Eukaryota > Metazoa > Arthropoda > Insecta > Lepidoptera > Geometridae > Epirrita > Epirrita christyi. The sequence continues at coordinate 3,380,964 of OX595837.1, forward strand.
CAGTTAGAGAATGTTTGACGGATGCTGTGAAGAAGTTTAATTAGTTAGCGGTGTATGTTTATTGGTATTGCGAATCAGTTAAATGCCAAAGGTATTGTGTTATAGGTAGGTAGGATGCGTCTAGTCTAAAACTGTACGGCTATCACATGCTGACTAATGTTACCAAGAAGCTAGCAAGACTACCGCAAATGTAAATATTAGCCAATTACATCTATGAGTAGCTTGAAAAATTTGTAATTTCATTGGTTAATGTTTTGACTTTTACTATAGATTCGCTATCGTTACCTTGGTCCTTATTCTAAGATCGTTACTAACGTTATTCAGCCTCTCAGAATAATGACCACGGAGGACTTTTTTATATAATGACTCCATTATTCTGAGGTCAGCCTGTGCCCAGCTCTTTTACTTGGCACTTGACACAAGCTTGACGTTCGAAAACGGTTCTTGCGGTTACCATGGATTTAGTAGTACGTATAGTATAACAATTCCTTGACGGTTACCTTCGAGCAACACGGAAAGGAGTAGCCATTCGCAGCGTTCCCCTCTGTCAAACTACAAGCCAAAGTAGGCATATGCGTTTAATAAAACTAGTTGTTATTCTGAGGAGGTGTGCAAGGTTTGTTAGTGTGAGTGTCGTCATTACAGTGTTGTATTGTGTATATGCGGAATTGCGCTTTTGTGGACATTTCCCCCCGCAAAAATGACAGAACTATTTGAATGGTAATATATCGCTAAGGCCCGCAGCTGGAAGTCCGTATTGCTCGAAGGCGGTTACTGATAAAGGAATATTGGAAAAGTCAAACTGTTGATCAAATAAAATTGAATTTATTGATAACTCTTTTTCACCGTACTAGAATATAACAAAAAAAATATAATTTCAAAATGAAGGATAACAAAATGGGCGACCTTATCATTAACAGCGATATTATGTGAATGGTATTAGTGTATAATGTAATGAAGATATGACTAAATTATGCTCAACTCACTAAATTCCTAAACTAACCTATACCTACTTATGAATATGTTTAATGACCTGGTAACCGTTTTCGTTATCAATAACCTACTATGACTATGACTAACTTCATCACCACTCTCTAAACTCAAAGGTCTTCCTTTATAACTTGTATCCATTATTCATAATCATCACATAAGCCTGTAGAAGTCCACTGCTGATCATAGGCCTCCTGATAGAATGCTACGACGAACGAACCAAAGTAAAAGTCAAAGTTATTTACTATACAATGGTAGCAATTCCATGTACGCGCTCTCTCTAATAGACTGCAATAAAACAGACAACGATAACTTTAGCGCAGTTTAAATTTAGAGAATGATGCATCAATAAACTACTGGCTTTAACTTTTGAATGTGATCGGAGAGCCCTCTAAGGAGTATCAGAGGGTCCTATTACGAGTTTTGCATTACAACAATCGATTTGCGAGTCGTGAGCTTTTACCGTGTTTTACACAGTAACTATTCAACATTATGTGCCGTGCAGTCGATAGAAACAGCACATATTCATAAATAGTTACTACGTAAGTCACGTTGAATACTCACGACTCGCAAACTGATTGTTGCAATGCAAAACTCGTAATAGGCACTCTGGTCATAATCAAGAAACAGATTGTGAAATCATTGATTTATTCCGTGTGATTCACTGTGAATATAAATTGAACATCAACAGAACATCATCAATACCGTATTTACCGTATCGTACGTACAGACCATTCCATCCAATTAATGTTTTTAACCGACTTCCCAAAAAGGAGGAGGTTCTCAATTCGGTTGTATTTTTTTTTTTTTTTTTTGTGTTTGTTACCGCATATCTCCGGCGTTTATGAACCGATTTGGAAAATTCTTTTTTTATTTGGATAGATATACTTCCAGATTGGTCCCATTTTTTTCAGAATCCAGTTCTGATGATTGGGGTATCCACGAGGAATTGGGGGAACTCCTCAAATATTGTAGGGATACATATGGCGATTTTGATATTTTCAGCAAGACACCAATCATTTGCATTCAGAAAGTATCATAATCCTTTCACCACTATGGTTCTTTCATAATTTTTTTTTCATCGAAAATTATTTAGTCGGATACAATGGCGGAAGTCGGTTTTTTAAATGAAAAGTTATTGAATAATGTTTTGGGGCACTGCAGCTGAATCAAAGAGAGTCTTTATACTGCAAAAACGTTCTGTAAGGTATATATTAGGTCTAAATTATAGAGACTCCTGAGGGCCTAGCCAAGTGGCATTCGCTTCGAAGCGATTCCATTTCTAAAGTCGTAATTCAATACAAAAGACCACGTGACATATCGAAAGCTAACGTCAATCCCATACATTTTGGACTTTTCTACTGGCGACATCGCTATTAGAATGTTACTTTGTCTACGGCCCCTGTAGAGATAAGTTCAGAGAGTTAAACATTATGACCATGATTTGCGAATATTTATACCAAAATATAGTATACGTACAGGAAAATGTCAATAGTATGACGAAAAAAATAGATTTTCACGGTCTTAACACTAGATATAACGAAAATATTATGACCCCCTGTGTTAGACTGAAGAAAACTTTAAAAAGCTTCATGTGTGTATCTATAAAATTGTATAATACAATTCCCATTGACATTAGAAATAAATCTGATATTGAATTCTTTAAATGCATAAAAAATAGTTTATTGCATAAATCTTATTATAATATTGAGGAGGCCTTGGCCGATAAATTTATTTTTTGTGATGACTTCTTATAATTTTTGTTTTTTTTTTGTTTTATATATTTATTTGATTTCGTTTGGTTAAGATAACCCATAATTTACATGATTTGAATACCTATTTTGTTTTTACAATATGACGAAGCTTATAGCCGAAACTTAAATTATATTTTTATTCTTATTCTTATATTTGAATTCTATCGAAATATACCGATTCTCAGTATTGTTTATATGATGTATTATGATTGTATTAGTTTTGACATATCTAAGTGCATGTATATGTGTAAAGAGGAAATAAATGACTATGACAAAGGTTGTTTGGTAGAGATCGCTATTTAGAGATAAGAACGCTCATTGTTGTTTTTTTTTTTACAAATTTGTTGTTGTACTCTTCATTCAGAAATGACCATGAAACTATATTTTCTTGACTTAATGTGTGTGTAACGTATTTCGATTTTGTTGAAATGATTTTTTTATTGTATACTATGTATATGACTTGCCTAGTGTAACAAACATTGTTACAAGGCCAAATTAACGAAAAATAAATATGTTGAACTTGTATATAAATGTGTATGGAGCGCAACAAAGTATATTCCATCTATCTATCTTTATTTATTTTGAAACCCGAGACCTAAGTTAATTTAATTTGTAATAATTTCGTAAAATACAATAATGTGTTGATTTTTCAAGTTTGTTTCGAGTCACAATCGGTTTTCTGTTTTCGTTTAATTTGTACCTCAGCATCTAACTTAACTAACAACCTAACACCTTTGAACAAGTACAACAAGTTTTAATGAAAGGGTACTTAGTAGAGGAAATGTTTAGGCTAGGTCGGTTAAAAATTACGAAATCGCGTGTTTATTCTGAGGGGCTGTAGTTCGCGCGTTTTTAATTTTTTTTTTATTCAGCCGGTGGCGCGACTATGGGCCGTCGTACCAGCCAGTATTTATTTAAACAATATTTGCGTTCCACTTCTTTGGCGCTGAACACTAAGATGTTTAAAAAAGTAAAATTTATAAAGTTTAAAAAGGGCGCGGCAAAGATGATTGCGGCTCACTTATTTGTGTTTGATTCTTTTCAAGATGTTCCAAATTCAAAAAGTGTGCGGAAAAGATAATTGCGGCGCACTTATTTGAGTTCGATATGTTCTAAATTTAAAAAGTGCGCGGCAAAGATAATTGACTTATAGAACTTTCACACAGAAAACACCACCTTTGGGTGCACTTAAAGGCGAACCAAGTCGTCCTTTTCGAATAGATGGGATGAAAAATATAATATAATATTAAAGAGCTGTTGTAGTCTCGGCCTAAAAATAGGACTCCTCCAACTCATGTTGGATGTCATAAAAAGCGACTAAAAGAATAGACCAGGGAATGGGGAGCAGCATCCACCTGAGTACTTACGAAACTGCTGTCACCAATCCGCCTGCCAAGCGTGGTGATTATGGGAAATCCCCATTGCAGGCTATGCTTGCTATGGGGAGGCCTCACCCAGCAGTGGCTGTCTGCCGGCTGATGAAAGAAGAATATTATCAAACTTCTGTTAAGCTGGCTATGTTGCCACACACTAGGACTTACATAATAGAGTGCTGAAAAACTATACTTTGAAAATACCATAACATAACACCCAACAGTCACATATGTAGTCCTAATCCCACACTAGGATTCCCTGTGTCGTGGGTATCAGGAACTACGAGTACCATAATACCTAGAACCGCGGCGGAACAAATATTTGCAGATCATACAAAAATTTGTCCCGCAGCGGGAATCGAACCCGTAACCCCTCGCATCTCAGCCAGCTACTCACCCGCCGCGCCGCAGAGGTATTATTGTGTACGATTACAAAGTAACATGAGATAATCTCTATCTATTGAATTTTCGCAGTCGATAACAGTGGAAAATAAACAAAGAACGGCAGATTCGATGGCTATTTATTTACGTAACACCGTGTCTGTAAAGAGATAATGAGGCTGGATTTAAAAATACCCCAGTTTTATTCTTCAATCGATAAATAATTTGTGTTGTCTAGTTTGTTTCGTACGTTCGTTGTTCGTATCACTAGTTTTTTCTTGGTAACCCCACGTTAAGCCGGGTCTGCTGCGCCAAATTTTCTAACAAAACACCAAAACATGGCGCAGCGGACACGGCTGTAGTGTGTTTTTGCCAACAAAACATGTTATATGTTTGTAAAACACCAAATACTACCCACTATCTATGCATATTATAAAGACAAAAACGTGCGCCACCGATTTGAGAGAAAAAAAATGCCAGCTGATGGCTATGCCAAAATATTCGAAACTCTTACATATTATTGTTTCGAACTTTGTGGAATGTTTTCCATAATAATTCATTGTTCATTTTCATAATTCGACTCGACTACTAAAACTATGTGCCAAGTGAGAATTTATGCCAAATCGTAAATGCAGTAAGTGCACGTTTCGTTATTTATTTGTTTGCAGATATTTAAATGAACAAGAATACATACGGTACGACATTTTAAATAATCGATGAATCGTTCGATAAAACAAATCATTTACATAGGCGAACTTAATGCTGGGAAGCATTCTCTACCAGCTAACCTTTGTGTAGTGCGGAATAAAGGATCTTGCCGTTTCAAAAAGGCAGCTCGTACCATACCAAAAATAATTGCGTCAAAACAATACCTCGTGTATTATGAGGATAATAAACCGTTTTTGCTTTACCAACAAGCCTTTTTAAGATTCATTACCGTAATTCATAGTTTTTGGGACATAAAAATTTTGAGGTTAGTTTTAAAATAAATACATTCTTTAGTATCTTTTGGGACTTGGCATGATAAAAAGGATGTTCTGATAAAAAATAACTTACTTCATTAATAGTCTGCATAATCTTAGCACATAGTTACAATATCCAACATTTTGGTAACATGGTAGGTAGGTACCTACTCGTGATACCCATGACACAGGAGATCCTAGTGCGGGATCAGTAACTGTTAAGTACGATCTAATAACTCGATGAGGTATATATTTAAATATTATTAATAACCAGCTATTAGTGAAGTCAGGAAAGTAGCAAGTATAGGTACAATAAAACATTTCTAATGTACAATAAAACACTAGATAGGTACGTAGCATCATTTTCATTATCATTATAATTTCATCCATTTGACGTCCCCTGCTGGACATAGGCCTTTCCCATAGAATTTCACAATGAACGGGGTTGTGCCGCCCCTATCCACTGACTTCACGCGAACATTAACAGTGTCGTTAATTCGTCGAGTGGGGTATATATAGGAAAAGAAACGATATTATAAAAAAAGGCATGATGTTCAAAAGCCAATAAATAATAATAAAAGGAAAAAAAAGGTGGTTCCAAATATTTATGCATGCAAAACACACACTATGGTGACCAATGCTAGGTTCAGGTACACTTTCAGAATTCAAGGGCGTTGTTTCTTGTATTTAATATGAAACATTCATGGCCTAGTATTTTACCAGGGGTTAACTGTAACAAATTAATGTTTATACAATCAATATCTAACAATAAACTAAAGTCCTTATTTTATTTTAATGCAGATAGTACAAACAATACTTACGGGGGGGTGTGGGCTCAATCCATGATCAGATAATCCACATTGATCACAGCGTATGTCATGCCTCAAGGGCATGACATGTATCCGTAAGTTTCGCAGCACTAATGCCAAGTATGATGACCTGGGTTCATCAAAGCAATCATCCATCGCAAGTTGAGATGCATTATTTCTAGTTTCTAGTTAGTTTGTGTAAATCGAGTATACGTATTTTAAAAAAGCCGCTGTCTTTCACAGAGCTATCCTGTCATGAATGATAATGTCATTTGTGAGTCTTACGTAGTCATTATTCTGAGGTCTTACGTATAGTAATTGCATCCTCTTTGTTTGTGAGCATAGACTATACTTACCTGCAATAATTTCTCTTTGTGAGGTTCATTGCCAAGCAATGGCACCGTCACCGCACGGAAGTAAACAATACAAAATCCTATTTAACTTCATTTCAAGATCACGGGTTCATGTAAATCAATCGAAAATGTTTACGTAATTTAAAAAATATGGGTAATTTTATGAAATACATTTGATTTTGACGCAATTGGTACTAGCTCTCGGCGAGATCCTTTATGTAGGTGGTGATATAGGTATGTAAAGTCTATGCATGGCTTACTGGACTCGTAAACGTCAGTTGAAATTTGGAGATTCATATTATTTCAATTTTCCTTTTTTGGTCTAGGGGTGCACTAAGAAAGGAAATTTCTTAATTCACCCCCTAAGGGGATGCAGTGGGGTGTTGAAGTTTGTACAGAAATAACTCCACGCGGATGAATTCGCGGGCATTCCACTAGTAAGTAATGAATCTATTATAATTCTTACCATCACAAACAAAGACACACACAGGGATGCACAGGGGAATCAGATCTCTTGTTTTATTTGATCTATACTTATTTGATTTATTTATAATAATGATAATAATAATAACTTTTGTTAATGTTATTATTATTATTATCTTAGCTGCTTTTTAGTTTATGTTTTTGTACCTTTTTATTTTACTTTTTTTTCCCTTTTTGTCTAACCTGTTATTTGTAGCAAATAAATATTTTTATCTTATCTTATCTTATAATCATCTTACCATAATAGGTTACGAATTATGGAACCTCAAGGATCGTTTTTGAACGTCAATCTTGTATCAAGTGTTAAGTAAAAGCAGCGGAGGGGTACAGGGTACAGTTTTAGACCAAACGCTATATATTAATTATAAGAACACAAAAGCGTGTTTCCAAAACATTTTGAACAAAAAAACATTGTTTTCATTTAATTTTGTTTTGTAAGCTCCCTTTAGAATCGACCTCATTTCAAAAATGAATAAATGGAATTGTTGCCGAGATCGAAACAACAAACCACGACTACCAATTTATAAACTGTTTGAACTGCTACATCAATTTTCCTTGTGTTTTTAACCCAAATAAAAGTCGTAAATCAAACATTGTTAGTCATAACTTGTATGTATAAAAATTATATTGCTAATAAACGAATTTATTTTTTGATGAATCGCGCCAAAAGAAACATTGGTGTAAAATTGACTGATCAGTAAAATTGAAAAATATTTTTTTATGAAAATAGGGTAATAATCTATTTGCGTGTCAGGATAACCCATGGCGTAATTAAACTACTTTTTACAAGCTTTTATTAGTTAGTATGTACATGTTGGATACCAGTGTGGGACTAATATTGAAACATAATTTTGAACCAGTTCCATGCACCCAACCGATTGATTGAGCTTAAATTTTGTATACCTGTTTGTTCCGGTTTGAAAGGTGTGGGTGCCGGTGAAATTACAGGCACATGAGACTTTTTATCTATGTCTCAGGATGAAGGGCGCTGTGCTATGCCACGTAGGGCAAGCCCTAAGGTGGACATGACTTAGGAGGTATTAGTTATGGGCTTGGATTACCGATCGAAAATCAGGTGGGTCAAGTGCGAGTTCTGCCATTTAATAAAAATATGAAAGTTGTAGGTGATATAGTTCGGTCAATTGAGATAGCTCGCACAAAAGTCTTTTTAAATAAGAAAAAAAAGAGGTAGCCCGTTTCATATTGACCAGGAAAAGATGCTATTCTAACTGTACCACTGTTTTTATACACCATTTTATCCTTTTCCTGTGTACTTATTTATGTATACTTACTGTGCTAGTGGTATATAGTATGCATATGTATATATACATTTATATATATACATATGTATACTATATTATAATGTACTGTTTCATTCACGTAGTGAACTTTTTTAACTTCTCTTAACTTTACTTACTTAAATGATATCCTTACATGATAATTGTAGGAATCGTCTTATGTTTAACTTAGAGAGACCAGTAATTGGCTGGATAACTTTAATATAAATTATATATTGTTTAAATTTTGTTTAATAGCTGTTTGTCTTTTCAATAAATAAATAAATAAAAGTACTCTTATCCGGAAAAGCATGCAAGCTTACTCAGAAAGCTACATAAATAGAACATTTGCTCACTTTGCTTTTTTTTTTTATAAATAGGCTAAAGATTAATGCACTTTCATTGTAATGATAATAATAATTGATGGATTGTCATCAAAGCTATAGCAATCAGCTTTTATGGCCGTTATCATGCTTTTATGTATAGTTCCGATACATTAGTATCGGAATTGTTATCACCAGCTTTTGACTCCATTTAGATAGGAAATGGGGTTTATAAAAATTATGGACTCAAACTTTGTGTTTGTCACAAGCAATTAGAAGAATGACGTCAATTATTGCCATTTACTTGGGGAAAAGTATGCCAGTAAATTACAAGACAATTTTCCCAAACATAACAATTGAGATTATTTCGAAAATCAAGTTTGTTCCAAACGCTTTAGCGAGAAATCAATTTATGGTTGTGGTTTATTTTTCGTGCCATGATGTGTCCTGCCTTAATGTTAATGTTAATGTTAAAGAACTCGCTTTTCCGCATTTGAACTTTATGAATGGTCCATTATGCGTGAGAGTTAACTGGCTAGATAGTTAGCCAGTTTAACTCGCACAGAAGCTTCTAGGGGTCTTCGCAGGCTTCGCGGAGTGACCTCGGGTGGTTGAGGATTTGTTAACGTTGAGTTGCTACTCCCACGCATTCCAGGACTACGTGGGCAGCCGATTCTTTTTCGGTCAGACAACCCCTGCAGAGTGGGCTGTCTGTAGCTCCGATGTTGTAGAGGTGTTTGTTCAGGAGACAGTGGCCTATGATTGTCCCCACAATAGTACGAAGGTCTGGTCTTGAAAGGTTGAGTATACGACGCGAGTCGTGGTGAAACAGCCGGAAGGGCTGCTCTTGACTGGCTGCAGTCCGTGGTCCGTGCCCAACGTTCGTTGTGTTGGTTTTAGGGTGCGATAGGTCTTGGCCTTATGGTCATGCCTAAGAAAAAATCCCTCCATCTCCTCTCGTAGATGTCTTAAAAGCCGAATAAGGGATTACACCAAGGGAAAGGCATCCACATAACAACAATACTGCAATCTCCAATCCGTCTGCCAAGTTGTGATTATGGCAAATCCCCCCATTGCGTTCTATGGGGAAGGCCTTGTCCAGCATTAGACGTCTAAAATCTGATGATTTAAGTTTCTTTCATTACCAAGAATTCATTCAGTCACTGATGGCATGTGAGGGTAGTGATATTTTTTTCATTCATTTATTGTCCCATTGCTAGGCAAAGGTATCTTTTGTTGAAAACGGAAATGGTTTGCTTTTTGCTTTTTGTAAGATATCTCCATCGCCTCAAAAATTGAAGGGCTTTTTTTATTATTAAATAATTAATACCCATCGGTTTGCAAAGGGCTGGCAACGCGCCAACGTGCGAACCGAGGTGTCTGTTAATATTACACCTAAATGTTATCACCGGATGTGACACAATTTCATTTCGCAAATATTTGTGTTATGCCATTTTTGAAATTCTTCTTCGTCTTCTTTATAAGTCTGTTTACGTGCCCTGCTAATCGAAGCCTCCCCCATTAAATACAATGGGGGGATTTGCCATAATCACCACGCTTGGCAGGCGGATTAGTGATTGCAGTTTGGTGATAAGTACTCAGATGGACGCTGCTGCCCATCTCCCCTTCATCCCTTTGTCGCCTTTTATGTCATCTACAGGAGTTGGAGGAGTCCTATTCTTAAGCCGAGACTACCACGGCTCTGAGCTCTAAAAGCACAAACATTATTAATTTCCCCTTGTTCCCCGTTCTGATGAATTAATGAAATACATAATTCTCATGGAGAGCTCAGGATATTCTCCATGGGGATTAAAACCGTGAATGTATGTAGACATTTTACATATAATTAATTGATTCAGGCGTTACCTTGCGGAAATTCATTTTACATACATAACAACACCCAACAGTCATGATCCCACCCTAGGATTCCCTGTGTAACCTTGAATAGACGAACAAATAAATACTAACTAATTATCGGTAACACCGAAAACTTAGAAAAAATAATCGCTATATTTTTTTTTCCATTTTATGTTCATTGTTTTAATGTCAATTCGTGTTAACTGTATATTTTGTATCAAAATAAGCTTATTTTTTTGGGGCACGGACAAAGTTAAACACAACCTCTAACCTCTTACCTTCTTCTTTTTTCTTCTTTTGACGACCTCTGTGACGCGGCGGGTGAAGGTTCGCCTGCGACGCAGGAGGTTCGATTCCCGCCTCGGAACAAATATTTGTACAATCTGCAGATATTTTTTCAGGGTGTTCTGGGTATTTTCTATGTATAATAAAAAAATATCTATCTATGTAATGTATTGTATTAAGTATATCAGTAATCTAGTACCCATAACACAAGCTCTGCTTAGCTTGGGGCTAGATAATGTTGTGTGAAATGTCCAACATTTATTTATTATTATTAAAATTGTTTTATTTATAGAAATCACAAGATCATTTTTAATAGAACCGAAAATTTTGCAGGGCAAATGTATTATCGCGAACTTTGATAATTTATTATTCCGGATTTTCCAGAACACTAATAGTAAAAAAATAGGGTCATCTGTTAAATTCTCTTACCAATAAAAACAAACTTTTACCTAGCCCGATCGGTTTTCAGCCTAGAATAATGAAGTAAACGATACTCCGACAAATTGGTTTTCTGGCACCCTGCCTCCTCGTAATACAACGGTGTTTTTCTATCATCGATCAAATTAAAATCGAATCGGTAGAAAAAATTGTCATGCGTCGCGTGGAAATATTGGAACAAAAACACAAACACACAAAGGTACATATTGAAGTTTTCAGTTTCATTATTTACCTTTGCGCCTTATTTTGTTTTTCACAACTGGACTGTTGCCCTGTTCTATTTTTAAATAGGAATAAGGATTTGTCATAGAGATTATATAGAGAGTTTATCATTCATTAAAAACATCATGTTCATTTTATTATAAATGTAATGAGCCTCGTTCTATTTTAAAATTTACTTAGAGACCTATATAGGCAATCGCATTTACGGAGCAGTTTTCGAGTTAACTATGATCTGCTTTCAGAGCATGAGTCATGAAAAAGACTATTAAAGACTTTGTCTATAAACTTAGACATTCTATCTCATTCCAACATTTAAATGTTTTCTTTAGTTTAGTTTCACCGAGACCGTAGTGAAATTCCAAGCAAATAAGACATGCTCTCAAGTTAATAAAAGGGTAACGATCTGAAAACAATGTGCGCGGGGAATAGACACATTCCATTTTAACAACCAACTTTAAAAATAGAGGAGGTTGCCTTAAAAGGTAACAACGGAACCATTATTAGGATCACTCAGGTGTCAGCACTGTCTGTCTTTCTGTCACTGACGATTTTCTCAGAATCTTCTAAACCAAAAACGTTGAAATTTGGTAGGTAGGTACATATAGAATTAAGTGACCCAATCACTGAAGTATAGCGTTAATACCTAAATGAATTCTGATTTCGGAGCTGAATGTTGGGGGGCAAACTAGTTAGTAAAAAGGTAAATAAAAAAAACTATCGAATTTAAGGTTGAATTTCAACAGGTCCATTAAAATCTTAATTTCCGTGGATTTTTGGTCCCGGGATTTTCACCATTAAGATGTGACATTGAAACAAGTTGACAGTTGGAAGATAATGCTATCAAGCATTAAGTTCGCCTAAATACAGTACTACACCAGTGCCGTGTGGTTTGTCTGGCCTAAGAATAGACCTTCTCCCGTGGATGTAGCAGAGCCTTATAAGGGATTACACCATGGGATGGCCAGCAGCATCCGTCTGATTACTCAACACCAAACTGCGATCACCAATCCACCTACCAAGCGTGGTATTAGGGCAAATCCCCCCATTGAATTCAATTGGGGAGGCCTCGTCTAGCAGTGGACTTAAAAAGGCTGCTGAAATAAGTATAGTACTATTTAGTTGTGTTATAAATATAGCATAACATAACAATCACAGTCACATACCCAGATACGGAACAAAAATTTGTAGATAATGCATTTGTCCAGCAGCGGGAATCGAACCCACAACTTTTGCGTCTTAACCGGCTACTGACCCGCCATGCCACAGAGGTTGCGGATATACATTTTTCAACAGGAAAAATCCGTTGGTGACCAACCAGAAATTGAACTCACTTTGATTCCCGCTGCGGGACAAATAATATTGCATTATCTGCAATAATATTTGTTCCGGGTCCGGAGTTGTGGTACCATGGTACTTGTAGTTCCTGATACCCACGACAGGGGGAATACTAGTGTGGGATCAGGATTATGTTGACTGTTGGATGTTTAATTATGTTATGTTATTTTGCATGGAGAGGCAGTACCAAAGATACGAGTGAGAAGAGAACCTAGTATAATAAAACAGTTATTTCAGGGCTATATCTACGTTTATTTATAAGGTCTATGGTTTTGATCATGCTTTGGACAAATACCGACGGTTTGAAAAATCTGTAAGGTATTTTGCCCTGCGCTGATTAAAATAATAAAAACCTAAGCACTAACGAATACCTAAGAAGTCCACTGCTGGACATAGGCCTCCTCCCTACATAGTGAGAAGATTACTAAAAAAAATATCTTGTACAATCTTGGTAATCGTTTATCTAATGACTTGGTCATCCTACTCATAAACGGGCCATTTTTTGCCGTAAAACACGGGACATTGAGCGTTTTGGGGAATACCCATATCATTTATTATTTTTGGACGAAAATATGATGAAAAGCTCAGTGTTTTAGTTGTCAAGACTTGAATAATGGAGACAGCGATGAGAATTTATGATTAAATGCTCTCAGACTGCTTGATACTTACTGTTTTGATCATAGAAAGTTATTCAAACCTTGAGTTTACTTGTTATCAATTAAAAATGCTTTTATCATCATCATCATCAATCTATAGAAGTTCACTGCTGGTCACAAGCCCTCCCTATAGAATTCCATGACGAACGTTTTCGGGCTGCCGTCATCCACCGACTTACTCCCACCTTTAATCCATCGATGAAGGGCCTTCCAACACTGCCACGTCCAGTTTGTGGTCTCCACTCGAGAACCTTTATACCCCAACGGTTGTTAGTTCGGCGAGCTATATGACTTGCCAATTGCCATTTCAACTTGCTTCTGAGAGCTATGGTTTTTCTACGGACCTCCTAATTTTTTAATTGTCTTTTTCTTGAGCTATAAGTGTACTTAAAACATACAGACAGACTTTGCTTAAGAGAAGAGAAGATGGTAGACCAGTGGTTCAATGATGAAGGGTCGGACCCCTTTGATCCAAAGGTCGTAAAATCAAATCCAGATTGCTGCCCCGAGACACTCACTAAGGAGTATGTAGTCTTGTATTGCGTAATTCGCCCCGAGCTGAAAGCTTTTGAACGAGATGTAAGTTATCTACATTTTTTACCTTTTTAAACGACTTCAAAAATCAGATAACATTTTCACGAGACCATTGCACTTCGAGATTTTTCCTACAAAACGACAAAACAAACATTTGAATCGAACTAACACGTTTTTTAGGCGATACAAATGTCCTCCCAAACAATACGTTACATGACGTACACATACATACATCTACTAAGGGTCGTTCGACAGCCGATGCTGGTACCATGCTCTTAGAACACATATTTGAAGCATGGGAGAACTCTCAGGACGCGATCGGAGTTTTCTGCGACCTGTCCAAAGCTTTTGACTGCGTGAGGCATGATACTTTAATTTCCAAGTTAAAACATTATGGCATACAAAATCAGGCAATTAATCTTGTAGATTCTTACTTATCCAATAGGGTCCAAAAAGTTGATGTTGGTGGTGAAAGGTCTTCAGGATCTACTATTGTCATGGGGGTGCCACAGGGTTCAATACTAGGCCCGTTTTTATTCCTAGTTTACATTAACGATCTCCCTTTTTTTGTGAAAGACATATGTGACATAGTTCTATTTGCTGACGATACTTCTTTGATTTTCAAAGTTGATAGATCTAAATCTAATTACGATGATGTAAATGATTCACTATCGCGTGTTCTTGAGTGGTTCACAGTTAATAATCTTTTGCTTAATGCTAAAAAAACTAAATGCATCAAATTCACATTGCCTAATGTAAAACATTATCCAACTAATATTAAAATAAATGGGGAGACACTTGATCTTGTCAAGTCTACCATTTTCTTAGGGCTTAATATTGATGCAGGGTTGCAGTGGGCACCACAAATTGTGGCTCTTGCTGGTAGACTTAGTTCCGCTGCATATGCAGTTCGTATAATAAGGCAGCTTACTGATGAAGCTACAGCTAGGCTTGTTTATTTTAGCTACTTCCATAGTGTTATGTCATATGGTATCATACTGTGGGGTAAAGCAGCAGATATCCAAGCTATTTTTGTCTTACAAAAACGGGCAATACGTGCCATTTATAAAATGAAGTCGCGTGACTCCTTGAGGGAGCGTTTCAAAGAAATCAATATTCTTACAGTAATATCGCAATATATCTATGAAATATTATTACATACACATAAACACTTGGATAGTTTTATGATAAAAAGTGACGTGCATGGTATTAACACGAGAAATAAACACAAACTAAATATACCAAAATTTCGATTAAAGAAAGTAAGTGGATCTTTTATGGGGAATTCTGTACGGTTCTACAATAAACTTCCAGAAGGTGCATTTAAACTTCCTATTCGAAGATTTAAATCCTACATAAAGATGAATCTAATTAAGAAAGCGTATTACACTTTTGATGACTATATTAATGATAAAGCCGCGTGGCCTGATGTCGCTCTGCCCCTCGACTGCTAAAATGGAAATTTGCAATATCTGTACTTACCTATTTACATGTTTGTATTAGATTATTGTTTATAAGTATAACAAGCGTAGCGTGTGCTGTCTTGCATATTTTTGCTGATGTTTATTTACTTTTGACTACCTTCCTAAGGTTTTTAAGTTCTCATTTACTATGTATCAGCAACTCCTTGCTCCGAGGCACCACACAGGCGCTTCTCACCTAGTGGTAAGACGGACCATTTATGTAAGCCAAGCCGAGTTTGTTGCCTGATTCTTCTAGGCTTGGTCGCGTTGGAACAGGAGTAATTTAATTTTATATAAGACGATTCAAAATGATCCTTGTGATTTCAATGAATAAAGTTCTTTTTGACTTGACTTGACTTGATACAAGACGCCATTTCGCCCATGTTGACTCAGCGAACTCGTTTCGCTTTATAAGTACTAAGAAGAATTTATTTCGCAGAATCATACTGACTATCTGAATCCCCAGCATATAAATAGAAAGCATTTACCTCTAAAACGAAGTTCACTTTTATCAAATGGGACCATTACTTCCAGAGCAATTCACCTAAGTGACACAGAACAGTGGCATAACACAAAAGCGGTGACTGAAAGCAAAGGTACCTATTCCACAGTACCTAAAGTCTTTTTTAGTTTATACGACAGGTCATCTGTTTTACGGATGTTATAAACGATGCTGGTTGAAGGATCGAAGGAGGAAATGATTGTTCCAATAGATTTTATGTGGATAGTATTTTGCCGTGGTGTGTCTGGCTTAAGGGTACACACGGCAGCTATAATGTAAAGATGTACAATATGGCACGATACATCTCATTACATCTTTCCATATAAATCTTCAGAAGACCACACGGCAGCTATAATATATAATATAATGTAATATACATTATAGCTGCCCTGTGTGAAGCTCTTAAGATATTTTTCACACCACCTGCTCGACAATGTCCAATTATAAATCATGCAACCTCAACGTAAAGTAAAGCATTGTCTCTCTAGGGATATAAAGTTGTATGAAACTCCCTAGGGATTAAAGTGATTTGAATTTGGAACGTCAAATTCGTATGGAGACTAGTGGAAAACTCTAAGTAAAAAAATGCCCATATGGCATTGTAAAGAGGTTTGTTGGAAATTCGAACTGGCCAATATAAGCAAACTTAAAAAAAAAAAAAAAGGTGCGTTTACAAAGACTGTGAACAGCGTGTTTGGTGCTGCGATTTTCAGTAAATTTTATTGCAATATTCATGTTGATAAAAAATTACAAACGATAGTGATTCTACTCCAAAGTTTATCAAAACAGACGCTTTAGAGATTATTGATAATCTGCTACCGCAAAAATCAAAACAAGCCCTGGCTTTTTATTGTCTCGCAGAAAGTGTGAAAAGTTGAGTATGCTCCTCTGAAATAAAGCCTGTCTTCGTCTTGGGCAGCTTGAACCCCTCGCTTCACTCAGGGTTCAATATGCCGCCCGCGACATAAGACACTGCTTTATTCCCTTAGTGCATAATCTACTATTGTATGTTAGTAGTAGTAGTACAAAATTGTAGAATTTTAACATTTGTACCCACATAAAATTAAATATTTTGATCTAAAAAAAAATAGCTTTTTAGAAAGTATGTACATACATTGCGTGTACTCGCGAGGCATCAGTCCTGTTAATTATTCTGTTTCATCTTGACAACCTACATTCTAGTGGGTTGATGGTAGGTAGGAATTACACTTACGCTATGTAGGTATATATATATAGAGACGTATATTTATTATTTTATACTGGGGCTCTTCTGAGTTGCTCTCTGAATTATTGAAATGCTTATATTTGTAAGCAAATGTTTTAAAATTTTAGTCAATAACTCTACAAACTCAGTAAACCTTTAAGAGAAAATGGGTACCTAGTGATTATCGAGATAGCCAAGATTTTTAGTAAATTGTTATACCTATGAGGGCCGTAAGCAAATTACACCCGAAATAGTAGTTCGAGGGTGTAATTAATCGCTTCCAACCGGAATGACACATCACGAATGCGAGGAAAAAAAAAACATTTCTTCGGCTCTTGAAATTATAAGAAAATTTGCGTTCCCGCCTTAGAATAAAGACTGAAGTCTTTATTCTAAGGTTCCCGCCTTGTTTTTTTCTTCTTAAGGTCTTGTCATGGAGATTTTATTTAACTGTAGCATATAATTATGAGTTTAATGAGCCTAGTTCTATTTTAAAATTTACTTACAGCCCGGGCCGTAAATCGCATTTACGGAGCAGTTATCGAGTTAAATATGCCCTACTTTCAGAGCATGAGTGATGAAAAGGGGCATAATGTGGGCCGTATGCTTGTTTTCTTGCAAAGTAGAAAAAAAAAATTAAAAAAAGTTACGAGACAGAGCTTTCTTCGAGATCCCAACGAAGTCCAAAATTTCAAAATATAATATGCTCCTTTATTCTTTTTTTTAAAAAACAGTTAACCTACCAAGTTCACTTTAGTTTCGCCTTTCAAGTGTTTCGTCTTGTTCCAACAAGAGGTATCTAATTAGTAGAGCATTCATCTTTCTGATCTTTCAATTGAAGATGAGTCACTATGCACTGAATCATCTAGATTTGGCACCGAGTCGAGTCAAGTCGAGTCGAGACAATTTAACGGTCTATGTAGGTACTTGGACACTGAACATTGTGGACAGACATTGAATTTTAGAAGAGTGAGATCATAGACCGTATGGAATTGATTGGATTCTATTGAAAATAATTCTATTTTACTGGAGTATCTTTTTGGTTCCTGCCAATCAGGACCCCTTTTAGTCTCTAATATACTTACTGATATTCATTTAATTAATCATTTCGTTACGCTGCATAACATCGACTTCACAAATTAGGGTGCATCTAAGTAATCATTAGCTGTTTTAAATAACTTTCCAAATCGGTTTATAAATGACGGAGTTGTGAGGTAACAAACATTAAAAAACCGACTTCCGCCATTGAATTCGGCTATATGCATGTTTTTATTTGCTAAAGGCATACAAAAATATAACATGTTGCTAAAAATACCAAAATTGCTATATAACATTTGAGGAGTTCCCTCAATTCCTCATGGATTCCATGATAAGATCTGGGTTTTGAAAAAAATGGGACCAATCTGGAAGTATATCTATTCAAATAAAAAAAAAAATCGAAATCAGTTTATAAACGACGGAGGTATGAGGTAACAATCATAAAAAATAAAAATAAAAATACAACCGAATTGAGAACCTCCTCCTTTTTGTGAAATCGGTTAAAAACAACCGAATTGAAAACCTCCTTTTATTTTGAAGTTGGTTATAAAACAGACTTACATTCAAAAGTTTAAACGCATCACGAGCACACCAAGTGTTTTATTCAATTTACATGTAGTTGGGAGAAATTTATCGGAGGTCAAAGTTCGAAAACAAAGTTTTGCGACTCTGTATTTGTATAGTGGGTAAATGAACAAAGCTTCGTGTGCAGAATATTTTAGCAGCTTTTAGTGAAAATACATTTAGCAATGCAATGCCATGTTGCTTCGTTGACGTAATAGTCATCATCATCATCATCACACGTCCACTGCTGGACGAGACCTCACCCATAGAATGCAATAAGGGGTATTTGCCATAATCACCACGCTTGGCAGGCGGATTGGTGATAGCAGTATTGGTGTTGAGTACTCAGGTGGATGCTGCTGCCCATCCCCTGGTGTAATCCCTATTTACGACATCCATGGGAGGCGACGGAGGGGTATATCTTTGGCCGGACACATCACAGCATCTTATCTACTTAGAAGTTGGATATATTATCTTCAACATGAGTCCTAAAAAATAAATAACATTTGAACCAGTTTTTAGGGTTCCATACGTCAACAGGAAAAAACGGGATCCTTATAGTCAAAAGTCAAAAAGTTAAAAGTAGGTATTTTGTTAATTGAAATCATAAAGATAATTTTGAATTGTTTTATAAACTAAAATTATTCCTGTTTCAACGCGACCACACCTAGATGAATCAGAGCAACAAACACGTCATGTTCACTTTGTTATCCGTCTGTCTGTATGCCTGTCAAGGTCCTTTTTCTCAAGAACGGCTAAAGGTATCAACTTGAAATTTATACCAAATAATGTCCAATGTCTGCGCTTAACAATTTGCTCTACAAAATTCAAGCTTTTAACTACGGCTATGAATGTCTTATTTTTGTATTCAAAATCGCGATATTGAAAACCTCTAGGGTACTTCCAGGATCTTACAATTCTGAAATTTGAAATGCTAGTGAATCTTTGTGACACAAATAAAAGAAAATGTCTTCGGGAATTAATTATGAATGATGAATGTCTTAAATATGTGGAGGAATTTTATGTTTCTTACCTGTTAAATGAGATAAAGAATTGAAACTTTCGTGATTAGGATTCATTTTAAATAACAACTAAAAAGTAAAGTAGTAAAGTGTAGTATAGTAAAGTAAGCAAGAAAAGTAGTTTTTTAATAACAGTGGTAAAATTAGCCGTATTTACAATTTGAGATAGAGATGTTTCTAGGAAAAAGTGGCTGAAACTCGAAAGGGTTCGAATAATTTCGAAATTACTTTTGGATCGGAACCCTCATGAAGCGAGTCTCGCTCGCACTTGTCCGGTTTACAAAACATTCCTTTACATTCATTCCTTTACATAAAAAGCATCTACTCACAAGGGAAAACATTGTAAAGTCACAACTCACACGCCACACAACAACCGACACCTACCGCGTCAGTCAAATAAATAATTAAACATTCACGGCGAGGCGCCAGCGCCGTCACGCTCTCATAAAGTTTTCACGACGGAGTTGAGTTGCTCCAAGAGAAACATTTTATTTTGGTGTGCTAAGTAGTATGTATTTATTTTGAGAAAGTAAAGCTCTTACAACAGTAATCTCATAACCGATTTAGAATGCCGTTTGAGGAGGAAAACGTTGATGAAAACCTCAAAACCTGAGTCAGAAACCAAAAAATCCAAGAAAAAAATCAATCAGAAATTAATCGCGAACTATTTTACCTTGTAAATAACCTACCTGTATCGTTGTATTGTAAACGTCCACAATACGACGATACACAAGGAAGTAAATTATATGAAAATATAATGAAGACACTTTTAAATATCCGTAACGATGACGATATTTTTGCGATTTAGTAGTAGTGCATAGCTACAACGGTTACTTTATGTGTTATCGTCGTATCGTGGACGCCACACGGTAATATCGTCGCATTTAAAATTATAAAAGTGCCCAGAGACATTATTTTCACAGAGTATATTTCTACGTGACGATAGTAAGCGGCCAGGCATCATGACTCTTGTTCCGTGGGAGAAGAGTAGGTCCCTTCGGTGTGGAACACTACGTGCGATAATAACTTGCACCATCTCATCTGTCCGGGACATTAGCTAAGGCCGGTGCAGTGTCCAATTCAGCTGAGTATCTCAAAAGGCGCAAATATGCAAGTCTTTACAAAGCTTACATATTTAAACCTTTTTTGAGGTTGAGACTCTGGGTTCGTGAGATATACCCGCAGGGCTATTCTCTATCTCGCAACATGTTTGCAATAGGCGTATATTGTGCAACAAGGGCTATCAAATGGTAACTTTTGTATTAGAAAAGCGTCGTATGAAAGCCATGATCGCACAATTTACGCCTGGCGCAAATCTGTCGCGAGATACGGGAGTGGGGCATTCACGTTTTCAAAATTATTTCAGGGCGTTTGGCTCTTATCTGGCTCAACGTAGGTATTAGTATTTCCATTCAGTGTGGCAACGCAGCCAGCGTCTTGAGTACGCTTCCGTCTGATAGTGATTTGGATCAGTTGAGAATAGTTTGAATGAAGCCTTCCACTAAGAGCAACCGATTCGTATTTTCGATAGCTCAACTGATTCACTTGTATTTCACAAGCTTTTATTTAACTTTTAGTGTGTTAGTTTAATAAGTGTGGGACAAATCTTGAAACTGAATTTTGATTTTGATTTTTGAGCTGACATTTTTCATACTTCAAGTTGAAATTACAATACAATATTATGGTGACGGCGAACTGATCTGCTACTACTGATCTGAATAGCCTGGTAGTGTATGGGCTCAGTTTGATCAGCTCACGGTTCCGGTCACTAATTTAATAAAAGTTTGTTTTGACAACATAAATAGAATGCATTACGTACTAGTAAGTAGGTCACATTTTGAAGGCAACTGTACTAAAATAGACATTATGCTATCGTCAAATTAGAATTTTCATCAGATTAGAAGTTGGCAAACTGCGGTGTAAATGTGAAAAAAATAAAAAAGTAGGCATTGTGCGATCTAAAAACAAAACGAATTAAAAAAAAAAACATTCAATCTTTCTTTGAATAAACATTAAATTGCCAACCATCATTATCATTTAAAAAAAGTCAACTTCTGTGACCTTGACCTTACTATAGACTAGCTGGCGTGAAGCGTAATTATCAAATACTTACTAAGTACTCAACAACAAAGGGCAGGTTTAACGTAGTCCTCGTTTACTGTCGCAATTTGGCGGAAAGGGTCAGAAAAGCTAAGAGGATAGGCTATAATCTCCGTGCGGGGCCACACTCACTAATTAATGTATCCTGAGAGTAAGAAAATGTTTAAGTACGTAAAAATTATGTAGATAATGGGTAGAGTATCAACAAAGGCTAGTAGAGCACGCTGTGCAATTTCTACCAGTTTTTGTACATCCTCGCTCTAGTATTTACCATTTACCCATTTGATCATAGACCAAACAATTTAACAAATTCCTTCTTTGTCCTCAGATTACGAAAGAAACTAGAGATGACGTCAGACAGCGTGCTCAATTCTCAAAGGTTAGTAATCAAATTCACAAACAGTAGATGAAAGCCAAGACATCAAAAAATGTAAAGGATCATGGCTCGTCCAGTTTATTTGAAGGTATACAAGGTACCATATATTATTTGTTTAGGATTACTGCAGCTGTACCCAAGTTACAAGGTTCTACGTCATAATCTTCTCGTCACAGATACCGCAGAACCTCAAGACGAAATTCATAAATAATTAGTGCGTGTTGCTATAGTAATGACTTACGACACTGAGACAATTGGCAGTTTAGACAAGCTCAAAGTCACGCAGCGGGCTATGGAGAGAGCTACGCTAGGGGTTTCACTACGTAATAGAATCCGAAATGAGGAAATACGTAGAAGAACCAAGATCACGGCATAGCTCTTAGAATTAGTAAGTTGAAATGGCAATGGGCAGGTCGCAGGAAGTCGGTGGATGGAAGAGACTCAAGCCCGTTCGTCGTGGTATTCTAGGGGGAGGCCTATTTCCAGCAGTGGACTTCTATAGGCTGATGAAGATGATGATCCAAGGTAATATACATACAAACATAAACACGCGCTTTTTCCCCCAGGGGGTAAACAGAGCCTCTAAGGGCCGCTTTTTACCTTCGGTTGCACAATCGCAGAAATATAGACCGCTATTGCTTTCCACGACTAACCCGGCTAACGCTTTCTTCTAGTAATAACACACTCCTAAATAAGCCAGCAGCTAGACTTGTTGGTCAATTTTCGTGGATAAGATTTGATCCAAGTCAAACCTACTTTATGTAGCTACATATTTGACAGCCATGTCTCGAAAAGCACCACATCAAAGAGTCCAAAAACATCCTACTAGGATACCGGCCAGAAGAGCAACCTCTATCAATTCTAATTTGTTTGTTGATGCTTTAAACAAGCTCATTTGTATTCATACTCCGTGTGGAATATTAATCTGAGAACAATCTAGCTGATTTATTGCCACGTGCTCCAAATTTAATTAGACCTCGGTTTCTTACATCTTAGCATCTTTATCTTAGATCAAAATATTATATTCGGTAGGACAATCACGGAGAGCCATGTGGAAAGATTTTCTTTCTCCCATGTTTTTTTATCCCATGTCTTTATAATTAGTTTCGTTTGCTATTACCCAGCTGATGAACGTTTACTGCTGCATATTAGCCTCCCTCATAGAATAAGAAGCCGCCTCCATCCACTGACTTTCTGCGACCATTTCAATCTTATTAGCCCATTCAGTGGGAGCACCTTAGTGAGTCTAATTGTTTATGGGAAACTTCATTTCCCACTATAGTGGTGTAGTTAGATCAAAGTCAAAAGAAGGTAGGTGACTTTTGACCCAGGGTAAAAAAACCCTTTCTGGAAGCTATATAAGCTATAAATAGCAAAACATAATATAGCTAATATAATAGCTATATATATATTTTGGCCGATTTTTCTATGGACCTTGCCTATTTTTAGAAGTAGGGAATCAAAAGTTACATCTAATTCAATTTATAGCAAAAACTTAATAAATACTATATTAAGAAAAGTAACCTATACGAACAACTTTTTTTACTTTTAACCATATGGTAGCTAAATTATATACTTGAAAGAGTAGTTTTGTACAATTTAACCTAAAAAAAACAATTACCAACTTGAATAGGAACGTTGATGGTAGATGTTTCATGTCAGTCGATGTGTCATACATATTACGTATTCCAACCGATGTTTGCGAAGTTTTTTTATGTAATTAACCTCGATTCATTATTTTCCCCCCACTTCTTCATTCAATTTGCTTTTTCATTCTCTTAGCATAAATATTACCAAAGGTATCTCTACTGAGGGTAACGTGAAATTTACAAAAAAGGTGGGTCACAAAATGTATAGCACGTCGCCATCCTTCTTTGTGATGTTTGTCTACATAATAATCTATCTGATGAGGCAATTTAAATTATTCATATTCTCCAGGGTATTTAAGAAGACGTCGCCCAACAACAAGCTTACCCTGTACCTGGCGTCCCGCGACCTGGTCGTGGAGAATGGCAGCATTGACAGGATACAAGGGGTGTTGCACGTTGAACCCGACTATATGGAGAAGAAACACCTTTATGGGCAAGTCACACTTACATTTAGGTAAGTGCAAGTCGAAAGAGTGGATTTTGTTGATGTTGCTTTGTATACTGGCTATAATACGTACAGTGTCCTCTTCAATGTCCCATTTATGAGCTTTAGGTCCACCTGCTGTGTTTGTTTATCTGTCAGGCTCTGTCGAGTCATCATCATAATTAGAAGCCTTTTTGCTCGTCAGAGCTCATCAACACTTCTTGAGTTATCAAAAACAGGTTTTGCAAAAACTAGGAGACCCAACACACATGTTTTAATTGATAGTAGCTCAAAAATATCATTAGGTAGACTACGAATATCCATAAAACAAAAAGCCACTTCAAAATTCAATGAAAAATATTCGTAGCTAAACTAACCATTTTCGCAAAATCAGTTTTCGCTATCACAAGAAGTGCTGATAAGGTGTGATGAGCTAAAAACAAGAATAAATTTGAATTTCGCGCCACTTGCAAGACGACCCACCTTAAGCTAAGCCGTGTTTGTTGCCCTGAGGCTTGGTTGCGTTAGAACAGGAGTAATTTTAGTTTATAAGACGATTCAAAATAATTCTTTGTTTTTTTTTTTTGACTATGACAAAAAAGGATTAGCTGACTACAACAGCGATGGTACAAATCCATACATATATAGGTACTATCTTCGATACAGAGCACAGTGGTGATAGCCATGTTGAGAAAAATAAAAGAGTGACTAGAAAAACGTGACTCAATCAAAACCCTAAGCCACCATCCCTTCACAAATACGCAAGTGCAAATAATCCCTCAAAGCCGTTACAATTTAACAAGTCAATTTGCATAAAAAACCCCTTAATTTTACAGCCCGCAAATAAAACTTTAATGGTCTGTAAAAGTAATGCTATCACATTGCTTTGTAAGCCGTCTCTCTCGACACGGTTTTAGATCACAGTGTATGGGGAACAATTTTGTATCAAAGACGTGGACATTATCTTCAGAGAAGATGAAGTCTTTTGAGACGATCATAGACAGATAACATAACACCCAACAATCACATACATAGCCCTAATCCCGCACTAGGATTCCCTGTGTCGATGGTATCAGGAACTTTGAGTACCATGGTACCATAACACCCGCAGAACCGGAACAAATATTTGATCATACAAACATTTGTCCCGCAGCGAGAATTGAACCCGCGACCACTCACATCTCAGCCGGCTACTCGCCCGCCACCACAGAGGTCAATCACAGTGTATGGGGAACAATTTTGTATCAAAGACGAGGACATTATCTACAGACGAAGTCTTTTGAGATGATCATAGAGAGATGAGAGGAGATATAACGTCAAATCTTCCAGAAGCGATCCCAGTGTGTGATTTCACATATCTCCGCTCCGCTCATCTATGGTGGATCAATCCCTGTATCCATAGACATAGGCATCCGTCCCAAAATGTAAATTGTGATGTCATTCCAACCACATTGCCCAAACACACACCCAACAACCCGTTATAAACCGCATTCAGAAACCTGTCTCCTGTCAACGCCAACACAAACCATGAAATTAATATAAATTGAGGGTAGCTTTAACAAAGCACTCTATTTAATTACCGAGGTAAGAGACGACAAGAAATTGAATATGAATTTGCAGATTCATAAAACCTTTTAAGACAGGGTATGAAAAGTACCTCTACAGTTAGTCTCTACTAGATTTGACCAAATTTTAGGGCATGGATTGTTTGTGGAAGTTAATTAACGTTTAAAAAACCGGTCGAGTGCGAGTCAGAATCGTGTGGACAGGGTTTTATACAAGTAGGCTATAAGAACCACTAGACCACGGGGTTTGTATTTCTCATAACGAGTTCTTTCATTTGATTTGTGATATGTCACATGATGCATTAGACACAAGTTTTCCTTGTCACAACAACTGTGACGGCTTTTAAGGAAACACAAGTACCACGGTACCACAGATTGCTAGATTGTGCTAAGTTAGCACATCAAATAAAATAGTCAAGGGTAACACTTACCCCGCAGTAGGAATCGAACCCGCACCGCCGATCACGCGGTCTTCCGCGTCTCAGCCGGTTACTCGCCCTCTGCGCCACGGAGGTTTTCAAGATGACTAAACTATGTATAATATTATCATTTTTTAATTTAATTTAATGAAACTGATTATTACTAGTGGTTCGCCCCGAACTGAGACCTCGCGATGACACCTTTATCAGGCCGACTATTTAAGTACCTACTTAAGTCATACTTGCCATATTTTCCATTATAATTTTTGAAAATTTTCACCTCGAGGTAATTTCCTACACATCATCGAAATAACCTTTGAATAGGACTAAGCAACGGGGCGTAATACTACATACCTGTTAGTATATCAAGTACCTGAAGAATAAATTGATAACGTCCTTTTGATACAAACCATAAAACTCCAACATCATTCAAATTCCTAGAAATGGGAGGTCAACAATGGATGTTATATTGGTTATTTTTTATGGAGTACAAGTTTCTAAATTCTTTGATTTCAGACTTTTCCTTGTATTTGTGTCACAAAAGCTACAAGCATACCAAATTTCAGCTTAGTAGGATTGCTGGAAGTACCCTAGAATTTTTGATTTTTACGTTTTTTATTTTCATTAATATCTCAGAAACCACTTAGTCTAAATAATTATTAAAAACAGTTTTGAAATGTCCAACCAAAGCGCTTTCAATTAAACATTAAACATCCCACTTGATCTGAATGTCTCACTTTTATTTTTTTTACCCCCTCTTGGACGCCAATATCTCATCAACCCTGACCGATATAGTTCATAACCTTACCTACAAATTGTACCAATACTATCTACCCCCATACTAAATTTAATGAAGATCGGATTACCGGTTAGGAAGTTTTCATCGGACAAACATACATACATACAAACGCCGATTCTTCCAACTTGACTCGGAGAACTCGCTTCGCTCGTCCAATTATGATGTAAGAAGTACTTATAATGGTAGCCATTTCTGTTCTGACAATAAAAGATTTTTGAAAACAAGATAACGTAGGTACACTATTAAGGTGAAATTAAACCACTTTTTACTTGACAGATATGGTCGAGAAGACGAGGAGGTCATGGGTTTGAAGTTCTGCAATGAAGCCATAATGAGCCTGGCGCAAATTTGGCCCATGCACTGCAACCATGAAAAAGAACCCAATACTCTACTACAGGTAAGTCTTTAATAAACTAATAGGAAAAGTAGGAGTAACAAATTGTTTCATAGCATACGCTTTATGTTTAATTCACTGAAAAGTCTAGGCAAGGGTCAGTTTATCAATATCTAGCGTATTTATTCACTCTTTTAAATATAATGAGGATGATGCGAACCCCTCGACTGATTTAGCCCATAACCATGACTTATGTAGCACCTACCTTGAGATCAGGATAACATTTGAACCGGATAAACGGTTTAAATGTTTTAAATTGAAAAAACGGCTAATTACCACTGTTTTCCGTCACTTTTGCTGACGTTTCGAGACTGAGTTCAGAAGCCTCTTCATCATGAGCACCGCCCGCGACCGCGTTCGACGGTAGACCGGCGAATACTGCGTGCGGCCGCACGCTCCGCTCGCCGCGATAGGGGCGACGGCAGCGGCGGTAGGTTCGTTGCGCGCGCGTCGAGATTACGTTCATCTACGTCACTGCCTACGTCATCAGGATCAGGCTGCGTGCACACTACACTCACGGTATCACTCTCCAGACCGATTGCCGTACTAAAATCAGGAATAGCAGAATAGAACACAGGCTTCCATGCTGGTGAAATACCCCATCCCCGATCTCGATTGAAGTTCGGATGGCGGCAAAAAACAACAAAACACTTCTCTCTCGCAAGAACAGAAGTCTAGTCAAATCGTAGGTAATGGGACGATTCTGAGATCAGGGCATGTTCTGCAACCGCCGACTTTTCCACGTCAAGATTTCTAACACTCCTGATGTGTTGGGTCAACCTAGTCGATATATTGCGCCGGGTTTCACCTATGTAACTCTTACCACAGTCACATGGAATACTGTATACACCAGGCACACTCAGAGGATCCCTGTCTTTTGGTGAGCGCAGAAGTTGTCTCAGCTGACTTGGTGGTCGGAAGACCGGTTTGATATTGTATCTACCGCGTAAATAGTAGCCTATCTTGTCTGTTACCCCCTTTATGAAAGGTAGGTAGACCGGAGACCGCTCCACGACAGATAGTTTCCTACGTTCACTCACCATCATCTCTCGGGAACACTGCCGCCAACTATAACCATTCCTCTCCAATACCGTTCTCACGTGCTCACTCAGATTCTATATGTAGATGATCACACAAACTGAGGGCCCGATTTTTCAATTTAAAATGGTTTAAATGTTATCCTGAGACTAACATACATACATACATTAGTCATTAATACATATACTGAAACACCATTTCGCCCATGTTGACTGAGAGAACTCGCTTTGCTCGTTCAAATATTAACTCGTTAGAGTTTCGAAGACCTGCAAATCCACAAAACACAAAAAATTATTAGTCCAAAATAAAACGGACAATTAGTGCGAGTGAGATTCACGCCCTGAGGGTTCTGATCCGTAAATTATTTTGAAATAGTCAAACTCATTTTCGAGTTTCGGCCACTTTTTCCTACAAAATTCACATTTAAGGGGTAAAAAGTTGAAATTCCTTAATTTTACACTTTTTTCCAAATTTCAGAATTGTGAAAATACCAATTTTCATAATTTTTCTATATTTATTGTCATCTCTTTTTAATAAATTGATTTAGAAGAATGATTTTCGTACAGCAGTATAACCTCACATACTTTTATATTTGACATAAATTTGAATTTGATACCTTTAGCCACTCCTGAGAAATAAGGTATATCATACATACAGACAGACGTACACCAAAGTGATCCTTTATGTGTCCCGTCTTTTCCTGGTTAGGTACGGAACCCTAAAAACAAGCAAATCACAAAAGTATTAAATCCAGGCTTTGTCTAACTGAGACAAGAACTTGATTCAAAATTGACTGACTGCACAAAGGCTATCGGAGGAAATTTGCAGGATCAGTCGGGATTTGTACCAAGGAAGTTTGACGAACAAGCTATTGCGACTGGATTTTGTGTCATGAAATACATTACAATTTAGGAATCGAATTTTTCTTCTAACTAAGTACAGTAAGAAGTAGTTCTTTGTGTCACTGGTTCTTTCTCTGTCACCCTGCGTTAGGCCATAGACCCTGCTTGAAGAAAGGTGGCCCTATTAAGGTCCGTATAAGTGTGACCAATTAAAAAGAAACCATTCTTTGAAATTGGCAAAAGGAGATTTAAAAGTAAAACGATTGCCATAGTCTTAGAGAATTTATAGTAAAATTCTCTAAGGCCATAGTAGATACCTACAGGTATTTTTATAGCTTGTTTTATAAAATGACGTCAATGTTAAGCATGAGAAAAATAGATATAGGCACAAAGACACTTTACTGCAGAATAATATAAAAAAACTTTTACTACTTGAGATATACTTTTAATCAATTCAACTCAGCTGGGTCCAAATCTACAGACTGCAGACGGCGAATGAGATTTAGTTCCATTCGTTGCCTGTGAATGCCTTTATATTTAATAAAACATCAAATTAAAACTTTTAGTACCAATGTTTTAAATGGAAATCCTTTATTTTGCAGAGTCCTACTGCAGGGATCCCTCTTAATTATTGAGAATGTCTGAGCGTACCAAAAACAAAGTTTTCAAGATGATTAAAATCATTAACTTTATGCACGATAGATGCTGAATGGTCTGTGAAACAGATTTTCAATAAAAAATCTATTATTTTAAATAGCTTTGCAGAATCATATTTAATTAAGGATACAGGAAGAAATAGGCTTAAATTTAAATTGAAGTAATCCATTTTCAACGATATTCGCTTCCATTTAGTTTCAGGTTCAAGCCATTATAAACTTTATAGTAACATTTGAAAGCTCATATTTGAACAGTTAATTTGCCATGCTTATAGAACAATTAATTTATTTTCATACACGTGTTTGTTACGGTTGAGGCATTTGAAATACTACCTGGAACCATTTCACGCTCAAAATTAACATACAAATTATATTTTATTCAATTAGCCGGCTATGTTTCCAAAACTGCGAACATGACTCCAACCCCGTAAACACAGCTAAAACGCTACTACGCAACAGTTGTGGAATATATTTATAGATACATATATTTGTAGCATACCTATTTGTGTACTTAAAAATTCATTGATAATTAGCACACTACATAATTTTTAAAGGTTTTATTACAAAAAACACGGGTATTGGTTCTTGATGAATTTCTAGGCCTAAATAAAGCAACCAACCCCAGAACGCACGAACTGTGCTGGCTTTGTTATGATAAAGTAAAGCGTCTTGGATTTAAGCTTATTTCATTCAAAGAATTAAAACTTACCCCATATATTTAGTAGTAACTATTAATCATTTTAAATTGAAAAAACGGCTAATTACCACTGTTCTTCGTCACTTTTGCTGACGTTTCGAGACTAAGTTCAGAGGGCCTAGTGTGAGCATCGCGTTTACGAGACAACCGCGTAAACGCGCGTTTTTTGAGCAACCGGCAAAATTAAAGTATATGTAAAAACTTCTCGCGCGAGCAGTTTTTACGTATACTTTAATTTTGCCGGTTGCTCAAAAAACGCGCGTTTACGCGGTTGTCTCGTAAACGCGATGCTTACACTAGGCCTACAGAAGCTAAGTGTATTCGCCGGTCTACCGTCGAACGCGGTTGCGGGCGGTGCTCATGATGAGAGGTTTCTGAACTTAGTCTCGAAACGTCACCAAAAGTGACGAAAAATAGTGGTACTATTCAATTTAAAATGATTCCCAACCACGAAAGTTTCAATTATATTAAACAATCTGTACCCAAACTCCCGTAGTAATTTTACCAAAATCTCATTGAGGATCCTTTAAAACCACTTATGCCAGATCGTTGATTTTTTTACTGTACGTAAAGTGCATCACACACGTAGCAGATGCGGTAATATTTTATATGCGTATATAAACTTATCGCATCTGAAGGTATCACACACGTAGCAGATACGATAATATACGAAAATGATACATTCACGCGGAAACCTTCAAACTGTATTGTATTTCAATTTGTATACCCAGATATAATCTGTCCATCTTTTCATATACAATATGTTGTTTTGTACACTTGCCATACTTGAAGAGCGCGTGACATAATGTATACGTAATCATCTAATAATAAAATAAAAATTAAAAGATAACTATTAACCGATTTTTATATGAAAACAATCTTAGGACACACAAGAATAAGCCCCTAGTATGATTTGAGAATAGACCCCAAGCGTGCGGCGCGCCACGCGGCTCGTGGCACAGCGGTGGATTTTGTGCAGTGAATGTAAACACGGGTGGATATTCTTGAATTGCAAAATTTTTACTGACTATGAAATTTTTCAACTATGTTTTTTTTACTGATTTGTACTCGGTGTCAGCAGTATAGTAACCTCCGTAAATATGGCAAGTGTACAAAACAACACATTGTATGTCGGTGCCTACAGACGCTTGACGGTAAAATATAAGTGATCTGCTACGAGTGTGTTGCTCCTTGAGTTTAGTATAGAGAGCGATATGGACAGATACGCGCTCAGATACAGATATCTTACCGCACCTGCTACGTGTGTGACACACTTTACTTACAATAATTTGTTCACAGGATGCTTTGGTGAAGAGACTTGGTGCTAACGCGTACCCATTCCACCTGGAGCTGACGCCGCTAGCGCCACCTAGTGTCCAACTGGTTCCAGCGAAGCAGTACCATGGAGCTCCCATAGGAACTTCTTATGATGTGCGAGCTTACATTGGTAAGTTATAGGAATGTACAGAAAATCTATATTTTTTTTTTTTTTTTTTTTTTATCTTCAATTTTATATCATGTTTTGTGTTAGAGTTACAAATAAAATATTATCTTATCTTATCTTATCTTATATCATCAGGTCATTTATTTTTTTACTAAATCGCTGGTCTATACTCTATCTCGCGACAGGTTTGCAACAGGCGTAAATTGTGCAATTGTAGCTGTCAAACGGTAACTTTTGTATCAGAAAAGTGACGTTTGACAACAATGATCGCACAATTAACGCCTGTTGCAAACCTGTCGCGAGATAGAGAATACAGCAGCGGGCCTCGTTTTTGTGGCAGCACTCACGCCACATAAACAAATAAAAGGGCTTAACGACCTCTGTGGCGCGGCGGGCGAAGGTTCGCCTGTGACGCAGGAGGTTGCGGGTTCGATTCCCGCCTCGGAACAAATATTTGTACGATCTGCAGATATTTGTTCAGGGTGTTCTGGGTATTTTCTATGTATAATAAAAAATATCTATCTATGTAATATATTGTATTATAGTACATTATGGTACAAGTGTGTAAAGTTAGTGATTACGTCAGAGGCGCCATTGAGACCCGAGCCGTCAGGCGAGGGTCTTAAGAGAGCCGAGGACGGTAATCATTAATACACACGTGTATCATACGACGTTTTTTAACACACTTGTGAAGAAAATAACTATAATTTTAACAGTGAAAACGAGTTGTGAAAAATTTTTCCCTATGGCGGGAAAAATTAATCAGTTTTCCTATGCGCATCTAACAATGGCGATCGGCCATAGACTAAAAGAATGAGATTTCTTTTTTTTTTGCTTTCCGCGGCTAGCGTTTTAGCAACGTACAAAATGGGGATTTTTAATTTTTTTTGTATTACAGAGAAAACAAAAGTTACATTTGAGTGAAAGTTTCATTTATTAAACACGTACAAGTTGAAATTATCTATTATAATACGAAGTTGCATGAAATGAGTAAGCAATAGGTACATTAATTTATTTGTTCTATTGATCACGACCTTTTTTGTATCGAAACTTTTTTAAGAACAAACGGGACAACTGGGATCAGAGGAAAGCAACTTAACCAATAAATAAAAAAAAACTCTATAACTCACTTGTGAGTTATAGCAATGAAAAAGTCACAGTTTGATATAAAAAAAAACTCCTATAACTCACTTGTGAGTTATAGCAATGAAAAAGTCACAGTTTGATTATAGGTGTCATTATGTGCCTAATTGCGGTGAAATTAGAGCCACTTTATGAGCAAGTGTGTTGAAAAGTATATTATCAGTTATCTAGTACCCATAACATAAGCTCTGCTTAGCTTGGGACTAGATAATGTTGTGTGAAAATGTCCAGCATTTATTTATTTATTTAATGAGTACATTCCAAAATTATACCACATTGATATTAAAAAAATGTAAGAATATAAAAACTTCTAGATACCTCGTAGAGGCTCGTAGAACCTCGTAGAGGCTCGTAGAACCTCGTAGAGCCTCGTAGAGTTAAAAACTTAAATCCTATTACGGAAAAGCTGAAAACAAGTATCAAAATATTGCAGAGGAAGGTGAAATCCTCGATTCTACATTAAGGGCCTGCAACTTAATTAATAGCTGTAGTCAGAGGCCAAATCCACGGTTTCTTAGAAAAGCCTAGTTTTTTTTGTAAATGTAATTATTCATCATTTAGCAGCCTTTGTGATGATAATACTGATGGTGAAGCTGAATAAATCTCGCTGAATGGATACCGATGTACCGATGATAGCATATTTTCTAATTCAACGCTGACTCGCCAAGACTAAGAGTTCAACTGACCAGTTTGTAACATCCCAACCCAACCTTTTCTTAAGTGTTTTTATTTCTACTCTATTGTTCTTGTTTTACATAATGAATGAATAATAATAAAAAAAAATATAGTAAAATGATACCTACATCATCATCATCATTATAAGCCTGTTGAAGTCCACTGCTGGACATAGGGCTCCATAGAATGCCAATGAACAGTCTTGAGCTGCCTCAGTTGGTTTCAATAACCAATTCTTAAATATAAGATATGAGAAAATATAAAGTGTTTTTAAAAAAATCCTCTTAGAGAGTTTATATCTCCCTGCAATACCTAACAAGACGCTTTGTCTCAAGGTTAGGTTAGGTTACGTTTGTTGTTTGTGTTCAAAGCCGTATCGTTTCCGTACTTATTTAACTATCTGGGTTCCAGACCTATGCTATTTTGACGACCTCTGCGTCGCGGTGGGCGAGTAGCCGGCTGAGATGCGAGAGGTTTCGGATTCGATTCCCGCTGCGAGACAAATGTTGGTATGATCTGGAAATATATCTCCCGGGTGTTATGGTACCATGGTACTCGTAGTTGCTGATACCCACGACACACTGAATCCTGATACCCTATAGTGTGGAATCAGAACTACGTTATGTTATTGTTCTGTTATTTTATCATGTTATGTTACCTTTTTCCAGCATTTCCGGGTAGTTTCCTTTAGATCAACAGTGACAGAGGTCATTGGCCAATATTTTAAATTTGCTATAGATTTCATAGCGCTAGTAACTCGTGATAAAATAATGAAAAATCACCCAAAAAACTGATGTTTTATACCAATTAGCTGGTATCGTATTGCAGGGGCCAAGTGGCTCTGACCCCGAGGTCGTTCAGACCGTTATAATTAACGCGTTATCATTAAAAATAATTAAGAAATCTTCTAATTGACTTTTATAACGTTCTAACAGCTTTTCTTACGCCCCTTGCAAAATGTTATTAATGGTCGCCTAAATGAATAAATGGAATAGTTAGGTAAATTCACCCCGAGGACTATATCTGTCTAGATATAGAACAATGTATATAGAAAGGTTTACATCAACAGTGGAAGCACTACATCATCATCATCATCAGCAGCCATTAGACGTACACTTCTAGATGAGGCCGTCCCTTAAAATACATTGGAAGGAATTGACATAATCACCACGCTTAGCAGGCAGATTGGTGATCGCAGTATTCGTGTTGAGTACTCAGGTGGATGCTGCTACACACCCTGTGTACCGTTAGTTGGATTTTACGACATCCAAGGGGAGATATGGAGGTATATTCTTAAGCCGGACATACCACGACACTTTAGCACTTTCAACTTTCATAGTAAACATAATTGTGATACTGAGACCAACAATTTCATAGAAAAATACCTTGCCTTGCCCTTCGATTATCGAGTTTCCAATGTACCCATATGTTGGCTGGATAAAAAACTAAGCTACGGTTATAGGAATCATGATTGATGGCTTATTTGTCTGCAAAATCTCCATAACAGGTGAAAAGGTTCATAGAGTTATTTTAACACTTCTGATTAATCAATTGATCAATTTGACGAACTCTGTGGCGCGGCGAGCCAGTAGCCGGCTAAGATGCGAGAGGTTGCGGGTTCGATTCCCGCTGCGTATTTGCATGATCTGCAAATATTTGTTCCGGGTCTGGGTGTTATGGTACCATGGTACTCGTAATTCCTGATACCCACGACACAGGGAATCCTAGTGTGGGGTCAGGACAACGTATGTGACTGTTGGGTGTTAATGTTAATGTTAAAGAACTCCCTTTTCCGCATTCGAACTTTATGGATGGTCCATTATGCGTGAGAGTAAACTAGCTAGATAGTTAGCGAGCCTAACTCCGTCCAGAAGCACAGAAGCTTCCTGGGGTCTTCGCAGGCTTCGCGGAGTGACCTCGGGTTGTTGAGGATTTGTTCACGTTAAGCTGCTACTCCCACGCATTCCAGGACTACGTGGGCAGCCGATTCTTCTTCGGTCAGACATCCCCTGCAGAGTGGGCTGTCTGTGGCTCCGTTGTTGTTCATGGAGTTGTGAGAGGTGTTTGTTCAGGAGACAGTGGCCTGTGAGTGTCCCCACGATAGTACGAAGATCTAGTCTTGAAAGGTTGAGCAGACGAAGCGTGAGTCGTGGTGAGACAGCCGGAAGGGCTGCTCTTGACTGTCTGCAGTCCGTGGTCCGTGCCCAGACTGTTGGGTGTTATGTTATATTACGTTATGTTCAAAATATTGGAGATTAAACCCAACCAATATGATGGCAGATGAAAGTATTCCATTTAAATCATCATTATTTGAGCTAAGTAACCCTGGACTTGTTGGGCAATTTTCGTTGGTTCTTGTTGCTTGTTAGATTTGTCCTGGCTGCTGGCTCGTATTGTGTTATACTAGAAGAAAGTGTTAGCTAAGTTGGTAGTAGAAAGCAATGGTGGCGATGAGCTCACCACTTGTCACGTCTACAGGAATGTATGCAATTCAAGGTGAAAGAGGCCCTTTGAGGCTCTGCCTACCCCTTTTGGGAAAAAGGCATGTGTTTATATATTTATATAAGTACTCTTTAACATAGAAAGAAAAAACGATGTTTTTGGATGAGTCATCTTTTCTTATTTGAAAATAAGGCTGGTCGTAGACAAAATTAATGTAAGCACGTAGCTTTTATTCCCAGATAAATTGTTTTAACCTGAACTTTCGTTATATTTCAATTTAAACTGCACCAACCAAGAGGTAACTTGGTGACGTGTGGCTGCATTGCCACTGATTCATGGTTTGTTTGAGTTTACTCGGATGTATTTTGTTGAGCTACCTGCGCCCGTTAGTTGTCGTGGTATTCTCTGGAGCAGTGGTAGTCTTGACCTAAGAATAGGACTCCTTCAACTGTGGATGTCGTTAAAGGTGATAAGAGTTACGCCAGGGCAGCAACATTCACTTGAGTACGTAACACCAAACTGGGATTACCAATCCGGCTGAAGCGTGGTGATTATGGAAAGTGCACGCTATGGGTTAAACGCTATGCATTTTATAGGGGAGGTCCTTCCAGTGGTAGATTACCAGCCGGTAGTGGTTATCTACCGCCTAATGAAGAAGAAGTAAAACTACTTCAAAAGAAAACCTTCCATTTATCCAATAAGAAATTCTTGAATACTTGCAAGGTAGATTAACATTTATTTTTAAATAAAGAAGAGTGATGGTCCATCTATGTGTCTCTTCTACTTATTCTCAATATTGTAATTTACTTAACTACGTTACGTTAAAGTATTAGATATGAAGTTTCAGGAACCAACTTAGTAGTTGGGTTATTAAGTTATTCGGTTTCGATGACGGTGCAGCCCTACCTCACAATGAGCAATTAGCCAACAGTAATTGATTTTGTTAATTGTGTATTCCGATATCATAACCACTGTAATAACTACCTACATCATATTATTGTGAAATAAATATAATCATCTTCAATCGAAAAAAATATACATCCGAAATAAATATTATTGCAAACTTAAAATTTTGTTAAAATAGTTTTTGTCTTGTTTTGACATATGATATTTTACATAAGACAGAACGGAACAAAAGCTATTTTAACTAAATTAGGTTTAAAAAATGATTATGAATAAGGCCCCTAGTAGTTGGCTAGACTTACCGAATATAACATGCAGTCAGCAAGCTGTTGTAGTGCTGCTTTTCAAACAATGTGTTCTAAATATATGTGTGATGCGTTTGATCTCACTACTCAAAAAGCTAGTCAAACAATAAATTTATTTACTTGCAGAAAATTAATATCTGTTCTTGTTCTTTCTAGCCGAGCGGCCTGAAGATAAAGTTTCACGGCGCAGCACAGTGCGAATGGGGATCCGCGTTCTTCAAGGCCCAGGGCACTGCATACCTCCACCTGTCTTGCCTCCGTCCCCACAGCATCATCACAGTCTGCTGAGGTAAGTGCTACTTCTCTTTATTAGACTTACTGATTTGAATGATGTATAATAGTAAGGAGTGGTCTGGCATCGAGTAACGACATGGGTTAGTGATTTGGTCAGCAACGTGTTTCAGTGTATGAGGTTAGCTCATAGGGCCATAAAGAATAACACGATAAGAGACAGGGAGCTGTGAATGAAGTCAAATATAATCGCAATGATGAAGTGACTTTGTTAGTAGTAGAACTTCTTGTGAAAGAGTTCGTTCGGCGAAGTACTACCACCATACCTATTTCTGCCACCAAGCAGTAGTGCTCGCAATGCTGTGTTTCAATTTGAAGGGTACGGGTTCCGGTGAAACTATAGGCACATGAGACTTTCATCTTTATGTCTCAGGGTCGGTAGCGCGTGTGATGCCTCTGGTTTTGCAGGCGTCAATAGGCTACGGTAACTACTTTCCATCAGGTAGGCCGTATAATTTTTTGCTTGTCTAGTTAAAAAAAGTCATCTCCAGTCTTTTGAGGTTCACTGCTGGACATAGGTCTCCTCCATAGTATGCTACAACGACTGGTCTTGAGCCACTTCCATCCAAAACCTTCCAGCGACATTCAAAATGTAAAAAAGTACTTAGCACATTTTATAGGCCTTATCATGGAAGTAAATGTTTTATTTAGCATGACCTTTGTCCCCATTTTTTTGACCTTCACGTCAAGCTGAAATATATAATCAATTCGACCAAAGCGTGCCGAGTTCCCCAGATATGTCAAACTTATTAACTTCGTAAATAATAAATCGATTATAGACCTATTGGAAAGTTTTTAGTTACCCTAGAACCTAGCGGTAGACTAGGTGTGCAGATTTGGCCTTTATAGGTCAGAAACAGTGTCAATTTGCAAAAAAACTACTAAAGATAAAATAGGTTTTATATAAAATAAAGTGATTTTAAAAGCTTACACTTCACTTATTATTAAATATATTTAAAAAAATACCTAATCGATTGAACTGTAATTTTGAATACCTATCTATCTATACCGGGAGTAAAAAGGCTACTCCCGAAAACTGAAACAGTGCATTCAGACCATGATTCTGAAAATATTTAAGCTGAAAAAACACGAAGAAAAAATGTTTACTCTTGGTCCGCTTTTTTCGTGTTTTCTTTATAAATATCCATAAAATATCGTTAAAGGAACACAAAAACCTAATTTCCATCATTAAAAACACGTTAATAAATAAAAACGTCAAAAAAAGCAATGAAAACCACAAAAGCAAATACTCGCGCTCCTCGTCAATCAGCTGACCGGGAGCGTTGAACTCGTGCGGCCGGAATAAATGCGTTCATTGCTGGCTGAGAAATACGATACGAAACGAAAAAAAAGTTTTTCTCCGGTATGAATCACTTCTCAGGTGAAAGCTATTTTATATAGCTATGATATAGGTAGCTTTACCGGTACCTTCAGTATTCGGGAGCTGTCTTTTTACACGCTGTATACCTATCAAGTTCGGATGACAATGTATGGTGACAGCAAGCGGATCTAATGATGGAAACCGAAGGTGGACAACGGAACTTCCCAATAATTAACAGTTGCCTGGCAGTTGTCCGCAACTTCGTTCGCGTAAACCATAGATATGTTTTACATCCAACGTCTACTTAATCGACCATTTCGCAAATATCGAGTGATTTCACTATAGTAATCAGAGACACGTCTTTTTCCCCGAAGAAATAGGATATTAAGGCCGCCAAGCAGTAGTGCTCGCATTGCTGTATTCCGGTTAGGGTGCCGGAGATATTGCAGGCAATGGGACTTTTTATCTTTATCTCTCAGGATGACAGGCGCAATGCAATGCCACGTAGGTCGTGTCCCAGGTAGATGTAACCTAAGAGGTATTGCAATTGTAATGGCTAGGGTTACCGCTTAACATCATGTGGGCCAAATGTGAGATGAATTGGAATTGGAGATGGAATTTTATGAAACCTCATTTATCAACATTTTCCGAATGTGGAAAATCACTAAAAAACGGAAGGCAGCCAAATCTTGATATTAACATTTGAAGAGACGGCAAGTTCATACTTTGAGACCTACAATTACTTATAGCCGCTGTTCGTAAAATACCGGTATGAACATTCTGAAATCGACGTAGCTATAACGTGAACGCCAAAAGCGATAGGTATCTAAGAATTAATGTTAGTGTTGATAGCATCCAATTGCGGTTTTAGTATCGGCTAGTAATGTCAAGGGCATAGAATAAGAAGCAGTGAGTAATGGCTAGTTATTACCTGCTGAAAATTTGCCCAAATAAATCCTAAAATACAATATGTTTGGTCCAAGGCTTAGGAGTTGGAGGATGTTTTTGTTGACTTAGGACGTATATGGAGCGCAGGTAAAGTTAATTAAGTACTTAATAAATTGCAAATACTTAAGACTATAAGAAAATAGTGAAGAAAAGTGTTGTGGTGTGTTCGGCCTACGAACAGACCCCTCCGTCTCCTTCCGTGGGTGTCTTACACTATGGGCAGCAGCATCCATTGAGTACCCAACACCAATACTGCGATCACCAATCCGCCTGCCAAGTATGGTGATTTTGGCCAATACCCCTGTTGCATTCTATGGAGGAGGCCTCGTCCAGAAGTGGATGCCAAGCGACTGCTGAAGGTAAGTGAAAGGGTACAGGCAGCGCCCGCAGGGTAGCTCCTTTTATGCATTATAATATACCTTTTCACACCACCTGCTCGACAATGTCCAATTACAAATCATGCAACCTCAACGTAAAGTAAAGCATTGTCTCTCTAGGGATATAAAGTTGTATGAAACTCCCTAGGGATTAAAGTGATTTGAATTTGGAACGTCAAATTCGTGTGGAGACTCGTGGAAAACTCTTAAGTAACAAAATGCCCATATGGCATTGTAAAGAGGTTTGTTCGAAATTCGAACAGGCCACCATAAGCAGAACTCAAAAAAAAAAGAAAAAGGTGCGTTTACAAAGAATGTGAACAGCGTATTTGGTGCTGTGATTTTCACTAAATTTTATTGCAATATTCATGTTGATAAAAAATTACAAACGATAGTGATTCTACTCCAAAGTTTATCAAAACAGACGCTTTAGAGATTATTGATAATCTACTACCGCAAAAATCAAAACAAGCCCTGGCTTTTTATTGTCTCGCAGAAGGTGTGAAAAGTAGAGTATGCTCCTCTGGAATAAAGCCTGTCTTCGTCTTGGGCAGCTTGAACCCCTCGCTTCACTCAGGACTCTATATAACTCCAGGGTTCAATATGCCGCCCGCGACATAAGACACTGCTTTATTCCCTTAGTGCATAATCTACTATTTTTATAATAGAGATATAGACTTTATTCCTTTGGTAGTTAAAAAACACTATTGAACTGAATAATTTTATCGCCTTTTTTACACCACAAAGGAGTGCATATCGCATGGTGTATAGCATAATCGAACCCAACGGAGTAGGTTCATAGGCGGAATTACTCATGGGTTACTGAGCAGTGAGCACTGAGTAGGCAACGGGTCCTGGCGCTCAGATTATTGTGCAGAACCCTGAAACGGGATTCTCGTGTCAAGTTGTGTCTCGTGGTTAATCAAAGGCTTCTGTATGTAGAGCAAAACATGCTTAATATGACACAAAATAACTAGAGTAGAAGATTTGGTAACTTTTGAAGAAATAATTAGTTAATTATAAAATAAATTCGAGTTACTTGGTAGCTAGAAGTTAAAAACAGTAGTAGCATATTTCACAGCTCTATCAAAAATCTATATGAAAGTGGCACAAAGGTACATTGATGAGTTTTCGCATTTTTCAGTTGTAGTACTTACTGAACAAGTTCTGCTCGTATCTTAACATCTTATGTAAACACTTATTTATATCAAACCTATTGGATCAGAATGTACTCCACTAGGCTTCAACTTTGCACTTCATCATCAAAACCATCATCATCATCATCATCATCCACTAGACGTACACTGCTGGTCAAGGCCATACAATTCAATTTGGCTTTTTACCATATTATTATCACGACGAAGCAGATTGGTTATCGCAGTACTGGTATTAAGTACTCAGATGGATGCTATTTTTTATGATTTGCACGACTAATGTAAAAAAAAAAGTCCAGAAGCTTAATAATACCCAACTATGGAATCACACAATCGGAAACGCGTCCAAATTTAAAAAAAGCCATCTTGAAAAATGACCAGATACAGAAAAGGCCCTCTAGAAAACTGACCAAGAATAGAAATAACCAACCAGAAAAATTACCAACTATAGAGACGTCAACCTACCGTATATATACCGTGGTACCCGTGGTATTTAACTCAAAGCATAACCTAAACGAACTATCCTTTTTTTCAATTGAATTTTTTTTCATTTGAACATTTTTTAAATTGGACATTATTATAATTGGACATATTTATTGTTGGACATTTTACTATTGAACATTTTTAGTACTGAATATTTTAATAATTAGACATTTTTATAATTGGACATTATTACTTTTGGACATTGGCTTTGGACATTTTTATATTTTGACATTAGTCGTGTAAATATTTTTTATCCCCTAGTGAAAATCCACAAGAGGAGACGGAGGGGTATATATTTTTAAGCCAGATAGACCACGGCCAAATAGCTTTGCACTTATATTGCTAAACAATATGAGATATTAATAAAAACTCGACCTATGTTTCTTCCCGAGGGACATCGTGATTGATTGGGACAGCATCACAGTATTTTGACTCATGAAAACTTGGGTTATGCTCAAGCTTGTGATTGATTGAATGCCGATTTCTCTAAAAGCTTATTTGATACATGAATTGGAAAATACCCTGAATGTCGTTATTTTCAGATTGAATAAAAAGCCTCAGGAAAACGCTTTTTGCAAGGGGCCTTTACACTTTCGTCTCCTTCAATCACCTCCAAACCAATAAAAATATTACCTGACATAAAGATTTGCTAAGAAATTTGGAATCGATCAGTAGCTACTTTGATCTGCGAAACCGTACAGTGAAATGTAGAGTACCTGTTCATTGTAAATCGTTGAAAGCTCTAATATAAACAGAGAAACAAACTTTAATCAAATTGGTCCTTATTGCGTTGGACTAGGGTGTAAAATAATGTCATTTTGGCGCACAAGTACAAAAGTGGGGGTTGGGTTGTTTTCGTCAAAAGATCCCATCTGATCGATGGTTTTAGAGCGTTGATTGAAATTTTACAAGGTTGCTTTCATAAACTGAGGTCATGCGTACAGTCAGTAAAAAAAACCATTAATTGTAGAATAGCATATTACCCTCAAACTATAGTTTTCCTAAATCATCATACTACCTACGACAATTTAGCAAACTACACTCGAGAGCAATGAATCCGGGTCACTTAAAGAATCCTAAAAATCTCGGAAACTAAAAATGCTAGGTTAATGCAATAAATTGTATTTAATAGACAATGTAATACTCCTTAAATGAAGGTATTAAAACTTCTTAGTTATTGTAAAGTTATATCATAAAAAAATCAAATTTGAAAAAGGGCCACTTTCGAAGATGGAACTACGAAATTACAGCATTTGGTTTTGATTTTGTTTGTAATCTGTCATTTATCATTGTTTGATTTCTGTTTTTTTGTTGTTTTTTTTCTGCGTAAACGCAGTAATGGAAGCACGAGGAGGCAATACGAAGTATTAAAATTCAAGAAAATCGTAATAAAGTTCAAAAATTTCATGTTTCCTATTTTTGTTTTAAGGAGAGATCAGCAGTTTTTTTCTTTATGTAATTTTGTGTTAATAAAATGTATGGTGACTCATATTTTTTTTACCTTCATTTAAGGAGTATTACATTGTCTATTAAATACAATTTATTGCATTAATCTATCATTTTTAGTTTCCGAGATTTTTAACATTCTTTAAGTGACCCGGATTCATTGCTCTCGAGTGTATCTACCTATACTATGAATAATATTCAGCCTTTTTAT
Organism: Epirrita christyi; assembly: GCA_951392215.1. Taxonomy (NCBI): domain Eukaryota; kingdom Metazoa; phylum Arthropoda; class Insecta; order Lepidoptera; family Geometridae; genus Epirrita; species Epirrita christyi. The sequence goes on from OX595837.1 coordinate 3,424,891, forward strand.
TTTCTTTACCAACTCACTATCATCAGCCTGTAGAAGTCCACTGCAGGACATAGGCCTCCTCCCTAGAATCCAACGACGAATGGTCTTGAGCCGCCTCCATCCACCGACTTTCTGTGACGTTAATAATGTATTTAGTCCATCGAGTGGAGGGTCTTCCTCTACCGCGTCGTCCGGATAGCGGTAACCACAACGGTTGTCAGTTCTGCGAGCAATATGACTTGCCCATTGCCAACCTCTGTGGCGCGGCGGGCGAAGGTTCGCTTGCGACGCAGGAGGTTGCGGGTTCGATTCCCGCCTCGGAACAAATATTTGTACGATCTGCAGATAATTGTTCAGGGTGTTCTGGGTATTTTTCTATGTATAATAAAAAATATCTATATGTAATGTGTTTGTATTAAGTATATCTGTTATCTAGTAGCCATTACACAAGCTCTGCTTAGCTTGGGGCTAGATAATGTTGTGTGAAATGTCCAGTATTTATTTATTATTTATTATTATTCATTTATTGCCACTTCAACTTGCTAATTCTGATTCATTCTGAGAGCTATATCGGTAACCTTGGCTCTTCTACGGATTACCTCATTTCGGATTCTATCACATAGTAAAACCCCTAGCATAGCTCTCTCTAGCATGGCTCTGCGGTATCACCCACTGGTTACAAATTTTATAAACTAATGTTCAATATATAATACACTACTTATTTTCACTTATTCCTGGCTAGAAACCCTTGTTTCGGTATAAACTTTAAACTATCTAATAATGAAACTTTATCTCATTTATACAGATCACCGCGTATAACATTCAAATACTTTTGATGCAGCTTGTACTAACTTCAGTTCTGTTTGCTGTTTTCAGACCAAAAGCAATTTCGCTCCAAAGTTTTTTTATTCACTCGTTAAGGGCGGAGGTCAAGTTTTTCAATTCTACTCGCTTGTAGGGCACAAACAGGTATTTTCACTCAATTTTCTCGAATATTATGAAAAAAGTTATGTGAAAATTAATAATTAGTTTTGTGAAAATTCGTTACTTTTCTTAGGGACTTTCATAATACTCGTTATATATGGTGCAGAGGGACATTTTTAAGTCTTCTTCTTCTTTTTTTTTTACGACCTCTGTGGGGCTTCTGGCGAAGGTTCGCCTACAACGCAGGAGGTTGCGGGTTCGATTCCCACCTTAGAACAAATATTTGTAGGATCTGCAGATATTTGTTATATAGAAAGATAAAACATACTTTATTGCACACCATAGTAAAAATTAAACAATTTAACAAAACGAAAACTAAAACTAACTATGCTATACAATGGCAATATCGCTCAGTTCAGGATGTTCTGGGTATTTTTTTATCTATTTTTCAATTACTAGCGCTCATATGATAGGCCACAACAAAAAAAAAACAAATACGTTTTCCTATGTGTAACTATAGAATTTAAATTATCGTGGAAACATGTTAGAAAACAGTTACGACTAAGAGTCAATTCGCGCTACGTCCGATCCGAACCCGTGAAAATACGGTTCGGAGTAGTCGTAGAACTATTTCTATGGTAGTACGCACTATGGATGGCTTCCGTCATCCGATTTCTTCATATAATCCGTATTTTCACGGACTCGGATCGGACGTAGTGCGAAACCGCTAATATACACCACGTACTTTAGAGCTTGTCCAGATGAGACGATTTACGCGCGATTCGACCCGTGCGTAAAACGCCTCATCTGGACAAGCTCTGAGGTTCTTCCTCATGAGCACCGCGACATACGCTCGAAGGTCATGACGCGAGTAACTCATCACAAATTTAATCTTTTGTAATCCTGTTAGATCAGGATAAGATTATTTGGCGTCACACGCATTTGCCATTTCAAGTATTTTTAGATTAATTTGCAAATTGGAACGTTACGTTCTTTCCAAGTCATCAAAGTCTCTTCAAGTCATGTTTTAGTAAGGTGGTGGCAATTTTACTGAAACTTTTTTTGGACAATTTCCACCCCATTGAAAAGTCACGGTACACACTAAAATAAGCTACACTGAACCCTGATTTTTAATTTCAGACAATTTTTGTAAACAAACAAATGTCGAGATATGCCACTGTGAGTATAAGTGTCATCATTGTGTAGCATACGTGTAAATTCTCATATGACACTTATACACACATAGTGGCATATCTTGACATTTGTTTGTTTACAAAAACTGTCTGTAGTTAAAAATCAGGGTATAGTTAAAATTCGTCTATTTTCCAAAAACGCGTAAAGAGACATTCTACAAAAAAAACACATTAAATGGAACACTTTCCTAACCTTATTACTTTTAGCATAAACGAGTTCCAAGCTTTTTAATATTGAGACTAAAAATGATAAGAATTGTTCACGTAGAATTTGCTTTTTATCATAAGTTAGAATAAAAATATGTACAAAAGAGGGATGAAAGTTCTGACAATATTTTTTCTCATTGGTCTTGAGTACTATATTATTTCATCCATGCATACATAATCACAGCTTAATCAGACTATAGTATTCACAGCTGGAACTTTTTTACACGAGCACTTATATGATGGATAATAATTGAATAGAATAGAACAGAATTTAAAGTACCAACCAAGTACATTGATACTTAGAATGTAACGCCTTCATTAAACGCTAGCATTTAACCATGATAATAACATAACATAACACGTACATAGTCCTAATATCACACTAGGGTTCTCTGTGTCGTGAGTATCAGGAACTAAGAGTACCATGGTACCACAACACTCAGACCCGGAACAAATATTTTCAGACCATGCAAACTCGCCCGCTGCAACATGTAAGTCGTCAATAACAGCAGAAATTACAATTTAAAACATGCTTTATCTTTACAAAATTTCATCAAAATTGGTTTAGCCGTTACAAACATCCAAACTGACCAACATCTAAAGATTCACATTTATAATAATAATAAGCATATCTAATGATGCATAAAAAAAAAAAAAATGTTTGACATTTCACACAACATTGTCTAGCCCCAAGCTAAGCGGAGCTTGTGTTATGGGTACTAAACTAATATACTTAATACAAATACATTACATAGATAGATATTTTTTATTATACATAGAAAAATACCCAGAACACCCTGAACAAATATCTGCAGATCGTACAAATATTTGTTCCGAGGCGGGAATCGAACCCGCAACCTCCTGCGTCGCAGGCAAACCTTCGCCCACCACACCACAGAGCTCGTCAAGTGATCCTATAAGAATAACGTTTTTCCTGTTGAGTTACGGAACCCAAAAAATACCGTTTTTATTATCAATCAACATATTCAATCAACACACTCAAGATTTGACGACCTATGTGACGCGATAGGTCGTCAAATCTTGAGTGTGTCCGGCCTAAGAACAGACCCCTCCTTCTCCTCCCGTAGATGTATTAAAAGAGATTACACCAGGGGATGGGCAGCAGCATTCGCCTGAGTATTCATCACCAAACTGCGATCACCAATCCACCTGCAAATCCCCCTATTGTATTCAATGGAAAGCTTCGTCCAACAGTGGACGTAAACAGGCTAGTGATGATGAATAACTTAAATGTATTTGTTGTGTTCAGACAGAATTTGCCTTCTGATTCTGTGTCGATAGCAATGTCCTTGGAAAACCTCCCTACGGAGTCTCAACAGCCTTGGGCCCTTTGTAACTTCTGTCACGCTTTCTTGAGAGTAAGACCGGCAAGTTTACGTACTCTACGGAGGCTCTACGTGACACGCCAATATCATTTAACTTACCAAAATGCGAAAGTTTTAACCGTTAAAGAGATAAGCCAACAGCCCCCTATGGTACACATACACGCTGAAACGTGTTTGTTTTGTACCAATTTAAATATGCCACACACCACCCACAGTACCATACAATGACACATGACACATTTACCCACAGTGACACGCAAACACGCCATTCGTGGTTTCTTATAACGTGCGCAGCGTGTGCTGCAGTGGGTTGGCAGCTTATAAAAACTTCAACAATGTTACAAGCCGAGATTTGTACGATTAGTTGAATTGGTGCAGCGGGTGAATAGAAAGCTGACACAAGAGGTGCGGGTTCGATTCCCGCTGCGGGACAAATGTTTGCATGATCTGCAAATATTCGTTCCGGCTCTGGGTGTTTTAGTAACTCGTATCGTACTCGTAGTAGGGGTCATGACCCCCCCCCCCCCCCTAAATCGCGTTAGGTGTTATGTTATTAGTAAAAGTCTTTCTTTAGTTCTAATAGAAGGTTTTCTTTGCAGGCTCAAAACCAAAGCAAAACTGGAATTGGACGAGAATTGCCACACAAAGCGAGCAGAAATGGGTAAGTTAAATGTATTATAAATTAATGTATTTCCATTCAATTGATAAAATATAGAGGATAAAATAACTTTCGTGAATTCATTTCATTCATTCATTTATTCATTCATTTTGTAAAACGGGAAATTTTCACGTACCGATATGTTGGTGGAAGCACCGACAGGTTTCGACCTTTATCGAGGGTCTTCTTCAGGGTGAGTTCCTGTTGGTGCTTCCACCAACATATCGGTAGGTACATAAAAATTTCCCGTTTTACAAAATGAATGTAGACAATCATTCATTAAGATAATACGTCGCATTCCGTGTGCGAAGTACCGACATAAAAATAGATGGAACATACTAAGAGATCTATATTTAAGTATAAGTTGTGTAGATTTTATTGAAAAAGCCACTTAGGGAGTAACTCAATACTAAGTAAACAAACAAAAGTATCTAAGAACGGAGATACATTTTCGTCCACACAAAATGATTATTTCAAGAGTTATTTTTGGCCACCGAACTCCCAACTTTGAAAGAGACTTCACACACAAATGAAAAGGTCCTTTCAGTAAACGAGTGCCAGTTTAACAACATGGCAACTAAAATTGTGGGTCCAATACCTCTAGAAATGTTTCTTGTAATACTTATCTTAGAGAAAATCTTTGTGTTTGTTTCTCAGAAAACGCTGAACCACCAGCGCCTAGAGCCACGGCAGAGAAACCTTTTTTGCTTTCTGATGGCAGGTAAGGTACCTACTCAATGTATGATACACCAGGCTGAGGATATATTCTAAGACATTCAATACTATGATGATAATCTACCGTTATAGCCCAGAGGCTCATTACTTTTAATGAAAATTAGTCAAAATAAAGATGCCAATCTAGTTTCGATGTCTTAAATATTATCAGAAATTATATTCTCTTTAAAATACAACACGGTAATGTTATTATATCGAAATTTTACCGAAACTTAAACGATTCAAAGTTTTTCGATAATTTTAGCTTAAATAGATGGCAGTCTCGTTATTCTTTCCAATTAAATATAAAACTATCCTACTATAATGGTAGTCACCGTGAAACGAAAGTAGACTAAATTGTTAATATGACCAGAATACCAACTTTCACAATTCAGTGTCGATTCGGTAAATTTTCAGTGTAATTTTAAAATAATTAAGAGAATTGGGCCTCTGAACGCAAGCGCGGAGATTTCAGTTAGATGTCATTACTATTATGACGAAGGCGCCGAATCGTTTTTTTTTAAACTTTGTATAATTAAATAACATTTCTGTTTACCAAAACTTTATAATGTACAAAATGTATTTTTGTGTATTTCGAGATGCCTAGTGAAATTTTGAATAGGTATACATAGTCTATTTTAGAAAATAATTAAATTAAGGAAATTATTTGTAGTTTTCTTAACTTTTTCTAGGTTTTAGAATAAAAATAATAATTCAAATTATATCGACAGGTATTTTACACATTTATGCACGCTTAATCAAAAGACGTGTTTTATTAGAATTCGGCGACTGCGCCATGAAACGCGTAGCACGCTGCTACGTTCCGTGCTACGAAAATAGTCAGTCCAGTTTGCGGAGTCTAAGTTTTTAGCAAACAATTGACACGGACTTATGGTGTAGTGTAACACCTATTTTGTATGATGACACCGATGAGCGCCCCTAGCGTACACTCTGTGAACCTCATTTTCTATTCAAAAATCCGTATTACATATACACCATACATCCGTGTCAATTGCTTGGTAAAACTTAGACTACGGTCTCAGCCTAAAACTGCGGATGCATCGCCATCCGTACAAATGCTCAATTCGTACATTCTCTATTTACACAAATTATCTGTTCGTACAATGCCTTCCTCTTTCGTACAAAACTCCTTTCTATTATATATATTTTTAAAAGAGATTAAGAACTCCGTGGAAACAAATGAATATTCGAAAAAGGAAATAACTAAATGACATTCTCTGACCTGCACGCCTCAATTTTACATTACGTCAAAATAAATTATTCCATAATATATAGGGGTAATTTTCAAATGTCAAGCTTGTGTCTAGAGCGGTGGAGGGTCGTGCAGTTTTAGACTAGACGCAACCTACGTGGTCGCCACTCGAGAAACTTTATTCCCCAGCGGTTTTGTTAGTTCTGGAAGTTATATGACCTGCCCATTCCCAAACTTGCTAATCTGAGAGCTATGTCGGTTAACTTGGTTCTTCTACGGATTTCTTTGTTTGAAGTCTGAGCGCAGATGCCGTTCATAAACATAGCCCAAACTCAACTCACTGTCACTCACTGCGCTAATAATGTTTATAAATATCTGTCAAGCAACGCAGCGCAGCATCATCACGAGACCGATATCAGCCTGAAAGGTTAAAATCAGAATCAGAATATTTATTTGCTTGAATATGGTAATGTATTACCCGAAATTGTTATGGTGTTACAATATCACATGCTCCACTGTCTCCTCGTCCTGAAGACAGCCACGACATAGCCCACTGTCCGTAGCCCCTGTCTTCGGCAGATGGTGGTTGAGATCAGTGTCCCGTGATGATGCCCACCTTCCCGGGAAAAAAACCGGACTCCAGGAGCTGATAGAGTCCTATTTGACTTCTTCCATTTCACACTCGGGGAGGACACTGGAACAGTCCTGCCATCAACCCAAAGTCCTTCTCCGTTATTTTAAGGAGTTGGGCTGGCTGAGCTAGTGTTAGCAGGGGGACAATGCACAATACAGCCCTATGCGGGAAGTCAGTGCAGATCTTATCTCCCCCATTGAATATGAATTAGAATTATGGTGTTACAAATTTTATGCCCCTTACATTCCTCATCGAGATGGTGATGTAATTTTTTCATGGGAATTTTTGATTACTTTGAAATTTTTATTATTATTGAAAATTTTACGCTCTTATCAGCGTTCAAGGCCGTTCTCACAGTTGAGAAGATTAAAGAAGTTATTAATACCAATGTGAAACAATAATTAAATATAAACATTGTAAATCGTTAGTCGTTATAAAAATTAATAAATTGAACTTGTTTAATAAGTTCGATTTATTAATACGGGCTATAATTATAGTACTGATCATCTTAATTACAAATTGCGAAAATATTTGCATCTATCGGAAAACCTACCAGTAACCTAAAAAGAACAGCCTATAGAAAATGTTGGATGAGGATTAGAGGCGAAGTTGCAAGTTCATTTACCACTTAAAATTAAAAAAAAAAAAAAAAAAAAATTTGGCTTAAAATTTTTGAGCCGTAATTCTAATTTAAAAAAACATACAGTTGATCCTCCTTTTTTGAAGTTGGTAAAAAAACGGAGGCTCAGAAATCATTTTTGATTTCTTGACTTTATTATGTGTCCGGCCTTAGAATAGAATAAAAATAAAAAGAGGTAGATACTATTTGCGCGTACTTATTTCTTTTGATAATCTTTGAACGAAATCCTTTTTAGTGTAACATCGCCGTATTTCAGTCTGATGTGTCGCTACATTTACTTACACAAGTATTCCATTACTAACGTTGTACACATTTTATTATTCTTTCTTAGGTACTAATAACTGGAGCTACTTGATATAGCCATCGAAACACTCGTTAGGTTTCGTGAAAGCTTTTCTTTGAACCCTGAAAATGTTATATTATTCAAAGTTGTGTATTTTCTTCTCTGCTATAAAAGTAAAAAGCTCTATATTACTGTCGTGAACCTCTTTTCATCCACATTGCACCTGCTGCCACTTTTATGTACCTCCTCCGATCTACAAAATGGCCATCCATCTCTATCTTTCTCGTTGTCTCGTTTTCCTTCATAACAAATTAAATCAAAAGAACCACAAAACAAAAGACAAAAGAATAAAACAAAAGATTCATTGAAATCACAAGGATCACTTTGAATCGTCTTATAAACTAAAATTACTCCTGTTCCAACGCGACCAAGCCTAAAAAAGAATCAGGCAACAAACACGGCTTGGTTTACTTTGATGATCCGTCTGTCTGGGGTGCTTCTCTTGGCTAAGCGATAGTTAAATGCGATTATTCCTAAGGCTTAGATGAGTAAGGACACTAAACCTCAACCCTGTGACGTCATTGACCCTGTGAAACCACCGCCACAGACACAGCTGCTGTGAAGTACTCTGAAGTGAATCCACTTCACTCCGCTATATTTGCATACTTCGTCAAAGAGGTCAGAAACAGGCGATTGTTAAAAAATGGACGACCTTCGTTCAATGGACTTTAAACTGATCGATACATTAGTCATTTTAATTAAACTGATTAGTGGATGCAATGAAGCGGTTGCTACCTATACACCCACATGGTACCAAATAAAGTTCATTGAACTTTCTTTATACACTCAGACTTATTTGAAAAGCGTGTTTTTTCCATATTTCTCTGAAGACATAGGGTGCTTTTTTTAATACTTATTAGCAAAATTGCCGTTAATCAAACAGATTTCCAAAAGGTCAAGTTTTTAAATTGACTTAAATTCTTATACTCTATGATATTATCAATACAAACGTGCTTCCTGCAGTTAAACTCCTGGTAATCGGGGATTTGCGGCCATTTTGCTGATACTTTGTCATATTACATTTTGAAGCCATTTTTATCCGTTCCATTTACTGTTTTCTTTTACCCACAAGAAACCGGGTCGGGTTTCTAGTCTGATATAAAACCACCTATGTGTAGCACTAGTAAAATAAATGTACTTATACGTTCTTTATAAGAAATTCTCAGCTGCAGACTATTTTAAAGTTTGAACTTTTATTTAATCTACTTTCAAAAAGTATTTTTTGCAAAGAACACGCACTCGCTATATTAGAATGAGTACTTTAAAATATTAATTTCTCGAGAAACACTTTCATTTAAAATATTTAATTGTGCTTATACAGTAGGAGTATTTTTTAAGAAGTCAATGATCAAGTATTTTTGACACTTTTATTTCCGGACAACTAATATCAAGTATCAAAGTGTCAAGTGCTGCAGTGTGTCTGGTCTAAGAATAGACCCCTCCGTCTCCTCCCGCTTATGTCGTCAAAGTCGACTAAAATATTATACCAGGGATGGGCAGCAGCATCCACCTGAGTAGTTGACACCAATACAAATCCGCCAGCCAAACGTGGTGGTCATGACAGCCCCCCCCGCTCCATTATGGTGAACACCAGTCCGTTCCGCTATTCCTGATGTTGTAGCAGCCACGGAAACGGCGGTGCTACATTTTATAGGTCGTAGGAAGTCGGTGGATGGAGGCGGCTCAAGGACGTTCGTCCCGGCATTATATGGGAGAGGCCCATGTCCACCAGTGGATTTCTAAAGTCTGATGGTGATGATGATGATGATGATGATGAATATCAAGACTTGATATAAGCTTAACACTTAGGGTGGCTTGTATTTAGTATAAAGTTAATTTGTGTATACAAACTTAAACTAAAAAGTAGAAAATAATACTTTAATTACTTCAAAGCAAAGAGCATTAAAGGAAAATCAACGAAATTATTGATACTTATATATTATATGTATTTAAAATTTATAATCAGAGGCCCAAATCACTAACTAAAAAATAGTTAAAATAGAGTTCGGATCATGTTTCGATCTTGTGTCGATGTCTTAAATGTCAGAAATGGTATTCTCCTGACATAAAATACAACACTGTAATGTGATTATATCGAAATGTGTCCGAAACTTGAACGTACGTGGTGTATAGTCGTAATTTTTCTAAAATGAAACTTGATTCAAAGATTTTTCGTTAATTTTAGCATAAATAGTTGGAATCTCTCTTTACTCTTTCCAATTATATATATAACTATCCTACTCTAATGGTGGTCACCATGAATTGATAGTAGACTAAATTTTTATTTATGAGGGACCAGAAATTCAACTTTCAGTCAATTTACAATTCAGTCTCGATTCGGTTAACTTTCAGTGTAGATTTAAAATAACTTAGAGAATTGGGCCGCAGTTGTTTTTGGAGTCGGTGTCGGAATCGACCCTCTCCTTTTTTTGAAGTCGGTTAAAAATACGTTTAGTTAGCTGCTTAAACATGATTAGCTTAAATACGATCAAGTGATTCAAGTCAACAATTAAACAGCGATAGTTACTGTTTAATTGTTCATCAGTGAGCCACTTGTATTGAGACATGCGTTGTGGAGTGGATACTAAATAGCCAATTCTGTCAATTATGGGTATACCTATGTATGAAACACGACAATAGGATCTTGACACCGTCTAATAGCCTTCGTTTACTGTTATTTGACCTTGATTGACCTGTGTACTTACAATAGATACTGCAATCAGTGAATTAGAAATAGAGTGCTCAGGAATGCTTGCCAGGAATATTGTCAACAACTTATTGAAATCCAATCGCAAAAATGTTTTTTTACCATTGCCAGTCGAAAAAAGGCATTTGATTCATCGATAACAGTGAATAAAACGAGTGCCGCCTTAGATTCTTTGTGATAAAACTCTTTTAAATAAAACATTTTGAATTTGGAACAAGCCCAAAATGTACGAATTATGTACAAAAAAATAAATAAAACGTGCTGAACGTACAATACCTACCTGGCTGGCTGAATGGAGCTATTCCATTGTGCTTTCCAATTTAAATTAAGAAAAAAATATCTCGCCAATTTTAGTTAGTTTCTTTTTATTAGTTATAAAGTGGTTGTTTTGTGTCATTGGAAAATCTATTATCCATGGATACAGTACCTCTATTATCTTAATAATATAATAAACTGAGTTTTTCTAGTGAAAAAATGAGACACTGTTTCCGGAATAATTTCATTCTAAAGCTATTTTAGTCACTGGTTTAATTATCGTAGATAAATTTTGTTGCCACCAAAACCTAGGGAGTTGTAACTGAAAACATCAAAAAAATCTGCGACTGGAAAACCACGAATGGTGTCAAATTCTTCTTCAAAGTCCGTATTTCTTAACCATTTCAACGAATTAATCAAGACAAAGAAGCCGTCGATACTTTTTAAATAAATAAATATATGCTGGACATTTCACATGACATTATATCAACTTTGGAGGACATACTCTATGCTAAAAGGCACAGTGACAATCAAACACATCATTGATATATCAAACTACTTACTCAAAGTTAGTGACATACCTATAGGTACTTAAAACTACTATTAGGTACTATCACTTATTTTCTCATAAATTACCGTGTTGGGTTTTTTCAGTTTATTTAATTTTTTCTCAAAAAGATACGTCCTCCATTTTTGTTTAAATTTCTAGTGTTTTTTTAGTAATATCATGTAATTTTGGTGACATTTTAACCGGTGTAGCTTATTTAAAGAACTTATGGCGTATCCTATTACCACAAGAACCGTAAGGTTGGCAACACTGCCATTACAAGGACTTCTACTTCCTTTTCCCCGTAATGAATGGACATCTTGTTTTGCTCTTTGATCATGGCTGATGTGAGCTCCTTAATATACTTTGAATTAACATACAACAAGTGCAGTTTAATTAACGAAAGAGACCTACTACGAGGCCCTCTTCAAACTCATGGAATTGAAATATTAGTATAATGCGTGTCTTTTCAAATGGGTGAAAATTATCCACCAACATTTTAGTGAAACTGCCACAGACGGACATGACTGAGACTTTAACGACTTGACCTAATTTTTAACCGACTTCCCAAAAAGGAGGAGGTTCTCAATTCGGTTGTATTTTTTTTTTTTTTTTTTTTTTTTTTTTTAATGTTTGTTACCGCATATCTCCGGCATTTATGAACCGATTTGGAAAATTCTTTTTATATTTAAATAGATATACTTCCAGATTGGTCCCATTTTTTTCAGAATCCAGTTCTGATGATGGGATCCATGTGGAATTGAGGGAACTCCTCAAATATTGTAGGCATACATATGGCGATTTTGATATTTTCAGCAAGACACCAAGCATTTGCATTCAGAAAGTATCATAATCCTTTCACCACTATGGTTCTTTCATAATTTTTTTTCATCCAAAATTATTTAGTCGAATACAATGGCGGAAGTCGGTTTTTTAAATGAAAAGTTATATCAAAATAATATCGTTAATTCTCGTAACTTTCTTTAAAGGAACTACTGAGATTTTTCTGTGTCTGTTGCTCCTTCACAAGAACTATAGGAACTATAATTATTGTTCTTCGTAATGCCTTCAGCAGTAAATAAATAAATAAATAAAAAAATAGTGGACATTTCACGCAACATTATCTAGCCCCAAGCTAAGCAGAGCTTGTGTTATGGGTACTAGATAACTGATATACTTAATACAATACATTACATAGATAGACATTTTTTATTATACATAGAAAAATAGCCAGAACACCCTGAACAAATATCTGCAGATCGTACAAATATTTGTTCCGAGACGGGAATCGAACCCGCAATCTCCTGCGTCACAGGCGAACCTTCGCCCACCGCGCCACAGTGGTAAAAAGCACAGTGGTAGTGGAGCAGTATAAAGGAACTAAAGGAAATATTTAGATATACCTACTTGATACCAGCAAAAAGTAATTAAAAGAAGATGTAACCGTGATACATAAACGTGGTTTGTATCTGTACAGTTTAACTTGTGTATACCTATTTTTAAAAGACCGCGCTACGTTTGTTATGATTACCAACTTAATAGTTTATTATTTTCAACCAGGGTGGAGCTTGAGGCTTGGCTGGACAAGCCCACGTACTCCCATGGGGAATCTATTAAAGTTAGCGTGGTCATCCGCAACCACTCGTCCAAGACTGTTCGGAGAATCAAGGTAAGTCACCAGTTAATGCTGACCTTAACGGAGCAAAACATAACAAACCATAATCAAAGTACCGTAACTTCAAAACTGACAAAAAAAACATCTTCACACATATTTAGGAGTGTGGTATTACTGGAAGGCTTTTTTTTTTGGAAAGCAATGGCGGCGACAATCTCACCGCTTGACTTGTCTATATTCCAGCGATTGTGCAACCTACGGTGTAAAAGGCCCTTTAAGGATCTGCCTACCCCTTCGGGGAAAAAAGGAGTGTGTTTATGTATGTATGTATCTTCGGACTTTCGAAAAGTTCTAATACAAATTATAAATAAGATATCTTATTAGAAAAGATGCCTGCGTTATCATTCATTTAAGGGGGAAAGTTAGTAAAGTGGTGCGAAGCTCAAATTAAATTGCGTTTTTTCTAATATGATATCCTTCATAACTTGTATTAGAACTTTTCAAAAGTCTGAAGATATAAGGGGTAAGCAGAACTTCAAAGGGCCTCTATTCAACGTGGGTTCCACAATCGCAGGAATATAGACGAGAAAAGTAGTGAACTCATCGCCGCCATTGCTTTCCATGACCAACTCGGCTAAAGCTTTCTTCCAGTAATAACATACTCCTAAATAAGTCTGAAGAGAATGTTTTTTTGGACAGTTTTTTAGCTAAGGTACTCTGAGTATGTAAGTTAATCTTACAATTATTATTTCCTGCCAAGCTTGGTAATTATGCAAAATCTCCTATTGCATTATATGGGGGAGGCCTCGTCCAAAATTGGATGTCTACCGAATGATGATGATGATAAAGATTAAAATTTAAACGTGTAACTATGCGTAAGCGTATGAGTAGCGCGGTGAGCGGACGTCATTATAGTTTGGACCATGTCTGCTTTTGTGCCTTATTCATAATCATTTTTAGGGTTCCGTACCCAAAGGGTAAAACGGAGCCTATTACTAAGGCTCCGCTGTCCGTCCGTCTGTCTGTCACCAGGCTGAACCGCAGGCATGAACCGTGATAGTTAGACAGTTGAAATTTCACACAAAAAAGAATAAAATAAATATTTAAGGGGGCTCCCATACAACAAACGTGTTTTTTTTGCCGTTTTTGTAGATAATGGTACGGAACCCTTCGTGCGCGAGTCCAACTTGCACTTGGCCGGTTATTTTAACTATTTACTATTACTACTAACTATTTTAGTTACAATAGCTTAATTGTTTTGTTCTCTCTGATGTAAAATGTCATAAGTCAAAACAAGACAAAAGCTATTTTAACTAAAAAAAGGTTTAAAAATGATTATGAATAAGTAAGTCTTTGGCAAGTCTTCATTCACCAGCGCCATAAACTTTATTAAGTGAAGAAATCCTATTATCCTCGTATAACTCAGGTTTATTATGTGTTCATTCATAACGTCAATTACACGCAAACGTAGGTCTCGGGTACGACTTGGCTTATTTACACCAAGCTAGTATCTACTGGCAGCGAGTAAAAGCGCTAGTCGCTGCTCTTTGAACTTGACTAAAAATGAGAGTATTAAAAGTTTGACAGTATTTCCTCGATAAACTCGATTACGTGCCGTGGCGTGTCCGGTCTAAGAATATACCCTTTCGTCTCCTCCCATGGATGTAATAAACCAGGGGCTGGGCAGCAGCATTCGCCTGAGTACTCAAAACCAATTTTGCGATCACCAATCCGTCTGCCAAGCGTGGTGATTATAGCAAATATCTACCCGTGATATATACCCTAGATATTTGTGTACTGATCATGTGTACAAAGCTTCACGGAGTTTGAAAGAATAATTGCCAAATTGTTAGTAGTAGAACCAATATAATATATAATATAGTAGTAGAACCTCGTATGAAAGACATACCTATTTCAGACGCACAGCAGTAGTGCTTGCATTGCTGTGATTCGGCTTGAAGGGTACGGGTGCCGGTGAAATTACAGGCACATGAGACTTTTCATCTTTATGTCTCAGGGTCGGCAGCGTGCATGTGATGCCTCTGGTGTTTGCAGGCGTCCAAAGGCTACGGTAACTGCTTTCCAACAGGTGGGCCGTATGCTTGTCTGCTTGCCAAGTAGTATAAAAAAAACATTTCTCTTTTAAAATGATGTGTTTACTAAATCATAAATTAAAGAACACATTTATAAAACTGACGCACCATGGGTTTTGATATTAGTGTACTAATCATGTATACAAAATTTTATGGAGTTTTATGAAATCGACTGCAATTGGCGCGAAATTCAAATTTATTCGTGTTTTTTGCTCGTCACACTTTTTGAGACAGAAAACAGGTTTTACGAAAACTAGGAGACACATGTTTTAATTGATAGTAACTCATGAATATCATTAGTTAAGCTACGGATATCCCTAAACCAAAAAAACACTATAAAATTCGGGTTATTCCCAGTCCTCCGATCGGAACTCCGATTGGTAGGAGGAGCGGGAATTTTTTTTCCCGTTCCTCCGATTGAATGTTTTTTGTTTTTATCACTTAGTTTATTTCGCCAAAAGTACAGTCAATGCCATATAGTGTATTTTTCGTTTATTCTAAACTGTCCTACCAACAGTTTGATGATCAAACTGTTTGAACAAAATTACTCCAAACTGTTAGCCTGACTTGTCGGACCGATTGTAATTTGGATTTTCGCCCAGTTTTGTTTCTTCAACAACTACCTACCGTGAGTGAAGTAGGTACAGTGAAATAAAATTATCAATTTTTATAAGGTAGTTACTTCCTGACTGATACCTACTTACATATTATATCATCTTGAGTCAAGATGCGACTGTCAAGAATCTTGACCGTCGCGGCCATTGGATCAAATAAAAAGCAAAATGGATAATATTAACACACAACAATGAAATGAATGAATAAACGATCACGAATGAAAAATCTCGAATGAAAAATCGTGATTGAGCAGTGTCTCCGTCCGTACAAAGAAATTTGTCTTTTTTGATTGTTTAGCTGGCAACCCTAGGAGTAAGTTTCCTAATTTTTAAGGTAATTTCACAAAAGTTGGCATATCAAAATTCTGTTTATACAGGACCATAGCAAGTACCCTGAGGTGTTGCCTGGTCCAATAAGTTTTCCCCAGTTTTAGGGTAATTTTACGAAAGCTAGCATATCAAAATTCTGTTTATACAGGACCATAGCAAGTATCCTGAGGTGTTGCCTGATCCAATAATTTTTCCCCATTTTTAGGGTAATTTAAAAAAGTAGCAATATCAAAATTCTGATTATACAGAACCATTTCGAGTATTCCAAAATGTTGCCTGATGGAAATATTTTTCCCCATTTTTAGGGTAATTTCCAAAAAACTGGAAAATCCAAATTCTGATGATGCAGAACCATTTCGAGTACCCCAAAATGTTGCCTGATGGAAATAATTTTCCCCATTTTTAGAGTAATTTCCAAAAAGTTGGAAAATCAAAATTCTGATGATGCAGAACCATTTCGAGTTCACCAAAATGTTGCCTGATGGAAATAATTTTCCCCATTTTTAGGGTAATTTCCAAAAAGTTGGAAAATCAAAATTCTGATGATGCAGAACCATTATGAGTACACCAAAATGTTGCCTGATGGAAATAATTTTCACCATTTTTAGGGTAATTTCCAAAAAGTTGGAAAATCAAAATTCTGATGATGCAGAACCATTTCGAGCACCCCAAAATGTTGCCTGATGGAAACAGATGACAGATGGATCAGAATTTTGATTTCCCAACTTTTTGGAAGTTACCCTAAAAAAGGGGAAAATTATTTCCATCAGGCAACATTTTGGGGTACTCGAAATGGTTCTGCATCATCAGAATTTTGATTTCCCAACTTTTTGGAAATTACCCTAAAAAAGGGGAAAATTATTTCCATCAGGCAACATTTTGGGGTACTCGAAATGGTTCTGCATCATCAGAATTTTGATTTTCCAACTTTTTGGAAATTACCCTAAAAATGGGGAAATTATTTCCATCAGGCAACATTTTGGGGTGCTCGAAATGGTTCTGCATCATCAGAATTTTGATTTTCCAACTTTTTTGAAATTGCCCTAAAAATGGGGAAAATGATTTCCATCAGGCAACTCATTCGTCATTCATTCAAGATTTTTCATTCAATATTTTTCGTTCATCATTCGGGATGATTTTTGATTAGACACGCAAATCGTGTCGTGCGTGATCAGAAAGTACCTAATTTTTGTTTACCTAGTCCTGTCTGTTATCTTGATCAGACGGGACTGTTTCGCTAGACGTGATCGGTTTCTTGTTAGGTCTAGTCTAAGTAGTGCACTCGTTGTTGAGAAACTCTGTAATACCATACAAAAAACGACGCGGCGGGCGAAGGTTGGCCTGAGACGCAGGAGGTTGCGAGTTCGATTCCGCCTCGGAACAAATATTTGTACGATCTGCAGAAATTTTTGTTCAGGGTGTTCTGGGTGAATACAGTGATTAAGTATAGTGAACAGATGAATACATCAAATAATAATAATTTTATTTAATCTATTTTGCACTTGACTGTACAATGATTATTAGATGCTCAATCGGAGGAATGGGAAAAAAAATTCCCGCTCCTCCTACCAATCGGAGTTCCGATCGGAGGACTGGGAATAACCCTAAAATTCATTGAGCAATAAACGTAGCTAAACTAATTATCTTTTAGAGATACTATCAACTAAAACATGTGTGTTTTTCCTAGTTTTCGCAAAATCAGTTTTCACTATCACAAGAAGTAATTGATGAGCTGTGACGAGCAAAAAGCACATTTGAGTTTTGCTCCACATGCAAGACGATCCATCTTAAGAAGAACAAACTAGAAGGTACCCGCTTCGTAAAAATGCTTTGTAATTCCAAAGGTAATGTTGACGGTTTATTAGATTTCTTACGTACGTTCTCAATTAAATTATTTGGAAATTCATATTTTGTTTTCATGAAAGCCCGCAATTCCAGCTCGACCCGAGTTGTGAATTCAATGGGGCAAGTTAATTTGAAATGTATTTAGAAGTAGTAACAAATAACTTTGTGTTCACCTTCAAATTAAAAATTGAGTTCATGAGAATCAGTGGAGTAGGTAATTAAGCTAAGTCCTGGGTCAATAAACCTCAAGTCACTGATTATGCTACAATTTAGTAATACAAAGGGACACAACTAGTGGAAAGCCCGTGACTTCGTTCGCGTGTAGTTTTTTTTATACAAACTTCAACATACGCTGTACCCCTGAATTTTGTAATTATTTTCTTAGACTACAAAGCAAATGAAATCTAAAGTATTTTATTTAGTGAAATCACAAAGATCATTTTGAGTCGTCTTATAAACTAAAATAACACCTGTTCCACGCGACCAATCCTAGAAGAATCAGGCAACAAATACGGCTTGGCTTAATTGGATGATCCGTCTTATTACTAGATGGGATGCACCTATGTTGTGAGCAGAGAGAAGCTGATACATAGAAGCTGATACATAGAAAATGAGAACTTAAAAACCTTAGGATGGTAGTCAAAAGTTTATAAGACAGCACACGCTACGCTTGATGTAGGTACTTATAAATAACAACCTAATAAAACCATGTAAATATATAGATATAGATATTGCAAATTTATATTTTAGCAGTCGAGGGGCAGAGTGACATCAGGCCACGCGGCTTTATCGTGAATATCAAAAGGAATACACCCTTAAAATTTCAAGTTTCTAGGACTTACGGTTTAGGCTGTGTGTTGACAGTTAGTCAGGCAGTCAACGTTTTTATATTAGGTTGACTGTAAACGGACAATCCTTGAATTTGTGCATGTCACATTCCTATCAGTTTTTATATTGTCTGATCATAAATAGTCATACATGAGGAACCGCTAAAATGCCACAAATAACCTATTCACTCTGTCATAAAACATCATCATCATCTTCATCACCAGCCAGTTTACGTCCAACTGCTGGACGAGGCCACAAACATACTCACTCACAAACTTATCAGCTCCCCGAAATGTATTCTGTAAATTACTGATGTATGATCATGATAATTTTCCACAGGCTTTAGTGGTGCAGCACGTGGACGTGTGCATGTTCTCAAACGGCAAGTTCAAGAACGTGGTGGCACTGGTCAAGGGCGCTGGAACTCCCGTGAATCCAGGGCAGACACACACTGACTCTTACACGCTCACTCCTCATAGAGGTAAGACTTCTGAAATATAGAAGCTACATTTAAATTGATCACCACAATTTTTCTGTTGACTACACTAACTAAACAATTTAATAATTAAATTTTAACTATACTAAAATAACCTTTTTTATTGTTACTAAATGACGATAACTGCTCTGTGCATTATCGTTATTTAATGGTATTGTATGTCTCCATACTCGGATTATGGTGAGATTTTAGTGTGCCAAATTATCATGCCTATTTTTACCTTGATACAGAAACTACACTTGAGACCCTGCTAAAAGCGAACACCATTTTACCCAACTACACAAAATAAACGTTTTGTTGTTATTATTATATGTATGTATGTAAGTATGAACGAAACAACATAAGCCTTATAGCTGATCATAATCATTGTCCACAGGAGTAACAAAAAACTGGATAGCTCTCGAAGACTCCTACTCTAAAACTGGAGCCAGCCTTGCTTCCACTGTCCTCAGCAACAACACACCCGAAGACCGAAATGTCTTTGCCATCTACGTGTCTTATTACGTCAAAGTTAAGCTGATCTTCAGTGCAATGGGAGGTGACCTTTCTCTCAAGCTGCCGTTTACACTGACACATTCATGCATCAACGAAGCACCAACAGACAGTGTCGTAGAAGAAGCAACGCACAGAATGATCCTAGAAGGAAAGGAGAATAGTGATGAAGAAGACAGCAAGGAGATGGAACGAGATAAGCAGAACAACAACGGTGAAACAGACACCCAAGACGAAGAATCCAAATCTCCTGAGGATCATAGATGTGTCGCTGATGTGTTGGTTAATATTGAAAACAACATCGAAAGGCCAAAGAAGTTTGAAGTCACAGAAGTTAGGACCGTAAAACCTAACGAGGAAGAGCTAGATTTGATAGTGAAGTACCAGTCGGATACGTGATCCGACGAGGAAAACATGGACCACGTCGAAAAGACTGAAATAAAAGCACCAGAAAAAGAGGTCCAAACTCCAAAATGTGGTTTCGCTGCGAATTTGAAAAGAGCTGTGTGCTGTTTAGATAGGAGACGCCAGTCTTAGCTTTTGGTGTTAGTTTAAATTGCAGTAAGGCACATTCCTTTAGGTTTATTTGGTAGCAACTGCAATTCACGCTATACTTGTCACTGAAACGTTTGGACTAATAATATCCACAGATTGCAAAAACGCAGATCCGCGGAGCCTACGTAGTTTTCTTTTTCTAAAACAATTCAAAGTTAATAGTACTTTTTTAATTGAAATCAATATAATTTTGAATCGTCTTCTCGACTATTTTTGTTGCGCCTATAGACCCAGGAGAAGCTCATGCATAGAAAAAGGCAAGCGTTACATTTTTAGTGTTCCGTATCAAGTTTGGAACAATTTATAATATTTTCCTAATGATGTTTCGACAGCAATATTCAGATATTCAGCTAAATTTACATGTAGCTAGTATACCCAAGCCAGGACAGTGGAAAGCAGTTATTTCATTGGTTACATGAAAGTTTCAACGGGTCCGCTGACCAATGAATGCCCTTGGTCGACTGCCTTGACTTAGCTACTAATAATACAATGCTACATTCATAACTCTGTGAGTATGATTTCCAATCTGTTCACGCCTTCCTAGGTAAAAATATATAATGTATGATATTTATGTGGATGATATCTTAATGTCAACGTTTGAATTGGTCAATTTATCTACGTCTCGAACGGCGTCAATCGAATGTTGTCTGAATATAACGACTTGATAATCTAGTCACTTATTATAATGTGTTTATAATAAATAAATAATAAAATTAACCTTTAGCATAAGACATTGAACATAATAAAACATAAAATAAGATACGATGAATATTGTCATTATTTCCATTTCGGCCTCTATAGCTGCTGTTGCAAGCAGAATTTTGTAAAACTATTTTGGGGGGCCGAGATGGGTTGACTATAAAAATCACAGAAGTTAATATTAATTGGATACGCTTTTTGAATAATTACCTAATAGAGTTTTCGTCAAATTTGTTTAATTAGACATAATGGACTAATCGAAACCAAACTTTATGTATCACATCTTTTGGGTTTTAAATTCACCAAAGCTTTTCTCTCAGTAATAAATACTCTACTGGAAATATAAATTCCTATTTCCAGTTGAATAGATCCGAACATTTTGTGTGTATTTTTATACTAAAACTTATCTTTGTTTTGTATTGCCTCAAAGGAATACGGATAGGTACATTAAATAAGTCAGTAAAAGTTTAATCTAAAAAATGGTTATCTGAGCAATGAGCCATTTGAAAATTGCTTTATGTGACGTTAGTGACATATTTAAGCGAATCAATCCCATTCAAAGAATAAATACAGAATGATTCAGTGTAGATTAGTCCGTATTGAACAGATTCCGATACAAAAAACGTGTGGTTTTGGTGGGTCATGACGTCACCTACTAACCCTGTCCTTCAGATGAGCCATATTGCTCAACTCACCCTGTAAAACACTCACTATAAGTAATAGCTTAAGGTGGAACGTTAACGAATGAACAATGAGCGATTCGTATAGTGTTGTTTTGGTTTATTGATATTCGTAGCTAAACTAATGATATTTATGAGATACTATCAATTAAAACATGTGTGTTAGGTTTACTGATTCCCGCAAAATTAATGTTCGCAGTCTCAATAAGTGTTGATGAGCTTTAATAAGCAAAAAACACAATCAAATTTGAATTTCGCTCTACTTTGCTAACGTTCCACCTTAACCACATAGAACCCGATTGTAAGTAATATGTTAAAATAAATGTGTAGAATGCACTTTCACATTATTATGTACTTAAACATTAGTAGATAGTTATCGAAACATTTACCAAAATAGACGAATTATGTTATTATTTGTATTGTAAATAATATAAAATATAAATTATGAAAAATTTTCGTAATGGTTTTTCCATTCCCTCATATCATCATCATTGTCTTGCCCTTGTCCCAATTTATTTGGGGTCGGCGCCGACCCCTCCGTCTCTTCCCATGGATGTAGCAAAAGTTGACTGAGGGATTACACCAGGGGATGGGCAGCAGCATCCGCCAGAGTAATCAACACCAATACCTACTGCGATCATCAATACGCCTGCTAAGCATGGTGATTATGACAAATACCTACATTGCATTCTATCCCCCCTAGAATGCAATGGAGGGATGCCCCGTCCAGCAGTGGGTGTTTAAAGATGGATGATGATGATGTGATGAGTAATGTATATGGTAACAAATAAATTCTTATATCCGTTGTAGAGTTAACGAAGGGAATCCCTCTGTACCTTGAGGCAATCAATTCTTAATTCTTTATTGTACACACAATATTACAGAAAAATAAACTTACATATAGGACATGTACAAAGGCGAGATTAACCCTAAAAGAGTTTTCTTCCAGCAAACCTTAGAGGAGTGGGAGAAATTATAAAAGTGGTGGGTAATGTGTACCTATAAAATACAAAAAAAGAAAAATAGACAATATAAAACATAATATACCTAACTTAATTACACTAAAATTAAAATACTATACTAACAAATACATACCAACCCTAAACCTACAATCAATCAGGCTTTTCCTTTCAATTAAAGAAGACAAAATAATTAATTGATTGACGTTAAGTACTTTCCATCCGGTGGGCCGTATGCTGGGTATGCTTGCCAAGAAGTATGAAAAAAAAACCTATTTACTTGATAACTGTTTGATGCTGATTTCAATCTTAAAATATGATCTTCAGTTTTATCCTTCGCTTTTTTGGTGTTTTATCTATTATATGAGTTACATGAGTTGGCTACGTCAGAACGTTACATGCGGATTTAGATAATAAATTACCTGTAGGTATGCAGGTTGATAAAAACCGCCAGTTCAAGTAGGACTCTTCACATCAAGAGTTCCTTAAATATTTTACATACACAGTTTTTCCCCAAAGTGGTAGGCAGAGCCTCATAGGGACTATTTTCACCGTGGGAGCACAGTCAAAGGAATACAGACGTGACAAGTGGTGAGCTCATAGCCGCCATTGCTTTCCACAACCAACTCTTGCTTTCTTCCAGTACCTAATAACGGAAAATCTTAGTTCAATTACATTGTATATTTTTGTTCTGTTGGGGAATAAAATAAAAGTAACTCAAGTGGCAACCGGGCACCAGACTATGCAGTAGGTGAAGGCCCCATTGATGGACCTAAGAGTTTATAAAGGTAGCAGGAAGTCGGGCGGCTCAAGACCGGTCATCATGTTATTCTTTGGGGGAGGCCTTTGTCCAGCAGTGGATTTCTACAGGCTGATAATGATGATGATAGCTTTTTTGAGCTAATCCTTCCTTCATCAGCCGGTAGACATCCACTGCTGTATGAGGCCTCCCCCATAGCATGCATAGCGTGCAATGGGGCATTTTCTATAATCGTATAATCAGGTATAATAAATACCTAATGGTAAGTGTCAATGGTGGACCCTACGTCTCCTACCGTGCGTGTCGTAAAAGCCGACTAAGGGATTAACCAGGGGATTGGCAGCAGCACCCACCTGAGTACTCAATACTACAATCACCATTCCGCCTGCCAAGCGTGGTGATTACGGCAAATTCCCCCATTGTATTTTATGGGGGAGGCCTCGACCAGCGGTGGACGTCTATAGGCTGCTGATGATGATGATGATGAAGTATTCTATGCCAACACCTCAAACCAAGCGCACAAAAGAATTACTTTGAGTAGAGTTAAGTTTGATTACAGTCTATGAAAAATTCTCATTTGTGGGCTTAGTAAAAAAGCCTATATTGTTATTCACAAAAATTAGAATGAAGCTTCGTTCTTAATTGGTATTCTATTGTACGGATCCCTAAAATGCTTTTAAAATTGCCGTCATAACAAAGATTAGGTTCATTTATATCGCTGTTTTTGTCCTGTCATCCCTTTCCCGCCCTGCCTCCCCGAGTAATTAAGTTTGTTTATTTTCGGCTTATTTCTATGCAAATAGCTAGATCGATGGTAATGGGTTCCGACGTAAACAGGGTAATCTCGTTAAGATAATAAATGAATGATACATACTGTGTTTACCGATAGTATTCTCCTGACACTGACACACATTTCACTACTTAGAACATAGTAGGTTCTCCTGAATCTTCGAAATAAGTGGTTCGCCCTGAACAGAGACCTTGAATACACGTGATGTAAGAAACCTACTTTCTTTACCTTTTTACTTAAAATTTATTTAATATTTTTTTATCTGCTATAATATCTGTTTTACTTTGTTTACTGTGTGTATAATTTGTTTTATATATTATTTATTTACTTTTATTCTATTTTTTTTTATGAACATGACAGCGTCAAAAGAACCCTTTTGAATCAGACTAATCAATGGTGAAACCGGACGACGCAGTAAAGGAAAGGGGCTTTCCTAACATACAGGTCTTTGAGGCTCTGCCTACCCCTTCGGGGAAAAAGGCGTGTATCTATATTATGTCAATATGTATACCGTTTTTTTTGCAATCTACCTATCTTATTTCCGCTCATGTTACATCTTTGTATTGTTGTCGCTGGCGGAAATCGGATTGACTGGCGGAAGGAAGTGTCCATTCCCATATACCTATAGTAAACTTCCGTTGTATCCACTAGTGACGTACGATATGGTACCTTGCGATCGTTTTATTAAAGTGGTTTAAACGTTATCGGTTTTTTTCTTTAGAACTCATGCAAACAAAAGGGCACAAGAGCAAAATAATTTTAAATTGAGAATAGGTACTCTTTCAAATACCTTGTACGAAGAGGCCTTTAAATTAATTAAATTACATGATATTATTTAAAAAATACTATAAATTGAAATAAAATAAAAATTGACTACGTTTCTTTTAGAAAAAGCTGGAAAAAATCCCCGACCGAGTAACCGTTTTGTAACCGCCGTATTGAATTGTCTATGACACGCGAAACGCTTTATACCTCATTTGTCAAAATCCGTGAGAAGAGTTACATGCACACAATGGTACAGCATTAACATTTTTCGTGTAATTATTTTAAAACCACTGTGAAAGTTAACTGAATCGAGACTGAATTGTGAATTGACTGAAAATTGTTATTCTGCTCCCTCATAAAGGATTGATAATTCATTTTATTTGTTCATGTTTTAGTCATAATTTGATACAATCACATTTCGGTGTTGTGTTGTCAGTTGAGGAGAATACATTTGTGACATTAATGACATCGACATTACATTGGAACGTTTGGTATATTAAGACAGTTCATGATTGGAACATAATCCGAACTTTGTTTTTAGTATTTTTATTAAGGCTTCAGCCCTCTACTCCCTAACTGAAAGTCACTCGGTGACTAAAGTTTGATAAGTAAAATTACCATCAATTGCTAAAAATTATCATTTAAGAATTATATTATCAATTGATGGTAATTTTACTTGTCAAAAGTCAGTCGTTTGTCACCGCGAGTGACTTTCAGTTACAGAATAGGGGTTGGGGGGTTGGTGATCCCAGTCAGACTATCGAACATAATAGTTATTTGTTATACAAGAGTGCAAAGTTGCTTTATAACCGCGTGCTCAGTTTTGATGACCGAGCAAGCGAAGGATTCTAAAATTTCTAAAAAATTAGAATCCTGAGCGTTAGCGAGGGAATCAAAAGAGCACGAGGTGAAAAATCTTTGCACTCGAGTGCAACACGTAACTTTTCATCCCACCTCAGCGAGGAAATGACTATGCAAAAAAACACTTACATTCACAAGATACTTTTGCGCATTTTCAACAGTTTCAGTCAATTCTGTTGGCGTCAAATAAACTTCCTCGGCGCTAGAATCACTCATTTTAGGGTTTTCATTTGTTTTCAAGTTTCTTGTTTTTAACCTTAGGTTTTAACAATATGACGTGAAAGAAAATGGCGCGCGTAAAGCAGATTAATAAAATAGTAATACACCAAGAAGGTTTCGAGTCTAAGTTTTTAACAAATTAAAAAAGGTAGTATGATAAATTCGGCACCATGGAGGTAAAAGTAAATAGGTTAATGATGTTTTGAATTCACAAACTTAGTGCACATGATGTTCTAAATTCAATTTTACTTTATCCTCTAGCGGATAAAAACGGCTTTTACACTCAGATATCGAATAGCAAAAATACTCTTTCCGAGATGGTGGGATGAAAAAGTTCTTTTTGTACCATCGGTAGTAGCTTTTTACATGTTTATCTCTATTCTAGAGCTATGTGCAGAGCCAGACATCAAACATGCTATTAGCATATCGCCTGTGCGATGTCTGGAGTAAACGATATAAGATGTACCTATCTCGCATCACTCAGCTTCGCTTATTTATTTAAATCGTCTGAGCCTAACTGAATTTGCCACGTGTAAAAATAAACGGGGTGTCAACGTAATGATTTCGCTTTATGAGGTGCCCACACACATAAATAATCATAATTATCTGCAGCTTGACGTCATGTTTTAAAGGTCGTGATAAGTAGGTGGATGGAGGCGGTTCCAGACCGTCCATCACTGAATTCTATGGAGGAGGCCAATGTCTAGCAGTGGACATCTAATGATTGCCTACAAGTACCTACAGCAAAAAAACAGGCTTAGATACGTCCCGAGTCAAACATGAGTATGGTACGTAGGTAATTTTTTTTTTTTAAATATTTTAGATGTAGGTTATCAGATTTTTGAGTTATGATACTAGTTCCTCCAGTCAAAATGGTACGTCTTAAGTCTAATCTAGGGGCAATTACGCGCCCTGAAAGTTCTATACAGATTCCTGTCCCACTGAGTCGGGTTTCAGCATTTTGTAGCGTTTTTTCCATTGTTCCAATCTCGGTTCAGATTGAGAAAAGTTCAGTTTTAGAGTTTCCATTTATCTGTGTTAAAAAAATGCCTAGCCTAATAATAAATAAATAAATAATGCTGGACATTTCACACAACATTATCTAGCCCCAAGCTAAGCAGAGCTTGTGTTATGGGTACTAGATAACTGATATACTTAATACAATACATTACATAGATAGATATTTTTTATTATACATAATACCGTATCTTTTTTGTTGCATTGCCTGATTTGTTACAGAACAATGGCAATTGGCTAAATTTCTGTATTAACTTATAACTATTATTTACCTATCCTTTCGTATCGAAACTTTAATAAACAATTGTTTATCAAAAAAAAGAAAAGACATTTAAGCTGAACGCCCTATTAGCATATACCTGAGTATTTAGTATTAATATAAATTTGAAAAAAGGGTCTTGGCAGACAGACGGGCATTAAAGTGATTTTGCAAGAAAGAAGTCCTTGTGAAGAACCCTAAAATTAAAATAAAGCACTAACCCCCTTATTCATAATCATTCAATTAAAATAGCATCGTTCTTGTTTTGACGTATGACATTTTACATAAGAGAGAACAAAAAAAAAACAAAAAATGATTATTAATAAGGCCCTAAATAAC
This sequence comes from Epirrita christyi, assembly GCA_951392215.1. Lineage (NCBI taxonomy): Eukaryota > Metazoa > Arthropoda > Insecta > Lepidoptera > Geometridae > Epirrita > Epirrita christyi. The sequence continues at coordinate 3,452,467 of OX595837.1, forward strand.
AACAAGCCTCAAAAAAAGGCCTCCTCCGCGCTTTCTACTCCGCGCAGTATTATGTAATCCCGCTGACTTTGAATTAAATTGAAATCCTTACGTAACACTTTAGATTCTCTCTTATCTTGCCTAAAGTATGGTTATTTTTTTTAAATTAGATTACTTTCTTTTTTGTTTTTATTTACAGTATTATAAATTTTCTGGGTAAATTGTTTAGGCTTTATTCTTGCTACAGATTTGCCTGAACTTCAGATGACGTATTCGGTACACATGTCCATAGTGGTTTTAGGTTCTTGCCTAGGCCATTGCCACTTCAGCTTACTAATTCTGAGCTAAGTCAATGACCTCAGTTCTAAGTCGAATAACATCGTTGCGGTTTTAACCCTTAGAGGAACTCATTCTCACTGACCTTGAACTGCCACCAGACAAGACGAACCGAGTTCTATATAGTTTATTAGAGGGGCATTTCATTACTTCTAGAAACTTCCAGAATAATAATATAATTATAGCAATAATAACAATAACACCCAACAGTCACATACGTAGTCTTGATCAAGGATCCCCTGTGTAGTGGGTATCGGGAACTACGAGTACCATGGTACCATAACACCCAGACCCGAAACAAATATTTGCAGATCACAAATACATTTGTCCTGCAGCGGGAATCGAACCCACAACCTCTTGCATATCAGCCCGCCGCTCCACAGGGGTCTTCAAATAAGTAGAATAGGAAGTTTAGAAAGTGCATCTAAACTTCCTATTCGAAAATTTAATTCCTATATAAAGAGTAATCTAATTAAGAAAGCGTATGTAATACTCTAGATTACTATATTAATGGTAAAGCCACGTGGCCTGATGCCACTCAGCCCTTCAACTGTAAATAAAAAAAGTTCTAAGTTAGCAATACCTATTCACACGGTTTTATCAATTTGTTGCTATTGCTACCATAAATGCCGTGGTGTGTCTGGCCTAAGAATTGACTCCTTCTCCCGTGGATGTAGTAAAAGATATATTAAGGGATTACACAAGGGAAGGCCTGCAGCATCTACCTGAGTACTTAACACCAAACTACGATTACCAATCTGCCTGCCAAGCGTAGTGATTATGGCAAATCCCCCCATTGTATCTTTTAAACAAAAGCTGCACTGAAACTTCAAAAAATACTGAGAAACCATACGATATATATAGTGGCCCTTGGAATAGTAGATTGTATCATAAGGGAGCAAAATAATATATTTACGACGAGCGCGCTTTTTTGAATCCAGAGCGAAGAGAGAGAGATTCTTTAGTAGAATCCTGAACGTAGCGAGAGATTCAAAGTACGTCGCCCGAGCCAAAAATATATTTTGCGCCCGAGTGGTAAACTCTACTTTTCATCACCCACTATAAGAAAATAAAAGGCGCCTCATATATTAGTTCAAAACAAAACCATGAATTTCTAACAATCCTTGAAAATTGACGAAAATGCGGGCTGTAGTTCGCGCGTTTGACTTTTGACTTTGTTCCAAATTCAAAAAGTGCGCGGCAAATATATTTGCAGACAACTCAAGGTACATACAAAGGCCTGTCTAAATAAAACATAAGTAAAAATACAGTTAAATTCTCAAAATATTATTTAACTTGACTTCAAACGTTTATTAATGGAATGCTTAATTAACTAAGGCATAATATGTTTTGGTTAATGTCGGGTACATTATTGAAATATGTATTTGAAAGGGCCGCTGAGACAAACAGCCCGAGTGGCCAAGAAAGGGCTGAATGGCAAACATCACGGATTCCGGTTGGATCACAAGCTGCTGGATACTGATATTTTTATGCAAAACTAGATTTTTCGGACTTAGGTCCATATAAATAGTTATACTTGACCCTGAGAACGTTTTTGAGTGTGTTCCAATTTCAAAATTCCTAAAAATTACATTTTTGGTGTTCTCAAGATCGTTTTTTAGAGTTGAGTTCTGTCTATTAATACGGGCCTAAGTTTCCACTCATTCTTTACTAGAATGCTTGTAGGATGCACGAGTTGGATGTTGGTAGTACAACATCTCTGTGAATTCTTCGACAACCTCTGTGGAGCGGCGGGCGAAGGTTCGCCTACGACGCAGAAGGTTGCGGGTTCGATTCCCGCCTCGGAATAAATATTTGTACAATCTGCAGATATTTGTTCAGGGTGTTCTGGGTATTCTCTATGTATAATAAAAAATATCTATCTATGTAATGTATTGTATTAAGTATATCAGTTATCTAGTACCCATAACACAAGCTCTGCTTACCTTGGGGCTAGATAATGATGTGTGAAATGTCCAGCATTTATTTATTTATTTAACAGTAGGACCAGACGCAATATTCTTGTTGTGGCACAACTAGGTTAATCTTGTTATCCCTACGAGTGCAACTAGAATCTTCGTGTTTAGGTGAATCTTTGGTGAATCGTTCTATATTCAGTTTGAGATATTATTTATCCGATGTGCTCTGGAATCTGGAATCGCATGCTTGTGGTCCTAGTCTCAGGGTCGATTCTAATACAACCTCCGGCGTCGTTTTATTGCCGACTTTTGTTTGTTCAACTCTGATGTTCAATTTGTTAGGGATAGCGTTTTCGGAAACATTTTTAGTTTTAATAATAATATAATAATGTATTTATTTTCGAACCAATACACTGACACATCAAAAGGTTAACTAAATGACAGATTAGCTTGACTAATTATTTGACAATACAATTATGTACCTTCCTAAATTATTAAAGATAACGTAGTTCTTCATCTTATAAATATGTTGTCTTGACATATGTCGCGCCTTTTATAACATTGGTATGCCAGGGTTATCACAAATGGTGAACTTCCCTTGCGACAAAATGATACAGGGGTGAGATTATGGGTCGACCACTAACATTTTATAAACTGCTTCGCAAATGAATTTACAACCCTAAGCTGGCTGAAGGCCGGGGATCTGTCGCAGATAACAGACCCCGTGATCGACCCTGGTCCCACGTCCCACAACCACAATCACGCAAGGATCAACCAAGCGCCCACCGATTGTGCCCGGATTTCTAGCCCCGAAGGCAACCGGGTCAACCTCTCAAAAGGTCGACCACGCCCTAAGGGCAAACAAGCCCTCTGGATGGCCACATCCAAACGGTTAGCTCCCCTCCAGAGGCGCTTCCATTCGGCCTATGCCAGGAGCCCTGAAGTACCACGTACCTCAGACCCCCCTTTCTTCGAGCAAGGCTCGATGGGTTCTGAATCATTCAGAACCTCTTTTCCCAGTACTATACAAGCACTCTCGGTCGACCGAACTAGTCCGTTGTACCTTCGTACACAAGGGGACTTTATACTTATTATCGCGGAGGAAAGATTTTATCGCGAAAGACAGTCTTCCCAAAATTTCACTACCCTCGGGATAAAGGTGACTTTATTATTAGCTAGCACTTACCACGTGGCTATAAGTCTGTCCACTCGAGGCAGACCCTCACTTTTCACACCCCCCTTGCACTCGGAGGTGTACCAAGAAGTGAGCCACTTCGCACGTGGCTCGGAACAACTTTTTACTGCTCGGGTAGACGCGCAAAACTTGTGTCAACCTTGCGGAAACGGATAACAAAATTATCATCCACAATATTTTACATAGAAAACTGTTGCCATAATGTAAAATTGATTTACCATAAACAGGAAGTCAAATTAAACTTACTCATTGTTTTATAACCTCGTGCTTTGCGCGACACACCCAACAGAAAAGAGGTGTTTACTGTAGCAGGGCAAGCAGATGACGCGTCCACTCCAGGATCTTCTCTCTGGCTCGGATAGCAGCGTCCCTCCTGTTTCTTACTCCCGCTTCGTTTGCCTGTAGAGGCATTTCCTCAACCACGTGATCAGGGCTGCAAGCTACCGCCTCCAACGGTAATTTTTGTTCGTTGGCATCACCACTGCTTCCTGGCCCGTCTACCTCACAGACCAGTTGATCGATTGGAGAAGTCTTCACAGGACTACAGGTTACCCTTTCTCCGCGAGATTGCATCTCACCTTCTAGAACCTGTCGACTCGACACAGCTTCTGAACCGATGACTGATGAGTCGGGCATACATGAGCTGCTCTCTTCTGGTTCCTGCTCTACCGGTTGTAAAGGCTGTGGTTTCCCTCAGAATCCTCCTCCAGAGGATAGATGGTGTCCTAGTAGAGCGTTTGAAAACAGAGTCATCAACCTTGACTCTCGCGATTCTTCGTGCGCCGTCTGCACCTTCATCAAGTCAGATTTAAGCCTTGAGCCAGTGAATTGGTATCTCTACCGGTGCTGGTTTCACGTCAAACATTTTCCTTAGGTTAGGAAATCAGCTTATCGTAAGATGTGTTCCACTTCAGTCCCGGTTCGACTGCCTCTTTCATGACAGTTAGCAACTTGCTGTCATTTGATAGATGTTTTTTCCAAGGTGCGTTTTAGGCAATGTTTGACTAGCCTCACAAGGCGTTCGTAGAATTCTCCATCCCATGGGGCCAGCTGGGAATAAATTTTCACTCGATTTTGTTCTTAAAATACATATAATTACTTCAGAAGTCAGCTTGAAACAAGTGGCATTGTCCAAATACATCTTTTTTGGAATTCCTCTAGTCGCAGCAAATTTACGTAACGCTAGGAGCTTTCTGCTATTCAGCAGAAAGGTCTATCATGATTTCCAGGTCGATCGCCCGAACATTCACAGACATGTGAATAAGGCTAACCATCTTTTTTCCTTTCCATTCGGTAAACTCACGTATACTGGGCCAAAGTAATCTTTACGATCTCTGGCTAATGAAATCGGATACTTCATGCCGTAACTCCATGTCGTGTTAGCCATACGACCACCGCAGCGAAGTAAACTATCAGAAATCACACACAAATATTTTTTTTTCTGGTAGGTGAGTTTTCTTGCCCACCAGCTCATCTGGGAAGTATTGTAGCTGTAGTTTTTTGATTGCCACTGTAGTGTCATCTTGTGGGCTGTCGTCACAATTACTGTTTCCTTCTTCTTGAGAGTCCATGGGACATTATGGATGTCGGCAATCTCCGACCAGTCCTCAGGCTCCAACTCGCCTGGACTCCCGTCCAGGGCTAATTTCTATAGGGATATTATGAATGTTGGCAACCTCTGACCAGTCATAAGGCTGCAACTCACCTGGACTCCCGTCCAGGGCTAATTTCCATAGGGAAATCACTGACCAGTCATGAGGCTGCAACCCACCTGGACTCCCGTCCAGGGCTAATTTCCATAGGGAAATCTCTGACCATTCATCAGGCTACAACTCACCTGGACTCCCGTCCAGGGCCTCCCCAAACGAAAAGAAGGTTTTATTCGTGTGGTAATGACGATTCATTGGCCGCCGGGCTTTTTCCCGACCCAAGTTCCTGGAGGAACTTGGGTCCTTTGTACCAAAGTTCTCTCTTCTGATACCAAAGTTCCCAATGGTTGTATCAGATTTTCAGGCAATGTGATGTCTTTTATGTGTTTGTCCATAGGTGATTTGACGAAATGGTTTCCTATCGTGACGCTGACTGAAACACGAACGCAAATACTTAGTATAACCATGTTAAACTTAACTTTTTATTGATATATGTTTCACAAAAAAAAATGCAGTTTTTAACCGACTTTAAAAAAAAGAAGGTTCTCAATTCGACTGTATGTTTTTTACCTTATAGTATTCAGCGATTTACTTATGGAACACACTCTCGTCAAGTTATCGCAATTGCAGACAATTTACACACTTATTACGGTACAGAAACACTTAGACAAACACTTTTACCACCAAACTTTATGCACTAAAATGTTTCATAAACAATCAAATTCAATAAACTGTAACCAAGTAATCTGGGCGGAAGAAACACTATTTGATACGGAAATACATGAGACATACATCTATGCGGCAATCGACTAGTCTTATTCTAGATCTTACAAGCTTTATTTAAATTCTAGTTAGTATCGATAAACCAACTAAATCTAAGGCCTTTTTAACTTAAATAAAACTTATTTTAAACCGTATTTACCGATGAAATACCCTTAGAATAAATTATAAATAACCGGTAACTTCCGAAATGTGAACAAATTTGCACACACTATACCATAAAACATACCTTAATTATATATATATATAAAACCGGTAATTTCCAAAATGTGAACAACATTTCACACCATACCATAAAAAATACCTTAAATATAAATAACCGGTAATTTCCAAAACGTGTACAAAACACTATACCATCTTACTTAAATATAAATAACCGGTAAGTTCCAAAATGTGAGCAAAATTGCACACTATAAATAGACACGTCTGTCTTTTATCATTACGCAATGATAACTTATTATTCACTAACTAAATAATGAGCTTGTTTTGAAAACTTTTGAAACAATAACTTATTCTATTAATTTATATTAAAAAATAAAATAACTTTTACCTTAATTAAAGTAGGTACCAAAAATAGGGTACTTTGCACGATCATTTTGTAGACCGTGTTTCCGAATAACCGAATCATACGCAAATAAATGTAAAGTTGTCAATTGACAAAATATATTTTTCGATTTTCAATTGAAAATAACGTAAAAAATAACACGTAAACGAGCATAAAAATGACGAAGTCGTTAGAATAAGAAAAAAATTGGGGGTAGGGGTCGTTAGAATAAGAAAAAAATTGGGGGTAGGGCAAATAAAACACCATGTAATTTTATCAATCATTCAAAGAATACACGTAAACGAGCATAAAAATCAAAAGGTCGTTGAAATAAGAAAAAATTGGGGTAGGGTAAATAAAACACCATCCAATTTTATCAATAATTCAAAGAATACACGTAAACGAGCATAAAAATCATAAAGTCGTTAAAATAAGAAAAAATTGGGGTAGGGTAAATAAAACACCATCCAATTTTATCAATAATTCAAAGAATACACGTAAACTAGCATAAAAATCATAAAGTCGTTGAAATAAGAAAAAATTTGGGGTAGGGTAAATAAAACACCATGCAAAATCAATATTTCAAAGAATCCTACTTTTTTCTTAAGGTAGTTATATAATAAAAAATGAATGTAAATCTTTTGATCTGGAGAGAACCCAACGAATCAGGCATCTCCGGATCATACCATCCCCCGTGTGGAGGGATCTTGTTACGGGAAAACCAGATCAAATCTAGCTCCCAAAAATTCTCAAATCCCTGCATCTCCACCATTTTTGTCGCGCCTTTTATAACATTGGTATGCCAGGGTTATCACAAATGGTGAACTTCCCTTGCGACAAAATGATACAGGGGTGAGATTATGGGTCGACCACTAACATTTTATAAACTGCTTCGCAAATGAATTTACAACCCTAAGCTGGCTGAAGGCCGGGGATCTGTCGCAGATAACAGACCCCGTGATCGACCCTGGTCCCACGTCCCACAACCACAATCACGCAAGGATCAACCAAGCGCCCACCGATTGTGCCCGGATTTCTAGCCCCGAAGGCAACCGGGATGGGCTCGGTATTAAATACCAAGTGCTCGCACCTATCCATCCCCAAACCGAGCAACCACCGCTTCCTCTCAAAAGGTCGACCACGCCCTAAGGGCAAACAAGCCCTCTGGATGGCCACATCCAAACGGTTAGCTCCCCTCCAGAGGCGCTTCCATTCGGCCTATGCCAGGAGCCCTGAAGTACCACGTACCTCAGACCCCCCTTTCTTCGAGCAAGGCTCGATGGGTTCTGAATCATTCAGAACCTCTTTTCCCAGTACTATACAAGCACTCTCGGTCGACCGAACTAGTCCGTTGTACCTTCGTACACAAGGGGACTTTATACTTATTATCGCGGAGGAAAGATTTTATCGCGAAAGACAGTCTTCCCAAAATCTCACTACCCTCGGGATAAAGGTGACTTTATTATTAGCTAGCACTTACCACGTGGCTATAAGTCTGTCCACTCGAGGCAGACCCTCACTTTTCACACCCCCCTTGCACTCGGAGGTGTACCAAGAAGTGAGCCACTTCGCACGTGGCTCGGAACAACTTTTTACTGCTCGGGTAGACGCGCAAAACTTGTGTCAACCTTGCGGAAACGGATAACAAAATTATCATCCACAATATTTTACATAGAAAACTGTTGCCATAATGTAAAATTGATTTACCATAAACAGGAAGTCAAATTAAACTTACTCATTGTTTTATAACCTCGTGCTTTGCGCGACAACATATACAGACGGCAATAGCTAGATAACCACGGAATCTCAAGATGAAAGTCTATAATCAGTGCCTGTTGCCAGTGATGACTCACGGCACTGAGACGTGGTCGCTAACTATTGACCTAATACACAAGTTCAAAGTCGAGCAGCGGGCTATGGAGTAACCTATATATATGTTGCTATATAGGTTGCCTGGAAGAGATCGCTTTCAGCGATAAGGCCGTCCATTGTATTGCCTTTCTTTAGTAATATTACTTGTTTATTGTTTCTGTGGTGATCTATAAAGTGTTAATCTATCTAATCTATCTATCTATGCTCGAAGTTTCACTATGGTATAGGATCCAAAATGAGGAGAGCCGTAGAAGAATCAAGATCACCGACATAGCTTTCAGAGTTAGCAAGTTGAAGTGGCAATGGGCAGGAAATATAGCTCGCAGAACTGACAACTGTTAGGGAATCAGGCGACCACAAACCAGACGATGCAGTGTACGAAGGTATCGATGGACCAAAGACATTCTAAAGCTTACAGGATGTCGGTGGATGGAGGTGGACGGGGCCGTTCGTCGGCATTCTCTGGAAGAAGCATTTGTCCAGCAGTGGACTTCCTAGGCTGATGATGGTGATAAATTCTTTATTATTAGATAATGTCTGGATATTACATAATTGATTGTCAAATAGAAAATGTCACGTCAGATAAATTACACTTTGGCGGTCACAATTGTCGGCGCTCATGGTTAAGAGGCTTTTGTCTAGTCCCCTGACTGATGATGGTGATAAGTTAGCCAGTATTTGGTAACTGCAAAGTTTAGACTTCTTCAGCTCAAAACAGAAAGTAATGACACATTTTAGTACAATCTTGAACACACACCACTCGCACACATTATATTTCAAGTACTTATATTTGCCACAAAACAACTACGTTATGTTTTTATTATTTTGTACCTAATAACTATGATAATATTATGCAGTAGTAATTTTAAACTAGAACATTAATGTTTATTTATAACCATTTTTATGTTACACTTGCTCGGAAGGAAAAATTTCGTTTCCATCCATACATTTACTGATAGCGTCCTTAGTTTTCTTCTTGTTTTCGCTAATGGCGCTGCAATTAAATGTATAGAAGGAAACGAAACTTCATAATACTGAGGCCCGTATTCTAGAACTAAACTCAAACTAAATCGTGACTCAAGCATAGATTTTTTGACACATTTCAATGAAAAATTGTCACCAAATCTATGCTTGAGTCTCGATTTACGCTTGAGCATAGTTCTGGAAAACGGTTTTTTTTTTCTGACTTACCTATACCTATTATGTTTCTGATAGTCCTAGTTTAGGAGTCAGAGCGCCATTTTGAAATGTACATTGGTTTATTCAATAAATGCTTTATTATTATTATTATTATGCAACAAAACTTTTTTGTTTATTATTTAGGTAGTATTTTTCTGTTAAATTAAATATTTTCTTTAGACCACATTACAAAGCAAATGTGACGCTCTAAGAATAGTTTTAAAGCAATTTTTACGTGATACGGGAACGTGCCATACTTGCTTCATTGCCTTCTCTTGTGGGTCTTTGGACGTGGATTTTATATTAATTCAGATAGGTCAAGAATTTAGTTTAAACTCAGTAAAGTTAGCTTATCTATGAGCAGTGGTTTTACCTCGAAAAAACGTTATTATTCTAGAACAATCTCTGTATAGAAAATCCTTACTGCATTCCCATGGGATGGTCAACACAAACTCAAGGAACCTTTCAAATAAATTACTTATTTCATCTATCTTGCAAATCCAATTGCAATAGCGTAGCAAACCTTCTTATTTCTGAACTAAGTATATTAATAATGTTAAATCCCCCTTTGCACGTCGTGGCATTCTATGGGGGAGGTCTATATGTCCAGCAGTGGGCTCCTACAGGCTGATGATGACGATGATTATGATGATGATTGAAAAAACTAAACCTCCTCACAAACGTACACCCACATGAAGTTTAACATGTTTACACAAATACCCATCATAACACCCAACAGTCACTTACATAGTCCTAATCCCACACTAAGATTCCCTACCTTACTACCTACCTTATTATTTAGCTTATTCACTCAACGAGACCGAATAACCATGTCTACCTGTTATTTATAAGTTGGTCTAGATAGATTTTTATCATAACATGGGCAGGTACGGACTTGGTAAATCAAGTAAGTACTAATAGCAAAGACATCTTTTTGCTTACGACGATAAATGCTGCAGATCTTATCATCAGCCCACATTAGTCCACTGGTAGACAAATGTCTCTTACTCTCCCAATACGTACCACTGAGCCCACGGTTTGGCTCTACTCATCCACATTCTGCCCGCCCCCTCCTTTCCCTTTCCCTTCATAAGTCATCGCTCCACCTTCCACCTTATAGAAGGGGGGTGCCCCCACGCTACGTTAGCCAAGACGCGGTATCCACTCGTGGCCTACTCTGAATATCTACCTGAAAACAAAATTTGACGTAAGTGACGTCTCGTAATTTTCCTTGTATCACAAAAAGACACAACGACTGCAAGCCGAAGCCGGACTGGCAAGCCACAGCTGGACTGCAAGCCACAGCCAGAATGTAAGCCACAGCTAAACCGCAAGCCGTATCCGGACTATAAAACGCAGCCGGACTGCAAGCCACAGCTGGACTGCAAGCCACAGCTGGACTGCAAGTCACAGCCGAACAGCAAGCTGCAGCCAGAGTGCATGCATGCTGCCGCCGCGCCGAACTGCAAACCGCAGCCGAACTGCAAGCCGAAGCTGGACTGGCAAACCACAGCCGGGCTGCAAGCCACAGCCGAACTGCAAGCCGCAGCCGGACTGCAAACCACAGCCAGAATGTAAGACACAGCCGAACTGCAAGCCGCAGCTGGACTGTAAACCACAGCCAGAATGTAAGCCACAGCCAAACTGCAAGCCGCAGCCGGACTGCAAGCCACAGCCGAACTGCAAGCCACAACCGGACTGCAAGCCACAGCTGGACTGCAAACCGCAGCTGGACTGTAAGCCACAGCCGAACAACAAGCCGCAGCTTGATTGCATGCATGCTGCCGCCGTGTTGAACTGCAAGCTGCAGCAAGACTGCAAGCCCCAGCAAGATTTAACAAATCACGTTTTCATATCAGCGTCAATAAACGAAAATAAGAGTTCACTGAAACAGTCCTTGTTTACAATTTTTTGTGGCTTTAAACTTATCACTCTACAATTTTCAGTGTAGTTATGTATGTCAGCAGTTCAACAGTGTATATACTAGTCACTTGGATGATATTTTCTGTGAAGATTCTGCACTTGATCCAACCCTGCATGCGATAAGGCATCCCATTGAGACAGTAGGTATTATTTATACAATACCCGTCGCGGCGGTACACGGGTTAGCACTCAACTTATTGCACACTTGTGAATAATTGTACATACAGATACTCTACAAATCTAGATATAATCGAATAAAGCTAATCAAGGTTCAACATGTTCTAGATTTTTGAAACAACAAACCAGAAAAAATGTAAGTGTGTTAAAGCTAATTCATCGAATAATTTCGACTAGGTGTATGTGGGAGCTAGGGTTGGCAACTTTTTTTAATTCAAATATAGTATTTTCGAAGCTATTATTTGGAAAAAAAATAGTAGATGTTGAATAATTTTGTAAAAATGTAGCATGATTCATTCATGAGATTCATGTCAACTTAACATTGACACACTCGTTCAGAAGATAAAGGCTGCGTTCTGTTTTACACTAAACCTTTTGAAACGAATAATGTTGGTTCATTTTTGAATTCAAATAAAATATAGTAGTTCCTCGTCTACTATTTATACCTATGTATAGGTCACCTACTGGTGCGTATACTTTCAGCATGCGAGAAAGTTCTTATTTGAACCAGCTAAAAACCATACGCGCGGAATGGTACCAATTCACAAAATCTAGAACTTGCGGTTATCATACGTTGCACAGCTAAACCTAGGTAATATAGGAAGGTTTACTAACCTGGCAACGCCTGCAATCAAGGTCCATGGGGTCGTATGAAGCACTGCACTAGCTCACAAATGGTAGCACAGAGAGTCTTGTGAACAAAGTTATGTGATAATGAATGGCTGATGATTAGCCAGCGACGCGAGCGCGAGTCGTCACACCAGTAGATTAGGTGGAGACTTCAAGATCAGGAGACGGACATCAGAAACTGATCTGGCGACGCGTGATGAAAGGTGACCGTAGCAGACGGACAGTCAAAGCTAAGTGAATGCAGGCGCGCAATGCTACCTGCATGCGATGCGTGTGACAGACGTCAGTTCATACAAAAGACCAGTGTGGTCGTGCGAACCTCGTAAGATTACATAAAATTACGAGAAAAGTAAACCAACCCTTAGGTTACCTATAGGTATTTTAACCATACAACGTAAAAATATTAAAGTAGTTATGAGATTACGCGAACACATGCTGTAAGCGTAACCACCTACTATATTTTTTTAATAATTATAGTATTTGAACCACTAATATAGTAAGATACTATATTATATAGTAGGGTTGGCAACCCTAGTGGGAACCTTTAAAGGACTCGCTTGCATATCATGTATTTATTCGATCGAAGCATCTAAGGACAGGGTGGGAAGGGGTAGCAGTCAATAACCCTCTTATACGAGTGGAAAATCTTACTAGACGTTGAAGTGAAATGTGCTTTCAGTGCTAAGTATTGTCCGTTGTTTTTTATTTTCATTTTCCATTACAGAATGTAGCCATTGGGAGTAGAAGTTCTTGAAGTCCGAACATCTTTCTTGTGCGAACTGGAAAGATTTCGATTTTTATTTCAATTGGAATGTGCTCGTAGAACGAATAGACTTAAACATTTGCTCTACACCGGATGTGTTTATTGCAAATCGTATATTTGAAGCGTTTCCGTTTTTAACCGACTTCACAAAAAGGAGGAGGTTCTCAATTCGTTTGTTACCTCATATCTCCGTCGTTTATAAACCGATTTGGAAAATTCTTTTTTTATTTAAATAGATATTACTTCCAGATTGGTCAGAATCCAGTTCTAATGATGGAATCCATGAGGAATTGAGGGAACAATGGGACCAATCTGGAAGTATATCTATTCAAGTAAAAAAAGAATTTTCCAAATCGTTTCATAAACGCCGGAGATCTGAGGTAACAATCATTAAAAAAAAAAAAAAAACCGAGTTGGGAACCTCCTCCTTTTTTGGGAAGTCGGTTAAAAAGTAGGACAAAGCAATACGGGCATTGCATGCTCTCTTCACCCTAAGACACAAAGATAAATATCTTATGTGCCTTTTATTTCACCAGTTTTATGGAAACGTCACTAGGTAAATAATAGATACTTAAACTTGGTACTTATGTGTAGAAATAATTATACTACAACTCTTAGGAAAAACGTAAAAATATCCATCTGGGTTGCAGTCGCTTCAAATATTTTTTTTATATGTAAATATATATGCGAAGGCATTTTATTTGCTCTCTGATGTCGCAGAAATGGTAGTCAATCTCATGTCTATACCCGATTGCACAACTTGAAAAGACGGTTTAAGATTTGCAAAGTGTAACTGGATTCTATAAATCGTCTAGTATCTTTTGTACGGGGTTTGAGTTTAATTCAGTGAGTTTCAATAGATTTTCTTTTAAATGTTCTGAACGCACAATTTTACAAGCTCTTTTTTAAACAATGCGTACAATAAAACAGGCATAGATTCAAATCAATAACATTTCGACAGAATCTCGTTCATTCAATAGATCTTAGACACACAAAGAGAAAACGAATTAAATCTATACCCGATTGCACAACTTGAAAAGACGGTTTAAGATTTGCAAAGTGTAACTGGATTCTATAAATCGTCTAGTATCTTTTGTACGGGGTTTAATTCAGTGAGTTTCAATAGATTTTCTTTGAAATGTTCTGAACGCACAATTTTACAAGCTCTTTTTTAAACAATGCGTACAATAAAACAGGCATAGATTCAAATCAATAACATTTCGACAGAATCTCGTTCATTCAATAGATCTTAGACACACAAAGAAAAAATTTTAAAAAGAAAAAATCGTTGTAACATGTATCGTTATCACAAGCATCCACCATAGAATGCTATGACGAACTGTCTTGAGCCACCTCCGACCACCGACTTCCTGCTACCTTTAAAATGGCATCAATACATTAAGAAGGAGGCCTTCCTTCACTGCGTCGTCCGGTTCTTGCTTGCCACTCAAGTATTTTTATTCCATAGCAACATGATACAGATTAAAAGAGGCAATAAAGGTAAAACTCACAAAATTTAAGAAGAAAATCAAAGATCGCTTTTTCACCCACCTGTACCTCAACTTAGGGCCGGTTTCCACTGGGGTGGAGAGAAGAGGAGACGAGAGGAGATGTGCTGCAAAGCTGGCAAATTATTTCCACCAAAGCTGAGAGGAGATGTGAGCTTGAATGACGCTTTCGGGTGTGCGATGCGCAAGGAGAAGGCAGCGGAGTGTTGGGTGCGCTGTTCGGCTGTCCGACTAGACACTTCTCCGTTCTGCCACGCCGCTTGCTCGCTCGCCGCACAAAATTCTATAGAAAAATGAGACATCTCCTCTTCTCTCAGCTTGATCCATTTCCACCGAAGCTATAAGAAGAAATGTGGAAATAAAGAAATCGGATTGGTTTATTCAAACACATCTCTCGTCTCCTCTCCTCTCCGCCCCGGTGGAAACCGGCCCTTAAGCTTCAGTTCCCACAATGTATGTCTTCGACATGTATATCTCTCCAAGTCTGCTCATTATATCGGAAGGCTGTGAATATGTCGCCTTTAATTTATTTTCCTTATTTTCTCCTATCAGCCTAACAAGCCGTCGACCTGAATATGCAGTCAGTCGTTGTACTGATAGATACCAATTTTTGTGTTTATGTAAAACAAGTTGTTGCTTCGTTTATATGGAAATCATTTATTATTATTCCATCCCACCTTTTATCCAATTACATAGCTATTCTAATTTCGTAGGGAAATTACAAAATATTCTGCGGTTAGTTCAGCCTAACTTCCATCCATTTGGCGACCTCTGTGGCGCGGCGGGCGAATAGCCGGCTGAGTTGCGAGAGGTCGCGGGTTCCATTTCCATTGCGGTACAAATGTTTGTATTATCTGCTAATTTTTGTTCCAGGTCTGGGTGTTATCGTACCATGGTACTCGTGTTCTTGATACCCACGACATAGGGAATCCTAGTTTGGGATCAGGACTACGTATGTGACTGTTGGGTGTTATGTGATCTCCTTCCGTGGATGATCTCCTAAAAGCTGACTAAGGGATTACACCAGGGGATGGGCAGCAGCATCCACCTGAGTACTCAACATGAATACTGCGATCACCAATCCACCTGCCAAGCGTGGTGATTATAATGAATAACAAAATGAAAAACCTACTTAGAATCTTCTACTTCTCTACTTTAGAATCTTGTTCGACCTATGAGTGATAGAATTATTTAGAATAAGAGAGATCTCTCTCTCTTATTCTAAATAATTCTATCACTTATTATATCAACAATATTTTATGTTTTATCTATTACTCTTTATTGATCTCTCGATCAATAAAGAGAAAAAGAGAAGAAAGAGAGAAGAAAAAAGGAAGAGATCGCTCAGTTACCGGCTGTTTATCTATAATATTCAACTATACCACAGATATGTGACGTCACTAATCCTGCTACGAGCCCTCTACGGTGTAGCAAGATCGCTACGTGCTAAGAACCAACGTTTTTAATGACATACACAAAGGTCAAAGGAGATTTTAAGGTCGATCGCCGACACAAATCGAACGAAAGAGATAATGTTAGCATTCTTATTTTCCAAATGGGTATTCAGAAATACATGTTTCAAACATCATAATAATTTACTAACGTAGTCGTGTATCAATTCTGATTAACGGACTATGTCAAAGCAAAAAGAGGGTTATGATTTTAGGAGTCTGTTTGTATTTTCAAAATTAGACTAA
This sequence comes from Epirrita christyi, assembly GCA_951392215.1. NCBI lineage: Eukaryota > Metazoa > Arthropoda > Insecta > Lepidoptera > Geometridae > Epirrita > Epirrita christyi. The sequence goes on from OX595837.1 coordinate 3,468,618, forward strand.
GCTCCCACGGGCATGATGTTGAATAATCCATAACAACATATCAATAACATCAATATTGATCAACGTAACATTCCGCCTATCCGCCCCGGGCTAGTCGGCAAAAACAACGTGATATTATTACGATTTTCGGAAGCGATCACAATATCTTTACCTAATATGATAAATACTGATTTATATTTACCCCAATGAATAGCAATTTGTTTTATTCAATGTTATTTCACAACCTAAACATAACGTCAAACGCTTGACGTCTGTTTGGCCTGAGGCCTTACCATGAGCTCTTATATCGATTCAGTTAAAAAACTATTCAGTATAAAATATCGGTTCCGTGATGTCCGCAGCTATATTTAAAGACACAGTAGCGGAATAGACTTCTGTGATTAAAGTTATTCAATGATGACGAATGTCAACGACGAACCGATATTTTGTACTGAATAGTTTTTGAACTGAATCGCTATAAGAGCTCATGGCCTCTGTTCTAATTTTATAATACTGCGGTCACAATGTAGAAATGCTGACAAATGCTGGGAAAACGTCCATGTCCAAAGTAATGATCGGAAAGCCTCCTTATTGTCAAACAAAATGATAATCGGTCTCAATTAAAAATTTGGTTTACCGAGTACATTTACATGTTTTAAAAAAAGAAAGCCAAAACAACATGTACTTAAAAAATCCTGGTGTCCCAAACTTTGGAAAAGGCATGACAGTGATCGTCGCACCACCAAGCTGAGGATCTGGCATTTATATGGATCGTTGAAGGTGGATAAAAGCTATTGAAGATATACATACAGGGAGTACTAACTGAGGAGGTGGGAGGAGGAGGTATGCCACAGCCAATAGAGAATCTAATTTATTCTGTGGTATCAATCTAATTTCTACTGTGGTCCAAATAACGTGTGGGTTTTTCTGCGTAGCACAGCAGGTACGTTCGCACGACTGCTAAAGTGCTAGTAATGTTGTATTTAGTTATTAATTATTTTTATGTTTGTCGGTCTGTCTGTTAAGACCCTGTTTCACAGAAACAGCTTAAAGTAACATGAAGTGAAATTGTAAATATTTTATAAAAAATATAAATTTATATAAAATTCTGTTAGCTCGTAATGCTGTACAAAAATCAAGCTTCTTACTCAATGCATTCAAAATATATGACAGTGAATTTCAAATTTTTACAAGGAAATCATGAAAATTAAAATACACTAGGGTACTTTCAGTAACTACACAATTCTGAATTTTGGAACGTTAGAAGGCTATTTGACACATATAATGGAAAAAAGTCAAATGTTGAGGAATTTAGTCTAAGTAGAAAAAAGTAGCTGAAACTTTAAAAAGGCTTTGACGATTTCAGAATTATTTACGGTTTGGAACCCTTTAGGTGCGAGTTTCACTCTCATTTGTCCGTTTTATTTACTTTGGCCGCTACCGTAGGAAACCCTGGCTTTACAGTGATTGAATATATGATAAAAACAAAGATTAAATCCTCTTGAGAAACAAGAAGGTAACTGCTAAATATTAAACTGAACCTCTCAAACTAATTAATTATTTTGCAGCCAGCAGATGCCTTAAGTACATACCAACTTAGCTCATAAAATAGTTCCGAAGTTGCATACATTTTCTAATTAAGTTTGATATCGGTTGGTTTATAGCCTCACCATTTTGTCTAGACATTTTGTGATGTATCTTAAAGCTCTGGGTTCTGGGATAAAAATAAATGAGAGAATGAGGTACTGTAAGAGGTATTGTGGTAGACCCCTTTATGTCTACAATCAGAAAAGTACATAACGTCTAGCTGCCTATTTTCACCACCTCGAGTGCAGCTGTTTTAAGCTGTGGACCAGTGCGACACAAACATTACATGTACCGAGGATGTTGTCTATACTAATTCTGAATGAAGAACGCCATACGGCACGACCGAAGTACATAGCGATACCACGCCAATGACCACGACGAAGATACGAAAGATACGCTGTCAGAAACCTAAGTCCACGTGGATTTTTAGAAAGTGGTAATATCCGTTGCAGGGGTGCGATTTTTGAATGTCATTACGTGACTAAATATCATCAAAAATGACGCAAATCACCGTTTTTCAGGAGATGTACTGGAAGAAACACTTGTATTGGATATCATAGGTATAAGAACTTACGTCAACATTGAGTATCAATACATAGTAATTTGGAAATCGGGGATATGACATAAAAAAATCGCACCCCAGGCAGGTCATTTGGAGACGTATACACAGAGCTATATTTTTGTTTGTATAATATTACTAATTTCCCTTTTCGATTAAATGTAATCCCTAGTTTTGTTAGACAAAAGTTGTAAGGTATTAACCCGCCACCAAGTGTTTACCAACTGGTCGTTGATCTGACTCGAGTGTCAGCAATTATGATTATATTAGCTTTTCTCTCGAAACTTTCCTCCTTATTTACTCTGTCTTTAAGTATCTTGGACGATTAAAGTACTATTTGTAGAGATAGCAGGAAGTAGATAAATTAGTTTCATAGTATTTTTTAAATTATTTTGTCGACCTCTGTGTTGCGGCGGGCGAGTAGGCTGAGGTGCAAGTGGTTGCAGGTTTGATTCCCGCTACGAGACAAATATTTGTATGATCTGCATATATTTGTTCCGGGTCTGGGTGTTATGGTACCATGTACTCGTAGTTCCTGATACCCACGACACAGGGATACCTGCAGGCCTTGCCAAATGGCATTCGCTTCGAAGCGATTCTATTTCCACAGTCGTAATACAATACAAAAGACCACGTGACATATTATCGATAGCTTAGTCAATCTCATACATTTTGGACTTTTCTACTAGCGTCATCGCTATTAGAATGTTACTTTGTCTACGGCCTCTGGTGTTGGATCAACGCTACGATGTGACTGTTGGGTGTTAGAAACACACTCTTGACAAAGTGGTTGTGGACCACATCAATATCATGATGACCACAACTTGTGGTCATCATGATATTGTTGGGAGCTGATGTGGGTCTCCTAACGATATCTCGCAATCTATATCTAAGATAAGATAAGAACACATTTATTCATACAAATTGTACACAATAACACATACACTACACGCATACACAGAAAAGTAGTAGAAGCAGAAAGCAAAAAATAACGTACGTATACGTGGTACGGTGGTACGTAAAGCTTTGAGCTCAGCATGTGCTGTGAACGAATTCACAACGCTGATTTTAAGCCTCAGGGTGACGCACGAACATAAAAAAATTATGTAAAGCGAACCTCAAAATATAAAAGTAGAAATATGCACCATGCTATAGGCCGTGGGCCGTGGTGTGTCCGGCCTAAGAAAAGACCCCTCCATCTCCTCCCGTAGATGTCGTAAAATCCGACTAAGGGATTACGGGGATGGGCAGCAGCATCCACCTGAGTACTCAACATGAATACATAATTATTCACGCAAGTGAAACTGCGGGCCGCAAATAGTCAAAAATATCATCGCCAGCCTGTTTACATCCTGCTGGACGAGGGCCATAAGACCAGGGATTTGCCATAATCACCACGCTTGGCAGACGGATAGTGATTGCAGTTTGGTGTTGAGTACTCAGGTGGATGCTGCTACCTAGCTTGGGTGGGGTTTCATCTCCTGGGTAAGATTTCATTATTTATTAATGGACAGTCTGAAATTTTCTTCCTTTTATATCGACGTTACCACTAGAAATCTATAACGTTACTATTACCTATGATAAGTGTCTATTGAAGTCAAATAATTTAATGATACTCAAGTGCTTCGTACTCAGAGTAAGAGTAAGAAAAACATATAGAGCGTGCCTTTAGAGGTAATGTAGCTGTAGACCCTCATAGAAATTACTCGCATCAAGCGACAAAACTTTCTCATCGCGGCTCGCTTCGTTCGCCTCGCTTGTGACATTGTATGCCTTATACTTCGCTGCGCTCACTACAAATGCTACAAGAGTGCAACACATTTATACGCTAACCAATTGTGTATTATTAGATAGATAGAAAATGATTTATTGCACAACTTAAAAATACTGTATATATGCGATCTTAATGCTAGATAGCATTCTCTTCCAGCTAACCTTTCTGTTTGTGGTAAACAATTTCAAGGTAGTGCACAAAATGAAATTCAAAAGTAGATACCTACCTATGATAATAGGTGCAAATATTACAGTTATAGGTAAATAATATAAATAAATAAATAATGCTGGACATTTCACACAACATTATATAGCCCCAAGCTAAGCAGAGCTTGTGTTATGGGTACTAGATAACTGATATACTTAATACAATACATTACATAGATAGATATTTTTTATTATACATAGAAAAATACCCAGAACACCCTGAACAAATAAATAAATAAAATTAAAATAAAATAAACGACGAAGACGACCTCTGTGACGCGGCGGGCGAAGGTTCGCCTGCGACGCAGGAGGTTGCGGGTTCGATTCCCGCCTCGGAACAAATATTTGTACAATCTGCAGATATTTGTTCAGGGTGTTCTGGGTATTTTTCTATGTATAATAAAAAATATCTATTAAAATTATGTATTGTATTAAGTATATCAGTGATCTAGTACTCATAACACAAGCTCTGCTTAGCTTGGGGCTAGATAATGTTGTGTGAATTGTCCAGCATTTATTGATTTATTTACCCTGAACAAATATCTGCAGATCGTACAAATATTTGTTCTGAGGCGGGAATCGAACCCGCAGCCTCCTGCGTCGTATTAAACAATAAACAAATTACGTTATTTATTAATACTTTAATTTTTATTATTAATTAAATTAATATTAGGAGACCAATCATCTGTGGGATTCGTACATGTAAGTGAAGTAATGATTATATACTTTGGATCTGAAAACTTCAACTGAGGATACCCCACGATTTTGGTGTTGGTATTGGTGTTATTCCTCCAAGGTTCTTACTACTATTGTAAAAGATAGGTCCTTTAACCTTTTGTTTATCTAAAGTGCTTGATAGTCTGAAAACAATCATGTAAGGGCTTTTCAATCTCAACAGCTAGTATAAAAGGTTTAGACAAAATATCTGAAGGCAGTAACTGTTTTAGTCTAATCTTTACCGGCAGTAAGAAACATGATTCGAGTTGTGTTCGCTTGTCTGCTCGTCTGCACGCAGGGTAAGATTGAAAGCTAACATTAACATATCTTCATCATCAGCCGCTAGAAGTCCATCGCTGGACAAGGCCTCCTCAGGGTTAGGTGGATTGGTGATCGTAGGTGCTAAGTACTCAGACAGATGTTGCTGCCTATCTCTGATACCTTAACCGCCTTTTATGATAACCACGAGGAGTCCAAGGAGGCCAAGACCACCAGGACTTTTAATTTATAATATGTTATAATGGTTGGTGCGGTGGTGTTGCCCTAAAAATAGGGCCCCATCGTCTCCTCTCTTGGATTTTGGTAAAGGCAACTAAGGGATCACACCAGGGGATGAACATCAGCATCCACCTGAGTACTTAAGACCAATACTGGCAATATATGTAAAATTATCAAATATTTTTTTATAATTTTTCCGTTTTGATTTGGATGATGTTTTTATTAGTAAAATACAGTACTGTTATCACTCTATGACCTAATGTGTGTGAGTAGTTTTTCATATTTTAAAGAATTTTTTAATAAAACTTTTCATTTAAAAAACCGACTTCCGCCATAGTATTCGACAAAATAATTCTGGATGAATTTTTTTTTATGAAAGAACCATAGTGGTGCAAGGATTATGATACTTTCTGAATGCAAATGCTTGGTGTCTTGCTGAAAATATCAAAATCGCCATATGTATGCCTACAATATTTGAGGAGTTCCCTCAATTCCTCATGGATCCCATCATCAGAACTGGATTCTGAAAAAAATGGGACCAATCTGGAAGACCATCTACTCAAATAAAAAAAGAATTTTCCAAATCGGTTCGTAAACGCCGGAGATATGCGGTAACAAACATTTAAAAAAAAAAAAAAAAAAAAAAAAAAAATACAACCGAATTGAGAACCTCCTCCTTTTTTGGGAAGTCGGTTAAAAATAAACGAAGTATGTATGATACTAAAAGTTGAAATAAAACAAAATGAAAGATCTATTCCAGTGTTCAGCCAAACTAGGATTAAACTTGAAATGAAACGAAATGAAATATATTGCATAAAATGTGCTTATAAATGATAGATATCAAATAGTTATACGCCCAACATATTCCGCTTTTAAACCTGTATTTTAATAGTTAACTTAATTCCACATGCAAACTAGTTCTAGTTTTAAATAGATAAGCACAAGGTTGCACTTTAAGCTTGTCTTTAGGGACGATGCGCAGTTGCCAACTAAAAGTAATTTGAACGTTATCTTAAGGTCACACTACCGCCCCATTCTTCCACTATAGTCCTCCCCATTCTACAGTTGTCTGGAAGAAATCGATATAAACGATAAGACCACCCAATGAGCATTTCATTTGTGTTTTTTTTTGTGAGTTTTTGTATTTCTGGAACGTCCTCCTCTGTTAACACCTTACTTCTGTTTTTTTATTTAACTGAATAAATAACGAAACTGACCCATATGGTTTTAAGTGGTTATCCCAGCCCCATTACAAATTCAATACCCCTTAGGTCACTTCCACCTAGGACGCGCCCTAATTCGCATTTCAATGCACCCGTCATCCTGAGACATAAAAGTAAAAAATTTCAAGTGCCTGTAATTTTATCGGCACTCATAAAAACTTCCTTCAAACCGGAACGATGCGAGCACTATTGCTTGGCGGCAGAAATAGTATTAAATAATAGTGGTAGTACTTCCCCGGACGAACTCTTTACTATTACTAACAAACTATTTACCCTTGCATTTTCCATCACGGCAAACGAGATTTTAAAATCTGAAACCGCCATCGGTGACCTGTAATTTAGTTTTCATCGCAAATTCTGCCGTTTTGACACAGTGAATACAGCAGTAACATTCTAAAAGAAGCCGTAGTCTCATGTATTACAGAAAAACAGTAAACTTCGTTGTTCTTCTGATAACCCTAGCTAAATATGAGTCAAAAATCCACAAGCTTAATGCTCTCAGGGACTCTGTTGCAACAGAGTCGGTTAATTTTAATTTGAAACTTAATTTGGGCTTTGTTGTTAGCACCTCACCTCACTCTTTCATTTTGCATTCACGGCAAATGAGATGTTGCCTTCTAATGAAAGTCATTCTAAATTCTTCGAGAAAATGGCTCCGTTTTTATTTGCGACGGGTTATCCGTGAAAAACTCAATATTTTTATACCTGTTTGTATCTGTGCAGTCCTTTGTATACACGCGGGAGATGTTTATTTTTTATTCAAGCTTTATCTGAATTGTTTTAAAAGTATGGTCTACCTTGGTTTCCTAAGAACTGACGACCTGATGACAGCCGTAATATAGTGAAGGCGCGGAAAACATCATTGATGTCTTTGGCGGAAGATTTAAAATCGTGTGCACCGCTATATTACGGCCTACGGATTATTGCTTCTTCTTCTTCAGTTACCTTTAGACGTTCACTGCTGAACGAGACCTCCCCCAAAGAAGTCAATAGAGGGATTTCCCTTAATCATCATGCACGCTTGGCAGGATTAATAATCGCAGTATTGGTGTTGAGTACTCAAGCTGCTGCCCATTCCATGGTGTAAATCTCTTAGTCCGCTTTTATGACATCTACGGGAGGAGACGGAGGGGTATATTCTTAGGCCGGACACGACTTGCTACTATTGCTTTTTAGGAAAACATATCATTACCACTGTCATATGACGTCCGTAATGTCGAAGCCCTTGCTTTTTTCATAAGTTAAATCTTTTATTTTTAGCAAGGTAATAAAGCTTTCTACGTAGGGGAATTTGATAGCACAAACCACTAAGTAGTTACTAGCATGTCGAGTCATAACTTTACGAACAGAGATAAGTATTTTCCGAGCAGCTTTTACCTCTTCTACAAATTGCGCTGCAAAAGTCAGTAGTATTTTCAGAAAACGTTGAATTGTGGTGGAAATTTTCAAGTTAGTTTATTTTCATGAATTTTACAGGTAGGTAACAGTAGTCCGTATAGATATTGCTCACTGAGGGGAGAAAGTGACCGATTCCCAACGATAGTGTAGTTTGAATACTTACTTTAATACACACGTGGTCTCCCGAGTGATACATTAGAGCTTTAAACTATACCTACGAGGAAAATAAGAGTCTTTTAATTCTGGCGGCGTCATCAAATCTTCTACTAGACGGCGTTTTGAGTAGATAGTATTAGTAGTTTAGTACCCAAACACAAATTGAAAATTCTTTTATTAAATAAAACGAATGAAAGTGCGTCTTGCGATTTTCACTTATTAGTTCTTTTTTTTTAATTAATGTTCAGAAAAATTAAGTGGCCAGTATCATTTTGCGGACTTGATAATAAAAACTTTTTGTATTTGGGTACCCACAATTAAAATTTACATACTTCCCTCCCTCACATTTGTACAACAGTAATGATGAACAATTTCCCTCATTTTTAAAAAGTTCTCATGTTTTTTCTAATTAGGTATAGTATAAAGAATGTTTTTTGCTCATGTTGTCTGTCTTTTCTTTTGTTTTCCACCCATTCTATTTATTTATTCCCTTTTTATCCTTCGCACCCAAAAATATAGAACTTTGACAAGATAAATTGATCATTTTCTTTGTCATTGGTGTTTTTAATTAGGTAATAAAGCGCAAAGACAAATATTCTCTTCGACAGGTCTCCCAACTCTTGACTTTAGCCTGCAAAATAGTCCGCAATGGAGGATTGTGGGTGGTGAGAACGCGCCCGAAGGTCGAGTCCCGTACCAGGCTTCACTAAGAAGCTTGCTCAACTCTCATTTCTGTGGAGGAACCGTGCTGAATAGCAGATGGGTACTGACTGCAGCTCATTGCACTGTTGGGTAAGCTTCTTTACCTATAACCACCTGTATCATTGGCTCTTCTTCCTCCTACAAGCACGCAAACCAATGGTACGAACAAATTTTTTGTATTTATAATGACGCCACTAATTGGCTGGTTGATTCCGCAACAGAGATCGCTACAAGCGATGAGGCCGCCCATTATTATTATATTTATTTATTTTATCAGCTGGTAGACGTATATTAAGAGGCAAGGAGATGGCCAGCAGCATCTACCTAAATACTTTATTCAAAACTGCGATCCCCAATCCTTCTGCCAAGCATGGTGATTATGGCAAATCCCCCCATTACACGCTATGAATGCTATGGGTGAAGCCTCATCCAGCAGTGGATATCTACCGGCTAATGAAGAGAGACATAGTGTAGTGAGAATTTTAGTAACGGACTACTGACGAGACTTCCTTATAGAATAGGAGGCATCGTAGTATCGTGTTGAGTGCTCAGATGGATGCTGCTGCCCATCCCCTTAGTGGACGTCTTCTAGCAACATTGCAGTGTGGAGCCTGGCGTAATCCCTTAGTCGCCTCTTACCGACATCCACGGGAGGAGTTGGAAGAGTCATATATTAGGTCATTCCATCTACGCCGTAGACCCTTGTCTACGAAAAATAACAATGCCAAACAATCAAACAATGCTCAGGGTCAGATTTTGTAATACATAGTTTTTTTTTCTGTACAATATCTATTGTTAATCAACTTAGCCAAAAACGCAGTATTTCGCGCGCCGCCTTTAGGTACTTTATGGTATTCTCACAAATCTAGATTAATTCATCTAAATGCTGTAAACCTTCATTTGATGTTATCCAATATGTAGGAAAATTTCCAATGAAAAATGTTTCATTTAAAATAAGATGCATATTGAAATATTATATCTCCATCATTTTCTAAATAAGTTTTCTAAAGTATCTGCATTCAATATTAGAAGAAGACGTATAGTCGACCGTAACTTAGAAACGTAATAAGTAACTTTATTGTGTTAGGTACAAATTAATAATAAGACTATAAATATTTAAATCGATAAAAAATATTTACCGGTCCCACTTTTCTGTACCATACTCGCTACTGCTAGTTGGGCCTCATTTTCGTTGGGCATTTGCTACGGCGTAGCGGGCGTAGCACAAGCGTAGCGTAGAAAAAGTTTAATATGTAACTCCCTAAGACGCAGCGAAGGGGTTGGCTTACAAATAATTGCGGATGAAAGAAAGTTGCTTCTCTATCAAAACAAGAGTTTAAAAAAATCTTAGCTGGCAAATGGCAGCGCAATAAGGAAAAAACATTATTTTATCGCAACCAGCAACCAAGAAAAGTGACAAACTACTCTATCATAACGTATAAAAATTCCTTGTTCACAACTGGTTGCGAAACTTAGTTGTCAACGCGGCCGAAAGGGACAAAATGGATATTCAATAATTACCTATGTCAATGTAATCTTTAATAGTTAACTTAAAAAATGTACCTACTGTGATTTTACATTTATTTATTTACTTTTCAAGCCGTAACAGCTTAGTCGTAGTCGTTGGAACAAACAGCCTGCTCTCGGGTGGAGACCGCTACTACGTCCAACAGATCATCATCCACGAGCAATACAACAGCGAACTAATCAGAAATGACGTCAGCGTGGTCAGGACTGCCACAGAGATCGAGTTCAGCTCGAGAGTGCAGCCAATCAGCTTGCCGGAGCAAAATACCGGCGCTGATGCGGATCTAGTTCTGAGTGGTTGGGGAAGAACTTCTGTGAGTAACAGGGCATGCCTGACTGGTATAGACCATGTACCGGAAAAAGCAGTGTAGAACGTAAGGCGTATGCTTGTTTGCTTGCCAAGTAGTCAAAAAAAAACAACTGATGTAAGTATATATACCATTTTAAGCTGATATGTTAGAATTTTGGAGTCGCTGCGTTACATGCTCACTCAGTAACGGTAAAGGACACAAACTTGATGTTAGTATAGTGATTACTTGACGATGTTATCTAAATAAATCTAAAACAGAAACACGATTGGTGAAACTTTTCTCGAAAGATTTATTTTTTGAAATTGGTTCTCGTAATACCCTTTTTACTTCTAATCTAGAAAATATTGGCAGTATATTTTTGTACTATTCGGTAGCTAATCAAAGTATTTAAATAAATATAAGAAGATTTCTTTTTGTATTTGCTACTTTTTAAGCAAAACAAAGTTTTATAATTTATCGCTTTCGTCAGTTACTTCTGTGCTGCACAAAGCTATACCTTATTCTCTTCCCGGTGTGAAGTAAGTAATCGCACTGTCACTTTCTTGCAGTTCTGTTAGCTCCACCTACTCGAGTTTCCAAACATTTTAACATATCGTCTTAATTATAAACGTTTCATGAAAACGATGGACGGTGGCTCGAGAATCTCGATTTTACTTTGCTTAGTTGTGGGTTTTTTGGTATGGGTTGGCCTAGTGGGGGCCAATACAAGAGACTGACGTAACCACACTTAATCCATCCAACTACTAACATTATTGTGTGAAAAGTTAAAGAAATCCAGTAACTTAAACAAGCATCTAAGGAATTCAAAATAAATAAATTGCCTAAGAAGTTAAAAGTTTTAAAAATAATACTGTCAAAATGTGTTTTCGTCTCGTTTGTTGAAAAGTGTCTGTTTTCTTCAAATTGTTTACAAACCGCTTTAAGCTCATGACAAAGTAAAGGAAAGTTTTAAGCTTTCTTCGGCATAAAGGATTCATCAATCACTGTTTAGAATTTAAATAAACAAAATGTTTAAAGTTACTTATTGATTTTAATAATATGGAAAACCCTGAATTTGGACTTATCGCCGACACCATTTTAACAATGGCAGGTATGTTTGAATAATGCAAGGCATAACAATGCTGATTGGATATCTTTTTGATGCTTAATATGAAGGTCCATAGATCTTTAGTATTCGCTCGCGGCTTCATTTGCGTGATACCGAGATTTAAACTAGCTTATGTTTCAATCCGGTAATTATAGTAAAAATCAATTATAACTTCCAAACTGCCAAAACATTCGCAATTATATTATTAGTAGAATTTTCAATCAGTAGACATTTTACTTACCTACATAAAGTTTTTAAGCTAACCTAATCTAACTTTACATCAAGTTTTTGTATATTTACTTCTATAGCAAAGCTCTACACTAATGTACATTGTACATATCAGTAGATAGGTATATGACAAGGCTTTCTCGGGTAAGTGGTGTATCCGGAGTTCTAATGACGCAATTAGGACGGCAGGATAACGAAGTCTTCCCGGGCATACATATTTTTTTTATATTCACGAACATTCACAAATTAATTTTGTATGGCAATGCTCCATTAAAAACAAAGTGAGTTTCCCCATACTGTACCCATATTGTGTTAAGTCTCCTAGTTTTCGCAAAATCAGTTTTCGCTATCACAAAAAGTGTTGATGACCTGTGATGAGCAAAAACACGAATAAATTTGAATTTCGCGCCAATAACGAGACGATCCACCTTAAAATTAGAGTCACTAGGAAGGTTAATCGTTATTCTTATTACGTTTATTAAAGGAAACTAAAAAAACATTCCTGAGATACTATGCAAATTTTCCAACTCCCCATTCAGAGGGGGGTCCTCCTTCTCCCACCCTTCAAGAAGAGGTCACCGTTAGCTAACTAAATGGCGCTTACGCCCATTTGCACGCGAACTAAGTGCTTATTAAAAACGAATGCACCACGGGTCTAGGTATTAGTGTACTGACCATGTGTACAAAAACTTCATGGAATTTGAAGAAATAATAGCCAAAATAGAAGCAAACTTTGTTCGCGTAACATAAAGGCGTAAGCGTCCATCCGGTAACCTTCTCTTAATCAAAGGTAAATAAAGTACATTTTAACCGGATTATTTCCTCCCTAGTTCCCAGGCATCCTGCCCATCCAACTGCAAATGATTAACCTGACCTCGCTCAGCGTGGATAGTTGCCAGGATATCTACCGTAGCATCAATCCGGTGTTTGACTCGCAGATCTGCTCGCTCACCAAGTCTGGTGAAGGAGCATGCCATGTAAGTATACTTATATAATATATATAATATACAGGATGTTTTTTTTTAATGGGACAGTATGGGGATATCCGAATCCATAAGAGATACGGGAAAACTGTCTTTAGAACCATTTGCTCATTTTGTATGAAAATGATTTTGGCATAGTTATTTTTTTGGTCAAGCGTGAGTTCTCCATAAAAATGAGTAGTTTTGATCAAACATTTTTTTTATGCGTTTCATGTAAGGATTGTTTGATTGTATCGGAAGAAAAAATCTGAGCAGCAGAAAATAGTCAAATTTAATAAAATGTTTTCTCATACAAATTGTAAGTAACCTGGTACCTACGTTAATAAAACTATCGCAATAAATTTTCAAAATGGCCTCCCTCTTGCTGTTTCCAGGTACGGACACGTTTCAGAACATCTCTAGTGGCATTAGACAAAGATGTGTGGTGAATGTTGTTCTACTGCTCTGATGGTTTCGTGAAATGAGAAAAATCAGAGCTGTAGAAGTTAGTCAAACTTTAATAAGAAAATCTTTGTCTAAGGCCACAAGAGGTATTCTGAAACGTACCCGTACCTAAAAACAGCAAGAGGGAGGCCATTTTAAAAATTTATTGCGATAGTTTTATTAACGTAGGTACCAGATTACTTACAATTTGTATGAGAAAACATTTTATTAAATTTGACTATTTTCTGCCGCTCAGATTTTTTTCTTCCGATACAATGAAACAATCCTTACATAAAACTGAGTCGGCTGGTATGACTGACGCATAAAAAAAATGTTTGATCAAAACTACTCATTTTTATGAAGAACTCACGCTTGACCAAAAAAATAGCTATGCCAAAATCATTTTCATACAAAAACATCAAATGGTTCCAAAGACAGTTTTCCCGTATCTCTTATGGATTCGGATATCCCCATACTGTCCCATTTAAAAAAAACACCCTGTATATATATATATATATAACTGAGTACTCAGGTGGATGCTGCTGCCCACCCCCTGGTGTAATCCCTTAGTCGGCTTTTACGACATCCACGGGAGGATACATACATACGTGTATGTATGTATCCTCCCGTGTATTGTATACATTTCAGTAACTATATACAACCTTTCACAGGGAAAATCACAAAACTAATTAGGTAACAAACCAGACCCAAACCGGAGATCCTCAAAGGTACTTCCTTTTTAGGTTTAAAAAGGAAGTACTATGTTTGACGATCTCCATTGTGTGGCGCGTGGGTAGCCGGCTGAGATGCAAGAGGTGCGGGTTCTAAAAAGGAAGTACGTTTGAGGATCTAAATATCGTCATGCCCTTGGCTGGTATAAACCAGCCAAGGGCATGACGAACCACGCATAGTCTAGTTCCGAAGTCAAGTCATAGTTTTCTATAACTCGAAAAGTTTTCATATCAGGACATCTAAGATAGTTTTTGATTATAGTTTCTACCATGATCCAATTACCTAGGGAAATTACAAGCTTCGAGATGAAACGGTTTAGAACGGGCAGGGGGTGACCACATTGTTAACTACTTTTGTGGGGCATATCTAGCTGGCGACCGACGGTAGAAGAAACGGTATAGAAAAACACTGTTCATTTAATAAGACTTTTTAACGATATACCAACCACATTTTTACCTAGCACTACAAAATAATGAAATCATTTGTCCACAGAACAAGCCCCTTATTTTCTAAGAGAAAAAATATTTTAATATGAAAGAGGAATTCAAGTCTCTAATGCACAATAGAGTCGATTTCAAAAGGGCATTTTGACAATCACTCATCACGTCAAAGCTGAAAGCAATTATTTGCTCAATTTGGAAGCTTCAGAAACTCCGGAAGGCAACGCGGACAAAATGCGAACAAAAGCCTTTCTGGAAATATTAAATGATGCCTGGGCTCCGATTTAGGATATCGCAAAGCTTTTGCGATTAATTTTCTACAAAAAATCTGCCTTATTCTAAACTAGCTGTTTACTAGCTATGTGTGTGTGTGTGTGTGTGTAGCTGTTATGTTTAAAATATAAACTTAATTCATCGATAACCTAGTGTCTAGGCAAACCTAACTTAAGTTTTAAGATATAGTTCAGTTTGTTTGATAAAAATAAATAAATATGTACCTAATAGGTAATAGTCATGAGGAGTAAGTAGATAGGCTGCCATTGCTGACCGCTGGAATAGGTCCTTAAGCGTAGTGATGGGTTGGCTAAGATCAAGAATCATCATCTCAATAATGCGTGCCACCAGCATGCGTTTTCGCGGCACAAGGCACTTTAGAACAATAGCCAAATTATTCGGCTTCGACGATGAAGCAGCCCTACATGTCTTTAGGAAGCACAACTGTTTCGTTAATGTATATAAAAAATATATACCTAGCTAGTACCTAGTGTACCTATCTACTTACCTACAAAGGTTCTGTGTATGCGTGGCCAGTCATTTCTTGTCCCTATAAACCCCATGAAGCAAACAGATGAATAAGATTGTTGTTTTTCAGGGTGATTCCGGAGGTCCTTTGGTAGAAGGCAGCAGCATAGTTGGTATTGTTTCATGGGGCATGCCCTGCGCAAGGGGCTACCCAGACGTCTACACCAGGGTGTATGCCTTCAAGGACTGGATACTGCAGCACACCAATGACGAAACCATATGAAACCCATTTGTTAATTGTAGATATTCAGACCTTAGCAGTTTATTTTTAGTAATTGTAACTTGGCTTAACAGAAGAATATCTAAATCTAATAACCATACGTTAAACGAACGAGTAGGTAATAGATATTCTATGATTTTATCGTTAGTACCTTTTAAAGTTGTAATACAAACAAGAAAATGTACCTATAACAAAGTACCACTTGCCTATAGGTACATAGCAGATAGGTACCTATATAAACGGTCATAAGAGAATAATTAAACCAATTAACCTACATTATATACTGGACTTTTTTTACAATAGAATCTTGTCCTTCTCTATTCGGGAGTGGAGCCAAGTACCACTTTCTGAAAGATTATTATGCTGGTCAGGTAGGATTTGTCCTGTCTAAACACACAAAATAGTCCCGTCTGATCACGTTATCAGACAGGACTACCAAAAAATAAAATTTTTGTCCATTCTGATCACGCACAACATGAAATTAGTCATGTTTTGCTTTGCATTAACGTGTATTTTTTTTTACATTTTAGTTTTGTTTAATTCAACAGAGGTTGTTTTGATGTGTACCTAAGCTTTTATTGGAACAATTAAATCTTTATTATTTATATCTTCGATAGTTTTTGTGTTATCAACGTTTTGTTGTTGCCGAGCTTTAACTCTCTTATGTCCTCAGTTCCCAACCACGGAGGAGGAGCTATGAAAAAGTCTAACATATACTTGGCCCAAAGTGGTTGGTCCTTCGGCACCATATGCCCTGCAGCCCTGATCATAAATTCTCCCATATTCCCTGCACCTTTAGCGTAGCCCATCAGTTTTGGTACATAATTAATGCTTTCTTTTACCATTACAATATACCTGTCTGCTTTGCTGTACTGCTCACTCTCCGGAAAATCGAGCTTCCTCAAAAAGTTCACAGTTAGTGGGTACGCCACTATAATATCCAACTGCCCGTTGTAAAATATAACTCGGTAATAACTGAGGAGTTCTGTTATCCATGGCGCGACTGACTTCGTAATGTCCGCATTCAAATATTCGGAAACTGCCTCTGAAACAAAGTCGTATTCTATGTTTCCGACATGAATGGCTTTTCTGATCTGACTAGTAGTGATTAGAGCCGCATAATCTGAGTCTGGATCTTTAATTTTACCATCATCCAAATAATTATAGTTTGAAATAGTCCCAATATACCCTTGCATAAAATTTATCAATTTATATAACCCAGCAGAAGCTTCCAACCATTGCTCTTTTTTTATGTCATCGATGATATCACATTCCATAGTTTTGATTCGTTGTGTTATATGATCACTGTGGAGACCGAGTTGGTTAGTATACTCGTGGTATACCAGTTGGTTGATCGGGTCACACAAGCCGTCCCCGATGAACATACCAGACAAGTTTATTTTAATCTCAGCCAACGGATTCTTTTTGTGGATGGTGTAGCCCAACGCCGGTATGTACTTCCCAGCGTATGACTCTCCGGTGATAAAGAATTTGCTCGTTTGAAGTTCCGGGAATAGTTGGAAAAACTGAACGAGTGTGGTGTAGAGCTGTTCTCCGACCTGCGTCTGGTCCGTACAGTAGCCGCGCGTATCGTTGGTGAAGCTGAATCCTGCGCCGACGGGGTTGTCGATGTAAATGAGGTGATAGTCCTCCGCCCAATGGTATTGCCGCGGTAGAAATTGGAGTTTATTACTTATATTTCCAACGTAGAAAGGGCCATTTTCTTTGAATAGTCCGTAAAGAGAGCTGCCTCCCGGGCCGCCTTGCAGCCAAAGGAGTACGGGGCTCTCAACAGAGCTGTTTTTTTTCATGGCTGGGATGTACCACAGGAATTGGTTCGAGTTGTAGGTTTTGTTGACGGTGAAGAAGCCTGTGTAGCTCTCTATGTCGGGCACGCCAGGGAGGGTGACGCGGGCGAGGCGCCGGCCCTCCGTAATATTACCAGCCTCAACGTACGGCGTCAGGAATAGAGGTGCCCCGGGATCACCACCATCGCTCTTGAAATGCTTAACTTTCGGACGCTGCGGTATGAACCCTTCGGCTAAGTATAGTTGCAGGATTACCAATGCTAGTATACGCATTGCGACGGCTTTAGTGTAGATTTAGGTATTATTGGTTATACTTATATGCTTGAAAGTACAGTCGCTAAGAATGTTTTTAGGGTCACTGATGTTTGTCTGCTGTCTGGTTTTTTTTTTCGAGTGCATGTAGGCAAGTGCCTAGTATATAGGGTGTAAAGTAAAAGGACAGCTCCCGAAAACTGAAGGTACCTATCGGTAAAGCTACCTATGTCATAGCTATATAAAATAGCGGCGAGTTCACAGAGCTCACCGGCCGCGCGAGTTCAACGCTCCCGGTCAGCTGATCGACGCGCAGCGCCAATATTTCTTATGCGGTGTTCATTGTTGTTTTTTTTTAGTTTTTATTTATTAACGTGTTTTTAATAATGGAAATTAGGTTTTTGTGTTCCTTCTATGATGTTTTATGGATATTTATTAAGAAAACACGAAAAAGCGGCCCAAGAGTGAGCATTTTTTTCGTGTTTTTTTCTGTTAAAATATTTTCAGAATCATGGTCTGAATGCACTGTTTCAGTTTTCGGGAGTAGACTTTTTACACCCATTATATACTATATAGTCGTAAGTCTAAATTATCTATGTAATTGAAGACTCCAGTTTTATTTTGGCTTCGCTAAAAAAATATACTCACAGGTATATATGTTGTTGATTATACCTAAAATTTATTTAAATATTTCATGACACTTCTTTACGATTTCCATAGGGCATAGCCTCATTACTAAAATACTTAAAATGCTCAAGAAAATTTTCGTTCTTATCTATGAAATAAAAAAAACATTCCTTGTGCAGCAAATTTGCAATAGCACACACAAGCGAAAATCTTCTGAATGTTTAAAAAAAAGGGATAAAATATCGTATCAATATTGCCAACTAGTCTGTGTCTGTGAGCCTGCCCTCGCCCTTGACAGCTATCGACCAGCTCGTCATTGACCTACATAATGCAAGGCGGGGGGCTAACCACAACAAATGTAGGAGTAAGTACCTACCTAGGTATGTTGTACCTATTCATATTGCGTGAGTTGTGTTTATTCGCTGTGGATAGGTATATTTAGGTATTTGCAGATTAATATGGTATGCATCTTAGAATATGTATATTATTATCAGTAACCATAAATAAATAGTGATAGGTAGGTATCTTGATTTCAGGCTACAAGGTAAAACATGTCGTTCACTAAGTAGGTAGGTCTAGGTACGCACCGTGTGTAACATAACATAAGATAACATAACACACCCAACAGTCACATACATCCTAGTCCTGCCTGACCCAAACACTAGGATTCCCTGTGTCGGTATCAGGAAGTACGAGTACCACAACAACCAGACCCGGAACAAATATTTGCAGACATTTGTCCCGCAGCGGGAATCGAAACCGCACCTTTTGCGTCTCAGCCACCTACTCGCCCGCCGCGCCATAGAGGTCGTACCACAGAGGAACTTCCCTCTAGTAGGTACATTGGATAGTATCAATCGAAGTAGAACACCTATGTACGTAAAACAGTCGTAGTTCTTACTTGACTTAGGAAGTTGTGAAGCATCTAACCTACCTGATTTAAATTTATTTATTTATTACATTATTTGACATAGCTGAATAACATCAAATCTTAACCTTACCCCCTCACTTAGGTATTCCCTTTCAAATAGCCCCAATGTGAACGACCGTGACTTTGAGGGACGTGCAAACATGGCAAATTGATTTCCAATGGGCGCATTTCAAATGCAGGGGTAACCAATTCAAGATTCGTTGTAGGGATTCGTTACCCTTGCAAAGCTTCTGTAGGTCTACTTCTGTTAGGGTGCGTAAGAATACCTACGCAAGTACCAAAATACTTAACCTAGTTATGTATTTAAATTTCACACCCTCTTTCAGATCAATTAATAATTCAAGGTCCCGTCGAGAGTCTCAATGATTCTTTGAGTCAGCGCTCAGGAAGCCGCGGTCGTTACCGGTACCGCTTCGAGTGCGTGGGGCAGGCTCGGGGACTTTTGACGTGAATACGTCATTAATCAATCATGATAATTTAGAACAGAAATAAATATTTTTATGGACACTTTGTTATGAAGGGGACCAGATTATAATAAATAGAACATATACACACTCAAATTCAATTCTCTCACATAATATCTCCAATTAGGAGAGGTAGGTACATCGCTTCGCCACTGTTTTCAGGATCTCTGGCCGCCAGGCCTACGCTACCTCTGAATTAATGAATAATGTTCATGATTTAATGTGAATTAAGTCAAGATTTGACCTACTCTAAAACCTGAAAGCCTACTAATAATTACACAAATCTTTACAATGGAATATATTATTATTGTACTAGATTAAAAATTTGTAAAAAAAACGTTACCTACGATGCATCGCGCGTGGCGGAGGGGGATGCACTGCTATTTTGAGGTCGTTTCGCAGCGTCGCATAATTTGGTATTCACGTAAAACACATGGCCGATTCTTGACAATATTTTCAGTTATGTTTTAGCCGTCCGAGTCGAGTTATAGATGTACCTACCTATCTACCTACTTGTGTGAGTAGAATGTCCAGGGTTGAAAATGGAATCGGATTTAGAAAATATTTGTAGATAATAATACCTGTATTTTATTTAAGTACATAATTAGCTACGCTATTATCTGTCAAATCTAGGTACTACACATCTTGACTACTTATATTATGTACTATCAAGGAATCTTTAGGTACTTACCTACCATATTAACCATGTGTACTACCTATATCTCGGTCGGACGCATGATATAGTACCTACCTAGAGAAGACCTAGGTCCTAGAGGTACTATAACCATGCTCAGACGAAGTATCAAATTATGCTTTAGATTTGGCCCATTTGGTCCTCAGATAGTCAATATTCTGAGATTTGGTCTAAGCATGGGGCTTAGAGCAATGCTCTAAGGCATGGGGTCTGAGACTCTGAGTACTTAATTAGTACTTTATCCATGGTCATATCCGCGTTGTTTTGACATTGACACTGACAATTCAAAAGTTCTATTTCTGTCAGAAATCACGTATGCATGCACAAGAGATGGGTTTTATACTTTATACTCAAGCGCAAAACCTGTTATCGCTTTTCCTGTTGTATAAAAATAACAGGTCAGAATGCCTGCGAAAAATCACATAAGCAAAAATCAAAATAGCCTGGTATTTAACAACATGTTCGCCTAGAACTGTTACGGGATTTACCAGCCCCCCGATTCCCTATCTTTTTTGTCTTTAGTGACTAACTGATGATAGTTGTTCACTCGCCCTGGTGGGTAACTGAAGATTGTTATTAATCGCGATTACGTATCGGAAAGCTGCATTGCTGCACCAAGCTCTAGCTCAGTGACTTTCGATGTTTATCGATATTATTTTAACAGCTCTAGTTACTTTCAAAATGGAACTCTATGTGTGGTCTATGAGCAAAGAATGAAAAAGATTTGTCTTCGCGCCCAATAGCAAGCGGCCGCGGCGGCTATTTACAAAAACTGTTGGCGCTAACTTGAACAAAATTTTAATTCGATTTTTGAGAAAAGTTGCTTGTTTTCTTGTGAAGTGACATTTTTCAAATAAAAGCAAGTAAGTACATGTAAATGAAGTCGAGTGTAATGATGTTTAATGATGAAAAGTTAGAAAAATGGATCACGTAAGGGAGACCTAATAATTGAATGTCCACCACCTATTTCAGTGAGCTTAGAGCAATAATGGATGATTTATATTTGCCTAGAGTACGATTAGTGTGGATTAGACACCAAGAACTGCTTGCAATGGGCCGCGCCAGCGGGCCGAACTTCACAAAAAGCGTGGGATAGTTTGGCGGCCCAACTCAACTCCCTGGGAGATGGTTCGACCAAGACTGGGACGCAATGGCGGAGAGTATGTTTAACTCGCTTTTATATAACTTCACAACTAAACTTAACTTTAACGCCATGACTTCCACAAGAATTACAGACCATATTTGTAATGCATTGCTTGCTTTTTTCTTTACCACAGTACTGGATAGACTTTAAGGCCAAAACGAAAGGTACAGGGGCTAACTCCAGACGTCAAGCAACAGGGACAGGTTGCGGGCCTAACCGGATGATATTCATTACTGCACTGGAAGAAAGGGTGTTTGTTGGCTCTAATAGAGCCTGTGGCGATTGAGGGCTTGCCTAGGGTTCCAATACCAATAGATGTAGGTAAGTATTGTGTGTGTATTTATACACACTAGCATTTTTTGACGACCTCTGTGGCGCGACGGGCGATTAGGTAGCCGGCTGAGATGCGAGAGGTTGTGGGTTCGATTCCCGCTGCGGGAAAAATGTTTGTATGATCTGCAAATATTTATTCCGGGTCTGTTAAGGTACCATAGTAGGTACCTACTCGTAATTCTCAATACCCACGACACAGGGAATCCTAGTGTGGGATTATGATTATGACTACGTATGTGACTGTTGGGTACTTAGAGAATTTATAGTAGGGAGATGGCAAGCATACGCTTTCCCCTCTGCCGAAGTACATGAACGGTCGTTCGTGTCAGTTTATAAAAACTAGTTTAGCCACGATCGTTTGCCATTCTGCGTTCATATCTGTCGCTATACGGAGCTCCTAAAAATGGTTGGTTGTGCTATGGTTTCGTGTAAATGGCGGTCGGGAACATCAAATTTAACAAAATATGGAGTTTCTTATCACATGTAAATAATTGACAACACAATTAAGCCATTAATTTCACCGTAAAATATATTTTCTTACTGCAAGCTTACGACAGAAATAACGATACGTAATTTCTTGGTACGGGGACCAGTGATGTGAAAACAACGAACGAATGAATGAACGAAAGAGACTGCAACGATTTTTATGAAATTAACAGGGTAGGGAGTTTTCAGGCCGAAAAAACGATCTCTAAAGCTGTAAAAAAAACCTGATTCCAAATAAAAAATATCAATACCTACGTCGTTCAATACTAGCCTAAAATATAGGTAAAGGCTTGATTAGCTGTTTTTGGGGTTTGAAGGGGTTGTAAGGTTATATTAGAGGTTTGTATTTCCGTTTTTTTTTCGGTTTTAGGGTTATTTCGTCAATCACAATATGAAATTAGGAAGGTATGCAAAAGTATACTTATTGATATTCGAATCTCGTTTCGTATGAAAAAAGCATATCCACGAAAATACATTTTCATAACAATAAATTGATCCATTTTAAAACTAAAAGCTTATATTTTCATTAAAAAAATACAATATAAAATGTCTTAATCCCAGCTTATAATTGTTAAATTCATGTATGTGGCACCGAATCATAGACCTTCTTATAATCAATACAAGCAGCCGAGAGGTTGCCCTTGCTCCTCCTGACCTTCTGTCTGATGGCCATGTCAATGAGGAGGAGCTCCTTAATACCACGGGACCCAACCTTACATCCATTCCGAGCAGGAGCCAAAATAATGTTTTTTTTTAACACTCAACTGTCACATACGTAGTCTTAATCCCACACTAGGATTCCCTGTATCGTAGGTACCCATCAGGAACTACGTACGAGTACCTGGTACCATAACACCCAGACCCGGAACAAATATTCGCAGATCATACATGCCTGATGCGTGTGAATTGGAAACCATATAATTTTAAGAAACCAACGCACCACGGGTTTAGATGTATTAGTGTACTGATTATGAATACAAAATTTAATGGAGTTTGATGAAATAATAGCCAAAATAGAAGCAAACTTCGTTCCCGTGCAAAAGGACGTACGCGTACCACCGGTGACCTCTTAAATCCTAAAAATATTTTTTTAACTAAGCATGTTTTTTTGTATGTTTGTTACGCGATTACTATTGATCATTATGAATCAATTCACTCATTCAAACGTAATACATACATCCATAGACTAGATCCATAGACAATGAATAATCTTAATTTCATTCAGTCTTTTACACCCCATCACTAGTTTTTGCGCTAGTGTGCAACTAACCAATAGTGTAATTACAGAAATTATTTATTTGTGGTCTTGTTTTATGTTTGTGTGACAGCTTTTATTTCCGTGTGCGTTTATAGAGACGCCTCAACTTTCTGCTTGAGTGTGCGTGAGTAAGTAAATGTTTGCTGTACGTGTTTACCTCGCCTCCCGCAAAAAGTGGCAGAAATAATTTAGTACTAGAAGTTGAGCATGCCATCTCCCTACATAAATTCTCTAAGCATAGGGTATATGTTATGTTATTACCTGCCAAAATTACATTTATTTTACTGTTTACAGAAAGCCACAATCAAACGAGCAGTTGCCGTGAAAGTAGCCGTCGTAAGTACCTACCTATCTACTTAGATGGTTGACCCAATTTGTTACAATAATTTAGTAATATTTACTAACAGATCCTTTTTATTTTAGTACGGCATGAGCAGCGTGCGCCGAATTGGGCAATGGCTATTGAGGAGCGGAGGATTCAAAATGATGAAGCCCTAGCTCAAAACGTTGCCATTTTTGAGCAACAGCTGAAAAGCCTCTCTCTACTATCTTAATTAGGTTGTTTCATTAATATTCAGATATATATAACAAATAAACATTACCTATGAACTTAGAGAATTTATGTAGGGAGATGGCATGCTCAACTTCTAGTACTAAATTATTTCTGCCACTTTTTGCGGGAGGCGAGGTAAACACGTACAGCACACATTTACTTACTCACGCACACTCATGCAGAAAGTTGAGGCGTCTCTATAAACGCACACGGAAATAAAATCTGTCACACAAACATAAAACAAGCACACAAATAAATAATTTCTGTAATTACACTATTGGTTAGTTGCACACTAGCGCAAAAACTAGTGATGGGGTGTGAAAGACTGAATGAAATTAGATTATAAATTGTCTACGCTTCTATTTTGGCTATTATTTCTTCAAATTTTGTATTCATGATCTGTACACTAATATATAGACCCGTGGTGCGTTGGTTTCTTATAAAATTATATGGTTTCCAAATCACACGCATCAGGCATGCATTCCCGCACTAGGAACCCTAGTGTGGGATCAAGACTACGTATGTGACTGTTGAGTGTTAAAAAAAACAATATTTTGGCTCCTGCTCGGAATGGATGTAAGGTTGGGTCCCGTGGTATTAAGGAGCTCCTCCTCATTGACATGGCCATCAGACAGAAGGTCAGGAGGAGCAAGGGAAACCTCTCGGCTTCCCTCTTTGCTTGTATTGATTATAAGAAAGTCTATGATTCGGTGCCACATACATGGATTTAACATTATAAGCTGGGATCACATTTTATATTGTATTTTTTAAATGAAAATATAAAGCTATTGGTTTTAAAATGGATCAATTTATTGTTAAGAAAATGTGTTTTCGTGGATCTGCTTTTTTCATACGAAACGAGATTCGAATATCCGTATATACTTTTGCATACCTTCCTAATTTCATATTGTGATTGACGAAATAACCCTAAAACCGTAAAAAAATCGGAAATACAAACCTCTAAAATAACCTTACAACCCGAAACCCGAAAAACAGCTAATCAAGCCCATTTAGCCTATATTTTAGGCTGGTATTGAACGACGTAGGTATTGATATTTTCTTTGGAATCAGGTTTTTTTTACAGCTTTGAGATCGTTTTTTCGGCCTGAAAACTCCCTATCCTGTCAATTTCATAAAAATCGTTGCAGCCTCTTTCGTTCATTCATTCGTTCGTTGTTTTCACATCACTTGTCCCCGTACCAAGAAATTACGTATCGTTATTTCTGTCGTAAGCTTGCACTAAGAAAATATATTTTACGGTGAAATTAATGGCTTAATTCTGTTGTCAATTACTTAAATGTGATAAGAAACTCCATATTTTGTTAAATTTGATGTTTTCGACCGCCATTTACACGAAACCACAGCACAACCAACCATTTTTAGGAGCTCCGTATAGCGACAGGTATGAACGCAGAATGGCGAACGTTCGTGGCTAAACTAGTTTTTATAAACTGACACGAACGACCGTTCATGTACTTCGGCAGAGGGGAAAGCGTATGCTTGCCATCTCCCTACTATAAATTCTCTAAGGGCACACATAGCCTACTCACGTCAGCCATGCGTATAATGCGACAGATTATAACCATTTGCTCGGAGAGCCTTCGCGTTTCCAATGAATTGAACCCCAGAGTACCCTGAAGGTATTTGGTTGGATACATAAAATAAAGTTAAATTTCAACATCAACAACGTAGATTTATTTTCGTTTCGTGGTATTTATTTTTGCTTACTTCTAAAAACAACACGAAATTACTCGCACACTCAAGAAGCAGACACAAACCGAATATCATGACTATCAGCGCCATCTATCGAAACAATTTGAACTACTTTTTTTTTTAGTTGAAAAGCCCTCATTTTATACTTCAGTTATTCTGAGATTCAGGTTGAGGCTCTTCTCCATCGTCTTACTGTTTTTTATCTTGTCGACGTTGACAAAATTTTGTGGTAATCCATGTCCAGGAACATTCTAGTAAACTGCCATTGATTTACTAGAACTATAGACTAGAACCTTAGAGAATTTATGTAGGGAGATGGCATGCTCAACTTCTTGTACTAAATTATTTCTGCCACTTTTTGCGGGAGGCGAGGTAAACATGTACAGCACACATTTACGTACTCACGTACACTCATGCAGAAAGTTGAGGCGTGTCTATAAACGCACACGGAAATAAAAGCTGCCACACAAACATAAAACAAGCACACAAATAAATAATTTCTGTAATTACACTATTGGTTAGTTGCTAGTGCAAAAACTAGTGATGGGGTGTAAAAGACTGAATGTAATTAAGATTATTCATTGTCTATTGATCTTGTCTATGGATGTATGTTTATTATGTTTGAATGGTTGAGTTGATTCATATTGATCAAAACTAATCGCGTAACAAACATACAAAAACACACAGTCAGTTAAAATTGATTTTTAGGATTTAAGAGGTCACCGGAAGGACGCGTACGTCCTTTTGCACGCGAACGAAGTTTGCTTCTATTTTGGCTATTATTTCTTCAAACTCCATGAAATTTTGTATTCATGATCAGTACACTAATACACCTGTGGTGCGTTGGTTTCTTATAAAATTATATGGTTTCCAAATCACACGCATCAGACATGTATGATCTGCAAATATTTGTTCCGGGTCTTTGTGTTATGGTACCAGGTACTCGTAGTTCCTGATAGGTACCTACGATACAGGGAATCCTAGTGTGGGATCAAGACTACGTATGTGACTGTTGAGTGTTAAAAAAAACAATATTTTGGCTCCTGCTCGGAATGGATGTAAGGTTGGGTCCCGTGGTATTAAGGAGCTCCTCCTCATTGACATGGCCATCAAACAGAAGGTCAGGAGGAGCAAGGGAACCCTCTCGGCTGCTTGTATTGATTATAAGAAGGTCTATGATTCGGTGCCACATACATGGATTTAACAATTATTATAAGCTGGGATTAAGACATTTTATATTGTATTTTTTAATGAAAGTATAAGCTATTGGTTTTGAAATGGATCAATTTATTGTTAAGAAAATGTATTTTCGTGGATTTGATTTTTTCATACGAAACGAGATTCGAATATCCGAATACTTTTGCATACCTGCCTTATTTCATATTGTGATTGACGAAATAACCCTAAAACCGAAAAAAACCGAAAAAAAACGAAAATACAACCCTCTTAAATAACCTTACAACCCCCTTTTAACCCCAAAAACAACTATATAATCAAGCCCATTTAACCAATATTTTGGCTGGTATTGAACGATAGGTACGTATTGGAACGGTAGGTATGTATTGATATTTTCTTTGGAATCAGTTTTTTTTACAGCTTTTGAGATCGTTTTTTCGGCCTGAAAACTCCCTGTCCTGTTAATTTCATAAAAATCGTTGCAGCCTCTTTCGTTCATTCATTCGTTCGTTGCATACACATCACTTGTCCCCGTACCAAGAAATTACGTATCGTTATTTCTGTCGTAAGCTTGCAGTAAGAAAATATATTTTACGGTGAAATTAATGGCTTAATTGTGTTGTCAATTACTTAAATGTAATAAGAAACTCCATATTTTGTTAAATTTGATGTTTCCGACCGCCATTTACACGAAACCACAGCACAACCAACCATTTTTAGGAGCTCCGTATAGCGACAGGTATGAACGCAAAATGGCGAACGATCGTGGCTAAACTAGTTTTTATAAACTGACACGAACGACCGTTCATGTACTTCGGCAGAGGGGAAAGCGTATGCTTGCCATCTCCCTACTATAAATTCTCTAAGCCTATGAAATTAAGAATTTTATTCATAAAAAAGTTAGATAAATTAAGTAGGGTGCATATGCCTAACTCCGGGCCCCCCTCTAAAGTCTACTTACTCCCTCATAACGATTTCTCGCTCTTCACGAGACGTAGGGAACTTTATGTGGTTTTGACTTCGAGCAACGCGGTAGGAAGTTCGTGTTGCTCGAAGGGTTTTGAAGAACTACTGCATTTAGGGCATTAGTCAAGTCACTTCACGCAGGCATTTAGAAAAAGTTGGCTGAGCCATACTAAATAAATAGGATGCTCCCGCACTTCTCTGGTAAGACCCGTGCATATAGAAGGATAATGCAGCTAGTATCTGAAATAGGTAACAAATAATTTAGACTATGTAAACAGACGCCGACGAATTGGCATTGATTTGGCAATGGCATGGCGCTTCGCTTGCTTAATTAATGTAATGTTTTAGGTAGGTGTATGTATAGGTAGGTAAGTTACTTTCAATTGATGGGGTACTGCCGTAGCACGCAGTTTTATTTTCAAATGTAGCGTTGATTCTTCAACGAGAGCCGCGAAGGAATTTTTCTGCAGTCTAAAATAATCTATGAATTGCTTATCCGGTAACAACATGGGATCACTGGTGTCGCGGATAAGCTTCCTCTCTAGTCTGAAGTCTGACGGCATTTCGCGCCCTTACTTCCTCGGCTGCGGCGAGTATTATATGGCTCGAGCCTTTATTTATTGTATCCTGCAGTCACGAGTTGCTAAAAATACTTAAGTAGGTACCTCTTACGTAGGTTCTAAACATTCTATTATTCCTAATTTCTTCGTTGTATCAATAACTATCCTTACAAGATAATCACCCCGAAACGCAATTTATAAAACGTAGACTCGATTAGCTCCTTTCGCGAAACGTTGGTGATTTTGAATGAAAGCGATTGAAGCTGTCATTTTGCTTACGGAATACCAAATAATAATAAATTCATAGATTCGCTATGGAGTCGATAAGCGCTGAAACCATCTAGTGACTTTGATGGAAAGCAACCGATGGTGACGTCATCTCAGTAACCCACTGAAGATAGAGAATACGAATTATGTCATTTGACAATTTTTGATGATAACTTTGGGCAAGTGATAGTCATTCTACTTGTCAAACGTTGGTCACCGAGTGACTTTCAAGATAGGGAATCGGGGGGCAGGTTGTACCTGTTAAAAAATAACAGCCCGTTATTTATCAACCTCTGCTTAGAGCTATTACTTGTATTGTAACCAGTTTTACAGTCATGTTCAGACCGAAACAAGTGAAAATATAATAAATTTAAACCTTTCCATTCACCATCATGACCTTTTGAAACATTCAATCAAGCTAAGCGCTACTTTATTTTTTTATAACGTTTTGAAGTAGTCTTGGGTAGCACGCACTTTTTTCGCGAGGATCGTGCGAGGCAGTCATTGTGACAAGTGTGCAGCACATTGTGCTACCACAATTCAGGCGAGCCTGGCGAGCTGTCTACGCTCGCGAGCCTCGCGAGTATAACTCGCACGTGTGTTCTTTCTCTGCGACCGACTGCCTCGCACGAACGCACCGGGTCGCCATCGCTTGACTTCGTGTTTCGTCGGAAATTTTTTGCAGAAACTCAAGTTCAAGAAATTCAAATTCTAGATGTACTTGTTTAGATGTTATTACAAATAAGAATTTGTTTTGTAGTGTTTATATACTGGTAATTAAAATTTATCTAGGCTGTTTTATTCGGTTTGATTTTCAAAAAGTAAGTTCTATGATCTTATTAGTAGGTACTTATTACTCCATCACTTCCGTTAGCGCGACTTTTAAGTAAAAAATAAAATAGAAATCTAGTGTGTTTTGTAAATTTAAAACTTTAAATATTATAATTAGGAACAAAAATTAAAAACCATTAATCAATCAACCACACATGCTCCAAGTCCAAGATCAACCAGCCAAGCCAGTCAGTCAAGTCAAGCCACAACACGAATGAGAATGACACAGACATCAAGCACGACACTGACTGACAGCACAGTGAGTGAGGGAGGCTGCCTTCCCACTCGCCTCAATTTACACAATGCACAATACACATCAAGCAGCACAATTGTGGTAGCACGATTTGAAAAATTGTGCGAGGGCCTCTTTTGAGCAAGTGTGTAGATACAATCGTGCTGGCACGTGTGGTGAGGACCCACCTATATTTGAAAGTGCGCTCGCTCACTTGCACGCTTCCGTTCACTCGCACTTTGAGCGTTACAGATGACCTTAATCGAAGTCATTAGGTACCAGACTTTGTAGCTGGAGAAATTGAAAATGAAATGAAATGTAATAACACGTGCAAGTGACTGCTATCCCGCTGGTACCTACCTTGTTCCCTAGTCAAATGCCGACTGTAACAACGAAAACATATTTCATGTAACAGAATCAGGTATAAACTGTTTCATTCAAATACCTGTTATTTATACCTGTTACGATACGCCTCACCCAACTCTAGATAGCATGCACAGCACATGTATGATGTAACCGAAAAAAAAAAAACAAGTCATAACAAAATACCAAATAGTGTGTTGGTTTGGTTGTTCGTGAAATATAATTTGTATTTGCTTTCAAAAGTTTCAAATGATCGATCACTGACTTAAACGATCGTGTCTGAATAATGGATTTCATCGTAGATACTGCCGGTGACGATGAGCTCCAGACAAAGTCCCAGTTACTTGGAGAAGATGAGAAACCCTACTTTATAGGTTAGTATCTTCATAAAGTTTAGCATTCATCGAGTTCATTCAGTTATTTAAGCTTAGGAATTCTGCAAAATGTTCTAAAATAAACCATAGGCAATACTAACCTGATAACAACCTATGTTACCAGTTACTTAGTTCCTGTGGTCTGCTGATGACCAGCATCTTATCCTCACAGCACATTTTACGTGTTTTTTTTATTTCTATAAGTACTCTAGTGGTTTACAAACTTTTTTGCAGATAGAGAAGAGAAAACAAAGTCATTGCTGGATTTATTCGAAAAAAAGAAGGTAGAACTTGATACCCATGCCACTGTTGATGAAGAACTTCAAAACAAGTTAAAAAACTTGAAAGTTGATTGTTTATTCAACAACTTTTTCGATGGTATGAATTGGAATGCGCATATTCTGATGAAAAAAAAGAATGAAGGTAGACTGTTTCATTTTGAACAGCTGGATATAGAGACTGGCAAGCTGAAGTCTAACCTAGGGTCAGTGGATGTTGAGAAAGAAATGAAAAAATCAGTGATTCAGCCTGGCTTCGAGAAGCAACATGCTTTAGAGAGTTATTACGTCAGCACTAGGAGATTAAAGGCGCAAAGAAAGGTATGAGTGCTTGACGCTTTACATATTTCATAAAACTTTGTTAGATTTCACAGATTTTGATATTTCTCGTGCTACGGAAGCTCTCGTACCTGTGAAGAGTATGGGTGTCAGGGTAATTACTGGCACATGAGAATTTAACTGTGCCTCATGGTGGCAAGGTGCAGTGCAATACCACATGTGTTAAGACCAGCTTCCGTATTGCCTATGAATCTGATAATCGCTTTTACTTGAATACTACAATTTTGCAGTACATTGTGCTGCATGTTTTAGCTTCTTTTCAAAGAGCGGAAATATTCTAAACGTAGAGCAATGTACTGTAAAATATTTGAAAGCGATTACCAGTTTTATAGGCAATATTGCACTGCACTGACATCCTGCTGTGGGGTGTATTGTATTGTGACGCTACTCCAGCCAGTCGAGCCACATGTGATGGAGCAGGTCTTTGGATTGATGGCAACTTTTTAAGTGAACTCTTCAAAGGTGTTGATTATGCAGCTGGTTCTAATAGCTCCAGCAAACACTGGCCTCTTGTGGCTGCACTTTTTAAGACCACATGCTCTGTAACTTCTTCTGTTGCAGGTAGCCTAGTGCTAGTGCACAATCAGATGATGGTTAGAGCAGTTCTTTGGATTTTTGATTGGAAATTAATTTTCTTTGCAATTCTATATCATGAAAAAAAAAAATAGCTTGAATTAATTTGTTTTTGTTTCATATTACAGAAAGAGCGAGAAAAGACCAAAGGACCCCAATGGTTCAACATGCCTGCACCTGAAGTGACAGAGGAGATGAAGAATGACCTCCAAGTCCTGAAGATGAGATCGGCACTAGATCCCAAACACTTCTACAAGAAGAATGACATGGAAGTCATGCCTAAATACTTCCAGGTAAGCAGGTTTCTTTCTGGAATCTACTGCCATCTGCCTGTGACTTAGCTTGATTCATCATCATTCATTAGATGTCCTCTGCTGTACGAGGCCTCCTCCATAGAATACAATTGGGGGATTTGCCATAATAACTATGTTTGGCTAGTGGATGGGTAGATGCTGCTGGTGTAATTCCTTAGTTGGCTTTTATGACATCCACGGTATGAGAAGGAGGGGTTTATTTATAGGCCAGACACACCACGGCACTACCTTGAGTGGTAACAGGATAAAAAGTAGCACCAGGTCTGAATCCATTTCTCTAGCTAATATCTTCAAAATTGGTTGAGCCGTTACGGCATGATGGAGTAAAATCAAAACTTTCCAATTTAATCATGTTTATATTTTTATATACATATATACTTTTTATTTAATTCTTATTCAAGTTTTCACGTGTAATCATCAAATAAGTTGTATTATATACATATTATATAATGTATGTTAGTCTATAAGGTACTAGTGGTTCACCCCGAACTGAGACCTCGCGATGACACCTTTATCAGCCCGACTACTTAACTAAGTAATTTCCATATTTTCTATTATTATTTTTGAAAATTTTCACCTTGAGGTCTACCAGTACAAACAGTACAGTACTGGATCTATCAGTAACTACTCTAATTTCCTACACATCATCGAAATAACCTTTGAATAGGGCTAATCAACGGGGTGTAATACTACATACCTGTTAGTACCTATATCAAGTACCTGACGAATTAATTGATAACGTCCTTTTGACGAAAACCATAGAACTCCAACGTCATTGAAATTCCTAGAAATGGGAGGTCAACAATGGATGTTATATTGGTTACTGTTTTACGGAATACAAGTTTCTAAATTCTTCAATTTCAGACTTTTCTTTGGGATTGCTGGAAGTACCCTAGAATTTTTGATTTTTACGTTTTTTATTTTCCCTAATATCTCGAAAACTACTAATGCTAAATACTTATTAAAAACAGTTTTGAAATGTCCAAACAAAGCGATTTCATTAGACACCCCACTTGATCTGACTTGTCTCACTTTTATTTTTTTACCCCTTTTGGACCCCAATATCTCAGCAACCCCCTGACCGATATCGCTCATAACCTTACCTACAAATAGTACCAATACTATCTACCCCCATACCAAATTTCATGAAGATCGAATTAACGGTTTGGATGTTTTCATCAGACAAACATACATACATACATACAAACGCCGATTCTTCCAACTTGACTCAGAGAACTCGCTTCGCTCGTTCAATAATTTCTATGGCCTTTTTGATTAGGTTTTGTACATTTCTCAATAAGCCTGAAATAAAGATACTATTTTTATTTTGAAGGCATTTAAATCTGATCACAAATATTTGTGTTACAGATTGGTCGCATCATGGATTCCCCACTAGACCACGTGAACGAGCGTTTAAACAAGAAGCAACGCAAGCGGACCATGGTGGACGAGTTACTGGCCGATGCAGAGTTCCAGAAATACAACAAGAAGAAATTCAAAGAGATTATTGATGAGAAGAGGAAATCGGAGTACAGAACTCACATGAGAGATAAGAGACAGAGGAATAAACAGGAGTTGAAAAAGAATAAGGTGATAGGGAAAGGGCAGAAAGTTAATAAAAAGTAAATTTTTATATTTCCGTTTTTTTTTTGCTACAGATCTCCTTCATTTTTAAGGTTCAGTCCCTTAAAATGTTCCAACAGAACCATTATAGGATCACTATCGTGTCTGTCACACACAGCCTATTTTTATTTGTGTAATCAAATATGAACTTTGTTGGCCCACTTGATGGCCTTCCTCCTTTTCCAACCTCCATTCTTAGAACAAGATTTTTCAAATCTGTTTTGGTGATTTCTTTGTCAATTCATTACCAAGTAGGTAGTGGCCTCCTAATAAGGTTTGTTTCCAAATCTAATTTGCTAGCTTGGAAATTAGTGTTAAGTGTTATTTTTTCGGAAAGTTGCAAAGTTTTATGGCATTTTTTTTTATATATTCGGAAATAGTGATCAATTCCTACGCTTATAGACTGCGTGTAGTCCAAAACTGCAAGCCCCTAGCACTTGACACAAGCTTGACGTTCGAAAACGGTCCTTGTGGTTCATTGGAATATTTTATTTTGACAATAGTTTGGCGTACCGTTTAAATCGTATAGTTATTGCATCCTCTTTGTTTAAATCTACGCACTCTAATTAGGTATTATGGGTAAAAATAATGTACTTAATTTTTGATATAAAAACAATTTATTCCAATTTTAGCTTACGAAGTACAATTGCGGTATAAAATTAACAAATAATTAACGATTTCAAAATTGCTACAAAAGCAGGTAGTGTACCTATAAATGTTTGAATATCACAGGTATGAAGTAAGTTAAGGCATTTACTGGATTTTTTTTCAAATAATTTAAGACTAGATACATCCATAAAAGTTGTGCAAGTATTTACATATAAGGCAAGATAATATATATTTTATACATATGACTTACACCTAAGAATATT
This sequence comes from Epirrita christyi, assembly GCA_951392215.1. Taxonomy (NCBI): domain Eukaryota; kingdom Metazoa; phylum Arthropoda; class Insecta; order Lepidoptera; family Geometridae; genus Epirrita; species Epirrita christyi. Next base: position 3,503,200 of record OX595837.1, read on the forward strand.
TTGTCTAACGCAGGGACAATAATCCCTTGCAAACCCAGTTACATAGCACAACACACATTGTTAACTAGCAGCCCGCTCGGGACTTCGTTCGCGTGGTCCCGGTGGTCCAGGAACCTGTGTCGGACACGCCCCACGACACGACACAGGAAATCTTAGTGTGGGATCAGAAGCCCAATTCTCAGTCCACGCCTCACGCCTGTCACTGCGTGAGTAGACGCAGTAACTAGGTATTACTTACAACATACATACCTCGTCCATGATACATACGTTATCTTTCTCACTTTAAAGGTTACGTCAAAGGGTTGACTGAGATGAGATTATATTGTGAATTGAATGTCAAATAATTACCAGAATTGGGCCCCAGAGCTCTTATAGCGATTCAGTTCAAAAACTATTTAGCACGAAATATCGGTTCGGTGATGTCCGCAGCTATATTTAAAGGCACAGTAGCAGAAGGTCTACAGACTTCTGCGATTAAAGTTATTCAATGATGACGGATATCAACGACGAACCGAAATTTTGAACTGAATCGCTAGTAAGAGCTCATGGTAAGACCTCAGGACTATGTATGCGACTGTTGGACGGCAGTATTATATTATTCACGATTACCAGATGCATTCCTCTTTATGTACCTATAAGAAAATCAACCTGCACATACCTATATAAAATTATGTAGGTATTTGAGTTTTTTTACGAGCCTCGTTACTTTAATTTTCAATTATTTTCTAATAGTCCATCACCATCTTTAAAAAAACAAAGATAAATCAGTAACCCCCAGTCACGTCAATGGCAGCCCCAGTGACGAAGGAACTCTTAGTTGAACTCAAAAAAGTAATCACCTCTGCTATTTCTGAAAGTAAATAATTTTTTTTTAAAGCTTGGTCAGTTAATTTACCAGGAAGTCGGTGGATGAAGGCGGCTCAAGATCGTTCGTCGTGGCATTCTAGAAGGGAGGCCTATGTCCAGCAGTGGACTTTTACAGGCTGATTTTGATGATATATATCAAATAATTCTGTTTACTGAACACAACTATTTGAACCGCAGTAAATTCTTCATATGTAGGTTATATTTCAAAGAGTCAATGAGTTATCGTGTGGCAACCACGAACCGAAAACAAACAATCGCAGGCAATCTGTGGATGGAGGCGGCTCAAGGCCGTTCATCGAGGAATTTATGGGAAAGTTTACATCCAACTGTGGACGTCACCAGCTGATAAAAAACGAGTTCCTATTTCTGCCGCCAAGCAGTAGTGCTCGCATTACTGTATTTCGGTTTGAAGGGTACGGGGGCCGGTGAAATTACAGGCATATGCTACTTTTCGTCTTTATGTCTCAGGGTCGGCAGCGCGCATGTGATGCCTCTGGTGTTGCAGGCCTCCATAGGCTACGGTAACCGCTTTCCATCGGATGGGCCGTATGTTTGTTTGCTCGCAAAGGTAGTATAAAAAAAAAAGAGTAATTACCAGTCGGATCGCCAAGCCTTCCCAGCGGCACCATTTTAAGAAAATTTTCTAAGACCTTGTCAGGGACCGTCTTCACTATAGGCGTGTTGATAAATCCTGGCAAAATGCAGTTTACCCTGAAACATGCGAAAAACTTTGTTAATTCATAGAAAAAGTTTATTTGCAACAACAAGACATAGATTTCACAAATAAAACCTTTGACGACCTCTGTCATGGCGCGGCGTGCGAAGGTTCGCCTGCGACGCAGGAGGTTGCGGGTTCGATTCCCGCCTCGGAACAAATATTTGTACGATCTGCAGATAATTGTTCTGAGTGTTATTGGTATTTTCTATGTATGATAAAAAATATCTATCTATGTATTGTATTTTATTAAGTATATCAGTTATCTAGTACCCATAACACAGGCTCTGCTTAGCTTGGGGCTAGATAATGTTTTGTGAAATGTCCAGCATTTATTTATAAAAGAAAAAATACAGTGTCATCTTAGGAATCCGTTAACCATACTGACGACCTCTGTGTCGCGGCGGGCGAAGGTTCGCCTGCGACGCAGGAGGTTGCGGGTTCGATCCCCGCCTCGGAACAAATATTTGTGCGATATGCAGATAATTGTTCCGGGTGTTCTGGGTATTTTCTATGTATAATAAAAATATCTATCTATGTAATGTTTATTATATTACGTATATCAGTTATCTAGTTGCCATAACACAAGCTCTGCTTAGCTTGGGGCTAGATAATGTTGTGTGAAATGTCTCCAGCATTATTTATTATTTATTTATTTATTTATACTGGTTTTTCCACCAACACCAAAGGCCACAAAGGTTTTTCGGAGCAGCCACGCGCCGTGTGGTGCGGGTGTTTGGATCGCATCCAAACAGAGCATAGTCTTAGGAATTTAAGACGTGTTTATAGATATGTATAACAAGGGTTTTTGTATAGAAAAATCAAAAGCGCCCATAGAACAAAGCACTCTGTGAACCTCAATTGCGAGTATCGCGGGAACAATGATAACACAAGGAATTTTTATACTAAGAGGTACTATATCCATGAGATAACATACATAGGTACTATATCCATGAGATAACATACATCACTGTACAAAGGTGACAGTAATACGGGTTCTGTAAGTGAAATCGTGTATGGGTATGTATTTTTCGTCTGGGGGCTTAGTACGGGTTTGATAGTTTACGAAACTAAGTATATGAAGTTTCGTTTCCTTCCATACATTTACTAGCAGCGCCCCTAGCGAAAACGAGAAGAAACCTAAGGACGCTCTCAGTAAATGTATTAGATGGAAACGAAACTTCATATAGTTTCGTAAACTATCAAAACTAAGCGCCTAGTTACCCGTGGTACTACCAGTATTACTACCCGTAAAAAAACCCGTAGAATTACCAAGCGATCCAGTAGTACCACGGGAAGTTTTTTTTACCCGTGCTTACTTTCACATTCTTCAATCCGAATCTTAGTTTTGCAGCAACCATAGTCCGTGTATTACGTAGTAACCCATTCGCTCACGAATTAGTTGATAGTCACTATGTAATTAATAATTTAATAATTTATTTTTATAATTAATTTATTTAATAATTTATTTATTAATCAAAAATTCATTAAATAAAAGGTATACTTTACAAAAATAAGTAACCATTGACAATGGCTATGGTAGGTACATACTATATTATAGTTACTGTTACGCATACGCAAATCTCTAACACCTAAACTAGGCCGAGCCTGTATTATAGGTATTAGTGACTCCCATCGGACACAAGAACAATAAAATGTAGTACAGTGTAGCAAAAAGTATAAAAATTGCAACTCCCACACTCCGCACAGAAAAATAAATTGCAACACACAAACTTGTTCGACCATACGGAGTATCTACATTCTTGCGGCCACCTTCACAACATTAGTTTATTTTAATAATAATAATAATAAATTCACGGACGCTCGTCAAAATCGTCATCGCTGCGATGGTTACATACAGCAAAACTCGGACTACGGCCTCGGGTCACTGACCAAGATAGAACCAGTTATAGAACGAACGAACTTACCTGATATTGAACTTTCCCAGCTCTTTTGCAGCAGACTGTGTCAAAGCGACCACACCTGCTTTGCTCGCTGAATAGTTTGTTTGACCTGAAAACATGTAAGTGGGCAGGTCAGGTTTTGTAGTCTAGTTTTGTGCTAGTCATTTATTTAACTATCATATTATTTAATCTCCTTGTCACCGACCTAAAAACCAGCGGGTAGGAAAACGAACGCTCTCTTGAAATTTCGACCGTTCGCACAAGTCGAGCCATCTTACGAAATAAATACGGAAAATCAGCTTATCAACGAAAATAACCCAATTTCACTGCGCAAAACCACGTACGTCAACAGAAAATTCAGCGCCTAGCCAAGCTCAGCACATCATCTTTTTTTTTATATATACTACTTTTGGCATTAAAACAAGCAAACGACCCACCTGATGGAAAGTAGTTACCATAGCCTATGGACGCCTGCAACACAAGAGGCATCACACGCGCGCTGCCGACCCTGAGACATAAAGATGAAAAGTCTCATGTGCCTGTAATTTCACCAGCACCCGTACCCTTCAAACCGAAACACAGCAATGCGAGCACTACTGCTTGGCGGCAGAAATAGGTACGGTGGTAGTACATCCCCGGACGAATTGTTTCACAAGAAGTTCTACTACTATCAATCAATCATCGGACTGGAATTCAGAATAATGAGCGTGGCGTCATTATCCGAGCACCAAAAACCACTGAACTCCAGGTATTTATCCTCACCTCTCTTTCCATTTCACCTATACATACCTACTTACCTATGTTTCCATATTTGCCGACAATACTGGATATGTTGATTATAGAGCCGGGCATGGAGGCTTCCGTCATCGCCTTTGCAAATGCCTGCATCACCAGGAAAGTACCCTGTAACAAATACATTTTATTTCAATAAATATTTCGGTTTCGTTTGTTTAAAAATATTTAGAGGTAATCTAATTTTTAAATTGGGTGGAAATCGGACCGGGGCGGCGGTGAATTTCTCTGGATGCCGTCTCAAGAAATTCGCTGAGGAGGGTCGGCTCCACGTCAGCGAATTTCTTGAGACACAGTTACAGATGACAGGTGGCGCAGTTAGCGCATCCCCATCTAGGCGAGAAACCCGGTTTTGGCTTTTGGGATATCATAAAGGCAGGCTTACACAGTAACAAAAAACAGGTCAAATTGAAAAGAACAAATTAATCAGAATTATAACAAATAAAAACAATCACAACAACAGAAACATACAACTCCCACAGAAGTGAAAATTTCTAGCTAGCCCCAACAGAGACATAAAATAAATGATTATAGCAAGTGAAAATCTATGGCCTACCCCCTACAGGAACAAAGATTAAATTATTATAGCAAGTAAAAATATCTAACTTTCTGGAACATATTACGCCAAATTAAAATCTCTGGCATACCCTATAGGAACTTACTTCGTTCGTTATATTACTTCTACGAGTTATTCGGAAAATCGGCTTTTTTATGTATATGTATAGTCTGAGGATAATTTTAAACTGTTGATTTGATCTTCATGAAATATGGTTGGGTTGATAGTATTGTAGGTAAAAAGCTGTTTTTAAGATAATAAACTTTTTTTTTTGGGTTTGGCTTCTTCATTTTATATTTTTTTTCTAATTCTCTAATTCCAAGTCAACAAAGTCTCAGTCAAGTCATATAAAGCAATAAAAGAAAATAAAGTTTTGATAAAACGTTGGTGGATAATTTTCACCCATTTGAAAAGTCACTTCTATTTCATTTCACTACACTTATGTTTTTAAAATAAGGTAATAGGATCAAATGCTAAAAAAATTACATGATGTTTTACTTACTTTTAAATTAACACTGAGCACACTCTCATAGTCACTCTCGGAGAGCTTAAGTAGCCAGTTGTCCCGGGTGATGCCGGCCGAGTTGACGACTATGCTCGGAGGCTGTTTGTACTGCTTCAGCACCGTTTGTAGTAAATTATTTACAGCACTCGAATCTGAGACGTCCAGTTCCACTGCGCTGTGGTCACCATCTGAAATATGGCCGAATTTGTATTGTAATTTAAAACAAATTGTTTAAGAATATTTGGTTAGTGGCTGACATTCAACCATCATCATCAGCCGAAAAACTCTTGGACAAACCGCTCCTCCAAAGAATGTCAAGACAAACAGTTTAAATCAACCTCCATGCACCATGAGACCATTACAATGTTATCGGTCCATTGAGTGGAAAGCGTACCAGTCTTTATTGAGAACCTTTATTGCTTGGTGAGAGAAACTTAATGATTTTTTATAGAATACTTAAAATTTAACATGTGTATGTATCATATCCTATAAAAAAAGTACCTATGGTGAAAATGGGCTTTAGCTACTTAAAAAATAACGTAAAACTAGGTTTAATTAAAACTAAGTATACTTATTCAAAACCACACTTACCATTAGCCCCCGAAGCCAAAGCAGTGTGTGTTTTAATGGTCTGAACAGCCGCTTCATAATTCTTGTCGGCTGCTATGACTGTGGCTCCTTCACGGGAGAGGACCTGGCAGGCTGCACGGCCTATACCAGAGCCCGCACCTGTAATTAAAATATTATTGATAATATAAACTTTTTAGATAAGTAAACAAGCATAATAATGGCGACTTTTTTGAACATTTATTTCTAAAATAAATTCGTTTTTCAAAATTATGTCAAACCAGGTTGTATTGTACCTACCTTTTAGGTTCTTTTTGGTTGTTAGAATTAGTATAGAATTTATTTAACATTCTTTTTTGTAAAGAGCACAGCAATTAGTGCTTGCTGGTTTGGTAATTCAATTCTTTACTGGATAACTGAGAAGACAAGAACGATTTACCGATTTCAACAATGCTGTTCTGTGATAAAAGTTAATATTTACTTACCTGTTACCAAAGCGAGTCTTCCAACAACTATTCCAGATACCATTTTTAGTAAGTTTGACTTTGAACTTGGATTGATGCGTCTTTACCGTTATCTCGTAGCCGTAGCCGTATCGTATCGAATCTACTAGGCGAAGAAAACAAGTTAAACACAGCTACTGACCCTTTTTCCCATTAGAGTATAGGTACCTAACTAAATTTAATCTTATCATCAATTCATAACACCTGGGCTGCGTTCAGAGGGTACACTCCAAGGGTTTAGTTGTTTTTTAATCAAGCTCAGAGGCTCTGAACGACTTGGAGCGTTGGTGCACGAAATGTCAATGTCATTGACAATGTTGATGTAAGCAAAATTACCCAATATTCGGGGAATGAAAGGTGACGGGGAGAGTATGGTTTGTATCAAATCGGAGGATTTCTGGGAATGGTCAATTTATTCAGATTCGTAGGAATATTTTCTGTGCCCATTAATTTTGCATATCATATAAGAAGCAATTCCACGATTATCATGAGGTTACCATTAATGTGCCCATTCATTTTGCATATCATATAAGCAGCAATTCCACGATTATCACGAGGTTCGTTTGTGAAAATATCTCTATGCTTAGTTTCTCCATTTTGACTGCGGACCGTTTTCCGTGATTTGCGTGTAAATACGGTTATTCAAATCAAAACACAGACGTGCGTGTGAGCCACACTGCAGTATCGTCGCATCAAACACAGAAGTCTGTGTTTTCATCATGGATGGAAATTCAATGATACTCTTTATTTTCGTGGCTCGCTTCAGTCGCTTTTATTTCTTGACTACCTCTTGGACCCTCTCACTGATATATCTTATAATGTACCTTCTAATACTATAATAATAATAATAATAAGCATTTATTCATTAAACCAATGTACATTTCAAAATGAAGCTCTGACTCCTCAACTAGGGCTACCTGTATGTCAGGAGGACTAGTATTACTATATAATTTTGATTTTTTTGATTTAATCTTAAACCTACCAAATTTTTAAAGGTCAGCCCCCTTATTCGTTATCTTGAAAGTCACTCAGGGATTAACGTTTGACCAGTAAAACCATCAATTGTCAATTCTTAGTGATAATTTTAAGCAATTGATGGTAATTTTACTTGTCAAACGTGGTGGCTTACAAGATAAGGAATAAGAGGGCAGATAAACGATTCGAAAGTTCCTCTTCAGCCTCAGCTAATACATAGGTACAAATGCCAATTCACACAGTCAAAAAACTTTATTCGCTCGTTCAACAATAATTATCAAGGACCGTAGACAATATTGAAACAAAAAAAATTAAGAGTAATTCAGCCGAAATGCTTGACGAGGTAGGTGTTAAAATACAATTTTTGTTATAAGAAAAGCTTTTTTGGGGTTTCAAAAATTAATGAAGTAGTTTTTGCCCTCTAGTCTAGTGAAAACTTTTTTAGGAGTTGGCAGCCCTGGCTGCTTTCCTTGTTTGTAGGTATGTTACTGTCAGTCAACTTATAACATTTTTTTCGGTCGGTGTTCCGTTCGTTTTGTTTTGAATTGGTATCTTACTTTACTTAGCACTCTTTTCTTTGTAAACTAACAAACAACAAACACGAAGGAAGGAAACTCGGAAAAATACGTTTCCAAATTATACTTTTACTGTTCATTTACTAAAATCACAGGCACATAACCAATGAACAAGATGACGACGTAGGTACATCAATCAAATCGCAACCCGATGCCACCTCACAGCCGCACGCGCGCACACGACGGCTCTCTCGCTGAACAGACTCTACTAGATTTGGGTAACTGTGGTGTGTCCGGAGTCCGGCCTAAGAATAAGACAACTCGGTCTCCTCCAGTGGACATCGTAAAAGCCGTCTAAAAGATTATACCAGGGGATGGGCAGCAGGGCCACACGAGTATAATACCAATCTGCCTACGAAGCGTGGTAATTATGGTAATTCCCCTCCATTACATTACCTAAATGGGAGAGGCCTAGTCCAGTAGTAAAAATTTACCTGCTGATGATGAGATAGCAGCAAAGTTATAACCACCACTAGCGTAACTTAAAATTCTCAAACATGCCAGCGGCCGAGCCAGAGTTAAGTAAATACTAAACTTTTGTTTTTTTATATCCGAGTAACTAACAAATACTAATTCGGGCAAGCCAGTCAAACTCAAGCCTGAGACCTACAAGCCTTAACATCTTGACACTAGGCCTATACTGGTTTTTCTAGAAACTAATACTTATCTGCTAATGTCTTTCAGGTTTGTTGGTGAGCGGTTCAACATGAGTAAAAGTTCCTTACACCATAATGGTGTAATAACCATAATAATAGTTATAATTTGGCCGACTCAAGAAAGATGCTTAATAAACAGTAACAAATTCAATAGATGAGCCAATCTATGTGGCATAATTGTTGCTATTGATGGTACTTATATATATACCAATTAACGCCCCAAAAGATTTTCCAGAGCGATATATCAACCGTAATACTGCAAGCCTTGTGTGTTACAGATTTATTGTTTAAGATATATTTGTTAGTCAACCTAGTTCAATCAATGATAGAAGAATTTTAATTAACAGTGGCATTAATAAAAATGTGACTCGAAGAAATATTGTGATACCTGATGACCACTATATTATTGGTGATAAAGAATACCCAAATTTGAGTTGATGCATAGTGCCATTTATAGATTGAAGCAGATTGAATTCACAGCAAAGAGATTTGGACACTAGAGTAGCCCAAATGACTTCACAGCCAAGAGAGTTGAACACTAGATTAGCCCAAAGTCCGTAATGCATAAAGAGAGCCTTTGCTCTTTTAAAAGGAAGATTTTGCTGATTCAAATATTTGGATATGTCCAGGGCCGACTTAATATCTTGAAGTCCTAGGGATTTTTTTGAAATGGAAATTCTTAGTTAATTTGTCATTTTTATATTTTATATTTGTATGCCTACATGCAGGCTGAGTGCATCGACTAACATAAATTTAAGACCTAAACGTGTAAAACTATGTGTATTCTTACAAATAAACGATTGAATCTTGAATCCTTTTTTTGTATAGTGCTGTTGTACATTACACAATGTATGCATATTAAATAACCGGCCAAGTGCGAGTCGGACTCGCGCACGAAGGGTTCCGTACCATCTATAAAAAGGCAAAAAAATCACGTTCGTTGTAAGGGAGCCTCCTTAAATAATGATTTTATGCTTTTTTTTATTATTTGTTGTTATAGCGGTATGTATAGTATGAAATCACTAGATATTGGCCATCAATAGTTCTAAAATCAGTAGATACTATGTACCTTTCTAGTTATTCTATTATATATTGCATCAATTTACGATCACTGGTGATGATTAGGTATGGATAAAAATGAATGTTTCTTTGTCCAGTACGAGTGTGAGTTCTGTGAATTGAAGGACGAAAGTGTGGCGAGTGTAGCAAAGCTACCCCTTTAGTGCACACCTGGGAAGGTTTCTGACTACGCACAGTTGGGTTACTAATAAATACTATTTTGATTAGTTCAATTTTATTATTATTTATTATTTTATTTATTCTGTAGGTATTACAATTTAGAACAAACCATAAATCTGACAATAACTTAACAAGTAGGTACCCATTTTGAAGTAACTAATAATTTGAGGTAGTGGCAGGGATTCTGAAAAGTCTCTTAACGTGCATCTTCTATAACATACAGTTATTGTGATTCCTTTCTAATCGCTTATTCGGAAGAGGTAAATCTTGACAGTCAGCTCAACTGCATGTTGTGTTGTCGACTCTGTCGGTATTTTGCTGGTGCCACGTTGATATTGGCTGACGTCTTTTCTCCACAAGGGTGTGACGAGGGTGAAGTTGTCCACGTTGACACTTTGCTTTCTTAGAATGAGTTTAGTTGCCACGGTTCCCCTGAAGGGCCTCAACGCAAGGCACCGAGTGAGGCAGCTGAAGCTGGCAGGACACTTGCGCGTAACTCTTCTGCTGGCGATAACGTGGAGCAGGAGAAGTCACAGGCTGTGGTGTTGACATCCTGGGAGCCGAGGTCATCGTGGCTGGGCAGTAATTTACCTGCGAATCGGTGTCATGAGTCGCTACCGTATCAATGCTGACCGGTGAGGTATGGCATCGGGTGACGCCGCGCATTTACATTTTGCGCTGACTGTAGTGATATCGTTGGTACTCTGGTTTTGGTATTGCTCAATTCTTGGACTTCATTTTTCAACTCGGCGACAACTTTGCTCCGAATATTTTCAAGGAAACCGGTCCATAACGTCTAGTTTCTGGAACTAAGGCCAGGAATTCCTGCACTACGATGGTGTCAGAGCGCGTGGGTTGTAATAAATTAAAAATACAAATGAGTTTATTACAAAAATTGTACTAAGAATCGATTACTAAAATGCCGGCATGCCTTAGAGTGTTTACAATTTTAGTGATAGATATTAGTTATGTTATTATCACCGACCGACCGAGATTAAAACGAACTATACGTTCCAAACTTAGTTATGGTTCCAAATAACACGATTTGATTCTCATTTAGTTAGCTCAATACATAAACCTTGGACGAATTTAGTCCAAGACATAAGCATAAGCATTATGTATGAATGAAAATGATTCGATTTTGATTGATAGACGTCATACCTAGAATTGATTATGATAGACGTCAGTCAGACCTTGCGTCAGACTCGTAGTGTTTTACAACCATCGTTTTTGGTGGTTGTTCGGTTAGGGTCACGTGGTGCTAACCGAACGCCCTAACTGAGCCTCTAAACGGAACAACCATACACTCTGGTGACAAAATCATGATTTGACTTTGAGAGACGTCAGAATTCATCGAGTTGGGTGTTCAGTTAAAGTCACGTGACGCTAATCGAGTGTTTTAACCGAGCCTCTGAACGGAACAACCATACACTCAGGCGACAACTAACACCCAGAGTGTACCCTCTGAACGCACCCCTGATAACACCACCAGAAAAAAATGACAGTCTTTATCAATTTGACAACTGAAACTGACCTAACTAAACTAACCTAATGAATGACCAGTGCTGCCAACGTAAGTTAGATTCCCCGCTATATAGTTATTATTATAGTCTTAGTCATAAAATGTTATTGGTTATTGCTTCTATTGTGATGTACAAGATGGACTAAATATTCAGTTCTCAACATGACGCTACAACAAGGGTGCTATAATATTTTCAAGTTATATTATTGTGATGTATTAAATCACACAGCAAATTATGTTCTATCTTCTTAAAACTACATAAGTTTCGAATTAATGGATTATAATTTGCCTGAGTGGGTAACTATTTATTATTAGCACATTTTTATAATGATTTTCTTAACTTAGAGCTTAGAATAAAATGTAACCAAATACCTGTACCTACATTACATTCAATAATACCCCGAACGATCTTTCTGACCATGGTTCTGTTCTGACGCATGCATTGTTGCATTGCATGCTTGTTTAGGATATATTGCAACTAAGTTTATTAAATTGGGCATTTTTCGCAACCCCCCATTATATCCTCTAACTCCGCGATGACCTCTCATACCCCGTCAATCGGGGAACTACTGTTTAACTGGCAGCACTGCATTTGACAAAATTAATCGTTTGTTCGCATCGGTATTTAATTTTAATACAGAAAGCAAAGCAATGAACAAACGTACGATAAATAATAGTAAAAAAAACTAAAGATATCCTAAGATTGCCTCTACCTTCCTACCTACCACATCATGTTTTGTACCTACTCAGGTACCTACCCTTATTAGGGTATACCTTGCCCTCGCCATTAATGATGATGATAATTTATTTACTTACCAATTGTCTTTTTCCTGAATTTGTTGTTTGTTATTACAAAAAAAAGAGTTAGTATAATTGTTACTTTTTTATTAACTCTTGAGATTCTAAGGACTAAGGACAGAAAAAACACCACAATGCAGCTAAACAATTCAAAATAAGATAGTACATCCCGAACTTTTCACACTGTGCTATGGATTTTATAATAGCCGAAATTTATTCAATCCATAGCATGTACAAAGAAAAAATAAAAATATACCTACCTACTCAAATATTACGTATTTTAGTGAACTTACATTGACATTGAAGTCCTCAGTCATCATTAACACTGACTATGATTTTCTATGCATACCTAGTGATAATATAATGAAGGTAGGTAATTTATATTACATATTTATAAATGCACGGTTCTTGCCGATGGATTTCGCAGAGTTGAAGTTACGCGTTACGAATTTATCCATTTCGTACCGGCCAACTTCCGCTCGGCTAAGAATGGCCAAGATCACTCTGCCGAACTGCATTATGTTCTGAAATCTGAATGATCACATTTTGTTAGGTAGTACTTACCTAGCTAGGTACTTATCATTATGGTGTACCTACCAACCAGAACTATTAGTTTTTAAATAAAAAGGAAACTAGAGCCAGACAGAATGAAATTATGTAAGTAGTTTCTCATTAGAACGCAGTACCTATTTAAGTTTTTTAAACCATTATTAAGAAAAAAAATAAGCGCAATTCAGGCAAAAAGTTCAACGAGGTGTACATGGGAAACTTAAAATAAATTCTTAAAAGTTACCTACTACCTAATAGGTTATAACCTATTTATTAAGTATATAAAATTCTAAAATATTTTTTTTAAGATATAAGTACTGCTTACCACTTGCACATTCTGGAGCCCAATTCTCATAATTGTTTCAAAAGTCAAAGTCAAACTCAAAAAGAATTTTATTCATTGAAATCACAAGGATCATTTTGAATTGTCTTATAAACTAAAATTACTCCTGTTCCAACGCAACCAAGCCTAGAAGAAAAACTATTGACATTCAATACACAGTATAATCTTATCTCAGTCAACTTTTGATTAATCGTCAACTTTTTTGTTGTTCAGCAAGGCTTTCGTTAGAGAGTGAAAGATAATGTATGCATGCGAAGATAGTAGAAGGTAAACAAAATAGTTGCTACGTATATGCACACAGTTACAAACATGACAGTGGACTGAGATGAAATTCTACTGTGAATTGTATGTTTTATAATTATGAGCATTGGGCTTCAGGTACCTACTCCTTATTTCACTAATAGATATGCTATAAAATAGAATAACTACTCTAAAAACTTTTCTCAACCGCTAGAGCAGTGGTGGGCAAAGTACGGCCCGCGTGCCAGCTCCGACCCGTGAAAGCATTTCATCCGGCCCGCTGATGGTCCCTCAACATGAATAGTATATAAATAAATAATAAATAAAATAACAATAATTATATTTTGACAGTCCAGAAGTATAAAGTAAATTCTACCTATCTATTTATATTATTCTACTTAACTTGGAACGCGCTATCAGATGACGTTGTTACTGCCACTTCCGTCAATGCATTCAAAAACAAACTCGACATCTGGCTTCGAACAAATCAATCAGTGCTCAAAAAAATTTGCCAAACCTAAGAGACAATATTTCAACTAAATTTTAACACTGTTGACGTAGACAAATCAGCGAAAACTGCTCGTCTATAAATAAATAATAATAATACTTTTACTCTCTTGTCGTTACGTCTTCAACCATATTGGAACCTCCTCCTTTTTGAAGTCGGTTAAAAATTCAACATAAAATGCATTTTTCCTATAATTCTGGCCCTCCTCTTAAATTTCTTAAAATTTCTGGCCCCCAATTAAAAAAGTTTGCCCACCACTGCGCTAGAGCGTTAAAAGTCATGATCTGAACTGTCAAAACATATGTTCTTTATAGAAACTAGCTCAAAGTCTAGGTAATTTTTCTTCTTCTTTTCGAAAGTCTAGAGGTTAAAAAGATTTTTATTTTATGTATTATTTTACTTAAAAGTTAAACAATAGGCTTAAACAGCACCCAAAGTCTTTCAAACTCCTTCTTGTACCCCTCCACTAATTCTCTTTGAGAAGTCACAGTAACATTTTCATAGTTTCCATGAGTGGCTTGCTTTGTCCAATTAAGAGACCCATTCATTAACAAGGGTATAACTTCGTTACTCTCAGTTGATGCATCTATCAGGCAGAACTTATGGTGCATTATGTTTGATGATTTTATCCAACGTACTTCTATGCATTGACGTTGCAGTCGGTTGAAGTATGATCTTGAAGCAAATGCCATTTCAGCATCGACTATCACACGCACCTTAACTCTTCTTAAGTTTAATTTGAGCAGCACATTGCATAGGTCCGGGCTGGTCAGCACATACATACAAACGTCAAGAGTGTGTCGGGGAAGGTTCAAATAGTACAGGACTCTATCCATCCCAGGAGTTATAGAGTTACGGTAATGCTTGCAGCTGATTATTCCTTCATCAGAAAACATGATCACTTCATGGATTTCTTTGGTTTTTCTGGGTTTCTTCTCTTGGATTCCTCGATTTTGCATTCGAGTTCCGTAATAGTAGCCGACAAGGGCACCACAGCCCGCAATGATGAACGTAAAATTTCTCCCGGTGGGCATTTTAGTGGTTTTCTAATCCAATTTTCTATTTACACCAAACACTACATTTTTAAAAAGGAGTCGCAGTTGCATTATTATTAGGACTGTTATTAGATACGTAAGCTCAAGGTTAAAAAGCTGGCTGGAGCGCTTTTATTTCGGAAATGCATAGGAAATTAGGAACCAAAAAGTAAAAAGTTAAAAACAAACTTTCGTAAATCGTAAACAAAACAAATCCCAATCTCGATTCGCGCCTTGCTTACCGTCAGTGTCAGGTCAGGCAGACAGATGTCATATGTCAGTCACACGTATATGTCAGTCCTTCCAGTCAGTCTCATGGTCAGTCCTCAGAATAATAATGCTTCAGTCATTATTCTGAGGTTAGTCTATAGTTTTTTTGTCTTTTCTTTCAGACCTTTTGTGCAGGCCAGACCATACCATGCCACCATAAATTTTCCATTCCTTTCTTTAAAAATTTTAAGGCCAGTTTTCACAAGTATTCCTGGTAGTTCTGAAAGACAAAGGAACTTTATTCTGTGTGCGAGTCAGACTCCTCGCTACTTTAAATAAGACAAGAAAAAAAAAAATACGTAGCCTACTTATTTACAGCGTTGCCATTTGGCAACTTTGGTTGCCATTTTGGCAACATTTGACCCTTCGTGGCAACCAAATGGCAACGAAGCTCAAATGGCAACTTTTTGGCAACTTTTCGACTTGTCGCGCGCTCATCAGTAAAAAAATATTGAATATCTTTCGCAGATGAACTGAACGCATCGAATTGAATAAAATCAAAATCTTGAACGCATTTTTATTCCCATAAAAACCAATACATAATTAGTAAACAAACAAATTATGCCCGTATTTCCACAAACCAAAGATCTATTTTGGTGAAGCTAGAGATAAAAGTAATTTTATGTGTGTGTCTGTGTGCAGTGCAGTGCAAAGGAAGTTCTTTTCGTGGTGTCCTAATACTTTTGTTTTTTAAATCTACCTACTGGTAAGTTCTCTTTTTATATAGCTACATAAAGACCTATTTGAAAAACCAATTTTACTCATTGAATCATCATTCATTCATTATTCATCACCATCCCTTCCCAGCCTTTTGGGTGCCTAGGATAGGAATAAGAAAGACGTATGCATGCATGAAATTGACGAAAAGTACCTAAGTAGGTAATTTTGGCTGCAAAGAGTGTTTTTGGTTTGTCTTCGAGTTTCAGATTTTTTCTCGAATAATGTAAATGTCAGCCTATATTATTTTTAAACACAACTTCTGTGGCTGATTTGACCTAAGGCCCAGTAGGCCCGGGCCTAGGGCAGCCAGATAAAAGGGGTGGCAAATCGTGACAAAAAAAAAATTGGATTGCGAAGAACCTCATAAAAATATGGAAAATAAAGACAAGAAATTTGTCTTTTACACTTCTGAAATACGAAATTTTGCCTCAACTACTTATCTTTTTCTGCTGACCTTGATATGTACTAAAATAACAAGAAATTTGGCCGTTTACACTGTTGAAATACGTAATTTTCGCGGCTCGCTCCGCTCGCAGCTGCCTCAACTACTTACCTTTTTCTGCCGACCTTGATATGTACTAAAATAACAAGAAATTTGGCCGTTTACACTGTTGAAATACATAATTTCGTGGCTCGCTCCGCTCGCAGCTGCCTCTGTTGTTCTTCTTTCGGCTAATCTTGCTATTTAAATTACAAACACTTTGTCTGTTCACACTCCTTAAATTACAAACACTTTGGCTGTTCACACTCCTTAACAAAATAAAAAATCATGGTATTTTTTTTTTCAGATTTTTTCCAATGGCATCCTTTGGTTTCAGATGGCAAAATTTAAACATACAAATGGCAACCTGGGCTGAGTAGGCTCTGGCAACACTGCTTATTTATTTTGTTCTTGCCCTCGCACGGACGAATGTATTTGCTGTGGCATCGCACTCTTAGAGAATTTATAGTACTGTTCGTGCCTTGGACGAATGATAATTCGTCCAAGGTTCGTGCATTCTACCATCGAAATTATTACGTAAAAAGGAGGGAAATAAAATAAAAATACTATTTAGGTATTTTAATTTACACAAACAGTTTCTTACTTATCATAACGCAATGTTGTTAATGCTAAAGTCGTGGGGTCTCAATCGCAAATTCAAGTTATAAGAACTGGGATGAGCTGATGGTAACGGGGCACTGTATCCACCAATCAATGCACAGGAGCCATAGCTATTATCGGAGCCGTTGTATCCAACCACGCCCTGGCCCATCAGAGAGTTTGAATTGGGAACGTACTGTCTGTTTCCTTGCATCATCAGATAGTCATTTTGGTAGATCCCACTATTCGGGATCGGTATGCTAAGATTCAGATTCAAATTGTTCGCCTGAAAGTGGTGAAGCCAGGGTTCCTTCCTAGAGAAGTCTTGGCGAGGGTCCTGGGGAATTCCAATAGGAACGGGGATTGGCTCAGGGGAGCTTTGGCTGGCACTCCTGTGGCTTGACATCGCTGATCTCTCGTTTCTTCGGAACTTGGCGCGGCGATTTTGGAACCATACCTGAAAGAAGAAGTCATTATCACCAATCATTCAATTATCTAATTAGAAGATATTCGGGGCACGGCGCTGGCGCTGCCTGATGGCCGGCCGGGTGGTAGCCGGCTGAGACGCAAGAGGTGCAGGTTCGATTCCCGCTGGGGATAAATGTTTGCATGATCTACAAATATTCGAGACTGGATGTTGTGGTATCATACTAGGTACCTAGTTCCTGATATAACTACGAAAAAGGGATTTCTGGTGTTGGTCAGGCAAGACTATGCGTTTGTCTGTTAGACGGGGTCATTATTAGGTAATTATACATACTTACATGATTTAATACTTGATTTAGGTTCTATGAACAAGAATCCGATGTACCTTAGTAGTATGTAGGTACGTTGGGGAATAAAGGTTCTCGTGTGGCGACCACAAACCCGACGACCGACGGGGTAGAGAAAGGCCCTTAACTCGGTTGACTAATGACATTATAAATGTCGCAGGAAGTCGGTGGATGAAAGCAGCTCAAGACCATTCGTCGTAGCATTGTAGGGGAGGCCTATGTCCAGCAGTGGACTTCTATAGGCTGATGATGATGATGATGATGTTATTTTTATTATATTTATAATTGTTATCGTTCATACCTAGCTGAAAGTTTTCCTAAAATTGTTAAAATAAAATAAATAAATGAATATAATAAAATTACCTAAAATACCAGCAACGAACTATATTGAAGAGAAATATTATTACCTACATGCGATAAAGGTGATTGATAATATCACATTTCTAAAGTGTAAAAGAATTAAACACGTAATACTTAAATACCTTACCTGAACTCTAGCTTCAGTCAAATTAACCCTCGCCGCTAGATCCTCCCTCACGAACGCATCAGGGTAGTGCGTCTTCTCAAAAACCTTCTCCAAAGCCGCTAACTGTTGACTGGTAAACGTGGTCCTATTCCTTCGCGGCTTCTTCCGTTCGCTTTCCTTTTCTTCATCACACTCTTTCTGTATCTCCCTCTCTTTCTTCCCCTCATCATATTTTCTCCTCATATCTTCGTAAGCAAGGTATTCAGCTGGTTTTAATGGGCGTTGTAAGTCTTTTTGGTACCATGTCATGTCGTTTTGATATTCGTAACCATTTTGCCGGTTTGCGGTTAGGTGGTGCAGACGTAGGAGGCTGTCTTCGTGGCATTTGATCATCTGGAAGAGATTGCTGTCGGGGTAGTGTCCGTTCGCGTTGTAGTTCGGCGGTTTGGTTTCGTAAGGTTTCTGGTTTGGGCGCGCGTTTGGAATATCTGTGGAGTGATAGAGGCCCTAGTTAGATTTAGGTTAGGTTAGGTGAACCAGATAGGTAGGTATTACGTTTTTGACCTGACGACTTTATTACGAGTTTTGCGTTGCAACTATATCGTTTTGCGAGGCGCTAGTGTTCACATCAGTACCTAACTTTCTGCACTTACCGAACGCGTTAATTTACGTTTTGTGAACGTTTTCGGTACCCGTTAGAAGTTTTTAGTACCTACTTAAGTATCCTAAGTATTAGTTGTTTGGAGAATAATTCAGTATTTCAGAACCTTCCAAACAAAGCAGACACACAAGAGTCTTTACCAAAGAGGATTGCTAGATAAATAAATACCCCAAAGATTGTACAACGTCTGTCTGTCGGTGTCTTATTCAGCGTAGCCGGCGCGCGCGCAGCCCTATCAGTTACACTTCGCACACGTGAAAACTGTTTTTACGGTCCTTTGAACACGATATGTGCCTACTCCTTGTTTGCGGTAGGTAGGATTTATAAGATAGCTACTGTGCTGTTGAGTTGGTCAAACTAAGCTCATTTTGTTTTAGATCGCTGGCTGAAAAACTCATAGTTGTTAGGTTGCGATAAGGCAGCCCATTGTACTGCTAATTTTAATAAATCCTGTTATGTTTTCCTGGTGTACAATAAAGTGTTAATCTATCTATCTATCTATCTATGTTGCTAGGGTTCCGTACCCAAAGGGTGCCAAAAGGGACCCTATTACTAAGCCTACGCAGTTCATCCGTCTGTCTCTGTCTGGATTCACAGGGGTATAATGTCGGCCGGCAGCCGTAAGAGGTAGGCAGTTGAAATTTTCGCAGTTTATTTGTTGTTTGGGCATGAACCCTACGCAAATAATAAAAAAAAGCAAACAACGAAATCCCAATGGTTGTACAAATCAAAAAAGTCACGTTGATCGTATGGGAGCCCCCTTAAATATTTATTTTATTGTGTTTTTTAGTATTTGTTGTTATAGTGGCAACAGAAATACATGATCTGTGAAAATTTTAACTGTCTAACTATAACGGTTCATGAGATATAGCCTGGTGACAGACGGAAGGACGGACGGACAGCGGAGCCTTAGTAATAGGGTCCGTTTTACCCTTTAGGTACGGAACCCTAATCTACGGGAGAGATGGAGGATGGAGGGGTTAATTATTAAGCCGGACACACTATGGCATAATACATAATAATAGTGGGGCAATATAGACAATCTATAATGTATTACCTACCTAATAATAAAAATATATAAAACGTGTAGCGAAGTGGTAAGCATTTTGGTGGATAGGGGAGGGTCGCGGGTTGAAACCACGGCCAGTAGGTATTTTTTTTTAAATCTCTTGACCTCACGTTTTGTGAACCTCAATTTCCATACAAACTCTGTGTTACACTATACCATACGTTCGTGTTAATTTCTTGTACGTGTCACTTATTTTGTCAAAGAGCGTGGCTGGAATAAAATTGGCCATGGTAGAGACGGTCTCTTTTGTACAAATTGCCCGTGTACATTATTATATTGTCCATGATAAAGTAAAACACAACTTATGAAGTTGTTCTTGGAGATAAATTAAATTAAAATCGAAACATAATTTTTTGTAGACATAGGTACCTACTACATTATATGCGTGTAAATACTGAAGTTATTTATTAGTAACTATCAGGTTTATTGAGTAACGATTGTAACCAATGCGTAGTGAAGATAAATTAAACAACTTTATAAATAATTGTAAATTAGAAATGAAATAAGTGTCCCAGTTTTTTCCCATTAAGGGAAATTCTCTGTGAAAATGATCGTTTTTATCAATGCTAGTAGGCATTTTTTTAAGAACCATTAGATACAGGGTCTGATCTTCAGCAAATAGTGCATATAGCTTTCGTAAAAAAACCATTATTGTTCTATGATATTTACATCCTTGGGTAAACAGTCTATTAACAATGTAAGCTGTAATAATGGCAGTGGTTATCTCGGCATAAGAAAAGAACTCCTGCAACTCCTTCCGTGGATGGCGTAGTAAGTGACTAAGGGATTACGCAAGGGGATGGGCAGCAGCATCTATCTGACAATCACCGACCCGCCTTCCAAGCGTGGTGATTCTGGCATATTCATATGATTCTATGGGGAGGCTTCGTCCAGAAGTGGACATCTACCAGCTGAAGAAGTAGCTGTTATTTAGGTAAGTAGTTTTGCGATCATACCTATATCTCAAAATTATCGTAAGAGTGAGTGTACTATATATGAAGTAAGAAATAATAATATAAAAACTTACCTTTATTTTGATCCATGTCGCCGCACACACCGTCACAAAAATTCACAGTAAAATTTTATTCGTAACAAATTGATATTATTGTACCGATTCTTCAGAACTGTCACATCTGCTTTAATACAAAAGCTCTATCAAATACAAAATCCAATCGAACGTGGTCCAACTATATAATTGTTATTAATCCACCCGCTTATTGAATTACTTTATTTAATTAAATAATTCGACTAACTCATGTTAATGTGTGAACTAATGGAGTTTGTGCAGTGATCTGGCTCTGAATACTGAAGCAAGCAACATGTGCGTACTGGCTGAAAAAAATAACCTGCAAACACAACCCCCTAAAACACTTAGCAGCGGAACGAAAAAGTTAATCCAATCTCTATGGCTTCGTCTTTAGATTTCAAATTTCAAACTTCGAACGCTTATGTTCAACAAGGCAAATATAACTCTAACAGCCTATGTTTTAAACGCGTTTTTCAACGAATCTATGTATAGTAGGATGTCCATCTAATTAGAATTTTCTGAACACGAAGGCGTGGTTCAAATCGTCGCCGCCTTTGTTGAAAAAAACATCGAGCGGGAAACGATTTGAAGCAATAATTGACATGTCAACATGCATTATTTATGGCTGCTGAGTTGTGAAAATTAGAATAAACTGTTTAGGTAATTCGTTCTGAAAAGTTTATGTGGCGGCGGATGAGAGAAGTTTTTACGATCGACTAAATCTGATCGCTTCGAGCGGACAGGAGATGAAATTTTGCAGGTGGCCTGCCTGACTGATTGTGGCTTTCTCTGTCCCAATACAAAGTGTCCCAGAGTATGTATGTGCAAGTCATTCTAAAAGAACTTCTTCGTCAGCTAGTAGTTACCTACTGCTGGATGAGGCCTCCCCCATAGCGTGCAATGGGGTGATTTGCTATAACCATCACGTTTGGCAGATTGATTGGTGATCGCAGTTTGGTGTTAAGTACACAGGTAGATGCTGCTGCCCATCCCCTGGTGTTATCCCTTAGTTGGCTTTATCATATCCACGGGAGGAGTTGAAGGAGTCCTTTGTAGGTAAGTATATAGGCAGATGCCGTGGTGTGTCCGGCTTAGAATAGTCCGTCTCCTCCCGTGGATGTCGTAAAAACAGGCCAAGCCGGTTTACATCAGGGGTTACAGCAGCATCCACCTGAGTACTTAACACCAATACTGCGATCAGTAATCCGCCTGTCAAGCGTGGTGGGTTTGGTTTTTTATTTCAGACAAATTACACATAAATTACACAAAAAACATACAATACTCCATAGTTTGATTAAAATATAAAAATAATTACTACACTAACTTAATACTAACAACTCTTACTAAAGAGACACTGGACTAAGAAAGCATGACATGCTCCCTTGTCCAGTGCTCCATGAAGGCACAGTCCGTGTCCATCCTCCCCGCAATGAGTTGCAGGTAGCTGTTGGAGCTGCCGCGCACGCGACACATCAGGGACGCCGATCTTTTACGCATAATCGCTGCGAAGCCATCCACTCTTGCGTCTGCAAACATTCCTGATGCACTGCAGTAGCGCGGCAACCCCATCAACACCCTGAACGCATTGTTATATGAGACACGCAGGGCATCCCAAGATTTCTGCGTACGCTTGACCCATAGGCTGCACGTATAAAATGAGTATGCTCTAAAAAGCGTTGTTTTAACCTGTTTAATGCGTTGTTTTATGGTGAACAGTAGTTCCCGGCGGCAGCGTCTCCCGTTTCTCGTAGGGGAGGTCTATATCCAGCGGCAGATTTCTATAATGTAATGATGATATAGACCTAAAGAAGTAGCTAGTTTATTGATAACTTGTATTATGGACAATATTAAGTTCTGATTATTCTGTTATAATTAAGAATAATTCGATTCAACCTAGGATGTAGAGTAGGTACCTACCTACATTCAGGTTGGTATTTATTTTAACTAGCCATTAGGCATTTTCCTATTTTTCCCTTGACATTATAAAGGCCGCAGGAAGTCAGTGGATGGAGGCGGCTCAAGGGAGGCCTATGTCCAGCAGTGGATTTCTACAGGCTGATGGGGCATTTTCTGGTGTTAAGCAGAATAAAATATGAGTAAACTAAAAGATTTTTCTTGAATACTATAAGTAGGTACTTATACCTAACTCTCATAATTGATTCAAAGCAAAATGAACTGTATGTTATGTTCATTTAAAATAGCACCTATAATTTGTTTAATTCAGTGGCATCCGTGCCAGCAGTCTGGTGTGTCGCGCTGGGAATAGAACCGGGGACCCGTCGCTTCGAATTAGTGTTAAATGTTGAAAAACACCGCGCCGCCGGTAGCCGTACTGTGGCGCCCATTGCCAGACAAAGCTATTGATAGATAGAAAATTCTTTATTTTACAACTTTAAACTGTACATAAGCGAACTTAATACTAGATACAAAATATGTAGAATAGAATAAGTCGAGAAAGATAAATAAATGAGAGAATAAGTCGAGTCGTAGATATTGTCGTGTCCAGCCTAAGAGTAAAACCCTCCGTCTCATCCCGTGTATGTCCTAAAAGCCGACTAAGTGATTAAACCAGGAGATAGGCAGCAGCATCCACCTGAGTACTCAACACCAATATACTGCGATCACCAATCCGCCTGCCATAGCGTAGTGCATGGCAATGCCCCCATTGTATTTTATGGGGGAGGCCTCGATCAGCAGTGCACGTTTAAATGCTGATGAAATAAAATAAATCTAAATACGAAATGTAATGTACATTTTCGAACATATAATGTGAAATTACATTACATTACAAAGGTTGCAGGAAGTCGGTGGATGGAGGCGGCTCGAACCCTTCGCCATGGCATTATGTGGGGCCTATTTCTAACGGTGGTAACAGGCTTGTGATAATGATTATTATTGTGAAATTATAGAAATATTCCGCTTCGTAATTCTTTCCAGTAGCTCGTAGACAGCGCAGCAGACCTAGTAAGCTAATATACTTACCTAGGTACTTCATACTTAGAACCTGGGTACCGTTTTGTCGATCTATCTAGGCACTGATAGATCCCTTCTGGATCCATGGCACAACTACTATGGTCAACTGATTGTGCCGTGGGTACTTTTGATCTTCTACACAACTGATTGATCCGTTTGGGGAAAAAAAATTACGTATGGCCCAACTGACGAAAATTAGACGCTAACGGCCGTACTTACACTGCCAAAGTTAATACTTAAAACCGTACCATGAAAGGCACGGTTGATTTATCTAAGACCCTGAAGTTAGCCAAATGACTGTACAATTTTTTTGAAACGAATTTGTCTGAAACCATCGGAACTACGAACTTCAGGTTGACCTATATAGATAAGTCGACCGTGCCTAATATCATATTGCACTGAAAATGGGTTCAAATATGAACTCGGCTCAGTACGCTAGAGTCCCTTTCGCGTCCATAGCCTACGCCCGTGGGCAATCCTTACGAGGATAACATCTAGTTTAAGATAAGTTAGTAATACGTAGGTATGTAGGCTAAATCTTAAAATATCAACATTCCAAAAAACATCGAAATCCTGAAAAAAAAGTAAAGTTCCCTTTTATCCGAACGTTCTAAATTCAAAAGCAAACGCGCGAAACTGTCATGGCTTCCATAATTGGAGGCGACAGTTTGAGATGCGCCGACGCAAGACAGCTCGTTTGCGGCTGCGCGTAACGAGAATGTACCGTAGCTTTGAAAATAATATGAACGGAACGACATTAAAGCAACATGATTTAATTTTGTTTTTTTTTAATTTATGTTTTGTTATAAGTACTGTAAAAACACTGTCTGACTAACTGACTGTTGATGATGATGATAGGCAAGATAGTTCTATAGTCACCACGACTACACTACGCAACATAGGTTTTTTTAACCACAATTTGCCCTACTATCCTTTTTTTAGCTAAAACTAGCCCTTCGGCTGCTTTGACAACTAAATTCCGCAACCAGTTGTGAAAGAGCAGTTTATCTTCTTTCTTGGCAAAGACATTGTAAACGTTGTAGGAAGTCGGAGGATGTAGGCCGCTCAAGACCATTCCAGGCATTCTAGGGGGGCCTATGTCCAGCACTAGACTTCTACTGATGATGATGATGATGATGTACCAACAGCACAATTAATGATAGGACTAAGTAAGTACTACCAAAGTTACAAAACTAATCGAAGAAGCAATAATAGCCCATATCCTCAGATGCCATTAAAAAACGGTTGTCTGTAAAGTCGGTTTACTGACGATAGTTCAACGTGTCAACGTCGTTATTGTGCTTCTTTGTCGTTCGTTCCGCGCTCGCGCGCATGCGGCGTTAGCGCATGCGCATATATATATATATATATCGCATGCGCATAGCGCATGCGCTTCGCGCATTCGGCGTTAGCGCTTGCGCATATATATATATATATAGCATATATAGCGCATGCGCTACGCGCATGCGCATGCGGCGTTAGCGCATGTGCTTCGCGCATGCGCATATATATATATATATATAGCATATATAGCGCATGCGCTTCGCGCATGCAGCGTCACCGCATGCGTTTTGCGAGGTGACGCATGACGAGGTAACGACGTATGACGAGATAACGACGCATTAGTCATGTTTTTTCGAGCGTGCAGCCGGCTCCATCGATTTATAAGACGTTAACACGTCAAAAAAATATAATAATAATAGCCCAAGTATCACTCATAAATTTTCATAAATGTTTTAATACTCAGGGATTACGAAACGATAAATTTTTAACATACTTATACGATACGATACAATTCCTTGGGCGGTCGCTACTATTCACAATACTACCAATAAATCATATTTCGCGTGTTGTGTGTCACGGTGTGGTCTCCTGACGGGTCCATCGCTGGATGTCGTCTCAATAATGCGTGAACACTGCCATTTGTCACCACGTCATCCGGTATGGTGACCATGAGAGCTTATCATAAAAGGATCATACTACACCGGATGCCACTCTACGTACTCCCTTACTTAATTTTTTTTTAAGTAAGTATGTATGTAAGTAGTTTTAATATATTATATATATTATAATGTGTAAAGTATATATATAGTTATTCAGAGAAGTCGATGCAGCGTGGAATCGGAATGCCGGGAACAATTCGTATTTAACACCAAACTGCGATCACCAATCCACCTGCCACTGGTTACGCTATGCTTGCTAATGGGGGAGACCTCATCCAGCAGTGGATGTCTACCGACTGATGAATAGGTGCCTAGAGTCATGTTACCCCTTTGCTTAGCTATATAGTAAGCCTAGTAGACTGCGGAGAGATCTGAGGATCAAATCAAATCAAATCAAAAGAACTTTATTCGTTGAAATCACAAGGATCATTTTGAATCGTCTTATAAACTAAAATTACTCCTGTTCCAACTCGACCAAGCCTAGAAAAATCAGGCAACAAACACGGCTTGGCTTACTTTGATGATCCGTCTTACCACAAGGTGGGAAGGGCCTGTGTGGTGCCTTGGAGCAGGGAGTTGCTGATACATAGTAAATGAGAACTTAAAAACCTTAGAAAGGTAGTCAAAAGTAAATAAACATCAGCAAAAGTTTATAAGACAGCACACGCTACGCCTGATAAACTTATGAATAACAATCTAATAGAACCATGGATTTGATAATATATGCCATAGGGATTATTTGTGTCTTGTGTATTTTCTTGTATGTTGCACGTTTTATGAACTACAACAAACCTGCCATTCATTTTTATAAATAAACGATTTGTCTTTCTTTATAATTTAATTCGCATTTCGGATTTCTTAGGACTGGTCCATAGAAATCCGTCTCGCAAGTTGTCATTACATTGTTGTACATTGTCTTAGTTATTTTAAAAATCATAGTCACCGTTCACTCTCACGCATGTCAATTACGTCAACTGAATTCTACCATCCTTCACGTCACCGTAAACGATTAATTAGTTTAATTTTAGCATCGCACAAAAACGTCCAAAATACAATCACAGTTTACGTAGTAATTATAAAATTAATTAATATTTATTCTGTGGTTACTGAGATCGAACGAGAATAATTGATGATGGATGAGGATTTCTATTTGATGTCTAGTGGAACGTCCACGTATGTAGTATGAAAAAAAAACCCATGTTGTTTCAATAGATAAACTGAGATAAAATTTATTTTCATAGATAGATTACATAGATAGATTATTTATCTTTATTGTACACCATAACTACAAAAAAAGAGATACAAAGTTTCAAATCAGAGGAAGAACGGGCGGTCTTATCGCTTAAAAGTGATCTCTTCCAGACAACTGGATGGGCAGGATCTACTCAATAAAATTATAAGGACGGTGGCGTACATCTTAAAAATAATTACAATCACAAGTAAAATAGTTCAAATTGATATTAAAATACTTATAATAAATATATTATATTCTAGCAGTATGTATAATATAATGCACACAACTATATACCAAGATAAATATATTTATATAAACACAATCATGAGGGTTTACTAAGAATGTATTTGAGATAAGTTTCCTTTAATATTAGGCGTACTAATTCTTGTGTTTTATATAAACATATATAAGTCACAGGCATTTAATGTTATACATATAATTATTTTGTAGTTTGATTTTACAAAGGCTAATTAACTTATTTTGAATGTATTGAAAACAGTTTATTTGAGGTAGTTACAACTTACGAAGTACTTTAGTAACAAACTATTATAAATAGAGCGCGTTGAAGTCTTTTGTACTTGAGTATAGTGGAAAGGTACGTAGTACAATGGACGTACAATTTTCGTTAAAATTCTTGCCATTAAAATTATGGTCTATTGCGAATTTGCGACTCTATTATGGCTAACTTTAGGACTGCTAGGACAAAGCTTACCTTGACCATAGTTAGGTAATGATACTCACAGATGTGCTTTGACTACACGTTTTTGTTTGATCGGTGAATTAATCACACGTGTGGTATTTGAAGACGCTGAATACTAGGTATGTAACATTCTTACAACTGACACATCAATAGTTCCGAATTTATGACTAGATGGCGCTAGTAAAAGTAACAAAATCCTGAATCGCGCTGACGAAAACTCACAGCGCCGAACGACCTCAGCTCAGTGATTTAGTGTAATCATACTTACCTGGCACAGGGGACACCGTGATCACAAAGGCGGTTCCCCCAGAGCGAGGCCGTTTCATTGCACTGCGGAATGGTTGACCTCTGCGATTATCCCTAATGTGGATAACTCGGGTGCGTTATTTTTGGTAGTGGGGACTGCGTACGCGCTGTCCCCCTCGTAATTAAACTTGAAATTGAATTGTGTGTCAGATCTGTATAATGTTGGTATGTTGAATTTCAAAACACCTGCCTGAATCTGAATCCCAAAAAAACCTTTTCTCAAAATGACTGAATCTGAATGCTGTTATGTCCGAAAAGTTGAATGACAGATTGATGAATAATAAACATTTTGGATAATATATTTTATTTTCTACAATTTTCAACATAACATGAAAAAAATTATCTTACTTCGGTTTTTTAACTTAACAATGCTTTAAACTTCTACATTATAAAAAAAAATAGGTATTTAACTTCTGTATCTCTTTTTTAAAACATCCATATTTGTTAAAAATTCCTTTGCGGTGATATCCGCGCGAATAAGCTCTTCTTTTTGTTTTTGATACTTTATGTCAAATTAAATATAATTTCTTCATTTTTTTATTTTTTCATTGGCTGTACATCAATTCTGACGTCATTCAACTTTTCGGATATAACAGTATCCAGCCATTTTAGCTTTCAGGCATTTTGGGATTCAGGTGTATCGAAAACAAGGTGTTTTGAAATTCAGTCCTAACGTCACGTAAGCCTCTTCCTTGGCAAGCACTCAACCCAGTAAATGATAACTTCGCCCTCTGGCCACGTGGTCCTACTGTCTTTGTCCTACCGATCGGACCACATGAACTTTTTTCAGGTTGGTTCGATTAACTAATCGGACTATAGAAACTGACGTTTTCTTAGACCACGTAGTCCCACTAATCGGATCACGAGAACTTTTGATTTCCTGTTGGTTCGATTAACTAATCGGACTATAGAAACTGACGTTTTCTTAGACCATGTAGGACCGCTAATCGGATCACGCATTCTAGACATGAGTAATGCGACTAATGCGACCTACATACTGCGTATTAGGTAATAATATAAAGACAATGTCAAATGTTAATGTCAATAGATATCTGTCACTGACATTATTCCTGCTTTGCTTGCGAGAGATTAAAATATTTATTATCAATATTACAATTTATCGTCTGGTCGGACAAAGCATGGGTGCAGATAATAATGAACCAGAATTATTATACTTAAAACGCAATTTACTTAAAACGCAAAGGTAGCTAGGTGTTGCTCTACAACGGATACCAATTTTACCGCAACAAGACGTACAGCAGCAGATCTATTCTTTGGGTGTGCAGCAAAAAAAAGGCTGAAAAAATTTCGAGGGTCTATTACTATACACGTAAGTAATTTTGAGTTTGAATTATTTTGTGGAGTTGTGACCCATCATTAATTTCCAATAAATATTTTACCTGATCTATATCGTCGTACGTAACGTCTCATACTAATAAATGAGGTACTTAGGTTCAAAGGTACATTAATGGGATTCCGTTAAATAAAAATAATATTGTAAATAATATAGGGTACATTTTAATGCATATTAGAAAATTATTAACTTTTAAGAGGTGAGAAATTGAGCACTATTAAAAATGAGTTCATGTGGTCCGATCCGTAGGACGAAGCGGAATTACAATTCCTTGTAATCCAATTAATCGAACTAATTGGAAAAAGAAGTTCATGTGGTCCAATCGGTAGGACAAAGGCAGTAGGACCACGTGGCCAGAGGGTAACTTCGTAGTTTGTTAGTACTCATCAGTTCATTACATTATTGGACTTATTAAACCTACTTAAAGGCGGTAGCAATTTACAACGGCGTTAAGCTAGTTAAGTCCGCAGTACGGACTCCACCACACAAGATGCTCTAACCCAAACTGTAATCCATCTTCCAAGCTAATTTCCAAATCATTGCCGTGTTCCGGCTCATAAAAACACTCTCGTGTTGACAGTTGCAAAATTAATAGGCTTTCTGACTAACTGGCCGTGCAGTTGGCATTTCCGGAATGCCACCAAGGTGCGCACTGCGCAGGCGCCAGTGCCACTGACAAAAAACCAAAGCTACTGTGTCCTTAGTATTCCTTTTATGTTATAAATAAAAATAAACCAGACTTGCGTCTTCTCGCGAACTAAGCATGACCCTTGATTTGTTTTTTTTTTATTTTTCTTACTTGCATAGGGTTTCATGCCGAAACAAAGCACAATAAGTGAAAAAATTTTTTTTGGGTTAAATTGTTCAACCCTAAAAATAAATTCATAAACTTCGAGAACTTTAAGATATCCATTTTATTTTAAAAAGCGTCTTTATATGAGAGTTTATCTGCTGATATTTTTCCAAGTTACTTTTACAAAGATTTTGATCAAATCCAACGATCTCTAATACTCACATAGATATCGGGTCGGCGCAATAAAAACGTCTCGGTGAATTTAAGCTCACTTGAAAAGTGAGTTTGTATTTGATTTAGTTCGCTTCAAACAAAGCCAATGTAAACACGTGTCACAATGCCGCAATGTATATTTAAAAGTTGCAAAAATAATCCCCGAAAAAACAATTTAACGGCCGGAGTGTCTTACTTTCGTTAAGTACATGTAGAATAAGTTGTATTTTAAGCTTTAAACTAACAAAAAGTATGAAATTTTGATCAAAATTACCGATTTTAAACCACCGCTACAAATGTTTGGCCAACGTTGACGCAAAATTGTCTGTAACAGAACAGTAGATGCATGGAGTAGATTTGTATTGTAATAATTTGTTTTTACCAGAACTTTAAAAAATTTTAATACTACTTTTGTGTCTGTTTGTTGAACTCTCATCAGATACTTGGCTTTCCTTTTTTTTATTTTAGCTTTCCGAGCAATCCATTTACGCTACTGTTATTTAACCAAATCTTTGGTTAACAACCCCTTTACATCTATACCAACTGATAATGAGTCCTCTCGCTTTGTTAAAATTTATGAACCAGAATCACTTATAGAACACATTATCGTAAAAAAACAGTACTTTTTCAAATTCTATATAGGTATATTTCCCAAATATCAAATAAATGCCCAACCTACGGCAGGCGCCTGTACGCCCGCCCTCAAGCACTTTACGGTTTTTGTTGGAAAACTTTGATGGTCGATATCTTTTTTTATTATGAAACGAGACAAACGTAACAGAACATATATTTTTTATATTTGAGCTTTTTATAACTAGGGCTTCATTATCAGCCTGTAGGTACGCAGAATGGAAAATTTTTAATGTTGAGCTGTTTTAAACATTTTGGGTTTTGATCAAATTATTGCACTAAACTGTACTTGTATTATAAAGATTGTAAACATGAATATAAAGATGTGGAATTTAGTGATATTTTTATTTGTGACATCCAGCGATAGACATCTTGGCCAAAAACATAAACATACACATAAATATACACACAACAGAACGTTAATAAAATAACAAGTATATATACTATCAATATCAAACATACATGCCCAAAACATAAATAATTTTAACTTAACTTTAACGTGCATATTATAAATTATTTAAGTGATCAACGCGACTCCATACCTTCTGTAGTTAAATTTGAAGAAGCAAACAGAAGCGAAACCATGGAAACGGATGGTTGTAGCTCGCAAGGTAATAACGGGAAAAAGAACTTTATTTGTAGCTCTTTAAGGTTGATTTCACACTAGTTGTTTAACCTATGTCTTTTGATTTGACAAGTGACAGGAGTAATATAATTGCTTTGCTCGTTTTTTGTGACGAATGATCGTAAGTGTAAGATAATATTTTGAAGATTTGCTACTTTTTTGCTAGGTGTCATGGTTGTAATTAGGTTGAACTTAGAACTGTTTTAAAACTTTCATCTTTGTTCGTTAGTAAACAAATGTAGCTGTATAAGTATGTATCCATGCGGACAGTTTTTAGCTTTCATTTTGTACGTGACCCTGGATCTATTGTGAATTATAAGATCGTTGATCAAATCAAATCAAATCAAAAGAGTTTTATTCACTGAAATCACTAGGATCATTTAACAAGCATCATTAAACTCTTTTAAGGGTTAAGCTCGCCTTTGTACATGTCTTTCTTTTTTACTTAATTATATAATATTTTCTGTGTGCAATAAAGAATTATAAGAATTATTATAAGCATTTAACATTGAGAAAACTAACTCTATAATGGCTCTACATTCCTTTACTTATATAAATTCTGGCATGACAGAATACACACATACCTCAGAATAATGACTGAAGCATGTCATTATTCTGAGCTACATATACTAGGTATATGTAGCTATTGAACCTATTTACGTATTACAATTTTAATTATACCTATGTCATCTATTGCTGCGTGTGTGTGTGCGTCCCGAATAGCGAAATTTAAAATTCCCAAGACAAAGTTCAATAAAACGAATAAGTACGTAATCACAAGCCGATCGTAAACTTACAAATAGGTCGAGATAAAAATTATCATAATCAGATATTTCCTCAGGAAATATTTAATTTGTACAAACGTATTTTAATTGAAAACACCCTCGTTCTAAAATAGACTCAAGTTTTCGGCAGCTTTTTAACGTTTTTTTTTGAGATAATATCGTTAAAGATTGACACTTTTTTAGACATTTCGACACTTTTGAAGTGATCTTATCTTTTTAGCGGCACGTTGCTAAGTGCTTGTCAATGTTGGGACATTTCTCGTTTTCTGTTTATCGCGCACATGCACCCCAAGGGACTGACTAGATTTTACACTATAAAAAAGATGCGATTTTACTGTATTTGTGAGTAGTTACTGAAAGATCTTGTAGTTTAGATCCCTTGTACTAATAGATCCCTTATGCTTATAATGCTTAATGCTGCGTAATGCTTACGGGGCAGTCACAACAGCATTCTTAAAACAGTGGCAGTGAATTGCCTTTCCCCTATCTGGGTACGGTTTGTTCAGAGAGTCATCTCAGATCATGGTTTGATGGGGGGATGATTCCTGAACAAATTAATTTATTAGCTTTTAGTTACATTTAGATTTTCATTTATAATTACGTGCCATTGTTGTGTTATTTGGCAATCTATTTTTACTAACCTAGCGTAAATCAATTTACTAACACAATGGACTATTTGTTGTCTGAAAATAAATGATTTGATTTGATTTGATAATATAATTACTGATGGATCCTGTGACCAAAGGATCTGTTTAAAATGATTATTTTAATTTAAAATTTGTTACTAAACCCCGTATGGGTTTTCAGAGAAGTTAAGTACAGTCAAAAAACCAAAATATCTATGTTTTATTCATATTAAAATAATATCAACTAATTTAAAATAAAATGAGTGACTTTAGTTATAAGTTAAAAAATCAACATTAATTCAATTTTCTTGAATAATCATCATCAGCCGATAGAAGTTCACAGCTGGACGCACGGGCGTAGCCAGGTTTTAGTTTCGGGGGGGGGGGGGGTTCAAGAAAAAAAAAACAACAAAACTGTACACGTTTTAGATTCGTGGGAGGGGGGGGAGGAGGGGGTTCAGGAAAATAAAACAACCCCCAAAACCCTCCCACTGGCTACGCCCATGGCTGGACGTAGAATTGCATGGTCTTGAGCCATCTCCATCCACCAATTTCCCGTCGCCAGTCTACTCTATAAATAACTAGGTACTACTACATAATATAATGTCCTAAAAATCAAACTTCTGATTTTTTTACGCCACGGCCTCTAAATAAAATATACAAAGAAATTACTGTTCTTTTCGGTCGCAAAACTTCAGTAGATACGGTAATACAATACTTTCAAGTTCGGGCACAGATTAGATGCCAGTTACCAAGTAAGTTTGGGTGCGTTTCGGCGAATGAGCGTAAATAGCGACCACCCTTTGCGCAGTTAGGTATAGCAGTATCAGTTACCCTAACCGACGTGACGTGTCGCCTGTCACCAACCGTGTCAGTGGACCGTGACTTGTCATCCAATGAACTTGTCTATCTATCTAACTAAATAATGCCAGATTGCACCAACCCACATTTAGTCTGAGTTGATATGCATTAAAATTTCGTGGCAATTTTGTATAGACAGCGTATATATTTGTATTGATAAGCGTAAGTTTTTTCGTTTTATTCGGTGAAGTCAGTAATATTTTCTCAGTAAAATTAAACCAGTAGGTAGGTGAATAACATAACATTTCAGACTGGCAGGTAACGTTGCTAAGTTACTAACTAGAGACTAGAGTTATGTACTTACAAGGTAGGTAGATTACATAATATGTATGCCTCTTAATACAACCACCTAACATCACCTAATATAAATAAATAAATAAAATAAGCCATTCTGTCTGTCAGACGTTTAGTCAATCATCTTCTTTTCTTAATTGGATTGGATTGGATCTCTTACACGTTGGTTCGTGCGAAGACCAAACAAAAAACTTTAATGGTTAGAGGTAACCTCTTTGCCCATTACAACTGGAAGATAATTTGGAAACGAATGTGTAGCAGTTTCGGCTTCAAAACGCATCGATAGCGCGTTTTAACTTGCTTAGTGGCGCCATCTTGTAACGAACCAGTCAAACTAAATCATAAAATAGCATTCGAAAAATAGTGACACATAAAATGATAGGACTTGCCTCTGACTAATCCCTAGTAGGATAACTACAAGGATCTAAGGACATCTTCTAAGATAATTTAAACAAGCTTTAATAGTTATTTGTATAGCATAATTAATTATGCTTACGAGGCAGTAATGTTGTACTATTCTCTAGTGTCAAGCACTTACTATCTAGCCAACTCTACTTTAAAAGAAACCAATCTGAATGGCGATTACGTAATTCTTTTGCTATTGATTTCAATCGATATCAATATTTTTCCTATTTAAAATTACATTAGTGCGATTACTTAATTTACGCAGTCTTGTTGCAATTAACCTTTGTAAGCAAAATGCGTAAATTGGGTAATCACAAGAGCGTCATTTCGGATAGAAACAGCATTGAAATCGATTGAAACCAATAGCAACAGAATTACGTAATCGCATCACAGATCTCTACAGACCAGGCAAAATTTATTCAAAACTCTCTGAAAATAACCAAAACAAACCCACCAATTATCTCGCTGGTCAAAACCCTTGCTTTATTCATTCGTTTGCGTTAAGCCTCAATAAATCTGATTATCCAGCGACTGGCGGGACTAAATCTCAATGATATCAAAGAGTGGGAATTTGTCTTGACAATATTTAGTGCGGCGACGACATTTGAGATCAAAGCTGCGCGCGCGCATGTGCCCCAGACAACGTGTAAGGTCGCCCCCGAGGGATACTTAAAAAACTAAACTGTGTGTTTTGAATTTAATATTTTATGGTCCTTCGAACGGGAGCAACGTTGTTGTATTCAGAAATGGTGTTAAAAATAGAGTTGACTATCTTTTGAAAAGTGTCTTTAGTGTACTTGAAAAATACGAGCACGGTTATTAGCTAGAGTGATTTTGATTGTAATTGTGTTTTTTAGTATTGGCTCTACTCATTTCTGACTAGCGTTATTTGCGCTATACGTTGGTATACATAAATGATGTATTAAGTTTTTTGCTCTATCGTGGTTCTGTGCTAAATCTATTTGCTCTATCGTAATTCTGTATTAAATTAATTTGCTCTATCGTGGTTCTAAACTAAAGTTATTTGCTGTATCGTGATTCTGTGCTAAATCTCTTAGTTCTATCCTGATTCTGAACTAAAGCTATTTGCTCTATCGTGGTTTGGAACTACAATTATTTGCTCTATCGTGGTTTGGAACTAAAGAGTTTTGCTCTATCGTGATTTTGTACTAATGGTTTTTGGTCGATCGTGATTTTGAAGCAGCATTACTTGCTCTACTTAATGCTCTACCGTGTTAAAAACATCCAAATAAAACAAACCAATAAAAAAATTCAGTTTTAATATGAGTAGGTATAGGTATACGTATCATTTTGTTAGGATAGCCGATAGTTCTGAAAATTTAGTTTAGTCCTAAAGCTCCTAAGGCTAAGACTCAAAGTTGATTGGATGGATGTTGATCTAGAAATGAGATCATGGTGTTCTTTAGTCCCATGCTCCAGGGCAGTTATAATGCCTGTTGATGCGGAGCCAGTCCTTGTCCGTGATGTACTCGCGCTGGCCCATCACTCCTTCGTGCTCCTGTGATAACATATATGTTTAAAACATCATCATCATTTGTAGAATGTTGTGACTCTACGTATTCTCGATCAGCTATTCGCACGGACCATGCAGAATAACAACGCAGACGTTGTTATGTACACCATGTCAAACTTTTTGGCTAAATTACGATATTTTTTTGAATGTTCTTTGTTTCAAAAATCTAGAACACGTCGTACCTTCATATAGTACAGGCAAATTAGCAAAAAGTGTGGACCTGAGTCGTGTAGTCGTGGATTCTTATGGAAACGTTAGATGACACGAAAAGAAGCTTATCCTAGGTTTGCACCGTTTCTGGCGCTCACGGAAGGCTTTTAAATATTAGGTACAAACTTAAAAAGGCCGTAAATTTTAAAATAGTAAAAAATTACTTGATGCAAGTTAAATTACGTATAGAGAGACTGTCTTAGTGCATTATGATTTTAATAAAAACCACGTGCATGTAGGGAACACAGTGTTGAACAAATGCATTTTCCGTAAATAAATACCAGTATAAAACTTCCGGCGGATGTAGTACTAATTAAATGAATAAGTTTAAGTCAATTTCCAGAACTACATTAATTTTCCCCGAAGTAGAGCGACAATAAAATATGGAAAAGTGCCTTCCGTGAGACGCACCAAGGTGCAAACCTGGTAATGTATTTCGATCATTTTTCTGATAAGTCTATCAATTTGCAACGCCTAGCTTAATTTTCCCGGAGCCGTAATAACCACAAAAAGTTTTTTTTGTAAATGTTTTTTTTTGTATGTTCCGTATGTCGGATTTAAAAAATACTTGGTGCAAATGTAGATCATAAAGGTTCAAAGCCTATGCCAAATTGCACCGACTACTTCTATTTCCCCCATTAAGTTACGGATATTATAAGGTTTTCACCCTATTTCACCCTGTTCCGGAGGGTGAAATTACTGATGCTTATTATTAGAGGTGATTTTGAAGCCATACAAAACTATTAGAAAAGTTTTCATGACTACATCTAATTAGTTCCACACTTGTGCAAAAAAACACCTAATTTGACTGTACTAATATGTATAATCCAATTATGACTGTTTTTTTTATTAAGATCTGTTCTTGATCGTTCCGCGTGGCTCTAGTTTACCTTTTAATTTAAAAAGTACAAGTCATATCTTCATGAAACTTTGTAGATATAATTAGATAAGATTTAATTATCAAGGCCCGACGTGTTTTCTATTTTTGATACAATGTACGTGCAAAATTTAGAGAGAGTTGAAGCGTAATTCAGCTGGCAAGTTCACCGAAGTGTACGTGGGAATCTTAAGTTATACTTGAGGTGTATGAATTGCGGGACTTTAGTTTACTCTTGGGCTAAAGCGGCAAGGCCTCCTCACGATGAATGATAACTTTTATTAGTGCAGCTAATGGATTTGAACA
Organism: Epirrita christyi; assembly: GCA_951392215.1. NCBI lineage: Eukaryota > Metazoa > Arthropoda > Insecta > Lepidoptera > Geometridae > Epirrita > Epirrita christyi. Next base: position 3,540,784 of record OX595837.1, read on the forward strand.
AGGTATCAGACGTTCGTTGCATAGAAGTCTTCTGGACACTGGGTCCGAGTTTTATAGCAACCATTGTAACGATGGCGGCTACGACGATCGTCCGTGTATAAATTATTAACTAGCCATTAATCTGTGTCATTTCTATCGAGCGTGCGCGAAGTTTCATCATCACCAGCCTGTTTTCGTCCACTGCTGGACGAAGCTCCCCATTGAATACAATGGGGGATTTGCCATAATCACCACGCATGGCAGGGGGATTGGTGATCGCAGTTTGGTGATAAATGCTGGTAGATAGCCTGTACGGGAGTGGCATGGTCACTATGTGACAAAACTCCTTTTAAATAATAAAGAAAAAAAAAAAAAAAAAAAAATGCTGGTAGATGCTGCTGCTCATCCCTTAGTTAAATTGTACGAAATCCACGGGAAGAGACGGAGGGGTATATTCTTAGGCAAGATACACCACGGCATTTTCTTTACAGTAGGGTACAAACCTGCAGAGCAACGATGGTCATTTCTCCGTTGATGGTAAAGGAGTAAGGGCCGTAGTGCAGGCAGCTCACATAGTCGTACTCCACGTTCAGATTGTCCACTAGATCCTGGTTGTAGATGGCGAAGTTATTCTCCGTTCCTGGTGAAATAAGATGAACTCTTTTTTTACACATTTGTTTGAGTATTCTCCTTTTGTTAAAGTTCCGTACCCAAAGGGTAAAACGGACCCTATTACTAAGGCCCCGCTGTCCGTCCGTCAGTCCGTCTGTCACCACACTGTATCTCATGAACCGTGATAGTTAGTCAGTTGAAATTTTCACAGATGATGTATTTCTGTTGGCGCTATAACAACAAATATAAACAAACAAAATAAATATTGAAAGGGGCACCAATGGGGCGCTTCAATAATAAAAATAACGTTTGTTGTATGCAACAAACTGTTTGTTATTTTTTTGCCGGTAATAATGTTTGTATGTAATAATGGTACGGAACCCTTCGTGCGAAGGTCCGACTCGCACTAGGCCGGTTTTATACACATTTGATTGAGTATTCTTCTTGTTCGGTAGGCACCACACTGGTGCTTCCTACTAGGTAATAAGATTCATCTAAAAATAGCTACCATTGCCCGTTATACAGTTTTGTAGTAAGTTTGGGTTATTATTACCGGCTCCTTCCGTTTAGGGTAAAAATAATATTTTATCTTGAACTAAATGCATAGTCAAGTAACGAGTAAATTCTGCGCTTACCAGGGATGAGGTTTTCCTCGACGATTTTAACATACTCGTCGCGGTCGTGTGTGGACTGCATGTGCAGGAATCCCAGGATGTGCATCCACTCGTGGACTATGGTGGCGTGACGGAAGCAGCCCACTCCGATGTTGTTGCGCGCCAGGTTAAGCGTGTGCACGCCACGGGTAGCCCAGTAGCCGACGTGCGCGTAGCAGCCGCTGGGTTCACCCTGGGAAACAGAAAGTTTCAAGACCAAAGAGTGATGGGTACAAATACACGTCTGAATGGATAAAAACATCAACACACAGGGGTGAATTTTTTGAATGTCATAGATTGACTAAATATAAGTAAAATTATTGTTAATCACCAATTTCTTAATTTCTGTATATTGAAACTCATTGATGACATGTGACTGTTAGGTAGTAAATATATACAGGGTGTCCCACGGCCATGCTACATGGAGGACAAGTACTTTAAATATTGAAGTTAGGAAGTTTTACTTAATGGAGACTTTCTTTTATTTTTTAAAGTCAGTAATAATGCATTCAAGGTTTTAAAAAAATCCCTTGCAAAGATCACCCCCGCAAAATTAAAAAAAAAACTTTCTGTATGTTTATGATATCGATCGAATGAGTAAATTACAAGGATCAATTCAATCTCAATAACATAGTACCTATCTCAAATTAAAGGAACACCATGAAATTATGAAATAAGACACATAAACTGAGTAAAAACTATGTTTAAAATATGGGACGATACGGGAACCGTAAGCCTAATTTAAAAGTAAGTATTTTTTAACCGACTTCCCAAAAAAGGAGGAGGTTCTCAATTCGGTTGTTTTTTTTTTAATGTTTGTTACCTCATATCTCCGGCGTTTATGAATCGATTTGGAAAATTCTTTTTTTATTTGAATAGACATACTTCCAGATTGGTCCCATTTTTCAAAATCCAGTTCTGATGATGGGATCCATGAGGAATTGAGGGAACTCTTCAAATATTGTAGGCATACATATGGCGATTTTGATATTTTCAGCAAGACACCAAGTATTTGCATTCAGAAAGTATCATAATCCTTTCACCACTATGGTTCTTTCATAAATTTTTTTCATCCAGAATTATTTAGTCCAATACAATGGCGGAAGTCGGTTTTTTAAATGAAAAGTTATGTTGTGTGTTGTTATGTGATGTGTTTTTTAGTGTTCATTTTTTTTTATGACTATTATATAGTTTAAAAAGTTACTTACAGTCAGTCTCACGTAGACGGTGTCTTCAGGCTGGCGGTATCGGAACTTTACGCAGGAGTTGTCTTCAATGTCCTTAATGCCAGCTTCGATAGCAGCTGACTGCAGGGGTCCTGGTGAATCAGTTAAACTTGCTCACAAACAAAATACAAAAGTTTCTTCACATTGGATTCTTCAATATTGGTCTCTAGATAAGAAGAAATAAAGAAAGAAAATACGTTTTCACACCACCTGCTCGACAATGTCCAATTACAAATCATGCAACCTCAACGTAAAGTACAGCATTGTCTCTCTAGGGATATAAAGTTGTATGAAACTCCCTAGGGATTAAAGTGATTTGAATTTAGAACGTCAAATTCGTGTTGGAAACTCATGGAAAACTCTGAGTAAAAAAAAGTCCATATGGCATTGTAAAGAGGTTTTCACACCACCTGCTCGACAATTTCCAATTACAAATCATGCCACCTCAACGTAAAGTACAGCATTGTCTCTCTAGGGATATAAAGTTGTATGAAACTCCCTAGGGATTAAAGTGATTTGAATTTAGAACGTCAAATTCGTGTTGGAAACTCGTGGAAAACTCTGAGTAAAAAATGCCCATATGGCATTGTAAAGAGATTTGTTCGAAAATCGAACTGGCCACTATAGCAAAACTCGAAAAAAAAGAAATAGGCGCGATTTTAAAGAATGTGAAACAAAAGAGATGTTTGGTGCTGTGATTTTCAGTGAACTTTATTGCAATATTTTTGTAATATAATATTAGTTTTAACAAAAAATGTCGAGCGATAATGATTGTACCCCAGAGTTTATCAAAACAGACGATACTTATTTATTGGAGCCCTGGCCTTTTATTGCCTCGCAGTAGGTGTGAAAAGTAGAGTATGCCCCTCTGGAATAAAGCCTGTCTTCGTCTTGGGCAGCTTGAACCCCTCACTTCACTCAGGACTCTATATAACTCCCTCGCTACACTCGGGAGTTAACTTTAGAGTCCCTCGTTACGCTCAGGGTTCAATATGCCGCCCGCGACATAAGACACTGCTTTATTCCCTTAGTGCATAATCTACTATTATTTGCCCACAAAAAAACACAAGACATGACATTTTTAAAACAGCAAAAAACAATAAAAACAAAAAGCCCTTTTCAAGGCCAATAGCTCAAGCTGGTTTCTGATCTAATGCAGTGTTACCAAGACAAAACCAGTGGCACGAAGTAGTATGATATCCTTTGTAGTATTGTTATTTTTTTGCTACGAGCAATATTAATCGGGTATTACCAAATTGTGATCGATAATGACATTCATACTCAATTATCTTTTAAATCATCCGATAAAAAAAAAATTAATTAATTCTCTAAGGACAATATTATTAGGTACTTATTTAAGAGAAGGTTGCCGGTAAGCCGCTTACACCCTTTGGCAGTTTTCTTCTAATTTGGGTATTATTTCTTCACTCCATGAAATTTTGTACACATGATAAGTACACTAATATCTAGACCTAGTGGTGTGTCAAATTTCTATTTTTTTTTTTTTATTTATGATTTGGTAACCATACAATGTGCCGTGCTGTCCGGCCTAAGAATAGACCCCTCCTTCTCCTCCCGTGGATGTAGTAAAAGCCTTACTAAGCGATTACACCAGGGGATGGGCAGCAGCATCCATCTGAGTACTTAAAACCAAACTGCGATCACCAATCCGCCTGCCAAGCGTAAGGCAAATCCCCATTGCATTCTATGGGGGAGACTTCGTCCAGCAGTGGAAGGCTGTTGAAGAACCAAATATTTTTTGCCTTGGCTGGGTGCTGTCCTCTCTCCCTTTCTAGTAGTTGTGGTCGGAATGCGTGAGAGGGACACTACTTTGTCAAGGGGTCAATCAGCTTTGACAGTTAAAATACTTATCAATTGTCCACACTAAGCTTAAGTCATGTGTACTTTCTCTTTGCCCTATAAAGTAAACATATCTAACTTCTGGACAACGGGGCTGGTTACTCTCATAGAATCACTGTGTTATTTTAGTCTATATTTAGTACTATGCGAGTGTAATTGTTTGTTGTCCTAGAATTTTTTTTTTTTATTTTTTTTTTTAAAAACTAACGCTGTAAAATTCCTTTTCCAAATGGCACAGGGTGTTTTTTTGTATGAAGTTTTCTTGTGACTCACCGAATTCACCCTCTCCGAACTCCCACACAACGGTGTTGTTGGGCCACTTAGTGTTGGGCCAGGTGTAAGCGTTCCGGCCCTGCGCGAACTCCAGCAGCATACTCTCGATGATGAAGTCGTCCAGCACTATGTCTCCCTCATACTTGCCGCTCAGCTCCTCAGCATTGACTTCGGGCGCGGATTGGGAGCGGGCGTTGAATTGGGAAACATCGTTATCTGATGAAAGGAATTAAGTACTGATATGTGTATGTCTTATTTAGGAGTGTATTATTACTGGAAGAAAGCGTTAGCCGAGTTGGTCGTGGAAAGCAACCTTCAAAAAAAGGAGGAGGTTCTCAATTCGAGTGTTTTTTTTATGTTTGTTACCTCATATTTCCGTCGTTTATAAACCGATTAGTTTGCCATGGTGTGTCAATACCATAAACCAGACCGGCTGTGGTAAAACCGGCTGGTTAACCGACTGGTAAAGACCAGCCGTTACCAGGTTATTCTACCTAAATTTGAGTTTACTGGGATTATTAGAAAACTGTCATTGAGTATACTAACCGCGTTCAGAACGGGAAGGGTAATGTAAAAAGTACCATTAAAGCCACAGTTTTAAATATATACGGCAAGAACCGTAATTGATAATAGACACGAACCTCTACGGCGTAGCAATAGAAGCTACGAACATCGAACCAATTATTAAAGCAAGTTATAATAAACTTACTGGTTTTAGTGTTTTCCAAGAAGCTCCTAAAAGCCTGGATCTCTTCCCGACTCCTAACGATGGCTGGCGTTGCCACCGCCAAGCTTATCAAACCAAGGATTACTACTGCACGCAACATGGCGAAGAAACTACCACTGATGTCCAAGAGTTGGAGGTCCCTTTTTATGTATCGAATTTATAGTCTATTATCAATCTCTCAAGATTATAATAAAGTTATCAGTTAAGAGCTGGATTAACTACGTTGTACCTAATTAACGTAGCTAGGTACATACTGAAGAGTCATATGGGATATTTATTGATAAAACGATTATTGGATTTCCCATTATTTGATAATGTGATAACGGGCGCATTATCTTTAGGCTGTATAAGTATTTAATTTACATATAGATATTTTTATAATTATGATGGATGATGCCTTGTGTTGTGGTCCACCTTATGTTAAGCGATAACCCCAGCCCATAACAAATGCAATCATTGCACAGCGCCCGTCATTCTGAGACATTAAGATCAAAAGTCTCATGTCCCTGTAATTTCACTGGCACCAGAACAAATGTATGTGATCACTACTGCTTGGCGGCAGAAATAGGTATGGTGGTAGTACCATTATGAATGGTAGTATTTCCCCGGATGAACTTTTTCACAAGGATTATCTCACTTTTATTTTTTTTAACCTTCTCTTGGACCCCATTATCTCACCAACCTTGTGACCAATGTAGCTCATAACCTTACCTACAAATTGTATCAATACTATCTACCCTCCTATCAAATATTATGAAGATCGGATAAACGGTTCGAAAGTTATCCTCAGACTAACATACATAATTATTGTCGTTAGTATATATTACTAAACATTGTACGCCCGAAATGGGCAGACTGTTGATACCACATTACCAGTACCTACGATCTTTTTACACGGTTAACAATAAGTGCTTCTTATTTTTATTCTATTCTTATTCGTACATTTTTGTTAGTAGTAGAACTTCTTGTGGGGAAGTACTACCACCGTACCTATTTCTGCCGCCAAGCAGTAGTGCTCACATTGCTGTGTTTCGGTTTGAAGGGTACGGGTGCCGGTGAAATTGCAGGCACATGAGACTTTTCATCTTTATGTCTCTGGGTCGGCGCGGTTTTTTTATTGGATGTCCATAAGCTACGGTAACTACTTTCCATCAGGTGGGCCGTATGATTGTTTGCTTGCCAAGTAGTATAAAAAAAATATTTTCAAGAAAATGGTTTATTTGTGTACATTAAGTATATAAGTATACAAATAAAGTATTTATTTACAAAGGTACATATAAACAGCAGGACGTATTATTGCTTGTCGCTCTTGATGTCAGGGGTGGTTTCGTCGAATTGGAACGGCTTGTAGTCCTCGGCCTGCCTCAAGGCGCTGCAGCGGTAGTGTAGGTCGACGCGCCAGAAGTCGTAACCGGTCACGTAACTGGTCTGGCCCATCACTCCGGTATGGGGCTGGAAAATAAAGTAATTCATTAAGGCAAGAGTGACAGTATTAAACTGTTAAATACTTTAGTGGCAGAATATGGGATGAAAATAGAAGAAACCAGATAACCATATAACGAAAATAAAAGAGATTACAACGGGGAAACAATTTCAATTTCACATCAGATCAGAGGCCCAATTCTATAATTTAAAAACATTCCAGTCACAATATAATCTCGTGTCAGTCGCACGGTCACGTATAGTAACTATTACTTAATCTTTGCATGTATATATACAGAGAAATGGGCCTCAGATTATGTGCTTAGGATTCGTATAGCTTCGATTCGCCTACTCGATTATGAGCCGAATAGTAGCATCAGCAGTCAGTGGATGGAGGCGGGTGAAGACCATTCGTCGTGGCATCTTATATGAGGGAGGCCTATGACATATGTCATAGGACATATGTCCAGCAATGGCGTGCAATGGACATGAACCAACTGATGATGAATTGTTGAGTAAAAAAATTGGAGAAAATCAACTCCACGTTAGACACTTCCCGTAGTGTTTTATATAACTAGTGATAAGATCCTGCAGCGAAACGTTCACACGGAAGAGTAGCAAGGGAAGTGAGACCTCCCGAGAACCGAACTTCATCTCGTGTATGAAATGTCCAATCTAGGCAGACCCCAGTGATCCCAGCTACGGCTAAACCATAGATAAGTGAGATCCGTACCCTGAGAGCATCCATGGTGGTCCTGCCGTTGGTGCTAAAGGCGTAGGCATCGTAGTGCATGCAGCTGTCGTATTCGTATGGCAAGCCCAGGTTGCTCACGAGGTCGGTGCCGTAACGGTCAAAGTTGTACGCCATACCTGGATAGATAAGGAGGAGAGAATTACCTTGTGAATCCACATAAAACAAAAATCATTAAAAACTAACAACTGTACTTGTTAATTTGTTGTAACAATACCAATTTTTTTGGACTGTCTAAGTGCTTATTTTCGCAAATTAAGGCCCAAGTTCACAAACAAATAAACTGGTTTTTACCGTAACCATTTGTCAAGGTGATGTATGAAAGCATCTGTCAAAATAATTGGTTAGGCTAAAAAGTCGTTTAACCATCTGTTTATGTGTTGGTAAACAGTGTTCTACGACAAATATTTTTATAGGTATGGCCGTAAATATAAATATATAATATGGTTTTCTGGAAACCTTTCATTACTAGGACCGGTGTTTGCTATGTCTATTTCATGCGATTTTACGCAGTTTTTTTAATGACATTTGCATAAATAGAGTCTTGACGAGGGTGTACTAAATCCATTCAATATACTGATTTTATCGTCATCGGTCACATTTTCACAAAGACTTACTTAATCTTATCTCATACTGATTAAATTCAAGGGAGTGATTCCTTAGAGTGATCAAGAAATAACGAGTCACACACCGCGACCGAATTCCCACAGGGCTATTCTCTATCTCGCGACAGGTTTGCAACAGGCGTAAATTTTGCAATCAAACGTAGCTTTTCTCATACAAAAGTTACCGTTTGACAGCCCTGATTGCACAATATACGGCTGCTGTAAACCTGTCGCGAAATAGAAAATACAAGGGCCTATCTGCTCATGTTTACCACTGTAAATGTTCTCCCAGTTGATGCGCACGTACTCGTCACGGTTGTGAGTGGACTGCATGTGGAAGAAACCGATGATATGCAACCATTCGTGGATGATGACGATGGGGTTGAAGCAGCCACGGCCGGGCACGTCACGCGCCAGGTTCATGGTGTGCACGCCGCGGGACGACCAGTAGCCCACATTGGCATAGCAGCCGTCAGAGTGACCCTAAAGAATACCTTATAAGTAACAGCATACCGGTAAGCCGGTACGTTACGGCATGATTGAATAACAAACAAGTAATACACACTAGTAGGAGTCTTAAAAAACTATGTAGGTATTTGTAAGTAGATATATAAGACATCAAATTAAACCTTGACTAGATAATAAGCCTCGAATTTGCTAAAACTCGATGTCAATCCCTGAGACATTACGGCGGTAATATGATGGGATTTCTTGACAAAAAGCTTAGCAAGCTTCTAACAGGTCGCGGGCGGTGCTCATGATGAAGAGGCTTCTGAAATCGAAACGTCAGCAAAAGTGACGAAAAATTAGCCGTTTTTTTTTAATTTAAAAGGATTCTAGGTATTCTTAATTGACTAATTTGAGTCTGAATCCGGCTCGAAGAACCAACGCGCCAAAAGCAATATACCTATGCCTTCTAATTATACGTTATTCTTGGGTAAATTGTAATTGGTGTAAAGTTTACTAATACACCACATACATGTCATTGGGTTTTTCTATAATTATCTCATCACAAACGACTTAATTGATGAAATTCAGGAGTCAGTAATCATTTTATTAGTACGTCTTGAGGCTGAAGCTGTATTGGAAATGGAACAAGTCTATACTTATGCGAAAAATAAAATATATAAAACGGAATTATCTAAGCTGCTTTTTAGTAGTTGCGTTTCCAGAAATATTGATAGTTGAAGAAAGCATTTATCCACTGTTCAGATTAATGGCGTATGTAGATTTTCGTGCAGCATTGTCCAAATTTAAATTACCTAATCTAAAATTATTCCTACAACTAAATTACTTAAATGCGATAGTTATTGTGCAGAATCGACTTAAATACTTAATATATCTTCACTTACAGTAAGGAGAACATAGTTGAACTCGTTGTTCTGCCTTGGGCGGAAACGAATGCAAGTGCGGTCCTCGATGATGCTCATGGTGTACAGAATGTAATTCCTCTGAGCAGCGTCTGAAAACATGAAGTAGGTAACTGAAATCTCTGGTGTTTGTCAAAGAATAACGTTTTTTTTTGTGGTTTTCTTAGATATTCGCAATCAGCTGGTGGGCTATAGGCACTGGTCCCACCGCCGATGGCTGTGGGCCAAGCGATGGGCTATCGGCGATTTTCTCGCCCAAGAAATGAACAAAAGATAATCGCTCCCGTGTAAATAAAAGAGAGAGATTATATTTTATAGTTCATCGCTGGGCTACTCGTTCTACGTACAAATTCTACTCGTTTATCGCTCGTCGCCGGCGGTGGGACAACTGGCTTATGCGGATGGGTGGATAGGTTCTTGACGTTTGGGATCCAGACTCATCTGTTCTTCTTCCCACATTATAGTAGGTTATCCAAGACATGGGTTCTCTTCAACGGCCTTGAGCCACTTGGATTTATAACCAACGCCCTTGCCAGCGGATTGAAAGAATAACGGTAGTCACGATCCTATAGGAATTATAAGATTCTGTATCCTATACCTAGGTTCTTTTAGTTACTACTGGGCTACTTTTAGTTTTCCTTGAGGAGGATGAGACCTAGCGTCATCCAAATCGTTCGAGTCGATTTCGAGAAACTAATTACAAACGCGAAATAAAAAATAATGTGTTGGAATCAGGTTTTATTTCAGTAGCAGCTCCTTCAATATGTGCTGGGCCCGCAGAAGCTGGGCCCTTAGGGTATCCTTCTTGCGCCAATGATTTGGTACAAACTCTCTATTCCTTGATATTACAATAAAGTCAATATAGCTGGATAGGTAAATAATTTGACGAAGGGTTTGGATGGGTTTAATTAAAGAGTGCTATAGCAGTAGTGCTGTGGTTTGTCCTGCCTAAGAATAGACCCCTCCATCTCCTCCCGTGGATATCGTAAAAGCCGACTAAGGGATTACACCAGAGGATGGGCAGCAGCATCCACCTGAGTAACACCAATACTGCAATCATCAATCCGCCTGCCAGCGTGGCGATTATGGCAAATCCCCCCCCACCTCCATTGCATTCCATGGAGGAGGCCTCGTCCAACATTAGACGTCTACAGGCTGCTGATGAAAGCAGTAGTTGTTTCGGAACGTCTTCTGTTTCTCGTCAATACAAAATGAACACAGCATTATAATAATGAAGGCATCTCTTACCGAATTGTCCAGCTCCAAATTCGTATACAACAGTGTTCCATGGCCACAGCGTGTTGGGCCAGATGTACGCGTTGCGTCCGGCCGAGAACTGCTCCACCATGGACTCAAGCTGCTCATCGTCCAGTAGGATGTCCCCCTGGTATTTGCCGGAGTTCTCCCATGCGCTGGCTTTGGAGTTGGCGCGGGGTAGAATCACACCTCGGTCTGGTGAAAGTAATTTTTTGGAAGTTGTTTGTTTTTTGTCAGAACTTGATAATTTTTTATTAGTTGAACTCGCTGAATGGTGTTGGTTTTTTGTTGTTTTGACAAAACAGTAAGAGATCCAGATGAGGCGTTTTACACGCGATTCGATTAGCGCGATTGTGAAAAACTAGAGCTTCATACATTCCATCCACATGCAGTTGCGCGTATTTCCGCTCGCGCGAGCGCAAATCGCGCATCAATCGCGCGTAAATCGCCTCATCTGGACAAGCTCTACTCAACTGTTTTTCGGCCTCCCTTTGTTTTAGTTGACTCTAGTTGTCTAGTGCCATAATAGTCTTGCCCTAAGAATAGGATTCCTACAACTCCTCTTGGATGTAGTAAAAGGCGACTAAAGGATTACGGCAGGGGATGGGCAGCAGCATCGCATGCCTGGTCATTATGGCAAATCCTCCCATCGTATGCTATGCATGGTATGGAGGAGGCCTCATCAGCAGTGGATGTCTACTAGCTGATGAAGAAGAATGTAAAGTCATCATCATCCTCATAGTCATCAGCCAGTAGAAGTCCACTGCTGGGCATAGGACTTCCCATATAGAATGCCACGACGAACGGTCCTGAGCCGCCTCCATCCACCGACATCCAATCTAAAGTGTCCTAGAAAATTTGTTAGTGATGGTTTATGCGAGTGGTGCTTGCTTTGATTCCCACTGCCGGATTTGAATAACGCGGGCAAATGCCTAATATTTGGATTGGATGAGTTCCTCAAAATGGGTTATTCCCGCTCGTCCCCACGTCTCGTCCCCACTGGGGACGAGCGGGAAAAAACTTCCCGCTCGTCCCCGAAGGGGCAGGCGGGTTTTAGTAGCGTTCGTCCCCACTAAGATATTAAGAGGGCTATTTTTTATTAAACCACAGTAAATATCTACAATAACATACAATTAACTTTTTATTTATTTTATAAATGTATACATAGGTATACGAAGGTATACCTACCTTCGTTTGCCACTAAATCAACATTCTGTATATTTTGTGTGTTGGTAAGTACCTATGTAACTATTGCAAGAGCCTTCATATACCCAGGTTAATACATACCAGTCCTAGTGCCTTCCAAGAAGTCGCGGAACTTCTGGATCTCCTCCCGGGATTTGGAGACGGGCGGGCCGCAGACCACGGCCCCCAACAAGCACAGAGCGACCACTGTCTTCAACATTTTAGCAAAAAACCACTGCTGAAAGCACTACCTTCCTATTTATAAATCACTCACTATAATCATGCATTAGTGATTATTTATGATTGTGATATAATTATCATAGGTAATTAGCGACATGCTCGAGTAATTATTGATTGATGATGATTTTCGGGTAAGCTTATCTTTGGATAGATTGTTTTGTTTGTTATGCTAATGTTTTGTATATTCAATTTATAGATTACTTCCGTCTGTTCATACATAATTTTCATTCACATTTTTATCAACAAAAGATTTACTGGAAAGATCTTTCATGATTTTCGTTTAGAGTTAGGGTTAGATTTATTTTTTAGTTTAGATTGTCTTTAAAAAAAATCGAGAATTCGCCATCAAACAATTGAAAAACGATTGACATAATTTTCCAATCTTGAAGAGGTTAAGTGTATTCGCAGACTAGACTTGCTTCAGTCTTTATTCTAAGGACTAGACGGTTCAATATTGTAATAAAACAGTAAATGGATTAGAACCACACCTTATTGTTTTAAGCTTAGGTTTAACAATTAGGGTATGTTTCCAATCAGTCGACATTGGGTAAAGCCAGGTAACAATTAATTATCCTAGGTTCATTGCATATTTTGATAAAAATGTCACTTTATGAGATAATAAGTTACTTATGTATGCAAAACATACGATTCCAACTATTAAATATTCTTTGACATGACTTTAACCTACCTAAATAATTATACCTACAATCCAGCTTAGAAGCAGCTGGGTTGCGCCACATCTTTCCGCCCGGACCGGCGTTTTCCCGTAACATTATCTATTTAAATTGCTCAGAAACCATCATTCGATATTTGATAGTAGTACTATCAATTAGGTACCTATAAATACCTACATAAAAGGATAGTCTTAATAAAAAGGCATGTTAAAATGAAAATCGAATTTATTTTTCTCTATATATAAAAAAAATCTTTTCATAATGCTACAAAATAAAAGAATACAATATCACTACAGTACTTACAAAATATAAAATAATAACAATACGTAAAAAAAACATGGACGTCATTACCATTCTTACTATCCTAGTAATTTTTAATATAAAAATTACCTCGGACCAATCGCTACTTCTCACATACACCCTCCGACTTTACTGATAAGATATGCTCTTAAAACTATCCTTAATTTATCAGTTCAGCAAAGTTTATACTAATATTATGTAGATGCCACGAATAAAGCTCAATATATGCTACTTTTTGCATTTATTTTAGCAAAACATTGCTAATCAAATATGTTTCGCCCAAAATTGCTTCTTAGCGTTGAAAAAGACCGCTATATGGGAAAGAGAATAGTCATGGGAGATAATAGGCAGATATTGCAGATATTTATCGATTTTGTATTTTGAGCAACAGTATCGTCATCATAGCTTGACTACAAGATAGTAGTACTTGTGATGACAAAGTTTACAATAAAATTAAAAAAATTGATAGCTGTGTTGAGCTGCAATGTAAAAATCGAATCTATCACAATGTTAGTTCTCTAAATCGCTGCGATTCTCTTTCCGCGCATACTATAAAGCGATGAACCAGACAATCGTCATTCCATACATTTTGTTGCAGAGATCATAACTTGGCTAGGTATAAGTTTGCAGACACAAAATGAAGATGTCTAAAGTTGCTATTTCATGTAAACTGGCAAATTTTGAGTTGCAACCGTCTTCGAATCTATCAATGCAATAAATAGGACGTAAAAGTACTGGCAATTTACCGAACGAAGTCAAATTAAATCTCAATTTATAACTAACAAAGTGGCACGTTGTTTTAAAAACACTTAAGTATTTAAACTAATATCTTATATCATTACAAGCTCTGTCTTATTACTAAACACTGAAGTACTTGTGCCCTTTCCCCGTTATTTATAAACGAGGTTTAGCCAAGGTAAAGTTTTGCTTGGTGTTCTTCTCTGTCTGTCGTTTGAGAAAGAAATATCAGCCCAGTGTTCCCACTGCTGGGACTCGGAGCCTACTCGCGAGAAGAATGCCCGGGTTAGTGGATGCTTATTGCCTTAGAATTATTAGTTCCATGGCATGGGTGACGATACCTCACGATGTTTTTGTTCACCCTTTAAAATACTACACTACACCGTTTGCTAAACTATACTGAGGCTAAAAAAGTTTATAAATAACACGGTTTAAGAATTATATAAATAAATGACATGCTTGAATAAGTTATGAATGTTACTATGTATATACTATATGTATGCGTAATATATTTTGTATGAGACAGTTTTTGTAAGATATGTTTGGATCCTTTACCCAGACTTCTAAATTACTGATGAACATTATTACTCAAAAGTTTTGAATGGAAACCAAATCGTGATAGGACTTTTTTATAGGACCTGTCATTTTCCAGTTTAAAAAAAAAATTACAGACGATTATTGAATTTTTCGTTTTTCAGTGTTCGAGAAACTGCCGTTATACTAACCAGTTTCATCAAACAAATCATATAAATTTCACTTGTAGTGCTGAAAATTAGGTTGGAACCATATTAGAACTTTATGCTTTGTTATCCAATTTATTCCAGACTTTCCATAAATCCCAAAAATAAGCCTTATGTTTAGTGTAATACAGAGCAATTTTCCTAACATTATGAATATTAAATTATAATAACTAGCTTGTATATTATATTATAATAAATTGTTTTTCTGAGACAAATTTTAATGCTGCATGCAGGCAACGTTAAAACAAATCTCTAAAATACCTTTAGAAAACCTAACAACTACTTTAGAAAAATACTTAGAGCTAATTTACAATAAGAATAAAATAAAGTTTAGCATTAACTCGCTTTTAGCAGAGTTTTCGGCTATTTATAGGCAGTGGTTTGACTGGTTTATAAGGTATCATTTCGATAGCCAGAAATATAATATAAACTAATAAATAAACATTGATTTAGAACCAAAATACATTGCAATGTTACACGCGGTACTTCATTTATGCCAAGTATTGCACCGAAAAAATTGAATTACACAATAAAAATATAACACCTTCAGCGTGCTTAGTATTTTTTCTTATTTTTAAGGTTGGCCTGACTTTAATGACCGCACGGAACATCATTTTTCCGAACGACTTTTTTAAGTTGTCACTCACCCTTAACCTAACACCCGTAACTATATCTCTATCTATCGAAAGAGATACAGATACGGGAAAATGATGTTCCGTGCAGACCGTCAGGTCCAACCCTTTGTTAAAAACCCGATCCATTGACGTTAAAAATAATATGCTGTACAAGCAATAGACATTTAGAAAATAACACAGAAGCATGTTTTGTTATCACGAAATTTAGTAAGTGTATATATAAATTATACCTAAGTATGTAATTTAGATATATAAATAAATATGATTAACAGAATACTTAGTATTGCTTCGATTTTATTACACAATGGTATTGCTTTTCATTAAGAAGGATGGTGAGGGAAGCGGGTCTGAAGATCATTTAAATATACATAACTAAGTTCAAAAACATTTCTAATCCGAAAGGTTTCACCCCCAGAAACACATTATGGATGCAAAACACCACATACTGTGCTTTTTATCATACACACATGTTTAAACATAAATAATTATATTATTTAAGTAACTTATCTCAAAATGGCAATGATTACAAAGATAAGTCCAATAACGATGGACTTACATGCTTTAGTGCATACTTAGTAATGCCAATCTAATTATTTTCTTATTATAAATGTACGAACCCTATTTTATACAAAAAAGTTTTCTAAAATGTTATACTAAAACGGTTTGAACCCGGGTTTTATAAATGTTCCTAAATATTTGGAATATTTATTTCAACCATACAATATACATTTTTACAAATTGAGATATTGATGCATAGAATAAAATATTAAAACCTTACATGTTCGGACAATCTAAATTAAATTTAGATTATCGCTCGGATACAGATAACCTAATCATTAATTGTTCCCTTGGCCTTATAATTAGTTGTTTACACACACACTAGAGTCTAGAATACATATATAAAAGCTTGAGGCAGTTGTCAGTCCATTACATGGAGAACTAATATACAACTTAATTATATACTCAGTGGCGAAGGGTCTATATAATTACACCGTCAGCTTCCCTCCTAAAGATTAAGCTAGATAGTACCTACTATATTTTTTTAATCAGCTTCTCGAATTTTGTTTATTCATTTTTTACGTCACGAGACGGTGACGCTATTTATTTTAGATGCAATAGCACAGATTAATTATTTGTTAACAAATTATTATATAAAGCGGAATAGATAGCTACAGCAAACTTTTTTTTATTAATCTATGCCGCAACTCAGAAAGTCACGGCTGCTGCTGTTCTTTCACTTCACGTAGTTACTATTAATTAAATCTGTGGTTAATATAGAATCTATCTCGTTCACTCTATACAATCTTGTCGCTTGCGGTCTCGCACGCACACTCGCGCGCAGTTAGTAAAATATTTTTTGTTTAGATTCGAGTTTGTATTCGGTCTGAATCAAACGGGACAATATTTTTATGTTACTGAGTTGGAATTTATCTGAGTCTTGGTATTTAGTTTGGTAGTAAATTACAAGAAAAAAAACTAAATAGGTAGAGTATGTAGCCCAAAGTAAGTTTGTAGTAAGTTTAAAGATTTCATGGTAGACAGGTACCCAGATTCACTCTATGGGGTATGGAGCCAGATAGTTTTTGTTCCGCTTCTTGTTATTTCACCCTTCACCACTTCGCCACACATAAGATAAGGGCACAATAACACTATTTCACCGACTGCGTCACGTCACTGTCACGTACACACGGCCATGACTAGCAAAACCATAATTGGGTTTTTTTTTTATTTGTTGTCTTTGTCATTTATCAGTTTCATGTATTTTTAAATTAAATGGAATTTGCAACGTTACACTCTTTCCAAGTCATGAAAGTCTCAGTCAAGACATGTTTTTAGTAAAGCGGTGGCATTTTTACTAGCACTATGACTCTTTTGTAAAACGGGAAATTTTCACGTTTCTACCGATATGTGGGTCGAAACCGGTTGGTGCTTCCACCAACATATCGGTACCTAAGTGAAAATTTCCCGGTTTACAAAATGAATGAACTGAAATGAATGATAATTCACGAAAGTTTTTTTAGTAAAATAGCACTATGACATTAATTTTAGGCAGCACTATGTGACAGCAACACAAACCGTATTTGGGTCAAATGAAGCAGAATCGGAACTTTTCCGCTTTTTCGAAAAGAGACGTCGTTCGTCCTTTAAGTTTCTAGTGTGTTGAGTAATATCGTGTAATTGTAGTGTAATTTTAACCGGTGAGCTTATTTAGAGCACATGTTACCAAGTGAATATAAATATAGTACTTAAGTGTTAGTATTGCTCGTGTCTTTTCAAATGAGTGGAAAATGTCCACCAACATTTTAGTAGAGTGCCACCGCTTTACTAGAATATGACTTAACTGATACTTTAACGACTTGACCTAAATTTATCAAAATAAATTACCTACTTGACACTGGTAAATTGAGAAGACTTTCTTCAGAGACCATAATTAAAAGAAGAAGCTGAACGATTTGTTGTGTTAGAGTCTGTTCAGCGAGACACCCGTCGTGGGATTAGAGAGCGCTGCTGTGCTTAATTGCCTGTTTTGTTTAGAGGACAATACAATAGCGTATCTGTTCTGTTCCTATTACAACTGATACTATTTCTTTAGTTAAAAATGCCAACAGAAAGAAACCAGCTACTAATTATGGTTTTAATGTAGTTCACAAAGTTAGTTCACAATTTGGCCACGACAACTCTCTTTCTGAACTCTACCGAATTTTACGATCACCAATCAAATTCAAACTGAATTGAAGATTGCGATGCTGTGACGGCCACACTAAGCCTATGTTCATAATACGACTGAATTTAATAAACCTATAATACAGTCGCCGAAATAGTGTATATTCTCACCCTTATATAATAGAAATATTGAGAAATAAGGACCATAACATAAAAATGTTATTCTAGAGATCTAAGTACGGTTCTTAAAAGAGCTAAATACGTTGTAAAATAAGCTACTATAAAAAAGTTACTGGAAGTAAATGCATTTTATAGTATCTTGGCACTGACATGGAAATATAAATATAGGCAAGCAGTCTTGTATAGTTAAGGCCAATACAAATAATGATTTTGAATTAGAAAATAAATATAAATAAATATAAGAAATGCTCTACGTTTTTCACGCTTTAATTTCATATTTTAATATACTTTTAATAAAATAATTTAACTTGTGAAAGTGTATACAATACAAAAATTGTACGTACAATGTACAAAAATTATTTTGCGGTAGGTATTGTATAACTTACCTAAAAGTTAGTCAAAACCTTCCTACTCTGTAAACAATAAAATATCTATACAAATTAATGAATTTTGTGAAATTCGATCACAAGGCAATTCCTTACAATTATATAAATTCATAAGAATTCCATACAAAATGCTTGTTGAGCAATGTCATTTTGACGCGTTGTCATGTCTTTCTTATAAATTACTTGTCATTAACCTATCATTATAACCTGTCTTCGCTCACCTTGTCATTGTTGACCATACATTTCGCCTGACGACAGAACTCTGTAGATAGCCAACCCCCCCTCACCCCCCGATGCTTCTGGAGTTGAAGCTAGAGCGAATAACGCAAGCCAGCAGCAGCCGCAGCACCTGTCATTTAACCTGTCACCTGCCAAAATCACGATGGTCAATGGTCTCCCCTGAGGAGTTCCATTAGAAGATTGAAGCTCGGTCCTTCGCCATCTTTATTTTTGTTCGCCGGATTCAGCATCTCTTTGCCGACTTGCATGAAGAACTGAAATAAAATTTTAGATAACATAAGATAAGATATTAATAAATTTAAAAAAACTTGTTGCCTTATGTGCACTGCCTCTTAGTCCATGTAACCCAAAGATAAGAAAATACTACCTAGAAATGACTTCGCATATTGGAAATCCGCTGCAAATAGGGAATTCTCCAAACTTGGTCGGAATTTGTTGCAATACTTGTCTTAGGCTGAATTAGGCTTAGCGTTAGGAGCAGCATACCTCATCATCATCATCATCAGCCTGTTGAAGTCCACTGCTGGACATAGGCCTCCCCCTTATAATGCCACGACGAACGGAATACCTATTTTCATTCAATTTAAGATTCAGTATTGATTAGGACAAGGTTCATTATGATTGTAAAATAATTACAAGAGTTTGGTTTTATATTGGTATTGCAGGTTTGACCTACATTACATTATGAGCTTAAAGACAAAAGGCAAAGAGTTTCAACTCACTTGGCAAGTCCGTTGCAACTCGGGGATTCGCAGCAGCAATTCGCCGAACTTGGCCGGCGTTTGCGGCGAATGCGTCGCGATGTACGCCTGCAATGCTGCTAGAGCCTTCTCCTGTGACGCTCTCACTTTTTCGGATTCACGCAAATCGGGTGCATCTGAGAAAAATAACATCAATAAAGATTCGACACTAAACTACGCTTTTGAATTAAAATCACTATGCCAACATTTTAATACAGAATGTAGCATCGGTCGTGGTAATCCAGGAACCGATTGCGTATTCTAATTTAATTAAAGTCTGCCAATTGACGGACCAAACACACAGTCAGACATTCTAATTTAATGAAAGTCGGCCAATTGACGGACCAAACACACAGTCAGACATTCTAATTTAATTAAAGTCGGCCAATTGACGGACCAAACACACAGTCCGACATTCTAATTGTATTAAAGTCGTCCAATGGACGGACCAAACACATAGCCAGACAACGAAAAATGTGCTACTCATTTGAATATTAATTAAAGTCAATTAAATTTTGTACAAAAAATCTAGAGACTTATATCTAGACCTGTGGTTTGTCAGTTTTCCATTCAATTGTATAGAATCAAAATAAGCATGGGTTATAAGATTTCCATAAAAGTATTTAAGTCGGTGTGTTTTGGAAACCACATAATTTTATAAGAAACTGATAAATCACGGCTCTAGATATTAGTGTATTGATCATGTTTACAAACTCTCATGGAGTTTAATTAGATAATATTTAAATTAGGAGCAAACTTCGTTTACTTCGGTGCCCTAGCAGTATACTCCGGTTAAAGCTGGGTACGCTGCGCCATGTTTTGGTGTTTTACAATAACAAGTTTTGCGTAAATGTTTTGTTGGAAAAATTAGCGCAGCGGACCCAGCTTAAAAGGCGCAGAGATACTCACCGGATGTGAGAAGGACAATGACCTTCAGCGCGACGTACTCGTATCGGTCGACGCGCAGTCGTCGAAGGTGATCCGTGAAGCTCAGCATCCTCTCTATACACGGCGTCAAGCCCAATCTGTCAATTTAAACAAACCGATGCCATAAGAATAAATAATAACTCTATAAATAGAAGTGACACTGGCGCCAGTATTGCACCCAAAGCCACACTAAAAATCTCTCAATTAAGATAATTAATTGATTCAAGCGTGACTGCGGAAATCCATTCTACAATATTGGATAGGCGAAGAAATATATAGTAACAATTCTCCATTAAGAAGAAGGAGAAGAGAGGAATTGTTACTACAAATTTGTTCGTCTATTCAATATTGATCTCATTAAGGCACGCTGATACAAATACTCCATTTACTAAAAAACAGGGAAACCCTGGTAATTAGGATGATTGAGATATATGCTACTTTATATCACGGTGCAAAGCGAGTGTAGCCGCGGGCGGGCATTATATTGTAGATTGCTTTTTATTCTGAGGGGTTTAATGCAGTTGGCCTCAGATGGCCGATGCTGCGTTACCGGACTTTAAGCTGCGTTACCGGACATGTTACAGTGACTCACTTGGCGGCCTGATTCAGCGTGATCCCCCTGCCCCCGCCGACCCGCACCTCACCCGGCGTGCTAACGCCGCGGTAGCAGCACGACAGAACCAGCAGCTCACACCAGCTGTTGATCAGCAAGTTGATTTGATCGTCTATCTGTAAATAACAGACGGAAGAATGTTACCAAGTGTTCAAACGGTTAAATGTTAAATTAAAAGTGGTTAAATTACAGGCACATCAAACTTTTCATCTTTATGTCTCAGGGCTCAGTGCATTGCCACGAAGCGTACCTACGTCCTAAATCAGCCTTTCCCAAAGTGGGCGATAACGCCCCCTTGTGGGCGCTGCGGGCCTAAACGGGGGCAGTAAGAGACCCAGAGTAAAAATTTTAAACTTGAGACCTGAGCGCCTCGTTGTGTACTACCTACTGCGCTCATGTCTCAAGTTAACTCTTGCAGGTTATAGTAAAAGTCTCGTTTAGAATGAATGTTTAACGTTCCGTTAATATAGCTCACAATAATTTATTTAATTTAAAGTTATAGTGGTTCTTTAAGTAGGTGAAAAAATGGGGGCGCTAAAAGATAATTCTCAAAGTGGGCAGTAGACAAAATAAGTTTGGGCTGTCCTAAATGGACGTGACCTAAGAGGTATTACATTTATATTGGGCTGGGGTTACCTCAGATGGGTCATATGTCAGTTCCGTCATATACCTAATCAAATAAAAAGAACACATGAAACGAATTCATCTAAGAACTCACAACAATTTTGTTTTCAACGTAAGTATGTTAACAACAAGAACGGTGGATATCTAAGTAGATATCTATCCAATATTGCACAAATAAAACAACAATAGACAACCTATTTTTATGGTAATGAATTTATTAGTAGGGCTTTTATATCTACAAACAAAACAAGCAAACAATTACGCCTTTATTAAATACTATCACTCATAGCATAGCCAACTGGCTTCTTTGAATAATGACTCTTACATCGACACTGGAGTAATTATTTACACAACTGTTAAGTTTTTCAACGACTTTCAGTGCCAGCCTGTAACCACCGATTTACCTATTAACGTTCTGAATATCATAAGAAGATGACGCTGACATTGAAAAAGTGGCTTTGTATCTTAACTATTCCATTGACTATTGCAATAATATTAGCAGGATTACTGGTGTATACTTTTGTAACAAAAGCTGAAAAAGATCCGGTGGTAAAAACAAAAGTGGGATCGATACAAGGATTGAAAGCGGCAGATGGAGACTACGATATGTATCTAGGTGTACCATATGCTCATGTTGACGGAAATAACGTATTTGGGGTGAGTCACTTAAGTGCTAAAAAATAATACTTGAAAACAGAGAGTATACGTTGCACAGATGTTGAGAGTAATGTTTTTTTTTTCTTCCAGCCCTCCATAGCAAACGAAAAATTTGACAAAGTGTTCAAAGCTCACGATGACTCCGTAATTTGCCCACAGTTCGAAGAATTCAATAAAACTATCACTGGCTCGCTAGACTGCCTTCGACTGAACATATACGTGCCACAAACGGCAAGCACCGAGACCCTTGTTCCCGTGCTAGTATTCATACACGGTGGAGATTACAAGTCAGGTTTCGGAGGACGAGAACTATACGGACCAAAGTATTTGATAAAACATGACATTATTATAGTTACCGTGAATTATAGAATCGGACCGTACGGTTTTCTCTGCGTTGATATACCAGAAGTTTCCGGTAATCAAGGTCTGAAAGATCAAGTATTAGCTTTGAGGTGGATAAGAGACAATATAGAATACTTTGGAGGCAGAGCAGATCAAGTAACAGTCGCCGGAGTTGGGAGTGGCGGAGAAAATGTAAATTTACATTTGCTTTATGGAAAAGAGCCATTATTCCAAAAAGTTATCATTGAAAGCGGCATATACTTAGATCAATTAGATGACGAAGATGGTATAGAGTCGGTGCCGATCGAATTGGCAAACAATTTTGGATTTAAATCAAACAGTGAAATTGAGGCCATGAATTTTCTTAAAGCACAGAAACCAAAATCAGTGATTGCTTCTTCTATGAGATTGCATCTTCAATACGGTCCATGCTTAGAAAGAAATATTTCTGGAGTCAATACTTTTATTACCAACCAAACGTTAAATTCAAATTCTCATACAATAAGAACAGTTCCCGTTCTCATAGGTCAAAGTAACAGAGAATTGTTAAAAGTATTTGCACATCGTAATTTAGACAACAGTGAAGCCAGCAGTTTATTTCGTGATGATTTGGTTGAACACTTTAAACTCGGAGACGAGCAACTTATAAAGGTGGAAAAGAACCTTAGAAAGTTCTATATAGGAGATAAGAAAGTTGGTGAAGCAGTAAAGAGCAAGATAATTGATTTCAAGTCAGACTTGTACCACAATTTTCCAACAAAAAGGATGATAGACACATATCTACAGAAGGAAGCCAAGAAAATCTACTACGGAGTATTTTCTTACTCCGGTGGATGTAATTTTGTGAAAACAGTTTTTAATATCACAGGGGATGGGGCCTCTAAGGAAGATGTTCTTGGATATTTGTTCGATATGCCCTTCATCGCTAAACCTATCGCTAAAGAAGACCAACTTATTATTGATCGTATGACAACTCTGTGGGCAAACTTTGTTAAATATGGGTACGTGGAATATTCATTGTTAGATGGTACTGATTTCAGGCAGCTTTTGGCTGGTGTGACATTGTAATCTATTTTGTTTTTTTTTTCAGAGACCCTACACCTGTGACAACAAAACTATTACCACTAAAATGGAAACCAGTCGCTAGCGGAAAACTCAACTACATGGAGATTTCCTCCGATTTGAAACTCAAGGTTACACCATTCCAGAACAGGACAGCACTCTGGGATTTGTTCTTGAAGGTGAATGGCAAAAAGGAGATACCAACGAAACCCATCGAGCCTTGGAAAAATTAGAAAGTGCTATTCTTTAGAACCTAGAACTATTTAAATCGTGTTTATTTCAATTTTATTGTTATTGTTATGGATGTTATGAAATGTGTCAACTTGTGCCAACGCTTAATGTTTATCATCATCATCATCATCAACAGCCTGTAGACTTCCACTGCTGATCGAGGACTCCCCCATAGGATTCACCACGCTCGGCAGGCGGATTGGTGTGATTGGTCTCTGTTATAAATTATAATGCCTTATGTAGCTTTAACGACATGGACATGGAGGGATCTATTCTGAGGTCGGAAATATTGTATTTGCATTATGATAAGAAGCTATTAACTAACCGAAATGTTCTTGAACAAGGGAAGACTCTTGCACCATTTGACGATCTTGTAGAGACGATGATCGGCGATATTGCACAGATCTGCTAGGAAATCAGGACTCGAGTTCTGTGCCGTGATGCCGCTGGCTGCAAGCAGAGGGTTGGCTGATGGACTTCCCCCGGTAGACTTTCCTAGCCGATTGAGCTCCGACTCGTTGTACTGCCACAGGTGTTCCACGTCCATTATCTCCTGTTGATGAGAGAAATTTGAAGATATTGAACAAGAGTCCGTGTAGAAAGAAATCCAATAATGAGACACCTGGCCAAGCTAGGCTAATAAGATAAGCCAGAATCAACTGAACAACTAAAATGTCTTAGCTAACAAGCCGTCGTCATATCAATTTCGCACAAAAATCTCTTGCAATTTGCAAGATTTTATTTATCTTGCCATTAAAATTAGTTTGCGTGTCATCATAATCATCAGCCAGTCGAAGTCCACTGCTAGACATAGGCCTTCTCATAAAATACCACAACGGTCTTGGGCCACCTCCATCCACCGACTTTCTGCTACCCCTATAATAACCTTGGTACATCGTGAGGACGACCTTACTACACTGTTTCGTCCGGTTTGTGGTCGCCACTCGAGAACCTTTATACCCGAGTACTGCAGATTGTCAGTTCTGCGAGCTATATGACATGCCCAATACCCCTTGCCACTACAACTTGCTAGAAAAACCGAAAAGAAATGAAAATGAGGATATCCGTAGAAGAACCAAGGTCACAGACAGAACCCTCAGAATTAGATAGATAAATTAACATTTAAGTACACCAGGAATACATAATAGGATTTATAAAAACTAGCAGTACAGTGGGCGACATTGTCGTTGAAAGCGGTTTCTTCCAGGCAACTAGGCAGGCAGAATTTGGCTGTGGAAAACTTTGTCACTAGAAATTAGACAGGCATTCTAACAAGTCACTTTCAAGCTAAAAGTGAAATAGCATCTATTGGTCACATCTACAAAGCTTACGTAACATGGTATTCTTTCATAGTGATTATTTATTAAGTTGGTATATATAATGTATTAATTTATTCTATAAATATAACAACTATGGAATTGTACAAAGGTATTATATAGTCAATAAAGTTTATAACTTGTTTTTTATTAATTTAGAATAGTTATACTTTGTAGGTACACCGCAGTACATTATAGCGTTGCTCATTTCGTTCCATCTAAAAGTTGCCTAGAAGAGATGGCTCTCAGCGATAAGCCCGACCTTTGCATTGTCTTTCTATTTTAAAATAACTTGTGTATTGTTTCTGTGTGGTGATCATGTTTATGAATTAAGTGTGTAGCTATTTATCTAATTTCACCGGTAGACTTTATTTCGTAAGCTTCATTTGAAAAATATATTTTTCGACAAAAAATACGCATGTTTCGTTAATATCCCTCACTACTAGGCTAGACGTGAAAATTTGTAGGAAGGTTAGGTTAGATAGATTACTTCGTATTAATAGGTCTGAAGCGTAATTTATGATAGATAAAGACAGTCCTAGTATTTTTTAAACTCTCGCGATTAGAACACATATTTATTATATTGTCACGGGTATTTATCGCGTGTTACCTTATTATTTATTATTCCCGACGTTTCGAATGC
Organism: Epirrita christyi; assembly: GCA_951392215.1. Taxonomy (NCBI): domain Eukaryota; kingdom Metazoa; phylum Arthropoda; class Insecta; order Lepidoptera; family Geometridae; genus Epirrita; species Epirrita christyi. Next base: position 3,566,656 of record OX595837.1, read on the forward strand.
GTTTCAGCCCGCGACCATCATGGTCGCGGGCTGAAACGTCGGGAATAATAAATAATAAGGTAACACGCGATAAATACCCGTGACAATATAATAAAGACAGTCCTTACTTGCAATAATGGTGGAATGTCAGGCGTGAGTCGGCTATTGCTGGATTCTCCTCGGCTGTTGTATGACCCTGGACCGTTTACCTGCGAAAAAAATAACAAAAATGTATATAATGCGCAATGTAGTGTTAAATCGTAATTGAAAGCGATTATCAGTTCGTTAGCCAATAAAACGGTAGGTAATGACTCACGCAGTTCAGACTGGAAGCATGCCGTAGCGTGGTTGGAACGTGCGCGGATAGCAGAGACCCTGTCGAGGCAGCCCCCGATAGTGTGTACGAGCATTGGTACGTGGAGCGTCCACCGCGCGTCCTGTCTTCTCTTATTGCTGTAACAAATAGAAATAGAATAGAATATAAAAAATATAAAAAGAAATACAATGTTTCTGATACCGGACATTTAGGAACATTCTGCTGTGGTGTGTCCAGCCAAAGAATAGACCCCTCCGTATCATCCCGTGGATGTCGTAAAAGCCGACTAAGGGATTACACCAGGGTATGGATCACCAATCCGCCTTCCAAGCATGGTGATTACGGCAAATCCCCCATTGCACTCTATGGGGGAGGCCTCGTCCAACAGTGGGCGTTTAAAGGCTGCTGATCTACCCCCCTATTCCCAAACTGAAAGTCACTCGGTGACTAACGTTTGACAAGTAAAATGACCATCAATTGTTCAATAGTTATCATTAAGAATTGTCAATTGATGGCAATTTCACGTGTCAAAACTTTGGTCACCGAGTAGACTTTCAGTAGGGAATCGGGGAGCTGATACATTATTAGGGTTGTAATAAATCAACCTCAGAACGAATCAGTTTCTAAAAGAAAATAAAAAGTGCCTATTTGGGAGCGTTCAAAACAGAGAGCTCAGAAAGTTTGTATTAGTTATTATTAATATTTTACCCTACTGCACGAAGCAAAAGAAATATAATATTCGTTGACAGATAGATTACCTTCCAGCCTCATGCCACATCCAAGGCACTTGTCGAACCGGCAGGCGGGGCACTTTTTCCTGGTTGCTACCGTGACGGGGCAGTTACTCCCCCGTAGACACATGTAATTCTTCCGGTTCTGCACCGTGCGCTTGAAGAAACCTTTGCAGGATTCGCACGAGAAAATGCCGTAGTGGAACCCGCTGATTTTGTCGCCGCATATTGGACACGGACTGGAGAACAAAAATATTTATAAGAATGTAAAGTTTTTCTGATCTCAAAGGTAGTATTTTGAACGCCCAGTGCGACGTGACGAGTTTAAATAATGAGATGCAAAAAATAGTGTAGGTAGAAAAATAGACTAGTAATAGTTGTACCGACAGAAATTTAAAAAAAAGTCTGCTTTTCAAAAAAAAAAAACGAACAAATGACCTTTCTAAAAAAGCTTAATTTTGAACGGCAGCAACACACTTTTTTCCGAATTAAATAGCTAGACTTTTGTTTTAAAGTTATAACCGCATATTCTTTATCTATGATTTGTATATTAAATGTGTGAATTAATCGAAATATAGTATATGTAGACGACACACGTCTTAGGTAGAACTAATTTTATATATGCCTTTATATTTAGGTACTTACTGCTTAAACTTTTTGAAAATTTCTACTTATTCTGTTTTTAGTGTATTAGCTACATGTAATGCCATCTGTTGGCTTCTTTTGGTATATTAAAAAGAAAGATGAATTTTGAGGGTGGGTACAGACCTTTAACCATTTTTATTGTTTTGCTAGGGCAGATTAGTCGCGAACATACGGAGACACGCGACGCGGCTCCGTTATAAGAAAAAAACAAAAAAATGTCAAAATTGGCGATATACCGCTCTGTACGAACTCTCAACTTTCTTCTTATGTTGACTTAAAAGTAGTGGTTTCATTTAATCACCTACAGTATATTAGTATTAATTCACCGCAAAATCAAAAATCACATTCATTGCATTCACATTAATTGCGTGGCCTCCCCCAGGCCTCGTCCAACGGTGGACGCCTAACGGCTGATGACGATACAATAAACAGTATAAGACTAGTCCATGGAGGAATTATTATTGCATACAATAACTTCTTACTGAGCATTTACTGAGGCAGCTTACTGATGAACCTACAGTTAGACTAGTCTATTTTAGCTACTTCCATAGTGTTATGTCATATGGTATCATACTGTGGGGTAAAAGATATCCAAGAAACGAAACAGAAACGGGCAATACGTGCCTTTTATAAAATTAAGTCGAGTGACTCCTTGAGACAACGTTTTAAAGAAATCAATAGACCGTTCGTCGTTGCATTATATGGGGGAAGCCTATGTTCAGCAGTGGACCTACAGACCGATGATGATGATGATGCATATTTTTAAACGTGATTTAAAAGATGATAATTTGATGATGATCCATTACAGCTTCTTGCAAACAGTGTCCGTACAACCAGAGACAATTTACTTGTCTCTGGTACAACCAATGAATGAGGAAAATTCACCTGTTTATAAGCTGCTGCCGGCTGATACCCTGGTGGTGATGCAACCTGTCGTCGGTCTCCGTGTCCTCGTCGTGCGCTGGCGATGCGGGAAACACGCCCGTGGCTTCTCGGTACACCACGTGCGGGTGACGACTCTGGAATAACAAGTTTCATTCTAGTCTTTTAAGAAATTACATTGAGTCTGCAGAAATCGTATTAGGTGTTCGAAATCTTTAGATAATGTTCTAAGAATCTGATAATAACGTTCAGGAACTCGTTCGAAAACGTTCTACGCGCTTAGAAAGAAAGTACTAAGAATCTAAAAAACACGTTCTACGCGTTTAAAAAGAAAGTTCTAAGAATCTAAAAATAACGTTTTAAGATAATCATAATTTGGAGTATTGTACGTTTGTATACGCGTACTATCGTGAGCTCGCTATCATAGGTTTTTAACGAAGAAAATAAGTTGCCAAAACGAGCCGCTATTTAAATTATCATAATCTAATGCCAGTTTAGAAACTCCCACTCAGCATACGGTTTTTACTTAAGTGATGTTACGAGTAGCTTGCATTTGAAGTTATTAAAACATTCTACTTAGATCATTACAACGTTCTATTTAGATTCTTACAAAGTTGTTTTTTGATTCTGAGAATGTTCTTTTTTGACTCTTAGTACGTTATTGTTGGACTCGTAGAACGATTTTTTTAAACACACAGAACGTTATTATTTAGATTCATAGAACGTTATTTTAAGATTCTTATAAGATCTCAACAGATCTTTCCTACCCCCTGACTTACCTGTACCGGGGAATGTGTGGGTGAAAACTCTGAGCTATACGAGTAACAAGACGAGTGCGACGCGTCACTGTTGTTGCGTGAAAGAGACGGCGTATAGTGCCGCGTCGCTCTCGGACTGGCTGACGGACTGCTGTACACACTGCAATTATAACAAATTGGTACATTTGGTAATGTTCGTTTTGGCGTGAAATCACATCCAAACAAATAAACAGACAACGTTTAATTTTTAATATTTCCTGGGATTGTTAGTAAAGGGCTTGTGCTAATTTTTAGCACGGTCGTCCACACACCAGACGACGCGGTAGAGGAAGGCCCTCCACTAGAAGGACTAAAGACATCGTAAACTTAGCAGGAAGTCGGTGGATGGAGGTGGCTAAAGACCGTTCGTCGTGGCGTTCTAAGGGGGAGGCCTATGTCCAGCAGTGGACTTCTACAAGCTTATGATGATGTTTATGATGATGATGATGATGATAATGATGATGATGATGATACTCATGATGATGATGATGATGATATTATAATACCTGTGTGTGTACATGGAATGTACGGCGGAGTCTGTACTGGCACTCGACTGGACTCTCTGCATTCTGCCCGTGAGGGGCGAGCCGAGTGCCGTGCCTAGGAGCTTCTCCATACCCAGAGATGGCTCGCATTTTAACTCTGAAACTGACAGATTTACATCAACTTAATTCGAATCAAAAAAAAAACTTCAACACCTAAGCAGAGAATCAGTTAGATAAGATAAAAGTATTATTCAACTAAACACGGTTGCAAAATAGCATCAATAAACATAGTTAATAATATTAGTAGAATTTACCTGATAGCTCCTTCTTGATAGTCAAGTTCTGTATCTCCCCGATTGCACTCTGCGGCATGACTGGCATGGTGCCCTGATCTGAGAGGGCAAGAGACTTGGCACTGTTCGTAGGTGAGACTGGCCTTCTAGGTAGCGAGAGTGGGGCATCTGTCAGCAGTGGTATCTGTTAGAAAATTAATGAATTAAGCAAGTTGATGTGGCAATGTGCAGGCCATATCCCTCGCAGAAGCGATAAGCGCTGGGAAAGATTCGCCGGAAGATGCAGCGTAGGATAACTCTCGATGGACTGATGACATTGTACAGGTTGTAGGAAGTTGGTGGATAGAGGCAGCTCAACGCTTGTGGTATTCTATGCGAGAGGCCTGTGCCCAGCAGTAGACGTCTAATGGCTGCAAAATGATGATGATGTAGTGAAGAAGTATAATGATGATGATGATAAAATTAATAAAAACTAAGCTGATTAAAATGAGTCCAAATACGGCAGTCTAATATTATAATATCGAGGAGTTCCGTTGTTCAATTTCTGTCTCCATCATCAGATCACCTCGATCTGAAGCGGTTTCTGGAAGGCTCTCTACTAGTACCCACCCTGTTCATACTAAGGCATCTCTGGTGTTGTTGAAGCGGCGCCGTGTACTTCAAGTCCAGTACTCTCTGGTCGTCCAGGCTCTGGAACATTTCATTCTTCATCGGCTCTTGTTTGATCGTGACATTTCGAAGCGTGTCGATCGAATCGCGAGACGACTGGAGATCTAAAGAGTTGCTGTTCTCATCTGTAATTGAAACAAAGAATATGAGGATTATTTTGATCGCGGCTTCGCTATCCGAGATCAAAAGTAGCATAGGTAGTATAATATACTAGTGGATTGCGCAGTTTTTTCCATAAAAACTTCAACACGCCCTTGCACCCCCTTAGAGGGTGAATTTCTTAAATTCCTTTATTAGTGCACCCCTAGACCACAAATGGAATGTACACTTCAAGTTTCAGGGCTCTAGGGCGGTTTAGGCTATGCATTGATAGTCACTCAGTCAGCCAGTCACGCGACGATTTTATATGCATATATTTATATCGCTACCAAATAATTATACGTGATTGAGTAACAAACAAAAATCATCTAGAGTCTAGATTATAGACTTTAGATTTTTTTTATAATCGTTTAGGATCATTTAAGTACCTACCTCAAGACTCAAAAGTAAACATACATTCTCGATACAGTTCGAGTTTTAATCTATAATAATGGCGAAGTCTGACTTACAGAAGGCATTTGACAAGGTGAATGAACTGCAACTTCAAGGAAAGTCTGGAAACTATTATTGTTTGTTCACTTTGCTAAGTATTCAATTATATACATATACCTAACATAACCTACCTGTTTCCATCATAAAAAAATACTACAACAACAACCATCTAATCACGATTCCGTGTCAGTGTACCACAAGGGTGTATTTTCGGGTCATATTTGTTTACATATTAAGTAATTCGTAAGTAATTTCTATGATGGCAACTTTGATGGCAATTTGAACTCACCATTATTAACGCTTGTATCGATGACCATCTCAGAATCAGACAGCTCCCCTTCCCAGGACATGGGTCGCTCTCGATCGTTCGCTTGACTATCGTATTGAGCTCCGCTGGACGAACGTTGCTTCTTGTTTCGCATATTTACCTGAAAAGTTAGGTTTGTAATTATCGTGTTTGTCTGTCAGTTTTAGGTCACGTTTTTGGATCTTAAAACTTTCCTTTTTTTTCTATCTGTTTTATCAATAGCCGGTGTCAATTTCATTGCGCAAATTATGTATTGGGTGAGTTGAAATTTTTGTAGTAAGTTAATTACTGGAGACATGCGTCTCCATGCGTGTCAAACAGTGACACATATTTGTTGATAATGTGTTCTGATCACGAAAATTAAAAAATTACTATTCTTGGTTTTATCTTGGGAATTAGTGTTGGAAACATGTTGGAAATTACCCCATGCTGATGACATGTCAAATTACAAACTTTGACAAATTGAGAATGTGATAATTATCCCTATTCACTGTTTGAAATTTGTTTCAGACGTCATAGAGATTAAAATTATTAAAGGTAATAATATTAAAAAAGTTTACCTCGTATTGATGTTGCGTGAAGTCAATTTTAGAGATTTCAGCATCAGTAGAGTCCTCGTCATGTGACACCGAAGACACACTGATGCGGACCCCGCTCGAACTGTACGAGAATTGACCTGGAAATGTAAAAAAACATGTTTTACCAGGGACCAATTTCTCGAAGCTACAAATCACGTGTATGTTGCCATGGTACCGTTGTTATTTTGTGAAGGGATAACAGGTGTTACCATGGATACTACTCGTAGCTCTATAATAAATACAATACCTCTTAGGTCACGTCCACCTAGGACGCGCCCTAAGTGACATTCACTGCGCCCCTGAGACATAAAGATGAAAAGTCTCATGAGCCTATAGATTTACCGGCACCCATACCCTTCAAACCGGAACACATCAATGCTACTGCTTTGGCAGCAAAAATATGTATGGTGTTAGTAGGTACTTCCCCGGACTAACTCTTTCACAAGAAGTTCTACCACTAACTTCGTGCGAGACAATTTAACATGTTAGTTTTTAACTAGACACATTTGTCGACAATCTATTAGAATGGAGTTCATATCCCACATGAGAGGTCAACAGCCTATCAACTATCTCTTTTTACTACGCATAATTATATTATTACGTGATTTGAAGCACTATCACAAGCAAGTTTATTTTGTTTAGTATATTTTCTTAAATACGATTGGAAAAACAACAAAACATGCCTGAAAGAACCTCTAGAAAACATACGTCTAAAAAGCTCTACATATTATTTTCCAACCATCGCTTCGCTTTATCTTATAAAACTCGACATTGACGATATTATGCAAACTCAACACTTCTAGAGCACGTTGAACTATAGTTTGTTTATGAGTACGATAGAGACAAAATAGCTACTAAACAGGAGATAAAGGCATACTTGGCCCAGAAACACGTACTGGGATAACAGATTTTCTCGAAATCAACTTACCATTGCTCGTTTCCGGGCCAGACATACTGATGGTAGTGACAGACACGTGTCCACCCTCCACCTTCACCGTGTCAGCATCACTTGACATCGCGGTGCTCATCACTGACAGCTGTCACATCACCTCGATATCGATTATCGACTGCGTCACCACACTAGCACCATTCACTCAAAAAATCCGTAAAATTTCAAAAAAAATGCTTTCTGCGCATGTTAAATGTTTCTAAAGTTTACAATATTGATCATCTGCCGTTGCTGTTCATTTTTAAGGCATTGCTGGTCAGTCTTGTTTCAGATTTCAGCCTTTGAAGGCTGGGGATCACAATTCGCTTCGATGAATCAAAATGACGATTACAGGCTGATGATAACACCATCGTTTTGGGTAATCTGCAACAAAAGAAAATAAAATTAGTAAAGATGTTATCATTTATCATTCAAATCATATAGTTCCTATATTCAACTCAGCACAACCTTTCAATTTCATAATAAACCAGCCAGCAACACTTTCCAAAACAAACGGTTAGGAGGATTAAAATAAAATGGAACAATCAATTTCAAAATATTCACAGTAGTTCTCAAAGAGGATATTTTAAACTTCTTGGTTGAAAAATTAAAAAAGAACAGTCAAATTAAACACATTAAATTTGTTAAAAGAAAACAAGTAAGAATCCGTTGGCCGCCACTCATCGGATTCGGATCCGCGTGTACTAATGTTTGTGTACGCGGTCGTCGACGGGCGGCCGGCCTTGCGACCGGCCAGTGTTGCGATAGCACCGCACCACGATATCATATTTTATCGATACTCCTCCGTGCCGACCCCTCGTGTCATTGGCATTATGTTTACGAGAGCGAACGAAGCTCTGTCACGATAACGACGACTACGGACGCATGACTGCAATGAGTATCGGTACAATACATACAGTATTTAGGTATTTATATTGTAAGTAGGAAAACCTTCATACAGAATTCCTTGTTAGTAAAACAAAGAACAAGAGTTTTGATAGAGACACATCAACAACAGTTTATTTAAAGAACGGCATTGAGAATATTTAAAGTCATCTATCGATAAGACAACCGGCACAATCTAAAGGAGTGGGGGGGGGGGTGGCCTTCACAAAGCCGGTTGTATATAGAGACCGACCGGCCGCGAACATTTCGCCTTTCGCGCAGGACTAATAATCCATTCCCAATACGACGCATGAGATGAGTTTATTACACAAAAACTTCCAATCAAACCTTGTGAACTAGCAAACACTTTCAAATACAAAAAAAAAACATTTATCGTGAATTGATTCCGTTTGATCAATTACCATCCGAAGTCCTTTGCCCCCCCAGACGTTTCTCAGTTAGCTCAGACAGTGCAGTCGCAGGCAACAAAATTAACGTCAATTACACAACGTACCGCAGCCGCAGGCAAGCTGAGCAATGGATATCTTATATATGCGTCATTCAAAATCGCAATGAGAATAAAACAAGCTCGATACAGTGTAAGAACTTGCGCATTCTACCCGAGATGACTCCGTAATTCATTGACTAAAGTAAAGACTATAATGACTAACAAACCTCTTTTAATTAAAACGTTATTTTAATAGGTGGTAAGTAGTTAATTAACTGAGTGCGGTAAAAGCGAATTGGTACGTACTCTAAACAATATTTTGAGAGCTATACTGTCAAAGACCCGGTTCCTACATCATCAGCAGCTTTTAGACTTCCACTGTTGGGACGAGACCTTCCCCATAGAATGCAGTGGGTGATTTGTCATAATTACCACGCTTGGCAAGCGGATTGTTAATCGCAGTATTGGTGTTAGTACTCAGGTGGATGCTGCTGCCCATCCCCTGGTGTAATCTCTTAGTCGGCTTTTACCACATCCCCGAGAGGAGACGGGTATATTCTTAAGCCGGACACGCCACGGCAAACTGAAAGTCATTTAGACGTTATTTTAGGTAGGGATAATAATTATTGTTCAATAATCTTTAATAATCAACACTCATAGGGATAATATTAATTTGTAAGTAAAGAATCTTAAATTTCAACTATGTATTGTAAAAGCCTAAATTTTACTGGCCAATTATTATCCCTAACATAACGCTCGACTAAAAGAAACGTCGCTATAAAATTAGTTGCAATGACCGAACATGTTTTATCTCTTTCCGCATTGGTCCCATAATAAACTGTAAGAGCGAGACAGCTGTAGTCAAATTTTGTAACCTAATAAAAGGAGTTCATCCGCACGCAAGATGGCGTCATCGCGGCCTAGACAAGGCCGAGCGGTCATTTATACGATACGCCAGACGAGTGCTTTGTCTGTTTTTTATGTATTTATGGATTACCATGTGGAAAATTTTCATATATGCTAACATAACATTTGAGAATGCAATGGATATCGTAGCATTTTTGCAGTACTTAACTAAAGCTGTGAAAAATAAAAGAGCCGCAAAGGTTCACAAAACTGAGTGAGAATAAATAAACGTATAAATATAATGTACATTTATGCTCAACTTGAAAGAAATAAGCATTGAGGATAGGACCTAAAGTTCCAAAGTTGCGTTTAGCATTAAATTTAATAGGGTTGACTTCACAGTGATATCCTTGCTAAGTTATCGTTCCGATAGCGGGTGAGAAGAGGCGTCGACCGATAATTATCTCAAGGTCACAGCACTATCTATGTGACGTAAATACCGTATCATATTGTGATAATGACGAAACCCGCCCAGATAAGTACAGGTGGATAAAACAACAAAGAATTTCAATTTAACACTTTCACTGCGGACTTTTTTCCGCAATTTTTCGAATTAAAACACAAACATGTGTTTGAGCCGCACTGTAGTAGGGCGCCGCGTCAAACACAAATGTCTGCGTATCGCCGGGAAAAAACAAAAGAGCCAAAGAAAAAATAGTCAAAAAATAAGAAATGCTGTCACCCAAAAACAAAAAACACAGACGTCTGTGTTTTGCAGCAGTGTAACTACAAGTTACATTTTATTTCGTGACGCAAAAGTATCCGATAGAACCAGGTAATATTTCAGTTACAAGCAAACGTGACTTAACTATAAAAAACTGTTTGGTATGAAAACAACAGGTTTTTAGAATAATTAAATGAGGAAAGAAGCATCAGTTTCCGACATCCTTGACCCTCATGACTCGACTCGAGGTCGTCTATCCCCCTAGAGTGCGACGCACCCTATTCACCCACGCCGCAACTGAAATAGACGAGGTGAATACTCTCCGTACTACGATCCTATGAACTCAAACAAAGGGCTATGCAATTCATTCAACACTCTCCTAGAACGCATGAAATTATAGGTAGGTATTGAATGAATGTATAGCTGTGTGCAACTATTTTAAAAACTAGGTACTCAAAATGATCGTTGCTATTTCAATGGGTATTTCGTCATAGGTTAATTTTGTTACCGAAAAAATATAGGGTAAATTCGTGAAGTCAAATGAATTCAATAAGTATTTTAAAGGTAAACTCGTCATCGACTCAGCTCTGTGAGTTTATGATATATAAGTAGACCACGCGAACATCAATCTGAAATGAAAAACAAGTCGAATTTAAAATGAAATAAATCTCATATGAGATCTCGAATGAAAATAATCAACAGAAAGAAATAAAAATCTTTGATTCAGTAAAGAAATAAGAATACAACTAATATAATTATATTTTATTATAAATAAGCAAAATTTAAAATACTTAATTATGTTACCTATATCAAATTATTTATAAAATACTTTAGGCTTCCGTTGCATTTGTATAAAACTGTTTTTTTTTATATCTTACATGAAGTAAAGTTGTATAATATTGTCCTTGAATCAAATACAATATAAATAAATACCCAACGAGTAAACAAATAATAAAGCTGATAAGTGCACATAATATCTCTATGATTGTAACAAAGACAGATTACTCGAGAGGCAACGCTCAAGTTCAAAGTCTGAATACGGCCTTGCCGCTTTAAAACTGTCTTAGTCATAGAAGAAAGTAATTACAAAAGGTGAATGGCATTAATCTACGGTTGTTTGACTATCGTTTGCAGGTTCGTACACCCCTAGACGATGGCTGGTACCACGCCAACAGGTGTGACTAGTTTGAAAACTTTGCAAAAGTCCGAGCTCACACGTAAATGCCCAAGTTCAAGCTAATAACTGCTTAGAGCTAGATACTTTACAATAACTTGAAAGAAGCAATTCAGAACGTGCAGTTTTTTTCGCTAACTTCTACCTATTTGGTAGACGGATTAATTAACAGGATATGATTAAAGCTATGACCGTGTGACATAAGCCTTCAAAGTCTGCGAGTGGTTAATTAAAACCAAATTTTGTTGATATCTTACTTAGATCTTCTTGTTACGTACGCTTATCTTGATCATAATTTGCATTTGACGTTCGTACCTAAGTACCTATTTTTTCGATACTCTACCTATGAATATCTCCGGTTACAAGTCTAGCATTAAGATTACTTATTCTTCACTATTTTAAGCCCAGACAGCAGCTGCCCAGCCATCTGTACAAACAAGAAAATATGTTGCAACTACTATTAAAGTTTCTGTTCGCAATTTCCTCGATCCAAATCATATCCAAATTATCTTTTTTGTCTTTTAGCCAAGCCGTATTGGTCGCGCGCGAAGAACAGAGCAAAATAATACTGTAAAAATAAGAATGAATGAAAAAAAAAATGATGTATGAATTGAAAAATTAGGTAGGTACTTAGGTGGTGTCAGCGTATCATTCCGAATGATTAATATTGACTGTTTTTTACAAGTTAGTTAAGGCTAAGAAAAATAACTTCACAATTTTTATGGAACCAAGGAACTTAATTAAGTACTTTTACCAAAACTATGTTTTTGACAATGACGTCAAAATTATCATTAAGAATTTTGTCAATTGTTGGATCATTTAACTTGTCAAACGATAGTCATCGAGTGACTTTCAGTTAGGAAATAGGGTGGCTGATTACGAATCATTACTAAATTGTAGAGTAGTATTATTTATGACAATTAGTGCGACAGATATCAATACTTACAGTGTCGCAATAGCGACTAAACTGCAGACAGTAATGAACTGGTTTGTATCATAAACAACGCAGTACTGTTTCTGGTTAGTTAGCGAGGCAAATGTATCGCAATAGCAACTTGTCACAGGCAAATTACATTGATAATTTGATATATCTGAATCCTGAGTTCCGCTTTTGTGAAAAGCTGAAACTTTGATATCTTTAGTAAGTAAGTAGGTAGGTACTTCAAACAAATTCAAAGTTCATAAAATCTTAGAACAAAAATAACATTTTCTATCTAGAGCAAAAAGTACCATACATACTCGAAATTTGAAAATCTTTTCAAGCGATTACGAAATGCTTATGAGATTTCACACCGTAACTGTTTTTTTTAACACGTTGACTGCTGGTTTTTTTACGCGATTCGCGTTTACTATTTAATAAACTCTTTTTCGATTCGATAAACAGACACGTGTGTAAGCCGCACTGTAGCCGCGTCAAACACACACGTCTGCGTATCGCCGCACATAATGTGACTGTTGGGTGTTATGTTATATGGACGAATTGCAGATTGGGATCAAGCCTGCAGCGTCATGCCGATTGGACAATAGGCAACAAGGTGTATGGCCACCATTACTGTCTAGTAAGTAATGTCTCAGTCGCATTGGAAGACCCCAAAACATTTTAAATTTCGAATTTATGAATAACTCAGGTACCTTTTCTGTGATGAATTAGTTAGGTATTAAACTTGTTATACCTATTCACCGTCACCCAATAGGCCAAGGTTCGTCTTTACGTCTGCGATACGACAGTGTGTTCCCGTCTCCACGACACTGGGTGACCTCGACATTCTATTTTAGCTGCGAATGCATTAAATCTAAGTTTCAGTGGCTGCGATCGAACCGTTTCGTTGCATTCTGATAATTCAAATAATTTTTATAATTAACGTGTACACATGTACCTACACAGTAATATCAAGCTCCGTGGTGCATTAGTTTCCTACCTATACAATTATATGGTTAAGTACCAAATCATAAATTTAAAAAAATACCCGGAGTAGAAGTCTTTTTAACGTCATATAAACTAAAAAGCCACAAACATTTAAAATAGTTTCGAAATGCCCAAGCTTTTTGACTTTTTATATGAAGGTTTGAAGCTAAGCTTGTATGAAAGATAAAGGTACAAATCGAAATCAAAATTGGAAAAGCTGATTATGTGGTCCTGCCAGGAAGTATCACGCGAAGAATCGCGCGTACACCCCCTGTTCCATTATGTCAATCAATGCGAGACATTGAGTACCGAATGAGTACTTACTAATAGATCCGGTTGTTTCGTTAAGTTTTTAGGCAGTTTTCGAATTAGCTAATATTAGATCCAGACTTACTATTGAAGTACTTACAGTCTGCGAAAATTCAAGAAGTAACTAGGTATATTGGAATATCTTTCTTAAAATACCAGAAGACTAGGAAGTGGTTTTTTGAAATTTCTCGAATGAAAAATCTTAAGTAAAAAATCTGGAATTTAATTTGAGAAATTTCATTCGGGATTTTTTATTTACGATATCCACGTTAGGAGACGGAGGGATGGAGGTGGATTCATAGACCGGACACATACCACGGCATGCCTTCTTAGATAAAAATAAATACCTACCTACTCATTTATATTTCGGTATGACCTAGGTACTTAGGATAGCCATACATCTACTCTACGTATAAATACCTAATCTATTCTACATATTTGGGTCTTTGCATATCTTACTTAAGTAGGAAGGTACCTCATTTGGTGTGTTCTAGAATACAATCTACAAAAGCTCATTTGTAAGGAACGCATCCTTTTTTATTCGCAGAACCTTCACTAAAAGGAACTTCTCCATGAGTCAGCCATAGCTTTAGCTATTAGTACAGAATTGGAGTTTTTATTTTATATTTTAAAACCGCATACCAATGTAGTGAATATGGAGCACGTGTTCTGATATTGTGTCATGCATGCCAAGTGTTATTTTAATAGATTGTCATGATTTTCTTCCAAAGCTAATAAGTACCTATATACCTGCTTAATATAAATATGAAGGAGAAATTTGATCATGCAGTATTTTGTGAATTTATAAACATAACTTACTTACATAACATAACACCCAACAGTCACATACCCGTAGTCATTATCTCACACTAGGATTCCCTCTGTCGTCGTGACCATAACACCCAGACCCGGAACAAATATTTGCAGATCATACAAACATTTGTCCCGCAGTGAGAATTTAACCCGCGACCTCTTGTATCTCAGCCGGCTTCTCGCCCGCCGCGTCATACACTTCATACAGGTCGTCAAAGTCTGAGCAACATAAAATTGTTATCTCAATTTTCTTTAGTCAGTTTTAGTTAGTTTTGTTTGCTCAGTTGTTGTTTAACCTAGCACTTTTAGGGGATTGGCAGGGCTATTCTATACCTCGCGATAGGTTCGCAACAGGCGTAAATTGTGCAATCAGGCTATCAAACGGCGCTTTTCTCATACAAAAGTTACCGTTTGACAGCCCTGCAGGGCGATTCTAAAACGTTGAAAACGTTTCCGATCGGATTCGTTAGTTTTTCATTTCGATGTGGTAAGTAACTAAAACAATTTTATTTTCTCTAGTAAAACACAGTAAAAAACAATAAATATTATATATTACTGTGTTTTACTAGAGAAAATTGTTTTAGCTACTTACCACATCGAAATGAAAATCTAACGAATCCGATCGGAAACGTTTCCGACGTTTTAGAATCGGCCTGCTGATTGCACAAATTACGCCTGTTGCAAACCTGTCGCGAGATAGAGAATAGCCTGAATAAATATTCATCAAACTTCCTAGTGAAAATCAATTTTTGATGGGCAGAACCGTTGAACGGAATTGGTTAGTTTGGGTTGTCGACCTGTCGCTCTATAAAACGATTGGATAAGTTGCGGCTACCTATAGTTTTCTCTATTGAAGTATTTGCCGATTGGATTTCCATTTAAACGCCAGAGGAATGTTGTAAAGAACATTGCTAATGGGCGCATTCTTAAATGAAGCAGGTTACCATCGCGCCTGGCTTACTATCTACTAATCTACTCTCTAATATCGTACGCCGCGGTTAAAAATTCTACCCACCAAAAAAACATCTCTGTTGAATTTCTGTACGTCGAGTACAGGCTGACTAACGTCCAAGATTGGCCAATGACATAGGGGGGTAGCTTGAAATCTTGGTTCTAATTTGATTGTTAATTATTTCATATTTACTATCGTCTCGCTATATCTTTAGTACTAGACAGCCTACTATAATTTCTTTACGCAAAGTTATTACGGGTCAGTACGGCTATAGCACAGGCTGATCTCGTCTCGCTAGCGTCTTGGTAACGAAGTCAGCATGTGCTAGCCCTACTGGAGTTCAGTTGGTAAGTGCCACGCGCCGGTGGTAGTAAACAGTCGGCGACAACCTGCTTGTTACGTAACTGCGTCCTAACAAATATTGGGTCAAACATCGAAGCATTAATTAGCCAGCGCATGAATCACGTTGACAGCAACCTTGTGGGTATTGCACGATAAAATTAAATGACCGAGAAAGGGAATTCATGTTGCTATTTTGTTCCGTTATTTTCCCGCTGTAGATTACCAGTTTAATTGGTAGAACTTTGGTTCAACCTCTTTCATATTTTGCAATAAATATTAACTGTAGGTACCTAACTGTAGTCTGTAGGTAGTAATAAGTAGAAACTACAGTGACCATTTATTCTTATTGGTCAGTTTCAGATCTCGTTTCAACTACTTACCGAAGTGTTGCCTCTAAGATTTTGCTATTGGTTTCGAAACACTTATTTCTAATTATCATCATCATCATCTCAGTCCGGAATTACCCAAAGGCTGGGCTGGTATTGATTTTGACAGCAATCAGATCAAAAACAAAAAAATATCAAAATGGGGGCTTTTTTTCATTTCTGACACCAGATTCGTGGTCAGACATCACATGGAACCTTGGATACGGATTAAAAACAAATAAGGGGGACAATGGGAATGAACGCTCCTCACCTTGTTTGTAATAAATGCGTCACACTATTTATTTAACTTTCTTTTTTCTTCTTTTTTTTAGTAAATAAATACTTATTTTAATTACCCAAGAACACCTATGCAAGTCGTGGCTGAATATGGGCCACTATTAGCAAGATGTCACCAAGACTTATGGCTAATGCTTTAAAGAAGTATCTACAGCCACTTAGCTTCGGGTGGTTAAGTACTTCACTATTCATAAAATAGTCTTTATCTTTCTATCACTGACTCCAGCATTTCCCTGGCGCCAGAGTTCAGCTCCGTCTTTCATTTATCATCCATTGCAGTTTCGCAAAGCTCGCATTGGGGGCACGCAGGACCGGTACATATCCACCCACCTCTGGGTGCCCAGTGGCATGAAGGGGGGGAATAGAGGGAGGGTGGGGTATGGTAAATAAATATGTCGCCGCAGCCGCATTCCGCCGCGCGGTTGACTGTTCTCAGGAACGGTGATTGACGGATTGTATTAGGAGTTATGCAAATCTCTTGATTCTTGGAAGGAATTTGCTATAGAAATGTACTCTAATTTGAATTTTACATTATGGTCTCCAATGGAACAAAGGTAGAGCTTTGTGGCTATATTTACCTACATGAGAAAAGCTTCCGTCACAAAAGCGTTGTTTCAGACATAAGATTTTATGGATCAGACATTTAAAGCCACAGAAGCCATAATTAAAAGAAGAAGGATTATACATTTGTTGGCGGTTTTTGTACTTCAATTTTGTACATTACAAAATGCAAATCAAGCAGGCTCCAAGCAAATTCAAAAATCAACCTTGGCACCATTTTGCGGTCGTGTGACGACAATGGTTGTTCAGTTTTGCTTTTTATACCTTGCATATGCCTTGCATAGTGACTTTAGTGACAGATGACCTTTTGTTGAAAATAAAACGAAACACACAAAAACTTCAACGTTATTACAAAAGAAACACGACTCTAAATGATTTGTTTTACCTAATTTTTGATCTTTGATTTCTAAAAGAAAAGAAAGAAAGAAGTCTATGTGTATATGTCAATGAATGCATATGACAAGAATGACACGATTATATACAAGGGACACACACACACAAACAGCTATGGAGAGAGCTATTGCTAGGGGTTGCATTACGTGATAGAATCCGAAACGAAGAAATCCGTAGAAGAACCAAGATCACCGACGCCGACGTAGCTCTCAGAATTAGCAACGCGCGGTCATATAGGTCGCAGAACTGACAACTGTTATAAAAAGAGGTTAAAGTTATTAAAGTTGTACGTCAATCAGTCGTGCAGGTCCCAAGTCGACGTAAAAAACAGTAAGTATTTCTGAACTTTTTGGCCCGGAACAATAATGCATCTAATGCCTAGTTATCCACTGGCTATAAATAAACTAATTTCGATTAGCGAGTTAAACAAACCATACACGCTCAAAATTAGCCAGCAGGTAAGGTTCCACCTGTTACCGGCGACTTTCAATTCAAATGTAGCCGGTTGCAAAAGCCTTCGCGAAGGAAGGTCAAATCGACTTGTGAACGTAAAAAAATATCCTTCGAAGCAACATACCGGTATAACCGTCGTTGCTCTGAGTTTTGCGAAGCCCAAATTAAAATATAATTGGCATTAGACATAAAAAAAGCTCAGGAAGTTGTAGTCACGTTCGCTGTCTTGGACGTTTTATGCGATTTTGTAAAAATAGTATTCGTTTTAGCCTTGTAAATGTCAATTGCGCATGGAAAAGCTTTTTAGAGGCTTTCAATTGAAGTTAATTCATCTTGACTGTATTATATCCTCCTTCAGCCTTCCTTGACCGTGGTGTATCTGGCTTAAGATTAGACCCTTCCGTCTCCTCCCATGGATATCGTAAAAGCCGACTAAGGGATTACACCAGGGGATGTACCTGAGTTCTCAACATCACTGATCACTGGTGATTATGGCAAATCCCCTATCGCATTTCATGGGGTAGGCCTCGTCCAGCAGGGGACGTTTGACGGCTGAAGACGATCCACCTTCAAGAATTACTTAGAATCAAAAAGATACAAGTTTGTACGTTAGCCAATACAACTTTTGCCATATTTTG
This sequence comes from Epirrita christyi, assembly GCA_951392215.1. NCBI lineage: Eukaryota > Metazoa > Arthropoda > Insecta > Lepidoptera > Geometridae > Epirrita > Epirrita christyi. The sequence continues at coordinate 3,584,963 of OX595837.1, forward strand.
ACAAGAGGTTGGTTTGCAGACAAAGCTTTTGAGCTAACGATTCAATTCGGCCAGACACAGCAAAAACGTGGTCGGTGATTCAAGCAAACGGTAAAGTAGGTTGGAAACTCAGCCGTGGTTAGTATATACTCTGTGGTACCAAGACCTGTTCCAGGCGTAACCCTATGAGTCACTCGGAATGGTTTCGCGGAATGATTCGAGGTTGCGAAACCTGCGAAGTTAAGTATGTAGGTAGGTATCGTGATTTCGGTAGGGGCCTCGTGGGAATAAGGGGTGGATGGAGAAAGCGGGTTGGCGGGGGGGGGGGGAGGGGGGGAGGACCTTTCCGAAAGGTCGTCTTTGTTCTGAAGTAGGCTTTTTCGCTTGGTTGGTTTAAAAGTCATTGAAAAATCGCTTGGATTCATAAAAAGTTTGTCTCGTTTCACGTTCATAATGATTCTGTCTGAAAGTGCAGTCTACACATGATTTGGCCTGAAATTTAACATTTTACTCGAAGTTAAAACAAAAAAAAATATAAACGTTGCAGGAAGTCGGTGGATGGAGGCGGCTCAGGGGAGAGGCCTATGCCCAGCAGTGGACTTCTACAGGCTGATGATAATGATGGTGACTGGATGTTTTCGAAGAAATTAATGACACACAATAAAGTTGTGTGAGGCATTCTTTCTACGGCCAATCATAAATCGGCTTTTTTTTCGAAATAGCGTGACGCAAATGGTGACGCACAAACTAATTTTAGTTTCGGTCGTTGGTTATTATTTATGCTTTTTCATCTGTGTTGTTCGAATGAGCTAGTTTCGAATGAATTACTTAGTAGTGAATTAATTGGTATTTACAGGTAGCAAGTTCGTTCATTCATCGAGTCACTGTTTCTTTTTTAGTCACCCTACGGTTCATCAATGACTGGTTGTGGTGGCCCTGAAAAGGACCATATGACCGATGTCGAAAACACCAGTGTGGCGCGCGTCACCATTTTAGAGCGCGTGTAGTAGCAGCAAACAAGTAGCGCTGGCTTATTTAATTGGATAGTCGACATTTCATTGGTCTAAAGGACGCCTTGAATGGGTTTGACGAAAGAAGGATGGCGACGTTGCATACATATTGTGACCAACCTTTTTTGTCAATTTCACGTAACGTTCGGTAGAGATACTTTTGGTTATTGGTAATATTATGCTAAGAGAATGAAAAAAACCAAGTGAATGAGGCGTGTAGAAGTTGAAGGAAAATAATTGATAGAGGTTATTTAGGTACATAAAAAACTTCGCAAACTTCGGTTGGAATACTAAATAGGTAAGTATGACACATCGACTGCCACGAGACAACGTGCCCCATTCCTATTCAAGTTGGGTAATTGTTTTTTTTTTTAGGTTTTGCTCTTTAAATTGTACAAACAACCCCCCTATTTAGTATATTTTTATATACAATTAGCTATCATATGGTCGAAAGTAAAACAAGTTGGTTATATTGGTTACTTTTCCTTAACTATTTGTCAAGTTTTTTGCTATAAATTGAATTACCTACCTTATGTACAGCTTGGCCAAAAAGTTTAGAAATGGAACTAATTTGACAGGCAGATGTTTTGCATAGGTGCGAGCAAGACAGCGTCAAAAATGCATAGAAAGTGGCGCCCCTATTATTTTCAAGACTTTTTTGCCAAACTGTAGATGTAGCTTTTGATTCCCAACATCAAAAATAAATAAGGGCAATAAACTAATTGCACAAAAAAATATTTAAAATAAAACTAATTTCTTCCATGAACGGGACCGGGTTAGTTTATTTTTTGATCTGGGTTAACAGTCGCCATCCTTCTTTAAATGTCGATGCCGAGCTTGTGTTTGGCGTTTGCTAGGTGTGAAATCGGCTTGCGGCGGCCGCGCTCGGCGTTGCGAATTGTCACAAAAACTTAAGCCTATGTGAATGATTGAACTAAACCAACTTATACTCTTCGAGAGCCCGAGATTTAAGGTTCTATCCAAGCTTGGACTTCAACAGTTCCAAGTGGCCATGCATCGCACGCAAACCTTTTACTTTTTCTGTCGCAATAGCCAACCGCATTGCGGTTCTGTCCCCCAATTACTATAGTAAAATGGCAATGGAGAACGCAACAACGGTTATCATTTTAACAGTCTTAAATCTTTGGGCCCTATCATAGCTAAATCTTCTGTAAAATTGAAAAGGAACTACACGGCGTATATCTTCCCTGTTTCATTCGAAATAGAAGTTTTTGATATTGCGACAAAATGATCGCCATTGTTGTGTTCTCTATCTACTAATGCCATTTTGTTAAATGTAATTGGGTAGCAGGACAATGGTCACATACGAAATATATTTCAGGGGTGTAATGTGAATGTGAACGAATGAAAATTTACATACGTTGGTATCTTATAGCAAAAGTTCCAAACTAAATAGGTTACATCGATCTTTTAGATTAAGTTAGTTGTAGTTACCCATCTAGATAAACTCATTTCTTATTCGCGGCTCTTTATATATACAATGTGATTGGTAGGTGATATAACACTTCTAAATGTTCAACTGAAATTTTTCCCATAGCTTTTGAAACAACAGAAGTCCCAGCAGTATCGAATATCGATATCTAACGGTTGCTATCGTATGATCCGAATGCATCTGTGCCGATTGGAGAATCGTGTCACATCTCTATACCGCTAGGGTCATAGTGATGCGCTCTACTACCTCGCATGAGAGATTGAAAGATGAGGTTTCTAGGGTTGCTACTTTCTGAAAGATAGGTAGACTTTATTCTTGAAACTTGCAGAGGGAGGACTTTTCAGACTTTCACAGTTTCAGAGGAGGAGTTTCGCTTCTTTGGTCATACTCGTACCTTTATAATGAGGATCAATTCATAGTTTACCGAGCGAGCGCAGCGAGGGAAGTCCTTGCAATAACGTACCTAATTTCGTGAAACATATTTAATTTTTTGAATGAAATACTATAGAATTCATATCTAGCTCCCAAAGATACGGAGGATGGAAGCTAGCATATAGGTAAATGCACAGGAATGCCATTGTTATGGAAAACGTAAAGCTAGATCCATGATCATCGAGGAAACAGTGGAAACTGACAGTAAACGTCTTGGGCCATTATAAAATGAAATCACAGAATCTGTGCGAACAAAGACATTGGTTTAAAAATGTAAAAAAAAAAGTAAAAAAAAAGTGATTTTCGAAGTAGGAAATCTCCATTATAAAGAATTAAAAAAGCAGCGGCCCTAATTAAATGGGACTGAAAATATTCATTTATTTTGAAGTAGGTTAAGGGCCCATCAACGGCTGGGTCGATCTTAGAGGTTAAGTAGGTGTATGTTATTTTGATAAAATTAGGGCTAGTCGTTAAAGTCGTTTTCTAGTAAGGCGGTGGCAGGGTTACTAAAATTGTTGGAGGACAATTTCCACCCATTTGAAAAGACACACAACGAAATACACTAATTATATTTAATTTCACTACCATGTAATACAAATAAAGTGCATCTGCATTCATCCCATGAAAAATAAAACATACACCTGTTATAATGCCACCAAAATTACACGATATTTCTAAAAATACTAGAAATTTGAAATAAAATAATAATGGACAAAGTCTTTTTTCTAAAAAGCGGAAAAAGTCCTTCCAGTGTAGGTATAATTACAGTAGGATCACGGTTTTTTTAACCGACTTTAAAAAAAGGAGGAAGTTCTCAATTCGGTTGTTGTTTTTTGTGTTTGTTACCGTCTCCGTCATTTCCGTTAAACTGATTTGGAAAATTCTTTTTTTGAATAAGCACTTTTTGATTTTGATTTTTTTTTCATGAATCCACGACTCTACTACCACAGATTAAATAAAGGTTTCTGCGTCATTACTTACACAGCAAAGAAAAACCATTTAAATCAGACCACTGTGCGATTTAGGTATTCGTTCACCAGTCCAGTCATCATCTCCCATCGTATTAATTTTCTTTGGTCATCCTTCACAATTAACAGGGTGTAGGTCTGTCTGTACCTTCTCTACCAAATTCTAACCTGCATTTACCATTTTTCACTAGGTTCTCTTAATCGATAGCAACATGATAACCACTGAGGCATTTTATAGTAGATTATGCACTAAGGGAATAAAGCAGTGTCTTATGTCGCGGGCGGCATATTGAACCCTGAGCGTAACGAGGGACTCTAAAGTTAACTCCCGAGTGTAGCGAGGGAGTTATATAGAGTCCTGAGTTAAGTGAGGGGTTCAAGCTGCCCAAGACGAAGACAGGCTTTATTCCAGAGGAGCATACTCTACTTTTCACACCTACTGCGAGGCAATAAAAGGCCAGGGCTCCAATAAATAAGTATCGTCTGTTTTGATAAACTCTGGGGTAGAATCATTATCGCTCGACATTTTTTGTTAACACTAATATTATATTACAAAAATATTGCAATAAAGTTCACTGAAAATCACAGCACCAAACATCTCTTTTGTTTCACATTCTTTAAAATCGCGCCTATTTTTTTTTTTTCGAGTTTTGCTATAGTGGCCAGTTCGATTTTCGAACAAACCTCTTTACAATGCCATATGGACTTTTTTTACTCAGAGTTTTCCATGAGTTTCCAGCACGAATTTGACGTTCTAAATTCAAATCACTTTAATCCCTAGGGAGTTTCATACAACTTTATATCCCTAGAGAACAATGCTGTACTTTACGTTGAGGTTGCATGATTTGTAATAATTGGACATTGTCGAGCAGGTGGTGTGAAAAGTAAGTAATACCTCAGTGATGATAACCTCCTCTTTTTTTTGAAGTCGTTTAAAAATGGAAGCTCATAGTTCTCGCACAGAACGGCTTGGCAGAATATTTACGAAGGTCCCTGCTCTGCAGCTCACAGAATAAACAACACTGACTACGTAAGCTCACGCTGACTCATTCGCTTCGCTCTTCCGCCTGATAGCAAGGTCACCGGCCGACACGCACACAGGCGCACGAGAAAGCAGTGAGAGTACAGTCGGGGGGACAAGCGTCTGTTTCGATTGGGGCGAAATTTTGGCGGTCACTAGATGCCGCCACTTGTAGTCAGAGAAGACAAGATTTGTTTTTGTTTTAATTAAAACGTGTTTTGTTTAAAACTTAACTTTGCAACTCACGACAACTATTGGGGAACAAAGGTGAGTGGCGGCCACAAAGCGGATTACGCAGTAGAGGAAGATCTCTAGAAGGACTAAAGACATTATAAAGGTCACAGGAAGTCAGTGGATGGAGGCGGCTCAATACCGTTTGTCGTGGCATTCTATACAGCAGTGGACGTCTACGGGCTGATGATGATTTTGCAACTGCAGCCCTTTAGTTTAAAGATAAGTAAGTAGGTAATTACCTACCTGCCAAGAGTAATTGAAACACAAAAACCGTTACGATTCAAATAGTTTCCTATTTGTGTTCCTACGTATAAATAAAAATCTAAACAATGATGATGACGATGATAAAATGAATGGATTTGAAGTCCAAATCCATTCATTTTATCATTTGTGTTTCAATTACTTTTGATACTTGGACTACCTATATTGGTCAGAGTATTTTGTGGAGCGACGAGCGACTAAAACATAATTACTAACTTTACACGCACTCAAACATGCATGGCGTATACTTGAAAGAAGTGAATGTACACTCACAAACAAAATGCCAATGCCTTTATTGTTTTTCCTTTGTCTTTGTTGAACTCTAACCCTTGAAATGTTTAATTTAAGGTTCCATAAAATAAAGGGAGTTTGTAGGTTCTACGTAAGTATAAGCCGAAGCAATTGGATGCAATTTTACTGAGTGCCATGGGCAGAACTGTTTTGTAAAGATTAAACTTTTATACAATTCTTCGAATGAACTCGAAAGAGACTGTTTTCCACCAAAATAACATTCCCGTTAGGATATAAAACTCGAGGTCGTCCACATCAATTTAATGAGCAAAAGCTTTAGGTTTTCATTGAGTAGTGTATTATAAATTCAAAACAAAATCACATTAAATAATCCAAAAATTTCCATAGAGCTGTGACGCCGCATCATAAATTATATCTTCTTCATCAGCCGGTGGACACTGCTGAATAGGGCCTCCCCCATAGCATGCCTAGCGTGGATTCACCATAATCATCACACATGGCAGGCGGTTTCGTGATCGCAGTTTGGTGTTAAGTACTCAGGTGGATGCTGCTGCCCATCCCCTGATGTAATCCCTTAGTCGCCTTTTACGACATTCAAAGGAGGATTTGGACGAATCTTTCCTTAGGCTAGAAGCACCACGGATAGGTCATCGACCATCAGAACCAGGTTTTATAGCTTAAATAAATTACTTATATCATTTTATTCATATATTAATATTATTTGTAAAGTCAAGTTTATCTTAAAGCTTTAAAACCAATCACATGTACTTAAATGGCCCAGCGAACTGCATTTCAGCAATTAATGAATTCCATCAGACAGACAGAACAAACAATGAGAAACCAGATACCATTTCGACATATTTTGCAACGGCCAACTTTGTAGGGAACGGTCCTTAAAAGGCACCTATAAAATAGTTGCACAACAAGAATTGTAATTTAGGAGCATTACCATAATAGCTTTAGTAATAAATAACAATACTTTAAATACATAATTTATAGACAAATGATTTATTTTACAGACTTGCAATACTAATTGATTTGAATATTACTCACAAAGTTCATACGATTGGTTATGAATTTCTGACTTTTACCACCTTTTACATAGTCAGTATTTGAGCTAAGTCAGCCGGTCGGCAAAAAAAGCTAGATTATTATTATTCCAACTCACAGTCTTAGATTGGGATCTTACGACTTCTGATATATATTTTTTGGATAAAAACTTTCTCATTCCAACCAAGAATGCGGAAAAAATATTTAGTAGAATTAGAACGAAAAGTAATATTTATTTTGAAAGTCCCGGCGAATTCAAAGAAACACCTCGAGCTCTTTAGGTTCTTTTGTGCCAACTCACAACTTCGTCTCATACATGAGTCAAAAACAGATGCCATGAAGCTAGTCATCCTGAATAAAATAAAGCGTTACTTTATAACAGAACATCTTCTCCATAGAAGAGGCTTTTTCAAGCAAAAATCGTTGATTTGGCGTCCGATTAAGTTGAAGGCCTTTCCTGTAGAATCGTGGGTTTGGTTTTCCAAGATTTTGATACTTGTTTTCAGCTTTTGCGTATGTAGTCAAGTTGCAGTTTTTATTGACGTATAATGAATATTATGAATAAATGACTATTGACTATTAAACTTTTATTTTGTGATGTTTTAAGTGTTGTAAGTAACTGTATACCTACATTGATAGAACTTGATAGACGTTCAACCGTCAATAAGGAATACAAAACGTGTCCTACTGTAGCCAAAGGTTTTATAGGTAAGTACTTACATACAATTCAATCAGCAGCAGTACAGTTATTAAACCAACTACAGTTGCAGTGTGACGAAATCATTAGCGAATGACGGCGTGTCAGTTGTCAAGGTAGCACAACTTTTACATCATGTATTTGGAGGGTTCCCAACGAGTAACACCCAAACGAGTAACACTGTTACTCGTTGGGAATTTTTGTCCCAACGAGTAACACCCTGGGAGTGGTGTTACTCGTTGGGAATATTTTTAGAAAAAAAAATCCCAACGAGTAACAGTGTTACTCGATAGGAAAAAAGTTCCCAACGAGTGACACTAAGATATTTATCAGGGTGATGCTGAAAATTAAAAAAAAAACACTTTAATTAATGGCTTTTTATATAAAATAAAACAATCAATTTTCTAAAATAAACATCAAAGTGTCGAACAACATTTGTATTAACTCCTCTTTAAAATCAAACTTTTGTATCTATTACAGTTTTACATTAATTGTGCTCTAAAATTTAAGTTATTTTTTTTTACTTTTTATGTACCACATTCTAAATTATCATATAAAACAAGGAACTAAAAATCCAGTTATTGACAATTACTATGATATGCAGTTATTGACCAACTAAATTTAACTTAGCGAATGGTGCATGCGAAAGAGACAGACCGCGCTGCTGCCTCCGACCAATTTCCTTCCAGTGAATCATTCCTTTTTCCCGTTCCGGATATAAAACCACGGGCGGTTCATTTTGAAATAAATATAACTAGTGGTTCGCCCCGAACTGAGACCTCGCGATGGCCCTTTATCAGCTCCGACTACTTAAGTGGGGAAGAAAAGGTTTAATTTTATTTTTGAGGTATTTTTTGCATATTGTACTTTCTTTACTCTTCTAACCGACTTCTAAAAACATTTACTGAGATACATTTTTCATCTCGAGGCAATTTCCTACACATCATCAAAATAACCTTTGAATAGGACTACGCAACGGGGCGTACATACTACATACCTGTTACTGTTAGTATATCAAGTACCTAACAAATTAATTGATAACATCCTTTTGACAAAAACCATAGAACTCCAACGTAATTCAGATTCCTAGAAATGGGAGGTCAACAATGGATGTTATATTGGTTATTGTTTTATAGGGTACAAGTTTATAAATTTTTCAATTTAAGACTTTTCCCTGTATTTGTGTCACAAAAGCTACAAGCATACCAAATTTCAGCATTGTGGGATTGCTGGACGTACCCTAGAATTTTTGATTTTTACGTTTTTGTTTTTCCCTAATATCTCAAAAACTACGTTGTGTAAATACTAATTAAAAACAGTTTTGAAATGTCCAACCAAAGTGCATTCATTAGACACCCCACTTGATCTGACTATCTCGCTTTTATTATTTTTATCCCCTCTTGGACACCAATATCTCATCAACCCCTCCACCGATATAGCTCATAACCTTACTTACAAATTGCTCCAATACTATCTACCCCCATACTGAATTTCATGAAGATCGGATTAACGGTTAGGAAGTTTTCAATGGACAAACATACATACATACATACAAACGCCGATTCTTCCAACTTGACTCAGAGAACTCGCTTCGCTCGTTCAATAATCTCATTTTGATATGTTTTTGTAATAATGATGTAAAATAAAGATATAAGCAATTATTCTATCTATCTTAATTTATTCAGACTGCTTGCTGCCATCGATAATTTCGGAATGTTATTTTTCCCGCGAGAATCTGTACCTATGGCCGATTAATCTCTTTATAATGAGTTTTTTTTTGAGCAAATTTTTTTTGTTGAAATGAACTGGATGACGCCACTTTTGTAGCGGTTGTACGTTATTGTGTGCCCTGTGCACTGACTCACACTGACAACCTGACTGCACAAAAGTGTTGCCAGCACCTACTTTAATTTCTGGACAAGAGGTAACCATTTTTAACCATTAGAGGAAACTTCACCAAATACCCTTTTTAAGACATTGGCAACGTTGCTATCACTATTGTAAATTATCTGAACTGCAGGCCTTTTCTTAGAATTGCACTCGTTCTCCCGACTACAGAATCAAGAGTTGTTATGTGTTTTTTTATATTGCAATACAGAGTTGCCCAAAAAGTACGCTAGGAGTGCTCGTCACTCTCGCCATAAAAAAAAATACGAGTGCCAAACGTAGATTAAGCCGCTTGGTGAGCTTCACCGTAGAAAGAGTATAGTTAGAATGGGCTTGCGCTTACTCCTGAGTTATCCTATGCTGTGGGGATAAAGTAAATACAAGACAAAGATTGAAAGTTTATTACCGGGTTTTTCCATCTGTTCGATGTGTACAGCCAAAATATATAGAGCAGTATGCATAATATATAATATTATATTCATATATATTATTATTATATCATATTCATTGCATACTTCACCAGTAATAAAACTCAACCACGTTGGACACACTTCGCAAAATGCTTATCTCTGCTGCAATTCTGTGCAATATCTTACAGTGCAGTGTTGTCTACATAAAAATTACAAACTGCACGATTGCGTTGTTTCACTAAGATTTATCCGTCCATTGCTGTTTGATTTTTGAACATATTTGGAGGAATAGAGATTGAACTAGCAGTGAATATCATTTTTTTCAATCAGGCTAATAAAATATGGTGTATGTTTAAAGATGCCATATTTTGGGGTTGATAGTGTATGGACAAAATAAAAAATGGACTAACGAAGATAAAATATAGTACTTTCAACTAAATAGACGTATATTTTTATAAAACCGAACTAAAATAAAATGTCGTAATTTGTAGCACTGTTACTCGTTGGGATGTTTTTGTCCTATCGAGTAACAGTCTTACACTGGGTGTAACACGTTGGGAATACTTCTTTTAATTTGTATCCCATCGAGTTACACTGTTACTCGATAGGAAAAAAAATCCCAACGAGTAACAGTGTTACTCGTTTGGGTGTTACTCGTTGGGAACCCTCCATGTATGTATTTGAGCAAATTCATCATTAAAATTGGTATTTTAAAACCAGAAATAGAATAAGTAACCTACAGCACAGTTTTTTTCTCTTCATACTCTTCAATATTCAGATGCAGTTTGTTATTTCATTATACAAAGTCAGCCGAATTCTGAATTCTGAAATCTGGAAGATAATAAAAACCTATGTTACCTGTCTATTTCTTATGTGATTACCAAACCAATAAGATGATAAAAAGACAAAAAATATATCATTTTATCTGAAACATGATTCCGAAACCATAAGTAGGTAATTTATCATAACTAGCCACGTTTTCGTTATCATCAACCTGTAGAAGTCCACATAAGCTTCCCCCAAGAATTCCATGACTAACGGTCTTGAACCACCTCCATCCACCGACTTCCTGCTACCTTTACAATATCTTTCATACATATAGACTCAGAGGATCATCCATCTTCCTCTTCTAGGTCTTCCGGTTTGCGGTCGCCACTCGAGAACCTTTATTCCCCAACGCCACGTTTTACCTAGCTTATAGGTATAACAATTCATATAGTTGGTACAATAACTAAGCTACGCTACGATTGACTATAATATTTTGCCAAGCAGCACTTTTGAGCAGTCACTAAATATTTTTCACAATTCCGCAGCCACAATTTTACTTCTTTTGTGTTTTATTCGGTAATAAGTGGAGCTACTGGTTAATTCTAATTTAATTCTGCTGAACTTTTTTTTCTTCTTCTAACTGCTGGCTCACTGTACCGATAATAAGAAAAGCTGCAGTGTTTTTAATTTATGTATGTAAAGACACTTGCAAGGCCGGAGTTCACAAACAAGACTGTAGAGTGTAGACGAAACAAAGATAAAGCTGATTTGTAAACGAATGAAAAAATTATACTGAGAATGGAATGAGGTAAAGTAGGTGTATTTTTATATCAGTCTGCCATGCTGTGGAATGTTGATATGCGACCTATACCAAAATTTAAATCACATAGTGATGAACTAGGTAGGTAGTTAGGTACTAATGCCTGTACTATACCCTGATTTTTAATTTCAGTCAATTTTTGTAAACAAAGAAATGTCAAAATTATGCCACTGTGTGAATAAATGTCATGTTTGTGTATCTTACGTGTACTTACATATATGATTCATATATATGATATTTATTCACACAGTGGCATATTTTGACATTTCTTAGTTCACAAAAATTGACTGAAATTAAAAATCAGGGTATAGTACCGCGTCTGTGACAAAAATGTAGAACAATTTTAATATAACTAATAATAATTAATCATGGTTTGCATATTTTTTGCATTCCTTTATTCGTTTATTTTTTGGCGCTAATTGTTTCAAACAAATAAATAAAAAGATGAGAAAGATATAGGTACCTACCTACATAGACTATATATAGATATTACTAGACAATGACGATATAGCAATATACCAGAAGACACAGTCACGTACAGTCAGCCTGTCATTTCATAATCGTATACCTACCTACCTTTAGTAGGGTTAGTAGGCAATACCATTAATAACTGTGTGTTCCTTCACGCAAGTGTCAATGTTCTAACAAACCTGACAGATCTTACTATAATGATGACAAGTTTAACAAATAGGAGGTACCTACCTACTTTTTTGTTTTCCAGAATCGCGTTCTAGACGGAATTCTGGACCTTCCAAAATACGGCTTTATTCTCATCGCTTCTGAATCGAATATACTCGAAAAATACAACTTGATTATAGGTGCATTGATTCCCAAGAGCTTCCACGGCTTAAAGTACACTCAACAGAGAAAGCGTCAGATGATCGTTTTTGAGGTAGGTACTTCAGATAGCAAGGACACGCCCTTACGTACGTGTCCTAACTTAGCTTGTAGGTACCTACAAGTTAAGTTATAATAGGTACCACTGTTTTTGTATGAATTGTTTTGGTTGTGTTAGGTAGGTAGGTAGGTACAATAATTGATTTATTGAATATTTAGGTGTACGCATACATGCATATGTGTATTTACACCTACCTATCGTAAATACACATGTACGCTTGTAAATAACCATGACAAATGACAATCTAAAAAATGCGCGATACCCATAGTGTTTTTGTATGTTGTTAATACCTGTACCTACTAGTGTACTAAGTAAGTACATAAAAACAGGCAGGTTTTAATAAATAAAAAGTGCTACCATGATCGTCCATTTCACTTACTCGTTTTACACTGCCACCAAATGTACCTTATAAATTGCGAAGCGAGGGAGATTTTGCAATTTAAACACTATCTAATCTCGCTTTAGCATTATTAGGTCTACCTAGCATGCTTACAAGTACAACTTTACAAATAAAAACATCAGTCGATGAGAGGTTGTTGTTGACTGTATTTTAGGTAAGGTAGGTTACTGTACATACCTACTTACTTTTATAGTTTTGAAGCGGTGGGAAAAACATTTGGAAGCGATGGAATAAGCCCAAAAAATAGGCAGGTGCCTACACAACTAGACACACAAGATAACCTATCTACATAATTTTATTTTTCGAAATAAAGTAAACCATTAATTTTGATATTTTATACCTAGTAGGTACCTACCTACACCTACATAAAGACAATTTATAAAATTTCCCAATAATCCTCATTTCATACAGTACCTACACGATAGGCACCTTGACAATTACAATAACAACAAACTTAAACCCACTATTTACTACGATAAATATATTGTGACGATAACACTCGTGTGCGCGACTGTCTGCAAACAGTCGGGAGGGGCGTCGGGGGTTGGCACCCTCACGTGACGACCTTCGGCGGCGGCGTACCGACCTTGGCGTCTCGCGCGCCGGGGTCAGAGGTGAATGGACTTTCCCCCCGCGCGCCCTCACTCCCCGCTGCCTTGCCGCGGCCCCAACCCAACTAAGCTTACGAACGAACCAAGTTTTACTGGTTGTACGGCACGGCTGCTTACCTCAATCACAGAAGAAATATTGTACTACATACCTCAATGTAAAAGCTACGGACAACGTAGCTCCATCGCATCGGTTGGCCCTCCGAGATCCCGGCCTCGGGCACCCGCGACGAACAGGTAACGCGGCACACCTTTCCCATAAAATACAAGTTTATTGACATCAAGTCTCACAAGATTGCGCAAAACTTGTAATCTTATCACAAACACAGTTCTTTGAATAATTTTGAGGGTAACAACACTATTTCAATAAAAATGTTTAGTTAATTCACTTAGAAAAAGTTTATTGCAATAAAAACATTGAACATAATCGAACAGTCATCACTGATCGTCACACCATGTCCTCTCACCTCCGCAAAACAAAGCGGAATAATAAGCAAGCGGTGGTGTGGTGGATTGGATGGAGCGCGTGCGTGCGTGTGTGAGTGAGCCAGCGTGCATGATATCGCCATGGCGCGCGACTCGGACCGCGGACCGCGAATGGATGGCCGTCAAACAAAACTCAATCCAAAATAAAAGGTGTTTCGGTGTAAGCTACATCTAGGAATAACAATGAGTAACTGAAAGTTATTACAAAATTTATTCGTAGATGGCGTGTCAACACAGCATAGATGCTTTTTATAGTCCAAAATAGATGGCGCTAACCACGACATTTGTCAAACTGACATTCATTTCTGTGATGTGCCATGGTGGATGTGCCACTTATTTCGACTGTAAGTATAGTCGATTTATATTTTCATAGCGATCAGCGATATAGTCGATAGCTGTTGATCATCATCACCATCAGTCTAAAGAAGTCCACTGCTGGACATAAGCCTTCCCCCGTAGAATTCCACAACGAATGGTTTGGGCCGCCTCCATCCACCTGCTTGAAAGTTGATTAAATTTTAAAAACATGGTTTCTACTTATCTCTTGCTAGGAGATTTCTTCTATTTCCGTTCAGTGCTAACTAACTTTTCATTGATTTCGTTCCCCATGGGGGACATCATCATCATCACCAGCCTTTAAACGTCCACTGCTGGACGAGGCCTCCCCCATAAAATACAATAGCTAAGTATGCAATAGGTAGGTACCTATTAGGTACAATAAATAACATTATAATGTAATATCACTTTATTTTTCATAATTGTCATCTTCCGATCCGACTAAGGGATTACACCAGGGGATGGGTAGCAGCATCTACCTGAGTACTCAACACTGATCGCAATACTGCGATCACAATCCATCTGCCAAGCGTGGTGGGTGATTTCATGATTTGGTAATTCCCTCCATAGCATTCTATGGGGGAGGCCTCATCCAGCTGTGGACATCTGACGACTGATGATGATGATGAGGTCTTATAACAGATTTTTATTTTAAGAAAATTTAAGATAAAATAATTAACTTCTAGGCTCGTATATTCAATAAATTTCGAAAAACCGGTTTTATTTGTTTGAAAAAGAAAAACTCACGAATGTAGTCGAGTAAACTATTTCTGTTCAACTCTACTATTCAACGGGAGAAGATACAACACTATTGTTGTCAACTATTGCCGAATGTTTTGTTAATCTGTGGACTGTGTTGTGGTGGTGGCTGGATGGCTGGTGGTTGCGTTGCGTGTATCGTATCGTCGTTGTTTTCGTTTGCCTGCCTGCGTGCGTATTATCTGCAGTCAGCTCAGCTGTTTGAAATAATTATTGTGAAATTCACAGCCAAACAACTCAATTCAATAATTGTTTGTTTTATTGGCTACTTAAAAATCTTTGTTCGATCTATGGTAAAGGATTAATACTACGCGTTCTAAAAGTAGTAATAAATCAAAGTTATTCCATCGGAAATTGAGTCGCTTTTTAGGCAACATGTTTCAAGGCTACTCCTAAGCAATTTACTGTGATTTTACGGACTATAATGTGTGGTATCTTGCTATAATGGTGGATGAAAATGATCGTTTCGGTAGGAGTCCGACCAAGAGTACTCTACTGAAAATTGTGATACTAGGAGATGGAGGAGTGGGGAAGTCCTGTCTCATGAGCAGGTTCATTTCGAACCACTTTGATGACCATAGCTTTCACACCATTGGCGTAGAATTCATGAACAAAACTATTGAGGTGAATGGAAAGGAGTATACATTACAGGTATGTGCCTATTATAGTTTTTTTATTTAGGTACCATTTACAAAGGTTCAACTTCGTATCTTTTTTGTTAAACATGACTTAATTGTTTAGATTGGTTAGGTTAAATGAGGTACTTTGACCATATAATTTTTTGAAGCAAGTTTTGTGTCTGATTGTTCCGCTAAAAAACTCCAACCTACAATCTATCTATCTAAGTTATCTACTAATATTAAAAAGAATAATCTCTGAAAAATAAACTAATTTTAAAAATAAAACATAAAACCATCTCATTTTAATATAGGCTATTTCACATGGATAAAGAATGGGGGGGTTCAGCTAGTCCCATATAAAACGAATTTCAGAATGCATCTGAAATTTTGACAGCACTCACCTTAAAAAACTCCTTGATTAAAACTTTAATTTCATTCATTTATTTCACTAGGTAGATGGTAAAAACCTAAATAAGGAAATTGTTGAGCAAGGTTACCATTATAGCTCAGAATATAAGAATTGACAAGTTGAACTGGCAATTGTGGCAGTCCCTTGCAGAACTGTCAACCTGTGATGATGTGGGAGGTAACAAGATTTGCACTAATATCCCCAAGGGCATGTTCTGTTCATTATCTACCCTGCTAAGCAGAAACCAACAAACAAGAACCAGCCTTACTTCATGAAATAATTAAATAACGACTTTATGTAACACCAAATTGGAGCTCGGAAACTATATCATATGTAGATAGTACTTATTTCTAATACACGGATATATTTTTATAAACTTATATAAAACTGTATCAAGATGCACTCAGGTGTAGGTAGCTACCACTAAGTGCAACGGGGTACACTCCAACAAACCTATTGGCTGCAATAGGGGGAAGCTAGGAGGCTTTTGCGGCTGGTGTGCACCAATTGCAGTATCCCTCAGAGATACTAGAACATTGATGCCATCAACCACAATTTGATGATGAAGCGCAAGACTCGGTCAGCTCCTGCAGGGTTTTACCTCTGGCTTCATTTGTGGCTGTGCAAATTTTTTTTTTTACATATGTGTTTCCTTTATTAGTTATTAGTAGACTTTTATTACAGAATATTGCATCTCAAACAAAACATAAAATGATTTAAAGTTATTTTTATAACGTAATACATTAACTGAGTTTTATAATGAGATTTAAATACCTACATCCTCAAGTCTACACAATCACCTTGATAATCAAGGTTGTCTTATCTTAAATGTAACCTACAACTTGTTTGCATAACGCTTTAGTTGCTTGGTACTAATTTAGCAATCTTCAACTGTATTTGGACGTATTTTAATACCACAGGCTATAAATAAAATAGCTGGAACATTGACCATTGCTTAATTAGTCCGGTAAAACAGCATCGGCCATCTGAGGCCAACTGCATTTAGTCCTTCAGAAAAAAAAAAAATAACCATTGCTTAGCAAACCCGATTAGTTAGATAGTACAGTCTGCATAAAGGAATTGGGTAATAAGATGTATACATCCCGTGAGTCATTAGTTAATTGGCCAAGATGAAGCCTGATTCATTTAACTTTTATTATTTATCTTGCACCTTGCTTCATAAATGATGTGTTAGTTCATTGGGACATGCAATAAAAGAAAGGAAATATTCTTGTTTATTTTTAGACAAACCAAAAGTTTGTCTAAAAATTGACTTAGTGAGTTGAGAAAATGAGTGATTTGGCTGTAATAAGCTACCCTGATATGAAAATACTATTATCATAACTACATAATCGTCATTAAATAAAATATTATGTCTATGTAAATTATGACTATTAATTAGTTAATAAAGACGTGCTACGACTGAGCGGCATTTTAATAGTATTTTGAGAGGTAAAAAGAATAGATATTCTAACCAATTGGTGAATAAAAATGGCTAAATCCATTAGCAAAATTTTGACCTAAGCAAATAAAAAAACCGGCATCAACGGTTTTCTTTGACATGAGCAAGGCCTTTGTGCCAAAATACATTGCTACTGAAATGTGAAAAGTACGGAATAAGAGGACTTGCATATGTATAGCATGAATTATATCTTAAACATCATGCTCAATAAGTGCTTTTAAGTATATCTCCCTTCGGGGTACATCTCGCTAGTAGTGGGGCTAGTAAAAAAGAAAAAAGTAAACACTGACTCATTTAATAAGACCTTTTCACCACTATAAAAAAAACGGGGAGGTACCCTTGAAAATTAAATGGGTGCGAGTTTAAAAATTAAAAACCTAGGTGTGACCGCACCGCATTGTGAGTAACTAGCTTCCGCCATAGAACAATCAGCTCAGAAGTTACTAATATCAATTCAGTTGCTTAGCTGTAAAGGCCACACCTTAACATTGAATTCTGAACACAGTCAATTGGCTTTAAGTGGGGTTAACAAACCTACAATCGCCTGATTTCGCGCAATTTATCAGTATTTGATGTACAAGAAAGCTACATAGAGTCCGTATGCCAACGGGTGCAACGAGTTACGAGACCTTACTGCCTAGTTGTCTGTTTGTCATCACCTTCTAGCGCCCGCGATATAAGTGATATACATAAAAATACCTGTGCTAAGTAACACACAGTTAGAGCCGTAATTGAACGAGCGAAGCAGGTCGTTTGTATCTATGTACCTATGTTTGACTGAGTATAACTTTCGAACCGTTGATACGATCTTCATTAAATTTGGTATGTGGGTGGATATTGGTATAATTTTAATAATAGACTAGCTGCCCGCGCGCGACTTCGTTCGCGTGGTCCCGGTACTTTTAAACCTTTCCGTGACAATTATGAACACAACAAAACCAAAATCAAATAAATCCGCCCAGCCGTTCTAGAGTTTTAGCGAGACAAACGAACAGCGAACTGTTTTACAAAAACTATGGTGAACAATTTCCACCCCTTAGAAAAGTCACGCAGTACACTTCTATTAAATTTAATTTCACTACACTTGTGTTTTTAAAATAACACCGGAAAATTAACGATTTAACTAAAAAAAAAACAAAAGAAAATAAAAAAAAGTAGAGTTGAAAACAGTATCTTTTCGAAAAAGGCGGGAACAGTCCATTTATGTATACGAGTTCTTCCAGGTATGGGACACAGCCGGCCAAGAACGTTTCAAGTCTCTCCGGACCCCGTTCTACAGAGGCTCCGACATCTGCATACTGTCCTACGCAATCGACGACAGGTCCTCCTTCAACAACATCAAGATGTGGCTAAATGAGTTCCTGCACTACGCTGGAGTGAAGAATGGAATTGACAGATACCCCTTCATGGTGGTTGGGAATAAGGTATGTCCGACATAAATGGCGGCTAGGTTACATCTTCCCACAATGGCGAAAAATTGTGCCAGAACTTCTTGTGAAAGAGTTCGTCCGGGGAACTCGCTCGATGTCTGTGTATCGGTTTGAAGGGTACGGGTGCCGGTGAAATTACAGGCACATAAAACTTTTAATCTTTATGTCTCAGGGTCAGCAGCGCGCGTGTAATGCCTCTGGCGTTGCAGCCGTCTATAGGCTTGTAGCTGCTTTCCATCAGGTGGGCCGTATTCTTGTTTGCTTGCCAAGAAGTATAAAACAAAAATATATGTATTTCAGCTCAATATATTTCAGAAATTCTTAATTTGAACTGTAAAACTTTAAATAACAATCTATGTCTGGTATTTCATTCAGTAAATATTTAGGCTTACATACTTAGGCAGTTATTTATATTAATTATTAGTTTAATTAATTGTCAGCATTGTTTTTAACAACCACAATTTCCCGTTAGGTATGTTAATCATTACGATTTTTATCCTGTTTTACTGCCTATACCTATTCCTTTTACCTATTGAGATGTGGAAATACTTCGTGATTTTGTATTACTCAGGTACCTACTTACTTTCTCAAGTATTTACCTACGTAGATATACCTACTTATTACTAATTTTTACATTGTGAAATACCGTGTTGAATATCAAAGACATGTTACGTGTTGAGCGACCTACCATCACTGATTATGGCTAGGACGTATGACCTATTACGTGTCCTACGTGGTATTGCATTGCGCCTATCATCCTGAGAGTCTCAGTCTCAGTAATTTCACCGGCACTTATAACCGGACAGCACTGCTACACTAATGCTTCGCGGCAGAAATGGGTATGGTGATTCTTCTCCGGACGAACTCGGTCACACAAGAAGCTCTACTACTATTAGTAGGTATTCGCTGAGTCTCAGTCGGCTCGTCGTCCTAAGGCCGGACGCTGAAAATTGCGACACAACATGACTGTGTACTTGTGCAATTTGTATTATGTGTTTTTTTTTGTATTATGTTCTTATAATAAAATTACCTAATTCATTTATTTATTACAATAAAAAACTATTTCAAATAACGATAGGAAAAATCACGAACTGGGAAAGTGTACCGCCTTCCCGCTCCATACAAAACGAAGTTTATCCTCGTATAGATATTAATTAAAGGCCACAGCACACCGGCCATGACGTTGTAATGTATGGAACTGTATGAGACATGGCACACTGCTTGCGTGACGTGCACGCAAGCGTGTACGTACGAAGTGACGCGCGTGTCTACATTACGTGCTGCATACGCAGCCGGTGTGCTGTGGTCTTAATTCAAATCAATTACATTTTGTAAACCCAATGTAGAGACCAATATCTAGACCTGTGGATTGTCAGTATCCCATTAAATTGTACAGAATCAAACTAGCCTGGGTTATTTATGATTTCCATACAAATTTTGATGTCTGTGTGATATGGAAACCATCGATAGATAGATATAAAACACTTGATTGCTAACCACATTAACCATATTATATGTATGGAAGTACAATGGGCGGTATTATCGAGAGCGATCTCTTCCAGACAACCTTGGGACCAACTATCCATATAATTTTATAAGAAACTGATAAACCACGAGTCTAGATATTAGTGAATTAATATTTTTTTCAAAATTGTATGGAGTTTGATGAGATAATATCCAAGATAATAGCAATCTTTGTGTGTATGTTGAGGGCTTAAACGCTTTAGCAGTACAGTTTTACCTAAAATATAAGTCGCCCGATGTACTTGCGCCGTAGGCCATTTTCTATAGCGCGGGAACCTTCTTTCTACCAATAGCAATCGCGCGCTTAAAAATCTTGCGCTATTATTGGTTAATCGATTTCGCGGTAAAATCGCGACCGGTCGTGCGCCATCTTGTTTATCAGTCGACTCTGTCCGACAGTGTACGAATCATGTCAGCGGGACAGAACTATACTATACGTTCGGCTACCGTCGGATATCAGTCTGCGCTTTTCTGCGCAATCGAAAACAGTCGATCGGACTTATTTTCTGGGTAAAACTGTACACTCCCCTTAATTATGATCCTTACTCCCTTGTACTAAAGTCAACATTTTGTTGCAGTCAGACGTGTCTTCTAAAGACAGGGAGGTGACACACGACCAGCTGAAGCAATGGTGCGACGACAACAAAATAGCGACTTACATAGAGACGTCGGCCAAGAACGATAATAACGTTGTGGAAGCTTTCTCTATGGCTGTGCAAAGGTGTGTATTTATTTGAAGTTGTTATTAGAATTTACGTCTTATCGTCATTGCTATACGGTCACTTTCGCATGGTCACTTTGTTAGAATCAGTCACAATAAACTTTACTGAAGCGTAAAAAAAATTGCCAATAACAATTAACGGCAACTAAAAAATTTTAATACTTTTGAATCATTCAAAAAGTCTTGCTGCTTGAAGGAGACATTATACAGAAACATTTAGCTACTCAGTCCCCTATTAATAAATCAGACTTTATCACGATCTGTGATTAGCTATTTATGAATGGGCATAAGTTAAGTATCAATTAAGCTAACACGTTCGCTGCTGAAAACGCAACATCTGTGTTTTTCGGGTTTTTTTTCATTCAATGAAATTTTTGTATGACGCGTCCCTACTACAGAGCTTCTCACAAGAACTTATGTGTTGCAATTCAAAAAACCGTATTACACGCAAAAAAGAAATCGCGGAAAAAAATCCGCAACGTATGTGTTAAATTATGTAAGGTTTATTCGTGCGACCGTTAATAGCGTTTTTGTTTTACGCTTACTTTTGCATCGTCACTTTGTCTAAGATGCCTAGTTCTCTCAAATAACTTAAAATCTTTGCGAAAAGTCGGAAATGTTTACAGCTTAGTGAATTTATGACAATTTATCATTGTATTCTGATGAATACAAAAAAGTCAAAATACAATAGTCTGGCAAAATGGGGCAAAAACATAGTGATCTATGTTTTTGCCCCATTTTGCAAGACTTGACCATGATCCAAGCAGCCGTAGCAAAGAATAAATATTACTGCGTCATCATAGTATGCGGAAAACAACTGGACAAAACATTATCGTCTGTGGTGTCATTGGACGGTATTGAAGAACTAGAACAAGTTACTCGTTTTTAACCAATTTCCTTGTAGGAGCGTGTTTATGAAACTTGTAACTGATATCTAAGTGCCTTACTTTTAGCTGAACTATAAAGGTAGTACCGTCTCAGCTGTGGGGATATAATAAATAAATAACAATAACTAAAAAAATGAGGAAATCCGTAGAAGAACCAAGGTCACCGACATAGCTCTCAGAATTAGCAAGCTGAAGTGGCAATAAATAAATAAATATAAATAATGCTGGACATTTCAAACAACATTATCTAGCCCCAAGCTAAGCAGAGCTTGTGTTATGGGTACTAGATAACTGATATACTTAATACAATACAATACATTACACAGATAGATATTTTTATTATACATAGAAAAAATACCCAGAACACCCGGAACAATTATCTGCAGATAGCACAAATATTTGTTCCGAGGTGGGGATCGAACCCGCAACCTCCTGCGTCGCAGGCGAACCTTGGCCCGCCGCGCCACAGAGGTCGTCTCAATGAGAGAATGAGAGGGCAATGGGCAGGTCATATAGCTCGAAGAACTGATAACCGTTGGGGAATAAAGTTCTCGAGTGGCGACCACAAACAGGACGACGCGGTAGAGGACGATGGACTAAAGACATTATAAACGTCGCAGGAAGTCGGTGGATGGAGGCGGCTCAAGACCGCTCTGTTAAATTGCAGCTCAAGCAGCTAAGGGCTTGAAATCTATATTTTACCACTAACATAGTGTAGTCAACTAGAAAGAAAGAGAAAAAAAGAAAAAGCATTTATTTGTGTGAAGATGCAGATCATAAAAAAGAAAAATACAAAAGACACACACACAAACAACAAAGATTAACAAAGAAAATTAAAACTAAACATAAGACAAGAATGACTTGTAACTAAAAGCTTGTAAACGTCAAACGTGGTTTATTATTTATTATAATAAACCAGGGACTATGCTCCGCAGGAAGTAGGAACCTAGGAACTCATAATGTCCTAAGGCACGATTTCGCCAACTAAAACATAACCATTGATTACGTAACCGCTTTGTTACCATTTAACTGTTGTTTAAATAGATAACGCTTTTTTAGAGTTCATCTCGAACAACTAAACAACTGTAAAGCGCCCATTACATTATCCAATTTGCAGAGTGCTAGATGAGCTAGCGTGCTAAATTTGTATTGTGTAATGGCAGTTAGACAGGTAGTGATCCAATCTAGTGCGTGCCGCGTGTCTACTCTGCCGCACTAGCGCATCTCGTACACTAGCTAGCGCGCTAAATTGCATGGTTAAAGCAGACTAGCGTGCTAAACACCGGTACTATGCCCGGTCAGTCAGTCGGCGTGCGCTCGAACAGGAGGACGTATTTTTGGTTTTTGGCTAAATGACGCAACCATCGACTAAGGAAAGAGAAGTTCTCTTAAATCTATTAGAATTATACAATGACATGCCATTTCTTTGGGATAAAAACAAAGAAAAAAACATTTTCTGCGTCGTTTTTTATTTATTACTATCATTGAACTCGACACGATTGCTAAAGCAATGCCAACTTTGTGGTGTTTTGATGATACCATAATCGTATAGCGCTCTTCGAAAGATGCGGTTTGGCCGACGATCACTACCGAAATGAAAGGAAGTTAAACTAACTAGCTTCGCTAGCTAGTCTAGTGTAATAAGTGAGCTCTTTTTATATCGCACTGCAGCACTAAATCTAGCGCTCTGCAAATTGGATAATGTAATGGGCGCTTTAAACAGCTGTTAGAGTGAGTTAAACAACTGTTTAAATTATAAACTTCTGTTGGCGAACTCGCTCCTCAGATGTAACCGTCTGTTAATCAAGAATGTACTCGCGTGGGCTCAAGCCGCAGATTTTCTTTATTAGGCTTTAACGAGCTATGATAACCACAGTATAAGTGAAGGAGTAATAGATTACGTCATCCGTCATCAGAGAGCTGATTCTGAGTTTTGACAAGCAATTGACACGGACGGGGTGTAGTGTAACCATAGTGTAACTCGGATTTTTGTATGGAAAATGAGGTTCACAGAGTGTACGCTAGGGGCGCTCATCGGTGTCGACATACAAAATCCTTGTTATACTACACCAAACGTAGGGTACTTCTAGTAAGTACCTGAAATCTGAAAAATCTTTCTAGAATTTTGAAATTTGGAATGCTTAGAGGCTTTGTGACACAAATAAAGAAAAAAGTCCAAAATCGAGAAATTTAATTTGCTTAACCCTAAAATGGGATGATGAAGTTGGTAAGAAAAAGTGGCGGAAACTCGAAAATGGATCTAAAGATTTCGAAAAAATTACGCATCTGAACCATCAGGACGCGAGTCTTGTCTTGCACTTGTCCGTCGTTTTATTTTTCACAACCGGACTGTGGCCAGTCACTTTTTTTAACAGAAATAAGGATTTGTCCAGGAGATTGTATATCACCTGTAGCATAATATTATGAATGTAATGAGCCTTGTTCTATTTTCAAAATTTACAGCCCTAGGACCGTAAATCGCATTTACGGAGCAGTTTTCGAGTTAACCATGATGTGATATGTTCAGAGCATGCGTGATGAAAAATAATTTACCTACGTGTTTATGTCAAGCATAAAACAATTCTAAGTCCTACTAAGGCAGGTAAATAACCTTTGATGGGAAATTCAATAAGCCTTGAAAACTACCTCGAATCCTATCAAAATCGATATGCCCTAACCTTTTTAAGTTTCAAAACCATTCCTTCCAAGAGTGATATATAAAACATACAATTAACATCGATCCTTGGGGGATTTTAAGCTTACATAGACATGACGTTTCAATTGACTTGGTAAACAAAGTCTTATTACTACCTCTACCTACTAAGAAGGGGACTTTTTTAAACCTTCGGTCAGACTTCAAGTGGGATGATTTAAGCTCTGAAATGGGGACGTCCCAGCCTGCCCTATAGTATATTCGTAACCATGCATCACTATAGTATGTGAACAAATTAAAAAAATGCATTCAATGCGCCGTGGGACGAAAGTAAAGACCCGCTATCGTTACTAACGTTTTTGTGAGTAGTAGAACTTATTGTGAAAAAGTTCGTCCGGGGAAGTACTACCACCTTACCTATTTCTGCCGTCAAGCAGTAGTGCTTGCATTGCTGTGTTTCGGTTTATAGGGTACGGGTGCCGGTGAAATTACAGGCATATGAGATTTTTCATCATTATGTCTCAGGGTCGGCAGCACGCATGTGATGCCTCTGGTGTTGCAGTCGTCCATAGGCTACAGTAACTACTTTCCATCGGGTGGACCGTATGCTTGTTTGCTAGCCAAGTAGGATAAAAAAAAACAAAACAAAATCAATAGGACAAGTTGACAGGTATCTATAAAAAACTGGCATGAATTGTACGTAAGGTACATAGGGCTAGGAATCAGTTGATGTAATCAGTATGAGTCAGTATGATGGCATATCTTGTTAACAAACAAGTCGTTTTAGCAATATCCTTCGTCATAGAAGGCGTTGTGAATCACAAAACAAAGTTCTGACGGATAGGCACGTTCTTGAAAACGTTATCTTGAATGAGGTTGAGGGGGCTGTGCAATTCAACAAATTTCAGCATGATGGTAAAATAATTGTTCAGAAATTAATTAATTTTTATTGGTAGGGAGGGGAAAAGTTATAAGAAAAGCCTGATTAACATTGAAAAGGAGACATAAATGAAATAGTTTTCGGTGCATGTCCGCATTGCAAGAATATACAAAATTTTAAAACTACAAAAGAAGCGTTAGGGCTATTTAAATATATTTTTATAATACCCTTTAAAATTTAAGCTTTTGATAACACGGTTACATGAGGTACCGCGCCTACCTTGCTTAAGTCGTATTGTATTACCTAAGAATATTAATTATAAGGTATTGTTCAACTTTTTTTTGAGCTGTTATTCATCCTACGTTTTTGACCAGTCTGATTGCTGAAATTCTGCACATTCCGATGACAATACAAAAATCATCAGGATGGCCTTGGAAGGTGGAGACGGAACTCCTTGACGGTTAATCCCGGCTGGCAGTGTTTGGGCTCATTTTGATCAGCTCATGAAGCTTTTGAACAAACAACTTATAGGCAGCCCGGGTAATTGTAACAAGTATTTGGACACATTGCTGACAAAAATATGCTAATTAATTTATCTCTAATATGAGTTTACCCTCTATTTCAGATGGACAGAAGTAGAGCAGAAAGCAGAGAAGGAGCTGGGCATGTTCCAGCACCCAGACTCTTTAACACTACATGGCAACAGTGCCACGTCGGGCATACGGTCGACTTGCTGCTCTCGGTTCAGTGACGTATGAGCTAGAATCGCTTGGCACGTACTAGCGGTTAATACATTAACGTATTGGAAGTCTTGCCCTACAGAAATCGCGGTGGGCGCGGGTCAGATAGTACTTTTCTAATTTTCACGATCCTTACATAGGTCCTGTCACTTAAAAAGAGCGCTAGACGATACTGAAAGGATGTGTCTGCGTATGGGTACAGTGTGCACGATTGACGAACTAATAACACGACGGCATAGACATCTGACGAACAAATAGCGCGACGGCACAGACATCTGACGGACCAATAGCGCGATGGCACAGACATCTGACGAAACAATTGCGCGAGCACAGACATCTGACGAACCAATAGCGCGACGTCACAGACATCTGACTAACCAATAGAGCGACGGCACAGATATCTGACAAAACATGCGGCGCGTTATATCCCGTCTTGCGACTCACCTCATCCTACAAAGTAAACAGATAAATCGCACTGCGCAAGTTCACCGCTAGCGCTCTTTTTACGCCTATATACATACATAAGAAAATTCTTTATTTTACAGCTTAAAATACTTTTAAAAGGCGAACTTAACGCTAGATAGCATACTCTTACATATTGATTAAGGTGGAGTCTTTACAGCGGGAGCGAACTATGAGTTTATCTCTTTCTAACCGGAACCGCGCCCGCCCTGTTTTCTGATTGGCTAAGGCTTTGACTCGTGATATCTCGAACAGTGTGCCGAGTATGAGTTTTCTAATGCTCGTTTATTACGTTCGCATTTGCTCTCATTTACATGGAACGTTTTATTAACTTCCCGCTGTTTACCTCTGTATATAAATTACAAACGTGATAGTAAAAGTAATAAACTCACACTCAGCACACTGCACATGTGCTGGTTGTTTGTAGTTTTAATTTTTAAAGTCAGATACAATCTGAATCTCATTGATACTTTACATAAAAATACTTAGGTGATGAATCGTATTTATTTATACCTCGAGTGGTACTCCATTTTCACCGACTCATTACGGGGCAATTAAGAGAATGTCACCGGTAGCCAGCAAAAAGGCACTTAAGCCCACGCGAACGAAGTTTTTTTCTAATTTGGCTATACTTTCTTAAAACTCCATGAAACTTGCACTTACATGTACACATGTGTTGTTAGTAGTAGAACTTCTTGTGAAAGAGTTCGTCCGCGGAAGTACTACCACCGTACCTATTTCTGCCGCCAAGCAGTAGTGTTCGCATTGCTGTGTTTCGGTTTGAAGGGTACGGGTGCCGGTGAAATTACAGGCACATGAGACTTTTCATCTTTATGTCTCAGGGTCGGCAGCGCGCGTGTGATGCCTCTGGTGTTACAGGCGTTCATAGGCTACGGTAACTGCTTTCCATCTGGTGGGCCGTAAGCTTGTCTGCTTGCCAAGAAGCACAAAAAAAAACATAATCAGTACACTAATATCTAGACCCGTGGTGAGTTAATTTCTTATAAAATTATATGGTTACCAAACAACAAATAAAAAAAAACTAATTTTGAAAAAACTGACGCACCACGGGTGTACATGTCATTGTGTACAAAATTTTATGGAGTTTGATGAAGTAATAGCCAAAGTTGAAGGAAACTTCGTGTACAAAAGGGCGTAAGCGTCCTATACCGGTAATCTTCCCTTACTGAAATGGGAGGTGCTTATTTATTTATCTATGGTAGTTGTGTAATTGAAAATGTACTTGGTTCAAAATACTTACTAAATAATTAAATATGTTAAAGAGGAGGGTTTTTAGGTAACTCGTTGGGAATTTTTGTCCCATAGAGTAACACTATGGCGGTGACTAGTCATCTTTAACATATTATAAATAACATATTTATTATCATTAAATTTATTTATAACGTATGTAAACTTAGACTCGGCCTCCTGAGCCAACGTCAATTACACAGATAAAACAGTCATGCCTACACTTATAACTTTGAATCATAATACTAACAAAATAGCCTTAGATATATTGGTGCTGCTAATATTAAATAATTATGCCTCATTTACATTAATTATGTAAGGTTCCGTGGTGTGTCCAGCCTATGAATAGACCCCTCCTCCTCCCGTGGATGTAGAAAAAACTTTACTAAGGGATCACACCAGAGGCCTAATTCTCTAACTAAAAAATTGTTAAAATAGAGTTCCGATCATGTTTCGATCTTGTGTCGATGTCTTAAATGTCAGAAATGTTATTCTCCTAACTTAAAATACAACATGTTATTCTATCGAAATGTGACCGAAAATTTAACGATTCAAAGTTTTTTCGATAATTTTAGCTTATAAAGATGGAGTCTCTCTTTTACTCTTTCCAATTACATATATATATAACTATCCTACTCTAATGGTAGTC
Organism: Epirrita christyi; assembly: GCA_951392215.1. Classification (NCBI taxonomy): domain Eukaryota; kingdom Metazoa; phylum Arthropoda; class Insecta; order Lepidoptera; family Geometridae; genus Epirrita; species Epirrita christyi. The sequence goes on from OX595837.1 coordinate 3,613,377, forward strand.
ACAGTGAATTAAAAGTAGACTAAATTGTTATTTATAAGTGAGCAGAATACCAACTTTCTGTCAATTCACAATTTAGTCTCGATTCGGTTAACTTTCAGTGTAGTTTTAAAATAATTTAGAGAATTGGGCCTCAGGGGATGAGCAGCAGCGTCTACCTGAGTACTTAACACCAAACTGCGATCACCAATCCGTCTGCCAAGCGTGGTGATTAAGGCAAATCCCCCTATTGCATTCTATGGGGGAGGCTTCGTGCAGCAGTGAACGTAAAAAGGCTGGTGATGATCATGATGTAAGGTTATTGGGTTTAAAATGTTGCCCGCACTTATGGGCCTTAACCTCATTTGGACCCGCGCGCCTACCACACCAGCAGGGTGATTCTAAAACGTCGGAAACGTTTCCGATCGGATTCGTTAGTATTTAATTTCCATGTGGTAAGTAACTAAAACAATTTTCTCTAGTAAAACATAGTATAAAACAATAAATATTTTATATTACTGTGTTTTACTAGAGAAAATTATTAGAAAATTGTTTTAGTTACTTTCCACATCGAAATGAAAAACTAACGAATTCGGTCGGAAACGTTTCCGACGTTTTAGAATCGCCCTGCTAACCTCTTAAATATATTTGATTATATATTTATATATAGGCCTTATTGTTATAGTAATTGGATAATAAATGAAGTCATGGGACTAGCCTGTCATAGGACGCGTGGTCTTATAGAGGTTAAGGAACCCACGCTTATACTAATAAGATGTTATATCCGAAAAATTATCGACCAGGCGGGTATCGAAACCACGACTCTCTCCGTGATACTGTTTATCAACCAATTACAGCTTCCTTAATCTTCCCGGTAATTATTTCCTCTCTTAGATACGGGGATGAGCTTATCACTGCGCCACTGGCCCGCTTAATGTCAGGTGGAATTTTTGGGATGGTATCAGTTAGGTTAGGTCGCAGGTTCGATCCTATTTCGGTAATTTTTGAGATATTCTTAAATTCGTTACGCAGGTAGTAGGTAGATTACTATTAATATGATTTTACAAACAGAAATAGGTACATCACAATGTGCGTCTCCCCATTTTAAGTCTTTGAACTGAATAGGTTTGTTGTTAATACATGTGAAAATGTTGTCGTTTCTGATACAGCATTATTAAAAGCTTTTAAAATCGGGTTGTTTATTAAATTAAGTTTCGGTTGTGATTTTTTTTTATTGTACTTTTTGTAATTCTAAGAATATCACGCACGCACCAAAGACGATTTTTTATGTAAATGTACCTAGTTATTACAGTTTATTTCCGAAAGTATTTTATGTATTTCAAATCATTTGATGTACTTACTTACAATGTACTGGCAACTCAACTTACAGTATTCAACAATTTATTCCTCCTATAAAAATATATCACATTCCATTTACATATTTATTTAGAGTACGTCCAGTGTAAAAATGCACGCTATTCACGTCAAAATAAAATATTCCATAATCCGTAACCAGAAGGACCATTTTCGAATGTCAAGCTTGTGTTAAGTGCCAAGTAAAAACGTTAAGGGGCGTGCAGTTTTACACTAAACACAGTACCTACTTATATTTACTGTGTTGATTTTTACATGATCTATTGCTATACTGTAGGTAATTCATTGATTTAAGCGTGACTTTGCGGAAATCCATTCTACTATATTGAATAGGCGAGGAAATACAATTGTTGCTATATATTTGTTCGTCTATTCAATATTGTATACTGTAGGTAGATTGTAGAAATAGAGAAATATACTAGCTATAGTTTAATTTTAAATGTATTTTCATCAATTTAACACAAAAGTATAACTTAAATAGGGGAAACTTTTCTTATTTGTATCCCTTGAGGGGTAAATGCGTTTTTTTATATATATCAAATACATACTTCGACTCATGTTTAAACTTCATTCTATGAGTATTGAGTCATCAACAACAGTACCATATTGCACTTAAAATGAGTTTTTTTTAAAGTGGAAAAATTACGATTTTTTGTATTTGTACCACGCTATTCCTTATAATCGTACTTGGATATTTTATAATGAGTTTATGTCTCAGAATCACGAAAAAAGTACTTCTAAAAAAAATTACTTCGTATTACTAGAGATAACTTGTCTCTGTTATTTACATTAATAAATTATTTAATTCTGCATAGCAAATTTAATAGTTTTCTTGAATTCGTTGCATCACAGTCATCACATAATGTAATTATGACTAATTTTCTCATTTATTTTTTGTAAATTTCTCATGTCTTATTCTTTCACCTTCACTAGGTATCTGTAGAATAGCTTGTAAATCAATAGTTATAGGCATACTCTTTATTCTTTATTGTACACACATATACATAATATGAACACAAGGCAGAATTAAAGGACGTGTACAAAGGTGGGCTTAACCCTAAAAAGAGTTTTCTTCCAGCAAACCTCTGGCTAGAGAGTGGTGATTATAAAGGTAGGCATACATTTTTCATCAGTGTTAGCGCGAACTTTAAAGGCGTCTTTTGCTGCTTCACACATTATCTTCAGCTGTATATGCTTTCAGTATTCTTCTTCTAGACGTCTTTTGATTCAGTTTTTTCGTTCTTCGCGCTAATACCATAGGGTTGTATTCGTCAATATTATGTATAATTATGTTACGATATTGAAATGCCGAAACTTGCGGTTTTGTCTTCTTCAGTGCATTTCTCTTCATTCAACCTGTAGGTACATTTTGTTTTTAACAACATGTACAGGTTGTATGAAGAATAGGTTGGTAATACCAATTTTATGTCTGGAGCAAGATACTTTTTCTTACTGTCCTTGTGACAGTAATGGGACTCCGTCACCGGAAAGTCCTCAATGTGTTGGCTTAACGAACTCGATGTCATCTTTTTTTTGTTTTATGAAGTGGTTATCTTTTCCCGCGTTGGTCATCGGCGGCATAAAATACCAATGTATCCGCTTTTGCTATAGCATCTGTTCTGAGATGACATCTACGCTTGCGCACAACGTCGCTATGAAAAACTTTTGGCACACTTGGAATTTTTCATTGTTTCTCTGAAAGAATCATTTTTTACTGAACGATCGGTCCTTTTTATTTGACGCCTTCTGTAGTTTCCGCTTTTTGACAGGCTGAACAAAATGAATGCATAATAAAATGAAGTTCTTCTTAGCTTTGAAATCCATTGTTTGGAAATTTCGGCACTAACTTTCACGTTCTTCAGGAGTACTTTTCAGTGCATTTAAAAAAACATTTATCACACTACACAGGCTACGGAATCTTAGTTGGTCTAGTAACACCTTTGGTAACATAAGGCAGTCCTTAAATCTTTCTTAGCTTACTTATGTTTTTTTTCCATTCCGTTGGCTGAGCTTTTTTACGTCGTTTTAAGAGGTTTAACTGATTTCCAAACCGTTCCATTATAGTTTCAAGAATCATATTTGCTAGCTCCTCGGGAGTTTGATTCCCGTTTGACGACCTCCGAAGCGCGGCGGTCGAGTACTCGTCTGAAATGCAAGAGTCTCGTAGAGGAACGACACCCCTAAGCAACCAAAAATTTTACTCGAAGTTACAAGTACCTATTCCCTACATAGAAATTAGTTAGTCACTAAGTGCCTGGCTTCATTATTATAGAAATAATAGCTTTTTGCAAAACCTGATGCAAAGAAAAGGTTTTTTTTAAATTTATTTAAGAGTTTTAAAGAGGTTTTTTTGAAAATCTTTACATATACCTATTAACATAATGAGGTACGACTTCAGTATATTAATAGGTAGGTACCTAGTTTATTTATTTTAAGCGTCTGTTTATAAATTAAATTATATATTTTGCACAGTATATGCAAATCATTTAAAAGTCTAAAAACCGGCTGGACCATGGACGATTGTAATTCTTGTGATTGAATATAGTTATTAACGAGAATGTGTTTTTTATTTCCTAGGAATGCGTTATCCCCACCACAGGATAGTTCCTTACGTTATCGGATATTTGCCTAAGAGCACACACCAGCCCTTTCTGAGCAGCATTCTCTGAAGCTAAACCGCGCTGAAATTACCGCAGTCCTTTTTATTAGTGTTCCGTACGTAAATCGGGAAAACAGAACACATCGGCATCACGTCGTTTCAGTCGCGGTTTAACTCGTTTGTTTTAAGAGAAAGCACGGCGCTTACGGCCTTTAGTAAGCGAAGAAATAATGTGAGGTGTGTCTGTTTGAAATTGCTGTAGGTGTAGTGTTCTTAGAATGTTTTGAATTCACAATTCTTGTATTCATATAAGTTTTTACATGTCCTCTGACCACAACACACCTTCTAGTAAAAGTCCATAAATGTGTATTAGAACATTACTACACGTCTGTACCACGATGCCGCTGTCACCTCTCCCAGGTACTTGGGTAACTTCCATACGTCTGTACAACGTTCCATTACACGCATTTATGTGCGTTCCAATACACGTTAATTACAGTAGGTACCTACAGAATCGGCAGCACAGTTTGGTATATTTTAGTTCAGGTAATCCAAACCACTCCTATCTACAGGGGTGCGATTCTCAGAAAAATCTAGTGGACGTGATGACGTTATCTCGCATGACAATCATAATTTCGTATGGGCATCACTAGATGTGACGAGATTTGTCTGAGAATACGGGCTCGGATCTAGGGGACGGTTGCGGGTTCGATTCTCATCCGGTCGCTAATTTTTGGAGTATTATAAAACCTATAGTAAAATTTTATAGTTTTTTTTTTAGCTTTAGACAATTCTCCAGGGAATAGACACTATAATAACCATAATTGATCTTTCCAAGGCCATATCACTGACCCAAAGTAGAGTGACCAAGACAGAACCAGTAACACACCGAAGATGGTAATCACTGTTCTATTACTCGCTGTAATTTAATGGGGCTATTCTATAAAGAGAAATAAAACAAAGTTTATATCCATCGAATACAATGTAATAAATAAAAAAAGTCACAATCTTTGGAAATCTAAACTATCCTAACATTTATTTGCATACAACCAGGTACACTACATACCCTAAACTAAATAGTGGAGATAATTTGTTCGTCTAATATAAACACCGTGAGCCATATATAATTTTATTGGCGCGGGATATTACATGTTTAAATTCTTTAATTGATTAATTTTATTTAAATATTGTACATAATTATGTACCTACATAATATATTATGCATTATGATAGTCACCAACAACCACTACCTTTAAACCTTTTTTTAAAACCAAGTCACATTTTATTTACAGTCTTTATTGTCACGAAAAGGAAGTCCAAATAATTAAATAAATTTTATTGAGTAACTGGATTATTGCCTCCTAGTTTATAATTGCAATTCACCCATATACACATAGATGGCACGAAAATAGTACAACAATCTATGTATGTGTGTATAAGCAGTCTGCACAACACTTACAGCAGTTTCGCACTACGTCCGATCCGAACCCGTGAAAATACTGTCCGGAGTATTCGTAGAACAATGTCTATGGTAGTTTACGCACTAGATCCGGCTTCCGTCATCCGATTTCTCTATAGATCCGAATTTTCACGGATACGGATCGGACGTAGTGCGAAACCGCTCTTAACCAAAGCAACTGCTCCATTCACCATGACAGCGCATGCGTTAAGACTATGTAAACTCAAAAGCCACTCCGGACACTGCATACAACCAAAACAAAAGATAACCCGTTAGTATGAGGAACTCCTACATTGACTCCCGAGCTGCGGGGGTGGGGTGAGGGGACGCAAATTGTGCAGGGCGGAGAGTGCCCTTTCTGTATTAAGTACTATTATAATATTAACAAAAGTTATGCAACAATTTGATCGTTCCGAGTCATTGAGATTCGTTTGCGCTTTCATATTGGAATGACCGTCCCGTCCCCAATAGTCTTGCTAGAATATCGAAATACCCTCCTAATTCTACTTATAATTTATTCATAATTGATTTTGGGCATGGAAGTGCTCGAATGTTTTTTATTGTTAGCAACTGTCTCATAGCTGGACAACAAGAATTTGCCTACAAACACCATGAATGTGTATTGGTGTATGTAGTCATAGTAAATATCTTGAACTATCAAATTAATATGTGTATAATAGAAGACAATCAAGTTGAGGCTTGACGGGCGTACCACGTGACTTGCACAGAATGCGCAGTAGGAATTTGTATTACAAAATTCTCAACTCACACACACACACACACGGAGAGTGAGAGAGAGAGAGAGATCACGTGGTACGTGCGCCGGAGCTCAACTAATTTGCCGCTTACTGTACATGGTGTATGATCATATATGATACAAAGCCACAATAATTTCAATTCTATAACATGGATAATTGTAATGAAAAATTATTAGAATGATGAGTAAGATTGCTGGTCCGGGTTGCGAAAAACTATTCTCAACAATGTTACTTTCGTTTTACGCCACAACCATTCTCGCTAAAATGTGGACGCAGCCACCAGCCAACTATAGTATAAACGTGTTGCAGCCATTAACCAACTATAGTACAAACGGGATCCAGCCAATTATAGTACAAACAGGACGTAGCAACCAACCAACTATAGTACAAACGGGACGCAGCCATTAGCCAACTATAGTACAAACAGGACCCAGCCAACTATAGTACAAACGGGACGCATCTACCTAACTATAACATGAACGGGACGCAGCTACCAGCTAACTCTCGACAGCAGCGTCCGCACCGCCACTCAGAGCGGCTTCCTCGCCTCGACGAGCTTCTCACTAACCGCCCAAAGCTGGGACTCCACTTCTTTGTCGAAGGGGTAGGTGCATACGTACTCCTTGCAGTCGCGGTACATCTTGCCGGTCTTACCTTCGATGCTGTAGTCGGTCGCGCAGAACACCACTGTTTCGGAGCCCTGGAAACATGAACCAGAGTGTTTTAAAACAGTTTTGACAACAACTTAGAGAATTTAGGACAACAAGGATCAAATTGACCATTAACCCAAGGAAATTGAGGTCACCGCTAGCTAGCAAAAGGGTGGTTAAGCTCTTTTGCAGGCGAACGATGTTTCAAATTTAGCTATTATTTCTTCAAACTCAATGAAACTTTGTACACATGATCAGTATACTAATATCTAGACCCGTGGTGCGTTAGTTTCTTATAAAATTATATGGTTACCAAATCATAAATAAAAAAAACATTTTTTTTTAAACTGACACCACAACATGTGCTACAACTAAGAGGCCATGTTACAATTTTATTAGTAATATAATTTGATCTTGAAACTGACTAGTAAGATATTTAACCGACTTCAAAAAAGTATTGTACTCTGCAATGTGTCGACCTCTGTGGCGCGGTGGGCGAAGGTTCACCTGCGACGCAGGAGGTTGCGGGTTCGATTCCCGCCTCGGAACAAATATTTGTTCAGGGTGTTCTGGGTATTTTTCTATGTATAATAAAAAAATATATATATATGTAATGTATTGTATTAAGTATATCAGTTATCTAGTACACATAACACAAGCTCTGTTTAGCTTGGGGCAAGATAATGTTGTGTGAAAAGTCCAGCATTTTTTATAATGTATTTTTTTAAATTTGCATTTCTTGATTACTCGTGTAGGGAATGATCTCAAAGTGACCCATGAAAGCTTTATCTGAATCTTAATTTTTCAAAAAATCTTTAAGCTACTCATACCTACTCGCTAAACACAATTAATAAATCGAGCAACGTTGTGTTACCCTGTTCAAAACCGCTCGAAAACAAACGACGACGATTGATTTTGATAAAAGGATTGCCGTCTCGTACCTACCATACCATTGATTCGCCGTTGTCGGGTAAAGAATATTTAAAAATTCATCTGCGTCCTTAGCAACACGATAAAAATGAACCTTACAGTGACGTCATTCACAAGAAAATATGTGAAGATGCGAAAACGTCATCACGTAATGTTTATTTCCGCGCTATTCGAAGTTGTTTAATTTCCAAGGCCGAGTTTTAATGATACATCTGTTTTACACAATTGCTGATGCAAGATGACTGATGCTACAAGATGCTGATAATAATAAATTTGCCAAGGGTAAACATAGGGGGGGTATTTGGTAAGGGTAAGGGTAAGGATTTTGTAAGGGGTAGGGGGTAGGTTTGTGTACATTTTCGGAATACATTAAATCTGTTAACAGGTTTTTTTTTTTTTGAAGTCGGTGGATGGAGGTGACTCAAGAGCGTTCATCGTGGCATTCTACGGGGGAGGCCTATTCACCGTGCCTTCTGCCGCCAAGCAGTAGTGCATTGCCGTGTTTCGGTACGAAAGATATGTGTACCAGTGAGATTACAGGCACATTCAACTTTTCATCTTTATGTGTGCATGTGATGCCTCTGGTGTTGCAGGCGTCCATAGGCTAATAACTACTTTCCATCAGGTGGACAGTATGCTTGTTTGCTTGCCAAGGAGTATAAAAAAAAACGCCCATGTCCAGCAGTGGACTTCTGCGGGCTTGATGATGATGATGACGATTCGGTATTTGAATCCAGTCTGGGCTCACAAATGGACTCTAATCTTTGTAGGCATGTCTGATAAGCACCCAGTAGACATGGTTAAAACTCCTTTTTGACAGGTTAAAATTTACAAGAAGATAATAAAATAATTCGTGATATAAAAATTTCGCTGTTTCTTTAATAAAAAAAATGGGATTGGTTCATTGGTTTATGTGATTTGTATGAAACTCTATAGAAAAGAATCTGTCAAAAAGAAGTTACAAGTGTGTTTGTTCTGCAATAACAAAAACTGACCTGACGGGCTGATCTCATGTACAGGAAGAAAATTGGAGCCATCAGGATGTAGTGGTACCATTTGATTGAGTGCCTGCAATTAAAAATAATTCATTTACATTTTTTGAACTATCAAATTAATATGTGTATAATAGAAGACAATCAAGTTGAGGCTTGACGGGCGTACCACGTGAATTGCATAGAATGCGCAGTAGGAATTTGTATTGAAAAATTATGTTTTTTAGGGATCCATACCTCAACAGAAAAAAACGGGCCCTACCCCGTAACGGGGGAGGTTGTCAAAATATCAGTCGGTCTATACCGACTGATATTTTGACAACCTCAGTGGCGCGGCTGGCAAGTTGCTGGCTGAAATGCGAGAGGTTGCGGGTTCGATTCCCGCTGTGGGACAAATGTTTTAATGATCTACAAATATTTATTCCGGGTCTGGGTTATGGTACTCGTAGTTCCTGATACCCACGATACAGGGAATCCTAGTATGGGAACTGGACTACATAATGAGACTGTTGGGTGTTATAGGATCACTTTGCTATCTGTATGTTTGTGTGTCTGTCAAGACCCTTATTCTCGGGAACGCCTAGAGGTATCAAGTTGAAATTAATATCAAATACTCAGATCTGCAATCCCTTGGAGCTGTGAACTAAGTCAACACAGCCAAAAGACACGCGATAGTAGTATACTATATATATATATATATATATATATATAGTTGACTCCACATATTTTTACATTCGCAAGGGTATCAAAACCTATAGGGTACTTCCCGTTGACCTAGAATCATGAAATTTGCCATGAAGCATTGTCTTATAGCACAAGTATAGGGAAAAAAACCGAAAACTGTAAATTTGTTGTTACATAATTTATATGTATTTGTATGTATGTCTTTTGCTTCATTCACTTTCATTACATTCATGCAATCTAATCATTATTATTATTATTGATCACAACACACATTGATTGAACACATCATGATGACAACAAATTATTTGTAATAACTTATAAGGTTATCTTTGATTTGTTGTTATTGACCTACTTGGTGGTAGCAGCAGATTGGGCAGAGAATACATTTAATCTGTCTGTAAGTTATTCAATCAAATTAAAGTAGGGTGTGTCTAGTCTAAAACTGCACACCCCTCCACCACTTTTACTTGACACTTAATACAAGCTTGACGTTCGAAAATGATCCTTGCGGTTACAGATTATGGAATATTTTAATTTGAAGTAATGGAATAGTGAGCGTTCAGTTTTATATTAGACACACCCTACATAACTTTTGATTTTGTATAAACAGGAATTTACATTTATCTGTTTGTCGGTGAAGGTACCAAGAGACTTGACTCAATCAAGAGACTTTCAGGATGAGTGGACATAACACATTCCTTCAGTCTCTGTTAGCTACTATATAATCTTTATCAGCCAGTAGATGCCCACTGCTGGACGAGGCTTCCCTCATAGAATAAGGGGGTTTGCCATAATTACCACACTTGGCGGATTGGTGATGAATAGTTGTAGTAATATTAAATTGTTACCTAAATAAGTTTGTATAACAGAATCCAGGGCAGCAAGCATTTACATCGATTCCACTGCCTCTCAGTTGATCTGCGAGCGCCCTCATAAAGTATGCATTCATCAGCTTGGAGTTGCAGTATCCAGGGTTGTGACGTTCAGCCTTCCCGGTCTTAGCTATCTCAATCTCAGCCTTAAGGTTCAAGTCCTCAAAGTTTATTTTGCCTCGCTCGTGGAGTGTTGAAGAGACAATTACTATTCTGAAAGTGTAATGGTATTGATTAATAAATTATGACTTATGCCACAGACACCATATATGTAAACAGAAAACATGACAGCTCAGGTATTGTGTAAGTGTTGTTGAAAATGTGAAGGTTGTGAAACAGGTTTATCCGAGCAGGTTTTATTAGAAACTTCTGTGGAGCGGCGGGTGAGTTGCCGGCTAATGCAAGAGGGTTGCGGGTTCAATTCCTGTTGTGGGAAAAATGTTTGTATGATCTGTAAATATTAGTTCCGGATCTGGGTGTTATGGTACGATGGTACTCGTAGTTCTTGTTACACAGGTTACAGGGAATCCTGGGATCCATCCAGGGGATGTGGAGGCGTTGAACTCGCGCAGCCGGTGCACTCTGCGAACTCGCGCTATTTTATATAGCTATGATATAGGTAGCTTTACCGGTACCTCTTGGTCGGTATTCGGGAGCTGTCCTTTTACTCCCATGATCAGTAAATATTATAAAAAGTAATGATGCGTAATGTGGATCGGTAAATAGTTATTTACCTGCTTGGTGTGGCTCTCTTCAACAAATCCATCAACAGCTGTGTCAGATAGAAGTGACCCAAATGGTTGACACCCAAATGTATCTCAAATCCTTCCTTAGTCTTCTGATCTTCCTTCAAAGGCACCACCACACCAGCATTGTTGATGAGTACATCTATTTTGTAGAAGCCTGCCTTTACAACATCTACAAACTTCTCGATTGATTCAAACGACGCCAGATCTAGCTGCATTGAGATCTGTAAAATAGAACTTGTTCAATAAAGTTATTGAATTGAATCTCAATATAATGCACAAGCTCACTGTTGTGTAGTGGGCCATGGAGAGAGCTATGCTCGGAGTTTCACAAAGGGATGGAATAAAAAAAATCCTGTAGTAGATCCAATGTATAGCTTGCAGAACTAACAAGGGTTGGGGAATAAAGGTTTTTTTGAGTGGCGACCACACACCGCACTTACAGTATAGGAAGGTCTCGATGGACTTAAGACAAAGGTTGCAGGAAGTTGGTGGGAGTGGCCCAGGACTGTTTCATGTGGAATTCTATAGGGGAGGTATATGTCCACCAGAGTACTTCCATAGACTGTTGATGATGGTGATTATTATAAATAAATAAATAAATAATGCTGGACATTTCACACAACATTATCAAGCCCCAAGCTAAGCAGAGCTTGTGTTATGGGTACCAGATAACTGATATACTTAATACAATACATTAAATAGATAGATATTTTTTATTATACATAGAAAATACCCAGAACACCCGGAACAATTATCTGCAGATCGCACAAATATTTGTTCCGAGGCGGGGATCGAACCCGCGACCTCCTGCGTCGCAGGCGAACATTCGCCCGCCGCGCCACAGAGGTCGTCAGGTAGTATTATGCATCCAAGGCTTCAATCTCAGATAATTCTAGAGTACATGAACTTTGGCCAGTAAAAGCTAGTTCAGTTTCATAGAATTGAGCAATTAGGTGTGTCACACTGTCATTGTGTGTGTGACTGTGACAAACCTAGTTATTTTGTACAGGAACTGCTAATTCCAGGCAGGGTTATGAACGCTGTACAAAAAGGCAATGCCATTGTTTCAGTTAAGAGCCAGTATTGTACTTTTTACAACAGGGTTCTGCTGCAGGAGCTCGAGCAATAATCAATCAAAGAGTTAGATTTCTCATTTTTGAGCATAGCTGGCGTACTTACCAGTTCGCCTCCGTTAGGCTGTTCCGCCCTTATATCAGCGATAGCTGCCTTCGCCTTGTTAATGTCTCGGCAAGCAAATATGACCCGCGCCTTGCGCTTCACCAGTGCCCTGGCAGTCTCCAGACCTATACCACTATTTGCTCCCGTAATCAAAAAGGTCTTGCCCCTCAGGCAAGTATTGGTCACACATTTCGCCCAACTCCGAGACCGCCACTTACGCAGGAGACCGAGGGCGACAATCACCGAAATCGGCACCGCTGCGTAAATAACATGTGAAGAAACCATTGCACTGATTTTAAAAACACTGAATAATTTGGTTGGAATCTAGATTCGTAGATTCAGGACGACGCGCCGCGAACGGAATATTTTCCTACCCAACCCGACCCGCGCCGATACCTCAAGCTAACTAGCGATGTGTCAACTCGGTTTGCCAACCCGTCCAAACCGAGTCAAGCTAAAGTCGAACCGACCCGGTTTGATAGTCCACTAACTCGATTCTATAACGAGCAGCGGATCGCCAATTCGAGCCCGTTCGCCGACAGCGGGCCGGGAGAACGAAACCGAACCGACAGCGCGCGCGCGACTCGCGCGAGCGGTCTGGGCCGGAGCGGGCAAACCGAATGAGAACTGAGAAGCCGAATAAATCCGATTTCTGCCGAACAGGTGGGCGGGCGACGACGACGACGACGACCATTAGTAGACCTTATCTCGTTGCAACAAAGTTTACAACAGGCGATTATGTTTATTTAATGATTCGTTTTCTTTTTAATGACCCAAATATGAAGCTGTTTAGTTTATTTGTTGTACCTGACCATTCTATTTTTTTACGTATGTAGAAGTTACCTCATGTTTATGTTCAATTAAGAGTAATAATGTTGATTCATATCTTGGTTTTGTTTTATTGCCTTTCCTTTACCTACAGAATGACACTGCATTAACCATTTTTTAAAATTAAATGAAAATGTTTTAGTACATCCTGCTCTCATTATAATTATGAAAAATGTGCGACGATCGTGCGAAAGTTCAATTCAGTTTAATTCAGTGTTTCATTTTATTTGAAATCTTTTATAGATAAATTTTCAGCTATAATGTATGTACACCATGTACTATATACATTAAGCAATTTATAATAACTATTACTCTATGTCACTACCAAGGTAACGCTCACAAACAAATGTAACAATAACCTATAAATAAACAGTTAAGGTTTAAAACCCGACCAAGTAGGAGTTTACGGATCGACTCGGACAGGTCAAACCTAATACTACGTTTAGAACCGTCATAGCAACTCGGTTTGATCAACCCGGGTTGAAACCGGTTTACGTAGAAAGTCGAACCGTTCAACTCGGTTTGTGATATTTTCGGGTTGGCACATCTCTCAGCTAATCTTCTCCTGTCTTTGGGTGGCCATCCGATTTCAGTGCCAGTGCTGCCAGCAGCTTTTAGTCCAAAGTAACACGATAACACGGGGAAAAGTAACATTTTGCATGAAATCGTAACATTTTCCCCGAAAAAATTTAAAAAACCATACAATCTAGCTCTTCATTAAAATGTTATCGAGTTAATGAATTCTTTTAATTGCTGGTTTCATCAAGCCAATCCAATGACTTTCTATCGCCGAGAGAAGTGAGTTACAAAATTTTCGCAACTATACTATATACTACTAGAAGAGAGGGTAACCATAATTTTTCAGGCACCAGCAAGTGGAGCTGGTTTAAAAAATTTGATGGTTTTTTTATAAGCGTAAGCATCCGTAAGAGAGGGTATTTAGAGCAAAAATAATGATGTGATTGGAACAAAGTATAAAAATTTCTTGTTTTAGAGGTGAGAGCAGCTAAAATTCCAGTAATCCCAACTATCCCAAGGCATTGACGAGGGAATGAGCTGTAAACATTTTGTTACTTAAGAAGTGAGATCAGCCACAAATGTAATATTGAATCTCAAGTGATCAGCAAATGGAGCGAGCCGTGTTTTTTTTTGTTTTAGAAGCAAAAAGCAGACAACTGAGTAATTCTTCTCTTCAGGATTTGCATTCATAATACTGCTGGTACTTATTGATCAAAGAGTACTTACTTAGTTTACAAATCACTGCAGGACACTCAGAAAAATTTTTTAGAAAAAAAAGGGACAAGTAACATTTTGTGTCAGGTAACATGAAAATAACATGAAGAGTTCAAAATTACAAACCTTACCTAACCAACTGATTTCGATCGAAGCCGAAGAATAAGTATAGCTCAGGGTATGCAAAGATTAGGGACTTCTGGCACTCGCCGGCCGCTGCCGCGGCTCGCTTTGCTCGGCTCGTGCTTGATTTAACATGCCTACAACGCTAAAGACACACGACATTGGTGTCTATTCTGTTGTTCATCGAACTAAACTAAAATTAAACTAAAATTAAATTAAAAAATGACAAATTTAGTTCTAAAAGCTATTCTGTTGTCAGACTGAACTAAATTTAATCTTCGAAAACGACAGGACTATATTTTAATTTGACAGCCACCAAATTGAATTGAATTGACAGAGTTAAGTGAATTAAGTGGGGTTTACACGGGTCGATTTTCGTCGTGCGGCTCGTCGCTTCACAAATCGCCTCACCAAGCCGCATCGCTAGCCCATTTACACTAGTGACTAAAATCTCATGCGGCTCGGTCACTTCCTTCGAAAATGTTGAGAAGAATAGGTGTTCGTGCCGGAATTGAAATAGTTAGTTATTCAATTAATCAAGAACGATCTGTACGTAGAATCGCAGTAGTGAAACAACGTGCACGAAACACACCTTCATGCGGCGGGCGATTGCCTACAACATCGTTTACACGGTCGATTTTGGTCACCAGCTGCATGTGGCCGGTCACCGCGCAGCCAAAGTCGGATGCTACCCAACTTTGGGGCTTGCGGCTTTAGTCACTTGCGATCTAGTCGAATTGCCATTTAGACGGTCGATTTTCGCCGCGCGGCAAAAATCGTGCGGCTTTAATCACCCGTGTAAACCCCACTTTAGTCTTTGGATTTAACTAAGGTAGAGCAAATTTTTTTTTAATTCGAAATTCGAAACTTGGCGCTCAAGAAAACCTTTTTTTATTGATTTATATAACTAGTATAATCGCCTCCGTCAGCAGCTATGACGGCACGTAGTCTATCTCGCATTAGATGAGACAAGGCGCGCGAATAAATCAGTCCCCCTGATAATCATCCATAACCGTGCACAGTGTGATCTAAGAGCTTCAGGGGGGTTTCTTTCGTTCTGACAGTTCCAGCGTTGAACCATTATGCCCCATAGATTTTCAATCGGGTTCATATCTGCTGACCAAGCAGGCCATTTAATGAGACTAATGTCACGGGTGCATGTTAAACCACGCCATGGTAGCCTGGGCCTTGTGTATCGGTGCATTATCCTGAACGTAATCAATTTGTGGGAATTTTTATTGGTATTGACCGTGTCCTGATTTGCTTTTATGATCTGTTATTTGACCTTCATCGCCATGACGCCGAATCCAAAATCTCACGGTGAATCGAGATATATTGAGCTCTCGTGATATCGCACTAATATTCAAGCCATCTTCGTGGAGAAATAGTATTTCAGCCCTTTGTTGCAGAGTTAAAGCCATTTTATTTCAATCAATCTATCAAAGAGGATGCAATAACTATACGTAAGAAGAGACGGGACATAGAGTAAAATAAATTACTGTCGTCAAAACAGGGCTACCGCAAAAAGCCAACATGACGGACGACTGACAAAACAATCAGTTCTACCAACATACAAAAATGGAATAGTGATGTGCAGCCAGTATTTAAAATCTATCGATATTGATAAATGACCTTACCTACAGTTTGAAATAATTTTTTTTTTTATTATTTTCTCCAGTTTTGTTTTAGCACCACTAAAACAAAACCAGTGGCACAAGGTCCAGTTTATTGGATTTGTGTACAATCAAAAAGACCATAAAGTAAAACAACATTTATTTTCGGCATTTACCAGGCAGTCTTGGCGCTAAAGAGCGATCTCTTCCAGACAACCTTAGGCTCACCCATAACATTTAGGTTATAAACATCTTAAATATACATGTGCTAGTAGTAATCAGTGTCTAGTGTTTCATCGTGGCAGTCTATGGGGGAGGCCTATGTCCAGCAGTTCTTTGTAGACTTCTTTGGGTTGATGATGAAAGATTTAGTAATTTCACCAATTTTTTACACCTAAAAAATAAAAGCATCGATTATCGATATTTATAAATGAAGATATCGTTCACCACACTATCATTCAGAATCAAAATTATTATTGCTTGGGATTATGATATTTTTTGGAATATATGATATTTTGGCCCAAGAAGAAGTATGTATAGGACTGATAATTTATCTAATAATCTAGGTAGGTACTAACCGGACTTCATCCAGAGGAAACCTGGCCATAAAAAGTTTTTTGCCGTTATTTCTATCTGATTGTAAGCCGCATATTTCACAATTTATGTACTTC
The DNA here is from genome assembly GCA_951392215.1 of Epirrita christyi. Lineage (NCBI taxonomy): Eukaryota > Metazoa > Arthropoda > Insecta > Lepidoptera > Geometridae > Epirrita > Epirrita christyi. Next base: position 3,630,067 of record OX595837.1, read on the forward strand.
ATATTTCATATTCACAGAAATTAATTAGGTTTCAGAAGCAAACAACACACATAAACGTATTTAGACCACAAAAATAAAATATTTTGCAATATTAATTTTGTCTAAGAGAAACAGAGAAACAAATTGACCATGTGAGAATGTAACTGACTGACAGGTCATCAAAGAACGAGAAAGATAGAGGAAGTGAAAAATGGTCACCATGAAAATTCTGCCCCGTTTCATACAATCTTTTTTTTTTCTTTTAGTTGCGACCGACTGCAGTCTATATTTACTAAAATTCAAACTTATTTTTTTTGTTAAATGTCATTATGGTAATGTGTCAACTTTAAAATTAATAAATGAGGTTCACCCATGGAATTAATAAGGTTGTACGTAGTACTTATTACTTCCATGGGTTCACCATCAAAAAGTATCTTTTTGTAGGTCGATTCTACAACTTTACTATCAAAAAGTAATAAGTAGGAGATATAGCATTTTAGACTTTAAAACTTTAAAACTTTTTTTGGTAAAGGCCAAGGTACTCCGGATGCGTATGCAGCACACGGTAACGTAGACACGCGCGTCTCTGTGCCGCGCCGCGTAGAGACGCGCGTGGACGTCACGCAAGCGGTGTGCCATGTCTCATACAGTTCCATACATTACAACATAATGGTACGTCGACGTGCACACCTACGTCTACGCATACGCAGCTGGTGTGCTGTGGCCTTAAAAGATGATTTATGCTAGACTGTGCTGGTACTGAACCATAGCTTTGGGTGCGGACGAGGCATGGATTAAAAAGGTACAAACATTTTATATATGAAGTAGCCGTGCACTACCCGTGCCTCGGGACGAATTGAGGCGCGGGCGGCGCTGAACTGGAACTACTTCATTTTAAATTCGTGCCTCGTAAGCACCTGTTTATGCCACGGCTCAGACCCAGCCCGGTCGCATAAATCATGAAAGCTATCATCTTAATTACAACAAAATTCAATACTTTATGATCCTAATTGTTTTCCTCTACTTGCAGTTTGTAAATAGTTGATTTAAGTATTTATTTTCTTAGCGAAATATGCCCCAAGAATACTTTTTTTGAATCACTAAATTTAATCCACACCAGTTTTCATGAAGACTAATTTTAGGTAGATTTTTCTAATATTAGACATAAAACTGCACAACAGAATATAAAAAGACCACCTAAAACTAAGTTGAGTAACTAAGCTAATTTTAGTGCTGTCTGACTAAGATTTAGTTTAGTGCTGTCATTTTAGTCGATTCTCAATAGCATAAACTGTACAACAGAATAGGAAAAGACCACCTAAAACTAAGTTGAGTAACTAAGCTAATTTTAGTGCTGTCAGATTAGGATTTAGTTTAGTTCAGTCATTTTAATCGATGTCTGAATAGCAAAACGTCATTTTGACGCAACTAAAACTAAATTTAGTTTAGTTTAGTCTAGATTGTGCCAACAGAATTGACACCATTGTATAGGCATAATTGCAAAAATGATCCAACATTATTCAAGATCCGCTGAAGCTCAAAAAAGTCTAAAATCGGGCCAAAAGATCCGCACCGGCAACGTTGGCAGATTTATCTTGCTGGCTGGCTGTCAGACAAAAAACAAATGTCAAACGGGCAAAGGTTAAAAATAGTAAAGTTGTTCGTTCAGAATCAGAAATCATGGAGCAAGGACCATTCAGAAACGGACTTCACCACAGCCAAACAGATGTAGGTACTAGGTCTAGGACTTCGGTTTAGGAGTTCACTGAACTTCAGTGCAGTGCAGGTGCAGGCAGCGGCGCTAAATTTCATTTGTAGGCCACGCACGGACCTCTAATATTTTTTGAGTTTCGTGGTCAGTGGTTGTTATAAATATCTATTGCTTACTTCGATGTTATATTTACCTACCTAAATTAATTGAACGAGCGAAGTGAAGCTTTCTGTGGTGATAAGAGGGCTCGTAGGTACTTATGTAAGTAGGTTTTATTCAAAAGAAACAAAAACTATAAGAACTCCTATCGAAAACACAAAAATTGTAGAGCTATAATGAATAGGCATTTCCTGAACCGATTACACCTTAATTTCAACGTAGCTCTAATTCCTAAGTAATAGCTCTGTTGATTGCGAAGTCTAAGTAACTTACTACACAGAGACAATAACATTGTCTCTAATAGTGTTGAATAGATAGGGTAGGTAATAGGTACCTACTACGTAGGTACATGAACCTAACGACCAATGGGAGACGCTGGGAATATACGCTGGTTGTTAGGTTCATGGAGGTAGGTAGGTACCTACATAGGGGTACCCTATTCAACACTATTTACAGACAATGTTTTTGCTTTCCTGGTTGATTGCACCTGGAGTCGCACCGCCACCTGCAGAAATACCTGACTAGAAAATAAAACAAACTTGATATTTGGGCTTTTTATTAGAAATACATAATGAACAACTAGATAATAAATCTGGATTCCAGACTGAAAAATAATAAAAATTGAATGGCAATTTAAATTAATTGGGTAAGTAGGTAATAGGTAGGTACAGCATGAAATATTTACGCAATAGGTACGAATTAGGTAATATTATTATTAAATAGAGTAACGCCCTTAGTACACCTACGCGTTTGCATGCGACAGCGAATCTCTGCGAAACCAATTGCGGTAGCGAAACTCTGCGAAACGTTAGTCCTAAGGTAGTAGGTAGTAAAAGTCCTACACTAAGGTTGTTTCGCAAAGAAATTTCAGTCTCTCGTGGATTGTCGTTTCAGCATGTCGTCCCAGTCATCCCTTTCAGATTCTGAAGAGGAAGAATTGTTGTTGCTAGCGTCGGTATTGAAGAGGAAGCGTAGAATCTGGGTGCATGAAATAACTGCCAGTTTTTTCGCTGTTTCGCTACCGCATGCGAATGCGTAGGTGGACTAAGGCGCAAGTAATTTTACCTACCTACCTATTAGAAAAATGTTGAATTATTAGAAATACCTTTCGAAGTTTTCGAACCAACGTTGTTCGTGTGGGCCCGACCATTCGATTTATCGAGCCTTTTGTAATTTTTTTCGAGAACCTTTGATAAAACGGCATTCGAATTTTCGAACCACCCTTAAAAATATCATTTATTTATTACGCAATATAAATTGCAGAATCGATAACAAATTAATTTTAACATCTTCAAGGCTAGAAAATTACGACAATAGTTTTTCAATTGTTATAGGGATATTCGGGCGCTTTGTTCCCAAACTTGCTAATTTGATTGAAGCAGTGACTTTTTTCAGAACGCGAGTTGTATGGAAATTAAAGATTTAATACCTACTTAATATAGAGGCACAGGATAATTTATAGGAATTACCTATAGTTGGCACCAAAGGGATAACAACGAGTTTCAAGAATAAGTACATGCCTTAGCGACGGGCTCAGATGGTTTGTCCCACTCCCAGATAATCTGTAGGGTACCTAACAGTGGAATGTGTGTTTTGGAATAAGTAGAGTCTGTTCAGAAAGAGAGCCGTCGTGTCCAAATTGTGAACTACATCATTATTAAAACCATGATTCTGGTTTCTTTCTGTCAGCATTTTGAATCTTAAACTAAAGAAATAGTAACAGTTGTAATATGATCAAAACGGAACAGACGCGCTATTGTATTGCCCGCTAAACAAAGAAGGTAATTAAGCACAGCAGCGCCTTCAATCCCACGACGGGTCTCTCGCTTAACAGACTCTATTTTGACGAAAGTTCAACTATATTTCTCTGATTTGGAAATAGTGTATGGAAGGAATACAAAAAATAATAATAAGTAGGTACCATTTTTAAGTAATAACAATAAGTACTTATCTATCATATTATTATTCAACCAAATATTTGACTAAAAAGTTAATATTCTATACAAGTCAAAACACTAGACTTTAAAAATTTATTCTTTCTAATCTAAGGCTTGCAAAGTTGCGGCACTGTGTTTTTTTTTGTGTTTCGTTCTTTATTTTTCTTTTTGTAAATCCATAATGTTTTCTACTCTGAATGCAAAAAGTATAATAGGTATATTGTCTCAGTTTAGTCAGAGATTATTATCGCGAATTATAATTTGTATTCTGGAGTTACCCCCCATTTACTTTCTTAGATTGATATAAGTAACACCTAGTGCCACTAGGTGCTACCTACATGCCAGCCATAGATTTATAGCGTCCACGCATATTAAGCATACAATACAATTTGATATAAAAATCTTACTTTTGTGATAAAAGCATTTTAAAATCTTAATTTATACAATATTAAATATTGGCTTGCAATATTATTTAAATAGATACCTTAACTATTGTCAAATAGCTGAAACAGGTAATATAAATAAACAAATTATTTAAAAAACTTATTAATAATTAGATATCCTAATATTGCGTCACAACGCAATATCTAAATATAAAAAAAACAATTAAATACGAGAACGCTTTATCATAACGAGACACAAAAATAATAGGTACCAAACTATCATTACCAAATTAGACAAAGTTTTATTTGAATCTTAATTCACAAAGAGTGTAGGTACCTACCTATCAGGTATGTAGGTAGTTAGGTACCTACCTATATAACTTTTCAACTCGAGTTACTTCTGAAACAGATTTAAATAACATCGAAAAGATTTATAAAACGGCACACAATAATACGATTACCACGAGATACCAATAGCTTTTGCTATTATTTGTCAATTTTATACGGAATTATTATTATTAGTTCAAGCTTTTGCTTACAAACTATGCAATTACCTATCTCACATTGGAGTTGACAGCTGATGTCGTGATCGGTCTACGCCTACATCTACGGTTATAACCTTGCCATCTACTGGAGTACTGCTCTCCACTTCGCTGTCTGGAATGATGATGCACACAAAAGACCGTCCACTGGATGCATCTCTTGGGTAAATGGTCATTGGAATGAACCTATCGCTCGTTCCATCCACATACGCTCCTAATCTCGAATACACTTCCGGAAAATGTTTCTTAAGGTTAACTCCTCTTCTTTCTAACTCCAGCGATATGTTTTGGAAGCATATTTCTCTAAATTTATGAGCCGTTGCAGCGTTTTTTTCGCCTGCTATCAATAATTTGGATGTTAGTATCAAGGTGTTTCTATCGTCTGGTGTGCTTTTGCTGTCTCGTCGCTGCCGCCTTCGATTCTGTTCTTGTATGACTACAGTTACCGTTTTACTTAGGCGCAGCTTCGCGCATCGTGACACCATCTGTCGCTCCCATTTTACTGCACCTTTCGTCGGCACTTCACTGATAATACACACAGCCACGTATAAAATTACCCTCGTCTCAGGGTTGTAAGACTTACACAGCTTGACCACTTCGGTGTACAATTCCACACCCATTTCATTTGGTTGCAGGGACGTCCATTTCACGAATTCTGGCTCAGTCAGATATTGGTAGCCGTGTGTGATGAACTTTTCCGCCGATTCTGGACTAGTGAAGAAAATTTTGACAACACCTCTGCCCAGCGCTAGGTAGCCTTTATGAGCAATTGTGCTGATTTGGTGAAGAGCATCTGCATCCTCTTTGGCTGTTGATATGATCTGTCTACAGAGGCTACTCGCTCGGGAGTGCAAGCAGACCTTTCTGTGTTTCTCCCAATGCGCCCGGCGGCATTCCCTGGAGCAGTACATTGTGGTGCAATTGTGGCAGGTTTTGTAATGCCTCTTGGCGTCTGCTAGCTGAGCTCTAGATGTGCATTTTGGGTATTTGCACTTGACGAATGCTTCATCTGAGCTGTTTTCCGTTTGTAATGAGCCAAGGGAAGCTTTGGAATCGTGGTTCGTTAATTGGTGTTCAGCAGGCGGACGTAGGGCTCCAGAATCAAGGCTGGTACGGCGGTCAAGAGAGGCACTCTGCTGGGCGAATGGTTCACTCCTCCGCCGTGAATTTTCACCATGAGCAGATCGTGGTCGTCTCGTCTCTTGCATCGTCGTAGGATTATCAACTGAGTTGCCTGAAATTATTGAAGAAATTATTAACGATTAGTAATCGAAAACTGTAAAACACAGTATGCTAACCAATTCTTGACTCAGAACCATTTTTAAACTCATTCAAACTAAAAAGCTTACCTAAACATCAACATGCTTCAATCAGGGTCATGCTTAGGTACTTAGAGTAAAAAAAATGCCTAGCCAATTTATGCTTGCAGAAATTATAAAATAATGGAACCAGGTTTTAAGCAGGAGATTTAAACTAATTTTGGTAGGTAGGTAGGTATCATAAAAGATATATAAATAAAACTTATTATAATATTATATAATTATACATTTTTGTGCATTACAAACCCGTGTAAAACGTATTATAGTGTTTTTGTTATTGATTTCTACAATAGGTAAGGTAAGAGTGTAGTGAACCACCGTTGAAGGAGTCTAATGGTCGAGTGAGAAAAATGGATTTTCATCCCACCATCTCGGAAAGAGTATTTTTACTCTTCGATATCTGAGTGAAAAAGCCGTTTTTATACGCTGGAGGATAAAGTAAATTTGAATTTAGAACATCGTGTGCACAAAGTTTGTGAATTCAAAACATCATTAAACCTATTTACTTCTAACTCCATGGATGGTGCCCAATTTATCATACAACCTTTTTTAATTTGATAAAAACTCAGACGCTGAACCTTCTTGGTGTATTACTTTTTTTTTAATTTGTTTTACATTTCCTCGCTGAGGTGGGATGAAAAGTTAAGTGTTGCGCTCGAGTGCAAAGATTTTTCACCTCGTGCTCTTTTGATTCCCTCGCTGACGCTCAGGATTCTAATTTTAAAATCCTTCACTTGCTCGGTCATCAAAATTGAGCAAGCGGTTAAGAAGCAACTTTGCACTCTTGTATAATAAATAATTATTATCCCCCCTAAAATATTATCAAATTGTAAGCAAATTTAGAAATTGAATACATTGACAAAATTTGTGGTGCCATCTCGAAAAAAAGATCTTGGAAATAAATATCTAAGCAGTATTCTTTCTTATTAAAAAATCCTTACATTGGACGAAATGCCTTTTAATTTTGATTATTACCTAACGAAGAATATTTATAATTTCTTAATCATCGTCGGTTTTCATAATAATAATGATGTTGCTAGACTGAAGCCACGTTTCTTATTCTCGGAAGTTACCATCATAGACCAATTCAACAGTAAGGTAGGTAAGGTAATAGTAAAAATTGGAACGGCTGAGACTTACATATCGTTCCTACCTGGTCGGTCGGGACTGGGGTCTGTGACCGAACTGGGACCCTCACTGGGAGTGCTGTAGAACCGGGAGACGCTGCTGTGGCCGCTGCTTGCTAGCTGCTCGTAGCGAGGACTCTGGGGAACGGTTTGGAATATTTTGGACTGTGGAACGTTGTCACTATATACCTCAAATGAATAGTCTGGCTGTTAAGAAATACCTATTTCTGCACAGATTTGGCCACTATAGTCTTATACTACTATATACTATATAGTCTTAGCCACTATAGAAAATGCCCATTAGGCATTTTCTCTTCTTTAGTTCTAAGTAGTATGATTTTGTCGTAGTGTAGACGGCGACGTGTCTTTAATTTTTATCGCACCATCCACCAATCATCTATGTAGTAACTTAGAGTGTTCTTTTGTCTTCAAATTCGTATTTATGGTACCCAGGTATTTAATGTTAATTATGCTATCAACTGGTATATACCCTAACCGATTTTTTATAGAAATTGTGAAATACCTTCCCGCCCGACAAATAATAGGGGCTGCTAGACTTCCTAGGGCTCGGCTGAGGAGTAGGTATCCTCGCCGGCTGCGACGGAAGACCCAAGAGTGAGTCCAGCACGTCTTCCAGCGTCGTGGAGCCGGGAGATGGTCTGGCGATGCCCAGAGTCAAGGAGCGTTGGGATTCTTGCCAGTCTGCAAGTTTAAGGATTACTCAGGAATAGCGAAGAAGTAGGAGTGAGCTTACTTACTTATGATCAAGAGTATGAAAGAAGAGAAGCGAAGAGAGATAGTGGCTTCGTACTCTTTATTTTTCTGTTCGTGCAAGGTGAAGGGTAACTTAATTGTAGACAATGGAATCGATAGAGTAGAACCCTCAAATAAATATTTAATTTAAACTTACCTTTGTGGGATGAGGTCGCAGTAGATCTGTAAATTACTAAGCAATAATGTCACCCACCTAACACTATACTTAACGAAAACTCAAAGTGGAATAATTTTGAAGCATAAAGTGTTAGATAAAAATTGTGCCAAAAATTGGGATTTCAAAGCTTTGCCGATTAGTTGGCGTAGACGTGACGTGTGTATAACATAATTCTTGTTATTTACAATTTAAAGGCAATAACAAAAAACTTTTTTCATGACAGTAAATAAAATAAAACAAAATACATAAAATAAAAATGAATATATTTATTAACACTAATATTTAAACGTAACTAAAATTAGATACAATATTATCGAAAACATAAATATGATAGTATGAAGTCATCAGCCTATTAACTTAAAATTTACCTGTTCAATATTAAGGTACCGAGATTCCATAGTTTATTATCCATACAAAATATATTAGTTAACTATAGCTACATAGAAATAGCATTGTTTAGGTAGGTACCTACTCTTCTTGGTAAATTGGATTATACTGTTAATAACTAGAGAGCTATAAATACTTATTAGCACGGAAGATAATATTTTCGAAGAGTAACAGCATAAATAGCCAAGGGCTAAAATACAAATAAAAACAAAACACTAGGTAAGCATGTATTGATTTTCTGACTATGCAGTTTTAATTAATTATTTATGATATTATTATTTGATTAGTCTCTGACTAAAACAAATTCGTGACTCAAACATCGAATATTTCGGCGGAATAAATTTTGATGTTATAAAATTTTCTAACCTAATCAGAACCTGTATAATTTACTTAGGGACTTATCAAAGCCCCAACATAAATTACGAGGTGATTTAAGTAGAAGGAACTTGAAATTTTCTAGATTCCAGACATTTTATCACTTATCACCACCACTTCTAATGGTTCTGATAACTGTTGCCATAGATGAAAATATATTTAATAAGATGATTTCATTTAACGTAAAATCTTTTTTGTTTTGTGACTCATTAAAGCTTTATTATTCTTACCAATATAAAAAAAACTAATGTTTACGAATTAATTAGTATTTAGCACCTAAAATAAAATTTAGCAACATAATATTTTATATACAGAAACTAAATTATTGCTAGCACTAAACTAAAAACTAAAAGTAAAGAAATAAAAACACTCAAACAAAATAATTTAATCTGTACATTGAATGAAAATATAACGTAGGTACTAGAAGAGTCAACTGGTTTATGTTAGGTTGATGATATTCAATTTTATGGCAATATCCCTAAAATAAAATAACAAAACTTATAAATGTACTGACTCACTAATAAATGAATATTTTAATCAATCAATTTTTTGATATGTGTCAAAGTGATAGTACCTATAGTATCATTGTTACATGTATTTCATTTAAATAATATTCTAGGTACAATAGAAATGCAACAATTATTAACTTATCATGTTCAATTTAATACATAATGATAACAAGACCAAATTTTTCAATAAGCTTGGCGGGAAACTGAGCTCTCATTGTCTTGTACATTTTACTCTGGCAAAATCACAATTAACTTACCTACAATATTGTGGACTACCGCCATGTCAAAACAAAAGTAAAAAGCTGTGTTGTACAGTCAGTCACATAAACTCGTAAGCGACTACAAGCCGGTGCTCCACATTGCAAAATTAAAACACTTGTACAAAACATATAAAATTTGGGAGTCGAAAAATAGTGCATAACAATTAATGAATGTCACAAAAATGGTCCTGAGTCTTACACAGTCTATAAAGCTCTATTACACATAAAACTGACAAAATGGAATCCTTTAGTAAACGGAAAGACTCCACAGAAACTAAAATACATAGAACAGCACAAAGAATAACGCAGGAGTATTTTAAACTTTAAGAAGGACACTGCAGGTTCGGTTATCGATTTGTAAATGCATTTTCAAGCCTCATATTGCAATTTCGCATGCAGCAATACATTGCCATGTGTATGGGAATGTGTTTATGATCGAGTATCGAGCCTGCAATGTGTCGTGGTGTGGTCACGCTCGCTCACCGGGCGCGGCTCGATGGTCGAGGCGGAGAGAAGACGGTGGTCGGGGGTGCGGGGGAGGTAGCGCTTCTGATACAACCAAAGGTGTCTGAGGCGATTCTAGGGGCTTCGTACCTGAAATGAAACACAGTCAACCATGAGAACTTTGTCCACCACAATATGGAAATAACAAAAGAAAGTAACTTATTGACTTTCCAAATACAAAGTGCAATTACTCCTATACCACGTGTAAGGAATCAGTAGAAGCGATAATCTTAATTAACAAAGAAAGGTACCTAACTCACCAACAAAGGAGCTCTCAAGCCAGAACAGCTTCTGACTGGATCTCGGGGATGGATGTTCCAGATCTCCGTTAGCCGGTTCCAATCCCGACACGTAATGAACGATAGCCGATGTCACTTCCTTGATGGATGTTTGGATCTCTTCGGCCGCCTTTGCTGATGCGGTCTGCTGGAGTAAGGATGATGCTAGCCTGGAAACAAATACATATTTGGATTACCTAGTTTAAGAACATGATAAAAAACGAATGGAGACCTAACTTCCTATCCTAAGATCGTGGCTCGTACAGGTCATAGATTTTTCCGTTTAAAAAATTATGTGCGCAAGCTTTATAATAGCCTCGGCGACGCACACACACAAAATCCTTTCACCACACTGATTCATTCACTGAACTAACGCAGGGTTTTTTGGTTTCTCAATAATTACCTTTCATGTGGTGTCCTGGGGGTGTTGTTCAGTCGCTCCTGACTCCTCCACCCGAGGTACGGCTGCCGGGCGCTGAACGAGGACCTGGTTGACGGTGAACAGAGGGGACTGGTGCCACGGATACTGCTACGCGTTGACGAGCACGGTGACGTCTGGAAAACGAAAAGGTGATGTTGAAAGTATTTAACAGTTTTTCAAATTTTTACTTGAAAAGTGGGGTACTCAACCCCCCTTCAATCTGGGTTGCATAAATGCAACCTAGATTTTACAGCTTTCTGACCGTTGTTGCTGAAGATATGTTGTCATGTTTCATGAGACACTGTGGATGCCAGTGCTTAGGCCGATCTCTTAGTAAGTGTCAACGTAGTTTTTAATTTAATGTATTACTTGTTTTATTTTTAAGCAAATTTTTTATATTCCTGTTACTAAAACATAAAATTCATATTATTAATACGGGAAGAGTGGAAGAAACTTGAGATGTTTGCCCAGAAGTGGCACAGTGAAGGTTACATTTTTTTTTGCAGTAGTTGACTAAAATGAATAACGAATTAGTTGTTATCATCCCAAAAAATCGATTTATACAATGTATTGCGATGTATCTTTATTTAATGTTTTTTTTATATTTTAGTAATGTTTCATTGTAATGTGAATTAAATAAATACATTAAATCATACACAATTTTCTTAATCGAATTTTCAGGATAGTAATAGCTAATTCGTTATTAATATTACCTTCCTCAAATGGTGTTCAACAATGACTGGATGTATTTTTAGTTGCATTTATAACAATTTACACCGCGTTATGTTTTGAATTGCAGTGAAATTTATTTTATAAATAAGCACCTACATGCACCAAAGATTAATAATTGAGAAAGCATAATAATTAAAATAGTAACAATTTGAATTCTTGAATTAGGTGCTGGTATCTACCGAGCTAGATAGGTACTACTTAGTATTTATCTAATTCATTCAGATTAGCATATTGCTTAGTATATTGTTATTAGCGTTGGTACATTGGTAAATTTACCTACTACTGTAAGCTTAAAGTCTTATATAACTAAAATAAATAGGTAGGAACTTAATTCTAATACCGATAGCGTGATTAGAACCACTAAATTAAACAAGTTAAATAAATTTAATTGCCTTTCTATAAAGTTAGCAATTCAATAGTCTATAAATTTGCAATAAGTAATATGTATTCAGATTCTTCAAGACAAAGTAATCGTCGTGTCATTGCAGAGTTGACAGTTCATTTTCATTGACAATTCGTCAATGAAACAATGGACTCGTTTACATAACGAGCTGGGCCGGTGAATGAACTTAGAAAACTTGCCAGTAGAAGCCGTATTGAAGACAATCGAGGAAAGTCCTAGGATTACTCCAATGCGCAAGTAAAAGGTTTTGCTTTACAAATGAATGAGTTTTATCTAAATGCCAAAGTATTATTAGAACAATAGAAGGAACCTTGATGAAAGATCGTTAATAAAATGTAAGACGCATTTCATTCATGGATTTTAATAAAATGATGTCTTAAAAGAGGTATTTAGAGATAATGATGAGAATTTGCAAACAAGAGTTAGTTAGTTATGTTAAGTCATTGATGACCATCCGGCGGTGGGGATGATGGTGCAATTAGGTACCATTCACGACCAGCCTGTTTACGTAAGCTGCTGGATGAAGCCTCCCCCATTGAATACAATGGGGGGATTTGCCATAATCACCACGCTTGGCAGGTGATCGCAGTTTTGTGTCAATTACTCAGGAGAATGCTGCTGCCCATCTCCTGGTATAATCCACGGGAGAAGGAGAGGTCTTAGGCCGTGGACACACAATGTCAGACATTTACAATGATGTCAAGAGAATTTGTAAACAAGTTAGTAAGTTTGTTATGTTAGGTGTTTCGACCATCCGGCAATCGGGATGATGGTGCAATAGTTACCATTTAGGGGGCAGTAAATAGATGAACATCGAGTGGTGCTGGTAGACCATCGATCGAAGCTAGTCGTGTGTGGGGACAGCTGAGGCAGCAAAGCTGAACGTTGGCCCCAAAAAAAATGCTGAGACGATTATCTTTAAGGTATCTCACCTGATTAGAATTGAGCCGGCTAGTAGACCATCGACCGAAGCTAGTCGTGTGTGGGGATAGCTGAGGCGGTGGGGGCTGAACGTTGGCACCTCCAAGACTGCCCAGGGAGGTAGTCTTCGAGTTGAGTCCGCTCCAGCGACCAGCTGAAGCTGACGCGTCAGATAAACGCTTTCGGAGAAGGAAACCCTCACGGGCGGTTGGCGCATTTTTGTACCTAGAAAAAAATTTATTAGGTATACCTAGGTATGTTGATAGAAAAACAAGATGGTCGAGTGATCTGTAAGGATCAATTTGTTTTTGTTCAATGGAGGTAGAATGTTCCTTTCAATTTTCAGTTTGTGTAAGTCTACTGTTGGGCATAGTTACCTTGTTTTTAACTGACTGAGTCAAATACACTGATTTTAAAATGCATTTAGGTACAAATTTGCTTTGTTATGCGTTGGTTACTAAGCTAACCCTAAAAAACTGTCAAAATTAATTAAATTAAATTATTAGCATTAAATTTTAAAATTGTAATCCTTCTAATCAAATCGGACCATCTGCAGATCGTCACACATTTTTTAGCAAATCCAATACTCACCAGCCACCAGCTAGCGATAAACGTAAAGCATTACAGGTACCGGCTGTGGTTGTGGTACGTTTATTTGAATTTTCTAAGTCCCTATCATCTCTATAACGGATGCGCCATGTATCCAGAGGACGTGTAAAGCTATTTAGCTGCAAGCCTTTTAGCCACTCTTAGGCATATTTTTTTTATCTATCTCACATAATTCACCTTTGCTGTACTGACTATCTATTGGGACTCTGAATCAAACGTCATGTCAAAGAGATTTTAAATCTTGAAATAAATTGACTTGAGAGAGATTGTACGGCCCGTGGGCATGTCCTCGATATGCCAGTGCCTAGTGTCTGTTGTTTACCTATCTATAGGTATATAAGTTAGGTAGGTACTATGTGAGCCTATCGATGTCATTTAGCCAGCTCACACACAATGCAACAATTAGGACGATAGGAGGTCAGCATCGTTAATTACTGACGTATATTAGCGTGGGTGTGAGAGCCGTTAGAGCATTGCAATACCTTCTTCATTAGCATGATACCATGATATATACAGTACGTAAACGTATGTCAGTTCATATAGATACCTACAGTAGTAAAGGTACAATTGGCTGATGCATTATCGCACCGAAAAAGCAGGTCGAATTTTACTTCCATTATCGTTCATGCCTGGCCAAACTTGAAGCTTTTGAAAGTAAACAACCATAATAATTGGAATGTATACAGTATATAGATGATGGATGGGTACTTTTATAAGTTAAGCTGCAAAGCTTTTTTAATTGTGTGGTACGATGGATCAAAATAGATGATTGAGATGTCCGCTTCGTAAAAGGCACGAGTTCTTACCACGTATGGCTATGACAAAGGAAATCTATTAATATGCTTAGCGAACAAATTACAGTAATTAACCATAGCTTCAACTTGCCAATAACATCATAAGCTTGACTAAGTAGTTTAGTCCAAGTAAGATAAAACGATAAAATCACGAGAATAAACTGTGATTTACTAGACCAAACCCTTTCGCTGGCCAATGTGGAGCGAACGTGTCTATCTATGATTAGTTATATAGAGTCGTGTAAAGACATACGTACACGTACGTACATGTAGAGACATTTGAGAACACGATTTTATTCAATAAAATAGCTGTTCCTAATTATATTATGTTTTGATCAAAAGCTATGGCTCAAATATCTGTTGAAAACAGAACCAGGCTTAGATATAGCAAGAGTCCAATTTTGAGTGTGTATGTAGACATTAGACAGTCAGTGGGCCTAGGACATTCTTAACGAATGCCCAAAACTTTCCTAATAAAATTCAAAATTAAATTTATATCTGTCCCTATATTTTCAGATGCAAAGCTACAAATTATATCACCCCCATTCCTCGTATTGAATCAAGAATAGATCAGAGTGATCTAAAGATACAAATGAGTATTTCCGGTATCAAATCATCAAAACTGAAAAGAACCAGTTAACAATTAACAAAGAAGCGTTTTGGAGAGTGGATATTGAGGAATTGAATTTATTCGATAATGCTCTAAAAACACTCAAAAATAGATAAGATATATGAAAATTTAAAAAAACAGGAACACAAGCAATAAATAAATGCTGGACATTTCACACAACATTATCTAGCCCCAAGCTAAGCAGAGCTTGTGTTATGGGTACTAGATAACTGATATACTTAATACAATACATTACAGATAGATATTTTTTATTATACTTAAAAAATACCCAGAACACCCTGAACAAATATCTGCAGATTGTACAAAAATATTTGTTCCGAGGCGGAGAATCGAACCCGCACCCTCCTGCGTCGCAGGCGAACCTTCGCCCGCCGCACCACAGAGGTCTTCAAAATAATAATAGTCAATAATATCAATGAAATAGAGAAGATAAGGTAACTTACCATTCCGGCACATTGAGCTTTTGCAATGACCTCTGAACTCTCAACTCGTGCTCAGAAAGCACACGATCCGAATTCTTCTGCAGTTCGTTCTCAGGAGGCTGCAACAAACGAGAAATTTTTGTTAAAAAAGGTAATTAGTGAGAAAAACTATAGTCATAAAATGGATAGATAAAGAAGTGCGAACCTGGTATTGAAGAAACACATAAAACGACATCAATAAAATGTTTAATGCCTAACTAGTACTAAAATAGATTAACTCTAACTTTTAAGAAAAAAAAACTATAAAATCGTACTCTCAGTCGAAGGCTCGGTATTTACCGGTTCGTCTATTTCGTCAAAGCTGTATGGCACTAAGCTATACATATTCAAAACACGAGAACTATCGATCATTCTACAAACATTATGTCTGTTATCATCGTTTGATACATCATTGAAATCCCTCATTGGGGACGAATCAACCATGCCTTCATCAGTTTTGACGGTTTTGTAAATCTTGTAAATAGCAAACTTTGCGTAAGCTTCTTCATCTTCGCATTTCTCATAAAATAAGTCTTCAATTTTAGCGTTTCGATGCGATTGGCTTATTATTTCTTCTGCCGAGCGTAATGATTCTCTGCTTCTGACTATGCTGCTGCTTAATCCACATTCATTGATTATTTCAGACCATGATGGGAAAGAGCCTATGCTGCTTGGACTGCTTGTCTCAATATCCAGTTCCATTAAGTCGGATATGCCGTAAATAGAATCATGCCAGGATTCACGGTCCTCAAATTCACTATTAACGTTGAAACTGACTCTATGTTTAGCTTTCTTCAAAGTGGATGTCTTCGGCAGTAAATTCTGTTCACTACTAGCTTGAAGTAAATTACTGTTCTCAAACTCAGCGTAACCTGGTAGTTTTATTTCATTAACATCTGTTTTCGATGGCGCAGTTATAGAACTTGAGCTTGCTCCTTGTGCAGCATCTAAATCTTTGATAGGTGGTGGAGGGACACTTTTTACCAAACGTTCGAAAAAATTATGCACTCTATCCTCATTGCTCTTGAATTGCAATTTTTTACTAGACTTGTGATTGCTTTTCTGATCTGTCAAAGATGTTATTCCTTTGGGTTCATTGTTCAGAGATTCCCTGCTTCTGATCACACTACTGACACTCAAGCGGGAGTAACATGAAGAACGTCTGTTTTTATCAAATTTCTTTATAAGTATCTTCGTCTTCCATTGATCGTGCTTTATTCTAAATCCATTCAGACTAAGGGAGTTCTCATCTTCAGACTCGCTTCTCGGTATATCAGGGTATTTGGTGTAATAAAAGTCCCGTGTTAGTGGTTTTATACACACATGTTCAGGTTTTACCTCCTCGAAGGGTTCCATCTCCTCTGTCACCCATATTGTGTCCAAGCAGAACCAATATCCATTTCTTTGGAGAATTTCTTCGGTTGTGAGAAGCACTATTGACACCATTTTTATAAGAAGATACTGCTTGGTTCACGATTATAGTGTAACTGAAGCAAATGTACTATGAGATTGTTGTTTTGACCAACAATGTGTTCATTAGACGAAAGTCAATATTGACTAAGTTTGAAAAACAACAAATTAAGAAATCACCATGTTTACGCCATATCTATCATGAGACAGAAGTCAGTCATGTCTTCACACCTACTTACTAGTAATAACTTTACTTTATAAACTTTCGTGAACTTTCATTTATTTTGTAAATTACGGGAATTTTTCACGTACCGTCCAATCGATGTACCCACCGACATAAGTTTCAACTTAAATTTCCAGCACTTGGGACTTAAACGGGACGCGGATGCGAGTTGCGTTCACCCTGATGAAGACACTCGAAGTTTGAGTTGAAACTTATGTCGGTGCCAACACCGATAAACGTACGTGAAAATTTTCGTTATTACAAAATGCGCAAATAACTTTATTTGTAGGAGCTGGCAAAAGCATTCATTGCATTAATTTAATTGACTGACCAAATCAAATTCAACAACATTTTAAGGATCTGTTAAATTGTCCAACTTTTGGGTATAAATTCACGTTACGTTACATAATTAATTTAATATTATTAAGTCACAACAAGTATCGAATTAACAACAATTCGTTTGCGTAACGACAGGTCAAAAAACGTATTGTTCTCTTTGGGTAAACATAACTCACCCTTTGGTCGGAAGAGGAAAGGAGCGCGCACGGGCCCAGTAGTCCTACGGTTTCCCAGCAAGTCATCTCCACCGTCAACTATTCGCAGTCGCACACTCACATTCGAAGTTCTACAAGAATACCGATCAGTTACCGTAGGCTGATTACCGGTGTCTTCCTTCGATTACGTAACACTCGACAGTTAATTTAAAAACAAATAAAGCAGCTACACAAAGCATCGATAGGCTCCGAGAGGAAGTGGAGAAGCAAGCTGCAATATCGAAGCGGAAAGCGTTCACCAATCAAATGAGAAAATGTTGCTTATCGAACGAGAAAATCCAATTACGAGACTGAATCGGAGCAACCGCGGTGCTTCCGAGCTACGGGTCGCTGGAGGCTGGGTTGTGGCCGGATCGGGCATGCGGGCTCCGCACTACTCCACTGCGGAACACGGCATCGCACTTGTCTACTGGCAACGACACGGCTCAGACAGCCGGCTGCGACTTCGCCACCCGCCGGACTGAGGCGCGGCGCGTAGCGTGTCCTTGAGAACCGCGCAGGCGTGCTCATACACACCCTCACTATCAGCTAGTGGTTTCACAATTCCATTCAAATCATGTTACATGACTGTCAACAAAATCTTGTCAATCTTGACACTATCGAAGTCAAAATTCAATGAATAAGTCCATTGCGGCGCTTCCGACAGCTTTCAGAACTTTATCGGGAGCAAAGAAACGATAGAAAGCGTGCTACGGACACAACCGTGGATGCGACACTCAGCTGATGTCGAGAGTAGTTCAAGTAGTACTGAGGGTGTCAAGTATTGCGTGACATGGTGACCTTGCCACCCCAGAAGCATTTCCTAATTAGCTCTTATTTATAGCATTTTCATTTTTATTTCCTTAGGGATACGACACGAAATTGGCAATAAAGGGGAATTTACTGTGTCAATAAAGTTTTTCGGCGACCTGTGTGCTCAGAGTTTTGATGCTTTGGAGCTTTGACATCTTAAATTATTCAATCAGCAAAAAGGGTGAGCAATAAACTACAAAGAGAGCTGAAGCAAAAAGGGTGTCTGTATCACATCTGACTGTAGTCTGAAGTAGGTCGCGACCTAAATATTAACAAGACAACTATATGTTGCATAAGCGAGTAGTGTCGAGGAAAATGTATTTAACTTAACGCAAGATACATCCCGATGGAGACATCGTCAAAACCAAAGCACTACACAATCTGAACGAATGATCTTAAATATTCTGCAGCGCCCTTTAGTAACGTTTGACGGTAAAATTAACTTAGAACTTTCATTAAAATTGTACAAATTGATACCAATAAACTGTATATCAATCGGTTAAGCCGTTTTAGAGATAACATATAATGAGTCTCTTTTAAATGTAAGCAAGTATTAAAAACCTGGCTTTTGGACCAGGACTATGCTTCTACAGAAGCTTTATCAATTGCCTTAGTGTAATTTTTGTCCAAAAATCTAATTCATTTAGTATTATTATATTTTCATGATATTATTATTTTTCATTTACCTAGTTCTATATAAATTTAGATGCACATTTGTGGTTCTATATACATTTAAAATTTAATTTATTATTATTTTGTAATGTTATATTCATTTAGTTCTAATAATTAATTAATTCTTTTTTGAATTCTAATAATTATGCATTTTTTCAACTTTGTCCGGCGGAAGGCATTAGTACGCCATATCACAGGTCTCCCTAGTTTGGGTACTAATGTTTTTCCAACCAGTACCTACTAGTGACTTTAAAAATGTAACTATTAATTATTAATTGCACTTTTTGTGATTTTTGTAATGTTTCTTGTTTTTTAATATATTTCATTTCATTTCATCTCTTATCCCAAACGCAAACTTTTACCCACACAGTGAGTAAAAGTCACCCAGCAGTGAGATACCGACGCTAGGAGGGGCACTCAATTTCAAGAGGGAAACTTAAAATGAGAGCTTTTGTTTAATTTAATAAAATTAATAACTGTTTGAGTTAAATCCTAATGTCACGCAATGTAGGCGTTTAGGTTACCTAACTTTGTAGCCTAAATGCTTTGATTGCGTGTGATACGTACTTCTACTTATTTCGATAATTTAGAAACGTATGGGTTGCTTTTAGGGTGCCGTACCCGTAGGGAGACCCAAGTGGGCCCTGTTACTAACCCTACACCATCCGTCTGCCTGTTTGTATTCTGTCACAGAGGTATATCTCGGTTGCTGTAATGGTGCAACTTCACTTGGTGTATTTCGCAAATGTTTGCGTTAATTATCGAAGACAAAATCAACCATGACTAAAAACTAAGTCGTTTTTATTTATAAAAACGTCTTAGTCTTTGAATTTAAATTACATCAGTATACCTAGTGGAGCAAGAAGCTAAACGATAAAAATCTATAAAAATGAATGCCACTTCAAAATATTTTCTAATCGCCCTTTATCGCGATAAACATCACAAAGTCAAACACTTTTCAAGAGCGACCTTCTACTGTGCTACTTACAGTTGTTAGTTCTCACCCCTACCCCCTACCCTTGTGGTCTGATTGTATGGGTCAAGGAAGCGGCGGGGAATGTACTTACACCGGGTTTCAAGCTCATGGACAACAAACACATGGACTCTGTATTAAAAGGTTTTTTTTTGTTTTTTTATTTGATTTTGAAATATTTATGTCTTTGAGCTTATAATGCCTTATAAAAAATTAAGCTAAGAACTCAATGCATTAAAAAAATATGACAATTAATATCTAATTCTTTTATGGAAATCGCGAAAATTAACAACTTCTCTAACCTCTCATTCAGTAACTCCAAAATTTTGAAACTTGAAAACAAATAAAGAAAACGGTCTAAAATTGAGGAATTTAAATTTTTTTAACCCTAAAATGAGATGGGCAAGTTTATAGAAAAAAGTGGATGAAACTCTAAAATGACTGATGATTTCGAAATTATTAAAGGACTGGAATCCACAGGGTGCGAGCCTCGTTTGTACTTCTCCGTTTATTTAAGTTAGTTATAAATAACAAGAACTGAGACCTTACTATGAGCTTTTATATCGATTCAGTTCAAAAACTATTCAGTACAAAATATCGGTTCGTCGTTGACATCCGATATCATTGAATTACTTTAATCGCAGAAGTCTACAGACCTTCTGATCACGGAACCGATATTTTGTACTGAATAGTTTTTTAACTGAATCGCTATTAGAGCTCCTCTGGTCTCACAATGAATTAGTAGCAGAACACCCAAAACACATACGAGCTACTGGTCTCGTAGCACCCGTAGCACCGTGCTACGCAGCCAAAAGAACATAATGCACGATAATAGAAAATTGAATTTCTACGAAAAAACACTCCATTTCGCACGGTATTTGTTTCTTGGCACCTGTCTGTGTTTTTTCACCCCATGGACCACCCCATCACCCGTTATTAGTACCTAACTGCCTGTAGTATCTAAATTATGCTATCGGGGTCCAGAAGTTGTCAAGTTCAAGTTCAGGCATGGAATTTAGCTTGTAGCCGATGTAATGCGATGATTAATAGTGTCCTTAAAAGATTCATTTGATTTGATTTGTTTTCTCCCGCCATCTATTTGTAGGGAAAACATACATGTGGATGATGAACATACATATGGCGGAGAGTAGGTACGCATGATTGCATGGTTTTTAAAGTAGATCTTTTTAAATTCTTTATATGTATTTATAAATTGGTCACTTTTTTAAGATCCCCTATATCATCATTATAGGTCAGGCACCAAAGATAACCTTGAAGGTGCCAAATGTTCGGTCTGTATATTTACTACGACTACTTTATCTACTCGACGCTAGATGGCGCTAGTGGTAAAACATTAAACATTTTCAATTATTACTAATGATGCTGTTGTTGTAGGTAAGTAGGAAAGTTATTCAGGACAGGTTAGCACTATCAACAAGTAGTTGCGTTGATTGAATCTTAATTACTTCAAGATAATAATTTAATAGTCATTTTAACTACTATATACATATACCCTAATTTTTAATTTCAGACAATTTTTGTTATCAAACTAATGTCAAGATATGCCACTGTGAGTATAAGTGTCATGATTGTGTAGCATACGTGTTAATTCACATATGACACACATACATGACACTAATACACACAGTGACATATCTTTGTTTACAAAAATTGTCTAAAATTAAAAATCAGAGTACTACTACATTTTAACTTTGATTTGATTTCACTTTGATGTTCCCTTGTTTGATGACAGAATAGATGGTATTATTTTTATGTGTTTGAATAAATAAGGGCATATTATGAAGAAGCTGGATAGATGAAAACGTAGAGCCTTTGTGGAGCACACTGTACGTAGGCATATTTTGTAATCTTAATGAACATTTAATCATTAACACATTTTATTGTACCGAATTTATTGCTCCCTATTACACTTAAACAGAATTTATTTCGTAGGTGTTAACTCAGATTGTCTCATTACTGTATGCAAACTTGATCGTATCTCACCAGATAGAGGAAAATTATACTCACAGAGTACACTGAAAACCATGCGTACGTTAGTTGAACGAGCGAAGCGAGTTCTCTGAGTCAAGTTGGAAGAATCGACGTTTGTATGCATGTATGTATGTATGTTTGTCCGATGAAAACTTCCAAACCGTTAATCCGATCTTCATGAAATTTGGTATGGGGGTAGATAGTATTGGTACAATTTGTAGGTAAGGTTATGAGCTATATCGGTCAGGGGGTTGCTGAGATATTGGGGTACAAGAGGGGGTAAAAAAAATAAAAGTGAGACAGTCAGATCAAGTGGGGTGTCTAATGAAAGCGCTTTGATTGGACATTTCAAAACTGTTTTCAATAAGTATTTAAACTTAGCAGTTTCCGAGATATTAGGGAAAATAAAAAACGTAAAAATCTAAAATTCTAGGGTACTTCCAGCAGTCCCACAATTCTGAAATTTGGTATGCTTGTGGCTTTTGTGTCACAACTACAGGGAAAAGTCTGAAATTGAAGAATTTCGAGACATGTACCCTATGAAACAAAGAACCAATATAATACCCGTTGTTGAC
Organism: Epirrita christyi; assembly: GCA_951392215.1. Taxonomy (NCBI): domain Eukaryota; kingdom Metazoa; phylum Arthropoda; class Insecta; order Lepidoptera; family Geometridae; genus Epirrita; species Epirrita christyi. The sequence continues at coordinate 3,652,631 of OX595837.1, forward strand.
CTCCCATTTCTAGGAATTTAAATGACGTTGGAGTTCTATGATTTCGTCAAAAGGACGTTACCAATTAATTCGTAACAGGTACTTATGTAGTCTTAGAGACAAGTTACTTGTCTCTGGTGGTATGAACGCCCGTTGCTTAGTGCTTATTCAAAAGTTATTTCGATGATGTGTAGGAAATTACCTCGAGGTGAAAATTAAAAAAAAAAAATGGAAATTATGGAAATGTCTTACTTAAGTAGTCGGGCTGATAAAGGTGTCATCGCGAGGTCTCAGTTCGGGGCGAACCACTAGTATAAAATATATTATGTAGGTAATAACATGGTTGTAACCAACTTTGTAAAATCTTTGGCTAATAACGACAATTAGTGACACTATTGTCATGATAGTATGTCACCCTTAGAGCAAATGAACAGAGGCCTTACCATGAGCTCTTATAGCGATTCAGTGCAAAAACTATTCAGTACAAAATATCGCAATGATATAGGGGCACTTAGAATACCTCCCAAACAAATTTTTTTTTTTTTTTTTTTTTACTATGTTTTTTTTTTTAAACTATTAAGTTTGTATTTGACAACCCTATCCTATTAATTGACATGTTTAAGATCTAGCACTCTTGTCCGAACACTTAGCACGTTTCTGTTATAATAATATCTACTTCGTTGTGAATAATTATGAAACTGTGTCCTCTTGGTGTTAATTACGTTTGTTTTTTTTTTATAAAATGACTTTTATTTTTTACCTTAGAAATAGAGGCCATGAATTCATGGCTTCACTGGATATCATGGCTAATGTTAATGATTTAACAAACAGGAACCACATTTTTTTTAATAAAAACACTATCTTTTGGAAAATTTGGTTGAAGGTTGTGCTTTCGTCTATTTTTACCAACAGGTACAAATTTTACAGGACACTTTATGCAAGTCAAATGGATATAAATTTAATAATTAATTGTGTCACGTAAGCGTTGGAAGTCCTTGAAATGGTAAGTGAAAATGAGCCTTTGTTTTGAGCTATTTTTTTTTAGTTCTACTAAATTATCAATTAAGCCGTACTTTTATTACCACCATACATCTGGTTTTCATAATTATAAAATTAGTATTCCACATATCTACGAGAAGGCCAGCACAAGGGCACAAAAATTAGCCTGCCTTTGTAATTTCGTACAAGATCCGAGGCTTAAGTCCCCTTAAGAGGCCCCTAAAGGACCCTAAGTAGCAATTATACCCCTGTCACGGCTGAGAGTTGGGTAAAAACTTCCCACTTTTGTGGGTTAGATCCTTATTTTATCCTTGAGGTATGAAATCTTGAAATGGATAAAAATGTTAGGATAAGCGTCCGTATCAATCTTGATGACATTATTTAGGTGTAGGTTGGATAAAAACGCTTGAAAAAGCGATGAAATAATATTGAATAAGAACACCCATAATAACATGATGCCAACACCCAAAAGTCACAATACATGAATCATAAAGGAAAAAGAATAAACATTATGCATCCACATAATAGTAATGCCCTTTTACACCAACCTTTATAACGAATAAAACTGACCATGGCGAGCCATGCCTTACTGGTGGGTCCCGAAGTAGTATTACCTCCTTTTTTTACTTGAGTCGGTAAAAATTATGTAATCGAAATTAACCCATATCTCATTCAAACCAAATCTGAAAGTATTTTATCTGAATTTTTTACGCCATAGTTGGGTTTAGGGGGCACACTTTTTACGACTTCAGAATCGCATACCTCTAACAACTAATGACTTAAAAATAAAAAAGGTATACCTACATGTACACACATGCTTATTATGCTTAGCACTGGTTTTTTTTCATTCCTCAGTGTCATGTTTCCCTAATATTTTTTGTCCTTAATTTTACTATGTTGGTGCACCGTTTTTTAGCGGTTCATATAATACACCTACCTTCCTTTAACCTATAATGTCACAATAGCCTCCAAGTAAAAATGCTGTGATGGACAGACAGACAGGTGGACAGGATACTCTAAAAATTACAAAATTGCTGCTTTAATGCCCTATGCCATTAAAAATGTTTGGCTTGAATATCTAATAATTGTACCATCCATACCCAGTGGACTATAAATTCTAAGATTCTATAAGATTTTCAACACAATACAGCCTCAATTTATAACAAAAGGGTAGTGGTTGGGTATTAGAGGGTTGAGCCCGCAAACATTTTTGTTGACCTTTGACCTTCGTAGGGCAGAAATAACGGCACTATACGTCTTTGAGCCTTTGTTCAGATTAATATTTGAGCATTTGTTTAGTTAGATTATTATTTATCTAACGTTTTATTTCTTCCCAGGAATAAAAAAGGATGAATACTAAAATTTTCTCTCCTCTCTCCTAACCTAGTCCTGACAACTTCCACATCAAGTTAAAAGTATTAACGACGTATTTCCGTAGGAACTAAATTAACAAAAAACAAATAATCAAAGACTGCTCTCGAAAAGGGATTTAAAAATAAAATTTAAGCATTTTATTTTCTTTAACCAGATTTTTGATACATGCTAACTAAACACGATTAAAACATACATACACAACAACATGTAAGTACTATAATATCTTAGTTATGTTCAGAACAGGTAGGTAGTTACCTAAATATTTATAAGGATATTTGATTGACCCGCTCGTGACTGCGGCTCGCCACAGAGTGGTTTTGTGAGGCAACACTGCAATTCGAGATGTTTGAAACGAAAGGAACTATTTCGAAATCTATCTGGCCATTAAAACGCATGATAAAATAAATACATACCTACTAGACACATTCCACTTAAGTAGGTAGGTACTATACTATATAGTAGGTAGGCATTTTATCGGTGAGATTTTTATCATCGTTCTCTTACCCGACAGCAGGAAAGGATAATTTTTGTAGTCTATTCAAGGATGTTCCTAACTACTGGAATACAGGTTTTATCCTGTTTGAACAAAATCAATGTTGGGTACTCAGGTGGATGCTGCTGCTCATCCTCTGGTGTAATCCCTTAGTCAGTTTTGACGACATCCACGGGAGGAGACGGAGGGGTCTATTCTTAAACAGGACACGTCACGGACAAAATAAAATATATTACTAAAGTAAAATTCTATCAGGGCGTCTCTGGTCAAAGCGATGCGTGACCTGAGAGCTTATCTCTTATCTCTTAGCTCTTATCTGGCATCAGTACTGCCATTCAGAGTGGCAAGCAGCCAGCGTCTTGGGGAAGCTTACGTCTGGTAGTGACTTGAATCAGTTGATCTTTAAATTGTTTGCAACGGTCTTTAGTATATACTTGCATTATTCTTTCTGTAAATAAAGATATCTTTTTGCTGTGTATATCTGAGTTTATGTTATCTAATGAAGTGAAAAACTGCTTGTCCGTAAAGACAATTTCAAAGGTCAAGACGAGACTAATGTACAACAAAGAAAATCAATAAATTGAAAGAGAAAGCGACTAGACTGTTTGTATTCTCATTTAAGTAAACATCGCATTATTTACAAAGCTTACTGAGTTGTGAATAGGCTTGCGAATTTAGAAAATACAATAGTCGGTAAATATTATCGGTACAAAGTTTTCAAAAAAAAAACCATGACGTTTATTTTGATTAGCCAGATAGTTATTTTTTCAAATAAAAGTATAGCTAGCATATATTATGAAGAACCAATGAAATGTAAAATATCTTAAAAATTATTGAAGGCTGTCTAGAACTTTCAAATTTGTTTGTAAGTTTGCGAAGCAATATACTTTAGCCACATTAGAAGTAAAAAGTGAAGATTTAAAATTAAAAACACCCCTAACACAAACGAGCATAGCTAAAAATTAGCTAGAATTTCTCGGTGGGTGCACAGCAACTATTTGGTAATCGATTTCGGGGTCATAAGGTAATGGAGTTTTATGAACCTAACCCGAATCGAGCCAGTCTTTAAAACATTTTATTCACAACTGCGATTGCACACATCTGGACATGTATACATAATGATACGTATTTTACGAAAAATCTAGCTTCTGCAGTAAATTAAAATTCGATTTTCAAGACCAAACCAAAGAGAATTTAACCACTTTGTTTTAGACCAAACAGGAGACAAACCAGCGTGAGACTCTTTTCACCCTTTTCGTCAATCTTTTGCTAACAAGTGAAAATTTTAAAAAAACCCCGACACAAACAAACATAGCGTTCAATCAGGCCAACTTTCAAACAAAAAAAAAACTAAATCAAAATTTATTCATCCGTTTGAGAGCTACAATGTCACAGACAAACACACAGATACACATATAAACACGTCAAACATATCAACACCCCTCTTTTGCGTCGGGGGTTAAAAAAGCCGGAATTAATCTCTCATCTCTACTGTGAATAACATAGTTTATTTATATTCTATCTTTGGCCTACGCGTTTCAGCAATTCCATTTTATTGACAGCCATTATGGCACTCCGCCAAGAGTGATTCAGCTCTTTTCATTTATGTTTTGATAGATAATGATGTTTCCAGTACAGTTTTGGCAAAGGGCAGTTTTCTATTTTGAGTTAAATGACTCTGTTTTTAAATTGTTTGGAAATTGCAGCTTGGATAAAACCATTTGTCGATTATCCCTTAAGAAATGTTTATTTTAGGTTTAAAACTGTTAGCCGATAGCCCGCATACGTCTCTTAAATTAATTAATTGGATAGCAGACGATTCCCATTATCTAAGGACAACGACCCCTAGAAAAGTCTTACGAAGTAGTTTTTTATCTGTGGGTGTCTGGGCAATTTTATGGACTTGCGTGTCTTTTGAAGAAAACTTTGTAGTAGATATACATGAAAAATTATGTCTGTCTGAACAAGGGATCAAATGAATTTCCATTTTAATAAAGTGATAAAAAACAACCTTTATTTCATTTAAATGGATGATCGTTGTTTTTGATGAAAATGTTAATAGAAAGGTAAATTATTTACAATGTTTATGTATATTTTTCTTCAAAGCTCTTCAAAGATCCAAGTTCTCGGTCTATCACAGGGCGATGAAGCGTATTTCTTGGGGGCCGGACTTACAGATCATCACATCGGGGTCACATAACCTTTTAAATTCTATTATCTATATTTATGTGTTATGGTACCATGGTACTCGTAGTTCCTGATACCTACGACACAGGGAATCCTAGTGTGGGATCAGGACTATATATGTGACAGTTGAGTGTTATGTTATGTTAATAAAGGTACTAGATTTATTCAATGAATGCTTACTTTGCTTTTTCCATTGCACTTCACTCCGTAGCGTAGGTCAAACTGGGCAAACAACATGTCACCTGCTCTCGCTCAAATAGAACTAACAGAACAAGGCGCTTACACCTGCTCTTGTTCATAAACTACTGAAAGAAACAAAGGAACAAGGCGTTTATACCTGCCCTTGTTCATAGGCTACTGAAAGCAACGAAGGAACAAGACGTTTTATTAATCTCGTAATCCACGGATCTAGAATTCAGCACCTAACATCCTGCCATCTGTCTGAGACAATCTATTTTAAGTGGCGGAGAAGGCCTGCATCACTCCCAATCAGTTTTCATTGTAAAATGAGCTATAACAGCCTAACTTTAAGGTGATAGAATAAGATGCCTTTATATTACACCCACATACATAGTCCTGATCCCTCATCTAGGATTCCCTATGTCAATACTTAGATAATTTTTGAATGATTGCTTTAGTAATTAGGCTACAATTAACGATTTAGTACTGAGTCACCTCGATCGGGCCTTTTTCCCCTAGAGCCTGCAATTCGAAGGGTTAAAATATAACATAACACCCAACAGTCACATACGTAGTCTTGATCCCATACTAGGATTCTCCGTCGTGGGTATCAGGAACTACGAGTACCATAGTACCATAACACCCAGACCCGGAGCAAATGTTTGCAGATCATACAAACATTTGTCACGAGCGGGAATCTAACCCGCACCCTCTTGCATCTCAGCCGGCTACTCACCTACCCCGCCACAGAGGTCGTCAACTCAATACTCAGGTGGATGCTGCTGTCCATCCCCTGGTGTAATCCCTTAGCTGTTACGACATCCGTGGGAGTAGACAGAGGGGTTAGGCTTAAGGTTCTTAGGAACACACCACGGCACAATACATTTTAGTCATATTATTTCTACTGAGGTGGAGGGCAGCTAAATTGAATCAAATTGACCATTGCATCAAACCATTTAGAGTCCCAGTGTTAACGATGACTGATGCCTATTGAAGCTCAATGGATATCCCGGGTTCAGATAACGAATTAGATAAGCGGTGAGTTAGTATCATTGGGCAATTGGTTGGAAATCTATCAATAGACAGTGTGACATGTAAAACTAGATTACAATACGTTTAGGCCGTTGTTGTTAACGGTTCTTCTTTGAAATGAAACAATTTTACCTTTTTTCTATGTGACATAATATTACAGAGTACTAACCTCCTTATTCATAATATTTTTTTAAACATATTTTAGTTATATGAGCTTTTGTTTCGTTCTCTCTGATGTGAAATGACATACATCAAAACAAGACAAAAGCTAGTTTAGCTATACCCTGATTTTTTATTTCAGACAATTTTGGTAAACAAACAAATGTCAAGATATGCCACTGTGAGTATAAGTGTCATGATTGTGTAGCATACGTGTAAATTCTCATATGATACACATACATGACACTTATACACACAAATTGTCTGAAATTAAAAATCAGGGTATATATATAGGTATCAAAGGTAAATTGATTATGAGGGTTAGACTTTTAATTATCAATAATACAACTATGTATATAATTGACCGTGGTGGTCTCGGTGGCCGTGGTGGTCATGGCCTAAGAATAGGACCTGTACAACTCTTCCCGTGGATTATAAAGAATAGATTTGATATAGCCTTTTATGAGCTGATTTTGACCAGGACCAGGATCCTTCGAGAAGTTTTATTTCTAGTTTTAATTAAGTTCTAATTAATTAGCAGTAAGTCGGTGGATGGAGGCATCTCAAGACCGTTCATCATGGCGTTCTAGGGGGGAAGCCTATCATATGCCCAGCAGTGAAAATCTACAGGCTGATGATGATGATGATGAATAACATAACATCCACCCATAACAACCAACAGTCACATACGTAGTCATGATCCCACACTAGGATTCCCTGTGTCGTGGGTATCAGGAACTACGAGTACCATGGCACCATAACACCCAGACTCGGAACAAAAATTTGCAGATTATACAAACATTTATCCCGCAGCGGGAATCGACCCCACAATCTATCGAATCTCAGCCGGCTTCTCACCCACCGCGCCACAAAGGTCGTCAAATTAATTCTAATGAAACTGATTACTATTTCTAGGAGTAATCTGTTTCATTATAAATGTTTTAGTTTTTTGTTTTGTCTTGTTTTTTGTCGCAGGAAGTCGGTGGATGGAGGCGGCTCAAGTCCGTTCGTTGTGGCATTCTAATGGGGAGGTCTATGTCCAGCAGTGGACTTCTGCAGGCTGATAATGATGTACTTGTTTTGAATAAATACATTATATCTAAAGCTCTTAATTATCTGTTGTGTCATCTATCCAGGCTCTATAAACTTGTTCAGACGGTAAACAAGCCCCTCGTCTGTGAGTAGGTAAGTTGACAGCCCTAAAATATCTCGTGGAGTGAGAGGCGAGGGAGCTTTGTTGTGGTGCAAGGTATAGGCTTATGCAGCTTTTAAATGGGTCAACATAATTTTGTTAGCCCTCTCAATAGACCGACGATATTTCTGAAATGGAAGTCTTTTTTTGAATGACTTCTATAGGCTGATGATGATGTTTTTTTTAGATGGTTTGTAGCGAGCAGATTACCTCCAGATATAGAGGGCATCAAACCATATGGGCGTATCAACAAAATGGCATTTTTTTTTATTTCACCTTTGTATTTGAGAACTTCTGATCCATAATCTGGCAAAACACTCATCTTTTTAGGTGTTTTCGTTTTTTTTATATTGACCAAAACATTATAGGCGTATAATTACAAATAAATAAATACGTCGTGCCATACAGGCGTATCGTCGGCGTTTGTCAACATATCCTTATCAGTAGATTGTCAAGCAATGACCGTGTCTTTAAACTATAAATCATTGAAGAATTGTTTTATTTCATCAGGTATGTTTGTATGTGCCACGAAGATTTTTTTTTAATTTTAATACTTCTTTAGCCAGCCTTTAGTTGGCTACTGATTTAGCAGCCTTTAGATGGCTACTGCTTTAGCAGCCTTTAGATGGCTACTGCTTTAGCAGCCTTTAGATGGCTACTGCTTTAGCAGCCTTTAGATGGCTACTGCTTTAGCAGCCTTTAGATGGCTACTGCTTTAGCAGCCTTTAGATGGCTACTGCTTTAGCAGCCTTTAGATGGCTACTGTTTTAGCAGCCTTTAGATGGTTAATGCTGGATGAGTCCTCCCCCACGGTATATCACGACAATGTTTCGTAATATACCTATACCTATGGAAATTATTCTTTAAGCCAGGATTTCCGAAGATGCGTACCTCATTAGACGTAAGTATTATAGTGGTAATAGATTATTTTTCTTTGACTTCAGTTTAAATATCATGTTAATGGCTAAATAACATTCATCAAATGACAGAAGCTGTGACTTTACCCAACAAATCACACTAAAATTGTAAATGCGAAAGTTTGTGTGTTTCACTCAAATCCATTCAGCCGTTTGAGTGAAATTTGGAATTGAGATACCTTATACCCTGGATTAACACAGGCATAATATTTTCATAATTATCATCATCAATTTTCATCATTGTTCACGCGGGTGAAACCGAGGGGCGCAGCTATTGTCTAATAAGGCAGGCATACTAGCAGTCCTTCATCAAAATTAGTGTTAAACGGATAAAGATAAAATTCAACGAAAATAACTAAGAAATAGATCATTTAAATTGCACGTTATAAAATATTTACGAGGTAATAAACAAGGCCGAAAAGCTTTTGTTTTACACCATAACTAAAACAATGAGTACAAATAAAACAGCATCCTATTTTTAGGTAAAATGCATTCTTTGGCACGCTTCCCTAGTGCAGTGATGCAACTTATTTAGGTATTTGCGGAATGTTAGAACCATAAAGATTACGAAGAGACGATGGAAATGTAAATTAGGTTATTTTGGATTTAAACGATGAAAGCGGGAACTAGCTCGCAGCTCCACCCGCTTGGAACCTATTCCGCTATTCTGATTTATAATCTGTAATATTGTATAGTTTCATCAAAATCCGTTTAGTAGTTTTTTGCGTGAAAGTGTAACAAACATCCGTCCATCCTCACAAACTTTAACATCACACTAATTTTATAAATGCGAAAGTTTGTGAGTATGTTTGATACTCCTTTACGCTCAAACGGCTGAACGGATTTGAGTGAAATTTGGGATGGAGATACTTTATACCCTGGATTAACACATAGGCTACTTTTCATCTTCAACATCATCAATTTTCATCATTGTTCACGCTGGTAAAGCCGCGGGGCGCAGCTAGTTTATAATATTAGTAGGATTAATAGAACAGGATTTATGTTTTAAACTAATGAACTCAGATAATTTTCTTAGATGAGCCCTAAAAGCCACCATAAACAATCAAAGGTCTTAAAGGCCACAAATTGCAATTTTTTTTGAATGTTCATGGAAACGCTTTCAACTTTTGCAATAATCTGTAATATAAACATTTATACTGAGACGATAAATTCAAGTCTTGTTATTCCACTTCACGCGTCATAGGATAATAAGATTTGCATCTCAGTGAAAGGATTTATAGCTAGAAATTTTCTCGTTATTTATTTCTTTATACATTCCAATGGCGTAACAATAGTTATTTGTTATACAAGAGTGCAAAGTTGCTTTTTAGCCGCGTGCTCAATTTTGATGACCGAGCAAGCGTGATTAAAAAAATTGAATCCTGAGCGTTAGCGAGGGATCAAAAGAGCACGAGGTGAAAAATCTTTGCACTCGAGTGCAACACGTAATTTTTCATCCCACCCCAGCGAGGAAATGACTAAATTAAAAAAAAAAAAACATTTGCGCATTTTTAACAGTTTCAGTCAATTCTGTTGGCGTCAAATAAATTTCCTCGTCGCTAGAACCACTCATTTTAGGTTTTTCACTTGTTTTCAAGTTTATTATTTTTAACCTAAGGTTTTAACAGGTTTTATTAATATGACGTGAAAAGAAAATGGCGCGCGTAAAGCAAATAAAAAAAAAAGTAATACACCAAGAAGGCTCCGAGTCTGAGTTTTTAACAAATTAAAAAAGGTTGTATGATAAATTCGGCACCATGGAGGTAGAAGTAAATAGGTTTAATGATGTTTTGAATTAACAAATTTGGTGTACACGATGTTCTAAATTCAATTTTACTTTATCCTCTAGCGGATAAAAACGGCTTTTGCACTCAGATATCGAATAGCAAAATACTCTTTCCGAGATGGTGGGATGAAAAAAACAATTTATCTCCATGTAATGTGAATTGTGTTTTACAAGCTTTTATCTTACTTGACCTGTTATTATGTATATGTTAGAACCACAAGGCGATAAAAAAAAATCGGCAAATCTTGAAACTGAATTTTAAACCTGTTAAGGTACATCCAACCGACTGAGCTGAATTTTTTTGAATTTTGAATTTTGGACTGACAAGTTCAGATGACAATACAATATTATGGTGATGGCGAGCCGATCTGACGATGGGGACAACGGAACTCCTCGATGGTTAATACCATCCACCCATGCACCATCGGTCCACCATGACCCAGGTTAATACGCTTGGCCTAGGTGCAACTTTTGGATCGGAGAGGTCTATTTTCAAGCCGGACACACGGGAATAAACCAAAAAAGTCGCCCTACACCAGCTTGAAAAGCGACTACGTTCAAAACAGGACTAGCCATCCTTTAGAATTGAAAGAACCTCGTAAAAGGCTCAGCTTTGGTATGAAAGGCGGTGTGCACTTGCTGAATGGTTAATGCCTGTGTGAATGCAATGCTCTAGGACGCGGGATTGCTTGAGGTGTGACCCCGTTCAATTCTTATGTCCTGACCAAGGATTCAGATAGCTTGTCAGGAATTTAGATAGTACTAGAAAAATGTTAAAGCATACTGTATTTCTAATTTTTTCGATGAAATGTTAGATACTCGCCGCGTAACTCTAGCATTAGCGGAAAAAATCTCTACTAAGTACTACTAGTTACTCAAGTAGTAAGTTAGTAGTGTCTGACTTGACTGAATTTTGTCATTACGACGCCTTATAATCACAAATGCAAAGATATTACATAATATAACACCCAACAATCACATACGTATTCTTGATCCCACACTAGGATTCCCTGTCGTGGGAACTACGAGTACCATGGTACCATAACACCCCAGACCCGGAACAAATATTTGCAGATCATACAAACATTTGTCCCGCAGCGGGAATCGAACCCGCAACCTCATTGCATCTCAGCCGGCTACTCACCCGCAGCGCCACAGAGGTCGTCAAAACCTATTAAACGTATACGGTCTTATTACAGAACATGGACTCAATCTGAATTTAGTCCAGGCGTACTAGTATAGGATTAAATATCGACATTAGGCATATGCGACATTAAATACGAAAGCAGATGGTTTGTTTTCCGAAATAAATTCTCGCGCTACTTCGCAAATTTCCAAAGTTTCAAACTGACGGATTGTGTCACATCACAATTGAGATGTCCAAATTCTCTTACCTCTAACAAGCAATCAACTGTCAATTTATAGACCATTGCTAAACTAGAGGGCTGCCTGGTTTTAGATAAACCAGAGATAGTCCAAGCTTATGTCATTTTTGGCATATCTAGCTCGAAAGTTGCTTCTGGAAAACAAACCATCTGCTTTTGTATTACAGTCGTATATACCCTAGGTCGATATTTAAGCCTAGACTGGTAGTCCTGGTTTAAACCCAGACTAAGGGCATTTTTTATAATAACACCAATTGTGTATACATATTTCTACCTCCAACCCATTTTTTAGACCAACATTTAAAAATCCTATATGAATATTATATATATGAATATAGGTATTCATTTAAAACAAAATTGAAACGATATCATCATAATCATCACCAGCCTGTTTTCGTCCACTGCTGGACGAGGCCTCCCCCATTTAATACAGTGGGGGGGATTTGCCATAATCACCACTCTTGGCAAGCGGATTGGTGATCGCAGTTGGTGATAAGTACCTGCTCAGATGGATGCTGATGGATGGATCCCACATCCACGGGAGGAGTAGGAGGGGTCTAATCTTACCAGCATCTGATTATGTCCCATGTAAATAAAGCTACGTGTGCAAGATAGAGTCAGAAACGATGTCCCTACAAAAAAAGGATTCTTTACGACCGGACCCATGCGTGCTTATATACTAAATTAAGTAAAAGGTACAATGAAATTGTTATCCAGAGCATAACCCCTCGCATGAATGAAACTTGCTTCACGGCGCGGCGAGGGCTTTTACACTGTCCGACTAAGTATCGGGGGACTTTTCAAACTTCTATACTTGACCATATTTATACTCTGATTTTTAATCTTAGACAATTTTTATAAACAAATTGGATACCATAGCAAAAAATATGCGGTAGTAGGTTACTAAATTTGGACAAAAAAATAGGTAGGATTTTTTGCTAGCCAAAACCCAATAGAATATAAAATCGGAATAATTTTAACGTATATATTATTGTGTAAATTGAGTTTTTGACAAAGTTATATAAAAAATACATATTTTTCAGTAGAACATATTTTAAGATACTGGTAGCACATATATACATATATGATACACATACATGACACATATAACACACAGTGGCATACCTTGACATATCGTTGTTTATAAAAAAAATCTAAGATTAAAAATCAGAGTGTAGTAATCAAACTCCTGCGTTTTGCGTGGTTATCTCCCTGTGAGCTTTTTCTGGGTAAAATAAGTCATGGAGTAGTAGTTTTTTTTCTAGACATCATCCAGTGACTAATGTTGACCTGATTTTTCTTCTTACATGTCCTTACGTTCTTATGTGTTTCTTGTTTAATTCTTTATTGCACAATTATAAAAATAATAGTACAAATAGGACTTAATGTGCTGTGCAGCATTTTCTGCCAATGTGGCCAATGTGGTCTTACATATTGCAAGAAATACATAATAGTAAACTGTTAACTATTTTTTTTTCTATTACTGTTACAGTAATGCATCAAGACAAAGATTTTACAAATCAAAAATACCAGTGATACAAATTAAAAAGAATTGCTGTTACAAAAAAGTCCCTAACTCAGCAAATGCTGATTAAACTACGCTGGTTCTGTTAGAGCCTTTTTCAGACCAAAAGAACAGGGGGGTGATTCTCTGAAAAATCTCATACATGTGATAACGTCAAATCTCTATTGGTAACCATCATTTTGTATGGGCGTCATACGAGATGTGACGTCATAACGTGGATGAGATTTATTCGAAAATAAGGGCCTAGCAGACATGTATCTGTATAAACTACTTACTTTTTACTTGCTAAGTGACTAAAAATAACTGCCCCGTGTCGCGGTCAAGCCATGGAGATAATTTTAACACATCAATCAATCGTGTCTAAATATATAAAAAGGTCCTTTTTACGTGTCGTAGTACATTATGAATGCAAAGTGAGCAAGGGTTAATTTAATTACTGACACTCAGTGGCACAGGTCTAATTGAATTTGTCGACTCGACATTAATTTGTCAGGAAATGTCGATTGGAAAATGAATTTTACTTACTAACAATGGTAATGAATTTCATTGGCGTGTGTTTTACCTGAAACACGAAATGTTTTTATTAGTATTAGTAAATAAGTAAATGGAAGGTTTCGGACACCTTTATACACCAATCAAAAAAGTTTTGCACCAATAATAAATTTCAATAATTATGTTTATATTTTTATTTAAAACTAGCTGCCCGCGCGCGACTTCGTTCGCGTGGTCCCGGTGTTCCCGGTGGTCCCGGTATATTTAAACCTTCCCTAGATCTCCACGAACATTTCAAGACCAAGATAAGATAAATCCGTTCAGCCGTTCTCGAGTTTTAGCGAGACTAACGAACAGTAATTGATTTTTATATATATACTAGTTGCGCCCCGCGGTTTCACCCGTGTGAATAATGATGAAAATTGATGATGATGATGATGAAAGTAGCCTATGTGTTAATCCAGGGCGTAAAGTATCTCCATTCCAAATTTCACTCAAATCCATTCAGTAGTTTTTACGTGAAAGAGTAACAAACATCCATATTCACAAACTTTCGCGTTTATAATATTAGTAGGATTATATAGATAGATATGGCGTTTATCTTGTCAGTCTTTCGTTTTTAAAATTGGTAAAAGCAGAGTTAATTCTATACAACAGCATATTTATAACACCTAGGAGGGTCACTGACCTTTAAATGCTACTACACCTACATATTTCCTTCTCCTACGTTAACAAACTTGGTGTATAAAATAGAAATACTAAACAGAAGTGACAGTAATGTCTAAACAGAAGTGACAGTAATGTCTAAACAGAAGTGACAGTAATGTCTAAACAGAAGTGACAGTAATGTCGTAATACGACAGATTCTTCTAGAAAGGCATTGTTTTGTATGGCCAATGTTAAAAATATCAGCAGAGCGATTCTAAAACGTCGGAAACGTTTCCGATCATCCGATCGGAAACGTTTCCGACGTTTTAGAATCGCTCTGATTCTGCTCTGGATTCGTTAGTTTTTAATTTCGATGTGGTAAGTAACTAAAAAAAATTTTTAACAATTTAAAAAAAAACAATAAATATTGTATGTTACTGTGTTTTACTAGAGAAAATCGTTTTAGTTTCTTACCATACCTAAATGAAAAACAAAACGAATCCGATCAGAAACGTTTCCAACGTTTTAGATTCGCCCTGCCGGTCGTCATAGCTTTTTTTTTCATAGTCCTTTGAAAGTTTCTTGAGTAAAGCTTTAAATCAGCGTGGATCCAATATTGTGACCATACAGTATACCCATCCAGAACTTTCTAACGCGATATAGGGTAGGTACTAGGTACTAGTTGGTAGGCACGAGGAATTCACTAAGGAGTTGCGTTTCTGTACGCTATTATTTATACTCTGTGCCTATTGCTTCTATCTATATTCTATACGTTTGTTCTGATCTAAAAGCATAGGGCTTATCGCAAACTGCGCCCCCCACGTCGTTATCAGCACATACCAGGATTAGATTCTCAAGCTTAGTGACGTCACAACATGGCTTCCGTTCAGTACGTGGCTACTTCTCTTGAGAATGTTAAACTTAAAAAAACAGGAACGTAGTTAGGACAAATAAACATTTTAAATATGTATCAATTAAAAACTGAGATGATCGAGGCAAATAAGCCATCATATAAAAACTTTTTGCTCGTTTATACATCGATATATTATATAGGTTACAAAGAGCGAAGCTACTTTTGAAAAAAAAAACAAGATTTCGGCTCTGCAGTATGCAAATCCGTTTTATTGTTATTTTAGTAAAATAGGGTTTACATTGCGAAAATATGTAATTTTGAGCCTATGATCTGATTCTATGTGCCTAGCTAAGCTTACCTTAAATATGAGGTTTATGAGAGAAAGTAAAGTATTTTTACAAGTTTTTATTTAACATGCCTTGTATGTTGTTTGTTAAAATTGTTGTTGATAGTAAGTTAACAGTGAAAGTTCTACTTAATTGAACTTTTCCAACAACTTCAATGAATGAATGGTTGAATGAACGAAAATACTAAAACGCAATCTCTTCGAGACAACCTTTAAATTGAACCTTGTATAGTATATTGTGTGTTGTATTGTTTGATTAATAGTTTTAAAATGACAATGACTTATTCATCATCACCATCAATTTATTAAATTTGCTATAATATATTCATGTCAATCTCAAAATCACAGCGCCCCCCCTAGTATCCACGATTCTAAGTACGCCTCATTCTACTGCAATTTATTATTAAACCAGCGGATAAAACCGTTTATTTAAGCTTACGTTTGTGGGTAACCCATTTAGGGGCTGTGGGCGGTGTTTCGATAAACGCCACTGGTTTCCAGGTAGTCTGGAAATATTATTTTGGTTGAGAGTAAATCGCTCAGAATAATGCATACCTACAATAATGTTATGTTTAAAGGAAGCACTGGGTATTCATAATCATTTTTTAAACCTATTTTGTTTTTTGTTTTTTTTTAATGGTATCTGTTGATATACTCAATTTTGCCAATGTCAAGTAGCATAGATCAATCAATGTCCAGTCGTCAAGTACTCTGTCAAGTCATGTTCTAGTCACGGAAGAATGAGTAAATCGATGGCAGTTTACTAGAATGTTCCTGGACAATTTCCACCCCTTCGAAAAGACACGCAATACACTTATTTTATTTAAATTCACTACGATGTACTCTTTATAAGCTACACCGGTTAAAATGCCACCAAAACTTACACGATATCATTCAAAAAAACACGAGAAATTGAAATAAAATAAAAAAGGACGACGTCTCCCTTCGAAAGAGCAGAAAAAGTCCTATTTTAGTTAAATATATGTTTTGTCTTGTTTTGATGTATGACATTTTACATCACAGAGAACAAAACAAAAGCTATTTTAATTAAAAAAACAGGTATAAAAAATGATTATGAATAAGGCCCTATAGTATCCTATGGAGGCCTCAGCAGTGGATGTTTATCGCCTGATGTTGATGTTGGCTAGGTACTCTACTTGGGTTTTTAGAAACTGAAAAACTGTTTGAAACCTAGATTTCGATAGAACATAGCAGGAAGAGCCATATAGATAAAGAACAAGAGATGGCAGAGAATGGTCACAGTTTTATTAATGGTGGTTTTATTATGTTTTTTTTTTAATGGTGAAGAATAATAAACTGGCGTGCAATAACTTTTCATTTAAAAAACCGACTTCCGCCATTGTATTCGACTAAATATTTGGATGAAAAAAAAAATTATGAAAGAACCATAGTGCTGAAAGGATTATGATACTTTCTGAATGCAAATGCTCGGTTTGTTGCTGAAAATATCAAAAGCCATATGTATGCCTACAATATTTGTGGAGTTCCCTCAATTCCTCATGGATTCCATCATCGGAACTGGTTTCTGAAAAAATGGGACCAATCTGGAAGTATATCTATTCAAATACAAAAAGAATTTTCCAAATCAGTTCATAAACGCCGGAGACATGAGGTAACATTAAAAAAAAAATACAACCGTATTGAGAACCTCCTCCTTTTTGTGAAGTCGGTTAAAAAACACAATATAGCCCCCTTTGTATATTTATTTTTAATATTTTTTTACAGCCAACCTTGTAAAAACAGTGACCGTGGTGTTTCCAGCCTAAGAATACCTCCATCTCCTCCCGTGGATGCCGTAAAAACCGACTATGGGATTACACCAGGGAATGGGCAGCATTATCCACCTTAGAACTCAACACGAATACTGCGATCACCAATCCGCCTGCCAAGCGTGGTGATCATGGCGTGGATTATGGTGATTAATTCCTCCCATTGTATTTTATGGGCAAGGCAGCAGAGCAGTGGTCCAGCAGTGGACGCCTAAAGGCTGTTAATAATGATGTTTTTTTTTACAAAAGTTATTGTATTTAAATGCCATTCATTTTGTAAAAACGGGAAATTTTCACGTACCGATATCTTGGTGGAAAATGAATGATATAATTCACGAAAGTTACTTTTTTTGTCGTATAAAATTTATTTGAATATAATTTTTATTTCAATTCGATATCTTGCATAGTTTGGGAGGTATTGTGATTTTTCTAAGTGACCCTGTTTAATAGCACGCCAGTATAATTTCTAAAAGTCAAAATAGAGCTAACGTGGCGGAAACAGCAGATCAAGAGTGGCCTATAAATAATCTCATCGCACGTGAGGATGGGCTTAGTATTATGAGGATGATGTAGTCTATGGAACAGTTGCAAGTTATATTAAACATTGTCCAAAACAAAACCGGTCAATTGCTAGTTGGTCTCACATGCAGAGGATTCCGTACAAGTAGGCTACCATAGTAACCACAGGAGCAATTAACTTATTAGTCAATCAATACAATTTTATACGTATTTTCTAATTACGAGTTGTTTTCCGTTTACCGTAGGAATTTAAGGAGTTAAGATAATATAATAGTTAGTAGTATCATAGTTTCTGTTATTTATAGAAAACCATAATGTTACTCAATTTTTCCTTAAATGTGTTCCATGTATATTTCTGTACTGTACTGTATTTTCTGGTACTCAATGGTTTATCTTATCTTATCTTAATTAGGTTTTCCTGTAAACTATGAGTTAGGCCCAATATTCCATGTTTTATAAAACATAAATTCCATATTATAAACTTTTAAATTACTAGTAGAGCGCCCGCGACTTCGACCGCGTAGAGTTTTTTCCATACAAAGTTAAATACCCCGCTGCAATGTGAATTTTGGAAATTCCATTCTTAGTGCATCCTTAGTTCTCAAAGAAATGTACCCTCCAAATTTCAGGTCTCCAAGACTTATAGTTATTCAGCCTATCAGTGGAACAGGTGACGCAGTCAGGGACTTCCAGGATAGTCAGAATTAGTCACGACAGTAGCAGTAGCAGTATATATAGCCACTATGTCAGGCGTGTGGTTGTGAATCACTTTTAACAAAGTTTTTTTTTCTGTTTTATCATATTATTTTTGTACTAGATTTTGTGTTTTTCGTGGGCTTTCGAATCGATACCGCCGTTACGGTGCGACGTGTTTGTGCTACAAACACTTCCTAATAATATAATTCCTACGAAACTTTGGATGTTAGACAATGACAGCGAAATGGCTGCATCGATTCCGATGAAATTTGGTATAGAGACATAATATGACCTGGGTTGGCAATTACGCTGCTTTTAATTCCGTTAACATATGAGGGAAGACACGGGTGGATGTTAATGATAATTCACTAAAATGGCAGCCATAATGGGCTCAATTATGTTAATTGTTGGAGCACCGCGCCCGCATTCTTATGATGGCGCTTTGACTCATTCTTACCTACGTAATTACTTTAATGAGAAACATCACTTTGAATGTAGACATTATTTTTATTCATTAACTAAGCTAGTAAGATGTTATTCTGAATAACATAAATTATATAAGGTTTAGATTTGACATTATTTATCGCTTTTATTTTATATTCATCCACTCCTAGATGAGAATTCACCCCATAACATGCATATAGCGTGCAATGGCGGTATTTGCCTTAATCATCACACGCTTGGCAGGTGGATTGGTAATCGCAGTATTGGTGTTGAGTACTCAGGTGGATGCTGCTGTCCATGTCGTGGTGTAAAAAAAAGTAAATGTATCGTAACAGATAATCCACCCATCAAACAAGTTGGTAGTCTCGGCAGGTATCTATAGGTAAGTAAGGTCTCAAAAGAGAGTTGTGTGCTTTTGGTTTTAGCAACCACTTTGAGCATCGTCTATTTGCGATCGCTCTCACTCGATAAATTATCAGAATTGGAATTTTAAATCTACTAGTTTTATCGTTGTTTCAGTACAATATTGAGATTAAAAATATGCATGAATACTACATTATAATTCCGAGTAATCACTCTACCAAAAACACAATAGGACAATATTTTCTCTGTAGAAAAAAATCGTAATATTACCTCTAACTTTTGCCTATATGTAGAAATAGAATATAGAAATATAGTGTAGGCTATTGGGTCTTAAACTTTTAAGGATATTTACGAGATATTCAATTAAAAAGGCTTTTTTCGAGCGTCCTGGCAATTTCTTTTTGTATTTAGAATTCAGTTCTGTTTTCCTCAACCTATATTGTGTGGCAAAACATCGACAGGATATCTGCATTCAGAACCGTGAATTCAAAACGTATTGATCAGTTTATGCACTTAGCCCGTTGAAACAAGGATCATAATTTCATAACAGTTGACGTAGGCCAACAAAACATGTATGTATGGACTTAATAATCCAGGGGGTTAAAGCAACAAGCAGTTTGTTCTCGGCTTTATATTTAAATTGAAGGTCGAACCTTTGGCTGATGAAGCCCAAACATTTATGTACGCTAACAACATTTCTGTTTGTGTACGTTGATCTGACGTTGAGATGTGGAGTAAGTCACGATTTAGAGCTAATTTTGTGGGGATCATGTGAAATATACTCAAGATGAAATTCACTGTTCCAAATCTCTACTACCAGACGGAAGTGCCCCCAAGACGCTAGGCTACATTGCCAATACTTATGAGTAGTGCCAGATAAGAGTCAAACTCTCGGGTCAAGCGCGTCGCTTCGAAAGTTATGATATTTTTTTGACAAATGTAATTCTGGGTTGTATAGTGTGCTGAAATAAAATGTCTTATTTGGCTTTATGTCCAAAGATAACATGTTCTCAGAATTATTTCTTCAGAAAATAGAAAAATACGAGTCAAATTTGACCATAATTTGCTTGTTTACTTCCTTCTTCCAAAGTTAGCTGTAACAGTTAGACAACTCACAATAATTAGAAGCTCACGCGCCCCAAAAAATACACCAACCCAATTATTTCAACCTTATTTCAAGGAGTGAAGATTCATAATTTGTTTTAACAAACATAATAAAACCAGCAACTGATTATTTGGAACTTGTTTCAAGGAATTAAGGTTCAAATTTAAGTGATCTATTCCAATGCACATATTTGATCAGTGGAATGACTACCGTATGCTAAAAGAGCCGCTTTGTGCTATTAGGTTGGTAAAAGGTATATGAGCTTTCTCTACATACATCGAACGATCGATGAAAGGGCTTACGAATTCGTGGAAGACACTAACCTAGCTGGGTCAGTTGTTGGAAATTGAATACAGAAATTATTTCTAGAACGATTTTATAGCAATGAGTGCAGGCTATTTAGCTAGATTCTAGTTAACTTGACTTGTGAAATAACGTTTAGATCAAATCTGGCAAATAGGTTAATTTCTCAAAAACAATTTTAACTTAGTTTGTCATCTAATTGAGTAAGTTTTGATGGCACGTACGCATCACGAATACACAAAATTATAAAAAAATCCATACACAAATATTTATTTCCACTTTTGTATCAAATTATAAACATGAAAGCTAAAATAAATAATGGATTTGTGGCAATGAACAATCATGAAGGCACGTTGATTTTTTAAGGTACAATTTTTTAAATGATTGTTATCAATCTATTCCTCGTATGAAGACGCATCCCAGATGCGTATACGCTCATGCCCAGCGCCGCCGCTTAAATAGTATTCAATTCCCGACATCCGCGCAATCAACTTCAAAGCGGTTCACGCATGTGCAGACAATTTCACAGGACGCTTCTGTCCAACCGACTGGACCGTTTGCTTTTGTATACTTTTGGACTTTTACAGTTTGGGGAAACAATGCAAAAATCAGTCCTTTACACGGAGGAACTGAAGGATCACAAAAAAACCTGTTAAGAGGAGGTCACCGCTTACGCCCTTTGGCACGCGAATGAAGATTTGCTTCTAATTTGGCTATTATTTATTTAAACTCCATGAAAATTTGTGCACATAATCAGTACGTACGTACACTAATATACTAGACCCGTGGTGCGCGTTAGTTTCTTATAAAATGCTGTGGTTACCAAATCATAAATAAAAAAAAAAAAAAAAAAAAAAACTGACGCACTACGGATCCAGTTAAAATATCATGTGTACAAAATTTCATGAAATAATAAAATTATAAATGCGAAAGTTTCTGAATATGTTTGTTACTCCTTCACGCTGAAACAGCTGTAGTGATTTGGTTCAAATTTGGAATGGTAATAGCTTATAGGTACCCTGAATGAATATGTAGACTACCTTTTATCCCGATATTCCCACCGGATCGAGACATAATATGCATATGCTAATATTTAGGTTGATGTTAAACATTATTTCCATCCATAACCGTGTATGTTTTTCGCTCTTTCAGATTTTATTATTTTTATTCATAACTTTTAGTAATTGTTTGCTTTTTCATTAGGTGCATAATTATTTTATGTAGTATATACAGTTGTTATTATGGTAGGTATTCATTTGTTTGATGCGGTTTGGACTATAACTCTGATTTTGAATCTTAGACAATTTTTGTGAACAAAGAAATTTCACTGTGTGTATATGTGTCACGTATGACACTTATACACACAGTGGCATATCTTGACATTTCTTTGTTTAGAAAAATTTACTAAGATTAAAAATCAGGGTATATGTATTTTATTAATTTGCTTCAGTGCTTTTTTAGTTTTATTTTGTATTATGTTAGCACGCCTTAAGTTGTTACTAACATCGTGTTTGGCAGTTAGAAAATAACATTGGCATTATGCCCTCCATTTGTACATTTACTTTTATATATGTGGCTAGTTTTTTTTACTATTAGGCAAGCAAAAAAGGTACGGCCCACCTGATGGCAAGAAACACAGAGGCATCACACGCGCACTGCCGACCCTGAGACAAAGATGAAATGTGTCATGTGCCTGTAATTTCACCGGCACCCGTACCCTTCAAATCGAAACACAGCAATGCGAGCACTACTGCTTGGCGGCAGAAATAGGTACGATGGTAGTAGTTACTTTCCCGGACGAACTCTTTCACAAGAATTTCTACTATACTAACAAAAAGCTATTAGCATTTATTATTATTATTATGTAGTTACGCTAGGAATAACAATAATAAAACAAACATTCCTAACAGTCTAAGATCTTTAACGAAAAACATCTCGTACAATTTGGACTAACTTAGCAACAAGAATAGCCATTGGAATACCACATCCTCACTGGGCGTTGCTAACGATGGCGTTGGAATGTGCGCTCCACGCCACAGTTCGGCTATTTCTGGATGGACACGGAACTGCATACCTTCTGAAGTTACGTACTTACTATTGAATAGTCTGTGTACTACAGAAGACTACTGGTTGTTTCACAATAATTATTCATATCATGGCAAAAGGGGTGATTTTAACGATTCAGTAAACTTATGAAATTAGACACATACAACGAGCAGGGGTGCGATTTTTTAATGTCACTGAGTGACTAAATGTCATCAAAGAGGCAATCACCATTATTCAGGAAATGTACTGGACGAGGCACTTGTATTGATATCATAGGTATGAGAATTTTAGCCATTAATGAGTTTCAAATATGTACCTATAACCCTGAATTTAATTTGAGACAATTTTTGTAAACAAAGAAATGTCACTGTGTGTATGAGTGACATGAACGTGTGTCATATGTGAATTTACACGTATGCTACACAATCATGACAGTTATACTCACAGTGGCATATCTTGACATTAGTTTGTTTACAAAAATTGTCTAAAATTAAAAATCAGGGTATATATATAGAAATTTGGAAAACGGCAATTTTACTGACTTTTAGTTACTCGATGACATTCGATGATGCTCGCATTGCTGTGTACCGGTTTGAAGGGTATGGGTGCCGGTGAAATTACAGGCACATGAGACTATTCATCTTTATGTCTCAGGATAAATAGACGTTACTTAGTCCGTACTAATGCATAGAACTGTCTTTGTCACTGTCACACAAATGTTAAAACACTCGTGCTAGAGAGTGACAGGGACAATGCTAAGCATAAGTACGTGCTAAGTAACGTCTATTTATCTCAACCTCAGAATGACGGGCGCAGTGCAGTAGGGGGCGTTACTTAACGTAACGAATTCTTTGATCCTTTAGCTATCGAGTGTAATTAAGTTTTGGATGTATATGATAGATCTACAGATAAAGATTTAGATGATAGAGCTGCAACACCAAGTTCTGTCCCCTGATTTTGTTATCATCAGTTTTCCCACTATGGAAGCAAATTTAATGAAGTATTCACGTTAATAACAAGGGTTTTCTAAGTCGAAGGTATAGATCACGCAATGAGTTATGAGCACTGACCCTCAAGGCACAGTAGTCATTATTTGGTTCTGTATAGAGAGGTGCGACGGGAGAGAGAGGATACATGCTCAATCAAGCTCACCACTTTCGCCGAGCGCTCATAACTCGTTGCGCGATCTATAAAGCAAAAGCAGTTTTGTCCTTTGTGTAGAATCAACGCGTTTTATGATGAACTACATGTAATGGAACACCCTTTAAAGTAGGAAGTAGACGGTGTCTGGACGTCAAATAGATAAATGCGGATGCTGTTAATGTATGGAAACGCGCACTAACATGTGCAATGCATTTAGTTGGACCATATTTCTCCCAGATTGGCACGCTTTGAAGCAAGACATGGCATGTGAATGCTTGAAATGGACAGCATTTAATGTTAAACCATATTCTCAGTTAGTGGTCTTTGACATTTTATTTAATTGGAACAGAGAAATTGAATTATTGCAAATGATGCAATGTGTAAATTCACACAAACTAGGTACGGTCCTCTCGCTGGACTAAAGACGGTTTAAAGGTAGCAGAAAGTCGGTGGATGAAGGCGGCTGAAGTTAGCGGTCGTGGCGTTATAGGCGGGAGGCCTCAGCAGTGGACTCCTACAGGCATACGTAGTCCAATATTTTTTTTTATTTTTTTATTTGTCGTCGCTCGACAAAATCTCTGTTGTACATTTCACACGCCCTTGAAAACTAACGTAATACACTTATTTTTGAAATAAGCTACACCGGTTAAAATGCCAACAAAACTAAACGATATAACTTAAAAAACACTACAGAATAAAACTAAATAATAAAAGAAACAAACAACGTCTCTTTTCGAAAACGGCCGGAAGAGTCCATTGTTCTGCTTTCATCGTTGAAATATAATGACAGCGCGACATCAAACTCAAATTTGGAATTGAAATTTTATGAATTCCGAATCAAACATGGAACGTTTATGCGTCAAATTAAAAAAATACGATTTCTAAGATGTCAGTAGAATCACATAAAATCACATTGCTTGCTGCCAGGTACAAGAGTTTCCACAATACCATGATTAAAATCATACGTCATAATTTTTAGTGATGCTACTGGTTCCAATGTATGAATCAGTAATTACGGATAGCTATAACATTGTATCGTTATAACAACGTACCCATCCGTACTCGAAGACGCAATCTGCATGCCAATCGAGCCTATCATAGATTAAATAATAATAACTACTCAACCCATATTAGGTGTCGCTATTGCATAATGTGAGAGTATTGGTAACATAGTAACTATTGGTGTTGGCAAGGTATCGTAATCCAAATCCCACGTGGCATTATGAAGGCTTGGTTGTCTATATGTGTGCTGTACGTAAATTACGTCAAGTGGGAAGCTAATTGCATAGCTACAAGAAGATCTATCAGTTATTACAGATGTATGAAAAGTTTCTTGCTAAACAGAGATCTAAAATCTTTTACCCCGTTATTGTTCAGTTTAGCTGATCGTTCTCTCTCTGTATTTACAAAGGCGTAAAGACATTTAAACTTATTAAGTAGAACAACTACCTAACTGTTTAGTGAAATACTGCCCTAAAAATCTATATTTCCTTTCCTTTCCCATTCATAACCAGACACAGATGCTCATCGCACCGAGGCAGAGTGCTTACAGCTGGAAAATTGGACTCTTAAGTGCGTTCGAGGGCTCATAATGCTGCTTCGAGTCAGCCCTACTCACCTGTATCACTCCAGATCGGCGTGCAATGCAAAATAAGCTTCATTGTTCTGGTTTTAGGTTCCAATATACCTCACAGGGCCGAGCCAAACGGCATTCGCTTCGAAACGATTCCATTTCTACAGTCTTAATACAATACAATAGACCACGTGACATATCGATAGCTAACGTCAATCCCATACATTTTGGACTTTTATAATAGCGTCATCGCTATTAGAATATTCCTTTGTCTGAGGCCTGATCTGAACAATTAGTTGTAAAGCTTCTTGTGAAAGTTCTTCTGGGGAAGTAGGTACTACCACCATACTTATTTCTGTCGCAAAGTAGTAATGTGAGAATTGCTGTGTTCCAATTTGAAGGGTATGGGTGAACAGTCACATGAGACTTTTCATCTTTATGTCTCAGGGTGGCGTACGCCTATTTTGTATTCTGTGACTAAACTTGGGGAATTGCCAAAGTTTCCCATTTCACTCGATAGTTTCACAACTTTGTCAAATTACCGGCAAGAGTATGCAAATTTTGAGAGCCTTTCGGATGGGGCAATAATAGAATTTCACGTACCTTACTAAATTGCAAGCTTTTATTTATCAAACTGTAACAACCAACGGTTTATCAGTATTTTTAAACTTTTTAAGCTTGTCCGATTAAGTCAAACTGCTTGATACTGGAGTTATCTTAGCTCTAAAATTTAATTGTTGCTTTTATTTATAGTTGAATCAATTGAACAAATGTTGGCCTTTTTATGTTTAAAATTCGAATCAAACACCGAATGTTTTATTTGTCAAAAACCTAAAAAAGTTTTGATTATTCCCGCCTTTTTAGAAAAGAGACTCGGTCTATTTTTATTTTATTTTATTTTTGTAAAAAAATCCACAGCTCTTAAGTGTTCATGCTAAATCTAACTCACTTTAATTACAGCCAATAACGGATTTTCATTTTTTATTTTATCATACGACTGCGACTAGATGACTAATTACTTAATACTATGTAGGTATGGTCAGAATTAATTTATAAAAAAAAAAACTTAACGTAACTTAACTTATATAGTCGAATGCGCAGCCTTATTCGTGTGGATCCATCCAATTTGCTGTTTGCTTTTGAGAGATAAATTTTACATTAAAATAAACCTACCTGTATGATACCTAAATCATGACAGGTTTATTTCGCTATGTGAAGCTGTACTCGTAAGCTCGTACGACCAACATTTCCCGGCGCGAGCGAATTCATTACGCTAAAGCAGACCTCTGTCACTGCAAGTCGGCTTTCAATCTAAGTTGAGGGACTTTTTCTGCTCTTTCGAAGGGAGACGTCCTTTTTTATTTTATTTCAATTTCTAGTGTTTTTTTGAGTTATATCGTGTAATTTATATCGTGGCATTTTAACCGGTGTAGCTTATAAACAGCACATAGTAGTGAATTTAAATAAAATAAGTGTATTGCGTGTCTTTTCGAAGGGGTGGAAATTGTCCAGGAACATTCTAGTAAACTGCCATCAATTTACTAGAACATGACTTGACAGAAGACTTTGACGACTGGACATTGTTTGATTATATCAATAACTTGACATTGGCAAAATTGAGATATTCCTCAGAAGCCGTTATAAAAAAAAAAAAAAACTAAGTTGAAGGTTTTCGCGTTGATTTTAGTTTTCATACTATTGGTTCAGAAGCCGCTTGCTTCTGATTGTTTTCTTATTGATTACTGAAAACTTTGGGTACCAACGTACTACCATTCCATTTAACAAAGGTCGTAAATAGAATAGTCGTGCCCTAAATTACTAATTACAAGCTTCGGGCATCGGCAACGTTGCCAAAGACACTGAAGTGAGTTTTAGGGTCTAGCTATACATCATCATATATGCTTCAGCACTGCGCGGCTGATATTCCATACATTAGAAGCATGTTTTGCTGATAACGTCAGTCCGGATACAATCAACGCGCGGTATTGATGACTATTACAAAACACGTACTTAGTGAGCGCGATGCAGAAGCATCATCATCATCAGCCAGTATCACTCGCAGCTGGATATAGACTACCTCCATAGAAGGCCATAATTAATGGTATTGAGCCGCCTCCATCCACCAACTTCCTGAAGCATACGATGTTTCAGCATGCCTCGCGTGAGTGCTAAGCAGATTCATGTTATAGTGTCAGTTTTAACGTTTCAAAGAGAAACTTCCGTACGTTATATTATAATATCTTCTGTGGTCTCAGCAAGCAAATATCCCTCGGGAGCAACAGAGCGAAAAGGCAATAAGGCGATATTGAAAAGTTCTATCCTGTCTCGTAATGGGTCAGCTAGAGTAGGATTTGCATAGGTAGAATTGTATAAACAGAATTTTGTATATATATGCCGTGGTGTGTTCAGCCTATATGGACAGACCCTCCTTCTCCTCCCGTGGATGTAGTCTTACTAAAGGATTACACCAGGGTATGGGCAGCAGCATCCGCCAGAGTACTTAACACTTAACCCATAGAACTCAATGCCTCGTCCAGCAATGGACGTAAACAGTGATGATGGCGATCAATAAAATAAACAACAAAAATGTGCATGAAATGACATTAATACTTAAAAAAAACCGGTGAGCGGAGAGAGCTGTGAAAATATCGTATAGTTATAATAAGCGTGAACAACAATTTTTTTGTGAATTTAGTAGAAAGACAAGCCAAAATTGAGTTGTTTTACTAGCGAGGGCAATAAAAACCTGTGTGTTGACTTGAGTGTGATCTGTGTTCTTTTGATTCCCTCGCTAATGCTCAGGATTCTAACTTTTAAATCACTCGCTGCGCTCGTGATTAAATTTTAGAATCCTTCGCTAGCTCGGTCATCGAAATTGAGCACGCGGTTAAAAAGCAACTTTGCACTCTTTAGCTTTAAAAAACATTTTAGGTAGACTCTCTTCACATTAATTGCTGTAATTTTCTCCACATTTTTGTTAGTCCAGATAAGTACTTACCTACTTATTTTCACCATGATCAGCTTTATAATTAAAGTTTTCTACTTTTATTATCTTTACTGATTGCACTTCGATTCTAAGAACTCATAAAATTGTAGGTCAGTTTCACTGGCACAGTTGATTTGCCGCTACGCAATTAATTGTATTATCTAAGTAAGTTAGCTGTATACCATTAAATCTTAGAATCAATGTGTGAATTCTAAAAACTTTAGTCCGTAACTATCCGGTGTTTATCGGTAAATTTTTGTCTGCAATCACTATGTTTCCGATCGGAAATTGGATGTAGACCCAATAAGTCGTGGAACTGGACAGTTACATAGCCCATTCCCTTGTGATCGAGTTACCTTAAACGCGAGATGCCAATGAGGGCAATATACCTTAATATGAGATTTGCCTAAAAAGCTGTTTACCCTAAACGATTACAGCAAAAACACCGACAGAGGGCATACTTAGATAAAAAAAACCCAAAATATTTTTGACGAGATTGTTTTTTTATTAATAATGTATTTAAATCGTGTATTGTGTGTGGTATTTCCAGCCCTTCTGTCTCCTCCCGTGGATGTCGTAAAAGCCAACTGAGAGATTACACCAGGCGTTGGGCAGCAGCATACGCCCGCCAAAGGGTGGTGATTATGCAAATCCCTAACTGCATTCTATTTGGGAGGTTTCGCCCAACAGTGGACGTTTAACGGCTGATGATAGAATAGAATATTCTTTATTGCACAAAAAACAAATCATGTACATAGGCGAACTTAATGCTAGGAAGCATTCTCTACCAGCTAACCTATGTGTAAAGCGGATAAATTTATGTAGGTGGTGCATAATACGTTGAAAAGAATTAGATAGTACTTCGATGATGATGATGATGCTGAATTAAACCATTCATAAGCGGCACAAATTGGAACGGGACTATTTCACATAAGGTAGCTGTACTTATACAAGATATTACATAAAAAATTTAAAACTTCTGTAGGTAAACGATAATAAGAACACAGTCAGGCAGTTACAGTAACCATCGGTCAAGGTGACAGATAATGAAAACCTCTGTCAAAAAGGTAAGGTTAAACCAACGAAACTATTCAGTACCAAATATCGGTTCATCATTGACATCCGTTATTATTGAATAACTTTAATCGCAGAAGTCTGTAGACCTTCTGCTACTGTGCCTTTAAATATAGCTGCGGGCATCACGGAACTGATATTTTGTACTGAATAGTATTTGAACAGAATCGCTATAAGAGATTCATGGTAAGACCTCAGGTCTGTGGGTTAAACAGCCGCTTCAACGCTTGTTAAAATGTTGGTGAACGGTAGCCCTAATAACACTACTATCAAGACACAACACGTCATTCTTCGTAATCACGATCCCGCGGTAGTGACTCCGCATTATAAGGCGAAGCGATGGGCTTAATGCTACTTGAATGGGCATAGTTTAAATTATCCACAATTGGAAAATGACTTCCAACCGACAAAACTTAGACAGAATCATTGTGACAACCTGAATATAGGTACCTAATTTGCCTGTGAGGCAAATTACTACATTACTAGAATACATAACAAAACTACGTTTGCTTTGTGTTGATTGTTCGAATTTCAAACTTTTTTTGTAGTCACTTTCATTCAAACTCATTCTACCATAGACTAAGATTACAAAACGAAATGTTGCAAAAAGTCTTCTTTTTGTAAATTGACGCACAGTGTTCTATCATTCAGCCAGGCGTTCAATGAATGATTTTTATTTATCAAACACGCTGCGAAATCGTATCGTCTTTCTTCTGGCACACTCGGGTAATGTCAGTCATCAGGCGTGTTCTGAATTCGAATTATATCGAATCGATGTGTTATTATTCGATTATCGTATGCCTGGAAGCGCTAGTCCAAAATTAGCGTAACTTCCGCTAACGTTGCTCAAACAGCCGGTACGGTATTCCGCTGGTTAGATAACTTTCATAATTATTTTTATTAGAATGTTGATTCTATAATTACATTTTGTTTCGTAGAATAATTTGACCTATTTCTGACTCGAAGGATTGTATTTGACTTTTCAAATCTAACTTTAATTTAACAAATTTGATTATTGGTATTGAAAGTTTACCAATTGGAAACTGCAAGAATTTTTCGGTTTAAGATTAACAAAAATGAACAGCTACAAGAAGGTGCACAGTTGTGAAATCGATCAAAATATACTATTCATGTTCTGCTTGAAACCGAATTACCTACAGGAAATTGGATATTTGCATTTCGGCATGCTAATCTTGTGTATTTCCTTTCGATGGTATTAGTTATCAAACATACTTACAATGCGTTGAAAGTAAATATATATATATATATATATATATATGTGTGTGTGTCATTTGTGGACTATTTATTATATATATAAATAATTAATAAATAGTCCACAAATTACACCTAAATCTGTTAGATATATTCCTGTGAAAATGTTTCATAACTAAAACGGATATAAAACTTAAGCTATATTGAGTAGCCGAAAAAATATATAGATTAACAATTCCGCTCTTCTAAAATATTTAACAATATTTTTAATATTTTTTGAAGAGCGGTTACTATATATTTGTTCATATATTCAATATTGAAGAATGAATTATATCACCTTACTTAATGGTGATGATTTTGAAAATATACCCTCAGCCAATTCAAATTCATTTATTTAAATTTAAATTCCATTGCATTACTAGACACAATTATATTATTATGAGACACCAAAAAGCTTAAGTAATATACATATACATCAATGTCAATACGTATACGAATTCAAATGGCTGAAAACATACCTAACCAAACTTTGTAGTGAGTAAACTTTTTCATAATAAAATTGATGCACAAGGCGTCAACTCCATTCAGCCAACTTGATTTTACCTGACCTAAAAACGTTGCTTTACTTCGCAAAACCGATATTTACTTATCTAGAGATAGCTGGTTCAGTGGTCGACGGATAATCCGCTCTATATCTGGAAGTAGGACACTGTTCCATCGTCCCACCTCTTTGTATTATTAGGGTTCCGTACCTCAACCCCTACCCCTTATAGGGTCACTTTGCTGTCAGTCTGTCTGTCAAGATCCTTTTTCTCAGGAACGGCTTAAGAGATCAACTTGAAATTTTGAAATTTTGTACCAAATATGAAGGTCTTTGAGATAGTAGTGCTGTGTTGTTTTATAGTGTGTTAAAATTAAGCTTCTAACTGAACACATTAAAAAGATATGGTAATTTAATGTCTAATAGTTGCATGAAAATCAAGTGAAAACCCTCCGGTGGTACGATTACATAACTCTGTTGATATTGGTTGCAATTGATTTCAATGCTGTTTCTATTCGAAATTGAAGCTTTTGCGACTACCCAACTTACGCATTTTGCATACAAAGGTTAATTGCAACAAGACTTCGTAAATTAGGTAATCGCATTAACGTAATTTCAAATAGAAACAACATTGAAATCGATTGAAATCAATGGCAACAGAGTTACGAAATCACCCTCCAGGGTACTTTCAGTAACCTCACAATTCTGATATTCAGAATAGCTTTGTGTCACACAAATAAAGGAAGTTTTTACTTTTTATGGTGATAGTGTTGGAATACAACAAATAATAATCTGTCCCACCCTTAGTTTAAGAGTTTTTCTATTTCACATGTAATTAAACTAAAACAGTATTTTTCTTCTTAGAATTTGTGTAAACTGAAAAGCATTTTAGCAGTAGTTCCACCTGGATAGAGCTTGGTAGAGGAGAGACACACACCTCTCCTAATATATAACAAATATTGTCTTTCATTGGTCACCCAAATCTAATAGATAGATGGTAAAGTTTGTAGGAAAAAGTGGCTGAAACTCAAAAATTGCTGTGACGCTTATGAAATAATTTACGGATCGGAACCCTCAGGGCGTGAGTCTGACTCGCACTTGTCCGTTTATTAAATTGGAACAACGGATAGGGTTTAATGGAAGCTATCTATCTAACTAAATGGGTCATGTTGGTAATTAAACTGAGATGTTTAACCTGTGTATGAAATTATACAAAGTTTTTGTGATTAAACTAATGACGGTGCATATTGCCAGCAAGTGCCGTGATGTGTCCGGCCTAAGAATAGACTCCTCCTCCTCCCGTGGATGTAGTAAAAGCCTTCCTAAGGGATTACACCAGGGGGATGGGCAGCAGCATCCATCTGGGTACTTATCACCAACTGCGATCACCAATCCACCAGCCAAGCGTGGTGATTATGGCAAATCCCCCCATTGTATTCAATGGAGGAACAGTCCAACAGTGGACGTAAAGAAGCTGGTGATGATGATGATAATTGCTAGCAAAGTAACAGAAGTTCTGTTATTCTAATTTGCTTAACTTTAAACAGGTTTTTACGAATTGACTCTTTTATTTAGGTACCACAGCTTAATATACTAAGTAGGGTAACATTATCTTCAGATACGAATCCAGATGTTTGTTGTCGCATTGTGAATAATATATTTAAAAAACTGGCTCTATTCGATTTAGGTTAGGTTCATAAAACCCCATTACCTTAAGACCCCGAAATCGATTACCAAATAGTTTTTATTCACCCAGAGAGAAATCCGAAACTACGAAACTACTCATTGATGCCTACGACTTGGCTACGATTGCTACGAGTTTTTTAATTGCCTACCAATTGGTTACAGGCTGGCTAAGAATGGTCCGACCTGGAATATAGACCTCAACATAACTTATTATATAGTAGACAGCGGCCGGCCTAGACAAACGGTAGGTATTCGCTTCGAAGCGATTCTATTTCTACAGTTATAATACAATTTAAAAGACCACGTGACATATCGGTAGCTTACGTCAATCTCGTACATTTTGGACTTTTCTACTAGCGTCATCGCTATTAGAATTTTACTTTGTCTAAGGCCTCAGGACATCAGTATTCTGAACTGGTGCAGTCAACTTCTGTTCCTAACCTCTTTACTTGACGTTATATCTTGCATACAAATGTGTTTACGGTAAATGACGACTTTAATCTTAGAGGTGAATAATTGCATAATTACCTGGTGATCTCATTGTAAACAAAAACTATAGTGTTTGCATGTGCATCGCGTTGCAAGGCCAACACAAACGCGTGGAGTCTAAAACCGGTTGTAACCAAGCTCTGCGCCAATTACAGTAGCAAATAGCAATGGGGAACGCAAATAAAGCCGCGCGGCCTGATGTCGCTCTGCCCCTCGACTGCTAAAATGGAAATTTGCAATATCTGTACTTACCTATTTACATGTTTGTATTAGATTATTATTTATAAGTATAACAAGCGTAGCGTGTGCTGTCTTGCATATTTTTTGCTGATGTTTATTTACTTTTGACTACCTTCCTAAGGTTTTTAAGTTCTCATTTACTATGTATCAGCAACTCCTTGCTCCGAGGCACAACACAGGCGCTTCTCACCTAGTGGTAAGACGGACCATTTATGTAAGCCAAGCCGAGTTTGTTGCCTGATTCTTCTAGGCTTGGTCGCGTTGGAACAGGAGTAATTTAATTTTATATAAGACGATTCAAAATGATCCTTGTGATTTCAATGAATAAAGTTCTTTTTGACTTTGACTTTGACTTTGACAACAATGGGGATCATTTTGGCAGCCTTTAGCGCTATCTTAATCTTATTAAACTTGAATAGGTGAAACTTCTTGATCTAAATATTCCCCCTTTCAAGTTTCAATAGATTTGGACAGCGCTAATGCTGCCAAAATGATCTCCATTGTTGCGTTCGCCATTGCCATTTACCACGGTAATTGGGAGGCTGGTGATGTAGGTTGCTGCCTCCGCTTTGTAATGCATAACTTGAATAAGTAGGAATTACGTAAGGTCTCAAGTAAGTCTAGTCTAAAACTGTACGCCCTTCTACTATTTTCACTTTTTTTTTAAATATACTACTTGACAAGCAAACAAGCATACGGCCCACCTGATGGAAAGCAGTTACCGTAGCCTATGGACGCCTGTAACATCAGAGACAGCACACGCGCGCTGCCGACCCTAAGATCGAGTACACATTAGGCGGTTTTGAAGCGCGCGCTTTGGTAACGCGCGTTTTGAGAACCAGTAGGTCTTATCTAGGTGTACGCAAGCGCGCGTCGAACGCGCGCTTTGAGATTTTCGTTCAAACGCGCGTTGGGAGGGCGTCAGCCGCGCGCTTCGAGATACATGAGCCGCCATTTGTTGTACATTTGAACGCGAGCTTTCGTGTAGAGTGGACGCAATTCACCAAAATGGAGACCGACCACTTCGATACAGACTTATTTATCGACGAAATCCAAAAGCGTCCAGCTATATGGGACATGGAAAGTCCTGATTATAAAAACAATATATTATTAATATTATTAAAATATTACATATTATTAATATATAATATATGTAATAATAATTTGATAATATTATATATATATAATATTATCAAATTATTATTATTATTAAAATATTGTTAGTATGGACGCACTACTAACGCTCGTAAAACGCCGTGCTAAGCGCGCTGTATGTACGCTACCAACGCGCGCCTAACGCAACGCCGAGCGCCTAATGTGTACTCGCCTTAGTCATAAAGATGAAAAGTCTCATGTGCCTGTAATTGTCATAATACTTTGCACTTGACGTTTGAAAACGAAATACATCATCTGTGAAAATTTCAACTGTCTAACTATCACGGTTCATGAAATAAAGCCTGGTGACAGACGGACGGACGGACGGACGGACAGCGGAGCCTTAGTATTAGGGTCCGTTTTACCCTTTGGGTACGGAATTCTAAAAATGATTCATTAATATTTGAAACTTTTGAGAGATCTCTCTGTACCTAGGCTGTTGGAATCTTATCATCAATGTAACGATAAATGTTAGATTTTGAAAGCTATTTGTCCCAGGCGAGGTCAGAGGTCCAATGCGGACAAGGCCACACAATGTTTGTGACACTCTCCAAATTGTCAATGACCCATACAATATGGCATACAAGACCATGAGACTGACTCACGGGTCAAACGAACAACATCTGGTCTTGTAGCTGTACAGAGAAATTGAAACATGTGGCATAAAATAATGTTGTTCTTACTAAAGAAATACACTGTTTTTGAGACGGCGAAAACGACATTGAATGAAACTTTGGGACAGTGGCGCGATTACGTAATTCTGTTGCTATTTGTTTCAATCGATTTCAATGCTGTTTGTATATAAAATTAGACTCTTGCGATTACCCAATTTACGCATTTTGCTTACAAGGGTTGATTACAACAAGACTGCGTAAATTAGGTTATCGCATATAAACGTAATTTCAAATAGAAACAATATTGAAATCGATTGTTATCAATAGCAACAGAATTACGTAATCACCACTCAGATGTGGTGTTTAATATGCAAAATTATCCTTGTGATTTAAATTAATCAGAGTATTGTTGACTTTGTCTAATCTTTCTACTTTGAGTGTTTCTGAAAAATATTTTGGCGACTAACTAAACTTTATGTAGGTACTTCATACCTAGTTATTATAAAAATACACGCACGTATGAAAAAACTGGTCAAGTGCGAGTCGGACTTGCGTTGAGAGGGTTCCTTACGTAAGTAGGCTACCATATTTATCATTAAACCAATTAAGCTTATTAGTCAACCAACACATTTTATACGCATTTTCTCTTTACGAATATTTTTTGTTTTCCGTAAGAATTTAAAGACTTATGGACTTTAATTTAGGTTTTCCTGTAAACTATGCGTAAAGCCCAATATTTTAAATTTTAAAAATTTTGGTCTTTGTTTTTTTTATTTTATTGTTTGCCCCCCAAAATTAACTCAGAAATCAGCATTCGTTGATTTACGCTATACCTACGTCCGTGATTGGATCACTCAACTCTATGTGATGTATGGGACAAATGTTTGCATGCTCTACAAATATTTCTTCCTGGTCTAGATGTTATGGTACTCGTAGTTCCTGATACCCACGACACAGGGAATCCTAGTGTGGAATCATGACTACGTATGTGACTGTTGGGTGTTATGTTATGATACATTAATATTTGTATATTTGTAGAATCGTAGAAAATAGACTGTGACATACAGACAGCACCTGAGTGATCGTACAATGGTTCCGTTGGTACCCTCGAGATACGGAACCCTAAAAATTAACAATAATGAGGAAATTAAGGTTTGTTATTATTCAACGTGTTGACAAATGACATCATTAGATACATGCAACAGTAGTTAGTGTGTCATGTGTGTAGCAATTTGAGCCACAGTGCCTGTAGTTTGAGTGTGATTAGTAAAATTGATAGTCAACTGTCTGTGAACTACCAACGGTGACAATAGAGAAAATTCCCAGTAGTTCAACTGGTAAGACTACTCGGTAAAACTACTGGGAACAGCCCAATAGTTTTACGATGTTTCTTAGGAGTTATTCGTCTTTGGATTACTACGTACCTAAGCGTCAGGTATCAGGTAGGAAGACTATACACCGTTAGTCATCATAGACAACGCTTTTACCAGTTTCCTAGGGTTTATTAGGCGATAAGATCCTTTTTATTCTTTGTTCCTATTGCTATCTAATCTATTAGGAGCATAAAATCTCGGGCTAATCGGTCTTTTCGTCCGAATGCCGATAACAATCTTATTTTCACTTCTTAGTTTAGCAATTTTTAAAACAGTGGGGCTATTACCTAACCATGTTGCTATTGGTTTCAATAGATTTCAATGCTGTTTCTATTCGAAATGACGCTCTTGCTTCTACCAAATTTACGCATTTTGCTTACAAAGGGTAACTTAGATTTAGACTGCGTAAATTAGGTAATCGCATAAGCGTTATTTCAAATAGAAAGAACATTGAAATCGATTGAAATCATAAGCAACAGAATTACGTAATCACCCGCCATCAGTTATTAGATTTTAAGTACTGTTTGTTTTCATATGAAAATAAAATAGATAATAATAAAAAAAAGATCAAAATATCTGTGGTGGGTTGTTAAAATTTAGACAGATCGACCGACATACATAATCATCATCATCAGCCATCAGACGCCCACTGCAGGACGAGGCCTCCCCCATAGAATGCTATGGGGGGGGGGGGGATTGGCCATAAGCACCATGCTTAGCAGACGGATTGGTAATTGCAGTATTGGTGTTGAGTTCTCAAGTGGATGCGGCTGCCCATACCCCAATGTAATCCCTTAGTCGGCCTTTACGACATCCATGGGAGGAGAGGGAGGGGTCTATTCTTAGGCAGGACACATTACGACCCACCAATTAACTAATCATATAATAAGGATAAAAATAATAGCTCTATATTATCCTTATTCGGATTCCTTATTCCTTGGCTGTTTTACTGTAGATAAGCTTTACTAAGGTTGGACTCGTATTGTACTTTGTGGAAGTATCTATACTAACCTATCGATATATTATTATGGTGGCATATGGTGGTAGGATTGTTTGATAAAACTACAGTTACGCCCACTGCTGCAACTGCGTGACGTATAAGGTATGTATTAAGGTATGTGAACAATGCCTAGAGAATACCGATGTGCGTACTTTCACCTCCATCCTGTCTGGTCTGTTTTGTTGCGTGTGAATAATACATGTAGGTACACAGGGGCTCTCTCTCGTGTCGTAATGTCCTCGGGGATAGATCCAACGGCAATTTATTACTTAACGTTTCGTGCTTCGTGCTTGTTATCTAGCGGTGAAGTCTTTTGTCCGTGATATTGAATAGATCGTGAAGGGGACCACTAAGCTCGGTGTGGTCTTTGTACTATCGGACGTGATACGATAGCGCTTTCGCCAAGCCACGAAACCTTCTCGGAACCTGTCTAATGATACGGCTACGAAAATTATGCAAAACAATGTCACTAGCACAGGCCGGTCGTCGGCCGGTTTCGATCGCACTGTTTGTAAACATTGCACACGGTGTCTCGGAAGACGACCGATTATGTGTGTTAGGGTCATGGATTACGAGACTCACCTGTATCGTCTGGGCGCTGTCTTTGTCGAGCAGGAACTCCATGGACTTGTGCGGTCTCGACGAGTGCTGGTCGGGGGGCGCCAGCGCGAGCAGCGAGCGCGCGTGCAGCACCGTGCGCTGTGTGTCCACATCCGTTTCCAGCACGCCGGCTGGGGGTGCAGGCGGCGCGCGCGGACGCGGCGGCTTGTGCGCCACGCCGCGCGGCGCCGCGCCCGTGCCGCGCGACACGCCCTCCTCCTTCAGCGGGATGCGCACGTATTGCGGCGCCGCGGCCGCCCCGCGCGCCCCAACGAGCGCGTCTGCCGCGGCACCGCTGCCGGCCGGAGGGCGAGGGTTCGCGCCTGCGCCCCGAGATTTCTTCTCCTTGCGCCCCGAAAATCGGAAGTTCGCGAACCTTGACAGGAAACCGGCAATACGACCGCGCGGCGCACGCGCGCCCGCCTCCGCCATGTCTCGCGCACACTGTGCGGCCGGCGCGCGCGGCACCGCGTCTCTCCCCTCCACAACCTCCTCCACTAACGCGTCGGCCGCGTCGTCACTTCCCGTCGACTCGCTAGTGGTGCTCGCGCTTGTCTCGCGCCAGCTCACCTCCGCTACCACTGGTGAGAAGGTGACGCCGCGCGAGCCCGCCGAGACGGAGCGCCCTGGAGGGCCGGGTGGTACTGGAGCAACTAGCTGTAGCGAGGCGCGCAGTTCCTCTGGCGTCTCCCGCTGTGGAGTGGCGCGCGCGCGCAGCTCAGGGGTTGAACGCACGCGCGCATCGTTGCATCTCATGGGGGTGGATGTGAACTGTGGTTCCCTGATAGGATCGGGAGATGGCGATCGAGGGGGTGACGGAGAGGGTGAGGATGGGTCAATGCGTCGGCGTAGTTCATCAAGCACGTCATCCCAAGCGCCCCAAGAGTCGCGCAGACGCCGCGCCGTCAGCACAGATAGCTCGCGCTCGTAGTCTCCCGCTCCAGCTAGGGCTCGCCTGGCATTTTCATCGAGACGACGTGCGGTGGCCTCCATCTCCTGGGCGAAGGCACGCTCTGACTCGGTGGTAGAGTCGCTACCGGCACTGGGCTCCCGGATAGGGGGCTCCCGGGTAGAGGGCTCCCGGGTAGGGGGCTCCCGGGCAGGACATTCTTTGATCGGGATCGGTCTTCGGATCACGACTTCGACAGGGGGAGGTGGCGGTGGGAGAGGGTTGCGTTTCGCACGCGGGGGCGGGGGCGGTGGCGGCATACGCGGACGCCGCGGGCCGCCCCGGTAGTCTAGCGCGGTGAGGTCCGCCACGCTGACAGTGAGTGAATCACTCACTTCGAAAGATTGCCGGAAGCGCGCGCGGTGTGGGACTTGCCGCTTGGGCTCGGTGCACACGTCGAGTTCGGCGGGCAGGGAAAGCGCTCGCGTCGCACGCGGCGGGCGGCGCTCGGGCGCAGGGGACGCGGCAAGGCACGGCTCGGAGCCGGCGGTGGTGGGCGGCCGCCCTATCTCGGCGCGACGTGGGGGCGGGCGGAGCGAGCGCTCACTGTATCCGCTATCTTCACTAAGGTTTTCAGCTGAGAGATGCGTTCGAGTAGGAGCTCGAATTGGCGGCGGCGTTGCAGGTGGGGACTCCAACGAGTCAGGGGATAGGCTGGGCGACGCGGGCGCAGCGCAGGACCGCTCCAGCGACTCGAACTGCGCGAGGCTGGATGATCGCGAGAGTGAAGCACTGCTGGTGGGTGAGCTAGCGCGCTCGCGTCGTCGCCGCTTGGCCGGGCACGCCCACTCGCGTTCTGACTCGCTGTCGCACTCCGAACCTGATGGAAATATCTTCTATCAGCATGCTAGCACTATACGCATAATCCTACCTGCGTTACACTAGCACTACGAGATTAATACAGAACGCCACGGCTTGTGTGGGTCGCGGTACGTCGGACCGCGCGGACGCCGACAATGACAATGACATCGCCGGATTCGTTGCATGTGCTCATTTTGAACACTTGGACCAGATCCAAGACTTCTGGATGAGTTTACCCTACTTATCGGAGTATTATTTCATTTGCCAAAATTACGTATTACTGTCTAGCATTCAATTGTGTTAGCAAGATAGGTACCTACGTACCTAATTTAATTGACCTATCCAGTATTGTCTTAGGAGTTAAAAGCACGTCATCAAAAAAATCATTTGTTCTATTTTTTATAATTTTTCAGGATGACTATTTACTGTAAGTTATTTTAATTTATCCAATAAAATTTAAGCAAGCAAGTATAACAACGCCATCTACCAGTAAATTTGAAACTATTTGTATCGCCAACGCCAACTTAGTATTGCTACGCGATGATAGATGGCGCTGTAACAGCTGAGCCCGAAGGGCCTCAAATCTACATCAAATTCAAAAGAAATCTGAAAGACAGCAGGTTAAACGTTTAAGCCAAAAAAGTTTAAAGTCAATTTTACCTGCGGTCCCCCGCACGTGTATAACGGAATCTGCATCGGAGTCTGAGAGCCATGTCGCAGCTGAAGAGCGTTCGGAGCGTAGATCATCACTCGTCTCCTCGACTATGGTCTCGAGGTACAAAGCGTGAACGCTGCCAGTGTCACCTGCAAAAATGGACACATCCAGTTAGAATACTACTTGCTGAAAAACACAAACTGTGCCCACGTGGCAGTCGGTTCAACTCAGATTTTAGGAAAGGTAATGGAACCCCTTTTGTCTTTTTCTTAACAACGGCAAATGGTAAATATCGAATTCAAATGAAAACGAAATATCATAGAACACAACCTTATATAAATTATTGTGGTAATGTTAAAAAGTGTATTTTCATATAAGATCACTGACTGACATACTCGCGCATCAAAACCTTT
This sequence comes from Epirrita christyi, assembly GCA_951392215.1. Taxonomy (NCBI): domain Eukaryota; kingdom Metazoa; phylum Arthropoda; class Insecta; order Lepidoptera; family Geometridae; genus Epirrita; species Epirrita christyi. The sequence continues at coordinate 3,693,948 of OX595837.1, forward strand.
AATAGAATAGGTAGGTATGTGTGTGTCTAGTCTAAAACTGCACGCCCTATACGGCTTTTTTTGGAATCTAACACAAGCTTGACTTTCGAAAACGGTTACGGATTATGGAATATTTTAATTTGACGTAGAGGAAAATAGTATTGCATTCAGTTTTGGATTAGACGCACTCTATACAGGGTAGGTATAGAGTGCGTCTAATCTTCTTGTTAACATATAATCTGAGGCGAGTTATTAGTACAAAATAAAGGTAAAAGTCTGGAAGTTACACATTTAAAACTATGAATACTATAATATGTTTTCGGATTTTTATTAAACTAGGTATTTACTTAAGTTCCAAAATTCACAACTAAATGCCACTAGCCAAAACAACGGTACCTACGGAAGCAGGAGGGCGCGAGAAACTCTTAAATATAATAATAACCTCCTTTATTTTTGGACGTCAGTTATAAATACGGCAATTTTTTAAATCTTTATCACTTTTTCGCATGTTTATAGAGTCGCTATAATTATCACTCCATTGTTCTCACAAGCGTACGTTTGTCTACTTGCCAACAGATGGCGCTGCTTGCCATGCAGTTTCCTAGTGTTCCATAATTTATTTAAGGTTTGAATTAGTTTTAAATCGTCGTAAGTAGGTACACATTTTCTTCATTGTTTAGTTATTTCTTGGTAAGTATCGCATAAGATAACAAAGCAGTTATATACAAAATTACATAACAATTTTACAATGAAAGTTATTTATTAGGCAATTTTTAAAGTTCACCCACTATCAATCATGCATAAAATTACAATAGTAAACAGTGTAAATTATAATAACTTTGCCTCAATAGAACTTTCTCTAGCTGCCTCAGTCCATGACGAAATTAATATTACTAACACCTATACTAACACATATAGGCGTTAAATAGTTTGATATAAATTACCTAGGTTATATAGGTATAAGTATACCTACGTAATAATGATCTAATAGCACTTGGTCAACGTAGGAACTATGTAGTGGTGTCTGTCAATCGATATCAAACGATATTTACACCATAAGACGATGCATTATGATGGTAATCAGAAGTGGAGTTGAGTCGAAACGATAGTTGGCCAGCAATCAATGGAGCAATATTGCACAAGACCTTTTGGCGTGATAGAGGCTATCCAACATGTGCTGCACGGTTAGATATATCAAATGGACAACGGTCTGTTGAGTTAGATAATTTATTTATTTATTCAAAAACAAGTACAATTTATCGATAAGTACTAAAACTTAAATTAAAATTATTATGTTAGTAGTTTAAAAACTAAGTTCTGTTAGCAGCCGTGCTAGGCTGCACCTGTGTTACGGCGCGGCGGCTAGAATAGTTATTTGTTATACAAGAGTGCAAAGTTGTATTTTAACCGCGTGCTCAATTTTGATGACCGAGCAAGCGAAGGTTCATAAATTAGAATCCTGAGCGTTAGCGAGGGATCAAAAGAGCACGAGGTGAAAAATCTTTGCACTCGAGTGCAACACGTAACTTTTCATCCCACCTCCGCAAGGAAAATCACAAGATACTTTTGCGCATTTTTAACAGTTTAAGGCAATTCTGTTTGTCAAATAAACTTCCTCGTCGCTAGAATCACTCATTTTAGGGTTTTCACTTATTTTCAAGTTTCTTGTTTTTAACCTAAGGTTTTAACAATATGACGTAAAAAGAAAACGGCGCGCGTAAAGCAAATTAAATAAAAAGTAATACACCAAGATGGTTCCGAATTTGAGTTTTTAACAAATTTTAAAAAAGGTTGTATGATAAATTTAGCACCATGGAGGTAGAAGTAAATAGGTTTAATGATGTTTAGAATTCACAAACTTAGTGCACACGATGTTCTAAATTCAATTTACTTTATCCTCTAGCTTAAAACGGCTTTTGCACTCAGATATCGAATAGCAAAAATACTCTTTCCGATATGGTGGGATGAAAAATATATAGAAGACCTATCTAGCAGCTACGTGTGAACGTTTTCTTATCAGCTGTTGCGTGTTTGTAAACATTGAAAGCGTAAATGAGTAAGAACATCCACGCTTGTCATTTTGGTAGGTAGGTAGGTATGTATGGGTGGGTGCCAGATGTCTCGCTTTGTAAATCTGAGCCATACAGACCGGAAGTCGTGTCGGATGCTCAAATGCCAGTTGTAAACCGAAAGTTATAAACTAATGGCGTAGGCAAATATTTTTTTCCATACTACTTGGCAAGCAAACAAGCTTACGGCCCACCACATGAAAAGCAGTTAACGTAGCCTATGGCCGCCTGCAACACCAGAGGCATCACACGCGCACAACCATATTCCTGAGTTTGCTGAATTTTGAAGATTGAATCCACCTGCCATGTGATTATGGTAAAAACACCTATGTCGTGGCATTTTATGGGGGAGGCCTATGTCCAGCAGTGGACTCTTATAGGCTGGCTAGTAATAGTAGTAGCACTTTTGTTTGCTAAATCCAAAAACTACTTATTTGTAAGCCCTGGTGGTCTTGGTCTGAGAATAGGACTTCTATTGTATGTCGTAAAAGGCGACTAAGGCATTACCCCAAGGGATGGGCAGCAGCATCCATCTGAGTAATTAACAGCTTTACTGCGATCACCAATCCGCCTGCCAAGCGTGTGGTGATTATGGAAAATCCCCCTATTCTATACGGCTGATTAAGAAGAAGATTTCTAAGTCCACGATTTGTAAGTTTTCTCAAACCACAACTAAGTACCTACTACACTCTGGTGACAAGGATTTCAGTGTTCTATAAAGCCATGACTACTTAAATGCTACAAATTAAACACAATCTGCCTTATTACAGAACATGGACTAAATCTGAATTTAGTCCAGGCGTACTAGTCTAGGATTAAATATCTACATTAGGCATATGCGACTTTAAATAAGAAAGTAGATGGGTTGTTTTCCGAAATCAATTCTCGCGCTACTACGCAAATTTCCAAAGTATCAAACTGACGCATTGTGTCACATCACAATTGGGATGTCCAAATTCTTACCTCTAACAAGCAATCAACTGTCAATTTATAGACCATTGCTAAACTAGGGGGCTGCCTGGTTTTAGATAAACCCACGATAAACCAGAGATAGTCCAAGCTTATGTCATTTTTGGCATAGGCGTGTAATATCTAGCTCGAAAGTTGCTTCTGGAAAACAAACCATCTGCTTTTGTATTACAGTCGTATATACCCTAGGTCGATAATTATTTAAGCCTAGACTGGTAGTCCTGGTTAGACCTGGTAGACTGGTAGTCCTGGTAGACTGGTAGTCCCAGACTAAGGGCATTTTTTATAATAACACCAATTAAGTTTTTACTGGACAATCTGTACTCACTTTCATGACAGGTAAAATGACTATTATGTATTCTACGCAAGAGGCTTAATTACTAAGGTTAATGGCCGACGTGTGGCCGACAGGTGGCGCCGGCGCAGTGGACCGCGGGAAGGGGACTGCGCATGCGTGGACAGTGGACTGGACATTCAGCGTCATTGACATTCATTGAGAAGCCTGATATATATATTGACGACCTCTGTGGCGCGGCGGGTGAACGACGCAGGAGGTTGCGGATTCGATTCCCGCCTCGGAACAAATATTTGTACTATCTGCAGACATTTGTTCAGGGTGTTCTGGGTATTTTTCTATGTATAATAAAAAATATCTATCTATGTAATGTTATATTGTATTAAGTATATCAGTTATCTAGTACCCATAACACAAGCTCTGCTTAGCTTGGGGCTAGATAATGTTTTGTGAAATATCCAGCATTTATTTATTTTTATATATGTAGACTAGGATTTGCTCACGGTTCCGCCCGCGTTAACTTCTATTATAAATTATAACCTATATGTTATCTGAGCTATACTGTAAAGTTTCGTCAAAATCCGTTCAGTAGTTTTTGTGTGAAAGAGTAACAAACATCCATCCATCCATCCATCCATCCATCCATCCATCCATCCATCCATCCATCCATCCATCCATCCATCCATCCATCCATCCATCCTCACAAACTTTTACATTTTTATTATGAGTTCGAAAAGGATATCAACCAATTACATAGATGTGGAAAAATATCACAGTTTGACCTCATGCTCTACAGAATAGAGACTTTCATTGCCCTAGTTTAAAATAATGGTACGTCACTGACATTAGAGAAATTGTCAAACTCCGTGGCGTGACGCGCGAGTAACCGACTGAGACGCAAAGAGGTGTGGTTTCAACACCCGCTGTGGGACAAATGTTGGCATGATCTGCAAATATTTGTTCTTGATCTGTGTGTTGTGGTATTATGGTACCACAAGAACAACACACAACACACACACAACACACATTGGTACACAATTAAGAACTACGAGTACCTACTATGGTAGGTACTCCTAGTTCTTAATACCCACGATGCAGGGAATCCTAGTGTGGGATCAGGGCTATGTATGTAACTGCTGGGTGTTATGTGTTTTAGCCATGATCAAGTTGGGGTTTTTTTTGTAGTCCTTCTTAAAATGTATAAAAACTCAAAAAAATTAGGATGCTTGCAATATATATAAGAGTGTAAAGTGTTTTTGTGTATTTTAATGTATTATAACAAAAAAACAACATGTTTTTAACATGTTAAAAAGTGTAATGCAAGAAGTTTTGGAAACGGGACTTTTTAAGAATCAGCTAACAGTAAGATTTGATCGAAATTACAACCTTGTACACTGAGTTCTCAACATCAATATTGTGATCACTAATCCGTGACACTAATTGCGTGGTGACTATGGCAAATTCCCCCCATTGTATTTTATTGGGGAGGCTTCGTCAAGCAATGGACGTTTATTGCTGCTGCTAATGATGATGATGACTACCTAGATATATCAAATCGCGTAAGGCTTTCCTTCAGAAGGAGCCTCCCACATAGAATACAATGGAGGAATTTGCTATAATCAACACACTTGGCAGGTGGATTGGTGATCGCAGTTTGGTGTTAAGTACTCATATGGATGCTGCTGCCCATCCCCTGGTGTAATCCCTTAGTAAAGCTTTCACTTCATCCACGGGAGGAGACGGAAGGGTCTATTCTTAGGCCGGACACACCACGGCACAAAGGCTTTTAGCTCTTGCTTATGAAGGTAATAATCAAATACAAGGAATCCTTGGGTTTTAGAAGGTCTTCTACTAGAATTGCCTCCCAATTATAGTAGCAAATGGTAATGGGGAACGCAACAATGCTGATAATTTTGCCAGCCTTAGCGCTTTCCAAATCTTTTGAAACTTGAAAGGAGGAATATTTAATTGTCAAGCAGTTTCCTCTATTCAAATTTCATAAGATTTAGATAGTGCTAAGGCTGTCAAAATTATCTTCATTGTTGCGTTTCCCATTGCCATTTGCTACTATAATTGGGGGCTGGATTTTGAAATTAGCTTTATGAATTGGTTTTTGGGCTGGGCAGGAAATAAAAAAAGCCATGCACCTACTAGACAAGACCCTAAATCAAAGGTTTTCAATTACTTAGTTTAGTTTGTAACTTTCCATACAGACAGAAGGTCCGGTTACATAAAAAGGATTATTTACCGGTCTCGAGATATTTAACTATAAAATAAAACTAGTATCAAGAATTTACAATCTATTTTGCATTGCTCTGATCAATCGTTCAAAATGCAGGATGCGCATGCGCAGGTGTAAGGTCGGGCGTGTAGTAGAGCGTACACCTGCCGACACATGTTCTAACGGTCTGTATCTCTGTATTCAGGGTTCAACACTCACGTGGTGTGCATTGGAAATGCTGCCAAATGGTATTATTCGGGTCAAATTCGGTTGGAATTTATATCGTAGCTATGGGAATTAAGACGCTATATCAGATCAATCTACCAACTCGGGGCGTCGTTCCCTCATTCGACGAATGGTTGAGTCCCATACCATCACCTTCACTTTATTGAAATTGACTTATTCTCTTGTTCTCTGTATAAGTTTAAAAACCTTTTAAATATTGCGCTTTTCTGGGTAGAGTTTTGTAATGTATCCTTTTTATTTCATTTTTGGTGCTATCTTCCATGTCCTGTTATTAATTTACTTAAGTACTCAAAACTACTATTTTGTTTAAATATTCTTTGAGCAGGGTTTTTTCACATTGGTATGTCTTACTTTCCAACTTATTTTATATAAACTTCTTTTAGACCCTCTAGCTGCATCATTATGTAATTATGTATAAAACTAACATGTAGATAGCGTTGTGGACTACATTATTAACAAGTCTTACATAATTAAATTTATGTACTAACACAGATTGTACCTAAAATATATAATCTAGTCGTTTGTTGTCTCAAATAAATAAAATAAAATAAAATAAATCTACATTTATGTATGATTTCAAAGCCTTTTAAGTAATAACGACAGCACCTAAAGGCCTAAAAAAATATGATTATTCACATCTTTGTCAACATTTGCTTTTTTTTTTTTTTCATTTTTATAACATAACACACAATAGTCACGTATATAGTCCTGATTCCACACTAGGATTCCCTGTGTCGTGGGTTTAAGGAACTACGTGTTACGTGTAGGGTGTTATAGTACCTAACACTATAGCTGTGCCCCGGGTATGAAAATTGATGATGATGATGAAAAGTAGCTTATGTTAATTCAGGGTATAAGGTATCTCCATCCAAAATTTTACACAAATCCGTTCAGCCGTTCCCTGAAAAAAATATATAAAAAACTAATTTTGGCTTAAAATACCTAGCTACTTCTACTAAATTCCTGCACCGATTTTAATTATTTATATACAAAAATTTACTTAACTGTTATACCTTTAGAATTTTCACATTTTAAATAGGATCAAACTATTCCTAGGATTTTTTTTATGCTACATGGCAAGCAAACAAGCTTACGGCCCACGTGATGGAAAGCAGTTACCGTAGCCTATGAACGCCAGTAACACCAAAGGCATCACACGCACGCTGCCGACCCTGAGACATAAAGATGAAAAGTCTCATGTGCCTGTAATTTCACTGGCACCCGTACCCTTCAAACCGAAACACAGCAATGCGAACACTACTGCTTGGCGGCAGAAATAGGTACGGTGGTAGTACTTCCCCCGACGAACTCTTTAACAAGAAGTTCTACTACTAACACACTATTTCAAATAGGATCAAAATATTCCTAGGAAAAAAATATTAAAATACGGGAAACGGGCCTGACGGTTCGGGCGTCAGTCAAACTGAGTCGCGTGCTACCATTGGCTGGCGCTGGCTGAAGGTGGTTGACTATAGTAATCGTATTAAATCACCTGAACTGATTGGAGCATGTGGTGCATTAGCTTAGCCGATTGAGGCTGTGGCCTTATAGATTACATCCACTCTAATCTAAGAGGTTGTAATTCGAGGGTGTTCTAAAAAATCCATCAACTTCACTATCATTATCATCAGCTAGTACATCCACTGCTGGATGAGGCTACCACCAAATAGCATGCAAAGCGTTCAACCCATAACATGCAATGGGGGGATTTGCCATAATCACCACGCATGGCAGGCGGATACTGATCGCATTTTGGTGTTGACTATTCAGGTGGATGATGCTGCCCATCTCCTGGTGTAATCGCTTAGTTAGCTTTTACGACATCCACAAGATGAGATGAAGGGACAAAACAACTAATGGATAAATAAGTAAATCTGAAATAAATAATGAATGCAGGAAAACGCTATTACAATAAAACAATGGCTTGCAAGAATATAACAGCTTGCAGCAATAGATCACGGACAAATAGTTTGCTTGTCTATGCGTAGAGGGTCTACGAAAACGACTGCTACAGCTGATTGTACGAAAAAATATATTCCACTGCATGTAATCAAATAAATAAATAAATGCTGGACATTTCAAACAATATTATCTAGCCCCAAGCTAAGCAGAGCTTGTGTTATAGGTGCTAGATAACTGATATATACTTAATACAATATATTTACAAAGATAGATATTTTTAGTATACATAGAAAATACCCAGAACACTCTGAACAAATATCTGCAGATCGTACAAATATTTGTGCCGAGGCGGGAATCGAACCCGCAACCTCCTGCGTCGTAGGAGAACCTTCACCCGCCGAGCCACAGAGGTCGTCATTAGTTTTTAATTACTTTCATTCTTATTCATTTCGAATAAATAAAACAGAAGATCCAGTAACATAAACAAAATCAATAGCATTTAAAAATTTAGTTATAAACAGAATCAATATTGATGAAGCAAATAACTAATTAGCAATTTGCAGTGAATTAACATTGTGGAACCTGGTTGATAAGGAACCGGTTCGGTACCCATCGAGCCCAATAAAAACAAGCTATATACACAGAACAAAGACAAACCTTTTCCTATTCGGTGATAGAGACGCAATTAACGAGGAACACAGTTGATGAGTATACAAATACATATAAATTACTAACTCAAACTGGCAAGTAGTAATTAAAATCGGTATTATTTCTACATCCAAATATGATGATGAAATCTTAGAATAAGGACTTCCTTATTCTGAGGATGAAATACAGAAGTGACAGTCATTATTGACAGCCGAGCATAGACAAGATTGAGTTGCACTCGGATATAACGAAAATAATGATTGTTTTTTATTTATTTCCAAAGCAAATGCCTTATATTCATTCATTATGACGACGTCTGTGGCGCGGCAGGCGAAGGTTCGTCTGCGACGCAGGAGGTTGCTGGTTCGATTCCCGCCTCGGAACCAATATTTGTATGATCTGCAAATTTCAGTTCTGCATTTCAGGGTGTTGTGGGTATTTTCTATGTATAATAAAAAAATATCTATCTATGTAATGTATATGTACTAAGTATATCAGTTATCTAGTAGGGACCCATAACACAAGCTCTGCTTAGCTTGGGGCTAGATAATGTTGTGTGGAATGTCCAGCATTTATTTATTTATTATATCATTATAAATCATTATGGCATGCCTTGTAAATAAATAAAAAGCAATCATTATTTTTGTCTATATCCGAGTGCAACTCAAACTGTCTATGCTCTACGGCTGTCAGTAATGACTGTCAATTCTGTAAGGTTCACTCTCTAATCTAATGCATGGAAGTTCAATAACTCCATTGACCTCCAAAACTGTTGGTGAATTGTCTTGGATGAGTCCAATGGACTAATGTGTGACGGTTGTGTTTTTTTACTGTTATGTTTTTTGGAGCTATGCTACTTACATTTTTTTTTCGTATTTCTCTGATTACACAATTTTTACCTGAACCACAATTCTGAAACTCGCTTCTCGCTTTTGTCGAAAAGAGACGTCTTCTTTTATTTAATATTTTCTTGTATTTTTAAGATATATCGTGTAATTCATTGATTCAAGCGTGATTTTGCGGAAATCCATTCTACAATATAAAATAGACGAACAAATATATAGTAACAATTCCGCTCCTCTCCAACGAGTTTTCGTTGGAGAGGAGCGGAATTGTTACTATAATATATTTGTTCGTCTATTTTATTTGTTATATCGTGTAATTTTAGTGATGTTTTAACCAGTGTAGCTTATTTTAAAAGCACAAGTGTAGTGAAATTAAATAGAAGTGTAATGCGTGAATTATTAAGGGGGTGGAAATTGGACAATAAAGTTTTGGTAAAACTGCTACTTTTTTACTAAACCATGACATGACTGAGACTTTGACGACTTGGAACAAATAATTGAATCTAAAAGTATTTAAAACTGGCAAATTCACAAGCCATGCGACAACAAATACAAAAAATAAAATAAAAAAGCATTAGTTAGGAGAACGGTAATGGTCGGAGAAATACCTGTGGTATTGCATTGCTCTTGGTCACAATTGATTGAGCAATTAGCCTATCTTTACGTGTATAATTATAACCAAACATGGCTATTTTCGGCACCAAAAGTTTAATGAAAACGACCTTTGCTGTTTTCGATAGCAATGACCTACATACGTACTCGTATAATTATATCGTACAGGTAGATATAGTACGCTATAAATAATTTTTGCGTGCTGTTCCTAAGATAAGATGTAAGTATTCATAAGAATGTATCGGCGATTTTTAGTATATTGTTATACAATGGCCGTAAGTGATTAATTACACCCTCGAACTATTAATAATAATAAAGCCTATTTATTCCTTGATAAAAAAACATACATTATTTTATTTAAACTTAATTAAGGACCCCTCTTTAGGTAAAGGCCTCCTCCATTTTTAACCGACTTCCCAAAAAAGGAGGAGGTTCTCAATTCGGATGTTTTTTTTTTTTTTTTTTTTTTTTAGTGTTTGTTACCGCATATCTCCGGCGTTTATGAGCCGATTTGGAAAATTCTTTTTTTATTTGTATAGATATACTTCCAGATTGGTCCCATTTTTTTCAAAATCCAGTTCTGATGATGGGATCCATGAGGAATTGAGGGAACTCCTCAAATATTGTAGGCATACATATGGCGATTTTGATATTTTCAGCAATAAACCAAGCATTTGCATTCAAAAAGTATAATAATCCTTTCACCACTATGGTTCTTTCATCATTTTTTTTCATCCAAATATTTTGTCAAATACTATGGCGGAAGTCGGTTTTTTAAATGAAAAGTTATTTACCATTCTTCTCTATCTTGAGCCATCTTGACCCATCTATACAATGGCCGTAAGTGATTAATTACACCCTCGAACAATTGCACTGAAATTAAAATGCTGGAATGCTGGACGTGGTCATTTCACACAACATTATCTAGCCCCAAGCTAGCAGAGCTTGTGTTATAGTTACTAGATAACTGATATACTTAATACAATACATTACATAGATAGTATATTATTTATTTTTATTATACATAGAAAATACTCAGAACACCCTCAATAAATATCTGCAGATCGTACAAATATTTATTCTGAGGCGGGAATCGAACCCGCAACCTCCTGTGTCGTATGCGAACCGTCGCCCGCTGCGCCACAGAGGTCGTCAAAAACAATTGATCAATTTTTTTTTTTCGTCAATTGATCTCAAAAAACAACATATTTAATTACGAATACGAGCAAATTCAAAAATACATTTCTTCGTCACTGAGTTCATAATTTCAATAACTGTTTGTTGCAGTTTGTTCTGTGGCCAGTTCCATGTTTAAATAGAAATAAGGATTTGCCATGGAGATTGCATTTCAGTGTAGCATATTCTGAATACAATGAGCCTCGTTCTATTTTTAAATTTACCTGCGCAAAATCCGTAAATCGCATTCACGGAGCCGTAATTGCTAAAATCGCGACGGTATAAAAACTCTTTCATAATTTATCAGTTTATGTCATTCTGTCATCTATCACGCGCAAGCTCCTCGCATGGTTACATTCCACGTGTAATTCCTCGGAGCCGTTACGAGATGCCTGTCACACGCTTCACTAAACAAAAACAAAAGAAAACTGAATACTTAAGATTCTTTATGATCGAATTGCAAACAGGAAATGTTGATTACATAGAAAGTTGCTTCCATAATAGGATTTTCATTATTTTTCGATGGGATAGAAGCAGAATAGTTTTATAAATAACTTTTCATTTAAAAAAACCGACTTCCGCCGTTGTATTCGACTAAATACCTGGATGAAAAAAAATGATGAAAACACCATAGTGGTGAAAGGGTTATGATACTTTCTGAATGCAAATGCTGGGTTTGTTGCTGAATATATCAAAATCGCTATATATATGCCTACAATATTTGAGGAGTTCCCTGAATTCCTCATGGATTCCAACATCAGAACTGGATTCTGAAAAAAATTAAACCAATCTGGAAATATATCTATTCAAATAAAAAAATAATTTTTCAAATCGGTTCATAAACGCAGGAGATATGAGGTAATAAAAAAAATACAACAGAATTGAGAACCTCCTTCTTTTTGTGAAGTCGGTTAAGTAATAAGCTAAATGGCTCTGAAATTAACCTATATAGAAAATATGAAAAAACACCGCTACACCGAAAACGGCCTGCGAGCTGATTCTATGTTTTGACAAGCAATTGACTCGGACGTATGATGTAGTGTAACACGAATTTTTGTATGGAAAATGAGGTTCACAGAGTGTACGGTAGGGGCGCTCTTCGGTGTTGCCATACAAAAAATCCACACTACACTACACCAGACGTCCGTGTCAATTGTGTGCAAGATATTGTCTCGGTGCGGCTGCGATGCGGTTAAGAGGATCGTCTTTGGTAAATGTTTCATTCATCAAACACAACACAACGATACTCTACCGCGGTGGGAGCCGGCTCAGTTCAGTGTGCAGCAGCCTTAATACTATTAATAAACATTACGAAATACAATCTAAACTTAGGCATTAGAAAATAGGCCAGCATTACGTTATGTCAATATATTCAACTAATAATTAGATATAGGCTCATTATACAGATAATCCACGGGCCTTGAAGATATCTGTCTAGCAATTACAATTTGTAGGAGCTTAATGGGATAAATATTGTATCTAACGCAATATTAGTGTACTTTAGAATGAAATATGTTTATACTGTACAATTTAAGGTAGATTTTGACCCAACAAGCGAATGCTTAATTATTCCCCCACTAATTTTTCAACAGCCTTTAAACGTCCACAGTGATTTGTCATAATCACCACGCTTGGCAGGCGGTTTGGTGATCCCAGTGTTGATGTTGAGTACTCAGGATGATGGCTGCTGCCATGGGTTTAGAAAAAATCACGAAATATCATAAGGGTTTGTGTTTTAAGATATCACGTGTATTTATTTTTCCGTCAAACGCGCGATTTCTAAACCGAAAAGTGGCGTGTAGTGTGACCTTGACTCGCCGTTGCCAGGCAACGAACGCGCCGCGCTCTGCGGCATTCTTAAGTTTAAAAATACACGTGATTTTTTTTGGTAGTCTTAAACCTCACCACGTATCACCAAGGGGGAGGGGGGGTTAAAAAATGCAAAAAAAAACATCACGTGATTAATGGACGGTCCCAAAGATGCGCGCACTAATGACTTCTATGCAATCATGCGAAAAAGAACTGCGTCCCTGATGCCACATGTGTGGAAACTCTAACAGCTTTCTGACCGTTGTTGCTGAAACCAAGAACCCCATATAATACCACGTTGAACGGCCAAACGGAAACGGAACGGAAATTCTTGCTAAAATGTCGTAAGTCCATCGAGAGAGTAAGCCTTCCACAATGCGTCGTCCAGTTCAATAGGAAGTTTTCAGGGACGTAATAAAAAATAAAAAATAGTTCTTAAAATATCGGTAGATGGCGGTGACTCGATTGTGTCTTCTGAAGATTTTGCAAAAGCACCACAGAGAACAATTTCTCTTTGTTTTCTCTTTTTTTCCTCCAAGTTTCGCGTTGCGATTCCGAAGCTCGTTTTTCAAGTCTACTATAGACCGGTCTCCTTGGTCCGGCTTCAACAACAACAACAAAAAATTATAACAATAACGTAACACTAACAAATATATCAGAATTTCAACAAAAACTTTACGTAGGTAAACGTAGGTTTATAGGTATTTACTTTAATTCACCAACGAACAGCATGAGCGAGTGAAGTCAGTGACATTGACAGTTGGTGGCTGAACGACTAAATTTAGACAACCTTATCTGGACTGCGCCATCTATGCATGGATTTTGAACTATTTCCTTTCAGCTGTCAGAAAACTTCCCATTACCTAGATAAGAAAACAATTTCAAATCGAATTGGACTGGCTAGGCCTTGCTGAATTAGATTGATGTGAATAAAAAATCTTGCGAGAAAATTCTTGCACAAAATCTGGCGCATCCGTTTATCCCATGAATTCATGCCACAAATATTTATTTCCGGATTCTGCCCAATATGTAGGCCGTATTAAAAATCTTATTTCGCATTTTCTACAACATTATCTGTTGATGAAAACATAAATTCCGTCAGCAGCGCGCGTTGATGTCTTTTATATGAAAATATACGAATGCTCTCCTACGAGTCTACGAATAATTTTGTAAATTTTACCCAAATGTGGCCAATTCTTGCAACTGAATTTTAAAATAGTTTCATCCAACCGATCGAGTTGAAATTTTGCACGCTGTCAAGTTCCGATGACAATTTAATTATTATGATTATGCAAACGGAAGTTAGACACAACGGAACTCCTCAATGATTAACAGTAGCCTGGCAGTGTTTGGGTTAATTTTGATCAGCTCACTGTTCCGATAACATAACTAATTTTATAAAAAAACTTGTTTTGAAAATTATATTTTTTAACAAATACATTTATTATTTATCTTTGTTCTATATTTTTGATGTATATACCTAATATATAAGCCTGACCTTAGCTTGATAAATTGCACTGTCAAAATACAGGAACTGAATAACCCAAAAGTTCATCATTCTGTCATTCATTTATCTTGATCATGCCTGACCAAACTTCTGATTAAGTTTTTTTTTTATTAAGTTCCTACCTTGGTATTTTTGTTATTTCTCAATAGAATTAACATAACCCTTACCGCAAGAGTGTTATTTATTTTTTATTGAGGGCTTACACAGAATTTTCGTTATATGTTTTTCGATTACCTACTTATATTTTTTTTTTCATTTTGCGTCGCACACTCTTTCCAAGTTGTCAAAGTTTAAATAAGCTACATACCGCTTAAAATGCCACTAAATTTATACAAATAAAAATACAAGCAAATAAAACATAACTTTTCATTTAAAAAACCGACTTCCGCCATTGTATTCGACTAAATATTTGGATGAAATGAGTGAATGAAAGGATTATGGTACTTTCTGAATGCAAATGCTTGGTTTGTTGCTGAAAATATCAAAATCGCCATATGTTATGTATGCCTACAATATTTGAGGAGTTCCCTTAATTCCTCATGGATTCCATCATCAGAACTGGATTCTGAAAAAAATAGGACCAATCTGGAAGTATATCTAATCAAATAAAAAAAGAATTTTCCAAATCGGTTCATAAACGCCGGAGAAATGAGGTAACAAACATAAAAAAAAAAGAAAAAATACAACCGAATTGAGAACCTCCTCCTTTTTGGGAAGTCGTTTAAAAATAGAAGTAGGTAGGTAAATGACGTCTCTTTTCGAAAAAGGTGGGAAGATTCTGTCTTTAACTTGAAACCTTATTGATTTCACCATCATAACGCAGTACGTGCTTATTTCCCATTTTACAAAAGTAACTCATTGAAATCACGTGAACCAATATTATTGTCCAGCCAAATGGTTTCGCCTTGAATAAATCACGAATCATAAAGCATAAAACGTCATCACTATCTTCGATTGACATACAATAAATTTAAATTCACTCAGGTACCTACTCTATAGAATTACAAGAGAATAATTCTAAAAAAAATTACAATAAATTCGTTTTTTTTTCAATTTTAATTATACATTATTATCGCGGCACTTCTTCCATACAACCCTATGATAATCTTCTACTCAAAAAATAGTGTTGATGGAGTCCATATCAATACAATTCATTTATTAATTTTAAAGAAGTATAGGTGGAATACCATGGAATTGGCCATGATTTTCAGTGATTCCATTCATGTAAGTAGGTACTTACATGAATGGAAATCATGGGCCGTGGTGTGTCCGGCTAAGAATAGACCCTTCCTTCTCCTCCCGTAGATGTAGTAAAATCCTTACTGAGGGATTACACCAGAGGACGGGCAGTATCATCCGCCTGAGTACTTAACACCAAACTGTGATCACTAATCCACCTGCCAAGCGTGGTATTTTTTTTTATGCTACTTGGCAAGCAGACAAGCTTACGGCCCACCAGATGGAAAGCAGTTACCGTTGCCTATGAACGCCTGTAACACCAGAGGCATCACACGCGCGCTGCCGACCCTGAGACAAAGATGAAAGTCTCATGTGCCTGTAATTTCACCGGCACCCGTACCCTTCAAACCGAAACACAGTAATGCGAACACTGCTGCTTGGCGGCAGAAATAGGTACGGTGGTAGTAGGTACTTCCCCGGACGAACTCTTTCACAAGAAGTTCTACTACTAACAAAATTATGATTATGGCAAATCCTCCCATTGATTGAATAAAATGTGGAGATTTGCACAAGCTGGTGATGATAATGATGATAAAGTACCTACCTCAATCAAAATATTGTTATAAGTATCAATTTTATTATATACCTACATATCAGATACCAATAGCTACTACTAAATAGTAGTGTAACATTTCCTGCTTTGCACTGCATGTCGAATGTCAGTCGAGTAGCCACTAGGCATCGCCTTACATCGTGATTAGGTAGGTATGGTATAGGTAGGTAGGTATATCCGTCTCGTCAGTCGTTTATAACTAGGAAGTAGACTTGTCTGAATATAAAATTTTAGTACGCATTCAGGTGGACTAAATATAAAACGTGAATGCATGAACCGGATCACTAGCTAAGTACCTACTTGTTGAAAATTAATAAAGATTAAGTTCATTATCTCAAAAGTATGAAACATTAACTATTCAAATGGCAAGAAATTTCGATTACTATAAATTATTGACCAAAGCAAGTAAATACCTGAGTAGTCTCTTTCTATATGGCCAATGGTGTCAACTTTGAACGATTCGTTCATTTACCTGACAATAATTAGGGCCCGGCTAAATCCTTGGAATCCTCTCAGAAAAAAGCAAATCGAATCATTTGTTTTTTTCAAATGTTTAAAAATCGAATGCATGCCACAATCAGTCGACGATGACGGTTGCGCTGCGTTCAGGAATTCGTTGAGAAATCGTCGCGGATTGAATATTTATAATCTGTAGTAACAGAACCGAGTGTGTATAATAATGTCTGTGGTATGGAGACGTCAACGTTAGCTATGTAAGCGAGTTCATTGAGCAAGCGAGCGATTACTGTGGTGACTATTAATTTTGTGATCTTATAAAATATAAAATAATTCCAGAGAACACAGTGTAGGTAGGTTATTACCAGCGTAATATAATAGAGTATAAGTAGAGTAGTAAGCCAAAGATCAGATCAGATTGTGTATTGTAACAATTTACCAAAGCAGATGTCTTCTACCAGATCTAGATTATTAATAATATATAAATCTGATAATCTATATATTATAAAGCTAAATAACGGTGACTGATTGACATGGTTGTTCTCCTAGAAGGAGTCGTTTTAGGGGGGGGGTATGTTTGGGGGAAGTTTAGGGGGGGTCAATCTCACCAGGAATTAGGCAATGACATTTCAAAAAAACCAAGATGACAGCTGTCAGATTTGACATCTCCTAAACGGTTACAGGTAGGGTTTTCAAAATGACAGGGTAGAAAAAGGAGGGGAAAAAATTAAAAAAAATTGAAAAAAAAAAAAAAAAAACAAGATGGCGGCTTCGGAATGGAACATTGAATTTTACCGATTTTCATACTCCACTTTGGCGGGGTGCTTTGTTCTGGCAACATTGGCGTACGGTGAATCTGTTTTGTTTAAATAATTGCCAGTATCCTGTAGAATGACGTGTAAGTACGGCTTTTTCGAAATTCAAAATGGCGGACGCTGTGGCGGCCATTTTGTAAAAAGCAAAAATTTTCCAAATTTTCCAACCCGAAAATGACGCTGTTGGCAACACCCGGGCCGGACGACTTGTATCGGGCGGTCGTGTAGAACGGTGAAGAGTGTTGCCTGGCGAGAAAATTTTCCCCATTTTTCGGGTAATTTCCGAGATTTTCCCCAAAAAGGTGAAAAGTAGAAATAATGATATTTTTAATCAAAATTTGATGCAGTATCGTTGAAAAGGTCCATGCGAATGACATTTGACCATTTTTGTCCCCCTCAGCTGGCAACACTGGAATCAGGCGAACTTTTTTTATTTTTGGGCCCGACTTTTACGCGAGCTCTAGATTCCTTCTACGAAAGTTTCCAAATTTAAATTTTGTTTATGCAGAAACCTTGTCGGTGAACTGCTTAATATGGGAAAACTATACGTTTTTTGAAATTTTTGAATACGGACAATTTGGAGGCCATATTGTAAAAAGACAAAATTTTCAAAATTTTCCATGTGAAAAATGAGGCATTTGGCAACACCCGAGCCGGACGACTTGTATGGGGCGGTTGTGTAGAACGATGAAGAGTGTTGCCTGGCTAGAAAATTTTCCCCATTTTTCGGGTAATTTCCGAGATTTTCCCCAAAAAAGTGAAAATTAGAAATATTGACATTTTGAATCAAAATTTGATGTGGTATCGTTTAAAAGGTCCATGCGAATGACATTTGACCATTTTTGTCGCTTTCAATTTGGCAACACTGGGAAAAAGCAAACTTTTTAAGTTTTGGGCCCGACTCGGCTACTTTCCATATTTTTCTACTACGAAAGTTGCCATGCGTGAATTCAGAGTATGCACAAGTGTTGCCACTGAACTGCTCCATATTAGGTATTTTATTCGTTTTTTCGAAATTCAAAATGGCGGACGCTGTGGCGGCCATTTTGTAAAAAGACGAAATTTTCTGAATTTTACAACTGGAAAATGAGGCTGTTGGCAACACCCGAGCTGGACGACTTGTATAGGGCGGTTGTGTAGAATGGCAAAGAGTATTGCTTGGTGGAAAAAAATTCCCCATTTTTCGGGTAATTTCCGAGATTTTCCCCAAAAAGGTGAAAATTAGAAATATTGACATTTTGAATCAAAATTTGATGTGGTATCGTTAAAAAGGTCCATGCGAATGACATTTGACCATTTTTGTCCCCGTCAGCTGGCAACACTGGAATCAGGCGAACTTTTTTTTTTTATGCGCCTGACTTGGCTACTTTCCTTATTTTTCCACTACGAAAGTTGCCATGCACAACTTCCGAGTATGCACAAGTGTTGCCATTGAACTGCTCCATATGGGAAAATTATTGGTTTTTCGAAATTCAAAATGGCGGACGCTATGGCGGCCATTTTGTAAAAAGACGAAATTTTCAAAATTTTCCAAGTGAAAAATGAGGCTGTTGGCAACACCCGAGCTGGACGACTTGTATGGGGCCATTGTGTAAAACGATGAAAAGTGTTGCCTGGTGAAAAAAAAATCCCAATTTTCCGGGTATTTTCCGAGATTTTCCATAAAATGTAAAAAAAAAAAAAAATGGTATTTTGAATCAAAATTTGATGTAGACTTGAAGGAGAGGACCATGAGAGTGACTTTTGACTATTTTGGTTGCATTGAGTTGGCAACACTGGGAGCATGCGAGTAGTGAAATTTTCAGGTCCGACTCGGCTACGAGCTCAAGTTTCCTTTTACCAATGTTGCCATATGGCAATTCTGTTTATGCAGAAATGTGGCCAGTGCCCTGCTTAATCTTTGACATTCTATTCGTTTTTTCAAAATAAAAGATGGCGGACGCTGTGGCGGCCATTTTGTAAAAAGATGAAATTTTCTGAATTTTACAACTGGAAAATGAGGCTTTTGGCAACACCCGAGCTGGACAACTTGTATGGAGCCGTTGTGTAAAACGATGAAAAGTGTTGCCTGGTTAAAAAAAAATCCCCATTTTTCGGGTATTTTCCGAGATTTTCCATAAAATGTAAAAAAAAAAAAAAATGGTATTTTGAATCAAAATTTGATGTTGACTTGAAGAAGAGGACCATGTGAGTGACTTTTGACTATTTTGGTTGCAGTGAGTTGGCAACACTGGGAGCATGCGAGTAGTGAAATTTTCGGGTCCGACTCGGCTACGAGTTCAAGTTTCCTTCTACCAAAGTTGCCATATGGCAATTCTGTTTATGCAGAAATGTTGCCAGTGCACTGCTTCATCTTTAATATTCTATTCGTTTTTTCAAAATAAAAGATGGCGGTCGCTGTGGCGGCCATTTTGTAAAAATATGAAATTTTCCAAATTTTCCAAGTGAAAAATGAGGCTGTTGGCAACTCCCGAGCCGGACAACTTGTATGAGGCGGTTGTTTAGAATGACAAAAAGTGTTGCCTGGTGAAAGAAAAATCACCATTTTCCGGGTATTTTCCGAGATTTTCCGCAAAAACATGAAAATAATATAAATTATGACAGTATGGATTACAATTTGATGCGGTATTGCAGAGGAAATCCATACTGAACCGTTACCAGTATCAAGAGCTGTTTCCCGGTCAAAACGATTTCCTCCATTTATTGAGTAATAACAATATAAAAAAAGTTGGAATTTCAATTCAGAAATTTGACTTTGAGATTTTTTTTTTGTTTTATTACCACGCGAGCTGCTTGCAGCTCGCGCCTCAATGAAAAATATCGAACAAAAAACAAACAAATTATCTACACAAAAAAAAATCTAATCACATGCCATAGTATACACAGGTCCTCGGTAGGTTGTTAGGTTTTTTTTTTTATACTATTTCATAGTTTTTGCACGCAAAAAAACTTCTAATCAAATGCCATAGTATGTAGAGGTTGTAGGGGTTTAAAGGGGTTTGTAGGGGTTTGTAGGGGTTGTAGGGGTTTGTAGGGGTTTGTAGGGGTTGTAGGGGTTTGTAGGGGTTGTAGGGGTTTTTAGGGGTTTGTAGGGGTTGTAGGGGTTTGTAGGGGTTGTAGGGGTTCTAGGGGTTGTAGGGGTTTGTAGGGGTTTGTAGGGATTTGTAGGGGTTTGTAGGGGTTGTAGGGGTTTGTAGGGGTTTGTAGGGGTTGTAGGGGTTTGTAGGGGTTTTTAGGGGTTGTAGGGGTTTGTAGGGGTTTGTAGGGGTTGTGGGGGTTTGTAGGGGTTTTTAGGGGTTTGTAGGGGTTTGTAGGGGTTGTAGGGGTTTGTAGGGGTTTGTAGGGGTTTGTAGGGGTTGTGGGGGTTTGTAGGGGTTTTTAGGGGTTTGTAGGGGTTTGTAGGGGTTGTAGGGGTTTGTAGGGGTTTGTAGGGGTTTGTAGGGGTTTGTAGGTTTGTAGGGGTTTGTAGGGGTTTGTAGGTTTGTAGGGGTTTGTAGGGGTTGTAGTGGTTTTTAGGGGTTTGTAGGGGTTTGTAGGGGTTTGTAGGGGTTGTAGGGGTTTGTAGGGGTTGTAGGGGTTTGTAGGGGTTTGTAGGGGTTTGTAGGGGTTTGTAGGGGTTTGTAGGGGTTTGTAGGGGTTGTAGGGGTTTGTTGGGGTTTGTAGGGGTTTTTAGGGGTTTTTAGGGGTTGTAGGGGTTTGTAGGGGTTTTTAGGAGTTGTAGGGGTTTGTAGGGGTTTGTAGGGGTTTGTAGGTTTGTAGGGGTTTGTAGGGGTTTGTAGGTTTGTAGGGGTTTGTAGGGGTTGTAGTGGTTTTTAGGGGTTTGTAGGGGTTTGTAGGGGTTGTAGGGGTTTTTAGGGGTTTGTAGGGGTTTGTAGGGGTTTGTAGGGGTTGTAGGGGTTTGTAGGGGTTGTAGGGGTTTGTAGGGGTTTGTAGGGGTTTGTAGGGGTTTGTAGGGGTTGTAGGGGTTTGTAGGGGTTTGTTGGGGTTTGTAGGGGTTTTTAGGGGTTTTTAGGGGTTGTAGGGGTTTGTAGGGGTTTGTAGGGATTTTTAGGGGTTTCTAGGGGTTGTAGGGGTTTGTAGGGGTTTGTAGGGGTTTCTAGGGGTTGTAGGGGTTGTAGGGGTTTGTAGGGGTTTGTAGGGGTTTGTAGGGGTTTGTAGGGGTTTTTAGGGGTTGTAGGGGTTTTTAGGGGTTTGTAGGGGTTTTTAGGGGTTGTAGGGGTTTTTAGGGGTTTGTAGGGGTTTGTAGGGATTTTTAGGGGTTGTAGGGGTTTGTAGGGGTTTGTAGGGGTTGTAGGGGTTTCTAGGGGTTGTAGGGGTTTGTAGGGGTTTGTAGGGGTTTTTAGGGGTTTGTAGGGGTTTGTAGGGGTTTTTAGGGGTTTTTAGGGGTTTGTAGGGGTTTGTAGGGGTTTGTAGGGGTTGTAGGGGTTTGTAGGGGTTGTAGGGGTTGTAGGGGTTTGTAGGGGTTTGTAGGGGTTTGTAGGGGTTTTTAGGGGTTGTAGGGGTTTGTAGGGGTTTGTAGGGGTTTGTAGGGGTTGTAGGGGTTTGTAGGGGTTGTAGGGGTTTGTAGGGGTTGTAGGGGTTTGTAGGGAATGTAGGGGTTTTTAGGGGTTGTAGGGGTTTGTAGGGGTTTTTAGGGGTTGTAGGGGTTTGTAGGGGTTTGTAGGGGTTTTCGGGGTTGTAGGGGTTTGTAGGTGTTTGTAGGGGTTTGTAGGGGTATTAGGGGTTGTAGGGGTTTGTAGGGGTTTGTAGGGGTTTGTAGGGGTTTTTAGGGGTTGTAGGGGTTTGTAGGGGTTTGTAGGGGTTTGTAGGGGTTGTAGGGGTTTGTTGGGGTTTGTAGGGGTTTTTAGGGGTTTTTAGGGGTTGTAGGGGTTTGTAGGGGTTTGTAGGGATTTTTAGGGGTTTCTAGGGGTTGTAGGGGTTTGTAGGGGTTTGTAGGGGTTTCTAGGGGTTGTAGGGGTTGTAGGGGTTTGTAGGGGTTTGTAGGGGTTTGTAGGGGTTTGTAGGGGTTTTTAGGGGTTGTAGGGGTTTTTAGGGGTTTGTAGGGGTTTGTAGGGGTTTGTAGGGGTTTTTAGGGGTTGTAGGGGTTTTTAGGGGTTTGTAGGGGTTTGTAGGGATTTTTAGGGGTTGTAGGGGTTTGTAGGGGTTTGTAGGGGTTGTAGGGGTTTCTAGGGGTTGTAGGGGATTGTAGGGGTTTGTAGGGGTTTTTAGGGGTTTTTAGGGGTTTTTAGGGGTTGTAGGGGATTTTAGGGGTTTGTAGGGGTTTGTAGGGGTTTGTAGGGGTTGTAGGGGTTTGTAGGGGTTGTAGGGGTTGTAGGGGTTTGTAGGGGTTTGTAGGGGTTTTTAGGGGTTGTAGGGGTTTGTAGGGGTTGTAGGGGTTTCTAGGGGTTGTAGGAGTTTGTAGGGGTTTGTAGGGGTTTGTAGGGGTTGTAGGGGTTTTTAGGGGTTTGTAGGGGTTTGTAGGGGTTTTTAGGGGTTGTAGGGGTTGTAGGGGTTTGTAGGGGTTTGTAGGGGTTTTTAGGGGTTGTAGGGGTTTGTAGGGGTTTGTAGGTTTGTAGGGGTTTGTAGGGGTTTGTAGGTTTGTAGGGGTTTGTAGGGGTTGTAGTGGTTTTTAGGGGTTTGTAGGGGTTTGTAGGGGTTGTAGGGGTTTTTAGGGGTTTGTAGGGGTTTGTAGGGGTTTGTAGGGGTTGTAGGGGTTTGTAGGGGTTGTAGGGGTTTGTAGGGGTTTGTAGGGGTTTTAGGGGTTGTAGGGGTTTGTAGGGGTTTGTAGGGGTTGTAGGGGTTTGTAGGGGTTTGTTGGGGTTTGTAGGGGTTTTTAGGGGTTTTTAGGGGTTGTAGGGGTTTGTAGGGGTTTGTAGGGATTTTTAGGGGTTTCTAGGGGTTGTAGGGGTTTGTAGGGGTTTGTAGGGGTTTCTAGGGGTTGTAGGGGTTGTAGGGGTTTGTAGGGGTTTGTAGGGGTTTGTAGGGGTTTGTAGGGGTTTTTAGGGGTTGTAGGGGTTTTTAGGGGTTTTTAGGGGTTTGTAGGGGTTTTTAGGGGTTGTAGGGGTTTTTAGGGGTTTGTAGGGGTTTGTAGGGATTTTTAGGGGTTGTAGGGGTTTGTAGGGGTTTGTAGGGGTTGTAGGGGTTTCTAGGGGTTGTAGGGGTTTGTAGGGGTTTGTAGGGGTTTTTAGGGGTTTGTAGGGGTTTGTAGGGGTTTTTAGGGGTTTTTAGGGGTTTGTAGGGGTTTGTAGGGGTTTGTAGGGGTTGTAGGGGTTTGTAGGGGTTGTAGGGGTTTGTAGGGGTTTGTAGGGGTTTGTAGGGGTTTTTAGGGGTTGTAGGGGTTTGTAGGGGTTTGTAGGGGTTTGTAGGGGTTTGTAGGGGTTGTAGGGGTTTGTAGGGGTTGTAGGGGTTTGTAGGGGTTGTAGGGGTTTGTAGGGAATGTAGGGGTTTTTAGGGGTTGTAGGGGTTTGTAGGGGTTTTTAGGGGTTGTAGGGGTTTGTAGGGGTTTGTAGGGGTTTTAGGGGTTGTAGGGGTTTGTAGGTGTTTGTAGGGGTTTGTAGGGGTATTAGGGGTTGTAGGGGTTTGTAGGGGTTTGTAGGGGTTTGTAGGGGTTTTTAGGGGTTGTAGGGGTTTGTAGGGGTTTGTAGGGGTTTGTAGGGGTTTGTAGGGGTTGTAGGGGTTTGTAGGGGTTGTAGGGGTTTGTAGGGGTTGTAGGGGTTTTTAGGGGTTTGTAGGGTTTAGTAGGGACAAGTAGGGGTTCTAATTAATAACAACAGCTACAACAACCACACGCGAGCTGCATGCAGCTCGCGCCGCACGCAAAATCTAGTATTATGTATACAGATGTAGTGGTTTAATAGGTACCTACTTAGTTAAAAACAATAGATCTGGTAGGACTAGTCTGTTTTGAGGAAGCTGAGATAATTAGGTAGAGCTCTTTTAAACTTATCGTAATGTAGGTAGAGAGACTGCAAATAAAAAAAGACCTGAGTAAACAAGCTTTTTACAGTTGAATGAATTTACCAAACAATTGAATGTAAACGAAAACACATTAAATTTAAAGTAAACTGCTAAAGTAAATTTATATAAGTAACAAAACAAATAAACAAAAGAGTCGACCTCGAAGGATGTGGAACCGGTTCGGAGCATGTAATGCCAGTCGAGACTCGTGATACTAAGGCATGCAAGGAATGCCGACAAGCACAGCTAGTTATGGTCGAAATTATGATTTGAGCAGATAACTGCACAACACATTCTCAATCAGTATTTTTCTTGAGAAATAGGACAGATACTTGACATTTGTTAGTAGAAGAGATTTTTTTTTTAAAAAATTCTCGGTCCGGAGAAGTACTACCACTAATAGGTACCTATTTCTGCCGCCAAGCAGTAATGCATGTATTGTTGTGTTCCGCTATGAAGGGTTGGGTGCCGGTGAAATTTCAGGCACATTAGGCTCAGTATCTTTATGTCTCAGGGTGGCGGGTGCATTGTTAAATGGCAAAGGTTATCGTTTAAAATCAGGAGGGTCATCTGCTAGTCCAAAAGTAAAAAAAAAATTGCCTTACTCTTATACTGAGCCATGCGATGCTTTGTTCTAAAATTAACAGGTCAGCTTTTTGTCCCAATATTTTTGAAAGCATGTTGTACTCATATGTCACTGTCAGAATAGTTTCACTTTGAGTTGGCACGAGTTACAATCTTAACGACTTTAAAAAGCTCTACAACTGTGCTCTACATAACAATTAACTGTTACAAAATAACAATGAAACGCCATTAGGTACCTAATTTGTAGATTAATATTGAAACTACTTGGTATTTAATTTTTACTACAACGCCTATTCAGAAAACTGCTAAGGCTGATGCTATTATTTATTATAAACTACCATACGGCCGACATCCTGTTAATAAAACTTATTGTACGTACCTAACTACAAACTCATTCTTTAATAAGGTCTGTTATTGAAACAATTCAGCAATTTTCAAACACCATTCTCTTTGTTTTAGTACAAAATCTCATTAGAATATTATCGTAATCGCAAGCATACCATAACAACAAGCAAAATTAGAATATTATAGGCATTATCGATTTTACTTACACCGGTGCCTCCGAGTCGGCATTGCCACATCACTAATTCACCACCCACATCACTAAAATTCGCGGCATTTTCGATTTTTGAATTCGAATTTTTGAATTTCGATCATAGTTTAATGACAGACAAGCGTCCGTTGTCATATCTCGCATTAGACTCTATAATAAGTAACTTGTTGAACTATGATGTGAATCACTTGAGTCTATTAATATGCGTGGCGAGTGACCGCGTGTCAAGAGCAAGGCGAGACGTTGTTTGTGTACTAGTGTGGCTAATGGTCTGTTATGTAAAAAAGTTTAGGAATGTAATCATTCTTTACATTCATTCATTCAAGCTTAGGAGAACTTACGTCATCCATTAGGTACTAAAGAATCTGCGTACCTCATCTCTTTACGTATGCGATGCGATATCGATCAAAGGTCTTTGTCACAGAATAGTACCTACCGTTGTACGTACAGTAGGGTAGAGATTGTGGTATGACAAGTATATCGGTAAATTATGGTGTTTGTGGACTGCATTTTTTGTGATTTTAGGGTTTCGTGCCTCAAAAAAATACCGGAGCCCTGATAGGATCACGTCGTTGTCTGTCTATTGTCAAGACCATTTGTCTCAGGAACGGCTAACGGTATCAACTTGAACCAAATAGCATGACCATGTAAGGTGCTATAAAAGAATCAGGCTTCTAACTCATCAACGAATGTCTAATTTATGTATGGAAATTTCGAAAATGAAAAACCTCCGTAACCTATATTCTGACCCCTCAGTATTCTGTTTGGAGGCAAATAAATGAAAGTCTAAAATTGAGGAATTTTGACATTTTACCCCTTAAATAGGATGGTGAAGTTTGTAGGAAAAAGTGGCTATAAAACTAGAAAAGGGCTCTATTTAACTATTAAAAAAAAACTGATCAGAATTCGGAACTCTCAGGTTCTAACGTCGCTCGCATTTATCAGTTTTTTGGTTTATATTTGTATGAAGTATACGTGGAAATATAAAACCTTAACTTTAAGTTAGCTTTAAGCCTTATTGGCAAGATCTAGAACTGAGTATGTAGTTATGCTTAGTAACTCAAATGTGTAATCGTCTTCTGACGAGCAGTGACTCATTCTTCTTTAGCTTTCCAAACTTAGAATACAGCGCATCCAAAATAGCTTACTCCGACAGACTGAACTTTCAAAATAAACTACTTACCACTCACCTTTCTCAGTAAATAACTACATATCTATGTAATATTCCTTTCTATGTTAAAAAAGACCTAGAACTAAGTTTATATAACTTCTATAGAATTGTATATGTTGTTTTGGATGTAGTAAAAGCCTTACTAAGTAAAATTATAGTTTTAGGTATAAAATATGTATGATAATCTATAAGGTATATATTTCTATGGGCTTTTTGTTTAGGTATAATTTATTGTACATTTCCCATATAGCCTGATATAAATACTATATTATTATTATTAAGTGATTTCACTAGGGGATGGGCAGCAGCATCCAAAAAAAGCAGCAGGTACTTAAGGCAGTACCCCGACCAAACACGGCGTCAAGCTGTTTTTTTCAAGCCTCTCTCCTCGTTAAATAAAGCAAGTAGAAAAAAAATTAAAAGTCACCACCATGGAAGTAATAAGTACTAGTTGTACGTAGTACTTATTACTTCCATGGTCACCACATATATTTGACATTTTGTCATCAAGTTCCACGATTGGTTTAATGATTTAACGTCGTAAGTACTCGACAATAAACCCATGAAAAAATTGAAATAAATCATGATTTTGTACATCTTCTCTTAAAGTTCACGTTACTGATTTTTTTTGTTTACACAATTGGATAGTTAATTTAATAGTAGAATTATTACACGATTGATTTAAAAACAAAAGGGTTCTCTTTATTTTTTATGAATTATATTTCATGAATCCATGCGAATCTGGCTGTGCGCAAGGAGCGGACCAGTCAGCCGCCGGCGCCGGTTCTCGGACGGACGGCTAGATGGCAGTACTATTAGAACGGACTACATAGGTGTCACTAAAATAAATAATTTGCGATGTATTGTAGAGGCGAACACCTCAAGGTCATTCCATCAGGGTAGCGCCTTAACACCAAACTGCGACCGCCAATCCACTATCAATAGATGCAGTTTGCAATTGTTTATGTAAATAATATGAATTAATTGACTATGTTATTGTACTAGAATTGCTCTATAAAAATAGTTGTAGGTTCAAATATATAAATAAAATTTAAATTATTTAGGTACCTAGTAGAGGTGTAGTTGTAGGTTGAAATAAATAAATAAAATTTAAATTATTTAGGTACCTAGTAGAGGTGTAGTTGTAGGTTGAAATAAATAAATAAAATTTAAATTATTTAGGTACCTAGTAGAGGTGTAGTTGTAGGTTGAAATAAATAATATATTAATATATATAATATAATATAATATAATAATATGGGCGTACAAAATAATTTATATATACACGCCAAAAAGAACTCCTACGCTTTGATTAATTATGCGAAAGAGTACCTAAGTCTCAGGCTTTTTTGAATGGCCAAAGTTCAAAAGACATAACCATAGTAATTCTGTTCTCTTGAATAAAACTGAAAATTGCGTGTTTGTTGGGTTTTAGAACGTAAACTTAACTAACTGCTGGGTGCAACTACGCAAAATGTTGAATTTATTGGTGAAACATAACACATTGTTGAATTGTTTGTCTGGACCTAATAACATTTAGGTACCTATATAAATATCATTTCAATTTCCTTACCCCTTGGGTCTCAACCTGGCAGCGCTGTCAGAGCGCCCGGCGCGTAAGTTGAATAATGACCAGCCAGCCTAAGCTGACCCGCGCGGCGCACTGACGTTCATATAATATAGAGCTCTACTCTCTTTGACTCGCGGCTCTACTTACCTGCCGCGCGAAGTACATACTGCGACTAAACATGGAGAAGTTGTAAGACGGAATATAACAAAATCTATTAAAACACCAGTATTGTATGAGGGAAATGATTGTAACCAAAGTTCTGACTCCCATTTAGAAACGGCTGGGGGACGAGCGCAATTATGTTAATGTTATAATATCATGCTGTGCGTGTGTCCGGCCTAAGAATAGACCCCTCCGTCTCCTCCCGTGGATGTCGTAAAAACCGACAAAGGGATTACACCAGGGGATGGGCAGCAGCATCCACCTACTCAACACCAATCCGCCTACCAAGCGTGGTGATTATGGCATTCCCTCTATTGTATTAATAGAGGAGGCTTTGTCCAGCAATAGACGTCGATATTATTAACTGACTTCACAAAAAGGAGGAGGTTCTCAATTCGGTTGTATTTTTTTTTTAAATGTTTGTTTCCTCATATCTCCGGCGTTTATGAACCGATTTGGAAAATTCTTTTTTTATTTGAATATAGACTTCCAGATTGGTCCCATTTTTTTCAGAATCCAGTTCTGATGATGGAATCCATGAGGAATTGAGGGAACTCCTCAAATATTGTAGGCATACATATAGCGATTTTGATATTTTCAGCAACAAACCAAGCATTTGCATTTAGAAAATATCATAACCCTTTCACCACTATGGATTTTTCATCATTTTTTTTCATCCATTTATTTAGTCGAATACAATGGCGGAAGTCGGTTTTTTAAATGAAAAGTTATATTAAGTATATTAATTTTGTGATATCAAACTATGTTCGGTCTAATCGTCTGACACCGCTAATGTACCAAATTTTAGCCTTTACGTTAACTAGGTAGGAGAGAATGATATCTCAATTAAAATTGCAAATTCGTATGGGAATGTCACGGTTGTGCATACAATGACGATAATGCTTGAGAACTTTCAATGGTGGAAATCTGAGCTGTGATATAGATCTGGGTAGAAACTGGTAGATACGCTTGCTCAGGGATATGATCTGGAAATTATATAATAATAATGTTAAATTTGCTTCCATAGTGGGAGGTATTCCAGAAAACTGATGATAACACAATCAGGAGATAGAGTTTGGTGTTGCAGCTAAATAATTATTATCTATCATTTACATCTAAATTTTAATTATACCATTCGAAAGCTAAAGGATTATTAGGAAAATTGAATAAAGAATTTTTGTTATTTTTTCATGTTCTTACATTTTTTATACGAGTTTCAGTTTCATACAATTCGTCCCGAGACCAAATGCAATAATAACTTTTCATTAAAAAACCAACTTCCGTATTGAATTCAGCAATCTGCATGTTTTTATTTGCTAAAGGCATACAAAACAATAACTTTTTGCTGAAAATACCAAAATTGCTATATGTACCTATGCCTATAACATTTGAGGAGTTCCCTCAATTCCTCATGGATTCCATCATCAGAAACGGGTTTTTAAAAAATGGGGCCAATCTGGAGATATATCTATTCAAAAAAAAAAGAAAATTTCCCAAATCGGTTCATAAACGACGGAGATATGAGATAAACAACATAAAAAAACAAAAAAAATACAACCTCCTCCTTTTTGTTAAAAATTAGCTACAGCTGCGTCAGAAACGGCAAAATAAATACCTATGGCAAATAGGTAAGTACACTTAAATACATATTATACAAAAAGATACAGTAATATAGTATACATACTTATAGAATGTTAAAGATTTAATTCTGCAATACTACGTGCTGTCTAACGGTTATGGAAAAAATCGTGAGGAAATCGGAATGTCCTAATGGTGATCGCAGTATTGTTGCTAAGTACTCAGGTGGATGCTGCTGCTCATCCCCTGGTGTAATCCCTTACCCGGCTCTTACGACATCCACGGGAGGAGATAGAGGGGTTTATATAGGCCGGGGACACCACAGCACACAACACAACACAACAGCTATAAAACTAAACTAAAAGGGTAATTATAATCTGTAGTTCTCAGAACTAGTCTGAACGTGATTGATCAACCAGTTCACCTTCCAGTTCTTGGTGTAATTCGTAGTTAGGTGCCTCAAGCTAGATTACCCTATCTAGTTGGAACTAGTTTTAGCTAAACTATTACCAGGTGACCACGGTAATTGGTTAAGAGGAATGCGGTTAAGAGAACTAGGTGCCCTCTGTATACAAAGGAAGTTGGCTCCTATTTTCAATATTCCCTCATCAAAATCCATAAAATTTAACAAATTTATATAAAGGTGATGTCCACTTTTTGTATGGAGGTTGATTTTTTATTCCGAATAAAATCTAATCAGCCCAAAACGGTAATGATTTGGAACATACAAAAATAATAAACGTAAAACAGCATAACTTTTCATTTAAAAAACCGACTTCCGCCATTGTATTCGACTAAATAAATTTGGATGAAAAAAAAATTATGAAAGAACCATAGTGGTGAAAGGATTATGATACTTTCTGAATGCAAATGCTTGGTGTCTTGCTGAAAATATCAAAATCGCCATATGTATGCCTACAATATTTGAGGAGGTCCCTCAATTCCTCATGGATCCCATCATCAGAACTGGATTTTGATTGAAAAAATGGGACCAATCTGGAAGTATATCTATTCAAATAAAAAAAGAATTTTTCAAATCGGTTCATAAATACCGGAGATATGCGGTAACAAACATTAAAAAAAAAAAAAAAAAAATACAACCGAATTGAGAACCTCCTCCTTTTTGGGAAGTCGGTTAAAAAACCATATTTTTAGAGCTCCCGTTTTTTTAAATTAAATTGAATATGTTCTTTGTTAGTGGTAACGCCTAATATTCTACAAAAAAAAACAGTAGGCAACACAAGAAATGCAAAGCTAAAAAAAACACATTTTGACACAACTCTGCAGTAAATGATGTGTGCGGCGGTGCATTTGCAAATTGTGCAATGTTGTTCTAAGGTGCTGTCAATTTTGATCATTCAGTTTGATTGATTGATTGTTTTTTTAAATGATAGAGCATATTGACTTTTTTTGTGGTAACCAAACCGCCATCATTATTCCAAAGGTCTAAATATCCATCAAAATAAAAATAAAAAAATCTCCTAAACGGTGATAGGAATGTTTTTAAAATTAGAGAATTGGGCCTCTGTTCACTGACTTAAAGCAAAGTGGGCCCATAAAAAACCCAGCGAAACGATAGGTAAAGGAACAGAAAAGGACAAGTACACTCGGTTCCAAAAATTACGGGTCAGTCACAAAAATTGAAATACCTCCAGAACTGTAAAAGCTAGATCAATGAAATAAAAAACAGAATAAAGACTTTTTAGTTGCGCTTCTAATAGCATATTATTTAAACTGGTTGATGAAAAAAAACTTCATTAGAAAAACAAAATTTAAAAAAATGACTATTTTTAAAAACAAAATTTTTGTTTCATGTCATTATGGATGCTTTCCATTTCTATTCTGCCACAAAAAAAAATATCGTGAACGTCTTCCACGTGCATAATTATTATTCTGTGAGGTGAAGCATGGCAGTCACGCTAGAGGAATGTACCAGAATCCTAACTTTTTTGGAACTTGGGCGGAGCCAGCGTGAAACAGCCAGAAACATTGGTGTATCTTTGTCGACTGTTCAGCGGGTAGTCCAGCGGTACCAAGAGACCGGATCACACTTTAGAAGACCAGGAAATGGCAGACCAAGATGCACAACGGCCAGGGAAGACAGACAACTGGTGGCTACAATGCTCCGAAATCGTTTTCAAACTGCTGTTGGTCTAAAAACTCACTTTATTCGCTTTGGAGGTGGCAATTTAAGCGCTCAAACAGTAAGAAGACGTCTTGCTGAAGCAAATTTGAAACCATTGAGGCCCGCAAATGGCCCCAAACTGGAACGGGGACATCGAATTGCAAGACAGAGATACGTGCGCGAACACCTAAACTGGACACTAGACGATTGGTCTAGGGTAATGTTCACGGACGAGTCTAAATTCATGCTTTATAAGCATGATGGTAGGCAGTTGGTGTACAGAAGACCAGGGGAGCGCTTCCATCAAGCGTGTGTGGAGGAAAAAGTGGCGTACGGTGGAGGCTCCGTACAAGTTTGGGCTGGGATTTCTGCTGAGGCCCGCACCGAGCTGGTGCTCATTCAAAATGGAACTCTAAATGCAGAGAGGTACGTGGAAGAGATCCTTAATGAACATGTAGGTCCTTTCATGGCCAGGATGGACCGGCATGGCATATTAATGCATGATAATGCGCGTCCCCATACCACCAGAATTGTACATGACTACCTTGAAGAGGTCGGTATCGAACTCATGCAGTGGCCAGCGCGAAGCCCGGACTTAAACCCCATCGAGCACGCCTGGGACGAGCTTCAGAGATGCGTGAAAGGTCGAAACCCCCCACCAATCACGCTTCCCGAGCTCATACAAGCACTGGTGGAGGAATGGGAAGGTATTCCTCAGCACCGGCTCCGAAATTTGGTGTACAGCATGCCTAATCGCCTGGAAGCTGTCAGAAGAGCTCGTGGAGGCAATACAAAGTATTAAATGAAGAAAGTGATGAAAAACAGCAAAAAAACAATCATAACAAAAAATGTAATCTTAAGAAAAATATGACTACTTTAGTTTTTTTTTAATTTAAGATTAATATTGTGGGTGTAACTAAGTTTTATTTTATTTTTTATCTGTATAATTAAATTCTCAATTGAACAGTCTTCGTTTCATTAGGATGGCATACGTAGTTCGGGAGATATTCGGGTTTATGTGACTGACCCGTTATTTTTGGAACCGAGTGTATATTACTATTGTAAAACATTGTACAATAGGCCTGCCTACTTCCATTGAAATGTTACTAGCATATTAGGCCAAGCAGCTGCTAATTCTAGTTTTATTACTCAGTTTATACGCTGATCCAAACAATACAGCCACGGCCCACGGAAATCCATAATTACTTATGTACAATTGCCGTCTATAGCTATGGCACGACGTACCCAGAATACCCAATTATCGTAATTATAAAACATTCAATTCATAGTATAAATCTCATCTCAGTCCAGTGTCACGTCAGTCACTACGCGCGTAAACGTAGATGGTATGACGTATAGTACAGTCAAATTAGGTGATTTTTTGCAAAAGTGTGGAACTAATTAGATGTAGTCATGAAAACTTTTCTAATTGTTTTGTATGGCTTAAAAATCACCTGTAATAATAAGCATCAGTAATTTCACTCTCCGGAACAGGGTGAAATAGGGTGAAAAACCTTAAAATATCCGTAACTTAATGGGGGAAATAGAAGTAGTCGGTGCAATTTGGCATAGACTTTGAACCGTTATGATCTACATTTGCACCAAGTATTTTTTAAATCCGACATACGGAACACAAAAAAAAATCGTTTACAAAAAAAACTTTTTGTGGTTATTACGGCTCCGGGAAAATTAAGGTAGTCGGTGCAAATTGATAGACTTATCAGAAAAATGCTCGAAATACATTACCAGGTTTTCACCATGGTGCGTCTCACGGAAGGCACTTTTCCATATTTTATTGTCGCTCTACTTCGGGGAAAATTAATGTAGGTCTGGAAATTGACTTAAACTTATTCATTTAATTAGTACTACATCCGCCGGAAGTTTTATACTGTTTTTTTTTAACGGAAGATGCATTTGTTCAATACTGTGTTCCCTACATGCACGTGGTTTTTATTAAAATCATAATTTACTAAAACAGTCTCTCTATACGTAATTTAACTTGCATCAAGTAATTTCTTCCTATTTTAAAATTTACGGCCTTTTTAAGTTTGTACCTAATATTTAAAAGGGTTCCGTAAGCGCCAGAAACGGTGCAAACCTAGGATAAGCTTCTTTTCGTGTCATCTAACGTTTACATAAGAATCCACGACTACACGACTTAGGTCCACACTTATGTGACGAGTAAAATGTTCGTCTCACTCGACCAAGTAGACTTCGCAAGGAAATAACATAGAAACTTATATTTCACTCTTGAGATTGCCATGCTCAAAGCAATAGAAATGTTGCCTGTCTTTATTCAAATGAAATGTTTTTCTTCTTCCGTCGATAAACCGTCCTCTTGTACTCATGCTAAGCCAGCAGAGTTATTTTAAAAAGAGCTCTCTCTGTTATAATTACGTAACTTTGAAGAAAATGTTTAGCGCTATCGTTATGCATATACCGTTATGGGTCGCTCAGGCCTAACTTTTATTAGAACTAATAATTATCTTATAATATAATTATAAGTTCATAGTAATTAATTAATTAATATTCGTTTATTAGTTAATTATTAGTAGTTTATTAGTTATTAGTAATTTTCGTCAGATTGACTATAATATAAGTAAATAGTCAAATTAATGTGACGAAAATTAAAATAGATAGCTTAATACTGCCGTGGTGGAAAAGACCCCTCCATCTCCTCCCGTGGATGTTTTACAAGCCGACTAAAGGAATTATAGACTTATTAGTTACGCCCCGCGGTTTCACCCGCGTGAATAATGATGAAAATTGATGTGATGATGATGAAAAGTAGCCTATGTGTTATTCTGATGTATAAGCTATATTATTGTAAAGTTTCATTAAAATCCATTCAGTAGTTTTTACGTGAAAGAGTAACAAACATCCATACTCACAAACTTTCGCGTTTATAATATTAGTAGGAGTAGGATAGGATAATTTAGTTAAAAATTATTATCACTAAACTTGTTTATCGATAAGCAATACAAAAAAACATCTTACTTTGTGTAGAAAATGTGACTTTTAAAATGAAATTAAGTGATTTTTTTTTAATTTTTACTAAAAACTATTAACTATCGATTACAACAGAGGATGGGTAGCATCCATCTGAGTAGTAAACACCAATACTGCGATCACCAGTCCGCCTGCCAAGCGTAGTGATTATGGCAAATCCCCCCATTGCATTCTAAGGGGCCTCCCCCTTCCAGCAGTGGATTTCTCCATGCTGATGATGAATAACATGAAATAATATAAAAATTGCTAGTACCAGCAGTAAACGGTGAGATCCTTGCTCTATGCTAAACAGAGTCTTGTTACAAACAAATTATGCAGCTAGAAAACTATTAACAATTTGCAAATAGGCGTGAAATTTAATTTCACGGGCACAATTTGTTTTTCTTCCAAACCAGATTTACAAAAGACTGGTCACAACTCACGGCTTTCGTGACTTGAGAAGTAAGACTACTAAGTCTTCCAAAAAAGGAATAAGATGTTCCATATACATTACATTATAATCTTGTAAAATATACCTGTATGTATTTATTTATTATTTATTTCTTTATTGAGACATTAACATCAGTACATGTTTTTTTATTAAGCCCTAAGGCGATGTTACATCCAAGTACTTATTATTAACATTTTGTTTAAATAACAAGCTGTGCCATTTCCATCGCTTTCGGCAGGTTTAGATAAAATATTTAGAATAGAATAGAATATTCTTTATTGCACAACAACCAAATCATGTACATAGGCGAACTTAATGCTAGGAAGCGTTCTCTACCAGCTAACCTTTGTGTAGTGCGGATAAATTTATGTAGGTGGTAAATAATATCTACGCTGTTTTGGGACAGAATATTGCGTAAATAGATAGCGAGTGACATGGGGGCAAACTTAAGAAGGTTGGTCCTACATGTGGGCACCTCCAGCATGGCGATGGTGGCGTGGCGGGGCGGCGACGCGCGCCCAAGTAGTTGTTGTTGTATATAAATCGACAAAATTCTTTCAGAGCGTCGTCTGGTCGAAGCGCCCCGCTTGACCCGAGAGCTGGTTCCTGGCTGGATCAACGCATTAGTATTGTCATTCAGTTTTGCAGTATTATTCTAAATATTATTTAGTTAGAACAATACTTATTGCTTCCATGAAGGACACCAGCCCCCGTATTGTCTATCAAACTGGTAACCGCTTTCGAATATGATTTTAAGGTACATTGCTCGTTATATTTCGAATATTTCTGCTCTTGGAAAAAAAGCTAAAACATGCAGCGCAATGTACTGCAAAATTGTAATCAAAAACGATTACCAGTTTGATAGGCAATACCTCTCCAGATATTTTTTTTTGACCTGGGTCAAATTTGTCACCTACATTCTTGTAATGTTTTTTCTGTGAATAAAGATACCTATTTACCTATCTTTTGTATAAACGCATTAGTTAAAAGATGTATGGACTTGATTGCCAATAATAAGCTTCACTACATGCATTCCTATCGCTATTCCAATGTCGTTTTGATAATCGTGTTGTCCTATACATTGCAGTAAGGTAAAGGCCACGAACATTCACTGCAGTGACGCTTGTCACGATTCTACAGTAAATACTCATTGAAGATTTGCAGTCAACGCTTTGCTGGTATCGAACCAGACAGTATTTTTTAGAAAAATAACGACTAAACACCACGTACTTTACTATTCTCCTGCTGACGTTTCGTTGACCATTTTGAGGTCCTTCCTCATGAGCACCGACCGCGACCACGCTCAAAGGTCGTGCGACGGGGGGATAGTAAAGAACGTGGTGTATAGTCGTTATTTTTCTAAAATGATACCAAGCCACGATAACTTCAATTCTACCAGACAGTATATTTGCAGAGTTCGTGTTGAGGCGTGTACGTGAGAGGTGCAGGTTTAATCCTCGCTGCGATGAGATAGTCTCACTAGGGCCCGGACGATAATCGGCCCGTCTGGGCCCTAGTGACTACTTCATATTCACTATTTTCAATCCCTCTTAGGCTCTTGGGCTTTTTGGTGTATAACATAACACAAAACACCGTCCCAATGAAAATTCTATAGGTGTTTTGTAGCCCTAAGGGTAGATTTTTCATTGGGACAGTGTTTTGTGTTATGTTATACAACTACAGTGGCCACATAGGACACTCCACGAGATCAACATTTGTTTGTACATATGCGTTATTATCGGCGGGTAAACGCGTTTAACTTATTACTGCTACTGACTGTGGCTTAGCAAGGACAAACGGACAGTTACCCTATATATCAGTATCAGCACCCTAATGCACCGATAAAGTCGCGTTTTTATTGGTCTGTTTTGTTAAGTCTATTTAACAAGGTCTTTTCAACAAGAAAGTGTTTATAGAAACAAGAACAATGAAGAACATAAAAATCACAATTAATTTACAAAATAAAAAAAAACCGCAGAGCCTCTACAAGACGAAAGTTAATTAATAGTGCGTGAGTAAGTACTGAACTTACGCCACTGAGACGTGGTTGCTGACTATTGACCCCATATACAAGCTCAAAGTTGCGCAGCGGGCTATCGAGAGGGCTATGCTAGGAGTTCAAATCAAATTAAATATATTTATTCAGGAACAAGAAACAGTGGCATAAAAATACAATAAAAAACGATGATAATCTGCAGAAGTTATAAACTGTGTCGCAGTTTCACCACTTGATAGAACCTGAAATGAGGAAATCCGTAGAAAAACCAAGATCACCGCTATAGCTTTCAGAATTAACAACTTGAAGTGGCAATGGGAGTAGAAGTGTAGGAAGGTCCCTAAAAAACTTATTTACGGACTAATTCAGAGATTGACAGAATTATAACAGATAAATTAGTTTACAAAGTAACTCTTTATTTCTTATTAATTTATTTTTAACCGACTTCCCAAAAAAGGAGGAGGTTCTCAATTCGGTTGTATTTTTTTTTTTATGTTTGTTACCGCATATCTCCGGCTTTTATGAACCGATTTGGAAAATTCTTTTTTTATTTGAATAGATATGCTTCCAGATTGGTCCCATTTTTTTCAAAATCCAGTTCTGATGATGGGATCCATGAGGAATTGAGGGAACTCCTCAAATATTGTAGGCATACATATGGCGATTTTGATATTTTCAGCAACAAACCAAGCATTTGCTTTCAAAAAGTATCATAATCCTTTCACCAATATGGTTCTTTAATAAAAAAAACATCCAAATATTTAGTCGAATACAATGGCGGAAGTCGGTTTTTTAAATGAAAAGTTATCTTTATGGCATGTGAGGAAAACTTTCCTCAATTTTGCCAATGTCAAGTAATCATTTTGATAAAGTTAGGTCCATTCAATTTCCATCCTTTGAAAAGAAACGCAAAAGTAATACTTACTTATTTTACACTAGTGAAGTGTCTTAGTAATTCAGTCTATACACCCATTTGTACATTTATAAAAGAATTCCATTGTTATTGAAAGAAGCGACAAAAACAGATGTATTGACTGTAGTTTAATTTTTCATGTTGACTCTATGACTCAGGGGCTCAGAGGTGATTGTCTGATTTATTAGAAGTTTTTGTCTTCTTTTGGTCTTTACTGGTACTTCCAAGGTCAGTCACAAGGTCTTTATTTAAGCCCCCTTCGTAATTGTAGTGTTCATGAACAAACTAGGCAATAAAATACAATATGTATTCATTAAAAAATGAGAAAGTAAAAGAATACAATTTTGTTAGTAGTAGAACTCGCTGAATCCACAAGTCCACACAACTTTGAATGTTACTGTTGTACTTCAACTCTCTCGAAGTTCTGTCTAGTTCTGGCATATTACACTCGTGATGACTATATTAATGATAAAGCCGCGTGGCCTGATGTCTCTCTGCCCCTCGATTGCTAAAATGGAAATTTGCAATATCTGTACTTACCTATTTAGATGTTTCTATTAGATTGTTATTATAAGTATAACAAGCGTAGCGTGTGCTGTCTGACATATACTTT
Source organism: Epirrita christyi (assembly GCA_951392215.1). Taxonomy (NCBI): domain Eukaryota; kingdom Metazoa; phylum Arthropoda; class Insecta; order Lepidoptera; family Geometridae; genus Epirrita; species Epirrita christyi. Next base: position 3,732,930 of record OX595837.1, read on the forward strand.
TGCTGATGTTTATTTACTTTTTACTACCTTCCTATAAGGTTTTTAAGTTCTTATTTACTATGTATCAGCAACTCTTTGCTCCGAGGCACCACACAGGTGTTTCTCACCTAGTGGTAAGACGGACCATTTATGTAAGCCAAGCCGTGTTTGTTGCCTGATTCTTCTAGGCTTGGTCGCGTTGGAACAGGACTAATTTTAGTTTTTATGACGATTCAAAATGATCCTTGTGATTTCAATGGATAAAATTGTTTTGGTTTTATTTGATCTTTGTTCTTTGATGAAAAAGTCTAGAACACGTGCCTTGATTATATTTACAAATATGAAAATCTGTTATTACAGTGACATGATACTAAAAACCAGCTACAAACCAAGCTATATGGTTTCCACCAGTAGCTTTGAGGACCTTCAATAAGAACTGTGTCATTCTGTACTTGGTTCTGTGTCTTGACGGTCTTGGATTGTGCTGTATTACTACCGGTTCCCACATTAGCTCTTACCCGTAGGTACCTACTGCGAGAGTTATATGTCTGACCTTAGTCAGTATATAATAATATACGTACGTGAAGGAAAAATTATTGAAAATATGTTTCTGTACTAAAACCTCTCAGCAATTTGAAATATTACATTTGGATATATTACTCTACTAGAAAGCGGATAAACTTCCGAAAAGCGCATACCGCCGATCGCTCTGAAAATTGGTATATTAACGTATTTTGACCTTCTAATCACGAATATCATAACGAAAATTGGCGCAAATGCCATTTTTAATAAAAAGAGAAGAACCAGTTTTCGTTCGGTGTGCATAATCGCGCATTCCTAACCGATTTAGACTATTGTAGCTTTCCCCAGAAAGGACGACGCGGTAGAGCAAGGCTCTCCACTCGATGGACTAAAGACATTATAAACGTCGCGTGAAGTCGGTGGATGTAGGCGGCTCAAGACCGTTCGTCGTGGCATTCTTGGGGGGAGGCCTATGTGCAGCAGTGGACTTCTAAAGGCTGATGATAATGATGAAATTTCGTTATAATAAATAATTGGGCAAATGTTTGATTTGGATTTCATACAAGAAACATCAAACTTTAGTTAAATGTGGCGCTGTCATTTGATTCAACGCACTCCTGGATTTAAGATTGTTTTTCTACGTTTACCTACAGACATAAAATGGTAATATTAATTGATTTATCGTGTAAAAACATCGGTTTAGAAACGTTACTCAATGAATAGCAAAAAAGTAAAGTGGTTGTTTTTGTGTGGACTAAGCTTTCGCTGTGGCAATATCGGTAGGTAGTAGGAAATACCTTTTAACATATTGTATGCCGATTACGCAGCACCGTGTATTGTATGCGAGGTAGGCCGAACACATGGCGTCGTGTACCGAGTCATAGTCAAGGAATTTTTACTATTATTAATAAAATAAAATAACAATAAATGCTGGACATTAAACAAAACATTATCTAGCCCCAAGCTAACTAGAGCTTGTGTTATGGGTACTAGATAACTGATATACTTAATACAATACATTACATAGATAGATATTTTTATTATACATAGAAAAATACCCAGAACACCCTGAACAATCTGCAGATCCTACAAATATTTGTTCCGAGGCGGGAATCGAACCCGCAACCTCCTGCGTCGCAGGCGAACCTTCGCCCGCCGCGCCACAGAGGTCGTCAAATTAATAATCGTCGTCTAATCGTTCGTTTAATTATTACATCCATAATCTTAGTAACATTTCAAAGCCGGCTTCCACGCTACTGAGAGATTCTAAGTTTTGACAAGCAATTGACACGGACGTATGGTGTAGTAGTGTAACACGGATTTTTGTTTAGAAAATGAACATTTTTCTAAATAATACCGCGGAATAAGTGTTTTTTGGTCTGGATGCTATCGCGCAGTGATGACATTATGCTGAAGCATACGATGATGTGTAGCTTAACCCTGACGCTCCCACTTCGGAGTCGCTTTGGTCGCGTAATTGGTTGGGCTAACGCATCATACATGATCAATTGCTCATTGATCTTTTTTAACCGACTTCTCAAAAAAGGAGGAGGTTCTCAATTCGGTTGTATTTTTTTTTTTTTTTTTTTTTTTTTTTTTTTTTATGTTTGTTACCGCATATCTCCGGCGTTTATGAACCGATTTGGAAAATTCTTTTTTTATTTGTATAGATATACTTCCAGATTGGTCCCTTTTTTTTCAAAATCCAGTTCTGATGATGGGATCCATGAGGAATTGAGGGAACTCCTCAAATATTGTAGACATACATATGACGATTTTGCTATTTTCAGCAACAAACCAAGCATTTGCATTCAAAAAGTATAATAATCCTTTCACCACTATGGTTCTTTCATGATTTTTTTTTTCATCCAAATATTTTGTCAAATACTATGGCGGAAGTCGGTTTTTTAAATGAAAAGTTATTATATTGACTGCAAATACTTTGATCATAGTACAATCAGCTTAGAAAAACATGGAACATACTAAGTACCTACTACATTTTTTGATTCATTCCCACTTTGATTCATTCCCACTAGCTGCGCCCCGCGGTTTCACTCGCGTGAACAATGATTAAAACTGATGATGATTATGAAAATAAACCTAGGTGTTAATCCAGGGTATAAGGTATCTCCAAATATAAGGTATACTCCAAATTTCACTTAAATCCGTTCAGCCATTTAAGCGTGAGGAAGGAACAAACATATTCACAAACTTTCCCATTTATAATATTAGTGTGACTAGCTGCGCCCCGCGTTTTTACCCGCGTAAAAAGGTAGCCTATATGTTAATTCAGGATATAACTATGTCCATTCCAAATTTCAGTCAATTCGCTCCAGCTGTTTCAGTGTAAAGGAGTAACAAATATACTCACAAACTTTCGCATTTATAATATTCGTGAGATTCCTTCCAAGGTATACTTCGATAACTTCTTGCGATCATAATAGAGAATTTGGTAACATTCCGACTTGATCTCATGCACTATACCTTTGTGTTCTTACAATAATCAGTGATGCAAGTCTACGGGAAGTAGGCCGGCAGCTGCGAAAGGCCACGATCAATGACGCCATTTTTTCTCGACTACGAAAAAGTGAGCTTTAGAGCCGGTACACAATCCACATAAAAACGTGAACTGCCTCTTAAATGATCTCGCGATTTCAGAGTCCACTTTTTCGATAGACGCATCTGGGCGACGTGGTATACAGGGTGTTTTTTTTTAATGGAACACTATGGGGATATCCGAATCCATATGAGATACGGGAAAAATGTCTTTGGAACATTTACTCATTTTGTATAAAATCAATTTTGGCATACTTATTTTTTTGGTCAAGCGTGAGTTCTCCGTAAAAATGAGTTGTTTTGATCAAAATTTTTTTTAATGCTTATCGACTCTATTTCATGTAAGGACTTTTTCATTGTATCAGAAGAAAAAAATCTGAACAGCAAAAAATAGTCAAATTTAATAAAATGTTTTCTCATACAATTTGTAAGTATAATCTGGTAGGTAATAGGTACGTTAATAAAACTATCGCAAAAAAAAACAAAATGGCCTCCCTTTTTCTTTTTCCAGGTACGGGTACGTTTCAGAATACCTCTAGTGGCCTCGGACAAAGATGTTCTGATTAAAGTTTGACTAACTTCTACAGCTCTGATTTTTCTCATTCCACGAGACCATCAGAGCGGTAGAACAACATTCACCACACATCTTTGTCTAATGCCACTAGAGGTGTTTCCCCTTTTCAAGTTTCATAGATTTAAATAGCGCTAAGGCTGTCAAAATGATTCCATTGTTGCATAGCCGAATACCATCTCAGTGGCGCACCATGTTACAAACATATGTCCAGCAAGGTTCTACAATGGGTCGATGATGACCTTTTCGAAGTCAACTTTGAGGTGAGCTTAGAAAATTGAGAAAGCTGACTTAAAAGGAACTCTAGTTTACTCCTGTTCCAACGCGACCAAGCCAAGAAGAATCACGCAACAAACACGGCTTGGCTTAAATTTGATGATCCGTCTTAACACGAGGTGGGAAGCGTCTGTGTGGTGCCTCAGAGCAGGAAGATGCTGATACATAGTAAAAGAGAACTAAAAAACCTTAGATCTTATGAATCTTCGATCTTACTTTATACGATCAATTCAATGAAAAGGCTGGCAAAGATAATGATGTTATGATTATAACAGTAACAGGATAATGTTCATCAATCAGATCATGTTTAACAGAAGGTGGAAACCGTACCTATACAAGTTTTGGAATAACTTTTCATTTAAAAAACCGACTTCCGCCATTGTAATCGACAAAATATTTGGATGAAAAAAAAATTATGAAAGAACCATAGTGGTGAAAGGATTATGATACTTTTTGAATGCAAATGCTTGGTTTGTTGCTGAAAATATCAAAATCGCCATATGTATTCCTACAATATTTGAGCAGTTCCCTCAAGTCCTCATGGAATCCATCATCAGAACTGGATTCTGAAAAAAAAGGGACCAATCTGGAAGTATATCTATTAAAATAAAAAAAGAATTTTCCAAATCGGTTCATAAAAGCCGGAGATATGCGGTAAAAAACATTTAAAAAAAAAAAACAACCGAATTGAGAACCTCCTCCTTTTTTGGGAAGTCGGTTAAAAATACAGACTTTCTTACTAATACAATAAAGATAAGCTGCATGTACAGAAACATTATATATATACTTTATCTGTAGATGTATGAATAAATGCGATATGAATAGCCGATAAGAAAAAAACAATAAAAATAATCTAAAAAAATATATAAAAACTGCTTGGACGCTTGCATAGGCATCACAGGCTGACTAACGTTACCAAGACGCCAGCGAGACAACCGCAAAATGTTAAAATTGGCCAATGACATCGGGGTAGTTTGAAATCTTTGTTATTTGATTGGTTAATATTTATAACATAACATAACGCCCGACAGTCACATACGCAGTCTTGAACATAGGATACGACTTGAGTTTCTGTAGTTTTCTGTCTGAAAAGAAGGCTATGAAAAGTGATGGACGATTGGCCCAGAGCGCTGTCAAAGGCTTCATTTAAGCCACAATAAGAAGAAGGGCTTTACGGAGTTTAAAAGCTATTTTAACTAAAATAGATTTTAAAAATGATTATGAATAAGGGAATTAGTGTCCAGCCTAAGTGTAGACTCCTCTGGCTCTTCACGTGGATGTCTCCTCACCACGGCCAATAAGACAAAAGTGGTAACAATGAAAAACTCATTTCACAAAATAAACACATTTCCCAATCCAAATCCATGAACGATTATCCACAGATAAGCAAATGCATTGATTACAGTCTATACAATCTTTTGTTCCCAATATGTCGTCACACTTGATAAAGATTTCACAAAATAACTTGTTAAAATACCGTTTAGCACGTTTATTCGTGATTAGAGTGACCGGCTGTCCTAATTCCGTTGTCACGAAAGTTTTGGCACGCAAAGTATTACTGATTCAATTTGAGCAAATTGATCAATTAAACAGCTAACTGCTTCGATTGTCTGCGAAATTGTCCATTTTCTAATCTCATCAGCTGTACCACAGTCTTGGCCTAAGAATAGGACTCCTCTAACTCCTGCAGATTCTTGTGTTTCCAATAAATAAATTACTTTTGGTATTGATTCAATCAACCTGAGTACTCAACAGCAACACTGCGATCACCAATCCGCCTGCCAAGCGTAGTGTTTATGGCAAATCCCCCCATTGCATACTATGGGGGAAGCCCCGTCCAATAGTTAACGTCTTACGGCTGATGAAGAAGAAGACATTCTAGAGCAGAGGTCCAGCAGTGAACTCCTACAGGCTGATGATGACGATACAAGTACGCAGGTTTTCGCAAAAAAATTAATATAGCCTCACCAAATAAATAATAAATCCTAATCCCACACTAGGATTCCCTGTGTCGTGGGTATCAGGAACTACGAGTACCATGGTTCCACAACACCCAGAGCCGGAACAAATAAATAAATAAATAATGCTGGATCATCTAGCTAGCCCCAAGCTAAGCAGAGCTTGTGTTATGGGTACTAGATAACTGATATACTTAATACAATACATTACATAGATAGATATTTTTTATTATACATAGAAAAATACCCAGAACACCCCGAATAAATATCTGCAGATCATGCAGACATTTGTCCTGCAGCGGGTATCGAACCCGCAACCTCTCGCATCTCAGCCGGCTACTCACCCGCCGCACCACAGAGGTAGTCAATTACAAACATGAGTCCATGAATGCTTCAAGCACGATTATCTGCTCGTATCTGGCTGGATCCACGGTTTATCTCAAATGTCAAGAGACAGCTCAAGGTCCAGTTTAATCTTGGCATGAGTTGAAAGAGATTCACTTACCGGCTGTTAATCTGGCACATGACAGACGAGACAAAACATCTTTATCTGCAAAGAATGGATGGTGTTGCAAAGTCTCTCAATGACTATAGCTTTCTCTCTATCTGTCATAATAATGTGACAGAGTATAACTGTCTGACAGTTACTCTGTCACTATTGTTATGACAGAAAGAATATTATGACTGAGGTGTAAAAACTAAGATAAATATTTTGTATGCGCAGTTTAATAAATTATACTTATTTATTTAATATTCATTCAATTCACAATTTTACGTGATTGTGACCAAGACCGTGATTTTGAAGAAATCTAATTCATAGATAATAAATCGCGATAAGTTATTTTGTAATGAAAAGTGAAATTATTTCAAATTATTATTTTTCGCAAATCTGAACCTACAAAGATAAAATACCTAATACCTATAGATAATGTACCTAATAAAAACGCTAAAGAATGTATTAATTGATTGAGAATATTTTAAGGTATTAGTAGAAATATGTTTTCTTGTAAGTATTATGTTATTTATTTCATAAACTATTTAGGTTTAGTAAGTAAGTTATTTATTAAACACGGAAGTACAGTACAAACAAAAACACACAAAATCATGCAAAAACGTGTGTAATGTAATAAATAACTATACACAAAGAGCATTCCCATTCTTTATATACAAACTACACACAAATCAGAATTTATTGAACATCGCAAAAACAAACACAGATAGAAGAAACAGTGGTCCGAAAATTTGCCCCTGCGAGACCCGGCTATACATTTGAGTGCACAAGCGCGCTACAGATGTGTTTCAGGTATGCGATTCACCCACGGATAAGAAATGACCTTTACTGTCTGGAGACTGGTCAGACCGCATGCTTCCAGAGGCCGGTAAAACTTGGAATGCACAATGTCACTCTACCGAACGCCTGGTTTGGTTTGGTATTGTTCGAAAATGTTTTACAGTACGTTTCTTCTAAATTTAAATTGGTTTTGATCTCCATAATTATGTTGTTGTTTAATTGCTATGTAAGTGCGTGTTTTATTACCAACTATTATGACGTTTATCGTTACTCTTGTAATTGGTGATTTCGTTACATAACGTAATGTGATGAATAATGAGTGAAATCTTTTTGATGGTTTAAAAACTTTAAGTACTTATGTTTTATTTTTAAAAAACAAAAAAAGAGACGGCTCTAAAAATACTTAGAGTTAAAATCCTGTCTAGCTTAACAAACCAATTAGGTAAGTAACGAAAGTTTCTTTACCTATTAGCGAACATAAGCCCAACCCAAACGTAATAAATACCTACGTCTATTAAACAAGTGTTCAAAAGTAATCAAATTTAAGTTAAAAAAATCGCCAATAAATATGCCAAGACTTGGATAGGTACATAATTGCTGATAGGTTATTCGCTTCGAAAGTAGACTGAGATGATGTCACACGTCTCATTGCTTATGGATTATCTTGAATGCGTAATAAAGTCATTGAGTTGGTAGCTTAGCTTAATGACATTACTTTAATATTTCTAATAAACGTTTCCACGTAGATAAAAGAGTGTTGGCAGACAACTCTGACAGACTCTCAGTCTGTTTTTTTATTGTGTGTTTTTGTCGACTACAATCTTATACGAAGACTTAATAAAAGAGCAATAACCTCTAGATTGTTTATTTACTATTACGTTTATTGATTTCACTCACATAAAATACAACTTCGATACAGATGATTCGTATGTCTTTTTGGATATTGATTACATACACTTTCACTACGTTTTCTCTCAAGAAATCCGAGTAAAAATGAAGCATGTTTGTCTCAGCATTAATGAAATGAATGATGATAGTTATTTCCTCTGAATAATGAATGAAGAGCTGATTGCTTTTATTACCAGCAGTACGAAGATTTTAGAGTTTTTTGTGCTATCGAGCATTAGTGATGTAGATGTGATTCCTTTTACACACGCGGCTTCTTCAATGCGGAGACAATAATTATTATCCTCAGGTCAGATTTAAATTTAGATAGTACGCAAATGTTTATTACAATTTCATGTCAGCTGCGAATCTTCCAATTAAGGCAAGATGTTTATACCGTCTACTTTTTGACTCCGTTCGTTAACTTTCGCTTTATTTGCATTCCAAATGTCTTCGGTTATCTTTTTTGTTTTTATACGAGGATCGTCAATTTGCAGGTTTATTTTTAGAGCGTGATCTCAGTCCGTATCTTTATTTCCTTCGCAAGTTCCAGCATCCATTGTTTTGAGACTCAATTCATTAAACTAATTATTAGTTTCGTTAGCAATACCTTGGGATTGGGCTGAACAATGAGAGATTACTGAACTTTATTTGGTGATTGTTCTAAACTAGTGTCTTAATTAGACCTGTTGATACCAGATAAAATTTATCGCAATCGTGTTCTGTCAGTTTGGTAAGGTCATTAGTTTTTGCAAACAGCGACGTTGACTTGGCTGAGTCATCTTTGATTGTGCTTACCTAAGCACAGGTAACTGTGCTAAAGCACCTCCGTTTGTAGTGTTAAATATTTATTCAGAAAGTATCTAAGTGCATTTAACAGGAGCTCTCCAATAAAACCGAGCTAGAAACCAGTTTACGAAACCCGTGTGCACACATCCATGAGATGTGGCAATTGCCCTCATGATGGCATCGGCTGTTCGCAACACATCAAACACACTAACGAGGTAAAAGGCAGATAATTACATGCCCCGGCACCAAATTCCGAGTCACGGCGAAGCCACAACAATACCGAACCTGATCCTGCACATTGCTGACACTGCGTTCTAGGGATTCCGACGACAATGGCACAAAAAACAACACAAGCGGCACTCACCGTTAGTGCCAAAATATTCTGCATCCTTATCCATCAAATCATGCTGGAAGCCGTAAGCGGGCAGCCATGCATGGGAGCCTGGTGGCTCGGGCCAGTCCGATATGCGGACCTCCTCCATTTCGACATGAACACAACACTGCACTCCACAAGCGTTACACTATAAGCACAAGCATGCACGGGCTACCTCTTCGTTCGTCCATTAGGTGGTCATTTAGGGCGATAACGGTCGGTTCTGCGGCCGGTTGGCCTGCCTTTCACCGAGGAGTCGAAACGCGCGCGCGCGGCGGGGAGCGGCGAAGTACTGGCGCGCAAGCGGCTGACGCGCGCGTTGCGCTGCGATCTCTCCTATCTATCGCAGCAAAAAACAGCCCCGGTTCGACGTCTCACCTCAGCTGGGCATTTACCCTATGCCCGAAGCCTATACCCCTAACGGAAATCGGTCATTGCCAAACTAGATCACCATTTGGAAACGATCACGTTCTGCGAGAGACTGCTTCGCTGACAGATGCTTTCCAGATATGTCACGCCGAGCGTTGACTCGAGTGTTACCTGTCAGTTTTGTTTTACGACTTCCATCACGTCAGTTTCAATCGTGAGAAGTTGTTTTTGTTTTGGGCTTCAGACGTCGTTGCATAAAATTTAATCGAATTATCTTCTGACCTAACCTGACGCCCCAGGGCGTTATTACAGAAATAACAGCGGCATACCCCATTATGTTTTAGTTCTTCGTACTTATTAGGTTTTATGTTTGAATTAATCGTCATACGGATCACGATTACCCTTCTTACGTGCTGTTACAACACTTTCTGAGTTGGAGAAAGCCGAACAACACTGTATAAGTATAATACACTGTATATACTTAACAATGAACTACATTTCTAGTGTCGCACTAATCTTTGATGAAGAATAAAATATACCTACTGAGGCGTAATTAAATTCTGCCTTTTGTTCTCGGATTATAACGGATATTGGCGACAACAATAAAGAACAACAATATCATTTCAACTTTCTAAAGTAAGAAGAATTGACATCACAAAAGAAAATTGGGACATTTGGCCCACCCAACTATTTATAATTAGTTTATTCGTGCACAAAATGGTGTACTGTCCCTTGATCTGAATAAAATATTGGAAAATATCTATAACTAGCGGATCACCCACGACTTCATCCGTGTGAAGTTTTTTCCATTCAAACTTCAACATTCCGTTATACCCCCTTTGGGGGTGAAATTCGGAAATTCCTTTCTTAGTGCACCCTGACCACAAAAAGAATGCACTCTCCAAATGTCATGTCTCTAGGACCAGTGGTTTAGCCTGTACGTTGATAAGTCAGTCAGTGAATCAGTCATATAATATTAACAGGATCTGAGGAACACTGCAGCAGAAATATAGATAGAACTCGAGCAACCTCTTGACCTCTTGACGACCACTGTGGCTGAGATGCGAGAGGCTCGATTCCCGCAGGCGACAAATATTTGTATGACCAGCAAATATTTGTTCCGGGTCTGGGTGTTAGTTATGGTAACATGGTACTCGTAGTTCGTGATACCTAAGCCTCCTTCATTAAATACAATGTGGGAATTTGTCATAATCACTACGCTTGGCAGGCTGATTAGTGATAGTTTGGTGTAAAGTTTTCATGTGGATGCTGCTGCCTATCCCCTGGTAAGGTTTTTACTACATCCACGGGAGGAGACGGAGGAGTAGTGCAAGTAGGTTTCAGAACGAGTGCTCATTTGTTTATTTTTTTAAATTCAACATTTTTTTTTTATTCTTTATTTCTTCCACGGTCATCGTTACTTGCAATGAATATATAACTCCTAAAAGAGCGAATTAAAGTAATTATTTTCCCTAATATCTCGGAAACCACTAAGTTTAAATACTTATTAAAAACAGGTTTGAAATGTCCAACCAAAGCGCTTTCATTAGACGCCCCACTTGATCTGACACTCTAACTTTTATTTTTTTTACCCCCCTCTTGGACCCCAATATCTCAGCAACCCCCTGACCGATATAGCTCATAACCTTACCTACAAATTGTACCAATACTATCTACCCCCATACCAAATTTCATGAAGATCGGGTTAACGGTTTGGAAGTTTTCATCGGACAAACATACATACATACATACATACAAACGCCGATTCTTCCAACTTGACTCAGAGAACTCGCTTCGCTCGTTCAATTAAAACCTAGAGAGGTCTGTGTAGTAATCACTCTGTATACTGTCAATAAACCCATCTCGTCATTAGACGAGGAGCATGACACACAACGATGGAGCCGAATGATTATAAAAACGTTTCTTTGTAAAAGTTAATGTTAAAATAATGGATTTTTGTAGTGGCGTGCTCGGCACTCCGTTACAGCACAGTATCAAAACGAACAGTAACCTAACTCAGGATAGATATCTATGTTCTTAATTTATAAAAAAGAGAAAGCTAAATACCGTCATTAAAATAAGTGAGGATAAGCTGGAGAATTCAAGTATAGTATAGTATAAGTAGTCAATTTTGGTATGAATTTTGGGGGGATTTAAAAAAAACCCCATTTGTTTTCAATGGGACCTCGTCCAGCAGTGGCTGTAAAGAGACAGGTGATGATGGTGACGATGATATTGAACTCTACATAAGCCAAGTCAAGGCTACCTCATAACGGCAGCCGAATATAGCGTTGCGGATGTCAACTATTTCTTTAAAATGCTCTTAAAAATCGTGGTCATTTTTGTAGCCGTCATATGACGGTTACCGCTATTTTGCAACTGTCATATGACGATCACAAAATAGTGACGGATGACGGTATAGCGTACTTTCCCAGATGATTTATAAGGAAAGACTATCAAACAATGCATCATTCGCCACGCATTTTTTACTTTCATTAAAATGCGTCTGTGTGCGTGAGACGATCTTGTACTATGATATCTGTATGAACATGATTCTCTGTAAAAAGGTCCTTACTGTATACCTACTTGAGGTTAATACTCCAACGGCACTTTCTGATTGCTGCTAAGAACTTTGGCCTTTGTGTGAAAATAAAAGTAAATGCCTTATTGTTTTATTACATGAACTTACGAAATAGAAATGAAGATGTAATAAACTGAACGGATGAACTTTTATAATTTGATAATTGTTTTTATTTTTGCATAAAAGTTAACTTCCGAATTGTGTAATAAGTGCCAAGTTTTAAGGTTAAACTGTGCATTAGACATCATGACCCAGACAATGCCGTGGTATGTGTCCGGCTTAAGAATAGACCCCTCCGTCTCCTTCCGTGAGTGTTATGAAAGCTGACCCAGTGGATGAGCAATCACCATGGGCCACCACCTGAGTACTTAGCAACAATACTACGATAACCAATCCAATGGTTATGGCAAATCCTCCCATTGCATTCGATTGAGAAGGCCTCCCAGCAGTGGACATCAAACGGCTGATGATGATGATGATGACCTAAGGTTTTTAAGAGTAATGTATCTTTTGTTTTTTGATTCTGATTCTTTCTGTTTTTTTTATTGTTGGCTTGATTCTTCTAAGCTTGGTCGCGTTGGATCAGGAGTAGCTTTAGTTTATAAGACAAATCAAAATTATTCTTGATTTCAATGAATAAAATAAAATACTTATGACTTTGACTTAGAATAAAAACTATGCAACTTTTTTTTAAGTACCTATTTTTTTTTTAAATTGGTTCCTCGATTATTTCACTTCTGTTCTGTTATAGTAATAATGTATGCCTATCTATAAAGAAGCATAAGTTATTACTATACCTACCAAATCCAGCTTTGTAGTTTGTATACGTACCTATTTATAACTATTTTAGAAACCCGACTACCAAAAATAAGATTATGATAAAAAATATCTCTGTTATGTGAACAACGAAAATTATCAAAGTAAACACCCGAATAAACTTTAATTTAAAAGTTTTGCCTTTGCAAAATCAGCCATTTCTACCGGTTTTTATTTTTGCACAGCTGTTTATTCTTTACACAGAAAGGTGGAAGATTATAGTGAGGACATGAACATCTTAAAAGATAATTAAACCTCTTCAATGCAAGTCGGAAACGATTACAAAAAGAAACAAACCATTATCTTTCCCACACATTATACTTGCACATTCGCGCACATTGTAGTCCACACGACAGGCTTTTTATGCAACCAAACTGCCAGTAATCCTACTAATATTTTTAATGTGAAAGTTTGTATGTTTTTACATCTGTTTTTGAGTTAATCGCGCTTTAGGTAACGGATGAATCGGTTTCAATCAAATTTGATACAGAGATAGAATAATGATAAGTAATTATTAATAACACAAATTTAAATGAAAATGCGCCAAATTCACTTCAGAGGCTTTAGAGGATTTCTCTAAAATAATACAAAATTGGTGTATTTTTTGACTGTCTTATGATTTCTATTACTCTTTACTTCCGGCCATAACAATACAAGGTTTTAAACGACGGCCACATCAAATTCGGGCCATATCGAACAATCCGAATGCGACCAGTATTGATACACTCACTAACTTTTCTCTTTTTTTATATGCCTTATAATATCAGAAAGGGTTGCAATGACATTTCGAGGCTTCTCTGGAAATGTTGCGTGTAGAGAAGTAATTTGGTTTCTTCTTAACAATTCAATTTTAAAAAATAGTAGAGCTCTTTAGAAATTATTATTATTATTATGAGCATTACAAATATATAAATAAAATTATTAATATAAAAAGTTAGACATATTTTTCGAAAAACTGTATATGAAAGCAATAGAGAAAGTGTCGGGACTTTTGACAGTTGGCTTGTCAGTTTTTAACGTATAGGCTCCTGTGGTTGACTCTACAATTAATTTGTCCTCGAATTATGGCCCATCCAAAACTTCAAAACTTACAGTAGCCAACAGTTATATCTTTCTTCTAGGCAAACAATCTTACGCAAACCACGTGATTGGCGGCGATCCAAAAACGAACAAAGTAGGTATTCCGCGGTATTTGTTTCTAGCGTACAAACGTGACTTCTAAGCTTTCTCGTGCTTACTAAAACGCTTTGAATATTTGTGTGATTACGACCTTAGTTAAAATAGCTGCTGGACTATTTGGTCAGTGTTGTTGAGCTGGAATGTTCAGCAGAACCTTAATATGGGGTGGAACTTTGTCCCTGTACCAAAAAACACTGTTAAAATTATTGAAGAACTTCACTTCAGAACCTCGTACACCGATCCGACTACGGCTACACTATGTAATACCAGAGACAAGTTAATATGTCTCTGGTAATACTGATCTTTTTTATCCCAAGCTTTAATTTACCAAGGTACTTGAAAGGTATGATGTCACCATCAGCATATTCTACCAGCCTATCGATGTCCACTGCTGGATATAGACTTCCCCACAAAATGCCACGAAGAATGTTCCTGATGACGAAATTTACCCTGATAGTATGGATCTTATTAGCACAAAAAATTGTCTTGTGACGAAACGTTTCTAGCCACTTGAGCCGCTTAGTGTACCTGTGATAAATAATAGCTTCTCGTGGTATTGGAACAGAAAATACTTTCTGCAAAATGTACTAGGTATCTACTTATTTCATCTTCAGCCCATGCGCTTAACGAGTATAAGGTAGAGAGCACGATAAACGGTTACTTATCATACGGTACTTAGATTAGATTAGTAAGCACGTGCTTATACCTAATCTAGGCCATCTTTCTATTCACCGTTTTCTCTCATTTTTGCATTCGTGTAACTTTAAAGTAGGTAAACGCTATAATACCAGTAATTTATTAAACCGCAAATGATTTGTAGTAGACCGCAGCTACTGAAACTAAGTGTTATTGATTCTGTGCTAGGAAACAATAAAGTAGGTTAGTTGATTAGTAATAATAATAATAATAAATGCTGGACATTTCACACAACATTATCTAGCCCCAAGGTAAGCAGAGCTTGTGTTATGGGTACTAGATAACTGATATACTTAATACAATACATTACGTAGATAGATATTTTTTATTATGCATAGAAAATACCCAGAACACCCTGAACAAATATCTGCAGATTGTACAAATATTTTTGTTTCGAGGATGGAATTGAACCCGCAACCTCCTGCGTCGCAGCCAGGCAGGGGTGCGGTGCAGCAGGAGGTCGGTAGGAGGAAGACGAGGATTAGTGCTTATTTATTAAATTAAATAAATAAATGCTGGACATCAATTTAATAATGGAATTATTTATTTATTTATTTATTAAATTTCACTTTGGTTTGTTTTTCGCAAGCCCAAAGTCGCGCAGCGGTCTATGAAGAGAGCTATGTTAGGAGTTTCACTACGTGATGGAATCCGAAATGAGGAATTCCGTAAAAGAACTAAGATCACTGACATAGCCCTCAGTATTAGCAATGGGCAGGTCATATAGTTCGCAGAACTGACCACCGTTCGGGAATAAAGATTTGTGGCGACCACAAACCGGATGACGCAGGTAGGAAAGTTTTGATAGTCTTTCGCTAGCTACCGGTGATCTCTCAAATGCACCACGTGCGAATTGCATATAGAGTTGTTGATTTTATTAGGATGTCAGGGAAAAATCCACTGGTGCACGTGATTTGAACCCGAAACCTTCGGATCGATATCATAGGGCCAACACTGTTTTTTTTTTTATTTATTTAGGACTCGCATAGTACTAAATATAGGACTAAAATAACACAGTGATTCTATCAATGACTATCTATCAACTGTTCTTCGCAATGCAATCAATTGATTCCCGTTTAATGCAATTAGCTGATTGAATCAGCTGTAAGCGCAGGCTGTTATTTGTTTGCATTATCTTGCAAGTCGAGCCCTGACCCAAAAATCAATGAATGCAACAATGCAAGCAAAGTAACTCATTGTCCACTCACTGGGAAATAAACGGTTAAGCAATTTGTTGGATCCCTAAGCATTTTTAGAGTTCCGTCCACAAAGGGTACCAAACTAGATCCTATTACTAAGCCTACACTGATCATGTTTAAAAATAACGAACGATTGTCCTTAAAAGGAGGTCACCGGTAGTACCATTTTGCACGCGAACGAACTTTTCTTCTAATTTGGCTATTATTGATATTATTGTGGCTTGGTATATCGTTTTAGAAAAATTACGACATACACCACGTTCTTTACTAATCTCCTGCTGACGTTTCGTTGACCATTTTGAGGTCCTTCCACATGAGCACCGACCGCGACCACGCTCGAAGGTCGAGTGAGACGGGAACAACGAAACGTCAGCAGAAGAATAGTAAAATACGTGGTGTATTAGTCGTAATTTTTCTAAAATTGGCTGTTTTTCCTTCAAACTCTATAAAATTTTGTACACATGGTCTGTACACAAATCTCTAGACCCGTGGTGCGTTAGTTTCTTATGAAATTACCATTTTTTTTTATTGTTGTTTTCTTTGATATCCGCAATCAGCTGGTGGGTGGACGTATAGGTTCTTTACGTTTGGGATCCAGACTCATCAGTCCTTCTTTCAACATTATAGCATGTTATCCAAGACATGGATTCTCTTCAACCACCTTGTACCACTTGGATTTATAACCAACGACCATGCCAGCTGATTCGCATGACTTTTGAGGTAACCCACATATCGTTTTCCTCTTTTTTTTTGTTTCTTCATCGACTGTGGGGACCTCTAGGTACTCATGAATTTCATTGTTGGTTGGTTGCTATGTTGGTTTCAGTGTTGGTTGTGCATTCACCAGGGCACGTAGGATCTTGTTTTGACAGCGTTGGATGATAGCGAGGTTTCATTTGCTGGCTGAACTTCAGATCTGTAGCTCATATGTCCACACAGGTTTGAGTATGCTGTTGTATACAAGCCGCTTGTTATGCAGTGAATACAGACTATTGTGGTCCAAGCAACCAGTATAAACTCTTGAGCTCAAGTATAATGTCGAGTTCGGTTCTTTTAGCTTTGACATGGTCCTTACAGGTTAGACGTCTGTCCGGTGTGAATCCAAGGTATTTGACAGAGTCCTTGTGAGCAAGTTCGTCGCCACCAAGTTTGACTGGGGGGTAGTTGCCTCTACGGAGTGCAAAGGTGATATTTGTGTTGATTTGGCGACACTTCTCCGAATTCGTGCGAATTCTCCACTTGTGGAGCCACTTTTCTGTTCCCCGCAGCAGGGAATCGAACCCGCAACCTTGCATCTCAGCCGGCTGCTCGCCCGCCGCGCTACAGAGGTTGTCACTCTATTGTCATAACTATAAATACTTACATACAATATTAAAACTTCTGCACCGATCTAAGACTGGCACAAACCGCAACTATGCGCATTACCGGTAAGCCGAGATGCGACGGTGGTGGATCACGTGTGAAAGTTACTACCTACTCTGTGATAACTGTGAAAACTATGACAGCTGCTTCTTGATGGCAATCATCATGATGACTTACAGGTCTCAAAGGATCTACATACAGTCCACAGATAGATAGATAGATAGATAGATAAGGTCTTTATTTGCATCTGCAGACACACGCATACAAATTACAACAATATACAGAGTGCAAAAGTAGAAATAAACAATAAAATGCAGTTTACTAATAAAAACAAACAATTATACATACTAAAACCAAGTAAAATGTCTGTGTGTGCTGCAGTATGTCAAAAAGGCCATGGCTCAGCGTGATATTTTGCTTAAGAAGCAAAAACACTGATTTTCAGCCATAACCCATTGAGAGCAAGCAGAACGAGTTTCAATTTAATATGTAATGTGCACCTAGCTACTAAATGTTTGTGTATGTGTAGTAATAATGGAGTCCCTATAATACTGGAGTTTGCTACCTTCCTAGTAGGTGACGTAATGATAACACGTGTAAAAGCGAAGTGATAACAGATGATACGTAGTATCTCTTAGTAGTCTATGAACAAATGGTAGTTTTATTTTATTTTCGGCAAACGAAGTGCTTAGGAATACCTTCAATTTGTTTCTGCAACAAAAACTTTTTAAAATGTATTTTAAAGGAGTACTTTGTTTTTACATTACGGATCGGGGGAGGAATATTGTTCCAGCACTTCGTTGCCGAATATCTAAAACTTCCTCTGAAGGCTGCAGTCTTGTGATTGTGATAAAGCAGTGCAGATCTGACAGAGCGCAACGACCAATTATCACAAACGAAATTAAGTTTTGAGTGCAGATACTCAGGCTTTCTAAACTTTATGACATCAAAGACCAATCCTCCCAGGTGAAGAAGCCGCAATGGGGAGATTTACCATATACTCACCACGCTTAGCAGGCGAATTGGTGAAGGCCTGTCAAGCAGAGGACATCTACAGGCTGATCATTATGATGGAAAACACCAATTATTTGTATTATTAACTGTCTGTCTAAGAAATTATATTGTATAAAATGTAAATCCTTTATTGTCCATAACATTTGCTTTATAAGAATGTTCTGAGCTGTGGATTTTGTTCACTATATAAAATAAATAAAAAACAGTTTTCTATAAAATATTCAGAATACGCCCGCTAGCATGGCATTTATGTTATGCTGTCAGGTTCCGATTGAATAAAAAACACGAAATGGCGGGAAACGAGGAAACTAATCCACTTTCAATATCCAGCACTTAAATGGTAACCAGAAAAGAGCATTGCATCCAGTGTCTTTGGGACATTTCTGTCTGGTAGTGATTAGGATCAGATGAGCTATCGTTAGATCGTTTGCAACGGTGTTTAGATATCTCAATTGTTAAATTTGCATGTTCTAAATTTTGTCTTTATATATTAGTTGTTTTATTTTTTATGTAAATAAAGATTGTATATCTCGAAAAAAGCTAGTAGATGTCACATTCTATAACATTAATAATTTTTTCTTCTTTATTATAAAAATTAAAAAAAAAAATAACTTGGGCAACTGAGTGAACATCGTTTGAAATTCGCATCACTAATTAGAGATAAAGTTCTCGGAAGTTGCTTTGGCACTTCAAGAGAAAAGGTTCGGTTAGGTTTAGCTTTGTTTTGTAGGCAGCTATTCATCATTGTCATTGCAACATCGTGCCATCATGGGAACGAGTAAAAGCCGACACCAAACTTTGAATTAGCCAAACATGATGAACACCTCTCTCTTTTCATACGATATGCCAAAGCAGCAGCCGAAAGCTGATATCAATTCTTTGTCGTTAAAAGCCAATGCAATTTGCCATACATTGCTGGCATATTTTTTTTGTGGTGTGATGATGGTAAAAAAAACAAAGCCTGAAAAAAAGACAATAGCAATCTACTACCCTCTTTATCCTGGTTCAGTTACAGATCTGGTTTTTTGCTATTGATTTCTCATATAGTCCTCTAACAAATATGACCTAGGTTTCACTTCTGGCGAAAGGAAAAAACAAATCGTTTATTCCAATCTGTCCTACCAAAAGTTCGATGATCTAACTGTTTGGACAAAATTATTCCAAACTGTTAGCCTGACTAGTCGGGCAGATTGTAATTAGGATTTTCGCACAGTTTTGTTCCATATAGTACAAGTGAAGTAGGTACAGTGAAATCAAAAATAAGATAAATGATTATCAATTTTTATGAGGTAGGTAGGTACTTACTAACTGATACCTATTTAATGGATCAAATAAAAAGCAAATTTGATAATATTTACCCTGAGCAACTTTTTAAACACACCACAAAAAAAAACAACGACTGTAAGAACTGCTATTGGAAAATGTCAATGCTATTGGAATTGTCCAAACAGTTAGATCATCGAACTGTTGGTAGGAAAGATTAGAATAAACGAAAAAAACATGCCTATGGGTAGTATAGGCTTTTAATCTATTGATACATTTTTATTGCGATCTAAAATGAATAGACAAGAGAGTTTCTAAAATAACTATTAATATGATTAAAATCGCTCAACTGGTTTCTAATCCCCACAACGAAGAGAAAGGATTTGTCAGACACGAGATCCCTTTCAAGTTTTATCTCGAGGACAGCTGTCGCCAGATAATTTGGGAAACAATGCGATATGACACAGAAATATAATCCAGATAAAGATATAAAGTCGTGTTTATGAAAATGTTGACTCAAGCTAAAGATGCCTATCTTTTTTGCTGCAATACTTGCACTACTACACTTACTATACTTTTTTTGCTTAGTTATTACGAATGGATTTCTGCGAATTTGGATAATGGACGCTTTTGTAGTTTTCTGCAGTAAAGTTCCTGCTGCTATTCAATGCGAATATTTTAAGAAAAGCAGATGAGAACGTCGTCCGCTTTCATATTTAAATTTTGTTTGCAATGACGAATGACGAACTCTGTGGGGCAGCGGGCGAGTAGCCGGCTGAGATGCGAGAGGTTGCGGGTTCAATTCCGGCTGCTGGATAAATGATCTGCAAATATTTGTTCTGGGTCTGGGTTTTATGGTACTCGTAGTTCCTGATACCCACGACACAGGGAACCCTATTGTGGGATCAGGGATATGTGTGTGACTGGTGGTGTTATGTTATGTAATATATAATTATTATATTATATTATTTATTAATTAATTATTTTAAGTATTATATATTGTATTATTATATAATTATACTTTATCATAAACCAATCATAGGAAACCGGAAAAGTGCCCAAGCAATATAAGCTTTCAACACATGTTAGTTTGTTAGTAGTAGTGAATGTGCACAGGTGAACACAAATGAAACTCCCGATACTAGTTTTAAGTTGTATTGTCTATAATTACAGAGTTTTTGGGTAATTTGGTGTGGGAACAATGTTAGGTTGCCCTTGATCGAAATGGAAGTGACGTTGTATGCAAAACTAGTGCCTATACATGATATCTAGTCAGATGCAGCGATGCTAGGCTGCTCACAAATATAGCGTAGGCGTTGACATCCTGCCCCCGTGGAAAGCTTCAGTTTTCAACCCTCTAATTCTTCTGCAGTAGGCAGGGAAACCAGACGTACTAAAGCACGGCGTACGCATCCTCTAGATGTATTTACGGCCGCTACTCGGGGTATCTTATCATCTGGACCATAAAATAGTCTTGAAATTCTTCCAAGCCTCCAGCAGAGTGGTGGGACATCGTCTTCTTGTAAAAGAACTAAGTCTCCTACATTTGGGTTCGCGGAGTTGGTCTTCCATTTGTGGCGTTGCTGCAACTCAGCAATATATTCTCGCTGCCAGCGCTTCCAAAAGTGTTGATATATTTGCTGTAATCTGGCGTAGCGCTGCAGGTTGGTTTGGTTATTGTCCTCCAGATCAGGTGAAGGCAGAGCGGTGAGAGCCCGACCAATGAGGAAGTTCCCAGGAGTCAGGCAAAGGAAATCGTCAGGAGAAGGTGATAAAGGACATAGCGGACGACTGTTTAGTATTGCCTCTACTTGTGCGAAAAGAGTTGATAATTCTTCGAACGTTAGGTGTGAATTACCCATAACGCGTTTTATATGAAATTTTGCAGATTTCACACCGGCCTCAAAGATTCCGCCAAAGTGCGGGGCGTATGCTGGCGAAAATACAAAGCTGATTTCATCCTCACTTGCAAAATCAGACAAAGCTTCTGCATTAGCCTTAAAAAATTGCTTAATCTCTTTTGCACCGGCCACAAAATTGCGTCCGTTATCGCAAAACACTTCCGTTGGCCTACCTCGACGTGACACGAATCGGCGAAATGTCATGATAAAAGCGTCTTTTGAGAGATCACTTACGGCTTCAAGGTGTATGCATTTATACCGTAAACAAACGAAAAGGCATAGATAACACTTTATCAATTTAGAACCGCGTCCTTTCTTGTTTGAAATTAAAAATGGACCGGCAAAATCTAGACCTACAGACTTGAATGGGAAACTTGGTGTAATGCGTTGTGATGGTAAGTTGCCCATCATGGGCTTCATAGTCTTTCCTTGAAGTCGTCTACATTTAAAACAATTATGAAACGTGCGTCGAGCTAGATGTCTACCATTGATGGGCCACGCAAATTCTCGAATAGTAGCAAGTAACAATTGTGGTCCAGCATGGAGATTATGCTTATGTTCATGTTCAAATATAATTTTCGTAAAATGATGATTAGCGTGCAAAAGCACGGGATGTTTCTTGTCAAAATTATAATCAGATGCGTCTAATCGACCACCCACCCGAATAACCCGGTCATCAGTAAAAAACGGAGTCAAGGATAAAATTTGAGATTTAGGACTCAGAGATTTTTTGTTTGATAGTAAATCGTACTCGGTCACAAAAGATTCCTTTTGCGATAAGCGACACAAGTGAAGAAATGATAGTTTCAATTCTTCAACTGACAGAGGACCGGTGAATCGATTTTCGGGATTTCTAGTATTGTGCATAAACCGCAAGATGAATGCAAATATTCGTTTTAATTTAGTTAGACTGGAATAGTTTTTAAAGTGTATGATAGGATCATTGTTAATTGTCAAATTACTTAAAGTTGAAATAGTTTTAGTTTCAGGTAAGTTTGTTACATCAATTTTATTATTTAAGATGGGCCAAGTACTTTCTGGTTCAGATAGGTACGACGGACCTGACCACCACATCGTTGTGGAACTTAATTGGTCTGGACTAATGCCTCTGGATATAAGATCAGCAGGGTTAACTGACGTTGGCACGTAACGCCACGAAGCAGAGTTAGTCAATTCACAAATTTCTGAAATCCGATTTGAGACAAATGTTTTCAAATTTTGGAAGCTGCTTCGAAGCCAGGCGAGCACAATTGTGGAATCGCACTAATGTACCTGGATTTGTATGTCGTATCTTAAAGCTTCCTTAACAGCTTTGCTTAATTTTGCTGCCAATAGAGCGGCACAGAGTTCGAGTCGGGGAATTGTAGTAGCTTTGATTGGGGCTACTTTCGATTTAGAACATAGTAACCTTACAGTTACTTCGCCATTAGAGTTTACAGAGCGTAAATAGATGCAAGCTCCGTACGCATTCTGAGATGCATCACTGAAAGAATGAAGTTCTACGGATGCAGGTTCATCACAGAGTACCCATCTGGGTAATTCGAGACTCAAAAGTGTAGGAATGGCCTTGGAAAATTTATTCCATTCCCTTTGAATATCATTAGGAATTGGATCATCCCATGATAGCTTGTGCAACCACAATTGTTGCAACAACATTTTAGCTTTGATCACGCAGGGACTTAATAATCCCAAAGGATCAAAAATCTTAAACAGCGATGACAGAATTAATCGTTTGGTAAAGGTATGATCATCAGAAAGGGGTGGAATCTTAAATGGAAAATGCAATTTATCAGTGGATGGATTCCAACCCATACCTAGCGTGGAGGTGGATTCACTTACAATTAATTTATCGTTTGAATTTGAAGAGGTTGAATCTAATATGAAAGGTAACAGCCTTTCTGTAGAGCAGCAGATACTGCTTCATGGACGTGTCGTAAAGTACCTTCACTGCTACATGTTGTGATCAGATCGTCGATGTAAAAATCGGACTGTATTATTTCCTTTATTGCGGGGTCAGAGCATTCTTCACCTAGTTGCCAGAGGCAGCGCGTACTCAAATAACTAGAACTTGCCATTCCGTAAGTAATAGTATTCAAACGCAGCGTCTTGATAGGCATAGACTCATCCTCTCTCCATAGTATAAGTTGGAGGTTTCGGTCCTCTTTATTAATAAGGGCTTGCCTATACATTTTCTCGACATCACCCGTTAGGAGGTATTTGTATTGTCGAGCTCTTATAAGAATGGAGAAAAGTGAGTCTTGCATATTTGGACCTACCAAAAGAATGTCATTGACAGAATTCCCAGAGGAAGTCGAAGCTGAGCCATCGAAGACGACTCTGATCTTTGTGGATTCACTACTGTCTTTAAAGACAGCATGATGACATAGGAAATAGGAATTGTCTGGCTTAGCTATTGGAGACTCGGATAGATGACCGAGCTCGGCGTACTCACGCATAAATTCTACGTATTGTGATTTGACTTCGGGCTGTCTTTTGAATCGCCTTTCTAAATTGAGTAATCGTTTCTTTGCTAAATTGTATGATTCTCCAAGACAGTCGGGAGAATCCTTAAGAGGTAAACCTACAGAGAATCTACCGGAATCTAGTCGAGAGGTGTGAGATAGAAAATGGGCTTCGCACGCTTTCTCATTCTCACTTAGCTTAGATCTTAAGGGAACTTCTTCTAATTCCCAGAATTTAGTAAGCTCTTGGTGAATTTGATTATCGTCATCATTCAATGTATTTGAAATGATGGAATGGTTGCATTGGATAGTGTTATTGTATGATGTATCATTTATATTCATAGGACCTGAAATAATCCAACCAAACTGGGAGCTTCTTAAATTTGGATTGTTGGGACCGAGAGACTGTTGCTCACGGCCAAGAATATCCCAGAAAAGATCGGCACCGATGAGGACTTCAATCGGCGCTGGCTGGTGAAACATAGGGTCAGCTAGTTGAAAATCATTAGATATTTGTAATTGTTTCGTATTGATAGGAAATCTAGGTAATTGACCTGTTAATTGTGGTAGTACTAGGAAACCTGATGTGACGTTGAACTGGTTGACTAATGACCTCAATTGCGCCACACAGGATTCTGTGACCTTACCCGTTTGATGGTTGCCTATGCCGATTACGTTGACAAGGCACTTTGAGTTGGATGGTAACGACAGCTTCTCCTTGAGAGACTGCGTTATAAAAGAGGACTGGCTACCGCAATCTAATAGGGCCCGAACCTTTTCTATTTGGTTCGTCCGAGGATTAGCCACCTCAATTAAAGCGGTAGACAGCAAGACTTGATTTGAACTTTGCTTAGAAAAATTTACAATAGTATCGTCAGTGCTATCAGCTATGGTGGTGACAACACTGGAAGTAGAAGCATCATTGTTATAATTATTGGATGGCTTGTGTATAAGAGTGTTGTGTCTCCCTTTGCATTGGAGACATGGACCTAGCCGGCAAGTTTGCATTCTGTGTCCGAGCCTTAAACAGTTAGTACATAGTTTCAATCTATGCGCTTCAGCTATCCGTTCTTCTACGCTCTTGGCCATAAATGTGGGACAATCATAGATACGATGCCCTTCACGGCAGACGACACACGTTATACGTGGAGAAGTAGCGGAGCCTTCATCGCGATTGCTGGTGCATGGGAAAGATTTTGTATGGGTCCGATTATTGTTAGTATTGGAAGCAGTGGGTTTTGGTGTATATTGTGTTGGTTTGTTTGAGTTACGATTTATAGACTCTAGGACGTCAGCACGATCAACTAAAAATTTGTAAAATTGTTCCAAATTTGGTACCTCATCCAAACCACCACGACACTCCTCCCATTTCAAAAGAGTGTGATTGTCCAGCTTAGCGCTCATGATATGGATTATCAGGACATCCCATTTGTTTGTAGGCTGCCCAAGAGTGGACAATGCGCGCAGGTTTTTAGTGATGTGATCTACCATAAATCTCAATGATCTATCAGATTCGCGTGTTATTTGTTGAATACCTAACAACGAATTTAAATGATGATTTATCAACTGACGCTTGTTGTCATAACGATCACATAATAATTTCCAAGCATTTTTATAGTTCGCGCTGGAAACCTCAAAATTGTAAATAATGCGTGCTGCATCACCCGTTAGGTACGATATCAAGTAATGGTACTTATTAATAGGAGCGATGCGCTCATTGTTGTGTATTAGCGATACGAACGTGTCACGGAACTCAAGCCAACGGAAGTATGATCCGTCGAACTTCGCAATTTGAATTTGTGGCAATTTGAATCCCAATGTTTCATGATGGTTGCATTGAGCTGATGATAAATTACTCGAGTTAATACTTTCATCCTGCTTGCTCGCATTGTATTTTTGAATAATGCTTTGGGCCGAGGCAATGCTCGAAATAAATAACTGCTCAATATCATCTCGCTCATCAACTTCGTTCGGTAAATTACTAGAATTTGAAACCTCTATCTGATTCTGCAAGTCGGCAAACCGATTGGAAAGGGACTCAAATTTACCAAGCTTGAGCGTCAATTCAGCTAACTCAATTGAAGTCAGAGTTTCCTTTGCAATTGTATGCGATAAATAATTTTTAAACTTGGTAATTTGGCCCTTTATGGAGCTACGTTTGACAAACAGATCAAGCAGATCTTGAGAGTTCTTTGCAGTAGTTTCACCTCCCATCATGGTTAAATACCAGTATTTTGTAATGAAAATTAAAGTTTGCTAAGCGATAATCAATGTAAAAATACTTCAAAACATTTAACGCAAAGTTTAGTTAGGCCAGAAGTGAAACTCAGCACAAAAAAATGAAATCAGATTTGTAAAATTTAAATAAAGTAAATAAAATTAGCTCACGCTCCGGCACTAGGCATCACCTTTGCAGGAATCCGGGCCTACTTCACTCTGGATTCGCTGTTCTGGACCGGGCGGCAAGTCCGGTAGCCCGTAGAATAGGTAGATACGGGCGAATGCGCAGTAATTAGCCTGGAATATTCGGCGTAATAGTAAATTTATTGCAATAACATTGCAAAAAGATTAGAATTAAGGAATTATTTAACTACCTAATGAATGCTATTTAATTTTCTATTTATTTGATATTTTTATTTAAGTTACCAATAGTTCTTTGTACTTATGGATATAAACTTTAGTTTGATAGTTGAAACATAATAACTTTACTAGGTACTTCTATAGAAGCACGTTGGGTACTTCTATGAAATGAGTATTTAAAGTCAATGGAAATGAGGGACTTTGTTAGAAAAAATGGCACTAACCATTGACTAAACAATTTTTGTATTACGAATGAGTCTTACTGAATTTAATATTTGATTTATACTAAGGAACACCGTAATGATTTTAGCACAAGTTATAGACAAATACACTTAGTGAAATAGGTAAAAATGATCGGGAATTTTAGGTAAAGAATGGATACAATTGATGGGTCAAAAATAGGAAGGGCACTTATCTGCATTGGCCTGGGCTGCGGCTCGATGCTGATTGCTGATCGATGACCGGCGATGGCTGCAATGGATAGACCTCCAGGGATCCCTTGAATATTGTTTTTGTTGTTGGAACGGCAGCTGGCTTTGGTGCAACGATCCGATAATGGCGGCGCCGGCTCAGCTAGACCATCCGAGTTTTGTTGAAATTCTTGATTTTCCGAAGATTTTCGCAGTTCTTGGTACGGTCGCCAGATGAATGTGCACAGGTGAACACAAATGAAACTCCCGATACTAGTTTTAAGTTGTATTGTCTATAATTACAGAGTTTTTGGGTAATTTGGTGTGGGAACAATGTTAGGTTGCCCTTGATCGAAATGGAAGTGACGTTGTATGCAAAACTAGTGCCTATACATGATATCTAGTCAGATGCAGCGATGCTAGGCTGCTCACAAATATAGCGTAGGCGTTGACAAGTAGAGACTTCGGACCGGGGAAGTACTCCACCGTATTACCTAATTCTGGCGCCAAGCAGTAGAGCTCAAATTGATGTAATTCGGTTTGAAGGGTATATATGGGTGCCATGCCGGTGAAATTACAGGCTCATGAGATTTTTTGTCTTTATGTCTAGAGTCAATAATAATAATCAATAATCATTTATTTGGTAAGAGTATTTATTACACGTCACATAAGCACATGCATAGGCATAATATACTATACTACAGTATAGTATTATGTACATATTATAGCATTAATATAATACAAAATAATGAATTTCAATTAAAGTAATGTTACAATAATACAATTGAATTCAGAAAAAGTCGGCAGTGTGATGTCTCTGGTGTTGCAGGCGTCCACAGGCTACGGTAACGGTAACTAATTCCATCAGAGAGCTGATACTGAGTTTTGACAAGCAATTGACACGGACGTATGGTGTAGTGTAACACAGATTTTTGTATGGAAAATGACGTTCACAGAGTGTACGCTAGGGGCTCATCAGTGTCGCCATACAAAAATCACTACAATACACCAGAGGCCCAATTCTCTAAATTTAAAACATTCCTGTCACAATATAATCTCGTGTCAGTCGCACTGCCTCGTATAGTAACTATTACTTAATCTTCGCGTATACATGCAAAGATTAAGTAATAGTTACTATATAGGTGACAGCTGACAGTGCCACTGAGACGAGATTATACTGCGAATTGAATGTTTTTAAATTAGAGAATTGGGCCTCAGACGTCCGTGTCATTTGATTGTCAAAACTCAGAATCGGCTCTCAGGTGGGCCGTATGTTTGTATATGCTTGCAAAGTAGTGTAAAAACAAGTCAATACTAAATTCCTGCAAAGATGCAAAGAAATCGGGGAACGTGACGTTTTTAACGTTAAATCCATCGACCCGTACAAGACTAAGCCCATTCCATTTTTGAACAAAAAACCTGTAGCTAATCTTGATAACTGCTCGGATGCAATTGATCAAACTGTCAAAACCAATCCACCGAGATAAAACCAATCTTCGAGTATTTTTCTGAGGCACCTTGTATACATGTTTTTCTTTAAAAACAACTAGGTGCCTACCTACTCACAAGAATATTGTTCTACTAACATGTGCAATATCTTATCGATTTCTCATGATGCCGTGATAATAGTCGATACATATCGTTGCAGTCATCACGAGCTATTTTTATCGATGTTTTCAATAATGATAACGCGTTTGTGAATTAACGGGCAGTACGCATGCAGATAATGTGAAAGGAAACGATATACAGAATAC
Source organism: Epirrita christyi (assembly GCA_951392215.1). Classification (NCBI taxonomy): domain Eukaryota; kingdom Metazoa; phylum Arthropoda; class Insecta; order Lepidoptera; family Geometridae; genus Epirrita; species Epirrita christyi. The sequence continues at coordinate 3,761,716 of OX595837.1, forward strand.
AGAAGTCATTACCATCAAAAGGCAAGGTCATGTTTTGCTGCTGTCTTGATGATTCAGAACTTTTGAGACAGCTTGAATTTTATCCAAATTTTGATCTGCTCTTGCATGAACCTCACTTAATGTTATGTTATATAACAATCGGAATTCTATATTAATAATATAACATAACAAAACACCCAACAGACACGTACATAGTCCTCAGGCCACACTAGGATTCCTTGTGTCGTGGGTATCAAGAACTACGAGTACCACACAGAGACCCTAAAAAAATATTTGTAGATCATGCAATAATTGTTCCACAGCGGAAATCGAACCCGCAACCTCTAAAATAAAATAATGCACTATTACTACTACTTTAACTTTTTGCTAGGAGTTTCACTACGTGATACGAGGAAATCCGTAGAAGAACCAAGGTCACCGACATACCTCTCAGAATTAGCAAGTTGAAGTGGGAATGGGCAGGTCATATAGCTCGAAGAACTGATAACCGTTGGGGAATAAAGGTTCTATAGTGGCGACCACAAACCGTACGACGCGGTAGAGGAAAGCCCTCCACTCGATGGACTAAAGACATTATAAGAGTCGCAGGGAGTCTGTGGATGGAGGCAGCTCAAGACTGTTCGTCGTTGCATTCTATGGGGGAAGCCTATGTCCAGCAGTGGACTTCTACAGGCTGATGATGATGGTGTTGACTACTACTTTTGCCTACTGTTAAAAAGAACGTCGTTTGACGTACATGTGCCCTATTTAACCATAGTCCAATTTGATGGCGTTATCTCACTAATCAAAATAATTAAATAGTGTGGTTCTCATATCAATGATCAGTCCAAATCATTATAATGTGGTACCACATTGCCGAGTGACATTATCCACATGCAACACAAACAGTAAAGCACCAACATTCGATCCCTGGGATACGCCGGCATTGAAAGCCAATTGATACCGTTCCAAAAACCCAGCTTTTCAGCACGAGGTCAATATCAATTTATAAAATACGCATTTTCTACAGCATGCGAGATCTTCGGGCAGTCGAGATTAGTCACAGATGTTTGGAAACACGAATTAAACCAATTAGAGACAATGGCTTTAAGATGTGTTGCAACAGTAAGTAAAGCCGGTCGTGAAGCTAAATTGAATGCAGCTTAACCTCACATAAAATACGTTAAGGTATACTGGATATTTGACTTTTTATTTGAGTTCTAAGTAACTGCAAATGTTTACAACATAGGTAACCTTTTTATGTAACTGCGAAGCTCTTTCGATCGAGATAATCAAGCACTCATCATCATCAGTAGTTTTTATTGTATCTCTCATCCTCTCACCACACTGAATCTTTCACCATCGGTCACAAAGGGCCCTCTTCAGCACCATCATACCGTTTCCCGCCACACGAATCAACTAAACACCAAACTGCGATCACCAATCCGCCTGCCAAGCGTAGTGATTTTGTATTCAATGGGGGAGGCTTCGGTCAGAAGTGGACGTAAATAATCTGGTGATGATCAATGGAATAAATGTGCGCTGGTGACTTGATGATGATTATGACAATGATCGTGGAACTGTTGTCTTTGAATGATGAAGCAACTGAGTAGTAGAGGTTTCTTCGCGGCTTTCAATAAATTATTTACCCAATGAAAAACTTTCTATCAAACCACTACAGAACATTCCAGCTGTGGTTTCGAAGCCGGAAATGTAATGCAACTCATTACGTCAGCAGCGGGAAGCGTTGCAACTCGGTCGATCGAGCTTCACGGGTCAGTGAAGAACCACAATGAATGGGCTGATACAAACAGTACGGGAAAAGTGGGACTTCCGAGACTAGTGCCTACTTAGCTATCTACAACTGATACTGGATCTGTGTCGTAAACTGTCCTAGTAGCTGTACACGCTTACTTCTCATACAAAAGACATCAACGCGCTACAGTTCAATTCACTGGAAGATTCTATGTTTTTCTATTTTTTTGTTTACTACGCAAGTACTTATATTGCTTTTTTTGGTAAAATAGAAACAAAAGAATACGAACATGTAGTCAACATCACGCAACCTCGCCGATCTCTCAGGTCTTTTTCCACGAAGGAGTAGGCAGAGCCTCAAAGGGGGGCCCTTTTTTACCGTGGGTTACAAAATCGCAGGAATATACACATGACAAGTGGTGAGCTCATCGCCGCCATTGCTTTCCACGACCAACTTGGGTAACGTTTTATTCCAGTAATAACAAACTCATACATTGCCCAACAAAGTCGTTTAAGGAATTAGAAATTTTTTTCAAGCATTCCTATTGCCTTGCAGCGTCACATGTATCACTAAAATATATATTTGAAGTCTCCATGCTATTAGTAAGACATTGACAGATGAATATAGCCCATAGATTAACTATGTAAGATATCTTGAGAATCCCAGCCACTCCCATGCCAACTAAGAAAAGTTATTTCCCAACTACTTTCCAGCTAATTGACACCCGGTATGTACGATAAGAACAAAGCGGTCCGTTTTGCAGTCAATTAGCGGTTAGAAATAATACTGTGAAAGAGATATTCCAAGTTTTAAGTGGACTGCGGTATTCTAACGTAACAAACAACAGTCACTTACGTCCCTAATCCCACTCTAGGATTCCCCCTGTCTCGTGGGTATCAGGTACTACGAGTATCATGGTACCATAACACCCAGAACCGGAACAAATATTTGCAGAGCATATAAACATTTGTCCCGGAGTGGGAATCGAACCCACAATCACTCGCATATCAGCCGGTTACTCACCCGCTGCACCATACAGGGTGATTCTAAAACGTCAGAAACGTTTCCGATCGGATTCGTTATTTTTTAATTTCAATTACTTAAACAGCTTTCTAACAATTTTCTCTAGTAAGACACAGTAATATACAATATTTATTGTTTTTTACTGTGTTTTACTAGATAAAATTGTTTTAGTTACTTACCACATCGAATTAAAAACTAACAAATCCGATCGGAAACGTTTCCGACGTTGTAGAATCGACCTGCAGGTCGTCAAAAGTCAAACAACGTTGGTCAGATGAATTCACAGACTTAAAAGTTGCCAGTAAATTGGAAGGGTACCCACTCAAACAATAAACGTAACATATAGTAAAAAAAAACGATAAGAGCGTCTCTGGCGAAACGGTTAGGTGATTTTTTATTGTCTTAAGAACGATAGGTGATGAATTGAAAGTCTTGTACGTAACTTATTGTTACTATTTACAAAAACTTCGCAAGCCCTTAGCAACAGTAACTTTCCGCCATCACAAACAAATCACTGTTCCCGAGAAACAAAACGCTTCACACATTACACCATCACATCTTTTTATTAAGTGCTATTTACAACACGATATTTATCATCATCATCATCAACCTGTAGAAGTCCACTGCTGGCCATAGGCCTCCCTAGAATGCCACGACGAACAGTCTTGAGCCGCCTCCATCCACCGATTTCCTGTGACTTTTATGATGTCTTTAGTCCATTGAGTGGAGAGCCTTCCTTTTCGTCCAGTTTGTGGTCGCCACTCGAGAACCTTTACTCTCCAACGGTTGTCAGTTCTGCGAGCTATATGTACTGCCCATTGCCACTTCAACTTGTTAATTCTGAGAGCTATGTCGGTGATTTTTTCTTCTACAGATTTCCTCATTTCGGATTATCATTTAAGAAACCCTCTGCATAGCTGTTTCCATAGCCCGCTGTACGACTTTAAGCTTGTCTATACGGCCAGTAGTTAGCGAACACGTCTCAGTACTGTAAGTCATTACTGGCAACACGCACTGATTATAAAAAGATCCAATCTGATGCCGAGATAAACAGACGTTACTTAGAACAAGCTTAGCACGTACTAATGCTTAGACCTGTCCCTGTCACTGTCACACAAATGTTAAAACACGCGTATTAGAGAGAGACAGGGACGATTTAAAAGTAGACTTAGTCACCGTGAAGTACGTTCTATTAATCTGGATCTCAGATTCAGATTCAGCATTACCGTAGCAATCGCGCGCGGTCGGTTATTGTCGTGTCGGAGTCGTGTAAATAGTAAACCAAGTATTCTAAATGACTGCTAATGTGAAAACACCCATAGAGAGGACACAAACGTGTATGTATGTAATTGTAGGTGAAATGGTAGCGTCCACAATGGCCATTGTTGTAAGTTCCCGCGCACAGGAAGGCAATCTCTGCCCATTGTATGTACGCCTGGTAGCCGTGGTGTATCATGAGGTTTTTTGTAATAGATTTTCAGATTAGAGGTTATGGATATGAATAAGATTAAATCATGTTATTTATCATACATGTGATAGAAGGGTTATAGCAAAAAAAATCATTAAGCTAAAAGATAAAAAGATAAATGCCCGTATTTATAAAAATAGTTAAATAGAATTGAAGTTATCGTGGCTTGGTATCATTTTAGAAAAAACACGACTATACACACTTACTTTACTATTCTCCTGCTGAAGTATCAGCAAAAAAAAACAGGAGAATAGTAAAGTAAGTACGTGGTGTATATCGTATGGTATGTGTAGTAGTATATGGTGTATAGTATAATGTTTCTAGTCCATCGAACGGAAAGATAGATGGATTCAATACATCATAATCGACGCAGGAAATTGGTGGATGGAGGTGGCTCATGGCCATTAATCGTGGTATTCTAAGCGGGAGGCCTTTGTCCAGCAGTGGAGTTCTACACGCTGATGATGATGATGATGATGGACATTTTTCAGTTTCCACACCCTTTCAGCAGGGCGATTCTAAAACGTCGGAAACGCTTCCGATCGGATTCGTTAGTTTTTCATTTCGATGTTATAAGTAACTAAAACAATTTTATGTAGTAAAACACAGTAAAAAACAATAAATATTGTATATTACTGTGTTTTACTAGAAAAAATTGTTATAAAATTGTTTTAGTTACTTACCACATCGAAATGAAAATCTAAGGAATCCGATCGGAAACGTTTCCGACGTTTTAGAATCGCCCTGCAGAACCTCTGAATGGTACCTACTTGTTTACCAAAGAAAGCCTTTAAAACCTTATACACAAATACACTATTGATTTCGTGTCGCTTACGATGTCTTCTTGGAAATTATGATCACGTATCACATACACAATGTAATGTACCGAGAAGACACGTTACACGATCCGAGAATCGAGGGGATCAATGCACCAACGAATATGGATCGTGTTTGGTATTTGGTCATGTTTTGATCGTAGCGGGAACAGATTGTAAAATTAAGCTCCATTGTCTGTTCCTTGGATAGAAGTACTTTGTTATGAGTTGTAATGCGTATTTTACTATGTCGAAGGTGTTACTACTATATTGGTAGAGTCAGGAAATGGAGAGTCAGGAAATGTAGAGTCAGCTAATATCATGCATTTTGGTACTTTGGTGGTGGTTTAGACTACTTGTACGGATCCCTCTCCACGCGAATGTCTAGCTTTAAAAAGCTGACAGAGGCCTTATGAGCTCTTATAGCGATTCAGTTAAAAAACTATTCAGTACAAAATATCGGTTCGTCGTTGACATCCGTCATCATTGGATAACTTTAATCGCAGAAGTCTATAGACCTTCTGCTGCTGAATATAGCTGCGGACATCACGGAACCGATATTTTTAACAGACTTCCCAAAAAAGGAGGAGGTTCTCAATTCGGTTGTATTTTTTTTTATGTGTTTACCGCATATAGTTTAGTTTATCTCCGGCGTTTATGAACCGATTTGGAAAATTCTTTTTTTATTTGAATAGATATACTTCCAGATTGGTCCCATTTTTTTTAGAATCCAGTTCTGATGATGGAATCCATGAGGAATTGAGGGAACTCCTCAAATATTGTAGGCATACATATGGCGATTTTGCTATTTTCAGCAAAAAACCAAGCATTTGCATTCAAAAAGTATCATAATCCTTTCACCACTATGGTTCTTTCATAATTTTTTTTTCATCCAAATATTTAGTCGAATACAATGGCGGAAGTCGGTTTTTTAAATGAAAAGTTATGTACTGTATAGTTTTTGAACTGAATCGCTTTAGGGGCTCATGGTAGTGGTAAACAAAGTCGCGAGTAGTCATTAATTATGACACAAAAGCAATCTTCAATATCGAAACATACGATCTAAGTAGTCCTAGATAACAACTTTTAGAATGTGTTATCATACATCGACCGTTTTAATCAGAATAAGAGATACTTACATTTCTTGTATCTTGTCTGGTCTACATAACTTACAAAATAATACCGAACGAGTGCGTGTCGGACTAGGCGTAGTGAGGGTTCCGCAGTTTTGGATATAAGGTAATTTTTAAGAGAGGGTAGTGATGGCCAAGTCCGAAACCCTATCAGCAACAAAATCCATTTGTTCAATAATACATAATGTCCTTTTTTTATAAATCATTCGGGTCGATTTACGTCAAAAGTAAGAGATTAAAAAAAACTACATATGCAGTTATTGTTTTCTTCTAAATCGAGAACATGACTCCTTTCACGACTTTTCCCTAACTCTCGTGGTTTCGGACTTGGCCATTACCGCCCCTCTCTAAAAATCATCCGTAGTATATAATTGGACGATAATTCGTCTCCCTTTTCAAAAGAAATCCTTCTTGCCTACCGTATCGTGAGGGTAAAAAACAAACAAAACAAGCTAATACTTTTATCATAAGTTTTATTCAGGTATTTTTTTAAAGTTTTTAACATAATTAACTGGGGTATTTATATTTAAAATTGACCTTAAAAAGTTGTTAATTGTCTTGGAAAATAGGTAGCTTACATTACATTTGTTTTTTCATCATACAAAAAGGCTACAGGGACTCTCGGCGAGATGTCCTATAGTGATATCAATGAGATTACATTGGGTCGCCATCTTGGCAAGAGAGAGGAGGTTCCCAGTAGGGTGCTTAAGTTTGCCTCTAATTTGGCTATTATTTCTTCAAACTCCATGAACTTTTGTAAACAACAGAGGCGCGTCAGTTTTTTAAAAATTAGATTTTTTATTTATGATTTGGTACAAATTAATAAATTAATAATTTAATTAAATTTATACAATTTTATAAGAAACTAACCACATATCTAGATATTAGTGTACTGATCATGTATACAAAATTTCATGGAGTTTAAAGAAATAATAGCCAAATTAGAGGCATACTTCGTTCGCGTGCTAAAGGGCGTATAAGCGCCCTACCGGTGGACCTTCTCTCAACTTTTACTTATCGGCCCCAGATTTCAAGCATGATGTAGAACCCTCTGCCTCTGGCTGACTGGAATCTGACTGTGACGGCGGTACTTCCAACGCCACCCGCGGTGATACGAGCGGACGCAGACTGGGAGGCTCCAACCTCGCTAGCTCGAACTATTGTGATCACAGAGGTACCACGCCAGGTGTGGTCATGGATATGAATGGTGTTGGCAATGGCAGCACGGTAGAAGTAGGCCCTGGAAGAAATACTCGGGTATAAGACCACCGCGTTGAAATAGTCTGTATGAAATGGGAATGTCATCATCATCATCAGCATATAGAAGTCCACTGCTGGAAATAGGCCTCCCCTTTAGAATGCCACGAGGAATGGTCTTGAGCCGCCTCCATCCACAGATTTCCTGTGACGCTTATAATGTATTTGGTCCATCAAGTGGAGGGCCTTCCTCTACCGCGTCGTCCGGAGAACCTTTATTCCCCAACGGTTGTCAGTTCTGCGAGCTATTTGATCTGCCCATTGCAAAGGGAATATCGGCGTTGGAAAATCAAATTTGAAGGTTCCATAAAAATGTTTTTCAAATTGGATGAATACTTTCGTCTGGTAGAGATCGCTACTTAGCAATAAGACCGCCCATTGTTTATCATATTAAGATTTTATTAATATACGTTGAATTGTTATGTTTATGGTATGCAATAAAGTATTTTCTATATTCTATCTATCTACTTTTAAAAAACTGAGTAAATAATAGTATATTACGATACGTGTGACTTAAGTTGCCTATTATTGCACGGCGTGAGTTAGCGCCCGAGCGCAGCGAGGGTGCTAAACACCGTAAAACTTGGATGACTGACTTTCTGGAAAGTTACTTGATGCCCGTATTTTTTGTTGCGTAGTACCATCCCATTTAAAATGTACCTTTTGATATGCTTTTTGCTAGTAGTGGTTTCCTTGTGAAAGAGTTCGTCCGGGGAGAACTACCACTAAACCTATTTCAGCCACCAAGCTAAGTACTCGCATTGCTGTGTTCCGGTTTGAAGGGTATGGGTGCCGGTTGAATTACAAGCACATGAGACTTTTCATCTTCATGTCTCAATATGACATGCGCAGTGCAATCACAAAATATTATTATTATTATTATTATTTATAACAGGCAGGGGTTATCGCTTAACATCATGCAATATTACCTGTGCAAAAGCCTGTTTCTAGGGTTGCTGGAGATATCTGAGCCAACGTTGAGTATGGTCGCGGAACTGGTGTCGATGGCTGAGGAGTCGCAGACGACGGCCACGGCAGCTAGAACGACGGCAAGTGCTAGTGTATATTTCATCTGAAAAGAACCAAAGGTATTTATTAACAAAACCTCAAACCTCGGGCCGTATACTCGGAAATAATCTACGTAAGTTAAACCGGTTATAAGCCTATCTAATTATGAATACTACTTTTTTAAGTTTTTATCAAAAAATTAACAAAACCTATTTATTTTTTAACCTTTAGCCAAACTTCTCCTGGTCTAATCCTTTAGTCGATTTTTACGACTTCCACGGAAGGAGATGGAAGGTTCTATTCTTAGGTCGGACACATACCATGGCAGAGGTACATGGTACCACGAAGTTATAGTAACTAGAGCTTAGTACCGTAGGCACTTCAAAAAAATTCAAAATGTTGAAATCTAAACATACTAATTTATGAGCAGCCCTCAGGGAAACAGGAGTTTACGCAGTTAAAAAACCTAGCTACCTAGAATATTGAGTTTCAGGGCAATCAAAACTAGTTTATCCCTCAGAGTTAGGTATTTATAAATATTATTATGTATAATTATTGCATAAAATTATTATTAATTATGTAAATATTCAAAAAAATTGTATTAAATTTTAATTATAAAACTATTATACATGTTTGGGGACACCCTGTTTATGCTTACCTTTGCAATAATTAGTAGTAACTCACTGCTTAGTTTTTGAAACTGTATGATACGAAGTCCTAAAGTATTATTATATATACTGAAAATTCCAAGATAATAATATCGCTATCAAGGGTTCATGTACGGATTAACTTAATTATTATGAAAGTAGGTAAATGGTTTAGATTTAAGTTTGGGTCAGAAATTTACAATACAGTATCATAAATGTGAAAGTTTAGATGTTTGTTTGTTACATGTTTTGTTAAAATAGTTATGATAATGATTATCCACAAATATCTACCATCGTCAAAGGGGCCGTCCACCAATCACGTGATATTTTTTTAGCATTTTTTAATCCCCCCCCCCCCCCCCCCCCCCGCTACCCTCAGTATATACTACATTCAGTAATTCAAAAAACTTACATACTAGATAATGCTCATATCCTACGTTTTTCTACATGAATTTTATATAAGAATTGGATTGTACCGCTCGCTATTAGGGTGCTTGAGCCATCAACAAACAAACGAAGTTAGCTCCTATTTTGGATATTATCTCATCAAAACTCCATTAAATTGGGTGCACATAATCAATACCTACACTAATATCTAGACTCGTGGTTTGTCAGTTTTTTTATAAAATTATATGGTTTATAAATTACACTAACTTAAGGTGGAACGTTTCGTAAGTGGCGCGAAATTCAAATTGTATTGTGTTTTTTCTGATTACAGTTCACCAACACTTCTTAAGATAGCAAACACTGATTTTGCGGGAATCAGTAGACCTAACACACATGTTCTAATTGATAGTATCTCATAAATATCATTAGTTTAGCTACGAATGTCAATAAACAAAAACATCCTTGTACAAATCATTCATTGACATTCGTAGCTAAACTAATGATATTTATTAGATAATATAAATTAAAACACGTGTGTGCCATCTCCTGATTCCCGCAAAATCAATGTTTGCTATCTCAAGAAGTGTTGATGAGCTGTATTCAGCAAAAAACACAATAAAATTTAATTTCGCGTCACTTGTAAAACGTGGTGAGGTTTAGGTAAGACAAAAAAAATCACGTGTATTTTAAATTAATTATTAATTAGTGTGACTTTGTTCGTTGCCTGGCAACGGCGAGTCAAGGGTCACACTACACGCCGCTTTTCAGTTTAGAAAACGTGCGTTTGACGAAAAAATAAATACACGTGATATCTTACAACACCCCCCCCCCCCCCCCTCCCCCCTTGTGATATTTCGTGATTTTTCTAAACCACCTCCCCCCCCCACGTGAGCCTTGAAAGGGGGGGCCCTTTCAAGCCTCACGTGATTAATGGACGGTTCCAAACATCTAGGAGCTGTCATCGCTGACCGAAAAATTATGACCGTTAAATTTGGCCCCACCGGTAGCGGTAGCTAGCAAAAGGGCATATACGCCTATTTGCACGCGAACAAAAATTGCTTCTAATATGGCTATTATTTCTTCAAACTTCATGAAACTTTGCATGCATGATCAGCAGTGACGGATTAACCCTTAATCAAATTAAGCAATTGCCTAGGGCATCACGTCTGGGGGGGGCACCAGAAGAAGCACAAAAAATATCCGTTCTTAGGTCATCACGTCTCACTCTCACGTCACCAAAAACCACACCAAAAAAAGTTTCTAGGACTAATTTGAAAATTCGCGCATTTTAAGTTGACATAGAGTACGACCTAGAGTTATACCCCGCTCCCGCTTGCCCACTCGCTGCCCGCTAGTGCATTCGGCAATTCGAATGCACCAGAATTGCGATCAGCCAATCACAAACCACCCCTTCCCCGCGGGCCCCCCGCCTGGCGCCCCGCAAATCCACTTCCCACTTCACAATCATAATACTCCACTTCTAAGGTACGTTACATCTCATCATCTTATTTTACAAACAACTAATTTTTTTAGGGGGTAAAGGTTTAAAGACCGATTCTATCTGACATAAGGATAGGGGGGCCCACAGGCGTGGATTATCATTATCATAACTATTTCATCAAAACCTGTAACAAACAAACATCTAAACTTTCACATTTATGATACTATATTGTGAATTTCTGACCCAAACTTAAATCTAAACCATTTACCTACTTTAATAATAAGTAAGTTAATCCGTACATGAACCTTTGATAGCGATATTACTATCTTGGATTTTACAGTATATAATAACACTTTAGGACTTCGTATCATACAGTTTCAGAAACTAAGCAGTGAGTTACTACTAATTATTGCAATTTACTAAATTATTAAAGGTAAGCATAAACAGGGTGTCCCGGAACATGTATATTATAATTAAAATTGAAAACAAATATTTTTAATATTTAAATAATTCATAATAATTACACACAATAATTTTTCTTCTGGTACTGATTTTGGTCAGGTGAGCTATCTTTAGTTCGCTTTTTTTGAACATTTGGTTTTTTTTTTGTTTTGTTTTTTGGCACATACTATTGGACAGCTTTTGCTCTACAATTTTTGGTAGTTTACCATATTGTCCAAAAAAAACTAAATCAGCTGTTTTTATTTAAAAAAAACTCATATAAACTCCCGTACTAAAGGATTAGACAAGGGGAAGTTTGGCTGAAGGTTAAAAAATAAATTGGTTTTGTTAATAAACATTTTTGTTTCTTTTCAGATGAAATATACTCTAGCACTTGCCGTCGTCCTGGCTGCCGTGGCCGTCGTCTGCGACTCCTCAGCCATCGACACCAGTCCCGCGTCCATACTCAACGTTGGCTCAGATATCTCCAGCGCCCCTAGAAACAGGCTTTTGCACAGGTAACATTGCATGATGATAAACGGTACCCCAGCCATTATAAATGAAATACATCTTTGCTTACGTCCACTTAGGAAGCGCCCTACTTGGGATTGCACTGCGCATGTCATATTGAGGCATACAGATGAAAAGTGGCATGTGCCTGTAATTCCAACGGCACCCATACCCTTCAAACCGGAACACAGCAATGCGAGTACTAATACTGCTAGGCGGTTGAAATAGGTATGGTGGTAGTTCTCCCCGGACGAACTCTGCCACAAGGAAACTACTACTAGCCAAAAAGATACATTTTAAATGGGATGGACACAACAAAAAATACGGGCATCAACTATCTTTCCAGATAGACTATTTCAATGATGTGGTCTAATACCCAAATATTTCTTCCAGGGCCTACTTCTACCGTGCAGCCATTGCCAACACCATTCATATCCATGACCACACCTGGCGTGGTACCTCCGTGATCACAATAGTTCGAGCTAGCGAGGTTGGAGCCTCCCAGTCTGCGTCCGCTCGTATCACCGCGGGTGGCGTTGGAAGTACCGCCGTCACAGTCAGGTTCCAATCAGCCAGAGGCAGAGGATTCTACATCATGCTTGAAATCTGGGGCCGATAAGTAAAAGTTAAGAGAAGGTCCACCGGTAGGGTGCTTATACGCCCTTTAGCACGCGAACGAAGTTTGCCTCTAATTTGGCTATTATTTCTTTAAACTCCATGAAATTGTGTACACATGATCATTACTCTTATATCAAGACCAGAGGTCAGATCAGCGTCAGTTTTTTAAAAACTAGGTCTTTTTTATTTATGACTAGTTGCGCCCCGCGGTTTCACCCGCGTGAATAATGATGAAAATTGATGATGATGATGATGATGATGATGATGATGAAAAGTAGCCTATGTGTTAATCCAGGGCGTAAAGTATCTCCATTCCAAATTTCACTCAAATCCATTCAGTAGTTTTTACGTGAAAGAGTTACAAACATCCATCCATACTCACAAACTTTCGTGTTTGATGATGATGATGATGATGAAAAGTAGCCTATGTGTTAATCCAGGGCGTAAAGTATCTCCATTCCAAATTTCACTCAAATCCATTCAGTAGTTTTTACGTGAAAGAGTAACGAACATCCATCCATACTCACAAACTTTCGCGTTTATAATATTAGTAGGATTTGGTAACCATACAATTTTATAAAGAACTAACCACGTATATATAAGAGAGTATATTAGTGTAGTGATCATGTGTACACAATTTCATGGAGTATGAAGAAATAATAGCCAAATTGGAGGCAAACTTCGTTCGCGTGCTAAAGGGCGTATAAGCGCCCTACCGGAAACCTCTTTATAAGCTCAAATCTCTTGCCAAGAACATCGTTGAAAATGGTGACCCGATGCAATCTCATTGATATCACTATAGGACATCTCGCCGAGAGTACCTATATTATAGCCTTTTTGTATGATGAAAAAACAAATTGAATGTAAGCTACCTATTTTACAAGGCATTATACTACTTATAAGGACAATTTTAAATATGTACCTACCTAAGTTAATTAAGTTAAAAACTTTAAAAAAATACATAAATACATAAGATAAAAGTTATTCACTTGTTTTGACAGTTTTCAACCCCCACAATATGACTTCTAAGCAGGCAAGAAGTTGTAATTTTGAAACAAGCCAACAAAAGGCAAGATATATTACCACAAGCCCGACGACGCAGTCCAGCGGTGGACTTCTAATGGATGATAATGATGCTGATGATGATGACTATAAAACAAAGTGCTGGTATCTGGTGGCCACACACGCTGTAGATTGCAGCTTATCCTAAATACCTTTATCTGGAACATGTTCTCGTTAACTAAACCTACCTATAGTATAGGCAAGTAATTTTCGTAACTATCAAAGCATTTTAAGGAGTAGGTACTTTTTGTAGCAAACACTTAGTGCCTACTACAGGTTCACGAACGTTCAGAATTTTGCGAATTTTTACTTTTCGTTACCACTTTTGGGTGTCACGCTGGGCCTCATTCTAAGAAAAGTCTACCGTCCTTTAACATTGTTCAGTTTCATTTTATGTACCGCTTAATTAACAAAAGCTGTAACGTAAATGGAAATGTGATTAAACCTGATCACAATGTAATTTTTAACGTGCTTAGACAAGTATTACTAGTATTTAACTTCAATTCCTATAGAAACTACAAAAGAAAACTAGAGATTAGTTACAAACTGTGGGATACATATCAAATAATCCACCTAACATCAACGATATTACCTGCCTACACTGAACGAAATTACACGATCATTATCACCGTCCATAATATCATAATGTTTTTATATCACTTTCTTTATAACTTTCTATGCAAACCGTGGTAGGGGCGGCTACTGTTTATCAGAAGATAGATAGCCAACCATATAAAAAAAAGCCGGACATTTTTCTGAGTAGTTACTCATATGGATCTAGTCATTTTCTAAGTAGATGCAATAAATCCAATTTGTGGCGTAGTTTTTTAAAATAGATTTATTGGGAAAAAAAGATCTCAATAGAACCAATTGGATCTTGATCACTGGATCTACAGAGAGTAAACGCATAGATCCGGTGGCTATGATCTGGTGAACTTTGATGTTGCTAATCAATCCGTTAATTTTTAGGCAGTTTTAAAATGACTTACTGGAGCCCCCTGAATAACATAAGCAAATGTAAATGAGGAACGCAACAATGGGGATTATTTTGGCAGCCTTAACGCTATCTTAAATCATGTTACAGGAATTAGAGAAATTCAAACAGCACTTTGTCTAACAACTAGCTTTCTAAATTGTTTCTATACTCTGTTGATGTGCTAATATGTGAAGTCTGTTGGGAAGAAAATTCCCAGAAGTTCAACTGGTAAGACTACTCGGTAAAACCACTGGGAATAGCCCGAAGTTCACACATCGGTATTTAGGTATAGCCGGACTACGGTAAAAAGTCGGATAACCCTACCCTAACTGTAAAGTGATCTCCGTTTCGTTTCAACACAGCAATGATCGCTATCTTATCTCTGTTCAAAGATGCGGTACTCATGGGCTTTTCCTCGTTACGTCACGGTGGAAAACTAGGGCCTGCTTTAAGCCAACATAGCTAACAAGGGCCTACTTACGTTATGGCTGTAATTTTGTGTAATTTTTCAAAGCTCCGCGTAAGAAATGTGATGCAATTATTCTCAGATATTGTTAGGAATAGTTGCGGATGTAAGCGATGGCATCCCATAGGGATCTAAATTGGCTGATTTAGCTTTCAATAGCTAACTCTTATTAGCTAGTTCTTATTACGCGTGTTCACAAATATTCATCATTATCACCAACCTGGACACAAGCCTCTCCCCTAGAATGCCACGACGACCGATCTTAAAGTGCCTCCATACACCAACTTCCTGCAACGTTTATAATCGTATTATACGTACTTAGTCCATCGAGTGGAGGGTCTTCCTCTACCGCGTCGTGTAGTTTATGGTCGCCACTTGAGAACCTTTATCCCCCTAAGCTTGTCAGTTCAGCGAGCTGTATAACCTGCCCATTGCCACTTCAAATTCTGAGAGCTGTGTCGGTGATCTTGGTTTTTTCACGGATTAAACACAACATGTAATGTTTCCTTACAAACATTAAGCAAACAACATAAAACATTATTAATACATTTTATTCCATATGTTAAGTTTTGTGTATTTTTTATAATCTTATGATGCACAATAAAATATTTTCTATTTTATTCTATTACATAAGTACAATATTACTTATATTTTGTTTGTACCATAAAGACACTAAGTACACCTTGGTAGAGTTAGTAGCTCTTTAACTCTACCAAGAGAGTGAGAGAGAGAGAGAGAGAGAGTTTAGAGTTTTTTTAAGAATGGATCCAAGCTCACTCATTTTGACCTTCCAAGATGTCGTTTGCTGTGAGGCTTTAATATGCAGTTGGCATGTAAAATTTTCACTATGAAGACACGACCCATTTGGTTCGATTCTGATACAATTTCCGTTGGTAATAATAGGTTTCTTCAGCTAAATGTAGAACATCCTGGAGCACGCGCATATCCAATCGCTGATTGATACCGAAGACATGCTCACTGAGAAATACCGGCACGACATACA
Source organism: Epirrita christyi (assembly GCA_951392215.1). NCBI lineage: Eukaryota > Metazoa > Arthropoda > Insecta > Lepidoptera > Geometridae > Epirrita > Epirrita christyi. The sequence continues at coordinate 3,777,706 of OX595837.1, forward strand.
TTGTAGGTGACTGTATGACTAGGTACGTATTAATGTGGTTAGATGGTTATAAGGAAATAAGATCAGATGGTAGACATACCGAAATGTTCGTCCTCTTTTTAGATTTTAACCCTAAACTAATCCGTGAGTTTCCAGCTTAAGAATATTCCTCTCCGTCTCTTTCCGTGGATCGCGTAATTGCCGACAAGGGGGATTACACCCAGCGGATAGGCAGCAGCATCCATCTAAGTACTCAATACCAATTCTATGATCCATAGGCGTAGCCAGGGGGGTTTTGGGGGTTCAAACCCCCCCCCGATATATTTAAAAAGAAGTTGTCAAAATCTGATACTTTTTGAAGAAACACCAGTGTGGTGAATGTGAAAACCTGGCTACGCCCGTGCTGTGATCACTAATCCGCCTGCCAAGCGTGGTGATTTTAGCAAATCCCCCACTAATTTTACACTATTTCAAACTTTTTGAAGGCTTTTACTAAGCTGCAGAGACTCCTTCGAAGAAAAGATGAAAAGAAACTACTTAGTTTACTGTGTCGTTTTAGATCTACCTAGCAACATTCTATTACGCAAGAACGCAAAAACGGCAATCCAATGCTACATCCGAGTTGCTTGAATAGCTTTAGCGATGTAGAGATTTCATAGGCATTCGATAAAGCCATTCTCCATGACAAGGTAATGGCTAGATTTTAACTTTCACAATAATGTTATTAAAATGAGATGTTGATGTGATGGTGCATTATGTCTGAGATCACAGGTTTCTAATAAGATGGATTGACGCAGTAAGATCTTTTGAACAAAACTGAAATTATCTTCCTCCTGAGTTGGTGTCCGTAGTCCGTGGTGGTCTCGGCCCAATCACCGCTTGCCAAGCGTGGTCATTAGGGAAAATCCCTCCTTTTGTATCGGTAGGCCTGGTCCAGCAATGGACGTCTCAAAGCCAAAGTCAAAAAGTATTTTATTAATTGAAATCACAAGGATCATTTTGAATCGTCTTATTAACTAAAATTACTCCTGTTCTTACGTGACGAAGCCTAGAATAATGAGGGCAACAAACACGGCTTGGCTTAATTTTATGATCCTTCTTACCACAAGGTGGACCGCTCCTGGGTGGTGCCTCGGAGCAACGAGAAGCTGGTACATAGAAAATAAGAATTTGAAAACCTTAGGTAGGTTGTAAGTAAAGAGAATCAGCAAAAGTTTATAAGACAGCACACACTACGCTTGATATACTTCTACCAGCCAATGAAGAGGTGGTGACTGATGTTGGATTTTAAGGAGACGTGAAAAAAAAGAAAAAAGTGGAGTACGGTAGCAAAAAGTTTCATCGTATTGAGCAAAACAAACACAAGTTCTTGTAAACACATAGAACACGTTACGGCAAATCAAATGCGGATACTAAAACCATTAGCCTCAATCGCCTTTCAATTGAGCTTGCACACTTTATAGTACACAGGTTACACTGTAGATATTTGTAGTTCGTTTTTGCAGAAGGCCTAGTCTTAAAATGTGACAAGAAACTACACGGGCGTGTGGTGTACAGTGTACACTACACGGATTTATGTATGGAAACACCGCGCTCCTAGCGGACACCTTGAGAACCTATTTCCATATAATAATCCGTGTAATGTACACCGTGCCCATGTAGTTGCTTGTTATATTTCTAGCCTAGGCCCTCGGGTGTTTAACTTTATAAGAGAAACAGTATAGAGCTACGTGTGAACTCATCAGTAATTATGCAACCGTCGGCATACTCTGTATGACTCTACCAGTACAGTATCAGGGGGCTTAGTACGAGTTTTGTTAGTTTTCGAAACTATAAATGAAGTTTCGTTTCCTTCCATACATTTACTTGCAGCGTAGTAAAAGCCTGCCTTACTACTTAAACTGCCTGGGCAAACCACGGTGAGAAACTATTTAGATGAGCCCTTTGAGGGTCTGCCTACCCCCATCGGGGAAAAAGGCGTGTATTTATGTATTTATGTATTCAGCCTTCTGGTCTGAAGTCCACTGCTATAGGTTGCCACTTTGTTCTCTGTAACACATAAATCATTGATTCTGTGCCAGAAGTGAGAAGTATTGTGTAATGATGATGTGATGAGTGCATTAAAAATTATGAATATGGACACAATTATACCACAATTCAATCATCAACTCATCTTATTACGGAAGAAGCACGATACGGATGATAATTAGACAACTCACAAGAAATATCAAGTTGTTCCGATTTCATAGCCAAAGGAAGGAATGGCGCAATTCTGACAACTTCGTGTTGAACTTTATTAATTGCCAAGATAGGTTGTATTGGTTGTATTGTAGTAACAGATAAATAAATAAATAAATAAGATACCACAAAAAGGTGGAACACTGGCTTCTAAAATAAAAAAAGTTCTAACTTAGTTTAGGAGTCAAGTTAGGTGTGTTGTGTTTGTACAACTTCTATATTCAATACTATTGTGTTTTGTTTACTGTGATTTGTTATAAAGTATCCAGAGATTTTTAGATTATACATTTTTCTACAGTAAACATAATATTATATATTATATTGTATTGGTCACTAGCATCCGCCAGCAGCTTCGTTTTCATGGTAAAAAATAGCCTAAGGTCTTAATTTACCTCGGTACCAAATTTCATCGAAATCGGTTCAGTTGTTGCAGTGTAAGTAATATAAATAATATAACTTTCGCATATGATATACTTACTAATAATTTTTTAAATCAAAACTAGTGCTCAAGCCTACCAGGAAAAACTGAGAAACCACCCTAATCAACTGGCACAGCGACTCTAAGAAGCGACTGAAAAGAAAAGATGTCATGGAAATGACAATGAATGATGTACAGAAAAGGAGAAGCGGTCGCTGGGCCACTTCTCTCACAATCCTGACTACCAACATTATACCTGCTCATAGTCTGAAGACTGATTGCAGATTAAAATAGAAAAAAAATGAAAAAAAATATGATATTACTAGCTCGCGACTTCGCCCGCGTGGTCCCGGTGGTCCCGTCAATAAGAGGAAAAACAATTATAGCCTATAGCCTATTCTAATGTATAAGCAATAAGTTAAGTTTCATCAAAATCCGCTCTGTAGTTTTTGCGTAAAGAGTAACAAACATCCATCCATCCAAACAAACTTTCGCATGTAAAATATTAGTGAGATGAGATAGACGGTGGGTGAAGGCAGCTCAAGACCTTTCGTCGTGGCATTCCATGGAATTTCATGCCTAGAATTTTTCCGTCTCACATTTTCGATAATGCAAGCCAGAATCATCGAGAAGGATTATCCTATACTATGTCTTTCGGTTTGTGATCGCCAAAACCTTCATTCCCCAGTTACTAATACGTTGAAGAATTACAATTTTGCTTGTAGGTATCCTTTACAGCCAATTATAGTTTGAAAACAAGATTAAAGGCCAAAGCACACCGGATGCGTTTGCAGCACGTACCGTAGACACGCGCGTCTCTACGTATGTACACGCGTGCACGTCACGCAAGCGGTGTGCCATGTCTCATACAGTTCCATACATTACAACGTCATTGTACGTCGAAGTGCCCGTCTCCATCAACGCGTACGCAGCCGGTGTGCTGTTGCCTTTAAGGCCATTAAAACGTTAATTGAACCACGATGTTATCGAGAACAATTGTATCGAGAGCGGAACGTCACAATTTGCTAATCGGAATACAATGAAGAAAGGCCGAGCCCTACTTGTTTTTATTGTTTCAAAGGATTTACAGAAATAGTAGTGGCTTGTGACTTCGTTCGTGGTCCCGGTGGTCTTGAAACCTTCCCTGACAACAACTCACCAAAGTACCACGTAGTAACTATTAACAAATCGCAGGTGCTAAATTGTTTTTGGATTACGTACTTATTTAGTAACAATAAACTAATCTCGCAGATGCTATATTGTTTTTGTACTTTTATAAATAACGATTCCAAATTTTTCCTAGGAACTTTCATACGCTAGTTTTTATTTACTTATTATATTTTCTTATCTTAAAAATGCGTTCAATTCAGCGCATGACGGTGTGCAGAATAGCTGTGACTATCATTTTTAACTAGGTACTTAAGTAAAATTATGAAATTTATTATTTTATTTTAAAACCTCTCAAAGGAAAACAAACACGACTAAGTAGGTACATTCTCTGCTCTGTATATACTAAATTTTGCCCGGCATCTCGAAATGGTAGCAATTTAATCTATGAGTTTTTGCACACAAGTATATTTTGTACTTTGTAAAGTTCAGAAAACCCAGAAAGCCAATTACAGGTTTTCACATGAATGGTGAAGTTTTTGAAGAAAAAAGTAGCTGAAACTCGAAAAGGGCTCTGACGATTTCAAAATAATTTACGGAACGAACCACGAATTTACGTGGCTCGAGTCTCGCTCGCACTTGTCCGTTATATTCATAATTATACTTCCAATTTAAGTAGTACTACTTAAATTAGGTAGTACTACTAGTACTACCTAACTACTAGGTACTACTTTTTAACCTGCATGAATGCACGAGGATGTCCACCAATAGGGATAAATGGCGAGATATCGTGAGGCGAGCCACACCTGCCCCCAACAACAATACTTCATGACGACCACGACCACTCTGTCAAGAGTGTAACGACTGAAAAGGAAGCGTTCTGACGCATAATGACCAATATAATCTGTTTTTCTTCGCATAACGACGCATTTGTAAAATGATACATCAGCATATTAACCAATTCGCAAATTGACACATCAGTATTTTGACGGATTTGAAAAATGACCAACACATTCTGGATCGCACAATGACGCATCCATAACAAAAAACATCTGTAGCAGTTTTAATGTTTTCAAACCTTTTTTAAACGCAATCAATACCAAAAAGAATCGCAGAAAATTTGATATTGATTTTGACATAAAACTGTATTTTATTGCGCTGATTGGAAAAAGAACAGTTAAATTGCATAACATTTTTGAGAAAAATAATTTTTACGCGGCTAAAATTAACATAACTTGTTTGTTCCTGCTTTGAGGGTAGTATGGACATGTTCTTGACCCGTTGCATTTTTTTTAATTTCAATGTAAGAAGTAGGTAAATGTTTTAGTTTTTGTTTAATTGTAATTATAAAATTGAATAAAACAATTCTTGTTATTTTTCCTACCCGCGGATTAGTTTTTGAGGCATGGCATTATGCACATTTTGCGTAGGTATATGTCAAAATGCGTATTGCTCATTTTGCGTAAATGTGAGTTAATTTGGCATTATGCGTATTGCACTTTTTCTGTGTATGTCAAAATGCGTATTGCACATATTGCGTAAATATCAAGATGCGTTTTTAAAATTAGTCAAAAAGCGTGTTGGTCATTATGCGTCCGAAGGGAAGGAAGGAAGGAGTACTTTTAACCGACTTCAAAAAAAGGAGGTTCTCAATTCAACTGTACCTATATTTTTACACCTTATATGCACACCATAGTCATCATGTAGACGTAACGTCACCTTGTCGTGATCAACGTGATCAACATTCGTGATTCGTTGTTGTGTGCGTGATAATACATTTCAAATATAGTACACACAAACTATTAGTGCACTTTCATGCAATATAATAACTACAGCGTAAGGGTCATATTCCATTGCACTGAATGCTGCTGAAAACACGTGCATAGGATTAATAAACATCAATGCCCAGCGAGGGTTAAGACTAAGTATAATATTATATTTTAATACAAAATAGCCGTTTCTCGCAAACTAGTTACTTACAATTTAAAAAAAGATTTAATGTTTTATTTTGTAAAAACGGAAATTTTTGTAATACACGCGTGCACCTCTATATTAATTTCACGAGGCCATTATAGTAATATATGTCAAAGCATGAGGCACTCATTTTGCGAGTTTTTTTATTTCACCAATTTAGTGCAAATTAATCAATATTGTGGGTAAACTAACGTCAAACCATGACGTTGGTTGTTTGTGACGGGTCGGCTACCACCAAAACTTTTAATTCATCGTTATTTTCCTCAGTAGATTGTTATTTTTCTTGAAGAATGAACGAAGAACAGGCGTTTTTCGTTCATTCTTCAAGTTGAAGTTTCCACTAAAAAAGCGATACCTACCTACTGAATGTAGAAACAAAACTCAAACAATAGAATCGAATGTCATCAAAATTTTAAATTTAGAATGTTATTGTTTTTGTGTGAAAAAAGTTTTAATCACGAATCTTGGACCATGCAGGTTTATGTTTAATTCAGAGGCCACTACGTTAAAACGGCAACTTCATATTTTAACTCCTATTATTAAGTAATACTAATCTAAAAAACATATTACTTTAAACCATTTATCATTTTGTTCTTGGTTAGAAACTACTGACTACACTAATGACTGCAATGACTACTAACAGGAATAAAATTTATGGTAGCATGTGAGGCACGTAAGAAGAGGTTAGGCTCACATACCATGCCAAGCTCCACCTTATAAAATCACCTGAAGAATTGCTTGGCAAGAGGCCATAAAATGGCGTTAAAAATTAATAATAACGTGTAACAAAACTGTTCTACTGAACCACCAATCTCACTTTCATTCAAATATAGCTGTTCCAACCTCGCCATAAATAAACGAACAAACATCGGTCTGTCTGTCTGAGCTATTTATTCCTGCTGATTCGTGCTAATAAGTAAAGCAAAGACGAGTCAATTTGGGACGTCCGTCTCCTTGCGTGTGATTCATGCTTCCAAATGTTAGATTTGTGAGGCAGACTCTACAAAGAAATTAAGCTCTACGTACGTTGTATGTATCAGTAGACATAAAGACATATGCCTGTCTGCACTAATGTCAATATCATTGTTTAGGCAACATCTTAGGTAACTAGAAGAACTTTTTGTGAAAGAGTTCGTTCTGGGAAGTAATACCACCGTACCTACTTCTGCCGCCAAGCAGTAGTGCTCGCATTGCTGTGTTTCGGTTTGAAGGGTACGAGTGCCGGTGAATAACAGGCACATGAGACTTTTCATCTTTATGTCTCAGAGTCGGCAGCGCGCGTGTGATGCCTCTGGTGTTGCAGGCGTCCATAGGCTACGGTAACTACTTTCCATCAGGTGGGCCGTATGCTTGTTTGATTGCCAAGTGGTATAAAAAAAAAGTGCAACGCAGTTTTCATTTTTAGTTTGACTACTAAGTTTGGTCACGAGGAGAAACCGGTTTCCCTTGGTTACAGGATCTATGAGTAACTAAATTATAAGCAAAAAGGGATCTATTTGTACAAAGGATCTAATCCACAGGATTTATCAGTAACTACTGAATTGTACGTCCTAGAGAGATAAGCATGAGCTTGGGAGCTGTCAAATTAGTGCAGAGACATATTTAATCTCCGCACGAGATAATACGACTACAACATTTTTTTTTTATTCTACTTGTCAAGCAGACAAGCTTACGGCCCACCAGATGGAAAGCAGTTACCGTAGCCTATGAACGCCTGTAACACCAGAGGCATCACACGCGCGCTGCCGACCCTGAGACATAAAGATGAAAAGTCTCATGTGCCTGTAATTTCACCGGCACCCGTACCCTTCAAACCGAAACACAGCAATGCGAACACTACTGCTTGGCGGCAGAAATAGGTACGGTGGTAGTACTTCCCCGGACGAACTCTTTCACAAGAAGTTCTACTACTAACTAAATTAAATAAAAAAAAATAAAAAAAAAGTAAATTAGTAATTAGTAAATTATGTTGCGGCGCGCATGTTAGCTATACTGGTGAGTACAAAGTATGAAGGGGACGATTTCTCTTCTTATTTGCACATACTTCACATATTATTATAGCTCTACCACGAATTTCACCTATAAATTTCACCTCGCACCTAAATTACAATTTTAACGCCAAATATTGTAATATCACAGAAAAGTTTCTTTAAAATTACAACCATCCATTTTTCCTATATCCATGCTCAGTGCTGGCTGTGTTAAACACGTGCGTGAGAAAGTATATACATCGCCGACAACACACAGCAGTTAAGCAGTTTCACTCACTGTGTGAACCGGTGAAATCCACCAATGCGGAGTAACTATAATACATTGGTGGTTTTCACCGATCAACCAACCTTAGCTGCAATAAGAAAGAAAATGCGCATTAGTTTACCACAAAAAAACATGAAAGCTGTTTTTGCTACCATATGGAAACAGATTTGAAAATCGAACATTTTGAAACCCATTTCGAATTTACCTTCAAAATGTCGAATTGGTAGAAGAATATTTATTTCTTCACATATTTTTTTTGTAAGTATGTTATACATATTTGTCTCATGGCTCTTGCATTTAACCAGTTTCTAGTATTTTTAGATTTATTTAAAATTTGCAACGTTACACCCTTTACAAGTTATCAAAGTCTCAGTCAAGTCATGTTTTAGTAAAGCTGTATTATAGTTTTACTAGACATTTTCCACCCTTTTGAAAAGTCATGCAATACATTTCTTTTCACTTTGCTTTTAAAATAAGCACATTAGTTAAAATTCCATCAAAATTACACGAAAATAAATACTAGAAAATAAAGTGACGTCTGTCTCTTTTCCAAAAAGGCGGGAAGAGACAAGAGACCTAATTTCGTTACCTTGTTTTTTTATTTGTACACATTTTTTTTTTATTGTTTAGCAGAATGAAATTGGTTTTGGTAGTTTCTTCATTTATGGGCAACGAGGCTTTTTCAGTCTTACTTCTGGAAGGGATTTTGACAAATCTTTAGCATCTAGGTAACTCCACTAGGCATTCTAGGCCTAAGTTCAGCAGTGGACTGCTACAGGCTGATGATGACTCTGTATTAGTTTGTCTTCTCGACATAGGTATATCATGTTTTGGTTTTTTATAACATATTTTGCTGTGTGTTTATGTTTTGTTATAAAATTTGGCGCAACAGATCCGGTTTCAGGTTTAATCTATGGTCCGAGACATGGTCATGACTTATGTCATGTCGTCATATCTCGGACGAAAACCATTACTTTGTACGGACTTCATCATCTCGGAGACGAGATTTATCAAAGGTAGATGGTTGATTGTTTTAGGGCCCAAAAACATGAAGAAGTATTATATATCTATTATCCAGATTCTAGGTTTTTCAGTTCATTACCTACCTGTTAATATAGGGCATGTTAGTTTATTTATTTCTAGCAAACACCAGCACTTCGGAGTTAGAAGGTGTGATCAACTCTATTGATCTGGAACGTTAATACAATAAAATTTATTAAAAATAAATCGAGGCACGAAAATCGTGACTGCAGAATAATTAGCAGTTACTACTAAGTATAGGGCTAACACTTTCACTGCGAAAAGGTACTAGGTTGGTACATTTGTGTATAAATGTAACACCAGAATTATCCATTATTCATTTTCGTTACATAATTAGTTATTGGGTATTTATTAACTTTTACTTTATGCTTTTACTGTAAATACAGTCCGTTCTCTATTAGATAATCGTGATCGAGAGGTGCCTCTACTTATTACGACGAATAGCTATTATATAGGTAGATAAGTAGGTAGGTACCTACCTACCTGTACTCTATTTATTGCAATCACAATCATCAGTCACCGTTTGCTTCAGACAACTCCAGAGAATTAGGTAACTAGTGCCGTGGTATGTCCGGCCAAAGTATATATCCCTCCGTCTCCTCCCGTGGATTTCGTAAAAGCCGATTAAGGGACACCAGGATAGTTAAGGACTTAGGTGGATGCTGCTGCCCATATCCACCTGAGTATGTGTACCAAGCGTGGTGATTATGGTAAACCCATTCCATGCAAATCTAAAGGGAGGCCTCTTGCAGCAGTGGACTTCGAGTCTCCTGTAGCTGTACCTGTAGCTGCTGATAATAATTGTAAAGGTTGTAATGATAGAAACGGCAAAAGATTGCCGTTGAGGTAAAATGATTCCACTTCAATATTTCGAAAACTACCTATAAAAGTAATATACTTAGTTGAGTTCTTGGTAAAGATCTCAAAAGTTCATACAACTAATCTGTGACATTGCATTATAAATAGCTCAATGTTCGATGAACCATTAATTTTTATGGGCAATTGCACTTTCATTCTGTGGGGCTACGGACGCTCTACATTCACGGCGAGAACGCCCGAAAACCAAGCGAGAACGCATGTGTAGTTTCGGGGCTCTCGAAGTGTCCACATCTACGAGGCGGTTTTTGTGCAAAAGCAACAGCTAAGCTGTTATTGTGTTGAATTGGAGATAGGAACCTTTTTTCCAAAAACATAAATACTTTTATATTGTTATAATAATGACATAGGTATAAGTTTTTTGCATTCACATAAATTGCAAAGTCGGGGCGGGTCAGGTATTTCTAACACACAATTAAAAAATCATCATGGTTGGAGGCACTTAAAGCCCTGGTATATGTAGGTACTTTCTGCAAAGTTAATCATTATAATCAAATCACGTTCAAGAAGTGGTTAAGTGACTATGCTTCATATGTTCACTGTTTTCTTACATAAGGTTAGTGATTAGGTACCTACTTGCATAAGGTGAGTATTACGTATTTTCTCCATGCATAGTTTTAGATGATATTATCGTAGGTTACTTTAAAGTTGGTAAAAATAAATATTTATAAAAAAAAGTTTTTGAAAATCTTGTTTCAACAATTGGCTCTAAATATCGTTTACATCCTGGTATTTGCTGAGTTCTCAACTCTCAAGCGGGGTCACAAGAAACCATTCAAGCGAAACACCTTTAGACACACGCAACCACCCCAGTGTAGGTAACGTCAGACTTCCGTTCACACGGGTTTTACAGAGGGTGTGGCTTAAAGCCTGGTGTGGAGGTCAAACTGTCACAGCTGACTCATCAGCTGACTGCAACGCACCTGCCCTTGCTCCTTGAATACCTGTTTTATTTGAATTTTGTTCTTCCCTACACCGTGAATTGAACTAAAGTAAAAGTCTTCTACTCAGAACAATAATTTCAATAGTTTTCTGAGGTCACCTACGCTTAGAAAAAAGCTAAGACAGTTAATTGTTGTCATAATATAGGATTTACAAGGTAGGTGGTAGGTAAGTACTTACGCAAAGTAGCCATCCACATCAAACACAATCAAGTGGCCAGACAATGAATGTCTATGCGGAAGCTCATAAACTTTGAGTGGTCTAACTAAAGCTTGTCTGAAAATATCCATTTATTTATTGCTGGGCTGCTTGCGTCACGCACACACGACACGATCGCTCTCGCTAATGAAGTTATATGTATAAGAGTAGGTATACGTAAGTACTTATTAGAAATAGCGGAGAGATTTCCACGATTTTCCCTCAAAAAAAAAAAACGATTTCAACAACATTTTATACATTATTATGTAGTAGCATACGTGTATTAAAAAGAAGCATAAGATGTGGTAAATGGGTGCTACTACTCTTCCAAGACTACCGCAGCATAATATTTTGGTAGTGACACCTGTGCGTCACTAAACCAACTAAAAGTTACGGCTACTCTCCGCTAGATCTATCTTACAAGCCGGCATGGATGCAGGCCAGCCGCTAACGACGACTTCTTCTAAATTATGCCACTAGATGGCAGTACTAGAATATGATTGTGTATACCAAACCAATACGGTTGATCTGCTACAAAATTTTCTCAGATGTGAAGTCGTTACAGAACTGCGTTGCACTACCAGTAGTGCCTCAGGGAACTGCTATCCCTTAAGCACTACCTGTTGTGCCAAAGGGAAATATAATTATCCCAATGACACAACCTAACGATGCCAGTAGTGCCTTAGGGAACTACTATTTTTTTGCCAGTTTTGGCAAGTTTGTAAATATGTGTGCTTGTAAAGGAGTCTACCTTGATTTGTTGAAAAAGGCCCTTATCAGACCAATCTATAAACAAGGCAGCCACCTAAATTACTCTAATAGCCGACCGATAGCAATACTCTCTGTAATCAATAAAATAACAGAAAAAGTAATAGTACAGCAAGGCATTGGAAAATACAATATCTACCGCGAAAGTAATGAGCCTCTGTAAATCTTCGTTCGTACCGACTGTCGCCTTTTCACTCACTTTCAAACATATTTGTTTCGAAAAGACGAAGATTGCCGTGGCGCATGGGTTATGGCCCGTGGCATATTACTTTCGTAGTTATTGTATGCCTCTGGGATTTCCTTCCCATCCTATAACGTAAAAGCCAGTAAAAAATCTGCTAGTGGGTTAGGTAATTTAAAACAGAATAGACAGTGTTCTCATTGAAAAAATGTTTATTTCATTAATGTATGACAGACTAAAACAACACTTCGGCTATTACAATAAATTCTATTGCATATTTATAAAGCTTCGGTTACATGGTACTTATATTGAATCTACTTCATAACAACTACAAATCTAAAAGCATATTGCGTCTTTACAGTTAGGAATTACTGGTTTTAATGTGATAATGGCAGAGTACACGGTGGTGTCAATTCTATGAAGCAATCTCTAAACACCGCATTATCGCAGTCCTTTTCATTTCAGTCCATTAGAAAAGGACAGCAATATGTTTAGCGCTCTTAACTATTAGAGTTTTTATTTTAAATCAAACCATCCTTTATATCTCATCAAGTTGAAGGATAAGTGATACATGCACCTGCGCTAGCCCCAAGATAAAGGACCCGGTATCCACAAGCTTATACGTACATCGCAACATCGCTTTGGTCGATACTGGACCTTACAGAACAAAGAGAAAACGTTCAGTTGTATGATAAATAATTTATGTTATTGCTTTGGAACAAATCATTTTATTATGCAGTGTGCACACAGCAGTACATATTGCCATAAATTATCACAAACGATATGTAGCAATTATATCATTAATTTTAGAGTAATATATAAACACTTATAGAATTGAAACTTTCGTGGTTGGGAATCATTTTAAACTGAAAAAAAAACGGCACTTTTTTTCGTCACTTTTGCTGACGTTTCTTCTGAACTCAGTCTCGAAACGTCAGCAGAAGTGACGAATATTCAATTTAAAATATATAAACGCCTTTATGGGGTCTGTACATAAAAGGTTTTCCGTTGGAAACATGACTACGATCTGTTCGCAGTCACGTTTCCAACGGCCCAAGCACGAATATCTAACGTTACCGAGATGATAGCAAACGTCAAATATTAACCAATCAACTTAGAAAGATTTCAAAGTACCCCGGTGTCATTGGTCAATATTTGATATTTGCGATCGTCTGCTAGCGTCTCGATAACGTTAGTTATTCATGCTGACCCCACAGAAGCATTATGCCAAAAAGGTTGTCGTCTATTTCCACTGCTCCAAGCCACATTTACTGGCTCCAGCCAGATATTCGCAAACATTCCCATTGTATCCCCTTTTTGGGGTAGCTGTGGTAAACTGTTTCGTTGTTTGCTTTATAGAGTATTTATTCCATGTTTGGAGTTTATAGCACCACGCGTTAAGATTCCCTCCTACATACATTGCACCCTCTTTTAGAAGTGATTTTAGAAAGGGAAATAATTAAGTAATCAATATTCTAATTTTAAAATGTTCTAAATGAGCGGCAACATTTGGAACCCATTATTTATGCTTCAGCGGTAAGATTCTGAATCAGCATTATACATACCAATTGATCTTATTTTTACGACCAATAGAATATTAACATCTTAGCGGTAAATGCACTGCGCCTCGGAGGTCGTCACAGATGACATAGGTCTTCGTCAGGCTATCGTTATGAACCGCAGGAAAGTATCTAAATCTTTTTTTCATCTAATTCTCTTGGGTCACTGGTTTTTTCTTGGTTATTATGAAAGTAGGTAAGCAGGTAGGTATTCAAATCTTTTAAGATTTGTCCAAACATATTACCTAGATATAAACTGTGACTAAATAAGATGAAAAAAAAAGATAAAATGCCAACAAATATTTCCCCACATTTTTGTTAATTTTTTATTCCTAACTTAGAATAAATATTGCTTAATTATAAAAGCAAGCCCAAAAAATCATCAAATTGGCTCCTTTGAATTATTATTATTATTATATTTTTTATTATTTCTTGACAAATTATAAATTCAGAAGCTCATAATCAAATAAGTACGCTCAGTTAGATTAACAAAGGCTCATTTAGTTTATATTCTAAAAAAAATATTTTTTACTGCTCCATGTTTACCGCTGAAGTGGCATTTTTAGCGGTGAACCGCTAAAATGCCATTTTGTTGAGCCTTTTAGAGAACCCCGAATATGTTTGCTGAATATACTCTGAAAAGTAATTAATAATTTTTTACACCAAGTTTAGAGTTGACATTAAAATTACACGCGTTAAAATTCTTCCCTAGTACAATTTTTGACATTGTACTCATTTCAGGGGTAGTTTTGGAAACTATAATTACGTGTTTCGTTACTTGCACATTTATCTGAGTATCTACGTCTTGATATGACTGAGAATATTTTTTTTAAATTGGTAGCTATTTTACAATACAAGTAAGCTCTTGTGCATGCCCAAGGACTAACATAAATATTTCGACTAATCTTGCATGTCATGTCGACGTAAATAAGCCATTCTCACAGGATATTTTTTTTTTTGTAGAATTTGTTAATAAATAGTTACTTTTCCAATAAGTAGTTCCAATCTAAGCTAACAGTAAGTATAATTAAACTAATAAAATGTAATTAATAATTGCTAATACAAATAAAATTATAAAAAGTCATAAAAACATCAAACCACGATATGGTTGTTGCCCCCTAATTATTTTATTCGAATCTTAAAAATGAACTGCTAAATGTTATGTCAAATTATACTGACATTACAAATAAGAGAATGATCACGCTGGCTCTGACTGATCAAAAAACATGGAATAAAAGAGTTGACAGTCCAGTCTTAAGAACAATACAAGACTCAAAATGAGACATTTTACTTCTACTTTCGAACAGGCACTCTCGCTATGGCAATAAACAGAAATGCATGAGACATCGAAATATACATGGTAAAGATTCACCCGTTAAAATTCGGGTTACACTCAAAATAATATGCGTGATGACAAATTCGCAGAATTACAGCATTGCTAAGCATGAGTTTTTTGTTTTAGCATCACACTTGCGTTAATTATAATTTATATGGAAATCCAATCAGCGCGGCAGCGCCTCTAGCGGCTCGGTTTTTGCAACTATTCTGTACATATAAAATTATAGTGTGTTCACGATAGTATGCGATTGCAAACGTACAAAACTCACAAACGGAGCTCCTGGCTAAAGTTCGCCAACACTTTAGCCGAATTTCTTTTTGACACATATTTTCATATATCATCATCATGGCCGATGGTTACAGTAACCACCTGTTTTTTTTTTTGGTGAACTTTGTGTTGGTGAACTTGGGCTTTAATCACCTTAAATTGCTGACTAATAATCTTCTTGATTTTAGAATTCAAACTTTCGTGGTTGGGAATCGTTTTAAATTAAAAAAAACGGCTAATTACCACTGTTTTTCGTCACGTTTGCTAACGTTTCGAGACTGAGTTCAGAAGCCTCTTCACAAAAGTCACGTCAGCAAAAGTGACGAAAAACAGTGGTAATTAGCCGTTTTTTCAATTTACATTGATTTTTCTCGCAATTTTTTTGTCCAGTTTGATCTATAAGAAACCAAACCGCGATACGCTTTTAAGTATTTCTCGATAGTCCCGAATTTAAGTTAATTAATCAACATTTTGATACTTTAGCTACGCATGGAGCATTTTATTTCGATGCCAATACAAGAAACCGAATATCAAAACTTTTACAATATCTACACGGCATAATATCAGTTTTAATCAAATAAACCTGAGTACTCAACACCAATGCTGCGATCACCAATCCGCCTGCCAAGCGCAGTGATTATGCCAAATTCCCCCCCCCCCCCCCTCATTGTATTCTTTGAGGGAGGCCTCGTCCAACAGTAACAACTGATGAAGAATCAATAAATACCATAAATTCTGTATGTACTACTAATGTGCTCGAATATATAAATTATGACTAGTTTACGGTTATGTGCAAGCTTTTACACATATAAATACATCGACCATCGACAGAGAAGTGTTATGTAATATACTGCGAACACCCGACGTCAACACCAGAGGTTACAGTCTATAATTAAACAAAAAACGACGTAACATACATAACTCCCAACAGTCACATAAGTACATATTCCTGGTCCCGCACAAAGGTTCCCTGTGTCGTGGGTATCATGAACTAAGAGTATCAACCATGGTAGCGCAACACCCAGACCTGGACAAAATAGCAGATCATTCAAAAAAAAATTCAGATGGCAGATCATGCAAAGATTTGCCACCAGCGGGAATCGAACCCTAAGAGTAACGTTGCAGCCTACAGTGTTACTCTTAGTCCCTGATACCCACGACACTGGGAATCCTAGTCAGGACAATGTATGTGACTGTTGGGTGTTATTGTTATTAAAATAATAAGTAGGAATATACTATACCCTGGTTCAGAATTCGAGATATTTTTTGTAAACAAAGGAGATGCCATAGCAAAAAAATAGGTGCTCTATGATAGTTTAATAAATTAGGCCATTAAACAGGCTAGGCATGTTATTCTAACTCAGATCTGATAAACTATAAAATATTTTTTCGTATATATTTTTGAGTTATTTCGGTTATTAACAAAGTTATCAAGTAAAGACATATTTTTTAGTAGAAAATATTTCATGTTACTTGGAACACTGCAGAAATTCTAAACAATGGGCTTTGTTTTGAAAGCCGGTCCCCATTTTGTTAATTTCATTCGTTTCTCCTCATTTGCCGAATACGAATGTCCTTAAAGTCTTTTTTACCTGTTATATTGTAGTGATTGTTGTTATTTTGTTGTTTTAGTTAAGTTTTATTTAGTAAAACTCGAACATTTGGTGGCGTGTTGTGCAAAATGTAGGTAGGTTGTGGGTTTGTGTTTATTTGCCGCAAATTGAAGGTATATACCGCTCGAGCGATATTACAAAAAATTTAATACAATTGGTAAGCCATAGGAGAAACCGCGGGTCACTACTAGTAAAACATGATCCACGCAATAAAAATATTTTTACCACTGGCTTGTCTCTTTGACAGTGACATTTGTTTGTTTACAAAAAATATCTCGAATTCTGACCCAGGGTATAGAACACCATACGTGTTTACGGTGGGGGGAATAACACAAGATATTATCAGATGATTAAACGAAACGTGTTATCGGGTATTCGCAGTATGCACGCCTCTATAGAACCTAGACGTTAAGACGTGTTTACTGGTCGGTTATTCGAAGTATACCTCTACCATTAGCCTATTCGAAGCCTTTTGACATACATTTTCATACATTAATTGTCATCTTAATTCGCACGTAGATCAGCCACTTATCTACTACGGTGGAAGGCGTTCATCAACACATTAACAACTGTTTAGCAATCAATTTTCGTTTGACAGATGTTTTCTTACATTATCTGTCACGTTGACTGATGCTGACAGTAACAGCCGCAAGGCCGTGTTAGTGAACTTGGGCCTTTCTATATCACTTCTGCATAGTGCCTAAATCCAAGGAATAGTGCGTCAATCAACTCGTACGTAACACCAAAATAACACTCGATAGAATTCAAAATTGGTACTCAATCCAACCAAAACGTTCTCAGAATCATCAACCCATTGATAGGTTTTTCACTATAGTGACGTCATGGCTCCTCCGGTTGATTTCCTTCGCTTCCTTAGTAAGGTTCGACTCGACTAGTAATGAGTGTCGTTTCGTTGTATTGAGGTCTTTCTTCCTTCTGACCACGTCTGGGCTGTAGGGCTCCGAGACGCGGCGCTCAAGACTGCCGTGCGCGCTTGAGAACGAATTGTGTCGGTGTAGCGGTGACGGGGGCGGCTCCTGAGTCACGTTGGGCAGGTACGTTTGGAATGATGGGCGGTTCTGGGCGGCTTCCATGATAGAACCTGTACAAAGAATGTTATTATAATATTTGATTTGGAATTCGCAAGAGTGATGAGGTAGGACTAAATTTTTACTATGGATATTCATAACAGTTAATACATCAAGCCAATCACTAAATTGAAATGGTATGCAATGAATAGTAAGTAAGCATTAGTACAATGTTCATTGACGGGACAAGTGACCGATACCCAACGAGAGTGTATAATACACACCGAGGTACACATAGTGCTTTATACCATGCATACGAGGAAAATAATAGTAGATTGTATCATAAGGGAGCAAAATAATATTCTTTAGTAGAATCCCGATCGTAGCGAGGGATCCAAAGTACGTCGCCCGAGCCAAAAATATATTTTGCGCCCGAGTGTTACACTCTACTTTTCATCACCACTATGAGAAAATAAAAGGCGTCATATTTTATTTCAAAACAAAACCATGAATTTCTAGCAATCCGTGAATAACTTTTCATTTAAAAAACAACATTCCGCCATTGTATTCGACTAAATATTTGGATTAAAAAAAAATTATGAAAGAACCATAGTGGTGAAAGGATTATGATACTTTCTGAACGCAAATGCTTGGTTTGTTGCTGAAAATATCAAAATCGCCATATGTATGCCTACAATATTTGAGGAGTTCCCTCAATTACTCATGGATTCCATCATCAGAACTGGATTCTGAAAAAATGGGACCAATCTGGAAGTATATCTATTCAAATAAAAAAAGAATTTTCCAAATTCGTTCATAAACGCCGGAGATATGAGGTAACAAACATTAAAAAAATAAAAAAATACAACCGAATTGAGAACCTCCTCCTTTTTGTAAAGTCGGTTAAAAAGTTGTTAAAAATGACGAAATCGCGGGCTGTAGTTCGCGCATTTCTAATTTGTTTTTTTTTATTCAGCCGGTGGCGCGACTATGGGCCGTCGTACCAGCCAGTATTTATTTAAACAATATTTGCATTCAACTTCTTTGGCGCTGAACACTAAGATGTACCAAGTTTAAAAAAGGCGCGGCAAAGATAATTGCGTCGCACTTATTTGTGTTTGATTCTTTTCAAGATGTTCCAAATTCAAAAAGTGCGCGTAAAAGTTAATTGCGGCGCACTTATTTGAGTTCGATATGTTTCAAATTTAAAAAGTGCGCGGCAAAGATAATTGCGGCGCACTTATAGAAGCTTCATACAGAAAACACCACCTTTGGGTGCACTTAAAGGCGAACCAAGTCGTCCTTTTCGAATAGATGGGATGAAAAAGATTTTTAAACCTGGCCAGGTAAAGTACTTTTTTAAATTTTGTGTTAATTCATTATTATGCAATGAGCCTTTGTTGGGTTAGATCTTAAACCTTGGGTAAAATGCTCACCCTGGTTAAAACAAATGGGCCTTAGAAACAATTTTAATTTTGTCGGATGATAGAATGAGAGGGAAGTAAATGGTTGCATGTTGAACTTCTCTAACACGATAAAGTCAAAAAAGATTTTTCTTCGAGTTAAAGCCACAAGGAGTATGTAAATTTAAATGCGACCGAAAAAATGAAGCATAAATTACAGAGTATATGACGGAACGGGAATTTGGGCCACTTGATAAAACCTGGTTAAGCGGTAGCCCCAGCCCATTACAAATGCAACACCTCCTAGGTCCCGTCCACCTAGGACGCGCCCTACTTGGCATTGCACTGCATCCTGAGACAAAGACGAAAAGTCTCGTGTGCCTGTGTAATTTCACCGGCACTCATACCCTTCAAATCGGCAATGCTCACACTACTGCGAAACGGCAGAAACAGATATGGTGGTAGTACTTCCCCGGACGAAGCTTTACTACTAGCAAAAAAATATAAAGCGAGCATTTCAGATTAGAGGAAGATAAGGGAGTACAGATTAATTGTAATTTTTT
Organism: Epirrita christyi; assembly: GCA_951392215.1. Lineage (NCBI taxonomy): Eukaryota > Metazoa > Arthropoda > Insecta > Lepidoptera > Geometridae > Epirrita > Epirrita christyi. The sequence continues at coordinate 3,797,456 of OX595837.1, forward strand.
AGTCACATTTAAAGTTCTAACATGATTGATGTCAAAAGCACACAATGTTACATGTACAGCTAGCACAGGCAGACTAACGTTAGTTACAATAGCGAGTCGCCAGCGAGACGATAGTAAATGTCTGGTGGAACGTTTCGCAAGTGCAGCGAAATTCAAAATTTATTGTGTTTTTTGCACATCACAGCTCAACACTTCTTCAGATAGCAAACACTGGTTTTGCGGGAATCAGGAGACCTAAAACACATGTTTTAATTAATAGTAACTTATAAATATCATTAGTACGAATGTCAATAAATAATTTTTATAGTGTTATTTTGGTTAATTCACATTTGTAGCTCTAAAACTAATGATATTTATGAGATATTTTCAATTAAAACGTGTGTGTTAGGTCTCCTGATTTCCCGCTAAAGCAGTGTTCGCTATCTCAAGAAGTGTTGATAAGCTGTGATATGCAAAAAACACAATGAAATTTGAATTTCGCGCCACTTGTGAAACATTCCACCTTAACCAATAAAATTACAAAGCTTTCAAGCTAACCCGATGTCATTGGCCGATATAAACATTTGTGGTCGACTCGCTAGCTGCTAGCGACGTGGTAATGTTAGTCAGACTGTGCTAGCCGTACTGGTAGTACTATTGGTAGTACCATGGGTAGTAAATGAGTTAATTAGCCTAGGCTTGATAAACATTAAAAGCATGAGTAAACCAAATCAAAACTAATTGAGATCACCTCTTCTCTGGGACTTCTTCGTTAGTGACCTACAACGGGGTAAACAAACATTTTATTTTTAATGACAGGTAAAGAGGTGTTTCTCTACAATCTAATAAAGTTTTCAAATCAATTGGGTGTAAAAGCGTTTCATGCCGATTACAAAGCCTTAATAATTATGTAAGCTTTCATAGGCCCATATTAATAAATCGAACTTGACTTGTTCTCAAGATCGAGAGTTCGGTCTATTAATACGGGCAATAGAGCAACTTATTACTAACCCAGACATGCGCCTCATCCCGAACCTAGCATAGTGTAGGGTTCCAAAGTTTAATCAACTCAAGACTAAATGTCACCACTAGTAGATTAGAACGCGCTATTGGTTTAATTCCTTGGTTGGAGAACACTTGCACGAGGACCCCCTTGTGATTTGTTTTTTGAATTATTATTATTTGCATAGGGTTCATGCCAAAACAACACAATAATTTTGTGAGAATTTCAACTGGCTACCTCTCTGCCGAGGTATACCACTGTCACGGAATCCAAAACAGATCAAACGGTGAAGGAAAAATTGCAAGGAAAACGGCATGTCCTTAAACCAAAAACTCTATTAAAACATGTGCATTGTCCATTAAAGGAGCCAATGCAAGACTCACTGAACCCTTACACCACACTGGCTCTTTCACCATCGGCCACAAGGTCCTTTTAGAACCACCAAAGCACAACCTGGTTGTCCGAGAAAGAACCAGTTAGATGAGGAGCAATGATCACGTAGTTTTGAACCAGTCTTACCTAGAGTGCGAACAAGCCATGGAGTATCGGATTGCTTCTGATTAACAGCTGACTGCACTTCGTGGAGGGCGGTGTTTAACTGGTGACTTAGTTCCTGTAAATGAAGGAACTCAGTTAATAATTATAATATAAATGGGTGCAACGATTATCGTTCCGATAGTTGTATCAGTGAATGAACTAATAGCGAAGAGCCTCGACCAATACTTGAAAAGGCTCAATAGTCAAAACTCAATACATTTATTGCTTTCACATGGTTACAACTAGTTGTTATATAAATATGTAGTATCTCATATGAACCCTGTGCTTAGGGCATTGCAACAGCGAGGCAGACCGAGGTTCTCGGGCCCATTTCGAAGACAGGTCAAAATCTAACTTGATTATCGGTAGGTAGTCTTAATAGGAAGAAACCATGTAAGCATTGAGTAGAGTAAATATTTATTTAGGTTATTTTACCAACAATTTTTATCCGTGTAATAGATTTAACAAATTAAAATTATAATAATTTGTATTATGTAATTTGTTTATTATTGATGTCAGGTTATTATTAATTTAGGCTCTCACTAAATGGTTAGATCAAGGGTCAGATTGAGAAGGCAGTAGTACTCCTGGACTGTAGTAATCTTCGAGCAACACGGACTTCCTGCCGCGGGCCGGAAGGGGTAGCCTTAGCGATATATTACCATTCAAATAGTTCTGTCTTTTTTGCGGGGGGAAATGTGCACACAAGCACAATTCCGCATACACACATCCAAATACAACACTGTAATGACGACACTCACACTAACAAAACCTTGCACACCTCCTCAGAATAAGAACAAACCTCAACTAGTTTTATTAAACGCATATGCCTACTTTGGCTTGTAGTTTGACAGAGGGGAACGCTGCGAATGGCTACTATTCCGTGTTGCTCGAAAGTAATAATGTAATGGTTGTATTACCAGTATTACCTGAGACATAAAGATGAAAAGTCTTACTCTTACTTAGATCCACGGAAGAATGAATGTAAGATTTAAAGCCAGCGTTTTTTAATTGTATCCGTCTCATTCTTATCAATTAATGTTTTAATGTGTTGGAATGAGAAAAGCATTTAGAAATCTGTTCTTATTTTATTTGCATCGTACCAGGTACTTGGGTCCATTTATGACGTCATGATACCACATTACATCAAATTGAAGAGGTCCAACTAAATATCTAAATCACCTTGTGATTTAGGACATTTTCGTGTATTCGGGTTATGTTTACATGTGAACGTCGTTTTGACAGGAGAGAAAAATTATAAAATTTTGTTGTAATACTGCGACTTACAATTAAAATTACCATAAAAAGGCAAGCAAACTAACAACAAATGGCATGTGCAGTGCCGGGATGTAAATCCCATTCCTCCACGAGACAAAACAATGATGTGAATATAAGTTTCCACCGGTAGGTAAGTTATTTTGTTTAGGTAGGTAATTGTAGATTAGGGGTTTAGGGGTCAGGGTTATATGTGTTTGGGGGCTATTTGTATACCAAAGTACCATCACATAATCCTGTTTTATAAGGATTCCTAGTCATTTTTATGCAAAAAATACAAATAGTATTGGTTATCATAGTGTTGTACCAATGCACCTGATACGATCGACTATCGATAGATTTTACGCATATAAACTACGCGGCTATCAAAATGGGTTGGAACCTTTTCAAAGTAAATATTTTAGTCTTATCGTTGCGTTTTTCTTACAGGAGTATTCCTTTCAATTCTTTCCTCAAGATATTATTCATTAAAAAAAATGGCTAGAGGCTATTAATTAACAAACCAGATTGGATCCCAAACGATAGACGAATCTGTACCAAACATTTCATTCGAGAATACTTTGTAAAAAAAAAATGATGATTTGAAATGGCGGAGATTAGAGCCTGATGCAGTACGCACGCTCTTCTTACCACTAAGTCAACAATCCAGTCATCAAGTCAAAGTAAGATTCTACTCCAACGTTATATTACGTATATTTTTGTCTAATGTAATGCTGGTTTATTTATAGTAACATAACATAGCGCCCAATAGTCATATACGTTATCCTGATGCCACACTAGGATTCCCTGTGTCGTGGTTATCAGGAACTACGAGTACCATGGTACCATAACACCCAGATCCGGAACAAATATTTGCAGATCATACAAATATTTGTCCCATAGCGGGAATTAAACCCGCAACCTCTTGCATCTCAGCCGGTTACTCGCCCGCCGCGTATATATCAGCTTAAATTGTTTATAAATGTCTAAACAAGACTCGCTCGTCACATCTTTGCTACTCACTCACTTGACCATCGGTCGACTCAGCTTGAGTTTTTGAGTTCTGAACGTTCATCTATAACATCTTCATCTTACTTTACGGCATCCACGGGAGGAGAAGGAGGGGTCTATTTTAGGCCGGACACACCACGGCAGTTATGTGTACCTATCTAGTAAGCTACTGTAAATAAAAAATAGTGTGTTTAGATATTATGGTTTTATTTGATACCTGCCTCGCGTATGTGCAAATTTTGTATTTTGAATATAGTACCTAGGGCCGGTTTCTCGTAACTGTTGGAAACCATCAACGATGAAATTAACTATTTAATCATCATCATAGTCAATTATTTTATCGACAAAAAATATTTACCTACGATGTTCCCTTCACTAGGGAAAACTTCAATTGCCTATGACAAATATTTAGCGGTACGGAAAGGAAAACAGACTGTTCTATGACAATACATTTGTCTATCTCTAACATAGTGCCTTCTAGTATAGGTGTAAGAAGCAACACACTATAAACATCAGCAGCTATTTTAGTTGTACTTCCATTGGATTTCTTCTTCCATGCTTAGATCTTACAGTGACATATATCCATCAAAGCATTCCGTCTAAATTGTGAGCTGGATTCAAACCTAATTAATTAATTAATACTTAATTGAAATACTTGTATGTTTCTAGCGGCCCTCCAGTTAAGTAGTTACTAACACAACCTACCTAATTTCAAGTTATAATGTATGACGTGACCAAGTGTTTTTAATAATTGTTCCTATGGTTTTAATAAATCAGTATTTGAGTAAACCAGTTACCTGATTGCTGCACTGCGCCTGAACAAAAGCCAGTTTCACTTGCGCCAGCTCGAGTTCCAGATCTCGCACGCGCTGCCGGAGTCTCGCTTCTGCGTCGCTAGAGGCTTCCTCCTTTTCACCTTCCTTCTTTTCCGTTTCTATGAAACAATAGAAAGTTACACAAGATTCATTTTGACGACCTCTGTGGCGCGGCAAGTGTGCTATCGGGTGTTATGAGCGAACATAACACCATACATAGCCCTGCCCCCCGATTCCCTATCTTTTTTGTCTTTAGTGACTAACTGATGATAGTTGTCCACTCGCCCTGGTGGGTAACCGAAGATTGTTATTAATCGCGATTACGTATCGGAAAGCTGCATTGCTGCACCAAGCTCTAGCTCAGTGACTTTCGATGTTTATCGATATTATTTTAACAGCTCTAGTTACTTTCAAAATGGAACTCTATGTGTGGTCTATGGGCAAAGAATGAAAACGATTTGTCTTCGCGCCCAATAGCGGCGGCTATTTACAAAAACTGTTGGCGCCAACTTGAACAAATTTTTAATTAGATTTTTGAGAAAAGTTGTTTGTTTTCTTGCGAAGTGACATTTTTCAAATAAAAGCAAGTAAGTACCTATTTAAATGATGTCGAGTGTAATGATGTTTAATGATGAAAAGATAGAAAAATGGAACACGTAAAGGCAGACCTAATAATTGAATATCCACCACCTATTTCAGAGAGCTTAGAGCAATAGGTAATGGATGATTTATATTTGTCTAGAGTACGATTAGTGTGGATTAGACACCAAGAACTGCTTGCAATGGGCCGCGCCAGCGGGCTGATGGCTAGCCAAACTTCACAAAAAGCGTGGGATAGTTTAGCGGCCCAACTCAACTCCCTGGGAGATGGTTCGACCAAGACTGGGACGCAATGGCGGAGAGTATGTTTAACTCGCTTTTGTGTAACTTCACAATAACGCCATGACTTCCACAAGAATTACATAGTTACCATATTTGTAATGCATTGCATGCTTTTTTCTTTACCACAGTACTGGATAGACTTTAAAGCCAAAACGAAAGGTAAAGGGGCTAACTCCAGACGTCAAGCAACAGGGACAGGTTGTGGGTCTAACCGGATGATATTCATTACTGCACTGGAAGAAAGGGTGATGGCTCTAATAGGGCCTGTGGCGATTGAAGGCTTGCCTAGGGTTCCAATACCAATAGATGTAGGTAAGTATTATGTAAGATTCACACTAGTATTTTTTAACGACCTCTGTGGCGCGGCGGCCGAGTAGGTTGCCGGCTGAGATGCGAGAGGTTGTGGGTTCGATTCCCGCTGCGGGACAAATGTTTGTATGATCTGCAAATATTTATTCCGGGTCTGTTATGGTACCATAGTACCTACTCGTAGTTCCCAATACCCACGACACAGGGAATCCTAGTGTAGGATTATGACTACGTATGTGACTGTTGGGTGTTATGTTATGTTATTACCTATCAAAATTAAATTTATATTACTGTTTACAGAAAGCCACAATCAAACGAGCAGTTGTCGTGAAAGTAGTCGTCGTAAGTACCTACCTATCTACTTAGATGGTTGACCCAATTTGTTACAATAATTTAGTAATATTTACTAACAGATCCTTTTTTATTTTAGTACGGCATGAGCAGCGTGCGCCGAATTGGGCAATGGCTATTGAGGAGCGGAGGATTCAAAATAATGAAGCCCTAGCTCAAAACGTTGCCATTCTTGAGCAACAGCTGAAAAGCCTACTATCTCAATTAGGTTGTTTCATCAATCTTTATTCAGATATAAATTTTTTTTCTTCTTTATACTTAACAAATAAACATTACCTTTGAAATTAAGAATTTTATTCATAAAAAAGTTAGATAAATTAAGTAGGGTGATTAGGCCTAACTCCGGCCCCCCCTCTAAAGTCTACTTACACCCTCATAACGATTTCTCGCTCTTCACGAGACGTAGGGAACTTTATGTGGTTTTGAAGAACTACTGCATTTAGGGCATTAGTCACTTCACGCAGGCATTTAGAAAAAGTTGGCTGAGCAATACTAAATAATGAGGATGCTCCCGCACTTCTCTGGTAAGACCCGTGCATATAGAAGGATAATAATGCAGCTAGTATCTGAAATAGGTACAAATAATTTAGACTATGTAAACAAACGCCGACGAATTGGCATTGATTTGGCAATGGCGCTTCGCTTGCTCAATTAATGTAATGTTTTAGGTAAGTAGGTGTATGTATAAGTAGGTAAGTTACTTTCAATTGATGGGGTACTGCCGTAGCACGCAGTTTTATTTTCAAATGTAGCGTTAATTCTTCAACGAGAGCCGCGAAGGAATTTTTCTGCAGTCTAAAATAATCTATGAATTGCTTATCCGGCAACGACATGGGATCACTGGTGTCGCGGATAAGCTTCCTCTCTAGTCTGACTGACGGCATTTCGCGGCCTTACTTCCTAGGCTGCGGCGAGTATTATATTGCTCGAGCCTTTATTTATTGTTTGCTGCAGTCATGAGTTGCTAAAAATACTTAAGTAGGTACCTCTACTCTAATGTAGGTTAAATATTCTATAATTCCTAATGTCTTCGTTGTATCAAAACTATCCTTACAAGATAATCACCCCGAAACGCAATTTATAAAACGTAGCCTCGATTAGCTCCTTTCGCGAAACGTTGGTGATTTTGAATGAAAGCGATTGGAGCTGTCATTTTGCTTACGGAATACCAAATAATAATAAATTCATAGATTCGCTATGGAGTCGATAAGCGCTGAAACCATCTAGTGACTTTGATGGAAAGCAACCGATGATGACGTCATCTCAGTAACCCACTGAAGATAGAGAATACGAATTATGTCATTTGACAATTTTTGATGATAACTTTGGGCAAGTGATAGTCATTCTACATGTCAAACGTTGGCCACTGAGTGACTTTCAAGATAGGGAATCGGGGGGCTGATCCCCACTAGGATTCCCTGTGTCCGGAACAACGAGTGCCATGGTACCACAACACCCAGACCCGGAACAAATATTTGCAGCTCATGCAAACATTTGTCCCACAGCGGGAATCGAACCCGCACCTCCTGCGTCTCAGCCGGCTACTCACGCGCCACGCCACGAAGGTTGTTCTCCGGTAACGGTATAACAGTTTAAAAATGCAACTAAACTTAACTATTAACTAACGTAACTAACTAACGTAACGTAGTAACAAGCGTAACTATTTATTGATTGGTCTCAAAATAACGCAACACACCTTGTTTATTATCCTTCTGTGCCAATTGAAGGCTACAGTTGCCGCAGTCCTTTACGTAATCCTGCATGTTGTGTAGTTGTCTGTCAAGCCGCGCGCAGATCTCACGGTAATCGCGAGCGACGGCTGCATGGTGGGCGGAGTCCTTCTTAGCCTCTTCTACTGTTGAACGAGCCTGGAATTACAACATAATATGTTGAGTTTTGTTGTTTGTTGGCAAGTACCATAGTTTCTGCCGCCAAGGAATAGTGTGAGCATTGCTGTGTACCGCTTTGAAGATGCCGGTGAAATTACAGGCATATGAAACTTCTCACTTTTATGTCTCAGGGTGACGGGCGCAGTGCAATGCCAAAGTAGGGGTAGGACGCGTCCTACCTGGACGTGACCTTAGAGGTATTGCATTTATAATAGGCTGGGGCTACCGCTTAACATCAGGTGAGCCAAACGCCAGATCCGTCATTTATAACCGAAAATACACGTGTTTCAAATTACCATTATATCAAGTACAGAGAAAACGTCGAATAGTGCGTACGAGTAGTGACGTCACACACATGATTTATAACTGTTCAAAGTTGTTTGTTTGTTATGCCGATTTTAATAATGTTTTAGTATTTTGCTATCTTACCTATCTAATGGCCATGGTATATGTCCGGCCTAAGAATAAACCACCTACACCTCATGCCGTGGATGTCGTACAAGCCAATAGAGGCATTGCAGCATGGCCAGCCATTTGGCTTAACACCAATACTGGCAGTACTGCGCTCAGTAATCTGCTTGGCAAGCTTGTTGGTTATGTCAAATCCTTCCATTGTATTCGCTGGCCTCGTCCATCATCGCAGTGAACATCAATCGGCTGACAATGATGATGACCTTAATTATTATATATTTTGCAAAGAAATACGATACTTTTATTAGGTGGCTATTGTTCAAAGCGTTTGATAGTAATGTTACCTCTGATAGTTGTGTGTCGAGTAACTCCTTGTCTTGCTGAAGCTGCGTGTTTATAGCTTTCAGTCGCTCCATCTCCACATTTATTTTCTCTTTCTCTGCTGACTCTGAAACATCACAACACAACATTAAGTCCACTTAAGTTTTGTTTGGACACTATTTTAGGTCTTTTATCAAAGTCTTAGGTAATATAATAATAATAATAAATGCTGGACTTTTCACACAACATTATCCAGCCCCAAGCTAAGCAGAGCTTGTGTTATAGGTACTAGATAACTGATATACTTAATACAATACATTACATAGATAGATATTTTTTATTATACATAGAAAAATACCCAGAACACCCTGAACAAATATCTGCAGATCGTACAAATGTTTGTTCCGAGGCGGGAATCGAACCCGCAACCTCCTGCGTCGCAGGAGAACCTTGGCCCGCCGTGCCACAGAGGTCGTGTTCTATTCAAAAGGATCATTTTGAGTTGTCTTCTTCAGCAGCCTTTAGATGTCCACTGTTAGACGAGGCCTCCCTCATAGAATGCAATGGGGGGATTGGCTAAAATCACCACGCTTGGGGCGAATTTATGTTGAGTACTCAGGTGGATGCGGACATCCAAGGGAGAAAACAGAGGGGCCTATTCATAGGCCGGATACACCATGACGCGTTGAATCGTCTTTTAGTAGTTGAATTTATAGCCAAAAATAGCAGTATTTTATTCGCAGTGTTTTTATCGTAGGTGAAGTTACAGGCACATGAGAATTTTCAATTTATGGCTCAGGGTGATGGACGCAATGAATACCAAATCAAATCAAATCAAATCAAATATCATTTATTGTGAAACATAGGTAAGGTATTAAGATGTTAGGTAAAAATTAAAAACAATGTCCACTATGTTACCAAGATTGGTGTACAATAATATCAATGAAGCTAGGTATGTCTATAAGAATTTAAATGTCAAACAAATTACACATGTCATATACCTAGGTCAGACTTTAAATTAATAAAATATTAAATTACATAAAAATTATACGCACAATACATAAATGTCAAAGCTATAATACCTAAAATTTCATTTTTTGTCAATTAGTTCCTTAACACTATAAAAACACTTTTCTTGCAGCCACAACTTCATTTTTGTGGTGAATTTGCTATGTGGAAGGCTTTTAATTTCACTGGGTATGGAGTTATAAATTTTCCCACACATTACATAACTGCTATTTAAATACATTGCCGTTCTAGGATGCTTGGATAAAACAATTCTGTCTGGGTTTCTAGTGTTTCTTGAATACATAACGCCTGCTTTTAGAAATAAATGTGTGTGCTTTCTCACAAATAAAGCCGACTCCAAAATATACATGCAGGGCAAGGTGAGCAATTTGAGCTGCCTAAATAATGGTTTGCACGAATCCCACGGTGGTATGCCACCAATAGCCCTAATGCATTTTTTTTGTGCTATAAATGCTCTTTGTATATCGGTGGAGTTACCCCATAGTATAAGTCCATAAGCTAGTACTGACGCAACATAGCCATGGTAAGCTTGCAATAGCGTACTCTGCGCCGATGTTTTCCTTAATTTATATAGCGCGAAAACAAATCTATTAATTTTACAGCATACTTTTTCTACGTGCGCTTTCCAATTTAAATGTTTGTCCAAAACGATTCCTAAAAATGTCGTACTCTCAACTTCTAGAATTTTAGTATTCCCATGTGAAATGGCCAATTGGTTATCTTTACTAGCGTACGTGCCGAATTGAATAAAATTTGTCTTGGTCAAGTTTACATGTAAATTGTTATCTTCAAGCCATTTAATTACGCAGTCAATAGTGTCATTTACATCAGTTATATAATCATTAATGTCAATATTACGGTTAGATGCTAAAATTAAAGAAATGTCGTCGGCAAACAATATACAAGGTTTATGAGTTGTTTCTGGAAGATCGTTTATGTATAAAAGGAAAAGAAGAGGTCCTAAAACGCTTCCTTGTGGTACCCCAAATTTATTAAATTTGTAGGTAGATCGGAAAGACGTCAACTCTTTTTTGTCATTAAGATTGTTTATTTCTACACATTGTAATCTATTTTCTAAATACATCTTGATCCAGTTTAAAGAAGATCCACGGATTCCATACTTGTCCAGTTTATGCAGTAGGAGGTCATGAGATACAAAGTCAAATGCCTTTGACATGTCAAAGAATATCACTGTGATTCGTTTTTTGTCATCTATGCTATCTATTATATTTTTGACTAAATTAAAACAAGCTATTGTCGTAGATTTACCCCTTTGAAACCCGTATTGTTCTTGTTTTAATATTTGGTTTTTTTCTATGAAATGTAATAAGCGTTTTTGCATTGCCACTTCGAAAATCTTGGATAATACTGGAATTAACGTTATAGGCCTATAATTGTCTAATTTAGTTTTGTCTCCTTTTTTATGCACTGGCTTAACAACAGATCTCTTCAAAAGGATAGGAAATGACCCTTCTTCAAACGATAAGTTAATCAAATACGTCAAGACCGGGGTGATTTCCATCGAACAAGCTTTCAAGATTTTAGTAGAAAGTTCATCATACCCTTCTGCATTAGTGTTACGAAGGGATAGTATAATCTTGAGTACATCATCGTTGCAATATGGCCTTAAGAATATGCTGCTAGATATTGTCTGACTACATGTGGTGTATCGAACTTTGTTTTGGCTAGTGTTGTCTGTTAAATTAATCCAATAATCATTAAATGCTTCTGCTATTTTATTGGGACTCTGAATTTTATTATCGGCTTGATGTAAATAATCTATGAATTTAATTTGTGTAGTGTTTTCTGTTTCACTCTTAATAAGCTGCCATGTTGCTTTACACACGTTTTTTGCATTATTTAAAACTTTATGATTGTGTATCTTTATGGACTGGTCAACGCACTTACGAAGTAGTATTGAGTATTTTTTGTAATTTAACCGATTAGACTCAGATTTTTTGGCATACCACTTGTATCGTAAGGACCTTTTGGTCTTACAGCTGACTTTTAACCCTCTACTGATCCATTTATTTATTTTTATTTTATTCGAAATCCTTATCCTAATTTTTGGAAAACAAAGTTGGTATAATAGGCAAAAAATTTCATGGAATTCTGCAAAAGCATCATCAAGATTTTTATTAAGAACCTCCGAGAAGGAGAGGCTGGAAAGGTATTTTCTAAATTTATCTATGTTTTCTAAACTGTAATCCCTATTGTACTTAAAATGAAATTGAAACGGTATTTCTTTAATTTTTGTAGGAATAACAAGGAGCTGCGCCGTATTATGGTCTGATATATCCCAGTGTAGAAGCTCACCTCTTGCAGAACTTATGGTGCTAAGAATATGGTCGATACAATTTTCTTTCCTAGTTGGTGAATTTATATGCATATTCAAGTTATAGTTCTTCACTAGTTCCCTTAGGCGTATTGAGTTCGCATCCACCTTAAGAGTATTAATATTTAGGTCACCAGCTAGCACAATGTTCTGTTTGTAGTTAAGGGTGATAAATTGCAACAAGCCATCTAATTTTGTCATAAAAATATTGATGTCTGAGTCAGGCGTTCTATAGAGGCATACTATAATAATTTTTTGGGATATAATATTAATAATACAACATTCAAAATGATTATCAATAGAAAACTTTTTGCCTAGATCCAGGTCTTTGTATGGTAAGCCTTGCTTGACAAGTATACATACTCCTCCGTACCTTTGCTTAATTTCCCTACAAAAGAAAGAAGCTAGACTATAGCCATGGACACCATACCACTTACGTGGTACGTCACGTCCTGAGTGGTAATGCACCAATCTGCGGCCCTTAAGGCGGTTAGTGACCCGTTAACTCTTGCCGCTTTTCTCAGTGTCCGATAGACGAACTTTTCGAGTGTCCATACAAAAATTCGTGTAAGACAACACCATACGTCCGTGGCAATTGCTCAAAACTCGAAGACTTAAGACTTAAGACTCGAGGCTCTAGTGCGACTCACCCTTTACGAATTTCTCGTATTCCAGCTGGTATTTCTGTAGTCGTTTAACCTTAATACTGCAGGCAAGCTTCACTATTTGTCGCGGCGACTCTTCCGCGCGACATTTCTTTGGTAATGTCACCCTGCGGATTTCATTAAACTATTAAAAACGAAGACATTATCTACAGTATTTACTGATAGCACATATGAATTACATTTTAGAAGGAAATAAATACATGTTTTCAGTCTGAAAAGTGTCAGAGATAATAAAATGACAAAGGCATGTGAAGATAGCGATACGACACAGTGTCCACAGTGTCCAGTGTATTTGTTTAGCATTTTGCAGCATTGTGTAGAGCACATTAATATTTATTTTTGACGTGAATACGTCATTAAATTTGCTTCCATAGTGGGAGGTAATCCAGAAAAATTATAACAAAATCAGTTAGGGGGATACAGTTTGACGACCTGTGGCGCGGCGGGCGATTAACCGGCTGAGATGCAAGAGGTTACTGGTTCGATTCCCGCTGCGGGACGCTTCGTATTCACGTAAAACACCCGGCCGTGTCTACGACACACCCTAAATGCAATTTTCCCTTTGGGATAGGCAGAAATAACTATTTCGACTTGCTACTATGACACCTTTTTCGATTAATTTACACTAATAACTATTTTCGAACGGTCTTAAAAAGAAAGGAGCTTACCTAAAATATTTGAGTACTCCCTCAAAGTCATTCGCCAAAAGGTCCTTCCTCGAGCGAGACAGCAATGACAACGCAACTTGGAACAACGTATCCATGCCTTGTAGCAAGAACACGTCTAGAATGTGGTACACCTGTGATAACCACACAATAAGTTTTAATAAGTAAAAAAATAATAACAAAAGAATAGCGTTTAAGCATGTTGTAAAAGAACTGTCGTCGGTTCATTGAGAGGCCTTACTACACTGTGTCGTCCATGGTGGCAACTCGAAAACCTTTATTCCCCAACGGTTGTCGGTTCTGTAAGCTATATGGCCGGCCCATTGCCACTTCAACTTGCTAATTCTGATAGCTATATCGGTGATCTTGGTTCTTCTAATTTTGAACATTAGCTCTGTTGAAATAAAGATGATTTGTCAACTTACCAAAGGTAGGGGAAATCTCGCAGTGAATACAGTAAGGAACCATTGTGATGCGAACATGTGAGGCTCTACTCCCAACTCTTGGAAATGCGCTCGCAAGTCAGTTAATTGTTCCTGAAAACACAATCATATTAAACCTTATTCCGTTTGTGTTAAAATTTAGTTTCACTTGCAACTTTTTGATAAAGAATACATTTTTTTTTTTTATTGAAAATGTTTTTAATACAAGTGTCTATTCCGCGGCTTCGCTCGTGTTATACTGGAATAAAAAGATATCTATATCTCAATCCAAGTCAGGTCTTATTTTAGGGCTACTTGTGATTAAAATTTCAATTAAATAATTTTGCATGCTAGATTAGGTAGAACATAATTTAAACTTACTTGCTTATTTAAGACCTTTCATTAAGTATATCACATTATGTATCTTTATCTTCAGGTCATAATCTACCTGTTTACCAAAATTCATCAAAATTGGTTTAATAGTTATGGCGTGATTGAGTAACAAACAAACTTCCAAACTTTCGCATTTATAAAATTGGTAGACCCTCGGTGAAATCTAATCGGCCCGTTAAGGCTCGGCCTACCCCGTCAGACAAATGGCATGTGTTGACACCAAATGTCATGAATTCTTATGAGATGACAAAGGAACTTCGTTAGTCTCAACTGTTCCTTTAGTTCCTTTGAGCAGTTTCTAGTTTAGAAACTGCTAAAGGAACTACGAAGAACAATCGGTCTCAGTAAATCTTTTAAAGGAACTAGTTCTCAATAGTTCCTTTAAAGGAACTACTTAGACCGATTGTTCTTCGTAGTTCCTTTAGCAGTTTCTAAACTAGAAACGATTCTATCTACTTGCAACAATACGTATTCTTATAAGATCTTATCTAGGTCTAATACGGTTCAAATTTGAACGCAAGATACCTCCATAAGTCTGTCGAGCTGATGCAGCCTCATGTAGAGCGCTTCGAAGCCATCTTTGTACAGCTCGCGCAGTCCGTAGCCGTACATCAGACGAACCAGGAGGCAGAAGGCTTGTTCTTCTGGCATCTACAAATACAACACGAAAAGAGACATGCCAGATCACTATGCTAAAACGTGAATTGAGACTCTAACATAGAATATTATAATTTGCCTGCCTGTAAAAAGAAAATGTATATTACAAGAGTTTAAATTGTTGAAGACAAATGAAGAACTTACTTATTATTAAAATTGCAAGCTTATTCATGGCGAAATATGTCCAAATATATTATTTGACATCACCATTATTTCATGCAATAAAAAATATTATTATTATAGATTTGGCGAGTTTCTCGAGTCTTGAATCATTTAGGGATTATTTCTGGAATATGGTCCCATATTGCAGGTCAAATTGTAATTTTTTCGTAAATAACCTGTAAACTTGACAGGGTGCTGTGTCTAGTAAAATAACACCCAGCTTAAGTCACTATCCAGTCGCCACTATTTACGTTATTTCTTTAATAACTAAAATATTTCGCCCATCCATGTTCTGATCCTGATGATATAACTCTAGCTGACCCTCATTTTTTAAATTGGTTGTTGTGATGACCTCTGTGTCGCAGCGGGCGAGTAGCTGGCTGAGATGCGAGAGATTGCGGGTTCGATTCCCGCTGCGGGAGAAATGTATACATGATCTGCAAATATTTGTTCCGGCTCTGGGTGTTGTGGTACCATGATACTCGTAGTTCCTGATACCAACGATACAGGGAATCCTAGGGTGGGATCAGGACTATGCACGTGACTGTTGGGTGTTATATTATGTTTTCACAAAAATATATGTGTGTCGGTAGAGTTAACGCTGCACGTACATCCTGAAGCACTATATTAAACACTTACGTGTAACAAGAGTGTAGCTGCTAAAAAGCTCAATCCCTGGCAGTATCCGACCTCGTGATCGTAGACGGCGTACGCACGCGCCATCCGCAGCAGCGAGTCTTGTCCCAGACCACCCGCCTCGCGGAAGAAGTCGTGTGCGGGGAACGTGCGTGCGATGTCACGCTGGATCACCGCCTCAAATGGACAGTCCTGAAATGAGTCATGAGGATATATTAATATTTGACGACCTCCGTGACGTGGCGGAACATTAGCTGGCTGAGGCGCAAGAGGTGCGGGATCGATTTCCCCTGCGGGACAAATGTTTCCACGATTTGCAAATATTTGTTCCGGGTCTGGGTGTTGTGGTACCATGGTACTCCTAGTCCCTAGGATTAGTAGCAGGATTAGGTATGACTGTTGTGTGTGGTAGTACGTTGTCACCATCTTGCTGTGTTGTATCCGGCCTAAGAATAGACCCCTCCGTCTCTTCCCGTGGATGTCATAAAACCGACTGAAGGCGTTTTTCCAAGGATCACCGAACACGCTTTGCGGTCCCGGTAAATGAAATCAAATCAGAAGAGTTTTATTCATTGAAATCACAAGGATCATTTTGAATCGTCTTATAAATTAAAATTACTCCTGTTCCAACGCGACCAATCCTAGAAGAATCAGGCATTAAACACAGCTTGGCTTAATTTGATGATCCGCCTTACCACTAGGAGGCCTGTGCACCACACAGGCGCTTCCCACATCCCTTCCCTTCCATCATCATCATCATCAGCATATACCTCTGCTGGACATAGGCCCCCTAGAATGCCATGATGAACGGTCTCGAGCCGTCTCCATCCACCGATTTCCGGCGACGTTTATAATGTCTTTAGTCAATCGAGTGGAGGGTCTTGGCTTCATGATCCTCATCTCCGTCCACTGCTGGACGAGGCCATTGCATTCAATGGGGGGATTTGCCATAATCACCACGCTTGGCATCGCATCGGATTGGTCATCGCAGTATGGTGTGAAGTATTCTGGAGGCTGCTGCTGCCCATCCTCTGGTGTAATCCCTTTGTAAGGCTTTTACTACATCCACGGGAAGAGGAGGGGTCTATTCTTAGGCTGGGCACAACGCGGCACCGTGGCTTTTAAAACATATGTAATATTATGGATAATTCGTACTCACTTTACTTATAAGAGTTCTGTATGTTTCCATCAATTTATCGTTTTGATCGACACCAGCCAGCCTCAGCCAAACTTCACCGCGGAGCGCCTCCGGAACTCCGACGCGCACTAGATGATTCAGCGCACGTGGTCTTGGACCCGTCCAACTGAAACAAGGCATTTTGAACCTTAAAACGCTTCCTATCCGTGCACTATACATAGTGCATTTTTAGATTCAGCTTTGACGTCCATGCCCTAGTAAAGCTACGCCCGTAGCTTTATGGGATGTCGAGCACAGTAGGGTAAGCACGAATATCTAACGGTATCGAGACTAGCGAGATGATAGTCGATGTCAAATATTGGCCAATGACATCGCGGTGGCTTGAAATTTTTGTAATTTGATTGGTTAATATTTGATATTTATGATAATCTCGCTAGCGTCTCGATAACGACAGATGTTCGTGCTTGGGAGTAGTGGGATTTTGGAGTGAACTTGGGTGAGAAATCTGGCAAAAGAAATAGAAAACACGATTGGACATACAGCAGGTTACCCCAAAAATAACTGGGATAGTTAAAGTGTTAATCTCGTGGTAGTCTCGGGAGCCGGGTAGTCTCGGCTAAAGAATAGGACTCCACCAACTAACTCCTCTTGTGGACAGCAGCATCACCTGAGTACTTAAAACTAACAGCGATCGCCAATCCGCCTGCCAAGCGTGGCGATTATGTCCGATTCCCCCATCGCACGCAATGGGTTGTACGCTATGCATGCTATGGGGGAGGCCTCATCCAGCAGTGGATGTCTAACGACTGATAAAGATGTTAAGGCGTTAACACTACGGATCTATTAGCAAAATTAAATGGCAATGGACTGGCCACATAGCTCGCAGAACCGACATCCGCCGGGGAAAAAAGGTTCTGGAGAGGCGATAACGAACTTACCACCCCCTTACTAGATGGACTCATGACATTGTGATGGTAGGAGGTAGTCGGTTGGTGGAGGCGTCGCAAGCCCAGGGCACAGAATAAATATTAGTACAAGTGCCCAGGGGCCATGCGAGGCTTACAGCTGAGCAGTGCTTGTCACTGGCTGATGATGATGTTGCTAAAGTATAATAGATTCATAGAAAGTTGGTATGCAAAAAGTAGCCTTACCTTCTTAGTACTTGAGCCCAATTTACGAGAACATCTTCGCCGCAATCCTTTGAAACTTCACCGGTGCCACTGAGGAGTGGTTCGTCCCCATCTGAAATGGAACATTATTAATTTCAGCGTACATACAGGTTCAGTGATGTGTACAGCCTAAGAATAGATCTCTCCATTTCCTCACGTGGATCCCGTAAAAGCCGACTAAAGGAATTGTTTAGTTACTAACCATATCGAAATTAAAAAGTAACGAATCCGATCGGAAAACCTTCCGAACGTTTTAAAATAAAAAAAATAATGAATAAATAAATGCTGGACATTTCACACAACATTATCTAGCCCCAATCTAAGCAGAGCTTGTGTTATGGGTACTAGATAACTGATATATACTTAATACGACATACATAGATAGATATTTTCTATTAAACATAGAAAAATACCCAGAACGCCCTAAACAAATATCTGCAGATCGTACAAATATTTGTTCCGAGGCGGGAATCGAACCCGCAACCTCCTGCGTCGCAGGCAAACCTTCGCCCGCCACTGAGGTCGTCAAATAGCCCTTCTGCAGTGAAGTCAACGGCTGATAATGATGATGATGATAGGGCTCCCAAAAGCTGAAGGTACACATAGAGTTACCTATGACCTAGGTATTCAAATACCTACTGGTGTTTGGTGCTACTATTCGATAGATGAGCTCAAGTTTTAATTAATTTTAATACTAATTACACCTAAGTGACATTTTATTTTTAATGGTATTTTGACATATTACGAATCATTTTTTTTTTATGACATTTTGAATAGTCTTTCAGCAGTGGACTTCTGCATACTGATGATGATTCATTTTATTTTTGTGTTTTATTTTATTATTATGTACCTAAATTTTAATGATTAATATAAATTTCAAATACAATTGTGAATTGTTACTGAATAAATGAAATGAAATAGCTCTTGCCTGAGATGCCACACAACACGCATGACGCCATTTGGTGTTTTTTTTCTTTAGTTTTGTTTAATTAGGCTACAGGGGCCCAAGCACGAATATCTAACGTTACCGAGACGCTAGCGAGACGATAGGAAACGTCAAATATGAACCAATCAACTTAAAAATATTTCAAGTTACCCCGGTGTCATTGGCCAATATTTGACATTTGCGATCGCCTCGCTAGCGTCTCGATAACGTTAGTTATTCGTGCTGACCCTACTGTAGTTTTTATTTTGTTTCTTTTTTAAGTGGTGACAAATAAACGTATTTTCTTTCTTTTCTTTCTTAGATTGGTGTACCTGAATCGGGCTCGGAGGGTGAAGGCGGCGCGGGCGCACTGGATAGAGGCGACGGCAGCAAGCTGGATAGCGAAAGCGGCAGATTGAGTCTAGATCTGTCTAGCTCACCCGACGTCTCTATACCGGCCACATCATACTGTAGCTGACCAAGTGCATCCACAGACTGTAAAAGACGCACACAGTAGTATAATAGCTCCCTGTGTAAGGTTTCAAGGGAAACAATAGACATGATGGTCTATTTCTCCGACTTGCTGAAGGTGGAAAAGGTGGAAGGACTTTAACACATTGTCTTTGAATACTCCCTCTCCCCCCTCCTCTTCGAATTTTTCAGCTGAATTACGCTGTTAAACCCCTACAGCACCTAAAAATCCTTTTTTTCTGATTCATTGTATAAAAATCTAGAACACTACGTACCTTGGTAAGTCTTATACGATTATATCTACAAAATTGTATGAAGCTATGGCTTATAGTTTTAAAATTGATGAGAAACTACGTTTTTTCGTTGGTTTATTTTGAATTTAAAACTAAAAGTTAGATTTTAAAAAAATGTTTTAGATATAATATGATAAAACGAACTTATTAAGGAGGAACGTTTGCAAAGTGACACGAAATTCAAATTTTAATGTATTTTTCCTCATCACAGCTCATCGACACTTCTTGAGATAGTGAAAACGGATTTTGCGAAAACTAGGACACCTAACACACATGTTTTAATTGATACTATCTCATAAATATAATTAGTTTTGCTACGAATATCAATGAACCAAAACAACATTATACAAATCATTCATTGACATTCGTAGCTAAACTAATGATATTTATGAGATACAATCAATTAAAACATGTGTGTTAGGTCTTTTATATTGAATTTCGCGCCACTTAACCATCGTTCAACCTTAAATCTATACTAATAATATAAATAATAATCTCACCTCTTTAAGATTGATATAAAACTGCTGTACTAGCGGCCTCTTTGAGTAGTACCAGAACCTTTCTGAAGGGGGGAATATTTTTAGTGGACTTTCGATAACCAACCTGTAAAAAAGTGTTTTTATGAGAATGGTATAACATAGAGTAATTCCTGCTGGTCCCTTTAGGGGCCCAACGCGTTGGTCCGTTGTAACAGGAGAAATGGATATCAAGGGTAGAATATCTGTAGTGGACCATAAACAAAAAAAAAGTTTCACCACAGAGAATTGCTCTCTGATTTTTGCAAGATGTTAAACAAAAAAAATGCGACTCAAAAACAGTGAAAAAATCCCTTTGGAGCACTAACGGGAATCAACCCTACGATCGGATGGGATGTCTCTTCCCTGCCAGACTAGACTATCAATGCTATAGGCCGACCGTTTAACTGGCGTATCTCCTGCGCGGTAAGAAGGGAGCGGGGGCGGGTAGCGCTACACACGGAGTCAATAATCCAAAGACTTATCACGAGATAGGCATTGTTGGCAAAGTATAAAATATAATTAAGCGATTAATCTTGGCAAGTCGTTTACCTTGTGCGTTTATGTACAAGCATCCGTAACAAATATACCAACGGCACGCTGCGAGAACCGCCAGCGCACTGCCGTGCTTGACGTGAGCTCTCTGCTCCGCGCACCCAACGGTAACATCTCCCCCGCTCCCTTCTAACCGCGCAGGTAAACGGTCGGCCTATAAGCACCGATAGCTCGATTGATAGGGATTTTATTTGGAAACCTCATGTTCAGTGTTATAGCTATTACCGAGAAATGGCGGCGCTCAACTATTTTACACAGTTAACATATTTACATATATCGTTAGCTCGTGAGCAATCTGCTTACCGCAACGGGTCGGGGATGCCCCTGATGACGAGGTCCAACGCCAGCGACATGTAGGCGGGCGCGCCGTCCCCGCTGGCCACGTTGAAGGCCGCCAGCGCTGACTCGCCCGCATTCCACAGCGCACACACTGAGCACCCAGACCCACCTGATGAGCCGCTCACCTGGGAAGGGACGTTCATTTTCAGTACCGTAAAACCGGGTTACTTTAACCCTAAGAGGTAATTTTAGCCTAAATCGGGAATTCCCGCCCTGCGGTGTGAGCATAATTACTGCTCGTAGTTTATACTTAAATTGACAGATGGCAGGCCGCGGAATGATTACACATGAATCTGTCACGATTCGTGTGAAATCAAACTTTTTCCCGATTTAGGCCAAAGTTACCTCTTAGGGTGATATTAACCCGGTTTTACGGTACTGCTAGCACAGGCTGACTAACGTTACCAAGACGCTAACGAGGCGACCGTATGTTAATTTTGGCCAACGACATTGTTATGCCACTAATTTATTTTAAATTTCGTTAAAAATTCATTTTTTCCTACAAAGAAATACTATCTACAAAAACATAATTATAGTACACAACACATTATAGTCAAAAATATATATCAAAACGGGAAACCACCGGCCGCGGAGTAACGCCCAAGCGGCCGGAGGCTAGGGCTACCGAGAGGAACCACACTATGCGTGCCGAGTCCAGGAGTAGCTTTCTGAATCTGACCCTTGATCCAACCATTAAGTGAGAGCCTCTTAAGGTATTGGTCAAGGCTCTTCGCTATCAGTCCATTCAATAAAACAACTATCGGGACAATAATAATAATAATTATTATTATTTGTCTATTGTATGTGAGTTTCATTATCGTAGGCCTGCGTACGCGCACTAAGTGCAAAAGCTGTGTTCGATTTGTGGTTTGGTTACGTCAGTAGGTAAGTACTAATTATATTGCACTTTTAGTTTTCTATGTTAAACATATTGTTAAAACCTTACCATTTCTAACAGTCTCATGTCGGAATGTTTGACGCTCCTGCCCGGAGCCAGTAGAATGCCGAAGCATCTTTCAATGTACAATCCACCAGTGTAGCCCGTCTGTAAAAAAGACATTACATTCCAGTTTTACCCAAAAAATAAGTCGCCCCGATGTACTTGCGCCGTAGACCAATTTAGCGCGGGAACCTTCTTTCTACCAATAGCAATCGCGCGCTAAAAAATCTTGCACTGTTATCGGTTAATCGACTTCGCGCTTAAATCGAAGCCCGTCGTGCGCCATCTTGTTCATCAGTCGACTCTGTCCAACAGTGTACGAATCATGTCAGCGGGACAGAGCTATACTATACGTTCGGCTACTGTCGGATTATCATATCATAATGTGTCATGTCTGCGCTTTTCTGCGCAAACGAAAACAGTCGATCGGACTTATTTTCTGGGTAAAACTGTACTATTGTTCATAGTACATGCTATGAACAATAGTGCAGTTTTACCCAGTTCTAATAGTGCCAGACGCTAGAACTAAATAATTTAATTCAACGTACAGCAGGTTTAGCATTGCGGTTGCTAAGTCTTCTCTTCCGAGGATAGACAAAGCTACATCGCTAGAAATGTTCAACGAAACGTCAGCAGGAATAGTAAAGTACGTGGTGTATAGTCGTAATTTTTCTAAAATAAATCGCTAGTAATATTGTTAGCCCTAAATGTCAACTGACGAAATGTTTGTCTTGCTCGACCACGTAAACTTGTCGCGAGGGAATAGCATAGAAACTTTTATTTTATATTTGATCGCCATGTTTGATGTTTGATGTTGCCTCTCTACATCTAAATGTCAATTTCAGGATTCCGTACCCAAAGGGTGCCAACGGAACTTTACGCTAAGCCAGCGCCACGCCATCCGTCTCTCGGCAGCCAGTGGAAATTTTTATCAATGATGCGTTGAGCACGAATCTTATGCATATAATCAAAATGAAATAAACCACAAACAACCTCAAAGGGGTAAGAGAGGTCTTCCAAGGAATAAATAGTAGATTGTTGTACCGAGTGTTAGTTTGGTAAGTCATCACTAGAAACACGCACGTTATCCACATGTTTCACTTCAATATCATCACCAGCATGTATACGTCGACTGCTGGATGAGGCCTCTCCATAAAATACAATGGGCGGATTTGCCGTAACCACCACGCTTGGCAGGCGGATTGGTGATAATAGTATTTGTGTTAAGTACTCAGTGGATGCTACTACCCAGCCTCTGGTGTTATCCGTTGATAACACCAGAGGCTGGGTAGTAGCATACGACGGCTACAGTCGGGTACGAGTCGGGTTTTACGATATCCACGGGAGGAGACGGAAGGGTATATTCTGAGGTCGGACACATTCCACGTCATATTGTTTCACTTAAAAATAGTCAAATAATAAGCAGTATACCGCTGTGTCGTCCGTTTCCGGCTGTACGTTGTTGGTGACTTGTGACACATTGATCGTCACTTGTTTGTCGATGCCGCCTCGCAGCTTGAAGCCGAGCCGCTCCTTCGGCACGTGGCTGAAGGTACCCTGCCCGTGGAAATTGACACTTAACAACATAATTATAAGGTAATAATAGCAAAATAAACCTATCATCGTCAGAATGTTGTAATAGAAGTTGTTATAACCCGCGTACTCAGTTAAATAATGGGATTGTAAATGGCGGCAGTGTTGTAATATACAGTCAGCCCAAAAAAAAACAATATATATATATATATAATAATAATATCAGTCAGCCCAAAAAAAAAAACAATAAATAAATATAAGTCAGTTTTTAGGTATAGAATCAGTAATAGAAACAAAATATAAAGGAAAACTTAAATTTTATTTTTTCTATATTATTGGAAAAAGCAAGTAACAAATAAAATATCAATAGTTCTGGAGATATCAGGTAACAAACATAAAAAAAAATAAAAAAAAACAACCGAATTGAGAACTTAAAAAGAAAAAGAAAAAAGAAAAAATTCCTTTTTGTGAAGTCGGTTCATAAAATTAAAATGATCGTGGCTTGGTATCATTTTATAAATAACACGGGCATCGTACATATTTATCTATTTCCCCTAACGTTACACATTATTATACCCAGTTTTTCAAAAACACACACCTTTGCATCAGTTTCCTTGATGTCCACAGTGCATTCAAGCACATGCATCAACTGCATGGGCGGCGAGGCCGGGCCCAAGCCCTCGGTCAACGACCCCGTCATAGATGGCGCTGCGCTCAATTCTCCGATTATAGATGATACCATGGACCGAGGAAGCATGCGCTCGAAGGCTTTTGCAAAACAACCTGAAAAAAACATGATATATACATAATATACTATTATTACTAAGCATTAGGTATATACATAGGAGCAGTTAGAGGAAGACACTCCTTTCGATTCTTAACGCTTAGACTGCGCATCTCTTAAATGGACGATTTTTTTATGTACGCAGGGTAGTCTAAACATTTCTTTGTACGTTTCTTTCATTTTCATAACAGGAGGACGATTTTTTAATGTCATAGCGCGCGTTCACAGTGAAAGCGCGGGACGGGGGCGTTTGCGGGCGCGACGGCGGGAGCGTGCGGGTTGCCACAGTGACGCGCGAGCTATTAGACGCGGATAAGACCAAACTGGTTTGATATCCCTGCCACCCGCGCATTGAGACGCTTGCCTACTAGGCCCTTAGTGTGGCCATAACGCACGGATAGGAATGTTTGAAAAAAAAAAACGCGCGTTACTCGCTCATGACAGTCGCGCTAGGCGCCCGCCTTAGCCACTACACTATAGACGCAAACAGCAGTTTTATATGTTGGATATTTCGAGTCCACCGTCGCACCCGTGCTAGGCCCGCACTGTGGCCCTGGCCATAGAGGGGCTAAATGCCAGCAGAGGTTGTTGACCACTCATTTCCAAATGTTTGTATTTTGTATCGCATTGATAACTGAAATTCTTATACGTATGATATCGACACATATGCTGCCTTCAGTTCATCTCCTAGAAATCGGTTATCTGCTGCCCATTTGCTGATGAATAGTCACTTGATGATATTCTAAAACCACACCACAGGGCCAATATTCGTCATCATCATCATCATCAGCCTGTAGAAGTCCACTGCTGGACATAGGCCATCCCCTTAGAATGCCACGTCGAAAGGTCAAGAGCCGCCTCCATCCACCGACTTCCTGCGACGTTTATAATGTCTTAACCAATATTAGTCCGCCCGATAACAGTATTTGTTTCGACTTGGCAAGTCAATATAAAGTGTGACACAGATAAAAATGTTTGTTTTGACGGAAAAGCAGCACAGAATATTGTAAAATCGGACAGTAAATATACACAGACTTAACCCACTCACGAGTTAGTTAATTACAAAAGCTAATTTCACAGTTTAACTAGAGGTCACCGCGAGACGAACCGAAACGGTTAAGTAATCGGTCAAGGCTGAATTCATCGAGCATGACTCTCATTGTATCTGGCATGAACATTTCACAAACGAAAACATGGCCATTGTTTGAACTGACAACTGACATAGATCGCCATCCAGTGGGGTGAGCACGGATATCTTACAGTACGGCTAGCACAGGTTGAATAACGTTTTTAACGGAGTCGCAAGCGAGACGATAGTAAATGTAAAATATTAAGGGGGATGCTTTCGATTACTTAAAGCTCGTTTCACGCTAGATGGCGTGGAAAAACAGATATTGACTTTTTAATTTTTTGTTCAAAACTCGAGCGTCTTTAGTGAGTAATTTTACCGTTTGCGAGCACGGTGTAGGTCATAGAATTTGATGCAGCATGAATTTTCGTTAAAGAGTCGTTAGAAATTTCAAATTCACTATAAATAAGATCTGACAATTTGCCTCATGTAATTACACGCACGCACACTTCTACATTCACTGTTTTGTTTTTCACTAGATGGCGTTGTCATTATCCCCAGATGTTATATAGATGGCGTTAAAAAAATGTTTATAAGGTATCTCGATAATGATGGCGTTAAAGAAAATTGTTAGAAGGGATGAGCCGCCACCATCCACCGACTTCCTGCCACCCTATAAAAAGTGCCGTGGTGTGCAGCGTAGAATCTATAATCCTCCTCCCGTGGATGTCGGAAAAGCCGACTAAGGGTTTACACCAGGGCATGGGCAGCATCCATCTGAGTAACCGATACTGCAATCACCAATCAACCTGCCAAGGGTGGTAATTATGGCAAACACCCCCACAAAAATGAATGTCTTTTTACAGAAATTAATAAAAAGAAAAAACAAACAGATTAGGTATTTTTATTGGTTTATAATTACAAGTATTTTCCACTAGAAATATCATACACTGACAACAAATATTCATCAATAGGTAAGCGATCAGTGCAACTGCACATTTTGTCTTCGTATATTGTATTCATTGTTACCATTAGTGCCCATTGCATCTCTTCTAAATATAACTTTTCATTTAAAAAACCGACTTCCGCCATTGTATTCGACTAAATATTAGGATGAAAAAAAAATGATGAAAGAACCATAGTGGTGAAAGGATTATGATACTTTCTGAATGCAAATGCTTGGTTTGTTGCTGAAAATATCAAAATCGCCATATGTATGCCTAAAATATTTGAGGAGTTCCCTCAATTCCTCATGGATTCCATCATCAGAACTGGGTTTTGAAAAAAATGGGACCAATCTGGAAGTACATATATCTATTCAAATAAAAAAAGAATTTTCTAAATCGGTTCATAAACGCCGGAGATATGAGGTATCATCTTCATCATCATTAGATGTAGTTGATCTGATGATCAACTACATCATCATCAGCCTGTAGAAGTCCACTTAGGTGTCCCCTAGAGTGCCACGACGAACGGTCTTGAGCCGCCTCCATCCACAGATTTCCTGTGACGTTCATAATGCCTTTAGTCCATCGAGTGGAGGGCCTTCCTCTACAGCCTCGTCCGTTTTTCGGTCGCCACTCGAGAACCTTTATTCTCAAACGGTTATCAGTTCTGCGAGCTATATGACCTTCCCATTGCCACTTCAACTTGCTAATTCTGGTTGATCATCAGTGGCTAGAAAAAAATACATTTCTTGATATAGTTTTGTTTTAGACAATGTTGTAAGGGTTTTTTGTATGAGAAAAAATAACGTACATGATGTCATTTCATTGAGATCTATGCACTTTGCATTTTTCCGAACACGTCTCAATATATATTTCAGATAAAATCGCATTTTTGAAAAATGCTACCAGCTTTAGCATCATGCTGCTGATAAACTCATTTATAGGGTGTGGTGATACGGCGTTTGCAAACATAACAGTGTACAAATATTACTGTGTTGGAAATATATGATATTGGATAAACAATCAACAATCTGCCTCTCTCACTATTCCAAATTGACTCGCAGTCAGACGACTAGTTAGTAGTTTTGTTAGTAGTAGAACTTCTTGTGAAAGAGTTCGTCCGGGGAAGTACTACCACTGTACCTATTTCTGCCGCCAAGCAGTAGTGTTCGCATTGCTGTGTTTCGGTTTGAAGGGTACGGGTGCCGGTGAAATTACAAGCACATGAGACTTTTCATCTTTATGTCTCAGGGTCGGTAGCGCGTGTGTAATGCCTCTGGTGTTACAAGCGTTCATAGGCTGCGGCAACTGCTTTCCATCTGGTGGGCCGTAAGCTTGTCTGCTTGCCAAGTAGCATAAAAAAAAAACGTTCCGATCTGTGAGTAACGTATAAATCATTTCCATGCTGTTCATGTTGTGGACCATTTCTCAAATCTTCTGCCATCAAATCTGGCTGACTGCTGTTGTGCATTATTATTTTTCGTGCAACCAGAGTCAGCTTCGTCAATTTCGGCTTCAAAATATTTCGTCCATAAATTGGGAGCTTGGTGTTAGATAAGATCTGAAAACATAACATATTTACTTATTACATTTTCATTCATTAAATTTTTAAAGATATTTCAAGTAATATAAATATCGAGCTGCGCCTCGCGGTTTCACCTGCGTGAACCATGATATTATTATTATGACGTTGATTTATTTTAAAACTCGTTATAAAATACATTTTTCACTATAAAGAAATACTACTTATCTATAAAAACAAATAGTATATAAAAACAGTATAGTAAAAAATATATTACAAAACGGTAAACCACCGACCGCGGAGCAAAGGCCCAAGCGGTCGGAGGCTAGGGCTGCAGAGAGAGGAACCTCCTGACTATGCGTGCCGAGTCCAGGAGTACTGCCTTCTGAATCTGACCGTTGATCCAACCATTTAGTGAGAGCCTCTCAAGGTATTGGTCGAGGCTCTTTGCTATAAGGCCATTCACAGAAACAACTATCGGGACGATAATCGTCGAATCCACATCCCACATGGCGGTAATCTCGTGGGCCAAGTCAAGGTACTTGCTTGCTTATTATTATTATTATTATTATTAGGTATCTTCATTCCAAATTTCACTCAAATCCGTTCAGCCGTTTGGGCGTGAAGAAGTAACAAACATACTTATAAACTTTCGCATTTATAATATTAGTGTGATGTGATGAGATGAAGAGGTCAACCGACGAATCCAACTCGGATGGGCAGCGTTCGGGAAACTACGCCATATCTAGTTTGTTGGTTTTGTGAAAACTTCTTGTGAAAGAGTTCGTCCGGGGAAGTACTACCACCGTACCTATTTCTGCCACCAAGCAGTAGTGTTCGCATTGCTCTGTTTCGGTTTGAAGGTTACGGGTGCCAGTGAAATTACAGGCACATGAGACTATTCACATTATGTCTCAGGGTCGGCAGCGCGCTTGTGATGCCTTTGGTGTTGCAGGCGTCCATAGGCTACGGTAACTGCTTTCCATCAGGTGGGCCGTATGCTTGTCTGCTTGCCAAGTAGTATAAAAAAAAATCTTCTCGTCGCCGATACCGCAGAGCCTCAAGACGAAAGTCTACACGCCAGTGTTGACTTACGGCACTGAGACGTGGTCGCTAACTATTGGCCGTATAGACAAGCTCAAAGTTGCGCAACGGGCTATGGAGAGAGCTATGCTAGGAGTTTCACCACGTGATAGAATCCGAAATGAGGAAATCCGTAGAAGAACCAAGGTCACCGACATAGCTCTCAGAATTAGTGGCAGTGGGCAGGTCATATAGCTCGAAGAAGTGATAACCGTTGGAGAATAAAGGTTCTCGAGTGGCGACCACAAACCGGACGACGCGTTAGAGGAAAGCTCTCCACTCGATGGAATAAAGACATTATAAACGTCGCGGGGAGTCGGTGGATGGAGGCGGCTCAATACCGTTCGTCGTGGCATTCTAAGGGGAAGGCCTATGTCCAACAACAACAACAACGAAGGCTTCAAACAAAGGGCAGGCATCTTCTATAATAGTACTACTCTACTAGTAGGTAACACATTAAAATTATGTAAATATCTGTTTACTTACGAAATTTCACCGTGAAACCGTTATAACCTGGCTTGCACTCGTTTCAAAGACACCGCCCCAAAGAAAATTAATCGCATGACACCCACAGTGCACCATAGACAAGGACCATAGAGAAAAAAGTCAAGGAACATATAGGGAGAAATAAGTGCACTGGGCTAGGTAACCACAGACAAACAGAACACCTTAAATTCAACAGGGCCACAAATCAAAAAATTTCAATATCGTTTTTAATGCAAAAATGGCATTTAGATGATTCCAATTTTTATATTCGAAAAAGACACCCATGGTTTTAGCGTTTAAAATAGTTCAATCACACAACTACCCATTTAGCATTTTGAGACTTTGATGACTAACTTCACAGCAAAGCAGTCATCTTTCCATCAGTTAATAATAATAATAATAATAACTTTATTACGAAACATAAAAGTGTCAGGTTTTGGAATGCGTTTCTTTTGAATGAAAGTTCAATAAGTTTGATTACTATTTTATTAAAACGAAACCGCAGTACTTGGAAATGTGTCTGTTTTGCATATAAGATTACCGTGATTATGGTTGTAATTGTTTATAAACAAACATGCAATATTTGTTAAATGACTGTTATTACAATCAGTCTGTACAATCAGTCTTAAAATACAGTGTTTCATTATTATACATAAGTATCCTTTGAATTAAATAATCACTTTTAAGATTATTAAAATTACTTTGGGATCACATCCTTTTCAATCAGTTTTAGGATGCCCTGTTTTTTGTCTCAGCAACTTGTAGCTTTTTGATATTATTTTATTTTATTTACTTGGGAAAAATCTGTATCCTGAGAAGTTTTGTATAAAAATATATTATGCCTTTACAACTCTTCCTTTGAAAATCTATGACAAGAGGCTGAACACTAAGAGGTTCTGAATCATAACTGATTGGTAATCAATCGTCTGTACTGCTGTCTGAGCTTATAGATGAGGATTCACTGGAGTCTCTATCTTAATCGCTTCATCAAAAACGGTACAAATTCCATACCAGACAGACAGCCAACACAATCCTAGCCTATCGTTACTTGATGAAAACATTATCTGATTTTGGAAGTCCAGAGCAATGAATAAATTTAGTCATTGAGGAAAGTACAGACAGCGATTCAGATATACTCAAGTGAATCCTCATCTTCAAGCTCAGACAGCAGTACAGATGATTGATTACCAATCAGTTGATTCAGTACTTCCTAGTGTTCA
This sequence comes from Epirrita christyi, assembly GCA_951392215.1. Lineage (NCBI taxonomy): Eukaryota > Metazoa > Arthropoda > Insecta > Lepidoptera > Geometridae > Epirrita > Epirrita christyi. Next base: position 3,828,171 of record OX595837.1, read on the forward strand.
GCCTCTTGACATAGATTTCCAAAGGAAGAGTCGTAAAGAGCAGACCTCAAAGTTATTAAAACTGATCAACAACATTAAAATATATTTTTATACAAAACTTCTCAGGATACAGATTTTTCCCAAGTAAATAATATAAAATAATATCAAAAAGCTACAAGTTGCTGAGACAAAAAACAAAGCATCCTAAAACTGATTGAAAAGGATGTAATCCCAAAGTAATGTTAAACTTTTTATACTTACTTATTTTAAAATTGATTATTTAAGCTAAAGGATTTTTATGTATAATAATGAAACACTTAATGAGATTACTGCGATGACTTAGATATTATTGATCGTAGATCTCATCGTTACTACTAGTAAGTCAAAGATTTATGGAGTATTTTATTTTGTAATATTGCTAGATGAAGAGGTGATAGTTATGGATAAGTTTCTTCCGCATTTAATTACATTGATCTCAATGTAAATTTCAAGGTAGTGTAAGGTTCAAAATACGCATCTTATAATATACCATACATATATGTAGAAAAAAAAGATTTATAAAGTAATACAAAAAAAACTACTATCAAAACTTTGATAGGCTTTCCAGTAAAAAAATGAATTTTCGACTTGTGGCTCTTTTGCATTTAAGGAGCGAGATGACAACTTCATTTTACACTTTGATATTGATATATTATCAGGGTTGCTACACCGAGTTTCTGAATCACAGCACGGTACACGGTCGGATTATAAAAACTAGTAGTTTTGCGAACAGAATACCTCAAGAGCACAAACTATCTTGTTTTTCGATAAAGTTTAAAAATCGCATCCATAGTCCGATCTAGCATATACCCAATCTTACTTGAACCACAAGTCGTTGAAACTCTAACAAATGAGAGCTCACGTAATATTGGTTTTCATTTTTATTTTTTCTCAAAAACTATATTGTAAAATAAATATATAAGTAAGTACATATATCAAGTTTCATCAAGATTAATTGAAAAATGCGACGTACGCGAGTACTTACGTACATAGGTACATACATCCGAACAGACGATAGCAAATTTTGCCATATTATATTGCAAGGACTTACCTTGCTTTGCTCGCTCGGTCAATGACTAATAATAATTTTTTTTTATTGCTGCGAATGACGTTACGAAAGTATAGTTTTTACATATTCTTTCGTTGTTTTATTTTTATTTTATAAAACTGAAACTTGAGTTTCAATAAAGTACGTTACAATAAAGTATTTTCTCGAAGGTACCTACTTTGTTGATATTGCAAAGTATAAAGAACATAGCCGCAAATAACTTTGTAAACTATGATTATAACGAACGGTTGGCAACCCTATCAGAGCCAGCTCATAAAGCCTAATAATTACGGGTGACTAGCAAGCACTAAACTTGTGACGTAGCGTTGCCTGGCAACGTCGCGTTTCGCAATTTTGGTGACAGACCCGAAAATAACGCGAGGCATACTTTTATTTATTTAGCGCCATCTTTCACTATCTTTCTCAAAACTCGGTGCTCGAGGTCCATTTAACCGCCATCTCTGTCAAATTAAACAAAACAGGGTGCTCTGCGTAAAAATATCACGCTTCGATGGTAGGTGGCGACTCAAAATGGACATTAAAAACACTCACACATACGTAAAATTGGTCGTATTTAAAACTAATTTTAAAAATTACCCTTAGTAAATTTTTATTTGAAACAACCATATGCGAGTACGATAATCATTAGAAAATCGAAAAAAAAATACGATATAAAGAACGACAATCTGTGGATTGAAAAAATACTTAAATTATTTTGTATGGGCAAGGCAACGAGAGCATTCACCTTAACCAATTAAATTACACAGATTTCGAGCTACCCCGATTCCATTCTAATTCGTTCTTTTGTACACGAGCGGCAAGTTGCCAACGGCAGAGGCAACTGTAGCCGTCGACATTTCGGCGGCAGCCGTCAACGCATCGGCGGCAGCCGTCTATCTATAGCGACGCTTGCTATAAGCAGTGGTGGATTTATACTAGGCACAGTCGGGGCTAGTGCCCAGGGCGGTAAATTTTCTAGGGCGGCAAAATTTGGAAAGTGAGGAAAAAAATTCTATACAATATATAATTAACTAATTCTTTTAAATAAACATTTTATCTTTCAAGAAATATAATTCAAGTATTATGTATCACATTAAAATTTTGTATATTATTTAATATAAATAAAACATAATGTATAATAAATGCTATATAATACATAATAAATTTCCTGCAATCAATTAGTTATTCTAATTCTTAAAAAATAAGATATCAAAACTATTAAAATAAAATTTAAGTCATAGGGCGGCATTTTCGTGCCCCAGGGCGGCACAAATTTAAATCCGGCCCTGGCTATAAGCCTCTCTCTCTGCTGCCGCCAACAACGGGTGCAGTTGCCTCTGCCGTTGACATCGTGCCGCTCGTGTATATGAAGCCTAAACGGGGGTGTTAAGACCTGAGGTCTTAGGCAAAGTAACATTCTAATAGCGATGACGTCAGTAGAAAAGTCCAAAATGTATGGGATTGACGTTAGCTATCGATATGTCACGTGGTCTTTTGTATTGTATTACGACTGTAGAAATGGAATCGCTTCGAAGCGAATGCCGTATGGCTAGGCCCTCTGCGCTGACGTCCCGTTGTGGGGTATATTGTGCATTTCTAATTCTAATTCTACCCCGATGCCATTGGCCAATATTCGACATCGACTATCATCTCGCCAGCATCTCGATACCGTATCATATTCGTGCTTACCCCACTGAGAGCTGATTCTAAGTTTTTGCAAACAATTGATACGGACGTGTAACACGGATTTTTGTATAGAAAATGAGGTTCACAGAGTGTACGCTAGGGGCGCTCATCGGTGTCGCCATATAAAATCCTTGTTACACTACACCAAATGTCTGCGTCAATTGTTTGCAAAAAACTTAGAATCTGAGGGCCCATTACGAGTTTTGCATTGCAACAATCACTTTGCGAGTCGTGAGTACTCAACGTGACTTACGTAGTAACTATTATGAATCTTTGCTGTTTCTATCGACTGCGCGGCACAGAATGATGAATAGTTACTATGTATGCCACGTTGAATGCTCACGACTCGCAAAGTGATTGCTGCAATGCAAAACTCGTAATAGGCCCTCAGCTCTCTGATCCGTTGTCTCACGGTAACGTAGGACACACCGTGTTTCATTTACACTTAATTATTATTTAAATCAAAAATGAACACTGAAAATTGCAAAAAGTATAAACTGTGTCGCAATTGCTAGCGCCCAACTTTAATACGAGGTCATTAAGGGTGATTTTTATGCCAAATCTGTGTAGCATTCCCTAAAAAACCGCACTAATTATAGCGCGGTTTTGGTTTAGCTTAAGAGAATGCTGCACGGATTCCACACATTTGTTTGTTTACTGATAAACACGATCAATCACCCAGCAGAGTGAGCTGTTGAAGGGCATACATAAATAGCTACGCGAGTACAGATAGTAGGGTCTTCATCACCTTTCAAACATTACCTAAGTGTTAACATATAAAAGTTTCTCTGAAATCTTTACAGAACTCATGTGGCTGTATTTGGGTTGTGTTTACGCTGGCCGATCTTGTTGTGAACGGATTTAGGTTACTTTTGACGTGAATACGACATTAAGTTTGCTTCCATGGAGGTAATTCAGAAAACTGATGATAACAAAACCGGGGGATACAGTTTGATGTTGCAGCTATATTTATCTAACGTCTTCATACACAATTTAATTATCATTACCATTTAATGGCTATAGTAACTAGTAGTAGTAATAAGGCTAGGTGCCTTGCCTTGATGGCAAATTTTCATCTACCGCTGGGCATAAGCCTCCTCCCTAGAATGCCACCACGAACAGTCTTGAACCGCCTCCATCCACCGACTTCCTGCGACCTTTATAATGTCTGTAGTCCGTCGAGAGGAGGATCTTTCTCTACTGCGACGTCCGGTTTGTGGTTACCACTCGAGAACTTTCATCAAAATTTATATTCTAGTGACATTTTGTAGGTCAGCCTCGACAGACTACAGTAGGTATATCGAGATAATAAATGGAATAGTGGGCGGATACCGGTTTATCTTTATAAAACAGAACATCTGATACCTGAGAGTTTTAATAAATAAATAAATGCTGGACATTTCACACAAGATTATCTAGCCCCAAGCTAAGCAGAGCTTGTGTTATGGGTACTAGATAACTGATATACTTAATACAATACATTACATAGGTAGATATTTTTTATTATACATAGAAAAATACCCAGAACACCCTGAATAAATATCTGCAGATCGTGAAAATATTTGTTCCGAGGCGGGAATCGAACCCGCAACCTCCTGCGTCGCAGGCGAACCTTCGCCCGCCGAGCCACAGAGCTCGTCAAAGACACCATAATAACATCTAGGCTATAATTTATAAAAGAGATTCCACGCGGGCGAAGCCGCAAGCAAATGCTAGTATTATAAATGTAAATGTTTGTGAGGATGGATGGATATTTGTTACTCTTTCACGCAAAAACTACTAAACGGATTTTTATTTGCCTTAACAGAATTATAGCTTATAAATCGGAATAACATATAGGCTATAATTTATAAAAAAATATAATAGAGTTTCCACGCGGGCGGAGTCGCGAGCAAATGCTAGCAGCTATGGTTTCATTAAAAGACTAATAATACCGAATACTAACACTAACAAGTTTCTCCACAAATCCAACTCACCAAAAAACACTAATAACCGTTTCACGTCAACAAACAGGAAATTCCCACACAAATTACACTACATCACAATACTTTGGACAACAAAGCCATTTTATGACCGAGCAACTGTCCAATTTTTATTGTCCACAAAAAATAAACACAAACTACGTAAACACAGTTGAAACAATCAGCCTCGCTCAAAGCCAGAGGTATAATAAAAACAAACGAATCACGATAAGCCTCCCACCACCCAGCGTCCGTATATTGACTTAAGCTATTCTCATTCGTAGAACGATTTCGGAATACATTAACTATTCACATCAACTACTGATTCTGTGTATTTATAGGCAGGCGATTGTGTAGATATAAATCAGTTTGAATGCCAGATCGTAACAGATTTCATAGTTTGTACTTGTTTATATTTAATCATGGAAAAAGATTAGTTAAGGTGATTCCTCTCGCATGTGGCGCGAAATTCAAATTTTATTGTGTTTTTTGTAAATCACAGCTAATCAACACTTCTTGAGATAGAGAAAACAGATTTTGCGAAAACTGGGAGACCTAGCACACATCTTTTAATTGATAGTATCTCATAAATGTCATTAGTTTAGCTACGCATATCTATAAACCAAAAAAACACTGTAAAAATAATTGAAGAGTATTCGTAGCTGAAGTAATGATCTATATGTGAAACTATAAACTAAAACATGTGTGTTAGGTCTCCTAGTTTTCGAAAAATCAGTTTTTACTATCTCAAGAAGTGTTGATGAGCTGTAATGAGCAAAAACGCAATAAAATTTTAATTTCGCGCCACATGCGAGAGGAATCACCTTAAGTGTTTTTATTTAAGTAAGTCATGGTGTGTCTGGCCTATTAAGAGTAGACCCACTTCTCTTATGGATGAAGTAAAAGCCGTACTAAGGGATTACACAAAGGGATGGACAGCAGTATCTACCTAAGCACCTAACACCAATACTGCGATCACCAAGCAGTCTGCCCAGCTTGGGGCTGGTATGGTGATTATGGCAAACTCCTCAAGAGGGTTTGGAGGAGCCCCGTCCAGCAGTGGACGTCTACAGGCTTTTTTTTTAAAGTTCTTTAATAAAAAATATAATAAGAAAAAAAAAAAATTTTTTTTTTCTTATAGATTATACAAATTATTGAGACTAAACACAGTTTAGTAAAAATAAAGCTTAAACTTAAAAGTAACTTGGCAGGCTAAGGCGCCTATAAAAGTTTTTGGACAAAATTACAATTTTTTTATAAATATTGGGCACTTCATAAATCGAAGTTTTGCGATTAATATACCATTAACATATAAGGTAAGGTAATGAACCGTTAGGTACGTAGTATGAGCACTTTGAGTAGCGCGCATTTTTAAAGTTTCAAACAGGCGTCTACAGGCTGGTGATGTTGATTAACGTAAGTTTCTCCACGGTTCTGGGGCCCTAGTCCTGCGATGTATTAAGTAGAACTAGCCATTAATCTGTGTCGTTTCTATCGGGTGTGCGCACAGTTAAGTTGATAGTTTCTACGTAATACACGGACGATTATCGTAATCGTCATCGTTACAATGGTTGCTGCAAAACTAGAACTTTGATATTTCTGCCTTTGTAGACTCAGGCAGACTCGGTCGAGTAAACAAAAAAAATAATTGTTATTTAATTCTGTTACTGTGCTTATTATGTACGTTTTAGTTTTGACTTTTATCTATTCTGGGAAACGAACTTTTTCAAATGGCATTCTTTCAGAGATAGCGCTTAGATTACATGTTTATTCATATGTGTAGGCATTTGTACTTTAAGGGCCGGCGAAGGCCTTACGCAAATTCAATTCGAGGCGAGTTCAAAAATCGGCCTGAATATTGCTATCCCTGTTGGGCACCGGGGCCCCTCCCGATGCATGCGCGATGGGTAAACGTGTTGTTCAGAATTTGTAACAAATTAGGTCGTGCTGATGAATAAAAACAATGTTTTTTCATATCTTATTGTTATTCCGTATCTTGACAATATATGATATGTTCCTGAACAAACGTTTACATTTAGTTTTTGGTAAGTGTTTTGAAAAAAGAAATATCCAGGTACCTAGGTAAATACTACCCAAATCCGAATAATAACACAAATATGGTGGAAATATGTTTGAATTACAAATTATTTTGGCACCATAATTGTAATGTAAATAACTTAAACATAAACACCCAACAGTCACATACATTTTTGACGCTCTACTCCAATCCTAATTAAGGATTTAGTGTCATTTGTCGTCTGAGAGTACTAGATTCCTTGGTCATTTGGTACTCTTGAATTCAATACTAGCGCACAATTTGGAATGGAGATTGGTGGAATTTTATGGAACTATGTGAAATCGACTTTCTGTCTCTGTTGTTCTTCACGAGTCAACGCGCGTGCTCTATCTCAATTTCAAACTCGATTTGGTTCAAGAGTGCCAAAGAAGCGTTATTAGGATTGAAACTGGATTGCGATTAGAACTGTTTTCAAGAGTAGCCCTGCTGATCCCACACTAGGATTCCCTGTATTGTGGGTATCAGGAACTACGAGTACCATGGTGCCGCAACACCCAGACCCGAAACAAATATTTGCAGATCATGCATTTGTTTGAGAATTGAACCCGCACCTTTTGTGTCTCAGCCGGCTACTCGCCCGCCACGCCACGGAGGTCGTCAAAATATGAGCTTAGGAAGTCGTGTAAATGTACATATACGTTTATCAAACACAACAATTCCTTGTTTGGACGATTACCGCTCCACTTGTCTATTTTCATGGATATCTCTTCCAAGAATACTATGAATACTTGAAATCGCGATATCACCGGAACCGTAGGTGTGGTACAGAATAGGAATAAACAGAACACTCTTCGAACGCAATTCTATATCGATGCAAGGCAATAATAATTTATAATTAAATAATATCAACGCTTGATCACTTCATCAGAGACCAGAAGATGCTGTGAAAATTAGATTTATCATTAAGTAAAATTCACTCACTCTGAGCTTAATTTTCAGTTAAAGTTGACTTTTTTTAAATTAAAATCCACATTATACACGCAACACGTATGCATTTGCGCAGTGAAGCTACAACACTGTCTACAATACGATACAATATTTAGACATATCATACAATCACATAAGAGCAAATGATTATAAATGAATATTCAAACATGCGTGAGGTTCGACGCTTCAATTTAAAACGATTTGACTTGATTTACATTAGGTAGGCCATAATAAGGCAAAAATGAGTTCATGGACATAATCATTCTGGAAATGTGTTTTGATTTTGATAAATGAAGTACTACACTATGAAGTATTGGAATAACTCACTTGATTGACAACTTCTCAGTGTGACAGCGTATACATTGCACCTATTTGCGGTTGTATACTTGCGGTTTGCGGGTATTTGGTTGCGGGTTCGATTTCCGCTGCGGGACAAATGTTTGTATGATCTGCAAATATTTGTTCCGAGTCTGGGTGATATGATACCATGGTACTCGTTGTTCCTGATACACACGACACAGGGAATCATAGTGTGGGATCATGACTATACATGTGACTGTTGGGTGTTATGTTATTATAGGACAGTATAACTATGTTATTCCTATGGTCAAGATGTAACAGAGACTATCTATAAACCACTAGGCTATTAGCAGCTCTATGACAATAAATATTAGGATGAAACTCACTCGACAAATATTGTTGACAGCCAATTTTTTGGCTTGGAATAATATTGTTATACTTTGGTCACACGGCTGACTCTTTCGGCCTTATTACAGAACATGGACTAAATCTGAATTTAGTCCAGGCGTACTAGTCCAGGATTAAATATCTACATTAGGCATATGCGACTTTAAATACGAAAGCAGATGGTTTGTTTTCCGAAATCAATTCTCGCGCTATTTCGCAAATTTCCAAAGTATCAAACTGACGGATTGTGTCACATCACAATCGAGATGACCAAATTCTTACCTCTAACAAGCAATCAACTGTCAATTTATAGACCATTGCTAAACTAGGGGGCTGCCTGGTTTTAGATAAACCAGAGATAGTCCAAGCTTATGTCATTTTTGGCATATCTAGCTCGAAAGTTAATTCTGGAAAACAAACCATCTGCTTTTGTATTACAGTCGTATATACCCTAGGTCGATATTTAAGCCTAGACTGGTAGTCCTGGTTTAAACCCAGACTAAGGGCATTTTTTATAATAACACCCTTTAAGGCCACAGCACACCGGCTGCGTACGCGTGTACGTCGACGTACCATGAAGTTGTGATATATGGCACTGTATGAGACATAGCACACCGCTTGCGTGACGTGCAAGCGTGTTCTGAATGCATAGAGACGCGAGTGTCTTCGTTACGTGCTGCATACGCATCCGGTGTGCTTTGGCCTTTAATGTATCCGAGAGACCGTGAACGCGGAACAATAGACTATCGATAGCAGCCATTGCCATTAGCAGTGCTATGTCAATAAACATAAGGATGGAACTCACTTGACACTTGATTGACAGCTTCAGCGATGTGACAGCGGAACACATGGCACCTATAGACAGCCGACTCTTTAGTCTCGCCGTGTGACCACGTGAACGCGAAGCAGGAGGCCACAGGTGTACCGGCCCCGCCGCGAGCGTAGAACGATATTCGGTTGACCGCGTAACGTGTCATCACGCTGTTGGAGTCTGCTTGGTAAAGCCTGTTAAATAAAACATTTGTTAAATCCAGTGCTTTGAAGTCTCAGAATCTATAATAACATAATATACATAACACCCAACAGTCACATACGTAGTACTGAGGCCCAATTCTCTAAATTATTTTATAACTACACTGAAAGTTAATCGAAACGAGACTGAATTGTAAATTGACAGAAAGTTGGTATTCTGCTCCCTCATAAATAACAATTTAGTCTACTTTCAATTCACTGTGACTACCATTAGAGTAGGATGGTTATATATATAATTGGAAAGAGTAAAGAGAGAATCCATCTTTTTAAGCTAAAATTATCGAAAAAACTTTGAATCGTTCCAGTTTCGGTTACATTTCGATATAATCACATTACAGTGTTGTATTTTAAGTTAAGAGAATACCATTTCTGACATTTAAGACATCGCCACAAGATCGAAACATGTTCCGAACTCTATTTTAACTATTTTTTTACTAGAGAATTGGGATTCTCTGATCCCACACAAGAATTCCTTGTGTCGTGGGTATAAGGAAGTACGAGTACCATGGTACCATAACACCCAGACCCACACCTCCTGCGTCTCCAGCTACGTAGCCGCGACGCCACGGAGAATGAGGAAGTCGCGGGCATTGCACTAGTTTTATATGTATTGACTAGCTGGTGCCCTAGTCATACATTTCCATCATACATTACATATGTGTAACTCTAGCTGTTTCGGCAGCGCACGCCAGAATAGCTCGCAGATGGTAGATTTTTTCCTACTTACTTGACACTTATCGTCATATTATGGGCAATGAGGGCTTTTCAGCTTAGATAAAAAAAAAGTAGTTCAAATTGTTTCGATAGATGGCGCTGACTCAACTGTAAATGCCAGGATTGTCAAATGTATTATCTGTGGTGTACGCGTACTAAGCTATTATCTAACTAGTCTGTGGCTATTAGTCATGATATTCTGCTTGTGTCTGCTTCTTGAGTGTGCGCTAGTGATTTCGTGATGTTTTTAGAAGTAAACAAAAATAAATACCACGAAACGAAAATATATCTACGTTGTTGATGTTGACATTTAACTTTATTTTGACACTTGACATTTACGTAACAGAGCAGCGCCATCTATTTTCAACGCTGAAAGCATGATATGAAACGGCCGTGAAAACCCCTCATTCACACAATATCTTTATAAATTGTAGCCTATGTGTTATTCTGAGCTATATTATTGTAAAGTTTAATTAAAATCCTTTTAGTAGTTTTTACGTGAAAGAGTAACAAACATCCATCCATCCATCCGTCCATACTTACAAACTTTGGCGTTTATAATATTAGTAGAAAGTAGGATAGTTAGCCACTTACACTACAAGTCCCTGTGAGCACACCGGTATGGATATCGACACGGCTATCCCGTCTCTGTTCTCCGGCATGGAGCTGAGCTCTTCCATGATGCGCTGGATATCGCTCTCGGACTTCGGGTCGAATATGTTCTGTGCTCCGAGGTAGCTCACGCCGCTGAACACCGTGCACTCTTGGTCCACATCTGAAACTGTGAAGTATCATTATTTTCATAAAGTTATTGTAAGTAAAACATTATAAACTTAGGGCAATTGCTATTGTTCTACAAAGAATCATCTAGCTAGCACATATCAAAGAAAGCGTTGCCACACCTACATTTGTCTCTCGGCAAATACTAGTCTGAATTAATAGGTGTAGCCAGAGGCCAAATCCACGATTTTTATTTAGAGAAGCCTACGACTACTATCGGTTTTATTTTCACCATATTGAATAAAGTGTGACGTCATACAGTCTATGACACGCGGAACGTTAGGACGCATCATATGATACCTCATTTGTCAAAATCAGTAAAGTAGTTTCGGAGCTACAGATGAACAAAGTTACATACAACATAAACTGCTAAAATCTTAATTGCTTTGCCGTAGTCGGGTAATAAGGTGATGATCGGTATTTGAGGTGTTTGCCCTCAAATACCAAGTAAAAATACAAAAAAGCACGTGACCATTTTTTTCCATTCCAGCGCCTCTTAGTGGCGATAAAAACTTTTTATGAACCTGCTCTGAATTGTATTTTGCGTTAGTTTCAAATCGGTGTTATCCAAGCATTCCATCCACTGTTGCAGCGCCCCCTAGTGTCGGAAACATTCCGAAAAATCTCCGAAAATATACCACACTCCGTAACCACAAGGACCGTTTTCGAACGTCAAGCTTGTGTAAAGTGCCAAGTAAAAGCGGTGGAGGGGCTTGCAGGTTTAAACTAGATTAATTTTGGTAGTTTTTGTAAAAATACATATTTTTCATGAATGTTAGAAGGAAAGTTTTGTGTAGCTACGTCAGGCCCAGAGTAGGTACAAAGCCACAATAATATAAGTTTATAACTTTCAAACACAATAGCCATTATCCTCATTAATTGTTATAGTTTACATGAATGTGCAATGTTTCAATCCAATGACATAACCACAAATAAAATTAAATAATACAGTGTTCCGACAGCCCGAGTCAAAGTCAATTGTGTTTTATTCATTAAAATCACAAGGTTCAATTTGAATCGTCTTAACGCTCTGTCAAACCACTATACCGTCGGCCAACTGCACGGAATAATATCTTTTTAGAATGTGACTTATCTGTTGGAGGCGTAGAGAATATATTCTCTAAGGTTTTAGGTAGACCAATTTTCTGTTGTTGTTTGCGATGCCTATGCTGAATAACTTGCGAGTCTAAGAACCTATCTTAGATTATATAATATAATCATAGGAACCTATTCAGAAGCCATAGAGTCGCAAACAGGTCGATTCTACAATGTTAAAGGACCGATAAACTAATCAGTGCATACATTATTTATGTCGACTGTTTAAATTATGGCGTTCGATATGGATGTGTATTTATAACTTTCTACAAATTAAAATCTTAGAAACTAAGGGCCTTATTCATAATATCTTTTTAAACCTATTTCAGTTAAAATAGCTTATGTCTTCTTTTCTCTGATGTAAAATGTCATATGTCAAAACAAGACAAAACATATTTTAACTAAAATGGGTTTTAAAGTTATTATGAATAAGGGGGTAAGCCTTTCTAGGCGAGCCGAGACTGTTTGTGATGGGGGCCTATGTCCAGCAGTGAACTTATCTAAGCTGATGATGAAGCCTGTCTTAGTTTGCGCACAGTAGAACTCACTAGTCCACGCCCACTACAGGCGTGGCCTGTGTTCGTGGATGGAGCCCGTTAGGAGAAGGTTGCCTGCCAGGGCGCTTACGCCCTTTTGTATGCGAAGTTTTCTTCTGTTTTGCTTATTATTTCTTCAAACTCCATGAAATTGTCTACACATGATCAGTACACTAATATCTAGATGCGTGGTGCGTCAGTTTTTTAAAAATTATATTTTTAATTTATGATTTGGTAACCATACAATTTTATAAAAAACTAACGCACCACGGGCCTAGATATTAGTGTACTGATCATGTGTATCATGGAGTTTGAAGAAATAATAGCCAAATTAGAAGAAAACTTTGTTTGCGTGCTAGCTACCGGTGAGCTCCTCCTAAATGACAGGTAACATAACTTGTTAAACTTTATGCCTCAAGGCGACAGGCGCGATACAACGCCACGTAAGGCATATCCTCGGTGGACGGAACCTTAACGGTATTGCAGTTTTGGTAGGCCACCTACTTACCAATTTATAAAAATAACTTCTCATTTAAAAAACCGACTTCCGCCATTGTATTCGACTAAATAATTTTGGATGAAAAAAAAATTATGAAAGAACCATAGTGGTGAAAGGATTATGATACTTTCTGATTGCAAATGCTTGGTGTCTTGCTGAAAATATTAAAATCGCCATATGTATGCCTACAATATTTGAGGAGTTCCCTCAATTCCTCATGGATCCCATCATCAGAAATGGATTCTGAAAAAAATGGGACCAATCAGGAAGTATATCTAATCAATAAAAAAAAATCCAAATCGGTTCATAAATGCCGGAGATATGCGGGAACAAACATTAAAAAAAAAAAAAACAAGCGAATTGAGAACCTCCTCCTTTTTGGGAAGTCGGTTAAAAAGAAAAACAAGTGCCCGCGACTTACGTGATGTCGTACCTAAACCTTTACGCTGCAATAATGTGTAGATTATAACATAACTGTCCCATACATAGTCCTGAGAGGATGTGTGTATGTGTGTGAACTAGGATTTCCGGTATCGTGGGCGTCAGGAACTACGAGTACCATGGTACCCTAACACCCAGACCCGGAACAAATATTTGCAGATTATAAACATTTGTACCGCAGCGGGAATCGAAACCGCAACTCTCGTATCTTAGCCGGCATACTCGCCCGTCGCGCTACTGAGGTCGTCAAATATTATAGGACTATTACCTTCATCCTCGCTATCAATCGGCTTCATATGGTCGTGTTTCTCTGTCGGAGACGGCGTCGAAGTGTCGGCCGAGGCCAAGCCGTCAACGACATCAACCATCTCGTAGAATTTGGAGCCACCGACCAGCCGGCAGGAGTCCTAGAAGCAAAGAACCAATAGTCAATTAAAATAAACCGGACATGCGTCTCCTGTAGAACGCTGAGGCCCATGGTCACGAACAAATAAACGGGCTCTAACCGTAACCATTGGTGGTCAAGGTGACAGATAATGTAGAAAACCATCTGTCAAAAAGACTTGGTTAGGCTAAACAGTCGTTTAACGACCTGTTTATGTGTAGGTGGCCTTAGTGTAGGTAGGGTTCCGAAGTAGTCACAGTCCCTTCATAACTTGAAAAGTATTCATCACAGAATAATTTTTGATGAAAATCACATAATTTTATCAATTGTAAGTTCATTATTTTCTCAATGAACCCAATAAATGATATTCTTCTTCTTTTAATTGTGGCTTCAGTGGATAAATAATCTCAATGACTGATAGTGAAGTAAAAAAAATTATAAAATACAGATTGGTTACGAGAGGTATTTATAGAATTATTATACGGTCTCCGTATATACTCCATAATCCGTGACCACAAGGACCGTATTCGAACGTCAAACTTGTGGCAAATGCCAACTAAAAGCGGTGTAGGGGCGTTAAGTTTTAGAGTAGACACATCCTACGTGAAATTAATATTTAAATTATTTTTAGGGTGGTCATATCTGCGATTTTTATTTGCATCAGTAAATATAGTCACGTCGCACTGGGCGTTCAAAATACTACTTTTGAGATCAGTCCTCGTCTTAATAGATAATAAAGAAATCATTGATATGTTTCAAACTAAACTTATTGGCTGTTTAAACAAGAAACGAAAATAAAACAACAGCTTTCCGAGGCACGATTTATTATCTAAAAAGCCAATTTATCCTGAAACTTACTTTCCGCAATATCTGCGAGTATTTCCCGTACGTCATTTTATCCACTAATTACTTATAACACTTTCTATCAAACTAAAATACACTATTAACTACTTTATTACACCATAACAACCTTTTTGATTGTAACCCATAAGACGTCAAACAGTATGCAAATTGAATAATAAACTGATGTGGTATTCCCTATATGAATCACTATCGACTGCAATATATGGTACTCTTCACTAACACACAATATACATATATAGCAAAGGGTACAAGTTATGTGTCATTCTGTCATTTTGTTATTAATAAAATGCTTTTAAAACTGGTTTCAGGCTACTGATAATTTTGTTTTACTGCATCGAACTAAACGCATTGGTATATTGGCAGTAGTTTTTTAACTTGGTGTACGGCCAGATAATAATAATCAATAATGTTGTAATAATAATATTGACTCCTCCCGTGGATGTAGTAAAAGTCGACTACTGGATTATTTGCAGAGTATGGGCAGCAGCATCTACCTGAGTACTCAAGACTAATACTGCGATTATCAATCCGCCTGGTCAAGCGTGTTTATAATGGTAATTGTATTTTATTGAGGTAGGCCTCTTCCAGCAATAGACGTCTAAAGGCGGCTGATCAAGCATTCGTTGAACTGCCACGGGAGTCAAACCCACTGTTTCTCAGCCATTATTTAGCCCTCCAGGCTAGAGTTTTTCACCGGTTACCTCAAAACATTGTGAAGCCTGCAGCCGAGGAAATTTCTGTGATTTTGGCAAGTTTGGTTGGCTATCTATCTAGGCAGGCAACATACACGCACACCTAATTGACTACCGCGGAAAAAGCAATCACCATAGGTACATACTTTATACATACACAAAGAGTTCAAACTTTTAATCTAGTCAAGAGCCAAAGACAAAAACAAAACATTCAAAATAAATCATCTTCAACATCCGGAATTCCTGGTTACGAATTTTATCACGACCTAGCATTTGCTTGCGGCTCCGCCCGGGTGAATCCTCTATTATATATTGTAGCCTATAATGTTATTCTGATACTATAATACTGTTAAATTTAATTAAAAAACATTCAGTAGTTTTTGCGAGAAAGAGTAACAATCATCCATCTATTCCTCAAGAGAATTTATAAATTCCATCCGTTCGCAAAAACTTTTACTATTATAATATTAGTAGGATTAAGTTTAGTGTAGATTGAAACTCTAAAGATAGCTCTCTGCAAAGCTCGTGCCATCGAATGACATATGCATCGAATTATACCATGAGTGGGGCTTCCCAGCATAAGGAACATATTATAATAGGCTGATGTGATGATGTATTGACAGATGATATTGATTTACAAAGCCTGGCAAAACTATGACTTGTCAATGCTCGACTAATCAGCAAAATAATTTTCCTGAGGCTACGTGTGAAATGTATTCGACATGGTTGAAATTTACTCGCTTTAGTCACATTTTTGGATTCCATCTTAGATTGTTGAACCAATACTTAAAATTTTAACTTTGAATTACCTGCATTCGTTACACAGTCAGAAATATTATAGAGATAAGAACGATTAGTATTTACGTATTTTTAATAAAGAAAGGTATTTTTTACGTTGTACACGGTTTCAGTTCCATTTGGACAGATGAATTATTATGGAATTACGTAAAAAAAAAAAACTTAATAAATCAAACAACGAACCAATTAAAAGAAACATAAGCAAAGAAAGTGCTCGTTCTATTTTTGAATCACGATAATTTAATTGGCTTTCAGTTCTTTTAAAATGAAACCTGTCAAAAAGGAACTGCAAGCGTGTCGATACGTTACGTTAGTTTCATGGAAGGAATTATTTATTTGTATATTTTAAAGTAGTGTAATGCCTTCCATGAAATGCATTAGTTCAGCTAAGCAATTAAATAAGAAGTGTAATCATTATTATTTGCATGTTTGTTTAGAAGACCAAATAATAATAATGTATAAAGAATACTGCCAAAAACTTAAGGGACGTTTTCAAATCTTGCCGATTTTGAGTTCTGTCTGAAATCTGCGATATGTTAAAATTTTGGACTCGCTACGTTACATGCTCATTCAGTAACGGTAAAGGTTACAAACTTGATGTTAATATAGTAATTACTTGAGGATGAAAACTAAATGAATCAAAAACAGAAACACGATTGGCAAAACTTTTCTCGATAGATTTATTTTTTGAAATCGGTTCTCGTAAAATACGTCTATCCTTCTAATCTAGAAAATACTGGTGGTTTTTTTATTACTATTCGGCAGCTAATCAAAGTATTTAAACAAATAGAAAAATATTTATTTTTGTATTTGCTTTGTTGGCAACGGAACTTCTCTATAT
This sequence comes from Epirrita christyi, assembly GCA_951392215.1. Taxonomy (NCBI): domain Eukaryota; kingdom Metazoa; phylum Arthropoda; class Insecta; order Lepidoptera; family Geometridae; genus Epirrita; species Epirrita christyi. The sequence continues at coordinate 3,845,252 of OX595837.1, forward strand.
GGATAAAAGAAGACATGTCGAATTGGACACATTTTGATCAACTTATTATTAATTCATCATCATCACCAACTGAAAGACTAATTTAAAAAAACGTGTTTTGACGAAATCAAAAGATAACTTTCCAATAAATTCAGTTTTTATTCGAGTGCCAAGCCCAAAATAAACAAAATAAAGATATATACATACTACAAAACACTAGGAGATAACGCGAAACGCCGATAATCTTCCTTATCTACATGAATTTACATTCTAAAATCGCTTACATAAAGAAACATTAAAACAATTACTTACGCATTACATCATGTTTTTTTAATTACCTTCCTGATGGTGATCGTTGCCATGCTTCTAAATACTTATTAGATATGGATTCCGTACATTCTTAACCACATCACTTTATCACATTTGAAAACTCAAAACACATAACAAAACTAAAAAAAAAAACTACAGTATTTTCAAAGAAATATAGTTAAAATTACAGTTCTGAATTTTTGTTACAGGAAGGTAGTAAGGTGACCATTGGTTGACGACGAAAACGATACTAATAGCCACACAATGGACGGACGGACAGAACCGTACGTAGACAAAACAAACCGACAATTAAAGATTTCGAATACCGAGCTAGTGTGTGTGTACAGCGACGAACAAAGCAAAGCACACCAAGTTTTGAAGTATGAAATAAAGACAAAAGTAATAATGCACTTGTATTGCAGACTGTATGCGGCAATTGGTAGATAAGAACCAAACCAAGATACCACGTTATTCAATAATTATTTATGTACAAATGTCAGACTCTCTAATTATGCAAGAGCTTTATGATACTTAATCAAACAGAAGACGTTTTTCAAAGATTCAAAGAAGAAGAAAAGGAAGAGGAAGATGAAGATTTTTCATTATTAATAGTTGCGCCCCGCGGTTTTACCCACGTGAAAAATGATGAAAATTACCCCACGTGTTAATCCAGGGTATAAGGTATCTCCATTCCAAATTTCACTCAAACGCGTTCAGTTTGAGCGAACATACCCACAAACTTTCACATTTATAATATTAGTGTGATTATTGTTTTGTGATGAAGGCGTAGACAATCTGTGCATTCACGCAGTGCATCTGTGTACACAAATTTCTTATTCAATAACTACATACGAAGTCAGCCACTGCTGGACATAGGCCTCCCAATTGGAATGCCACGACGAACGGTCTAGAGCCGCCTCCATCCATCGACTTCGTGCAACCTATATAATGTCTATTTGTTTATTATTAAATGTCAACATGTACATAATTTATAGCTTAGATCTATGAGTAGCTTATGAAGGTACATGTACCCTGTATGGCGCTGCAATTTGAATAGTCAAATTATGTAAAAGTCGCGTCTAAATAAAAAAGTGAAACAAACAAGTCTTTAGTCCGTCGAGAAGATGGCCTTCCTCTACTGCGTCTTCCGGTTTGTGGTCGCCACTCGAGAACCTTTATTCTCCTAACGGTTGTCAGCTCTGCGAGCTATTTAACATAACATAACATCCAACAGCCACCCACATACGTAGTCCTAATCCCACCCTAAGATTCCCTGTGTCGTGGGTATCAGTAACTAAGAGTACCATGGTACCATAACACCCAAACCCGGTACAAATATTTGCAGATTATGCAAACATTTGTCCCGCAGCGGGAATCGAACCCGACCTCTCTCTTCTCAGCCGGTTACTCGCCCACCGCGCCACAAAGGTCGTCAATGCAATAATATAACCTGCCCATACGCATGCTATGCTGCATATAAGCAGTACCTACTAAGAAATACTTGTACCTTACAAATATCAAGAGAGATTCCCCTTGTTCCCCGTACATAACCAAGTTACAAAACCAGCACTGGAAGAGGACAAATAATTCCCATTCCAAAACCGGGTTTGGTAAAGAGATTTTTTTTTCCTTGTACAAAACCTTAGTTATGGGTTGGTTATGTACTAGTAAAAGAAATTCCTAATACAATACCCGGTTTTAAAGTAGGAATTATTATTGCCTTGTACACAACCAACGTTGAAATCGGTAATGTACGAGGATAAATATTTCCTGCCGCCAAACCGGGTTATGTAGCAAAATTTTCTCACTCTCTTTACAAAAAACCAAAAACGTGACAAACCTCATTATACCTCGATATAATACGAAAGGATACGGACTAGGTGGATACTTGTGTTTGCGTGTTCGCGTATTTGCTTTATTCGGCCAAAACGACTATGTGTACGGGATTCATTTGTCTATTTTGCACGAAAAAGCAAATTACGCAAATACGCAAACACAAGTATCCACCTAGTCCGTATCCTTTCGAATTATATCGAGGTATAATGAGGTTTGTCACGTTTTTGGTTTTTTGTAAAGAGAGTGAGAAAATCCTGCTACATAACCCGGTTTGGCGGCAGGAAATATTTATCCTCGTACATTACCGATCTCAACGTTGGTTGTGTACAAGGCAATAATAATTCCTACTTTAAAACCGGGTATTGTATTAGGAATTTCTTTTACTAGTACATAACCAGCCCATAACTAAGGTTTTGTACAAGGAAAAAAAAATCTCTTTACCAAACCCGGTTTTGGAATGGGAATTATTTGTCCTCTTCCAGTGCTGGTTTTGTAACTTGGTTATGTACGGGGAACAAGGGAGAGATTCACCGATAGACATTAGACTTCTTGGGTTGGATATCTATTAGACTATGTTTTCATAATATCTCTGAAAACAAATTCCAATGCCTTTGGACAGAGTTGGGCAAGATCGTATGACATAAGATGGCAGGTAGAGTAGGTACTGTAGAGCAGATTCCTGACGGAATCATTCCCAAAGGAGCGCACTCGACATTGCGGCACGTTGATGATTATCGACTGCTCGTCGTAAAAGAACGAGACGTTAACAGATAAAAAAAAGATAGGCAAAAAAGTACCAACTAACGTCTTCGAAGTTTGGAGTAAAAATTAGAACATAACAGGATATGACCTTGACGACCTCTGTGGTGCAACGGGCGAGTAGCCGGCTGAGACACAAGAGGTGCGGGTTCGATTCCCGCTGCGGAACAAATGTTTGCATGATCTGCAAATATTTGTACCGGGTTTGGGTGTTGTGGTACCATGGTACTCGTATTTCCTGATACCCACGACACGGAATCCTAGCGTGGAATCAGGTGCACAATTCTCTAAATTATTTTAAAACTACACTGAATGTTAACGGAATCGAGACTGAATTATGAATTGACAGAAAGTTGGTATTCTGCTCCCTTATAAATAACAATTTAATCTACTTTCAATTCACGGTGACTACCATTAGAGTAGGATAGTTACCTATATATATAATCGCAAAGAGTAAAGAGAGACTCCATCTACAATGCACACACACAACAACAAACACAACAACAACACACCACTACAACTTTTTCTACAATTATAGAAAAAACTTTGAATCGTTCAAATTTCGGTCACATTTCGATATAATCACATTACAGTGTTGTATTTTATGTTTAGAGAATACCATTTCTGACATTTAAGACATCGACACAAGATCGAAACATGATCCGAACTATATTTTAACTATTTTGAAGTTAGAGAATTGGGCCTCAGGACTATGTATGTGATTGTTGGGTGTTATGTTATGTGTGTAATATCAGTAAAGACTAAAATCGTTCAATGATTTGGAAACCCTAATGACCTTCAGTTTTAATAGAAATACAAAGGCTTTCTTGCAAGGTAAACTTATTTTTTTCCTAATACTATATAGGTCGTGTGTAAAACGACCTTTACTGGTCCCATTAACTCAGGCCTCTTGAGTCTCTTGTCTGGCGCCTACATTGTCGCTTAAAGGTCAAATGAAAATGTTGAACTTTGTACGAAGCTGCCGACAGAACTACATAACTGCAAAGCTAAGTATAACTAAATATGAGTGTATTTTATATCCGAATATTGAAGGTGATGTAAAGGTACCTATAACATAGCTAGCATTATTTTTAGAAACTTATTATTAATGTTCTGTTTCAGTGTTTTTCCAGTCCATCCAAAAGTTGCCTGGCAGAGATCGCTGGTGCGATAAGGTCACTTATTGCATTGCCTTACATTTTTTTTCTGTATTTTGATCAGTAAAGAGTTATTCTGAATCGATAAATTTTACTATTTGCATTTGACAAAACGGGAATATACCTCTACCATAATCCCGTTTTGTCGAATTTTAATGTCAAATTTTATAGATTCAGAGATCCATCCATACTTGCAGCCCAGATACAAAAAGACACCAAAGGCAGCTTCATATATTTAAAAATAGAAAATAAACACAGAATACTGTATATTTTTAAAAGTAAGTACACAATTTCAAACAAAATCTTGAACAATACAAGTCGTTCGCTCGCTGTAAAGCTAGGTAAGTATATCGTTTTGAGACGGCTGCATGTATAAAATTGCATAATTTATCTTGTCTGCTTTTATAATATTCATTACAATACGAATTGCTACTCGATTATTTGTATTCTGATCCCAAAGTAATTGTCAATGTGTTCAGCCAAAGTCATTGCCAAGGTAAGGTAAATGGAGCATCATTTGATAAAAACCCTCTCATATAGTTTGTAGGCTGAATTCAACGCAATGCGAATTCGTTCACAATTGTTTCTTTAGTTTTGCGTCATGCCTATTTAAGTGTGTGTATGAAATGTCATCAGCACCGCAATGCGACGTCACCTGACGTCATCCTTAATCAAAACACGCTCTCAATCTAAGTACCTATGGGATAACAGCCACGAAGTGCAGTAGCAGCTATACGAGTATTACATACTACCTTACCCCTAAGTGACCATTTTTTAAACGAGCAACCAAACAATCATGAAGCCTAGTTGAGAAACGTCAATATCAGTGTTTTCTAACATAACACACAGGCGAGAAACACGTGCATACCCGTGTTGCCAACTTAGTGGATTTTCCACTAAAACTGGTGGTTTCGACCCTCCTATTAGTGGCGAAATATTGATTTTAGTGGTTGGTGGATTTTTTTAGGTTATTTAAAGAAGCTCAAGGGGAGTCTAAATTTCAGGAATAAGCGATGTTGAGAGACTATTTAGCAGTATGAATGTAATAAAAAACAAGCAGAGGAATAGAATGAAGTATTAAGAATACGCTGTGGTTTGAGGTTAGAAGGAAAATGCAGTCAATATGAAATGCACATTAAATGTTGTAAAATAAATCGGTACCAAAGAATTGTATCAATCTGAAACTGACGATGATGGTGCGGACAAAAAAAAGACTCATCTGAAGAAGACTAAATTATTTTGAATAGAAAGAAAGAAAGAAAGAAACCATTTATTCGCACAAACTGTACACAACAAAATAATAACATATTATTACATACACTACACGAATACAAAAAATAAACATAAGTAAAACAAGTGTATAGCAAATAGCTGTTGTTATTGTAAATGTTAATGTTCCTAATCTTGACTTGTTGATTTACTGATTGTCAATATTTTACAACATAACAACTAATACTTAATTACTAATAATAAGTACTTATAGTTTTGTTTCGTAAAAGCTAAACTTTGTTTAGTAGGCATTTTAGCGATTATGATAGTAGGGCCATTTTTTGTTAGTGATTTTCTGGTGGTTTTAGGAGTTGAATCTGGTGGACAGCTAGTTTAACTGTTGGCAACACTGATACCCTAAAATAACAAAGCATCGCCAGTTACAAGTCTATAGCTTGACTAGTGTTTATTCTGTGATCATTTGATCACAGTGCGAATTGCCAAATAGCATTGTGGTCCCTTGTCGCCCCTCTATCCTACGGCCGAGATTGGTAAATCGTTACGTTACGTAATTGTACCTACAACTAGTGCCATTTACTTTACGGCCTATATAACTGTTTTATAGCCGTGCCCAGTAAAAACCAATCAAGCCACAGTTCCGTTTATAATGAAGGTACATAATCTCACTATAGGTATAGTCAAGAGTAACCTATAGTCTGTACACGGTAATGGCGTCTTCAAAAATGTTCATTCTTAAATTCACAGGCGATCGATGGGATTGCTACATTAAAGCATCTATAATAAACTAACTAACTTATAATACAGACAGTTCGTAATGTCAGAACAATGCTTTGAACTAGCAAATGTTTTATTCAAGGACAATGACTAATCTTTCTATTTGACGACGAGAGCCTTGGCAAAATTGCCTTATTATACGTGAAAATAATTTTCTCATCAGGACGTCACTTTTATCAAGGACGGTTTTTTCAATCTGGATTTCGGTCCACGGATCTTTATTTGTCGTGGGATGAATACTATCTACATCTTGGCACACTGGCGTAGCCAGGTTTTAGTTTCGGATGGTATTCAAGAAAATGAAACAACAAAAATGAACACGAAATTGCATACTTACATTATTCATGTGAAAAAACTGCCTTCCTCGATTAGTGAAGGGTATATTTTTACCGTTCGGAGGACACGAAGCGGTTTATTCTTTAGGTTTAGGACGGACACACACGGCCAACAGTCAGCGTATATTGTTTCCGTTTCGGAACTCTCGACTGGCAATAGTGACATAGCCGTTATCCAGTTGACAATATTTGGTTACATATGTACTAGTAAGATTTTTATACATGTATACTATTGTATACATAAACACACGCCTTTTTCCCTGATGGGGTAGGCAGAGCAGTCGCAGTATTGTAAGAATCATTTATTCGTGGTGTATAGACTTATCAAGACTGTGCTGTAGCCAGTAGTAAGATTGATTAAAAGTTCACTTAATAGTTGAAGAAAAGCGAAATATTCTTGTAAAAATCAACTAGAAATTCTAATGGAATCCAATTAGAGCTAGAGCGATTGTGATGACGCAAGAATATGCGTGCTTTGAATAAACGCTGTTAATTATAAGTGCCGAGAATAGACATAGATTCAACAAGACCGTTTTCCGTAGCATTGAACGTTTACTTGTGTTAATAATTAATAATTTTTCTACATGTGACGGGTGGCGAACATCGTCACCGTTACAGCGTTCATGCGAGATCACTGAAGAGGAGTTGTAGGGAGCGCTCAAACTGTAAAAAATAACTTATTGACTCGAAAGTCATGCGTCTAATATACTTAGCTTGCATTGAGGTGGGTGCGACCCTTTTAATTTTTGCGTGGGCTATGATAACTTGATAATGCGGATAAACAGGTCATGTCATGACACCAACATGATTCATAGATTGTGCAATATTGTATAACTGGGTGCGAAGTGCACTTGACATGGCACTGAAGCTTTTGCCTACCCTGCCTGCCTTGCCTTTTAAGTGTCTTCAGAACTTTTGCATTAGGTTTATATTTGGCCTACGGAAATATATCCACGTCTCCGAATTTTGCAATATAAGCTCAAGTGGTTTCCCATACGCTATCGCAGGAATACTCACGTTCTCTCTCTTTTGTACAGTATCTTATTTAATCCTTCTACCCTTAGAGATGAAGATATCCTACCTCAAGGTGGTTTCAATATCTTCATCTCTCCCACCCCGATACATTGCGCTCCTCTGTGGCCTTGCAACTTAAAACACCCGAGAATACTTCCACTTTCTACGAATATTCCTTTACTGTACCGTCCGTGTGTACTGTACTGTCCGTCTATGGAGAAGGAGCTCTTGTTATCAGAACCGCCAAATCTCTTCCTATCTTCAAAAAACTATTGTTCATGCGTACTAGTATACTTTTATTGATTCTACACCACCGTCTTTTATCGTTCTCATAAATTCCAGTCCATCCCAAGTTTGTCTGGAAGAAATCGCCCTCAGCGATAACACGCCCATTGTACTTCCATACTTATAATATTATAATTTTAATGTTTTAATTTTTAATGTGGGGTGATAAAGTGTTAGTCTAGCTATCTATCTATATCTATCATTCTTGCTTGCCTTCACATCGCAATCTTACGTGAGAAATTCTGATTTCGTTACGTTACGATATTGATTTGTGTTTTTTTTTCGGCCAATGAGGTACTTAGGGCGTGGATTGCGAGCATGTTGCTAATAGCAGCTAATAGCAAATATTTCTGATCTAACGCAACTGTAATAGGAAATCAATTCAGTGGAGGATGAAGATTGCATGAAGACCATTTCAATTTGTTGTCTTGCCGAACGTTTTCTTGTCCTTTCAAGACTTTATATTTAGAAATCTTACGAGAAGCAAAATAACAATACGGAGCGCTTAAAAAAAATAGGCTGCGGTGTAACCTACGGCCGTAAGCCTGTTTGTGGAGACAAAAAAACGCAAAGTACATTTTTTTACATGCTACTATAGTTGTCTCTCCGAGACTTTTGGTAGACGGAACGCGAAATCTACTACTGAATGGGACATAATTACGTAAACTGGGTCCGTTTTCGGGGGGGATTTTGTCTAGCAATTTAGTTACTAATACAGTAGGTAGATACATCATAGTACAAAGAAACGTATGGACATAAGTGCAAAGAGCGTATGTGAGCGTACAATACAGCTGATGCTAGCATAGCATCGCATTCAACCAATTTAACGCGGGAATTGGTGTCCCACTTCCACGGTTTACGGTCAAATAAACACGAATGAACGCCCATAATGTCCACAACGATGGCACATATTGCAATCTGAACATCAATTTGGGAAGAGTTGTGTTACGGGGATAGTTTTGAAGTCTGCCTTGTTTGCGGCAAAACTCCTTTCCTCCAAAAAACCTTTGGCACTATAAACATTGAAGACTAGTTTTACATCAATAAAATCTTACAAGTCGATTAGGTACCAGTTCCCGATCGTTGATTAGAGCAGAAAATTTTCACATCTAGGTAGGTAGACATCACCAGACTGATGATGGCGTAGGCAACGAATTTTTCTCAGCTCGCGGTTCCAATTACTAATAACATCATCATCAGCTTAATGACTAATTTCAATAAGCTCTTGCTAGTTAGAGCTAAACACGTTACCACGATGCGACCCCGTCATGTCTGGAACCATCCGTTACAATGATAGACACTGTTTTACTAAAGTAACTTTCGTGATTATATCATTCATTTTGTAAAAACGGGAAATTTTCACGTACCGATATGTTGGTGGAAGCACCAACAGGTTTCGACCCTAATCGAGGGTCTCCATCAGGGTAGGTATAGGATCCGCGCTACACTCCCTCCGCGTCCCTCCTCGCATTCAAAGGTCGCACTCAAGTGCGAGGAGGGACGCGGAGGGAGTGTAGCGCGGATCCTATACCCACCCTGATAGACACTGTATTAAAATACCAGTAAAAAAAGCTTTGGTTAGGCAAAACACCTGTTTATACCAAATTAAAATGTTTGCTGCTGATTTCATACATTATCTGTCATTAACCAGCTACGATGCGAACGTGGGTCGCGTCGCTGCCAAAACACCATCACTATGATACTTTTCACGATGCGAAAGCAGGCGTCGTGGTCGGAGTGTCTTTATCAATCAATTCGTGAGACTTTTCATCATTATGTCTCAGGATGGCAAGCACAGTGCAATTAAAGAAAAATTACGACTATACACCACGTACTTTATTATTCTCCTGCTGACATTTCGTTGACCATTTTGAGGTCCTTCCTCATGAACACCGACCGCGACCACGCTCAGAGGTCGTGAGACGGGAACCCAATTCAATTCTATTAGCACAGTGCAATGCCACAAAGAGCATGTCCTAGATGGACATGACCTACGGTATTGCAGTTGTTATAGGCAAGGTTGTAGGGAAATTGTGTACGCTTAACACCAGGAGGCCCAACTGTCAGTCCCATCATTTACTCAAATGAGAAAAATACAAGTGGCCAAAGAGTTTTCAATTTTCATTGGCCACCATCATTGGCTCTGGTGTGTCCAACCTAAGAATACACCCCTCCGTCTCCAGTGGATGTTGTAAAAGCAAACTAAGGGACTGCACCAGGGGATGGACAGCAACATCCACCTGAGCACACACCACCAATACTGCAATCACCAATCCATCTGGCATGCGTGAAGAGTATGGCAAATTTCCCCATTGCATTTAAGGAAGAAGCCTCTATCAGCAGTGGAAGTCTAAAGGCTGCTGATGATGATAATGATTGTATACTTGATTTAATATTCTCTAACATGAACCTATGTGATTTATACAGGTAAGATTTCCTTTACAAAAACATTGGCATAGGCAATATTTCCACATATCAAAGCCTCCAGTATACATGACAAGGCATAAAAAACTCACCTGATCTTTCATCGTGTTGTTTTGAGCTGCTGCCCCGTCACTCATCCTGTCCAAATCACTCTCCACTTCAAATATGATGTTGTACAGGTCCAAGCCTTCAGGCACGTTGGACTCTATGTTAGCTTCTGGTCTGATTGTCAGCTCTTGGTTGATGAGCTGGCCGCGACTTGCTCGGAGGGAACCTTGTAGAGTTTCTGATATAGCCTACAACAACATACAGCAGTTGCAAATACAGATTACAGGTACAGGCCTTCGCACAGGAGTTTGTCAGGTGTAGGTGTTGGTTAAACGTCTATGCTGGACAAATCAATGTGAACAACACTAATTTGTTCCTTGGTTTTAGTGAGTGTACAGTTTTGCTGATGGATCTTGGCCAGGCTGAAGATGGTTGTTACATAGCACATAGACAAATTAGCTGAAATATATAAATATTATATTCATTATAAATATATAGGGCAGCTAAACAGTTAACCTACCCAAGATCCATTGACAGAACTATATATGGGGTTGATAATTGAATAAATTTACAATTCATCACAAAACAGGTGTAAGAACCTAATTAATCCTTATTTTAGAGCAAGGTAGGGTATTACTAATGTAGTTCTTATCTACCTTCTCAATGCTGATATTTTCCGATCTGCCAAAATAATAAGATTGTTTAATTTGAGAAAATTATTTGGAGACATTACATTGTACAGAGTACATTTTATTAATTTGAATCAATTTGACCATTATTCTCTTTTTTTTTTACCTTAAATTTGTCTCATGACAAAAGAAATAGAGTAAAGTTAAGGTAGAGTGGATTAAACATAGGCTCAAGTCAAGCTTGCGCCTACTAACAAACCTACTGCAAGTGCAAAAACAATTTGTAAAATCACTTTTGTGTACTCACGTCGCTCAAGATGTCTTCCAAATCGCAAGACACATTAGTGCTAAGAACTGGGCTCGGACTCGGAGTTCGTGATCGATCCAAGTAACTACCAACATCTACCGGGGCCAATACCTCCTTTGTGCGATATTCATTAAACTCCATCACTGCGCGCTGTTGAGAAACATCCCAAAAAAACTTGTACAATACTCACAAACACTGCTGCGTTTTAGGAAACATAATATTTTTATGCCAATAGCGCATAGTACAACATGGATTGTAATAAAATCTTACCCATCGAAATTTAGGTTCTCTTTCGAGAACATAACATTTTTGTAATCTCGAATTATAATTTCAATTTCAAATCAAAATAGTGATCAAAAATTATTGAGCAGTGCAGCGAGTAGGTACCAAAGAGGATGTATTTATTTTATGAAGTACATTTTACCGACGACAGCTTTTTGTTTTTTTCTATAGAAAGAAATTGAACTTTGTCTATGGTCACGTTCTCCCTCTCATCCCTCTGTCACAAAGACAAATCAAGAAAATTCGTACTCTCCTCCTTAGTCTGTGGAAAATTCAAATAATCGAAATCAGTACATATATAATTTGTTTGTTTTGAATTTGAAGTGATAAAAACTGTTTAAGCATTGGTAAATTGGTTTGGTCTAAGATATGGAGAACTCCCTAACTGATACCGAAGCACATCAGTCTTTTCGGTCTCCACCCCGACGGAGACGGTCTACCTTCTTTGAGAGAAGGGATTCTGTTGGTATGTAGAAAACAGAACGGCTTGTGCTTTCGGGGATAATTCTGACAACAATGACTTGTTTCTTCATTATAAAACTACAATATGTATAATTACAGCAATAATACAGTTCCAAAAACTTAAATAACTTCATACATTACTCACCCGTATTTTCTTCCATAACAGTACCACAACTTTCTGAAAACGTGGATTTAGAAGGCTGTAAAAAAGATGTGGAGATTAAAATACGAACCCAGGAAATGACCAGGTACATATGTATAGAAGAACATAGAAATTTGACTCAAAAGATGCATTTTAGCGAAACTAAGTGCACAAACTTACAATTCGATTGAACGAAATATGCTTTCAGATACCGCGAAAAGCTTCTTGCAGAGAAAGAACAGTGGAAAAGAGAAGTCAAAGAAAGGCGAAACAAATACCATGATTTACGTCAGTAAGTTTATTTCAAGTTTCTGTCATTATAATCAGCTGGAAGAAGTCTACTTCTGGACATTGACTATCATGCCCCCTTCACCCACCACAATTGAATTGTTCCATCCCACAACAGTCGTCTGGTTTGTGATTTATGTTTGAACTTTCAGTTAGTGTTGCAAAGTGTGTGTACCAAATTGAGACTTCTGCCTCTCGCTGGTCGCTACCATTGTATGCTTCACCTGGCTTGTGTGCTCACTATTCAAACCATGCTCATCCTTTGCTCCTTGCAACCTATTCAGTGGCTTGTCACCAGGGGATAGGCAGCAGCCTCCACCTGAGTCCTCAACATGAATACTGCAATCACCAATCATGGTGATTATGGCAATTCTCCTTATTGTATTTTATTGGGGTGGCCTCATCCAGCAGTAGATGTCTAAACTCAACTGATAATGATGATGAGTGTTGAAACAGACCACCTACTTGTTAGTTTTTGGCCTCCAGCTCATTGGTGAGTCTCCAGAACTGAAGAAAAGGTAAAAAAAGGTGTATTTCAATTCAATGCACACCCTTTTGCTACACTCCAACACAGCTCTGTACTTGTTTTTATTTTAATTACGTGGTGATCTATATCTCGCAAGCTATGGCGGGATCAGTTTGAGGATGACCTTCAGCAACCTGATTGAATTGGATAAAGATTGGAACACTCAGGTGAGACATTTGCCCAGCTGTGGGCTTACAGAAATCACTACCAGGTGGAAGCGTTCCCAAATGGCTGGCTGCATTGCCATGCTGAATGGCAATACTAATATGCGTTTAATAAAAAAATAGAACTAATAGTTTTTTTTTTTTTTTCAGACAATATCAAATGGCTGTAAAGGTCCCAAGCCAATCAAGGATGTCCTATTCAGCGTTATCAAATGAAGATATTGAGTTCCTCAAAGCCAAACCAAATTTATCAAAACTAGTGGACAGTCAACAAAAGTTACACACCTCAGTAATAGAGACCATGGCTCTTGTTCGGAGGGCTAATGAACTTGACACAGTATTTCTTGACTTCTGTGAAGGGCAAGTCAATAAAATCACAGAACATATACTGGAAAATAGTACTGTTGAATGACTATTATGAATATATAGGGCTGGTGCAAACATACAAATAAAGCGGTATTAATTAATTACCGAGACTGAGATTTGTATTATTTACTATTCAATCATGCAAAAATCATAAAAAGTATGATTTTATCAACTGGGTACTTTGCCTCCCTTTCGTACTCGTCATACGTTTTAGTTGAGGTTTTAGTCTCTCTTAAGCCACCCGGCTTAAGAGAGACGAAAATAATATAACTTAAGTCGAAATAAAATAAAATAGGTATGTACGCATGTAAAAATTATCTAATATACCTACTTATAATGTAAATAGATTGTAAAGAATACTTTTTAATAAATGTAGAGTAATTTCAATGAATATCTGCCTTGTTATTTTCTTCATATGAAAGACTAGTAGTAATGAATAACAATTTATTCAATATTCAATTTCATTATAATTCACATTTTATTTAAAATAATAATTCAGTTCATACAGAATTCAATCAAAAAATCACAACCAAACTTAGCTAATATAAGTTTGTTTTTACAAAATCACTTGTAAAGAAATTCACTCAACACTTGCATACAAAATGTAAACCAAGTTATGTGCCAAAGAATTCAAACTGTGAAGACTTGGGACGATGCAAATGATTCATCTCTCCATGTCAACAGTATTCAAATACAGAAGTCTTATTCAATTTGTATTAATAAAAAGCATAGTTGAGCATACTAATGGCAGTAAGGATTGTTTTATTAGTATTTAAAGCTTATTATTAATTAAGATGTAGGTAATCTATAAAATTCCGGTTACTAGGCACTCTTGGGTAGGTACTCTACAGTTGTTATTGTATGGTTTGATAAAATGGTATAAGGTTTATTTTCTGGGGGATAGTTTTTTGGTCTAACAATGGGTCATGCATCATGATAGCATGACACGGATCAGTCAAAATGCACTTGTTTCCGTTCTTATCTCACTGTTGAAGGCAATGACAGCTATTAGATTAGGTCTAAAATGTTGTGTAAAGTAAAATTAAAATCTTATAAGTAAACACGGCACTAGAGTATTTTCAAACTCTTGTGCTATATGTTTTAAATTGTTGCTAGTTAATAATGAAAAATAACACTTAAAAATCACTAATAATTATACAATAATAGGATTAAAATAACAAATTAACTTATTTACAATTTCAATTCGACATTTTATAGAATAATATAATAAATTTATACGAATTCTACCATAAAATTTATTGAGTTCTCATTTAACATTTTAAAATACTTACAAAACGGACTAGGTGGTTTAAAATAAGGCTTTATCAGTGGGTTCAGCTGTCAAGCGAAAAGACGCACCAAAGAGCATTTAATTTTAGGAAATATTAGGGAGTGCGGCAAATATGTTGAGGCATGGCGCGCGTACCACGTGACTTGCGCAGTAGCAATTTCTAACAAAAAGTCCTCTGCTGTCATGTGGTACACGCGCCGGGACTCTACATATTTGCCGCTTAATATAATATGAATTCTTTAATCGCCAAAAGAACTTACTTGAATATTTGCTCGGCCGTGCGTCCATCCGTATCATTGAACATACTATTTCTAAGCTTAGTTATCTAGCATGAAAATAGTTGGTGTACATAATGATGAAATAGTTGGTGTAAGTACTTACTCTTGTACAATATACAATCTCCGTTTTATTTATAAATGTGGTTTAGCTGCGGTTTAGATATCCTTCTCACTTAAATAGCAGATAGGGAGAGCTAAACAGCTGAAAACCTATAGATTAAGGTCTGCATTAAAATAAAAGCGTCTTGCACATCATGATAAAAGAAAACATTGTAATGATGTGCACTCAACTTCCAGGCAGTGAATTGTATGGCCTGGGAACAATCATGAGTGCATTTTCAAAATCAGAAAATATATTTTTTGGTGCACTCATGATCTTTCTGTAAAATTAACCTTATTTAAAGGAACATTTATATATAATACACTATACATACAGATGGCTCACTAACTCAGTTGCCGTTGAAAACTTCGTCTAGTGTGAGTTTTTCTATCTTTGTTAGTCTTGTACTCGCGTCGACACGGGCTGTTTCTTAAGTCCAGTATTGTGTTCACTCTGTCTACTATTTCCCGGGCGGTGTCTTGGTCGCACTCGAAATCATGCAGCTTGTAAATGTCGCTGGCTAAGAAGAAACTCGTGTTGCCTAAAAAGGGATTACAGCATTCATCATCATCATCAGCCTCTGAAGTCCACTGCTGGACTTGGGCCTCCCCTATAGAATACCACGACGATTGGTATATGCGTATTTGTCATATTGAGGGGTTCTGCCATAGCAGCATTTAGACCTGTTAAATTTAACATAACTATGAGACTGTTCCAATTGGTGCATTCTAGACAAGTTTGTTTTACAGACATAGAACAGGGTCGAATTGAATTACTATTTAGCCTTTGAACTCAACTTTAGCGGCCGCACAAATAAAGTAAGCCCAAGCGCGCAGTGGCGGCCAGGCCGCAGCAGCCAGGCCGCAGCAGCCAGGCCGCGGCGGCCACCGAAATGTATGCATTGTATCATCAGCCGCTTGCGACCAAGTGCGCGCACTGATTATACAATGCATACATTTCGGTGGCCGCCAGTGCGCGCTTGGGCTTAAGGATAAACTAAAGCCCCGTAAAAATTAGCCCGTCGAAACTAAAGCAACAAAAAGTTTTCACCCTTTTGAATCACTAAAGAGAGTCTTGCTGTCGAAGGAGGTAGATTTATGTCAAAGTACATCGATTTCATGAGCTGTGATTGGTAATTTTTTTACGGGCATCTGATCAGGCAGTGATCTTGAGTGTGTTCCAATTTAAAAATTCCCATCAAGTACATTTTTGGTGCATTCAACATAGCTCTCGGTGTCGTTCAAATCTGGTGTACTTGTGCAAATTGGAGGCAAACATTGTGGAAAAACAGAAAATTCAAAGGCACTAATCTGCACTGGGCCTGGCCTAAGTATGTGGCCCACACATTGTTTGCCGTAAGCAGGCAGTTGCAGCAGTAAAATAAAAACACCCAACAGTCACATACATAGTCCTGATTCCACTGTAGGAATCTGTGCCCTGTGTGTGCTGTATCAGAAACTACGACCATGGTACTCGTAGCTCCTGGGAATCGAACCCGCACCATTCACCTGCCGCGCCACAAAAGATATCTAACCCTTACCTGTGCTATTCCTATCTCCATAGCCGGTGTTATGACTAGGCGAGTACACTATCCGGAATGTGCTTCTGTTGCCCCTTGTTTCTAGTATCTGGCACCACGCGATGGAGTCTATGCTGTGCAGGAAGTATTTGGACCTAGACTGTAGAAAGAAACTGATTACTAAAATATCTTACTACTTATCATCATAATCACCAGCCTGGTTACGTCCACTGCTGGACAAGGCTTCCCCCATTGAATACAATGGAGGGATTTGCAATAATCACGCAGGCGAATTGGTGGTCGCAGTTTAGTGTTAAGTACTCAGTTAGATGTTGCTGCCCATCTCCTGGTGTAATCCCTCAGTAAGGTTTTTACTACATCCATGGGAGGAGGGTTCTATTCTAAGGCCGGACACACCAAGGCAGATCCTAGTTATAACTATCCTTTTTTTTTATGCTACTTTGCAAGCAAACAAGCATACGGCCCACCTGATGGAAAGCAGTAACCGTAGCCTATGAACGCCTGTAACACCAAAGGCATCACACGCGCGCTGCCGACCCTGAGACATGAAGATGAAGTCTCATGTGCCTGTAATTTCACCGGCACCCGTGCCCTTCAAACCGAAACATGCGAACACTACTGCTTGGCGACAGAAATAGGTACGGTGGTAGTACTTCCCCGGACGAACTCTTTCACAAGAAGTTCTACTACTACTACAAAATTAAATTCTATTTATAAACAACAGGAAAAAAGGGACCCATAGGATCACTTACGACAGATATAGATTGTATTAAATATGCAGTAATGTAGAGATATGACGTCATAATAATGAAAGGGTCATGCACTTACCCAAAAAGCATGTTTATGTGCCACTAAAGGCTCCACCTCTATCCTATCCAGCGATATAACTAGCGACACAGTAGTGTTTGTGCGCACTTTCCTCATCAGATGCACTTTGTATGACTTGTATTGCGGCGCCTCTGTAGCCATTTGGTGGATTTTGTCCGGATCAGCTGCGCCACTTGCTTTCTTCTTGTCTGAAATGACGATATAAGAAGGCATGTAGCTTATTTATAAACCATTAAATAACTAATTAGTCTTTCAGATAATGGAATGAGGTTCCTAACAGGTCACGTCGGTTTATTCCCACATTCAGTTTAGAATAAGTATCTACCAACCTATCGGCGTAATTCTTACCTATGGCGTGCGTGTGATAATTACAATAAACAGTATCGTTCTGCTGATGACTTGTTCAACTATAGTGTTCAGAGGATGAGGCGTGTGTTGAGTTCCGAGTTCTTTAGCTCATAGTTTACTTAAATAATTATCATTAGTTTTCTGTTTTTCGGTTTCTTGTTAATTCATGTTTGTACCTATGTAACTTATAATTAACACTTATAATTTTTACTGTTGCTATAAGTAAAGACTTATAATTAGCCTTTTGATTAAAAATTTTCCTTGTTTTACTATGTTTTTTGTGCTGTTAGTTTTCCCAAAATAAATAAATGTCAGTTTTCTTGAATACAGACAGCACCAGGCGACGGCGTGCTTGCTGTTTGTTATTCAAGTTGAGCTGTTTCCCGAGTAGAATAAATGTCAGTTTTCTTGAATACAGACAGCACCAGGCGACGGCGTGCTTGCTGTTTGTTATTCAAGTTGAGCTGTTTCCCGAGTAGTACTCTTTGATAGATGAGCTATTTTGGGTCCAGTTGGTGTTAATCTTGTTCATAGTTATAACCATACCTTCATTAACAGCTTTCAATGCACTAAGCACAGCTTCCGATGTAGCACTTCCATCTGTATAATTTCTCGATGGATTGTGATGACTGCCAGAGCTCTTGTGCAGAATATTATGGAACTCTCCACTGCCCAGCATTCCATCTTCCGGCATGGGTATGGGTTCCGATGCATAGCTGTTTTTGTTCTTCTGCTCATTTAGAATGAGGCCAAGGCATGTGAAGCCGAATTTGGAGCAGGGTTCGTTGGCGTCCAGGCAGGGGAAGGCCCAGTCTACTTCTCCATCGTCCTCCGCTATGCATAGTCCGTAGTCATGCACCGAGCCAAGGATTATTTCTGGATGTTCAATGCTGTAAGACAAAAGACTTGTTTATGACTTTGTACCAGATATGTACAAAGTTGTTGTGGACCCTAGTTCTTGGTTTGTAAAGGTAAGGTAGACAGTTTTTATTATATTAATTAATTAGAAATATGCCAGCCCTACATTGTAATAAATGAGGATGTTTGGTTATTCGTCATGCTTTCACGCCAAGATGAAATTTGATACACAGAAAGATTAACACCTAGATTAAAACAGGATATTATCCCGAAGCTAAGTTCTCTCAGGAGAATAATTTATTTACTTATGAATAATATAATGCAGGTGAAACCACAGGTCACCGCTAGTACTAAAGACTAAGAATAAAGTGGGCATCTAATTCTAATTCTAAGTGGGGGTGTTAAGACCTGCACTGACGTCCCGCTGTGGGGTGTATTGTGCATTGTCCCCCTGTGCTAACCCTACCCCAGCCAGCCCAGCTCCTTAAAGTAACGGAGCAGGACTTTGGGGTGGTGGCAACACCGTTGAAGTGTGTCCGAAGGCGTCGATGATGGAGAGCAGGATAGAAGTGGTAGAAGTATAAAGTGGGCATGTACGAATTAAATATCTTGTAATTGCCTTCTACTACTCTGTAGCAGGAACTCCCGATGGATATAAATGTCCGAGCATACCCTCTTTATAGTTGTTAACATAGTAATTGCAAAATGACTATTTTTCATCAACTGAGACAGTTTTACCACAAGGAAAATTATTCCTGACAAGTTACCACTCAGTTTGTCCATGAGGAAGAATCCTTAGGTATATATTGTGTACTTGTTGTTTCTTCCACGACATAGGGTAGTGTGGGATCAGGACTATATTAATGCAACTATTGGGTGTTATGTTATGCATGTATTTGTGACTTGTCCAGAAACTGGCTAAATACAAGGATGTCATCCATTTTCTCATGAATCTAAGGTAAATCACCCAAATGCAACATATTGTTTTTTACCTGTACTTATAGCATGTGAAGCCAATCAAATCCTTGATCTTAGCAATGGCTATGACACACACAACTAACGGATAATTCTGATGCCTCTCTGAGAGCATGGTCATAAAGATCTTGAATGACTTAGTTGGCAGCCCCATTTGTGCTGTGCCATCAAACTTAGCATACTCCAGATATTGGCGATGTGGTAAATCTGGGCAGTTTAACAGCTGCTCAGCAAGCAAGGACTTTTGCTTTTCAGGTTTTGTAACTTCAACTTTCGGGAACATTTCAGCAACCTCTTCAGTGGTGAGGGGAGAGGAGTCCTCCCATTTGATGACTTTGATTTTAGCAGCCTTTTTTAGTGCCTGCTCTTTCTTATCTAGCCATTGCGCGGTGTTGGATCTTTGCCTAGAAAATAAATTAACATTTAAGATTGCAATTATTTGCTTTTTGCTTAGAGAATTTCTCTAAGGCTTTTGGTGATATCACAAGCATATAATTGGTACTGGTATAGATATGATACCTGTGCCCTCCGAACTCTTCATAACGAACGTAACTGCCGATCGGATCATCATCTTCACTGTCCCCCATACAAGGATAAGGATCAAACTGAGTTACAATTTCCCTATCATTGTCGTCTTCTGAGATATCGCCCATGCCATCCTTGAGCCTGCTGGTTCCAGGCTGACTCAATCTACCTTCCCGGATCCTTTTACGCTCTTCTATAGCCTTGTTTTGGAAGATTTTAGCGAAGTCATCTCCAGCCATCACAATCTCACACAAGCCAGTGTCGTCGGTTGCAATGAAAGCATCCCGTATGTTTTTGAGTAACCAGATCTTGTTATCATAAGTAGCCATGATTGTTTAGCTAGCTAGCTGGAAAGTTATTTCAAAGTTTCTAATTCATTACAAAACAACAATATTAAAAAATTAACAAAAAAAAACCATTTCACAAATATTTTTTTTTTCTTTTTTTTTGGCTTGGCTTGGCGCTGGCTATTGTTATCTAAGGGCCCGTTCCACACGCTGTAAATGCCAAGAACGCACAAAAAGATTACATACGTTGAATAGTGTTCCACTTGGCTGATAAAAACGATATTTTCAAAAATTTTGTTCACAGTTGTCTGGAACGAAATCTGTCAAACAAACTTGTCAACGTGGTATGTGGAAATTAGGTATAAAGGTAAAATTAGGTTCCGCTGGGGAATAAAGGTTCTCCAGTGGCAAACACATTACATGGCTTTTACATCATCACAGGAGGAGATGGAGAGGTCTATTCTTAGGCCAGACATACCACAGCATTTAAATGTTAATATAATAATATGTTAATATTGTTTAAACTAAAAAATTACAACAAAGAATCTTAGATCAGTCTTTACTTCTAAGAACTATCATAAATTGTAATTTAATGTATACTTATATTATTAAATGTGTGCATCAGTCAGTACCAATGTGCCTGAATTTACAAATTAGACATTTCTAAGCAACATTTTTCTCTTAAAGTAGGTATCACAACTTACATTTATAAACAAAAAAAAATTTATCTTTTAACACTGTTCAATTTAAAGATTTATAAGAGGTGAAATCAAACTTCATGTTCTACAAAATTATTCCAAAACGGTATTCATAAGGTCCGATAATGATCCGATAGCTTTTGGAGACTTCTCTACAGCCAATCTTTTTCTATGTAGGTAGCTGATGTGCTGGCTACTGTAGCACCCGAATGCGAAGAGTCACTGAAAAAATAAATTATACAACATAAAATTAAACTAGACATGTACCTGTCTTATTATGTTTTTTAACATTTGGCTTCTGATCAGTATGTCCATTCATCATCTCCATCATGAAACCTATCGAAGTCCACTGCTGGACATAGACCTCCCGCATAGAATGCCACAACAAACAGTCTTGTACCACCTCCATGCACCATTTTCCTGGAACCTTTATAATATCTTTGGTTCATTGAGAGGGGGGAAGGGCCTTCCTCTTCTGCGCTGGGTTTGTGGTTGCCACTCGAGAACTTCATTCCCCAACGGTTGTCAATTACTTGGTGGTAAGTCTAATTGTAAACATAGTTATGCAGGTGCAGGTTATATATCAAATATTAGTTATACTTACTATCATCAGTCGGTAGACATCCACTTTTGGATGATGCCTTTTTTGATGATTTGGATTTGGAGGGAATTTGCACGCTTGGCAGGCGTATTGGGGATCATAGTTTGGTGTTTATTACTCAGGTGAATGCTGCTGCCCTGGCGTAATCCGTTAGTCGCCTTTTACGACATTCACAGGAGGAGTTCGAGGACCCCTATTCATAGGCCGTTTTAACTTATTCCTAGACTGGTAAATATTTCATTTTCACCGTTTTAAAATGTTAATTCTGCAGCATATTACGAAACAAATAACTTCAGAATGTCAAACATTACGCAATGTAAAAAAATGTCAAAATGTCAAAAAACAATAATTTTTACCCATTGGAATAGCTGGGTAAAAATTGGCAAAATTCGGTGGCGTTCTTAGCGTTTTTAATCAGAGGCCCGATTCTCTAATATAAAAACATTCAATTCGCAGTATAATCTCGTCTCAGTCGCACTGTCAGCTGTCACCTATATAGTAACTCTTACTTAATCTTCGCATGCATACGCGAAGATTAAGTAGTAGTTACTATACGATACAGTGCGACTGACACGAGATTATATTGCGACTGGAATGTTTTAAAATTAGAGAATTGGGCCTCTGTCTGAAAGGACGGTGAAAACAGTTACAAACGATCATAGTGAGCACTTTCAAATCGAATAGAACTTCATTTGTGATCGAAAATAACGAAAATAACGTAAATATCACCCAAATGGAACGCACTCTAACTCGTACCAATATTGGCGCGAGTGCACTATTTGGCATTAAAATAACAAGTTGTGCATTCCATGGCTGGACATTCCCAGGTACGTGTCGGGTTTGTACATCCTCGATTGTACGTCCTAGACCTAGAGTGTACATCCATGGAAAGCACAACGAAGGATTCTTAGAGACACATAAATTCTCTGAGGAAGGATTGTACAGCCTGGTACAATTTTAAGCTATTTGGCTGCGTTTTCCATGGTTGTGTTTTTAAGGGTCTTCATTATTTTGTTTGAACGCTGCCACACGGGCGTTGCGGCTGCGCTGCGTTGGCACTGCGACGTCGGACCGGAGACGCTCCGCACTTCTACATACAAATATGAACGATATCACTGCCGGTGCGTCGCGACCGGCAAGGCCCGTGTGGCATTTCGTTCAGATTTGTCACAGCTAGCGCCAACACAGCGCAGCCGCAGCGTTCGCGTGTCAGCGCTCTTTGGCCTGGAAAGCACAACCCGGGAATGTACAATCATGGAATTTGCAACCATGGATGTACATGAATTCCAAGGCTGTGCATTCCATTCCATGGTTGTGCGTGCTTCCCATGGTTGTGAAATGACGGCACCCGGGTGGCTGTCGATCGGTTCAAGTAAGTAAGGTTCAAGTCGGTTGGATTTTGTCTTAGAAGGGTTTTGTCATGAAGTTATAGGTAAAACCCTATAACTTCATGGGTTGGGTCCTCACCCTCAGAATAATGACAATTGACAAGCACGTTGGGTCGGTTCGGTTGTCATAGTAACGGATGCCGGTAGTGTGATTTTTATTTATATTCTCCCATGTTTTAATTATAAAACATTATTTGTTAAATTGTTTATCTTTCTCGTAGTCTCTCTTTTACGTAGTCTATTAATTCATCAAGGAACTTATTACTCTCAAAAATAAATACTACGAAATACCTCTCAAAAACATATACTATTTTCCTAAGTTTGAAATTACATTTATAATATTTTCAACAATCATCTGCACAACTGAAAACTAAAAAGGCCAATCTCTTGAAACCCGTAAGTACTATTTTATTAGCTCTCTAAGCTGATCAGTAAAAAGTTCTATTGCGATTTGCAATAGAACTTTTAAGTTATCAAACAACCTCTCAATCTGCCAACGAAACGTACGTAATGCAATCCACATGCAATATGCGGGATTGTTTTCATGTAAATATTGTTTTGATTCTTGATGATTTTCAGTTCAGGTTTTACTGGTCTAATAGTTTAAATAGCAAGGCAATCTAATATTGCATAGTATAAGGTACGTCACTCTAGGTACTCGAAACGCTTTAGATCTTCACAATGTTATTGACGAAGGAGCGACTCGTGGAAGTGAAATCCGAGACCGACCGTGCTGGGCACAAGCGAAAGGATACTACCGGTTGTAGAATAAGTTTTTTCGGGTCGATAATAGTGCCCCCTTATCTACACCCCAACCAGAATTATCGAGTACCTACTTCCCCTCTCTTCGGACTTCTGATAATAGTACCACATCCCAGCGCAACTTACGGTAACTCTTCCAGCTCAATTAACTTCTCGTCAGTCCTCAAGGTGCGGGCGTTAGGTACCTATATGTTGCCAGATCCAGAGATCATGGGGGTTGGTAGCAGGATCTCTACCAGCCCCCATGATTTTTATTATTATTCTTTCAGTAAATAAACTTATTTTATTAATACCTATGTAAAAAAAAGTAATAGGTAGTCTCTAGCTGTGGTGTGTCAGGGCTAAGAAAATACCCCTCAGTCTCCCCCATCCCCGTCTCTCTCGTCAATCCCGTGGATGTCGTAAAAGATGGCTAAGGGATTACACCAGGAAATTGGCACCAGCATCCACCTGAGTACCCAACACCAATAATGTGATCACCAACCCGCCTGCCAAGAGTAGTGAATATGGCAAATCCTCTCATTGCATTCTATGGAGGACTTCAAATAGCTGATGATGATGAGTCGTATAATATTGTGCTCGCCTCTAATAGCATCGTATAAGTTTAAATCATTGTAATTCCTTATTATTATTTTTGAGATGGTAGATAGACTTGTCGCTGTTGGTGACTAACAATAAAAAAAAAAATACAAATAGACATCAACAAAAAACGCAGTTTATTTATTTCAATAGTTCATTATAGGTAATACAGAAATTATATATACTTAGATAATGGAGTTATTTTCTTGCTAAGGCTAACAATTATTGTCATAAATAAATCATTGTTATTCTGAGTTGGTATGTTGATCTATTTCTGAAAAGATACAAATTACATGATACAAGTGAGTAGCCATGGTTATGCATGCTTTCCCTGTACAAAATAAGTATCTAATTAACGATTTTACCATAGCAACACTCATAATTTGCTTGTAATTGTAAGCACAGTAATGAGTTTTCCTGTGGCATGTATTGTGCATTGTCCCCCCAGCCAGCTGCTTGAAGTAACGGAGAAGTACTTTGGGTTTATGTTAAGATTGTTAGTGTCGTACATAAAGTGTAATGTTAGACAATACTGTAGTTGCCCAAAGCAAGCATACACCGTCTCAGATCCTGAACACAATCATAGTAAGAGCGGTATGGTCGCATCAAAGTTGTATCATACAGTTTAAGCACTTCAATCAATTTCTGCATTGCTTCTCCATATTTTCCCTCTTCCATTGCTGAACGGCCAAGACGGTACAGCATTTCTGTGTCCTAGAACAAAAAAGTGTAGAGAATAACCTTTCGTATTGATCTGATCACTGGTATAGCTCTCAGAATTACCGAGTTAAGAAGCAATGGGCAGGCTATATAATTTGCAGAACTGACAACCTATCGGGAATAAATGTTCTCGAGTGGCAACCACAAACTGGACGATGCAGTATAAGAAGGCCTCCCTCCTGCTGTACTAAAGACATTATAAAAGTAGCAGGATGTCGGTGGATAGAGGTGGTACAAGACCGTTCTTCGTGGCATACAATGGGGGAGGACTATATTGAGCAGTGACTTTACAGGCTGATATGACGACCTCTGTGGCGCGGCGGGCGAAGGTTCGCCTGCGACGCAGGAGGTTGCGGGTTCGATTCCCGCCTCGAAACAAATATTTGTACGATCTGCAGAAATTTGTTCAGGGAGTTCTGGGTATTTTCTATGTATAATAATAAATATCTATCTATGTAATGTATTGTTTTAAGTATATAAGTTATCTAGTACCCATAACACAAGCTCTGCTTAGCTTGGGGCTAGATAATGTATGAAATGTCCAGCATTTATTTATTTATTATATTAACTTATATAATTTTGTTTTTCTAGGAGCAGCTAATGATTTCTGCTGCACCATGGGTGATGATGAAGAATGTAAGTTATTTATCTCTTCATCTTCATCAGCCGGTAGACATCAACTGCTGGATGAGGCCGCCCCCATAGCATAAGCATAGCATACAACCCATAGCGTGCAATGGGGGGAATTACCATAACCATAACCCTTGGCAGGCGGATTGGTGATCGCAGTTTAGTTCTAAGTTCACAGATGGATGCTGTTAGTTATCTATATTTTTTTTGAATTTAAGATGTAGTTTTTACTACTTCGTGTACTAGCTATTTCTTGGTCACCCTGCCCTAGGTTAGAGATTGCTCACTATGTCTGACAATGAGCTCATAGAGCCATTCACTTCAAAAACTATTCAGTACAAAATATTGGTTTGTTGTTGACATTCTACATTGTTGAAGTAGTCCCTAGTAAGTAGATTGCAGTATGATGGCCCTGAATAAAAGATTAGAGACGAACGTTGAAAAAAGCCAGAGAGGTGAAAGGATTCAGCGCACCTGGCAGAGGTTCAATTAATGCACATGTCTTTTCGGTTCTAGGACATGTTGGTTTGGTAGTTTAATTTGAAGCCACGACTAAGATCGGAAGTCGGGGAAACTCCAGTGCCAAGTGTGCCAGGGTACCATTGCTACATATACAGAATTTTGTTTTTAGGGTTCCGTACCCAAAAGGTGCCAAACAGGACCCGATTACTAAGACTAACGTCCAATTTCACGAACAAATAAACGGGCGTTTACCGTAACCATTGGTTAAGGTGACAGATTAAGGCCCATGTTCACAAACAAATAAATGGGTGTTTATCGTAACCATTGATCAAGGTGACAGATAATGTATGAAAGCATCTGTCAAAAAGAATTGGTTAAGCTAAACAGTCGTTTAACCATTTGTATGTGTGTTGGTGAACAGTGGCCTTACTTTGAAAACACCTGTCAAAAAGCATTGGTTAGGCTTAACAGAGGCCCAATTCTCTAATTTAAAATCATTCCAGTCACAATATAATCTCGTGTCAGTCGCACTGTCTCGTATAGTAACTATTACATATTCTTCGCAAGAAACGCGAAGATTTAGTAATAGTTACTATACGTGACAGTGCGACTGAAACGAGATTATACTGCGAATTGAATGTTTTTAGATTTAGATAATTGGGCCTCAGTTGTTTAACCGCCTGTTTATTTGTTAGTGAAATCACCCCTTAGCCATCCATCCGTCAGTCTATCTGCATTCTGTCCCAGGGGTATATCTAGGCAGCCGTAAGAGGTTGCCAGTTGAAATTTTCGCAGATTATGTGTTGTTTGAGCATTAACCTCTATGTAAAATAAAAATACCAAATCCCAGTACAAGAGTTTTCCAACAAAAGAGTATGGGCGTTCTTATCTACTAGTGGCGACATCTAGTCTTGAGTTGAGTAAACTTTGGAACCCTACACCTATGCGTGGTTCGAGAAGAGAGGAGGCGCATGGCTATTTAATTTGTTATCTATGGTTTATTTAATTTCAGATGTAAATGAAGAAGAGAATGAGGCACAAGCCGAGGCCGAAGTCACTCCGGTAGAGATTGTGAAACCGCTAGCGCCCTCCAAGTACGAAGTGCGACCCGGCCTTGGAGAGAAGTAAGTTTCAGTTTACTGCTTCAAATAATAAACTAACTAGGTAGAGTCTGTGCAGGCAGAAAGTGAAAAGGCATGGCGAGAAACGGAACTATAGCTTTAACATAGATTCCATTTTCACTTTACAAGTATTCATATCTTGTAGTCTACTTATAAAGAGGGGTAATTACAGAGGTAGGTAATTACAATTTAGAAGAGAGAGATTAAGAGAAGGTCACCGGTAGCTAGCAAAAGGGCGCTTAGGCCTTTTGCACGCTTTGCTTCTAATTTGGCTATTATTTCTTCAAACTCTATGAAACTTTGTACACATGATCAGTACACTAATATCTAGACCCGTGGTGCGTTAGGTTCTTATAAAATCATTATGGTTACACATTCGTAAATTTAAAAAACATTTTTTTTAACTGACCCACTACGGGTCTTGATATTAGTGTACTGATCATGTGTACAGAATGCGAGTTTGATGAAATAATAGCTAAAATAGAAGCAAACTTCGTTCGCGTAGAAAAGCCTCCTCTTAGACTGCGTTTCCACCAGAGATGAGTGAGGATGCGTAGCGAGGGATGTGTTTTTTAAAAACCATTAGAATCACTTCATTTACCTAGTCTCCATCAGCACAGCTCTGGTGGAAACGGCTTAGCGAGCGAGGTTTTTATACGTACAAAACAAGCGAGGTGCGTGCGAGGAATGTGTGCGAGAGATGTGCGCCAGGGATGGACGCGAGTGAAAGAGATAAACTACTAGCTGTCAGTCTGAAAAGAGCCCGCTACACAGCCTCGCACCGCTCATCTACGCACCGTTCTACAGCCTTGCTACGCATCCTCGCACCGCTCCTCTACCTCGCATATCTCTGGTGGAAACACTCACATCGTTCCACAGCCTCACTACGCATCCTCGTATCGCTCATCTACCTCGCACATCTCTGGTGAAAACACTCACATCGTTCCACAGCCTCACTACGCATTCTCGCATCGCTCATCTACCTCGCACATCTCTGGTGAAAACACTCACATCGTTCCACAGCCTCACTACGCATCCTCGCATCGCTCATCTACCTCGCACATCTTTGACGCAGTCTAGGCATTGTCGAAACCACGTCTTCTACGCCTACTCGTTTTAAAAACAGACCACCGCAAAACAAACGAGACCATCTACAAAAAAGTTGTGTTACATCCTTGTACTACCTAGAATAGGTACTATTAGATAAATATTATCTGATAAAAACTGTCTTTCGAAAGCCAGATTTGAGTTATGTTTATGATACTTTTATTTTTTTGTTTTGACTTTCAGATTCAAAGCTCAGAACGTACTGGAAATAATCACATCCACAATGCAGGACCAGTTAACGGGGCGACAGTACCGCTCCGACCAGGTGGTGCGTTGGACTAAAGCCATCGCTAACGGAGTGCGCCAACGCGTCCAAGACTTGGAAATGAAAAGGTATACCTTACATGCCTTTCTCAATACTACTATTTCGTGTCACACTGCGTCAGGTCAGGGACCACATTGAGTATGGTAGCCAGTGACCAATCTGGAAAGAATCAGTGTGGTGAATAGGTAAATTAATTCTTTATTCCATACCAAATAAAAATACAAAAGCATAGGGAAAAAAACGACGTACTTTGGATGGTCTTGTCGCGGAAAGCGATCTCTTCTAGACATCCTTTTGGTTGGATAGGATAACAAAACCAAAACGCGGCGGTGTACAATTAAAACATAACCTACATAAATATACGTCGTTGTCCTCAGCCTTCAGACGTCCACTGCTGGACGAGGTCTCCCCCATGGAATGCTATGGGGGGATATGCCATAATCACCACGCTTGGCAGACGGATTGGTGATCACAGTACTGGTGGTGAGGCCTCAGGTAGATGCTGCTGCCCATCCCCTGATGTAATCCCTTAGTCGGCTTTTACGAAATCCACGGGACGGAGACGGAGGAGTCTATTCTTAGGCTGCACACACCACGGTATATACGGAATGTGTATCGTACATCAACGTATATGTACGTTGCATTTTTTTTTACAATCACGTACGTAGTCCTGATCCCACACTAGGATTCCCTGTGTCATGGGTATTAGGAACTACGAGTACCATTATGGTACCACAACACCCAGACCCTGAACAAATATTTACAGATCATGCAAATATTTGTCCCGCAGCGAGAATCGAACCCGCACCTCTTGCGTCTCAGCCGGCTACGCGCCCACCGCGCCACCGAGGTTAAATCCCCCCATTGCATTATATGGAGGCCTTGTCCAACAGTGGACGTCTAAAGGCTGCTGATGATGTGATTGTAATCTTTTAAGGTACAAAATCCTAGTCCAAACGACCATCATAGAGATGAAAGGCGCTGGCGTTAAGTGCGGTCAGCGCTGTATATGGGACCCCGAGACAGATGCCTATGCGGAGGACCTATTCAAAAACGAATCCTTGTTCTGCTACACTATAGTGTATGGAGTATACATGTACTAATCTCAAGGTACACCTTTACTAAATCCTAGTCCAATCCTTGATCATAAATAGGAATTAAAAGCGCGGTCAGCGCTGAATTTTCGACCCGGAGACACTGCAAGTGGACGAATTCTATAAAAATTACACTATCTTTTGTTACATCATAGTGTACATACATGTACTGCTGATATCAAGGTACACTTTTACAAAATCTTATTTAAATCCATGAAAAAAATGATCACACCCGACAGTCGCATACATAGGCCTGAGGCTCAATTCTCTAACCAAATCTGCGACTCCGACTGTTCCGAGTCTGATGCTCAGACTCGACAAATATTTACAGATCATGCAAACATTTGTCCCTTAGCGGGATCGAACCCGCACCTCTTGCAGCCGGCTATTCGCCCGCCGCGCCACTGAGGTCGTCCGGAGACACGAGCATGCGGACGCCTTGTACAAAAATGAAACTAAGTCAGAAGTATATATACATTAATTAGAATTATAGTATTATGTTTGTAATATTTCTGGGTATCTACGGACTTAATAAATTAGTTACTTAAATAAATAAGTACTTAGGTCTAAGGTACAATGTCGAAATGATAAAATTATGTTCATTTCCTCAATCGTGTACTCATAGTTTTCAGCATAAGATTTAGCCTAATTGTTATTTTAGTTAATAAAATGTTTTATTGTTTTAACCATGCTTTATCAGTATTATTTTGTTAGTATTAAAACCCAAATATGTTTTTTTCTATATATTTTTCTGGTTGAATAGGTTCAAGTCGATAATTTTAAGGAATTCCGTTTAAACCACAAACCGGATGACGCGATAGAATAGGCCCACCACTCGATGGACTAAAGACATTATAAACGTCGCAGGAAGTCGATGGATGGAGGCGGCTCAAGACCGTTTGTCGTGGCATTCTAGGGGGAGGCCTATTTTATTTTGTGCCTATGTCCTGCAGTGGGCTTCTACAGGCCGATGATGATTCTTTGTCAGGATAATAAGCGCTAGTTTTTCAAATAAATAGTAGGTACTTTATGGAAAAATTCTGTAATTAGGCCCGTATTCTAGAACTAAACTGAAGCGTGAATCGAAATTCAAGCATAGATTTGGTGACACTTTTTCATTGAAATCTGTCCACACAGACCTAAGGCCCGTAGGCTGCGTTTCCACCAGAGATGAGCGAGGATGCGTAGAATCAATCAATAGAATCACTTCATTTACCTAGCCTCGCTCAGCGCTCGCTCGGCTTAGCGAGCGAGGTTTTTATACGTACAAAACAAGCGAGGTGCGTGCGAGGAATGTGTTGCGAGGAATGTGTTGCGAGGGATGTGTATGAGAGATGTGCGCGAGAGGTGGACGCGAGAGAAAGAGAGAAACTGTCAGTCTGAAAAGTGCCCGCTACACATCCTCGCACCGCTCATCTAAGCACCGTTCCACAGCCTCGCTACGCATCCTTGCACCGCTCATCTACCTCGCACATCTTTGGTGGAAACGCAGCCTTATTCTAGAACTAAACTCAAACTAAATCGAGACTCAAGCATAGATTTTTTACAAAGTTCTCGATTCACACTTGGAGCATAGTTCTGGAACACGAACCATAGTTTGTTCTTAAATGAACAATTACACCACCACAATTATTACAATTACTATTACAATTATCACAATTATTAATGAATCTCTAAATGTTATTCAAAATTTGGTTTAATGTAAATAATTTAATTTTAAATTCTGACAAAACAAAATGCATTAAATTTTCATTGACAAATAATCCTAATTTACCTATACCTATTCATATAAATAATAATTTACTTAACATAATAGATCGTGCAAAATTTTTGGGAATCACCTTAGATAATAAATTACAATGGAGCAGCCATATTAATGAATTATCCAGCAAACTAAGCTACGCAGCATTTGCTGTCCAAAAAATTAGGAAATTAACGGACATCAAAACAGCAAGATTGGTCTACTTTAGTTACTTTCATTCACTTATGTCCTATGGAATTCTGTTATGGGGCAATGCTGCGGACGCTAATAGCATTTTTATTTTGCAAAAGAGAGCTGTTAGAGGTATTTATAGACTTGGATTTATGGACTTGGATTTATAGCCTCAGGGACTTATTCAAGGAAATTAATATTTTGACCATGCCATCTCTGTACATTTATATAAATATATTACATGCTAGAAAACATTTAAGTAAGTACACTAGACACTGTGATGTTCACAGCTTTGACACACGAAGTAAACATAAGCTTATGTTGCCAAAGTCAAGACTATCAAAAGTCAATAAATCTTTTTTAATGAACTGTGTTAGATTTTACAATGTGTTACCAGCCAGTATTACTAGTTTAAACGAGAAAAATTTCAAAAATACAATTAAAAAGCAACTGACATTAAAAGCATATTATGGCATAAATGAATTTATGTCTGACCACAAAGCGTGGGAAAGTATTAATTTATAAAATATATTATCATTATACTTGACATCAAAATTATTTAACATTTGAATTGAAAAGTACCTATCTATTATTTATTATTTGATATGTTATTATTGTAATTTTTTATTTTTTTGTGATATTATGTTTCGATTTTGTATGTTTATTCACTTGTCTATTATTGTAAACTGTAAACGACTTCTTGTACCTATTGACTTTCCTAAGTGCATGTAATGCGTGCCTATTGAGAAATAAATAATTTGAATTTGAAATTGACATCTAATTAGGACAACCAAATCAAGCGCATTTCGTGATGTGTATAACATCGGTATCAGAACTATTTGCCAAATAATTTTCGTATGTATAATAATATGATCGTACAAGGAATCTTGCGAACGATTCTAGATGTGCTAATATAATAGTTTCAGTAAGTATGACTGTCGAATTAAATTTGTAGTGCGAGAGACATCAGCTTCATATATATCGGATTTATTCACTGGCGTGGAGTGTCTGCCCTAAGAATAGACCCCACCGTCTCCGTGGATGACGCAAAAGCCGACTAAGGGATTACACCAGGGGATGTGCAGCAGCATCCACCTGAGTACCTACCTACCTAACACCAATACTGCGATTACCAATGCGCCTGGCAAGCGTGGTGATGGTAAATCCCCCCATTGTATTCTACAGAGAAGGCTCTAACGGCAGATGATAATATTCACTGTAGAGACGGTATCTTGTACGTATGACTTGCTCGGTGGTAGCAGCACTTTTCAGTCAAGTGTTCCCTAGGTTGTTGGTCTATTAAATAGGGTATAATTTTATTAATTCCTGTAACCCTAATGTGACCCTTGACGCAACCCTAGTCCGGCGGGCTATAATAAACACCACCTATTGTCGTTGCGAATGTTTCAAACGTGGCGATTTATGTCACTACAGCTCTTGCACTATTTTGATCGGTTATGTTATCAATTCCTCTCCACTACCATACACGATGCAATGTTTACTCACTATTCTTAGTAGCAACATAAACGTAATCATTTATTCGCAGGAAATAGGTACTTACTAAAATATGAAAATAAATATGATCTAGGTATATCGTTCTAAACAGCTTCAATTTGTACAGTAAAATGCGTTAGTACGAAAAGCACGCGGACGAAGTCGCGGGTTTCAGTTCGTAATGTTATAAATGCGAAAGCTTATAATAATATAATCGTGAAAAGTCAGTCAAGTCAGTTTGGATGATTATAACTGAGGCCTTACCATGAGCATTAAAAAACTATTCAGTGCAAAATATTGGTTCCGTGATGTCCGCAGATATTTAAAGGCACAGTAGCAGAAGATTATTTTGCTATACTACTTGGCAAGTAAACAAGCATACGGCCCACCTGATGGAAAGTAGTTACCGTAGCTTATGGACGCCTGCAACACCAGAGGCATCAAACGCGCGCTGCCGACCCAGAGACATAAAGATGAAAAGTCTCATGTGCCTGTAACTTCACCGGCACCCGTACCCTTCAAACCGAACACAGCAATGCGAGCAATACTGCTTGGCGGCAGAAATAGGTACGGTGGTAGTACTTCCACGGACTAACTCTTTCACAAGAAGTTCTACTACTAACAAACTCTATAGACTTCAGCGATTAAAGTTATTCAATGATGACGAATGTCAACGACGAACTGATATTTTGTACTGAATAGTTTTTGAACTGAATCGCTGACCCACCTGCTTTATTTTTGTTTTTTTTTATTTGACTGCCGGATTTTTCTTGTGCCAACCTGATGATAAGCGGTTACCCCAGCCCATTACAAATTAAATAATTACCTCTTAAGGTCACGTCTACCCAGGATGCGCCATACGTGAGTCATGCAGATGAAAAGTCTCATGTGCACAGGCACATGAGACTTTTCATCTACATGACTCACGTAATTTCACCGGCACCTACGCATTCTTCAAACCGGTACACAGCAATGCATTTGGCTTAGCGGCAAAAATAACTATGGTAGTAGTACTTCAAAAACATAATATTACTTACTTGCAAAGACTTTAATCCCTTCAAAATGTTGGTGTATTGCTGGCATAGCCCGCACTGAACCATGAAATCCTTGGAGTCATAGGGCACTGCCACTACATTGTCACACGGCTGGTCCGAGTCACATCTGGAAGAAGCAAGGCCATTATACAATTCTCAGAAACCCACAGTTGTAAAAATACACAGCAGGTCCTTTGTTTTGGTAAATTTTTACGCAATCAAATAACAGCAAGGGTCCTTGTTATATATTTTTGCTAGGATTAGCTCAATAAACAAGTTAGAGCTTCCGTTTATAGATCTAATCCACACGTTCTACTCGTAACGTGTTTTCGTTGGTGTATATAAATATACCTATACCTATTTATATGCCGTGAAGAATAAGAATAGATCTCTTCGTCACCTCCCATGGATGCCGTAAAAGCGACTAAGGGATTACACCAGGGGATAGGCAGCAGCATCCACCAGTACTCAACATCAATACTGCGATCACCAATCCGTCTGCCAAGCGTGGTGATTATGGCAAATCCCCTATTACGTTCTGTGGGGGAAGCCTCGTCGAGCAGTGCACGTCTAATAGGCTGCTGCTGATGATGATGATGATGTTCATGACCATGCGTCCTGTGATAAAGTTCCCATGGCATGAAGTTAACAGTTTTGCTGATCTATCAAGGTGATTCTGAAGTTTGGCTCCGTAATAAACTTTTTTGGCTAACTTTGGTCTAATGCTTTATAAAACGATTTACTTAGGTAGGTATATAGATCGGGCGTTCTGTATCTAAGTCTTCGAGTATTTATAATTTTCGGTAAAGTAGGGCCTTGCGCATTTATATTTTCATTAAATTCACGAAAAATAAATTTAACCAAGGTTAGCTATAAACAACGGGGTCTGCGTCTGCAAGGTCTGCTTTAAACTGTCTCAACAAATTATCACAGACAATAAAATTCACTAAAAACCGTCATAAAACTGAATGTTTTTATGAATCTGTCGCTTCCAAGATTTTTGCAGTAAATATCGAATGTGCGGTGCGTATAAATTGCCACGATTAAAATATTAAAATGAATTTAAAATGCATTTTGTTAAACCTCAAAGGCTTAATGATTAACCCTGTGTAAATGGCTTCCCTCCACATTCAGTTGGCACCATGTTCTGATATTAATCAGTTCTTAGTCACTTATAAAAAAAACTGTCAAATACGAGTCGGACTCACGTGAAGAGGGTTCCGTACAAGTAGGCTACCATAGTAACCACTAGACTTTAATTAACTTTTTTTTAGCATTTTCACATTACGATTCAGGATTTCTAATTAGGTAATCTATGAGTTAGGGCAATATTCCATAATTTTCTAGACCGCTCCCCAAAATTAACGCCCAACATCAAAATTCGTTTATTTACGCTACACCTGAGTGATCCTAAAATGGATACGTTGGTACCTTTGAGGTACGGTACCTTAAAACATGCCGTGTTTTTCAGACAAAAATTTACGACTTTCTTACTTAAATCTCATGTAGTTTTCGGTCATCTCTTCATAAGTAGACCAGTTGTTCTCACACGGTTTGCAAGTGCAGTCGAACCAATACTGCTCTTTCAGGTCGGCCTGTCTTTTGTCCTTGATAACCGATGTGAAGATAGGTCCATAGTTCTCGGAAACTTCTTCACCCTTCTTGATGTTCTTTACAGCACGGACAACGATGTTTGCACCGATGAAATATCTGTAAAAGTCATAAAACTTTCAGCTATTACGAACATGTTTAACCCCCACGTTCACCAATAAAAGGTTTTTATTCCAGAATTACCTACTCAAGAGTGAATAGAGAATTTGAGAATCCATTTTATACTTTAATTTTATTAATGCTCGTGTGAACACATTTCTAGAATACCTACTTACCGTCTAAGTGACAAATCATCAACCAAAAGACACAGTTAATTGGACCTAGAAATCCCTCATAGAATGCTACGATGACAGGTCCCGAGGTGCCTCGTGTATGGCGTCTTCCCGTATCTTGGAACAGAAAACTGCCACTTTCAAATGGCCCATTTCATTTCAAAATGATGTGTTCGCTGGTAAAAGCGGAAGCAAGGTGATGTTAGCCACTTACCTGACAACCGATGGATCACAAGCATGGTTGAACAGAGCTAAAGTCGGGAACACGGCTCCCGCTATGAATACCGACTTTCCATCGTGTTTGATGACGTTCTTGCTCACTTTAGGCTTCGGACACTGAAGCTCGAAAACTTCATGAGCATTGAATTGTAGAACTTGCAAATTCTTTAGCATAAGACCCCCGATCAGAGCCACATCTTCTTTGTACTTCTCATTTACTGCCATCGATTTGATCTCATCCTTTTCAACCGAGTTACTTCTAGGTTTCCCATCAAAATATCCACTGATTTCCAATAGCTTTACTAGAAAAGCTGTCATTTCAGTTCTGTGTATGAAGTCTTGCTTAGACCTCTTGTCTTCGTGTGCTACTAAGTTATAAATGTTTCTGTAATCTTCAGTTTTATAGGGGCCAGTTGGAGTTTCATCCAAAGACAGATTTTTGAAGTAATCCTTAGCGTGTTGTGTGATCATTCTCAGCGCTATGTGACAGGTGATAGAACAGCCAGACTTCCATAGCAAGGGGAGGATGTGGCATTCGTAAGCGTGGTATGACTTCTGAGCCACCTCTGAACATTTGTCACTGCAGAAAACTACGTTGGGGCATTTTGGACATGGCAACGGTATAACGCACCTAAAAAAGATAAATAAATCAGATAAAACCTTTTTTTAACTTTCTTTACTATCAAATGTATAAAAAGAAGATGCTGATGTTACCTGATAAAACAGTTTTGGCAATGTGTCTTCGAGTATTCTCCGAGCAAAACACCACTATGTGGTTTCTCAACTAGCAAAATCTCTCCTGCTTCAATATCCCTGGACGCAATGGAAAACCTACCCCTAACATAATCTTTCTCAATAGTTATGGCTTCAGACGCTGAAGGGTATTGGGGGTTACGTTTTCCCGGTATCTTTGGTTTAGGAGGAGTTCTGTTTAAGGGTTCTGGGTCTTTCGGGGTCCCGGCTAAGACAAGTCCTTTTTTAAGTATTTCAAGCATAAGTTTGGCGTCTGTTCGCATTTTTTGTCGCTTCTCTTTGTCCAGTTTAGTCGCTTCATCAAGCGAGCTGATTGTGTCCCTAGAAACAAACATGCGTTAGAAAAACAATCTTTAAATCTCTTAATCGTGATGACCTATCTTCTACGTACTGGAAAGCTTTTATAGCTTCTTGGTTCCGTTTCAAAATGAGAAGACTCCTGGCTTTCCTCTCATAGACTTTGTACCGCAAGTGACGAGGGTACGGGAGGGAAAGGCATCTCCGTATGTCTTCCAATGATTCCTCATATCTTTCCAAATGATTCAACGCTGCAGACCGATTAGCCAAAACAATAGCCAGCTCCTCGGCTAAAATAAACAAACAAATTAGCAAGTTGTTATTATTGCGTCTTGCTTACATGATTGTCATGTTAATCCGCCGTCTTAATTCCATACAAATGAGTGTTTAATTGTCAAGTAAAATATGCAAGGAATTCTAATAAGGAAATAACTTTAATTACATTGTTGGACAGCATTCAAATTGATCTTAATTTAAAAAAGAAGTACCTCGAAGAACAAACGCAGTTTTGTGCGGTTAGTTCCCAATCCCACCGTAGTAATCTGTGGTTTACCTACTCAAGATTTCCTGTCCTTCACGGACATCAAATTTTGATGAGGAAATAATTAAGAGTTCTTAGAAGCTACGGTTAAAAGCTCACAAGAGTTTTTTAAAAGCGTTTATGTTGATGTCACGGCCGGTCAACGTTTGTTTACGATATTTGACACCGTAACCTACTTACTTTCCTGCTCCGGCATGTGAACCATGCTCTGACTGTAAAGCGCCATAGCTATGGCCCAGTCACCTTTCTGCACAGCTTTATTGCCCTCATCCTTGAAGTGCTTTGCCTTTTCCAAGGTTTTTCTTACTGGAAAGTCTCCGCCGACCTGACATTTCTGCACGTCGCCCGTCAAATCGTAACTTTTCACTGCCGGTAGACTGCACAAGTAGGAAACTCGCTTCGCGTTGGTCTCTAAATTGACGAAGTTATTCCTCGTAACATCGTCCAACGAACAGTTTATGGTGTCATGGAACTTTTTGAAGAACCCATCCTTAGCTAGCGACATTTTGAACACTTTTAGCACATGCGACAAGCGACGGGAAGCTTCCGGAGAGAGGTTAAAAACTGAAGAAAGTTGGCGCAGCGCGGCTACTGTTCCGCTTCTATTTTTGTATTTGGGACGTCGATCTGTTCATCACTTCAGACAATTCCGATTCTAATAGTGGTAATCTCTACGGACATTGTTTATCTAATAACTTCATTGTAGTTGAATATTTTCGAATAATTTCGTTGATAGAGTTCAATCAAAAATCTACTGACTCCTACCGAAACAAATGTAGCGCAAAAAATTGTAGGTAGGTTTTATTTGTTTACTTGAGAGTCAATGATCCTCAGAAACCAGATTGAAATCTCGAGCCCCATATTTAAAATGTAAAAATAAACTACAAAGGATGATTATAAAGAACGGAGCACGCAACAGATTTCAATTTTTTTTGCACTAATCGTTCGGTTTAATTTGGAATAAATATATGTTTTGATGTTGTAAATTGTAATTCATTGAGTGTAGGTTTAGGCCGTTGATATATCTTGTGCTTGGCTATTTTGGGAACGTAATAATTTGAGCCAGATGTCGTTGGCATTAGGTAGGTATGTGTATGCAGAATATCTACTATTGTACTTATGTCACGAATTTTTATCACGTTGAGTTGTTTTGGTAACGCTTTATTTTTAACGTTTGATATGTAGGTGTATGATTTGATACAGTTCGCATAGCTGAACAACACATCATAGGAGAGACTATCTCTTTCAAAAAAAATATGCTTGAATTTTTTTCCGATATTGACTCTGTATATAGGTACCTACTTTTGTTAATTTCTAGCCAATCGGTTGTTTTATGCATCATACAAAGCTACATTAAAATTTTTTGTTCATGGATATACAAATATATATAGAGAGACGTATTATATCATGTTTTGTTAGAACACAGCCACCACAGTCTGTAAATCATGATTTTCTTCGCAAAAATATTTTATTTTTTAAGCAGCATCCTTGAACCGTTGACGTCTGTCTGGTTCCAAGTATATGAATATCTTTCGCTATGCGAGACTTCCAAGTAAATTAGATAAATCTTTACTCTGAACGCAGGCAATTATGTCCGAGTTTGTTTCAAAACAAAGAAATGTAACATTTTGTTTTAAGTATTATTTTCCTGCTTTGCTAGAGGTTCCATTTCGAAGAGTTTATTTTTCATATAGTTTAAGTGGTGATCGCTCAAACGCAGAAACTGCCTTGCTCTATATAGTCATAAACTCATTTTCAATGATAATTGCAGGCTTTTATATAGTACATATATAATTGGAGCCTCACAAACAGACGTACCTACGTAGGTAAGATGCAAAGAATTGCCCTGGAAATCTTGTAGAAAACATAAAAACACCTTAAAAGGAGAAGTAATGCGAATTATGATTCATCTCACATAATAAGTCACATTATTTTAATCATAAATAATGGAATATAAGACAACAATGAGACCTTTGGTATATTTCCTCAATTCTAAGAAGGCTGTTAAGGAGGTGCAAAGTTAAGCTGTCCGAGAAAAATATAAGTAGGTACATTGCATGGGTGATTTCCATGGATTGACGTCAAAGCACGAAATACATAATAACAGTCAATCATCTTGATACACTGAAAAACCCAATAGTTGAATTTTGTAATGTTTGTTCCATTTTGTTGATTCAACACTAAATAATGTATAAGCAACCGCAGCATGACATTTGATTTTACAAAAAAAAAATGATTTAACAAATCATGTAGGTAGGTGCTATATTAACCCTTAGAGAATTTACTATAAATTCTCTAAGTATTAACTAGACATGGAACGAGTAGTGATTCGCCGAGTACTCGGCCACCGAATACTCGGTCTAGATTGGGCCGAGTACTCGGCCGAATACTCGGCTTTAAACAAACGCGGTAGCGGGCGCCACGCGGTTATTTCTCTTTACACAAGTAACAGTGCGATATTGCAGCGCGACGAATCTGTGAAAGGGGAATCCCCTTTCCGCGGGGAAAATTAGTAATTGTAAACTCATTTGTCACTTTTGTACGAATATTCACGGTTACGCTCGGGACCTAGACCCAAATAGGGCCAAAAAACTAGTGTTTTTTGCAACACAATCTTCCTCTCTTCAATTTTATTTTTTTTTATTTTTTTTTATTTATAATTTATATTATAGATTCTTATGTACGTTTTCAATATTTCGGCTGTTTCTCATGTTCCTGGGTGTTTGAATATATCTAATATAATAATAATGATAAAAACTGGCATTTTGACTTAATTTTTCCCCACAATATAATTAAGTACTCGGCCGTTAATACTCGGTGCTCGGCCGAACCCTAAAAAAGGCCGAATCCGCCGAGTACCGAATCCAAACCGAGTACTCGTCCCATATCTAGTATTAACCCATCAAAATGGTTGAAAAAAGGTTAGATCAACCTTTTCGGGTTTTCAGTGTAAATATGAGTATTTCAAGCAGTTCCACTAGTTTATATATAATCAACTGTAAATGAACTATCAAGGTACTGACCAACGTTTTTTTTGACGATCTCTATGGTGGCGCGGCGGGCTTGTAGCCGGCTGAGATGCGAGAGGTTGCGGGTTCGATTCCCGCTGTGGGACAAATGTTTGTATGATCTGCAAATATTTGTTCCGGGTTGGGTGTTATGGTACCATGATACACGTAGTTCCTGATACCCATTACACGGAATCCTAGTGTGGGATCATGACTACGTATGTGTGTCTGTTGGATGTTATGTTATGGGTGTAGGGGTTACCATCCGTCCGGACTTTTAGACTCTAGTCCGACTTTGTCCGGCTCTTCAATTTGTCCGGATTTTGTAATATGAGTAATAAAACTACATATTAAGTAATATCAAATAAGTTTTTAATCTTTATTAACTTCTCATTTATCTAAAAAAGGGCGTGGCTAGGCGAACAATCCCCGCTCGCACCCCGCATCCTACCCCCCTCGCAATGCGAGCATCTACTACCATGCCTACCATACCACCGTAAGTTAAGAGTAATGTTTCCATTTTGTGACTAAAAAGTCCGGACTTTTATCGAAATGTCAGGCTTTTTGTCAAGACTTTATAAATTCCTAAATGGAAACCCTATATGGGTGTTATACTTATACTCGAAGCGATAGAGTCACCTCCGTTACTTCAAACTACATATTTATTTCTCCTGGTAAAGTGTAGGAAAGTTGAAAAATTTCTGTCATAAAAATAGGTAGCTGATTAAAATACTTACCTTCTATCATCTTAGTCCATATAGCTCGGGTTCGATTCCCGCCTCGGAACAAATATTTGTACGATCTGCAGATATTTGTTCAGGGTGTTCTGGGTATTTTCTATGTATAATAAAAAATATCTATCTATGTAATGTATTGTATTAAGTATATCAGTTATCTAGTACCCATAACACAAGCTCTGCTTAGCTTGGGGCTAGATAATGTTGTGTGAAATGTCCAGCATTATTTATTTATTTATTTATTTATAGCTGGAATGCATTAATATACCTAGGTAGGTACAACATCTATATCACCCATTACTCGTGCAATAGGGAAGTGTCACAGTGCGGGTATGTGGGTCTCGATAATATTGCCGCAGGATACATTACACATTCTTACAGATATATCTTTGATTATCTAGGTGTTGTGTAATCTGTAACTGATATACTGTCTGTAAGAAAAGAGAAAAGGCGAGAAAGATGAGAAGTTGGCAGTACTCAATTAGCCTAGAAGAATCGGCGATAAGGCCTTGTATGTTAGCGATAAGGGATTGATAACGCATTGTGCTGCTAATTTAAATAAATCCTATTAATGTATTCCTGGTGTACAATAAAGTGTTAATCTATCTATCTTTGGTTGCACATCTTATTAAAACGTTTTCTCTATTAAATACATTTTTTAAATCTTTTATTTTCGCTTCGTCTATATTTCCTTTGCCACAGTCTCTATAACTAATCACTAATCTGCAAGGCGATTCTAAAACGTCGGAAACGTTTCCGATTCGTTAGTTTTTCATTTCAATGTGGTAAGTAACTAAAACAATTTTCTCTAGTAAAACACAGTAAAAAACAATAAATATTGTATATTACTGTTTTACTAGAGAAAATTGTAAAAAAATTGTTTTAGTTATTTACCACATCGAAATGAAAAACTAACGAATCCGATCGGAAACGTTTCCGACGTTTTAGAATCGCCCTGCTGGTCTTTTCTTATCTCTCAAGATAAGAAAAGTTAATTGCAAATGATGATCAATTAGGTAGGTATGTCGTTAAGATCTCTACCTACATTGTCTTCTTATTACCTCCTTGTTGATCGAGCAAGACTCCTAGTACGTTTTGGGCATTAAAGTTACCGAAACGTTTATAGTAGAGTCGCGATCCCTTATGATTTGTCTGTATTATTTTTGCAGTAGGTACCTGGGTGATCGAACTTTGCTCGATAAACTCAAAAAACGCGTTTTTCCAGAGATGAGACCTAGCTAGATCGATTTTTTGCCCCCAAAAACCGCCATATTATAGCAAATTTCATCGAAATCGTAAGAGCCAAGATTTGTTTTCGAGATCTCAATATATTATGTTTAAATCTATCAATAATATAATAAAGAATTATAAGTCAATCATCTATATCATACACATATATACATATATATAAATATCTATATTTAAATATATATAACATACAAATGTTGCTCGTTTTATAGTAATAGATAGATAGATAGATAGATGATTGATTTCATATTTT
Source organism: Epirrita christyi (assembly GCA_951392215.1). Lineage (NCBI taxonomy): Eukaryota > Metazoa > Arthropoda > Insecta > Lepidoptera > Geometridae > Epirrita > Epirrita christyi. The sequence continues at coordinate 3,888,425 of OX595837.1, forward strand.
TTTTTGTTTTTTTTTATATTTATTTTACCTCTGTGGCGCGGCGGGCGAAGGTCCGCCTGCGACGCAGGAGGTTACGGGTTCGATTCCCGCCTCGGAATAAATATTTGTAGGATCTGCAGATATTTGTTTCAGGGTGTTCTGGGTATTTTTCTATGTATAATAAAAAATATTTATCCATGTAATGTATTGTATTAAGTATATCAGTTATCTAGTACCCATAACATAAGCTCTGCTTAGCTTGGGGCTAGACAGTGTTGTGTGAAATGTCCAGCATTTATTATTATTATATTTAGGTAGGTACTTGAATGGATGTTTATAAACACTCCCTTTTAGATAAACGATCAGGATGTGTGACAATCATCAGAAATGATGCTGCAAGTCCATCTGAGGAGCAAATTACATGATAACATCACGCAGCACGCTACCGCCAGTCACGACTTTAGGAACATTTTGCATCGCTCTAATTGTGCTCTGAAGGGTAGAAGGACGCAATTTAAGAGGAGGTCACCGGTAGCTAGCAAGAAGGCGCATGCGAACGAAGTTAGCTTCTAATTTGGCTATTATTTCTTCAAACTCCATGAAACTGTGTACACATGATCTGTACACTAATATCTAGACCCGTGGTGCGTTAGTTTCTTATAAAATTATATGGTTACCAAATCATAAATAAAAAATCATTTTTTTTTAAACTGACTTATCTCGGGTTATATTAGTGTACTGATCGTGTGTACAAAATTTCATGGTTTGATAAAATAATAGCCAAAATAGAAACAAACTTCGTTCGGTTATAAAAAAGCAACCTCTTAATACTTTATGCTCAAATACCACTTTTTTACGTATTACTTATAGCTGGGGCCTTCTACGCGCGTCACTGGTTCTATCTCGGATGCCTTACTTTATGTGGCCTAATACCACTAATGTACCTATGCGCTTGACAATCAGCAAACATGCTAACATTGTCTTAGGTTTTTGATATAAAGTTATATCAGACCGCGACTCTTCTAGAGCTCGGGCAAAAATATATAAAAATGTATGAAATGTATGTATGTGTGTGCATGGTACTGAACAATTTAGGTCCGTATTAATAAATTGAACTCTAAGAACGATCTTGAATGTGTTCCAATTTCAAAATTCCCATACAAAAATGAAATTTTTGGTGTATCTTGTCCTTCTCAAGATCATTCTCAGAGGTGAGTTTGGCCCATTAATACGGGCCCGACACCCATTTAAAAGAGTCGAAAAGTTTCTCGAAAGCAAGTGAATACTTATGTTGAGGTATCACCTAATGTAAATAACACTAACGGAACCTTTAATAAGTTTTAATTTGTCAATAATAATAATAAGAATGGATAAGATAAGAAATGAGTATATCAGAGGAAGTTTAAAAGTAGCGCCAGTGACAGAAAAGATGAGGAGTAATAGGTTAGCGTGGTATGGGCATGTTATGCGGAGGGAAGAATGCCATGTTACAAGAAAAGTGATGAATATGAATGTGGATGGATACACGAGTAGAGGAAGGCCTAAAAAGAGATGGATGGACTGTGTGAAAGATGACATGTTTAGGAATGGTGTGAGTACTGATATGACGGAAGATAGGGAAGAATGGAAGCAAAGAACATGTTGTGCCGACCCCACCTAAGTGGGATAAGGGCAGGGAGATGATGATGATGAATTTGTCAATAATAACTCGGGCTATGGACTCGGCCTCTTATTCATAATCATTTTTTAAACTTAGTTAAAATATGTTTTTTCTTGTTTTGACGTATGACATTTTACATCAAAGGGAAGAAAACAAAAGCTAAGTATTTTAACTAAAATAGGTTTAAAAAGTTCTTTGTATAAGGCGGTCAGCCTTTTCCTAGGAACTGACCAACATATCTACACCCACATCTAAACTAGAATCAGCATATTGTCCCAGTGCTCCGGTTCATACTACGTGACTCGAATCTAGGTAGAAAATATTTTCTATGAACTTTGTGCCAATCTAGATTTTTATGAATGATCTACTATGTAGGTACTTACAAAAGGTCAGAATGAATCAGACTTACTAAAAAAACCTTACTAAATGTTACTTTAAGAAGTTCCTGCGCAGTTTTTCAAGTTTTAACAAGAGCGGTAGAGTTATAAGACGTATAGAAAGATCTATACGTTGTATACATAAGCACACGCCTTTTCCCCCGAAGGCTGAGCCTCAAAGGGTCTCTTTTTTACCCTATAGGTTGCACAGTCGCAGGAATATAGACGTGACAAAAGGTGAGCTCATCGCCGCCATTGCCTTCCACGACCAACTCGGCTAACGCTTCCGTCTAGTAATATCACACTCCTAAATAAACCAGCAGCCAGGACAAATCTTATACCTACCAACGAAAATTGGCCAACTATTCCGGGTAATTCACATGAGTGAAAATTATGTAAATCTCATAAAAATCTATTCAAGGAATAGTCATGCATAGTAGTTTTTGTTGTATGTATATGTTGGTATGGGAGAGGCATGCCCAGCAGTGGGCTAATGTGGGCAGACGATGATGATGATGATGAAAGATATCTAACTAAAGAAATTCCCATTCTACTCATACTAAATATTTGATGCACTACTAAGTGTAATTTTTTCCACTTTCTTTAAAAATTACAAAGAGATTATCAATCATAAAAGTTGATTTCGCAAGGTGATCTCGTCATAATTCATCCCGTGTCCGCTACATGCGCAATGCGCATACGCAGGCCTCCTGCTGTTCACGGTTGGCAACGCAGAACGCTTCCTCGAATGTGACAGCCGTTCATATTCAACAGTAACTTTGGGTCACATTTCCGGTACCTATATTGTAGGTAACGAATGTAGGGAAAAGGAGGTAGGTACCTAGAAGATTTATGAAGAAGTAAGTACATATTACAAAATTATATTTTTGTTAGTAGTAGAACTTCTTGTGAAAGAGTTCGTCCGGGGAAGTACTACCACCGTACCCATTTCTGCCGCCAAGCAGTAGTGTTCGCATTCCCTTCAAACCGAAACACAACGTTTCGGTTTGAAGGGTACTGGTGCCGGTGAAATTACAGGCACATGAGACTATTCATCTTTATGTCTCAGGGTCTGCAGCGCGCGTGTGATGCCTCTGGTGTTACAGGCTTTCATAGGCTACGGTAACTGCTTTCCATCTGGTGGGCCGTAAGCTTGTCTGCTTGCAAAGTAGCATAAAAAAAAAATGACGCACGAAAAATAACCTATATCTACGTACGAAACGGTGTGTGTGTGTGTGTGTGTGTGTGTGCGCGCGTGTGTGCGTGCGTGTGTGTGTGTGTGTGTCTGTGTGCGAAATCGCAGGTTACGGCTAATTTAAAATAAGTGCAATACACATCATCATCATGATCAGCTGTTTGACGTCCACTATTAAACGAGGCCTGCCATATAATGCAATGGGGGGATTTGCCATAATCACTACGCTTGGTAGGTGGATCGGTGATTGCAATGTCGAGTACTCAGGTGGATGCTGCTGCCCATCCTCAGGTGTAATCTCTTAGTCAGCTTTTACTACATCCATGGGAGAAGACGGAGGAGTCTATTCTTCCGGCCACACTACGGCGAACAGATACAGATAAATTACTTTCTTCCAAATCGTTACATAGGTACCTACAGGAGCTTGTGATGTTTTGTTGACATAACATAATACACAACCTATTATCAACATTACTGCTGAACATTGGACGACAACTACCTATTAAGGTGAATGCTCTCGTTGCCTTGCCCATACAAAATAATTTAAGTATTTTTTCAATCCACAGATTGTCGTTCTTTATATCGTATTTTTTTTTCGATTTTCTAATGATTATCGTACTCGCAAATGGTTGTTTCAAATAAAAATTTACTAAGGGTAATTTTTAAAATTAGTTTGAAATACGACCAATTTTACGTATGTGTGAGTGTTTTTAATGTCCATTTTGAGTCGCCACCTACCATCGAAGCGTGATATTTTTACGCAGAGCACCCTGTTTTGTTTAATTTGACAGAGATGGCGGTTAAATGGACCTCGAGCACCGAGTTTTGAGAAAGATAGTGAAAGATGGCGCTAAATAAATAAAAGTATGCCTCGCGTTATTTTCGGGTCTGTCACCAAAATTGCGAAACGCGACGTTGCCAGGCAACGCTACGTCACAAGTTTAGTGCTTGCTAGTCACCCGTAATTATTAGGCTTTATGAGCTGGCTCTGATAGGGTTGCCAACCGTTCGTTATAATCATAGTTTACAAAGTTATTTGCGGCTATGTTCTTTATACTTTGCAATATCAACAAAGTAGGTACCTTCGAGAAAATACTTTATTGTAACGTACTTTATTGAAACTCAAGTTTCAGTTTTATAAAATAAAAATAAAACAACGAAAGAATATGTAAAAACTATACTTTCGTAACTTCATTCGCAGCAATAAAAAAAAATTATTATTAGTCATTGACCGAGCGAGCAAAGCAAGGTAAGTCCTTGCAATATAATATGGCAAAATTTGCTATCGTCTGTTCGGATGTATGTACCTATGTACGTAAGTACTCGCGTACGTCGCATTTTTCAATTAATCTTGATGAAACTTGATATATGTACTTACTTATATATTTATTTTACAATATAGTTTTTGAGAAAAAATAAAAATGAAAACCAATATTACGTGAGCTCTCATTTGTTAGAGTTTCAACGACTTGTGGTTCAAGTAAGATTGGGTATATGCTAGATCGGACTATGGATGCGATTTTTAAACTTTATCGAAAAACAAGATAGTTTGTGCTCTTGAGGTATTCTGTTCGCAAAACTACTAGTTTTTATAATCCGACCGTGTACCGTGCTGTGATTCAGAAACTCGGTGTAGCAACCCTGATAATATATCAATATCAAAGTGTAGTATGAAGTTGTCATCTCGCTCCTTAAATGCAAAAGAGCCACAAGTCGAAAATTCATTTTTTTACTGGAAAGCCTATCAAAGTTTTGATAGTAGTTTTTTTTGTATTACTTTATAAATCTTTTTTTTCTACATATATGTATGGTATATTATAAGATGCGTATTTTGAACCTTACACTACCTTGAAATTTACATTGAGATCAATGTAATTAAATGCGGAAGAAACTTATCCATAACTATCACCTCTTCATCTAGCAATATTACAAAATAAAATACTCCATAAATCTTTGACTTACTAGTAGTAACGATGAGATCTACGATCAATAATATCTAAGTCATCGCAGTAATCTCATTAAGTGTTTCATTATTATACATAAAAATCCTTTAGCTTAAATAATCAATTTTAAAATAAGTAAGTATAAAAAGTTTAACATTACTTTGGGATTACATCCTTTTCAATCAGTTTTAGGATGCTTTGTTTTTTGTCTCAGCAACTTGTAGCTTTTTGATATTATTTTATATTATTTACTTGGGAAAAATCTGTATCCTGAGAAGTTTTGTATAAAAATATATTTTAATGTTGTTGATCAGTTTTAATAACTTTGAGGTCTGCTCTTTACGACTCTTCCTTTGGAAATCTATGTCAAGAGGCTGAACACTAGGAAGTACTGAATCAACTGATTGGTAATCAATCATCTGTACTGCTGTCTGAGCTTGAAGATGAGGATTCACTTGAGTATATCTGAATCGCTGTCTGTACTTTCCTCAATGACTAAATTTATTCATTGCTCTGGACTTCCAAAATCAGATAATGTTTTCATCAAGTAACGATAGGCTAGGATTGTGTTGGCTGTCTGTCTGGTATGGAAATTGTACCGTTTTTGATGAAGCGACTAAGATAGAGACTCCAGTGAATCCTCATCTATAAGCTCAGACAGCAGTACAGACGATTGATTACCAATCAGTTATGATTCAGAACCTCTTAGTGTTCAGCCTCTTGGCATAGATTTTCAAAGGAAGAGTTGTAAAGGCATAATATATTTTTATACAAAACTTCTCAGGATACAGATTTTTCCCAAGTAAATAAAATAAAATAATATCAAAAAGCTACAAGTTGCTGAGACAAAAAACAGGGCATCCTAAAACTGATTGAAAAGGATGTGATCCCAAAGTAATTTTAATAATCTTAAAAGTGATTATTTAATTCAAAGGATACTTATGTATAATAATGAAACACTGTATTTTAAGACTGATTGTACAGACTGATTGTAATAACAGTCATTTAACAAATATTGCATGTTTGTTTATAAACAATTACAACCATAATCACGGTAATCTTATATGCAAAACAGACACATTTCCAAGTACTGCGGTTTCGTTTTAATAAAATAGTAATCAAACTTATTGAACTTTCATTCAAAAGAAACGCATTCCAAAACCTGACACTTTTATGTTTCGTGATAAAGTTGTTATTATTATTATTATTAACTGGAAAGATGGCTGCTTTGCTGTGAAGTTAGTCATCAAAGTCTCAAAATGCTAAATGGGTAGTTGTGTGATTGAACTATTTTAAACGCTAAAACCATGGGTGTCTTTTTCGAATATAAAAATTGGAATCATCTAAATGCCATTTTTGCATTAAAAACGATATTGAAATTTTTTGATTTGTGGGCCTGTTGAATTTAAGGTGTTCTGTTTGTGGTTACCTAGCCCAGTGCACTTATTTCTCCCTATATGTTCCTTGACTTTTTTCTCTATGGTCCTTGTCTATGGTGCACTGTGGGTGTCATGCGATTAATTTTCTTTGGGGCGGTGTCTTTGAAACGAGTGCAAGCCAGGTTATAACGGTTTCACGGTGAAATTTCGTAAGTAAACAGATATTTACATAATTTTAATGTGTTACCTACTAGTAGAGTAGTACTATTATAGAAGATGCCTGCCCTTTGTTTGAAGCCTTCGTTGTTGTTGTTGTTGGACATAGGCCTTCCCCTTAGAATGCCACGACGAACGGTATTGAGCCGCCTCCATCCACCGACTCCCCGCGACGTTTATAATGTCTTTATTCCATCGAGTGGAGAGCTTTCCTCTAACGCGTCGTCCGGTTTGTGGTCGCCACTCGAGAACCTTTATTCTCCAACGGTTATCACTTCTTCGAGCTATATGACCTGCCCACTGCCACTAATTCTGAGAGCTATGTCGGTGACCTTGGTTCTTCTACGGATTTCCTCATTTCGGATTCTATCACGTGGTGAAACTCCTAGCATAGCTCTCTCCATAGCCCGTTGCGCAACTTTGAGCTTGTCTATACGGCCAATAGTTAGCGACCACGTCTCAGTGCCGTAAGTCAACACTGGCGTGTAGACTTTCGTCTTGAGGCTCTGCGGTATCGGCGACGAGAAGATTTTTTTTTATACTACTTGGCAAGCAGACAAGCATACGGCCCACCTGATGGAAAGCAGTTACCGTAGCCTATGGACGCCTGCAACACCAAAGGCATCACAAGCGCGCTGCCGACCCTGAGACATAATGTGAAAAGTCTCATGTGCCTGTAATTTCACTGGCACCCGTACCCTTCAAACCGAAACAGAGCAATGCGAACACTACTGCTTGGTGGCAGAAATAGGTACGGTGGTAGTACTTCCCCGGACGAACTCTTTCACAAGAAGTTTTCACAAAACCAACAAACTAGATATGGCGTAGTTTCCCGAACGCTGCCCATCCGAGTTGGATTCGTCGGTTGACCTCTTCATCTCATCACATCACACTAATATTATAAATGCGAAAGTTTATAAGTATGTTTGTTACTTCTTCACGCCCAAACGGCTGAACGGATTTGAGTGAAATTTGGAATGAAGATACCTAATAATAATAATAATAATAATAAGCAAGCAAGTACCTTGACTTGGCCCACGAGATTACCGCCATGTGGGATGTGGATTCGACGATTATCGTCCCGATAGTTGTTTCTGTGAATGGCCTTATAGCAAAGAGCCTCGACCAATACCTTGAGAGGCTCTCACTAAATGGTTGGATCAACGGTCAGATTCAGAAGGCAGTACTCCTGGACTCGGCACGCATAGTCAGGAGGTTCCTCTCTCTGCAGCCCTAGCCTCCGACCGCTTGGGCCTTTGCTCCGCGGTCGGTGGTTTACCGTTTTGTAATATATTTTTGACTATACTGTTTTTATATACTATTTGTTTTTATAGATAAGTAGTATTTCTTTATAGTGAAAAATGTATTTTATAACGAGTTTTAAAATAAATCAACGTCATAATAATAATATCATGGTTCACGCAGGTGAAACCGCGAGGCGCAGCTCGATATTTATATTACTTGAAATATCTTTAAAAATTTAATGAATGAAAATGTAATAAGTAAATATGTTATGTTTTCAGATCTTATCTAACACCAAGCTCCCAATTTATGGACGAAATATTTTGAAGCCGAAATTGACGAAGCTGACTCTGGTTGCACGAAAAATAATAATGCACAACAGCAGTCAGCCAGATTTGATGGCAGAAGATTTGAGAAATGGTCCACAACATGAACAGCATGGAAATGATTTATACGTTACTCACAGATCGGAACGTTTTTTTTATGCTACTTGGCAAGCAGACAAGCTTACGGCCCACCAGATGGAAAGCAGTTGCCGCAGCCTATGAACGCTTGTAACACCAGAGGCATTACACGCGCGCTACCGACCCTGAGACATAAAGATGAAAAGTCTCATGTGCCTGTAATTTCACCGGCACCCGTACCCTTCAAACCGAAACACAGCAATGCGAACACTACTGCTTGGAGGCAGAAATAGGTACAGTGGTAGTACTTCCCCGGACGAACTCTTTCACAAGAAGTTCTACTACTAACAAAACTACTAACTAGTCGTCTGACTGCGAGTCAATTTGGAATAGTGAGAGAGGCAGATTGTTGATTGTTTATCCAATATCATATATTTCCAACACAGTAATATTTGTACACTGTTATGTTTGCAAACGCCGTATCACCACACCCTATAAATGAGTTTATCAGCAGCATGATGCTAAAGCTGGTAGCATTTTTCAAAAATGCGATTTTATCTGAAATATATATTGAGACGTGTTCGGAAAAATGCAAAGTGCATAGATCTCAATGAAATGACATCATGTACGTTATTTTTTCTCATACAAAAAACCCTTACAACATTGTCTAAAACAAAACTATATCAAGAAATGTATTTTTTTCTAGCCACTGATGATCAACCAGAATTAGCAAGTTGAAGTGGCAATGGGAAGGTCATATAGCTCGCAGAACTGATAACCGTTTGAGAATAAAGGTTCTCGAGTGGCGACCGAAAAACGGACGAGGCTGTAGAGGAAGGCCCTCCACTCGATGGACTAAAGGCATTATGAACGTCACAGGAAATCTGTGGATGGAGGCGGCTCAAGACCGTTCGTCGTGGCACTCTAGGGGACACCTAAGTGGTCGGTTTTTTAAATGAAAAGTTATATTTAGTAGAGATGCAATGGGCACTAATGGTAACAATGAATACAATATACGAAGACAAAATGTGCAGTTGCACTGATCGCTTACCTATTGATGAATATTTGTTGTCAGTGTATGATATTTCTAGTGGAAAATACTTGTAATTATAAACCAATAAAAATACCTAATCTGTTTGTTTTTTCTTTTTATTCATTTCTGTAAAAAGACATTCATTTTTGTGGGGGTGTTTGCCATAATTACCACCCTTGGCAGGTTGATTGGTGATTGCAGTATCGGTTACTCAGATGGATGCTGCTGCCCATGCCCTGGTGTAAACCCTTAGTCGGCTTTTCCGACATCCACGGGAGGAGGATTATAGATTCTACGCTGCACACCACGGCACTTTTTATAGGGTGGCAGGAAGTCGGTGGATGGTGGCGGCTCATCCCTTCTAACAATTTTCTTTAACGCCATCATTATCGAGATACCTTATAAACATTTTTTTAACGCCATCTATATAACATCTGGGGATAATAAATTGAAAAACAAAACAGTGAATGTAGAAGTGTGCGTGCGTGTAATTACATGAGGCAAATTGTCAGATCTTATTTATAGTGAATTTGAAATTTCTAACGACTCTTTAACGAAAATTCATGCTGCATCAAATTCTATGACCTACACCGTGCTCGCAAACGGTAAAATTACTCACTAAAGACGCTCGAGTTTTGAACAAAAAATAAAAAAGTCAATATCTGTTTTTCCACGCCATCTAGCGTGAAACGAGCTTTAAGTAATCGAAAGCATCCCCCTTAATACGTTAGTTTGTCTAATAGCATAAAATTACTCTAATATCGCCTCTAATCGAGTTAAATTTATTTACTCTCTTTTTATAGGTGCTTATGTTCCATGCACTATATCCTATGCTCTGCTGGAGGTTTCACTACGCGATAGAATCCGAAATGAGGAAATTCGTTGAAGAAACAAAATCACCGACATAACAGGCAGGTCATACAGCTCGCAGAACTGACAACCGTTGGGAAATAAAGGTTCTCGAGTGGCGACCACAAACCGGACGACGCAGTACGGAAGGCCCTCTACTCGACGGACAAAAGACATTATAAACGTCGGTACAGGAAATCGGTGGATGGAGGAGGCTCAAGACCATTCGTCGTGGCATTCCGCAGGGAGGAAGCCTATGTCTAGCAGTGGACTTCTACTGGCTGATGATAATGATGATGACCCTCTTGTTCGTGATCATGTCCTGGTAATTAAGTCTTATACGGAATACTCACCTTTGTAAATCTTTCCGGTATCCTCACCCTTCAAGACAGCCTCCAAAACGCTGCAGGAAGTACAGGAACCAATCAATATTCGAATCACCAATAACCCTTAGCTTCCCATTGGCGTGATATCTTTCCTCTTACTAATTAAGGTGTAGATACAATTTTCCTCCAATATATCCGATAGAAGGTAGGTATAATGCGATGATAATTTATTTATTTTACCGCTAAGGTCAATAACTTCTGATAGCTACTTTCGCAGGAGCAGCGTATTGCACTTTTTGCGTGTATGTCAAAATGCGTATTGCACATATTGCGCAAATGTCAAGATGCGTATTTAAAATTAGTCAAAAAGTGCGTGTTGGTCATTATGCGTCAGAAGGGCATTTTTTTTGAATGTCACATACGTAGTCTTGATCCCACACTAGGATTCCCTGTGTCGTGGGTATCAGGAATTACGAGTACCATGGTACCATAACACCCAGACCCGGAACAAATATTTGCAGATCATGCAAATATTTGTTCCGCAGCGGAAATCGAACCCGCAACCTCGCATCTCAGCCGGCTAATGGCCCGCCGCGCCGCAGAGGTCGTCAAATTTATTTATTATGACTGCATACGACGCCACTTCAAAAAAACAGACCAAATTGAATAGTAGGTAGGGTGAGTCTAATCTAGTGTAGGTAGTTTTAGACTAGAAGCACTCTACGCCTTACCTTGTACTAATATTTATTCTGTGGCCTTACTTCCTTCCAGAGCCCTTATTGCCGAACGAACTGATAATCGCTTTCGATTACGATTTGACAGTACATTGCGCGCTCTATGCTTTGAATATTTCCGCTAGTCAAAAGAAGCTAAACCACGTGGCGCAATGTATTGCGAAATTATCAACAAAATTAGACAGGTTCCATAAGAGCAAGAAGGTTCATTGTTGTTTGCTAAGAACGTAACGTTTACTTTGGTCTTGATATTATTACATATTCTAGCTTTTTCCTTTAGAAATTGATAGAATGCAAATTGTTGACGTGCACAGACACTATATCCTAGGTATCTACAGGAAATAAACGGGAGCAGTGTTTCACCTCGATATTCAAATAAGTGTACACAAGGTATATTTATTTCCTAGCTTTGTAATAGAATTTTCCACTGAATATCAATATATTAAGTACCTACCAAAGTATATAAAACCTTTGCGTGACTGACTGACTATCAAACGCACAGCATAACCGGTAAGTCCTAGAGACCTGAAATTTTGATGGTACTTATATTCGTATGTGATCAAGGGGTGCACTAAAAAAGGTTTTTTATAAATGAACCCCTTAATATGTAAGGAAGAAACACCATGCAGACAAAGTCGCAGGCGTTCCACTATTAATAAATATTACAATAATATTGTAGGTATAATAATAATAATATTGTTGTATTCTAGTTCAAAGTGTATCTGACAAATAGACTTGTGACTTCGGTTTGCGTCGTCAACCCACAGAGCGGCACGCGAGGACGAAACTAGAATGCAAGCGTAGATAAATGGGTCGGTAAATTACCCTCTAGAGGTGCCTTTGAAAGTAAATGTATTCTATACAGTTTGGTACGGTTCGTTCCAAAGATATTTTATCTAGTTAGGTACTTCTAGAATGCAAGCGTCGATAAATAGATCGGTAATTTACCCTCTAGAGGTGCCTTTGAAAGTAAATGTATTCTATACAGTTTGGTACGGTTCGTTCCAAAGATATTTTATCCAGTTAGGTACTTCTAGAATGCAAGCGTCGATAAATAGGTCGGTTGTAATAAATAGGTCGGTCTAGAGGGTAACCTCTAGAGGTGCCTTTTGAAGTATTGTATTAGGTAGTAGGGTATTGTTTATTGTTTAAGTGTATTCTATACAGTTTCGTACGGTTCGTACTAAAGACATTTTATCTAGTTAGGTAGGTACTTAGGTATATTGTTTTTGACAAGATTCGGACATAGTAATTTAGTGTAACATTTTGATATAATTTATTTTGATTAAATATGTTTGAGCATGTTTGAATAGAATTACAGTTAGGTGTTTTTTTCAGGATTAAATTACTTAATATATTTTTTATGAACTGATGGTGTAGGTAACATCTTCTGTTACATTTTCCCGCAGCCTACGTATAAGTATGTTTCCTTTATACCTATGTCTTTTTGGAGTTGACTGTACCTGTACTTTGTTTTTCTACTTTCTTTCGTTCCGTTATTTATTATAATAATATCAGGAGCTATTCTTAGGTAGGGTTCATAAAAGACTAGGTAGGTTTACCTTATATAATTAGAAATGTCATTCTTCCCCAATAAAATTCATTGTAGCAGCCTAGTAAAGTAGCATAAAATCTGTAGCTTCTTTCAATATTTATTCTCTGTCCGACATGAACCTTGAAAAAAGTTTGCCATCCAAATATTTTGATAAAGATCATAGCGGCGCCGCCCATCGGGCTCGTAGCACTTTAAGGCAATATATGGACATGACAAAAATGTATTATGTTATCTCTGCTATGGTGTTATCTCGAAAAGTACTTACGTCATGGTTAGATTTCTTCCTTATCATGTCTTTTTAACTTTCTCCGCCAGTAAGTGAATCTAAACATTGTTTTATGATAGTCGGAATAAGTAAACGAAGGAGCGTAAGAAGCGAAGAGCGAAGAGTTGTTGTATAAATCGGGTTTTGTATGACAGTAATAGTACAAAATATATAGGTACAGAAGGCAAGCTCAGTACCTACAACAAGCGGTAACTGGTGCATGCACACATAAACGCGTACCCACGACGATCTCGGTAGAACTCGGTCGAACGAGTCACAGTCGACCGAGTTCTACGTGGGTACGCGTGTCTATGTGCATGCGCCTGTTATCGCTTATTGTACTGAGCTGGCCTTCTGCACCTATATATTTTGTGGTAATAGGGAACACCAAACTGCGATCACCACTCCGCCTGCCAAGCGTAATGATTATGGCAAATCCTCCCATTGTATTCAAAGGGGGAGGCCTCGTCTAGCAGTGGTAAACAGGCTGGTGATGATAAATCAAAGGAATTCTCGAAATTGGAATCAGGAATGGGGAAATCGGTGAAGCCGTGGTGGTCTCAGTCTGAGATTAGGACGCCTCAGGGAAAGAAAGGCGACTTAGGGATTACGCCAGGGGAAGGCTATAGCAGCATCCACCTGAGTACTTAACACCAAAATGTGTGGGAGGGTTCCCAAGGAGTAAGAGTTTTGAACCAGTTCATCAGTCTGATTAGCCAGTTTTCATTAGCCTGGAAAATTAGAGCTTGGCATTGTTTGTCAAAATGTTTTAAAGGGGAATGAGACTAGTGAGCAAAGTGTGAAAGTTCAGCGTGTGGTAGATATACAATACAATTTATAGACGGCGAAGCGAGCCGCGAAATATTCATTGTACCTAGGTACTTACTTACACATAGTAGGTACTTCTGCTGTAAGCAGCAGAAGGACAACAATAGCTAGAGCGTGTGATCCATTGTTTGTGAGAGCAAGAGCTTCTGGACTAGCTGTAGGTACTATAAGGTGTAGTGATAAAAGCGACGACTTCTGACGACGTGTATTCTTCTAGCGAGCTAAGCAAGCCGTGAATATGTTGTAAAGAGCAGAATAGCAACACAAAAACAGACAACAGCGACAGGGCTATACTCTATCTCGCGATAGGTTTGCAACAGGCGTAAATTGTGTAGTTATTGCTGTCAAATTAAACGTCACTTTTCTCACACCAAAGTTACTGTTTGACAGCAATGATTGCACTATTTACGTCTGTTGAAAACCTGTCGTGAGATAGAGAATACGACTACCGTTTTCATCATCAGGGTGGAATTAACTTAGCAGGCTAAAATGCGCCGGAGTAATAATAAAGCTTGCTAATTTACGTATTTTATAGATGTTGTACAGTAATCGCCCGTCTTATTAAAAACAGAGCCATCCAACGTGAAACATTTCCTGCGTTGATTGCATTATAATAGCCACCGGTCTAGATACTCTGAGGACTTCCACAAAGCGAAGACATGGTAATTTGCATCAAGTGTTTCAAATAAACGTTTCCACGATTACAGTACCTACGAGAATCTGCATAAAATCGTCATTTGAGGTTTTGGCGTTTTTCGTTTTTTTTGTTGCGTTTTGAGCGCTACTAAATCTTCAGGCGTGTTTAGGTATTAAAATAGAGGTCGTGAGTTCGGTTCTTGCATCGAGATTGTTTTTTAGTCTCGTATTATTTTTTTAAACAAATGATATTAATGGTTCTAAGAAGGTACAAGGATGTCAGGAATTTACAATAAGTAGGTATTTTTAGTTCAGGTAAAAGGCATTATCCTGGATGTGTGATACCTATTTAAATTTACAGAAACTCTTCTTCTGCCCGAGGTTTATGGATCTGTAAAGAGCCAACACTAGTGTGGTGAAAGGAAAAGGGCGCGCTTCGCAGGGTGACTCCTTTCATGCCGAGCCAGATACTCTGGAGTGCATGAAGACTAGTTCTCGTGCCGTATGCTAAAAAATAAGAGGATAATGGAAACTTCCACAAATTATTTACGTCGCAAGCATTAGATACTAGTAGCGTAATGATGCCATTTAAATATTATTGTATAATGCCTAAGATTAACTTTATAACTATTCTATTAACGAAGTCGCTGAATTTAATGATACATAAAACAATTAGACAACTACATAGTCCTGATCCTACACCTGGATTCCATGTGTCGTGGATATCAGAAACTACGAGTACCATGATACCACAACATCCCCGGCACAAATATTTGCAGAACATACAAACGTTTGTCCTGCAGCGGGAATCGAACCAGCAACCTCTCTCAGCCGACTACTTCACTCAAATCCGTTCAGCTGTTCGAGAGTGAAGAAGTTACAAACATACACAAACTTTCGCATTTCTAATATTAGTGTGATGTGATAGGGTGATTGTCTGAATGTCTGCTTAGTAAGCCCTCAGAAAGCATTCTAGAAGTAAGATCTATTTTTTTTTATTACTACGTAAACAAACAAGCATACGGCCCACCTGATGGAAAGCGGTTACCGTAGCCTATGGACGCCTGCAACACCAGATCAAACACGCGTTGCCGAATCTTTCAGAACTTTAAAACGCCCTTTTTGAAGAAACGCATACTGTAGTCACTAGAGAAAACCTCGGCAGGGAGATCATTCCACAACTTAAGTGATCGCGGGAGGAAGAATTTCTCTATATTATTATCTATTATATATTATTATTTATTTATTATATTATTATCTCTATATTATTATTTACTATATTAAGTAGAGCTAATGTAGAGCTATATTTCATTTGTTTGTCCAAGGTTTTTTTTTGTTTTGTCTTCCGTGGGCTATCGTGAATAAAACATGTTCATGCATTAGTACGACTTAAAGCAAAGCTCTTTTGTAATGACTAATCTAAGTTAGTAAGGCACGTGTCCAGACTTAGAATGTAGGTAATGTACATTTTAATAAACAGGTTTGGTGCGTCGTACTTAATAGAACTTGCAATAGGTATTTCCTTGGTTGACTGGAAGAGATCGCTCTCAGCGATAAGACCGCCCATTGTACTTCCATACTTATAGTATTATGTTTATTTTAATGTATTGGTTTATAATGTGGTGTGCAATAAAGTATTTTTAGGGTTCCGTACCAAAAGGGTAAAACGGAGGGTCCGTTTTACCCTTTTTATTATTACTAAGACTCCGCTGTCCGTCCGTCTGTCCGTCTGTCACCAGGTCTGTATCTCATGAACCATGATAGTAAGACATCGGAAATTTTTACAGAATGATGTATTTTTGTTGCCGCTATAACAACAAATACTAAAAAATAGAATAAAATAAATATTTAAGGGACCTCCCATACAACAAACGGGATTTTTTGCCGTTTTTATAGATAATTGTACAAAACCCTTCGTATGCGAGTCCGACTCGCGCTTGGCCGGTTTTTTATATCTAAGTATATCTATTTATATTTTTGCCTGCCGGCTATGACGTAGGCAAAAGTGATGCCATATGGCATGGCTAACGATTTGGCTGGTGACGAGAAGGAAATGTATGACTTGCTGTATCTAAAGTAAACTGTTCACTCTTGCCTTAAAAAGACCCACATTAGAATTTTAGTCCAAGTACGTATATGTTATATTTACTAGCATTTGCTCATGGCTCCACCCGCGTGGAACTTCTGTTTGATCCGCCCGCGTGGAATCTCAAAATAAATTACTACAAAATATGCCTTTATATACTGTATTAGTATTAAGTATTCATCAAAATCCGTTCAGAAGTTTTTGCGTGAAAGAGTAAAAAATATCTATTCATCTATCCATCCATCCATCATCCTCACAAATTTTGACATTAATAATATTAGTAGAATTAGTAGGATGCGATACTAGGATAGGATTGAACCCCTTTACTCGTGGTACTACGGGAGTGCTTGTGAGTGGGAATGTTGCGAGTAGTTAGTATTTTTTTATTTTGTACACATATTTTTTACTGCTTACGCTTTTTTTTATATTTTTGTTATTGGTTATCTAAGTATTATATGGAATAAGTACGTATGTTTTTTATTTTAGTTTTTTGAACTATAGATATATGTAGGTATAACGGATCCTTCCGTGTTGTCACTCTTTCTAGGGCTCTGTCTGAAAACCAGCGCTGCTCTATATGCTTAGGCTTGTGGAGCAGCAATAAGCTGAGATAGGGCCTTTTCAGCTTCACATACGCATTGCGCAGAGCGGACTAATTAGCTATTGAGTTTTATTATTTATAAATTAAGTATAATTATAATAGTATGTTTCTTGTGTCATTGTTTGTAATTTCTATGCTTTCCTTTATTCTACCTGTCTGTTCTGTGTATATCTGTGTGTTGTTGAATAAATGTTTATCATTTCATTTAATTTTTTTATTTAGTATAGTATGATATTTCAAATAGATCGTACAATCGTAGGTGTAGGTGGTAGGTGTTTAATGATTTTGTTTACGATGTATATAACTGTTTAGTAATCTGTACTATAGTGAACCTACGGGAGGATATTACCACATCTTACTACTACTGCTGCTATTACTAGGGTTCCTGCTTGCTTTGATATCATATATCACCTCCCACGTTTGAATGACACGCATATATTTCGGGATGATGTTTAGTATTTCCTAATGAATATTAAGCGAAGCGTTGAAGTATACCTCAGTGATCAGTAATTCGTTATATTATATATTTCATCATCACCAGCCTGTTTCCACTGCTGGACGATAACTTCCCTCATTGAATACAATGCGGGGATTTGCCATAATCACCACTTTTGTTCAAGAAAACGAGTTTCATGAAAACTCAGTTTTCGTAAGAAAAACGCCAAAAATATAAATAAAATAATGCTTTAAAAAAGTTATAAATTATTGATAAATTATAAGTAAATAAAATAATTATAAATGAATTATACTGCCTTAATTCCCTTACTATTATATTATAATAATAATTATCACTAGAAACGGGATATTTACAATGATATTTGAGCTTTTCAAAAAAAATGGTAAATATCCCGTTTCTAGTGATAATTATGTTAATAACCATGATAGTTTCAAAAGTTATATTATATTATAATGTCAAATAGTAACAAGATTAATTTAAAAC
Source organism: Epirrita christyi (assembly GCA_951392215.1). Lineage (NCBI taxonomy): Eukaryota > Metazoa > Arthropoda > Insecta > Lepidoptera > Geometridae > Epirrita > Epirrita christyi. The sequence goes on from OX595837.1 coordinate 3,906,673, forward strand.
AATGCATATATATTTCATCATTACCAGCCTGTCTACGTCCACTGCTGCGGACGAGGACCTTCCTCATTAAATACAATGGGGGGATTTGCCATAATCACCACGCCTGGCAGGCGGATTGGTGATCGCAGTTTGGTGTTGAGGACTCAGGCGAATGCTGGTGCCCATCCCCTGATATAATCCCTTAGTAAGACTCTTACTACATCCACGGGAGGAGAAAGAGAGGTCTATTCTTAGGCCATTTATACAAAGTTTACCTTATTATTATCATCAGCTGTTAGACGTCCTCTGTGGCGCGGTGGGCGTTGGTTCGCCTGCGACGCAGGAGGTTGCGGGTTCGATTCCCGTCTCGGAACAAATATTTGTACAATCTGCAGATATTTGATCAGGCTGTTCTGGGTATTTTTTATGTATAATAAAAAATATCTATGTATGTATTGTATTGTAATAAATCAGTTATCTAATTCCCATAACACAAGCTCTGCTTAGCTTGGGACTAGATAATGTTATGTGAAATGTTCAGCATTTATTTATTTATTTACTGATGGACGACGCCTCCTCCATAGATTGCAATGGGGGGATTTGTCATAATCACCACGATTGGTAGGCGGGTTGGTGGTATTGGTGTTGAGTACTCAGGTGGATGCTGGCCAGACACAGGCCAGACACAGCACAGCAAGTGATTAGTGTTCATACTCACACGAAAAGTTTAAAATACTTTGCGCTGTCAGTCTTAGTTCAGAATTGAAGACACACTGCCCAATGCTTCGTAGATATTTACCTAACTTCTAGGTACAATAGAATTCGGATGGTATGTACACCTTAGGAAGTTTAACAACTGGAACGATCGAACAGAGGGCAAGAAAGGTGCCCTTCCAAATACTAAATTGTGGATTTCCCGCAACTATTGAAAAACCCATTATAAGTTTTTTTGTGGCTGAAATATTTTTAAATTTGCATACCTGTTGCAATTCCTCCCTTTATTTTGCCTTACTCACCTTCAAGAACAACGTGTTGTGTAATTAACTTGTAAACAGACAAAAACATCCAACGTTCTAGAATTCATCGAACCACTACTACAAATACATATCAGACTGGCTGTATTATTGAAGACTATCCAATGAGGATTTAGGAGTTATTAGATGAATATAAAATTAAATAATAAGGAGTAGCATATATTAGACAAATGGGTAGACAAATCTTGCAAGCCGATTTTAACCCGTTTGACCCAGTTCCCGATATCTGCAGGGCTATTATCTATCTCGCGACAGATTTGTAACAGGCGTAAATTGTGCAATCATTGCTGTCAAACGGTAATTTTGTATGAGAAAAGCAACGTTTGACAGCAATGATTGCACAATTTACGCCTGTTGCAAACCTGTCGTGAGATAGAGAATACGGGGGCAGATTGAGTTGAAATTTTGCGTAGGAAGGTATTGGAACTTGACAGGTACTGTCAAGTTCCAATGACAATAGTGACAAAGAGCTGATCTGATAGTGAAAGCGAAAGGTGGACAACGGAAATCCTCAATAGGTAATAGTAGATTGGTCGTGTTTAGGTTTTTTATTTAACTTAAAATGACGACATTTATCATCATCATCATCAGTATAATACTCCCTGTATTTAAGCATTTCAGCTTTTTGAAAATTATATTTCAACAAAAAACTTTATAATTTAAACCACTTATCAGTTTTATTCGCAGTCTGGTTTTTTGTAATTTTTATAATTAAACTTTTTATGTATATAAAGTTACACTGTAGTGGGCATAGAATCTGTTGATATTCATGCAAACAATTTTCACGTAATGAATCTGGCAACCATGTTGAAAAATCTGGTGAGTTCGAGTCGTGTTTCCAGAGTTTGGGTATGATCCCAAGCGAATAGAATGACAATCCGTATTTGAAACAAATTCTTGTTTTTGTCCGTAAATTATTCGGCTGCTTACAATAAGTTTTTGCGATGTTTTTGAAGAGGAAAAATAGCTATTTTTGTGCAATCAAAACAATTTTAAGACTACTCATCATAATCATTATCAACCATCCACTGCTAGACATAGGCCTTCAAATGCCTTGACAAATGGTTAGGTATCTTTGGACTACTGATATGTTACTATTAATCTATGAAGGTATCTAAACCTATAATGTATAAGCTATTATCTTGTCTTTCTCTTTATCATGATTACTTTTACAAATTTTTGATAACTTTAGTTACAAGATTCCAAAATAAATTAATTATAAGAACAGTATGTTTTTTTAACTCCCAGTTAAAAAAACATACTGTACTTATAATTAAATCAGTATGGAGAAATCGGAAACCATGAAAGATACAGAGAAACTGTCTTGTCGTTTCTCTTTCGCTACAATTAAATTATACTTATAAGAAACTAGGTCGATTTAGAGAAAAAAAATATGTTGCTTTTTTAATTTTTATGTACCTAAAAGTCATGCTTGAAGAAAAAAAAAAAAATGTATATCAAAATTATTGTCATAAAAAAAGACCTAAAGGTACCCAAGACATTTCCTCTGTATATTATTATTTACACACTATATATTTGTATTATTTCATAAATCAAAAAACTGTTTGGAATACCCTCCCCTTGAGCGTATAGGAGTATTTTGTTGCACATTGCATAAACGATAAATTGATACATTATCATTTAGTAATGTATATACATCAATACTGTACCCAATATAATCAACAAAACTTTGATCATTCTTTCTAATCTTTTACAATATTGTGTAAAACAGTGAACATAGGATAGATCAAGATAAGCGTATAAAAATATTTCAGTGTAAGTAGGTACGCTGATAAAAACTGACACCTTCAATTAGATTATCTATGATTTCAAATAAATATGGTGATAAAAAGGTAGTTATAAAAAAGTAGCCAAAGAAAGTGAGTAAGAAAGAAAACGAGTTTCATGAAAATTCAGTTTTCTTATGAAAAATGCTGACACTTCCATGACAAAAGTTAAGCAGTTAATAAAATAATGCTTTAAAAAAGTTATTAATTATAAATAAACTATTAATAAATTATAAATAAATAAAATAATTATGAATAAATTATATTGCCTTCCCTTACTATTTTCAAACAGTAACAAGACTAATTTAAAATAATTCTTAAATTTAAATAATGTTTTTTAGGATGTTAATTTTTTTATAGATTTAAAAACGTGTCTTTTAAATTCTTAGTTCAGGTAATTACTTAGTTGAAGATTACTGTGTTGTAGACAATACCTACTTTAGAGCTTGATGTAATCAGTCAGAATATTTCAATATAATACACGGGAACTAGGATTATCCCATTCCTAAGCAAGCCCCATTAGTTTAAGCTAGCGATAAATTACTCATCATAGTAATAAGATTAGCATTCTTCGGACGATTCCGACGCCCCCTGCTGTTTTCCTCATGCATACCTCCAGATAGCTCTATAAACCTTATTGCTCGGTTAACCTATTACAGGCTATGAGCTAACCGTCATCTCGATCCATCTCCATAAACATTGTTTATTCTATAATTTGCCACTTATCGCGAGGAACCCTGCCGAATTCGCCGGGAATATTGTCATTGTATGTCTGTACAACGCCCGAGCAGCACGCGTTTGTAAAATCAACTGTAAAATTATTTTTCAGTGCGATAAGCTGAAAATAATAATCGGGATTCATTCGTATTTTCGTAGCACCGTAGCTGGCTCTACGAATCGAAATCGCGCGCGTATCGCTGCAGTGAACTTGCAATAAACGAATTTTTAGTGAGTTTCTCGTTTCTTTCATCAGAGAAAATGTCGAAAGCAGTACCCAGTGAGTATATTGTTATTTAATTGAACGCGCCAAGTATTTTTTTCCCCTGAGAATATTGGTCTTTATTTTTCACTATTTATTTGTGTTTTCTATTTTAATGTTCTTGTATAAAACCATTCCGAAGATCTTAAATGTTAGTTCTGTATTTCTGAAAATTTACTACATTTACTTGCACCTATATAAATAGGTAGTGCGCGTCTAATCAAAAACTGAACGGCCCACTATTTACTCACGTCAACATTTTTTTTTCCATAAACCGTAACCACAAGTACCGTTTTTGAACGTCTAACTTATGTCAAAGACAAGTAAAAGCTGTGCAGTTTTTGACTAAACGCATCCTAATTACCTAATCTTTATCCAGTTCACACGTTTCATCCTGGAAATCAAATGATTATTCTCAATGTTGTCGAAACCCTAAAGAATATATTGGGGGGTGAAATTACAGGCACATGAGACTATATCTCAGGTTGGGCGCTATGCAATGCCAAGTAGGGTGCGTCCTAGGTGGGCGTGACCTAAGAGGTATTGCATTTGTTATGGGCTGGGGTTACCGCTTAACGCAAGGTGGGCCAAATGACAGACACGTCATAAAATAAAAAAGTGCTTAATACGTAGGTACCTATATGAATTCAATATAATATCTACAAGATAGGGCACTTATCTGGGTAGACTAAATAGAATGTACTAATCCACAGGATTTATCCTGCACTATCAGTCATGCAGATAGTATTATCCAGCGTTATAATTAGGTAGGTGTCGCGCATTGATATAGATCCTTTTTTGTATCTAATTGGTACGATTCATTATTGTCACTATTCTCTTACTTTTTCTTATATTATACCAGAGCATATAACATTTAATAATTATTATATATATATTATATTATATATGATTGTATGCCATACACTCAAGAGTCACATGCATAGCCCAGCCCCCCTATTCCCTAACTGAAAGTCACTCAGTGACTTACGTTTGACAAGTTAAATGACCATCAACTGCTCAAAATTATCATTAAGAATTGTCAATTGATGGTAATTTGACTTGTCAAAACGTTAGTCATCGACTGACTTTCAGTTAGGGAATAGGGGGGCCTGATCTATACTAGGATTCCCCGGTCATCAAGGAAGTACAAGTACCATGACACCTGGACCTAAAACAAAATTTGCAGATTATTCCGCATCGGGAATCAAACTCACACCTTTTGCATCTCAGCCGACTACTCGACTTCCGCGCCGCGGAGGAAAATGATTAACTACCTACGTACGCATTCATTCAAATCAATGTTTAATCTTGGCAATTAAAACAAAGAACTGCATATATAACTTCTGTAGAACTCTGTTTATATGCAGGTACTATAAACAATGATATCATTTTAGAAAAATAATTGTTGTTATGTATGGATCGGAATGCTGGGCCATGAAGAAGAAGGATGAAAGAAGATTGCATGCAGCAGAGATGAGAATGTTAAGATGGATGTGTGGAGTAACAAGAATGGATAAAATAAGGAATGAGTATATAAGAGGAAGTTTGAAAATTGCACCAGTGACAGAAAAGTTGAAAGGGAATCGTTTAGCTTGGTATGGGCATGTTATGAGGGATGAAACACACGTAACTAGGAGAGTGATGAATATGAAGGTTAGTGGATGGAAAGGAAGAGGAAGACCTAAGAAAAGATGGATGGATTGCGTGAGAGATGATATGAATGAGAAAGGAGTGAATGATGAGGTGACGGCCGACAGGAGAGAGTGGAAGAGAAAGACGTACTGCGCCGACCCCAAATAAATTGGGATAAGGGCAAGGCAATGATGATGAATGACTACGCCACGTACTTAACTATTCTACTGCTGACGTTTCGTTCACCATTTATAGGGAGATTTTATGTTCCCGGTTTACATCTACGAGCGTGATCGAAGTCGATGCTCAAGAGGATGGACCTCTAAAAATAGTCAATGAAGCATCAGCAGAAGAACAGTAAAGTACGTGGTGTACTCTTAGGTCCAGATAAATAGAACGTACTTCACGGTGACTAAGTGTAAGCCTTACTTTGTAATCGTCCCTGTCTCTCTCTAATAAGCGTGTTTCAACATTTGTGTGACAGTGACAGGGACGATTTCAAAGTAAGGCTTAGACTTAGTCACCGTGAAGTAAGTTATATTTATCTGGACCTTAATTTTTCTAAAATGATACCAAGCCACGGTAATTTCAATTAAATGATACCATAGATAGTGACCATACCTATAATTACACGCTACTCTACCATAGAAATACATAAATAACATAACACATAACACCCCAACAGTCACAAACATAGAATCCACAGGTTAACCGGACGACGCAGTAGAGTAAGGCCCTCCTCTTGATAGATTAAAGACATTAAGTCGCATGAAGTCTGTGAATGGAGGCGGTTCGAGACCGTTCATCGTGGCATTCTAGGGGAGAGGTCTACGTCCAGCAGTAGACTTCTACAGGCTGATGATGATGATGACCATACCTATAAGTACACGCTACTTTACCACAGTAAGCACACAAATAACATAGGTAACACATTACACCCATCAGCCACATAATACATTCCTTGTAGCATTCCTTGTTGCATTCCTATTTCAAACATTAAACACGAGAGTTTTATAGGTAGGTTACCTATAAAACTCTATATTAGATATAGCTATTTTTTTCAATTTCCAGTTCAAATTATTTAAAATAGTTTTTGTATCTTCTCGTAGCTATCCAACCTACTAACCGACTAAGTAATAACTTGAATATGTATAAAGTAATTATTGAATAATTTATTGCGAGCAGTAGCTAGGTAAGTATTGTTGGCGCATATTAATATATTCCCTTGTTAAATTATATTGCATGATCAATTAGTTACTAACGGATTTTTTTACGACCTCTGTGGCGCGGCGGGTGAGTAGCCGGTAGAGATGCAAGGAATTCGGGTTCGATTCCCGTTGTTAGTCAAATGTTTGTATGATCCACAAATATTTGTTCCGGGTCTGGGTGTTACTATACCATGGTACTCGCAGTTCCTAATACCCACGACAGAGGGAATCCTAGTGTGGGATCGGACTGTGTATGTGACTGTTGGGTGATATGTTAATTGCGAAAAGTGCTCCAAAATACTAATTGCGAAAACATTAAAGTCACATGGAACCTTGCGAAGGGAACCCAGTTTCATATACTAACCAATAAATATCTTCGCAGTTAAGTATTTCGTGATTTCGCGTGTAAATAAGGTTTTTCAAATAAAAACACAGATGTGTTATGTGTGAGCCACATAGTAGAAGTACTGTGTCAAACACAAAAGACTGCAGCGCTGATAAAAGAAAAAAATCTCCAGAAGAAAAAAAACTCTGAGGTAAAATAAAAGAAATGCAATACAAAACCCAGAACTCTGACGTTTGTGTGTTTAGTTAGGTAGTTTCCCTTAATGTTAGTAGGGAAAAGCGAGAATTTTTTTAGTTTAGATAACGTTTTCCCATTGCATTGAAAGCAAATTCTTAGTATTTGCGCTATTTTAATACGATTCTCATTAGTTGAGTGAGAGTCTAAATATAATTGTTGCGTTTGTCTCCTTGACTATCAGGGTTTATTATAAACAGTGCATTTTGTCTCAACGTAAACAATAGGTACAAGTTGTTTTTGTTATAATAATATATTTATTTCAGGCTACATAGGAAATGTCCAAAAAAATATACATAAACAATAAGCCCATAGAAGTATATACCTTATAGACTAACATAAATATTCTAAACCAAATACTATCATTTTTTATATGTTTTAGATAGATAGATAGAAAATTCTGTATTGCACAACTTAAAAGTACTGTACATAGGCGAACTTAATGCTAGATAGCATTCTCTTTCAGCTAACCGTTGTGTATGTAGAAAACAATTTCAGCACAAAATAAAATTCAAAAGTAGATAGTACATTACCTATCAATGTTAATACAACATAACAAAATTTACGATAGAAACGTACAATACGGTACAAATATTAATAATAAAATAAATAATAGGTAAATAATATCATACATTAAATAAATTACAAATATTTGATAGATTAATATAAATCATAACATAAAAACTATATAGACACTTTATTATATTTAATTTAATTTTCTATCTTAATACACAATATAATATATAATATCAATTATAATCTTTTTGAACTATATTACGATTTTCTTGAATTTTAATACTTCGTATTGCCTCCTCGTGCTTCCATTACTGCGTTTACGCAGAAAAAAAACAACAAAAAAACAGAAATCAAACAATGATTAAAAACAAAAGCAAAACCAAATGCTGTAATTTCGTAGTTCCATCTTCGAAAGTGGCCCTTTTTCAAATTTGATTTTTTTATGATATAACTTTACAATAACTAAGAAGTTTTAATACCTTCATTTAAGGAGTATTACATTGTCTATTAAATACAATTTATTGCATTAACCTAGCATTTTTAGTTTCCGAGATTTTTAGGATTCTTTAAGTGACCCGGATTCATTGCTCTCGAGTGTATTTATATCTTTTGAGTCACACTTATCAAAGTTAGTAGAGTTTTGAATTATCAGTACACAAACTTTTGAGTAATGATTCCAATTGCCAAATCAGACATTTTATTCGGAATAAAATACATCATACCAGTACATCACACGAACAAAGGACTTATTTTTTTAAGAAACTAATTATTTTTTTAACAACCGATTTTATTACAATCATGAGCGCAAATTACCTATATCAAAATCACTCTGTATTTCTATACTTCTCTAGAATACGATTAAGTGCAGATAATAGCGCTACCAAGATAAATTTTACGTATAAATATATTATATAAACAAATACTCAGGTTAACCTAAAAAACAGTTATCAAGCTCTACCTGAGTAGGTACTTCTACAGATTTTGTATAGTAGAGAATTTTACATTTGAAAAAGAGACTACAGTATTGACATGACACATAAAAATTCCTTGACATGACAATAAAGAATTCAGAATATTTTTTTAGTTATTTTTCGTTGATAGATTATTGTTTTGGCTCCTATTCAATATAATTGTGTCTTGAAGGGCTCGACTATGCGTGGTTCACCTTTGAAATGGGTATTTGTAGATGTCATATTCACTATTTCTTTACGAGACTCTTCTTTCAAAGTATTTTTTTTAATAACGGTACAAAAGCAATGGGTATTATAAAGCCTAACTTTTAATTATTAACTTATTCAGTGTGACAATGCGTATTTTGATTTTGTTTGACATATTTTATTTTATTTTATTCCAATTTCGATGATTTTTAGTTTTAGGTTATAATTTTAGTTCAGACACGATTTTATAATTGTTATTGAATAAATGAGTATGAATATATGACACCTACTTAACACCAAACTGCGAACACCAAGCGTGGTTATTAGCGTGGTGGCTTCGTCCACCAGTGGACGTAAACAAGCTGGTGATGATAATAACTTGGTACCTGAATAACCGAGTAATATGCAGTAATATTCAAGACTTGAAATATTACTGCGAATCATACCTACCTATCCTAAAACTACGTGTTAAATTGAAATTGAGGTTATTAACCTACATGAAAGATAATCGCGGTAACGAGTCGACTTATTATGATATTCTTGATAGACTTAGACTCTAGACTTGATATTCAATCCACTTTTGTTATGCAAAAGAGATGCTTGCGGGCCATTTATAACATGAGAAGCACTGAATCTCTTCGCAATATTTTCAAGGATGAAAAATACCTAACCCTTGCCTGTATCTATATATTAGAAATTTGCTTATTTGTTAAAAACAATGGTAACTATTTTTTCGAGAAGAAATCTTGTAGAGCTGATTCATTAAGAACAAAACACAAATATAATATTTGCATACCCCAAATTAATAATGCAATTTATAATAGAAGTACTTTTGTAACAGCAATTAAGATTTACAACAGTTTACCATTAGAAATAAAACTCCTCGAAGGAACCAGGTTTAAAAATCATCTCAGAAAATGGCTTACTTTAAATGTGTTCTATAACCTAAGCGAGTATTATGAGAGAGATAGTGAATATGTTAAACAGTAGCTTTGCATACTTTGTTTGTATCTGTGGTATTAGTAGGTTACTGTTTTAACCAAGTGTATTAAGTATATTGTACGTCCTAGATGGACAAACTGTTTAAACTTTAAAGTTAAAGTTTAAACTATCTGTATAACATCTTTTGTACAACAGTTGACAATAAATCTTTTCTGATTTCTGATTTCTAATTTGCAATCATCATCATTATCACATATTTTTTAACCCTCTAGTTCTCAATATGGCTAAGCAGTCCACATTCTAAATTAAATAAAATTGAATCAAAATTGGTTATTATCTTGCTGAAACGCAAAGTCAAAGAAATAAACTTGCTGGTAATATATCTTGGCCACTGACCTCCAACGTCTATGATCTTGGCATCCTGTCATGTTGTCAACATGTTTCATAGCAGTTAGTATTATTATATCCATCTAAATTTGAATTGAAAACATGTGTGTCTGACTGTCTGTAGTAGAGAGAGAGTAAAGCTAAATAAATAATTTTCCGTAGGTGCCATATTTCCGTAGGTATCCCAATCAAAAGGTCACTTTGTATAAAGTGGTCCATCAAAAAGGCATTTTTCACTTCATATCCATTAAATCGTAACTTCTGCATATTTACTTTGCGAATAACGTTGAAACTATAATAAATATATAAAAAATCCAAAATACATTTTTGTTGTTTTTTTATCTAATTTGATGCTAAAAATGTAGCACCTATAATAACTGAAATCTAAAGAGACACACATTTATTAATTTTCTGAAAAATTTGTAAAACTGGAAAAGTGACTTTCTGCTCGACAACTCCTCACATGGTCTCATTACGAAAGATGGTTTATAGGTACTATGGTTAGAAAGTACCAAGCTAACGGGAAGAAAAAGTAAATGTAAATCCATTGATAACGTGCTGTTTTATTTTTAATTTCTGTTATGCAAAAAGTTTTTATCGCCAAGTCCACAAAATGATACTGCCACTTACTTTTTCTGAACATCAATTTAAAAAAAGAACTAACAAGTGAAAATCGCACGCTTCGTTTTATTTATAGAAATTTCAATTTGTGTTTACTATGTACTCGAAATGCTATCTAGCAGTGATAGAGAAGATTTGATGACGCCGCCAGAATTAAAAATCTTTTTCATCCCACCATCTCGGAAAGAGTATTTTTACTCTTCGATATCTGAGTGTAAAAGCCGTTTTTATCCGTTAGAGGATAAAGTAAATTTGAATTTAGAACATCGTGTGCACTAAGTTTGTGAATTCAAAACATCATTAAACCTTTTTACTTCTACCTCCATGGTGCCGAATTTATCATGCAACCTTTTTTAATTAAACTCAGACTCGGAACATTCTTGGTGTATTACTTTTTTTTGAATTTGCTTTACGCGCGCCATTTTCTATTCACGTTCATAATATTGTTTAAACCTTACTTTAAAAACAAGAAACTTGAAAACAATTGAAAAACCTAAAATGAGTGATTCTATTGAGGAAGTTTATTTGACGCCAACAGAATTGTCTGAAACTGTTAAAAATGCGCCAAAGTATCTTGTGATTGTAATTTTTTGCATTTTGTCATTTCCTCGCTGAGGTGGATGAAAAGTTACGTGTTGCACTCGAGCGCGAATATTTTTCACCTCGTGCTCTTTTGAGGGGCTCTAGCGAGGGACGCTAACGCTCAGGAGTCTAATTTTTTAATCACGAGCGTAGCGAGTGCGATTTTAGAATCCTTCGCTTGCTCGGTCATCAAAATTGAGCACGCGGTTAAAAAGCAACTTTGCACTCTATATCACTCTATAACAAATAACTGTTATCTTCCTCGTAGGCTATAGTTTTAAAGCACTATAATGTATCACTCGGGAGAAAGTGCGATTCCAACCTAACTCTAGTATATCCATTATCTTGTCGACTGTACTGTTGATGACTGTGTTGATCTTGTGGCTATCAAATCAATTCGCTACGTAGTGGTATCGGACGAAACGGGAACCAATCCTCGTATGTATACTACATCCTTCTTGGGAATCGCGGTCACTGTAAATTTCATAAAAGCTCGCTTCAAAAACACATTTTCAACAAAAAATTAAGTATTCAATATTATTTAGTAGTTAAGTTAAAGGTCATCAAAACAATCTCAGCGAAGAGTCATGAAAAAAGATATAACATTTTTAACTTTCACTATTTGCAGATATACTAGAGTGATATTTATCGCATAGAGTTTTTAGAATAAGGCAAGAAGATGCCTACTCTGAAATAAAAGAAATTAAAGCTGGGGTACCACAAGGAAGCGTATTGGGTCCGGTCCTATACCTACTTTATACTTGTGATATCCCTGAACTAGAAAATAACACCATCGCGACCTTTGCTGACGACACTGCTATAATGGCTGTTGGAAATACCTATGCAGAAGCAGCAGAAAAAGTTCAAGTGGCGGTTAATAAAATCCATTGCTGGACGAAAAAATGGCGGATCAAACTAAACGAATCAAAATCAATCCACATCAACTTCACCAACAAAAAAGAGCAGTACTTTCCGGTATTTATCAACAATAAGCTCATACCATATGAAAATACGGCAAAGTATCTGGGAATGACGCTTGATGCAAAGCTACGCTGGAAAACTCATGTCAAGAAGAAAAAAGATCAGTTAGAACTACGATACAAGAAGATGTACTGGCTGCTTGGAAGACATTCTACTCTAGCGGTACACAACAAAATATTATTATACAAACAAGTCCTGATGCCAGTATGGACCTATGGTATACAGCTGTGGGGCTGTACCAAAAAGAGTAACTTAGAAATAATACAACGATTTCAAAATAAAGTACTCAGGGGAATAGTAAATGCACCCTGGTATGTAAGAAATGACGATCTCCACCGGGACCTTAACATTGAGTTCGTCGACAAAGTCATCAAAAAATATGCAGGAGCTCACGAACGTAGCCTTCATCATCATGTGAATGTCGAGGCAATCCAGCTTCTCGACAACACGGACATAGTGAGAAGACTCAAAAGAACTAAACCTTATGAGTTAGTGTAGTGTAAATAATAGTGTAATGTAGTGCAAATTAGTGCTAGATAATAAGAACACAAGAACAAAGTGTCCTCCCCTTACATAGACATTAAGAAAAGTGCCAATGGACACATTCTTAGCTATAATTTATTTTATAAATCTAGGTCAATGTTTAATTACTTATTAGCCTGCCTTATGGCTAGATTGTAATGCTATTAGGGTACATGAAAACGTACACTAAGGAAAGGAAAAAAAAAAAAAAAAACTTTGACTATTTCGCGCTGCCAAGACCCCTCGTTCACCCTCAGTTATCAATATCATGAATACAGGGTGATTTTGTTATAGTAGGTATTAGGTCAAGGGATGGGCAGCAGCATCCATCTGCCTAGCCATCGACATCATCACCAGCTTGTTTATGTCCCTGCTGGACGAGGCCTCCCCCAAAAAACACAATGGGGGATATGCCATAATCACCACGCAAGGCAGGCGGATTGGTGATCGCAGTTTGGTAATAAGTACTCAGGCGGATACTGCTGCCCATCTCCTAGTGTAATCCCTTAGTAAGGCTCTTACTACATCCACGGGAGGAGAAGGAGAGGTCTATTCTTAGGCCGAACACATCACGGCATTGGCTTCTGAGTAAGTACTTAGCATCAGTACTGCGATCAACGATCCGCCTGCCAAGCGTGGTGATTATGGCAATAGCTCCTAATGGTACTTTTTTCCCAACGTCCCCCAATGGGGCCAGATAGGTGGGGGACGATGGGAATATATCTGCTATTCTTTGAAGAGGCCTCGTCTAGCAGCAAACGGTTATTATATAGGGTGTTTTTTTGAAATGGGACAGTATGGGCATATCCGAATCCATAAGAGATACGGGAAAACTGTCTTTGGAACTATGAAAACGATTTTGGCATAGTTATTTTTTTGGTCAAGCGTGAGTTCTCCATAAAAATGAATTGTTTTGATCAAATTATTTTTTAATGCGTTTCGACTCAATTTCATGTAAGGATTGTTTCATTGTATTGGCTGTACTGATGACGAGGCATTGAGTATTTTGTCCTTTGGCGCTGAAATGTATGGAAAGGTATATACAATAAAAGATATAAAAAAAAGGACATTTCACACAACATTATCTAGCCCCAAGCTAAGCAGAGCTTGTTTTATACGTACTAGATAACTGATATACTTAATACATTACATTACATAGATAGATATTTTTTATTATACATAGAAAATACCCAGAACACCCTGAACAAGTATCGTTGCGGGAATCGAACCCGCAACTTCCTGCGACGCAGGCGAACCTTCGCCCGCCACAGAGGTCGTCAAATATTTGCAACTTGACTACTGTATTACTGAAATAAACACAGATTTCTGTTTATGTTCACGGTCATACTCGTTGCGTGCCTAATACTGTTAGCAAAATCACTATGTACTTGATGATAACAGATTTGATTGATGAACAACGGGTGGGAGAGAATTGAAGTTTATTTACTTTTGACTACCTTCCTAAGGTTTTTAAGTTCTCATTTACTATGTATCAGCAACTCCTTGCTCCGAGGCCACCACACAGGCGCTTCTCACCTAGTGGTAAGACGGACCATTTATGTAAGCCAAGCCGAGTTTGTTGCCTGATTCTTCTAGGCTTGGTCGCGTTGGAACAGGAGTAATTTAAGTTTATATAAGACGATTCAAAATGATCCTTGTGATTTCAATGAATAAAGTTCTTTTTTGACTTTGAATTTGACTTTGAAGAAAAAACGTTGTACCGTCTTCATATGGTGGAAGAGCAAGGAGATGGTGATGAATCCAATCCTGATGAATGAATCTCTCTCCAAATTCTTACTAGTTGTACCTGGGGTGCAATTTTTGAAACTCATCGCGTGACTAATCGTTAGTAAAATTGCCATCTATTCCACGATTTATAAATTTCTATATACATCATGACTAAAATTGTTATATGACTATGATATTTTTTTTTTATTATACTTGGCAAGCAGACTAGCTTACGGCCCACCAGATGGAAAGCAGTTACCGTAGCCTATGAACGCTTGTAACACCAGAGGCATCACACGCGCGCTGCCGATTATATTATTACTACAAGTGCCTTCTCCAGGAGGTCTAAAAAGGTCACTTTATATATATGAATCATAGTACGACGATTCATATAAAGTGACCTTTTTAGACCTGCTGTACATCTCCTGAAAAACGGTGATTTGCGGTCTTTTTAACGATATTTATGTCACTGAGTGACATTCAAAAATCGCACCCTTGATAGGTGTAGGTGCTGATCAATTCTTGTCAATCAAAACTCATATTTCTTAGTGTGGAGTCAGAAATAAAAAAACAATACTGTTCCAATTGAATGAATGAGTATTAATGAGCTGATATGAGAGGAATGCCTTTGTCATAATTGAATACGAATTTAAATTCATACTGATAACGAATAGAAGGTTGAAACATTTTCTGTGTAGGTTAATAAATGAAATAGATACCTACGAGTAAGTACCTACTACTTACTCGTAGGTATTAGTTTACAATTACTTTACCCGGAATATCTAGCTGCCTGATAAACTTTTTCTCAACAATGTTAATAGTGGTAATAGTACAGTCAAATTAGGTGTTTTTTTGCACAAGTGTGGAACTAATTCGATGTAGTCATGAAAACTTTTCTAATTGTTTTGTATGGCTTAAAAATCACCTCTAATAATAAGCATCAGTTATTTCACCCTCCGGAACAGGGTGAAATAGGGTGAAAACCTTATAATATCTTATCTTATTCATTTAATTAGTACTACATCCGCCGGAAGTTTTATGCTGGTGTTAATTTACAGAAGATGCATTTGTTCAACACTGTGTTCCCTACATGCCCGTGGTTTTTATTAAAATCATAATGCACTAAGACAGTCTCTCTATACGTTATTTAACTTGCATCAAGTAATTTCTTTCTATTTTAAAATTTACGGCCTTTTTAAGTTTGTACCTAATATTTAAAAGCCTTCCTTTTTTTTTTTTTTTTTGGTTTGCGTCAGTAACGGTGCATACCTAGGATAAGCTTCTTTTCGTGTCATCTAACGTTTCCATAAGAATCCACGACTACACGACTTAGGTCCACACTTTTTGCTAATTTGCCTGTAGTATAAGTAAAGAAGTATACGTAAACTGCACGACGTTCGAAAACGGTCTTTGTGGTTACAGAATATGGAATATTTTATTTTGATACAATGAATTAGTGCGTCTAATCTAAAACTGACCTAACTACCTACCGTAGGTAGCTGTAAAACGAAGTGTATCAGGTTCCTAATATCCACGACACAGGAAATCCTAGTGTATGATGGGTCTAAGTTATGTAAGGTGTTATGTTATGGTGTGTTATGTTATTATATTTATTGATGTATCATCTGATGTAGTAGAAAAAGTATCTTTCGTATCGAGCATAAAATGGCTCCAAAGGTGAGATTTATTAAAACCCTGAGCTATTTCTATTATATTTTTCCTCATCGAAATGAATCCATTGGCGTAGTTAGTTTTTGTTAAAGCTATTTTCGGTATTAATAGTTGTAAATATCTGGAAAACCCACGTTGTTAGTTAAATAATGACCACTTTTGAGTGTAATTTAATACACATTATAAAATATGTGCATTTAATACCTTAATAACACACCGATTCGAGGCGCAGAAAAACGTGTGAATAAAATCTATTCATAAATTCTTTTCTCACATATCTATATGTATTTACAAAAAGGGGATTCGATAAAAAGAGACTTCATAAATAAAAATATTATTTAGGGTTCCGTAGCTAAGAGGAAAAAACCGGACCGTTATAGGATCATTTTGTCTTGTCAATTTGTCTGTCCGTCTGTCTGCCAAGACCCATTTTCTCAGGGATGACTAAAAGTATCAACTTGAAGTTTGATATACAAATATAAAAGGGTTGAAATTGAAAAAACGGCTAATTTCCATTTTTTTCGTCACTTTTCAATTTAAAATGGTTCCCAACTATGAAAGTTTCAATTCTATAAATATAAAAGGTATTTGAGCTAAATAGTTCCGAACAAAAATCAAGCAATGTATAGCAAATATGGCAATGAATGTCTAATGTTTGTTTTGAAATCGTAAAAATGATAAACCACTTGGGGTACTTCCAGTGACCTCACAATTCAGATATTTGGACTGCTAAGAGACTTTGTGACACAAATAAAGAAAAAAGTGTAAAATTAAGGAATTTTGACTTTTTCATCTCTAAACTGGGATGGTGAAGTTTGTAGGAAAATGTGACTGAAACTAGAAAAGGCCTCTGACGATTTCGAAATAATTTACGGCTCGGAACCCTTAAGGCACCAATCTAGTTTGCACTTGTCCGTTTAATTTATTTTAATTCGTATTAAACTAAGCATCAAATTACGATAGTTAATTAGGTTAGTTAGTTAGATTTTTGTGCAATAGGTACGTAGAAATAAGATTATAATTATGTATGAGCTGTACGTACATAAACGTGTTCATCTTACCGTTAAAATATTAAAATTTACTTATAATATATTATGTAAACAATTATTTTGGATGCTCTATCTTGCATTTTTGTTCTAGATTCTAGAGTTAGGTGTACCTAGACGGTTTTGCATGAATCTATAAATAAATATTAAGTATTGTTTATTTATCTTAATCCCCAAAAGCCTACACCAACTTCTGAATGAATGTGAACATTCAAGAAAGGACCTCATGCAAAATAAATTCGGTCAAGTGTTGATCAGACAGCTAAGTTTTTTCTTTATCGTAACGAAATCATGAATAAATTTTTTGAAAGATGAATTTTTCATAACAAGCTTTTATTAAATTAGTGATTGGAACCGTGAGCTGATCAACATGAGCCCAAATACTGCCAGGCTACTATTAATCATCGAGGAGTTCCGTTGTCCACCTTCAGTCTCCATCATCACATCAGCTCGCCGTCACCATAATATTGTATTGTCATCTGAACTTGACAGGTATAAAAAAAAACAGCTCAATCGGTTATAAGATAACTGATTTAAAATTCATTTGCAAGATTCCACCCGGACAAACACACATACATTGCAAGTTAAATAAAAGCTTTTAATATAACTTTTAATTTAAAAAACTGACTTCCGCCATTGTTTTCGACTAAATATTTGGATGACAAAAATATGATGAAAGAACCATAGTGGTGAAAGGATTATGATACTTTCTGAATGCAAATGCTTGGTTTGTTGATGAAAATATCAAAATCGCTATATGTATGCCTACAATATTTGAGGAGTTCCCGCAATTCCTCATGGATTCCATCATCAGAACTGGATTCTGAAAAAAATGGGATCAATCCTATCTATTCAAATAAAAAAAGAATTTTCCAAATCGGTTCATAAACGACGCAGATATGAGGAAACAAACAATAATAAAAAAAAAAAAATACAGCTGAATGGCTGGAAATTCTCACTTCCTCCTTTTTTGTGAAGTGGGTTAAAAATGAGGTTGATCCTTAGAATGTTTAGAAAGAGCCAGTGTGTATTTCGACATACCCACTGTGCTATGCTCGGCTTCGCTATAAATGTTATTGTTTATTTCAATCATCTTATCCAAACGTACTCATATTCCGTGATATAAACCATTACTTATACGACCCAAATGATATAACAGTTCATGCTAACCAGACTGCAAACGCGAAATTAAACGCTCGAAATGTTGTACAGACAGTGATAAAAGTTAAATAAAAAATAGTTTATTTTTATGTTTCCAAATGGATTCACGTTCTATGCGATCGCTGCTAAAACATATTCCCATCTGTCCCCCTGCTCTGTCCCCCTAGAGGGATAGTTGGGGAAAAAAACTTCGATCTGTCCCTCTTTAGACGTCTGTCATTTTGGTTAAAGGGTGATACATTTTTTTTTGCAATTTTATCTTCTTTCGACTTTTTCTTTCAACAAGGCGGCGATATACGCAGTCGTTTGTTTGACGTGGCCCTGCTACCAGAGCGGCTCACAAACACGTCTGTGTGTCAATTAAATAAATGTATTTACACGCGAAAACGCGTAAAAATGTCCGCAGTCAACGTGTTACAGGAAAAGGATAAATTTGACCAATAATAAAGAGCGAAGATGAAACAAGCAAAAATGTATATTGATTATATGTTTTTAGAAGTAGTAGGAGATCATTCTGTTTAACGAACTTGTAATGTTAGTTACTTTTGTCGCTAAGTGTACCTACCTACTGCTCTTTGATGATGCCTAATGGATTAGCAACACATAAGCCTGTTAGTTCTACAAACAATCTTACAGACCCGATAACTTGATTGACGACCTCCGTGGCGCAGTGGCTGAGACGCAAGAGGTGCGGGTTCGATTCCCACTGCGGGACGAATTTTTTTATGATCTGCAAATATTTGTTCCGGGTCTGGGTGTGGTGGTACAATGCTACTCGTAGTTCCTGATACCCACGGCACAGTGAATAGTGTGCATTTGTAATGGCTAGTGTTACCACTTAAGAGGGCGTACTATGTGATTTTGCCCAACAAAATCGATCTAGACCTCAGTATCTACGGGTTCTACGAGTTAAATATTTTGGAATATGCAAATTTTATATTTTTGCATTTATTGTGTAAAGTTGAAAACACGATATATGAAAAAAACCTCGATGGTTTTATTTAATGAAAAAACCCTTGTTTCCCACACGTTTTGAAAGAAATCTCAGGAACCCTACGGTGTTTTAAGATAAATTTTATTACAACAAGTATGCAATAACTATTTATTTTTTTGCTAAAATCAGTTTTTTGTTAAACACTTTATTTTCGCCATAATAAACAAAAATCTTAATTTTTGTGCACGACAAAAATGAAGATTCGCTAGCGCGAGCGAGACGGCGCGCGGGTTATCGCGTGCGTTAAAGAGGGAGCCTAAATTGTAGTATAGTGCCCTCTTAACATCAGGTGGCTCCAGGCCCACATGCTAGTGCCGTAATTTACTTATCTGTGTTTTATCTAGAGGATTTTTTTATAGAAGCTATATTTACATAATTGGATTACACCAGGGGATGGGCAGCAGCATCCATCTGAGTTTCATCACCTACTGCGATGCACCAATCCGCCTGCCAAGAATGGTGATTATTTCAGAAGACGCAAACTGGCTGGTGATGATGATGAATGAATACAGCAAGTTCAAGATTTGATATGATAACATTTACAGATGTGGAGGCCGGTAACGCAGCCCCGACGGAGGGCACCGCACCCGCTGCCTCCACACCTCGACGGCTCGGTAAGCCACGCATGGCATGAGGTGGTTTCTGTGCATTATGACGTTGCATTACACAATGAGGGGTTTTCACGGCAGTTTCAAATCATGCTTTCAGCGTTGAAAATAGATGGCGCTGCTCTGTAACTTAGCTGTCAAGTGTCAAAATAAATTGAAATGTTAACGTCATGTGTGGTATTTATTCTTGCCTAATTCTAAAAATACCACGAAATCACTAGCGCACACTCAAGAAGCAAACACAAACAGAATATCATGACTAGCCACAGACTACTTAGATAATAGCTTAGTACGCGTGCACCACAGATAATACATTTGACTATCTTGACAGCTAGAGTGGACTCAGCGCCATCTATCGAACCAATTTTTCTTTTTTTAATCGAATATGAAAAGCCCTCATGATTTATCGCATGAATCGACACTTTCTTGCATTTTAGTGTTGTTATCGCATAACGGTTTTTGGGTTCATTCATATACCATTGAATAGTTAGGTGCAAGCCACATAGGACAGGCGCACGCGCGGACATGCCACAGGCGTCGCTCGTTCCATTCCATTCCAGTTGACGACCTCTGTGGCGCGGTGGGCGAATAGCCGGCTTAGATGCAAGAGGTTGCGGGTTCGATTCCCACTACGGGACAAATGTTTGTACAAATAGAATTGAAGTTATCGTGACTTGGTATCATTTTAGAAAAAAATACGACTATACACCACGTACTTTACTATTCTCCTGCTGACGTTTCGTTGACCATTGGTGGATAGTCGTAATTTTGTCTAAAATGTTTGTATGATCTGCAAATATTTGTTCTGGGTTTGGGTGTTGTGGTACCATAGTACTCGTAGTTCCTGATACCCACGACACATGGAATCCTAGTATGGGATCAAGACTACGTATGTGACTGTTGGGTGTTATGTATTATGTTATGTATGTATTCAAATTTTGTACCAAACGCACGGATGCAAAGTCGCAATTTGAACTCACCGAATGGTATGTAACAGCCACCCTAATCTCTGGAGAAGAAAGAAAGAAAGAAAAAGCATTTATTTGTGTCAATGATGCATCATAAAAAAGACACGGGAAAATACAAAAGACACACACACAAACAACAAAGATTAACAAAGAAAATTAAAACTAAACAGAATACAAGAATGACTTGTGTTATATTATAATAATGTGCCTCTTAGTACCAGAAGGGCCAAGCGCTACTGGCTCTGGCGCACCGTTCATTTCCAGGTGCACTTTCAATAGATAAGATCAGTGTTCACGTATCCTAGGAAATCTACAAAATATATTATCTCGATGAATTATTAATTTATGATTAAAAAATTATTATCTTTGATAATATCATAATGCAACCAATTAGATTGTAAAGATATGTTTTTTTACGGAACCACCTTTCGTTTTGTTATTATTTTTTCCAATCGATTGAAGAAATTCTATGGCACGCAAAGAACTTAATATTTTCAACCTTATGTTCTTCATCTTACGAATGATTTTATAGGTTATTTAAGTAAAATATAATTTAGTGTAGAGATTGTTAGACCGATAAGTGAAAGGACTTTGGCTCGCGAAAGTATTGAACCTTTCCAGATCATTTTGGTGTTACATGTTTATTACATGATTCGTGTGAGATATTAGAAATGTTTTTGTGAAATCAAAACAACAGATAATGATGTCGTCACTTTTCCAGAAGTCTTAGGTCGTGATAAATAGAACGTACTTCACTGTGACTAAGTCCAAGCCTTACTTTGAAATCGTCCCGTCACTGTCACACAAATGTTAAAACACGCGTATTAGAGAGAGACGGTCGATTTCAAAGTAGGCTTAGTCACCGTGAAGTACGTTATATTTATCTGGACATTAGAAGCTACTGTTACGTGAGATGAAAATAAAAATATTATGGGACTTATTCTAAGTAGTACACATTCAAATTCACACGAGGATGTGCATGCTGACCAAGTCCGTGGCTCATATCTCAGCATAGTATAAGGGGAGGTCACCGGTTTTGCTCGCGAAGATTGCTACTAATTTGGCTATTATTTAAAAAAAAAATTGAAATTTTGTTCTCGTGGTCAGTACACTAATATCTAGACCCGAGGTGCATTAGTTTCTTATATGGTTACAAAAACATAAATAAAAAAAAAAACTAATTTTTATTAAACTGACGCACCGCTGTTTTTGCACTCGTGCACTGAGGCCCAATTCTCTCATTTAAAAACATTCAATCCGCAGTATAATCTCGTCTCAGTCGCACTGTCACGTATAGTAACTATTACTTAATCTTCGCGTTTCTTGCTAAGAATATGTAATAGGTACTATACTCGTATAGTACCTATTACATTAGTAGTATTATTACTGTCTCGACAGTGCGACTGACACGAGATTATATTGTGACTGGAATGTTTTTAAATTAGAGAATTGGGCCTCTGATCATGTGTTCAAAATTTCATGGAATTTGATAAAATAATAGCCAAAATAGAAGGAAACTTCGTTCACGTGTAAAAACGCTTAAGCGGCGTACCGGTAACCTCCTCTTAACTATGTATCTAGGCAAGTAATTGGTCACACAGTCCTACTGTCCAAGCGTGGGAGAAGTAATTTGCTTGCTTTATTTAACGAGGAGAGAGGCTTGAAAAAAACACGCCGTGTTTTGGTCGGGGTACTGCCTTAAGAGAGTAAGTAGCAAGATGGATCATCACTTCAAGCCAAGCCGTTTTGTTGCCCTGATTCTTCTAGACTAAGTCGCATCTCCAGAATAACTCTTCTTCTTCATCAGCCGGTAACTCCACTGCTGGACGAGGTCTCCCATAAAATAGCACTAAACATAGAACCATTTCGTGAACACCATTTTTCATACAAATAAAAACCTCATAGAAATCAGAGCACACGTTCTGGAGCTTTGAGACCAAACAGACAAACAGACATACAAGTAAACAAACACACTATAGCCTTAAACTTATAACACTCCTTTTTTAGTCGAGGGTAAAAAACAGTAATCATTATAAAAACCGTAAGCAACGGTATAGAAAATATACTTCATTGCAATTGAAATGCGTAAGACTCATTAGTGTCATACGCTAAGCATCACCATCATCAGCCGAAAGAAGTCCACAGCTATAGGACTCATCCAAAAAATGCCTCAACGAACGAAAATTCTCCTAATTCACGATTTGGGATTCACCATTGCATAATATATTATTGTTGCTAAAACAGCATGACGAAAGATGCTACCAATTTTCCCACGAATATCTCAAGTCTCATAATATCTACAAGGTCCTTGATACGAATGAGACAATGATAATATTTCCTAACCGTATTCCTTATTCAGCTGTTTATCCACTCTTTACAATTCGCTTGAAGCAAGTGCTATGATTGTAACACCAATCCCATCAAAGCCCATGAGATGAGACCTTGAACGGTTACCATTACGCATATATAAAATCTCTTATAAATAATTGTACCGTGGTGTGTCCAGCCTAAAAGTAGACCCCTCCATCTCCTCCCGTGGATATCGTAAAAGCTGACTTAGGGATTACACCGGGGGTTGGGCAGTATAGCATCCAGCTGAGTACACAACACCAATAATGCGATCACCAATCCGTTTGTCAAACGTGGTTGTGGTATTCTGCCTTTGAAATAAAGCGATTGCGATCGAGGCGCCCCCGTGAAATGACATTGCTTGGACAACGTTCGGACCGAACGGCGTGTCGCTTGTAATTTATTACGATCCATTTCTTTGTTCTGATTTCCTACCAGTTCCCAGACCCATGAATGGGTGTCTGAACCCCACAGTGGTGATTATGGCAGTTCCCCCTATTTTATTTTATAGGGGAGGCCTCGTCCCGCAGTTGACGTCTAAAGGCTGGATGATGATGATTATAATGTAAAATGGTATTTTGATAGTACTTTCCATATATTTTCAAGTCTTATGTTAGGGTCTCTTTAGCCATGCATAGACACAAACACACAAGACACAAATCATTGACAAACATTTGACGACCTCCGTGGCGCGGTAGGAGAGTAGCCGGCTGAGACGCGGCTGAGGAGCGGGTTCGATTCCTGCTGCGGGATCATGATCTGAAAATATATATTCCGGGTCTGGGTGTTGTGGTAACATGGTACTCGTAGTTCCTGATACCCATGACACAGGGAATTCTAGTGTGGGATCAGGACTATATGACTGTTGGGTGTTAATATGTAAAGTGTAGAAATACGACATTGTTTTGTGGTCATTATGTAGGTAGATATTATTGACATGCGGTTTTGTTCGTGCCAAATCAAATCTGCCTATTGAAAGCTTTCCACTTGACTTGGTAATTTGAACAAACCTTATTGACTCGACTTAATTTATTTGGTCAGGGGCCAAAAAGCTTTCCAAATCTAATCAGTCTATTTAAATGAAGGTAAAACCATAGACAACAGTTAGTAAAACAAGCGGAGGCGCTCAAGACTTGATGTATAGCAGAGGCGCAAAAACTGGGCCAATGCCCTGCCTTAGAGCGCAATTACATAGAAAACAGTAGTGAGAGCTCTTTGTGGAACAGTCCAGTGAAATAATACCAATATACCTATATATCTGCCATTAAGCAGTACCTCCCATAGCTGACAAGGTCTTGGAAATAGATTTTAAGTGTCATGTAAAACGAAAACCTTTTCGAAATATTTTTTTTATTATTATTATTAGTATAGCAGAGTTATGCTGTATTCCGCTTTGAAGTTGTCGGTGCAATAACAGGCACATGGGACCTTACAATAATTTTCTCAGGGTGGTGGAATCAATACAATATCTCTAAGGTGACTTCCTTGAGTCTAGTAGACAGACGAGACGTTCGAGGTATTGCATAGGTTACTGCTTAAACATGTACCTCCTTATTCATAATCATTTTTTAAACCTATTTTAGCTAAAATAGTTTTTGTCTTGTTTTGACGTACGACATTTTACATCAGAGAGAACAAGACATAAGCTATTTCAATTAAAATAGGTTTCAAAAATGATTATGAATATAGGGAGCTAGTGTTAACCGTCCTAGTTCAGCCACGACTAACTTGAGTTAATAAAAAAAACACCGGCTTGTCACACTGTAGCGCAATGTCAAAGTAATTCTCAGTTTCATGCCGGCATCGGTAAACAAGTGCCTGCAATCTGCTTTCTATGTGATTGCGTCCTTAAACTGCGTAGGAGTGAGCGCAAAAGTTATTTTAGTGGGTCCTTAAACGCTATATAAATTGAAAATGTAGGCAATTGTGAGTAGGCAGATAAATGCCCGAGGGCGAACTTTTACGGCATGAGTTTCAATTGAAAACGTTTTAGTTAAAGACGTTGCAACAATTGCAGAAATGATCTAATAAATACGTGACCTAGCTGCCTGTGAGAAGAAAAGTGATTTTAAATAAAATAATATAAAGAAAAACATTTTAAATGTTTCGAAAAGTCAAATCGTAGTACTCAAATTTAGCTTATTCTCGTCGTATTTAGTTTTCTGTTTTTGTAAAATTCCTACCAACTATATCACCTTCTTTCTAGCCTCAAAGGTTTGCGGGAAGAAAACTCATTTGAGCGTTGAGCTCGCTTTTGCTCATGTCTTTAATTATTACTTATTTGTAAATATTATCTGTGTTCAATAAAGAATTATAATTCTATACATAGATGTGAACAATGGCTTCTACTATAACAAATCTAAAAGCAGCATTGCTCCGCCGCGGTTCGTCGCATTTACCTTTGTAGTTTTTATTGATACATTCCTCACCGGGTGATGCTTCGATGAAATATTATAATACTTATCTGAAATAGCTAAGTTGTTATCTGATAGAACAAATTTATAATCCAAGTCAAGAAAAAACTCATTTATTTACTCATTACCAACCAACATTAGTCGTATCCTAAACTAATATACTAAAACAAACTACTACTAGTTCATAATCTTTCATATAGGCAGCAATTACAAAACCGGACAATGCGAGTCGGACTCGCGTTGAGAGGGTTCCATACAAGTAGGCTACTGCTACTTTTTGAAGTATGGAACCCTAAAAACAAATGCTTCGCAAAGATTTTTTATAAACTTTTATATAAAGACTGCTGTTAGACATTATGCAATAAGGAATGGTAATTTTTAAGCATTGCTTATTATTTTGTCAGATTTTTATTAGTAAGCCCGTAAAAGTTTTATTGGTATATTTCTGGTAGGTGTGATAGAAAATAATTAAGTACTTAAGTTCAATAAAGTTTTGAGCACGTTAGTTGAGACCATAAAACGGCATTAATCGAACCGGATAGAAAGTAAGTGTTTGACAAACATAAATTATGATAATGTGCATTATATGTGTTTCCAAAACACACAGCATTTATTGAAGAAGCATCCATAGATATTACCTTTTTAGTAATGTTTTGCATACTTTACCTCTTTTTCTTCTACTTCCTGTCTCTTTCACGCAACAGCAGAGCGCGTCAACTGTCCTGTTTCAACGCGCACCTGTCAATGTTATCTCATAGCGTTTGTAGATTTTGCCTAAAAGCATGCAAATTTTTTCAAAAAATAATATTTTTTTTAAAAAATACTGGTTATTTCAGTTTTCACTTGTGTGTTATTACGAAAATGAGTGATTATGGTAAGTCCGGTGGTAGTGATCGGTCGGATGCCGCTGCTTCGGATGAAGAGCGGTCATCTCGACGCCAACGTGGTGACTCCTGTAGTGAGGGCGAACCCGTCTCATCTTCGGATATGCCACACCACCGCCCAATAAGCGCCGTAAGTAAGTATATAATAAACACCCTTGTATCGATTCTCTAGTAAACCAAGTTAACTTTATTTCGGGCTATTTGACACAATTACCGCATTATGACTGCTAGTCAAGACACACAGAGCTAGAGTATTCCTGGCCCTAGTAACAGAGAGGTACAACCTAGTTCACAGCCTTAATACTTGGTCACTCCTTGTATGAACACAGACAAGTTTCAGTTAGGTAGGTGATTTAAAAACTGACTTTGATAAGAAAAGAGTGATTCCCCTTTCAAAGAAGGGGAGACTTAAAAAGGTTAATCAACTTCAACATTTCGAAACGTAGGCCTGGAATGGCATGCGATATAAGACAACATTACAGAGTTATTCAGCAAGTCCAGGTTTTGTGTCTCTAATAAAGGGAATGAAGAACTATGTGATTTTAACAGGATCTACTTAACTGGGCTGTAGGGAACCCTAGTTACTTTAACCCGACAAATCTTTTTGTAAAAGTGTCAGGACTATTGGGACCAGGCTCCTTATTTCATAAATGCGTCGAAAAGATTATTTAAATAATTTGTGGGAGAAGGGGAGAGTGTATAGATATAAGAAGAGAGAGAATTGTGAAGGAAATTAACAGTCCTATCAGGTTAAGGCTACTTTGAGAGACATTCCCCAAGTGCAGAGTACCTATTCAACCGACAAGATTTGCAACCAGATATTCAGTCACTTCGAGGTTCCCAAATATGGCTGAATAGACCAGAAGATTGTATTGTACAATACAATTTATTCATAAAGCCGATACATGTCAAAGATAAAAAATATATAAAGGAAAGAGGATCTAGTAGAGTAAAGCCCTATTCAAACTACAGACAGGATAGGAGACTACATGCGCGTACTGCTTTCAACAACAAGTTTTCAAAAGTAGACCAAAAAGGTGAACAAAATAACTTTCAAGCCCCTCGCCTCAACGTCATAACTGTCTGAGCAGCCTAGCTAGCCTAATGCCTAGCAGAATAGTAAACATACATGATTCTATATTCAGAAGAACAGACAATTCAAGGAGGGGGGGGGGGGGGTGTGCTTGAACAACTATAAAGAAGTGTGAAGGGAGCTAGGTGCAAACCAATTTATTTTGAACATTATAAGCAGAGGCCGTTTACATTTCATAATAAAGCCCCCAATTTTGAATTCCGGCTTCCTACCCTAAATGTTATTCATAAAGAAACAAGACAGGGGCATGCGTCCCATATTCGACCTGAGAGGACTGAACAGACATGTAGCAACCAAACATTTTCAGTTAGTGTCTCAGATAGATGTGGTGTGGTAGAGTTCCTAAAAGAAAACGACTGGTTTTCACCTGACCATTGCAAAGTCACATCGTTGCCTTCTAAGGGTTCACTACAACAACCAGGTACTTACGTTTGCTGACCGTCTACCATTTGGCCTATCATATGCCCCCCGAACTTTTGCCGCTTTGTCCAATTGGATCGCCGAGCTCTTACGTGCAAAGGAGATACGACTCTTGGTTTATCTGGTTACACCCTAGTAAACCAGGACAGAATAGTATTGCAGAATCAGGTCTCGGAGACCATCAATATTCTGGAGAGCCTGGGTTGGCATGTCAATTACAAAAAGTCCGTATTAGCACCTTCTCAAGAACTGGAATATTTAATTTTTGGGTATTTTCTGGAATACCAAGAAACCCCTTACCTTACCCCCAAAGAAGGTTACAAGAATACAAGATGTTTTATCGAAGACCCTAAAGAGATGGACCCTGAAGGGTTGTTGTACTCTACGAGAGATTCAGATGGTGCTAGGACTTCTCAATTTCGCAAACTTGACCACTCCAAAAGGGCACTTGCACTGTCGACTCAACGAACACAACGATTCTTAAGAGGTTTCATACAACACAGAACAAGACAAAAACTAAGCTTCCACGTCAAGTTCAATGGGAGCTTCGTTGGTGACAAAGAGCCATAGACTACTGTTTAGTTTTCCTGCACAAGAGGGAAGTGACCCACTTCTTGACCACAGACGCAGCGGATGCGGGCTGGGGCACTCACCTAAACGAAAAATATATAAAGGGCAAGTGGTCAATGCACCAGAGGCACTCAAACGTAAAGGAGTTGTTTGCAGTGTACAGTGACACAGTGCAATAAGTCGCCACCAGATGTTGCTACAGAATGCTCACATACTGGTTTAATCAGGCAACAGAACATTTGTGGCGTACATAAGAAACGAGGGTGGAACACGATCCTTAGCCCTACTCGAGTTGACGACAAGGCTCCTGGAGCTGACTGAACGGTTGAACGTCACACTCTTGGCGGCGTACCTCCCGGGGAGGTACAACGGCATAGCCGACCGCTTGTCAAGGAATCGACCAGTGCCGGAATGGCATTTGTTGCCCCCGGTCTCGGAGGCCGTGTTCAGGCTTTGGGGCGTACCTACCAAACATCGTCTTGTTCGTTTCAAAAGAAACTGCTATAGTGGACCGCTACGTAACATGGGACTTCAAAAATGGATATGCCATTTTTTTTTCAGACCCTCGAACTAGCTTAGGTATTTCCACCTCCCAATCTTATTCCACGGGTGCTGCGGCAACTCAATGCAGCGACAGGTATTTACATAGTGATAGCACCTCATTGGACCTAATATTTTTGGCTGCCGGATCAGAAGGCGCGAGCTCTAGCAGAGCCAGTACCATTAGAGAACCTACACAAGAACTTGATAGACCTCACAAGTTCACAACAGGTAGTACTCCGCCCCATGTGGAGAAGCTGGAACTTCTAGCATGGAAAGTTGGGGGTGGGAAAATCAAGTTACCCATTGGTCATTACAGGAAATAGATATAAAAAAAAAAAAAAGCTTGCGTGACTTAACTTTAGCTGCAATAAAACTCCAATTAGACGTTGGCGTTTCTTGGAGTGAACTTAACAACATTGATCCCAGGTCCCCACAGGGTTTTTGATGTAGCTAGCTTTTTGGCCAAGTTATGTCTGGAGGACAAACTTGCTTATCGAACTGTCCTTCTAAATAAATCTGCAGTTACCACCTATTCAGCAACCAGCACAGAAGCAATATCGAAAAATTTCTTTGTTCATCAAGTTTTAAGAACGATATCGCTCGTAAGATCCCCAGAGAAGAAAACACCCATTTTGGATACAGAGTTGGTTTTTTAATTGCCTTAAGAATCCTCTAATTTCAGAAGCACTGTTTGATACAGCAAGAAGAACAGCAATTATTCTACTATTAGCCTTTGGCCGACGTTTCATGAGCTGACATTTTATGAGTTTTGGAATTCTCTAATGATAACTTTGTTGTGAATGACAACAATAGCGAAGTAGTGCTGTGGCCCAGGTTCGGCTCAAAGACAGATAGTGCTAATAAAAGATAATCGGGATGGTTACTGAAACAGCATCCTAATGCACGTTTATGTCCAGTGCGACATGTAAGGAAAATAAGTTTACAGAGAGTAGGCGTTCAGAAGTAAGCAACGTAGCTAGTCTGTTTATATCAATTACTGGCATAATTAAACCAGCTACACAAACCATGATAGCGGTTGGGTGAGTACAATTTTTAGAGAGGTGGCAATAGATACCTACATCTCCAGGCAGTGTTCACTCCACTGTTGCCTCAAGAAGCTTTATAGAAAACAGACCTATAGAAGAGATTCTAGATAGAGCAAATTGGAGAAGTTAACTTCAAAAAATTCAAAAAACCTTCAGAAAATTCTACTGTCGGTCAGTAGAGAAAAGCTCTAGTCTGACTCATAGAACAACATTACTCACGGTCTGAATAGTATAAATAATGGGGATCAACTGCTAAATAATTTCATAATCCTTTAGTTTTTCTTTTTCACGAGATTTTTTAGGTGTTGTTGATTTTAATGAAAAAGCAGTGTAAGTTAATTCAGAGAATTATTACAAATTTATTTGTTCATAATTAAATAAGTGATTTTTATTTTCAAAATTTGAATTTTGCAAGAGAATTTTAATGTTTTCTTTTAATATTCTTAAGTACCTAGGTACTTAGTTAGAGGTAGGTACTCACGTGCAAATTATTATTTTCTATGATCTCATAATGTGCCTTATTAGAAGAAAAGCGTTGTTCTCTAATAAATAGTGTTTATGTCACATTGTGCCTTGATAAAAGGTACTTATTTGTTTTCCTTTTTAATTAAATCTTGGTATTTTTGAATATCAGATAGATTATTTCAAGAAGTTGTCATCTTGATATTTTTATTTTACTTTCACATAGCGTTTGTACTCTTTCACCAGCAGATATCAAACAGGTCTTCAATAAATGCTGTGTGTTTTGGAAACACATATAATAAGACTGTTTTGCACTCCAACAAAACAGTTATTATGTGTGTGGAAAAACACACAGCATCAAAGCAAGATACTTGCTGGTGATTGATAGAAGACTATGAGATAACATTGACAGGTGCGCGTTGAAACAGGACAGTTGACGCGCTCTGCTGTTGCGTGAAAGAGACAGGAAGTAGAAGAAAAAGAGGTAAAGTATGCAAAACATTACTAAAAAGGTAATATCTATGGATGCTTCTTCAATAAATGCTGTGTGTTTTTCCACACACATAATAACTGTTTTGTTGGAGTGCAAAACAGTCTTATTATATTATATTTAAGTATCGTTTTGACTGGTCATAAAATATTTTCTTGTAATATATTAATATTGTTCTTAACTTGTCACGTAGGTAATACAATTACTTATGTGTTATGTCTTCTTGTTATAGATAGGTTATGGCTTTTTTGAAATCACATAAACCAAGGTCAAAAGCTGGTTCAGTCAACTCTTGGCTCAAAGGTTTAACAAAACATTCAGATTTCAAAGCAAACTTGAGTCAGCTCTCGTATTGTGTAAAAAATTACAAATATTTTTTGACAACACCAATAGCACGCCCGAATTGACTTAGACCCTTTTAAAAATTGCGTCTTTTTGTGATTGAATAAAGATTGACTTTGTTTTGTTTTATTATTAAGGTTTCGTTTTTATTTTATTGTAATTATTCAAATATATTCGTCTTGGAAAGGAACGCTGTGTAGGACGTCATTTACCCAAATACCGGTATTGATTCGGTGCATAGAAACTGTTTGGTAATCTTTTTTGGGGCTGAAAGGTCTTATGAACCTAACTCTTTTTTTAATAATCATCATCATTATCAGCCACTAGACGTCCACTATTGGACGAGACCTCCCCCATAGAATACAATGGGGGGAATGGTCATATTCACCACGCTTGGCAGGCGTGTTATAACGGTGTATTTATTATGCGTATTAGGCATTAATTTTATTATTTTGAATGATACTTAACAATTTATTTCGTGAAACAGGGGTTACAATACAAGAGATGATTATAGGTAATATAGACAGAGGTACAAGCCATGATCAGCTTTACAACTTTAAAATAATTTTACAATTTATGTTTTAGTAATTTTCAAACTCACAATAATTATAGTAATCATATATCCTACTAATATTATAAATGCGAAAGTTTGTGAGTATGGATGGATGTTTGTTACTCTTTCACGTAAAAACTACTGAATGGATTTGAGTGAAATTTGGAATGGAGATACTTTACGCCCTGGATTAACACATAGGCCTATTTATGACATACTTCATTCAAATTCAATTCAATTCTCAGGATAATAACTAAAGCAAGTGTTTTAAGATTGTGTAAATTCTATTTGATTTTTGACCTTTAACTAATCTAGGATAAGAAACTAACTAACACAATATGATCCATGTTGATTGAAATAAATGAATAATAATATAATAATAATAGGCTACTTTTCATCATCATCAATTTTCATCATTATTCACGCGGGTGAAACCGCGGGGCGCAACTAGTAATCCATATAATTCAACTTTTTTGCCCATGCAATTATGTATCATGTTTCCCTTCCCTTCCTTTCCTTACGTACTTATCTATCTGCCATAAACATCCACCACTCTAACTTGCCACTTGACACAAGCTTGACGTTCGAAAATGGTCCTTGTTGTTACAGACTAAGGAATATTAGATTTTGACATAGTGAAATAATGGGGACTGCAGTTTTAGACTAGACGCACTCTACAAGTGTGTAAAGTTAGTGTAACCCTTCTCTTTCTTACTTGGTTTTGCTATTTTTGAAAGCAACTAGAGGCCTATTATTATCCAGAAACAAATGAAAAAAAGCTTAAAACTATTTGCGCCTGTACAGGATACAACCAGCAATTAGTCTTTGTTTTAGTTTTTAGATGTTCCTTTGTTTAGTATCCATCCACGATGGAATCGCAGTGGAATAGTAATGAGCAGTCGCGGATGATATTTGAGACGTAGATACCTCCATTGTTATTTTTTGTAGAGACATGAATGGATTTATGATCGGTGATTATGTAAGTACTGAGATCTAGAGGATTTTTTAATGTTTAAACACAGAGAAGCTAATTAAATTAAATTCTTCAAACGAAAGCAAATTTTTTAATAAGAATATATATCCTATAGGTACTTATCCAGATTGAATATAATTTACTAAGCAACAGGGCCTTTATTATATGGTCTTACTCATAATAATAAAGGGCGTCTTTGCTACTAAGCGCGTGCGCGGCGAAATCACCTCGTGAAGACAAGCCCTAAGCTGCTTGCGTTAAAACGATCCAACCCACATTTAAGATATTTTAGATAAACATGTCATGCCTGTTTATTACTTCTTAACGAAAGTCATTTATTTTATTATATTGTGATAACGTTTCCTAATTTAGATAGAGTTCTTTTCTATAATCTTGTTTATGTAGAATTTTTCAGAGTGATTTGCGGCATTGTTTTATCTTTCAAGTACTATGTAATAAACGCTGTTATATTATAGGTACTGTGTGGCACAATAATAACTTGCCCACATATGCCTAATGCCACTGGTAATTTGCTAATGTTTTATTAGCAAATTAAAAACGAAATCATTTGCAATTTAGTTCCCTAACCTTTTTTATTCATTATTTTTATATTGTTATTGCACTCTTGTGTGTCCGGTCTAAGAATAGACCCCTCCATCTCCTCCTGTGGATGTCGTAAAAGCTGACCAAGGGATTACAACAGGGGTAATGGGCAGCAGCGACCACCTGAGAACTCAACACGAATACTACGATTACCAATCCACCTGCTAAGCGGGGTGACTATGGCAGTTCCCCCATTGTATTTTATAAAGAAGGACTCGTTCAGCAGTGGACGCGCAAAGGTTGTTCATGATAATGATGAAATTTATATTTTATTGTATTATTCATCATATTCATATTCATAATTCTCAAATCAAATCAAATCAAAATAATTTTTATTCATTGAAATCACAAGGATCATTTTGAATCGTCTTATATAAACTTAAATTACTCCTGTTCCAACGCGACCAAGCCTAGAAGAATCAGGCAACAAACACGGCTTGGCTTACATAAATGGTCCGTCTTACCACTAGGTGAGAAGCGCCTGTGTGGTGCCTCGGAGCAAGAAGTTGCTGATACATAGTAAATGAGAACTTAAAATCCTTAGGAACCTTCCTAAATAAACATCAGCAAAAGTATGCAATCTATATTTCTTCTTGAGATAATCGCTCTGGGTTTTCCAACAAAATATTGAATGAAAACTGAACGTCACCATCCAGACGATACAAAACCTATTGTTTTATCATGCATTCATATTAGCTGTCATAAAAACAGTAACGTGTCTATTACTCCGTGCCTGACATGACAATAGCTTAGAATTAACTAGATCTTCGTCGATTAGATTAACAGTAGGAAATTGTTGTATTGTTGTAAATCTTCACGCGCATTTGCTTTTGTCGTCCGTAATCTGTGACGTTGTACAACAACGTGGTCCAAGTGATTAGATATGAGAGGTCTTCTATGTAATTACTAGCCTGTTTAAGTCCACTGCTGGACGAGGCCTTGGATCATAGAATAGGGGGTATTTGCCATAATCACCTTGGCAGGCGGATTTGTGATCGTAGTTTGGTATTATATATATATATATATTTTTATGCTACTTGGCAAGCAGACAAGCTTACGGCCCACCAGATGGAAAGCAGTTACCGTAGCCTATGAACGCCTGTAACACCAGAGGCATCTCAAGCGCGCTGCCGACCCTGAGACATAAAGATGAAAAGTCTCATGTGCCTGTAATTTCACCGGCACCCGTACCCTTCAAACCGAAACACAGCAATGCGAACACTACTGCTTGGCGGCAGAAATAGGTACGGTGGTAGTACTTCCCCGGACGAACTCTTTCACAAGAAGTTCTACTTCTAACAAAATACACTTATATACGTACTCAGACAAATGCTGCTGCCCATTCCCTAGTGTAATCCCTTAGTAAGGTTTTTACTTTTTACATCCACGGGAGGAAACGGAGGGATCTATTCTTAGGCTGGATACACCACGCCACAGACATCACGTCTACTTGATATGAGGTACTAATTAATTTGACTAATTGACTAATTATGATGATGTTGATGATGTTAAATTATAATTAGTGACATTTGGGTCGCGTAACGCGTTACAGTGTGCTACGCGCGTGCTTAGAGAATTTATTTAATTTGACGACCTATGTTAAGCGGCGGGCGAAGGTTCGCCTGCGACGCAGGAGGTTGCGGGTTCGATTCCCGCCTTGGAACAAATATTTATACAATCTGCAGATATTTGTTCAGGGTGTTCTGGGTATTTTTTTATGTATAATAAAAAATATCTATCTATGTACTGTATTGTATTAAGTATATATCAGTTATCTAGTACCCATAACACAAGCTCTGCTTAGCTTGGGGCTAGATAATGTTGTGTGAAATGTCCAGCATTTATTTATTTATATATCACTAAGCGTGCGTGCGATGGTATTTGGTTTAGTCTTATCTACAGATCTAACAATTCTATTTTTTGGAACGAGTCTCTCTTCGACGCGACGCGCCGACAATAGTAACGCGCGTTGTGGAAACTCGGCCAGTTTTCTTGATGTGTGAATATTTTGTAAAATTTTCCGTCAGCGTAGGTTATTTGCTTGATACTTCTTACACGTATTAATTTTTGAAATATTTAGTTACATAATAATTATTAATTGAGTTAGAGTTAGAGTGAATTCATCAACAAAATTTAACAAAACTTTGAAGGGCATTATTATATCATATTATATACACAAAAACAGAGGCTCAATTCTCTAATTTAAAAACATCGTTCTCAATATAATCTCGTGTCTCGTGTCGAGATTATATTGTGACTGGAATGATTTTTAAATTAGAGAATTGAAAGAAAGAAAGAAAAATCATTTATTTGTGTCAATGATGCATCATAAAAAAGAAAGAATTTGGCCTCAGAGCGTGCATTCGCCTTCTTCAGTCCGACCGCAGACACAAAAATTTTCGTTAAATCTATAGCACTATGAAAAATTTTCCCAAACGCTGTATCCACTCCCTTGCATCTTAAACCAAGCTCAAGGCTGGACAATGTCGCTTTTGATACGCGTTGCTACTGGCTAGCTAATAGCTGCCAAGTCTGTATACAATTCACCGTGAAGGTTTAGGTTTCACTGCCACTAGCTTGAATTATTATTAATGAGTAAAACAAAAACGCGGATGAAATAACAAAACATGACATTGACTTTCACGGAAAGAAGAAGCTTTTTGTATGAAGATTATATTTTAGCCCTGACAATGATGTGATCACGATGTAATTTCGTGTAATGGATGATATCTAACTACTATACAGCGTGTCCAGAGCTTGGTCCTTCTTGTATATACACACACCATATATCAGGACCCTTTAGACGTCCAAATTCGGTCGAGGCCTTACCCATAGAATGCAATGTGGGGGGGGGGGGGATTTGCCATAATCACCACACTTGGCAGATGGATTGGTGATCGCAGTATCGGTGTTGAGTACTCAGGTGGATGCTGCTGCCCATCCCCTGGTGTTATCCCTTATAGTCAGTTTAACGACATTTACGGAGACACACCACATCACACCTTATTGCACATATTTATAAAATATTTTTGATGTATGGCTGAGACCAGGACACTTGCCAAGCGTGGTGATCATGGCAAACCCATTGTGTTCAATGGCGGAGGCCTCGTTCAGCAGTGGATGATGTCGGTGATCTTGGTTCTCTACGGTACACAACACACGTATGGTACGGATTTCCTTACTTTCTATCACGTAGTGAAACTCTCATAGTTCTCTCTATATATAATATACCTTTGCGCGATTTTGAGCTTGTATATTTAGCTAAGTATGACGAGTTTGCTAAGTTCTATGTAGTCATCAACCATCCAAAACACAGCTGCTTCCTCAAACAAAGTAATACATCGTGCCGCAACTAAATTAAAGATTTAATCTCCAAGCCGGTAGTCACATCTCGTATGTATTGGATAACGACAGTGGTAACAATTTCGTCGTGTCACCGTTAATTTAACAATTTAGCGCCCCAGTGTAGCTCAGTCATTGTCACGGCCGAATATAGGCACCTAGGTACATATTATTCCTATTTATATTTAAACAGTGTCTGTGACTATTCAATTAGCGAGTGGAAATTGGTTTAACTTTTTAAGCACACTCTATTTGTGGAATTGGTCGTTGTTGAGCAATTGTGTCATTT
This sequence comes from Epirrita christyi, assembly GCA_951392215.1. Classification (NCBI taxonomy): domain Eukaryota; kingdom Metazoa; phylum Arthropoda; class Insecta; order Lepidoptera; family Geometridae; genus Epirrita; species Epirrita christyi. Next base: position 3,944,129 of record OX595837.1, read on the forward strand.
TCAATTTGATACATTTTGCGTTTTTGTAATGTGTCAGTGTCTAAGTGTCTAGAATCTAGACACTTCTCAATGGTAGGTACATCTGGGACGGAGGGCACTTAGACTATAGATTATTATTGATTTATTTATAAATTATACTGTGTGTATAAGTGTCATGATACACAATCATGACACTTATACACACACAGTGTCATTTATTTGTTTGCAAAAATTTTCTACGATTAAAAATCAGAGTATATATATACCCGGTGAGTACCTACTGGTAAGACTATTTGTTACAAAGAATGCAGCTAGCAACAGGAAAAATATAGTGCCTGCTATATTTTTTTTTATGTATGTACGTAGGTACTATATTTTTGTTACTCGTATAATGTAAGTCACGCTAAGCCCAGAGGAGGTAGGGACACATACTACTAATTTTCAATTTTTTTTTCACGCGTCATGGTCCATTCATAGAGTTCGATTGCGAAAAAGGGATTTCTTCAACATTAACTACTAATTTTCAGACTGCGTGTTTTCTTACACTAGAGCTAGAGCTACTAACTAGAGCTGTAAATGGATATAGGTACAATAAAACACTACATACTATATAGGTACTATATCCATGAAGCTGTAATCTTCAACCGTAATGTGCGTTTGTTCTATAGACAATTAATAGTTATAGACATCTAATTATCGCCACGTATGGTTGTCTATGAGGAACAATACAGATGACGTTCAAATGACTTCTCATCATAACTTTTCATTTAATAAACCGACTTCCGCCATTGCGTTCGACTAAGTATCTGGATTATAATTTGATTGTTAAAACACCAGTGTGCCAAAAAGATCAAGGCCACATAACATATCAAGTAGCGCAATTTGAAGGCGGGATATTACCATTCAAATCATTCATAGCCAAAGTGCATCTCATGGCAATTCCAATAAGCCCAAACACAGCTAGGATACATTGTTTTATGACGGAGTTCCGGTGCCTTCCTTCCGGCTTCATCTTCAGGTCATATTATCATTAAAATAATTTATATCCAGAGTTCATCTCATGGCGATTGCAATAAGCCCAAACACGGCTAGGATACATTGTTTTATGAAGGAGTTCCGGTGCCTACCTTCCGGTTCGATGGCACTATTACCTATTTATTAGAATTCTAAGCTCCTAACAACATAGGCCCGTTAGGAACAGCATCAAAAAATTCTTGAAACTGCACTTGGCACGTTTGTTTATAAGTAGCATAAAAATATATTCATGATGTTCAATTAACTACATTTCCTTACAACTTTTTGTGTATCAGCAGTTTTGTATATGGCCGCGATTTTCCTTGTAGGTCTTAAAAAAACTATTTAAGTAGGTACTTATTTGTTATACGCAGTGGTAAAAATTTCGACGGCACAGCTGAAAAACTGGAAGTCACGAGTTATTCCAATTCTTATATGCGAAAACATGCTAATGGTAATTACTATTTTAGTCTGTGGTTTACTAGTTATAAGTATACTGTTTGTTATCCGAATAGAAAAAAAATAAATTAAATATTATACGACGATAGCTTACAATATTGTGCTGGAAGTGAAATTTAACGAAATTCAAAGAGAATTCGAATTCTTAATCGAAGGCTTCTAAAATTATTCTTTTTATTTCTTTTTATTTTTTTATTCATGTTATTTGCTCATCCCCAGTTCATCTTCTTGTGATAGCGAAAACTAGGAGACCACTGACATAATGTTTTAGTTGTTAGTATCTCATAAGATAATTACTTAGTTTAGCTTCGAATATTGTTCAATGATTTTTACAGTGTTTTTTTGGTTCAAGAATATCCGTAGCTTAACTAATGATATTACATTATGAATTAAAACATGTGTGTTGGGTCTCCTAGTTTTCGCAAAACCTGTTTTCGCTATCTCAAGAAGTGTTGATGAGCTGTGACGACCACAAAAAAACAATTCAAATTGAATTTTGCGCCACATGCGAGACAAGCCACCATGCACTTACAAATTTATTGAATGTGACATGTTTGTTGGTTTGTCGTTGTATATTCAAGAAGCACTAGACCAATTAAACTGTATTTTATACTGGACCAATTATACTGGCGTGTGGTAAGGTTCATAGCCTGTTGCTTTTCATCCGGGTTTGCTCGTTTTTTGACAGGACTCCCAAATTAACATTAAACGCGAGTAACTAAGTAAGTAGTTGCTAAGTTGAGTGCGTCTAAATAATTTTTTTGTTTTTCTTAGGTTCAACTTAACGCCCCACTGTTCCATTACTTCAAATTAATATATTCCATAGTCGGTAAGCCCGAGGACCCTTTTCGAACGTCAAGCTTATGTCAAGTGCCAAGTAAAAGCTGTGGAGGGCAATCATGAGCTCTTATAGAGATTCAGTTCAAAAACTATTCAGTACAAATTATCGGTTCGTCGTTGACATTCGTCATCATTGAATAACTTTAATCGCAGAAGTCTATAGGACCTTCTGCTACCGTGCCTTTAAATATAGCTGTGGACATCACGGAACCGATATTTTGTACTGAATTGTTTTTCAACTGAGATCATATAGTAAGGCCTCAGTTTAGACTAAATATAGACGGATCCTACTAAGGTACCCATTGGAAAAAATTAAGGTATTCTTCCGGGGAGATAATATACTGCTCTCACCTATGGCACGGGGCCCCCAAGTACCAGCTGCTTCGCTTTGACTCCCTACAGAGAAGAGCCGTTAGAATCGTCAACGATCCCAAGCTCACTAGTACACTAGAGCCGCTGAGCCTGCGCCGAGATATCGGCTCGCTCGGTGTTTTTTTCGACTCTATAATGGGGAGTGCTCTGAGGAACTATTTGAGCTTATACCCGCTTCCAGGTTTTATCATCGCACCTCTCGACATCGGTTGGGAGCTCATCCACATACGTGCAAATTGTGGAATGAGCTCCCTTCTGAGGTTTTTCCGCTTAACTACAATATGCACAGCTTCAAAAAAAATGTGAAAAGGGTCCTCCAAGGCAGGCAACGCATTGGCAATGCCTCGGGTGTTGCAGATGTCAATAGGCGACGGTAACCGCTTACCATCAGGTGGGCCGTATGCCAGTTTGTCGAGCCATAACATAAAAAAAAAAAAACAAAGTTTGATGTTGATTTTGCAATCATCAGCAATCGGTCAAACACTATTTTCAAATTGGCTTCGTTTTTCTCAGGGAAATAGGAACACCGTACAAATGTTTGCTTGTTTTCCTCTATAATTACATTAAATTAATTCGGGGAGCTCGCCATTGTGAAATAATGTTTTATTTCCCACGGTATCTACTGGATTATCGTGACCTAATCTAGTATCCCAATCTTAAAAGGTTCGGAATAAGTTCCTCATTAGATACAACTAGCTACCGCGCGCGGCTTCGACCGCCTGGTACTGAGAAATAAAGTACCTAGCGTATGTGTCAATCCGGTCATTAACTCATCATCATCACCATCAATCAATCTAGGTTCTAGGCCTAGGCTTAGCTTCTAGGGACACTTAGAAGCTAAGCCTAGGCCTAGTTCTAGACATAGAATGCTTTCTGTGGGCTTACATAAGAAGACATTCAGACAATATAATGTATGGAAGTTTGTTGGGTGAGCTGAGCTAAAAACACTGCGGACCCTGACCTGAAAAGTAAACCTTTAGGTGTTCACTGCTAAAACGAGGCCTCCCCCATAAAATACAATGGGGGGAATTGCCATCACCACGCTTGGCAGTTGGATTGGTGATAGCAGTATTTGTGTTGAGTACTAAAGTGAATGCATGAATGGTGCCCTCCAGGGGATGGGCTAATCCCTTAGTCTGCTTTTATAAAATCCACGGGAGGAGATGGAGGGATCTAGGCCAGCCAGACATACCACGGCCAAGTACCTATAGGTATTACTTAATTTAATCCAAAACGGTTTAGCCTCTACGGCGTGACCGAGTTACAAAAGCACCCAAATATCCAAACTTACGCATTTATAATAATATTAGTTACTTATTATGGTTTGTAATAAAACTTAATTATTCACTAAACAAATAAAACAGGGTCATTCACTGAACACGGACCAAAATCGGCAAGTTGGTATATTTGGCCCTCGATATGCGTGGAATTAATTTTCTCTATACTCTGATTTTTAATGTAAGACATTTTTTGTTAACAATGAAATGTCAAGATATGTCACTGTGCGTATTTGTGTCATGTATGTGTATTATATGTGTATATACACATATGATACACTTACATGACACTTATACACATAGTGACATTTCTTTGTTTACAAAAAATGTCTAAGATCAAAAATCAGTGTAGGTATAGATGTACGATTTTGTTGTAGAAGCTATGGTTTTGTTATTACGTTGATATAACTAGTCATAGTAGTCATACTATAGTTTGTTAGTAGTAGAACTTCTTGTGAAAGAGTTCGTCCGGGAAGTACTACCACCGTACCTATTTCTGCCGCCAAGCAGTAGTGTTCGCACTGCTGTGCTTCGGTTTGAAGGGTACGGGTGCCGGTGAAATTACAGGCACATGAGACTTTTCATCTTTATGTCTCAGGGTCGGCAGCGCGCGTGTGATGCCTCTGGTGTTACAGGCGTTCATAGGCTACGGTAACTGATTTCCATCTGGTGGGCCGTAAGCTTGTCTGCATGCCAAGTAGCATAAAAAAAAAAGATAAATATAAATATCTTCTTCTTTTGGAAAATTCTTTTTTTATTTGATTAGATATACTTCCAGATAGGTCCCATTTTTTGCAGAATCCAGTTCTGATGATGGGATCCATGAGGAATTGAGGGAACTCCTCAAATATTGTAGGCATACATATGGCGATTTTGATATTTTCAGCAAGACACCAAGCATTTGCATTCAGAAAGTATCATAATCCTTTCACCACTATGGTTCTTTCATAAAAAAAAATTCATCCAAAATTTTTTAGTCGTATAACAATGGCGGAAGTCGGTTTTTTAAATGAAAAGTTATTATCAATCTGTTTACGTCCATTGCTGGACGAAACCTTCCCTATTGAATAAAATGGAGGGTTTTCCCTTAATCACCATGTTTGGCAGGCGGATTGGTGATCGCAGTATTGGTGTTAAGTACTCAGTGGATGCTGCTGCCCATCCCCTAATGTAATCCCTTAGTCGGCTTTTAAGACCTCCACGGGAGGAAAGGAGGGGTCTATTCTTAGGCCGTACACACCAACATAAAAAACAACAACAAACAAACAACAACACTATTACTGTTTATTGTTAACATTAGGTACATTTTGTAGGAGCTCGGTCTAAAATTCTATAAATTTACTTTTGAATTTTTTTATTAAGCAGCAACACAGTGACCTCCACAACACAGTGGCAGCCGAAGCGCTGTTTTTAACCGACTTCCCAAAAAGGAGGAGGTTCTCAATTCGGTTGTATTTTTTTTTTTTTTTTATATTTGTTACCGCATATCTCCGGCATTTATGAACCGATTTGGAAAGTTCTTTTTTTATTTAAATAGATATACTTCCAGATTGGTCCCATTTTTTTCAGAATCCAGTTCTGATGATGGGATCCATGAGGAATTGAGGGAACTCCTCAAATATTGTAGGCATACATATGGCGATTTTGATATTTTCAGCAAGACACCAAGCATTTGCATTCAGAAAGTATCATAATCCTTTCACCACTATCGGTTCTTTCATAATTTTTTTTTCATCCAAAATTATTTAGTCGAATACAATGGCGGAAGTCGGTTTTTTAAATGAAAAGTTATAATCGTATGAAACTTGAAAGGAGGAATATTTAGGTCAAGAAGTTTCCCCTATTCAAGTTTCATAAGATTTAGATAGCGCTAAGGCTGCCAAAATGATCCCCATTTTTCCTTTCCCCATTGCCATAAAATTACCTTAAACTTTTGGCTAATTTCGCTCGTTTCTCAATATGGTGCATATTATTAGGTAATTATTATTATCCAAAAAAAAGATCTTGACACAGTTAAATTGCGACGGTTTTACCATGCATAAAAGCCCGGCTAATGATTATGGATACAAATTGGGGTACACTCAGCTACCTATTCTTATCAAAACGTTTTATGGACGCTGATAACGCGCCTACGCATTAGGGGCAGGCAACACCTGCCGCCCAATTACAGCAGGAAACGGCAATGGGGAAAGGAAAAATGGGGATCATTTTGGCAGCCTTAGCGCTATCTAAATCTTATGAAACTTGAATAGGGGAAACTTCTTGACCTAAATATTCCTCCTTTCAAGTTTCATACGATTATAACTTTTCATTTAAAAAACCGACTTCCGCCATAGTAATCGACTAAATATTTGAATGAAAAAAAAATTATGAAAGAACCATAGTGGTGAAAGGATTATGATACTTTTTGAATGCAAATGCTTGGTTTGTTGCTGAAAATATCAAAATCACCATATGTATGCCTACAATATTTGAGGAGTTCCAATGGGACCAATCTGGAAGCATATCTATTCAAATAAAAAAAGAATTTTCCAAATCGGTTCATAAAGGCCGGAGAAATGCGGTAACAAACATAAAAAAAAATACAACCGAATTGAGAACCTCCTCCTTTTTTGGGAAGTCGGTTAAAAAGAAGACGGAGGGGGTCTATTCTTCTAGATTTAGGCCGGACATACCACGGTATTATTGTTTGGTTTTTTTAAATTTAATAAGCAAAAACTGAATGGCAAAAAGTAAATTACTATTTTGTATGAGTCACACAATAAAGTAGGAACCTAAGCTAAAAACCAATCAATAAGGAAACACTTCTAGTAGACTCCACCAAAAATAATCTACCAACCATTACAATGCATTTTCTGCTGAGTTAATGAATTGAAAGGATTGTTTAGGTACATTTGATCTGAATCAGTTACCTACCTAAAAATTTATAGATAGATAGATAACAACATAAAATACATATAAAAATAACTTCCAAATTGTATGAGAAAACATTTTATTAAATTTGACTAACTTCTGCTGCTCAGATTTTTTCTTCCCATACAATGAAACAATACTTAAATAAAACTGAGTCGATAGGCATTAAAAATTTTTTTGATCAAAACATCTCATTTTTATGGAGAACTCACGCTTAACCAAAAAAATAACTATGCCAAAATCGTTTTCATACAAAATGAGTAAATGGTTCCAAAGACAGTTTTCCCGTATCTCTTATGAATTAGGATATCCCCATATACTGTCCCATTTAAAAAAAAACACCCTGTATATATATATATATATATATTTATTATATATATATACTATGTACCTAAACATATATATAGACACACGGTTCAGGCAAAATTGCCGAATGGGTGTTAAGCTTCTACTTCTCTGTTTCCGATTGAAACTTGTTTATAGGACAACTTATACGACCTACTAAATGGTTATTCAAGGCTATGCTATGGTATTTTTTCTTTTATGACGTATTGTGAATTTACCAATATACATAAATATTATATTGGTCCATTATAATTGGAGATAAATAATTATGCCATGCGGAAGAAACTGCATTCAACTGAAATGAGATCCTTAAAATTGTTTCCGGATATGTATTCTTGGAATTTACTCACAGCGAGGAAAATTAAGTTTATCATGGGTTTTTACAAGCTTTTATCTATATTGCCTTCTATGTTTGTTTATGCATGCAAGATTTGAACGCCACATAGGTAGAGTCTATTCAGCAAGAGACCCGTCGTGGCCAAATTGTGAACTAACGTTGTGAACTAACTACTTAATAAAACTATAACTAAGAGCTGGCTTCGTTCTTTTTTTATTTATTTATATTAGGAACAACAAACAATTACACACAAAACAAGAATACAAATATTTCTTTAAAGATAGGTACTAAAAGTGCAATCAGCCCCGTCGTCCACGAATTTGATATAAAACCATGAGGGAGGACTTTGCTTTTGTCACGTTTGTTTTGAAAAAAATAATAATAATAACAATTAACAGAGTGATGAATAAGTACCTACATCATTAATATGGTAGGTCTGAAAACTCAGACACAATATATTATTTCTGAATGAGCTGTGTGAGGTTGCAAAGAATTCAGTACTCGTGAAATGGTCATTGAAAAGTTTCATGATTCTATGCAACGGCGCACGCTGACCAGCATTCGTTTTACAAGAAGAGAGTGCGAACAAGTAGCGCTTGCGAGTCTCTCGGGTATAAGAACGAAAAGGTATATGTATGCATATTTGGTTAACAAGCTTAATACAGTCACATTTTTGATGGCAGATATTAAACAACAACATTATATCAAGGAGCAATCTTCTTATCATCTTCTTTTTCTGTTGCATTTTGAATTAAAAACTAAAGAAATAGTAACAGGTTGTAATAGGATCAACGCGGAACAGACGCGATTGTATGGCCCGGTAAAGCGCCGACCAATCGACGGGTCTTTCGCTGAACAGACTCTACCTACTTATACTATCTAGAAAAATATACAAAAAATAAATAAATATATATATCATCATCATCATCAGTCCGTAGAAGTCCACTGCTGGACATTGTCTTCCCCCTAGAATGCCACGACGAACGGTCTTGAGCCAGCTCCACCCACCGACTTCCTGCGACATTTATGATGAATAGTGTTTATATTATGGAAAAATTATTTAGTTAGCAGATTTATATAAAATTTTCATTAAACTACTCAGAGATACTTACGTCTACAGCTAAAAAAATACCAGCTATAATCCAGTAATCGCTGTACCTACATACATCAAAAATATATAGCCACCGGATTGATAACATCTTCCTTTTTGTGAAGCAGGTCAAAAAAAGTTTCAAGTACTTAAATCTGTGGCAGGCAAACATGTATTCTCAGCGCGAGGCTAAGACAACGCTCCCTATCTACCGCAAACACTGCAACTACTGTTTTTTTATTGCTTGTGATAACTGATAAGCCTTCTATAAACATTCTCTTGCGTCCACTATACAGCTATAAAATATACGAAGCATAAAATAATAGCCAACCTATTCTATTTCATTGAAGAATTTTGAGTGCTTATCGCTTCAACCCATAAATGTTCATCACATTAGGTATTTATAACGATTCAACCCATTTTATTTATATTCCGTTTCATCCGACACCTACTTATTATATTGGCCGTGGCGGTATCGGTCTAAGAATCGGACTCCTCCAACTCCCAGGGGATGGGTAGAAGCATCCATCTGAGGGCTTTATACCAATACTGCGATCACCGATCCGCCTGCCAAGCGCAGTGATTATGGGCAATCCTCCCTATTTATGTCAAGGCCTCGGCCAGCAGTGATCGTTTATCATTCTGATGAAGAAGTTTTTTATTTTTTTTCCGTTTCGGGCAGGCTGTAGTCTGAGACCATACCGCCTTGTCTTCCGTTTGTAGAAGAAGAAGACTGACCATTTCTTTACTGACTTACAGGTGAAATTAACTCCTTATTTCCATTCTAAACAGGTTAGTGAGAATAGCAACTTTTTATGTTAAAACCAATTGTATCGGAACTAATTTTATTGAAACTACATTCAGTATCACAGTCTGTTTCACCCACCGCTGTCCGCATAAGATTCCAGTTGTGGACACGGTGCAAATGGTGCAGACTGCAATATAGTACAGACGGCAAAGATAATTGATCACCCGGGCGCCACAGATTACATAATAGTTAACTCATACGTGCCAAATAATTTTGTATCGCATTGGAAGACATTTCTATTTTTTTTTTCTTACACATTCGTACGGTTATCAGCATTGTGACCATATAGACTAACTATATATCTATTCGATCGACTTGTAAGTAAATGTTTTTATTTACCAGTATATTGTTTATTTTAATTATTATTCTGATTATTATAGTGTGGTGCTAAATACACAAATTGTTATAAAAAAATACAGAAAAATATGACCCATTTCGTTTCTACTTCAATCTTTAAACACACTGGGGGTAGGTAACCAATTAGCTTTGCCGTCTGTACACATAGCTATTATTATAGATTTTTTAGCACTGCCCTCCTAATTTCTTTTTCATTGCACTGTAATTTGCGGAGCTTGTATAGCCCGAAGCTATATATTGTATATAGTAAAATTAAACACGGTACTTATTTATTCAAACACTTATATACTTTAGACACGTTTAAATTATAACGGTCATTTCTGATGGTAATATGTTAGATAGATACACAGATAAATTATTTTTTTATTCGTGGCACAAGGCATAAATTCAAACCAATGCCAATAGCAAAGTTATTCGGTTTCGATGATGGTGCAGCCCTTCCTCACAATGAACACTAATCATTACAATAAAAAGACAAAAGATTTGAATACATTTGTCCAAATATTCATATTAATCTGTATTTTTGACACGTGTTTTGAATAAATATTTTGTATCATGATACAAAAAAAAATCGTAAAGCAGTTAAAACACAAAAAAACGAAATAAGAAAAAATAAAAGAAATGCACAATGTGCGGTCTTAGCGGGCGGGTTAGGATTGTGAATCTGAAACTGAACGCCCCACTATTCCGTACTTCAAAATAAAATATTCCATAATCCGTACCCATAAGGACCGTTTTCGTATGCCAAGCTTGTGTCAAGTGCCAAATAAAACACCCTACAAGTAGCGTAAAACTGACAATACGACGATTGACCTAAAGGCTTATGTATTGATATGCTTAAGTCTGCTTAAGTACATATAGTGCCCACCCAGATCGATCGATCTGAAATCTGAATCGTGTTCTTCTGGGATGAAATCTCTACTAAAATGTATTTTCAATTGCACATCTAACAACCTAAATCCACCTCATTCTAGAATTAATTTTCTGATCCCAAGAATTATTTTCCAAATACGAAAAATGTTTATTATCTGCGCCAACCAAAGACTGAATGTCTCAAATAATAGTCTCGGGAGAGAATAACAAATCTGCGTGCGATTATCAGGCTCAACGCATCGCATCAAAACACGTTTCGAATCAAAAAGTATTAGTGCAAGCTCCCACTGCACAAAGCATTCGCTATGGTTGATCTCTTGAATATTTTTGTAAAAACACTCATTGCTCAAAAGATTGTGTCAGTGTTAGCAACGCCGCATGATTTTACTAAAGCAAAGTATTTAGGTAGGTTTGTATTTTGTAACTCGCAAAATTATTGTGAAAGGGAGATATTAAAATGTAGTCTCTTTCGTACAATATTTTTGTACATAATATCTCAATATTTCTAGTCTCAGAAGTCTGCTCTCAATATTTTTTATTTGTTTATTTTTCTATCAAAATAACATCCAGATAAGCTGAATGCAATAATGGAAATAGGTTTTTTCAGTAGATAACTTTTCACTCAATATTTTCTAACATCCTTTTTGTTTCTAATGCTGCCACTTCACTTGGTGTATATTCGCATATGTTTGCGTTATTTTGCCAAGGAAAACAACATTATGTACCGATAGACACATGGTTGATTTTACCTTGGATAAATAACGTAAACATTTGCGAATATACACCAAGTGAAGAGTGGCAGCATCAAATTCAAATTCACAATATAAATAAATAAATAAATGCTGGACATTTCACAGAACATTATCTAGCCCCAAGCTAAGCAGAGCTTGTGTTATGGGTACTAGATAAATTATATACTTAATACTATACATTACATAGATAGATATTTTTTTATTATACATAGAAAATACCCTGAACATCCGCAGATCGTACAAATATTTGTTCCGAGGCGATAATCGAACCCGCAACCTCCTGCGTCGCAGGTGAACCTTCCGCCGCTCTCAATGCCAAATAATAATGGCAATGCTCTTGTCAAGTAAAATTTCCTACACTAGAAGCCCACACTAAAATGCACTCTCCGCCCGAAGAACCTGTCATATCATCCGCAGCGGAGACTTGCTACATTTGTGTGTATGCCGCTTCGATGAATGGTAGTCTCGACTTAACACACGCAAGCTGAAAGAAACGACACACGCGTACGCAATACACGAAATTTTAATTCTATCACGAAATAAAATAACTCTTAAAACTTTTACGGTGCTCAGTTCTTATAGTTGCCTGTTGTAATAGTGTTGCGTGAACCTTTAGACTCTAAACTAGAAAGTGCTCTTGTTGCCGAAATGAAAACGGATTACGCTATGGATGAGGTGCAGAAGAGTAAGTTCGTTTTGATAATTTGTGTTGATATATAGAGCACTAAGAAAACCTTATTTCACCTACTACTAAATCGCTTCTTCGGATAAATAAAATAAAATAAGCCTTTATTTCTGTTTAGAAATTTGTGAAATATGTTATTCTTAATTAAATTAAATCTAATCATTAAAAACAGCTTGTCTTTCGACAAATGCCTCCTCTAAAGATTTCCATGCGTCTCTATCTTTTGCCATCCGGCTCCACTCAGGACCAGCAACTCTTTTGATGTCGTCTTCCCAACGTTTTGTTTGCCATCCCTCGGGTACCACTCTGTTACTGTTTTGGACCATTTCTCTTGTCTCTCTCTTAACATATGTCCTGTCCATCGCCATTTTTGTGTTCTACAGACTGTTCCTGCATTTTTAAATTTTCTTCTGCTTCTTCCAATAAACTGTACTAAACATTCAGTTACTATTTTAAAGGGGGATTTAACAGCTATAGTAACGAATGTACTAAATCGCTTCTTTCAGTAACCTGTACTAAACATTCAGATACAATTTTAAAAGGGGTTTTATCAGCTGTTCTTAGCTTTAATATCACTGTGGCCCATGTTTGTTACTAGTATCGTATCGTCCTTAGTTTTTGGAGGCGTTTACCGTTCACCGCTGAACCCTACAGCTAACTAATGGATTTTGTTAGGGATTTTCTCTTAGTTCATCAGACCTAGATTAGTCGTGTATTAAGTCAATATTTAATAGTCCTTTGAGTTATCATAATTAAAATCTGTGTTAATTACCTACACTAATAATTTTTACTAATTATAAATTTTTGTTCAAAATATTTAATTGCCGTCACCAAAGAAGTGTAGGTACAACACATAGGTGTAATGAAGGCAAGTGTAAATAGCTTATAATCTTGAACATGTTTTAAATATTAATAAAATCTAGATCTTATTTAATCAAAAGTAATTAATCAGTAGGTATCACACAATTTGATAATTACTTTAATAGCCAATTTAAAATTATATTTTAATGAGTTTCATCATCATCATCAACCGATCGACGTCCACTGCTGGTTGAGGCCTCCGCCATAGAATGCAAGAGGGGGTTTAAAATAACAATATAGTCAAAACAACAGATATATACTCGTATTATATATAGTTATAGTTTAAGTGATTTGTTAACGAGTTTTAGTGAACATTAAATGAATAGAGAGAGATATGTCAGGATCGTAACAAGTAAAAAGCCATACTTATTGTACGCTAGCGTGGAGATCGTAGGCGCCAAATCAATTTTTTTTTTATAAAAATGTATTCATAAATTCTGTTTCGAGATAACTTTACAATGTATATAATGTACTTGTGTGTACAACAGTCGTAGGCGCCAAATCATTTTTTTTTTTATAAAAATGTATTCATAAATTCTGTTTCGAGATAACTTTACAATGTATATAATGTACTTGTGTGTACAACAGTCGTAGGCGCCAAATCAAATTATTTTTATAAAAATGTATTCATAAATTCTGTTTCGAGATAACTTTACAATGTATATAATGTACTTGTGTGTACAACAGTCGTAGGCGCCAAATCATTTTTTTTTTATAAAAATGTATTCATAAATTCTGTTTCGAGATAACTTTACAATGTATATAATGTACTTGTGTGTACAACAGTCGTAGGCGCCAAATCAAATTTTTTTTTTATAAAAATGTATTCATAAATTCTGTTTCGAGATAACTTTACAATGTATATAATGTACTTGTGTGCAAAAAATCATACATAGATCAAATTACTCTACCATTTTGAGATGCCGAACGAAATTTTAAATATTTCAGAGTTTACTTTAGAAAATAATTTTATAGAGGTAATTTTATGATTTCCTTTCGAGAGGTTTTAGAATAAAAGCTTAAAATAAAATTACTTCATAATGATATCCAATATTATAAAAATTTACGTAAGCTGAATCAAAAGACCGTGTTTTTTTAGATTTATTGGGCAGTAATACCCCTCCGAGAAACGGATGGCCTGAATTTATGCAAAATATATTTTAAAATTACTTTTAACCCGGTTGTTTAACTGTGGATATATTTGTTTTATTTAAATATACCTTTCACTCTGTTACAGTACTTACCTATTTCAATATAAACAGTTATTATCGCAATAGATGTTATCGGAGCGAGTGTATTTACATTGCTATTCGCTACTGAGTTTGTACTTACCTACATGGTCTGTTTGTTTCAATGTAGCGCACGCAGTATTTGCAGTTGCTATTTAGAACTTGGTAGGCGTTTAAGCAATTGAGACTAAACGGTTCTATTGTAGTTTTTTTATAAAACTGTAAATTGATTAATTGAGGATATTAGTGTGAATCTGGCTCAACCTATTAAAATACAATTTGTAGATTAAAACCTTTCTGTACAGTAAATAATAAATATGTTATATTTAGCTGAGAACATGTAGAGGTACATGTATTTAAATTTCTGCTTTAGTATTGGAATCAGAGTAAATATAGAATTCAAATTTAGAATTAGAATTAAATTAGTGGCTTGGTATCATTTTAGAAAAATTACGACTATACACCACGTACTTTACTATTCTCCTGCCGACGTTTCGAGGTCCTTCCTCCAGAGTAAATTTATAATTAGTTTTTTGTTAATAAATAAAGCCATGGTGTGTCCAGCCTAAGAATAGACCCCTCCATCTCCTCCCGTGATTGTAGTAAAAACCTAACTAAAAGATTACATCGGGGGATGGGCTTCAGCATCCACCAGAGTACTTAACACCAAACTGATCACTAATCAAGCACCAATCAAGCCAAGCGTGGTGATTATGGTAAATCCCCCCGTTGTGTTCAATAAGGGAGGCCTCATCCAGCCCCCCAATGACAGTAGCAAATGGAAATGGGGAACGCAACAGTAGGGATAATTATGGCAGCTTTAGCGCTGTCCAAATCTTTTGAAACTTGAGAGGAGGAATATTTAGATCAAGTAGTTTCCTCTATTCAAGTTTCATAAGATTTATATAGCGCTAAAGCTGCCAAAATGATACGCATTTTTGCGTTCCCCTATTGCAATTTGCAATTGGGGGGCAGCAGTGGACGTAAAACAGCTTGTGATGAAGTAACAAAAGTTTGTAAACATGCCAAACTTCATGCAAAACTGTTTTTTATCTTAGAACTTATTATTAATTAATGAATAGGTCATTAGGCAAATCGCTGATTATATTTCGTTTTTATGTGTTGGAAAAAATAATCTTGATAAAAAGTAAAATTAACCTTGAAACCAGTTTTTTTTACTTGTAGGTATTTGTTCTAAAGATAGGCTAAGGTAGGTAGGTTCTATGATTTCTAAGCATCTGTTGCCAAAAAGGGTATATTCCCGACCGAGGGGACGACCTTTGTGGCGCGGCTGGCTGAGATGCGAGAGGTTGCGGGTTCAAATCCCGCTGCGAGACAAATGTTTGTATGATCTGCAAATATTAGTTCCGAGTCTGGGTGCTATGGTACCATGGTGCTCGTAGTTCTTGATACCCATGACACAGGGAATCGTAGTGTGGGATCAGCACTACGTATGTGACTATTGGGTGTTATTTATATATTTACCCAAATTAAATAATTATCTCGTCCAAATAAATGATTAATTAAACAACATTAACTAAAATCTGAGTCTGAACCGGGTGCCGTAGTGTGTCCGGCCTAAAAGCAGACCCATCCGTCTCCTCACGCGGATGTAGTACTGTAGCCTTACTAAGGGATTACATCAGGGGATAGGCAGCAGCATCCAGCTGAGTACTTACAGGCACATGAGACTTTTCATCTATATAGGTCTTAGGGTGGCGGGTAATGCCAATTAGGGCGCGTCCTGGGTGGACTTAACCTAAGAGGTATTGCATTTGTAATGGGCCGCTTTACATCAGATGGGAAACATGTCAGTTTCGCCATTTATTTAAAAAACAAAAAAAAACAAATATTATTTGGTTATTAAGTATTCATTTATCCAAATATTAATAGGTATAGTTGATAAAATTATAATTCTAAATATTATTCTAGTTCTCTGTTAAAATTATAATTTTAGCAAATCAGAATAGAATTAGAGTTTTTTTTTATGTAAGTAAGTTAAATTAACCTAAATGTATTTGTATCCATTTACTTCATACTTATATCACATAGGTATGTTATATAAATAAGTATATTGAATATAGCTTGTCGCATATGAATTCAATAAGGCCAGACGATTAACAATTTCAACAACGTTAATACCATTAGCAACGGTTCCAAAAGAGAAATAATATAAAATATAATATAATATTTGACATAGTGACGTTTTTTGTTAGCGCAGGTGTACGAACCTACATGAATAACTACGTGGGTATGCACATTATACATTTAAATAGAGCAAGCCGGGCCTAAAAGTATTTAATAGCCTTACTGGTACAGAATGCGTCCTTCTAAGTGATATACTTCTATTTGATAGATATTATTGATTTTATTTTTATAGCTTGTCATTTTAGGCTTTATAAATAATTCAGTAAGTACCAAAACCATTAAATCCAGTTATAATAAACCTGGTTTAATAAGAAAATGTAACCAAAAGTAGTAAAATGTAATTTATTTATTTATTTATTTATGTCAACTTACAACTATTTTCACAGGGTAAACCTAATACAATAGCGTAGTCCATTAATATAATATCATAAAAAACCTAACTAACTCTAACCTAACATAAACAAAGTGGCCTTAACGAATTCGCTCAGTGAAACATGAAAAACATCTATAAATGTAATCATCAACCGGTTGCTGTCCACTGTTGGACGAGGCCTCCCCCATCGAAAGCAATGGGGGGGATTTGCCATAATTAACATGCTTGGCAGGCGGATTGGTAATCGCAGTATTGGTACTAAGTACACAGGTGGATGCTGCTGCCCATCCCATGGTGTAATCACTTAGTCGGATTTTATAACATCCACGGGAGTAGAGAGAGGTCTTTTTTTGGCTGGATAGATACCACGACATAGTAAAATGTTATAAGTAGTTTAATAAAATAATGCACTCCATACGCACTTTTATGTACCTTCATGGATATTATTTGCAAGACATTCTTGCAAGTGGTGCGGGTTCGATTCACGCTGCGGGACAAATGTTTGCATGATCTGCAAATATTTGAGTCTTGGTGTAATGGTTCATTGATACTTGTAGTTCCCACGTCACAGGGAATCCTATATTATAGTAGTGTGGGTTTAGAGGCCTTACCATGAGCTCTTATAGCGATTCAGTTCAAAAACTATTCAGTACAAAATATCGGTTCCGTGATGTCCGCAGCTATATTTAAAGGCACAGTAGTAAAAGGTCTATAGACTTCTGCGATTAAAGTTATTCAATGATGACGAATGTCAACGGCGAACCGATGTTTTGTACTGAATAGTTTTTGAACTGAATCCCTATAAGAGCTCATGTAACCCCCCAGGACTATATAAATATGTGACTATGTTATGTTATCCTGCCTTTATGGTATCCTTATTTTACCTATTTATATGAAGGTACAGAAGGAATGTGTTATTTCAATCTAAAGCAAATCTCTCCTCCTTTTAACACTATCATTATCTTCCACAGAGACGAACTCCTTCCTCGGAGTGTCAGACCTGACGGACAACAAACTCATATGGAGGCAACTAGTGGCAGAGCTAGTTGGCACATTCCTATTAGTGGCCATTGGAGTCGCCTCCTGCATCACCATCAACGCAGGCAGCACACCGCAGACGACCAGCATTGCGATATGCTTCGGCCTGCTCGTCGGTTCTATCGTGCTGGTAAGTCCTTTATCTACGTAGGTACGGTAGGAACCCAGTCTCGAAACGTCAGCAAAAGTGACGAAAAACAGTGGTAATTAGCCGTTTTTTCAATTTAAAATGATTCCCAACCACGAAAGTTTCAATTCTATACGTTGGTACGTTTTGTTATAAACCCTCTGGAAGAATAAATTGAACAAGGTAGTATCAGGAATAAGCGTATAGCTCTCAAGATTCGGAGCCTTCGGCCGACCGGCCAACCTTTGCTCGCTCTCGTGAGCGCTAGTCTGGGGGTAACTGGCTCTGCAGGCGGTCGTGTTTTTTTCGATTCAAATAGGTACATTTGACTGTGACTAAGCAATTGTTTTAAATAAAGAAGTCCTCCCTATAAGCGTAGTAAAATTGCCATGGTGTGTCCGACTGAGAATAGAGCCCTCATTCTCTTTCCGTGGATGTAGTAAAAGTAAGGTATTACACCAGGGGATGGGCAGCAGCATTTACCTGCGATCACCAATTCAGCTGCCAAGCGTGGTGATTATGTTAAATCACCCCATTGTATTCAATGGTCCACTATAATCACCACGCTTGGCAGGAATTGGTGATCGTACTCAGACAGATGCTGCTGTCCATCCCGTGGTGAAATCCCTCAGTAAAGCTTTTACTACATCCACGGGAGAAGGAGGGGTTAGAGAGATAGAAAACACTTTATTGCACACCAAAATCCTATACTATTAAACGACCAATATTGTTTATTGGTTTTGGGGGCAACAAAACGATCTATAATAGCTAGGTTTCATCTCTGGGAAAACGCATTTAATTCCGAGTTTTCCAAGCAAAGCTCGGTCACCTTAAAAATAAAAACAATATTATAAGTATGGAAGTCAAATGGGCGGTCTTATCACTGAGAGAGATATCTTCCAGACCACCTTGGGATGGGCTGGAATTGATGAGAACGATAAAGAACGGTCTATTCTTAGGCCAGACATAACACGGCACCACGGATATTTTATCTAGGTACATTTAGCATAACAGATTGAAGACATACAGGTTTCGTTCTAGTACCTAGATAAATTGGCTAATTATAAAATTCAACAGTGGTCCACGGAAGACACTTTGTAAAATAATGTATGCTGTAATCAATCAAATGATGTTGATTTCCGCACATAACGAAGCTGGGTAATAAAATGATTTATCTCAGTCACCGTTTAACTTAATCCAAACATTGTTTTCCTAGTCCATTAAAAAATTATGACAATACACATCCATCTCTACTAGCTCTACAAAGTACTAGTTTTTTGTGTTCTTTAATAAGATATTCCTGCGATATTTATAAAGTCCTTGGTCCATTAAGAGACGGGTCTTCCTCGACCACGAACCGCAAACGACCACGAACCGAACGACCACGAACCTTTATTCTCCAACGGTTGTCAGTTCTGCGAGCTGTATTTCCTGCCCATTGCCACTTCAAATTGCTTATTCTTAAGGATATGTCGATGATCTTAGTTGATCTACGGATCTACTCAAGTTTTCCGGTAGTTAGTGGATGGAGGCGGCTTTAAACCGTTCGTGGCATTCTATGGGCCTATGTCCAGCAGTGGACTTCGACAGGCTGATAATAATAATAATTAATAAAATATGATTGAATCGCTATCAAAATCTATTTATTTAGATATCGCGTTGGCGCCAGGGAAAATAAGAAGCAATATGAAAATATAAAAAAAAATTGTTGGAACCTAATTGGCATTTCCCATCATTCAAATACCAACCGTATCGAATGTACACACTTCTCCAATTCAATTAAGTAGATATACTTTAGGTAGAGTATGTAGCATTGTGGAGATAACAAAGCGAGTTTTCAATAACACCGATACGATCAATTTTCAATGCCCGCTCTTTCCCACGCGGTCGGAGACCTGACCGCTCAAGTATAAATATATCACATATACACACATGTTCAATATCGTTAAAAGGCCAATATGCAAAATAGACAATATTAACCTTGACATACGATTTGTGGTATTACTTTCCTGTATATTTGATAGGCAGCGCTATTAATTTTTAAATTATATAGATCGAGTTTATAATAAGCAGCTGTTGACTTTAGACGGTTTATATATTGGATATAGTACGTGACCTATATTTTTTTGCAAATATTGCATCTATACAAAATTACCATTTACAATTATTCACACTTCAAAATTATATGTAATTTGAAATGCTTTTCGAATTTGGATTGGCTCTTCTGACTCTCATTGGTAATAAATCATTGTTTTATACAATGTACAATATCAGCGACTGATTTTCAGCGTTTAAAACTGATAAAGTATTCAAATATTGCGATTTTTGTTTTGAAAGTAGTGACTTGAAAAGTATCTCATCAATTAGAAAAATATATATATATATATATATTTATATATTATATAAATGTATATAAGTATTATATATATTATACATATTTCAAATATATAACAATCAATCCAAAAAACTGCAGTAAATCTGTACTTTTAAACCGACTTCATAAAAAGGAGGAGGTTGTCAATTCAGTTGTATTTTTTTTTTTTTGTATGTTTGTTACCTCATATCTCCGGCGTTTATGAACCAATTTGGAAAATTCTTTTTTTATTTGAATAGATATACTTCCAGATTGGTCCCATTTTTTTCAGAATCCAGTTCTGATGATGGGATCCATGAGGAATTGAGGGAACTCCTCAAATATTGTAGGCATACATATGGCGATTTTGATATTTTCAGCAAGAAACCAAGCATTTGCATTCAGAAAGTATAATAATCCTTTCACCACTATGGTTCTTTCATAAAAAAAAATTCATCCAAAATTATTTAGTCGAATACAATGGCGGAAGTCGGTTTTTTAAATGAAAAGTTATCAGTGATAAATTCGTTAAAACATTCTTGTTAAGTATATAAAAGTCGTACGATGCTGAAACGTATGTAAAACGGAATTTGAACTTGAAAACTAAAGACCTTTGTGCATTACTCACAGAACTACGGCTATACTGAGTCAGTATAGCCTATCCCCATATTTACTTATCGTTTTGTAATAATGGTACTTACATAGTGGCATCATGTAAGGATTGTTATCTGACATGTTCTGCAGAAGGTTGCCTGTCGGCAAAAGACGTGTGGGAGGAGATCAAATTTTAATTAAATAAGATGACTTTTTGACATTATAGAAACAATAAAATATAAGTACACTTTTTCCAAAATTACCATTTTAATTTGTAAGTACTTCAATAAACAATTATTAATAAACAGTCAATGTAAACTGAAAAAAAAAAGAATTAAACTAAGTATATTTCAAAAGAGAATTTTATTTCGACCGCAGACGGTGCCATAAAGGCTAGCGATATAGCAACCTTTTTGAATGGCAATCCTGATTTTCTGACCAAGGTAAGCGCCAACTCTTTGGTCATTGGTCTCATCAATGAGCCTCTTTGATATCTTCATGAAAAAGAACGGACCTTAAGTTTCTACCATTTTAAGTGATTGCAAAAAATATTATATGAGTGTCAATCAATAAAAAAAGAAGTGGTTAGTTATGTAGAGCGACGTATCTTTTTCACGAGTCACTTTTTCTTAACCAAAATTGACTTGTTCGCCGTTACAAGGTCAGAATGATTTGTAAATGAGAATTAAATCATTCCGATCAATCGAGCAAAAATGATAAATTAAGATCTGTCACGCAAGTCCGCAGATGCTGATAACGATACTACGTTAATTATTAATTAATTTGGACACGGTTCAGTACATGCTATGTTTAAATTTCACAGCGACAAAAGTCTAAAGTTATTTCAATTATCTAAATCTAACATTGGTGAAATGATAAACTAACAGTAGTCATTCAAAACTGATAGAAATAAGATCTCGTATCAGGAGCTGTAAAGTTGATTCAATCGTGCCCAACTTATTGTTTATAGAAATGAATTGCAAAATATATTGTCATAACTTTTCATTTAAAAAACCGACTTCCGCCATTGTATTCGACTAAATATTTGGATGAAAAAAAATGATGAAAGAAGAAAGGTGGTGAAAGGATTATGAAAGAATGCAAATGCTTGGTTTGTTGCTGAAAATATCAAAATCACCATATGTATGCCTAGAATATTTGAGGAGTTCCCTCAATTCCTCATGGAACCCATCATCAGAACTGGATTTTGATTGAAAAAATGGGACCAATCTGGAAGTATATCTATTCAAATAAAAAAAGAATTTTCCAAATCGGTTCATAAACGCCGGAAACATGCGGTAACAAACATAAAAAAAAAAAAAAATACAACCGAATTGAGAACCTCCTCCTTTTTTGGGAAGTCGGTTAAAAATGAATTTCTTAGTGCAGTAAAATAATACTACTAAGTCTGCCCCACAATAACAGTAGCAAATGGCAATGGGGAACGCCACAATGGGGATCATTTTGGCAGATCTTTTGAAACTTCAAAGGAGGAATATTTAGGTCAAGAAGTTTCCCCTATCAAGTTTTATAAGATTTAGATAGCGCTAAGGCTGCCAAAATTATCCTCATAGTTGCGTACCCTATTGCCATTTTTGACGACCACAGTGGCGCGGCGGGCGAAGGTTCGCCTGCGACGCAGGAGGTTGCGGGTTCGATCCCCGCCTCGGAACAATTATTTGTGCGATTTGCAGATAATTGTTCCGGGTGTTCTGGGTATTTTCTATGTATAATAAAAAATATCTATCTATGTAATGTATGTAATGTATTGTATTAAATATATCAGTACCCATAACACAAGCTCTGCTTATCTTGGGGCTAGATAATGTTGTGTGAAATGTCCAGCATTATTTATTTGTTTATTTATTTATTTTTTTATCGGGGGGCTGGTTTTGCTAACGGTTTTTTCATACAAAGAGCTGTTTTCATTCTCATTTGCTACCGCACTGTATGATCTGTAAGTTGATGAAATATAGTAAACCATTCTATTGATAGCCTACAGTCATCACATATAAATGAAATAAACAATTCCATAAGTTCTTGGTGTCATAAAATATGTTCTGCCAATAAAATAGTTTTGTTAGCCAGAGTCGAGAACAGTCGATTACGTAAGCACAGTGCCCTTAGCACCAGGTGTGACATAGTTAGTCGAAAATGTAAATAAATAATAAGTTTAATAATAATGTAATAGTAGTAGCAGTCAAATTAGAAAGATGTCGAGCCGCACCGATATCACTGGCCAATATTTGTCATTTGCGATGGATTCGCTAATGATTCGATAACGTCAGAAACCAATGTTAACTAAACTATTTTCAGCGTTGACATCGTTGATAATTTGTTTGGTTAAATTGGGGTATGCAAGGTTATATATTTTTTTGGATTTACTCATACTAAAGGAGATCTGAAGGTACTATGCGTTATGTGGTATAATCTCGTGAGCTTGTGTATGTATACGTGGTATGCCATCTCCTCCTGTGAATATAGTAAAAGACGTGTTAGGGATTACATCCGGGGATGGGCAGCAGCATTCATGAGTATGCGATCACCAATCCACTTGCCAAGTTTGGTAATTTGGCAACTAAAATAAAAAAATTAAAAAAAATTGCTTTCAATGGGGGAGGCCTCGCCTAGCAGTGGACGTATACAGGCTGGTAATGATGATGATGTATGTTTGAATTATTT
Organism: Epirrita christyi; assembly: GCA_951392215.1. Classification (NCBI taxonomy): domain Eukaryota; kingdom Metazoa; phylum Arthropoda; class Insecta; order Lepidoptera; family Geometridae; genus Epirrita; species Epirrita christyi. Next base: position 3,967,635 of record OX595837.1, read on the forward strand.
ATCGTGAAAAGGTACGCCATACCATGTAGAAACCATGTGAAGTGCGACTAAAAAAATACCCTATCAAAGATAAAGATAAAGATAAAGATAAAGATAATTTATTTGTTTTGAATATGGTAATTTTACATAGATGGTCATAATTCACACGTCCAACATACTCAGTCATACATATGACATACAAATAATTTAGTTCCCATACGTAGGTACTTGGTAGATACATCCATTACCATGTCATTATAAATAGTACCTAATAATTAACAATTTAAAGAATTTTTGGGATGCGCATTGAAATCAAAATTAAGAAATATATGTCAAAGAGATAAAAATAAAAACAATTCAATTTTACAACACAATACACACAGAACAATATAATTTTACATGTCAAGAAATTCTTCAATTGAATAGAAACAGTTTATAGCAAGCCATTCCTTTAGTGCATTACTAAAAGCATTGCCTCTCTTTTCCAATAACAATTTTGGCAGTTTATTGTATATTTTGCTTGTCATATAAACGCAATTTCGCTTATAGAGTTTTAGTTGCGGTATTGGCGTTACTAATGGTCTTTGTGTAACAGCTCTCCGATTAGTATTATCTCTATGTTCAAACAGGTCATAATGTTTCCTAACAAACATTGCAGATTCAAATATATATAATGACGGAAGAGTCAGAAGTTTATGTTTTTTAAAAACGGGCCTGCACGATTCTAATTGCTCCATCTCCCAGATTGCTCTTAGGCATTTTTTTTGAGCAACAAATGCCTTCTGTAAATCTGTGGAATTCCCCCACAATAATATACCATATCTGAGGATGGACCCTACGTAACTATGATAAACTACTAATGCTGTCTTTATTGACGTTACTTTTTTAATAGTCCTAAGAGCATAGACAAATTTGTTAATTTTGGTGCACACTAATTTTATTTGCGATTTCCAATCTATGTGTTCATCAAGACTAATACCTAAGAACTTTATGATTGGTGTTTGTTTAATTTGGTCGTTGTTATGTGTTATATTCAGTATTTGCCCTTTTTTTTGCTTCGTCCTAAATTGTATAAATTTCGTTTTATCTGTATTTATTTTTAAGTTATTATTATCCAGCCATGCAGTTATGTCTCTTAATGCATTATTAATATCATTTTCAAACGTATTGGTATCAACTCCATCGACAACTATGGTTGTATCGTCTGCGAATAGAATACATTCATGATCTACTGAACTAGGCAAGTCATTAATATATATCAAAAATAATAAAGGACCCAGGATGCTTCCCTGTGGCACTCCGTATTTATTTATTTTAATATCTGAGTCAAAATCTTCAATTGTGTTGTTACTTTCAGATAACTTTCTTATTCTAGCAATTTGCTTTCGGTCTTGTAAATAACTTCGGATCCACTCAAACGCTGGGCCTCGAATGCCATATTTATCTAGCTTTTGCAACATAATTGAAACCCAAATGTATTTATATTTCTCATGTCTACGATGTGCCAGAGCAACAGCTGAGGACTGTATTATGAAATCACGAAATCATAAATATGGTGATAATTAATATCTTCTCAACTTTAACACATGTTTATGATGTCGCGTGATAATGAATTAAACAAGCAAGAGTCTTTTCTGAACTATTGTACCTAAATTGGTTTGATTGATGACTTTGCTAAAAGCATCGATTGTTAAATACTACATTTATGATCAAGTAGTTACAGGTCGCGCAACAAGTTATGAGCGCTGACCGTCAATGCGTAGTAGTAATTTTTTGGGTCTGTTTAGCCGAGGGAGAGGCGGCAGTGCCGGCGCGTATTGGTTGATCAGTTGCCTTCCCGCACCGTGCGCCCCGCACTCGCGTCTCGCGCTCCCTAGATACAGACGCGCACACATGTACACATGTGCAATTAACCCTACCACTTTCGCTGAGCGCTCATAACTCGTTGCGCCACCTTTACTTACTGTTGACCGTGGTAGTCTCGGCCTAAGAATAGGACTCCTCCAACTCCTGTGGATATCGCAAAAGTCCACCAAGGGATTACGCCAGGTAGCAGCACTCACCTGAGGACGTCACCAGTAGCTATAGCAAAAGGGCGGTTGGTCCCTTTTGCACGCGAACGAAGTTTGTTTCTTATTTGGCTATTATTTCATCAAACTACTTGAAATTTGGTACACATAAAACAAAGTAAATTTAACTTCGTTCGCGTACAAAAGGGCGTAAGCACTCTACGTGGCCTCCTAACATCAACTGCGATCACCAATCCGCCTGCCAAACGTAGTGATTATGGCAAATCCCCCCATTGTATTCAATGGGGGAGGCTTCGTCCGGCAGTGCACGCAAACTGGCTGATAAAGGAGAAAAGAAAAAAGTTACTGTGGGATCCGCTGCCGTATTCTCTATCTCGCGACAGGTTTGCAACAGGCGTAAATTGCGCGATCATTGCTGTCAAACGTCACTTTTCTAATACAAAAGTTACCATTTGACAGCAATGGCTGCACATTTACGCTTGTAAATACTTACCTAGTCATTATTCTAAGATCTAAGAGACTTCTGTCGGTTTAGACCATGGAATTATTACTAGGTTTATGGTTCAGACGCACTTTTAGCGTGAATGTCTTTTGTTTTCGAATTCTTAATTTAAATTCAAATTTGCATTTGCGACATTAGTGTTTCATCGTCCTCGTTTGTTTGCTATTTTGGTTTGCCGTTTTACGCCAAAATATCTGTGTAATTTTTTATTATAATAACTTGTTTAAAAATCCTACTAATATTATAAACGCGAAAGTTTGTGAGTATGGATGGATGTTTGTGACTCTTTCACGTAAAAACTACTGAATGGATTTGAGTGCAATTTGGAATGGAGATACTTTACGCCCTGGATTAACACATAGGCTACTTTTCATCATCATCATCATCAATTTTCATCATTATTCACGCGTGTGAAACCGCGGGGCGCAACTAATATTAGTATAAAATAAGAGTACATAAGTATTTGTATCTACTGTTTTTATTTAATTTCGATACTAACTTTGGAACTTTCTATACCATGTTGTTAGCAGTAAAACATACATATTGCAAATAAAACATTAGGTAAAGGGTGTCTTACACGATATGATATCGCAAACTATTACTAAAGGGTTACTCACACGAAACAATTAAACTTTAGTTTACATTAGCGTAACACCGCCCACATAACTGATCTACAATGAATCCGTCATCTGACATTGGCTGGATCTCGACACCACACCGGCGCAGTCGCAGATGTCATTGTTCCATTGTGATGCTAATCCTCGATTGACAGATGATGGTATTGCACAAGTGTCGTGTACTGGCGCAAGTACCAGACTTGTTATTATTGGGGCAGAGTAATGACTGCATCTAAAGGTCATGTGTGAACTCGTGAACTAAATTATTAATATCTTACAGATTGTAGAGATGAAACGGATAGTGATTGTGTTATTAAAGGGTAGAATAATTAGAAAGTAATACCTAAATGAAGAAAAAAGAAAATAAGTTTGGCTTACCTAAGCGGTTTCGTTGTCTTAACAAATTATGAAAATGCACTTTTTTATGATTTGAAGTTTATTTTTTTAGGAAGTACCTATTAGAATGTTTTTTAATTTTATTTGTAAATCCAAAACTATCGCTTGTCAGCAGGTATTTATTTTTATTTTTAACCGACTTCCCAAAAAAGGAGGTTCTCAATTCGGTTTTTTTTTTTTTTTTTTTAGAGGTAAATGGTTTTGAATTTAGTATTCAAAACTAACTAACCATTTTGGTACATTCGGTGAGATTCCTTAATTAAAGTATTTTTTCATATATTTGCATATAAATTTGCGTTTCATTAGCACTAGCATTTTAGCTAATAGAACCCCATTTTTTTTTTGATTAAAATTATATTTACTATTATAAGTTGCACGCCAAAAATAAGTACAAAATACATAAGAAAAGTTCAGTACATTATGTAGAGTTAGTACGTTTTAGAATTAAGAAGTCTTACTTCGTAATTCCTTGGAGACTTGGAACATCCTGAGTACTACATAACCATGTTTACCTTCAATGTTAAAACTGTTCAATACCTTTGGTAAACACCGGGGCAAATATTAGCCGATACTCTTGTCTGTAGCTCTATGGTTACGCCTGCTAAGCGCTTGTAAACGTCCGTTTTTTTCACCGGATAAGAGACCGTGTTTTTTACCGGATTCGCGGTAGTGTATGGTTTATAATGAATGTGTGTACATGCACCGGACATCGGTACGGCGAACAATTTACGCCGGATGCACCACCGCTTCCCCTCGGCGCGACGGACACCGGTCCGGCGTAAGAAAGAGCGGTCATCCACGCCAGTGTACTGGTGCCTGTTGACGCTGCCGCTGCCGTTTTCTATAAATTGAGTGCCGTCGACTTGCGTTCTTAAAAAATGGATGATGTGATCCATACGGTAAAAAAAAATATATGTATACAAGGATATCCGTTTATTAACGGTCCATTATCCGGTGAAAAAAACGGACGATTACAAGCGCTCTAAGTGTAAACTCTTCATAGCACAGTGTCTGTTCTAGTCTGACCTGTAAACGTAGGCATTAGGTATTGCGTGCAAAGCGCATACGTTAAAGTACACCAAAGTGTATACACTGGTTCATTTAAACAAATTGTTACTTTTACGAGCGCAGTTTGTCAATAAATGCAACTTAGCGGAGTCGTCATCATCATTATCAGCCTGTAGAAGTCCGCTGCTCCCTAGAGTCCTACGACGAATGGTATTGAGTTGCCTCCATCCACCGACATCCAACCTTTATCCTGGTACTGTAACGGTACGGTCTTAAGCGGAGTAAGTAGGTACTGATAATAATGTACATAAATAAATAAATAAATAAATGAATAATGCTGGACATTTCACACAACATTATCTAGCCCCAAGCTAAGCAGAGCTTGTGTTATGGCAACTACATAGATAACTGATATACGTAATATAATACATTACATAGATTTGACATTTTTAGACATTTTTACATAGAAAATACCCAGAACACCCGGAACAATTATCTGCAGATCGCACAAATATTTGTTCCGAGGCGGGGATCGAACCCGCAACCTCCTGCGTCACAGGCGAACCTTCGCCCGCCGCGCCACAGAGGTCGTACATTTGTTTCGTGTTCGTATAATTTTATTTGTTATTGATTTTTTTTTGTGCCGTTGTTTGTCCAACCTAACCCCTTGCGTCTCCTCCCGTGGATGTGTTAAAAGCTGACGAAGGGATTACACCAGGGGATGGCAGCAGCCACCTGATTACTCATTACCAATACTGCGATCACCAATCCGCCTGCCAAGCGTGGTGATTATGGCAAATCCCCCCCTTGAATTATATGGGGGAGGCTTCGTCTAACAGTGGACGTGTAACGGCTGATGAAGAAGATGTATAGATAGATAGATAAACTCTTTATTGTACACCAAATAAAATAAAAATCAAAGGAAACATAAAAAAAATGAATAACTTACAATAGGGTATCTTATCGCTAAAAGCGATCTCTTCGAAACAACCTTTAATAATATATTGCTTTATACTGGAATTAATATACATAGTAGTTTTATCAGGAGGTATAGTAATCTCTAAAGTGCATCACACACGTAGCAGATGCTACACACACCAAATAAAAATACAAAAGCAAAGGAAACATTAAAAAAAAATATAACTTACAACATAGTCTTATCGCTAAAAGCGATCTCTTCCAGACAAACTTTAATAATATATTGCTTTTTACTGGAATTAATATACTTAGTAGTTTTATCAGGAGGTAGAGTAATCTCTAAAGTGCATCACACACGTAGCAGATGCGGTAATATTTTATATGCGTTTTCATTTCATTTTCATTTTGTATTAAAACTTATCGCATCTGAAGGTATCACACACGTAGCAGATACGATAATATACGAAAATGATACATTCACGCGGAAACCTTCAAACTGTATTGTATTTCAATTTGTATACACAGATATCATCTGTCCATCTTTTGATATACGTCGGTTCCTACAGATGCTCGACGGTAAAATATAAGCGATCTGCGTGTGTGTTGCTCCTTGAGTTTAGTATAGAGAGCGATATGGACAGATACGCGCTCAGATACAGATATCTTACCGCATCTGCTACGTGTGTGACACACTTTATATTATATGTATTATACTTCTATGTAGGTAACATTTACTCAAAACTTTCAAGTTCATCGCTAATAGTTGTCAAAGCCTTTTATGTAGCCGCGATAAGTTTCAATAACGGTATATCGTAACGAAAGAAACGTCTCGTGACTTTTTGTACGACATCACATTCGTGTGTGTAGTTTTTGTACTTGTAGCTTACAAGTCGTATAACAGTACAGTTTTTTACTCTTAGTTTTTTTATTCCTCTTTCTGATTCAAGTCATGGTTTAAACGGTACTTGAACTGTGTTTAAACTTCTGCTTTTAGCTGTATAGCTGTATTCAAAGTTATAAATTAACTTTTTGAAAATACTAATAGCTTCAGAGGGATGTTATACCATATTTTTTTTTATTTTTTTTATGTTACTTGGCAAGCAGACAAGCTTACGGCCCACCAGATGGAAAGCAGTTACCGTAGCCTATGAACGCATGTAACACCAGAGGCATCACACGCGCGCTGCCGACCCTGAGACATAAAGATGAAAAGTCTCATGTGCCTGTAATTTCACCGGCACCCGTACCCTTCAAATCGAAACACAGCAATGCGAACACTACTGCTTGGCGGCAGAAATAGGTACGGTGGTAGTACTTCCCCGGACGAACTCTTTCACAAGAAAAAAAAAAACTACCTGAAAGCATTTTTTGACATAGTCCTCTTCTAGTTTTGAGTACATAATATCAACATAATTATCACTAGAAACGGGATATTTACCATGATTTTTGGGTTTTGTTGATTCCCGATATTTCGGCACAGTTTCATGCGCCATGATCACGGGTAAACTGAAGTCTTTGCGAGTAGATTTTTATTGTTATAGGTAGCCGTAACGATCTACCCTCTTCAAAAGTTATACATAATATCAAATTTTGATAGAACCCTTTCACACCTGCTGTCAGCATATCTGACCATGACAACAAAATCAAGGTATTCTTTTATATATCAATAACTTGGAAGTATATTCATGGTATGTACATTTTACCATGGTCTCCAGCCATGCTGCCAGCATGTGTGGAAGCGCCAAGCAAAAGTAGTGTGACAGCCATGCTTGTCCGAATGATGATGAGTTGAAGATGTTGTAAAATAACTTTTCATTTAAAAAACCGACTTCCGCCATTGTATTCGATTAAATATCTAGATGAAAAAACCATAGTGGTGAAAGGGTTGTGATACTTTCTGAATGCAAATGTTTGATTTGTTGCTGAAAATATCAAAATCGCTATATGTATGCCAACAATGTTTGAGGAGTTTCCTCAATTCCTCATGGATTCCATTATCAGAACTGGATTCTGAAAAAAATGGGACCAATCTGGAAGTATATCTATTCAAATAAAAAAAGAATTTTTCAAATCAGTTTAGAAATGACGGAGATATGAGGTAACAAACAAACAAAAAAAAAATACAACCGAATTGAGAACCTCCTCCTTTTTGTGAAGTCAGTTAAAAATATTACAACATAGAAGAAACATATACGAGACATAGAAGTTAAAATTATGAAATAATTGCTTAAAACAAGCCGACGATTAAGTTTATATCACGATATGGATTAACTTTGTATGTGTTCGATCAATTACAATATTTACTTGGAAGTAAGTTCAAACGTTGCAAATATCCGGTCGGATTTGAATCCTAATGAGAATTATTCAATGTTATAGCTCATTCGGTTAGTTAAGGTGCGACTTTTATTTAAATGAAAACATGTTCGAAATGAAAAATACAAAAATTATTGTTTGGTATGATATAATATATCTAGTGGCAACCACAAATCGGACGACGTAATAGAAGAAGACTCTTCACTCAATGGACTAAAGACATTATAAATATCGCAGGAAGTCGGTGGATGGAGGCGGATCAAAACTGTTCGTCGTTAGGGGGGATGCCTATAGATAGATAGATGATAGATGAACACTTGATTGTACACTAGAGTAAATTATAACAAACAAAAATAATATACATAATTAGCAACGTACAATGGGCGACCTTATCATTGAAAGCGATTTCTCCCATGCAACCTTTCACAAAGGCAACCGTATCGCAGTGGGCTTCTACTGAATAGGCTGATTATGATATCCATTGGTAATACATATAATATAGGTGGTATTCATCAAAAAACTAAAACTGAAAATCGAATTTATGAGACATCCGAGCGTATCATATGTGTATATACATATGATACACATACATGACACTTATACACACGATGACATTTCTTTGTTAACAAAAATTGTCTAAGATTAAAAATCAGAGTAGAGAAAAGATTATTTACTGTCTAAAGACTTAGGCAGCTATCGTCTACCACAATGCGTAGATAAGTAATAAAATTGTCGACAAAACACTGGTTAGTGGAATGTCTTTGTAAACAGTAGGTAAGTTAAATCTAGACAAAAATAACTATAATTTTCCTAGGAACTTGTAACGAAGTGAGGCAAGCCCGTCTTGGCTAACCAAAGTGAAAGAACGGAATCCTCTCACTTGCTAATAGGCGGTTTTGAAAATTTTGCAATCCTTTTGCAGTTTGCAATTGGTTTTTAACGCTATTTCAATGATAGCCTAACATTATACTTCGTTCAGGTGGGTTGTTATATTCGTCTGATTGTTTTAATTTGAGCATGCGATATTAGTGTGTATCAAATTTTTAATTGACAGAAGCTTTCGTTCAATTTAAGCTTTTACAAATAATTAATTGATGTGTTTTTAATTTATTTGTATTCAATTTGAAATTCATAAGGTTTTATAGGAAAACAACTCAGGTTCAGTCTAATTTTATAACTTAATTTGACCTGTTGGTATGTATGTGTATGGTGGGGGAAATTATCTTGAAACTTAATTTTGAACCAGTTCCACCCAACCGACTGAGATAACATTTTTCATACCTGTCAAGTTCAGATGACAATACAATATTATAGTTACGGCGAACTGATCTGATGATGGAAGGTGGATAATGGAATCTAGATAATTAATAATAGCCTGGCAGTTTTTGGGCTCACGGTTCCAAACAATAATTTCGTAAAAGCTTGTATTGAAAAATATTTTTTAACAAAAAACTTATCTTTCACTAGTTATCTTGTGAAATATCTATCTAATAAATTAAGTTGAGTAAGCCGAAGATATTATCAGAAAAGACAAGCGTAAATATATACTTGCATTTCATTAATCAGAATTGTTGAATGAATTGTTGCACTGTAATTAAGCGTGCGTAATAGATCATTGATCGATACGCACTTGCTGCTGGCTGCCCTTGACTTACCGCGACCCGTTTGCATTCAGATTTCATATGAACATTTCCACTTTTTATTTTAATTTAAGTTATGTACTTAATATAAAAACGCTTTAATTGAAGGTACCTAGGTGACCGAGCCTTGCTCGGAAAATTCTAAAAAACGCATTTTCCCAGAGATGAAACCTAGCTAGATTGATTTTTTGCTCCCAAAAACCCCCATATAGCAAATTTTATCAAAATCGCTAGAGCCGTTTTCGAGATCTCAAAATACATATACATTTATACACACATAAATATTCATCGTTCGTAACTTTAGTAGTATTGAATAAATTATCATAAAAACTCACGTGAAAACTACTTTCCTGCAAACTTTTGTTTGATTATTCTAATTTTGAAAATAAATGCATATTGATATACATACTTTTTGCATAGAGCCGGAGGTACCTATGTAAGTAGGTACATTTGTAAGAACCTTCTTGTATAAATAGCTTACAAAAGCAAAAAACTGAGGTCAACTTCAATTTTTATCCTCATTTCGATAAACCGACAAATGAAGCGATCTTGATTCAACCACTTTACAAAATCAATTTAAAACCATAAACAAAATGTATCGCTCCATAAAACTGTTGCTCCAACTCATAACTAAATTACATATCTTAATATTTATTGTACCTAAATGTTTCGTTATAGCTTGATATATGTATACTTGTGTGACAGACAGCGCGGTGCCTTTGTCCGGTTGAGTAACAACGGCTTTTGAGAATTGAAAATGTAGAAATTTTATGCTACATAATACTGAGTGAAATAATAATAAACAAATAAATGCTGGAGACATTTCACACAACATTATCTAGCCTCAAGCTAAGCAGAGCTTGTGTTATGGGTACTAGATAACTGATATAATACTTATGCATAACATAGATAGATATTTTTTATTATACATAGAAAAATACCCAGAACACCCTGAACAAATATCTGTAGATCGTATAAATATTTGTTCCGAGGCGGGAAACGAACCCGCAACTTCCTGCGTTGCAAGCGAACCTTCGCCCACACAGAGGTCGTCAAAGTGTCTATTACCTTACCTTACCTTAGTGTAGCCCCACGAAGGCAAGAACATAATCAATATTTATGCTGGTTTTCCACAAGTGGCAGGTACTACGAACCCTTCCTTACGACGAAACAAATGTCTTGCCATATCCAAATAAACCGCCTCAGATATATAGCTAAATATATAGCTAATAGAAAAGCCGAAATCTTAAACTGGTAGTAATACAGTAGGTACCACTCAGACTTCATGAAATAAAGTATTTTATGACAGCTTAATAAAAATAATTAACATTATCACACATTAATATTAAGTCGGTGCAAGAAATGCCCTTTTGTACTTGCCGAATCACTTTGATTTTGACCGTGACATTTCTCGGGCATTTCGTAATTTTTATTCGAAAACTGGCAACACTGGTAAAGATTTAACGCGAATAGTTTGCCGCTCCGATTTCGTCACTCTTTTTAATTATTGTGCCCCATTTTACCTTACTGGTGAACTCTTATGAATTTTGATGTTGGTAAATATATCAAGATGGTTCGAATTGTTTGCCAAATCGGTCAGAAATTCCCTCGATGTTGGCAGACCGAAGCAACGGACTGCACCTGATTGTGCTAGTTCTAAAGTTAGTATCTAGTTAACAGTAGAGTCTTGCCTAAGCTTACAGCCTGACCAGATTCATCATGATCATCCTTTGATAAATAATACACACACTATTTATCAAAGTGATCATCAGACTAGAAGTCCCTGCTGGACATAGGCCTGCCAGTGCACAGCAACCGTTGGTCCATCAAATTAGCCTCTAAATATAAACTGGATAGAGCTTTTATTTTGTAAGAATTCCCGAATCGCGCTCTCCGAATTTTTTCAAACTCAAACTAAATTATGACATATACGATGCTAATACTTATTTGAAATTCTGCTCCTATTTATTTATTCGGGACGGATATACTAATAACTCTAAACGTGGACTCTATAAAATCTTCCGTACCAAACACTTTTCGAGTTCCTTCCTGTTGTTTATTTACAATTGGCATATTGTTTTGAAGATACTTGGTAACGTATAATGGTCAAGTATTTCCGTGTTATTATAGTACGATTTACCGAGAGCTTAGTCCGGTTTTTGCTTCCCATAAGCCGCTAATCTCCTGTAACGTGAGGATGATGAATGAGTCACTAAGCTCAGTTTAACAATGAGTCTAATGTTAATGAAGTTTTTACTAAGTAAAGCTTCTTAGTTTATTTAAATTTGACTTTACTTACAGAGTATATTTATCGTATGGTTACTTATAACTTTTAAATTACAAGGTGTATCATCTGTTGCTTAGCAAGTGGGCTGTTAAAAAAAATTTAGGCCGACTGAAAAATAATATCACAATATTTTCGTAAAGTCTGTCTAAGATTAGTTCTAAAGTTAAGTTTAGTAAGTGTATTTTGTCATTTTAAAATACAAACTAGAAAAAGGTACTCGAACACTTTTTTAATTAAACTTTTGTGTAACTTTTTTTTTTTGGCGTTGCTCTACTTGTGCATTTGCCATTTTTATTTTTGTATAAATAAAAATAACGGAAATTTTGTGTAACTAAACCCTCAAAGTAGAAGGTATTTTTTAATTTTGACATCAGATTTGGTGACCTCTCGGTCCCTCAAATATCGATTTTGAAAGTAATCGATCCAGTAACATATCAAAATGGCGGGCATTTTTTTTAAATTCTGACCTTAAATTCGTGTTCTCTGATCACGGGGACCCTCAGATATCGATTTTGAAAGCAATCGGTCCAGTAACAAAATAGTTTAAAATGGCGGCCGACATACCACACGATATGGTAGGCGTAATTTATTTTGCCATACCCCTTTTAACTAAGGTCACAAACCATGTTGTCTTAATGAAAATATTTAAATTTTTCCAAGCACCACCTAACTAAACGAATCGCTAAACACCCATGTCAAAAACGGTTAGTGGTTTTCGAATTTAGAACGTTCATCCCTGTGAACATAGGTACATAGACGCTAAACTCAATATACCCTTCCTCACTGAAGCAATACATAACTTAGCTATGCCTCGATATAGTAGTCAGGCTAAAAAATACTAGATAGAAGCGTACCTAAAGTTAATTTTTGTTTAAATTAAACCCATTTCGTGTCTGGCTAACTTAAGTTGCTTTGAATAATGTAAAATCGCATTACCATAAACAGATTCATACACATAGAACCTTCTTGCAACTATGGCAATTTGAATCATAAATCATTTGTAAGTACCAAAAGAATGTAACTCGTAACAAAAGCTCGGACTTCGGAGCATTGAACCTGGAGCCCTCACGAAGCTATCAATCTATATTTTCACGCTTCACAAGCACATAAAGAATAACCTACCTATCACTTTGTTAACTAAATGTTTGTCAGGACAGCCCTGACTCCAGAGGTCCACTCTTTAAACTCAAACCTTTTGTGTAGCAGAATTGAAATTTATGGATGTGTGAACTTTGCCTTATACGTAAAAAAATAGCTCCACACAGTCCCCGTATGACTTCTAAGAATAAGGCACTGGTCTTACCGCCTGCGACGAGCGATAAACGAGTAGAGCGTAGCACGTAGAACGAGTAGCTAGCGATGAACTATAAATATAATCTCTCTCTTTTATTTACACGGGAGCGATTATCTTTTGTTCGTTTCTTGGGCAAGAAAATCGCCGATAGCTCATCGCTTATTCGGCTTATTATTTATTATTTATTTATTTGTATATATTTAGATATCTCGAAAACGGCTCTAACGATTTTAATGAAACTTGCTTAAGGGGGTTTTTGGGGGCGAAAAATCGATCTAGTTAGATCTCATCTCTAGGGAAACGCACTACTTTTTTTTTTTTTTTTTTTAAGAAGTTTAGGAAGACTTATAGCTAGACAACGATAAAAATTATATATATATATATATATAAAAATAACATGCCAAGGACATGTTATTATGCTGAAGGCCAATTAATACCAAACTAAGTTGTTATAAGATTATGATTAAGTTATTATTAGGCAAAAATAAACAATTATAAATAAGTTATCAAGACACCTACTGATCTATTCAGTTACTAATACCAGCCAATTAAAGTTTACAGTCTCATACGACGCAGTGTAGGAAGGCCAATGGACTAAAGACATTTTAAACGTCGCAGGAACTTAGTGGATGGAGACGGCTCAAGACCGTTCGCCATGGCATTCCATGGGAAAGGTCTATGTCCAGCTGTGGATTTGTATGGTCTTATGATGATGATGATGATGATTACACATACCTAATAAATATGTTTCCTATGTCTCTACTATATATGTTTACATAATGATTTGCCTCAAAGATAGCACACAATACTTATCAAAATACGTGAGATCTAAAACAGGTGAAGGCTCACATTCTCTTTCGATAACGTACTTAGATACTACACAGATGAAATAATAGTGCAGTGGGTACAATCGTACCTTATTAGCATATTGCGGTTATCAAAACACCAGCTTATTTACGAGCTTACGATTTTCAAAAAAGTGTACTGAAGCGAAGATTGCTGTAACGCATTTGAAACGTCGGGAATAATAAATAATAAGGTAATTTCGGTTTTGGTTCGTAATAAAACGCGATAAATACCCGTGACAATATAAATAAATATCTGATAGTACTGGTTCAGTATTTTGAATAGATTGGCAGTTAGATGTAAGAGTTGAATGTAATTCTTTAAATATAATATTCATATTTCATCATCATTATCATAGTCAGCCTGTAGATGTCCACTGCTGGACATAGGTTTCTCCTGTAGAATGGGTAATGCCATGACAAACGGTCTGAACAAAGCTCGGTCACCCAGGTACTAATAAACTTGATTTAAAAAAATATGCAATTTTAACATATATATAACTTTGCATTTAAAAAACCGACTTCCGCCATTGTATTCGACTAAATATTTGGATGAAAAAAAATTATGTAAGAACCATAGTGGTGAAAGGATTATGATACTTTCTGAATGCAAATGCTTGGTTTGTTGATGAAAATATCAAAATCGCCATATGTATGCCTACAATATTTGAGAAGTTCCCTCAATTCCTCATTGATTCCATCGTCAGAACTGGATTTTGAAAAAAATGGGACCAATCTGGAAGTATATATATTCAAATAAAAAAAGAATTTTCCAAATCGGTGCATAAACGCCGGAGATATGCGGTAACAAACATTAAAAAAAAAAAAAAAAAAAAAATACAACTGAATTGAGAACCTCCTCCTTTTTTGGGAAGTCGGTTAAAAATACACTCTGAGTGAACATGCTGAAAACAGATTTTGACAGTTATGAAGTTTTTTTTCTTAATTTGCCCGTCGTACTATAATATATTCCATGAATTTGCAGTGTCTCTTTTCGGTTGAGTTATACAATGCTAAGACGGTGAAAAACAAGCCTCGGCATTACTACACCTTTTTCGATCACATCATATAAGGTTGGTTTATATTTTATTCCAGTTCAATTAAAAACTAATATGAGTTGAAGATTTGCATTGGACTTGATGAAGACCTTGCGGTGAACTGTTTATTTTAATTTTTATTATTTATTTGAGTTCTTTTCAATAATGGTCTCGCCTGCGGGCATAATTGACAATGGAGCCGATTGCGATACTGCCACTGTATATCAAAGATGCCAATTGATATATAACTTACGTGACTTGGCACGAGTGTATAGGCACCAGCCTAAACACTCATGCCAAGTTGCATAAATTCAAATATAGTTTGAAGACGATTTTTTTTTATATATTTTTTTTAATGGCATCTTAGGATATTCTCAATTTTGCCAATGTCAAGTAGCATAGATAATTATCAAACAATGTCCAGTCGTCATGTCCTTTGTCAAGTCATGTTCTAGTAAATCGATGACAGTTTACTAGAATGTTCCTGGACAATTTCCACCCCTTCGAAAAGACACGCAATACACTTATTTTATTTAAATTCACTACCATGTGCGCTTTATAAGCTACACCGGTTAAAAAGTCACCAAAATTACACGATATAACAAAAAAAAACACTAGAAATTTAAATAAAATAAAAAAGGACGACGTCTCCCTTCGAAAGAGCAGAAAAAGTACGATTAAAAATGATTAAAACACACAATGACTTTGACATAACATCCAGTGTCAGCAAATGGCTCTATGATTTCATAAAATTATATAAATGTCCGCGACTCCAACCGCGTAGGTAGTTCAGGATATTTAATACACTAACCTACATTATACAGCACTTAACCTTTACTATATTGGCAGTATAGACAAGCTCAAAGTCACGCAGCGGGCTATGGATAGAGCAATTCTAGGGGTTTCACTACGTTGAAGTGGTAATGGGCAGGTCATAATCGTTGGAGAATTAAGGTTCTCGAGTGGCCCTTCACTCGATGGACTAAAGACATTATAAACGTCACAGAAAGTCGGTGGATGGAGGCGGCTCAAGACCGTTCATATTGACATTCTAGGGGAGAGGCTTAGCATACTGGCATACTTTGTTTGTCTGTAGCAAACAGAGGTTGACGTTGAGTCGCATTGGAACAGGAGTAATTTTAGTTTATAAGACGATTTAAAATGATTCTTGTGATTTCAATGAGTAAAGTATTTTTGACTTTGACTTTGACTTTGAGAAATAGGGAAAAGACTTATGAAGAAGACAATACACCAGACTCATTGGAGTATATATAGATATATTTACGGCTGCTCATGCCATGAGTCTGTACGCACCGTGGTCAATCAAATACGTAGAGTCAATAAAGGCCGTCTTCGATAGCAAAAAATATCTTCATTTAGCGATTTACAATTGAGAATATGTAATTAAATTGAACCTTCTTTTATATGAAGATGGCTTCCTAGAAACTCAGTATTCCTAACCTAAGTAATTATAGTAGAAAATACAAACAATCCAATCATAATCATCATTAACCGGTTAATGTGCACTGTTGATCATGACCTCCCCCTTCGAATGCAATGGGGGGATTTGCCATAATCCCCACACTTGGCAGACGGTTTGGTGCACCTTGGCAGAAAGAACTTGGCAATAGTAGTACTGCCAAGTTTTTGTATACTCAAAAAAAACTGTTTCCCATATATTTAATATATATTGAGTGTCATTCGTTTAAGGTTAAAATATTTATTCTTATGGTTGTGGCTGAGTATCCCGGCCTGAAGGTTCTGTCTTAGCATATTTAGCCCTAAGGCGTTCTTTACAAGTAGGCGTTTTTTGCATCAGATGGGTGTAAGGCTCTATGAATGAATTATTCTATGAAGAACGAGTTGTTGATTAAGGTGAGAGCACATATGACGTAAGGCTGCAGCCGGGCCACCGAGTGTGTGCACTTGACCTGGTTGCGACCGGTTGCAGAGCTAGGCGGAACTCTTCATATCAGCCCTTCACTGCTTTCTTAAATGAAGCTAGATCTGACAGTAGATATCCTTGATACTTACCATTGAACAAGAGGTCGACAAATTTTATTTTATCAGAGACATCGTGGCTGAGAATGAAGCACGCACGTTTGCGTTTGTTAGCAGAATTATTTTATTTACGCTATACGTCGGCTCAAGACCGTTCGTCGTGGTAATCTAAGGCGCAGGCCAGACAGAAGAAACGTAAGACGAGGACGGGGCGCAGACAAATGTCTCTTCCGCGTCCTTTTCATACAAAATGTATAGAAGTGTCGCGACACGCAAAACAAACAGAAAAGACGGGGCGCAGGCGTAACGCTTTTGCCTCTGCTCTGCTCGCGACGCGTCCTCGTCTTACGACTCTTCTGTCTGGCCTGCGCCTAAGGGGGAGGCCTATGTCCAGCAGTGGACCTCCTCAGGCTGATGATGATGATGATACGTCCGTGGTTGGGTCACGTAACTCTGTTTATGTGCCTTTTAACTTTTTTCCTGTAGAAGTTTCGGAGAATAGCTATGACCGAAAAATATACATACAGACATTACCAAGTGGGAGTGATCCTATAATGGTTCTGTTGGTACCTTTTGAGATACGGAACCCTAAAAAGTGAGCCAGTGGAATATGTTGATGCCAATAATTATATTTCCATAATAATTATAATTTTTTGTTTTTTTAAAAGAATACGGGTTATATTTAATTGATTGCCATCATTACTTATACCTTATTCTGTATTTTTTTTTCTGATTTGCCAAATAATGTATCAACAACAAATTCTGGACAAACATGTCTCGAAACAAAACAAGCGTTTCAAAAACAACTTATTTTGTAAACAACATCTTTTTTTACAAATCTTTGGCTTGTTTACAAACATCATGATTATTCACACACTTAGACAAATGATTAATGATGAGAGTAAGCATAGTCATCAGCCGTTAGACGTCCCCCCCCCCCTAGAAAGCAATTTATTTGGGTGTCCGCAGCTACAAGCATTCGGACACCCAAATAAATACATTCGTAACTAGTTAGATGAATGAAAGTTTGTTACCTATACAAAAAAAAACATCTACCTTTTTAACAGTGAAAGTAAAGATGGCTGGAGGACTGTGACACTTTCCCCGGTCGAAGAGAAAGATAAAATCGATCATGTTGCGAATCGAAACTCAGTTTTTTTTTATAAACGATATATTTATGATCTTTCTCACATACGATGATGCACCAAATAAATAACATACATAACAATCAATAGTCACATACATAATGATAGTCCTAATCCCACACTATGATTCTTGTGTCGAGTACCATGGTACTATAACACCCAGACCTACAACAAATATTTGCAGATCATGCAAACATTTGTTCCACAGTGGGAATCGATCCCACACCTCTTGCGTCTCAGCCAGCTACTCGCTCACCGCGCCACGGAGGTCGTCTATGATTTGAGATTAGGTAACATGTGCCCTAGAAGCTTTCTCTCTAAATTAAACAAACATTGAAATTCGCTCGTGGAGATAAACAAAACACCTGCAACCAAAAACTTTTGTATAGGTTGAAGACCCAAATTTTTGACCAGAAATAATGACGTCACCTCATTTCATTCAGATAAAAAAATTATGAATGAAAAAACCAAGAAACACGAACCTTCTATCCAAGAAGCAAGGAAAGCTTTCGGCTTCTGCTTATTCTATTACTAATCTTGAATCCAAACATAAAACAATTAAAAATATCATAGGGCCGATCAAATTCTAGTACCACCACAATCAGTCAACTAATCCCTCAACAGTGTCGATATAGTCCCGAACATCTTTTTATCTCAATAATATTATAAATGCGAAAGTTAGTGAGTATGTTTGTTACTCTTTCACGCTGAAACAGCTCAAGAGATTTGGTTGAAACTTGGAATGGAAATAGCTTACACCCTGAATTGGGTGCTTCTTGTTTCAACCCAAAAAAATTCAACCCATTAGGTATTTATATCGACTTTTTTTATTATTTTTTTAATAAATTTATATTCTTATTTCAACCCAATCCAGTGAATTTGCAATGGCATTAAAACTATACTGTTTGGACATAGGGAGGGACCCTGATGTAGAATGCCACGACGAACATTAACATATAGGCTTCTTATTATCCCAATATTCCTACTGGGTAGAGACTTATGCAGATAAGCGCGGGGTGCAACTAGTGTTAAATAAAATTATAATCCCATACAATATAATATTATCATTAATAAACTATCAACTGCATCTATTGTTTGTGACAAACAAGTTATCAGTTTCAATGATCGATTTTGAACTTTATTTCGTGAGCAATAAATTAGATTAATTTATTTAGTCGTATTGGGATGCTGTATCGAGTTGCAAGATCGAAATGTAAATGAGTTGATGTTATCAATTCTATTGTTTTAGTTGTTGTTGATAGACGATGATCGATTTATTGCGTTTGTTGATATTTTGATTGGCAATTTAGTAATATTTGTTTCTCATCAACTCTATAATACTATCTAAATAACTATGCCGCAATTCTGAAAAGTGAAACTTTGAAGTCATCTTCATTACCATCAAGTCATCAAGTCTACTGATAGATGGTTTTTAGCCAACTCCATCCACCGACTTCCTTTCATCATCATCATCCCTTATCCTACTCAGGTGGGGTCGGAACAACATGTTCTTTTCTTCCATTCTTCCCTGTCTTCCGTCATATCCACCGACTTCCTTTGACGCAATAAAAGGAGAGCCTTCCTCAAACTGTGGTTTGTGGTCGCCACTCGTGAACCTTTATTCCCCAACAGTGGTCAGTTCTGCGAGCAATATGACTTGCCCATTGCCACAACTTGCTAATTCTGAGAGCTATTTAGAGAGAACTTAAAAGTATGTTAATAGTACTAACTTCAATGTTGTCAGGTTGAATAAAAACAAATGATCGGTCACAAATCGATGAGAATTTGATGGTTGTAAGCTTAGTAACTAATTTATTAAGTAATGTTTATAAAAGGTCTGAGGGCATGATCGAGCAATTAGGCAATAATAATATTATGATATATTGTACTCTCTAACTGATGTGAACCGATAGCAATATGTTATGTATAGTGCATTTAAAGTCTGCTATCCACAAAAGCATCACTTTATAGACGCTTCGAAATGTAGCTTGCTCTACCTTCCACCTAAAAATCGTATAGCAACAGTAACTGTTACCACACCTACCTTTAATAAATGAAGCAGTGTCACCACCCATGAAACTCTACGGACTCCATAGCGCTTTCGTCGGTACGTAGGACAGCGTTCGTAATTCACCGCGAATAGTCAGTTTTTTATATGCAATGCAACGATCTATGCATTGCACATATCGGGCTATGGTAGACAGTGGGCTTAAGATTCACTTATGCCTAATTTGACATTGAACTATGAATAAGCACGACTTTTTGTCTACTTACACGCTAATTACAAGTGCCTACACGTTTAATAAAGTAATCGATCAAACTTGATAAGAAATAAAAATGTACCGCTAATTTACACATTGGTAAACATTGTGCTAGGCAGACAGTAGGTACCTACACTACCTACGTGCAAGTACGTAGTCTGCTAATGATAATAATTTAATTACAAGCAAGCAAGCGATAATGTTGCAAGTGTATCTACGCTTATATCTAAATATTACTATTGGTTCGCCCCGAACTGAGACCTCGCGAATACACGCGATGTAGGAAACCTACTTTCTAAAGAAAAAAACCTTAAAGAAAAAGAAGAAGGTAAACCTTTCTACTTAAAAGACTTCAAGCAAATTTACATCATAACGAGACCACTTCAAGATTATTCCCTAAACACTAAACAGACCTCTCTTCAGACCTTTTATCCTCAGACTAACATACATACATACATAAATACATATGTATATAAATACATAGACAAATTCCAACTCACCAAGCTGACATAGAGAACTCGCTTCACTCGTTCAACTATCTAATAGTGTACCTACTCTTCAAGTAGGTACTACAAGTCTGCCGCTAGTATCTCTCTCTCGAGAAGGATTAAGTAAGGCCAGTTAGTGACATATTAATTAAGGGCTCTAGATTCTCTAATCTAGAGCCCTTAATTAATATGTCACCAGTAATATGTTCCAGGCTTATTAATAAGGGGTGTCGAGTAGAGTACTGCTATCTCTATAGCAGTACTCTACTCGACACCCCTTATTAAAAAGCCTGGAATAGGTAGCTTCTTTCACAAATAAGAGACATGGATACAGAACCATATATCTGTCGTTGGCGTTAGTTTGTTCCTACCAACGCGTTAAGACAAGCAGTCGAAATAATTGGATGCTTTCAAACTCATATATTGGATTCTTTAATTTTCGGAGGTTTCGCGTTGTTTTACTTACACAAAACTATTTTTATTAATAACGGCGATTGTCTTGCCTAGATTTCAAATACCACCACTTTAAAATTGACACGAATCGCCCACTATAGGTATTGTTCAGCGTGTCCATTTCCAAGAGATTAATAAAATTGTTTTTTATCACGCTGATAGATCAGGAGCTAGTGGCAAAAGTGGTTGGGTTGGTAAGTACTTGAGTTACCTCCAAGCTTCGATATCGCTTTTTGTTGGTTAATATACTTAAGTACCTAAACATCGTGCTATCTATTCCGTAAAGCTTCGTAGCAAGTTAAATTGTCCCAGAAAATATTTATGCAATGGTTGCACAAATACGAAATTGATTTATGATTTATGATTTTAGCTTACATACTTCAAAAAAATAATCTTGAAACATAAAAACTTCCTGTCAAGATCCATGGCATATGTGTGTCTATTTGAAGTTGCTTGACGTAATATTATGCTAGTAGCTAGCTGCTAAATAATATAGAGCACCCTATGAAAAAGTTTGTCCAGGGAAGTTCTACTACTATACTTTTTTCTGTCGCCAAGCAGAAGTACCTATGAGTATTGATGTATTTGAAGAGTATTGGTGAAATTACAGGCACATGAAACTTTTCATCTTGATATCTCAGGATGACGGGTGCAGTGTAATGCAATCAGTGCAGTGTAGGACGCGACCTATGAGGACGTAACGTTTGTAATGGAAAGTTAACGCCATTAGGTGGGCAACATGCCAGTTCAGTCATTTATTTAAATAAAACATAAAAAGCTATATAGGCATGTCTCCAGCTTAAGAACAGACCCCTACATCTCCCGTGGATGTCGTAAAAGTCAACTAAGAGATTACAACAGGGGATGGGCAGCAGCATCTACCTGAGTACTCAACACCACTGCGATCACCAATTCGCCTACCAAGCGTGGTGATTAGGGCAAATCTCCCCATTGCATAACTATGAGGGGCGCCTCGTTCAACAATGGACGTCTAACGACTGACGAAGATATTTAAACCACAGGCTCCTTGTCTAATACAGTGTTACACACCCAAGTGTCGGTCACGAAACTACTTTTATGTAAACTTCGTAACAACTGAGTGATCTACAAACTGAGTGACTTGCGAATCATTTCTGTTCACGGAAACGATAGTAAACCAAAGTTAGGTAATAAAAATATAAAGAATTCAGACTCAGAAAACGAAATACAGTTTGTGAGCACCTACTTATTAATATGCAGGAAGTGTGTTTGTTGGTCGTACTTGGGTATTTTGCAAAACCTTAGTACATTTAGAAAGTTGTAGAATATGCATATATTATGCTGTATTGTTTTTGTAAATCAAATCAAATCAAAATAATTGTATTCATTGTAATCACAAATATTTTTTTTTTGTATCGTCTTATAAAATAAAGGTACTCCTGTTCCAACGCGACCAAGTCTAGAAGAATCAGGCAACAAAAAAATTTAGAATAAAATCAAAAGTCCAATACATGTTTACCTAAAAATTCATAGATTCAAGATTCAAGATTCAATCGTTTATTTGATACACAGGTCTTAAATCTATACTAGTCGATGCATTCGGCGTACAAATAAATGTCAAATTAATTAAGAATTTACATTTCAAAAAAATCTCTTAGACTATAAAAACAGTTATCTATAATAGCCAAAGAGTCTTCTTATATATGTAATCTGCTGTCATTTTAATTTCTTGTGACTTTCCTCACATCCATTTGAGTTAACTTTCAAATGCTATTTCAATTAGCTAAATAATTGTCGGATCAAAGGCAGTGCGAGATCTAAGCTTTCCATTTGATTGCAGACAACTTGAATGCACACTATTCTAGGAAAATGTTTTCAATAGCTTGAAAAAACTTGTAAAACCAACACATCACTTTCTAGATTTCCTAAATACTCGTACACAGGGAATTCTATACGCTGAAGGTGACAATCATACCTTCAAACCCGATCACCGATACTGTATGATCTGCCTCCCTATTCCCTAACTGAAAGTCACTCGGTGACTAACGTTTGACAAGTCAATTACCTACTCAAAATTATTACTAAGAATTGTCAATTGATCGTATAGGGAGCCTGTTCACCGCTCCCACCGTTTAAATCACCGGTTTTTAGGAGATGAACATGAGAAGGCACTTTTATTGATATCATAGGCTAAAGGTAAGAATTTTAGTCATCAATGAGTTTCAGATGTATAGGAATTTGGAAATCGTAAAATAAACGGCAATTTTACTGACGTTTAATCAAACGATAATTTCAAAAAATCGCTCCCCTATTTTGTGGCGTAACCATTCGTTAGGATGGTGGGTAAGAAAACATCTGCCAATGATTGGTTAGGCTAAACAGCCGTTTAACTGTCCGTGTTGTTAGGCGTGCTGCATTACTTAATTGGTCACATGCTCCATGTAAATGAATCAGGAATTAACTGTAGGCGGCAAGCTGGCTGAGCATGTGACTTGTATCACGACGAGGTGCTAACGGTTCCGTTAATAAATTATTTAGATAAATACAGACTTAGTACCCAATTTTTCAACATTTTCATATCCCCATTATGACCTCGCCTTGTGCGGATCCTAAGTCCATCTAGGCCAATCTTATCTTACAACAAAAACGCGAAACGCGATGTAAACTGAATTTTTGGTATGTTATTTGGACCCCTAAGGGGAGAATGAAACTACATTTTGCAAGCAAAAAAATCTTTAATTTTTTGAGTTTTTTTCAGTTTTTGCAGTTTAATTCATAAAGTATGGGTTTTTGACATTATTTGTTATTAAAATTATTAAGGTATATTAAAATTGAGACAATTTTAGCCTACCCCACACACCACAGCTCCGTATGTCCAATAACTTTTGAGAAATGACACGATTTAAATCTAAATTCAACATAATAAATCCTCAACAGTTTGTCCGTTTGTAAGTTAAGGAGTACCTATTCAATAAATTCCAGTAAAAATTCGTGTTTAACCTTAACTGACTTGTCACCTAACTGCCCCAGTATTGCCCGGTGCCCGGTTAACGGTTTGCTGTGGTGTGTCCGACCTGAGAATAGACTCCTCCGTCTCCTCCCGTGGATATTGTAAAAGCCAGACTAACGGATTACACCAGGAGATGAGCAGTAGCATCCACTTGAGTACTCAACACCAATACTGCGGTCACCAATCCGCCAGCCAAGGGATGATAAGCTAAGCGAAGCCAGCAATAGACGTTTGACGGCTGATTTTGATGGCTATCTAGTGCTATCATTTTTCTGATAAAGCTCCCAAACGAATTCAAAATTTTAATCGGGAAAGCTTATAAAATATAAGTAAATATTTTTACAAGCTTCTCCCCACCATGAACCTTACACTTAATCCTTTGATCATCATTATCTCTCAATCGTCATCATGTTTTGTCAACATGGAACGGTTGAACTGATTTCGATAAAATTTGGTAGAAAGATAGATCGACACAGGCTTATTTTATCGTTAGTTCACGCGAGCGCAGTTGCGGTCAGATGTTGGAAAAATTATATAAAAGTAGGTACAACATTGAATTTTGAGTAAAAACGCCCTAAAATTCTTCAGCTTTTTCGAGTGCTGACTCTACCCAATAAGATTGGTTGGGCACGAAAGCTTTAACGATCATCACGCACACAGATTTACATAATAAATGTCCCTATCAATATGACCGACAATATGATATAAACAGCTGTACGTTAACCCCATCCAATTTGTTATGGATAATGGTACAGGTTTATATATCGACGTCTACATCTTTATGGCTTTCTTAGATGGCACCAGGAATTTAACGGTCATTAGGTTCATTTAATGGTAAATGTTGGCTATAAATATTGGAGGAATGCAGCGTTGGAGAAACGCATTAAAACGGTTTTTTTATCAGAGTACCTAACCACTACTTAAAAACATCCGAAAAACAATTATAAAATCAAATTTTAACAACGAGATAAACAACGAAATATCGAAAAGATTCTAACAAACTTCTCTTGACGCAACTTTTTTTGACAAAAGCTATGTATAAGATTTTGCTTAAAAAACTGAAACTCATCTTCACGTGCCCCCCTATTCCCTAACTGAAAGTCACTCAGTGACTAACGTTTGACAAGTAGAATGACCATCAAAAAAAAATATTAGGAAGAATTGACAATTGATGGTAATTTTACTTGTCAAACGTTGGTCACTGAGTGACTTTCAAGATAGGGACGGTTCCCTATCTTGAAAGTCAAGTTGGAGGCTGATGCTCTTAGACGTCCGCTGCTGAAAATTGAATAGATGCAATCAAGCAAATCCCCTGATGCAAGAGAATGCAATCAGGGGATTTGCCGTAATCACCACGCTTAGAAGGCGGATTGGTGATGGTATTACTGTAAAGTACTCAAGTAGATACTGCATATCCCCTGGTATAATCCCTTAGTCAGCTTTTAAGACATCCACGGGAGGAGACGATGACAGGGTCTATCACCTCCTGCCATTTAAATGATTATTGTTCCTGTAAATGATTGATCCGTGAAAAATGATCTGTGTAGGGTAGGTAGGTAATATATAATTTCGATAATCAATAACCTATACTCGATATAGCCTATAAAATTTCTAATGCAAAACAAAATTTCAACTTGCAAGCTGCTATCTATCGTTGACTTTCTCGCCACTTGTACGGCAGTCCCACTAGTGCTACCTTAAACTAAACATGAAACAAATATTTCATAAACATCGTAATTGGCTTATGTAATAAGTATAATGCTTATTGCATAAGGTTCGTTCCCTTTACTTCTAAGTACCAATGTATCTTTTAATACAGTATCTCTTATTATTTCGATTGATACGTAAAGCCGGCAATCCAAATGTAGCTAGAGAGCTACGAGAAATCCACGAATTGCGATACTGTCAGTTCAAAGCCTTTACTTTTCCAACGTTGAGAGGCGGCCAACACAAGTTCAAGTAGATTGATGCAGTCGACCTGTGCACTCCCATCTATCATCGTGGAAATATCAAACATCAATCTAACAGACGTTTTCCTATCCACCTATTAGATAGAGCTTTCGATTATTACTTTGACAAGACATGAAAATTAATATAAACGGTTGATAATATTTATTTTAGTAATTCGATGAAGATGTCAGCATTGTGATTTAAAACATCATGTAGTTTTTCTACGTTCAATCTTTTATTTCATCATCATCATCAGCCTATAGAAGTCTACTGCTGGATATAAGCTTCTCCCGTCTAGAGCCGCCTCCATCTATCAACTTCCAGCCTCCTTTAGAATATTTGGTCCATCAAACCATTTATTTAGTTGCCAAAAAAAACAAATATCCAAAATACAATCAATGACTCCAATAAATGTATTTTTTAAGCTATGTAATCTTACGGTATAAGACCACGTTCATGTATAGATTGTTAATGTTTGCATTCCAAAATGGATTGTAAACAGAAAACTACATTGTACAATCAAAACACCTTCTCAACTCACGTCGTAAGTAACGAATCAAGATCATTACATTTAGCACGCAGCATCACTGCAGTTTTATGGGCCGCACAGTTAAATGTAAACACACAATAGTGATTGGAGTTAACGGTTTTTAAATGCCTTGCAAGTTAAGAGTCTTGGCGAGAGGCCTGCTGGATTTTAATGAAGTCAGCAATAGTACTAAAATTTAAAGAGGTTTCCTCTTCATTAGTACTTAATTAAATGGTTTGACCTTGTCCATTCAAAGACGTTTAAGGCTGCATACAAATATTAAATCTTCTGTATAATATGAAATTATTGGTTTAAATTTTATTTAGATTGAAATGTTACGGAGTTACTTTGCACATTTCTAACGTAGGCTTCTAAACTACTGTAGACATAACTATTAATCATATTAGCGAGGTGCAGGTGGTCAGGACTAAATCGAGCGACCTGGATTAAATAAATCAGTACCCAATCACTGCATGTATCTCATTCGTAAAGTATCTTAAGTTTAGCTGGCCTAACTTTATGGTTAGCTTAAAATCAAAGGTGCTTGTCCACTGTCCAAAATAATAGTTTTGCCATCTAAAATCCTTGTCTTTAAATTTGTTTATTTATAAAAACTAATCACCACAGTTTTTGACTCAGGTTTTTATCGGGTCATTCAGAGGCAGAAGTCTGAGTTTTAACAAGCAATTGACACGGAATTATGGTGTAGGTAGAGTATACGAATACGATTTTGGTTCACAAAGTGTATGCTAGGGGCGCTCATCGGTGTCTCCACACAAAATCTCTATTAAACTACACCATAGATAAAAGATAAATGGAAAATACTTTATTGCACACCATAATATAAAAAAAATTAACAATTTCACTAACAAAAACTAAAACTAACTATGTTATACAATGGGCGGTCTTATCGCTCTGTAGGCAACATGCGTCTGTATCAATTGTTAAATTGTCACAGACGCATGTTGGCTTGTTGTTAATTTGTTAAAAAATTAGGACTACAGCCTCAGAAGTAGTACCCATCCAAACTTTCGTTGGCTATAGGTAGTTAATTTTACATTTCCTACGCTGATTTATATGCTATAAATATATTATTAGATACCTACTATCTTAGTACCGGATATATAAAGAATAAAATAATTATTTTTATTTCTTATAAGTAATGTTAATCTTTTAAATGGCTTCATTAGTAATTTAATGATCGGAAACAGTGAAGGATCATTACTGTTCAAGTTATTAATACAGTTAAAAACGCTTCATTTCTGTCCAAATTGATTTATCATCAACTAAATTACACATTCAATATCACGATATTAATAATTTTAAGTACTATTTATAAATATACTTACAAATTAAGTATCTTTTAATGCCATGGTTAAAGCCAGTTACTCATTTACAGAAACGATTTATTTAATACGCTATTTATTTCCCTATTTTTATGGATGTTTTATTTTTTATGAGCTTTGCTATCAAATTAGTATAATAAGTTATGATTATGTAGTTCAGTACTATTTGTGGTAAACAAAAAATAGTAGATTGTATCATAAGGGAGCAAAATAATATTTTTACGGCGAGGGCGCTTTTTTGAATCCAGAGCGAAGTGAGGGATTCTAGAGTAGAATCCCGAGAGTAGCGAGGGATTATTTAGTAGAGTCCCGAACGTAGCGAGGGATTCAAAGTACGTCGCCCGAGCCAAAAATATATTTTGCGCCCGAGTGTTACACTCTACTTTTCATCACCCACTATGAGAAAATAAAAGGCACCTCATATTTTATTTCAAAACAAAACCATGAATTTCTAACAATCCGTGAATAACTTATCATTTAAAAAACAGATTTCCGCCATTGTATTCGACTAAATATTTGGATGAAAAAAAAATTATGAAAGAACCATAGTGGTGAAAGGATTATGATACTTTCTGAATGCAAATGCTTGGTTTGTTGCTGAAAATATCAAAATCGCCATTTGTATGCCTACAATATTTGAGGAGTTCCCTCAATTCCTCATGGATTCCATCATCAGAACTGGATTCTGAAAAAAATGGGACCAATCTGGAAGTATATCTATTCAAAAAAAAAAAGAATTTTCCAAATCGGTTCATAAACGCCAGAGATATGAGGCAACAAACATTAAAAAAAAAACCAATTGAGAACCTCCTCCTTTTTGTAAAGTCGGCTAAAAATGACGAAAAAACGGGCTGTAGTTCGCGCATTTCTAATTTGTTTTTTTTTATTCAGCCGGTGGCGCGACTATGGGCCGTCGTACCAGCCAGTATTTATTTAAACAATATTTGCGTTCAACTTCTTTGGCGCTGAACACTAAGATGTACCAAGTTTAAAAAGGGCGCGGCAAAGATAATTGCGGCGCACTTATTTGTGCTTGATTCTTTTCAAGATGTTCCAAATTCAAAAAGTGCGCGTAAAAGATAATTGCGGCGCACTTATTTGAGTTCGATATGTTCCAAATTTAAAAAGTGCGCGGCAAAGATAATTGCGGCGCACTTATAGAAGCTTCATACAGAAAACACCACCTTTGGGTGCACTTAAAGGCGAACCAAGTCGTCCTTTTCGAATAGATGGGATGAAAAAACTATTTCTGTATCAGGAACAAAAGAGTTCAACGCGCTTTGAGCTCTTCAAGCTTGTACATAGTTGTTCTTGTAGAATACAAAAGCTGTTTTTCCATTTATTTATATTTGTAAAAAATATAATCATGCCACAGTGTTTACTTATAAACTAATTAAACTAATCAATCAATTTAACATAGATAATAAATAGGTAGGTACATAAGCATAGTGGTCTACTAGCCCCCACACTAGGATACCCTGTGTTGTGGGTGGCTAGTTTCTTCCAAGAGTTACTATAATAAGAATTTGTGTGTATATAAATAAATAGAAAATAAATACAAATTTTCTAAAAGAAGTAGAATTTCATTTTGTAGATTGAATTATTATTTACCCTTGATTCTAATTAATTCAAGAAAATTTGGTTGGAGCTACCAGCTAGACATTGTGTCGGGTCCCATGGAAAACGAGTTGGTAATGTGGTCCGTTGTGTTACCGTTCTTGTATGGTGCAAAGTAATTACTTGGTATTATTTATACCGTGACTGTGCCGTGGTGTGTCCGGCCCAGAATAGACTCTTCCCTCTCCCATGGATGGATTTGGTTTGGATTTGGACGTGAAGGGACATACATAAAGGACAGCAGCATCTACCTAAGTACCTGACACAACACTGCGATTACTAATCCACCTGCCAAGCGTGGTGATTATGGCACCAACTCAATACGAGGGCTGCACTAAAAGTATCGGGAATGGAATATTTCCACTGTTTCTGTCATATTAAAATCTTTTTAATTGAAAACTCCTTGGTTTTAAAAATCGAATACCATTTATTTATTTAAAAAAAGATTCTCGGTCTTGTCACAAGTTTTTGTCAAACTTGTTTAGTCGTTGAGAAAATGGAATTGACTCGAGAAAATTCAAGAGCGATGATTTATTATGACTTTCGAAGTGGTTTAACACAAAAACAGTGTGTTGACCGGATGATTTCTGCATTTGGTGATAAAGCCCCATCGAAAACCACAATTTATCGATGGTTTGCTGAATTTCAACGTGGACGTGTCAAGCTCAGTGATGATCCCCGTCAAGGTCGTCCAAAAACTGCAGTCACCCAAGAAAACGTTGATGCTGTGCGTAAGCTGATTGAGGAAGATCGACATGTGACATGCCGCGAAATACAGGCAACTTTAAAAATTGGCATGAGTCAAACACAAATAATCTTGCATGAACAATTAGGTGTAAAAAAGTTGTTTTCCCGATGGATACCGCATTCGCTCTGTGAAGAGCAAAAAGCGGCTTCTTCCGAAATGAAACTTCCGAATGGAATGGTTGCTTCCAATGATTGGTTCCATCGTATGGAAAAATGTGTCAAATTTCGCGGAGAATACTTCGAAAAGCAATAAATACATTTTTAAATAGTAATGTTGTGTCACTTCCTTGATTCCCGAAATTTTCAGTGCCACCCTCGTATATGGTAAGCATGATTATCAGATAATCGTTTGTTGTGGCATTCCATGGGGAAGGCCTGTGTCCAGCAGTGGATTTCTATAGGCTAATTATGATGATTATGATAAATACCCTAATACGGTATTCAGCACACCAACACTTTAGAAACAGTCATAACTTAAGTGCTAGCTATCCCACTTCTAAATTCACTTACCTATGTGTTTTACCTATCTAACAAAAAGCTTATTTCTTAGGCCACGTTCATGTAGGGATTGTAGCTGCCCTTGATCGCCCAACGGTGCGCACGCATGTGTCACGTAACGCGATTACTGTGATATATGGCCGATATATGGCCATAGCCACGCTGCACCTATCTAAACTATTTCACGTAATTTCCGAACATTCTAACCGCAATATGGCTAAGCATTTTACATAAATGGTCCATGCGTGTGTCTAATAAGTAGAGTAGCCTTGAGTGAACTTTATTACTGACTAACCTTAGAAGCTTTTAAAGGTAGATCAAAATCATAGCTAAAGTATTTTCTCATAAATTACAGCGAAGTATTTAAAATTAATTAATTTTGTGAGTGACATATATTGCTCAGAGGCCTTACTATGAGCTCGTATAGCGATTCAGTTCAAAAACTATTCAGTGGGGTCAGCACGAATAATTTACGTTACCAAGACGCTAACGAGACGATCGCAAATGTCAAATATTGGCCAATGACATCAGGGTAACTTGAAATCTTAGTAAGTTTATTGGTTCATATTTGTCTCGATAACGTTAGATATTCCTGCTTGAGCCTCAGTACAAAATATCGGTTCGTCGTTGACATCCATCGTCATTGAATAACTTGAATCGCAGAAGTCGATAGACCATCTGCTATTAAATATAGCCTTTAAATATAACTGCAGACATCACGGAACCGATATTATGTACTGAATAGTTTTTGAACTGAATCGCTATAAGAGCTCATGGTAAGGCCTCAAGTAGTTTTTATGGAACTCTCAAAGCTTATTTTTGGTAGTATTTTCTGTGAACTGTTTGAAGAACACAGGCTAAACAATCATAATAAATCTAGTTGGTACTATTAATAACGTATGCGTCATCACATCACTCAATGCAGGATCTTGAAGACAGGTGTGATGAGATGAGATGGGCCGTGACATACACTGTCCATTAATTTTGTTCCAAACATTCAACTTTTTAAGACTTGCTCAACGTGGAACAAATTGTGAATAGCATTGTCGATTTTGATGGATAGGCTTGGTAGATAATTTAGTTCTTTTTAACTGACTTCAAAAAAAGGAGGAGGTTCTCAATTCGACTGTATGTTTTTTATAACTGTACATATGTAAAAGCCGAGTGAGATTACACCAGGAGACGGGCAGCAGCATTCACCTGAGTACTCATCATCTCAGCCTGCCAAGCGTGGTGATTATGGCAATTTCCCCCATTGTATTTCATGGGGGAGGCTTCGTCTAGCAGGTTTCTAAGTTCTCATTTTCTATGTATCAGCTTATCTCTGCTCTGAGGCACCACACAGGCGCTTCCCACCTAGTAGTAAGAAGGATCATCAAATTAAGCTAAGCCGTGTTTGTTATCCTGATTCTTCTCGGCTTGGTCACGTAAGAACAAAAGTAATTTTAGTTTATAAGACAATTCAAATTGATCCTTGTGATTTCAATTAATAAAATACTTTTTGATTTGATTTGAGTGGACGTCTTATGATGATGATGACATATGTAAAGTATAAATTGCTAATAAATTAACAAATGAAACATCATTCAAGTAAAACATGTTTTCACGTAACAGCGAGTTTTAAGTAGCGATGTTTCTAAGAAAATATAGCCCGCCCGCCCATTCCATCCCTGGGGGTCAATTCTCTGATTGTAGTTGATATAAATGATTGAACCTGACATTGTCAAACAGTTTTGACAAAACTATGACTCTATCCTGTATGAAAATTTAATGTTGTATAGTTATATCTATAATCCGAAAATTGGCCCTTGCCATATAAAACACAAGTTAGCTAAGAAATTGGAAAGGTGAATTAGGTACAAATATTAACACGGTGTATTTCTTCAGGTACAGGTATATTCTCTCAGTCGGTGGATAGAGGTGGCTGAAGACCGGTCCTTGTGGCATTCTAGGGTGGAACTCTATGCCCAGCAGTGGACTACAGGCTGATGAATATGATCTCTTCATATAGTCACTCTTCCTCTATCAACCTCAGCTTAAAGATTCGTACCTACAAGTAAACGGAGTCACAAGAAAAAACAAAAGGACCATTAATTATCCTTTAAATGTAAAAGAAGCCATTATAAAACAGCTAAGCAAATAAAATTGTGGACAAGGCCCCAATGATTCACATCAATGAATAATATCAGGTCAATTGCTAATTGCGCCAAAATATATATCGATTTCTTCAATGCCATGGACATTGATAAACTGTCTGCTCTTCTAATGTATTCACGTTTATTTACTACTTCCGATATGTAAATAGGAATAACATTACTGGTCAATGAAACGATTACGTAACGATAGTAATTAGAATTTAAGTCAAGGACAAAATAAAAGTATAGGTAGGTACAAGAGACCTATTTTCGTGATAAAGAAAAATGAAAACAATTACGGAAAGCCATTTTACAAACCATAAATAAGACTATTTTAATAAGTTTGTTAATTTTATCAGACTATTAAAACACCGCGTTTCTTTTAATCTAAGGTAATTTTTTTTATTGCCCTAAAAATATTTTTTTTTGTTACGTAACGGTGTGTTATAACCATCATTAAACTATAAATTGTGCATTCTATTCTTAGCAAATTGTAAGTTCATAATTACTGTTCATTCTATTCTTATTTTATATTCTTTTGCTCAAAAACTTTGTAACTTTTTTAAATACCTATGCTCGGTGTATGGTATGTTTATTCATTAAGATTTGTATAAATTATTATTAATAACTCAAAGCACGATCTCATTACCCATAGCTTGTCCACAGAATAAGGCTTTTATAGTCAAATTTTTAGTTACGCATATTGCATGAGTCGGTTAATACAAGAGCGTTGAATCATAGCTTGCTTACTTACTTACTTGCTTACTTACGTGCGCGCGCACCCATCTCACGACCACGCTGATTCACTTACTACATTATCCACTAGTTACATGCATTATTGGATTAAGGTTCCCACGTACACCTCATCAAAAAATACAACTGTTTTTTTTATATAACTTCACATTGTACTTGAGCACTAAGAAATAAGCTTGTTGCGCCAATTCGGCCACCGCAGATCCCATGGCTAGCCTGCCCCTGAATTAAGCTTCAACTCTATTTAAATCTTTTTTGATTTATTGTTTCAAAAATCTAGAATACTCCGTACCTTGGATAGGTTTAATTCAATTAAATAATATTTTTTTTAGTTATAACTATAACTAAAAAAAAACGAATTATGAAATTAATTAAAATTAACATTAAGTATTGGTTTCACCATCAAAAAAAATTATGAAGCTCTGACTTAGAATTTTAAGATTAATAGGAAACTAGAGTCAGTCAGAACGAAAAAACGTAGTTTCTTATTAAAATGTAAATTACAAGACAGATCTTCAGGAAATTTTGTAGTTATAATGGGATACGACTTACCAAGGTATATGCAGACAAAAAACTTAAAGAGGTATACGTAGCTCCTTAAGAGCGTAACCTTAAGAGGCCTCAGTCCACCTAAGTACAACGCAAGCATAGTCTAAAAGCTTGTTATTTCGTCAAGCGCAAAAGAGAGACGTGGGAACCTTTTGGGATGTCAACTAAAAGATTTTTATTAAGAAAAAACAATTGCCACTTTCGCTAACCGGCAACCGGTTATGAGACACGCTGTGTGAATTCTTACAAGTTATTAAATCTAGTATAACAAGGCCACTGTGACAAAATCATTTAAAAAACTAAAATTTTACTAGAGTGAAGTAAAATTTTTGAGTCCAAGATATTTAATATTTTTTTTATATTGCCGCGAGTATTTATCTCGTGTATTATTGCTGTGTCCTTATTGTCGTGGTACTCTTGGCCTATGAATAGGACTCCTCCAACTCCAATATCAACAAATACGTGTTGTGATCGTGAAAGCTTAAAAAAATACAAAAGATGTGTCTGATAGGGATTAGGATAGAGTCTATCGATTTATTGAGTAAATAATTATTTATGTAAAACTTTGTAATTTGTGCATTTTGTATTTTGCGTCTGTATTTTGTTATTTTTATCTGTATTTTGTGAATTCTTGGGTCAGATTTAATGAAACTGTCGAAGCTCTGGGGCATTCAGCCGTAGTATTGCTTTAGGTACTTAAATAACACAATATGTTTTTTGTCAACAGGGTATCGGCCATGTGTCAGGGGGACATATCAACCCAGCGGTGACCTGTGGACTCCTGGTGGCTGGAGACATCAAGATCCTGAAAGCTGTCTGCTACATCATCGTGCAATGCTTGGGTGCTGTGGCTGGAGCTGCTTTTATCAGGGTAAGAATTATAACTTAATCAAAGTTTAAATAGGTGCATTTGGGTCACAGCGCTTGGAAATCCGTAACACATCCGCTTATGGCATGCGTCTCCACTCGAACCACGCCAAATAATATAATAATAAAATTAATTTATTTCAATCAACATTGGATCAAATTGTTTTAGTTGGTTTCTTAGCCTAGGTCAGTTAAAGATCAAGTCACTCAAAACATTCTGATTGTTATAAACAAAACCTCAGAAATATAACAATCATAAAAACGCACATAACCCATATAACAAGAAATTGAATTGTTAAAGTATGGTTCCAAAGTTTACTCAAAACAAGACTAGATGTCGCCACTTGTAGAATCGAATATGACATCAGTTTTATTCCTTGCTTGGAGAACTCGTACGGGGATTTCAGATTTGGTGTTTTGCATCATTATTATCTGATAGGGTTCATGCCCAAACAACACTTAATCGGGCTACCGAGCTTCTTACAGCTGCCGAGGTACCCCTGTGAGAGAATCCAGATAGACAGGACGATTGGCGCAGGCTTAGCAATAGGGTCCTTTTTGGCACCCTTCGGGTACGGAGCCCTAAAAATTTAGCTTTAGTTAATACAGCAATGCTACGAGGTAGAGTAACATGAACTTCGTAGCAGGTAGCGCGTTGATATCTTTTGTATGAATGTGACTATGTATGTTATGTTATGTTATGTGTATGGGCGGTTTGTTGTGACGATGCTTACGACATACTCGTTAACCTACTAATATTATAAACGAAGAAACGATTTCAATTTTTGGTACAGAAAAGGTACAAAGGCTAAAAACAGAAGTTATAAATTTACTAATAGGGGTTAAGAATGAACAGCTTATAAATCAGTGTAGAATATATATGATATCTTAGAGCGGTACGAAATGTCACTGTCAAATCTGTCAAGTGTCATTCGCTTACTTCAACTTATGTAAAGAAATATTGTTCTGTTTCCACTAATAAACTTGTCATGAGCAAGTAACAGAAATATCTTAAAATTGTGTTGGTGATAAAAACCTTGTGAATTAAACGAAATATCGTCACACAACAAGAGTTTAATTACTACTACCAACAATAGGGACCCTAATTTTCAATTCAGTCTTTGAAGGGGGACCATTCATCATCAGCCGTTATACGTCCACCGCTGGACGAGACCTGCTACATATAATGTATTGGAAGGATTTGCCATAATCACTACGCTTGGCAGGCGGATTGGTGATCGCAGTATTTGTGTTGAGTACTCAGGTGGATGCTGCTGGCCATCCCCTCGTGTAATCTCTTGGTCTTTGTTGGATATCGAGGAGTTTATTCTAAGGCCGGACGACACACAATGGCAGATGTTTTTTAACCGACTTCCCAAAAAAGGAGGAGGTTCTCAAATCGGTTGTATCTTTTTTTTTGTTTGTTACCTCCACTTTGTTGTTGTTTGGTTTGTTACTTCCAGATTGGTCCCATTTTTTTCAGAATCCAGTTCTGATGATGGAATCCGTGAGGAATTGAAAGAACTCCTCAAATATTGTAGGCATACATATGGCGATTTTGATATTTTCAGCAACAAACCAAGCATTTGCATTCAAAAAGTATCATAATCCTTTCACCACTATGGTTCTTTCATATTTTTTTTTCATTCAAATATTTAGCCGAATACAATGGCGGAAGTCGGTTTTTTAAATGAAAAGTTATTTATTTAAAAAAGATAGCCTTTATATTTTCAAGTCAATTTCAATTCCAATGTCAAATTTTCAATCAAATTCTTATTTGATAGAAATCGAAGTATATATTTTGCAACAGACCCTTTTAATCTGTAAACGAACTAATAATACCTTAAGTGTCTTAAGAATGCACTTTAATAGGTAGGTAGCTGTGTGAAAGGCAGTTAATTTGACTTCCCCATCACGAAGCTAGGTTGCGTCAAGAAGTAATGCTACGTTACCATTTGAAAGGCATGAAAAGAGAAATTACAGTCACATGCGCTTAAAGCTGGCAGGTGGCCCATCTTATGGGCCATGCAAGTGCAATAATAACATCATTAATAAGTAGCATTAGAACCGCCATTCTTCATTGCACGACTTTAGAAAGTTACATTCAGTAACACGTCTCTTATATCGTGAGTTCTATAACATAACACCCAACAGTCACATACGTAGTCATGATCCCACACTAGGATTCCCTGTGTCGTGGATATCAAGGAACTGCGAGTACCTACCATGGTACTATAACACCCAGACTCGGAACAAATATTTGTAGATCATACAAACATTTGTCCCGAAGCGGGAATAGAACCCGCAATCTATCAGATCTCAGCCGGCTACACGCCCGCTGCGCCACTGAGGTCGTCGTCGTAGAGGTCTATGCTTTTTGGTTATAAAGATTATCATCATTATCAGCCTGTAGAAGTCCACTGCTGGATATAGGCCTACCGCATTAAATACCACGTTGAACGGTCTTGAGCCGCCTCCATCCACCAACTTCCTGCAACCTTTACAATGTCTAAAATCCATCGAGAGGAGGGCCTTCTTCTACTGCGTCGTCCGGTTTGTGGTCGCCACTCGAGAACCTTTATACCCCAACGGTTGTAAAACTCTTCTAATTCTGAGTGTGAGCTATATGATCTGTCAATTGCCAGGTCAACTTTATTATTCTGAGAGCTATGTCGGTGATCTTGGTATAAAGATTATATGAACCCTTTTTAAGAGATTTATCCACCAAATTGTTGTTTACCTAATTAGGAAAATAGTGACGTCATTTTCTTATACAATTTAAAATTAGCACCACTTAACACATTCCTTTCGCTAACTGTTCGAGCGCTTATCGTTGGCGTTCTAATCGCCATAAAGAGTTATTCGCTTCGGAGTAACTTTAATCAAGCCATAGAGAGCATTAAGGCATGAACCGCAAACACGAGAAAACACGATTGTAACACATATTACGCATGCATATCAAGAGGTAAAGTTTGTAAGTTTGTATGTAGGAGGTAATCTTCGGAACTGATCCAATTCTGAAAATTGTTTCACTACTAGGAAGCTTCATTGTCCCTGAGCGCTCTATGCTATATTACGCGGAGTTATATATATATATGCTATATCAGAGTACTTATCACAAACTGCGAACCAATCTGTCTGCCAAGCGTGGTGATTATGGCAAAGCCCCCCATTCTATTCAATTGTATTTTTTTTTGCTTCATCCTGCAGTGAATGTATACAAGCTGGTTGTGATGATGATGATGATGATGATGATGAAAGGCTAGGCTCCGCGATCGAGAGCTCTTGATTATTATAACTCTGACGCATGCACTTACGAGTAGGTACATACACGGTCCTCAATAAAAACTGTCTCGCTTGCCCTGACACTGATGATCTTAGAATAAAGGAACGATACGAGCCGCGACCTTCGACACTCATGTGTGGAGGCTGTACCTAGGTACCGCTATTAAGCTTTTAGATTAGAATCACGAGTCAAAGTCAGAAAGCTCCACGTTCATGTAGCTTTTGATTGAAATCAAAATAAATTAAACGATATGATAAGCGATCATTTAAAAAAACTAACTAACTTTTTATTGACTCACATAAGCCGTTGTTCTAATAAGTGATAAGTCTAATGTTTTTTTGGAATAACTCATCAACAAAAACACCTCTGGCCCAGATGTACCATTGGGTAGTACCATTGATGGTAGACATTTCCCTGACTTTTCCTTTTGTTTTTTGGTCATCATCAAATCATTAAGTCTTAACTGCTAATAACTGCCTCTCGATTGTGAATTTTTAAGCGATGACGACTCGAACCTTCTTCATCATCATTATAATCATCAGCAGAGAATCAGCAAAAGTTTCTAAGACAGCACACGATAGGTACCTACGCTTTATATTGTTGTCCTTTAGAAAGGCTACTGTTATAAATGAAAACGATGTTATGTTTGCTCGAGGCTAATATTGAGGAATGTAATTTTTTGACTTTTTCAATGAGCTGGTGAAGTTTGTAGGAAAAGTGTCTGAAACTCGAAAAGGGCTCTGACGGTTTCAAAATTATTAACGGATTGGAACCATTAGAGCGTGAGTCTTGCACACACTTGTCCGCTTAATGTTTACTCACGCCATAACAGCCAAACCGATTTTGACAAAATATCCCGTAGATATTATAAAAGCCGACTAAGGGATTACTCCAGGGGATGGGCAGCAGAATCCACCTGAGTACTCAATATGAACATGATTGATGTAATTGATTATGACTGGTGATTGGTGGTGATTATGGCGATTCGCCCCATTGTATTTTAAGGCCTCTCGCCTCGCGAACCTTCTTCATCATCATTATAATCATCAGCTGGACATAGCCCCCACCCCCCCCCCCCCCACCCCTCTAGAATGCCACGACGAATGGTTTTTAAGCCGCAGAGTTTCTGCAACGTTTATAATGTTTTTAGTCCATCGAGAGGAGGGCTTTCCTCTATTATCCGCAAAAAAAAACAATATAAAATACCCGTTGATGTTTATGACTTCGTTAAAATATATTGCAAGATCATGCGCACAGACTAATTATATCTCACACGACACTAATTCATAATTCACATGATCTGACCTTAGCTTAGTGCGCTTCAACGCGACATTTCCAAACGAGCGCTAACTACGAAGTCTATGATCAATTTGTCCTGATCACGACTTATGAATATGCACGTACATTGCTGGTTTATTCGTCTAATATATGGCATTGAATGAATACATTTAATACCTGTTAGTTTAAGCGAGGCTCTTGAAAATTGCATTGATTGGAATAATCTAAACAAAAAGCTGAATTTCCTCTTTGGTAAGAGCTTACAATAATAACTAGAGCACGGTATGAGCATCGGAAGATACGATCGTATCCGTCGAAATGTCAAAAAATTTCAAAATTATTCTTTATCGACAAATAGTGCAAAGTCTAGGGAATTTTCTACTGAGTCTAGGGGTATATCTATTAATAGGTTTAGGTACCTACGTAAAGTGCCTTTTTCTCACTGAGTATACCGAGATATCAAACAGTTAGATCATCAAACTTGTAGCAGGACTGGATGAAATAAACCAATCTGAGAAGTATACCTACCGATCTAAAGAACCCTTCGTTGGTTGAATAGAGACCCAATAGAATCTTTTCATAGTGCTAAGAATTTCGGTAAATTATCATCATCATTATCAGCCTATAGAATTCCATTGCCTACGCCATAAAATTCCACGACGAACGGAATAGCACCATCCATCGACTTAATAACATCTTTTGGTAAATAGTTGGTTCTTATTCAGAACCTGCACAATATCATATACTTCTCTAGCACTTTATGAGACTCCAGTGTTTCAGTGTGACCCACATCACATTGCAAGTTCAGTAACAGAAAGAGCGTCATAATCTATAACCACTTTATTTTTATTGTTTTGCAGTTGGCTGTCCCCGAAGAAAGTTTAGGCGGTTTCGGAATGACCCTACCCGGACGTGGAGTAAGTGATGCTCAGGTAAGAAATCAATTCCAATAAAACCATCTTAGTAAAAGAGGACTAATCTTAAGGTGGTGTTTGAAATTGGCCTGCATTTTGACTAATATTGTTTTAATATTTCAACAGGCGCTTCTAGTGGAAGCTCTGATCACATTTGTGCTAGTGATGGTAGTTCACAGTGTGTGCGATGGTCGCCGCAACGACATCAAGGGATCCGCTCCTCTCGCCATCGGCCTTAGCATCACCGCCTGCCACGCTGCCTGCGTAAGTACCTACCCACCATCCTATGACAGTCTATGACAGTCTGTGACAGCCTGTGCCATTCTGTGACAGTGTGACACTCGTAGCAACAATCCATCCACGAGCTCTGAGCTATCGTGCAATTTTGGGAATTCAACACGTTTTTCCTCAAATAAAAAGAAAATTTAGAAAGTAGATTTAAGAATAAAGAGGTAATAATAATAAATAATTGCTATAGCAATCATAGTTAACGTTTAATACTTCTAGATTTTTAAACTATACCAACTATACATTTATCAAATGAAAATCAAAAAACTTTTCCGAAGCTTATAATAGCTATCAGCTACAAATGTTAACTTTGTTGTTTTTTTTCTAGATTCCGTTCTCCGGCTCAAGCATGAACCCAGCCCGCTCTTTCGGACCCGCTCTCGTAATGGGTAACTGGGCATCTCACTGGGTAAGAACTCTTACAATCATAAGCTTCCCTTAAATAGATAAAATTAACATAAAAATCATCCCGAAGACTACAGAACATTCCTTGATGAACAGCCGCTTGCCATAGAGGAAATAATCATTAGGTTCTGCCACTTAACTAACCGTCCTTTTCTCCCGCGACCTTATCATTGCCATCAGTCCATCCGGCCACAAGAGTAAACAAACAAAACTAAATACAAGAACATTTTTGTTGATAAAATATTTTTCAGTGCAAGCTTAGTTCTTTATTGTACACAATATTACAGACAAAAAACTTACACGTGGGACATGTACAAAGGCAAGCTTAACCTCAAAAGAGTTTTTTCCAGCAAACCTTAGGGTGGTGGGAGAAATTATAATAGTGGTACCCACCACTACACATGTATGTTTTATTGGTACACACATGTGTACCAATAAATTCAAAATAGAAAAATAACTATATAAAACATAGTATACCTAACTTAACTACACTAAAATTAAAATTCTAAAACTAATTTCTATACTAAAATAAATACATACCATACAAAAACAAAACCTACAAAAACCTACATAACCTACAAAAAAAAAATATCTATATAAAAATGTACTTAAACTCGATCCATAATATTAAATACAAATACTACAAGCTTGCATGAAATAAGTATTCCAGCAGATAATAATGGAATTAGTAGGTGTTTGGAACCGTGAGCTGATCTCTATGACATATCAAGGAGTTCCGTGGTCCACCACCAGATGGACCTTCTCCATCATCAGATCAGCTCGCTGCCATAATATTTTGTTGTCATCGGAATTACACATTTGTGTCTACCAACTCTATCGGTAGCAGCCTAAAAGGTGAACAGGAAGTGGGTGAAATTTCGATAAAAAACCGGTCAAGTGCGACCTCGCGTGTAGAGGGTTCCGTAAAAGTAGGCTACTAATAGTAACCACTAGACCAATTAAACTTATTAGCAGTCATTCAACACATTTTATACGCATTTTCTCTTTACTAGTATTTTCCATTTCCCGTGGGAATTTAAAGATTTTCATTTAGTTTTTCTTCTAAACGTAAAGCCCAACTTCCGTATATTTTTTCAAAATTTTTGGCCCAGTAATTTTGGAGATAACGGGGGGATGGTAAATTTTGGAATATTTTCTTTAATACCTCTTAAACAAGGCATTATAAAATTGTAAAGAAAATATTTTTGTGTTTCTCATAACGAGCTTAGTTGATAAATTATGTCATTTTATGCATGAAAAAAAAAATATATTTTAGTGTGCCTCCAAAATTAACCCCCAAAATCAGAATTCGTTGATTGATATACGTCCGTGAGTGAGTCACTAATTATATATATGTAACAATTTTTTTTTTGTCAAGTTGTTTCGTAGAAAAGATTCCGGGACTGGGTAGAGCAGAGGTCAAAATGTCTATACGGACCGGCTGTCTATGTAGCAATAAGTATGAACGTCAAAAAGTCCTAACCCTACCCAATAACTATGTTTCACAAAAAATGATTATTTGATTCTATTTTGATTTGATTAGTATTAAAGCTAGGGAAGAGTTTCGTAAATGAATAATCGGAAGCCATAAATATCGGAATTGATTAAAATTATCACTAAAGAAACTCATGTGAGTCAGGCAGGACATTCTCAGACACATTAGATTTGCATACGAATCCACTCATCGAGTTTAGATTCACCGGTAACATAATTATCTAATCACTTCACTTTCACTTCATCACGTGAGTCCTGTGCTCAGCCCAGAAGAGTTTGAAGTTAACATTATCAAAGAAATATTCAAAAGCCAATACAACTTAATTGCTGGCATGTTTATTTATGAAGTCACAGTAGGTACTTTACGTACCTACTTCTTCTACTGTTATAAATTGTATTTTCTATTGTATTTTCTGAGTGATATGGGTTTTTGTGCCTGCAACAAATGTTTTTTTTTGTTTTTCGCCAGTATTGTAACCTAGGTCATATGTTAGAGGCATATATGAAAAGTTTATAACAGAAAGAACCAGGTATATATACTGTAACCGGTGATATGATTATAAGAAAAACAAGGTCTGAAAAAAGACAATAGCAATGTACTCTTTATCCTGGTTCGGTTACGATAGATCTGGTTTTTTTGCTATTGATTTCTCATATAGTCCTCTAACATATTACCTAGGTTTCTCTTCTAGCGAAGGGAAAAAAAACATGCAAATAGGTTACATAGTGCAATAGGCTTTTGAAAGTAATGTATATCGATTGCGTGGTGTTATGCATTTCACTCTAGTAATAATTATTAAA
The DNA here is from genome assembly GCA_951392215.1 of Epirrita christyi. Lineage (NCBI taxonomy): Eukaryota > Metazoa > Arthropoda > Insecta > Lepidoptera > Geometridae > Epirrita > Epirrita christyi. The sequence continues at coordinate 4,011,295 of OX595837.1, forward strand.
ACTATAAGTAACTTCAATTGTGTTGCGTGGTAGATTGTTCTACAAAGTTTTCGCATAGTGTACATAGTAGGTAGTGTACATAGTGTGAATGAGAGCATACCTAAAATAACTATCTAAATAAATAAGTTAAATTAACACATTGTGGTATTAGCTTATTCCATTACGGGCAGTTTGTCCGCAAATACGTTAAAGGTCGAATTCGTTAGCATTCTGTAAATTAATATTTTTCTATATAGAGCAAATATTTGAACCCGTGACGAAAACAGCGATAAATAGAGACCTATACGAAAACAACATGCTAAAGGAACAGGAACAATTACAACCAATACGAACTACAAACAGTGACGACCTCGCGAGAGGAAGTAAGTTCAAATACTAAAACCCGACTACTGAAAAATCACGCTCTAAAAAGTATGCAACAAGAAAATATTCTGTTTTGAAGTTTTTATGTACAAACTATTCAATATTTATCATCTATTAAAAAAACAAGTTACACGTAATATATTTTAATAAATTTATACATGCATGAGGCTCTTGAGGCATGATTTTAGAAATTATTCCCTTTTATCTTGGCATGCAAGCAATGTGAAATGTGCTAATTAAGACCTTTCATTTGATATAACGGTATCATAAAACTTTGATTTAATAATTTTTTTAGTTTATAACTTTATGTACTCTAGAGGGTGCCATTATATTCATTAAATGTGACGTCACATAGCCAATAACCAGCAGACACTCAAAACACTTTAAACGATACCTCATTTGTCAAATTATGATGAGTAGTTTAGAAGTTATGAGGGGACACATGAACATACAAACATACCGGTCAAAGACATAACCCTCCATTTTGGTTTGCCGTAGTCGGGTAAAAAACAAACGAATGCGGTGTAAATAAATATTCTGACGAAAGTGTACTGGACCCAATTTTCGAGATAGGTAATCTAATGTTTTGAATGCTGTTACGTGATTCTGTCAGTGCAAGTTATCCATATGGTGGCTTTCTTTCCCATACCACTGGCAACAAAAGAAACGTACAAAGTATGCATTAACAATTGTGCAACATTCAGAACTGGACTGATCTATTAGGCCTATTGTGCCCTTCTTCCCATGTTTGTATAGCACGAAGAAAGCGTGAAGCTTTGTTTCTTTGCTCGACATGACAATGGTAATGATTATTTATGTAACGTCTCTAATTACGTGATGGGAATGAAATATGAATGAAAGAAAGCAATGAATGACCTATGAACTTATGGTCAATTTTCTTACTTTCGGTCTCCTAAGTTTTGCTACTGCAAAATGCAAATAAGTATCTAAGATACCAAATACCTAGAGGTACAACATTATTCGATTAATTCAAATGTAAATGCGAAGGCACTAAATATAATTAGGTAGATACCTCCTACAGTCGCAAACGACACTTTCAACCTTTGGGATTCTACCGACATTTCATTGCAAAGGTCTTGGCTATGCTATGCACCCTAGCTTCCAATGAACCCTGCTAATGTGAACATTTCACACTAAAGTTCGGTATTGAAGTTCTGTGTGTGCGAATTTTTAGTTTATTTCCTCCAAGGTGCAAATTGTGAGGGTTTTATAAGTTTGACGTCTGTATCATTGTCTCGTCTGTGGCATCGTAGCTCCCAAACGGATGAACCGATTTTGATTTAGTTTATTTTGTTAGATAGTCGACCAGGGGGCTTAGAAATTACAAATAATTACGCATGTCCTCTGGTGTGGAAGCTCGCCCAGAGGACTAAATCTGTATTAGTTATTAAGTACTAACCCTTAATCATAAGCTGACTAACAATATTGGATTATGTAGTTGTCTGAATAAAATCTTTATTATTATTATTATTATGACATTAATTTATTTTAAAACTCGTTATAAAATACATTTTTCACTATAAAGAAATACTACTTATCTATAAAAACAAATAGTTTATAAAAAAATATGATTATTATTATTATTAGATCGAGTTTTATTAGTTTTCGAGACGAAGAATATGAAGTTTTGTTTCCCTTCATACATTTACTGACACCGTCCTTAGATTTCTTCTCGTTTTCGCTAGAGGCGCTGCAAGTAAATGTATGGAAGGAAACGAAACTTCATAATTTATTGTAAGTAGTTTCGTTAGTTATAAATGAAGTTTCGTTTCCCTTCATACATTTACTGGCAGCGTCCTTAGTTTTACTCTCGTTTTCACTAGAGGAGCTACAAGTAAATGTTTGGAAGGAAACGAAACTTTATATTATTGTAGTTTCAAAAGTTAAAACTATCAAAACTCTTACGAAGACGTAGGGTTTTTTTAATTTTAAATTTTCACTTGTTAACCCCCGACTCAAAAGAGAGGTGTTATAAATTTGAGGCCATAGTGTGTTTGTTTGTGGCCTCATAGCTCCGGCACGGATGCTCTGATGTCAATGAGGTTTTTTTAATTAAAGATGGTGTTTGCGAGATTGTTCTTAGCTATGGTCCTTCTGGGAGACTGTTAATAATGGATGAAGGGAGTTTGTTAAAAAAATGTTGGTCACAATGACAACCTATACTCTGGAACCAGTAGGTGCCACTTATTGAACTTGTTTGAATAGTTAAATTATTGAAGCATGTTTTCCCCGCAGGTATACTGGGTGGGCCCAATCATCGGCGGTTCCGTTGCCGGCCTCTTCTACAAATACATCTTCAAGATTGAGAAGGCTGGCGAGAGCGGCTCCTACGACTTCTAGAAGACTTCGAATTATATAATAGTGATATATCACATAGTGCCTTCGAACCGTTTTACCTGGCGCATTGAACATAGGATACGACTTGAGTTTCTGTAGTTTTCTGTCTGAAAAGGAGGCTATGAAAAGTGATGGGCGATTGGTCTAAAACGCTGTCATCTGAAGGGCTTTTTGAGCGATTTTTTTTATAAAACTTTCTATAGCTTTTTTATTATTTTAGTTTTTGGCTCAACTTTTTTCTTCAAATGTCGGTTTTTGCAACAATAAGATATAATTGCCGTAAGAAGGCATTTCGAATGAGGTACATGTACTCTGGCAGTGCATCTTGCTGTGTGCCACACACGCCCCGTTTCCTTGGTTTTAAAAGCTACTCTGGAGTCATTCAATGCGCGAGGTAAAATCTTATAACTCATTGATAGAATCTATAGGGTCTTCCAGTCTCGATTACGCCTTTTATTTTATCAATCAAGGGAGTTTTTTTTATTGTTATTTTAGTCTTGGCATGCATGACCTGACTAATTTATTATTTTATATCCAAAGGTATTTGAAAAATATATTAAAAATCAGATTCTACTTGTTATGTAAGATATTATAGCCTATTTAAGTAAGTTTTAACATTAAGTTTATTTATATTGTGAATAATTAATGTAGGTATAAGTAATGACATGTTTTAAGACGTATTTTCCGAGTGCCTGTGAAATATGAATATTGTGTGATAACAAATCAATGATTCATGTGTATTGATTCTCACAAAATATATTATTGTCGAAATAAATACGATGAAAAAATATATTTTTCTTGCTTGTTTCATTACCATTTATTTTCTCAATAGACACGTATTACATGCATAGAAAATTCATTTTACAAGTACCTAAGGGATTTACAGTTTACGTTTTCAGCAAAATATAAAAAACACATACCTACAATAACAATAATATTTCAAGTGAACAAAATGTCAAATTCAAAATTTAAATTATTACAAAAAGTAAAGAATTATGAAAAAATTATACCTACCTGCAACAACAGTGAACGTGTTTTCTTGGGTGCAAAAAATAGAGCGGACTCTTCAGCTGGACTAACTTGCAAGCGTGAGGTCAGCATTGGACTGGGTCACTATGTACCCAATAAAAATTATAGAATCTAAATTCTTTACAGCTACATTTTTTTTTTATGCTACTTGGCAAGCAGACAAGCTTACGGCCCACCAGATGGAAAGCAGTTACCGTAGCCTATGAACGCCTGCAACACCAGAGGCATCACACGCGCGCTGCCGACCCTGAGACATAAAGATGAAAAGTCTCATGTGCCTGTAATTTCACCGGCACCCGTACGGGTGCCGGTGAAATTACAAATCGAAAAACAGCAATGCGAACACTACTGCTTGGCGGCAGAAATAGGTACGGTGGTAGTACTTCCCCGGACGAACTCTTTCACAAGAAGTTCTACTACTAACAAAACACCAAATAGGATAACATCATAATGCTGTTTTGTATTTTCCAAAATACAATAACTTATAGTGGTGTTTCCGGCCTAAGAATAGAAACCTACGTCTCCTCCCGTGGATGTCGTAAAAGCCGACTAAGGGATTACACCAGAGGATGGGCAGCATGGTAGCATCCAGCACTCAACATCAATCCGCCTGCCAAGCGTGGTGATTATGGCAAATCAATGGGGAGGTTTCGTCCAACATTTGATGCCTAGCGGCTGATGATGATAACATAACATAACACCCAACCGTCACATACGTAGTCCTGATCCCACACTAGGATTCCGTGTCATGTACCGTTATAGTATTCTCGTAATTCCCTGATACCCATGATAGTACCACACCACAACACCTAGACCTGGAACAAATATTTGCTCCAGGCTTTGTTATAAATGATGATGATGAATAACTAAAAGCTTGTTTTGAATTCCTAGTATCCAGTGTTTCGCAACATTTCGTGACTGCACAATCTCGCGACACATCGGGCCACAGTGACTGTGACACTGATCTCAGAGCGAACTATTAGAAACAGTCAAGGCCGGGTCATCACGAGCGTCACGCTTTGACAAGTGTTAGCTCAATGAGTGTAGTTTGAGAGGGTAAACAAAGGTGTACGTTTGTGTAGAGCTTGCAATTCACTTGCACATTGTCAATATCATTCCGAGAGAATTGCGATAGCGTTGTGGGAACTGACAATACGGACAAGTGCAAGCGACACTCGTGACTTGAGGGTTCCGATCCATAAATTATACAATATTTTTTTTATACTACTTGGCAAGCAATCAAGCTTACGGCCCACCCGATGAAAAGTACTGTATAGCATATGGACGTCTGCAACACCAAAGGCATCACACGCGTGCTGCCGACCCTGAGACAAAGATAAAGTCTCGTGTGCCTGTAATTTCATCGGCACCCCCTTCAAACCGAAACACAGCAAGCACTACTGCTTGTCGGCAGAAATAGGTACGATGGTACCTAGTACTTTCCCGGGCGAACACTTTCACAAGAAGTTCTACTACTAGCTACTACTACTAATAACTAGCTGCGCCCGCGGATTCAACCGCGTGAACAATGATGAAAATTGATGATGATGAAAAGTAGCCTGTGTTAATCCAGAGTATAAGGTATCTCCAATCCAAATTTCACTCAAATTCGTTCAGCCGTTTGAGCGTAAAGAAGTAACATACAAACTATTGCAGTTTTATTATTAGTGTAATGATTATGATATCAGAGATCTCTTTTAGAGTTTCAGCCACTTTTTCCTACATAACTACGTAAAAGGTGGAATTCCTCTATATTATTTGCTGGAGTAAGTACCCTGGAGGTATTACATTTTCGCGATTTCTACACAAAAATTAGAATAGCAATGAGCCATATCTTTTTAATACACTGAGTTAGAAGCTTAATTTTTGTACAACACACAGACCTTCGTATTGCATATTTTTTTATACTTTGTATAAATTTCACACTGTACCTGTAGCTTCCCGAGAAAAAGGGGCTTGTCAGACAGACAGACGGACAACAAAGTAAATAATAAAATAAATAAATGCTGGACATTTCACACAACATTATCTAGCCCCAAGCTAAGCAGAGCTTGTGTTATGGGTACTAGATAACTGTGATATACTTAATACAATTCATTACATAGATAGATATTTTTTATTATATATAGAAAAATACCCAGAACACCCCGAACAAATATCTCCAGATTGTACAAATATTTGATCAGAGGCGGGAATCGATCCCGCAACCTCCTGCGTCGCAGGCGAACCTTCGCCCACCACACCACAGAGCTCGTCAAGTGATCCTATAAGAATAACGTTTTTCCTGTTGAGTTACGGAACCCAAAAAATACCGTTTTTATTATCAATCAACATATTGTGTATAGAGGGTATTGATGTTTGTTACCGGAGAGGGTCAACAAACGTGTGGTGTGTACTCGTTGATAATATGCGTGTACAATCAATTTGTGAAATACCTATCCACTCCTACTCTATCTCCTCCCGTGGATGTCGGAAAAGTCGACTAAGTGATAACAACAGGGGATGGGCAGCAGTACACCCGAGTACATCAATACTGCGGTCACCGATCCGCCTGCCAACAGTGACAGTGCCAAGAGTGTTATGCTCCTTGCTATGGACGCTTACAACACCAGAGGCATCAAATGCACGCTGCTGACTCCAAGACAAACATGAAAAGTCTCATGTGTCTCTAATTACACCGGCACCCTTACCCTTCAAATCGAAACAGCAATGCGAGCACTACTGCTTGGCGGCAGAAATAAGTACGGTGGTATTACCTCCCCGGACGAACTCTTTCACAAGATGTTCTACCACTAACGCCGTTCAAGTAACCTTGAAAATGTGGTCAGTCCATTGAGAAGGTGATTAACAGTATACACTCGTACATTAATGTTTTTGGAGGTTTATAAATAACAAAACAAGATATAGAAGCGAAAACTATATTAATTAAAACCAAAAAGCTAGTACATTTAAAGCACTAAATTACATCATTAATCCATTCTAATAATTTCATCAAAAAGGCATAAATGTGACTATTGTGTATTAAAATCCATTATAACATGACAGTGAGTGACGCAGCACGGTGAAAGGGATATATTGTGAACGCTTGCCTATGAATGAATGGCCTCGATATGAACTGAATCGGTTCATACAAAGCTAAATCCTACGCAGAACCGTTCAACGCAATGCGTGTACGTAAACCCTGAATCACTCTGTACATCACGACACCAGAGAAAACTAGGTACACAAAATATAAAGGTACAAAAGGCAAGCTCAGTACAACATACGGTAACAGGCGCATGCACACAGACACGCGTACTCACGCCGATCTCGTAGAACGCCAGTCGCGAGTCGACCGAGTTCTACGTGGGTACATGTTATTGCTGTACTGAGCTGGTCTTCTGTACCTATATATTTTGTGCTAGGTACTTTGAGAAATAGAAACGAAGATAACTCGCATCTAAAACACCAAAATGTACTCTCTGGTAACACCAACAAGACCTAAAATCCAATTGGCACTTGTTAAATACCTAGTCAATCGGTGAGTATCTGTTTATGGACAGTGTTCAAGTGTTACGTACGTTCAGAGAGCTTATTCAAAGTTTATTTCAAACAATTGATACGGACGTTTGGTGTAGTGTAACACGGATTTTTGTATGGAAAATGAGGTTCACAGAGTGTACGCTAGAGGCGCTCATCGGTGTTGCCATACAAAATCCTTGTTACACTACACCAAATGTCCGTGTCAATTGTTTGCAAAAAAACTTAGAATCAGCTCTCAGACCGTGCATCCGTTATAGCTAAGGCAATGCGGCACAAGATGCCTTGCTCAAGGCTGCTCCTCCATCAGCGCATGTAGGAAGACATCCGGTTCCGGTATATCGGCCAGGAAGCCGGCCGCGTCGCAGAACTCTGCGAATGTCGCGCAGGGGAGCAGTTCATCGGTCAATGTGGTGACGATTTTCTCGGCCGATTTCGCGTTGGATTCGTCATTGTGTCGGATGAACTCGGCAAGCTTGATCGGCCACTGGTCGACTGCTGTAGCGGTCACATTCTGAGGATATCAATAATTATAGGTGAATAACAACATAACATAATACCCAACAGTCTCTTACGTAGTCATGATCTCACACTAGGATTCCCTGTATTGTGGGTATCAAGAACTAAGAGTAACATGGTACCATGACACCCAGACCCGGAACAAATATTAATAATAAATGTTGTATATTTCACACAACATTATCTAGTCCCAAGCTAAGGAGAGCTTGTGTTATGGGTACTAGATAACTGATATACTTACATGGATAGATATTTTTTATTATACACTAGTTGCGCCCGGCGGTTTCACCCGCGTGAATAATGATGAAAATTGATGATGATGATGATGATGATGATGAAAAGTAGCCTATGTGTTAATCCAGGGCGTAAAGTATCTCCATTCCAAATTTCACTCAAATCCATTCAGTAGTTTTTACGTGAAAGAGTAACAAACATCCATACTCACAAACTTTCGCGTTTATAATATTAGTAGGATAGAAAATACCCAGAACACCCTGAACAAATATTTGCAGATCATACAAACATTTGTCCCGCAGCGGGAATCAAACCCGCTACCTCTCGCATCTCGGTCAAATACTCGCCCGCCGCGCCACAGAGGTCGTCACAGAAGTCGGTGGATGGAGGTGGATCAAGAACGTTCGTCATGGCATTCTAGGGGGGAGGCCAATATCCAGCAGTGGACTTCTGCAGACTGATGATGATGATGAGGGAGTATATATTTGACACTGGCATTTGGGCCACGTCAAAGCCGCATTTTAGACCAAGAGACCGATTGCTCATTCTTATCAATTTCCTCTTATTTTTAACAAGTCAGAGAAGTGTTTGTTCGCTTGATCTAACCGCACCGGTAATGACCTCACCTTGAACATGACGCTGTAGAGTTGGTCGATGATGGCAGCGTACACCGCGTACGGTTTGTAGTCGGCCCACGCGCGCACTGCACGCTGTTCCCCGGTGAGCGCGCGCACGGCTGGCCCAGCGGGGCACACTGAGCGCACGTGACCAATCAATAGCAGGCGTTTGAGGGTCTCCACTTTGAGGGAACGCCATCTGTTGGTAGTCAAAATATATAAATCGATATACTCTATAGTCAGGCATTTTGGCTGTGTTGAATCGCCAACTATTCTCTTCCACTATAACTAGGGGTATGTTAACACGTTCTCTGCTGGAAACACAGAAGTATGTTTTTGGGTGATTGTTTTATTTGATTTTTCTACAATTTTTTCTTTTTACTATTTTTTTACTTAAACAGTGCTCTACTGTTGAGGCACTTTTTTGACACAAAAAAAGCACTTGCTTTTTTTTACCAACTAGTAGCTAGTTGGTAAAAACTGGTTGGTGCTAGTTGGTAGTTGGCTTTTATCTACTAGATATAGAACACGCTATGAAAAAAACTATACACAAGGCATCTAACTTATGATTATAACCCACTAGTTGCGCCCGCGGTTTCATCCGCGTGAATAATGATGAAAATTGATGATGATGAAAAGTAGCCTATGTGTTAATCCAGGGCGTAAAGTATCTCCATTCCAAATTTCACTCAAATCCATTCAGTAGTTTTTACGTGAAAGAGTAACAAACATCCATCCATACTCACTAACTTTCGCGTTTATAATATTAGTAGGATTAAGTGCCGTGGTGCGTCTGGCCTAAGAATATACCCTCCTTTTTCCGTGGATATAGTAAAAACCTTACTAAGGTTAGTATTACACTAGGGAATGGACAGCATCAGAGCGCTTAACACCAATCTGCGATCACCAATCCGCCTGCTAACCATGGTGATTATGGCAAATCCCCCCATTGTATTCAATGGGGGAAGTCTCGTCCAGCAGTGGACATAAACAGGCTGGTGATGATAATGAAGTAGCATATGATTGGTACGTGTCAGTGCTGGTTGTTTTCCAAGCAAATTGGCCAACATTATTTTTGGAGTTTTCAGCTAATATGAAGTGAATATTCTCGTGTACTGACTTGGCATGCGGATAGAGTATTAGCATGAGTGTAGCGAAGTAGAGGGGTCCCTCAGCGTCGTGCGCGGACTCGAGCACCCTCGCCGGCGCCCACGCCAGCGACGCCTCAAGCGCAGACACTTCGCGGGCGGCTACTCGGCTCCTGGACACAATATTTAACAATTATTTGCAATTCTCCAAGAACTGCTAAACCGGATATTAAAACTGAAATATTTAAACAAAATAAACAGCCGGATATTTTGTTAAATATTTTATTTTACACAATTTTTTGTAGAAAAAAAATTCAATGCGGCTTCATACTTTTGAAACTAAGTAGATAAACACGGTAATACCGTCAATTTTGGTAAATTTTGTGAAAAGAGATCATTTAAATTTACACAAAACCTAGTATGAAATTTAGAAAACGCCGAATTAATTTTATTCAACCTGAATTGTTCTTTCTATTGATCTAAATATTATTAAGAATAAAGCAAAGATTGGAGAGTTCTGGGCTTTTAAAAATACCACTATTCAAGCGTTTTCGCAGACTGTCTCAATTCACGCTGGAGTAGTTCAGGTATACGGGCCTAGTTCTGTATAACTAGAGAGTAGGAGTACTAACTAAAGCCCCAGCGAGACCCTTACGAGTTTCACAAGCGATACTAAGTATTGTGGTAATCAGGATAAACTTTCAAATGCTGTGTAAAGCACTGAAACTGCTCACCGCTGCGCTGACAGCCGCTGACGTTTCGGTGTGAATAAATAGTCTATTAAATGTAGCTTGAATGAAATGACATATCCCAAAAGCCTCGAATAGTGCTGGGACAATTTGGATCAATCGAGACTTGTGTTTACCTATTTATCGACTGGAAGTGTTTTGCACAAATAATATTTTCAAATATCGTGTAGGTTACACAACTACAACTTTTTATTATTTTCGAGGTTTTATAGATTAGAAAGAAAGAAATAAAGAAAATACATTTATTTGTCCCCACTTAAAAAGAAACAAAATAAAAACAACAGTACCTACCTAAGTATTATAGTTAGTTTACACAAAACTAAAAAACACCAAATGGCGTAATGCATGTTGTGTGGGGGGTCAAATAGGTCCCTGTCTCAGCATATAGCTACACCAGACCTACAAGTAGATACGGCGCAGCGCTGGTTTTCAGACAGGGCCTGCCCGAGTGACATCACGAATGTTGAAGTCGAATATACTAAATATATTATGTAAATAAATAAATAATTCAGCAAACTGAAATATAAAGAAATAGTCATACTACACAGTTATCAACAAAATATAATATAAAAGTACTCTGTGGTCTGTGGTAATAGTTAGTAGTACTCTCCTTGATAGTAATGGCGATTAAAAGCAAACCCATCTAAGCAAACCAAAAATTCACGAGATTCACTGTTTAAAACAGTATTTTTTGTACTCACGTATTGATGACGTATAGCGCCATGTGTAGCAAAGCCGGCACCAACTGCATGTTGGAAAGGGGGCCGCCACCCCCGGTGTCGTCGTGGAAGGTGCGCCCGCGCGCGAACCGACTTAGCAGTAGCTTCAGGTCGTGGATGGTGCACGTGTGACCTATGTCGCGGTGACCCGTGCATTCCTAAACAACACAATTCATTTCACACAGATGCGTTTGCAAATCTGTTTCAAACATTATATACAATACACGTATCAGTGAACGGACACGGATCAGTCTGAGTGGTATCAGAAACCTCTACCCGTATCACTTTTTTATTGTTTTGCCTATTAGCCCTCCCCTATGTTTAACATTGGACTTATTTCGGCTGACGATGATTCTACCTATCAAAGAGATCCGTTGAGCCTTACCCGCTTTCATCTTCTGGGTGTCATGTTTTGTCAACCGTATCACAAAAACAATTCATAAGAGCCCAAACACTACCATTCCACTGTTATCGGTTAAGAAGATCCGTTAAACATGTCCCGGCTTTTACTAAAATTAACTTTCGTGAATTATTTCATTCATTTTGTAAAAACTGGAAATTTTCACGTACCGATATGTTGGTGTATGCACCAACAGGAACTATACCCACCCTGATGAAGACCCTCGATTAGGGTCGAAACCTGTTGGTGCTTCCGCCAACATATCGGTACGTGAAAATTTCCCGTTTTTACAAAATGAATGTCCCGGCTTATAATCAGACCATAGCCATATTTAATAAAAACAACTTTAAAGAGCAAAAACACGACTACACGACGTATTGTTAATTAAAAAAAAAATGTTTTCACACAACATTATCTAGCCCCAAGCTAAGCAAAGCTTGTGTTATGGGTACTAGATAACTGATATACTTAATACAATACATTACTAGATAGATATTTTTTATTGAAGTGAAACTTCTAATGCGACTTCCAACAAGGTTGCGTTAAACGTTTAACGCTACCATGGAGGGGGTATGAGAGCACTGTTGCATTAATGCAACAAGAAGTAGAAGAAGTGAAGAGTAAGAGTGTGAGTAGTAGAAGTGAAACTTCGTAATGAACGTTTAAACGTTCATTACGAAGTTTCACTTCTTCCGCGCGGAGGGACTCCACGCACTATTTTTTATACATAGAAAATACCCAGAACACCCTGAACAAATATCTGCAGATTGTACAAATATTTGTTCCGAGGCGGGATTCGAACCCGCAACCTCCTGCGTCGCAAGCGAACCTTCGCCTGCCGCGCCACAGAGATCGTCTTTATTATTAGGATTCATTGGTTATTTAGGAGTTCCCAACTATGTCAGGTTTATTAAGCTACTAAAACATACCTGCAAATAAGTTGTATGCCTGGCGAGGCAACTAGCGAAGGCCGACTCCGGCACGTGCGGTCCCCATAGAGGCAGCAGACCGTTGCAGCGAGTCGAAGCGTTTTGAAGTGCCGCACTCTCCCATTCGTCCCTGCGATTTAACATCATTAACTATTGGCCACAAAGACAAGCTCAAAGTCGCACAGCGGGCTATGGAGAGAGCTATAAAATAGAATATTCTTTATTGCACAAAAAACAAATCATGTACTTGTACACGAAGAACGGTCTTGGGCAGTCTCTATCCACCGACTTCCTGCTACCTTTATAATGTCCTTGGTTCTTGGTGAGATACACTGCGTCGTCCGGTCCGGCCACTGGAAAACCTTTCTACTCCGACGGTCGTCAGTTCTGCAAGCTATATGGCCTGCCCATTGCCACATCCACCACTAACCACACCATATGTGCAGAATAATAAGTAAATGATGGTTACCTGGCACCATTTACGTTGCGGAATAAAGGCAAAAATTCTCGAGAGGAAGGCCCTTCACTCGATAGACTAAAGACATTATAAACGTCGCAGGAGGTCGGTGGATGAAGGCGGCTCAAGACCGTTAGTCGTGGCATTCTAAGGGGGAGGCCTTTGTCCAGCAGTGGACTTCTACAGGCTGATGATGGTGATGATGGTTACCTGGCACGAGCCAATCTAACGGCGGCCATGTGACACTCCACGTGCACGATGTTGTAGTGCGACACGGTGGTGTAGCCGAGTGTCTTGCGAGCGCGGACTTCAAACTCTTCCACGGGGCACCGCTTCGTGAACGTGTATATTCCAAGCACCTGCCGATAAAAAAACAATATTTTAAACTACTAAAGATAGATAATTGGTAGATTCAGGCGTGACTTTGCTGAAATCCTTTCTTAAATATTGACCAATGCATACCGAAAAAAATGGTGTTTGTGGCTTTAGATCATTTGCAACGATCTTTGAAAGCTCAACTCGTTAATTTGCGCTTGTAACACTTGAAACAAATATATTCCACGCTGATGGTAAAAAGTCTTCACACAATCCTCAGTGGTCCAGTTGACCGGACACCAGAAAAAAAGTATTATCCGAGGTCTGGTCAACTGAAACACGGGAAAACCCATTTTTCCATTGTTGATCGGACAACCCAACCGGGCAAAGAGCGTAATATTATTAAGAGGGTAAAGTTTGTTTGGATTAAGGATTTCCGGAAATGATAATCTGAATCTGAAAACTAATAGAATAATAGGAAGCTATATTATCCCTGATTGCTATAGGCTATTTCACGCATACGAAGTCGCGGGGGTTGAGCAAGTTTTTGATTTGTTTTAGTTGTATTATTCTTTCTGCAAATAAGCAACTAAATCACTCCTCAAAAAAAAAAACTTTAACGACTGCCAAAGGTCCGGTTTCCATCGGGGCGGAGAGGAGAGGAGACGAGAGCAAAACTGGCAGGTTATTGGCAGGCAGGTTTGACAGGTAAAAACGAAAAGGAAATAACGAAATCAGATTGGTTTATTCAAACACATCGCTCGTCTCCTCTCCTCTCCGCCCCGGTGGAAATCGGCCCTAAGACTAGGCTATTAGAACGCAGCCTTCCTTTAGAGCTACTTTTATTTAGAACTGAACCAATACAATACTTGAACGTGTCCAGTTCTGGCGTGCTCCGCCATGTTCTAGAATGTTCGCTTACCTTGGTAGGCTGGTACTTGTACCCCTCGCGACAGATGCAGCAGACGGCGCCCGCCTCCTCCGCCAGCTCGGCAACCTGGTGCGTTAGCGAGCACTGCGCCGTCACCTGCCCGCGCTCGTTGCTGCGCATGCCAAGCGCACCCAGCTGTCTCTCTCGCACCGCCATGGCGAGACGCTTCTTCTCCTGAAAACATACGAACGTTTAAACATGGTGCGCTCTGTAACCTTGATTTCAGTTCTCATACAAAGCGGATACGGGCGCCCCATATACAACCCTCACGTTTGATTCTCTATAAAGCCGGGTATTCATTAGGCAACATTTGTTTATAAACTGTTTATTAACAAGTTACCATAAACACTGTTTCTGAAACATTGCAGTCCACACTTGTCAGTTGTTGCTAGGATGTCGCCCTCACTACTTCCATGTTTATAAACTCGCGCAACACACGTCCACACCTGTGGACTTTTGCTTATAAACTAGATGTTTCGTCTTGCTCTCCACTCGAAGTGAGGAACACGGCAACATGTTTAATAAACGATGGTTCATCACCTTTGTTTATAAAATATTTACAGAGATTATGAAACATTGTGAAACACGGTTTATAAACAGTGTGTATAAACGAATGTTGCCTAATGAATACCCGGCTTAAGAGGTTCTACAATCGTACCTCTCGACACCGGATGGGTGCTGATCCACACATCATCGATACGTGAGTATCTCGTACAGCTCGCTTTACGAGATCTTTTCTCCCCCATACGTGCATGTTGCGGAAAGAGCTTTCTCCTGAGATCTTTCCGCAGAGTCAAAGAGGGCAGGCAACGCATCGGCAATGCCCCTGGTGTTGCAGATGCCTATAGGCGACGGTAACCGCTTACCATCAGTTGGCCTGTTCGTCGAGCCATAACATAATAAATAGTACATTGTTCACTGAGGATAGAAAGTGACCGATTCCCAAAGAGGGTGTAGGGTCATTACCCAAATAATGTTACATAATGTTGTAATACTTGTTGTTTGTTACTTGCCTGCCTGGTAAAGTCCCGCACTTCCTGCACCTTAGCGGCGCACTGCGGTTGAGATCGCAGAGCTTCCAGGAGATTCTCGGCCAGCGAGCCCACGTGCTCGCCGGACGACACTTGCTCGAGGCGATGCACTATGGGTATCACCTTCTCACACACCAACATCTAGGAGACAAACAGTTTTATTTCAATCAGAAACAGCACAAGAAATTTTATAAAAAAAAAACAAATTTATAAATTTCTTGGAATTAAGAAAGGAATTTCATGCAATGCAATTTCCTAATTAACTTCTTTCCCAGAGCCGGGTTTCTGGATGCAATCACAAGAAATTGCTTAAAAATCCTTTCGAATGAGATTGTTACATCTCTGGCAGCGTATGTTGCATGGGTCGCTCTGTGGTGTTACCTGAGTAGGCTCGTGATCAGTGGCGAGTCCGGTGAGGAATCTCAGGCAGTACTTGAGTGCGGGTCGACTGATGAATTCCTTCAGCTCGTCGGAATCGGTGCAGACTAGTGTGGGCTTCACGCATGGCGCGTGTTTCTACAAACAAATTAAAGAACGATAAAAAAATTACTAGAAAAATTATATAAAACATTTTCTTATACAAACATTCACACAGTTGATTTTATCGAAAAGCTTAATTCCTGATTTTTTTCCACAATGTATTCCAAAGAGTTTCATACCACACCTAGTTAGATCAAATAATCTTTTTAATGATCCTCCAATAGAGTTCCTCAGCATATATTACATAGAAAAGCTCCACATGAAACTCTTCATCGGTCCACTGCTCGTTGACCAGTTGGTCGAAGTCAGTGAGAAGTACTTACCACAATGTACTCTAAAGCATCTCGAACCACGCCTAGTGAGATCAGATAGTCCTTTAGCGTTCCTCCAATAGAATTCCTCTCGATGTTCGCACACAAAACGCAGAACAGCTCCATACGGAACTCTTCGTCTGTCCATTGCTCGTTGTCCAGTCGGTCAAAGTCGAGAACCGGTTTGAAGTGGTCGACTAACATAGCCATTTTGAGATCATTTCCGTAGACTAGAGCGGCTAGGACCCGAGTTAGGTGGCCAAGAGCGAGCGAGTTGGTACGGATTCCTAGTGCAAAAAGAAACAGATTATAAGTCTTAGCTCAACTGAAACACAGTTGGTTATCCAGTGTCATTGAAATTGATATTGTTACCTGGGCATTCAGTACAGTTGAGAAGAGCTTGCACGTGTTCAGGGCCGCCAAAAGTGAGCGAGAATTGGAGGAACGACTCCAAGCTTTCACTCGCCGCTACAGACAGGATTCGTTCCATTATCTGAAACAGTTTATGAATCGTCAGGATAAGTGTGTTTTTAAAACACAAACAATACATCTCTGTGGAGACAGAGTGCGAATTTTCAGAGCAATAATCCATTTTTGTTTTGGAGAGTAGAAGTTTTAGTTCACAGAAGTTACAAGCACATGCTTACCTCGAGAAGTTGATAGACTAGAGTGACGTCACGCTCCTCTAGCGTGGCTAGATGCAACGCGTGTAGTAATACTGGTAAGGCACGCGTGTCGGACCGCGTGAGCACGCCCACACAACGTCTAACGCGCGTGCATAATCCGAGTAGGCGTAGGAGAGTGGAACACAGTGCTCGAGCGGCGCCAACTCGTTGAATCGCTGCTAAACGTTGCAGCATCGCTTCGAGACCACCTGCCAATATTATTTAGGTTATAGCTTAGAGAACGGAAGGAACTGACGTCCAATGCCTTTAAGTCGTATTATATATTGACGTAAGCGTTTTCCAGCAACGATGAGCGTCGCAGTGAGTTAAAGCATAGGGTCCTTCTGAAGCCGACGTTTGAGATGGCACAGCTAAATTGGGTAACGCAGAAGTATTGAAACAGAGATGGAAACAATTCACATGGTCTATCGCCACACTTGTAGTTGGCTAGTCAGAATGGTTGCTTACCACAATCAGCGAGCACGTTGGCCATGCGATAGACTTGTTCGTCATCAACTGCTTCAGCGTTAGTCTG
The DNA here is from genome assembly GCA_951392215.1 of Epirrita christyi. NCBI lineage: Eukaryota > Metazoa > Arthropoda > Insecta > Lepidoptera > Geometridae > Epirrita > Epirrita christyi. The sequence continues at coordinate 4,028,544 of OX595837.1, forward strand.
ACTGAGCGTCTCAACAAATTCTTCGGTAGCGTCACCAAGAAGTCCTCTCATACGGTACACCACTCGCATCGCATCCACGCCTTCGCCAGAAGTACACCAAACCTGATAAAAAAAAAAACAAATATCGTTGTTAAACATTGGTGTTTAAGTAGTCAGACAAAAAAATGCCAAGTCATTTTTGTTAAAATTGCCTCCACAAGACGTGAGCACGAAATCACCGGGGCGCGCGAGTAGCCAATGGTCAACGACCTTCGACTGACGGTGACTGATGCGTCGCTATGACACGTGACATCGTACGACTCATGGCGCAAACTGTACCATGTTTGATTCATCTAGGCTTGATCGTGAAGAATTGGCGTAAATGAACCTAGTTTATAACTTAATTCAAAATTATACTTCCGATTTCAATTAGTAAAATGCTTTTGCCTTTGCTAGTAACGCGTCTACTAGCATGTCCTATCAGGGTTGCGACCAGAGTTTCGGCTCATACGAGGCCCATAATTACGTGATCCGAAAAACCTTACCTTCTTGTAAACTTCCTTGACGGGCAAATCTAGCGACATGATCTTGTTACAGACAAGTAGTTCCATTCCGTTGTCGTCTTCCAGCAAAGCAACGAGTTCGCAGTCCGTGCAGATTTTGTTCTTTACGTCACGCATGAGAGGCCCCATGCCTGGCTCAAGCGAAGAGTACGGATTGCCTAACATTCGACCCTGTGAAAAATAATCAAATAATTAAATTTTACTATCTTAGAAGCAGCTTAGGAGCAGTCGGCTACATCAAAAATCGATAGATGTGCACACATGGGAGTATCGTTCCAACTACACACCTTGGTGTCCTAAATAACAATAGATGATTAACAGCTTAATTACTAACCCTATTCTAGAGACGATACATAACTCACAACAGACACATATACATAGTCCTCGATCCCACACTAGGATTCCCTGTATCGTGGGTATCATGAACTACGAGTACCACAACACCCAGACCCAGAAGAAATATTTTCAGATCATGCAAACATTTCTTATGCAACGGAAATCGAACCCGCAACCTCTCGCATCTCAGCCGGCTACTCGCCCGCCGCGCCATAGAGGTCGTCAAATAGATAGAGTGTAATGTTTGTTTACCTGCAAGAAGTCCTCTTGTTGCGGATCCTTCTCCAATGTAAGGAAAAATTCTCCCACATCATTCTCTTCGGGATAGATGATGGAGCAAAGTCGTTCGAATATGAACACAGGAGTGCGGTAATCGGTCAGCGGGTACTTTTGTACAGTCTCGATACAAACTGCCATGAACTCAGCTGTTTCCGCCTCTGTTCCTGCAGCAAAGGAGCGTTTAGAAAAGGTTTTAGTACAACTTTGTAAAGAGTATTATTGAAAACACTTTCATTTGCATGCAACTTTACTTGCAGGTCGGTAGCAATATGGCAATAAAGATCGCAACTTGCGATTTGACAGTCTTATTAATGTCTAAAACTTTTAAAACATGAAAAGGGGTTAAACTTGCTCCGTTCTCCATTGCGATTTCGCTACGTCATTGGGCGAATGGTCTAAGCTGGTAATGGCACATGGTGGACACGAGGACGATGTTCGTTATCAGCAAGCTTCGGTTTTGTATAGCATTTTCTCTGTCGCACATCTTTTTCTACGATGTGTCATTACAAAAGCCAAGAACTGTACAACATTTAGGCTACATACCCGTGGTCATTTCCTCCAGGAGCTCCAACAACTTCTCTTGAGTGTCATCTGTGAGACGTGTGCGTTGGACCAACAGCCGTCGCAGAGAGAGGTATCCGCCGAGAACGGCGCCCACCAAGCGAGTCTTGTATGTACGCCGGGCGCCGCCCTCTTCGAGAAACATTGCTAGAAGCTCTGTCAGACGCTTGAGCGCATATCCTGCAAAACGATTAATACGGAATATGAGTCATTAATTTAGTTTAAAAGAACCGCAGCAAATGACTTATGCTCATTTCTGCCAAATAATTACGGGACACCTAACTCATAAGAGACACTTAACTAATGCCATAAAATAAACAAAACAATTCGACATAAGTTAGCGTCTCGTAATTAGTTGGCAAAAAATTGCATTAGAATGTTTTATTTTCTTACCCTGAGCCAAATCAGAAGTAAGCGTAGTTTCCTCAAGGCGATGAAGTTGTTCTATTTCGTTGGTCATGAGATCGGCTATCTGCTGCAGCACGCCTCGCAGAGCCAGGAACTGTTTCCAAGGCGCCTCCGAAGCTAGGCCTACAAATAACACGGGATTTAAAACCTTGCGTGAAGATTGCTACTAATTAAATAAGTTTGTTTGATTTACATACTTTGGTAGAGCTGCAGGAATTGCTCGCTGGCTTCACCAGCCGCACCGACCTCAGGTAAGAAGCTGGTCAGTAGGATCAAGATCTGTCAAAAACAATAGTAATTCGATAATGCAAACCAAATAAGATATAGCACCCGACTACGTCACCTAAAGGGTTATACTTTGTGCAGGTAGAAGTTACCGCTTAACATCAGGTGGGCCATAGGCATGATACGTAACTTATTCAAATAAAAAAATTACAAAAGTCAACTAAAGTCTTGATTTAACTAGCTGGCCACATATTTGTATGAATGGAAGGTATAGTTACCGCCTTAGTCCGCTCGTACGAGTCGCAGAGTGAGCGAAGCATCTGGCATGCCGTGTCGCGGGCGATGCGCGAGCTCGGGTCGAACAGTACCGGCTTCAGCCAGCCGCCAGCTTCCAAGGATAGCGGACGCATGCCGTGGGACATCATAGTCTGTCAATTTATAAATTTAACATAAAGTTTAACCTTTTTTGAAAATTTTATAACACCCCATAACGCCCCAACAGTCACATACAGTCACATACATAGTGTGTCGTGGGTATCAGGAACTACGAGTACTATGGTAGCACGAGACTAATATTTACAGATCATGCAAGCATTTGCTCCGCAGCGAAACTACTCGCCCGCCGCACCACAGTAGTCATCAATTCAATCTATGACGACCTCTGTGGCGCGGCGGACGAAGGTTCGCCTGCGACGCAGGAGGTTGCGGGTTCGATTCCCGCCTCGGAACAAATATTAGTACAATCTGCAGATATTTGTTCAGGGTGTTCTGGGTATTTTTCTATATATAATAAAAAATATCTATCTATGCAATGTATTAAGTATATCAGTTATCTAGTACCCATAACACAAGCTCTGCTTAGCTTGGGGCTAGATAATGTTGTGTGAATATGTCCAGCGTTTATTTTTTTTATTTTTTTTTTATCTCCCAAATTTCATAGAAACATCGTAAGATCAAACAACAAAGTAGGATTTATGAGTGCTTCGGCGCATTCAATTGAATCGCATGGCGCAGTCAGCAGGATATTACAGTGACTTACCCTCTCACGCCATTTTCCGATGTACTTGTGTGCAAGGTGGGCATCGCGCGGTGGGAAAGCACCCTCTGCCGGCGGTAAAGTCTTCGAAGCAGTCAGACGACGCCAGTGTGAATGTGGCACCCCTCCCGCCAGCCACGCAGCGAGGTCAACGACCACGTTGCCGGTCGCTGATGGAACCGCATTAGTGCTTGGTGTCATTGCGTTTAAATTAGCGGCTTCCTGTAGAATATTTGAATGGTAATAAAACACCAAATCCTTGCAAAAGAATAAATTAATACAAGCAATGACACAAACTCAATACAGGCACCCATGGTAATCATCATCATCAAAATGTAGTAAGTGTAAGTATACTGTTGGCATAGGCCTCCCTTCTAGAAAGCCATGACGAACGGTCTTGAACCGCCTCCATCCGCCGACTTCCTGTAACCTTTATAATGTATTTGGTCCATCATCGCTATTCAACAAGCTGTAATTCGACAAATCCAAGTATACACAATCACATGCGTTCCAAAGGACATAAATAAATTGAATTAAATTTAATTGAGAGAGCATTCCTCTACTGCGTCGTCCGGTTTGTGGTCGCCACTCGAGAACCTTTATTGCCCCTCAACGGTTTTCCATTCTGCGAACCCCCAGGGTAGCTGCAACCCTAGGGTCGCAGCCCCTACCATACTGTAGTACAAGGACCGTATTACCAGATAAATCTTGTCCACGAGATGACGTCACATCTCGTATGACCCTCATACAAAATTATGGTTTTCATTCGTGATTTGACGTCATGTTGTCCACGAAATTTTTCCGAGAATCCCCTGTGTTCGTAAGTTGATATTACCTTGGCTTCTTTAGATGAGTCGGAATCAGCGGAAGTTGTCGACGTCAATGCGACAGGTGGCGCCATTATCTGCTGCATGTAGCGCAGACACGGCAGCGCTACTTGTTGTAGAGCGAACTGGTGAGCTAAAATTAAGAAATAATGATAAAATTACTCTCAAAATCAATTGCATATCAATTAAATTTACTAGATTGAATTGCTTTGTTCAGTTTACAAATACATGGTGGGCATATATATACACCGACTGAAAAGTTAGTACTCTCGATACCATTTTTCCTTATACCTAAATTTAATTAAAAAAGAATCGTTATCCGTTTTTTATAAGGTTCAAAATCCTATGTCGAGTGAACTATCCAGTTACGTAGTATACAAATTCCTTGGTCCACCCAGTATAAGACAAAAGGTCTACGGAACTAACGGTACTTACAATTGGGCGACGAGGTGTTGATGCCAGGAATTCCTTCCAGGGCCTCCGCTTTCAAGATGGAATTGGCAGCAGGCGCAATGCCAGCCACTTCAGTGAGTTGCGGACAGCACCTAGAAACAAATTCAGAACTTAACACATAATAATATAATAAGTTAATTGATCAAGTTTTTTCTACATCATTAAAAAACAGAGGTTTGCACCTAAAAAAACAGAAATGGGCTTCTTAAAACCCACTAAACTAAGTTTAAAAAGGACACATGAAAATCACTTCTATGACTCGTTTTACTTTGTGTATGAAAACAAACCTATCTCTGCCTCTGGTATTCTTTCCAAGTTTTATGTTATGAGGGTGGCGGAATTCATTCTGTATATTTGTTCGTCTATACAATATAGTAAACCTACCTCTATAATTACCTCTAACCTTGAAAGTGTTGCTGAAATAACACGAAGAGTGTTATTTCAGCAACACTTTTAAGGTTAAGCTCGCCTTTGTATATTTGCTGTCATTCTGTCTGTTGTTTATGTGATAATTGTGTACAATAAAGAATAGAGAGAATATAGAAAATCACTGCCTGTCTTTAGTAAATCAAAACTAGCACTTACCACACCCATAGTCTGACGATACAACGAAGTCTCGCTTCCCAGCAGTCGACAGAATCTTGCACTTTGACAAGCGATCCCAATAGCAACACAAGTGGACGCACCTGGAACAACCGAACAATATTCAGCCCTGCACGTAATAAAATTTTGTAGAAAGAGCTTATACAATCAATCGGACAAGTGCGAGCGAGGAACTACGAGTACAGTTTTACCCAAAATATAAGTCGCCCCGATGTACTTCAACCAATTTCTATAACGCGGGAACTTTCTTTCTACCAATAGCAATCGCGCGCTAAAATATAACGCTGTTATTGGTTAATCGATTTCGCGGTAAAATCGCGGCCGGTCGTGCGCCATCTTGTTCATCAGTCGACTCTGTCCGACAGTGTACGAATCATGACAGCGGGACAGAGCTATACCATACGTTCGGCTAACTGTCACATATCAGTCTGCGCTTTTCTGCGCAAACGAAAACAGTCGATCGGACTTATTTTCTGGGTAAAACTGTACCATTGTACCATAACACCCCGACCCGAGACAAATATTTGTCCCGCAGCGGGAATCGAACCCGCAACCTCTTGCATCTCAGCCGGCTACTCACCCCCCGCGCCACAGAGGTCGTCAACCAACCTTGCACAGATATCATTAAAATTCACTTACAGAGTTGTTGTGATCCTGCGAAGCGGCATGGCCCATCAGTGACAGTGTAATACGCTGTGTCAGCAAAGTACACAGCTGTTCAGTCGCAGGGAAGTTATCGCGCGTCACGAGGCAGATCAGCGAACGGACTTCCTCTTGACACTAAAACAGTAATGTTGGAGCATGTTGCAAATAAAATAATAATAATAATAATAATAATAATAATTGCCGTAGTCCGAGTTTTAACAAACAAGTGAAACGGACGTATGGCGTTGCATAACACGGATTTTTATATGGAATTTGATGCTCACAGTGTATGCTGTGGGCGCTCATCATTGTCTACACACAAAACTCGTGTTACACTACTACACCATACAAAAATATAAAAACCTGAGGGACTAATCTAGAAATATAACAAGCAACTACACGGGCGTGTGGCACTGCACGGTTTTTTGTATGTAAGCACCGAAAAGCACCTCTAGTGGACCTGTTGAGAACTTAAATTTGCATGCAAAAATTCGTGTAGTGTACACCTCACGCCCGTGTAGTTTGCTTGTTATATTTCTAGACTAGACGCTCAGACCCGACAGACCGTAATATAGGGACGCGAATGAAAAAAATAAATAAAACCTATTTATTTTCAATAACCAAACAGGCTTAACACTAATTGTTAACAACAAAGTTAATCATACAATTTGAGTGTTGACAAAACTTGTACTAAAATGTTTATTTGGTGGTCTCCACACTAGGCCAAGCCTGTACCGTGAAGACCAAAATTGGTAGTAGTAGTATGGATCGGAGAACTACGTATTTCTTATTCATTTATAGTACTGTATCACTCATATCAGGTATTAGAAAATGTATTGAACGTATCGAACATAAAACGGCTTTAGTTCTAAAACTCGGAATGTAGATTCCATCGTCGTGTTAAAAAAATGTAGTTTTAGTAGTAGATAGTTTAAAATAAAGCATACCTGCGGAGTGCCGCGGTGCAAGTTATGTTGGACTAGCTCCTGGACCAGTCCAAAGCGACAAAGCCTCGTGCGATGTTCAGGTTGCGATGCCAGTGCTCGCAGCAATGTAAGGCAATGTTCAGCGCACGCCAATGAGCAACCGTAGCAGCCGCCCCCGGACACTGAAACAAAACCGATGAGTTCCCGAGTTCCAGTCATCTAGGATATATTATTTTATTCACATGAACACCCACCAATAACACATAATGCTTATGAAACAATTAACGCATGTAATTTTTTGCATAGATAATAATAATAATTATTATTATTATTATTATCTCTCTGCAGCCCTAGCCTCCGACCGCTTGGGCCTTGCTCCGCGGCCGGAGGTTTCCCGTTTTGAAATATATTTTTTGCTATAATGTTTTTTATACTATTATGTTTTTGTATATTGTATATTTATAGTAAAAAATGTACTTTTTTAACGAGATTTAAAATAAATGAGTGAAATAATAATAACAATTTATTGATCCAGAAAAACTTACTTTAAAAGACAAGATAGAAACCTATGAATTTGTCATGCGTTATGTGTGTGTGTGTGTGTGTGTGTGTGTGTGTGTGTGTGTGCGCGCGCGCGCGCGCGCGCGCGTGTGTGTGTGTGTGTGTGTGTGTGTGTGTGTGTGTATGTGTGGGTGTGTGTGTGTGTGTTGTGCAAGTGCGGTATGTTTGGTGTATCCGACCTAAGACTAGTACCCTCCATCTCCTCCCATGGATGTCGTAAAAGCCGACGAAGGCTTGACACTAGAGGTCTTAGTCTGAAATTTAACAAGCAATCGACTTGACGGAAGTATGGCGTAGTGAAACACGAATTTTCGTATGAAAATTGAGTGTACGCTAGGGGCGCTTATCAGTGTGTTCAGATAAAATTCATGTTACACTTAACCCATACATCCAATTCAATGTCAATTGTTTGTTAAAAACTTACGGCTCAGGGGATGGGCAGCAGCATCCACCTCAGAACTCAACACATTCGTGTTACATATACGTTATTCGTACGTAGCGAGGTGATTATCGCTATTCCCCATTGTATTTTATGGTGGAGGGCTCGTCCAGCACAGTGGACGTCTAAAGGCTGCTGAGGATGATGATAGTGTGTCCCATAAAAAAACATATGAAGTGGTTGGTGAAAATAGGCATACGGTTATGGGCAAACTGTTACCTTTAGAAACTTCACCATCATAGTTCTGCACCAGTCCGCCGTACACGGGCACCACTTCGCCCTTCAGTTGATCGCTCTGAGTTCTGTCGTAGGACACTAGTTCTTTCCTGCAATATGAAATGGTCGAGTTTTGATAGTAGATACACACGGTACTAGGAAAAAGTTTTTTTTTATAAAAAGACATTAGACATATTATTTATAAGTATAACAAGCGTAGCGTGTGCTGTCCTGCATATTTTTGCTGATGTTTATTTACTTTTGACTACCTTCCTAAGGTTTTTAAGTTAATAAAATTCTTATGACTTTGCAAGTTTAGATAAATAAGCCTCCTGGTATTTACCTGCAAGCAAGGACTTTCTGTATGATCTTGGACAGGTCCTCAAAGTGCGACTTGCTGTCGACACAGTACTTGTGAGCTAGAGTCTGTATAACGCGATTTATCTGCGCTCCGCCGAACGACGTGGTACTATTATTGCTGTTCTCTTCGCTTGTACGCCCTTCCAGGCGGTGCTCGCTGATCTTGTGTAGAAGAGACTGTGGGAAACATTTAGTTAATAAATTAAGCCGACAGTCGTTTAGCAATCGAGTGGCGACAATGAAGCGGACAACACAGCGTAGTAGGATGGCCCCAAGCCATCAACCCAGAGTCCTTCTACGCTATTTTAAGGAGTTGGGCTGGCTGAGCTAGGGGGACATACTCCCCAATGCAGGACGTCGGTGCAGATCTTATCTATCATTATATTATCTATTATTATATCATTTTGAATTATAATTATATGGCAGGTATAGTGTATGGTTATTATATAGTGTTTTTAGGGTTCCGTACCAAAACGGACCCTATTACTAAGGCTCCGCTGTCCGTCCGTCCATCCGTCCGTCTGTCACCAGGCTATATCTCATGAACCGTGATAGTTAGACAGTTGAAATTTCCAAAGATGTAATTCTGTTGCCGCTATAACAACAAATAATAAAAAAAATATTTAAGGGGGCTCCCATAAAAAAAAACAGATTTTTTGCCGTTTTTATAGATAATGGTACGGAACCCTTCGTGCGCGAGTCCGTGTAGTGTACTGGTAAATTATTATTATTATTTACATCTATAGAATAAAATATATGTATTATCATTTTATTAGTAAGTCTGTCGTCTCGGACATACACACCACGCAAGCACGTGGCGGGGACGGGACAGGCAGTCTAATGTCAACCGCCGTGCAGGGCAGACGTGGTGTGTGCGTTAGCGAGCCGATATAGTGTAGGATAGTGATATAAGGAAATAGTGATTTCTACAGTCCGACTCGCACTTGGCCGGTTTTTTAAACTTCTGCCGATGACATGAATTCTTTCGAGCACTGGAAAAGGTATTTTTCCGGGTCACAATATCTTAACAAGCCGAATGACCAGTGACAAAACGAACAAAGAGATGCTGATTGATGCGTTCGGATTTAAAATTCACAATAAACATACCTCCAGTACTGGTTTATTGGTGGTCAACTGTCGGTAGACGCGGTCGGCTCTGTCTAGCAACGATCCGATGGTTTGAACCATCTTCTTTCGTTCCTCGTCGTTCTCGATGGTGTCGACGGCGCAGCATGGCCGAGCGGTCAACGTGTAGTCGAACTTGGCGTATTTGCAGAACCCACAGGCGTGGCAAAGGAACGGATCCTTCTCGTCGTAATTTATGGCGCTGTTGGGAAAGAAGATATAATGAGAGGTAAGAGAGATATATGCACCACATGTGTTTATGATGGTTAATTTAGAAATGTTTGGCCGCTATTACCAGAGTGGCAATTACGTAATTCTGTTGCTATTGATTTCAATCGATATCAATGCTTTTTCTGTTTGAAATTACGTTTATGCGATTACCTAATTTATGCAGTCTTATTGCAATTAACCTTTGTGAGCAAAATGCGTATATAGGTAGTCGCAAGAGCGTCATTTCAAATAGAAACAGCAATGAAGTCGATTGAAACCAATAGCAACAGAATTACGTAATCGCGCCACTGTTCGTTGTTTTGTAGTATCGATCCGCGTCTCAAGTATCGTGGATAAACATAACCCAAGAGCCTTGTACGAGCTCGACACGATATAACGATGCATAATGTATCTGCAGTGATGTCTCCTAAGAATAGACCCCTCCTCCTCTTTTAGATGTCGTAAACGACTAAGGGATTGCGCCACGGGATGGGCAGCAGCACCCGTCTGAGTACTTAGCACGAAACAGCGATCACCAATCCAAACGTGGTGATTATGGCAAATCCTTCCTTTGCACGCTATCCTTGCTTATGGAGGCCTCATGCAGCAGTTAATGTCTATGGCTGATGAAGAGAACTTTTGCGATGCAATCTTTTAACCGAACCGAAAGAGAACTTCTTTCTCTTTCGGCCTCGTGACCGGCCCTTTTCAGGGCCACGCTTACCTCAACCTGAGTACTAATTACCTATAAAACTGGAAATCGCTTTTGGTTACAATTTTGCAGCACATTGCGCCGTATGTTCTGAGCTTCTTTTCAAGAACAGATATATTCGAAACATACAGCGCAATGACCTGTTAATTCCTACTCAAAAACGATTACCAGTTTGATAGGCAATTAGTATCCTGGTCATCGACTTATCACAAGGTGACAAAACACCAGTTATTGCAAATCATACATAAGAACTTACCGACACTTGTGGCACTGGAAGACATTTTCGCCGCAGTTGGCGCAGACTCCAGGATTGGCCGGCACGGACTGAGAGCAGCGAGGGCATTGTAACGACTCTCCTACAAATAGGTACATAGTTTATAAACATACGTCTACATGGTTATTAAGAGTTAAATTGAGAAAAATTAACAATAGCCAGAAGTTCATGAAAACCATAGTAAGTAACTCCAAAAGCATCAAACTATGTCCGCAGAAGCAGCAACGCCTACGAAACGTCAGGAATAACAAAAGATAAATCCAAGATAAGATATATGGAGCGATAAATCCGTTTCATCATCATCATCATCATCAGCAGCCTTTAGGTGTCCAGTCCACTGCTACACAAGGTTTCCCTTATAAAATACTAGTTGTGCGCCGCGGTTTTACCCGCGTGAATAATGATGATGATGAAAATTGATGATGATGATGATGATGATGAAAAGTAGCCTATGTGTTAATCCAGGGCGTAAAGTATCTCCATTCCAAATTTTACTCAAATCCATTCAGTAGTTTTTACGTGAAAGAGTAACAAACATCCATACTCACAAACTTTCGCGTTTATAATATTAGTAGGACAATGGGGAGAATTGCCATAATCACCACGCTTGGCAGGCGGATTGGTGATCGCAGTTTGGTGTTATGTACTCAGGTGGATGTTGTTGCCCATGCCCTGGTGTAATCTTTTAGTTATAGGCTTTTATTACATCCACGGGAGGAACTGGAGTGGTCTATTTGTAGGCAGGATACACCACGGCAAAAAACGTTTAAGATTTACAATCATCCTATGATTCTTCATCATGGTAAAATTGTTCTTACCTGTAGCTTGTTGGTTTTCATAGAAGTCGGCGTACTCCATCATCAAGTTGCATGCAACGATCGGCAATGGGAAGTCAACGCGGACTTCAGTCTGTCCCGATTGCAGCTGCACGCGCTTGGCTTTGTGCCACATTCCTGCAAGAGATATTGAACTTTAGATCACTGGCATATAATCGCTTTTATCCAAACGCGATTAATCACTTGGCTCTGACGAAGTTAAATTCAAATTGAACTTACGTGGACGAATAAGATTCATTAGTTACCTGGTCTATTCTTGAGCTCTTGAACGGCTTGGACCGTTCTGTTATTGTAATAGAAGTTGATAGTTCGCACCATCTTGCTGCGTTTGATGTCACCGATGCGAAGACTGATGCGGCTTATCATGTGGCTGTTAACCAACTTCACTATTTGCGTGGTTGTCGTGAATTTTGAGTCGATCTGCAAAATCAAGTTTGTTATAGAAACTTAGATTCTAAAAGGTTGTGCTTCTATTGGCTGTATTCAAGTTGCCAAAGACCCGACATCAAAAAAAAATAGTTTTTGTTAATTGTTTAAGATTGTAAAATACGCCAATATGTATAAGTTCCTTTAACAGGGAATGTGTTATTTGCCATATGAACACTTTAGGACGCTCACATTTGGACAGCAGCTATATAACTACACAACTCTAAGCTAAATTTTTTCTTAGTCGAATGTAAACAGTAATATAGGGCTCTATATTCAACTTAATGACGCATGTTGAGAGGGCGATAAAAACGTCGTCTATCTCGGTTCATTCTCATTTGGAACGCATTATGCAAATCATAAGCAAGATTACATGAATGGTTTACCTTGATGGTAGGCAGTTTGATTGTCTGCATAGAGACTTCAGGGTTGTTGCAGACGAGGCAAGGCTCCGATTCCAGATAGTACCCATCCAGCTCTACAAAGGCGCCCAGGGCAGCGTACAGCGCCGCATTGCCGTGAGACGATAGCAGCTGGTTCTGATTGCGGAGTAGATCAACGGCACTACCCACGTATTTCTATAGAAAAATTAAAATATTTTCATATTAGAGTTTGTTCTCTACGTAGAGGCGAATACTTGCAGAATTCTTTTCAAGTTTTCGGTGGTTCATTGTAACCATATATTTGTTAGTCTATTCAATATTGTTTTACACTGAAATCTGCCAAACAATGAATCGAGATGTATAGTGTGTATTTATGTGTGATATATGTGTCTGTGAGTCTCGATTCTTTTCGAGTTTCCTTTTAGTCACAAGAATTCCGAGCAAGTCATCAGAATGAACCGTGGTGAATTTCGTAGGACGTTGCCGTATAATGCGGCGAAGACCCAGGTTCAAATCACGGTTTGCAAATTTTGGAATAACATTTGAATACGTTAAACATGTCTCGGCTTCGCTCGCGTGCTACCTCGGTATAAATTGTCTTGTATGTTAATTAAGCTAATCTCTTAACAAATTTGTTATCGAAACCTGTTACAGTGTAATCAACAAATAAACAAAAACTTTCGCATTTATAACATGAGTATGATTTTTCCGAAGGACTACATTCCTTCATTCGTCTGATTTCTCACCTCAGTATCAATATCTGGAGTCTTCAGCGTGAAGTATCCTAGTAGATCGACGAACTGAGCCGCCTTGCGACCGTACGCGGGTAGAGTCGGCCAGATGCTCCACAGCAGCGACACTAGCGAGGCCTGACTCGATTGGGGCGAGTTGCTAAAAACAAATTGCAAACAATTAATCAAATTGGCCGTTGTGGTCTCGGCCTAAGAATAGGACTCCTCAAACTCCTCCCGTCAATGTCCAACGCCAGGGGATGGACAGCAGCATCCATCTTAATACTCAACACCAATATTGCGGTCACCAATTCGCCTGCCAAGCGTGGTGATTACGGCTATTATATGCGAGTCTTCTTTCAGGAGTGTAGATCTACCGGTTGATGAAGAATCAATTTGAAACAGTTTTGTAGCACTGAATGGAAGCGTCTACCTTGATCTGTGTAATTATTTTTATTAAAAAGCACTTCTTTGCTTTTAAGCAAAGAACACCCAGATCAGGAACAAATATTTGCAGACCATACAAAAATTTGTACCGCAGCGGGAATCGAACCCGCAACCTCTCGCATCTCAGTCAGCTACTCACCCGCCGCGCCACAGAGGTCGTCGGAATTACAATGTATGTTTGTATTCTTACTTGTAAATTGCAAGAAGCAACGCGTGCGCCTGCCAGCGGACAGCGGTAGTGTTGGTTTCCAGGAGGAACGCCTTCACAAACATTCTCAACTCTTCTTCTGGCACCTGCAAGAAGTACAAACAATTCACATCTATTGCAATTTGAGCTTCCAGAGAAGTATACCACATTTGAGCTGATATTTTTTTTATCTCTACACAACTTAATAGTCGGCTATAATAGGAATAATTCGTTCTTTGGTATATTCGGCCTAAGAATAGACCCCCTTCCGCCCGTGGATGTAGTAAGAATTACTAAGAGATTACACCAGGGGCTGGTCAGCAGCATCCATCGGAGTATTCAACACAATCCGCCTACCAAGCATGGGGATTATAGCGATTCCACCATTGTGTTTTATGGGAGAGGCCTCCTCCAGCAGTGAACGCTGGAGGTTAAAAAAAGGTTAACCGAAAGGTTGCCTATGAAAAGGAACAAAACATAACAAGGTTACAGTAGGTTTTGTATAGTGTTTTTAGTAGAATAAATGTCACACTAGCTGTAGAGGTGGATTTTAGATCCACTCTTTCTAATAGGATTAATCAGAACGAGAGAAACTGAATCCGAGATCATGGTTGACCGCAAGTGAATCTGTTTCGTTTGTATTTCTTTCCATGAAGAGAGTATCCTTTCACCACACCGGTCATTTATAGCAAAGGTAAACCCATGGGAGCACAGTTAAGAACCAGTGTAATGAGACAACAAGATGGAATTCTATTTTGCCATTACGTCCATGCATACCTGTTTCAAGATCTGCTGCACCAAGACATGTACTCGCGACTCTTGGAACTTGGAGCCGTCGGAGACGAACTGGTCGTTTTCAGAGCTGGAATCTCGTCCCGGAAAATCTGCAGAAACCTGTTATGAAAGATTATTGGTCAGATTTATATATAAGACTGAAGAATATACTTGACATGTTTTCTTTATAGGAACACCAACAGTATGTCATATCTACACACCCAAAAACAATAATAATTATAAAAAACGCGGCCAAGTGCGATTTGGACTCGTGCACGAAGGGTTCCGTACCATTATCTACAAAAACGGCAAAAAAAAAACACGTTTCTTGTATGGGAGCCTTAAATATTTATTTTATTCTGTTTTTTAGTATTGTTTGTTATAGCGGCAACAGAAATACATCATCTGTGAAAATTTCAACTGTCTAACTATCACGGTTCGTGAGATACAGCCTGATGACAGATGGACGGACGGACAGCGGAGCCTTAGTAATAGGGTCCGTTTTACCCTTTGGGTACGGAACCCTAAAAAGGTTCCACATGTGAATTGCCTTTGATGAGGAAACGGAGCAGACCTTTGCCCAAAAGTGGGACTTTACAGGCTAAGAAAAAAAATAGTTACTGCAGTACAGTCGGCGCCACGTGCGGATGCACTCGACGAACCGCACTCACTATCCAGGAGTGTTATACAAGTGTCACTGACCTTGCTATCTTGCTTCTGCGGTTGCTGCGACGTCTGCGCCGTGTGGTTGTGTGGCGCGCACAGCGCTGCTTGCAGTAACCGCAGTACAGTCGGCGCCACGTGCGGATGCACTCGACGAACCGCACTCACTAGCCAAGCGAGTGTTATATAAGTGTCACTGACCTTGCTATCTTGCTTCTGCGGTTGCTGCGACGTCTGCGCCGTGTGGTTGTGTGGCGCGCACAGCGCGGCTTGCAGTAACTGGAGTACAGTCGGCGCCACGTGCGGGTGCACTCGACGAGCCGCTATTACGAGCCAGGCCAGCGCTTCACGGCGTTCCGATATGCAAGTGTATTGCCAGTTGCCGGTGCGAGCGACCACTATCTCTGCACATGACTGCAAGAGAGTACAGTTATTAAAATCGACAAATAAGACAATTGACTTATTTTGATCGTGGGAACAATGGGTTATACAATATCAATTGACAATTTTAAGCAATTGATTGTCATTTTACTTGTCAAACGTTAGTCACCGAGTGACTTTCAGTTAGGGAATAGGGGGGCAGATCAGTAGTCAGAGTTTCACTGGATAACACTCAAATCAGAGGTCCTGAAATGTACTTTGACGTTACGTTGAAATGTTCCATTAGCTGTACCAGCTTGTCGCATTTGTTGTCAGACCACTGGCTTCATTCAGATATGTACCGAGCGCGTGTACGTCACACAACAGACGGTAGTGTTTGCACGTGCCAAACAAGCAATGTTGAATTGTAAATCAGCGCGCAAAAAGTTCATATTTCTCTGACCGCCGCACGTTCTGTTTACCTTGAGATGTTCCATCAGTTGCACCAACTTGTCGTAGGACAGGTCGGAGGTGAGAAGCCCCTTGGCCTCGTTCAGGTGTGTGTCGAGCGCATGCACGTCACGCAACTGACGGTACCGTTCGCGCGTGCCGCATAGTAACAGAAGTAGCTTGCGGACTTGTTTCCTGAATAACAATGAATTTATTTTTTAAAAAACATGATTAGCTTTGCAATTGGCTGGATTGCACGACTGTTTTTCATCAAAGCAATTTGCCCGTACTGTTTTGGTGCGTTCTAAACTGCTACAGAGCGTAGCCCAATGCCTAAACACCACTTGTACTTAGGCTAACCGTGGTAGAAGTAAATGGCATATAATTAACTCGAGTTAATTTACTGAGCATTAATTTTGTACTACGCCATCGTTGAGTCAAATCTTAACCTAGTTACAAAGTTAACTCTGTATGACGCAAGTGGCACTTATAAATGTCCGTTTATATCTACAGACATTGAGCGTGCCAGACACGTGCCGTGGCAGACAAAATAATACTCTTTTATACAGTGTCTATTAACGTATTTATCTATCATTACACGGCCGCGCAGACACTAACAGACACGGGACAGTAATCGCGGAAACAATATTTTGTCTGTACGGTTCATGTCTTTACGTGTCTGTGGCTACCTGCCGGGCAGTGTGAACAGCAGTATCGGAACCGTGCAGACGTCTTTTTACCTAATTTAATAAAACAGTGTCTGTCGGTGTCTGCCCTGGCACGTTTTTGACACGTTTAGATGTAAATAAACGATGTCTGTCGCTGTCTGCCCCGGTACGTGTCTGACACGCTCAATGTCTGTAGATATAAACGGACCTTAAATCCCGTCGGCCAAAGATCTGGCCACTTGTAGATGATAAAAATCTTACCTTAGTGGAGTTTGCGGATTCATCATATATTCACACAGCAGCGTTCGCCAGCGCATGTCGAAGTTAGCCGGGTCGCAGTGCTTGTGTATCTGACACGGCAGTCGCAGCGCCATCTCCATCAAAAGTTGAGGGTAGTTGTCGAACACCTCTAGGGCTTGACCTGCAAATATCTAAGTTAAAGACCAGACTGCCAAAAAGCTTCAGTCTCAAAAATTGGATTTGACTTTTTTTTCGTTCATTTGAGAACTAGACCAGACTAGAGAAATAGCCGCACGGATCCCACCCCCGCCTATCGAACCGGTAATCGCTTTTCGAATACGTTTTTACGGTACATTGCGCTTTATTTTTCGAATATTTCTGCTCTTGGAAAAGAAACTAGAACAAGAGGCGCAACGTACTGCAATTTTTTTTCAAAACCAATTACCAGTTTCATAGTCTATAGGGATACTCTTGGTTACTCTTTTTAGGGCGTAAAAGCACTCAATAAAATAATTAGATTTTAAGTTCATGAATTTAACGGGCGTATATACTTCCATCATCATCAGTAGAAGCCTTTAGACGTCCACTGCTGGACGAGATCTCCCACATAAAATACAATGAGGGGAAATGCCATAATCACTAACTATGGCAGGCGGATTGCGGGCTGATCACAGTATTCACGTTGAACACTCAGGTGGATGCTGCTGCCCATCCCCTGGTGTAATCCCTCAGTCAGTTTATACGACAACCACGGGAGGAGATGGAGAGGTCTTTTCTTAGACCGGACACACCACGGCATACTTACTCTTGACATACTCCTTGACAAAGAACGGTTGCATGTCTGGCAAAGGCTGCGGTGGTTGCGGCTTCAACAGCTGCTGTACGGTCGGGGTGGTGCCAGCATCTACAAATGGACAAATCAAATCACTGCATTTTATGCAATAGCAACGGTACATAGGTTATAGGGCTAGGGTTAGCAGGAGGACAATGCACAATACACCCCAATGCGGGAAGTCAGTGCAGATCTTATCTCCCCCATTTTTTATTAGAATTAGAACGGTACATGCTCTCCTAAGTAACAGTCAAGTATATGTAATAAAAGTAAATGTATATGTATGTATAAGAAATGTTTACGTAATAGTATAGTTAACAGTCACATACATATTCCTGCCCCCCGATTCCCTAGCTGAAAGTCACTTAGTGACTAACGTTTGACAAGTAGAATGACCATCATAAAAAAAAAATATGAAGAATCCTCAATTGATGGTAATTTTACTTGTCAAACGTTGGTCACCGAGTGACTTTTAAGATAGGGAATAGGGGGCTGATCCCACACTAAGATTCCCTGTGTCGTGGGTATCAGCAACTACGTGTACCATGATGGCACCACAACACCCAGCCCCGGTTTTTATTTGCAGATCATGCAATCATTTGTTCCGCAGCGGGAATTGAACCCGCATCTCTTGCGTCTCAGCCAGCTATTTGCCAGCCGCGCCACGGAGGTCATCCAAGAGGTCGTCGGAGTTAAACGTTGAAAGTTTTACTAAAACTAACAATTAAACAAATGATGCACATTCACTTGAATATACACGCAACTTTGTTCAACACTTACTTGCGATTCTATCCTTCCAATAAGGCAGCAACGCGGCTAGCACTTTGTAGCAGTGGTTGGGTGCACCGGCTCTCACCAACGCCTGCGCAGTCAGTCGTGATATGTGCGCTGCGCACGCGGTTCCAATCAGTTCCTTAGGAGCCGGCCCGCCCGGCGGATGTTGCTTCCAACGAGCCATCAGCACACCTGGTAGAAACAAATACATTATGGAGAACAGAAAGGAAAATGGGGTTTCTAGTCACCCCCACGCATGATAACAAAATTGGTAAAATAGTTATTGTTTGAGAAGCGTGACGCTTAAATTATGTTTGCCATAAATGCCTGCCATACGTAAGCGAGTTTCAGTTAGATTTTGATAACAGCGAAAAAATCTACCGACTATCACAAATACAAAGACATTCTTGGAATCTAATGAGAGCAACTGAAATTGATTAAGAGAGCAACGAATAAAAGCTTTACGTTAAAATCTAGCTAAATCTATCGCAAGCTATATTTTTAAGCTACCTACGACCATAACTAGCATGTGCTGGCATACTGCTTCGTTTGTATGGGATAGTCACGTGGGCCCGTTAAATGCAACCTCCTCATCATCACCATCATCAGCCTGTAGAAGTCCACTGCTGGACATAATTCTCCATAGAATGCCACGACGAACGGTCTTGAGCCGCCTACATCCACCGACTTCCAGCTACCTTTAAAATGTCGTCATACCATCGAGAGGTTCCTTGCTACACTGTGTCGTCCGGTTTAAAAGTATAAAAAGTTAATTTTCTGCTACAAAAACGAATGTGAAATAAATTTTACAAATCAAAGGTAGTACTTACTTAACTTATACTTAATATTACTATTTCAAAATAAAATCTATTACACTAATATTACTTAAACACAAGAACACACATACAACAAAACAACAATAATAAATTTACAACAATTAAACGATGCAGATCAATTTAATTTGCAAGTACGCTAGCTCCGACCCTAGAAATACCTGCATTGTGGCTATATATATAGTTTGTAATCGCCACTCGAGAATCTTTATTCCCCAGCGGAAATCCCCGTACTTACTGAGGAACCGCATGATGACTAGCTGCAGCTCACGCCTGTTGGTGCGCTCCTGCACCGGCGTGCCTTCGTCACTCGCCACATCATCGTTCTCCAGCTCTGAGACCAGCAGTTCGAGCCTCATGATGGCCAGCTGTAGTTCCTTGCGGTCGCCTTCCTCCGCCTTCTCCTCGGGCTGGATATCCAGCTCGTTGACCAGGAGCTCCAGCAAACGGTCCAGCACCAAACGGTCGCCCTCCACGGTCGAGTCTAGGTCTCCCGCCAGCATTAGAACCACCTGCGAGAAAGTAATTTAATGTTTTAACACTTACCCCCTTATACATAATCATTTTTAAACCTATTTTAGTCAAAATAGTTTTTGTTCTGTTCTCTTTGATGTTAAACGACATACGTCAAAAAATAAGACACAAGCTATTTTAGCTATCAAATGTTTAACAATTGATTATGAATAAAGCGTGTAAATGTCAAAACTTTTGTGCCTATTTCAATCTGTTTTAATTTCATTTAATATTTTTTTTTGACTCTGCTCCCTCATAATAATAGTCTACTTTCGATTCACGGTAACTACCATTAGAGTAGGTTAGTTACAAATATAATTGGAAAGATTAATGAGAGGCTCGATCTATTTAAGCTTAAATTGTTTCTTTAGACAATTTTTTCGCAGTCGTTTGTATTTGACACGGCCCTACAACAGTACGGCTCCCACACACGTCTGTGTTTCAATTCGATAATGTGTATTTTCACGCGAATAGCTGAAAACAGTCAGCACTCAAAGTGTTAACTAACCTGCAGGAATGGTATGGCCCGTACTCCAGGCAGCCTTCTTAGCTTGGGCAGAGCGTCTAAGGCGGATGATAGGAGAGATATACGTAGCGCGTGTAGTTTGCGCGTTTCGCTCTCAGCCTCTTGAGTCCGTGACGTGGACGCAACGGGCTGAGCGAACGAAGTCGATGGTCCTGCTAAGAGATTTTATAATAGTTATAAACACCGGCTTGTAAGTGGGCCAAAATACATATAATATATGTATATAATATTGTTAATTTAACGTTCTTTTTAAATATTTTAAGTGTTGACATTTGTGATTTATTTTGGTATTTTATGTAACTTTTTGTAATTTAATGGTAGTTTTTGACCTAACTTGCCTGTTCGTTAATATTTGTATCCCAGACATGGGAAATGTGAGCCACCTTATACTAAACATAAGAACCTTGTACGTACCACATTTATGCAAATAAAGATAAATAAAATAAATAAATAAATAAAATAAATAAGGTCAATATTTTTGGATAGTAATCTTCTTATATTTGAAATCTTGTTTCCTATTTAAGATTTTAATATAGATATAAAAACAAAAAAGATACGATAAAAGACAACATAGCTGACAAATTGATACATTCTTAGTAATATTTTAGGTTTTCGCTATTGCTTAACATTGTAAAATAAACAATTTTAAACAACAAAAATACGCGATAAATCCTTTTACACTTTCACTGCTGAAAACACAGACGATTTTTGATTTGCGTGATTGCATATCTTTTTTTTCCTGTGATTTTTTTTCTTCTTGCCAATTTTTCCCTTCAGCACGGCGGCGATACGCAGACGTTTGTTTGACGTGGCCCTACTACAATGCAGCTTACACACACACCTGTGTTTCAATTTAAAAAAACAAATACGGTTTTTTTACGCGCAATCACGGAAAAAAGTCCGCAGTGAAAGTATAATTGTTTAATTTACAATGACCTTAATTTTTGTTAAGTTGGATATTATTATTTGTGGTTTAAGCACTAGATCTACGGCTATAAACATTACTAGCCTGCTGATACGGCGACAGGCGCGGCGACAACATGCGAGGTGGTCAGCGCTCCCACTGAGGGGGCGGAAATTTCTCCTAGAACATTACGTCCATTACGTCACAAACACATAAGCTTTCAGGCACAACATGAACATAATATAGAATACGTACATAGTACTTTACCAAGCCCAAACTAAAGATCTTTCAAAAATGCAACACAACGCATGAAAATTGCTTCGTGCAACGATCTATGTTATTCTATGTAAGTTCACATGAGCACAGCATAATTTTCAACTGTCGAAAAAGTGGCTTACGCCGCGTGCATTGTCCCAGAAATGGTCATTTCCCTAGTAAGATAGTCACGAACAATGTGTTTTCGGATTATATTTCCCTGGAAAGATGGCCAGTAAATTGAACTAGTCTAGGGAAATACAATTTAAATGAACTCGACTTGTGGTAGTAGGGGTGTTCTGTCTCCTCCCGTGGATGTCATAAAAGCCAACTAAGGGATTACACCAGGGAATGGGCAGCAGCATCCACCTGAGAGTAGTAACACCAATAAAGCAATCACAAATCAGGCTAAATTTTATGTAAATGTTTTTAAATGTAACCCCAACCTCATAACCATTTCTCCCCAACCCCCAACTCAGACTTCACTCTCTCGTTTAATTATCATTCATAATTTCAATGTATTAGTAAATCACTCAAATCAACTTCACCAAATCATATTTCCCTAGAATAGTCAAGTGGAATGGTCATCGTGACAATCTTACCAGGGATATGGCCATCCCTAACGTGACTGTCTTACTACAACAGATACTCTTTGATCTCGTGGACTTATGTATAAGTTATGGTTACCATAGGCACTGCTGCGGCCGGAAACTCCTCCGATGCTGTCGGCGCCCGAACCTCCACTTTCGGAACCGGCAGACCCGGCCGCTTCGGCAGGCGACGTGCGCAGCGTGCTACCGTCTGTAGCCGCTGTACTGCCCTCGTCATCGGAACTGCAACCATAAAATTGTAATAGCGGGTGTAAAAGAAAGCTCCCGAAAATTACAACAATCATGGTCTGAGCATTCCAGTCTCGGGAGTATGGGGAGTTGATACCAATACGTTTGAAAATGATATTAATAATGCATTAAGAGACATAACTGCATGGCTGGATAATAATAACTTAAAAATAAATACAGATAAAACGAAATTTATACAATTTAGGACGAAGCAAAAAAAAGGGCAAATACTGAATATAACACATAACAACGACCAAATTAAACAAACACCAATCATAAAGTTCTTAGGTATTAGTCTTGATGAACACATAGATTGGAAATCGCAAATAAAATTAGTGTGCACCAAAATTAACAAATTTGTCTATGCTCTTAGGACTATTAAAAAAGTAACGTCAATAAAGACAGCATTAGTAGTTTATCATAGTTACGTAGGGTCCATCCTCAGATATGGTATATTATTGTGGGGGAATTCCACAGATTTACAGAAGGCATTTGTTGCTCAAAAAAAATGCCTAAGAGCAATCTGGGAGATGGAGCAATTAGAATCGTGCAGGCCCGTTTTTAAAAAACATAAACTTCTGACTCTTCCGTCATTATATATATTTGAATCTGCAATGTTTGTTAGAAAACATTATGACCTGTTTGAACATAGAGATAATACTAATCGGAGAGCTGTTACACAAAGACCATTAGTAATGCCAATACCGCAACTAAAACTCTATAAGCGTAATTGCGTTTATATGACAAGCAAAATATACAATAAACTGCCAAAATTGTTATTGGAAAAGAGAGGCAATGCTTTTAGTAATGCACTAAAGGAATGGCTTGCTATAAATTGTTTCTATTCAATTGAAGAATTTCTTGACATGTAAAATTATATTGTTCTGTGTGTATTGTGTTGTAAAATTGAATTGTTTTTATTTTTATCTCTTTGACATATATTATATTTCTTAATTTTGATTTCAATGCGCTTCCCAAAAATTCTTTAAATTGTTAATTATTAGGTACTATTTATAATGACATGGTAATGGATGTATCTACCAAGTACCTACTTATGGGAACTAAATTATTTGTATGTCATATGTATGACTGAGTATGTTGGACGTGTGAATTATGACCATCTATGTAAAATTACCATATTCAAAACAAATAAATTATCTTTATCTTTATCTTTATCTTTAATCTTTTTACATTCCGGCTTTTGCACCAGGATGGCATAGCAAGACCTTTTAAGGTTTCTTTCAATCGTATAATTTGTATACAAATATAAGTGTAGGCCATGTTATCAGAACTTAAGCCAGAACTACATTAAGACCTAGAAGATTAAGTTAGTAGTAGAACCTCTTGTGAAAGAGTTCGTCCGGGGAAGTACTACCACCGTACCTATTTCTGCCGCTAAGCAGTAGTGTTCGCATTGCTGTGTTTCGGTTTGAAGGGTACGGGTGCCGGTGAAATTACAGTCTAAGTCCATAGGCTTCGGTAACTGCTTTCCATCAGGTGGGGTACGGCCCCACGCAATGCTTGTTTGCTTGCCAAGTAGTATAAAAAAAATGTCTACATAATACCTACTTAACTTATTTTGCTCTGTTTGTTTCCTGTGCCCTACCTATTCTACTTCTATTCTGTTTACTTGTTGTTCTGTTTGTTTTTCGTGCCAAAGAAATGTTTTTCATTTAATTTCAGATAAATTGTTCAAGATCGGAGTGGCGTTTCAGAGAGGAGATTTATATCCAGCTGTTTATTACAAGCTACCAAAAATAATGCTCATGTCTTCAATAGTTACCCAGGTGGAGAAGCGTTGACGTCACTGAATCCGGGGGCGGGCGGTGGAGGGGCGGAAGGCGCGGTAGGCGCCCTACGAGCCTCATCTTGTAGCGAGAGAGCTATAGCCAGCTCTACCATCGTCTCATCATCGGCATCAGGTGGTATGTCCAGCAGAGCTTCTAAGCCTGCGAATCATAGACCAAAATAATTCAAAAGAGCCCAAACACTACAATTCCACCGTTATCGGTTAAGGAGATCCGTTTAACATGTCCCGGCTTCATCATCAGACCATGGCCCTCATCTACCACAATTATAGACACATGATAAGACATGAACACACGCCTTTTTAACTGAACAGAGCTTGAATGAGCCTTGTTTCAAATCAAATCAAATCAAAAGAATTTTATTCATTGAAATCACAAGGATCATTTTGAATCATTGTTTCACTGTGGGTCGCACAATCGTAGAAACATAGAAGTGACCAGTGGTGAGCTCATAGCCGCGTTTGCTTTCACACGACTAACGTTTTCTTCCAGTAATAACACATTCCTAAATAAGCCAGCAGCCAGAACATCTTATACCAACGAAAATAGCCCAACAAGTTCGTCTGAAAGGTAAGTTTACAGGGATAAATGTAACCGACCTTCAGGAGGCAACATGATCATAGGTTCCAGAGGGTCATCGACGTCCATGAACTGGTTATCTTGTTGCTCGTCGCGGTTAGTGTCCGTCTCGGAGACGGCAGCCTCCGTGATAGAGCTGGTTGGCTGAGCGGTGGTCCCTGATGACGCCGCACCTTAACAACAAATCAATGTCACTTTATGGCCGTGGTGATCGGGGCCTAAGAATAGGACTCAAACTCCTCCCGAGGATGTCGTAGGAGGCGACTAAGGGATTACGCCAAGGGATGGAAAGTAGGAGCATCCATCTGAATACTTAATACCAATGCTGCGATTAACAATACGCCTGTCGTGGTGATTATGGCAAATCCCCCCTTTTCTATGGAGGAGGCTTCGTTTAGCAGTGGACGTCTGTTTGCTGATGAGGAATGTCACTTGTCAGCGCAGCTATCTCCACATTAATGCGTCATCGTTCGTTACTGGTTCGTTCTTGATCATCCTGCCTCAGGGACAGTTATAGGTCGCGCTACAAGTTATGAGCGCTCGGCGAAAGTGGTGGGGTTGATTCCGCATGTGTACATGTGTGCGCGTTTGTATTTAGGGAGCGCGAGACGCGAGTGCGGGGCGCGCGGCGACTGATCAACCAACTCTCCCGTCGCCTCTCTCCCGCCGCTAAACAGATCCAAAAAATTACTACTGCGCATTGAAGGTCAGCGCACATAACTCGTTGCGCGACCTGTACCAGTTTGAGGTTAGGTAAGTAAATAGGATTTTATGACCGATGCGATGGTAAAAGAACCAGTATCGTGAAAGTATTCAGTGTGCAAAGCATCGTGTAAATAAACGCATTTGCCAAAATTGCATTTAAAAATTATTAAACGTCATTATTTCTTCAGTTAAAATTGTGCACACAAAATAATACTATCCATATACCGTTATCACGTTCTAACACTACTAACAGACACTAGTCTAAAAAAATCTTGTAAATACAAAATAAATCCATTTACCTGGTGTGTTTGGAGGCGAGGGAATGTAGACACGACGCCTCTTGACGCGAGGTCTCAGCACTCTCATGAGAGCGGTCTTACCGCCGAAGCTAATGTTTTGATCTTCAGCCAGCAGCAGCGACAGGTAGATTTGATTGCCGAAGTCAATCTGTGACAAAAACAAGCGTCTTTCGTATAGACAATTCACGAAAAACCCTGACCGAAGATGGTGTCTGACACAAATGACGACCCTGCGTTCATGGCTAAAGACTTGAATTTGTTGCTTCTTATCACGTTTGATCACGTAGATGTGACTCGGCTATTCAAGGATATTACAACCCTAAAGTTTTACCGAAGCTGAGGTGCTGTACCAACTGGATCCATCTCAAGCCACTGACCTATCAAAGTAGTGACATATTGCGCATAACGACCTTCGTGTTGCGCCGGGCGAGTAGCAGGCTACGACGCAAGAGATGCGGGTTCGATACCCGCTGCGAGACAAATGTTTGCATGATCGGCAAATATTTGTTCCTAGTCTGAGTGTTGTAGTAACATGGTACTCGGTAGTTCCTGATACCCACAACACATGGAATCCTAATGTGGGATCAGGACTATGTATTAGACTGTTGGTTGTTGTTTTATTATTGTACTTAACACAAAGACACAGTACATATAAACAATATACTCACGCAGTCGGTATCTCCGTGCAGTTGGAACGCGTGGATAGTGTCGGCTAGCGCATGCAGCGTGTGCTCCGTATGCCTGAGTCCATAGGACAGGATGGCAGGTGGACCGCCCGGTGTGGACTTGCAGTGAGCCAGTCGCCACAGGACGCTAGTGAGCAGCGAGCAGAGATGCGGCTCTCTGTCCTTGTCTTTGACGTCTATTTGATCGGGATGGTCCATCCAGTACATAGACCAGTCGCCTGGAAGAGAAGAAAACGGTTTGTTTTGCGCCACGAGTCGATTCACGAGTTCAAAGACTTTACTTTCTGATCTAAAGCTTTCAACCTGAGCACTCAACACCTAATGCTGCGATACCCAATCCGCCCGCCAAGGGTTGTGACTATTCCCCCCATTGTATTCTATGGAGGAGATCTCGTGAAGCAGTGGACATGGACATCTAAAGCTTGTTGTTCCGATTCCTAATCAGCCCCCTTATTCACTAAGACCAAACGTAACATAACGCGAACTCGTTACGATATCTGCGTGGAATCATCGCTGAATCGTATGGGTGACATCACACGTTATTGACAAGGAATCTCTTAGGTCATAGCGAATAAACACCCAGTTGCTCTAACGTTAAGAACGTTAACGTAAATAGACGGTGTTAATCTCTTGCTGCGAAAGCTATCAACTCC
The DNA here is from genome assembly GCA_951392215.1 of Epirrita christyi. Taxonomy (NCBI): domain Eukaryota; kingdom Metazoa; phylum Arthropoda; class Insecta; order Lepidoptera; family Geometridae; genus Epirrita; species Epirrita christyi. The sequence continues at coordinate 4,055,653 of OX595837.1, forward strand.
GGGCACGATAACACAATACAGGGAGCTGATAATATGTTTATTTACCTAATACAGGTTTAGTTGGCGTGGGCGCGGTGTATTTGACTAGGTTAGCAGGACGAGGCACGGCGACCCCACGTGCCAGTAACACAAGACGGAAGTACGCTTCTGGATCGATGTTGTGTGCGTCAGCTGTGTCTCGCAGCTCTTTCAGTGAACTGCACACGTATTTCAGGATTGCTTGATCCTGTGGAGTTACAAAACTAAGTTACAGCATGAAACCTAAATGATTGGTTTAAATTAAACGTGACAAAGTTGAATACGGTACTATATCCTCAGGATATAGACTCTATACCCTGAGGAATCCCCTTTATACTATAAAAAAGTATGAGAAACAAAGCCTTCTCTGCTGATGGTATTGTGAAAGCTGCAAAATCGCAGCAATTGCTGGGCTCTCGCGTTTTAAGACAAAACTGACTGGCGCACATAACATCCTTATTGCTTTTTACTTCGTGAACAGTTGTCGCACACATATCACCCAGGCATCGATATTTCACTGTGAGGAAACAAAAATGTAGTTCAAAGCAAACTCGGCTTGATGGACTAATGCAAAACATTTTATCGGATCGTGTGTACAATTTTTTTTCTCTGTTTAGTTGCTAATCCGTCCAGTTGCGTGTCTGCCCAGCTGCTACTTACCTTGTACTGATGGTATTGCGAATGATGCAATGCGCGCAATAAACACTGGGCCCTCGCATGCAGCACAGCACTGGCCGGCGCGCATAGTAGCTTTCTTGCGGCTTCGGCACCTCCTTCACCGCTGGTCGCGGCCGGGGCTCCAGCACTCAGTTCCAACGCTTCGAGAGCAGCACATGCTAGACGTTCCAGGGAGTTTGGTTGTGACGCACCGGTGTTTGATGTTTCCTACAAAGTACCAGCTAGCCATTACTTTCACCTATGTACACTATGTACAGTACTTTTACGAAAATATAAACTATTTGTAAAACGGGAAATTAATTGATTCAAGCGTGACTTAGCGGAAATCCATTCTACAATATAAAATAGACGAACAAATATATAGTAACAATTCCGCTCCTCTCCAACAAAAACTCTGAAAGAATTCGACACGTGTTTGAACAGAAAGACATGTCTTTCTGTTCGGCGTTCGAAGAGGCAACATGGCTGCGGAGTTTTTGCAGTAGTGTGTCTTTTTCGTTCTAGCACGCAGTGAGCCTACTGTTTCCTGAGGGTGCTTCGTTGAGAGGCGAAACACGTGTCGAATTCTTTCAGAGTTTTTGTTGGAGAGGAGCGGAATTGTTACTATATATTTGTTCGTCTATTTTATATTGTTAAACGGGAAATTTTCACGTACCGATATGTTGGTGGAGGTAATCAAAGCATTTAGTTTAGCTAGTTGAATGCAAGCACAATAAATATCTTTAGAATCATCGTCATCATTCACCGTTAAAGTCCGCTGCCGGAAATAAGCCAGTCCAAATAGAATGCCACGACGAACAGTCTAGAGTCGCCTCCATCCACCGACTTCCTGCGACTTTTAAAACGTAGTCAGTCCATCGACAGGGGGGCGGGGCTTAAAATCATCATCATCAGCCTGTAGAAGTCCACTGCTAAATATAGGCTTCCTCCTTAGAATGCCACGACGAAAGGTCTTGAGCCACCTCCATCCACCGACTTCCTGCGACGTTTTTAAGTTCATCGAGTGGAAGGCCTTCCTCTACCGCGTCGTCCGGTTCGTGGTCGCCACAGGAGAACCTTTTATTCTTCAGCGGTTGTCAGTTCTGCGAGCTATATGACCTGCCTATTGCCACTTCAACTTGCTAATTCTGAGAGCTATGTCGGTGATCTTGGATCTTCTACGGATTTCCTCATTTCTAATTCTATCACGTAATGAAAACCCTAGCATAGCTCTCCAGAGCCCGCTGCGCGACGAAAAACAGTGGTAATTAGCCGTTTTTTCAATTTAAAATGAAGATAAAGTTTAAAATACTGCGTAAATGTTATTTGCTGCCATCTCAGTGTTAATTGAGTCTGAAATATGAGTTTGTCATAATACCACTTACTTGAACCACTTTGCTAGCCGATGGACAAGCAGAAGGATCCTCATTTTCTTCCGGCCATCCGAATTGCTCTTTGTTCTTACCATAAACCTAGATAAAAAGTTTTTATTTGAAATTTTATAACCTAAAGTATTTTGACGACCTCTGTGGCGCGGCCGGCGAGTAACCAGCTGAGATGCGAGAGGTTGCGGGTTAGATTCCCACTGCGGGACAGACGTTTGTTTACTCTGCAAATATTTGTTCCGGTTCTGGGTGTTATAGTACCATGGTACTCGTAGTTCCTACCCACGACACGGAATCCTAGTAAAAATGTATAGGGAAGTACGTAATTTATGATACAGCCAAATAAAAGTACTTAGTGCACACCTCATATATTTATAGCTGTGGTAGTCTCGGCCTAAAACTCCTCCAATTCCTCCCGTGGATGTCGTAAAAGGCGACTAAGGGATTAAGCCAGAGGATGATAAGATAAGATAATGTTTATTGCCAATAAAAGTTTTACATTATATTTTAAAGTAGGACCAAACACAAGGATTTCCTAAGTTCTATAAGTGGTTAGCTGTAAGGCCCAAACTAGGCATAAAAGCCTGTATCTTGGGTCTCAAGAGAGCGAGTTATCATAATACGTTTGACACAGTTACATTGGGTGAGTCCAGAAAGCAAGTGCATCGGCTAATTCAATTAAAAGTTAGAGGAAAAGAAACAAAAAAAAAGAATAAGAACTAGAAACAATGGCAGTTGCTTATATGCGTGTGTGTTGTGTGTGTATATATGTGTGTGTGTGTATATATGTGTGTGTGTGTGTGTGTCTGTATGTGTGTGTGTGTTTGTGGGTTTGTATGAATATATGTATGTTGCGTGAGGACGTATGTGTGTGGAATGTGTATACGTTGCATAACCGTATTTTAATGATGCACAAAATTAGGAGCCCAGATTAAGTCTTCAAGTGGATGGGCAGCAGCATCCACCTGAGTACTTAACACCGAACTGAGATCACCAATCCGCTTTCCAAGCGTGGTGATTATGGTAAATCCCCTCATTGCACGTTATGCATGCTATGGGGGAGCCCTCATCCAGCAGTGGATGACTACAGGCTAATGAAGAGTGCATACCTTCACAGAGTCAACCATAGTGACTCCATCAGGATCTTGAGAAGGTCCGAATGTAATGACAAGTTTCTTGTCCGATTGTAAGGACTCTTCGCGTGTCATTGGTATGTCGAACCAACGGTTGCGCATCACTATCGTTTGCACTGTCCTACCGTACACCTGGAAGAACGAAAAAACGTAAGATTATTGGAAACTAATTTGTAATGCAACTTAGCATGGCTCTGATTTTTATCCCGACAAACAAGTCGATACGAAAACGAGTGAAAAGTTTTAGGAAATTGGATAATTATGTAAAATACTTAATACATTAAATGGATAGATATTTTTTTATTATACATAGAATACTACCCAGAACACCCTGAACAATTATCTGCAGATAAATAAATAATCGTGATAATAATAGATCGTGCCAATATTTGTTCAGAGGCGGGAATCGAACCCGCAACCACCTGCGTCGCAGGCGAAAATTCGCCAGCCGCGCCACAGAGGTCGTCAAAGTAAAGTTGGAAATCGTACCTCGACAAATGAAGGAGTTCGTGCGACATCTAGCGTTCCAAGTAAAACGCGTATGCCGCAGATAACAGTGTTCGGATCGGAATTCAAAATTTCCATTTGGAACCCGCTCATTTTTGTTGACACCACATATAAACCTGAGTAAGAAACATTATATTTTTTATTAATATTTTGTCTTGAAGTAATAGATAATATATTGAAATTGTTGTCATTGCATTAAAGTTCAAATTACCTGTGGTGTTGAGTCTGTGTTTGATCTGCACAGTGTTATAAACTTGCAGCAGGTCATTGCCACCGAACTCTATGTCAGTCATGGCGACGCAGTGCTCGAAGAAATCTATTGGGAACTGCGGCGCTCCGCTGGCATTGGATTTTGTCACCACCTGCACATAGAGATAAGGAATATGGTCTAATGTCTTATGCAACATCATCAGCCGGTAAACCTTAACTACTGGACATAGGTTTCCATAGGTTTCATCTTAAGTAATGTTATTACGTTCTCAGGAAAGACAATCGAACCAACGTGTTTAATTCCCAAGCTGTTCGATAAAGGTTCCCTTGCTGGCGATTAATGGTCCCAAGGTTAAATCTTAATAGAGAAGTCCAGTTGTAATACCTGCAGCGCTTTCCCTTTAGCATGATGCGCGACGATCCTCGGCTTACGACGTGGGGCATGGATCGGCTGAATCGTCGGAGACAGCCAATACCCAGTCTGTTCGGAGCTGCCTGCGTACATGCGTAGACTACCATCCTCACAAAGCAGGATGAGGGTACTCTTCTGGTCACCACCGCCTCCGCACCAGTGGCGGACCGCTACCATATCTGTGATCTTCGCTTTAGCTGGTACCACCTAGGAGATGAAGTTAATCGGTGTGAGCCAATGTACATAAAAAAATATCTCATTGGATTTCCAAAAACGCCACCAGCGAAAGCCCATCAGTAGGGTTTGTGTGATTACCATTCTTTATAAGCCTTCTAGCTAATTATTATTTATGATGGGATTCAGACTTACTAGCTCAGCCCCTTATGGCCTAGCGAACTGATAATCGCTTTAGACTAAGATTTCGCTGTACATTGCCACATGTTGTAGCTTCTTTTTAAGATGGTAAACATATTCAAAAAATATAGTGCAATGTACTGTAAAACCATCATCATCAAAAGCGATTACCGGTGCGTAAGTCAAAAAGGGGGCAGGTCAGCACGAGTTTATGGGCCAACATCCAAATTAGGGTTAGCCACATGCCTCCGAATTTTTGGTACGACGTCATGTTACTACACAATGCGACGCTTTTCTTTAGCGTTTAGAAAACTAACTATAAATTGTTACAGATTTACTCAAAATATAAGTCACCCCGATGTACTTGCGCCGTAGACTAATTTCTATAGCACGGGAACCTTCTTTCTACCAATAGCAATCGCGCGCTAAAAAATCTTGCGCTGTTATTGGTTAATTGATTTCGCGGTAAAATCGCGGCCGGTCGTGCGCCATCTTGTTCATCAGTCGACTCTGCCCGACAGTGTACGAATCATGTCAGCAGGACAGAGCTATACTATACGTTCGGCTACTGTCGGATATCAGTCTGCGCTTTTCTGCGCAAACGAAAACGGGCGATCGGACTTACTTTCTGGGTAAAACTGTAATACATTTAACTTATGGTTGCAGGTGATAAAATTTCTAATATACCTTAATCTCCTGTACATATATGTTGGAAGGAGTCAGCATCAATACGACAGGGTTGTTTGACGCTTGCATGACAGCTGTCACTAATCCCGGGTGTCCCGCCACCTCCGCCCACTGGCAGAGCGACTGCACCGCTTGCTTGCCGCGGCCACCTTCCTTCTGAGTTGTCGTCGCTGATAACGTGATCATCGCCGTTCCTAGTCAAACAAGAATACACTTTAGTAAAGCAAATAAAAGGACTATTATTAATTAAAATTTCATAAAAATCATTTTGTACACAGAGCACGAATCTAAAAAGAGGACGCAAAGACGGCGCAAAGTACAAAGCTAACTCGCCAAAAAAAGCAGGTGAAAAGGGTTCAAAGTGCGTTCTGATTGGCCATGATTACGCTCCGAGCGCTCCAATTAGTCAAATCTCACGTTTGATACATCAGTCCCCATGCTGACCAATATTATACACTATAGAGACCGGTATATAAGGATAGGCGCCTTTGCGGTCTCTTTAAGACATCTGCTCAGTGATTTGTACAAACCTCCAACAATTTCGAGTTGCTGATTCGAGGCGCGTCGCCTCTCGCGGTACGATAGGCCTGAATGCCAAGTTAATATAAGCTTTCTATTGCGATCAAAATATTGTGTTAGTAAATACATAAATATACAGTGTACAGTATAATATAATCCATAAACAAATAGGTACGTGTATTTAGTATGATAAATAGAATAATTTGAGAATGCCCACTTAATAAATTCATAGTTACCTTTGAGGCTCTCTTCGACAGTATTCAGTGGCGCTAAGAAACTCTTTCCTTGTGCGTATGAGAAGAATATCATCTTGAGCGTGTGTGAGTAGTATATAGACACGCCTCCGCCGCCAACTAACCCAGCCACATCCTGTTGGAAGGAGACAACACATATATCTTGCTCATTATTATGATTAATAAAAAAAGAAAATAAACTAAAAAATAACTTTCGTGAATAAGATCATTCATTTTGTAAAACGGGAAATTTTTGTGATGAAGACCCTCGATTAGGTTCGAAACCTGTAGGTGCTTCACCTAACATATCGGTACGTGAAAATTTCCCGTTTAACAAAATGAAGAAAATAAACGTGGGTAAAAAGTTTTTTAGAAGGAGGTGGTGACATGATATTGGTGTCTGATTATGAACTCACTTTCCTTTTGCGGTTCTTTAGCTTATTGCTGCAGATGAATTTAAAACGATTCTATGGAGGATGCTTATGTCTAGCTATAGACAGGCTGATAATGTGCAACTGACGGCGCTACACAATATCAACTACCTGTATCTCCGGATGTAGCACTTCCAGCGTGTTGGTGACGTAGAAGGTGCCGAGCGAGGCGCGCGACTCGTCGCTCATCGGCTGCCAGTAGATGTGGCCTGCGGAACTCATGCATAGCATGTGCATTATGTTGCTCTGGTTCACGAACGTCACGTCGCGCACCTGGGAACCAAACAGGGGTTATAATTTTTTTTATACTACTTGGCAAGCGAACAGGCATACGGCCCACCTGATGGAAAGCAGTTACCGTAGCCTATGGACGCCTGCAACACCAAAGGCATCACATGCGCGCTGCCGACTCTGAGACATAAAGATAAAAAACCTCATGTGCCTGTTAATTTCACCGGCACCCGTACCCTTCAAACCGAAACACAGCAATGCGAACATCACTGCTTGGCGGTAGAAATAGGTACGGTGGTAGTACTTCCCCGGACGAACTCTTTCACAAGAAGTTCTACTACTAGCAAAACTACTAAATAAATACTACTAATAAGTTCTACTATAGCCTATATATAAGCTATAATACTGTAAAGTTTCATCAAAATCCATTAAGTAGATTTTGCGTGAAAGAGTAACAAACATTCATCCATCTATCCTCACAAACTTATACGTTTATTATATTAGTAGGATAGGATATTGTGAACTCACCTTTCCACTTGGCACTAAGAAATGGTGTATAGGACTGGTGCAATCCCTGCTTAGATCGAATATCTTCACAAAGTCGGATGTAACGAGTGCCAGCTGAGTTTGCGATCCCGGCAGCCATATTGCCTTGATGATGTAATTGTTGGCTTCTAGTCCTGTGGTCATGACTAGGTGGTCGGCTACCGCACCTGAGATTAGAAGGACCACTTAATTTCGTGGAAGCCAATTCGTGTCATAATTTTGTTTTTATTTCCTAATAATATGTATGTGACTGTGTGGATGTTTAATGATACTGCGTTTGACTAAAATCTCACCTGTAAAGTGGTGATATATCTCAGCATTTGCATAAGTATAGGGTCACTCTGCTAAACGAGTGCCTTGACGATCTATTGTGGCCTGTTTCACTTCACAAGAATGTGCTTTGGCCTTACTGGTGCCACGGTTTTTTGAGGAAAAACTATGTCACAAGGTCTGCATTGGCGTTAGCACGTGTAAATGGAATAACTTCTGTTAGTTCATCAGAAGAATGCTATTCTCAGAATGAGCAAGCTGAAGTGACAATGAACAGTTGAGCAGGCCATCGGAAAACCGACAACCGTTTCAAAACAGGTTCTCTAGTAGCACCCACGAACCGGACGACGCAGACATTTTAGAGGTAACAGAAAGTCGGTGGATGGAGGCAACTCAAGATCTTTCGTTGTAAGACTCTAGGGGGGAGAAGCAGTGGACTTCTAGAGGTAGATGATGATGCTTTTCTCGTCAAAAGTTTGTCACTCACCTCCGCTATTGAAAGTCAATACGTGGCACTCCTTCAGGCCGCAGACGGCTAGTAAATCCTCGTTCCAAGGGTTTCCGCTCAGACTTAGCACCGTGAAAGGAATGGGCGCAGAAGACAATCGAGTCAGAGTCAACTTGTGTTTGGAGGAGTCGGCCTGTTTGAGTAAAGCTGATAGCTGGAGCACTGTGATTTTTCCTGATGAAAATAAAACAAATATGTTAAAAATTTGGCTTCACTAGCAAAATCACAACGCACAAATGAATTAAAACAATCCAATCAATGGCGCTTTCAATGAAAAACGAATTGTGGACCTCTATAATTTTAGTGATAGTGCCCCTACAAAAAGCAATCGCGATGGCTCATATTTCAATCTTGTTACCAAGAAAATAAGTACCTTTTTCGTGTGAGACGGCGAGATGCTGACGACGACCTTGGGGCGAAGCGAGGCAGCACATCGCAACGCGGCGCAGCTTGTGAGCTGACATCAGTTGACGAATAGTTTGACCGTTCTCGCCGGTGTAAGACATGCGAACGTTTTCAAATGCACCTTCTTGGGATCCTAAATAGATAATAATAATATATATCAACATAATATTATGCTCAAATAATTGATCTTTAAAACAGCTTTCAGATCATCATTTCCAAGTACACACATTCTGGGTTCAGTAGTACATAATGACACAATTTTCGTCGTAATAAAAATATTTTTTTTTTAAATCTCACCTAAGGTGGCTTGCATCAGATTGTCAGTATGAGTAAACTTCTTTTCTCCCAAATGCAGCTGAGCCAAGGCTCTTTGAGCTCGTCCATGCGCGCCGGTTGGAGCGTTTCGTTCACAAGCGGCCTTTACTGGCGCGCTCAGAGTATTGAGTAAACGACGCACGCGCTCCATACATTGCGACCAGCCGTTGTATGAAGTTAGGAATTGACGGCATCCTAGAAAATAAGGGCACTCATTATAATAGGATAATACTATGCCATCAAGTCAAGATTTTCCAAGCATTTCCCTCATAAAATACATATAAAAATATACTAGTACCCGCCCCGAACTGAGACCTTGCGAATATACACGATTGACTTTCTGAACCTCTTTAACAGACTTTAATAAACACCATCTAGCAAGTGACAACATTGAAAGAAAACTATAGACACCATTATCTTAGAGAACTGATCCTGTTCTAGTGGGAATTTCCCCTATTTCCGATGCTAAAGTCGTGGGTTCAAATACCGGACGTGTGCCAGTGGATTTTCCATTCGAAAAATTGATGTGTATGCATTACGTGCTCTCAACAGTGAAGGAAAACATGGTGTGGAAAGCGGCATGGCCCAGAAACAAAAATTCGAAGACGTGACATGTGCTATCTGCTTGGCGGACTGTATCCTATCACTGGTTTTTTTACCATTGGTGTCACGGACACCATACCTTACGCTGGTCACTGATCTAACGCATTGTGACCAATAAAAAAACCAGTTACATGAAGTAGTGCATAACTTACCTTGGATGTTGTTAGCAAGAACTGGTCGTCTTGGCATAGCCAGTAATGTCGGTGGAGTTGGGCTCGAGGGTCTGCGACGTAGCGACGGTGCTGGTGGAACGTCCTCAGCACCTGCACCGCGAGCGCCCCCCAAGGTTACTGAGCGTTTCACGAGAGCTTGACAGCTGCAACGAACCAAAGAAAGTACCGATAAAATTAAGCAGTGACCAATAAGCAGTGACTCGAAGAAGAAGCAGACTGAAAATGCCTTTGAAACAAATTGTTACCCCGGTCACTCACGTGTGTGCAAATATTCGTACATTGTATGAATGTTTGCACGCATGTGAAGGGAAGTAAGACATCAATTCGCAAACTCAGCGAATAGGCAAATCGCCTAGGGAAGTTCGCATACTCAATATGCGAACCCATTTGCGCTTCCTCCTACAATTTTTTTCTTAACATGATCAAACTTCACATAGCGAATTACCTTGAATCGGGTTTGGCGCCGCAATCGCAGAAGAAGTTTCCGAACTTGGCGTATGACACGTCATGGCCCCTGTGACAGACTCTAGCGCACACTGTACACACTCCGACACCGTCCACCATCTTGCAAGTGTGGCAATGGTACCAGTGCTGGTTCATGAACTCGCGTTGCGTTACTGTGAACGTGCACAGTTTGTATTGAAGCATCGTGTCTTCGTCCTGTGAGATATAAAACATTTGTTATAAAGTAAATATATCCAGTTTCAAAGAAAAAATTAAGATTTTAGTTCATTTACTCTAGTCTAACAAATAAATGAATGGCTTCGATTTAATCTGTTGACGTTACACATATCTCAATTACAAACACAATATACAAATTAAAGCTATGGTGAAACGTCCAGTTTTGAGAAAACTCCACCTTCGGGCCCGGCTCAGTCCGAATCCCGCTAGTGGGAACAATATAACTTACCGAATCATCAGCGCTTGTGTCTTCTTCATCTTGCTGTTCTTCGCTGTACTCAAAGTCGAATCCAAGGTCAGAAGGCGACTCCCAAGTAGGGCTGATTGACCGCCACGCTGGAATGATCACAACATGGCATTCTGACTCATTCTTTAGTTACAATGAAAAAGATGAAAGGTAATTTGTTGCCTGCACCACTATGTACGCGACTAGCAGTAAATGCATTAATATTACCTGTTAGGGACAATATTGCTGGCGAACGAATATCTCAGATTACAATGTATTGAGCCAAGGATACCAGTTTATTGCAAAAAAAAAACGGTTGTCTGTAAAGTCGGTTTACTGACGATAGTTCAACGTGTCAACGTCGTTATTGTGCTTCTTTGTCGCTCTTTCCGCGCTCGCGCGCATGCGGCGTTAGCGCATGCGCATATATATATATATATATATATATATATAGCATATATAGCGCATGCGCATATATATATATATATAGCATATATAGCGCATGCGCATGCGCTTCGCGCATGCAGCGTCACCGCATGCGTTTTGCGAGGTGACGCATGACGAGGTAACGACGTATGACGAGGTAACGACGCATTAGTCATGTTTTTTCGAGCGTGCAGCCGGCTCCATCGATTTATAAGACGTTAACACGTCAAAAAGTTACTTACAGTGAGATTGACTGGTATTGATGGCGTGCAAAGCGTCAGTCAAGTATGATAGGAGCACGCAAGCGGACTCGATCTGCGGCGCCAAGTTGCCGTCCACTTGACCCTCTTCCAGCTTCTCCAGTATTTCTTGGCTGCTGAGATTGTCCACGCTGTTGAACAAGTACTTGATGTCAAGTCACAGAAATCCTTGTCAAGAATAGGTTAACAGCACCTTTGATAAGTGGTTAGCAATGTAACACTTGGATGTGACCAACTTTGGGCGGTCTGGATGTCTCGCGAGCACAAGTGGAACGGTGGGACAAAGCTAGAACATTCCTGAGTGTATAGTGTTCCCAGCCAGATTGTACCCCACCTACAAGATTGCCCCACTTGCTCTTTCATTCACTAACAGAGCTTCGGATACCACCATAACAATTGCAACAGTTTGGGCCAAATTCACTTGACCCTATCCCTGTTATTTTTGTCAGAATCTTGAATTACATTATTGAAGTCGTACAAATTATTATATATTACTAGCTGCCCGCGCGCGACTTCGTTCGCGTGGTCCCGGTTTTTCCGGTGGTCCCGGTACATTTAAACCTTCCCTAGACCTCCACAAACATTTCAAGACCAAGATAAGATAAATCCGTTCAGCCGTTCTCGAGTTTTAGCGAGACTAACGAACAGCAATTGATTTTTATATATATAGAGATAATATGATAGAAGTGTACACACTTACCAAGCAGAAAGCCAGCTAACAGCAGCAGGGAAGAGCTGCTTGTGATCTGCGCCAGAGTGAGCGTCCGCCAGGCGACACATCTCACGCAGAATCAGCGGCGAGCACGGTATGTCGCCACACACCCCAATCAACGTTGATAACATACGCTCGCTCACCTCCGGAGCACTGTAAACCAATGTCACATTACTTTTCTGCTGACTTTTGATCCTGCGATGTAAATTTTTACGGCAACACGCGTGACACAATATTGTAAGAGAGAGGGAGATAATATTCATAGTCAATAGCCATTCTCTACAAAATAAAACAAAAATAAAATTACTTGTGCGAGAAACTGTCAAATCGCAGTGCTATTTTTTTTGTGCGTTTACAGCACTACGATTTATCAGTTTCTTACACTGTAAAGGTCTGATCGCATTAGAGCGGCACTGCCCGACGCTGCACGCCGCGTCACAAAGCGTCAAAATATTAAGCGCTCTTGCGGTCAGACTTTAATGGTTCAGTTCTTGAAAATCAGAAAAAGGCGTCTTCCTAATCGGCAAGCAGTTGCACAATGATACGTTGATCGCAAAACGTTGAACGTACGAACGCGCGATCACAAGTTGAGTGTCCAAATTGAAGCTGACCAATGTGTTCGATTTTGTATGTGTGTTTGTACGACTTACCAATGAATAACGACGTGCTTGCAAAGCGCGGATAATAGAGCTGCATTTTCGTTGGCTGTGTCTGCGAGTGTGGTGGGCGGCTCAGATGTAGCGGCGCTGCCTCCACTGCCGGGTACGCTTTCCTTGCCCACTTCCGACCAACTCGTATCTATAAGTAAATACATTTCCTCAAACATGCTTGGATATTCGATAATTATTTAGAGATCTTTCTTCGAGATAATATCCAACTTCTAGTAGTGGTTATAAACGACTACGCTGCAGTAATGTGCTGTACCTGAATTGGCAGATTGTTGTCCCGTTTCAGATTGAACTCTTGGTGCTGGTGATCTGTAAATAAGATTGCTTTGTAAACCCAACGCCCAATAGTCACGTAAATAGTCCTGATCCACGCTAACGTTCCCTGTGTCGTGGGTATCAGCCACTACGAGTACCACGGGAGTACAACCCCCAGACCCCGGAACAAATATTACCAAACATTAGTCGGGAATTCAAACCACATCTCTCGCGTATCAGCTGGCGGTCTACCGCCGTACCACGGAGGTTATCAAGTCAACGCAATAATTAATTGCGACTATTTTTTTATGCGGACCCAGACATAGTTTATACATTCCAACAGTCACTAGACATGTAGACAAATTAAATAAGTATATAGATAAACAATATAAATTTTATGAAACTCACGGTGCTTCAAAGACCGGCAGGTCTGCGTCGTTATTCCTAGCAGCAGTGGCCGCTTCGTTCTGTCGATCTGATTCGGATCGGAACACGCTGCGTAGGGCATTCCTGAGGGCGACCGATGCAGGGTTCGGTGTGGGTTCGGGTGCCGATGACGTCGGTGTGGGGAGTTCGGTCTCAGTTGGCGAGCCGTTCGCAGTATTTGCTGTGACCGCTGAAAGATGTACTACATTCACTGGTTTCTTTGATTGAAAATCCTACAGTTAAACAAGCGTAGAGTACGTAGCACGTTATCGTGATATACACGGGGTCGGTTTTCACGGGGTCTTACCGAAAACCGATTGTTCCTAATTTTCATAAGATTTTTTGTGCGGTTTTTTTCTATATCCAAAGGTAAAGCAGGAGTCGGGGTCCACGGAGAAACAAGTTTTCATAAAGACGATGACGATGTAATGATGATAAATAGAGCAACACAATAGAGCAGTGGTATTAAACCATTGCTCTATTGTGTTGCTCTATTTATATGCCGCGTTGCCGGTGTAAAAAATCCACCAAACATGACCACCACCAAACCATATCCTACCACATACCATATAATATGGTACGTTTAGGTACCGTATTCAGGTATCGTGATTATTTACAATATTTATTAAAATCAGTAAAATCAATTAAACCTTACAAAATGTACTCTATGTCTTTTTTTAAAAAAAAGCTATCAATATTTGTTTCTTTTTACCTGGAGGTCCAAAGCAGATCTGGTTCATGAAACTGGCAAGTTTCTGCTGATCGGCGACGCCAATGAATTTGCAGATTGAAATGCAGAGAGCGCTATTTAGATGATCAGCGGTCTCGCACGAGTTGAATATCTTGACAAACAACCTATAAAATAAGCGCATTGTCAAAAAAATACGTTAAGGTGGAGCATTTCGTAACAGGCAATTCAAATTTTATCATGTTTTTTTTCTCATCACAGTTCATCAACACTTCTTATGATAGCGAAAACTAGGATTAACACACATGTTTTCATCAATAGTTTCTCATAAATATAATTAGTTTACTACGTTCCACTTCAATCCTAACATCTCAGAAACATTTTAAACGACTTCCAGCCTAGCTAAACAATGACCCAGGGAGTGTTGTACATACAGAAAATTCAATATGGCCGGCTAGCGACGAACCTTAGAGCATTTTTTTTTTTTATAATGCGGACATTTCACACAACATTATCTAGCCCCAAGTTAAGCAGAGCTTGTGTTATGGGTACTAGATACACATAGATAGATATATTTATTATACATAGAAAAATACCCAGAACACCCTGAACAAATATCTGCAGATCGTACAAATATTTGTTCCGAGGCGGGAATCGAACCCGCAACCTCCTGCATTGCAAGCGAACCTTCGCCCGCCGCGCCACAGAGGTCGTCGAATTTTTGTCGAACATATTGGATTTTCTACTTAGACCAAAAGGCATGGGCCAGGGGGGTTCAACCCCCCCCCCCCCAAATTTTTTAAGTGTTAGGCCGGCAGTTTTTCTTTTACATGGATATTAATGTAATTTCGTGTACATTTCTGTTGTTTCATTTTCTTAAACCCCCCAAACTAAAACCTGGGACGCCCGTGCCAAAAAGGATTATACTTTTTTTCCCTGTTAAAAACATCCTGTTTACATAAAGTTGGACTTACTTGATAACCCTTTCAGCGTAAGTAGGTCTGGCGTTCGGCGCCGACAATAGAATCTTGCCGAGTGAGTACGTAGAGTTATCGTTAAAGACGCTCTCATACGCCATCCTCCCGGGTGGCCGTTCCAATATCTTCTCCCAGTATTTAACCTAAATCAATGAGAACAGTAAAACAATAGCTAACATAGTCTGCATATTCTTGATCATCATCATCATCATCATCACCAGCCTGTTTACGTCCACTGCTGGATGAGGCCTCCCTCATTGAATACAATGTGGGGATTTGTCATAATCTCCACGCTTGGCAGGCAGATTGGTGATAGCAGTTTCGTGCCGAGTACTCAAGCGGATGCTGCTGATCATCCCCTGGTGTAATCCCTCAGAAGGCTTTAACTACATCCGCGGGAGAAGGAAGGATCATTTATAGGCTGGACATGCCACGGCACGGTATTTTTTGATACTATTGTTATTTCGTGGTCACCTTGCTCAGACACTTTGCTAAGTGACCAGTTTGAGCCGAGAGGCTCGTTTTATGAGTTTCATTCATCAGAGGCCCAATTCTCTAAGTTATTTTAAAACTACACTGAAAGTTGACCGAATCGAGACTGAATTGTAAATTGACTGAAAGTTGAATTTCTAGTCCCTCATAAATAACAATTAAGTCTACTTTCAATTCATGGTGACCACCATTAGAGTAGGATAGTTATATATATAATTGGAAAGAGTAAAGAGAGACTCCATCTACTTATGCTAAAATTAACGAAAAAACTTTGAATCGTTCAAGTTCGGTCACATTTCGATATAATCACATTACAATGTTGTGTTATATGTCAGAAGAATACCATTTCTGACATTTGAGACATCGAAACATGATCCGAACTCTATTTTAACTATTTTTTTAGTTAGTGAATTGGGCCTCAGGTTGCTAGCAAATTAACACTCTATAACTTTGCCGATAGGCCATAAAATCGGGCGCAGTATCGAGTCGACGACAGAAAAGTATCTCTGCGATTGTTTTCAAATGTAACTAGATTTAATCAGAATTTTACATCATTTATACAGAACTTACCATGTGCCGAAGAGTTTTTTCAGTAGACGGCTGCAAATTGTCCACCATCACAGGGTAAGTGGTACGTATGATGTGCTCGTGGATCAACTGCTCGGCCTTGTTCACTTGTGGTATCAGTACGTTGAGCGTGCCGCCGAGGGGCTCCGCAATGAACTCTAGGCGGCCGTCGGTCTGCACGGAAATACTGTTTTAGACTCCGCGAAGCCTGCGAAGACCCCAGGAAGCTTCTGTGCTTCTGGACGGAGTTAGGCTGGCTAACTATCTAGCCAGTTAACCCTCACGCATAATGGACCATCCATAGAGTTCGAATGCGGAAAAGGGAGTTCTTTAATATTAACATTAACTGTTTTAGACGAGCCAGGGACGTACAGTGCTGGGCATAGGCCTCCCCCAAAGAATGCCACGATGAACGGACTTGAGCCACCTTCATCCACCGAATTCCCGCGGCCTTTACAATGTCGTCAGTTGATCGAGAACACGGTATTCCTACACTGCATCATTTGGTTCAGCGAGGGACATTACAAATAATCGGGGTATGGATGTGTCGTAGACACGGCCATCTTACGTGAATACGAAATTATGTGACGTAGCGAAACGACCTCATAATTGCGGCGCTTCTCCTTCCGCCGCGCGCGATGCGTCACAGTCCTCACTCAACGTAACAAATTCTTTGATCCTTTAGGTATCGAGTGGTGGTATTAAATTTTGGATTTAGATGATACATATGTAGCTGCAACACTAAACTGTTTCCCCCGGTTTTGTTATCAGTTTTCTGAATTTCCCACTATGGAAACAAATTTAATGACGTATTCACGTCAAAATCAAATTCACGATTGTATACTTTCACTGATTGTTGATTTTATCAGTATCAGGATAACGGAGAAGAGACATGTTCCTAAGCTATGGAAATAAATAGGCCTGTAACTTTTACCTACAAGATAACCAATTGTTTCAGGTCTGGGTCTTGTGGTACCATGGTACTCGTAGTTCTTGATACCCACGACACAGGACTATGCATGTGACTGTTGAGTGTCATGTTACATTAAGAGGCGAGATTTAACCAAGCGCACTCTATTATGATAACCTAAAAACTCTTACCAATGCCGGCAATACGAGATCAATAGTCTTCTTCGTGAGCTCGATGTTATCCACCAGTCTTGTGGCTCCGATCTCTAAGAGCTTGGCGGCAGAGTAGGCCAGCATCATTAAAGACATCCCAATGGAGTATTTGGGGTTGGCGCTGATGAGCTCGCAGTGTGACGAGACGAGGTTCAGGACCGCGCTCTCCGACGGTATGATGTGTGCGGAGTAGAATCCCTGTGGAAAAGCCAAATGAGTTAAGAAATGAATAAAGCTGCCGTTTAGTTAAGTGAATCTTAATCTTAGTTAACTGATACTGGCGCTAGTGTCGCAATCAAATCCGCGCTAAATACCAACTCACTAGCACGTACTAAGTCTGCAAATCAGCACGGATGACGCTGCAGCCGCGCTGTCGCGATGTCATTTTCGCTTCGCTTTCCCAACTGCTATTGTAATTTAGCTCTTATCTGTATACTCACAAGGTTGATGCACGCCAGCGGCGGCGGAGTAGCCAGGCGATCCAATGCCGCGGACACGTTGGTCGGTAGGTGCGCTCGAAGCCACGCTCCTATAGCCGGCGGGGGCGTGCTGCCGGCCGCATTGCCGAGGGGCCCGAAAGTGCTACATACTTTGAGACGGGCTATCCATACAGCCTGCTCGGATGGATTGTTGGGCACTTCCATTAATGCTTCAAGGTCTTTACCCGCGCATACTCTGTTAACAGTCAAACTGTGTTAGAATATACCATTTCTCAGTGTAAATCAAGGGAGGCCTTTGCTTAGAAGTGGGATACACCAGCCTGTACAGAAAATTTGGATGACTCAATAAGGCCGTACCACAGAATAAATATTAGTACAAGTAGTGGCCGTACGTTTGAACCAATTTCGACTAAATTTGCTACACAGATTATACTATACTGGATTGAAACATTTGGGCTACTTTTTATCTCGAAAAAACCGGTCGGGTATTTTTAATTACACAGGCGGATACTAGTCCAACATAATTACTTTACTATACGTTTCTGGAGTGTAATCTTTGAAAAAGTAATATAAACCGGCATTATAGCATGTATCTATTTCAAAAAGAGCCAAATCAAAACACTTGTCCATGACTTTGCGAATTCTAAGCAAAATTCCGTATCACACATTATCCCAACAAGTTACATTGTGTACATAGAAACTCACCGGCAACATTCTAGAATAGTCTCCAGCAAGTCCAATAAGTCCGGCATGAACTGCTGAGCGTCGGCTGCGGTCGAGCTATCAGCGAGGCACACCCTCAGTCGCACCAGCGCACAGTCACACGATATCACATCCAGTAGCGACGGCAATTTATCAACTGCAATCAAAAGTGTTATTGGTATAATTATACTAATACAGGCTCAAGGGGTGATTCTAGAAGAAGCATTTATTCAAACCACCACCTCAAAAACTATTTACATATGTAGGAATATACACTCGAGAGCAATGAATCCGGGTCACTTAAAGAATCCTAAAAATCTCGGAAACTAAAAATGCTAGGTTAATGCAATAAATTGTATTTAATAGACAATGTAATACTCCTTAAATGAAGGTATTAAAACTTCTTAGTTATTGTAAAGTTATATCATAAAAAAATCAAATTTGAAAAAGGGCCACTTTCGAAGATGGAACTACGAAATTACAGCATTTGGTTTTGCTTTTGTTTGTAATCTGTCATTTATCATTGTTTGATTTCTGTTTTTTTGTTGTTTTTTTCTGCGTAAACGCAGTAATGGAAGCACGAGGAGGCAATACGAAGTATTAAAATTCAAGAAAATCGTAATAAAGTTCAAAAATTTCATGTTTCCTATTTTTGTTTTAAGGAGAGATCAGCAGTTTTTTTCTTTATGTAATTTTGTGTTAATAAAATGTATGGTGACTCATATTTTTTTTACCTTCATTTAAGGAGTATTACATTGTCTATTAAATACAATTTATTGCATTAATCTATCATTTTTAGTTTCCGAGATTTTTAACATTCTTTAGTGACCCGGATTCATTGCTCTCGAGTGTAGTACAGTCAAATTAGGTGATTTTTTGCAAAAGTGTGGAACTAATTAGATGTAGTCATGAAAACTTTTCTAATTATTTTGTATGGCTTAAAAATCACCTCTAATAATAAGCATCAGTAATTTCACCCTCCGGAACAGGGTGAAATGGGGTGAAAAACCTTAAAATATCCGTAACTTAATGGGGGAAATAGAAGTAGTCGGTGCAATTTGGCATAGACTTTGAACCGTTATGATCTACATTTGCACCAAGTATTTTTTAAATCCGACATACGGAACATACATAAAAAAACATTTACAAAAAAAACTTTTTGTGGTTATTACGGCTCCGGGAAAATTAAGGTAGTCGGTGCAAATTGATAGACTTATCAGAAAAATGTTCGAAATACATTACCAGGTTTGCACCTTGGTGCGTCTCACGGAAGGCACTTTTCCATATTTTATTGTCGCTCTACTTCGGGGAAAATTAATGTAGTTCTGGAAATTTACTTAACCTTATTCATTTAATTAGTACTACATCCGCCGGAAGTATTATACTGTTTTTTTTTACGGAACATGCATTTGTTTAACACTGTGTTCCCTACATGCACGTGGTTTTTATTAAAATCATAATGCACTAAGACAGTCTCTCTATACGTAATTTAACTTGCATCAAGTAGTTTCTTTCTATTTTAAAATTTACGGCCTTTTTAAGTTTGTACCTAATATTTAAAAGGGTTCCGTAAGCGCCAGAAACGGTGCAAATTTAGGATAAGCTTCTTTTCGTGTCATCTAACGTTTCCATAAGAATCCACGACTACACGACTTAGGTCCACACTTTTTGCTAATTTGCCTGTACTAATAGTATATACAATACACTAAACTAAAATTATAAGGAAAATATACAATCATAAGTAAGTTTGCAGTGATGATAGGGCCATCAGCTCAGTATATGTTACTACATGTGGCAACATGCAGTATATTTTATGCTGCAGCGCTGTTCTTCTGCTGGTCTAAGAATAGATCCATCCATCTTATCCCGCGGATGCCGACTAAGGGATTACACCAGCAATGATGCATGGGCAGCAGCATCCACTGAGTGAGTAATGACAATTCCTCCCATTGTATTTCATGGGGGCGGCTTCGTCCAGCAGCGAACGTCTAAAGGCTGATGCTAATGATGGCGATGACTACGTCTACGCATGCAGTGACAGACGTGACAATGGACTGAGACGAGATTATACTGTGAATTCAATGTTTTATAATTACGAGAATTGAACAAAACGCGAACTAAACACGCGAGCAACGCCCCAACATTGAGGGCGCTAACTCTGTTAAATGCATTTGTACACGAGCTCCAACATATCGATATTTTTAATGATAGCCTGTGTTGTATTTTTAATTCATTACGAGTATATTAAAGTTATAATTAAGATGGTTAAAAAGAAAGAAAGAAAAACGTTTATTTGGCACAAAAACGACACACCATGCCGAAACCAGATACACACAAACAAACGAAAGTTACATCTAGAAGCTTAAATAAATCGGCTCATGTGTCTGTAGGTAAATGCCAAAATGGCGTTCAGCTCAGCATAAAATGGTTATTATTTTGGTGTATACTGTTAGCTTACTGTCTGTCAGAAATAAATAATTCTAATGATTCTGATTGAGCTTCAGTTGTATGGGAGGAAAAACGCTTACCCGAAACGTTTTCTTTCAAATGGTCAATGGTTTTAGATGCGAGCCATGCTGTGTACTTGATGTTGTCGCAAGATGTACTGACACCGGCCAGTAAGTTTTCAGCGTACTGTGAAAGACAACATGAAAATGATTATGTTAAGACACTTTTTGGCAAGCAGAGCGCTGTACATTTTGATGTCAGAGTTGTAATTTTGAACTATCCTATAAACTAGGTGAATGTACGGGCGGTAAAACAGAATATTTGTGGATGAACGTTTGTTAAACAAGCGGCAAGGCCAGCCCGGGCAACTATTATGCCATACGTTGTTATACACTACACTTGCTCGCGGTTCCGCCCACGTGGAGCATCTATAAATTATAGCCTATATGTTATTGATGTATAAGCTATAATACTGTAAGGTTTCATCAAAATCAGTTCAGTAGTTTTTGAGTAAAAGAGTAACAAATATCCATCCATCCATCATCACACACTTTTACATGATAGAATTCGGTTCGGCAGAATCGGCTTCGTGGCGGCTTTATGGAACAGTAACAGGCGAACGACGCCGGATTGATAAATTACCTGAGTGTACATGCCCTGTTTGACGAGCGCGTCCTTCAGCCAAGGGTTGAACACCTTCTTGTTGTCGGCTCGAGGCGCCCACACCACCGCGTGGAGGGGCAGGGGGGAGGGTAGACTGGCGCCGGTGCCCAAAGCCAGTTTGTCCATGTGCGGGGTGGCGGGGGGCATGCTTATCACTAGCCTGGAAACAACACATATGAAAGAGACAATACTTAAAAAAAATAGTGCTAAGACCAGAACCGATCTCGCACAAGCCATGTTCAAACTAATAACGAAATAAAGCTCATTTTAAAATTACTATTCTTCTTCATCGGTCGGTAGACATCCACTGCTGGATGAGGCCTCCCCCATAACATGTATAGCGTGCAATCGGGGGATTTGCCATAATCACCACGCTTGGCAGGCGGATAGGTGATCGTAGTTTGGTGTTTAGTACTCAGGAGGATGCTGCTGACCATCCTTTAGGGCCGGTTTATTGATCCGTAGTTAACTCAACCAATAGTTAAATATGGCAACCAATGGTTAAATTTCGGCAAAATGCGTTTTTTGATCAATGGTTAGCTTCACCAATGGTCAAATAATTAACCATTAGTTGAAAAAAGTAACCACTCAATGTCGGAGAGTTAACAATATGGCGGCTGGTAAAACCAACCCCTAACAGATGTTTTGTGAAAGTTTGCTTGTTGTCAACAACGTTTTATTTCTCAAATAATAATTATCATGAATTTAAACATAGTTAGATACCTACTATGATGTTACGTCGGAAAGTTTATCAGACGATGATATTTTTGCGGAGTAGGTTAGGTACCTACGTTTTGATGAGAAGGCCGAACATTTTTAGACCACGAAACCAACTAACTTAACTAAACTAAATACCATTCAGAACATGACAAACTTTTTTGGAGAGTTTCTTGAGAAAAAATTTTGATAAACATTTGGGCACCAGATGTAACCGCTTCTTTAGCAAGAGTGTCAGCTAATTCATTACCCCTGTATTCTTTCTAAACAGTTTGACATATTTGACACTAGACTGTCAAAAAAGACATTTAATTTGGTATCGTTCACTCATTATGGCCAGTGTTGTCACAAATAAAAATATTACCCACAAAAAACTGCAGCTATTTTTAGTAAATGATTTCTCATTACACTGGCAATATAATAACCAATGGTTAGATTTGACTGTAGTTAAAATAGACATTGAAAAACGTAAAAGCCCTTTAACCATTAGTTGACGAGTTGACTATAGTTAATCTAACAAATGGTTAGACTGTTAGTTACTACGGATCAATAAACCGGCCCTTAGTCGGCTTTTAAGACATCTACAGGAGGAAGGAGAGGAGTCTATTCATAGGTCAGACACACCACCTATATACCTTACATATTATAACATAAATTTTAACATACCATAAATATATGCATACTTAAAAAGAGACTCAAAAACTTGTAATGTTATGTAACTATGTACCTCCAAGCAGTCTGGAAGCAGTAATGAGCAGCCGACAGGGCTAACGGCGATGCTTGGTTGAGCTCGTTGTCGCAAACGCACGCCGTGTTCAGTAAGGCCAATAGAGCGTCCAATAGAAGAGGATATTTCAGCTTGTGAGGCGTGCCAAGGACGAAGTTGCACGCTAGGCCGTCGAATTTAGGGTTTTCCTTTAATAAAACACAGGTCAGTTTAGAAAACCCAGACACAGAAAAATATTTGCAGATCATGTAAACATTTGTCTCGCAGCGGGAATCGAACTCACACCTCTTACACCTCAGCGGATTTTGTTTGGGTGATTTAGGGGTTTGCTAAGGTTTTTAGGGGTTGTAGGAGTTTCGAGGGGTTGTCGGAGTTTTTATGGGTTGTAGAGGTTTTTAGGGATGCGTAGGGGTGTTAAGCGTATGTAGGAGTTTTAAGAGTTTGTTCCAAGTTCCCAAAACAAAACTCGACTGTCCTTCCTTCCTTCCTTGATTCCCTATTCGCCGTAATCACAAAGAACCATTTCAAACGTCAGATTTGTGTCAAGTTCTAAGTAAACGCAGTGGAAAGGCGCGAAATTTGAGCTCAGAATATCTAATTTATTCCCAACGACCACACCAAATGTAATGGAGCAATTGTGTCTCGCACTTGTGAGAATTTGTTTCTTGTACCGTTCAACCTAAACTGAAAGTCACTCGGTGACTAACGTTTAACAAGTAAAATGACAATCAATTGCTCAAAATTATGAATCTTCTGTGCTGCGGAAAATGACAGGGAAATCCATCAAAATGACAAAAATTACAAAATTATTCTTTATTGATCAAGGAAATTCGATTTTCTTTTGTCTAGCTGGCCCCGATCGGCCCAATTACGAGCCTGCGAGTTTAAAATTGTCAATTGATGGTAATTTTACTTGTCAAACGTTAGTCACCGAGTGACTTTCAGTTAGGGAATAGGGGGGCAGATAAAGTTTGATAAGCAGTAGTCAAAACGTACCTGGTTATTGATCTCCGAACTTGTAAGAGCGTAGAACTTGGGCCTCATGGAAGTTTCATCGTGCGACAGACGTCTGTAAGCCTGCTCGATGTACGGAACTTCGCAGTAGATGCGCGATTTTATCTGGCTTGGGCTCGGAGGCTTATTGCCGTTTTCATTCACGTCCGGAGGCGGCTGAGCCAGTCCGGGTGACACTACTAAGTTCCATTCAATCTAAAAATAAATAATAATAGTATAGTTATAACTAGGATCTGCCTTAGTGTGTCCGGCCTAAGAATAGACACCTCCTCCTATGCAGTAAAAACGTTACTAAGAGATTAAACGAGGGGATGGGCAGCAGCATCTACCTGAGTACTTAAGTAATATCGCCCGTACTGTACCTGTTGTAGTAAGCTCTGCGGCGCGTCGTACAGATGTCTCATAAGATACTCCAGTAGAAGCATCAATCTGGTTGTAAGCATGAGTTGGTGCGGCGCCAAGGTCATTGCTTTAGTCCTGTCGCTTATCGACAATGTTTCTACCACCTAAAAGAGAATTCAGAGATTTATTGAAAGTTAACACTAGCTTACTAAGTTAATACTACTAAGTTAATACTAGCGCAACGCTCACAACAGTTTTTCCATAGAAACTTCAACGCTTCGCTGCACACACTCAGGGTGTGAACATTGGAAATTTCTTTCTTAGTGCACCCCTAGACCACAAAAGGAATTTGCCTTCCAAATCTCTAGGACTTGCCGTTTAGGCTGTGCGTTGATAGTCAGCCAGTCACGCAACGATTTTATATAATATTAATGATTGATGACTATCAAATAGTATGATTTTTGTGGATACACGTAACAACGCAGAAAACTCTCATTTATACATGACAAGCATTTGCTCGCGGCTCCGTCCGCTTTGAACCTCTACTATTAATTGTAGCTATATGTTATTTTTATGTTTAAGCTACAATACTGTAAAGTTTTATCAAAATCCGTTCAATAGTTATTGCGTGAAAGAGTAATAAACATCCATCCTTACAAACTTTTATATATTCATTTATTCATTGCTTTTATGTAGTAGGTACATGTATATTAGAAGGTAGGTATATTTATAATATTAGTGGGAAGTAAGTTTTTGACTGCCTTGATAAACAAATCGTTGAGACTTGAGTATGTACAAGATATCCGGAATATTACATTGACTCACCTTTATGATGGCATTAGATGTCATAAGAAGAACAGATTTCTTCTGCATCAGCGTTAGGGAATGGAACATGTAGACTAACAACTGGGCGTGTTCCACGTTCAAATCTAGAAACACAACAAGGGATTAGTTATTTCTGGTAAACTTTTATATTGAGCTGATGGCTCACTCTAACCGTCACTGCTGTGGCGCGCAATCTTCACTCGGTTTGGGATCCCATAATAACAATAATAATAGAAGGTTCCTTTCTCTGCAGCCCTAGCCCCCCACCGCTTG
Source organism: Epirrita christyi (assembly GCA_951392215.1). Lineage (NCBI taxonomy): Eukaryota > Metazoa > Arthropoda > Insecta > Lepidoptera > Geometridae > Epirrita > Epirrita christyi. The sequence goes on from OX595837.1 coordinate 4,080,901, forward strand.
GGCCTTGGAAAAGTACCCTAGAGGTTTTGAATTTTCACGATTTCTATATTAATATTAAACATTCATTGTCATATATTTTAAAGGCAACGAGTTAGAAGCTTGATTTTACGGCACTATAAGGTCACAGATCTTTGTGTTTGGTATAAATTGTATGTTAATCCCTTTAGCCGTTCCCAAAAGTGTCTTGACAGGCAGGTAGGCAGGCAGGCAGGCAGACAAACGGACAACAAAATTATCCATTTCTAGTCACGAGCTTGACTATCTTTTTTCTATGCTCTGCCCTCACGATAAAAATCTACGTGTTCGAGCGAGACGAACATATTTTTGACATTTAGGGCTAAGATATTCTCGAGTGTTTAGAGCTTTGTCTATTTTCGAAAGAGAAGACTTGTGACAAATAAATTAAATATGATTGTTACCTTCATAATCATGATCTTGTGACGGTACTGTCTGTAATGCACACTCTTGAAGAGTGTTGACGATCTTATGCCACATAGCGAGAATGCTGTTCTCTCTCTCAGTAGCCGATTTGCCGAGGATCATTCCACCAATTAGTTTTACAACTCTTGGTCCCACCTGCATGACAAAAAATTTATGATTTTGGTATCTTATACACTATACAGCATAGATTAGGGTACACTTTGTTTATCAAGTGAATCTCCTGTAATAGTGGTTTGAAGAGATATACAGATGGTAAGACATGATAATTAGATGTATGTTTTGTTTGGAATTCCTGTGACAAGATATGGATTTTTGGTTGGTACTCTAATAAGAAGCGTTGGGTTTGCAACCAATCACTTATGGAATACTAACTAAAATGAAAACGTAGGCATGTGCGAAATGCATTGTATGGACTTGACTACCGTAGTAGGATGTCACGAAGCTATGAGAGATCTGAGAATATCGTACATGGGAATTCTTTAATATGTATGCATTGGTCAAGTCATGTATATGACCTATAATGATGTCATGTATGTAGCATGTAGTGGAGTCATGTATGTCACCTATTATGATGACATGTATGTAGCATGTAGTAAGTCATGTATGTCACCTACAATGATATCATGTATATCGCCTGTAGTGGAGTCATGTATGTCACCTGTAGTGGAGTCTTGCATGTCACTGTAGTGGAGTCATGCCTTTAATGATGTTATGCATTTGACCTGTAGTGGAACCATGTAGGTCGCGGAGTTATGTATGGCTTGGGCCACATCGTCACGGCATGGCACCGTGCCGAAGTCGCGTCAATACAATTTTATAAGAATAGTATGTGGGCGCCCGTTGGGTGTGTGGGCGTCGGTGCCCGTGTGCACCGTTTCACTGTGACGGCGCCGTGCCTTGTTAACTTGACCAAAGCTTATTGAGCCAAAAAGGCTTTAAGGTTTATCACCTGTAGTGGAGTCATGTTGGTCCTCTCAGAGCCAGTGGAGTTCAGTTGCTGGAACAGTTGAGGATGCATCGCAGCAAACGTGGCAGACCCACTCAAGTTGTGCAAGTATCGCACTAACGCCGAGCTGAATGAGGCGTACAAAGTCCCAAGACGAGGGCCGAAGCAGGACGCAATGGTACCTAGAACAATAAAAACATATTATAAAACTGTATGCAAGTGAGAGAAGTTTCCGAAAAAACCCGGCCTAGTGCGAGTCGGAATCTAGTAAGAATCAAACCCGCACCTTCTTGCTTCTCAGCCGGATACTCGCCCACCAAACCACGTAGGTCGGCAAATCTTGTAGTGGACATCGATGATACCTGGAAACATGTATGTAGGTGGTATTTATTGTATCGTTTTTACCCGTGTCTGTGCGTTGCGTCTCGCGATCAAGGTCACGGGCCAAAGCAGCGAGCAACGCGTGGTGAGCCTCGTGCAACGCCAGCGCGCCTGTTCCCAATCGGTCGGAGCCTTCACTGATGATCTCTTGACGAAGCAGAGTGAACACTTCGGTAGCCAGTTGGATGTACTGTAAGAAGAATCAGGCATTTTTTTTATTTGGGTCCTTGCTATTTCTCTGCTAGGGTGACTTAAATTTAAAATAATAATAATGCTGGACATTTCACACAACATTATCTAGCCCCAAGCTAAGCACAGCTTGTATTATGGGTACTAGATAACTGATATACATACAATACATTACATAGATAGATATTTTATTATACATAGAAAAATACCCAGAACACCCTGAACAAATATCTGCAGATCGTACAAATATTTGTTCCGAGGCGGGAATCGAACCCGCAACCTCCTGCGTCGCAAGCGAACCTTCGCCCGCCACGCCACAGAGGAAATAAATTACAGGTATAACTTTTGTATTCTTATATCTACATCAGAAACATGGATGTACGCCATAATTGGTACTAGTATGCACATAACTCTTATATATATTTCTGCTGATGGAAAGTTTACTGTCCAACCATTCTGACATAGTTAAGGCATAGTTACATACAACTATTTGACCTAATTCCTTTGAATCACTGAGCCAACCCATCAGTTAGGTTAATATATCACGTGGGTCCTCTACAGAGGCCCAAGCACGAACATCTGTCGTTATCGAGAAGCTAGCGAGACGATAGTAAATGTCAAATATTAACCAACCAAATTACAAATTAATATTGGCCTCCGCGTTGTCATTGGTCAATATTTTACATTGGCGATCTTGTCGCTAGTGACGCGGTAACGTTATTTATTCGTGCTTACCCGTAAACAGAAGTAAACGCCGTATAGGCTTCATGCAGCATTGATAATAGGCGGTCAGGTTGGACAATTTGCAAGTCCCATAAAAATAAAAACTTTGTCGCTCGATCTTAGGTAGTTTCAATCACGCAGCCGGCCAGCCAATGCCTTCATAATTGTAAATTGTTTGTTAATAGCGCAATAGGGTTGCTGGTTCACATTAGCAGCCCGCTGTCCGCCGAGTCCGTTCGCGAGGGCCTCGCTACCTACAGGTTCACAGTACTCACGGCGTAGGGCTCCGCCTTGTCAGGCACAAGGGCATGCGCGGGGCGCTGCGTGCTGTCGGTCGCATCAGTCGCCTCGGAGCCACCGGCGCGCATCAGCAGCCCGCTATCCGCCGCGTCCGGCGCCACCAGCGTCGACTCAAACCAGTGCCCAAGCAGGGGCTCACTATCTGTTGTTAAAATAAGATTACATTCAGATGAAACTCAATACTGCGATCACCAATCCGCCTGCCAAGCATAGTGATCATGGTAATTCCCCGCATTGTATTTAATGGAGGAAGCCTCGTCCAGCAGTGCAACTTATACAGACAGGGATAATTTTTTTTTTATAAATTCTTTACAATTCATACGACATTATCTAACCCCAAGCAAAGCAGAGCTTGTATTATGGGTACTAGATAAGATAGATATTTTTTATTAGACATAGAAAATACCCAGAACACCCTGAACAATTATTTGCAGATCGTACAAATATTTGTTCCGAGGCGGGAATCGAACCCGCAACCCGCCACGCCACAGAGGTCGTCCCCTCAGGAGTTTGACTCCACAGAACACATATTGGATGTCTACCTAAGTACTGGTTATAGAATCTTCATATTTAATCTTTTCTTGTCTCGACTTTTGGTAAATTGTTTCATATTTTATGAAAATGTTTTTTTTTAGTTTTATGTTGTTTTCTTTGGGGAAAAATTAATGATTTTTTTTTCTTTCTTTCTATATTTTTTTCTTTCTTTTTAGTGGGCATCTAAAGGCTGCTGCTGATGATGGTAATAAATTGTAGGTACCGTCGTCAGTCTCGGAGTCCTCAGAGCACAGTATCATGTCCTGGAAGTAGACGGTGGAGTCGGAGCGGTCGTGCTCTGCATCGTTCTTCTGCGCACGCTTCAGGTTCGTCGCCTTGCGGTAGCACACCACACCAAGCGCCACCAGCAACTGTCAAACAAAAGTACATTTTAAAATTTGCAGATTCTTTCTCAATGAGGGGTTTTCACGGTCGTTTCAAATCATGCTCTTAGCGTTGAAAATAGATGGCGCTGCTCTGTAACGTAGCAGTCAAGTGTCAAAATAAAGTGAAATGTCAACATCGACAACGTAGAAATAATTTTCGTTTCATGGTATTTATTTTATGCCTACTTCCAAAAACACCACGAAATCACTAGCGCACGCTAAAGAAACAGAACACAAACAGAATATCATGACTAATAGCCAAAGACTACTCAGATAATAGTTTTGTACGCGTGCACCACAGACAATCTTGATTGATACAGTTGAGTCAGCGCCATCTATCGAACCAATTTGAACTACTATTTTTCTTTTTTATCGAAGATGAAAAGCCCTCATTGATATTGATTGCGTTCCACAAATTGAAGCGATTAAACGTTCTTAGGATCTTGAAGTAGGTACGAAAGTGGGCATCATCGCATGTTGTAACCTGGTGCAGAGGCGCAGCGGAGGCCAGCCGCAGCTCGCGCTGGTGCGCCGACTGCTGGCCGAGGATGTGCAGCGGCGCCGCCGGCTCGTCCGCCGTCTCCAGCGTGCTGAGCGTCTCGAGGCGCCCGTCCGACAGCAGCGCGTCGACCCAGGCGAGGCAGCGGCCGCCCAGCGCTACCCACACCACGCCTAGACCTTGTTGCCTGTACAAAAACGGTATTGAATAACTTTTCATTTAAAAAACCGACTTCCGCCATTGTATTCGAGTAAATATTTGGATGAAAAAAAAAATTATGAAAGAACCATAGTGGTGAAAGGATTATGATACTTTCTGAATGTAAATGCTTGGTTTGATGCTGAAAATATCAAAATCGCCATATGTATGCCTACAATATTTAAGGAGTTCCCTCAATTCCTCATGGATTCCATCATCAGAACTGGATTCTGAAAAAAATGGGACCAATCTGGAAGTATATCTATTCAAATAAAACAAGAATTTTCCAAATCGGTTCATAAACACCGGAGATAGAAAAAAAAAACAACCGAATTGAGAACCTCTTCCTTTTTGTGAAGTCTGTTAATTAATAACAATCGAATTTTTGAATAGAATTTTTAACCGCTATAGGTTCACAAAATGCCTTTAATGAGCTCTAGAATATTTTAAGTTTTTGATATGAGTTCTTATAGTTTACAAAAAGAAAACAATTATATAGTATTCTTAAGCTTTTTATCTAGTGAAATCATAAATTCAGTACACAATTTGAATTAATCTAAATTTAAATCAAATTAAATTTTAATTAATTAAATCTAATTTTAGACTAAGTTCCAACACGTTTTAATTTTTGGAACATATATTCATCATTAAAATCTAACTAAACTTTAGAGATAATTTTTATATCATTATTTTATAAACAAAACCAAGGTATCAGAGCGTGCGCTCGCCTTCTTTAGTTCATACTAAAATTTTCGTTGAACCTACAGCGTCTTAATCGATGATAATATTTTCTGATTAGTGCCTACACAGGGACTTACATTTTGGTCAGGTTGTATGGTCGAGACGGCACTTTGGCAGGGCTCTTCCCGGGCACAGTAGTGGGGCACGGTGCGCCAGCAAGCGCGTGATGGAGCCCGCACAGAAGGATCCATCCACCGATCATGAGGTGGTTCTGGTACACATAGCCACCGGCGCGCGTCGAACTCTTAAACGTTTCGCCAACAATGTTGTACAAACTAAGCGCACTCTCCACTAAAGTAGCGGTCTGCTGCTCGTACTCTTCGTCCTTTGGGTGTAAGGATGCCTGTATAAAAACAGATGCGGTTTTTTTTAAATGTTTTATCTTTATTTATTGTCCGAAACATGAGAGAAGAACCAAGATCACGGACACAGATCTCAGAATTAGAAAGTCTAAATGCCATCATAGCTCACTCACCACTGGGGAATAAAGATTACAAATATTTGCAGATACCTATGCATTTTACATTTGCCCCGCAGCGGAACTCAAATCCGCACCTCTCACATCTCACTACCGGCCGGCCTACTACTCGCCCGCCGCGTCACGTAGGTCGTCAAAGTCTATGAAGGTGGCACTATTTCGACCAGCCGTGGAGTCAGGAACAGGAGTAATTTAATTTTATATAAGACGATTCAAAATGATCCTTGTGATTTCAATGAATAAAGTTCTTTTTGACTTTGACTTTGACTTTGAGTCGGCCAGTAGCGCAGCGGTTAACTCATCCCCGTATCAAGCAAATGGTCACAGGTTCCCCCGGCTGGTTCGTAAATTTTTGGGATGTTTTATAATCTTTATATTTCCCTTAAATGTGGGTCACACTTTAAAACCAATAACTTTGAAATAATAATTACCTGTGCGGTTGCGCATAGTAATGCAGCGATGCTGATATCGCTGAGCATAGTGATGCGTTCCGGAGTGAACGGCTCCAGGCACGGCATGGACAGAGCCAGGCGGCAGACGTGCACCTCGTTCACCAGGAAATGAAGACTGTAAACGAAACCATGGCTTTCTTCACAAATTCTAATGATTTCAAATTTACTTATTCAATCAAAAGGATTATTAGCGTAGCTCAGAACAAATAACGGTGGCATGGAGCGAAGCGAAAAATACGGTTTGGAAGTACTTAATAGAACTAGACTCACAGTGAGGCGTCAGAATTGAATTGCGGCGCCATAGCGGTCTCCTTGGCCGTCTGCCAGCGGCTGAGATAGCGCTGCAGGCACGGCAGCGACGAGCACACCTTCAGCAGAACGGAGCCAGCACGCAGCTGCATCAGCAGCGACGCAGTTGTACTCGCCAACCACTTCTGTTAACAGACAAAACTCGTAGATCGAATGGGGGTCACCAAAATAGAGCTGAGGGCCTAGTCTAAAAATAATCCAACAACTACACGGGCGTGTGGTGTACACTATTGTATGGAAATTGAGGTTATCAAAGGGTCCGCTAAGGGCGCTATTCGGTTTTTTCATACATAAAACCTCTGTTGTGTACACCCATGTAATTGCTTGTTACATTTCTAGACTAGGCCCTCTGGTGATGACGATCACGTCTTTGGAGTCACCTATATGAAGCTGGTAATAACTCACGTCGGGGTCACCAGTTATGGGAGCAACTCTACAATTTTTTATACCTGGGTCAAATCTTAAAAAACACACAAATTTCATACGAATGACATGTCATGTGTCGTACAGACGTTCTCTGTGTATTTTTTAATAAAAGAACACATAATGCAGTGCTTGTATAATAAAGAATCATACCCATATGTACCTCCATCCATAACAAAGCATCCAACAGTCTCGTACATACTCCTGATCCCACACTAGGATTCCCTGCTGTGTCGTGGCTCGTGAATATCAAGAACTACGGAGTACCATGGTACTACAACACCCAGACTTGGAACAAATATTTGCAATCATGCAAAAATTTGTTCCGCAGCGGGATTCTGAAATGAACCCGCACCTCTTGCATTTCAGCCAGCTACTCGCCCACCGCAAAGAAGGTCAAATGAATAGAGAATTGTTGCTTGTAGAGTAAATACCTTCATATCAATAGATGCTTGTTGCTTGTCGTTCGCTTCCTTAGCGGTCTCCATACTCTCCTTGCTTCCGGGCGACATGACCGGTGCGACGGGCTGTGCGTGTGATGACGTTAAACACGACACGGGGTTCCTCAGTGGAAGAGTCAGTTGTTCCAGCAACGCGTCGGAACGCCTCTGGGCATTGGACGGCGGTTGCTTCTCGGAGGAGGTGCTCTGGGAGGCCAATGTCGTGATCGGACTTGGCAGGACTGAAGATTTGGTTGCTTGTGTTTCTGAAATATGAGTGTATGATGAGAAATGTTACACACATAATGTATTTAGAATGAATACATAAGGTAAAAGCTATCTAAAGTCATGGAATCAGGAGGGTCACTAATAGCCAGTTTCCAAATTTCAAACAGAAAAAAATTTATGACTGATAACTTACACTTTATCCCACAGGGATAAAGCAGGGGTTCTATTCTCGCTGCAAACAAATGTTTGCATGATGTGCAAATATTTTTGTTTCAGGTCTGAGTGTAGTACCATGGTACTCTGGTGACTGTTGGGTGTATTTTTTAGGGGTTTGAACATGCGCTCATGCACCACTTTTCACTCTCATCATCATAAGCCTATAGAAGTTCACTGCTGGACATAGGCCTTCTCCACAGAATTCCACGAAGAAAGAAAAAAGAAAGAAAGGATTTCTTTATTTGCTTGAAATCAAACAAACATCGACAAGCAAGCAAACTCGACATCTGACTTCGAACAAATTTACCAAAACTAAGAGACAATATTTCAACTAAATTTTAACACTGTTGACGTAGACACATCAGCGAAAGCTGCTAGTCTATAAATAAATAATAATAAATAGGTAAGTACATAAAGGATGTTCAATTACGATGAATAGTTTTGAGGCGCCTCCGTTCACCGAATTTCTTTAAAATGTAATTTGTCCATCGAGAGGTGGGCCTTCCTATACTACGTTTTCTACATGGTGTGTTGTACATTTCACTCTAATGTGAATTAAAAGATAAAGAGTGGCAAAGCCTGTGTATTCGCCATTGCATCATACTAACACAAGAAGTAACATACTTACCCTGTGCAGATGCACCTGGAGGAAACTTGGAGTTCTTCAGCAGAGATGACAAGATCACCAAGTCTGATTGGTCATAGACTCCACCCTCGAGTCCACAGAGGCCCACAATGGGTAGTAGCAGCTGTATAATAATGTCATACTTGATTATGTTGAAAAAATATAATTATACTATCTCTTTATCAGCCGGTAGTCATCGACTGCTGGATGAGGCCTCCCCCATAACAAGCATGCAAAGGGGGCATTTGCCATAATCACCACGCTTGGCAAGCGGATTGGTGATTGCCGTTTGGTGTTAGGTCAATTATACTAAACTATTATGACATATACACTATACTGATATTGTGATTCTTTGCACCATACATACATTGATACCCGCCTTTTTCGTAGACAGAGCCACTGTGTCTCTTTCTACTGTGGGTCACACAATCGTGGGAATATAGATGTGACCGTGGTGTGGCCTAAATTCACACTAACTTAAAGATTTTGATTGGTGGTAGACCAAGGTTCAACTGAACAATCTGACCTATTTGCAACCTCCGCTAATGCCAAATGGGGTGTTGTCTTAGTAAGCCATAAGTGACAGCCGGTTTGTGACAGGCCCCTGAATGTACGGCATGATTTCTATCTTTTTCTTTTTAACCATGGCTTTGAAACATCAGCAGGGCTATTCTAAAACGTCGGAAACTTTTCTGATCGGATTTTCTCTAGTAAAACACAGTAAAAAACAATAAATATTGTATATTTCTGTTTTATTAGAGAAAATTATTTTAGTTATCATCGAAATGAAAAACTAACGAATCCACACTTGCTATAAATAAAAAAACTAAAATAAATAACTGCACTCGATTCGATAAATTTGAGATTAAAATTCGACAAAACGGAACTATGTAGAGGTAATAGTCCCGTTTTGTCGAATTTTAATGTCAAATTTATCGAATCGAGTCCTACGTCCTTGCAGCCCTGATCGGAAACGTTTCCTACGTTTTAGAATAGGCCTGCTGATGTTCCTTAGCCATATATCGTCGCGATTGGTTCAGATATTTTTACATATATGTGATTTTATAATCAATTCCTGAAATAAATACAAACCTGCTTAACAGACACATTAGGAGCAGCAGTGTTAGATGTCTCATCACAGCTCAGCCCGGCTTCCGAGAGCTTCTTGAGTATTTGTCTGAATATGACACGGAATGCATCTTGCGCCATACTCAGCTGGTCGTTGGGCACTAAAAGAAACCCAAAACATTAACATACACCAATGGGTCCCTACGACCAAGTGCTGATAAGCGACATATACCTCTATCGACCTCTGTGGCGCAGCGGGTGAGTAGCTGGCTGAAATGCAAGAGGTTGCGGGTTCGATTCTTGCTGCGGGACAAATGTTTGTATGATATGCAAATATTTGTTCCGGGTCTAGGTGTTATGGTACCATGGTACTCATAGTTCCTGATACCCACGGCACAGGGAATCCTAGTGTGGGATCAAGACTACGAATGTGACTGTTGTCCGGAGCAAGGTTTTTTAAAGTTTTCCTCCCTGAACATATCTGGAAAGTTCCCCGTTGATCCCATATAGCTAAGTTCTAAGGAACACTTAAAACACTTTCCGCCGGAATTAGTCATTAAGGTTTTGTTTACAATAACTGTACTATTATCAGCAATTGGCACTATAGTCACGTGAGTCACACAAGCTTGCATGAATTTTAATACAAAAACATTATTGCATAACTATAGGAAAGACCCCACGATTGAACAATTGGGATTGTACCCACGGCAATTTTTAATACAATATTAATCAGGGATAGAGTAGCTTTCTACTTGTAAAAGAATTTCTGGAATCAGATTGATTGTAACGTCATTGTACACCATAATTACAAAAACAAAAAAAAGATACAAAGTTCCAAATAATAGGTACAATGGGCTGTCTTATCGCTTAATAGATAATAATCAATCTCTTCCAGACAACCTTTGGTTGGACAGGATCTATTGGAACTATTATGGATGGTGGTGTACATCTTAATAATAATCACAATCATACTAATGTAACTGCACGCATAATGGACCATCCATAGAGTTTGAATGCGGAAAAGAGAGTTCTTTAAAATTACTAATGTAACTGAGATAAATAATTATGTAGGTACATTGTCCCTGTCACTTTCTACCACACATCTTTTAACTTTTGTGTGACGATGACAGCAAATACTGTGCACATTGTTTTTATGTTAGTATCCATTGGTGGACTTTAAACAGATGAGATTTCTTGGCATTTGAGATGATTGTCCAGGATATGCTGCTGAGTAATGTTTATATATCTGGGTGCAGTTAAAATAGTGTACATAACATAACACTCACAACCACATACATTACATAGTCCTGATCTCATTCTAGGATTTCCTATGTCATAGGTATCAAGGAACGATAAGTACCATGGTACCACAAGACCGAGACCCAGAACAAATATTTGCAGAGCATGCATTTGACCTGCAGCGGGAATCAAACTCACACCTCTTACATCTCAGCTGGCAACTGGCCTGCTGCGTAATGGAGGTTGTCATACAGTTTTGTACTAAGAAGTTATTAATTACTTTACAATGCCTACTGATCTTGATAAATTATAAATAGTTACTTACAGCTATTTGCATTAATTGTGAGGAAATGTGCAGAAAGACATGCGAAGCATGTGTAAAACAAGTCATAGATGTCATCATGGTTTTGGAAGTCATTATCACTGTGAACAAATTAAAATCATTGATCAGCATGTTATTTATTTATTTATTAAAAAACTATTATAACACCTTAACAGAGTAGGACCTAAAGCGATGTTATATGCACATGATTATATAAAATAAAAACAAAGAACCAAGCTTAAAAATAAGTAGGTACCTACTGGGGAATACCTATAATATTACTAATAGGCACCACAACTATTCAACTTTCTCCAAAACAAGCTGCGCTATCTCCATGAGTTTCGGCAGGCTGTGATGAAAAATGTCAACATTGTTCTCCGAAAGAACATTAACTAAACAGATGTTGATTTACTTGTTTCTCAAAGGAAATAATTAAATCAGTGATCAAAGGATTAGGAAAAACATACACAAAGGGAGGCCATGATCTATACCCAGCAGTGGATGAAGTCAGCCTGTGGATGATGATGATGATGATGATGATTCTTCCATAATGATCATCACAAACAATGCTAATACTTTAAAATCTATCTTGTGTTATTTTTAGAACATTATTTTATAAGATGGCTTTTGTCTCTGCTGCTCCACTTTAGGCAGATGGATGTAGGTAGTTCTTGACGTAGGTGGACGATTCATGGTGGTTTTCGAATTGGGACAGTAAAATCATTTATTTAGGTAAGCAATACAACTTGTTGGTGATCTATATAACACTTACCGACTATGAGTCACAAGACGATTCTAGATTGTGATCAGTATCAGTAGAGTATAATTGAATGATTACTATTATCATTAGTTTAGTTAGCAAAATAAAGATTTTAGTGTCGGCAGTGGGATGAAAAATTAGCAAAAGTCAGGTACACAAACCTTCGGAGTATGGCTTGTATGATTTCCACAGCATCATTTTTATCGAAAAAAGGGCCGTAAAGAGCTGTTAGAATTGGTTTAACAGTCGTAGACCACTCAACACTTCCTTGGCCTGAAGCGGCCATGGCTAATAACATTTCAGGAGGAGGAGAAATCTGTATATACGCCATTACAAATCCATTCTACAAACAATTTCCTTCCATTCCATTGATTTTCTGACTTGCCGAATTTGGTTTGGGGTCAATTTTTGAGTTTGTTGGTTTGGGCTTGACAGTGACAGTAATAAAAAAAGATATTGCCACAAAATATGTCAAAATATTTTAAACCATCCTTGGACGAATTATCACAATGGACGTAGTCATAAGACGTTGCCGCTCATACATCGTTACATCTATGTATCGTATTAGTGATCATATATCTTTGTCCATCCCACGGAACCTTGCTACGAGTAAAAGAGAAAGTAGATATAAGTTTGGCAACGCCTTACTTCTTTGTAAATTGTGTCAGTTGATGACCGGCTAGTCGGTTAAAACATTGCGGCGAAGTTTTTAAAAACAGCAAAAAATCGTATGAAATTGCAGTGTTTCATCAAAATAAATTTAAAAAAGTGAAAATATGTCCTGTTTTGCTGTGTGTTGTTCATCAAAAACAACAAAAGAAGGAGTAAAAGACCCGGGATTGTCATTTCATACGTAAGTCTTGGTCAATATATTTAATCTTTTTACTTGCTAAAAGAGCAAATTTTTTTAACCGGAAAAACTGTAGTAATTACTTTTTATTAGTACTTAGTCATATTTCCTGAGTGATAATCATGAAAGTTAAGTGTAAAAGCATTAATTATTGTAAAATAAAATGCATTGGTTTAGGCATCTGTGATAGTGATGTACTACACCAAATAATTTAGCTTTATCGATAATATTTTAGTTTCCGTTTTTTTACACAACACATGCTTTGCCTATGTGTTTACTGCGGGACAAATGCTTGTAAGATCTGTAAAATTTGTTCCGGGTCTGGGTGTTATGGTACCATGGTACTCGTAGTTCCTGATACCCACGACAAGGGAATCCTAGTGTGGGATCATGACTACGTATGTGACTGTTGGGTTTTATGTTATGTTTGTATGTTAGTTCGTTTGTTTAGATCTTGAAACTGAAATTTGAACCAGTTCCATCCACCCAACCGATTGAGCTGAAATTTTGCATTATCATGTTCCATTGATAATACATACATGTAACAAATTAAAGAGTTGATATCTTAAAACGCCTTTTTCATTAATTTCGCTATTATTCATCGATAGGTTAGTCAATGAAGTCACTTCTCTAGTCACTCACACTAATACATATCTACAACTGCACACTGACAAAAAACGGACATGCTTTGAACCAAAATGCTCTGTCCATTGTGATAATTCGTCCAAGAAACCATCAAATAATTTGTCAGCCATTTCCTCCTATAAAACATCACCACCTAACCTGCCCCCCTATTCCCTATCTTGAAAGTCACTCAGTGACCAACGTTTGACAAGTAAAATTACCATCAATTGAGAAATCTTCATAATATTTTTTTTTTATGATTTTTTTCTACTTGTCAAACGTTAGTCACTGAGTGACTTTCAGCTAGGGAATAGGGGGGCTGTTCTCTAAGAACACCACAGATGCCTGCCGTTAGATTATGTACGTTAGTACCACAAACTAAAGGATACGTAGTCCTTATTCTAAGGTTCGTACCCTGTACTTTAGTAGAGCTCTAGGTCTAGCTTGAGGTCTAGCTAGTCATTATTCGTAGTCGTAGTACTCTTCGTCTCCGTCTTCGTTAGTCTGTGCTAAAATACTACCACAGACGTAGACAGAGAAACCAAGTCTACGACCCTGTACGACCACAGAGGACTTTTTTATCTTAGAGAATTTATAGTAGGGAGATGGCAAGCATACGCTTTCCCCTCTGCCGAAGTACATGAACGGTCGTTCGTGTCAGTTTATAAAAACTAGTTTAGCCACGATCGTTCGCCATTCTGCTTTCATACCTGTCGCTGTACGGAGCTCCTAAAAATGGTTGGTTGTGCTGTGGTTTCGTGTAAATGGCGGTCGGAAACATAAAATTAAACAAAATATGGAGTTTCTTATCACATTTAAGTAATTGACCACACAATTAAGCCATTGATTTCACCGTAAAATATATTTTCTTACTGCAAGCTTACGACAGAAATAACGATACGTAATTTCTTGGTACGGGGACAAGTGATGTGAAAACAACGAACGAATGAATGAACGAAAGAGGCTACAACGAGTTTTATGAAATTAACAGGATAGGGAGTTTTCAGGCCGAAAAAACGATCTCAAAACTGTAAAAAAAAACCTGATTCCAAACAAACAATACCTACCTACATCGTTCAATACCAGCCAAAAATATAGGTTAAATGGGCTTGATTATATAGCTGTTTTTGGGGTTATAAGGTTATTTAAGAGGGTTGTATTTTCGTTTTTTTTCGGTTTTAGGGTTATTTCGTCAATCACAATATGAAATAAGGCAGGTATGCAAAGGTATTCGGATATTCGAATCTCGTTTCGTATGAAAAAAGCAACTCCACGAAAATACATTTTCTTAACAATAAATTGATCCATTTTAAAACCAATAGCTTATATTTTCATTAAAAAATACAATATAAAATGTCTTAATCCCAGCTTATAATAATTGTTAAATCCATGTATGTGGCACCGAATCATAGACCTTCTTATAATCAATACAAGCAGCCGAGAGGTTTCCCTTGCTCCTCCTGAACTTCTGTCTGATGGTCATGTCAATGAGGAGGAGCTCCTTAATACCACGGGACCCAACCTTACATCCATTCCGAGCAGGAGCCAAAATATTGTTTTTTTTAACACTCAACAGTCACATACGTAGTCTTGATCCCACACTAGGATTCCCTGTATCGTAGGTACCTATCAGGAACTACGAGTACCTGGTACCATAACACCCAGACCCGGAACAAATATTTGCGGATCATACATGCCTGATGCGTGTGATTTGGAAACCATATAATTTTATAAGAAACCAACGCACCACAGGTCTAGATATTAGTGTACTGATCATGAATACAAAATTTCATGGAGTTTGAAGAAATAATAGCCAAAATAGAAGCAAACTTCGTTCGCGTGCAAAAGGACGTACGCGTCCTATCGGTGACCTCTTAAATCCTAAAAATCAATTTTAACTGACTATGTTTTTTTGTATGTTTGTTACGCGATTAGTTTTGATCAATATGAATCAATTCACCCATTCAAACTAATAAACATACATCCATAGACAAGATCAATAGACAATGAATAATCTTAATTACATTCAGTCTTTTACACCCCCATCACTAGTTTTTGCGCTAGTGTGCAACTAACCAATAGTGTAATTACAGAAATTATTTATTTGTGTGCTTGTTTTATGTTTGTGTGACAGCTTTTATTTCCGTGTGCGTTTATAGACACGCCTCAACTTTCTGCATGAGTGTGCGTGAGTAAGTAAATGTGTGATGTACGTGTTTACCTCGCCTCCCGCAAAAAGTGGCAGAAATAATTTAGTACAAGAAGTTGAGCATGCCATCTCCCTACATAAATTCTCTAAGTTTTTTATAATACTACTAGTACTGTTTATCTGTGGTGAAGTGTGAAGTAAATAGAATACATACTACAAGGCAGTCAAACAAATTTATTGCTTTTGTCTTTGTGAAATTAAAGAAATCCTAATTCAATGACGGATCTGCAATCTAAGAAACGTAAATTATCTAAAGAAAATGGTTCAGAACTATCAGGTAAATAGACAACTTTATAACCTACAACGATAACAAATGTTATTATAACAACTTTTTGTCTCTCTATTTTCTAGAGCCTTCGTCGAAAGCTTCGCATATTCAGTGCCCGTACTTGGATACCATCAACCGGCATGTCCTGGACTTTGACTTTGAGAAGCTATGTTCAGTTTCTTTGACGAGAATCAATGTTTATGCCTGCTTGATCTGTGGGAAGTATTTCCAGGTAAACTAATCATTTTATATTGAAATACCTATGAATTCATTTTGGCAGGATATAATACAGACTGCCTTGAGCATGTGCAGCTCTATTTAGATAGGTATTAAATGAAATATGGTAGGCACTTGTGTATATTTGGGTAGGTACTATCAGAAATAGCAAATTGAAGTAGCTGCCCATTGCTAGTAGTAGCGGCCCCAGTTAGTAGTAGAACTTCTTGTGAAAGATTTCGTCCAGGGAAGTACTACCACTACCTATTTCTGCTGCCAATCAGTAGTGCTTGTATTTGCCATAATCACCACGTTTGGCAGATGGATTGGTAATCGCAGTATTGGTGAATCAGTAGTGCTTGTATTTGCCATAATAACCACGTTTGGCAGATGGATTGGTAATCGCAGTATTGGTGTTGAGTACTTAAGTGGATGCTGCTGCCCATCCCCTGGTGTAATCCCTTAGTTTTCTTTTATGAAATCCTCTATCTAAGGTCTATTCTTCAGCAAGACACGCAGGAGAGGCTTGCTCAGCAGTGGACGTCTAAAGGCTGCTGTTGATGATGATTTAGTGTTTATGAGAAATAAAGTGCTATGAACCTGTGTTAAGATAATAGTATAGTTTCACCTTTCCTACAGGGCCGAGGCACCAATACACATGCCTACACTCATTCGGTGGCTGACGGACATCATGTGTTTCTGAATCTGCATACTTTAAAGTTTTACTGCTTGCCAGATAACTATGAAGTGATTGGTAATGTATTAATACCTACTTTTACAAAACAACTCCACAATTTTTTGCCGATTACAGCAAAGTAAAAAAAGTTGCATACTTTCCTTTGATTCATAACAAGAGAGAAATAGATGGAAAAAAATTGATACCTGCCTGCCTGCCTACCTGCTATTTATAATAACCAAGAAAAAACCAGTGGCAAATCTGCCGTGGTCCAAATCATTGTTTTGTAAAATAAATAAGTGCCAAACTGTATCTATATAAACGAAAAAGCGCTGAATTATCCTCAAATCTTCCAAACTATAAAGCCTACAAACTTGAAATGTGACATGTATGTTCCTGTTGGTTTCTCGTGTTCTCAAGTGGCGCACAGATCAACACAATAGACAACAGATCTGGCTGCATTCGAGTCCGTGTAGGTAGGTAAGCGAAAGCGCAGTGCTACTTCTAAATATTGTGCCATGTTTGGTATCGAATAGGTGTGCGAAAGCGTGGCGGGCCCAGCGCCTATACTCCGCCCGGATGCGCTAGCTCGTTGGAGGCCATAATAACCTTAAGGCTAATACAATGAGATGCCTTATCGCTAACAGCGATCTCTGCCAGGACAGTAAAATACAGATGTTTAACAATCAAGGAGCTATTAGCTTTTAATTCTCATTCCAGTTTTATTTAATTAATTCAACAGAGATTATCCTTATAAATGAGCTTTTACTCGAACAATGATTAATGTATTTTCGATAGTTTTTGTGTTATCAACGTTTTATTGTTGCCAAGCTGTAACTCTTTTATGGCCTCAGTTCCCAGCCATGGAGGAGGAGCTATAAAAAAGGCTAACATATACTTTGTCCAAAGTGGTTGGTCCTTCGGCACCATATGCCCTGCAGCTCTGATCATAAATTCTCCCATATTCCCTGCACCTTTAGCGTAGCCCATCAGTTTTGGTACATCATTAATGTTTTCTTTTACCATAACAATATACCTGTCTGCTTTGCTGTACTGCTCACTCTCTGGAAAATCGAGCTTCCTCAAAAAGTTCACAGTTAGTGGGTACGCCACTATAATATCCAACTGCCCGTTGTAAAATATAACTCGGTAATAACTGAGGAGTTCTGTTATCCATGGCGCGACTGACTTCATAATGTCCGCATTCAAATATTCGAAAACTGCCTCTGAAATAAAGTCGTATTCTATGTTTCCGACATGAATGGCTTTTCTGATCTGACTCGTAGTGATTAGAGCCGCATAATCTGAGTCTGGATCTTTAATTTTACCATCATCCAAATAATTATAGTTTGAAATAGTCCCAATATACCTTTGCATAAAATTTATCAATTCATTAGAACCATAGGAAGCTTTCAACCACTGCTCTTTTTTTATGTCATCGATGATGTCACATTCCATAGTTTTGATTCGTTGTGTTATATGATCACTGTGGAGACCGAGTTGGTTAGTATACTCGTGGTATACCAGTTGGTTGATTGGGTCACACAAGCCGTCCCCGATGAACATACCAGATAAGTTTATTTTAATCTCAGCCAAAGGATTTTTTTTGTGGATGGTGTAGCCCAACGCCGGTATGTACTTCCCAGCGTATGACTCTCCGGTAATATAGAATTTGCTCGTTTGAAGTTCCGGGAATAGTTGAAAAAACTGAACGAGTGTGGTGTAGAGCTGTTCTCCGACCTGCGTCTGGTCCGTACAGTAGCCGCGCGTATCGTTGGTGAAGCTGAATCCCGCGCCGACGTGGTTGTCGATGTAAATGAGGTGATAGTCCTCCGCCCAATGGTATTGCCGCGGTAGAAATTGGAGTTTATTGCTTATATTTCCAACGTAGATGGGGCCATTTTCTTTGAATAGTCCGAAAAGTGAGCTGCCTCCCGGGCCGCCTTGCAGCCAAAGGAGTACAGGGCTCTCAACAGAGCTATTTTTGTTCATGGCTGGGAAGTACCACAGGAATTGGTTCGAGTTGTAGGTTTTGTTGACGGTGAAGAAGCCCGTGTAGCTCTCTATGTCGGGCACGTCAGGGAGAGTGACGCGGGCGAGGCGCCGGCCCTCCGTTATATTACCAGCCTCCACGTACGGCGTCAGGAATAGAGGTGCCCCGGGGTCACCACCATCGCTCTTGAAATGCTTAACTTTCGGACGCCGCGGAAAGAACCCTTCGGCTGAGTATAATTGCAGAATTATGAACACTAGTTACGCATTGCGACGGGTTTTGTATAGGTTTTACTATCATCAGTTATATATGCTTAAAAGTACAGTCGTTAAGAATGTTTTTAGTTTCACTTGTGTCTGTTTACTGTCTAGCTTTATTTTCCGAGTGTATGTAGGTAAGTACTACCCTACCTTGTGTTACTGGTTCTTTTATGAACACTGTGCGTCAGGGTCCATCTTGTAGGCAAGTAGTAGGTATATACTATAGCATAGTCGTAAGTCTCAAACTACGTACTTGAAAACTTTCAGTTTTATGTTTTGGTTTCGGTAGATATCATAACTTATAGGTATTATAAAATTGGTTCAAATAATGAATAACACTTCTCCACGATTTCTACAGACTCATTACTGAAATACTTTAAATTTTCAAGAAAATGTTCGTTCTTATCTATGATATAAAAAACATTTCTCTGTGTAGAATTTGTAAAAACTTGAAGGTCAGGTATCAGAAAGCATAAGCAGAATCACTAGAATATTTTATATTTAACGGTGTAGGTAGGTACTAGCAATCATTAGGCTGTAAGATACATTAGTTATGTATTTTAAGTATATCAGTAATCTAGCACACAAGCCCTGCTTAGCTTGGGGCTAGATAATGTTGAGTCAAATGTCCAGCATTATTTATTTTTTATTTTATCTATTAGTGCCTTATATCAATCACATTTAAGAAATATAATTAACTAAAACCCTGATGCTGAAAGCTGAAAACAAGAACACCAAAATGTTGCAAAGGAAGGCCAAGTACTCAATTTAGTTTCAGTTTAAGATTTTCATTTAGATATTCGTAAAGTTTTTTAAATTTCTTTTTTGCCTCCAAAGTTAACCCCCGAAATCAGAATTCTTTGATTTCAGCTATACGTCCGTGATTGGGTCACCTAACTCTAATTCCTATGTACCAAATTTCAGCTTCATTGTTCCAGTAGATTCGGAGAAAATAGGCTGCGACAGACATAAATACACCTCAGTGATCGTATAATGGTTCCGTTGGTACCCTTGAGGTACGAAACCCTAAAAATAACCAACCTTGGAGCTATTTTTACTACTTAAACTTAATTTTATTTGAATAAACTCAAACCCGGACTAGTTGGTAAATTTTTGTTAGTATAAGATTTGTCCTGGCTTATTTAGAAGTGTGTGGTTATTGGAAGAAAGTGTTAGCAGAGTTGGTCGTGGAAAGCAATGGCGGCGATGAGATTACCACTTGTCACGTCTATATTCCTGCGACTGTGCATTGTGCAACCCACGGTGAAAAGAGGCTCTTTGAGGCTCTGCCTACCCCTTCGGGGAAAAAGTCGTGTGTTTATGTATGCATGTAAACTTATTGTATCTTATTTACAGATTCATCTCTCAACGACATAAAGTATGTTTTGAATCCGATCTTCGATGAAGAGCAGATAACTCTAATGGACTCTAACACCAAGATGTCGAGAGCTGCAGACGGCACTATGTACATGCCGGGAATTGTGGGGCTCAATAACATCAAGGCGAATGATTACTGCAATGTTATCTTACAGGTAAGATTTTAATTCAATGAGTTCCCATTCAGTTATTTCAGCAACCAGCATTTTTCAAACCATACCCAGAAACCAGTTAACTTGGTGCCTACGTCGCTTAAAAAATGAAATCCAACTGAAATCTCTGCGCTAGCGTACTGGGGTGCAATTTTTTAATATCACTGAGTGACTAAATATCATCAAAAAGGTCGTTTTCAGTAGATGTACTGGAGGAGGCAATTGTATTAATATCATAGGTATAATATATACAATATATAATATATAAGAATTTTGAGTCATCAATGAGTTTCAGATGTATAGAAATTTTGAAATCGTGAAATAAACTGCAATTTTACGGACGTTTAGTTACGAGTTTTGCATTGCAAAAACTGGAATGCGAAACGCGAGCATTCAACGTGACTTACGTAGTAACTTTTCATCATTATGTGCGGCGCAGTCGGTAGAAACAGTACAGATTAGTAAATAGTTACCTAAGTCAAGTTGCGCATTCCGGTTTTTGCAATGCAAAACTCGTAATACGACCTCAGTACCTTAATAACTCAATCCAGGAAATACCAATAACACCCCAACCATGAGGGCAATGCTATTTATTTAGGTCTAATGTTTGTTCTAACCAAGTGTATTCATCATCAGCCTGTGGAAGTCCACTGCTGGGCATAGGCCTCTTCCCTAGAATGCCAGGACGAACGGTCTTGAGCCGCCTCCATCCACCGACTTCCAGCTGCTTTTATAATGTCTTTAGTCCATCGAGATGAGGGCCTTCATCTAGTGAGTTGTCCGGTTTGTGGTCGCAACTCGAGAATCTTTATTCCCCAACGGTTGTCAGTTCTGTAAGCTATATGACCTGCCCATTGCCAATTCAACTTGCTAATTCTGAGAGCTATATCAAGTTTATTCAAGTTGACTGAATCACACATAATTCTGTTTTTAACCGACTTCACAAAAAGGAGGAGGTTCTCAATTCGATTGTATTTTTTTTATGTATGTTACCTCTTACCTCCGTCGTTTATAAACCGATTTGAAAAATTGATTTTTTATTTGAATAGATATACTTCCAGATTGGTCCAATTTTTTTCAGAATCCATTTCTAATGATGGAATCTATGAGGAATTGAGGGAACTCAACAAATCAAGCATTTGCATTCAGAAAGTATCGTAAATTCATAACCCTTTCACCACTATGGTGGTTTCATAAATTTTTTTTCATCCAGATATTTAGTCGAATACAATGGCGGAAGTCGGTTTTTTAAATGAAAATTTATTGTTTAAGCTAACATGAAGTAATTTTTTTAGTGTCTATCCCAAGTGACTCCTCTCCGGAACTATTTCCTTCGCGAAGAGAACTACGCCGACGTGAAACGACCTCCAGGTGATTCCATGTTCCTACTGGTGCAGCGCTTCGGCGAGCTTCTGCGCAAGTTATGGGACCCGCGCGCGTTCAAAGCGCACGTCTCGCCGCACGAGATGCTGCAAGCTGTCGTGCTGTGGTCTAAGAAGAGGTTCCAGTTCATCAAGCAGAGTGAGTTACTATAGTACCTATTGCATATTCCTACAGCGCTTCGGTGAGATATACATACATAAATAAACATAAACACACGCCTTTTCCCCGAAGGGGTAGGCAGAGCCTCAAAGGACCTCTTTTCACCGTGGGTTGCACAATCGCAGGAATATAGACGTGACAAGTTGTGAGCTCATCGCCGCCATTGCTTTATAATAATAATAGTAATAATTCATTTATTTATTCAGATAATTAAAATCCATTTTGACGACCTCTGTGGTGCGGCGGGTGAAGGTTCGCCTGTGACGCAGGAGGTTGTGGGTTAGATTCCCGCCTCGGAACAAATATTTGTACGATCTGCAGATATTTGTTCAGGGTGTCTGGGTATTTTTCTATGTATAATGAAAAAATATCTATCTATGTAATGTATTTGTATTGTATTAAGTATATCAGTTATCTAGTACCCATAACACAAGCTCTGCTTAGCTTGGGGCTAGATAATGTTGTGTGAAATGTCCAGCATTTATTTATTTATATTTATTTATTTTTTGTTAGTAGGTACACTTAAACTCTATGTTAAATAACTATTCATTTAATTATATTTATTTATTTTTCGTTAGTAGGTACACTTAAACTCGTATGTTAAATAACTATTCATTTAAAAAACCGACTTCCGCCATTGTATTCCACTAAAAATTTGGATGAAAAAAAAATGATGAAAGAACCATTCCTCATGGATTCCATCATCAGAACTGGATTCTGAAAAAAATGGGACCAATCTGGAAGTATATCTATTCAAATAAAAAAAGAATTTTCCAATTTACCAACAAGGTCCGGTGAGCTTCTGCTCTAATATATGTCTCGTAGTCTTCAAGTTGGTGTCATTCACTTTTATCACTGAATGGTATCAATGTTTGTTTCAGGTGATCCCATTGAATTTCTGTCGTGGTTCCTGAATTCACTGCACATGGCCCTCAATGGCACAAAGAAAGCGAACAGCTCCATCATCTACAAATCATTCCTGGGTCACATGAGGATATACACAAGGTACCTATATCCATAAAGTTCTGACTGATTGACAGACAACGCAGAGCCCAAACAGCTGGACCTATAGAGGCTTGAAGTTTGGAGTGCGTGTTCTTTTTAGGATGTAGGGGTGTACTAAGAAAGGAATTTGGAAAATTCGTTATTAAGGGGTCCAAGAAGGGCTTTTAATGTAAAACAGAAATGCTCTGTATTTCAAAAACCATTGGTAGTAGACACTTGAAATTGTATGTGAAGAGTCCTCAATCAAAATAAACCAAACACTGTTTCAGCGTTACCTGTTTTTTTTTCTGGGAAAAAGAACAGGATAGTTTTTTTTTGTAAATAATTAGAACTTTTCATTTAAAAAACCGACTTCCGCCATTATATACGACTAAATATTTGGGTGAAAAAAAATGACGAAAGAACCATAGTGGTGAAAGGATTGAATTGAATGCAAATGCTTGGTTTGTTGCTGAAAATATCAAAATCGCCATATGTATGCCTACAATATTTGAGGAGTTCCCTCAATTCCTCATGGATCCCATCATCAGAACTGCATTCTGAAAAAAATGAGACCAATCTGGAAGTATATCTATTCAAATAAAAAAAGAATTTTCCAAATCGGTTCATAAACGCAGGAGATATGCGGTAACGAACATTAAAAAAAAAATATATATATACAACCGAATTGAGATCCTCCTCCTTTTTTAGGAAGTCGGTTAAAAAAAATACACAATTTAGCCAGATTTCAGTGTAGTAAGAGTTAGTTTCACGGTAGGTATTATTGTTATTGTTGTAACGATCTTGAGTCGCGTCCAACCGCCCACCGCTACTACACTGTCATCGTTGCATCGGGAGGACGTCCCTGAAGACGCTTTGTGTTGTCCGATTCGTGGTGGCCACTGTTATCTACTGCTTTGCAATGAGATAGTTATGACCATTTTCACCAACCAATACTTATGACTTTTCTATAAAAAAACAATCAATTTTGTTAGTAGTAGAACTTCTTGTGAAAGAGTTCGTTCGGGGAAGTACTACCATCGTACTTATTTCTGCCGCCAAGCAGTAGTGTTCGCATTACTGTGTTTCGGTTTGAAGGGTACGGGTGCCGGTGAAATTACAGGCACATGAGATTTTTCATCTATATGTCTCAAGGTCGGCAGCGCGCGTGTGATGCCTTTGGTGTTGCAGGCGTCCATATAGGCTACGGTAGGTAACTGCTTTCCATCAGGTGGGCCGTATGCTTGTTGGCTTGCAAAGAAGTCCTTACAAAAAAAAATGGACAATGGTTTAAGAGTCTCGTAGGTTCTTTGTATTTGGTTGGTGAAAAATCAGAAAACTTATTTTGCAGGAAATTGCCGCCCCCAGACGCGGAGGAAGCGGCGAAGGTGGATCTGAAAAGCGACGAGTACAGTGAGATGATAACAGAGTCGCCGTTCCTGTACCTGACTTGCGACTTGCCGCCGACGCCGCTCTTTACCGACGAGTTCAGAGAAAACATAATTCCACAGGTAACACACTTCTTCCCAATGCTGAGACTCTTGAGTCCATTTTTAGGGTTCCGTACCCAAAGGGTAAAACGGACCCTATTACTAAGGCTCCACTGTCCGTCCGTCTGTCACCAGGCTGTATCTATGAACCGTTAGACGTTTAGACAGTTGAAAATTTCACAGATGATGTATTTCTGTTGCCGCTATAACAACAAATAATAAAAAAGGATAAAATAAATATTTGAACGAGCGAAGCGAGTTCTCTGAGTCAAGTTGGAAGAATCGGCGTTTGTATGTATGTGTGTATGTATGTATGTATGTTTGTCCGATGAAAACTTCCAAACCGTTAATCCGATCTTCATGAAATTTGGTATGAGGGTAGATAGTATTGGTACAATTTGTAGGTAAGGTTATGAGCTATATCGGTCAGGGGGTTGCTGAGATATTGGGGTCCAAGAGGGGGTAAAAAAAATAAAAGTGAGACAGTCAGATCAAGTGGGGTGTCTAATGAAAGCGCTTTGGTTGGACATTTCAAAACTGTTATTAATAAGTATTTAGCTTTAGTAGTTTTTGAGATATTAGGGAAAATAAAAAACGTAAAAATCAAAAATTATAGGGTACTTCCAGCAATCCCACAATGCTGAAATTTGGTATGCTTGTGGCTTTTGTGTCACAACTACAGGGAAAAGTCTGAAACTGAAGAATTTAGAAACTTGTACTCCATAAAACAGAGACCAATATAACATCCATTGTTGACCTCCCATATCTAGGAATTTGAATGACGCTGGAGTTCTATGTTTCACGTCAAAAGAACGTTATCACTTAATTCGTCAGGTACTTGATATAGGTACTAACAGGTATGTAGTATTACGCCACGTTGCTTAGCCCTATTCAAAGGTTATTTCGATGATGTGTAGGAAATTAGAGTTCTTACTGATAGATCCTGTACTGTACTGGTAGACCTCGAGGTGAAAATTTACAAAAATAATAATAGAATAACTTTTCATTTAAAAAACTGACTTCCGCCATTGTATTCGACAAAATATTTGGATGAAAAAAAAATTATGAAAGAACCATAGTGGTGAAAGGATTATTCTACTTTTTGAATGCAAATGCTTGGTTTGTTGCTGAAAATATCAAAATCGCCATATGTATGCCTACAATATTTGAGGAGTTCCCTCAATTCCTCATGGATTCCATCATCAGAACTGGACTCTGAAAAAATGGGACCAATCTGGAAACATATCTATTCAAATAAAAAAAGAATTTTCCAAATCGGTTCATAAACGCCGGAGATATGCGGTAAAAAACATTAATAAAAAAAAATAAAAAAAACTACCGTATTAAGTACCTCCTACTTTTTTGGGAAGTCGGTTAAAAATGGATATTACTTGGTTAAGTAGTCGGGCTGATAAAGGTGTTATCGCGAGGTCTCAGTTCGGGGCGAACCACTAGTTAAGGGGGCTCCCATACAACAAACGTGTTTTTTTTGCCGTTTCTATAGATATAGTTTTTATAGTACGGAACCCTTCGTGCGCGAGTCTGACTCGCACTTGGCCAGTTTTTTGCATAGTTCCTAATATGCGATGATTCACAACATTAGTTCGGTGCAAATATACATAACCTTTTATTTGTTATTTTTTCTTGCAATGTGCGTATGTTTGGTCGAGTGGAATCTTGCAAATGATTGGAATCTTGCAATTTTAAATCAGTTATCTTTAACCGATTGAGCTGAATTTTTTTCATATCTGTCAAGTTAAGATGACAATACCATATTATGGTGACGGCGACCGACCTGATTTGATGATGGAAACGGAAGGTAGACAACGGAACTCCTCGATGACTAATAGTGGCCTGGCAGTAGTTGGGCTCATGTTGACTCACGGTTCCGATCACTAATTAAATAAAAGCTTGATATGAAAAAAACATTTTTCAAAAAACTTATTCTAAAAAGGCCTCTTTTCACCGTGCCACAGTCGCAGGAATATAGACGTGACAAGTGGTGAGCTCATCGCCGCCATTGCTTTCCACGACCAACACGGCTTTCACTTTCTTCCAATAATAACGATATCATGGTACCATAACGACACATAGTCCAGTCACTGAGGGGTTTGACCCTGACAATAATTCCTCTGTCGCTGAAACTTTGCAGTGTGATAAAGTAAAGTGTATAGATTACGGTTGACAAGTTATCCAGGATTTTTTTTATTTTTAAACTATGTATTTCTACCTAAACATGAAAATCACTAATAACTTTGGGTGGAAAATTGCTCTGTCCAAAACTCTTTCGGTATATGTTAGTATACATTAATAAGTATAGATATGTAACGGTATCCAGGAATATTTCGATTTCAGTGAGACAGAAATTAAGAATATCTGTTTTTTTATCACAATTTTTTCAGGAAAATTGCTCCGTCAGTTTTTATTGTTTTGTACTTGTAAGGTTGTTTAAACTAATCGCCTTGCAGAGTTATCCAAGAGATTTGCCTTTTCGTTCATAGTTTTATGGATTTTTGGAAATAACTTACGGCGGAAAATTGCTCCGTCCTTTTTTATTAATTTGTTAGTTACAGTTGTCTAATGCCACTAGAGATGTTCTGAAACGTGCCCGTACCTGGAAACAGCAAGAGGGAGGAGGATTTTGAAAATTTATTGCGATAGTTTTATTAACGTAGGTACCAGATTACTTACAATTTGTATGAGAAAACATTTTATAAAATTTGACTAACTTGTGCTGCTCAGATTTTTTTCTTCCGATACAATGAAACAATTCTTACATGAAACTGAGTCGATACGCATAAAAAAATTTTTTGATCAAAACTACTCATTTTTATGGAGACCTCACGCTTGACCAAAAAAATAACTATGCCAAAATCATTTTCATACAAAATGAGCAAATGGTTCCAAAGACAGTTTTCCCGTAGCTCTTATGGATTCGGATATCCCCATACTGTCCCATTTAAAAAAAACACCCTGTATATTGATTCTCATTGATCAAAACTATTATCTCAAGAAGTAGTAAAGGACATTGCTCCCGGCGGCTGTGCGCGTAATGTTGATAGTCTAAAATGCGTATGCAACGTCGAAATTTTATTGGATACTTTAAAAAGCTGTTGTATTTAAGTGTGCTTTAACTAATAAATGAATAAAAAAGGACGAAGCAATTTTCCGGCGAAAGTTATTTCCAAAAAACCATAAAGCTATGAACGAAAAGGCAAATGTTTTAGATAGCTCTGCAAGGCGATTCCTTTAAACAAACTTACACGTACAAAAAAATAAAAAGTGACAGCAATTTTCCTGAAAAAGTTGTGATAAAAAAACAGATATTCTTAAATTTCTGCCTCACTGAAATCGAAATATTCCTGGACACCGTTACATTTCTATACTTATTTATGTATATTAACATATACCGAAGAAATTTCAGACTGAGCCATTTTCCACCGAAAGTTATAAGTGATTTTCATGTTTAGGCAGAAATAACAAATTTAAAAATAAAAAAAATCCTAGATAACTTGTCAACCGTAATCTATAAACTTTACTTTATCACACTGCAAAGTTTCAGCGACAGAGGAATTATTGTCAGGGTGTGCATACAAAAAATTTCCTCGTTCTTCGGACTAACAGGGGAATCCTATTGTGGGATTAGGACCACGTATGTGACTATTGGGTGTGTTATATTATGTATGTATGTATGTTATGTTATTTAT
Organism: Epirrita christyi; assembly: GCA_951392215.1. Classification (NCBI taxonomy): domain Eukaryota; kingdom Metazoa; phylum Arthropoda; class Insecta; order Lepidoptera; family Geometridae; genus Epirrita; species Epirrita christyi. The sequence goes on from OX595837.1 coordinate 4,109,147, forward strand.
AAATAAATATGATTGGGATCGCGAAAGTTTAGAAAATACTATTGATTACAACAATTATTTCACTAACTAATAGAAAGCTGCACTATCCCTGATTAATATAGGCTATATTTAAAAGCAGGCAAAGTCGCGGGGAATCAACTATAGTTATTAATGTTGCAGGTAAACCTTTACCAACTCCTGTCAAAATTCAACGGACAATCCTCAAAAGAGTATAAGACATACAAAGAGAATTTTCTAAAGAGATTTGAAATTACACAATTGCCGCCCTATCTGATTCTTTACATCAAAAGATTTACGAAGAACACATTTTTCGTTGAAAAGAACCCGACGGTCGTCAATTTTCCAGTCAAGTAAGTTTATTTATAAGAACCCAGGGCCGCTAAACAATTGTACAACCAAGCGAAAGCGTAGGTATGGCGCGCGGCGTTTGTCAGTCGCTGTCATCTCGATAATTTAGTTAGCGACTTAGCATTACCATCGGCAGGACATTTTCTCTAGATACCCAGGTTTATACAGTAGGTTCTTACCTACTTTAGGTGACCTGCCCAAGTTTAAAACGGCTGTGTCCCCTTGCAATCAAAACCAGATAATTAAACTCAGTACTAATGAAGTTGAATCTTCAAGTTTGAGTTCTAACTTCAAATTGAGACGACATGATATGTCTTTCTCCCTTAGGAATCCATGGTCTGATGATGACCAGCGCAGGATGAATAGGATCTGGAGTGCAACGATGTGTTTCCATAAGTGTTCCGTTTTTTAAATTTTAATGGAACACTGAATATGCTTCTTGAATTTTTGGTACCTGAGTAATTTTTGCTCGGAAAACTCGGAAAAACGCGTGTTCCTAAGATGAGAAAAGTCAAAAAAAAGTCAAAAGAACTTTATTCATTGAAATCATAAGGATCATTTTGAATCGTCTTAGAAACTAAAATTACTCCTTGCAGTTGCTTGTTCCTCAGATCTTGCTGAATCGATTTTTCTGCCCCAAAAATCCCCTATAGGAAATTTCATCAAAAAAATATATACATATTATAATATCAATCATGGTCATCACCAGCCTGTTTACGTCCACTGCTGGACGAGGCCTCTCCATGGAACACAAATGGGGCATTTGCCATAATCACCACTGAGCAGGCGGATTGGTGATCGCTGTTTGGTTTAAATACTCAGGCGGATGCTGCTGCCCATACTACATCCACGGGAGGAGGAGGGGTCTATTCTTATGCCGGACACACAACAGCATAACTGAACTTGTTAACTTGCATCTCACGTCCACAGAAATGTAGATTTTGGCGATATCCTAACTCCGGAAATAAAGGCGAAACATAAGGGGAAGACTACGTACGAGCTGGTGGGGAACATAGTTCACGACGGCACACCAGAGAAGGGCACCTACCGCGCCCATGTGCTGCACAAACCTACCCAACAGTGGTACGTATCTATGATAATAGTGGAACGCCCGCATCGGTTTGTTTCCATACGAACTACAACAATTCGGTTCTATTTTTGTCAATAGTATTTATTTTGTAAAAAAACAGAATTAACAAAAAAAAAACCTACGCCACAGTCCTCCGCCAATAAACCTAGGATTTTTCCTATGAAGAAATCTGACTCACTTACCTAAAGTTCAATAGAATACTATTCAACCTACCTAAAGTGAGTTTTTTTGTTATTAAAAATAAGGATCTCCATCTATAGTGCTTTTCCGAGTATACATATCCTATCACACAAGAAGTGGGGCTTGGGCACATCTTGACAATATGTTCTAAGAAGTACGAGATATGATGTATGAATGGTAAACCGCCACAACGAACGGTTTCCAGCCGCCTCCATCCACCGATTTCTTGCGACCTTTATAATGTCCTTGGTCCATCGAGACGTCATGTTTACTTGGCCTTAAGTGGGAATAAATATAGACATTATTATAAACTGAATGGTGCTTTACATCTTTTCAGGTACGAAATGCAAGATCTTCATGTAACCAGTGTACTGTCTCAGATGATAACCCTCACTGAAGCTTACATCCAAATCTATGAACTAAAGCAGGACTGACATTATTCAATAAATTAAACTAAGTTTTAGTCTGTGTATTTATTTATTGGCTACATTAAATCGATATACAAATGGCTATTTTAGAATAATCAGAAAATCCCGTAATTGGCCTGTGGAATGACCGTTGCGCTTAAGATAATGCTTATTTTTATAATTTGAATACGTTATTATTACATAAATGTATTTAGAATCACATTTTCTATTTGACACAGATGATATCTTTGTCGTAAAGATTTGTAAAGTTCAGAAAAAGTCCAAGATTAAGTTACATAACTACTACCAGTGGAATACAAAAATGCAGACTAGAGCCCTCTTATTCATAATCAAATCAATAACCTTTGATAGCTAAAATAGCTTTTATCTTGTTTTGGCGTATGTCATTTTACATCAGAGAGAGTAAAACAAAAGCTATTTTAACTAAAATAGGGTTAAAAAATAATTTTTCACACCACCTGCTCGACAATGTCCAATAAATAATATTATGCAACCTCAACGTAAAGTAAAGCATTGTCTCTCTAGGGATATGAAGTTGTATGAAACTCCCTAGGGAATAAAGTGATTTGAATTTGGAACGTCAAACTCGTGTGGAAACTCGTGGAAAACTGAGTAAAAAAATACCCATATGGCATTGTAAAGAGGTTTAGTCGAAAATCGAACTGGCCACTATAGCAGAACTCGAAAGAAAAAAAGAAATAGGCGCGATTTTAAAGAATGTGAAACAAAAGAGATGTTTGGTGCTGTGATTTTCAGTGAATTTTATTGCAATATTTTTGTAATATAATATATGTCAGTGACAATATAATAATATTTGCTAACAAAAAATGTCGAGCGATAATGATTCTACTCCGGAGTTTATCAAAACAGACGATACTTATTTTATGGAGCCCTGGAGCCTTTTTATTGTCTCGTAGTAGGTGTGAAAAGTAGAGTATGCTCCTCTGGAATAAAGCCTGTCTTCGTCTTGGGCAGCTTGAACCTCTCGCTTCACTCAGGACTCAGGGTTCAATATGCCGCCCGCGACATAAGACACTGCTTTATTCCCTTAGTGCATAATCTACTATTGAATAAGGGGGTAAGAGCTCATACTGAGAATAGTTGACATTATACATTGTCTATAGTTTCATGGCATTTTGGACTTGTGTTGTTAAGTTTGATGAGCTTCGGCTAATATTATAAGGCCTCTCTCCCCAGTAATAGCTTCGTAAGGAACCTGAACTTTGACCAAGATTTATCAGTGACTTTCTCCCCTCTTGCCGGCTACCCTCTTGAACTCGCCCATATTCGTCGTGGAGATTGGTGAGCCGTAGAATGCGAGATGATCAATCTGCGTGACGTCATCACCTGATTGGTTATCTTTGATGAAGAGTTGTACATTCTGTACGTTTTGGAATTTTACGAATTTGAGGGGGACGGGATTTCCTTCCAAGTCACTTGGAGTTAGCCTGGAAATAAAGAGATTGTCATTAAGATTGCTATCGACATTGGCAAAATTGTGGTAACTAAAGCCACAGAAGCCATAAATAAAAGAAGAAGAAGAAGATTGCTTTTAAATGTGAAGGGATCATAGTCAATTATACAAAATCCATCCAAATAGGGACATCCTCCTTCGTGGTCCCATTAATGGGACAAAATCCTAGCCCCATGTGAAAACATTGGCATAGTCAGTCTTTACTGCCATCTGCATTGAGCCTGCTTGGCATTTTACGCTTACTCTTTCATCATCAATCACACAAATGGGCATTTTCAGGCTAAATCAGCTGAAGGCCTAGTCTAGTCTAGTAATGTAACAATCTACTACAAAGGTGTGTGGTAACAAGTGAAACAAAAAAAGTTAATTAAGCACAGCTGCACCCCCAAATCCCACAACGGGTCTCTTTCTGTCGCCCCAAGCGGACACTTTGAGAACCTCAATCTCCATACAAAAATCCGTGAAGTGCACACTGCGAGCCCATGTAGTTGCTAGTACGTTTATAAGACTAGGCCCTCCAGTCACTGACCTACAACAGTTTGACCAACAAAGAACCAGTAAAACAGGGAAGAAGACTTGCTACTCTTGCATGTCATGAATTGGGCTCCCTCAGCTGGTCAAATTAGGCCTTAAGATGATAATGTAATATAACAAAATACATAACACCCAACAGTCACGGACATGTCCTGATCCCACACCAGGATTACCTGTGTCGTGGGTATCAGGAACTAAGAGTACCATGGTACCACAACACCTAGACCAGGAACAAATATTTGCAGATCATGCAATTGTACCGCAGCGAGACTCGAACCCGCAACTTCTCGCATCTCAGCCAGCTACTCGCCCGCCGCGCCACAGAGGTCAATAATATACTTACTCCAACTCCTGCACTGCTGAGTTCCCAGCTGCTTGGTCAAAGTCCAGAGTCCTCGGCTGGTTGATGAATAGTTTGATGATTTTGGGACCCTTGTCGGCCGGCCCCTTTACCTTCAGTGAATGGACTTTCACTAACTGAAACAAACATAAGTACTGTTCAGGGTAAAGAAAATAATAGAAAACTTTATAGTGTTCATTGCTTTCTGCAAAGTTCTCTTGCCGCTAATATTATAAATGCAAAAACTTGTTACTCAATCTGAACAGACTTTGGTGAAAAATAGGGATATAGATTGACCTGCCCCCCTATTCCCTAGCTGAAAGTCACTCGGTGACTAACGTTTTGACAAGTAAAATGACTATCTATTGTCAATTTTTCATGATAATTTTGATGTGCATTTTGAGCAATTGATGGTCATTTTACTTGTCAAACGTTAGCCACAAAGTGACTTTCAGTTAGGGAATAGGGGGGCTGGATTGGCACGCAGACTATTTTTATCCAGGTGCTACAGTCTCCAAGAAAGCCACAGACGGATGCTTGTGCATAATAATTTGTAGCTATACTAATAGTTATAATTTGACTTCCTTTATTTTCTTATCAGCATGGCTACTCTTGACGCTCTATTCCAATCGTAATTCAGGATTTAGTGTCATTTGGTACACTTGAATTCAATACTAGGGCACAATTTGGAATGGAGATTGGTGGAATTTTATGGAACTAAGTGAAATCGACGTTCCTCGAGTTTTTGGTACTCTTGACGCTATTTTTAAGTTGTTCTTCCACGAGTCAACACGCAAAGTTAATTGTGTGCTCAATTTCAATTTCAAACTTGATTTGATTCAAGAGTGTCAAACAAGCGTTATTGGGATTGAAACTGGATTGCGATTAGAACTGGATTGGGATTTTAACTGTTCTTTTTGATTTGACTTTTGACAGCCTTGTTTGGCATTGGATCTGTGAATATTACACACCTGGTTGAATGATATATTGATGATGAGCTGCTCGTCACAGTCACTGGCCAAATAACCAGCGCCGCTGGTCAAACAGTGCAGCATGGGGTGTTCATCAGCCTCGTTCAGACATTCACACTCACTTTTTGTGATGAATGTGTTTAGGTCCATCTATTAAAACACATGACATTAGCCCTGACGTAGCAAAGCATTGGAGAGGTTTGTTTCTAATCTATTTCTAAAATGAAGGTGAATAATATGTACTAACATGCTCCATGTAGTGACAGAAAGAACATACAACGCCCACTGTTCCAGTGTGCGTTTAGCAATATATTATTTTGGGCATGGAGGAATTTTTTGATAAATTACCTCTGTGCTATGGTCACTCTACAGCATGTAATAATCTTAGTAGGAAACTCAAACACTGTACGGCATACTTATTTCAAACAAGTAAAAACATAGATTAGGTGAGTCTTTCATTGAAATCTGTCAAAAGATCTGCTCAATACAGGAGTGTAGTTCTAGAATATGGGCCTTAACTCATCACTTTTGACAGCTAGGTGCCTGCTTCTGCCTACCATGTTAAATAGCTATCTTACATGTCCTGCAACAGCATTATCTTCATCGCCTTCTTCTTCCGTGCCGTAGTACTGCCTGACTTTATTCTCCAGCGCCGAGGGATCAGCACCCTGCAGTCTGTCAATCTTTGTCTGCAACAATAACATAGAAACCAATTCAGCTTAAAAACTAGGGATATGGAAATTTATTGCAAGAATTTGAATAATGTGGGATTAGGAGGCAATTTTATGGCTCCAGCTGGGAAGGGCACGCACCACTTCAGCCTCCTTGTTACCTCATCACAGCATTCTTGCTCGTCTTCACAGTTTTTGGTTTTTCCAGCCTCAAACGTTCTAGCTACGCTTATCTGCTTGCTTCTATATGCAAGGAGTCAATGGCTTCCTCCCATTTTTAAACTACTTAACACTCTAGGGGACAGACAGACAAGACCAGGTGGAGGGGTAGTAAGTCGGTTCTGTCACAAAGTTTTAACCAGAGACCGATTTGCCCAAAAAGTTTAAAAAAAATTGATATTCACCCGGTTTCTGTAAAATATGAATGTGGGCATTGCACTGACACCCTGTGCCCCCGCCGTCTCAGCACATCGGTCCACATCAACCTTTAGGAACATGGCTCTCGGGTACTTCGCCGGTAGTTGCTCGAAGAACGGAGCGATCCTTTGACACGGCGGACACCTAAACAAAGCAGAAGCCGTTTTATAGCTCAACTGTTGACTTGGACAACACCATGACTTGGAAGTTTTCAACATCATCGACTTACCATGTCGCTGTGAAATCAACCACAACGAGTTTGGTGCCGGCACTTGCCATTTCCGATTGGAAATGAGCTTCGTTGTCAATAACTGTAGCTAAACCCATTGTGTAAGTTTTAATTATATTTTGAACTAAGTTTTTCTGAAAAATAAGATTTTAAAACAACAACCTGGGAATGACTGACACTTCCAATCAAAATGGTAAAAAAGTAAAAAAAGCAGTATTGGTCACAGATGTACTACTTACAGTATAGACCCTACGTACTCTCCTTAGTCTGTGACACACTTCTTGTCATAGTTATAGAAAAGAAAATGCTCTACTCTCTAGGGCCCAACACCTGCCAACACCCAATTTAGGTAGGTAGATAGGTACAGTTTGCCAAATCCTAATAATTATATGGAATAATACATATTAGATTTTATTCGGAGTTTAGTACCTACCTACCTAGATTTATCTGTGTGTGACAAATGGGGAGTTTTCAGGGAGGCAATTAAAAAGAAAAAATAGTTCTTTAAATTCCGGTAGATGGCGGTGACTCGCAATGGTTGTGTTTTCTGAAGATTTTGCAAAAGCACCACAGAGAACAAATTCTCTTTGTTTTATCTTTTTTTCCTCCAAGTTTCGCGTTGCGATTCCGAAGCTCGTTTTTCAAGTCTACAATAGGCCGGTCTACTTGGTCCGGCTTCAAAAATAACAACAAAAAATTATAACAATAACGTAACACTAACAAATACATATCAGAATTTCAACAAAAACTTCACGTAGATACTTACTTTACTTCACCAACAAACAGCATGAGCAGCAAGTGAAGTTAGTGACACTGACAGTTGGTGGCTGACCGACAAAATTTAGACAACCAAATCGGACTGCGCCATCTATGAATGGATTTAGACTATTTTCTTTCAGCTGTCAGAAAACTCCCCATTGGCGTATTTGGCGGGCAGCATTGGATTTTGGCATGCTTTTGGCCTAGGAAATAGTATCAAATTCTATTAGTGACGATAAAATTGGTATATTCCCATTGTCCCCCACCTGTCTGGCCCCACTTCACTGAGAGTGCCACCATAAGAGCACAGATTTATAAGTATAGTATCATAGAAGATTGGACGCGTGGCGCCCCCATACAACACAGCAATGAACTTAGAGAATTTAAATTCTCTAAGGCAATGAAAAACAGTAATTACTGTCATCTATTGTATAACGTTAAGAACTACATTATTTTATACCTAGGTATACCATTTTTAGGAAATAAAATGAATTTCTAGTTTTTCGGTATTTATAACTCAAAATTCCGAAATTTCAAGTTGAGAATGCATTGACTTTTATCTAAGTATTCCTTATTACATCAATGCTTAAATGTTTTTTTTTTCAGTTGCACTTTGTTCTCTAAACGGCACGAATTTCTACGCCCATCATGGCTAGGTTTGCCATACATCCGGAATTTTCCGGACATGTCCGGAAATATAGATCTTTGTCCGGAATGCGGAGGTTATTCTAAACCGTCCGGAATTTCTACAATTAAGTGAAGAGTGAAATAAACCAAATTATTTTTATTACAAATCAAAGTAACAACTTACTTCTTCCCCCTTCTCGCCCCTTCGAAAATTCGAACGAAAATTTGCTTCGTTTATTCATATGCACGATGCGTAACGACATTAATAATTATATTTACAAGAAAGTCCGGAAATTTCATCAAATGTCAGGCTTTTTGTCCGGACTTTTAAATTTTCTATCTGGTAACCCTAATCATGGCTAACCAACCTTCCTAGATACCAAACTACAATAATGTGTTTTCATAAACGTGGTTCATAGTTTTGTTTGCAGCAACTATCATAACCAAAGAGCATATAATCACTACGTTTTATCATAGAATTAGAATTAGAATTAGAATTATTTATTTCAGACAGACAGAAAGCTAACAGTTTACACCAAAATGCTAAACATCTTAATTATAACTTAAATATACTCTTAGTGATTTAAAAATACAACACAGGCTATCATTAAAAATATCGATATGTTGGACATCGTGTACGAATGCGTTTAACAGAGTTAGCGCCCTCAGTGTTGGCGCGTTGCTCGCGTGTTTAGTTCGCGGCGTAACAGGAGCGAACAAGCGGTGGCGACGACGCCCGCAGACCACATAATTATCAGGCACATACAGTTTCAAACTATTTAATATGACCGGATTGTTAACCTTATTGCGTAGTATGAGACAGTAGTGCATAGCTAGCTGCAGTTTCCGTCTCATTTCCAATGTATCTATGCCGATCATACCCGATACAAATAAGGAAGGAACGATGACGACTACGACTAGCGTCCATGTATTACTTAGATAATTTATATAAATTCTCTTAAGGGTACAACAGGGTCACCGAGGTACTACATACTACATACCTAGATGACTTCCTATGAATTTTCTTACAGAATTAAAGAAAAACTCCCGAACAACTTTTCTTAGAAAGGAATTTATTGCGGTAGGTAGGTACTATGTAGGTAGTGGACTATTGAGTCATTGCTTCATTCATCCGATCCCGCGGCGACGCTTACGGCTTAGGTATCCACGCAATAACTTATTTGCCGCCCTCCAAATCCCGCCCATCTCTTTTAATAAACTCAGATTCGTACCCATTTTGTTAGACGGACGGGATTTATTTTCTGAGAAAGGTTTGATGTTATTTTATGGCTGTAAAGCTGGGTTCCCTGCGCCATAATTGGTGTTTTACAAACATCTAACATTATTTTTAACCGACTTCCCAAAAAGGAGGAGGTTCTCAATTCGGTTGTATTTTTTTTTTTTAAATGTTTGTTACCGCATATCTCCGTCGTTTATGAACCGATTTGGAAACCTCTTTTTTTAATTGTATGGATATATTTCCAGATTGGTCCCATTTTTTGCAGAATCCAGTTCTGATGATGGGATCCACGAGGAATTGAGGGAACTCCTCAAATATTGTAGGCATACATATGGCGATTTTGATATTTTCAGCAAGACACCAAGCATTTGCATTTTGAAAGTATCATAATCCTCTCACCATTCTCTTCTTCTTCTCTTCTTCTGGTTCTTTCATAAAAAAAAATTAATCCAAAATTATTTAGTCGAATAAAATGGCGGAAGTCAATTTTTTAAATTATATTATCTATTTATATTTATAATATTTTCTATATTATTATTTATCTAAAGCCGGCACCTCTGCGCCATGTTTTGTTATTTTACAAAAATATAACATTGTTTTCTTAAGGTAGGTACGCTGCGCTATGTTTTGGTGTTTTACAAACATAATCAAAAAGGAGGGCTTGGCCTAACTGTTTTGTTAGCAAAAACACAATAACATGGTTTACCCCGACGAACGCCTAACATCCCCACGTTCGCCTGCGGGGGGTTTGCAGTCACCCATTTGGTGTCAGTACCTACTCTGTAGAGGAAGACGTCGGAACTCATATTTAAAAAGAGATTTTCTAACAAAAACACTGTTAAGTAACTCAAAAGTCGCAGGGGGCTGTGTTATGATGACTAGGATTCCTTGTGTCGTGGGTATCAGGAACTACGAGTACCATGGTACCATAACACCCAGACCCGGAACAAATATTTACAGATCATACAAACATTTGTCCCGCAGCGGGAATCGAACCCGCAACCTCTTGCGGCTACTCGCCCGCCGCGCCGCGCCACAGAGGTCACACAATATGGTACGCGTAAAAAAAAAAAGATGTCATGAACAAATCAGAGGTTTTCGAGTTCTGAAAGTTCATCCATACAAACATACATAGAGGCCAAACTCATCACCTTTCCCTACTGAAGCGCTACTTGGCTTCTTCATCCCTCACTAAAGAAGTCGGGCAAAAAATAAAGTTTGTTTTAAATCAATGATTTTTAATAAAATAATCAGTTGATTATGTAAATGACGATTCAACCCTGATGATGTTACAATGTCAGAAACTTTTACGCATGTTCCATCAACTGTATAATGATGATGCTGATGAAGATTATGATACTACGTCAGAAACCTTTGCGCAAATGACAAAAACTGTACAAAGGTCACGGAAGAATGAATGTTCTTCCATGACATAGGTTCAACTCAATCGGATAAACGATGCGCTGACGCTTATAAAACGAACAAACAAACATACCTACATAAAAACAGACAAACATTAATTTGTATAATACGGGGTGTACAAAGACAGCTCCCGAATACTGAAGGTACCTGTAAAGCTACCTATATCATAGCTATATAAAATAGTTTTCGCCTGAGAGGTGATTCATACCGGAGAAAACCTTTTTTTTCGTTTCGTATCGTATTTGTCAGCCAGCAATGTACGCATTTATTCCGGCCGCGCGAGATCAAATCAACGCTCCTGGTTAGCTGATCGACCCGTAGGGTCAAATATTTCTCATGTGGTTTTCATTGCTTTTTTAAAAAAATATATTTATAAACGTGTTTTTAATGATGGAAAATAGGTTTTTGTGTTCCTTTAACGATATTTAATGGATATTTATAAATAAAACAATAAAAAAGCGGACCAAAAGTGAGCATTTTTTTTCGTATTTTTTCAGCTTAAATATTTTCAGAATCATGGTCTGTATGCACTGTTTCAGTTTTCGGGAGTAGTCTTTTTACGCCCGGTATAAATATTAGATTTTCAAAAAAAGAAAGTATAGGTAGGTACTTCTCAGAGTACTTACCAACTTAAAACGAAATTTTGAAAATTAAGAAATTTCCTAATGAACGTCATCATCATCATCATCAGACGTCTACTGGACATAGACCTTTCCCCAGAATGCCACGACGAACGTTCTTGGGCCGCCTCCATCCACTGACTTCCTGCTATCTTTAAAATGTTGTCGGTCCATCCGTCCATGCCGGCAACGGTATCCTGGTGCTGCCTGCTTCTTTTAAGGGGTGGAGAGAGTAAACCTCTGTCAAAAAATATAGAGTTGGGTCGGAGCGAGTGCAACACCGCTCATGATGGGGGCAGCGGCGTAGGACTGCCGTTGCCAGCAATACTTGTTGGTAACGGCAGCCCTGCATTTCTCGTGTGAGGGGACGAGTGGTATAGCCCCGTGGATGGGTATCCTCCCGTGGATAGGTATCCTCCCGTGGATGGGTATCCTCCCGTGGATGGGTATCCTCCCGTGGATGGGTATCCTCCCGTGGATGGGTGGGGGTAGATGGGTATTATGTAAGTTAATTATGTATGGTATCTGATTTTCATTCCCGTTTCGGCCAGGTTTCGGCCCATTTCACAAAAATTGAATGAGAACAAGGAACAGTGTTGATAATAATATAGTCTGTGGTATCAGTTTGTCATCGCGAGAAAACGAAATCGTCTCGAGTGCTCTAGAGTTGGCGGCTATGTTAGGGAAAACTACCGTGGACGTAGAGACATAAAGAGACACATAGTATTATTATCTCGTCTCAGCACGAGATAATGCTGCGACAAAATTTTGTCGCGTTGCGCATGTTAGCACTACAGAGGGCCTATAACGAGTTTTGCATTGCAGCAACAATCACTTTGCAAGTCATTCAACGTGACTTACGTAGTTGCAATGCAAAACTCGTAATAGGCCCTCTGGTTCTTTTTCCTATTCTTATTCAAAATGAGACGTATCATACGAAGCTGGTATGCGGTCGACATAAAAGCCAAGACGTGAAAGAAAAATCGTCAGTTTTCATTTTCAGTCACTGAAACGACTCGTGCTCGGGAAAATATTCGGTTTTTTTTTTAAATTAGCGATGCTAGTTTTAAATAAATTATTTTGCTTCAGTTTGTGTGTATTCTGGGTCTCTTTTTCACTGTGTTTCAATAAAATCGTTGCGAATTCGGAAAACGATCAGGATTTACCGTCTTTGAGCGATTTGACTCGCTATTGGATTCCGTTAGAGCGTATTATTAATTTTTCTAATCAACATCAAAGCGAATTGAATTTAAATTTTATTTTTGGATTATTTCTAGTAAATGGTAAGATTGAATGGATTAAAAGTATATTGTAGGTACCTTTGTTGGTAATTACCTGTCTACTTACATTTTTCAGGTTCCCCTGCGACGCAGGAGGTTGCGGGTTCGATTCCCGCTTCGGAACATATATTTGTACGATCTGCAGATATTTGTTCAGGGTGTTCTGGGTATTTTCTATGTATAATAAAAAATATCTATCTATGTAATGTATTGTATTAAGTTAATACCTATATCAGTTATCAATTACCCATAACACAATAAGCTCTGCTAAGCTTTGGGCTAGATAATTTTGTGTTAAATGTCCAACATTTATTTATTTATTGTAGAATATTAGAACTAATTAGTCAAATGTTCATAGTCTCCTAAACTATTTAGATTTCTTTTAGACATGGAATTCTTAGGGCCTTATTCATAATCATTTTTTAAACCTATTTTAGTTAAAATAGCTTTTGTCTTGTTCTCTCTGATGTAAAATGTCATACGTCAAAACAAGACAAAACATATTTTAACGAAAATAGGTTTAAAAAATTATTATGAATAAGGCCCTTAGTTTTTAGGTAATAATGCCGAGAATTTATATTGTATCCTCTTTCAGTCAATCTAAAGCCATTCACCACAGATGATACGTTGCCGAAAGGACTGAAAAATAATTTAGATAGTTTATTGAAAGTAAATGATAAGATAATTGCCAAGTACACTGCTAGTACAAAAAACAATGATGCACAATCAGATGCGCATATGAAGAGTAAGTTGAAGAGAAATCCTTTTTAATAGCAATTAGCAAATTAGTATGTATGTCAAAGTCAAAGTCAAAAATAACTTTATTCATTGATATCACAAGGATCATTTTGAATCGTCTTATAAACTAAAATTACTCCTGTTCCAACGCGACCAAGCCTAGAAGAATCAGGCAACAAACACGGCTTGGCTTACATAAATGGTCCGTCTTACCACTAGGTGAGAAGCGCCTGTGTGGTACCTCGGAGCAAGAAGTTGCTGATACATAGTAAATGAGAACTTAAAAACATTAGGAAGGTAGTCAAAAGTAAATAAACATCAGCAAAAATATGCAAGACAGCACACGCTACGCTTGTTATATACCTACCTAATTCCTATATCCTGGTTATGTACCTTCATGTATGCCATTTGGTTGTACTCGTAAGTTTACCTTTATGATATTTTAAGAAACAACCAGTAGATACCTACATAATTACTCAATATTGCTTTAAATCTACAATCTAATGAATAAGCTTATATCGAAGCCCTTGCTACAATATTCATATTAAATTATATACCTAATTCTATTAATGTGTTTTATCATGTAGGTATTTAACTTAAATAAGTTGATTGTTGAAAAATGAATTTTTAACCGACTTCACAAAAAGGAGGAGGTTCTCAATTCGGTTGTATTTTTTTTTAATGTTTGTTACCTCATATCTCCGGCGTTTATGAACCGATTTGGAAAATTCTTTTTTTATTTGAATAGATATACTTCCAGATTGGTCCCATTTTTTTCAGAATCCAGTTCTGATGATGGGATCCATGAGGAATTGAGGGAACTCCTCAAATATTGTAGGCATACATATGGCGATTTTGATATTTTCAGCAAGACACCAAGCATTTGCATTCAGAAAGTATCATAATCCTTTCACCACTGTGGTTCTTTCATACATTTTTTTTCATCCAAAATTATTTAGTCGAATACAATGGCGGAAGTCGGTTTTTTAAATGAAAAGTTATTCAAAACAAGTTTTGTTAAATCCATTATCGGAACCTGATCAAAATGAGCCCAAACACTGCCAGGCTACTACTAATTATCGAGGAGTTCCGTTGTCTCCATCATCAGATCAGCTCGCCGTCACCATAATATTGTATTGTCATCTGAACTTGACATGTATGAAAAATGACAGCTCAATCGGGTAGATAACTGGTTTAAAATTCATTTGCAAGATTCTTACCGGACAAACATACATACATTGCGAGTTAAATAAAAGCTTGTAATAAATATACATAAATTATCATATGTACGTGTTTTGACGGTATATTGTATATTTTCAGTTGCAAAATTGTTCCAAAACGTAAAATTGTACAGGCGCTTTCCTAATTTAAAATTGGGTTTACTCGAAGAAGACGATATCCTCCAAGCTGTTGACGAGCAAGACTGGCAGACATACGCTTCAAAAATTTCAAGTTTAGAACAGGTGCCGCAGCCCCATCTATCAGGTACTTACCTTATGATCTCTCTGTGGCGCGGCGGGCGAAGGTTCGCCTGCGACGAAGGAGGTTGCGGGTTCGATTCCCGCCTAGGAACAAATATTTGTACGATCTGCAGGTATTTTTTCAGGATGTTCTGGGTATTTTTCTATGAATAAAAAAAACTATCTATGTAATGTATTGTATTAAGTATATCAGTTATCTAGTGCCCAAAACACAAGCTCTGCTTAGCTTGAGGCTAGATAATGTTGTGTGAAAATATGTCCAGCATTTATTTATTTATTATTTATTTATTTATATTCATTTTGTGGGTTTTTTTTAATTAATCGAAATATACAAATCATAAATAAAAAATGCAATTAGAACTTTAAAAATACAAGTCTAGCTATTTAATTAAAAATTAAGAGCATTTGAATGCCAAAGCTTTTTTAGAGTGGTTAGCATTTGTGCGATGTTTATTTGCAAAACCAGACTTTTTTTTTAAATTCTGTTCGGTTACAACTGTTATTGGTATATTGTTCTACCCACACTATTTTTTGCATCTCATTATTTAATCTCGTCCCTCTGGGCGTTCAAAATACTACTTTTGAGATCAGTCCTCGCCTTAAATTAAATAACACAAAACGCACCATCAATTTGTTGACATCTCATTTGTAGGAATCTGAATGACGTTGTGTTCAGTTAATTTGGACTTCTTTGATACACTGAATGATACACTGGTGTTGTTTAAAATTTTCCTGCAATATTGCTATCAATTATACATCTGCTAAATTAGTTTATATGATTCCGGCTTTCGTGGTGTGGTGGGCAAGTAGCCGGCTGAGACGCAAAAGGTGCGGGTTCGATTCCCACTGCGGGACAAATGTTTGCATGATCTGCAAAGATTTAGTTTGGGTTTGGGTGTTGTGATGCTCGTAGTTCCTGATACCCACGACACAGGGAATCAGAGACCCAATTTATATAAGTATATTAATTATACCTACTGTGAATTTATTGTTTTAAAATACTCGATACATAATATTTATATACAAGATACTTACCTAAAAGAAAAATAAATACATAATCTATTTAAATTGTATATTAATTATATATTTATATATAATTATTTATATAAGTAATATATATAAATATTACTAATAATATAATTTAGATTACATGGATAAATATGTGCCGTAGTGTATTCGGCCTAAGAATAGACCCCTCCTCTCGTGGACGTGGATATATTAAAAGCCTTATATATTTAATGGTGTTCCTTTAATATGAGATAAATTTTATTGAAAAGGAAAAGATCAATTCATAAATAAAAAATACGAAAGTTTTCATCAAAAAAAAAATATTTTGTTAGATATTTTTTTTAAGTTTTACTTATTGGATACTTTCGTTTATTTTTGAAAGTCAGTAATACTGCATTCAAAGATATAAAAAAGCCTCTGTGACAGTAGTTCTACTGAGAAGTACAACTGGTAGTACTAATGACACACCTTTGTATCTCTAGTACAACTAAAAAAAATATAAGTGCCTACATTCACTCGACTTCAATGTCTTTTGTTTTTGTGGTATCGATCGAAAGAGTAAATTACAAGGAACATCGATTCGTTCCTTTTCAATAACATGGTATCTCAAATTAAAGGAACACCATTAATTAATTATTTTATTATATCCACGGGAGGAGAAGGAGGGGTCTTTTCTTAGGCTGGACCCTATATCCAGTATATTACCTTTACAACAAAAAATTATGCTATCACCAAGGTAACTTTAATGTAAGTATATAATTTGCCGTTTACATTTGGATGCATAGTTTTTGAGATAACTAAAAAAATAATGAAACGCTTGCGCGATTTTGGAATTTTAAAACTTTGGAGTTGGAAACACGATTTGTGAAACTTTTCTCTACAGATTTATTTTTTAAATTTGGGTTTCGTAAAATCCGTTTTAAGGCCATCCTTCTATAATATTAGCGGTCATTTGTCGCTTATGCTTGTTGGGTACTTCTGAGCGGCACAAATCTTATATACCTCATTCTCTTCCCGGTGTCAAGAAGTAGTAGGTAATCGTTTTCTTGTAGTTCTTGCTAGCTCCGCCCTCTCGAGATTCGAAATATTTTAACATTTTTGTGGTGTGTACAGTTTCAAGTTTAATATTATATAGGCACCTACGTCGTACATTCTGAAACTTATAGTTTTTTTTACAAAGATATTTATAATTTACTAACTTTATACGAAACGTTTTAGCTTTCATATAAATGCGGACGATGTCCGTATAAGTATATATATATATATATATATATATTATATGTATATTATTTCAAAAATAGATTATGTATTTATTTTTATTTTATAATAGGTAAACTACCTACTAATGTGTTAGTTTATTCGTTCTTATACGCTATCTTCTATTTAAATATTATGTATTATTAAAGATTTAAGTAGGTAAACCTCGACCAATTCCATTACCAAACCATTCACTGGTCGTGGGCAGTCTTATCCGATACAGCCCATTTGCACATTTTTTTTATTGATGTGTGTAGGTACTTCAACTAGTTTGTCATAAATTTAATGAATCAATCACTTTTTCATTTTAGATGCCTGCTTAGCATCTTTGTTTGAATACGAAGACGTTCATGCTGGAGCCGAAAATATATGTGTAATCCCTGAAGATTGTCGTAAAATGGTGCGAGATGGAACTAATTATGGTTACGCTCTCACACACAGGTAGGATGGTTGCAAATTATATGAGAGTAAGTACTTACCTAGGTTTTTAGGGTAACAACAGCTCCCAAGTTTGATTCCCACAACCAGATAAGCATTGTGTATGATCTCCTAAAGAGGTATGAAGCCATCAATAGATAGATGCGACTATACACTTTTTAATCGTTTTGCAGGATGTTGTTTATTCTATTCGCCCAGTTCTACCGAAGATGTACCGTTATCTCACTTGAAGAGGATGAACAAATGAAAAAGACATTTTGCTCAATGATGTACAAAGAAGCGAAATTTATTGTCTCCAACGGATATAAAGTTGCGGACTTGATCTTTGAACAAAGTTAGTTGATGTCATACTTATGTATTTACTAGCATTGGCGCCCTGCCAATTCTGTGTCTCGCGATAGGTTTGCAACAGTCGTAAATTGTACAGTCAGGGGTGCTATTTTTGGATGTCACTGAGTGACTAAAAATCATCAAAAAGGCTGCACTGTTTTTCAGGAGATATGCTGGAGGAGACACTTGCATTGCTATCATAGGTAAGTATATAAGAATTGTAATCATCAATGAGTTTCAAATGTATAAAATTTAAATTTTAAGCTCCCCTGCGGCTGTCAAACAGTAACTTTTGTATGAGAAAAGCGTAGTTTGACAGATCACACAATTTACGCCTGTTGCAAAGCTGTCACGAGATAAAGAATACGGAGGCCGCTTATGGCTTTCGCGTCATGCGGGGGTTTATCAAAATCGGTTCAGCCTTTATGACGTGATTGAGATAAACATTCATGCTGCCACTTCACTTTGTGTATATAGTCGCAAATATTTACGTTATTTTTCCTAAGTAAAATCAACCATGAGTCTATCGGTACATAATGTTGTTTTCCATGGCAAAATAACGCAAACATTTGCAAATATACACCAAGCGAAGTGCCAGCATCAAATGTCTGAACAAACTCAATTTCACTAATATTTTTTTGGATTTAATAGGATTTTTTAAAATATATTTGAAAGAACACGCATACTAACTACACTGTACCTATATAGTAGTGAAAACTGCATTGCAAATTCATCGGATGAATTGCATTTTTCATAAGTCGTAAACGCGGATCCTGCTAAAAGTTTTTTTTATTGTGTTGTCGTACTTTTTTTTGCAGAGTACATAGTCATGTTTTACTAAAACTTTGTCTTTGACTATTTCCACCCCTATGTTAAGTCACGCAATACATTTAATTTCATTTATATTACATTTCAAGATACTTGTGCTTTTAAAATAAGCTACACCGGTAAAAATGTCACCAAAATTTAATAATATACCTAACTCAAAACACTTTAGTTTTTATCAATTTACATAAATAAATATAAGTAGAGGTCTCATTCGAAAAAGGCGGGAAGAGTCAAAATTAAAGACTTTTTAATTCATTAGCTTGTAGGATTTCACTGCTGGACATATGACTTTCCCCTAGAATGCCTCGACGAACGGTCTTGAGCCGCCTCCATCCACCGACTTTCTGCGGTCTTTATAATGTCTCTAGTCCATCGAGAGAGAGGAGAGAGAAGAGGAGTGGAGAAGGGAAAGGTCCTCCCCTTCTCCACTCCTCTTCTTCTATTTTTTCTTTCTTAATTCAACATCAACATCATCATCACCAGCCTGTCATCAACGTCCACTGCTGGATGAGGCCTCCCCCATTTAATTCAAGGGGGGGATTTGCCATAATCACCACGCCTGGCAGGTGGATTGGTGATCGGAGTTTGGTGTTCAGTACTCAGGTGGATGCTGCTGCCCATCCTCTGGTTTCCCTTGGTAAGGTTTTTACTACATCCACGAAAGGAGAGGCTAGTATTAGACCGGGTACACCACGGCGAACTTTTGTTCTTAATTACACACTTATTAATAACCTCATGGGGATCTAAACTTTTTTATTTATCTCGCACCTAAGTGCTATTACCCTTTTCAACCATTCCCGGTCTTCATGTGTTTTTAACCGACTTCCCAAAAAGGAGCAGGTTCTCAATTCGTTTGTTTTTTTTTTTTATTTTTTTTTGTTGTTTGTTACCGCACATCTCCGGCGTTTATGAACCGATTTGGAAAATTCTTTTATTATTTGAATAGATATACTTCCAGATTAGTCCCATTCAGAATCCAGTTCTGATGATGGGATCCACGAGGAATTGAGGGAACTCCTCAAATATTGTAGGGATACATATGGCGATTTTGATATTTTCAGCAAGACACCAAGCATTTGCATTCAGAAAGTATAATAATCCTTTCACCACTATGGTTCTTTCATAATTTTTTTTTCATCCAAAATTATTTAGTCGAATACAATGGCGGAAGTCGGTTTTTTAAATGAAAAGTTATTACATTAATTATTAAATAGATCCAAGTAGCGCGTGCGGTGTTTTGAACGCAACATATAAACGATATTTTTTTTCAGTTGCACTTTGTGGCCTAAACGGTAACGCTGAGTTTATCCGCCAATCATGGCTAACCATCCTCCTTCACAGCCAAACTATGGCTGGTTGCTTCAACACGCCCCCTAATACTACTATTAATCGGATACAGGACCTGGACGATAAAAACTGCGATAGTCATTTCAGTACTTTGGCTGCTATTTCCCTTGCAGAGGCACTCAGATTTATCTTCGAGAATATCGAACCTCAAAGTAATACCGTCGACTCGTAACTCAAAAAACACAGTTCAGTAATAAAGCGTTTTGATGTTTTGAAAATTTGTAGTTCTTTTTTTGTGTACCTAAAATGTGTTATTGTAATATCTAGAGCTATGCATGCCGTTAATTCTATAAATGAACAGTCAAGAACTACAAGCACTTTTTTACGGCCATTCAGAATTAATACTGGCTTGTCCATTCAATTTTCTTGTAAATCAACGCTCTAGCCTGTAATTTGATGAATTTCATCAGATAATGTTCGGTTGCAAGTTGAAGTAATACTATTTAGATAATCAAAATATTCTATTGTATGGAAGAAGATCACTGGTTCAAATAAAAGTCGAGCTGAAATCAAACAATTTTTTTTATTAGAATATTTTTCTCTGTCAACATACTTCGCAGCATCCATGCGAGAGGAAATCAAATCACTCATCCTCGCCAACAGTATCGTGTCACCAAGTTGTTCTAGGGAGTCCTCTGAAATCTATAACTTCAGCCTTGTGTAGCCTCCCTCTTCGTATGTGGGAGGTTCCTATTTTTGTTGTTTTATTTTCTTGACCAAAACCAAAACCTGGCTACGCCCGTGGTAGAGAACATTATAAATAGGAGACGTCTGAGCCACGTGACTGGTGGGATCCTCATCGAATCTACCTGTGCTTGGATCGACTGAAAGGTATTGCGCGCCCTCGCAAGAAATGTATCACAGCAGTCGATTACTTACAGGTTTGGAAATGGTTTGGAAGTACTTTTTCGGTAATGCTATTTTGAAATGTATCATTTTACAAATGCGTCGTTATGCGATAAAAAACCAGATTATATTGGTCATTATGCGTCAGAAGGGCACTTTGCACCTTTTTAATAAGAGAACACAGATCAATTTCCTGTGCAAGTATTTTTATTAAATACCTCCCTTATTTTTGCTATTGCAAACCAATTGTGCATGTGCTGTGCGTGCACTCTATTTGTATGTAGGCACAGATCAATTTCATATGCAAAAATAAAATAATATTGTAGGTCTTTACCATAATGTATGCTTTCAGCCTTATACAGCCTTTGAGCCTTTCGCCTTATTGTACCTAACCTAATATACAGTGAGAAGTCATACAAATGTTGACAAAACGCACGTTTTAATCTACTAGTGACGAAATTGTCTTGTATTTTGAGTAAGAGACTTTTCCTCGTGGGTTCCTGGGTTACAGGATTACAAAGTATGCAGGAAAACGGGACTGAAATTGCGGTATTTTTTAGTTTTTCCTTGCTTTATAGATTATAAACACTAATTGTGTTCAAAATTTGAAGCTTGTGTGTCTGATGATTGGTGAGTGTGTCAGTGACAAAATTAAGGAACTTGCAATATTTCTTAAACTACACGTTCAAATTTAATGTAATTTGGGAATATGCCTATTTATACAGTATGTCCTCTTGGTCACTGAAAATTCAGACTTCTAGCTTTATCCACAACGAAATTACAGGGGGGTCTAAAATGGCTCGAATGGCTTCAAGAAAAGTATGGTACGAGCTGTGCCCTTTGCTTGACTTGGCCGGACACTGCCGTGCCCCCAGCTACACTGTTTTTTTCCCCTTATGATCGAGCATCTTATTATTTAATCTCGTCACGTCGCACTGATGGACGTTCAAAATACTACTTTTGAGATCAGAGGCCTTACCATGAGCTCTTATAGCGATTCTGTACAATAATAATAATAATAGTTGTATTCAGAAAAAAATTGTATTTGGCGTTGCACTGTTTGTTGCAGAGTAGTCATGTTTAGTAACGGGGTGGCAGTTTTACTAAAATTTTGGTCGACTATTTCCACCCCTTTGAAAAGTCACGCAATAGGCATATTTCTTTTACATTTCACTACACTTGTGCTTTTAAAAATTAAACAAAATTAGACGTCTCTTTTCGAAAAAGGCGTGTTAGAGCCAAAATTAAAGGCTTAATTCATTATCATCAGCTTGTAGAAGTCGACTGCTGGTCAAATGCCTTTCCCCCTAGAATGCCATGACGTACGGTCTTGAGCTTTCTCCATCCACCGTCTTCCTGCGGTCTTTATTTTTTGACTTTTCTTCTATTTTCTCTTTTTATTAGTTCATCATCATCATCATCATCCCAGCCTGTTTATGTCCACTGCAGAACGAGGCCTCCCCCATTGAATAAAATGGAGGGATTTGCCGTAATCACCACGCTTGGCAGGCGGATTGGTGATCGCAGTATTGGCGTTAAGTACTCAGGTGGATGCTGCTACTCATCCCCGGGTGTAATCCCTTAGTAAGGCTTTTACTACATCCACGTGAGGAAGAGGGGCCTATTCTTAGGCCGGACATACCACGGTGTATTTTTCTTCTTAATTACACACTTATTCATAACTTCATGTGTCTTTTTTTATATGACTTACTCTATAGTAGGTAACTCTTACCCCTCTTCCACCCTCCCCGGTCTTCAGTTGCTTTTACATGCCTTATTTAAGATATCCTACTACTTTTGCATTACAACAATCGATTTGCGAGTGAAATGAGCTTTTACCGTGACTTACTTATAAACTATTCATCATTTTGTGCCGTGCTGTCGATAAAAACAGCACAGATTCATAAATAGTTACTACGTAAGTCACGTTGAATGCTCGCGACTCTCAAATCGATTGTTTTGCATTGCAAACTCTTAATACGCCCTCAGGTCGCAAGTGTGGTGTTTTGATCGCGACATATAAATGTTTTTTGGTTTTCAGTCGCTGTTTGTTCCCTGAACGGATACGCTGAGTTTATCCGCCAATCATGGCAAACCAACCTCCTTCGATACCAAACTGCTCGCGGTTGCTTCAGCCAGTACCCTAATGCTATTAATACTATTAACAGCGGTACACCGAGGATGGACCTCCAGGATGGAACCTGCAGTAGTCATTTCACTTCTGTGGCTGCTGTTTCCATCGCAGGGGCACTCAGATTTATCTTCGAGAATATGTAACTTGATTTACAAACAAATTATTTCATAATCAAAATGCTATCGCTATACTAAATTGCATTGATTTTTGGTGCAATTTGTGCAAAGCATTGGTGTAATATTTGTCCAAAAATCTAATTAATTTAGTATTAGTATATTTGCATAATTTGTTTTCTTTTACCTATAGTACTAAGTATATAAATTTAGATGCACATTTGTATAGTTCTATATATATTTCAAATTTAATTTATTATAAGTTATTCTCATTTATTATGTAATTTATAATAATTATGCATATTTTCAACTTTGTCCGGCGGATTAGTACGCCATACCATATCACAGGTCACCCTAGTTTGATACTAATGTTTTTCCAACCAGTACCTACTAGTGACTTTAAAAATGTAACTATTAATTATTAATTGTACTTTTTGTGTTTGTTGTAATGTTTGTTGTTTTTAATATATTTCATTTCATCCTAAGAATAGGTCAAAAATTATTAAGCTTTGCTAGTGTTTGTTTTGTGAATGACTATAGAATGCAGTACCCAGGGGTGCGATTTTTGAAAGTCACTGAATGACTAAATGTCATCAGTAAGACAGCTTTAACATTTTTCAGGAGATGTACAGGAGGAGGCATTTGTATTAATATCATAGGTATAAGAATTTTAGTCGTCAAATAATTTCAGATGTATAGAAATTTTTAAAATCGTGGTATAAACGGCAATTATACTGACGTTTCGACTTTAAAAAATTGCACCCCTGCAGGTTTATTATAAAATAACGTATACCAGTAGTAGGTAAACGTTTTAGGGGGATTTTACACTCACTGTGGAACATCGTAATGTGTCTCCATAAACGTATTGTAGTCCAATGCAGAGACACTAGGCTGGTATGTATTACGTAGTAATTAGCCATTAATATGTGCCGCGTTTGAAAGAAATGGCTCATTGACGACCTCTGTGGCGCGGCGGGCGAAGGTTCGCCTGCGACGCTGGAGGTTGCGGGTTCGATTCCCGCCTAGGAACAAATATTTGTACAATCTGCAAATATTTGTTCAGGGTGTTCTGGGTATTTTTCTATGTATAATAAAAAATATCTATCTATGTAATGTATTGTATTAAGTATTTATCAGTTATTGAGCAGAGCTTGTGTTACCCATAACACAAGCTCTGCTTAGCTTGGGGCTAGATAATGTTGTGTGAATTGTCCAGCATTTATTTATTTATTTTTATTTATTGGGCAAATTGATCATTACTAGAATTAGATTCAGAATCAGAAAATAATTAATTGTTCAATTGTTGTACAAAAGATGGACTTCATAGGACGACTACATGTTATAAGTAAGCTGGGTGGTTATTCGCTATGACCTAAAAGATTCCTTGTCAATAACGTTTGACGTCACCCATACGATTCGGCGATGACTCCACGCAGATGTCGTAACGAGCCCGCGTTATCTTACTTTTGGTCATAGCGAATAAGGGGGCAGTTTGTATAATCTATATAGGACGGACAATAAACATGGAAGGTAAAAATACGAAAAAAAAGTAGTACCTATTTCAAAAAAATGCATAGCTATTTGATTTGTCCAGGGGTCAATCAACTCTGGCAGATAAAATACCAATTTTGTCTACACTAAACTAAAGTTATGTACTTTCTCTTTGCCCTTTAATGTAAACATACTTTAATTGTGGACAACGGGGCTGGTTTCTCACATGAATCACTGTGTTAATTTTATTCCTATATTTAGTACTACATGAGTGTAATTATTTGTTGTCATCAATAAATAAAATAAAAAGCGATCTAAGTAAGTATATTATTATTATTATAAGGAGAAGTCCACTGACTGAACACTCATCACGAAATCTCTGAAACCACTGGGCCGAGAGGTCTGAAATTTGGCACAAGCACCCTTTAAGAGGTGCCTAGGCCTACACCACCAACTGGACTCGAAACAATTTTTGAAAATTCATACCCCAACGTGTTGTTGTGTTGGGGTATCAAGGTTTATATGAAAGTTCTATGTTTTTAAAGTTAGAGACATCAAAATTGGTATTCAGGTTAATAGTTTTAAATAATAAAATACCTGCACGTATAGCACGGGTTTTGATAGTTTTCGAAAACTATATGAAGTTTCATTTCCTTCCATACAGCTGACAGCGTCCTTAGTTTTCTTCTCGTTTTCACTAGGGGCGCTGCAAGTTAATGTATGGAATAAAACGAAACTTCATATAGTTTGGAAAACTATCAAAACCTGTACTAACCCCCCTGTATATATTTTTTTTAAAACAGACCCATAAGGTTATGGGATGGGGGATGAAAGTTTGTATAGGTTCCATAGATTTATAGTAATAGGTTCATTATAAAATGGCCCTCTGAGCTGCGGAAAATGACAGGTAAATCCGTCAAAATGACAAAAGTTTAAAAATTATTCTTTAAAGGTCAAGCAAATACGATTTTCTTTTGTCTAGCTGGCCCCGATCGACCCCAATTACGAGCCTACGGTTTAAGTACCTTCCTAGGCGTCTGCTGAGAAAGGATCGCCCCGAAGGTGTTGAAATGGGGTTTGGAAGGTTCTATGAAAGTCCTATGTTTTTAAGTAATGAAATAATTGTAATTTGCAGTAAAGGTGAAAATGCCACAGGGAAAACTGCACAGCTAACATTTTGTGATTCAAAACTGATCGCTGAAAAATGGTTCAGTACTACTGAACTATTTTTCATTACGTTTTCGCAGGTGGACATAGCAGAATATAGGCTTTGTTTAATTAATGTCGGATGTCGGAAAAAAAAAACTATCGGCATTTAACTACTGCTAGAAGTTACATAGCAAAATAATAATTCCTAGCGTTGAAGGTCTAAACGACATCACAAACGATTGCTTTGGTTAGAATTAAGGGGTTAAGGCGTTTTTAGGGGTTTGTAGAGGTTTTTGTGGTTGCAGTGATATTCATATTCATATTCATTTATTCAATAACAATTATAAAATCGTGTCTGAACTAAAATTATAACCTAATGCTAAAAATCATCGAAATAGGAATAAAATAATATAAAATATGTCACACAAAATCAAAATAAGCATTGTCACACTGAATAAGATTAATAATTAAAAGTTAGGCATTATAATTCAGAAAATCATCGATAGAGTAGAAGCATTCCTTCAGCAATAGTTGCTTAACATTAGATTTAAATGTGTTAAAATTCTCAACAGCTTTAAGTTCAGCAGGAAGAGAGTTAAATAGTCTGACAGCCTGATACCTGCTGCAATGGCGCGCTATATTCAACCTAGAACAGAATGGAGCCTCTAAATCCATTCTTCTAGTGTCCAACCGCCTAGACATCTGCTCATCGGATTCATAATTGTATCTGTGTTTGAAAATATCAGTCAGTAGTAACAGTATGTAAAGACTAGGCAGTGTAAGTATATTTAATTTTATAAATGATTTTCTACATGATTCCCATGGGGGAATACGTAGCATAGTGCGCACCGCCCTTTTTTGCAAGATAAAAGCCTTTTCTATGTTGTACTTATAACTATTACCCCATAATCTTACACTATATCTCAGTTTTGACTCGACCAACGCAAAATATACCGACTTAAGCTGCTCCATACTAACTTCTTCTCTTAGACTTCTAATGGCGTAAATACAAGCAGAGCTAATTGAGCTTTCTATCGAGAGAAGTTCATTTTTCCAATTCAAAAACTGATCCACGTAAATCCCCAGAAACTTAACACAGTCAGAAAACTCAGAAAACTGGTTGCAGTGATGGTTTTTTTTAAGAATTTTAGTGTTCAAATAAGTTATTTTTTACTAATCTTTTTATAACATTGACGAAGCTCTAGCTGATGACTTTATAAATGTAATAATAATAGATAACAAGACAAAATTAATATTCTTAAATTTGCATTAAGCAAATGTCGGCGTTTTGAAGCGTTTTATCTGTAAAACGCTTATGAGTAAGTATAGTTTATACTAACCTTATTCGAAGCATATACAATCTTCTCAATATTCTTAGAGGCAACAGCGGGACGTATATATACTCCCAGTAGTAGCAGCAAATACCTGCTTGACGCAAAAGGGTCTTTATACAGCTACAATATTTTTGTCGCGTGGTGCCTCCTTTCAAGATACAGTAGCAAGAAAACCGACGGAAGAACAGTCCCTTGCTCGATTTTAAGGTCTTCAATATTGAAAGTGACATCGACCTTGCAACTTATTAATACTTTATAGATAGCCAATGTCGCCCGGATGTTAAGAATGGTGTATTGACTTCCGGTTCGCAAAGGAAGTGTTCAGTTAGCATAGAACTTGTGGCACTTGTTAATATTATTTTAAGTTACTGGTGTAATTATTAATATATTTGTTGATTAATATACCTTAAGTCGATTAACACACTAATCTGGTAGAGTATCTACTTGCGTCCTTTTTATGGAGGGTTCCCAACGAGTAACACCCAAACGAGTAACACTGTTACTCGTTGGGAATTTTTGTCCCATCGAGTAACACTATGGCCTGGGTGTAACTCGTTGGGAATATTGCTTGAAAAAAAATCCCAACAAGTAACAGTGTTACTCGATAGGAAAAAAGTTCCTAACGAGTTTCACTAATATTTCTTTTTATTAGCGTACGCAAGATGTCTCATGCGATTTTTAGTAAAATAGTTTCCTTCGTCGATATAGCATTCATAAATTATGCGCACAAGTCTCAACACGCTGCAAATATGTGCCATTCGAGCTTGTTTTTTTTAGAAGTCTTGTTTTTTGCAACGCTTACCCAACTTAACATTTTAGAGAAGAATCTTTGGTCCTTTGCGTGGGCATAAAATAAGTTACATCATACAGCACGCTCATAAGTAGCCAGGTATTTTTAAGTTTGAGTTTTAAATCACGAACTTGTTCACTAAATGTTAAACGAGTGTGCGCCGATTGAAATCTCATTACGTACGTGACACCCAAGTTGATGTCAGGGTTTCATTCTTAATTTGGTCATTAGCAAGTTATTCACGCTAGTAAATAATTTGTGCGTGTGAACCATACACACTAAGTTCAATAACATTAAATGTAAAAAAACAGTCAAGTGCGAGTAAAACTCGCCCCTAAAGGGGGCAAATAACATTCGTAAATTATTTTGAAATCGTCAAAGTCTTTTTCATCCCATCTATTCGAAAAGGACGACTTGGTTCGCCTTTAAGTGCACCCAAAGGTGGTGTTTTCTGTATGAAGCTTTTATAAGTGCGCCGCAATTATCTTTGCCGCGCACTTTTTAAATTTGGAACATATCGAACTCAAATAAGTGCGCCGCAAAAATCTATTACGCGCCCTTTTTGAATTTGGAACATCTTGAAAAGAATCAAACACAAATAAGTGCGCCGCAATTATCTTTGCCGCGCCCTTTTTAAATTTGGAAATATTGCAAATATTGTTTAAATAAATACTGGCTGGTACGATGGCCCATAGTCGCGCCACCGGCTGAATAAAAAAACACAAATTAGAAACGCGCGAACTACAGCCCGCGATATCGTCATTTTTAACCGACTTTACAAAAAGGAGGAGGTTCTCAATTCGGTTGTATTTTTTTTAATGTTTGTTACCGCATATCTCCGGCGTTTATGAACCGATTTGCAAAATTCTTTTTTTATTTGAATAGATATATTTCCAGATTAGTCCCATTTTTTTCAGAATCCAGTTCTGATGATGGAATCCATGAGGAATTGAGGGAACTCCTCAAATATTGCAGGCATACATATGGCGATTTTGATATTTTCAGCAACAAACCAAGCATTTGCATTCAGAAAGTATCATAATCCTTTCACCACTATGGTTCTTTCATAATTTTTTTTTCATCCAAATATTTAGTCGAATACAATGGCGGAAGTCTGTTTTTTAAATGAAAAGTTATTCACGGTTTCAAGGTTTTGTTTTGAAATAAAATATGAGGCGCCTTTTATTTTCTCATAGTGGGTGATGAAAAGTAGAGTGTAACACTCGGGTGCAAAATATATTTTTGGCTCGGGCGACGTACTTTGAATCCCTCGCTACGTTCGGGATTCTACTAAAGAATCCCTCGCTACGCTCGGGATTCTACTCTACAATCTCTCACTTCGCTCTGGAATCAAAAAAGCGTCCTCGCCGTAAAAATATTATTTTGCTCCCTTATGATACAATCTACTATTTCCAGTTTCAGCCACATTCTCCTACAAACTTCATCATCCTATTATAGTGATAAAAAAGTTGAAATTCCTCAATTAAAATTTAATTTTAGACTCTTACCTGAAATTGAGGCACAGAGTTTTCTAGCATTCCAAATTGTGAGGTTACTGGAAGTACCCTATATACGGGTTTTGATTTTCGTGATTTCCGTAAGTATAAAAATACTAGTTGCGCCCCGCGGTTTCACCCGCGTGAATAATGATGAAAATTGATGATGATGATAATGATGATGAAAAGTAGCCTATGTGTTAATCCAGGACGTAAGGTATCTCCATTTCAAATTTCACTCAAATCCATTCAGTAGTTTTTACGTGAAACAGTAACAAACATCCATACTCACAAACTTTCGCGTTTATAATATTAGTAGGAGTAGGATAGGATTGCTTGCATCGAGGTGGAAGCTTGATTTTTTACGGCACTACGGTCTTTATAGGCCTTTAATAAGTGGTATAAATTAAAAGTTGATCCAAAATTACACATTAACTTCTTAATGTGTCGACCTGCCAAAACGTAACTATAGCATAGGTACCTACCTAGGCACACGTAGGTACCTTGTCATTGTCATTCACAAATAAATTAAAGATTAATTAATTTAGTTATCATGCCTTGGCGTATCTGGCCAAAGAATAGACCCCCCCATCTCCTCCCGTTGATGTCGTAAAAACCGACTAAGGGATTACACTAGGGGATGGGCAGCAGCATCCACCTGAGTACTCAACACCAATACTGCGATCACCAAATCCGTCTTCCAAGCGTGGTGATTATAGCAAATCTCGATTCATAAGGGGGAGATTGTTCCGGATCTGGGTGTGTACCGTACCATGTTACCTACTCGTAGTTCCTGACATAGAGAATCCTAGTGTGGGATCAAGACTACCTATGTTTACTGTTGGGTGTTTTGTTATGTTATTATTTGTATGATGATGAACTATGTATCAAATAGTAGAGCTTGTGAAAGAGTTCGTCTGTGAATAATTGCCGCCAAGCAGTAGGCAATGCTGTCTTCCGGTTTTAAGGTAATTGCAGGTATGAGACTTTTCATCTTTATGTCTCAAGATGACGGGCGTAGAGCAATACTAAGTAGACTGCGTCCTAGGTAGGCGTGACCTTAGAGGAATTGCATTTGTAATGAGCTGGGGTTACCGTTTAACATCACATGCCAGCTCCGTCAAATTAAAAAATAAAATAAAACTGAGTCGTGATATGAATTTTGCGATCGGTCAACATAAAATATGCGCTCTGCTGTCCCATAAATCAGAATACGATCACCGTCTATGGCCTAATTCAGTTTTATCGAATTGAAATTCGGTGCAAGTTCCTCTGGGACCATCCGATAGCAGCTACTTTATTCATTGTTTAACGTAACGGTGGACAGAGGCGCTCGTGCATTTTAATATTTATATTTACTGTAAATGACCCTAACGTTTCCAATTTCGGCGATGGAATGGTCTTCTACGAAATATGTCGTTTATGAATTCATTCCAGGTAGAAAAACGGCATTCTTTAAAATTTAAAAGGTCTAATTACTCAATTCTAGTCTCTAGTGTAGTTCTATTGTCTAACAAATCTGTTATAAGTTCGCTAGACAATAAGGGGGCTGGTCAGAGCTTAGGTGGGACAGTTTATTATTTTAATCAGTCTGTAAAAGTCAACTGCTGGAGGCCTCCCCCATAGAATGCTACGACGAACGATTTTAAGCCATCCAAAGACATTTAAAATGTGATCGTTTCATCGAGAGACTTCGTATACTGCGTCTTCCGGTCCATGATCAGCCGGGTAATTACGTAACCATGTTGCTATACGTTTCAATCGATTTCAATGCTGTTTCTATTCGAAATGACGCTCTTGCGACTACAAAATTTACGCATTATGCTTACAAAGGTAACTTAGATTTGGACTGCGTAAATTAAACAATTGCATAAACGTTATTTCAAATAGAAACAACATTGAAATCGATTGAAATTATTAGCAATTAAATTAATTTAATTAATTTAATTGAATTACGTAATCACCCGCCTGAACCTATATTCTCCAGCGGCTGTCAGTTCTGCGAACCCCATCTTCAACTTGATAATTCTCAGAGCACCCTAGTTCCTATTCATCCTGATGTTCTGGTTATCATCAGACCCTGGAGTCTGCGGAAGAAAAACATGTCATTTCGCTTTCATTTGAAGTTTCAATTCAAACTTAAAAATTAAGATTGAGAGCTCTTGAGAGACCCTGTTCATATGCTACCGTCATCTTTTTTTACCTCTCTTTTTGGTTGGGGTGATGTAGAAGAACAAACAAATCAGACTTACGTACCCAAAAAATCAAATAGTAAGCAAGAATGCGGTGGATGGTGCGGCTCAATATCGCTTGTAGTGAAATGCTATGTAGCTATGGGGAAGGCTTACAGATTTCTGAACTTCTGAGATCTGTGGAGAGCCCACAGCAGTGGAATTTTGTAATAACCAGCTGAGACTTTTATTAAAGTCTGAAAGTCCCATTTAAGTTTTTGGGAGTATTCTTTTTTTAGGTCTCTGGGTCGGCAGAGCGCGTGTGATGCCTCTGGTGTTGCAGGCGTTCATAGGCTACGGTAACTGCTTTTAGGTGGGCCGTACCGTATGCTTGTTTGCTGGCCAAGTAGTAAAAAATAAATAAAAAAAACTCCCTACGCACAGTAGCAGAAGTTTAAAGATCTTCTGCTACTGTGCCTTTAAAATAACTGTGGACATCACTGAACCGATATTTTGTACTGAATAGTTTTTAAACTGAATCGCTATAAGAGCTCATGGTAAGGCATCTAATACAACTAATACACGGCAAAATAACATAAGGATATATTATGCTAGATAACTTACGTTAAATACTGTCCATAATCTAAAGTGCACAGAGACTTACGTTAATGAACTGCATTCTGAAATGTCCATATACATTTAATAAAATGACTTAATGACAACTGTTCGTTTAATTTGATTGGGTTTCACGGCCAAGGGTACAGCGTTTAAAATTTATTTTCCACTTTACCCTCAAGGGAACAGCCAAGGGTACACTAGAAAACAAGTGTGTCTACAGTCTTGCAATGCGATTACATTGCAGTATGGGCGGCACATATCGTTTCATCAGCCGAACCCACTTCAGAGCTGATGACTAACGCATCCTTGCGTCGGATGCAACGCTTGCATACATTAACTATCTTCACACTCGGCTACAAGTGGTGCGAATTGCCGCTGCGGCTTTACCTTGGTAGAGCTGGGAAGTAAATTGGAGTTTAAAAGATTTGTATACATTGCATACTATTGATACAGCTATAATAGAAAATAAATTAACATTTTGGGAAAATACTACCGTTGGCCCGTTGGCCAGGTTACCGGTACGCCCTATTTAGGGTTCCGTACTCAAAAGGTAAAACGGACCCTATTACTATAAGGCTCCGCTGCCCGTCCGTCCGTCCGTCTATCACCACACCAGGTTGTATCTCACGAACCGTGATAGTTAGACAGTTGAAATTTTCACATAATTGTATTTCTGTTGCCGCTATAACAACAAATACTAAAAACAGAATAAAATCAATATTTAAGGGGGCTCCCATACAACAAATGTGTTTTTTTTGCCGTTTTTATATATAAATAGCCTAATGGTACGGAACCCTTCGTGCGCGAGTCCGACTCGCACTTGTGCGTTTTTTATATATGATTTGGTAACCCTATAATTTTATAAGAAACTAACGCACTACGGGTCTAGATATTAGTGTACTGATCATGTGTACAAAGTTTCATGAAGAAATAATAGCCAAATTATAAGCAAACTTCGTTCACGTGCTTAAGGGCGTATATGCGTACTTTTGCAACCTACCAGTGACCTCCTTTTAACCGACTCAGGACACAAATGGGTCACTGTAAGCTCAATATGAGTAAGTGCGCACACACTACACTGAAAACTCAGCGACTAGCTCACACTCCGTCTCCGCTGGGAAGGTTTGGGGCGTTGGATTCATAACCACCCATCACCTCCGTGGGCGGTGGTATCCAAGTACGTGGTGGTAGTACGTGAACGATGGTTGGATTTTCCCAGGTAAAAAAGGGGGTTTTCCAATTTCTAACGCTCCCTCGCCGACGCGACGCTCCACATGAAATACTTGGGTCATCTCTCCTATTGCACCTCCTTGGGAAATACAACTCCAGACTTCCTGCAGCCTCTGCGGCGTATCGTTTTCGTTTGTAAGAACCTCAAAGAGTATGAGCTATTGCAGATACTATTGTTGTGCTGAACAATGAGTTAGGACACCCACAGACGCACCGTGGAAACCAATGACGGGGTTAGCATGGGCGTCGCTTTTTTGCTCGTTCAATTTTGAATCGTGAGGCGCAGGCCAGACAGAAGAGACGTAAGACGAGGACGGGGCGCAGACAAATGTCTCTTCCGCGTCCTTTTCATACAAAATTTATAGAAGCGTCGCAACGCAAAACAAACAGAAAGACGGGGCGCAGGCGTAACGCTTTTACCCCTGCTTTGCTCGCGACGCGTCCTCGTCTTACGTCTCTTCTGTCTGGACTTTTTGAAAACGACCTCTATGGCGCGGGCGAGTAGTGAGTAGCGGGTGAGACGCAAGAGGTGCGGGTTCAATTCTCGCTGCAGGACAAATGTTTGCATGATCTGCAAATATATGTTCCGGGTCTGGTTGTTTTGGTATCATGGTACTCGTAGTTCTTGATACTCACAACACAGAGAATCCTTGTGTGGGAGGGTCTTTCCTAGTCCTCCGACCGGAACTCCGATTGAGCATCTAATAATCATTGTACAGTCTAGTGTAAAATAGATTAAATAAAAATTATTCCAAAGGGATCAGGGACTATGTATGTTACTGTTGGGTGTTATGTTATGTTATGTCATTATATACAAAACAAAACGAAGCCTTCCACTAAAACTAGTACTTTTACTATCAAGTAAACTGGAATAGGTACCTATGGCATGTATCAGCAATGCAGTTCGCCTTGATGACGTCACGAGGAAGCTATTCGACCAGCCAGCCACGAATTAGAGCATTTCCCAGTATATAGAGTCATAGCTATATCTAGACTGTATTGCATTCTATTCAATGTCTTAAGGACGATGGCTCCCTTTAACGTTTGCGAGCTGTTTAAAAATTATTTAATCCATAAATTTGGTTAAAATTTTTAAAGCTCGTCTTATACTAACGGCCTTATTCATAATCATTTTTTAAACCTATTTTAGTTTAATAGCTTTTGTCTTGTTCTCCCTGATGCAAAATGTCATACGTCAAAACAAGACAAAATATATTTTAACTAAAATAGGTTTAAAAAACGATTATACATAAGGGGGTTACTCTTTATACTCAAGTCAGTATCTTAAACCGCCATAGGAAGAGAGATACGTAATAAAATTACAAACCTAGATTATCGCTTGGCACGCATTTTGCGTGCGTTTTTTCCACTTGCACATGACACTTCAACATTGACATCTTTGTGAAAATTGCCACAGAAAGAGTATCATCATCATCATCAGCCTGTAGAAGCTGTCCACTGCTAGATATAAGCCTTCCTTCTAGAATGTCACGACAAACAGTTTTGAGCCTTCTCTATCCACCGTCTTCCTGTGATCCTGTCCAATTTTTATAATGTGCTTCGAGTGGCCTTCCCTAACTGCGTCATCCAGTTTGTGGTTGTCAGTTCTGCGAGCTATATGACCTGCCCATTGCCACTTTAACTATTAGTGATAGACTTGAAGTTTTGCATAGCTGGTGTTCCCAAAAATTACAACTATATACACCACGTAGGTGATTTACTATTTTCCTGCTGACATTTCGTTGACCATTTAGAGGTTCTTCCTCATGAGCACCGACCGTTCCCGTCTCACGACCCTTGGAGCGTGATCGCGGTCAGTTTTCATGAGGAAGGACCTCTTAAGGCTGGTTTTAGAGTCACGCTGACTGCGCACTGACCGTCGACGCTGACAGCCGAAACGTATGAACATCTAGGAAGTGTTTTAGAATAACGCTTAGCAATCAGCGCAAACAACTTTAGACAAGCTACGCGCTGAGCTGTCAGCGCCGATGGTCAGCGTGCGGTCAGCGTGACTCTAAAACCAGCCTAAATAGTCAACGAAACGTCAGCAGGAGAATAATAAAGTACGTGGTGTATAGTCGTAATTTTTCTATAATAAATATTAGTGTTCATTATTCAGGTCATTTAGCAGGTATATTTGATAATCCCATAGACAAAGTAAGCATCCGAGCTCAGGACAATAACTAAAGCCACACCCGAGGCTCACCTCAGAGTTTGTAATCTGTGCGGAAGACAGGATAATTGAATCACAACTTCATTAAAAATGTCATGCAAAACCTAAATACCACGAAACAAAATCTTTAATTTCGCCAACTGAGAACTTAAACCATAGATTAGGTTGGGGAGCAGATGTGTTTTAGGCATGGGTCATGGTTTTAACTCGACAATTACCTATTAGAAAATACTATAGTTTTTATTACGTGTCTAAAAATTATCGATTGGGTGGGATAGAAGCCGAAACTCTCCTCTGAATTAGGTGATGTACTGACCAACTGCGCCAGTGGTTCATTTTTTTTAAGGTTTTTCCTGAAAAACTTATGTTTTTTCAGCTCATAATTAGCATAAATGTATAATGTAAAACCTTAGATCCTTTTTATCAATTTATAACGATATTTTTTTTAACTTTTGTTCTGGATCAGTGAACATAATATAAATCAAATCAAAAGAGTTTTTACTCATTGAAATCAAAAGGATCATTTTTAATTTTTCATAACATCCAACAGTCACTCAGGATTCCCTGTGTCGTGGGTATCAGGAACTACGAGTACCATGGTACCATAACACCCCAGACCCGGAACAAATGTTTGCAGATCATATACAAACATTTTAACCGCAGCGGAAATCGAACCCGCAACGTCTCGCATCTCAGCCGGCTACTAGCCCGCCGCGCAACAGAGGTCGTCACCTCAGGTTCGCTTCGTAAGGTGAACGTGTTTATATATTACTTACGAGAGACTAGCCACCCACAACACAGGAAATCCCAGTGTATTGTATAATAATATAGTGTCTAATTTACTAAGACCCTTACTCATAATCATTTTTCAAACCAATTTTAGTTTAAATAGTTGTTTTATTCTCTTTTATAGAAAATAGCATACGCAAAAACAAGACAATAGTAGATTGTATCATAAGGGAGCAAAATAATATTTTTACGGTGAATCCAGAGTGAAGTGAGGGATTCTAGAGTAGAATCCCGAACGTAGCGAGGGATTCAAAGTACGTCGCCCGAGCCAAAAATATATTTTGCGCCCGAGTGTTACACTCTACTTTTCATCACCCACTATGAGAAAATAAAAGGCGCCTCATATTTTATTTCAAAACAAAACCATGCATTTCTAACATTTCGTAAAAATTTACGAAAACGCGGGTTGTAGTTCGCGCGTTTTCCATTTGTCTTTTTATATTCAGCCGGCGCGGGGCGCGACTATGGGCGGTCGTATACCAGCCAGTATTTATTCAAACAATATTTGTGTTCAAACACTAAGATGTTCCAAATTCAAAAAGTGCGCGGAATAGATAATTGCTGCGCACTTTTTGAGTTCGATATTATCCAAATTCAAAAAGTGCGCGGCAAAGATAATTGCGGCGCACTTATAGAAGTTTCATACAGAAAACACCACCTTTGGGTGCACTTAAAGGCGAACCAAGTCGTCCTTTTCGAATAGATGGGATGAAAAAGCTATTTTAACTTTCAAAGGTTTAAAAATTGACCATTATTATGAGGGTTAGAATACTTCCTAATTTTGTTTAGTACCTATTTATTTACATAAATAAATACAATGTTCTAAGTGTTATTGGCTATTAAAAATGAAAAATAAAAATTGTTATTACATTTATACGTAAAAGACTCGATGAAGCTGCCAACCTTTAGGCACCAATCTCACACCTCTGCATCTCAGTGACATAAATCCGCGATGCTCTGTGACGCAACAGCGCGCGGGCATTTGTTGCGTAAACTTTTTAGCATGCCGTCTGCGAAGCTTTCTCAAGCATTCGGAGAAGCACCCGAGACTTTTGTTCGATTCGACGTAGGTAGGCCGTGAAATCGACACACTATCAGCTGTCAATTGTCACATACGGTGACGAATGGCGACAAACGACGTAACCGAGTTTAGTAGTACCGTTGAACCGTGTTTTTTTTTTGTTTTAAAATGAGCACACGTTTTTGGTCTACTTCGATCAAAATCATTGATAAGTATTCTTATTACCTACCTACTTAGATTGCAAAAGCGGCAACACCTTGCTTTTGATTTTGGATAGTGGCAGAAAAGTTTAAATTCATGTAATTAAACCCAACGGTCATAATTCTCCCCTGGGATAATTTTCGAGGAATAGTAATATCATATTCGTGTTATCACATCGTATTATATTATATCATGTCATATTAGTGTTTGCGTAATGTTTTATCGATTGACCATCAGGAGGTACAAGAAGTACTAAGTAAGACTATACTAAGTATAACGACTTTTTTGTGTATTGTTAACTATGTTTTTTTTTTCGAAGAACTGTTGTTTTTTTAATGATTTAGCAATTTGAATCGATTCTAAAATATTTCTTAATTTATGATTCTTACTTTAAATGCCTTTGGTAGAATCACATAATAGGTCCTATTGTAACTTAGTATTTATCAGTAATTGATCACCATGTCACCACCCGATGTTTCTTCGCTGTTATATAAAGAAATGTTGGAGTTAAAAGGCTATACTAATACACGCACATGCGTACATACAAATGCAGAGGGTCGTTGACCTATAGGTAGGATATTCGCAACACGCTCTGAGTTTCTTTTAATTTGTACTTACAAAAAAGTTCCAAGGTTTTTTTGGTGTAGGAAAAACTTGACGATGTGAATAATTTAGCAGAAAATTATTTATTGTCTTCCTTGCATGACGAAAAAACAAATGAAGATATCAGAGGCCTTAGACAAAGTTACGTTCTATTAGCGATGACGCCAGTAAGAAAAGTACAAAATGTATGGGATTGACGTTAGCTATCGATATGTCACGTGGTCTATTGTACGACGGTATCGCGACAAACATTTTAAAAGCATGCTCAAATGAAATTGTACCATTGTGTTAATTAATTTATCATTTGCGGAGGGTTGCTTTCCGAATATACTAAAATACGCTATAGTTAAACCGCTTCACAAAAAAGGCGAGTGTGATCAACTAGCAAACTACAGACCTATAACGTTAATACCGGTCATATCAAAGCTATTTGAGCGAGCTATGCAGAAGCGTCTCTTATCATTTATAGAAAAACACAAGATATTTAAAAATGAACAATATGGATTCCAAAAAGGAAAATCGACAACACTAGGTTGTTTTAATTTAATTAAAAAGATAATTGACGACTTAGATTCTGGTAAAAAGGTCACGGCTGTATTTTTTGACATGTCTAAGGCATTTGACTTTGTTTCACACACCC
This sequence comes from Epirrita christyi, assembly GCA_951392215.1. NCBI lineage: Eukaryota > Metazoa > Arthropoda > Insecta > Lepidoptera > Geometridae > Epirrita > Epirrita christyi. The sequence continues at coordinate 4,148,003 of OX595837.1, forward strand.
TATTATTAGATAAATTAGAAAAATACGGAATAAGAGGCCCTGCTCACTAATGGTTACATAGTTATTTGACAAATCGAATGCAATGTGTTGAAATTAACAATATTGACGCAAGTAAGGAATTCAAGCCATTTAGGTCAAGTTATAGACATAATAGCTATGGGGTACCTCAAGGTAGTATCCTAGGACCTCTTCTATTTTTACTCTACATTAATGACCTTCCCGAAGCCATGTACATTATTTGCTGATGACATATCTATTATAATATCATCAAATTCTGACATTTACAAATATAATTCTGACATAAACAATACAATTAATTCTATTATTAAATGGCTTGATGAAAACAATTTGCATGTTAACTTGTCGAAGACAAATTTAATGCAATTTAGTAACTCGTCTAAAAGACCTCAAAACCTGGGTATTTACTACAAAGAGCAAAGATTAAATGTTGCGAACGAAACTAGATTCCTTGGCATCATGCTAGACCAAAATTGTAACTGGAAGGCACAAATCGACCATGTCTCTAAAAAATTAAATAAGTTCGTATATGTCCTCTATAAGCTCCGCAAGACTGCAAACCGAAATACGATTTTGACAGCTTATCATGGATATGTCGCCTCAGTTTTGAAATATGGTCTTGTTTTGTGGGGAAACTCGACAAATGTGCAAAAAGCTTTTATCGCACAAAAGAAATGCGTACGAGCAATTGTTGGGATACCTCCGTGGGAGTCATGTAAGCCGATCTTTTTGAAACTTAAGTTGTTGACATTGCCCAGCATGTACATCTTAGAAGCCGCTAAGTTTGTTAAAGAGCAATTGAGTTTACTTACAAAAGCAAGTGACCTTTATCATAGATGTGTAAGAGACCCAGATAGAATTGTTCTTTCCAGAGTACCTAGAACTAGTCTTTATCACAAAAGTTGTTATGCTATGTGTGGTAAAATATTTAACAAAATACCCAATGAAATTAAAGACTTGCCAACAAGGCTATTTATAAGGAAGCTAAAATTATGGCTTGTTGACAGAACCTTTTACAGTGTTAACGAATTTCTAAATAATGACTAATTAGTGACCAACTGTGATTGTGTTAATGTTATGTTATTATTGTTTAATTTATTTGATAAAATTTACTAAAATTATAGATACCTAAGTAATTCAATTGGATAATATTAATTTCATAATTTACAACTTTTAAAATTTGTATGCCAATGTTTTGGTGAAACATGTGAAACAACTATTTTGTAAGAACTTTTAACCATGTTTCCAGCAAATAAACCATTTCATTTCATTTCATATTGAATTACGACTGTAGAAATGGAATCGCTTCGAAGCGAATGCCGTTTGGCGAGGCCCTCTGTTAGGTAAATAAGTTTAGGCTTTTCGATACTCTAGCCAAACTATTGAATATAAGCAAAATGCAAAATGTTTTTACCAACATAGTGTAAAAAGAGTGCATCCTGTCTAAAACTTATCATTACTTCAGTGTTTTTTTACCAACTTCAAAAAAGGAGGGGTTAATTGTTGACCCTAATTATTTGAATTGCCCAGAACATCATAATTTGATCATCATCATAACACGTTAAAATGAAACATTCCAAATATGGAATAATAGGTAATATAGTCAAATTACTACTAATAATTGCCCCAAATATAAAAAATATCTAATTTAAATTTCGTTGTTCATTGATGGTTTTATTGTTGAGACCTAGTGTGACAAAAGTCACGTACATTTTTTTTGAGAATGACTCATGTACATGTGTTTGTCAAATCTTGCAACTGAATTTTAAACAAGCCCAACCGATTGATCTAAAATTTTGCATCCGTGTCAAGTTCCAATGATAATAAAATATGTATTATAGTACCCGTTTGAAAGAATAGAATCGAATACAACAAATATATAATAAGTATATACCTACTGCACAAAAATAAAACATAAGCGAACTTAATCCGAAGCATTCTCTACCAGCTAACCTTTGTGTAGTGCGAATAAATTGCATAATACGTGGCGCGGCGGGCTAGTAGCCGGCTGAGATGCAAGAGGTTGCGGGTTCGATTCCCGCTGCAGGACAAATGTTTGTATGATTTGCAAATATTTGTTCCGGGTCTGGGTGTTATGGTACCATAGTACTCGTAGTTATAATGATACACACGACACAGGGAATCCTAGTGTGGGATCCAAGACTACTACGTGACTGTTTGGTGTTATGTTTGTTTAAAATGGCCTTAATAAGAATAGTCGCGTTTACGCTCATTTTAATCAGCTCACAATTTTGATTACTAATTTCGTCATCGTCATCAATCGGAGCTACATTTAATAAAAGCTTTAATAAAATCAACAATAATATAATGATGAACAGAATCATCATCGTTGAGAGCTACAGTTTCAAAACTTGAGTTATATAAAATGTATTTAGATATCTTTTCCATTTTTGCAATACCTAACCTACCTATCAAAAGCCAGGGTCATAAGTTGACTTTAAAAGTGGTGATTAATATTAATCAGCTCGTTAAGCTCATGACAGATATCTTTGCCATTTTAATGACCTCATTAGCTATTAAAATTGAGAAAAAATTTCAATGACTATTCGAGACAATCATTAGGACTCTTCCACTCCGTTTCTGCTTTAAACTAATCTAAACTGGAACACCCTGTATATTTCACTAGTGGAATACCCGCGATTTCGTCTACGTGGAGTCGTTTTTTCATACACATCCAACACCCCGCTGCAAAGTGAATTTCAGAAACTCCTTTCATTAAAAATTTTTGCTCTCTAGGACTTACGGTTTAGGCTGTGTGTTGATAATAGGGCATAAGTCACGCCACGATTTTATATATAGATCAATATTAACCACAACGGTTGTACTTGGGTTAATTACACTGAAAACAAGGATCTAGTTATAAAACTGATGTCACTTAAAGAGAAACCCCCTTATGCATATAAACATTTTTAACCGACTTCCCAAAAAGGAGGAGGTTCTCAATTCGGTTGTTTTTTTTTTTTTTTTTTTTTTTTAATGTTTGTTACCGCATATCTCCGGCGTTTATGAACCGATTTGGAAAATTCTTTTTCTATTTGAATAGATATACTTCCAGATTGGTCCCATTTTTTTCAGAATCCAGTTCTGATGACGGGATCCACGAGGAATTGAGGGAACTCCACAAATATTGTAGGGATACATATGGCGATTTTGATATTTTCAGCAAGACACCAAGCATTTGCATTCAGAAAGTATAATAATCCTTTCACCACTATGGTTCTTTCATAATTTTTTTTCATCCAAAATTATTTAGTCGAATACAATGGCGGAAGTCGGTTTTTTAAATGAAAAGTTATTTAAACATGTTTCAGCTTTTGTTTTCTTCTCTCTGATTTAAAATGACATACGCCAAAACAAGACAAAAGCTATTTTAGCTATCAAAAGTTTAAAAATTGATTATTCTGTTTTTTCGAAATGAAACGTCGTCCGTTTTTATTATTTTGTTTACTAGTGTAAGTACACTCAATGTAATTAGATCCCGAGAATGTGTGTCTTCCTCCCGCACCCCGCGTGCAGGAAGTAGTCAGTCGTCTCTGGGACACGGTTATATTTGTACTGCCAATCGAAATAATAAAATATGCGAGTACCTTTTCGTGTCAAACATGGTATTTTATTAATTCATATTAAGTACCTATACTAGAACATAAAGTGGTATCAGTGAGCACTTACAGTAGGTTCTTACATCTAGTGTTTTTATTAGTTATATCGTGTAATTTTGGTGGCATTTTAACCGGTATAGGTTATATAGAGCACATGGTAGTGAATTTAAATAAATTAAGTGTATTACGTGTCTTTTAGAAGGAGTGGATATTGTCCAGGAACATTCTAGCAAAACTGCCATCGCTTTGCTAGAACATGACTTGACCTAGGACTTTACGACTTGACATTATTTGAAATATAATTTATTACTTGACATTTGCAAAACTGAGTTCTTACTCAGAATAAAAAAAATAAAAAATGGGGTAACTGCTACAGAAAGCAAAAATATTGTAGGGCGTTTTTCTCAAGTTCGCTACATTTTGCAGCCAAATCGCGCTTCCGATCAGAAACGTTCACAGAATTTTAACGAGATTTTAATTCAAATTTAAGAAACACGAGAAAGTGAATTACTTGGCCTATGAAGAGTATTACGCAGAAATTGTATGTAATAAGTAGGTATATTTTAGTTGATTACATGGGTAGTTAGAATAATGTGATGCCTCTGGTGTTGCAGGCGTCCATAGGCTACGGTAACTACTTTCCATCAGGTGGGCCGTAAGACTGTTTGCTTGCCAAGTAATATAAAAAAAAAATAAAAAAAACTGCAAGCGGTTATGGAATTCTCATAAGTTTCTACTAGACGTTATTGACATGTTTTTATGAAACATCACAAGGCTGGATTCAATTTAAGATATGTAAGCAAAGAAGAAATATTTAAGCTTATTTTTTTATTATTAATTTTATTCAATTATTTTTATTGTTTACTAGTTGCGCCCCGCGGTTTCACCCGCGTGAATAATGATGAAAATTGATGATGATGATGATGATGAAAAGTAACCTATGTGTTAATCCAGGGCGTAAAGTATCTCAATTCCAAATTTCACTCAAATCCATTCAGTAGTTTTTACGTGAAAGAGTAACAAACATCCATCCATACTCACAAACTTTCGCGTTTATAATATTAGTAGGATATTTGAAATAAAGTTTTGCAGTTCCATATGAAAAACATAGCGGGAACCCAAGAAACGAGTGACGATCTCTGTGACGCGGTGGGCAAGTAGCCGGCTGAGATGCAAGAGGTTGCGGGTTCGCTTCCCGCTGCGGGACAAATGTTTGTGTAATCTGCAAATGTTTGTTCTGGAACTCGTAGTTCCTGATACCCACGACATAGGGAATCCTAGTGTGGGATCAAGACTACTTATGTTATGTGATTGTTGAGTGATATGTTATGTTATGAGTAGGTAAAAAGTAGGTTGCACAATTGATAAAAGGCTGTTAATTACTTAGTTTAGGTATGATTTGTCGACGGGACATTATCTAATGGTGTACTTATTGCCAAATTCTCGCGTGTCATTAAATCAGGTAACTACTAAAAAGTTGCTCAACTACGAACAAGTTTGAATATCAATTCGAAAATTGACGGAGTTGGCACTCGTTGAAGACTTTATTTTTTAACCAACTTCCCAAAAAAGGAGGAGGTTCTCAATTCAGTTGTATTTTTAACCGACTTCCCAAAAAAGGAAGAGGTTCTCAATCAGGTAGTTTTTTTTTTCAATGTTTGTTACCTCCTATCTCCGGCGTTTATGAACCGATTTGGAAAATTCTTTTTTTATTTGAATAGATATACTTCCAGATTGGTCCCATTTTCAGAATCCAGTTCTGATGATGGAATCCATGAGGAATTGAGGGAACTCCTCAAATATTGTAGGCATACATATAGCGAGTTTGATATTTTCAGCAACAAACCAAGCATTTTTTCAGAAAGTATCATGACCCTTTCACCACTATGGTTTTTTCATATTTTTTTTTTCTTCCAGATATTTTGTCGAATACAATGGCGGAAGTCGGTTTTTTAAATGAAAAGTTATTGTTTGAACGAAAAGCTAGCTTCATTATTATAGCAATATTTTATAACCCTTATATCGTTTTTTTGTTTTTTTTTATGCTACTTGGCAAGCAGACAAGCATACGGCCCACCTGATGGAAAGCAGTTACCGTAGCCTATGGACGCCTGCAACACCAAAGGCATAAGCGCGCTGCCGACCCTGAGACATAAAGATGAAAAGTCTCAGCCGGTGTAATTTCACCGGCACCCGTACCCTTCAAACCGAAACACAGCAATGCGAACACTACTGCTTGGCGGCAGTATAGGTACGGTGGTAGTACTTCCCCGGACGAACTCTTTCACAAGAAGTTCTACTACTAACAAAATGGGATGTAAGTATGGGACTGATAATACCTAAATGACAACATCCTTGGTTTAAAGTAGCTAAATCTTTTCAGTAAAGCTGTATAATGACATCTTCAAATCCTAATACTCGGATACGTGGGAATGCCACATAAAGGTAGGTACAATCCAAATGTATTGGCCAACGACCCAGTGAGACCTGGAGAGATTCCAACCTGACAAAAAGATGTATTGTTGGCTTATTGGCAAACAACTTGTTTAGTTGTATTACGCACGTAATGTTAGTCCGCAAAGTCAATATGATCGCTTGATCGGTGCATTATTGTGTCATGTATGTTAGAGAAAATAAGTAGGCATCACACAGACTTGCGAATTGATCAGAGGCCGTACCATGAGCTCTTATAGCGATTCAGTTCAAAAACTATTAAGTACAAAATATCGGTTCCGCGATGTCCGCAGCTATATTTAAAGGCACAGTAGCAGAAGATCTATAGACTTCTGCAATATAGTTTTTGAACTGAACGCTATAAGAGCTCATGGTACGGTCACTGATAAGTTATCTGATACTGGAATCAGTTAAACTGGTAATCGCTTTTGATTACAATTTTGCGGTACATTACGCCGCGTGTTTTAGCTTCTTTTCTATGAGCAGAAATATTCGAAATATACAGTGCAATGTACCGTTAATTCGTATTCGAAAGCGATTACCAGTTTGATAGACAATACGGGGGCTGGTCGCATTGCAATGCGCTGGTGAAGCGCGAGTCGTAGGCGCCAAATCAAAATGTTTTTTAAATGACAACGTATTTATGAAATAAAATTGAGTTTCGAGATAACTTTATAATGTACAAAATGTAGGTACTTATGTGTATCAAAGATCAATCCATTACGAGAAACCAAGAACATTTTTGAATAAACAGGAAAATAATGATATCGTGGAAACTTTATGCAGTCGTGTTTTCCTTTATAATAAAAGCTTAAAGTTTTTTTTACTTAAAATTATATCTACAGATATTCTACAAATTGACGTACGCTGAACCAAAAGACCGTGTTTTTTTTTAATTCTGGGCCAGTAGCGTTTAGGCGTCTACTGCTGGATGAGGCCTCCCCCATAAAATACAATGGGGGGAGTTGCCATAATCACCACGCCTGGCAGGCGGATTGGTGATCGCAGTATTCGTGTTATATAAGTACTCAGGCAGATGCTACCCATCCCCTGGTGTAATCCCTTAGTCAACTTTAATGGCATCCACGGGAGGAGATGGAACTACCGTGGTGTGCCGGCCACACCACGGTAGGCCGGCACACCACGGGGTGCGCAGGGCCGTGTTTTTTTGCGCCTTAGCAGATGTTGTATTCTTGCAAATCATTAATAGTAGGTAGTTATCTAGTCCTACTATATGGATACAATCATATACCACATCTACTAACGTAAGCATGTACTATATGTGTATGATCATCGGTCGAGAAGAACTCGAGAATCCTATTTCTTCATGATACTCTTAAACATAAACATAACATAGCGCGCACACCCAGACCCGGAACATAACATTTGCAGATCATGAAAACATTTGTCCCGCAGCGGGAATCGAACCCTTGCAACTCAGCCGGCTACTCGTCCGCCGTGCCACGGAGGTCGTCACTTGACACAAGTTTTTTATGAATAGTTATAGTCCCCCAAAATTGACCACCGAAATCAAAATTCGTTTATTTACACTATACGTCCGTGATCGGATTATCTAAATAAAAAATAAATAATGCTGGACATTTCACACAACATTATCTAGCCCCAAGCTAAGCAGAGCTTGTGTTATGGGTACTAGATAACTGATATACTTAATACATAGAAAAATACCCAGAACACCCTGAACAAATATCTGCAGATCGTACAAATATTTGTTCCGAGGCGGGAATCGAATCCGCGCCACAGAGGTCGTCAAAATAACCTAATTCTACTTTTAGTAAAAAAAATACATATAAATAACTTTTTAGAGAAAATAGGCTGTGTGATTTAAAATGGTTTCTTTGGTACTTTTTGAGTTACGGAACCCTAAAAAAGACGAGAATTAAAGATGGGCTAAGATTGATTCCAGACTATAATTAGCTGTAGGTCACAAGTCACGCGTATTAAGATAGAGGTTGGCTAATTCCTAAATGCCAAGCAATAGTATATTTACATATAGCATCTACTTTCCATTTTGCGAAGAGGGTCATATGAGATTATACTAGACTTTATTCAGTTTTTAGTGTTCCCCAACTACAGTTGCAAATCGGAATGGGGAACACAACAATGGGGATTATTTTAACAGCCTCCTAATCTTTTGAAACTTGTATAGGGGAAACTTTTTGACCAAATTATACCTTTCAAGTTTCAAAAGATTTGGTGCGTCCCTATTACCATTTACTACTAGTAATTGGGGGGCAGGTACCAGCGGAACCATTATAGAATGACTCAGTGTCTGTCTGTCTGTCTGTCAAAGCTTATTTTCTCCGAAACTACTGCACCAAAAATGTTGAAGTTTGGTACATATAGTTAGGTGACCCAATCACAGACGTGTATAGTGTTAATAACCCAATTATGATATCGGGGATTTAATTTAGGGGGCAAAATAGAAATTTACTAAAAAGTTGTGTCAAATGTTTCATGTGACGTATCATATTAAAGAAGTCGTTTTTAGAAATGCAAATGTATTTCATTTATAAATTTAAAATGCTTAGTTAATAATAATAACAATAATAATGTGTTTATTTATCTCATCACAAAAAGGTTACATAGTCATGTAAACGCAAAAACTAAAAAAAAAAACTATTTCTTATGATAGCATTGTTAGCGTCGAGTTTAAACGGTATTCATGAAAAATATGCCTGGTTTTTCACTGGCACACACAACAGACAACTTGCTTGGCGGCAGACATTGTACTTCCCCGGACCAACTCTTTCACAAGGAGCTCTGCTACTGCATAAACATAATTGTATTTGGTTAAGCATAACTATTTTCATAGACATGTACCGTTGGTTCAAGTGCGGCTAATAAAGACATTGCCAGGCGGGTCACAACGCGCTTCCGTTACAGTAAACTAATAATAACTATGTCATTTTTACCCATTTGGACCGATGTGTGCCGTGCTTTGTCTGTCCTCTGTAACACGGACACTCTGTTTAAGGATTTCATGGGCTACTTAGGGGTTAAAGTTCTAAATCTGACTGACTTATGTACTACTTCGTGTAACTGGGTTCTTTATTGATCACCCTGCGTTCATGTGGCCAGTTTAAGGTATGGTGGCTCTAAAAAACCTAGTAACAAATGGTTAAAGAACCAGTGTGGGGAAAGGTTCCTTTTATGCACATGTCACATGTTTTTGATCTGTGTGTATCTGTACTTCTGCCTTTATGCAAATCTGTCCTACTGCTATTCCGGGATTTTGCTTATCTGCCCTTCTGCTGCAGAGGCTCGAACTTTTTGTTCTAGGTCATTCCGGTTTACTCTCGATGTTTTCTTTCACCGTTTAAAAACATTATCGAGTCATTATCGTGGTAGTCTCGGCCTAAGAACTCTAAGTCCTCCTGTGGATGACTTAAAAGGCAACTAAAGGATTACGCCAGGGAATGAGTAGTAGCATCCACCTGAGTGCTTAACACCAAACTGCGATTACTAATTCGCCTACATAGCAAATCCCCCAATCCATTGTACGCTATAGGTTGTACTCTGTGCAAGCTATAGGGGGGGCCTCAACCATCAGTGGATATGTATCGGCTGATAAAGAAAAAACATTATGTGAAGACAAGGGTGGAGAAATTCATTAAGGTCGGAAGTTGGGGTTCCTCTCACTAGAGCATTAGTGATCTGAAGTTAAGTATGTTTGGAAAAAGTCGACTTAGGGTAGACTAATGGTTGATCCAACGACGTGGTCTTTTGAATAGGAACATTCACTATTGAAAATCTTTACAGAACAAAATATTTTATTTTGTAGGAAATATGGAACAACCTACAAACAATATGTAAAAAATTTAACGAGTCCAAGAAATCATCCTTTGACGACAAAATGGTAGAGTACTTCTCAAAATGAACGCAAGGTCAAAAACAGACCGATCAAGATACCTATGGTTTAACTTTTGACCATGAGAACTACTTTGACACCATCACTTTTATAGGTTCTCGAGTGGCGACCACAAACCCACCCCCTTATTCTCTATCTCGCGACAGGTTGCAACAGGCTTAAATTGTGCAATCATGACTGTCGCTTTTCTCATACAAAAGTTACCGTTTGACACTCCAGAGGGTTGATTCTAACTATTTTGCACACAATTGACACGGATGTCTCGTGTAGTGCAGTGTGGACTTTTGTATGGAGACACTGATGAGCGCCCATAGCGTACACTCTGTGAACCTCATTTTTCATACAAAAATCCGTATTACAATTTACACTACACTAGACGTCCGTGCCAATTGCTTGTCAAAACGTAGAATCAATCAGCGATTTGTTAGCTGTTCTCTCAGATTGCACATTTTACACCTATTGCAAACCTGTCGCGAGATAGAGAATAGCCCTGCGGACGATGCAGTAGAGGAAAGCCCTACACTCGATGGACAAAAGACATTATTAAGGAAGTCGGTGTATGGAGGTGGCTCAAGACGAAGCAGGTTGTAAGAACCTCGCTTTTGGACCATGCGACGCTTCTGCCGAAGCTATTAACTATATATTCCTGAACAATTTATTAGTTAAATACCCTGATAAAAATACAAAAGTGTTTTTGTAAAAAATTGTTGGTTGCCTTTAATTAGCCTCAAATTTATATTTTTAATTTTGTAGCTTACGTCACACAACTATTTTTGTAATACTTAGAGTACACACTCTAAGTATTACAAAAAATAGTTGTGTGACGTAAGCAACAAATTTAAAAATATAAATTTGAGTCTAATAAAATGTAATAACCAACAATTTTTTGTTGTAATTAGGTATTTATTTATATACCTACTCATTCTTTTGTGTTCTTTAAATATTTATTTTTGTAGTTTTTACAAAAATAACTCCTAGTTTACAACTTTGTCCGTTAGAGGGCATTGGTACTCCATATCACTGGTCACCCTAGTTTGGTACTAAAGTTTTCCAACCAGTAATAAAACGTTTATAAATTTACTACCAAAATACATAATATAGGTAAGATTATACTGTTTGTGTCTATTGACTGTTGTGTTTTAATTTTATTGGTTATGTTTTCGGAAAGTATCATCTGCAGTATTTTATCGTTGTATAGAACAACGTAATTACCGTTACGAATAGCAACGATAACAATTTTCATTGATAGAAACTGGGCATAGCGATTCTGTGCACCATTCTCTAAATTTAAATGCGCTAAAATTATCGTGGTCCCTTTTGTTTCAGTCTGTTAGATAAAGCGCGCGATAATTTTAGTGCACATTAAATTTACAGAATGGTGCATAGAATCGCTATCATTAGCCATTCACAAATGACTAGGAAGGACTAGTGTCTTGTGTCTGTGTTGTGAGGCACATTATAGGAACCTACCCACTACGAATACGAACTCTACATTATTTGGTCCTCTCTGTCCTGTTGCTGCTTACCCCCAATAATTCTAGGTTAGTAGCTATCTTACAGTAATACCTAGGCATTCTTCGTTCGTAACTGTGACTGACTGTTACTTTTTCACCCATATGCAATCATATTTCTGTTTCAATAAGACGAAGATTGCCGACGCGCATTACTTTTGTAAATGTAACTACATTATTATACTTATAATAAGTGGGCAGTTAAAAAAATTGTAGTCGTATTATTATGGTAGGTACGAAAATAGAATAATGTATGCATGATTCTAAAAACTTAATTACAAACCTTACAAACTGGTTAAGAATAACACAATAAAATAAATCAATAAAATGTGTTTATTCTATTATTTATCGCCATGTCATGACATAACAGGCTATGTTATATAACCTGTTATATTTTATATAAAAACAAATCATGACACCTCATTTTGCTAAATCAATACAGAGAGGTAGATGGTATATGATAGTAGATGGTTCTAAATACTACTTCATGTAACCTTGGAAAGGGCCTAGTGAACAGTGGTTACAGAACCAGTGTGGTGAAAGGATTCAGTGCACCTCACCGAGACTTTTTTCTTACACATATCACATGTCTTCGAATTTATGGTTTCTTTCATGCACATAATCACATGTCTTTGAATTTTTGATTCTAAGACATGCCGCATCTAGGCTTTCATGCACAACTTACAAACTTATAGAAACATCATCATCATCAGCCGTTAGACGTCCACGTTTGGACGAGGTCTCTCCCATTGGATGCAATGGGGGGATTGGCCATAATCACCACGCTTGGCAGGCGCATTGGTGAACGCAGAATTAGTGTTTTGTGCCTACTCCATTAGATACTGCTGCCCATCCATTGGTTTATTTTTAATCACTCACGCCGAACCGGCTGAACTGATTAAATTTGGTACAGAGATAGGCTACTTTTCACAGAAGCTACTACTTTCATGCAGGAATAGATTTAAATATCGACTGGAAATAAAAAAACTTACACAGATCTTCGTATCTTCAAAAACAAATTTTAAAGATCCGAGAAGATTTCTGACAGGCCAAACTGAAAACCAGAATGGTGCTGAGTAACACCCGGAGATCCCGTGATTCCGTGGATTGATTCGTGCATTCCCGTGGCACAGTTCTTTCATTGCCGTGGCCGCATGTTTCATCGCCGTGGCACGTAATTTTTAATCTTGTTTATCTCTTTAGTTTTTTAAGATATCTGCTAGATATTAAGCAGGAATACATACATAATCAAAAACTTAAAAAAACGTGAAACATTTTTTTTAAACTCTAAGATAAAAAATCCACAGAAATTAAGATTTTAATGGACCTGTTGAAATTCAATCTAATGAAAAATAAATTTTTGCGTCTTAGCCGCACTTCCTAAACCAAGACTTTATTCTTAGTCATAGTTCAGTCGAAGCGTAAAAGACAGATAATCAAATGAATAAATAATCCAAAGATAGATCAAGACAGCACTCAGTGTCGGCAAAGATCATTAAACAAACAAAGTACAAAAGAGAAAACAATAATACCGCAATAATCATTGTAAAATGTTGTTTTATAGCCTGGTTACGTACTCGTACGAAGAAAAGTGAAAGCACGTAATGATTTATCGCACGTGAAGATGCATCTCAAGGCAAGGGAAGCCTAGTTTCTATATATCTAATATCTACTTATATAATGCACTACACACTAGCATGCAATGAAATAAGAAAACCAAAAAACCTACCAAACTCACAAAATGTATTATATATTGTATTATCTATTGTATTTAATGCCGTATGAAATATAATGATTTTTATTTTTATTTTGATATCTTATCAGTTTAATATTGCCATTCAGCGTGGCAATGCAGCGAGTGTCTTGTATGCGTTTCCGTCCGATAGTGATTTGGATCAATTAAGCTATCTTTAGATCGTTTGTTCTTTAGATAGCTCAACTGTTTCATTTGCATATTTGAAATTATGAATATTAGTACTTGTATTTGTTGTACGCTATGCATGCTATGGGGCAAGCCTCATCCAGCAGTAGAAGTTTACTGGCTAATGAAGAAGAAGAAGAAGTTGTCTTATTTTTTCTAAATTTTATTTTATTTATTATTATTTTTTTATCGTCATCAGCCTTTAGACGTCCACTGTTAGACCAGGCCACGGCAATATTACATGGGATATAACATAATAGATAAAAAAACACATAAATCACATAGGTACATTACAAATTTATTTCCTTTAGTAAAATAAAACTATAGTATAAATAATTCTCACTTAGTTTTTAGTACCTACACTACCTATTATGAGTAATTAATTATTCCCAAATTATTGAATGACTTGGTCTTACAAGCCTTGACCAAGATAAGTGCACGCCAAAAACATACGGTCCTCTGCCATCAAATTGGCAACCTGTAAGGTCAAGGTCAGAAACCTGATGGTTTGATCTTTAAAACTGAATTTTATTAATTAAATATTCGTATAAAACCATATAAAAATACGTGGATACGTGGACTATCACGTTTAAAAGCGTCACAGTTGGTAACGTAACATAAGTTAATATCAGGAATGTGTAACTAAAATACTTCTAGATTTTTCAACCTTTTTTGATGTGGTTAAATAAAACTAGGTGAAATGTTATTATCAAATCTATTGAAATAATCCAGTATTTTCGGGAATTCGTACTTCGGCGCAGTTTTCCCCAGCAAGTGATTGTTATGGCTCCAATATTTTTCCGGAATAATGTAGTTTTCCATTACGTTCGGTAAATGGGATCGTAGATTCTCCGTGTCTTTTAACGTAGAAACCCAGTCATTATGGGCAGCTATCAATACTACCGGTGATGTTATTTTAGACAAGTCGTATTGAGGAGGCTTTGTTATCCCATACCTTTTAATATTGCCTTGTCTTCCCTCGTCGTAGCGTTGGAATTTTCCAGACGTAATCAACTGTCCAAAATGAGCCATGTTTTTCACTGAAATCCCATCTAGCAAGTGTCCAAATGAAAGCGACAATTCTTTTGAATAAATACTTCCTATTTTGTATCCCGTTGTAAGCGCTAACACTTGGCCACATATCAAATCAGGTGCTATTTGACAGAGAAGTTCCACTACAGAATGTGTGATCTGATCTTTAGCGAATAGCTCTCTGTACCCTGCTGCTTCCAAAAATGCTTTGATCGGCTCCAGGACTTGTGCTGCTATGATTGGTATTGGGCTGGTGATGTTACCCATGAAGGCGATTGGAGCGAGTTGGATAGACAATTCAATTTTATCGTTGTACTCTGGTCTTAGGGAGTTCATGACGAAAAAGTTAGTGGTACCTTGTGAGTGTCCGATGTAATACAGCCGCGGGCACTTGCTGGTGGCAAGCACGTAATCGATCATAGCCGGCAGGTCGTAATTTCCATGCTCATCGAACGAATACTCCCAGTATTCAGGATCTGTGTCTGGGTCAAGTCGAACGTGTCTCCGGGAGTAGTGGTTGCCGCGATGATTACCGGCCCAAACGTCGAAGCAGTTATTGGATAAGATGTATGCTAATCCTTTATTTCTTCCGGCGATGATCCACAAATCGGCACTATCGAATATCCCATGTAATAGAAGCACTGGATGTTGTTTCATTCGGTCGCATTTAGAGAGTATCCTAAAGATTGTCAAGATGTATCCATCTTCTGTCACTACTTTATGCTCTTGCGTGGCATATTTATATTTAGCCGTGAGTTCAGTGAAGTTCAAGTAGGTGTCCTCGTTGTATCCAAGAGCTTGTTTGAGGGCTCTGTTTTCAGGTATAGAATATGGTATCAGTTTCGGTTTAGGTCTTGTCACCGTACTCACATTTTGCACATATAACATTAGAACTATTACTTGCCACAGGATGCCGTTGAAATGCTCCATATCTTGGTGTTTATCTTGTTATACTCTGGTACATCCACCTGTGCTTCCCTTTGGAACAAGTATTGTGTTTTGTGACGAGGGTTTGACCTTCCATTAAGGCCTTTATCATGAAAATGAAGTAGTGCGAATATAAACAAGTCTTATATAGGTAATAAGTACCTATATTTATATTTCTTTTTTTATTAAGATACTCACAAAAAGTTGTAGTTAGTACAAACGCCAGCGATTTAATTTATGCGTTATTATAGAAACAGATATAAATTACAAAATTTAAGTTTCTCACACATAACTTAACTCTGTGACTTGTAACAAAGCTTATAGTAATAAATAAGTAAGTTTATTTCTAGATTTTTTGCCTGTTTCTGTAAAAACTAAATAAGTTTGTAACTTGAATCTTGGTTATACTCCTTACCAATGAAAGGTAGGTATTTACAAAATATGTGACTAAATATAAAAACCAAATATAATGCGTAGGAAATAACAAATATACGCTAATTCCATAAAGCTAATAAACTGGGTTAGCAGTTTAACTGCGTTTTTGACAATTGCACTAAATATATAAATATAAATATTTATTGTGCAACCAAACGGATGGATGGATGGATAGTTCTATTAGTAGAACTGTACAATCAACGAAAAGTTAATTTGCCATGTTCTTATTCTAATTGTGAATGTGGATGAACCAACTCTAAAATCTGACGAAAATAATCAATTGTACCGCATTGCTTATTAATGAGACTATAGGCTCTTGGTATGTCACAGGCTTGACTGGCCACAGATCATACGTCATTGAAAGTTAGAGGTCAACAGGGTGCCACCACAATTCGCACCGAAGTGCTATAATTAAAAATATACTCAACTGATACAAGGAAAATAGTAGTTATATAACTAGCCTTCATTATGCTAAAAAAAACACGGCACATTTTAAAAGAGTACAAAATAAAATAAACACATTTAAGGCGAGTACACATTAGGCGCTCGGCGTTGCGTTAGGCGCGCGTTGGTAGCGTACATACAGCGCGCTTAGCACGGCGTTTTACGAGCGTTAGTAGGGCGTCCATACTAACAATATTTTAATAATAGTAATAATTTGATAATATTACATATATATAATATTACCAAATTATTATACAGGGTGGGGCAAATTTTTGGCCCCTTAATGGTAGCTACCTTTTCTTTTGTAGTTAGAAGGTTTTGTTCTTAGGAACCTTCTATTTTATATTGAAGAAAAAAATATTGGCCTTTTTAGATTTTTGAAAAAAGTACGGTTCACCCAAAAAATTACATTTGTCAAAAAAAACAAGTTGGTCTTAATCGACTCTATTTCCAACCAGGAACACTTTTCCCAAAGTAACTTACCAAATCAAATCGTAAGTTTTGGCAATAATAAAAAAAACCATTCTCATACATTTTCTATGAAAAAACGAGTACTAAGTGAAAACAATAATGTCACTCATTCAATGGTTCTTAATTAAAATTTTTATGTAACTACTTTTTAAGTTGGTAGGCTAATTCTTCTTCTTTCTTTGACTTTCTTGTCTGGTAGTGGTATTTCTTCATTTTCTCTACGAAATGCTTCTAACGCTGGTTGAACACGACAGTTGTTTTGAAAATAAGCTTTTATTAAGCTTAGCCGCTGTTCATTCGTAAGAGACATTTTGGATTTAAAATTAAAAAAAAATATTTCCCGCCAATTTTTTCTAGCGGTATTGTCATTTAAAGAGGTGGTATATCATTCTACCAATAAGGTTTAATAACAAATATCAATAAATAATTTGAATTTAGAACAAATTGCTTTCTTGTTCAAATGGTATGCATGAGTTGCGGCGAATGGCGCTTCTTAGAAAAATGTATTGGAATTGTTTTTTTTAATTATTGCCAAAACTTACGATTTGATTTGGTAAGTTACTTTGGGAAAAATGTTCCTTTTTGGAAATAGAGTCGATTAAGATAAACTTGTTTTTTTTGACAAATGTCATTTTTTGGGCGAACCGTACTTTTTTTCAAAAATCTAAAAATGCCAATATTTTTATCTTCAAAATAAAACAGAAAGTTCCTAAAAACAAAACCTTCTAACTACAAAAGAAAAGGTAGCTACCCTTAAGGGGCCAAAAATTTGCCCCACCCTGTATATTAAATTATTATTATCAAATTATTATTATTATATATATTATATATTGATAATATATAATATTTTGTTTTTATAATCAGGACTTTCCATGTCTCATATAGCTGGACGCTTTTGGATTTCGTCGATAAATAAGTCTGTATCGAAGTGCTCGGTCTCCATTTTGGTGAATTGCGTCCACTCTACACAAAAGCGCGCGTTCAAATGTACAACAAAATGGCGGCTCATGTATCTCGAAGCGCGCGGCTGACGCCCTCCCAACGCGTGTTTGAACGAAAATCTCATAGCGCGCGTTCGACGCGCGCTTGATCAGAAACGCGCGCTTGCGTGTGTACACCTAGATAAGAACTACTTGTTCTCAAAACGCGCGTTACCAAAGCGCGCGCTTCAAAACGCCTAATGTGTGCTCGCTCTTAAAAGACAACGCTTGAAAACTGCTAGACAAAAGAAAATCTAATTTAATTGACCTTTGTTCTATTATCAAAAAAGAATAATTTTGCAAATTTTTTAAATTTTGACTAATTTCCCTATCATTTTCCGCAGCTCTAAGGGCAGCTTCAACTAGTCTATAGATACATAAACGCAGGACAAAACAGAATGTCTTTTTTTAACATCTACCGGATAGATGTTCAATTTATGACTGTTTCGGTTCTTTTCGAAATGTATTATTTGTTGGAGCTCTTAATAATACGGCGAGCTATGAAAGAGGAATTCATTATCATCACTGAAGAAGCGGCCTTCTCCATAAAATGTAATGGGGGTATTTGTCATAATCACCTCGCTTAGCAGGCGGATTGGTGATCACAGTATGCAGTTATGTAAACAGAACGAGGCTACATTTATAGTTTTGAAGAAAATAATGAATTTCTGGTTTTGCCCCTTCAATACTGTATGGTAGTAACTACAATTCTCGCAGAACTGTAAAAAGAATAATGGTTCTCGAGTAGCGACCACAAACCGGAATACGCGGTAGAGAAAGCCTCTCCACTCGATGGATTAAAGACATTATAAATGTCACAGGAAGTCGGTGGATGGTGGTGGCTCAAAACCGTGCGTCATGGCATTCAAAGGGGGAGGCCTATATCCAGTAGTGGATTTCTACAGGCTGATATGATACTCTACTTAAGTACCTAATATTTTCACCACAGATTATCCAAAATGTGTAGTTTTATAATTTTTGAATGCAACGGAACCCTTTTGAGCGAGTCAGACTCGCACTTTACCGAATGTATTTCTAGGTTAGTCGAACCTTAAGGGTCATTCGTCCGATAGATTTAATAATTGTATGTTTGCTTTCGAAGTACCTTGTTCTAACAACAATATCTAACTTTGCAATAATTCATGGAAAATTTGAGTGACTTTTGTCCTCTCTCTTAAAAGGTACCTACACAAAAGTAGGACAAAAGTCATACTTATCAAGTAATTCTAGATACCCAGTTTAAGCCTAAATAAAGGGAATAAAACTTGATGCTTTAAACAAGTTTAGTCTTCGTAAGATACAAATAAAAAAAAAATATTGAAAAATCCAATGAAAGTTATGTATTCAAAGGTGCCTAAAGGGTAAATAACCCTAAAAATGAATCCCGGAACACATAATATGGGCATTGAAACCCCATTTGTAGGTCAGTAACCGGCACGCACGATACCAATGACCTTTCGAGAGATGCGCCTCAGCCAAATGTCAAACGTTGAGTAATTATTTCATAAAAGTATGCTTATTTATGTAATCGCTTGTGGAGTTTTAGCTAATAACCGTTTTCACTGACAACCCTATGCTTTTTTTGTGGTTAACTAGCGTTTATCATAGACAACTAATCCCTATATAGTGGTCTATCTAATTGACTCTTAGGGTTCCGTAAAATAAAATGAAAATTGTAGAAACTGTGTACAAATAAGATCTTAAAAGCTAGGTGGAAACAAAAGTTTATCCATTAATTATGGACGTACAATATTTAACTTATATAACTAGGTAATTTATTGATTATAGAATTCTTTAATGTCCTAAAATCATTTTTCTACGAGCCACCTACGGAGTTTTGTCTTAAAATTACTAGTAAACAGTTCTCTTATGTCTCTAAGAACAACCTTGTCGTACCTCAAAAGGTAACAACAGAATCACTAGAATCACTCTAGTGTCTGTCTTTATGTCTGTCATAGTCTATTTTCTCCGAATCAGCTTGATCACAAAAGTAAAAATTGGTACATATACAGAATTAGGTGACTCAACCACCGACGTATAGCAAAAATTAACACATATATAACATAAAATAACATAACACCCAACAGTCACATTACGTAGTCTTTACACAGTAGGGTTCCCTCTGTCGTAGGTATCAAAACTACGAGTAACATGGTACCATAACACCCAAACCTGGAACAAATATTTGCAGATCATACAAACATTTGTCCCGCAGCGGGAATCAAACCCCCAACCTCTTGCATCTCAGCCGGCTACTCGCACGCCGCGCCACAGAGGCCGTCCGAACGAATTCTGATTTGAGACTAATTTTGGGCGCTAAAATATTTATATTTTCCATTATTTTTATTTTTTTCTTTATTTTCGTCTTGAAAAATACATTTGTCAAGTACATCTAGTGATGGTATCAAATAAAGGGCTATTTATGAGTTTTTATATAGTTTTAAAATGCATACTTTTAAAGATTTATTTACTTATTTATTTAGATAAAGGAAGTAACAATATCGACAGGACCGACATTATAAACTTCGTAGGAATTCGTTGAATTATGTTTATGTTTAAGTAAAGTGTTAAGTAAACGTTAAATAATTTGTAAGTGATTATTTGTTAATAATGCCATTATTACCTCTAAATTGTTTAACACAATACACAAAGGTTTGTCCAAAAGAATGATATCTAGCATTACTTGACTTGACATGTACTTGAGGTTGTGTGATAAAAAAACATCAGTAATTAATTTAAGTTTGCATCAAACATGACTGAACGCGTGTAACTAAGCAAGTAGGTGCTAACATTAGACCTACATAAGTAGGTAGGTAGGTACCACATAATAATAATAATGAGAAAAATGTACTTAATTATTAATTTAATTAAGGGAATAATATGTTTATTTCCAACATACAGACACTTTGAATACATCAAACAATAAAGGCGCTGACCCACCGCGGCGTACGGAGAGGCTACCCACGTATGTAAAGCTTCGCGTTGCAAGAAAATGTATGATTGTGCCCACTGCAACCCAGGGACACGTTACGCATCAATTGACGTCATTGATATATGCGTCGCTTGCTCGAATAGGCGCTTACATAGCTCAACGCTGTCAAACGCCATGCGTGTGACGGAGTATATTAATTAACCTGTTATTATGTTAATTACAGATTTAATAACAATGCCTTTCCGAACCACAGATCATATTACCAAACGAAAATCATGATCTGTGGTAAAATGTATTAAATTTGTTTAATTTTACATCACATTTAATAATTGCCGATTTATTAATGATTTTTAAATTACTGCTGTAATATTTATTTTCATAAATTCTGGCTTTAAAATAGGAAGTCATTCTAAAGCTTTAATTTAGGAAGTTTTTGACTACCTGCCATTTTAGTGCAGTCGGAAGAGTATAAAAGGAAAGTCCGGTAACGCAGCATCGGCCGACGGAATCAGCAACAGAGTACTCAAGCAGTTCTCTGTTGCGCTCATCTACCTCCTGGTCAGCATCTTCAATGCGGCCATGGCCACTTGCACTTTCCCCGATACCTGGAAGGAAGCCAACGTCATTGGCATTCGTAAACCAGGCAAGAATCAATCCGAACCCTCTAGCTACCGCCCTATTAGCCTCCTCAGCTCCCTTGGCAAGATTTATGAGCGACTCCTTCTGAGTCGTCTCTGGTCTCATGTCAACGAACTCAGGCTGCTCCCGAATGAGCAGTTCGGGTTCCGTGCTAGGCACTCGTGTCCCCAACTGGTGCTCCGCATCACGGAGCATGTCTTATCCAAATTCAATCATACCTGGCCGGCAGGTACGGGAGCTATCTTCCTCGATGTAGCGAAAGCCTTCGACAAAGTCTGGCACAACGGCTTGATCTACAAGCTGTTCAAATTCGGAGTGCCAGATAGACTCGTACTCATTCTACGTAAGACTATCTTCAACATCGTAGCTTTCGCTATCGCGTGGAAGGTACGCTCTCTAGCCCCCATCCTATCAGGGCCGGAGTCCCTCAGGGCTCCGTCCTCGCCCCGCTACTATTCACTTTGTATACTAGCGATATGCCCCGCGCCCACCACCAAGTAGAAATCGCCCTATTCGCTGACGACACAGCCTTGTACACATCGGACCGGAATTCCAGTCGGGTGTGTATAAGGCTGCAAGAAGCTCATACCGCGTTAGGTGAGTGGTTCCGCAAATGGCGCATTTTAGTCAACCCCGAGAAAAGCGCAGCAGTGTACTTTTCTCGGGGTCGACCCAATCCCAAAGCGGTCGCACTCTTCGGCAAACCCATCCCATGGGTTAAGTCAGCCCGTTACTTAGGAGTCATCCTTGATAGTTGCTTGACCTTCCTACCTCACATTAAAAAAGTTAGTAACCACGCTAAATTCATACTCGGTCGTCTCACCCCTCTTATATGCAAGAAAAGTAAAATGTCCCTTAGAAATAAGGTGACACTTTACAAGGCTTGCATACGTCCCATTATGACATACGCCTCCGTGGTGTTTGCCCATTCAAATCATGTTCGAAAACTTCAAATCGTTCAAAACCGGTTCTTGCGTAAGGCCACGGGGTCACCGTGGTTCGTTCGTAACGCAGATCTCCACCGCGATTTAGATCTCGAGTCCATAGCCCTCTTCGTGAAGCACTCCTCACAGCGGCATTATGAAAGGGCTACGGACCACCCTAACCCGCTGATAGCTTCCGTCCCTGACTACCCCATAGAGCCACCCGCGCTTCAATCCCTTCGTCGACCAAGACACGTTCTTGGTGACCCGGATGACGAAATCACCGCCGCGAATGCGGGGGCGTCGTCATCCAATCACGACAGAGTAAACACTACACAAATACAGCGACCCCGCCGGCGGGGTCGAAGACTTTAAGTACCTTCAGTACCACACGCCTAAACCGGTACAAGCATGTTCCGGGGCGTTTGTTCCTATCCTCCAGTCTTTTCAGTACCTTCTGTACCACATGCCTAAACCGTTACAAGCATGTTCCGGGGCGTTTTCCTATTCCTCCCAACCTGGCAACGGCCCAAGCCGAGGTCCGTACCTAAGTGGTGCCCTTGCGCTAGTTGCCCCAACCTAATTTTAACGGTTGAGCGCCTTCCGCGCTCACCAAAAGTCCGGTAACGCAGCATCGGCCGTCTGAGGCCAACTGCATTTTGTCCATCAGAAAAAAAAAATGTAATGGCATTAAGAAGCCAGCCACGGACAGAACACGACGCTAGTTAAGTACTTTGTTATTATGCTTTGATTATTAGCTGTGGCTATGTCGGTTTATAATTTGATATATTATACATATAGATGTTGTTGTTGTCATGTACGATAGTACATCATCGTATCGTACATATGTGCTTATGTATCTATTCATTGGACACCAGTGCTATTTATCGTACTGTGTCTATGTACTGGTTTAAGTACTAATGTTGTTTTATAATGGTGTAATAAATATGTAAGTGAAATGGACTCTCATCTTTCCTTTGATAAACCTAATAATAGGTTGTACTTCACACATCACATGGCATACCTATCACGTGGGTCACATGTTCCACACATGTCACCCATGACACACATGTGTCACATGACACACATGTCACACATGACACACATGTCACACATGACACACATGTCACACATGACACATTACACACATGTCAGATAGTACATCATCGTATCGTACATATGTGCTTATGTATCTATTCATGGGACACCAGTGCTATTTATCGTACTGTGTCTATGTACTGGTTTAAGTACTAATGTTGTGTTATAATGGTGTAATAAATATGTAAGTGAAATGGACTCTCATCTTTCCTTTGATAAACCTAATAATAGGTTGTACTTCACATATCACATGGCATACCTATCACGTGGGTCACATGTTCCACACGTGTCACACATGACACACATGTCACACAAGATACACATGTCACACATGACACACATGTCACACATGACACATTACACACATGTCAGATAGTACATCATCGTATCGTACATATGTGCTTATGTATCTATTCATGGGACACCAGTGCTATTTATCGTACTGTGTCTATGTACTGGTTTAAGTACTAATGTTGTGTTATAATGGTGTAATAAATATGTAAGTGAAACGGAGTCTCATCTTTCCTTTGATAAACCTAATAATAGGTTGTACTTCACACATCACATGGCATACCTATCACGTGGGTCACATGTTCCACACATGTCACCCATGACACACATGTCACACATGCCACACATGTCACACATCTCACGCCGGTTGAATGTTTCATGTGTGTCATCCTTGATGCACATGCTGAACGTAACAATTATTATTATTTAATATGATCATGTGTTACGCATTGGTATTAGTTAGGGCAATAAACTAACTATTTGACACGTGCATGCGGTACACGGCTACTTCTACAAAGCGTATCTCATCGCACCACCACCACCTCATAGTCGTGGGTTAGTATTCGTGTATAGTGTGTACTGAGAGCTGATTCTATGTTTTGACAAGCAATTGACACGGACGTAGGTATAGTGTAGTGTAACACGGATTTTGGAAAATGAGGTTCACAGAGTGTACGCTAGGGGCGCTCATCGGTGTCGCAAAAATCCACACTACACTACACCAGACGTCCGTGTCAATGGTGTGCAAAATACTTAGAATCAGCTCTCTGCAGTGGAAACGTAGACCCACGTTGTCGAACAATTAAATCCACGCAGCTAAAATGCGCCGCGTGCTCGTGCACAGCATGCGCCGCGGTGGGTCTACGCCTTAAGTAGATAGATAATAACTAAATAGGAACGCGCTACCGACATTTATGATGATAATACAAGTTAGATTAATTTTAATTATCCTGTTTAGGTATACTTGTAGTAGGTTGTACTTGTTGTTGTTGTACTACGACAGATCTGACTAGTTGTTTAAACTAGTTATGTACCAGGTGGTAGAACATGAAATAGTTAAAATTAAATGAAAGCAGATTGTGAGTAAGAAAATAGATACCTATTAGGACAGGATAGGACGACCTCTGTGGTGGGGCGGGCGAAGGCTCGCCTGGACGCAGGAGGTTGCGGGTTCGATTCCCGCCTCGGAACAAATATTTGTACGATCTGCAGATATTTGTTCTGGATGTTCTGGGTATTTTTCTATTGTATAATAAAAATATCGATCTATGTAATGTATTGTATTAAGTATATCTGTTATCTAGTGTCCATAACACAAGCTCTGCTTAGCTTGGGGCTAGATAATGTTGTGTGAAATGTCCAGCATTTATTTATTATTTATTCGCGAGTATTCACGTGTAAATTGGTAAGCATTACGAATATTAAACAGTTATGTAGAGTATGTAGTAGGCGTAAGAACTATTTTTATTTTTTTATTTTTTCATTTATTTGGCCTTGCAACAAAGGCTGTTACACTAGGCAAGTCACATAATAAACAATAAAAAATAATGTCAATAAAATCTAAATACGTTACAAATTACACACACATTAAGTTACGCAACTATAGTTTCTTGGTCAATTATGAATGACGAACTTGCTATATATATCGCACTATAGAGTGGATACTCGCAAGTTCCACAGTATATATAGGTATCAAGGGCGTAGCCAGGCTTTAGTTTCGTTTTAAAGAAAATAAAAAAATTAAAATGTAAAATGTGTAATGTGAAAAAAAAAACTGCTGCTCACGGTCAGTGAAGGGAATATTTTTAGTAAATGATAATTTTTAAAAAGTGAGAATATCCAAATTTTTTGATTTTTAGTACCATGACCAATCGTAAAAGTTCTATACGTACCTGAGGCAGCAGCGAGCGGAGCTAAGAGTGTGAATTTTTTACTCTTGCGCACATTACACAGTTTTGTATGTATGTGAATATTTGATAAACATCCCGTTTAGGTTCACATCTCCATACAAATAACAATTAACGCAAATTTGATAGTAACAGTGAAGAAGAAAGAACACATGCACCAAACTAGTCTTTCTTAAAAATATATCAGATTTTGTCAAATTAAGAAATAATTAGGTAATTTCAATTCCTCGCCTCACCTTATTTCAATAAGTATAATATATGTATGTTTGTGTATGTGTACATTATTATGTAATATTTTGAATATTTCGGGGCAGGGTGGGCGGGTTGAATCTGACATATTCATCTGATATAGTCTGAATATTGATAACTAGTTGCGCCCCGCAGTTTCACCCGCGTGAAAAATGATGAAAATTATGTGTAATCCAGGGCGTAAAGTCCATTCCAAATTTCACTCAAATCCATTCAGTAGTTTTTACGTGAAAGAGTAACAAACATCCATCCATACAAACTTTCGCGTTTATAATATTAGTAGGAATAGGATCATACATTATTTTATACCTAAAAAATTATTCAATGATTACACGTGAAGACGGTGACGTGTAGCGCAACCGTGCGGTGTCTCGTGTTAGGCGTCCAATGAACCTCCTGAGGGCCTATTACGAGTTTTGCATTGCAACAATCGATTTGCGTGTTGTGAGCTTTTACTGTGACTTACATAGTAACTATTCATCATTCTGTGCCGTGCAGTCAATAAAAGCAGCCATGCATGAGCAGTCATGTTGAATGCTCACGACTCGCAAACCGATTGTTGCAATGCAAAACTCTTAATACGCCCTCTGAACTTGACTCCCTTCGGCCAAAACTTCTCACTCATGAAAGTCGATAAACGGTTAGTCGGCACTCTTACCATAAAGTTATGGCGATTGGCGAGACCCCAACCGCAAGTGTACAAGCGACACGTACAGCGGTAGGTACTGTATATTATATTTTATAAATATTATGCATATCTTATTAGTGTCTATTAATTCTGACATTCACAATCAAATAAATTATTTTATTTTATAACTTCAATAAATCAGAAGATCCGTTTGGTGGTAGCTACAGTTCACGGCCGTTGTATTGGCTCTTTAAGTTTGGACGACAGTAGCGCTAATTGCTAACCCCTAGTGTGTACAGAGATTAAAGCAGAAACAAGTTTTAAAGTTGTGTTTTTAGCCTGTAGTTAAATTTTGGTGAAAAAAACTATACTTTGGTAAAGCAAAACAGTGCGATAAAAAAATATTTATCAAACAATTTTTAGTAGTAGAACTTCTTGTGAAAGAGTTTGTTCGGGGAAGTACTACCATGTTTTTACCAAGTTTCGGTTTGAAGGGTACGGGTGCCGGTAAAATTACAGGCACATGAGACTTTACATCTTTATTTCTCAGGGTCGGCAGCGTGCGTGTGATGCCTCTGGTGTTAGGCGTTAATAGGCTACGGTAACTACTTTCCATCAGGTGGGCCGTATGCATGTTTGCTTACCAAGTAGTATAAAAAAAAAACTTAACGATACACGACACGACGTGCCATTACAAGAGCCAGGATCTGTACAAGGAAGTGCGTAGCGAGACGAAGTGCAATTTTGTGCGCAAGCGCTGATCGTCGTGAATAATAAACCAAGTACCGTTTTGTTTGAACTTATTGGGACGGGCGAGAGTTATTGTGGCAGCAAGTTTTAATGAACGAGCAGCTGATTTATTTTAGTAACTGGTATTGACGTAGAGACAAACAAAGTAAACTTCAGTCTCACAGTTAGTTTTTAGGGTTCCGTCAGAACCCGCTATTCCATAATGGCCGTTTGTCCATCCAAAAAAAGTATAGATTATGCATAGGAGACAATCATCTATATACCTATAGTTACCTAATCTTTATATCATAACCGCCGCCGGCTGAGATGCAAGAGGTTGCGGGTTCGATTCCCGCTGCGGGACAAATGTTTGTATGATCTGCAAATATTTGTTCCGGGTCTGGGTGTTATGGTACCATGGCACTCGTAGTTCCTGATACCCACGACACAGGGAGTCCCAGTGAAGGATCAAGACTACGTATGTAACTGTCCTTCCTTCCTTTACCGCGTCGTCCGGTTTCCCCGTTGGGGTACAAAAGGTCCTCGATTGGCGAGCATCGAGGACCTTTATACCCCAACGGTTGTCAGTTCTGCGAGCTATATGACTTGCCCATCAATCCTGACCTGCAACATAGATAAAATATTTATGCCTATCATTTTGAAACGTCTATATGATTTTTGACTAAAGATACACACGATTATGGGCACTGGTTTTTTTTTTCACACCTTTAAAATTTAATCTATAAAGTGCCAATAGTCTCCCAATAAAATGGCCTTAACATACGACGAAATTGTTAGCGTTAAATTTTCACCATTTAGCTACGAAACCCTAATTAGTTCTAAGCCGTTAAGGCTACGTTTTAAATGGCTTTATTATCTTTCTTCAATGCATTATGAACTTGACACGTAGTGATTATCCTCCATTACCAAATCATGATAATCTCAAACAATCGCTGCAGTGAGAAGTAATTCTCAGGTATTCATAATACCTATTTACCTTCCCGATAAGCTGTAACCTCCATTCTACTTCCTTTTTAGTGAAGCTAGGCCCTCAAAACACATAAACATACTTAGGTGAGTTGACAATTCAATTATGTACTATACTCAGATAAAAAATCAGAGTATAGTACCAGCCAACATAATTGTATTGTCAAATAATTAGTCAAGCTGAACTGTCATTTAGCTTCCCTTTTTAACCGACTTCCCAAAAAAGGAGGAGGTTCTCAATTCAGTTGTATAGTTTTTTTTTTTTTTTTTTTTTTTTTTTTAATGTTTGTTACCGCATATATCCGGCGTTTATGAACCGATTTGGAAAATTCTTTTTTTATTTGAATAGATATACTTCCAGATTGGTCCTATTTTTTTCAATTCCTCATGGATCCCATCATCAGAATCCAGTTCTGATGATGGGGTCCATGAGGAATTGAGGGAACTCCTCAAATATTGTAGGCATACATATGGCGATTTTGATATTTTCAGCAACAAACCAAGCATTTGCATTCAAAAAGTATCATAATCCTTTCACCACTATGGTTCTTTCATCATTTTTTTTTTCATCCAAATATTTAGTCGAATACAATGGCGGAAGTCGGTTTTTTAAATGAAAAGTTATAAGTTAATACGGAGTGACACTGGTAGAATATAATTAATAGACTACCGATGACTATCGTGTCTAATAATTTATCGCTTATCCACTTTTAGATACGATATTTTAGAACCTAAGAAGTCTTATGACATCCATCAACCCAAATGAGGCCCTTGCGGTGTTTTTTAACCGACTTCCCAAAAAAGGAGGAGGTTCTCAATTCGGTTGTATTTTTTTTTATGGTGCTTGATGGCTTTTGATGATTCGGTACAGTCCGAAATAAATATATTATTATTATTTCAGTCATTTATTTTCAAACACAGGCTTAACCTGGACCTTTAGGAGGCATTACTGGGGCCGTATTAACGAACAAGAGGTCCTTTTACAATTAGGATATAAAAAACATTATTGTTATGGTGGATGGAAGACAGATGTTAAACTATTGTGGAAATGGATGAAAGTTGGTGCTATTGTAAGGAGAATATGCTAATTGAATGTTTATTGGGCTATTATAATATGAGAAACGGCACCTACCAAATCTAAATTATTGAAAACGATTTAGGCAGGTGGTGACTTGCCGTTCACTAAACGGGCCCCTTAAATGTGCTGCCAATGAAGGCAGCGTAAGGGGCAACGTTGGCGTGGACGGCTAAAGGGTGTTGAGAGGTGTGCTGCAGTTTCACTAAGCGCTACTCCCGGCTTTATGCCTTTAACACTTCCACCCTTGGAGCATAGGTTTCGCTCATGCGCCTCCACCCTCGGCCAGCCGGCTAAGGCAAGCCGAGGGTCAGGGGTCTCTGTTGACCCCAGGGAGTAATGGGGCTCCGCGGTGTTGCCACTCACCGAACGCTCGCGTATATGTTATTATTATACTTAGGTGTATCACTGAAGTGTTAATTCAACGACACGTTTATCCTACCATGGATCGCCGGTCGATAAATTTTACATTTCGATAACCTGACTTTGTCTATAGAATCGTGTTGTAGCATGAAACTGGTCTCGATAACGCCACTTTTATTTTGTCAAATTTTACCGATCTCGACATAGTCCGAATTTGAATGTCAAATTTATCGATTCAGAAACCCATACTTGCAGCCCTGTCTCTCCTGCGTCGCTGGCGAACCTTCGCCCGCCGCGCCACAGAGGTCGTCGTTATAGGATAATGCTTCCAGCATAATAAAGGTGCAGCCCTAAGATTTAGACACAGCGACGAAATCATAAAGCAAATTTTATGTGGATCACGTTTATGGAACGTGACGTCTCCACAAGTGCATTTACGAGAAGCTTCCACTTTCTGCCAGTTCGACACTTTACTTACCAATAGCATTATTTCATTCATAGTTTCATAAAACGTTTCGTTGATCACATAATTTATGAATGAATCACAAGTACCTACTATCATTACGTTGTTCAGCAAATAGGTATGCAAGAATCAAGATTACACAAATATGCATATTACTGATGGAGATATTTTAATTGGAGAGGTCTTATTACCTATGGCTAATTGTTAATAGTAGCAATACGACACTTTTCTCTCGGCTATCTAACTTTCCATTTAGTTAAAAATGTTGTAAGGTCAAAGTTCAAAGCTTTAGTTATCGCAGAATTGTCGTCATACAATACTTATTTGTATCAAAAGGGAAGTTATGATTCAGTGCGGATTGGTTTTAATGTAAATCTGTTTGTTGGTATCATCGCCGGGTATCAGGCGCCGGCGCGGGCTGGCGGCAGGGTGCGCAGCCGCCGCGCGGGCCGTCGGCGTCGTCGCCACTTTTCACCGTCAACACTACGTACGCCCACCCGATATATAAGCCTCAGTCACCCATTCACCCGCTCGCAGTGTGTGCTTGAACGTTACAGTGTCCACTCCTCGTGCAAGGACTTAAGTTTATCATGAATTCACGGTGTTTATTAGTGCTAGCAGCCGCCCTCGGCGTGGGTACGTAGCATTTGAAATATTTAGGGCGCCCGCACGCGCCCAGTGAAGATATGTGGCATGAATCGATAGGAGTACTAATCGCGAAAGTTGAAGTGATCGATGAGATCGATGTCACCGTTTCCACACAAAGTTGCAGTGCAGCTGCGCGGGCGCAACAGCTGAATAGATATTGCGGATAATGTGGTGTAACTATGACAATTGCTTGGTGACATACAGATGTTAATAGTTTGAAAGCTATCAAACGTATCATTCAATAAAAACATGTTCGATCGTGGACATATGGACATTCACAAGTTTCATATGGGATAATTTTGTGACAAAGCAGTTATCAGTGAGACACCATAAAAGCGAATCGTCTCATAACAACTACATTCTACAGGAAGAAGCTTAAAAGCTGCACCGAAAGTTTCTTCGATCGTAAAATTACACAAATAATAATAATAATCAATGGATTGTCGATCGTTTCCACTTTGATAACTTCTGCATTTCTCCAATTCGACTTCATTAATTTCAAAGCTTCATTTACAGTTGAAATTTTCTCATGGCTCGCTTTTTGTTTTGTTTTTCCGCAATTCGAAATTCCAAGGCGCAAGTTCACATCCGTTTAATGTCACTTGTGTAATATTTTTATATTTAGCAGCTAACCGGTTATTGCAAATTCACAATTCCAATTCCTGTGTAGGTACATTACCTACACAGTTATGTACGAAAGAAGTTATAATAATAGCCTCAGTTAGTTCCTTAAATAGTTAAAAGTTCACGTACTTACCTTGGTTCTAAAGAGACGAAAAATAGTACTAAATATGAAAGAGAGATTTTCCGATGTTATCACTCTGTAGAAACATACCTTTACTGCTTAGAAAGTGGACACATAATTCCCAGTTCGGAACCAGTACTTTGGTATGAGTAGAAAGGAAGTTAGTTATTCTTGTGATTATATTTTGCTGTCTTTACCTACTTAAGTTATTCAGTATAATGGCTTCTACCAAAAACTTAGTTTTTTTTTTGTAAAAGTATAATAGCGTTTGTAAAGTTACATGACCTAAAATCTATACAAGCATAGAGTGCGAGAAATACAATGCTTCTTTAGAAACAATGAAAATCTTCACGTCTATCTTTGAAAACAGAGTGATATGATCTAAACATGTCACATCCATATGCATTTATGCAAAAATACCAATATGATCAAGTGCAGGATGTTAAATTTTCACTCCGAGGCTTACATGGCATTTGTGGAATCTACAAGGTACCTATTGCTTAGGATTTCTAACACGTACCCAGTTCTCACGGGGGCCTTGCAAGACAATAACTTCTATAAGTAGGTTTCTTCTACTAAAACCTCACGCTTCATAATAGTTGCTATGACATTAACGGGTTTTTCTTCATTCACTATTGTGTCATATCAGAAATTATGTAAACCTCTATTGATTCGTCACTTGTCATTGTTTATAGCAATGCTTCTATTTCTTACATTAACAATGTCAATAGTCGTCATTGTCATTATGTCTCATAATAAGCTTTAAATACTACGAATTTGTTATAACAAATTACAAAATTATACCTGTTACCTACCTATCAATACTATTTGTTTCTTTGAAAAGGTCATCTCGTTTTGTAATTCATAAATTATGAATGTTATACTCATTGCCATATTATTATCATAATTTTATTGCTAATCTTTCAAACTATTTGATGGCTTTACGTTTCATAATTTTGAATTATTTGCTATAATTTATTAATGTCTTCCCGTTTAAAAGAATTCATTAAACCTACATGGTTCAGTAACTCAGATTTTACAGACAACATACAAACTTAAAACGTACTTAAATACGTATTGTGTACTAAACGTAGCTGTTAGTAAAATCAGCCGCATTTAAGTTTGACTATCTCTTTACCCATGCGATTAGATATTCCATAAAGATTAAACAGCAAGCGTGAAGGTATTCAAGTATCTCAGACCGCGCGTGCATTTATTTTAAGAGCACGATGAAAACGGTGAAATTGCTTCAACTGCTTCACTGCGCATGAATTTCTGTTCATTTGTCCATGCTTCGATCGTCTGAGTAAGGGTTGGACCACACTGTGACATGCCTTTATGTGCGGTGTTGAAAAATATTAATGTCCATTTTCATCAGCTAACGGGAAAACTTATGCATGTCTTAGTAGCAGGTTAAGAGAACAAACTGTCATGAAAAGTTGCAAA
This sequence comes from Epirrita christyi, assembly GCA_951392215.1. NCBI lineage: Eukaryota > Metazoa > Arthropoda > Insecta > Lepidoptera > Geometridae > Epirrita > Epirrita christyi. Next base: position 4,180,831 of record OX595837.1, read on the forward strand.
ATGGATGACGCAACTCAGACTAGTAATATTTTGGCTTTTGGCTATTTGGTATCACCACCTAAAAGTCACTTCAATGATTCTAGAAAATCGTATAATCCACTCGTTTAGTTTGACCTATTGATCGATTCAACCAGTTTTAATGCTAAATAGATAATGTTGCCTAAATATTCATGGACATTGAATAAAATTACCTACCTATACCATCACAATTCGCCAAATATGAATATGTGCACATATGAAACTGGTAACGATATTTTTACGCATAGAAAAAAAAAAAAACTTATGTTATTACCTTGCTCTTCGTATATGAAACTATAAAAGCAAGTTTCTGAAAAAGATGCTGAAATATTTAAAACATTACGAGAATTCCAAATTATTCAAGCACATGACATTGATGATATAATTACTAACACTCTCGTTTACTTATTATGCGTGTCTCATTCCTGAATAATTGTGTCCAATCTGGTTAATTGGATAATTGGGTTACTCTCTAATTTTCTCATTTAATGATAGTCTAATAAACGCATGCGATGATATTGTTGAAAATAAAAATAACGATGTTGAGATGATTGGAAATAATGATCTAGATATATCATTCACAAAATAGCAAGCACATAGCAAGGATAGTTATGATTTTAAAGAAAATGTTGATATCGAAAGTATAGAACACATCAATGCATAGTAAGATGATCTATTAGTTTTACATCACGATACAGGCATGCCCCTAATAACTAAAGATTTGAATGAACAATTAAGGCATATTTACACATTAAGTTTGTTATAGTCTTAGTTTTAGTGTGTTTAAACAGTATTTTTAAATCAAACTTGAAGTTTATTATAAATCGGTCGGAAACTGCTACTGAACTGTTGCAAATACAAAAAAATAACTACCTAATTAAGAAATTAGAGTATAAATGAATCAATATAGTGCCTAAATTGTAGATTGACGCTCTAAGTATCTTCAATTGTTGTGAAAAGATAAAGTAACTTCAACAATGGGAGGTCACCCAGCAACCGGAAACACACTTGTAATTAACCACAATGCAACGGAAGAATCTTCTAAAAATCCTATTAACAATGATATCACACAGTAGCACTGTGATTCAACAATGAGTTGTAGATCCTAAGACGAAGATGAAGGCTGAGCAAGACCTTTTAGAACAGTAAATACCTAAGTGCCTAGGAATAGATATGATACATTAAAGATATACAAGTTTAGAAGGTCACAAGGTCACAATCTCAATTACTTAAATATTTTTAGATACCTAATACCTATACGGCGCAGATACTTCTGATTATAGCAGTACAATATCATATTGATTTAACTCTAGTATACATTTAGACAATCAATTTTCAATTAATTGAAAATTACGCACTTAGCAACGTTATACTTTGCAAGCAAAATGACAAGATAATAAAACTACAATCTTAATCAAGTCAACTTACTTTCTTGCTAAAATGTAATGATAAATATATACACTGATCGATCTTTGAATGGCTCTATAAAACATAATATCTTAGTTCAATAATCGATACATGAATTAAACGTCTCTGTGATTGGTGGACATAGATAATCCTAAGCGTGTATTCAGTAATGTGGTGAATGTCTGTCCTTCAGTTCGTTAGACACAGACTCTTGTTAGACCATTGAAATGTAAGATTTTTGATCTTAAGATTCACCTTTTAAATAGTGACTATAGTTTCGTGACAATCGTAAACTAGCAACGACTATATTATACAAAATACAAGCAATCATTTTAAGTATACTTTGAATTTGTGTGAAAGTTGAACCTATAAAAGATTGAAAGTAAACAAGCACTTAATACGAATTACATTCATAAACATATTTAATAGTAGTGTTGTAAATGTCATAATTAATTTGTATCGCATAGGATTACATCTAAGTAGCAATTATTGCTTGCAATTAGATGTGCAAGAGTGACGCACGTTATTAAATTGGCGGTTATGTAAAGATTACAGAAGTATGGAGGTTGTGGCGACGAGTCGGGCGCGTCAATGAGAATTCCTAGTGCTATTTAATTTGTTATGTCATGTCGTTAGGACAGGCTGATAGTCTGTGACCAATTTATGATTGAAACCAATTAAGTCTTTTTAAATACCTTCTAAATCATTGATTGAGGTCCTCTATCTTTTCAATTTCGCTACTTTCTTATTTGACTTTCAAAATGTTTATTTGAATGTCTTAAAAATTTTCTCCTTTCAATTTTGCCGTGCCATCTACTGCGTTTTCAGTTACCACGTCTTTTATGGCTTCTAACTAATCTTGGCGGGGATGGTACCCACCACCGTCTTCTTGATACAGACATGCGGTCATTAACCGCTGTGCCACTGATCGTCTTTACAGCAGGTTACATTTTTGAGATGATATCATCGGCTTAGCTCCACCTACAGGGGAAAAGTTTCAGTTATCCAAGCCTGTTAGTTTAGTTAATTAACGAGAGGTGTCCAGGCAGGATTGAACTTAGTACCTATATCAGTTATACGAATTTTAGTATTTCACCTAAGTGTCGGTTAACACATAACTACAATATCATGATTAACTATCCAGAGTACCTTGATTCTATTTACTTCAACTCACGAAGAGTGCTTTTCAAATTACCTACGCACTATTACATCAAAAGCTTTTAAAATTAGACTAACTATTGCTCATTATCTCACAATGCCTTCGAAATAGACCTCCGAACTTTCACCGAGAGCATGAGTACGTATAACAATAGTTTTGTTATTCAATGGTTACGTTACAACTCATGTGTCAGTGACCCCAATCAAGTTAAGATTTATGAAATTGGGGCGGAGGAGGTCATAATGGTTTGAAATAGGTAAATTTATAAAAGTGGTGTTTTTATACTTGTCATTGGATACAAGGGATGCTTTAGTGGTCCTAGATTTAATTAGGAAAATATAAATCTATCTCAATTTTTAGTAGATCGAAGGTAATATCTTTTCAATCGCATTAAGAAAATATTACTATATATATCAAATTTTTATTTGTTTTTCATAACATCAACTATACAATTTTATTCTCAAATCACTTTATATTAAGTATTAATTTTAATACCGTAATACACTCGTGCCCATCAAGAACATAAATATATCAATGCGCATACGCACCTTTTAACGGGCAGTTAATTTTAATGGTTGCAATATTAAACAGTTGTAGTTACTATTTTTTATCATTATGTCTATCGTGTAATGCAACGAGTTTCTAAGACACATTTTTTTTGGGATAAGAAAGCAGTCGGAAAGTAAGAACTAAGATTACATATATGATATTGCAGTACGGAAATGAATGTACTATGTATGTGTATAAAGATTAAATCCACGTATAACTTATACGTCGTTAAGTCTCAGCATAGTATTCTTCCATGCTGGGTTGCTTAGGCGGCCTAGCAAATGCTGAGGGACCCTTTTATAGCTTGAATCACACACATTTTGTTATCATTATTTAATATGTATTTGTGTATTATGTAACGTGGTTGTGTATTTTTTGTTGAGTCATGAATGAACTATTTTTCTTTGTTTCTTTCATTCTATTCACATTCTTTATCAAAAGACAAACAGAGAGAAAGAGCCTGAACTAAAATTAAAGTATCTTCATCAGCTGATAAACGTCCAGCGCTGGACGAAACCTCCCCTTAGAATAGGGGGGATTTAATATATTCACCATGCTTGGCAGACGGATTGGTGATCGCAGTATTGGTGTTGCTACGGATGGATGCTGCCTGCTGCCAAAGGCGTATATGGGATCATCCCCTGGCATAATATCGTCTTTTACGGTATCCACAAGAGAAGTTGGAGTCCTATTCTTATACCAAGACTACTACGGCCAACTTATTACTTACTTACTTACTTACTTACTTACGGATATATTTTTTGCCTGTTCTTCACGTAGGTTGTTTTTTAAAGCTTTATTTTATTACCTTTAATTTGGAAGTCGTTATGTTTATTGAGCAATTTAAGTAACAATCTAGTTGTAGATTGATGGAAATAGAATAAAGCTTCCAAAAAACATAGTTGTTATAGTAATTCCTCAATAAAACTTACTTTATAATCAAATATCAAGTTTAATCATTAGTTTTACAAATTACAACTAATATAACCTTGTATTTAATCTTTAATGAGCTAATAAGAATGGCTATTTGATGCAAATTTAAACTAAGTAATTTGAATCGTATAGCGAATGAGATAAAGGTCAATCGAGATTGCTCAACAAGGTGAGCTCGCTCGGAGCATCTGAGAATGAAATCGAAAGTCCACCCACATCTCGTTGGTAGGTTACTAGGCTTTCACCGTATTACTTAATGGTTGACGACCTCTCTGTAACTTTTATGTAATATTCATTGGCGATGATTACAGGTTTATTTTGTTTGTTTGCCCTGATGAACACTTTGTGCTTATTGCTGTGGCATACGCAACTGAAGATAATTTCGTGATTGATTCTATTTCCATTATGAAACACCTATTCGCTAAGATTTTATTTATTACTCAAATAACTACATTGAAAACGTCCTTTCAAGGTCATCAAGGATTTGATTTACATTTACATTACAGTTTCCGTTGCAATTCAATGAATGATGCCATTTAGTTACATGCATGAAATTCTAGCTATCATCATCATCATCAGCCTGTAGTAAGCCTCCCCCTTAGAATGCCACGACGAACAGTCTTGAGCCGCCTCCATCCATCGAGTGGAGGGCCTTACTCTACCGCGTCGTCCGGTTTGTTGTCACCACTCGAGAACCTTTATTCTCCAACGGTTATCAGTTCTTTGAGCTATATGACCTGCCCATTGCCACTTCAACTTGGTAATTTTAAGAGCTATGTAGCTATATCGAGTACCAAATCACTTAACTATGACCCTGAAGCAATACTATGATTTGTGTGTGATGTCAATCTTTCGCACGCAAATAAAAGAAAATACAGTTAGGCCGACAGCGTACGCTTTAGCTGTATGTCCACACTATCATCATTGTTTGTTACCTAACATTATGATGACACATCAATAATTTGATGTCACCCAACTGGTCACACACCAGGCTTCAATGGGCCTTGCCATAATTATGTCATTGGTGTCTCAGCCTTGCGCAAGCCTAGAGGCGGTCACAGTTGGATGATCTTGGCGCCCTGGTTCACACGTATGACTCTGCTCATCTGGGCTCATTACAAACTCAATTAACTTTATTGAATAGCACTGTAAATATGCGTCAATTTTCTTGATATTGACGTAAGATGTTAAAAAAAAATTATCCATCACCAATTCATTTGAAATTAATAATGTTCCGTTATTGATGGAATATATTGATGGTAACTAAATTAGAACTTAAAATAAAGCAATCTAACTGATTTTGATACTCCGCGGAATCAAAGACATTCTCTAGATTATCCTAAATTATCATAATGAGCCGACCTCGTAAGGAATGCTCGGTATCCCGAAGTGACTGTGGTTTACCTCGATATGAATCATTTGACTTGAATAAGGAAGGTTGTTCACATTATACCTATAGAGAGTGTTATTTCAAATTACTTGTAGTTTGACCTAAAAATTCCCTTTTTTTATTGAAACAAACATCGTAGAGATGCAGAAGAAATTCTTAAAATTCTTGAAAATCAAATATATTTTTTTCTTTCTTTCCATTGAGCCATGCAGTTTTTAGACCTGATATATTACAATATTAAATCGCCCGTTCCACAGTTACACCACTATTGTTAGTTTCCAAATTTCTGATTCCCACGATAAGCTAATTAACAAATGAACTAGAAAACTGGACTGAAACATCATAATTGAGCTCATTTTGCAACATAAAGCAATATTAACCCAAAACAATGACGCGTTCTTAGATTACATACTGATTAGTGATACATGTTTTTTTGTCTTCGATTTTGTATTTCTTTGGCTGTTAACAGTTACTTTTGCAATTTATAATGCTTACATCAATGGTAAACGGTAAGTGAAGGAACTTTTAGAACGTTCGATCCTAGTTCTGCATTAAATGCCAATTACCTATTGCAAGCTTTTAAGTTGCAAATGTTTGCTCATCACATAAAATACCTGTAAACTAATTCCATTTGACATAATAGAATCCGTGTGATTAAGAAATTTTAGACATTTTGCAAACTAGTGCTGAAATATTTTTTTATTAGCTACACTGGCAGATAAAATATATAGCTATACAAAGAAAATGCAATTCTTGAAAATTGACAGGTGTAGACTGAAAAATGTTTCAGAAAATGCCATTCAAAATTTATGTGAAGTAGTAGAAACAATCCTAGAAGGACAAAAATTGTGCAAATAGAAAAATAATATATTATACTCACCCGGAAAAGTAGCAGCAAAACAGGTATTGCGAAACAGCACGTATGGATGAGATGTTTTCTTCTTGGCAAATATCAGCGAGTAGCCAGTTGTGTGATATAACGTGACATAACTGCAAAGCGTACCTACCTACTGTATGTACACATACATAATGTATAGATACTGGGAAATGATTGTGTACATACTCAAACAAGGTGTGAATTAATGAACATGTTCAGAGGTTTGACCTAGCTAAATATTTGAGTAGGTTCGAGCACATTCAAATATTTAAACATGTAAATCTGAAATCTGTTAAAAATTTAATCTCCTTTTAAAATAACTATACAATTGAGCTTAAGTGATATACATATTCCAAATTACTTTCATGATGCTATCGTATAGCAGAATATTTACTTTACCTAATTATCTCTGCATAAATCTGCAGTTTTAAGTTATAATGTGTGTTGAATGAAGATTTTTATAGCTTTCATTCTTCACTTTATAATTATATTACCATTCATTATAACTGAAGCAACTTACGTAAGCAAGTAATATAAATTTAATTAAATTTCTCTTAAATGGAGGATAAGCAAACGTAGCAATAATATCTGCATCAGGTGCTACACACACAGAATCAGTTGTTGAGTTGTCTGCCATGTCAAGTTCTTAAGGATACGAACGATCAGTTCTATGTCCTAAAGACCAGTATCGGAAAACATTGCTAGAGCACATGTTGGAAATATCAGCAACATCATTTTATAAATAACACACGGCACAGTACACGGTTGTGTCCAGTCATTCTCATAAAAAAAGATCCACAAAAAATCGTATTGCATCACAGAACACGTGCTCAAAGTCACCTCAGAAAAACAAGCAACCGCAGCATTTTGCAAATAAAACAATTGTTGCTTACCCAATCAGGCATTCTCTGGTCACATTCCCCAGAGATCTTTCTTCGAAGAATATGACACAGCGAAAAACCCAATGCTTAAAGCACATCAGAAAAACAATTAGCAACCGCAACATTTTGCCAATGCCAACCACCAACTGTTTTCGCTTACCCAACCGCATTGCCACTTCGTCACATTCCTCGGAGAAAGAGCGGCCGTGCCCGAGACCGGTGCTTGCCACATCGCGTGCCATAACTGCTGTTTACCAAACCCCCTCGTGGTTCATTTTGTAATTTAAATTAAAATTCAAGACGAATCGTGTTTTAAATACGTTTCCTCATCTTTGTATTGCAATATTGGAGGATAGACAGTCAAAAATCTGATAGAGTTTCATCACTGCGATGTGGAATTTTAATTTGTCCTGGACCTTTTCCTTCTGCATATATTATATTTTTTCTGCATATACTTTGAATACCTGATTAGAACTTTTTAACTTCTGCTGCCAAATTTGTTTATTTCTTTCTTATTCATAATCAATTTAAACCTTTGATAGCTAAAATAGCTTTGATCTTGTTCTGGCGTATGCCATTTTACATCAGAGAGAACAAAATAAAAGTTATTGGAATTAAAATAGGTTTAAAAATTATTATGAATAAGGGGAATAGAAGTTTGTCAAACATTATCGATGGAAGCTAGACTCGAAGCTTATCGGTCTGTATAACTTATCGATTTATGCCTCATAAACATTAAATAGGATATCACAATAGTTCATCGTTTATTCAAAGATTAATTTAAATTTTCTCTTTCCAGCGGTCGCCCAAGAAACCTTCAAATGCCCAGATGACTTCGGTTTCTACCCCCACCACATCTCCTGCGACAAATACTGGAAGTGTGACAGCGGAGCCGCGGAGCTGAAGACCTGTGGGAACGGGTTAGCTTTTGATGCCACCGACTCCAAGTACCTGACTGAGAACTGCGATTACCTTCACAACGTTGAGTGCGGAGAGAGGACACAGCTTGGTGAGTTTCCTAAGATCAGATTGGAGATCAGCAACGAGCTATCCATTCGATTTGTATCATTATACCTAAAGGACATTTATGTCTAAAGATGACCATAAAGGTCACAAATTTTCAAAGAATAATGCTATCTTTCACCAACTATTATATTATCTTAAATGTTATCTTATCTAACTTTCACTTATGGACCGTGACATAAATGTTTAATTTTTCAGTTTTTCTGTTAATTTTACATGCACTATAAGTGTCCCATTAATTAAGACTTGGTAGGTGAAAATTAGAATTAATTCGATACTAAATTCATTATTTGAAGATGAGTTGGTACCTAAACATAATAAATCATCATCATATATTAGACTTACTTCTTGGACGAGGCCTCTTCAAGTCTACATAGAATGCAGTGATATGCCATAACCATCACGCTTGGCAGGCGGATTGTTGATCATAGTACTGGTTTTGAGTTGTCATGTGAATGCTATTCAATCCTGGTGTAATCCCTTAGTTGGTCCTTACAACATCCACGGGAGGACAGGCCACACCACGGCAAAACATCATACATATACATACATGCCATACATGGACATTATATATCATAGATGCTTGGTATAATATCATTACAAGCTCTCCGTTATGACGTTTTTTATATAAATGTCCAATTATACTAAAAATCAATTACATACTTCTGAGTATTCATAACCGATTCTTAAATACCACTTGATTAGGTATGTGGCACAAAAATTTACGAATTATCATCAAAAACCCAGTAACAGTAATGTAACGGTCAAGGTCAAAATATTTGCATAATTATACACTGTATAATGTAAGGATAATATTATTCGCACAACCAGGATGTGACCAGAACAGAAGGTCACTTGGACAACCTGACAATCGCCTCTTCCAAAGAACTTTTTTACTTCATAGTTTCGTAGAATCAGGTCGTATTATCATTTGAATGGTTCACCTTGAACCAGTGGGTACACTATTTCTGATTAGGAACAAAATTTGCGTGTCTGATTTTTTTCATGCAGATGGTTCATTAAAAAAAAGTCTTTTAAATGTGATTTTGATTAACCTTTAATAAAATACTAGTCTAGAGAAGAATTTAGCTTTAATATAATTTTAATAAGAGCTATGATACTAGATCGTACGTCACAAAGAATTGTTATGCAAGTGATCATAGCTCTTTTGGCTGATCAGCTCTAATCTGAGTTGATCACTTATAATGTAGTTTAAATTATAATAAAACTGTACTAGATAACTTTTCATTTAAAAAACCGACTTCCGCCATTGTATTCGACCAAATAATTTTGGATGAAAAAAAAATGATGAAAGAACCATAGGTGGTGAAAGGATTATGATACTTTCTGAATGCAAATGCTTGGTTTATTGCTGAAAATATCAAAATCGCCATATGCATGCCTACAATATTTGAGGAGTTCCCTCACTTCCTCATGGATTCCATCATCAGAACTATATTCTGAAATGGGACCAATCTGGAAGTATATCTATTCAAATAAAAAAAGATTTTTTCAAATCGGTTCATAAACGACGGAGGTAACAAACATAAAAAAAAAATACAACCGAATTGAGAACCTCCTCCTTTTTTATGAAGTAGGTTAAAAAGCACTGGTGGTGTGGTGACTAGTCGCCGACTTCCGATCCATAGGCTGTGGGTTCGTATCCATTTGAAGGCATGTGTCGTTAGTTAGTACTTATTTGCGATAAGAAGCGTTAGAACCATACAAGACTGGAGTGCCAATATGTGCTTCGAAGTTACCTCTAACTACCCTCTTGTAGGATAGTAGGTAATAGGTATTGATCTGAGTAGAGGTAGAGATTTGAGGATATCCACCATGGGGATTTAAGACTTCTGTGGCGCGGCGGGCTGTGATGCAAGAGATTGCGGGTTCGATTCCCGCTGCGGGACAAATGTTTGTATGATCTGCAAATATTTGATCCGGGTCTGGGTGTTATGGTACCATGGCACTCGTAGTTCCTGATACCCATGACACAGGGAATCCTAGTGTGGGATCTGAACTACGTTAGTGACTGTTGGGTGTTAACACTAATAACAAAATAACTATGATCATTCTTAGAAATGTCTCAATCACGACTCCTCGCTACACACTGCTGTTTTCTTCAAATTGTCAATAAAAACATTTCTTTCTCCAGAGCCCCCGATCTCAACTCCCCACTGTGAGCGACTCTATGGTATCTTCGCTGATGTAGCCAAGTGCGACGTTTTCTGGAACTGCTGGAACGGAGAGGCCTCCCGCTACCAATGCAGCCCCGGTCTCGCCTACGACAGGGAATCCCGCGTGTGCATGTGGGCTGACCAGGTCCCCGAGTGCAAGAGCGAGGGTATGTTTCACTAGTCCAACTGATAATCATTGTAGGCAGAGCAAAGGATGCAGGAAATTACAGAATTACATAAAGTTGCTAAAAAATGTAGCAAGATGACAAGGAATTTAAAATAAGTATGTCAGCTTTCATTTGTTTTTATTGAAAAATAAACGAAAACAAAGCCGAAAAGAAAACAAGAAATTTAAAATAGGAATACTAATTGCTATTGTTTTTGTAACATAAAAAATAGAGTGGGAGTTGGCATTATATTTTGTTAAATACTAACCCCCTTATTCATAATCTTTTTTGAAACCTATTTTAGTTAAAATATGTTTTGTCTTGTTTTGACGTATGACATTTTACATCAGAGAGAACAAAACAAAAGGTATTTTAACTAAAATAGGTTTAAAAAATGATTATGAATAAGGCCTTTAAACTGTAATAGCATCCTTGAAATTGGAACGTTTGGGCAATTAACAAAAGGGGGCGCTTATATCCCATTATCACTTCTAATCGAAGTAATAATGCTAATGGAAACAGTTAATACAGCATTTTTTTTTTAAATGAAAAACTTTATACATTTTATTGCAATAAGAACTCAGCACGTTCTAAAAGCACATAACTTTACGCACACTCTCTTTTAGCGATTTTATCTCTTGTCTAGCACAACTATGTCTGATCTACGTTTCGGTCTCGCCTTCTTCACCCTCCTCTCACGTGACCCCTTTCGGTATTTCCCAGAAGTAGCGAACGGTTTCGGCTGCCCCGCCCCCGGTGAGGTTTCCAGCGCCGGCTCATTCAGCCGTCACGCCCACCCCGAAGACTGCCGTAAATACTACATCTGCCTGGAGTACGGAGTAGCCCGCGAGTACGGATGCCCCATCGGTACCGTGTTCAAGATCGGAGACTCCGACGGCACCGGTAACTGCGAAGACCCCGAAGATGTTCCCGGATGGTGAGTTCCATTACTTTTATACCTCCTGTATATAACCCGGATATCCTAACTCGATCTTCTACACTCAAATTGGACGGTTTTTCTTTTTAGTCGGAGCACGTAGTTTATCGAGTCCGGACATCCTATTCCGTTCAAGCCAAATAAGACAATGCAACTTGAACGATCTTCCAATAAAACTCTTCTATACTCACTGGTCGGATATCACTGGTTCTGTGGTTTAATCAGCGTCTGGAACGTTAACACCTATGTCGTAATGTGACAGCACGGATTTACCGCATACACACTAAACTAACTGATGTGGTGCAACATTTAGATGTAACTTAGACCCTGTCTACTTCCACACAACCAATGTCATCCTTGTGACTAACCATTCTTCTTGCACTTATTATTTAATCAGGTCAGTTGTATTGCGTTTAACGCTATAGTTAGCTATGGATTAAAATTGTATGCGACGTAGGTAGCTAAATCTCGCCCACCTCAATACTAGTGTACAACTATGCGGTTCGGAGCCTTGCACGCTTGCGACATTATTTAGGCCAGCCTTTGAAATTAACATGACTTAAGGCAAAATAGTTTGGTTTACACACGAGTGTCATGTGTGCGGCCCGACCGTGGTCAATGCCGACCGGTGCGGATCATGTATATGGTAATGACCGTTTGTTCCAGCGGCCTGTTGGCCCTGTTGCACTGTAACTGTACAAAAGTTGAATAACCATGTCACCCTCAATGCCTCTCAAAAATAAGGAAATGTGTTAAAACCGCTCACTGCATCTGTAGAATAATAAAATGGCCGTGAGCTGGATACTTTTTCAATTCTCCGGGAGTTAGCAACCACTTAATTATTCTGAAAGTGTCTGGTTTGGAGATAATTAATTCCGTACAAGTTGATATGTACTTTATATCCTCTTAATTTATTGGTATTTCACTTTGCATAAATAAATCGTTAAAGGATTATATTCGAAATGCATGAATGTGTTTACGTCCAATTGATTTTAATCCTGTTACCTAAAAAGGTTCGTGACTGCCAGTATGTTACTGAAAAAACAAAGGTCGAATAAACAAGTTCCATCATAAGTTTTTGTAACGGCTCCGCATTGCTATTTCATGTATAGTTTAAAAAACATAAGTTAGATAATGTTTCTTGAAAAGCGAGCGGTTATCATTCTTGTTACCGTTTCAAGGCAGTTCACTTAGTTTCGCCGCTTGTGAACGAGATTTGATTACACAATACACCCTGTGCGCAGTTAGTAAAAGTTGCTAGAAATTAAGTACCTATAGTTGATGTTTACATAAAAGATAGAATAAGTAGAGTAGGTAGAGTTAAGTTAGAGATTTAGAAGGGGCAAGATATAAGCTGCCCATCCATTTTCAGCGAGGACTACTACGGAGACCTGGACCTGAAGGCTATCCGCAAGGGCGAGCAAGATGGCCAGACCCGCCAGACGCCTAAGCAGCTTAAACCCCGCCCCCAAAAGGAATAAAAACACCTCCACGATCATTACCTTCTAATACTCAATTATAAAACAATATTCTCCGAACACCACGAGCAATGATCAAAACCCGAGTACAACAGCATACTGGCTGCATACGAATGCGATTTATTTTTAACTTACTTTTGGTGTTCGGAGATCGTGTTCCAGGTTCAAATTTAAATTTCGAATGTTTGATGCGTGAGTCACGATTGATTTGTATTCTTTTCTAGTTGCCAAATACTTTTCTCGTTGTAACTTTCTTTGAAACAGTTTCACAAAGATAGTTAGGAGATAGTAACTAATAGAAATCATACAGCGATAGGAATATTTATTTTAATTTTGTTCATTAATTTTTACAACACCGTCGCTATGTATATTGTTGACCGAATTATGTTTAGCCACATCTCCAGTTGTAAAGTAACGTACTTTTTAGAGCATTTGCAAAGTTGTTTTGCATTTAAAGCATTGTGTAATTTTGTGCATCACATATTCTATGAAAGTTTCAATTCCCAATTTATTAAATCTTGTAAATATTTTTGTACTGAAATGTTTCACTGCGACTGAGCCTTGTTGTTTGATAGAAACTGTAATACTTAAGTTTTTATTATTAGTGATAAAATAAACAAAAAATCATAAAAATTTAATGTTGTCGTATTTATTCTATGTGTAATTGCACTCCGCACCGTTTCCCTAACATTTTAACACAATCACACTTTATTTCTTATATTTGCAACAAATTTTCTAAACACACTTGATCCTAATTTATAATATAGATTTCTTATTAATTTTCTTAACAGACTCTTGTTACTGAACTGACCAAATTTGGTATAACAGGTATGTTTTTCTTCTATAACGAATTTATTATTGAAGAGACTAATAAACGGAATTATAAATTTTTTCCTGGTGAGTGAATATTAATATTATTTTATGATCTATTCGTATTTTTGTTGCAAATTACGATTTGTGTTCAAATAGAAAATAACTCGTTTTTGTACCAATTTCAAACAGTCCAATAATTTTTTTCCACGAAGTTTTTTAGAATTTTTTAACGGTTTTCAGCGAGGACTACTACGGTGACGTCGATCTCAAAGCCCTGAAGAAGTTGGGATTCTGAATGTCAAGGAGCGACTCCAAAGATAGACTGAAACTCAATCCCTTCGACTTACTGTAAGCAGTAGCCTCTTCGGTGTGTATGAAGTGATAAGTATTATAAGTGTTTGGTTGTCTTGAAGAGGCGCTCGAGGCTGAATTTCATGAACTTTTACTTCGTTTAATAAGTGAGTCATACAATATCTCGTTGAGTCGAGTTCTAATTATTAAGAAAGTAATTGTGTCAATTTATATTGTTAGAAGTAGAGCCATTTCTAAGTCAAAACTCTATGGTAACAAATATCGTGGAGTTACAATTTTGACCAACATCAGGTAGTTTTAAATAAACTCAAACGTTAGTTTTGCCAAAATCATAGCCAAAAGCTTCATTCTCTTTGCTTTTTTATTTCGCCTATTTTGTTTTTAAATCAAAGTCATATGTTTTTTTTAATCTTTTGGAAACAGTGTCTATTGCCAAAACATTTCAAAATTGAACCTTGACACAACACCAACACAGGCGTGTGTTGGTGTTGTGTCGAAATAGATGTTGCTTTAGTCATAAAATGTGTTAAAACTAAGTTAAGATAACAATTTTATAACAATGTAAATAAAATATTTTATATAAGTTTGTTTCTTATTTTATCGATCGAAAATAAATAAATAATCATAAAATCTGACATCTTTTTTATTCTGTCAAACTTGAGACAAAAAGTGTAGTCATGAAGTCTCTTACAACACCTAAAGTATCAGAGCTAACGTTAAAAAATTCAAAACACATCACGGATTCGTATCAATTTATTCTATTTCTATAAATAATTCAGAGACAGGCTGACAAGCTTAGAAGGGACAAATAAAGCTAGATTTCCTCAATAAATATCAATAGGTGCCCTGCAGTTGACGGATGGCGTCTTGACGTGACATGGCGACGTTAGCAGTCGCGCACCCTGTGGGAGGTAAACATATTTTTTAAACAAAGCCACCCGTGTTTAAACCCGGTAATAAACACTTGGGTACTATATTAGTAGGCATGAAAGACAAATACTGAATGATAGGTACGTAGGTATACTGTATTATGTGAGATGGTAATAAACATTGTTAGGGGAAAAGGAGGCCGCAATTGTTACATCAAATTTGGCCTTAATATGTTATTTTTACCAAATTTCTGTTCGTCGTTGATGAAAAAGATGCCGTAATTTATATATCAAATTTGGCCTTTTTAGGTGATTTTTACCAAATATCTGTTCATAGTTAAATATATGCATCAAGCAATGCTCAGATTTTATAACAAGGGTTCACAAAAAATATTAGTCTTACTATCAGAGGCCCAATTCTCTAATTTAAAAACATTCCAGTCACAACATTAGTATACGAAATAGTCGCGTATACATGCGAAGATTATGTTATAGCTATACGTGGCAGTGCGACTGACACGAGATTATATTGTGACTGGAATGTTTTTAAATTAGAGAATTGGGCCTCTGATGTAATTTTAAATTCCTGATATAAATAACACATCGTAGGGTAAAAATTAACTGGGTGTTGAAGCTAACCTGGAGTAAAAATGCCAGATCCTGGTTTGTCTGCTGGTATTGGCAGAGATTCTATCGGCACTGGGAAAACGCTACCCGGAGGAGATGGCTTGATAAAATCAATAAACGCTGGAGGTATCATGGGAGCTGACGGGATATTAGATGAACCAGAAGGCATAGATGAGGCAGGGGGCATGGACGGATACTTAGGAGGAATAGTGGGTAGTGAAGGGGAGACAGGTAATGGAGGAAAGTTGGGTAAAGAAGGAAAACTCGATGATGGAGGTGAAATAGGTAATGCTGACGGCATAGATGTAGATGGTAATGAAGGGTCTTGAGATAACGCAGGTTCTTGAGGTAACTCAGGGTTTTGAGGTAACAAAGGGGATTGAGGTATGACGATAGGTCCTACTTGTGAAGGCAACGGTAGGTTAGGGATGGTATTGGGGAATGTAGGTTGAAATGGAGGCATTGCTGGAGCAGCAGTGGATTTGCAGTCGACGCGGTCTGCGTAATCACAGATGCCCAAATCCTGGAAGACAGATGAGTATGAAAGATAACAACTTAATAGTTACCAAGATCGACGGTCTTTACTCGGTTTAAAAATATATGAGAACTTTATTCAGTGGAAAAAATTCAAGAAAATTAACTTGTTTCAATATCCGGTACTATACAAGGCTTGGTCGCAATAACGCGTTGATGGATTCATATTATTACGTTCATCAATCAACGCCTGATTTGCTAGTCGCGGCAGTAATATACTATAGATTAATAAAGTGAGTGTGAAGACAGCCAAAGCTATAGTTAGGTAGGTATATATTTATGTTTTAATATACCCGCAACATATACGAGTACATATCTAATGTTTTAATAGAACACTGCCATTTTTTAATTTTGTTCTATCCTGTCCGTACACAGGTTGCCTGGAAGAGATCGCTTATAGTGACAAGATCCTCCATTGTACTTTGTTTTACCCCCTTTGCTTTTGTATTTTTATTTGGTGTGCAATGTAGAGTTTATCAATCTATTATATTTTTTTGAGATCCACAACATGGCATGACTCCCACATGTTCCAAGAAATTTGCATTCCATACGAGTTGTGAGAAGTGGTGGTCAGGCTGCTTAGCTAGAAGCTTTGCTATTAAAACGAATAAGGTGTTTGTACCTGAGTTCATAAACAGTACACCAAGAGGCTTAGTATGGGTTTTGATAGTTTTCGAAACTATTTATGAAGTTTCGTTTCCATCTATACATTTACTGACAGCGTCCTTAGTGTTCATTTTGTAAAAACGGGAAATTTTCACGTACCGATATGTTGGTGGAAGCACCAACAGGTTTCGACCCTAATCGAGGGTCTTCATCAGGGTGGGTATAGGATCCGCACTACACTCCCTCCGCGTCCTTCCTCGCACTGCGTCTCTGAGCTTGCTCCTCTCGGCTCGTCCGTCGCGGGGGTGGGGGGAGTGCTTGTGTCCGCGTCATTACACGTTCTTCGGTAACGTCCTTCCGGTCCTTCCACCAACATATCGGTACGTGAAAATTTCCCGTTTTTACAAAATGAATGATATAATTCACGAAAGTCCTTAGTGTTCTTCTCGTTTTCGCTAGGGGCGCTGCAAGTAAATGTTTATGGAAGGAAACGAAACTTTTATATAGTTTCGAAAACTATCAAAACCCGTTCTAAGCCCCCAGAGTGCAAACGAGATGCTCTACCTATTGAGACTCGGGA
This sequence comes from Epirrita christyi, assembly GCA_951392215.1. NCBI lineage: Eukaryota > Metazoa > Arthropoda > Insecta > Lepidoptera > Geometridae > Epirrita > Epirrita christyi. Next base: position 4,198,168 of record OX595837.1, read on the forward strand.
ATTGTGTTTATTTGTCAATCGCTTTGTCATCTCCTTATAATTTAGCGCTTTTATTTGCGAACTCGCTAATCGTTGGCTACGCAATTTTCCTATAACACGGCTGCACGTGTAAACCATACTAAACTTAAGGATACTTAATTATTGTAACTTAAAAACAAAACGGACAAGTGCGAGTGCGACTCGCGCTCTGAAGGTTCCGCCACTTTTTCCTATAAACTTCATTCATTAATTTTAGGGGTTAAAAAGTCAAAAATCCGCAATGACTTGACTTTTTGTTTTATTTGTGTCATGAAACCACATAACATTCCAATTTTCAGAAATGTGGGGTACCCTAGAGGTTTATAATTTTCCCGATTTCTAGGTTTATTCCCCGTTTTTCACCTGAGTTGTCCAATATTAAAGTGATCATAAATGGTTGGACCAGTGAAAGGTATCAATGCATTTAATTTCTGTGGCATGCGGATGTCAGACACGAGTTATTCTCATTTACTTGACCGTTCTCGAGGTCATCCGGGCACTTGAACCTTACCGTTTATATGGTCTTTTAACCACGCATTTGACCGCAACTCAAAGATTGCATTTTAAATCGAATTAAGAGGCTGCCGTGGTGTATCCGGTCTAAGAACAGACCCCTCCTTCTTCTCCAGTGGATGTAGTAAAAACCCACTAAAGTATTACTAGGGGTATTTTCGGTTACAACTATTTTTAGTATATTTTTACACCTACACTATTTTTTGCATCTGATTATTTAATCTTTTCTCGTCGCACTGGGCGTTCAAAATACTACTTTTGAAATCAGTCCTCGTTTTAAGAACTTACCTGGCTGTAAGAAAGATCAGCTGGGCACTTAAATCTGACAGGCTGCCGGCTGACACACACAAAGAACTCGTTGCAGTCCAGCTTGTTCCTGAACGTCTCAAAGTCCTTGCTACAGATAGGCTGAGATTGGGGCTGGAGCTTGTCAACTGAAACAGGTAGGTTTGAAAATATGAAACTTCATCATCCGGTCGAACCATCGCAAGGCATAAACCTCCCCCAAAGTATCCCACGACGAACGGTCTCGTTGAAATGTCATTAGTCCAGTCGGTAGATCTATTCTCTATCTCGCGACAGGTTTGCAACGGGCGTAAATTGCGCGATCATTGCTGTCAAACGTCACTTTTCTAATACAGACCTTACCGTTTGACAGCAATGATCGTGCAATTTACGCCTGTTGCAAACGTCGCGAGATGCTGCGGACATCCTACAGTGCGTTGTTCGGTTCGTGGTCAATACTCGAGAACCCTTATTTCCCAGCGGTTGTCGGTTCTACGAGCTACGAGTATAATGACCTGCTCATTGCCACTTCAACGTGCTATTATGTGAAACTTGATCATGTTCAATTAGAGCCAGTGTGTTGTGATATAGCTATAGGAATTACAATACCCTGTTGTCTTTACTATTAAATGAACAGTTTAAAAAGTAATTAACTTCAATTTACCCAGCAATATTATAACATAACACCCAACAGTCACAAAGATAGTCCTGATCCTACACTAAGATTCCCTGTGTCGTGGGTTTCAGGAACTACGAGTACCATGGTACCATAACACCCAGACCCGGAAAAAATATTAGCAGATCATACAAACATTTTAGAAAAATTACGACTGTACATCACGTACTTTACGTTTTTTTGTGTATAGTCGTAATTTTTCTAAAATGATACCAAGCCACGATAACTTCAATTCTATACAAACATTTGTCTCATAGCGGGAATGAACCCGTAACCTCTCGCATCACAGCCAGCTACTCACCCGCCGCGCCACAGAGGCATCAAATAATTAAATAAGCATTAAGAGCTTAAAAGAGTTCTTACACTCAACGGAAGTTGAGTGTAAGAACTGAATAGTGGATAGATTTAAAGGTTTGTCATCGTAAGTCCTCTTTGACTCATGGTTTTAAATGTCTTTAAAAGATATGATTAACTCACCATTTACTTTTCTGTTATGGCAGTTTACGGTATCAGAATAATCACAGTAGCCTTTATTCGAGAACAACAGTCCGATAGGGCATTCCTGCTCTACCGCCCAGCCATCCCAGCAATTCAAGAAGTTATTACAGAATGACGGAGAAGGGATTTGCGTTCTTGTTCCTTCGCACAGAGGGTTAGGTTCAACCACCGTGTTCTTGGGAACGACTACTAGAGAGCTCTGGAAGACAGGGTCTTTTCTTATCTGCTGGACGACCGCGTTGGATACTGGGATTGTGAAGGCTGCTAGCGAGTTGCCGAACGCCTGGTGGAAGGACAATCACACTTTCATTCTAATATTATGAATGCAAAAGTTTGCGAGTACGTTTTTTACTTCTTCACGCTCAAACGGCAGAACAAATTTGAGTGAAATAAGGAATGGAGATACCTTATACCCTGGATTAACACATAGGCTACTTTTCATCAATTTTCATCATTGTTCACGCGGGTGAAACCGCGGCGCAGCTAGTATTTCAATAAAAACCTGCCAAATACACAAATTGTTTTTGAACTCGGCCTGTTTACGCTCTGGCTTAAGTCCGGCTGCAATGGCCACGCATAAATACAATGATTCAACTATCTTTAAGTGTACTTAGTTCTATCATAATTAAGTATATGAGCACCTATTAGTCAGAGAAACAGTGGAGCTATCTAAAGACCGTTGCTAAGACTCTTTCAATATAACATAACATAACACCCAACAGTCACATACGTTAGTCCAGATCCTACACTAGGATTCCCTGTGTTGCGCGTATCTCGAACTACGAGAATACCACAGTACAATAACACCCAGACGAACAAATATTTGTTATTCATACAAACATTTGTCCCGCTGCGGGAAACGAATACGCAACCTCTCGCATCTCAGCTGGCTACTCGTCCGCCGCGCCACAGAGGTTATCCCAAAAGGGTTAAATATTTAAGCTTGTTATCTTCTAAATTATAGAATAAGATAAGATTCTGGGAAGACTCACCTGAATGAAGCTGAAAAAAGGATTAAGGATGTTTCCATAGTATGGAAGCTTGTCAGCATTTGAGGCTAAGCTATTGAGATAGGGATTGGAGTACGTCTTCACCAGAGTACCACCTTCGTCAAAAACTGAAAATAAACAAATGAATGTTACTTAGTTGACTTGTTGTTTAAACGTCGCAAAAACATGGATGGAGGCATAACATAACACCCCATACGTTGTCTTGATCCCACGCTAGGATTCCCTGTGTCGTGGGTATCAGGCAGCCAAGGCCGTCCGTCATGGCATTCTAGGTGAAGGCATATGTCTAGCAGTGTACTTCTACAGGCTGATGATAATGAGCAGGCTTCGGGGTTTTTGCCCATATAACGCCATGTTAATAACTCATCTGTGCTTCGTTTACAGACTATTAGTCACTAGTAGTAGAGTAGTCCGGCCGTAATAGCCAAGATTCGTCCAAGTAGACGCAGAAACCTCCCTTCGCTCGATGATTATTTATTAATAGCAAGTAAGTTTTTTTATGGATAAAAAATTTATAGACAAAAATTTTTACTTATGTGACAGAAAAATTTGTATTTGTAGACAAACGCGAGTAAAAGCTATTTCTTAAAAAAATACAGAGTCATACCACAGCTTACCTTTTGTTAAAATGCATGATTTTATTTATAAACCACCATTGATCTGAATATAAATCAACAAAAAAGATATTTAAACACAATAAATCATGATGAGATCTTTTAAGCTTGGATGCATGGCATGACTTTGTTTCCTGGTGCATCGACACTTGGAGCACAATTTAAATTAAATTAAATGGTTTAAATCATTCTGTTTTTTATTTTGTTTTATATAAATAAACGACGGATCTGGCATATGGCCCACCTGATGTTAAGCGGTAACCCCAGCCTATTTCAAATGCAATACCTCTTAGGTCACGTGCAAATAGGACGCGCCCTACTTGGCATTACACTGCGCCCGTCATCTTGAGACATAAAGATGAAAAGCCTCATGTGCCTCTAATTTCCCCGCAACCATACCCTTCACAACCTTCAACCTTGTGTTCTGGAACACAGCATATTACTGCTTAGCGTCAGAAATAGGTATGGTGGTAGGTAATAGGTACTTTCCCGGACGAACTCTTTCACATGGAGCTCTCTTTCTAGAGAGCTCCATCATGTACTTAAAAGGAGTATACAGTTCAGTTACCAAGATCTGTTCCACTTTACGATAGTACATTTAAGAACAAGTGCATACTTGTAAAATGATTTTAGTGACGTGTTAATTTCCAATAAGTTCATAATTATTTTATTTCTCATTCTCAGACGTAAAGGTGGTGATTTTGTGCTGAAATTATGTCCTATTTAACTCAAACTGTGTGTTGTAAGTAAATTTAAAAATCGAACGATAACGATCAATTATTACATTCATGGTATTCACTCTTCATCCATCAAGGTTCATCTAAACTGCAATTTTTAAACATCGAACCGGCCAGCACGATTCTGTGAAAAAGGTGAAAGAGAATAACAAAAACTTTTAGTCAGCGTAATGAGTGAAGGTGGATTTTATACTTGAATCTTGGATTTAAAATTGTACACTGAGTATATTGCACTACCCACTATCTCATTCTTCCATATCGTACTCTTCATCTTAAGGTTGTCTGGAAGGAGTCGCTATAAGCGACATACATCAGTTATTTCTTTAGTTTTTTATTATTTCGTTAAGTTTTTGTAATTATGTGTGTTAAGGCTGTTGTTTTACTCAATAAAGAGTTAATCTATCTATCTATTGTTCATAATCTCGGGCATAACTCTATAGGTATATTTGGCGAGTGCACAGATCAACACCTGTATACCTGTAACTCAATCGCTTAGTTTGTCTAGTTATGCATAAATTTAATACGTCGTTGTAAAGTTAACCATTACGTGAAATAGTCAGCGTACAATATGCAAAAGCAGAGCCGGATGCAACACGCGCGTTGGTTATAGTACTTGGACATAATATAATATTATGTCCAAGTACTATAATTTTCGCAATTTTACACCAACTAGGTACTATTTCTTGCATAAAAAACAGTCTTTAGCACTCGTTTAAGAGCAATGACCGAATGATATGCATTTTGTTACATAGAGCAGGAGTAATATCAATGTTTATTTAGAGAACAGGAAAAATATAAAGCATTAAAGGTTGTTGGACTATGATAATATAAATGTATGCTGTCAAGGGCTTTTTTCGCCAAGTCATGTTTTTCCCGATTCTTTGAAGCTTAACCCTCTTTTTCCTAATATAACCTATAAAACTAATTTATATAATATACTATATAATTTATATTTTTTTTGTAAACCTATATTTTATTTAAAACAGCTTTTGTTTTGTTCTCTCTGGTGTAAAATAAAATACGCCAAAACAAGACAAAAGCAATTTTAGCTATCAAAGGTTTAAATATTGTTTATGAATAAGAGGATTAATGTTCATCAAGGAGACCTATATCGTTTCTTCAGGGATGTCATCATCATCATCATCACCATCATCATCATCATGAGCCTGTAGAAGTCAACTGCTGGATAGATGCCTTTTGGCCCCACAAAATGCCACGACGATCAGTATCAAGCCGCTACCATCCACAGACTTCCTGTGACCTTTATAAAGTCCTTTGTCCATCGAGAGCGGGACTTTTTGCGCTGCGTCGTCTGGTCACCACTCGAGAACCTTTATTCTCCAACGGCCGTCAGTTCAGCTAGCTATATGACCTGCCCATTGCCACTTCAACTTGCTAATTCTGAGAGCTATGTTGGTGATCTTGGTTCTTCTACATCATACCAGATCATATCACGTACTCCGAGCATAGTTCTCTCTATAGCCCACTGCGCGACTTTGAACTTGTGTATTAGAGGAATGTAAGAATGTTTAATTGATAAGTTATGGTTTAGTCCTAAAGCATTAGCCACCTCTAAGATTCACCATTTCATTCAAATTAGTTTTGACTTGTGTACACACTGTAACACAAGTAGTGCTGAAGTATTGAACTGAGAAGGTATTTTATTCGGGTTTAGATATTTGTTATTACACACACAATTTAAAAAAAAACATGACTATTGCCTATCCTGACAGTCTTCGTTTTTTTAGTTTATAAGAAACACAATCAAATAATCATAATAAAGATTTCACTCCTCTTGCTCAAAAAGACCGTCATTGTGGCGTACCAGAGCGAAGAAAAAATAGCATTTCTTCCACTAGGGGAAAAATATTTTTTAAAATTTTTGTCTGTCAAATGACAATGAGCCTACAAAAACGAAAAAGTCTTTTGTCATAAGTAGAATAATCATGAATAAACCCTCGACTTATTACTGTTTCACAAAAAAAGATCATTTTATTTTTGAAAATGGAACTAATATCGGCGATCTCTTTGATAGAATGCATGTAATGCGTTGCAGCTACAGAAGAAATTTTGTCTCTAATTGCAAATTGAAAAATAAACTATTTCATATTGTATTTGATTATTTTATTTTCTCGCAATCGTAGTGAAAAGTAGAGTGTAACACACGGCGCTAAAAACCCATTCGGTTTCTATTTACACTCGCTAAAGCTCGGTATAACTACCTTGTATATAATGGGTTATTTTAGCTCCTTGTATAAACAATCTACTATTATTGTTTATGGAAACTACGTACAAATTAGTGATAAGATTAGTTGCTTTAAACTTTAAAAAAGATGTATAACCTTTTGACTGCAATCTGAGAAAGACCGAAAAAATTCAATTGAACGAGTACTTAAAATCAATAACGGAAGCCATTACATTAAATTCATCAAAAAAAAAAAAAAAAAAATAGTTGAGTGACTGAAATACGGGCTGACTATCAACACACGGCCTAAATCGTTATCGGCCGGTAAGACCAAACATATTGTGGCCATTATATTTTTGTGGTCTAGGGGTGGACTAAAAAGGAATTTCCAAAATTTACTTCCTAGGTGTTGAAGGTTGTATGGAAAAACACCACGTGGACAAAAATGCGGGCGTTTTTATTATTACATTATAATAATTTTAATGTTTTCAGGCAAAACTATCAAAAGTTTTAGTCATCATCAGCAGCCTTTAGGCCTCTCCTATGAAATTCAATGAGATGAAAAAATTTAAGTTGTAGTAGTAAGTAATAAAAGTTTTAGTAAGTGGTCATAACTATTATAGGTATTTACTTCGGTTACATTCAAGTTCACATGAATTAGGTAAGCGCTATCTAGTTTTGGAAATTCTCAATAGATAAACTCACCATTTGCCCAAATACATGCATTTTACTATTTACTAAAAGCAGTTGCCCACAGTATCATCTGCGTTATTCTTCCGTGTGAACTTAATTTTAGGATAAAAAACATGCTATAGTTTAATCTATCTGTATATCAAATTTGATCAAAAACAACTCGGTCAGTTCTGCGTGAGTGCACCTGTTTGATTTACAATCAAGGCATACACCGCTGGCTCCAAGCTTGCTGTGGAATTACTGGCAATGCATGCATGGGTGAATAATGGAGAATATATATAACATAAAGCTTATAATCAAAACTCACCCAGGCCAACTCTTTTTCAATTCACACAAGGTTATCTGTCTGTGAAACGGTAGTTCACACTGCACAATAGTCGTGTATAACATCCGCTGTTTATAAATATAGGTATTACACCTTTTTACATAAAGTTTTTCACTCCCGTTTTTCCGCCATATTTTTCTCGATAAACCGATAGTCTCTGGCCCTCTTTCTTTTTTTTTGGATGCGCCGGCGGCAATGAATTGTCACTCCATTCCCCCAAGTGAATTAGTGGACAAAAATAAACTAATATAATATAATTACAGGGTTAAGTTAAAGTGTAGGTGTATATTATCCAAGTCACCTGACTTGCTCCTATATATATATTAAATAAACATCACCATTTTTCTTTAACATGTTAGTGGGGGATTCAAATGACTATAATATATAATAGTAGAATAAAATAATCTACTTACATAACAGCCTCTTCTGTCTTCCACCCTCATTTTTCTCCGGATCCGTCTCATCGGCGCGTGCGCATAAAGCCAGCACCAAAAACAATGTTGCGATCTTGATCATCTTAACTTAATAAGGGATGGTGAATGGGCAGCGACTGCAGGACAATGTCAGGGCTAGAACCACAGACTAGCTTATATAGCGTCGGACATCGAAAACAAGTACTGTGAGTACTTACGTGGGTTCTAGTTTTAATCTGGATACGAAAGACTAAAAGGATATGACGCTACAATTATTGTTATTTTTATCGGATACTTTGGTCTTACAAAGCGTTTTGTAGGCTTTATAGTGTGCACTTCTAGGGAAAGGATTTTATGAGCTGGGCCTATGTTTTCATATTTGTATCAAGATCTATAATTCTGTTTGTTGTTAGGCTTTAGAAGTGTTGTTGTGTAGTGTTTTAGTAGTGTTACATGTGTTCATCGTGCTTGCTCTCTCGTGCTCGCAATCGGTGGTTGCTTTAAGCTATCTCGAAGCAAATAACATTGTATTTTTGTTGTTAAATAACCCCTAGCAATTTTTTTTTTAAATGTATCGTGTTTTAATAAATGTAGTAAATACGTTGTATTCCATCTGCGTTATTAAGTAGATTTTTTTGTCAATTTTAATTGATTTTTTTCAACCATTTTAAGTGTGAAATTTTATACAACAACAGATATCAAATTTACGCCGTGATTCATGGTTAAAAAACCGTAGAACACATTCATACTAAAGCTTGAGTATGTTCTTGTAAAAAGTTCGAATCACGCATCGAAAGTATGGTTGTCAAATTCATACTAAACAACGCAGATCTTACAGACGATCTCCAGGGTGCTTTAGAGGATCGCATGCTGAAAACATCATCATCATTATCATCACCAGCCTGTTTACGTCCACTCCTGGACGAGGTCTCCCCCCAAGCTGCCATAATCATCACGCTTGGCAGGCGGATTAATGGTCGCAGTTTGGTGTTAAGTACTCAGGTGGATGCTGTTGCTCATCCCCTGATGTAACCCCTTAAAGGCTTTTACTACATTCACGGGAGGAGACGGAAAGGTCTAATCTTAGGCCGACACACAACGGAATCTGTTTGGTGGTCGGAATTGAAAAAAGTGGCCGCCATTTTGAAGTTAGTATTATTAAATTACTTTTTCTTTGAATTTGCATTAAGGTGGACTTTATTGAAAATATTGTGATAATATGGTTCACTATAGTCGGACTGTAGTTTTTTTGACTGCCCACTCTGTTATTATAATAAAACTGTTACAATGAAATGGTAAATCTCTATATACCTTTCACTAAGAAGCCCATGCCTGCCTGACAGCGCACCTTTTGCCGTCTCCACTGTTCATCCCAGCGCATTCATCATGGAAATCGCGATCTGTTCCTCATTCCATGTCATTATGTCTATTGTACATTCCATGTTATTATGTTATCAGAGACAGGTCGAGCCGATGTTTCGATTTAATTTACGAGTATTGTTAAGATGTTACTGTTTTCTGTGTTGTTTTTGATGGTCGCTATATTGAGAAATGTTTTGTGTTGGCGTTCGTATATACCTAAGAGAATAACAGACACTTCCCTCTCTATTTTTAAATTCCAAAGTTAATGCGAGTGGAAAAAAAGAGCTTGTAATTTTTTAAATTGTATCATTTAACTACTCGTAACAACAAATTTGAAATGGTCATGCACGTCACATTATTGCTGCAGGTGATTTAAGATACATCTTATGCATACTTAATATGATTGTCTGGAAGATAAACTTGTGAGCATTATGAAACGCCCAATATTCTTTTAATTATGATATTTTTATTTATTTTATTGATTTCATATGGTGTATTTTCAATTCAATGTATTTGATAAACATTGTAAAATTTCCACTGCATGTAAGTGTTGTTTTATTTAAATAATACTAATTATTGACAATTAAATGTCAAGGTTACAAAATTAATTGTAAGTTACAAATGAACCTCTAATCTCCCTTTAAATAATAATTAAACGAATCTTTTTGTAGTGCATGCCAAAAATGGAAATGCCCATTTTTTATCGGCTTTAATCCAGTCGTTTGAAATTGACCGTGATAATAATCATTTTCAATCATCAATCTCCCTCTCAATGGACCAAAGATATTCTAAAGGTCGCAAGAAGTCGGTGGATGTAGGTGGCTCAGGACCATTCGTAACTCATTCTATGGAAGAGGCTTATGTCAGTAGTAGACTTCTATTGCACTCAATAGAAGTTAGTAGTTTTTTTTTTTTTGCTTTAATATGATTTCACTATAGTGATGATGATGATGAGGACAATCATTTTAAAGCAAAAAAAAAAAAGTATCAATTGGAAAAAACAAGAAAACAACGATTTTGTTTGTATGAAAATTGCTTAACATAATTCAATATGTTGTTTATTTTTTTTTCAGGTATTATCTGTTAGGGCCGGTGCGTGGCCAATTCGGCTGAGGATCTCAAAAGCCAAAAATATCTCGCTCGATGATGATGATGACAATCATTTTAAAGCAAAAAAAAAAAAAGTTTCAATTGGAAAAAACAAGAAAACAACGATTTTGTTTGTATGAAAATTGCTTAACATAATTCAATATGTTGTTTATTTTTTTTCAGGTATTATCTGTTAGGGCCGGTGCGTGGCCAATTCGGCTTAGGATCTCAAAAGCCAAAAATATCTTGCAAGTTTCGACAGAGATTACATATTTGAGAATTCCGGGGTCAAGATTCTAGATCCACGGAGTACCGGGCTCTTCGCGTTTTCAAAATTCTTTTAGGACGTCTTGTCGAAATGATGCATGGCTCGAGAGCTGGCTCTTATCTGGCTCAACGCATTAGTATTGCCATTCAGCATATTAATGCAGCCAGCGTCTTGGGGACGCATCGGTTTGGTAGTGATTTGGATCAGTTGAGATATCTTTCTATTTTTTTAATCAGGTAAAAAGAAAAATGCTATAAATAAAAAACAAAAATAAATACTTACCAACTTATACTATTATATTGCTTTTATACTTACTAAATTATAACTTAAAATAATAATGACAATAATTTCTTAATACATAGTTGTGCGAACAAACATAATTTAGATATTTATAACCTGACTAAGGTTATAAACTGACCTACCAATAGACCATCACATTTATAGATCTTTAGATAGTTTGTAATAACTGTTTCATTTGTATTTCTTAAATTTTATATATTATCTAAAATGTTAAGCATTTCACAGAGGCATCTAAATAAACTTATTAAATATTTCAACAGTAAAATATTAATCAGTGCTACAATTTTCTCAAAGAAATCCTCACTATGCTGACCGTAAGACCACGCGTGGGACTCTCGCGTGCTTATAACGTGAGTTCCTTTAATTACGAGATAAGACCTCCTTCGCTTGTTTAGTCTATTTAAGGAAACTCTATGTGAATTTAATTTGTGCTCCTAACTACTAGTAAAAGTGCTACTTATACATATAGATATATATTGCAAAGTGTCCGAAATAGGATAAAATACCGTGTGTTATCTACGTGTGTGTGTATCCGGCCTAAGAAGGATTACACCAGGGTATGGGGAGCAGCATCCACCTGAGTACTCAACACCAATACTGCGATCACCAATCCGCCTGCCAAGTGTGGTGAGCACGGCAAATCGCCCAATGCGGTACACTTTAAAAATAAGTTCATTCTTGTTACATTGTGTCAATACAAATTAAACAAGAGTGTTAAGTTTATTTTTATGTAATTACTGTATCGGTCAACTTTCTCGTCCATTTAAAATGATGATTTTAATGTTGATGGATTACAACAATTGTATTGTTTACATCCGTATTCGTTTTTATGGCATTTTTGTAAATAATTATCATTTCACAATCGAGTAGAAGTATTAATTAAATTCAGGTTCCAAAGGATCAATGTCGGGGAAAACCCAAGACAATAAAACAATTAAATAAAAATTTAAAGCTACAACATGAAAATAAATAGATGTGACAATTGACACCCATATTCTTAGCCGTTGACGACCTTTGTATCACGGCGGGTGAGTAGCAGGCTGGGATGAGGGAGGTTGTGGGTTCGATTCCCGCTGCGGAAAAAATGTTTGTAGAAATATCTAAGAATAAGTGGGTGAGTGATAGGCTGAATGAGTAGTACAATAATAATAATAATAAAAAATACTGGACATTTCACACAACATTATCTAGCCCCAAGCTAAGCAGAACTTGTGTGATAACTGATATACTTAATACTATACATTACATAGATGGATATTTTTTATTATACATAGAAAAATACCCAGAACACCGTAAACAAATATCTGCAGATCGTACAAATATTTGTTCCGAGGCGGGATCGAACCGGCAACCTCCTGCGTCGCAGGCGAACCTTCGCCCGCCGCGGCACAGAGGTCGTCAAACACACATTAAAAGATCGTCGCAAGTAGGGTTGCCATACATCCGGATTTTTCCGGACATGTCCGGAAATATAGATCTTTGTCCGGAATGCGGAGGGAATTCTAAACCGTCCGGAATTTCTACAATTAAGTGAAGAGTGAAATAAGCCAAATTATTTTTATTACAAATCAAAGTAACAACGTGTTCCATCATAGATACAAGACCCGAGCACGCGTGAAAATTCGAACGAAAATTTGCTTCGTTTATTCACATGCACGATGCGTAACAACATTAATAATTATATTTACAAGAAAGTCCGGAAATTTCATCAAATGTCAGGCTTTTTGTCCGGACTTTTAAATTTTCTATCTGGTAACCCTAGTCGCAAGCGAACGAGACGAAAGTCTCAAAACAAGACGTGCACTGACAATTCGTCTTAGTAGCCCGAATCTAACGCAATACAAGGCGCTAGTATCACTTCTATTCGTAGATTTCTTGTTTATTCATATGATTGAACCATATATATTTATTTTATTACACTACGGGAAAGTCCTTACTGATGCCTATCCTGTGAAACAGCCTTGAATATTTTGTTTAACAAAAGAGGATCGACGGATTCTTGAAAGTTATTGGCCTCTTAGCAAACCGCAGTATGCGTTTTTAGCTTTTTGCTGAGATATAAACGATATTCCTTTCGAACATGGTCCAATTAAAGATACAAATGTTTTCATTGCCATTTTAGACTTATACTCGTAGTAAATTATATGTAACCCGTGCATATACAGCTTTTTTATGTTAAATAGCCAAGGGTTACGGTAATTGTAAAGGTTAATTATTATTGAAACTTTTTTTATGAATGAATTGTTAATAAAAATATTGGTAGAATACATTAATACTAATAATAATATTTGACATATTTTCTAACATCTATTCTATTTTCTCAAGCAATAAAACACTTCGACTTTGAAGGAGTTATTTTTATATTATAAGTATATATAATCACCTGGTGAAAAGTGATGATGCGTTCGAAGATGTAGCACGATAGGTATCTAGACATGGGCATAGTCAGGGGGGGGTTGTGGGGGTTCTAACCACCTCCCGAAATATTCTAAATGTTACATTTCAACAATCATTACAATCAAAATAATTTTTATTCATTGAAATCACAAGGATCATTTTGAATCGTCTTATATAAACTTAAATTACTCCTGTTCCCCATTTTGTTAAGCCTTCACAATTCAAAGAACATTACAAAACAACAACAAACACACACACACACACAAACAAAGGATCATTTAGCAAAACAAAGAAGAAAATATTTCTGTAGAGATCACTTTCTAGCACATGCACATATTATGAAAGTGAAGATGGCGTGATGCGTGCACTAATGTACAATGTGCAATAATGTACTTATATTTAAACTAATTATATTATGGTTAACAAAACTGAAGATTTTTTAAACTAATATAAAGGAAGCGAATGGAGTGTTTCAAATAGTATAAAAATTTGTAATTGAAAACTAAGATTTTTAATTTGTAAGTTACTAAACAAGTTTCACGCGCTTAAATAAAAGCATAATTAATACACTAGAATAACTTGATATTACGTTAAAAAAATTGAACAAATGCAAATAGTACTTGAGTAATTAAAGAGTTTGGAAAATCATTATCACCGATGGGTTATAATGATTTTCCGAACCGTATCGCTTTTGAAACTAATATTTCTGAAAACAAAAGTTATGTTGTTAAATTATTCAACGCGACCGCTTTGGTTTGTTAACACACATAATAAAGTTGGTAATTAATTTTTTTTTTGTAATCCCACATTTCTGAAATTACCCATTACATCAAAATTCAAACATACAAGTCTACAGATTGAATAGTTTTGGAGGAAATCAGGTGTTTAAAAGACGGACATGCAGACAAACAGGCACTGCAGTGATGCCATATTGTGTTTTCCGATTTGTCAATTTTAATAGAATTCAAAAAAGTAGGAATCATATGAAAAGTAATTATAAGTAAGTGTGTAAGTATCTCAGTGATCATATCAATTCGAGGCTGAATTTACAGGCGCTATATAAGTCAAAATCAAAAGCAAAAAAACATACTGCTGAACCCAGTCACATTATACGAGCATTATCGTATCGACTTTTAATATTCTTCGGTGGGATTCAACGTGTACATCCTCCTGTAAAATGTTAATAGCCCATACTTAATTTAATTGTTTTTTGTTTACCAAATATTTCGATGCCATTTAGATTATTTTTCACGGAAACGAGCAAGTAAAGCACTGTAATAAAACCATACGGAATTCATACAAAGGGCTGGCATACCTGACAGCTTGACATTGGACTGGACATAATGTATCCGGGATGATTCATCATTTTGTAAACTCCTTTCCAGTGCTTACAATAAACAAAATGTAATGTTCTCAATGATATGAATATTTTACAAGTATTGGAAGGGGAGCGCAGACGTTAACGAACTTCAAGACTGCTTGAGCTCAAACAAATATTATTTAAAGTAATATTTTCAGCATGGCAAAGCGCAAAAAAAATATTTTTTTTTCAACCCCTTTTGTGATTACTTTGGAACGTGTTATCGTCTTGTATTTTGTCAACAATGATTCCTAACTCAGTGTGCCTAAATTATGACGAAACGTTAAGGGCTACCAGGGAAATTAAGATCAAACTAAGATATTCAAACGGGTAATACTGAAATTTACAAAAAACATGGAAAATAACGATGACTAACCTGTATAATTCAGAATAAGTAGTTAGTTATTAGATTTTCATTAAAAACATTGCTCGCAGGTTTTATAATATTTTTAAGTCCTAAATAAGTCTAATTGAAAAATCAATCATCGTAATTTGTAAAAAAATTAACTGCATTTTCAAAATGATTGGTCCATTGATTCTCTTGCAGAACACGTAAAACAATAACAGGATCCAGACCAGTGTTTGATGAGAGAATGGGATGGGTATATTAAATTACAATAATGAGCGAGCGAGACAGATATGTAAATGTAGCCTTTCGCTGTGCTGTCGAGCAGCTAAGAATGGATGACAAAAAGTGCTCAAGTCAGTGTGGTATAGAGAGCGGGTCGGTCGTCAGCCATCATAAAGTTAGATAAGTCATTAAGTGGCTTTAAAGTTACTAGTGACATTTAAGTAAGTGTTTGAACGCAAGATGGCGTTCCGGTCGAGTGTGGGTGTCGTCTTCCTGGGGTGTTTAGTCGGTAAGTTATGCGTATGCATACCTACTGTATCTACACTTATAAGTATATACAATACACATAGCTCTGTAAATTTATTTCCAAGAAAAGCTGATGTTTAATTGAACTCAAACAACAGTGTTTGTGTGTCCTGAAAACTAGCTTCTTGTATCACAGTGAATAGGTTAATAGCTTTGTCCACTAACAGCAGGGTCTTTTATGACATTGAATAGGTCAACAGCTTTGACCATTGCTTTCTATTTTTCTTACTCTGCAAGTTACAGGTATATTTAATTTCTAGGGTATGTATTCTATAATTAGTTGAGTTAAATATGGTATGTATGTAATAAGACGAAGTCAAAGTCAATGTATATATATTGCTGAATCACATGTTTATAAGATGTCATAGTTATTATAACTTCAGCCTCTCAGCGTTACTTATTAATTGTCAACCAACTTATAATTAACTAAATCTGTTTATAAGTAGTTCATACATTTGTTGTGCTTTCTTTTCACATTGACCTACATCTAATATCCAATAACCTTTAGATAATAATTGCGACTTGTTACAGCAATAACAATTTTTATAACCACGATAACCTTGATGTATTGAATATCAAATCCTATCTAATTTAAATGACTGACACCGTCTATGATAAAACTTGTTTAATTGAAAACTAGAATTCAAAAGGATAATTAACATTTAATTTGAGTATATTGTGTTTATTAGTGGTGAGATGGGTTGACGATGTTGTAATGTAAGCGACTTGAAGATAATATTTAAAATAAACTATATTATTTTTGAGACTGGCTTTGCTTCAAGTCAATAGCCCCACACAAAAGACTTCAACGCGCTCGCCTCGATTTTACAAGCTTGCAATGTATGTATGTTTGTCCGGGTGGAATTTTGCAAATGAATTTTAAATCAGTCATCTTTAACCGATTTTGCTGAAATTTTTCATACCTGTCAAGATCAGATGACAATACTATATTATGGTGACGGTGAGCTGATCTGATGATGGCGACGGAAGGTGGACAATGGAACTCCTCGATGATTAATAGTAGCCTGGCAGTGTTTGGGCTCATTTTGATCAGCTCACGATCAATCACTAATTTAATAAAAACTTGTTATGAAAAAAACATTTTTCAACAATCAACTTATATTATAGTTAAATTTTCTAGTAGTATTTATTACTTGAGCAATCAATAAGCTGTTATTCCATTACTTCGTATGATATACAATCAGATAACAATTAATTAAACATTATTGATAAATACTTTCTAATAGCAAGAGAAACAGTGCAAAGCGATGAAGTTTCACAGAAATACGGTCAACTACTGTTTGATTAGCGGTAAAATGGAAAACAATCAACTGAGCTCTCTATTTTACGAACATACATACAAGGTATTTAATATTCTTAGCACGATCTTGTCAATTTGCCTCAAAAACTGGTTTAGTTTTAAAACCCGGATAAACAGCCTTTCTGATATTCTAATATCTGTAGTAGATTGAGCAAGTTCGTTCGATAATCGTGTTATTTGTTCTTTGTTGGTCACCTTATACGTTAGTACAGTAACCAGGTATGCTAGAAGAGTCGGTCGGGTAAAACAGATTTATTACCTAATTATTACTTCCCTGACCAAGTAAAACGAAGTAATTATTATGTGACATAATATCCGGCCTTCCACATGAACAAGAAATAAAAGTAGATTACATTGAATGGTGTCGCACACTTCCTTATACTCAATGAAAACCTTTTTGTATAGAAAGAAGTAACTGATTTGCATTTTGAATATTCTATAGGCTTTTCTTCTTCTTACAGTGCTTTTTCATTATTATAAAGATGGCAGTCAGCCTTTTGAATGTTTCCTTCATCACCATCATCATCATTATTATGAGCATGTAAACGGCCACTGCTAGACATAGGCATTTTTTCTAGAATGCTACGACGAATGATTTTGAGCCACCTCCATTAACCGACTTCCTGCGACGTTTATAATTTATTTAGTCCATCGAGTGGAGGGCTTTTCCCTAGCGCATAAAGCTCTTATAGCTCATATGAGCTCGGTCGTATAGCTTGCAGAACTGACAACCGTAGGGGAATAAAGTTTTTCGAGTGGTGACCATAAACCGGACGACGCGGTAGATAAATGCTTCCCAGGGCTAAATCTTTTTTTTTTAATGCCTGTCCATCATTGTCTAATGTTGCGTAGCCAAGATGTGTTTTTCTATACGTATATATACTATATATGTTAGGTGGTATTATCAACTTCAACACAAAACTTGAAATACCAAAATCTTGCAATATTAGCACAGATATATACCTATAGATATATTCATAACTATAGATAACAGATAGGACAAAAAGTAGATGTAGCAATATTTAGCGCTGATTTCACTATTACCTAACCACGCGTAGCTTTTGTGGCTGGACGGCCAGTGGACAGAAGTCACTAGGTCGTAACATTATTCGTTCGTTACACATTACGTTACAGTTTCATTTTGACGAGCGTTTTGTACGTAACGTAAGCTTACGACTTTCAAATTGCACTAGGGGTAGTAAGAGGCAAATCTCAGTAACTATTTGCTGATAAGTTCGCATTTTCATACATGATGTTCCAAGTCCATCGCTGCTTAATGGAATACTTACCGTTTACTCATATCCAAAACCATTCCAAACAACACCAGCAGCCAATTTATGTAATTCTCATAAAATCATCTCGGTAGAAAGCAACAGCTGGACAAAGCTCTGCCCCCTAGAATATCACGATGAGCCACCTCCATCCACCGACTTCCTGCGTTGTCATATAATGTCTTTAGTCCATCGAGTGAAGTGCCTTCCTTTACCGCGTCGTCCGGTTTGTCGCCAATCAAGAACCTTTATTCCCCAACGGTTGTCAGTTCTACGAGCTATATGATCTGCCTACTGCCAATTTGCTAATTTTGAGAGCTATATCGGTGATCTTGGTTCTTATACGGGTTTCTATATTTAGGGAATCAAAGTTTACTGTCCTACAATTTTATATTTATTTTGAATATCTTCAACTAATTTTTTCAGTATTAGTATCATCAGCTGGTCAAAGAGGACGAAAACCCGTCAACCCTCCACAACGAACATTCGAAGACAGAAAAGCTGAGTCAGAAAGAGACGCTGAGATCACTAGCTCATGCCCTGATGATGGCTTCTTCGCTGATGCTGAGCAGTGCGACAAATATTACGAATGCAGGCAAGTCAACTTCCTAATCGCGTCGGTTATTGATTAAACGTGTTTCAAGCAACATGAAATTGCTGTGGAGTGTCCAATCTAAGAATAAATATCTCCGTCTTCTAAGAGATTACATCAGGAGATAGGCAGAAACATCCTGAGTACTTAACACACACCATCACCACCACTTTTTACTGCGATCACCAATCCGCCTGCGAAGTGTGATGATTATGGCAATTCCCCCCATTGTATTTTATGGGGGAGGCCTCGTCCAGCAGTGTTTTCCGATGGTGATGATGAATAATGTGTTCATGCTGCTTGGTCAGAGTCAAAATATCTACCAGTCAAAAATTAAATGTTTATTACTGGATTGTTATCATCGATCAGCAATTAACTTATTGAAGCTGAAAGCAATTAACTAAAATAGAGCGGCAGGCTTGCTGCAAATGTATTACGACTTTTTTTTTTATGCTATTTGGCAAGCAAACAAGCGTACGTTCCACCAGATGGTAAGCAGTTACCGTAGCCTATGGACGCCTGCAACACCAGAGGCACCACACGCGCGCTGCTTACCCTGAGACATTAAAGATGAAAAGTCTCATGTGCCTGTAATTTCACCGGCACCCGTACCCTTCAAACTGAAACTCAGCAATGGGAGCACTACTGCTTGGCGGCAGAAATAGACACAGTGGTAGTACTTCCCCGGACGAACTCTTTCACAAGAAGTTCTACTACTAACTAACTTATTGTCTATTAATACATTTTTATTACATAAGAAGCTGTTTATTTATTTTTTTAAATATACATTTTTACTTCGTCTCTTCCCGCTGTGACAGGGCGAGAATCTACTACTTATTCGAATTATCGTTCTATATCTACTTTTATCGAACGTCGCAGGAAGTCAATGGATGGATGCGGCTCAAGACCGTTCGTCGTAGCATTCTAAGGAGGAGTCCTATGTCCAGCAGTGAACTTTTACAGGCTGGTGATAATGATGATACTTTTATGGTCATTAAATGATTATAAAAAATAAGTACCTATGAAATGACACGATGAATTCCCTTTCCTCGTACGAAATAAATGTCTACAAGACAAATTTGCATTTAACTTCAAGAAGATACAAATAAATCCTCAGTGACTAACTGCATCCTACACCTTTTACGCACATTTGGTACTTTTCCGTAAAAGTTCATCGACTTACCAATATTGGATAATATTTACAGAAGTGGTGAAATCATCGAGAAGCTGTGTCCTGACGGCATGGTCTTCAACGACTACGCACAGGACCAGGAGAAATGTGACCTGCCTTTCAACCTCGACTGCTCCGCGAGACCAAAACTTCGTAAGTTAATGGAATAAGCTACCATCTGAAGTTTTTCCTCTTAGTTAATACATGGGCCGCTTAGCATAGCGTAGGCATCGTATCGTCTATGCCCCCTATGGTGTTGACTGTAACCACTTAACCACGTAACCCCCCAAATGGCAATAGGAAACGCAACAATTGGTATCATTTTATCAGTCTTAACGCTTTCCAAATATTTTTAAACATGAGTGGAGGAATATTTAGATCAATCAGTTATTCAAGTTTCAGAAGATTTTGATAGCGCTAAGGCTGCCAAAATTATCCCCATTGTTGCGTTCCCCATTACCATTTGTTACTGTGATTGGGAGACAGGTAAGCCGCTAAGCTAGTTTGTCTAAATTTTTTTTTAAAAAATCTTTAGATTACTATAAAATAAGTGTGTATTTGATGATGATGGCGACGATGTAGCTTAACGGATTAGCGGGTGTGTTAGCAGATTGTAGGCTTTATGTTTTTCATTTTCTGGGCAACAACACTTTAATACAATTTTGAGCCATAGGTTGTTGATGGACAGATGGTTGTATGGAGAGACAACTGAGCAAGAGAAAGGGTCCCGTTGCATGGGATTTGGATTAATTAGCCTGTTTAACCTCACTGTTCGACAAGGCTTCACCATAATCACCATTGACAGGTGGATTGGTGATCGCAGTTGGTGATAAGTACTCAGATGGATGCTGCTGCCCATCCCCTGGTGTAATTCCTTAGTAAAGTAGGAGGGGTCTATTATTGATAAATACACACTTATTAATAACCTCATGGGATCTAAACTTTTTTTATTTAACTTACTCTGGTATTTCAACCTTCTTCCTCTTTTGGATTAAGGAACCCTAAAAATGGAAGTATATATACATCCCTATTGTGAACAACGAATCCAATCGCATCTCGGAATACAGATTACGAACATTCGGTCACCGTCAAGACAACTTTCCAATCTCAAGGGAAGCGCGGCCTTGCCAACGCTGTATTGTATTTACCTGTATGTAATACTCGTTTATATACGTAATGTACGTATAAGTATAGAAAATAACATACCTATAAGTATACTGAGTATAGTTATACATTTTGTGATAGGTTTTGTGACCTATCGCTTCCAAATGTTACTTGTCGTCAAGAAAAGGTTACGCGGTATTGAGGTGAATTTGAAAATTAATCGCTGTAAATTTCTAAACAGCCATGTAGGAAAGGGCTTAATAGATTTTCATACTTGTGAAATAACTAGCTGTGCCTTGCGGTTTCACCCGCATGAACAATGACGAAAATTGATGACGATGAGGATGAAAAGTAGCCTATACACGTTTTAATCTAGGGTATAAGGCATCTATTCCAAAAGCCAATGCAACTTTGGCCATACATTGCTGGCTTGTTTCTTTTTTCTTTTCGCCAGTATTTAAACTTAGGTCATAATATGTTGAGGCATATATAAATGAGAAGTCAATAACAGAAAGAACCATCTATCAACCGTAACCTGTAATATGATGATGATAAGTAAAACAAGGCCTGAAAAAAAAGACCATACTAATCTACTACTACTTTATCTTGTTTTTTTTTTGCTATTAATTTCTCATAGTCCTCTAACATAATGATCTAAATTTCAGTTAAGACGAAAGGAATAAAAACATGCCAATATATGCAAAGGTTTTTCACTCAAATTCGTTTAGCCGTTTGAGCGTGAAGGTGTAACAAACATACGAACATACTTTCGCATTTATAATATTAGTGCGATTGTTACGCCATATTTTGTAGCTAGCTAAATTGTTTATTGCAAGTGATAGATTTAATTCTAAGTAGATTTAATTAAGGTAAGGTTGAAATACCTTACCCCCTCACCCCTCACCCTTTAGGTTGACGACCTCTGTGGCGCGGCGGGTGAAGGGTTTTCTGCGACGCAGGAGGTTGCGGGTTCCATTCCCACCTCGGAACAAATATTTGTACTATCTGCAGATATTTGTTCAGGGTGTTGTGGGTATTTAATATGTTTAATAAAAAATATCTATCTGTGTAATGTATTGTATTAAGTATATCAGTTATCTAGTACCCATAACACGAGCTCTGCTTTGCTTAGGGCTAGATAATGTTGTGTGAAATGTCCAGCATTTATTTATTTATTTTATTATATGATAATATTGTCAATATTCAGTAATCACGTAACTGAAAACCGTATATACTTTTTCCTCTTCAGCCAAAGTCTCATAAGTACCTATTATTTTCACAGAAACTCCAATCCCTGCTCTACACTGTATTCGCCAGAACGGATACTTCTCCCATGAGGATCCCAAAGAATGTGGCAAGTTCTACTACTGTGTGGACGGCAAATTCAACATGATAACGTGTCCTGATGGTCTGGTCTACAATGACAAGTCAGGAATCTGCACCTGGCCTGACGAGGCTAAGAAGAAGGGGTGTGGTGCTTCAGGTAAAACTATCAAACTAAAACGTTTGTTGAGACTTATTTTAATGAGGTAACAATATTAGCACACCTGAATGTTAGGCTAATACAAACCTTTAATATCTTTATTTTAACCATGATAATCTAGAACACTAATTTTCATATTATTATCCTTATTGCTAGATCAATCTTATAGAATTGAAACTTTCGTGGTTGGAAATCATTTCAAAATTGAAAATACCGCTAACTACCACTGTTTTTCGTCACTTTTGCTGATGTTTCGAGACTAATAACAGTGGAAATCAGCCGTTTTTTCCATTTTAAAATTATCAACATTCATCTTTAGCCTTTAGACATCCACTGCTGGACAAAACCTCGCCCATAAAATACAATGGGAGGGGGGGGGGGGGGGGGAATTGCCATAATCACCACGCTTGGAAGGCGGAACGGTGATCGCAGTATACAGACCGCAATCGCGATCGCAGATTACTCAGGTTGATTTTGCTGCTCGTCCCCTGGTAGAATCCCTCAGTTGACTTTTACGACATCCACCGGAAGAGATGGAGGAGTCTATTCCAAGGCATTTTATCAAGAATAAAACAATAGTTCAATAACCTATGCTTATTTCACGTATAATGGACCATCATAGAGTTCGAATGTGGAAAAGGGAGTTCTTTAACATTAACCTATGCTTATTTTTTCAACTTAATTCTTATATGAGTACTTAACAAATTTAATTTAATTACAGACGTTTTCGATTTCGACTGCCCAGCCGTGAACGAGACTTTTGGTCAAACCCACCCGCGGTACGCTGACCCTGAAGACTGCCAGTTCTTCTACGTATGCATCAATGGAAAAACTCCACGTCGCTCCGGTTGCAAGCTGGGGCAGGTCTTTGACGATGTTAAGAAACACTGTGAATGGGCGAGGAGTGTGCCTGAATGGTAAGCGATTTAGATACTTAGGTTCATAGATATTGAGGCGTAGATAGATGCCAACCAGAGGTTTTCTCCATGTAACTCTTCTTTGATATAAATGTACAAAAAAGTTAAATTATAATTTGAAAAATTTAAATTATTCTAATTATATTATTACAATGTTAAAAAAATATCCAAAGTAAAGCATTTTCGGCCTTATTACAGAACATGGACTAAATCTGAATTTAGTCCAGGCGTACTAGTCTAGGATTAAATGCCGACATTAGGCATATGCGACTTTAAATACGAAAGCAGATGGTTTGTTTTCCGAAATCAATTCTCGCGCTACTTCGCAAATTTCCAAAGTATCAAACTGACGGATTGTGTCACATCACAATTGAGATGTCCAAATTCTTACCTCTAACAAGCAATCAACTGTCAATTTATAGACCATTGCTAAACTAGGGGACTGCCTGGTTTAAGATAAACCAGAGATAGCTTATGTCATTTTTGGCATAAGCGCGGAGTATCTAGCTCGAAAGTTGCTTCTGGAAAACAAACCATCTGCTTTTGTATTACAGTCGTATATACCCTAGGTCGATATTTAAGCCTAGACTGGTAGTCCTGGTTTAAACCCAGACTAAGGGCATTTTTTATAATAACACCATATATGTTTGAAAATTTGTAACTAGTCCTAAACGGCATTGAGTTTTAGTATTTTTCTTTCACACAAATATTTGTCAAGGTTTTTTCACAAAGTGTACAGTGGTTAATCAAATTAATGATAGGCTGCAAATCTTTGTTTTTCGTTCACTTTTTGTTTCGCGAGCGCTATTCTGTCATCTTTTAGCTCAAAGCGTGGATATGCTCAAAGTATTCTGAGGCCGGACACTCCACGGCACATATAAGAATAATACTTATAATAAAAGTAAATTAACACTAATACTTATAATTTTATATGACATTTTAATCAATTATTCTATGCAGTGCTGACTGGTACAAGGGCCAGCTGACGGACGCGGAACTAGAAGCCTTAGAACACCCCCCGGTCGTCAAACCCAAGCCATCAGGTTCGCAGCCCTCACGTCGCAAGCCAAACCGCCCGCACAAAGGCAAGGCAGCCGCTCCAGTTGATGACGAATGAAGCATTTAATCAATTTAGGTTTTTTTTACAAATAAATTATATTTTTAGAAATAACTGTTTTGTTATTGGGGCCGTGGTGTTTCCAGCCTAAGAATATACCCCTCCGTCTCCGCCCATGGATGTCATAAAAGCCGAGTAAGGTATTAAACCAGGAGATCCACCCACCAGCGTCCACCTGAGTACTGAACACCAATACTGCGATCACCTATCCACCTACCAAGCGTTGGTGATTATGGCAAACTCCCCCATTGTTACTATGGGGAGGCCCAGTAGTGGACGTAACGGCTGATGATGACTGTCTTGTTTTTATACCTATTCAATAAACTGTTTCTTTATCCTTGTCTTTGGTGCCGCGGGCGAGAAGCCAGTTGAGATGCAAGAGGTGGTGGGTTCGATTCCCGCTGTGGGACAAATGTTTGTATGATCTGCAAATATTTTTTCCGGTTCTGGGTGTTATGGTACTCGTAGTTCCTGATACTTACAATACAGGAAATCCTAGTGTGGGATCAAGACTACGTGTGTAACTGTTGGGTGTTATGTTATGTCTGTACTACTTTCTGTAGAAACTGGTCAAAATGCAATGCATCTACTATAGAAAATGTAGGTTATTCGGATGGCCTTGAGGCTATTCAGATTCAGTGAATTCAGAGAGACATTTTTCATTGAAAGGAGATTCAATGAATTAATCAGAATCTATGCTAAAATCAATCAGTCCTTGCATCATCAATTTTAGGTAAAGCTAGGCCCAGATCTTTGGGGTTAACTATAAATATAGCCTTTGTCAAGTGAGCTGCTTTACATTCGAGCTGATGTTGTGCTTATAACCTTTATATTATGATGAGTCTGATTATAGGGCGCATTATGACGTATCAGGTGGGGGGTTTCGGTTTTTTTTTTAATTTTCCCAAAGACCCTATTGATGGGGATTTTGCTGGTGGCGTTTTTGGCAGTTATCCTTCAGTTCTGCGATCTCACAATAGTTGCTATCAAGGCAATTTATAGAAACACAAAGCTCAATTTTTTAATATTTTATTCTCACACATATTTGCTTATTTACATTTATTCTTTTAATAATATTTACATAAAATATATAAATGGTTCAACATTGTGAAGGTACAATATATAATTATGGTAACTAATATCACGCAAAACATTCGTATTTGATAAGTCCTGTTTTTTTTAAATAAATGTTATGTTATTTACAAAAATATAAAAATAGTGGACATTCGGATATAGTTTTATGAACTATTAGTATCGTTAGAAATAAATAGTGGTATCGGTGGAATATTAATTCCAGTTTTGAGCGAAATTGAAGCAGGAATGGTATCTATCAACATCATAGTGGTATCCATCTGTGATGGCCATTGAAATCCTAAATAAATTTAAAAAATCTAGGGTTTCAATATTGAAGGAATTTTTTCATAGTTTTCATCGTGCAATGTACAAAGGAAAAAATTAGATAGCGTAGTATTTTTTTGGATTGTTATATTTTCATTGTAGCAATAAAAAGGTGTATGAATATCAGATGAGAAACATGGCAAGAACCCTCAAAACACATTAAGATATCCACAGGACAGGACTGGTATAAACTGAGTGGAGAGGGTATTGAGTCAAGTTGAACAGAGTCACCACACTTCAACCCAGTCACTTAACAAATTTTTTTGGTCGGATTTCGACCAACTTACAAATATTCAGTGACACGATGAACTAACGACTCTATTCTATGGTTGATTCTACACATCTCTCCACTCATCTTAAATACCATCCATTGCAACCCAATTTCTACTAATTTATACAATCACTTATGCCCATGGCTGCAGTGAGGGACTAGTTCAGGATCTTCGCACGTCAAGTTCTGGTCATCGAACACCTTGCCCTCTCCACATGAGATTAGACGGGGCTGGCCCTCTACGCAGGTGATCAGATGGTGACAATCGCCGGGGACTGCGAAGCGGGGGAATGGCCAGAACTTTGCTGATTGCGTGTGAGCGGGCACCTTGCTTGGGCATTTAAAGCCGATCACCGCTGAAAAATTAGAATCATATAATCAAGAAACGGTTTTTACAAGTTGTTATTAGAAATATCAAATAGCAGTTATCCAGGTTATCAATATTGAATTAAGATCAAAACAGTTATCATCACGTTTTTACGGGATAGTTTACATTATGTCTGCAACCGACCTTTTGAATTGATGCCAGACCTAAAATCATCTACGGTAGACCACGGTTGACCATTTTCCAACAGATTTATTTCTTTTTAAATTAAAATTATGGCTAATTACCAATGTTTTCTGTCATTTTACTGGGTATTCACCGGTCTACCGTCGAACGCGGTCACGGGCGTTGCTCATGATGAATAAGCTTCTGAACTCAGTCTCTAAACGTCAGCAAAATGACGGAAAACAGTTTTTTTTTATTAATTAGCCGAAATTTAGATTTAAAATAACTCCCAACCACGAAAATTTCAATTCTACAGTTTTTTTTCAAACTTTTTATTTTTTTTATTTTAGTTACTTTTTATATACTACTGCGTAAGCAAACTAGCATACGGTCCACCTGATGGAAAGTGGTTACCGTAGCCTATTGACGCCTGCAACACAAGAAGCATCTCACGCGCCTTGCCGACTCCTTAAGAACTTTGAAATGCCCTTTTTGAAGAACTCCATACTGTAGTCACTAGAGAAAACCTTCTCAGGATTACTCAGGTGATCAGATAAAGCTAACTAATGAAATAGTGGGCCTACCTTCAGGGTTACAGAAAGGCTGGAGTAGATCAGGCCAGTTACAGCTGTGGGTTCGCTCATCGTACACTAGACCGGGCGTGCAAGGCTCCTGGTTTGGGATTCCGTAAGCACACTTTACGTAGCTGGTTGAGCATTCGCTGCTGTCAGGGTAGATTCCGAACTGGTACTCGCAGCCAGGAGTTGAGTAGGGTGTCACTAGGATAAGAAAATAATGCAGATTAAAATATAGTTAAAGATTATGTTTGATGCTCTATTTTGATGATATGTGATGTGATTACAGTTGTAAAAATTAATATATTATTAAAATTATTAGCAAGTCAATATGGTTATTACGGCCAATGGGCTGGCCATATTAATCCTCCCAAAATTAACCATTGTTGGGTAATACGAGTGGCGACCACGCACCGGAAGTCCCCTCTCGGTAGATCAATCAAGACATTTTTAAAGTCGCAGGAAGTCAGTAGATGGAAGTGGCCTTTCGTCGTGGCTTTATTATTATTCGGTACTTCCCCGTGGTCAAACTATTTTGTCAAACTGATTTGAGCAAGAGGAATAATAATAACAAATAGTAACAATTCCTTGTTACTTTGTCTTTCCTTATCTATAATTTTCTTTTGTTTAATGTTTGATCTATTTTCTTTTGTTTTCATCTAACACTTAATTGTTATTTTGAAATGCAACTCTCAGGCCAAGATATATATTACTATAATAGTCACACTAATGTGTGGTATTGTCCCTGTAGCTCTCTAGCACACGTGTTTTAACATTTGTGTGACAGTGACAGGGATAGTTCTTAGCATTAGTATGTGCTAAGTACCTAACGTCTTTTTATCTCGGCCTTACCGTTCTCCCAAAGTAGAGCTTCATAAACTAGATCACATCACAAAATGCATAATGCATAGCCTGAAGTTGATACCAGGAATACGAATACGAGAGTAAACTTACAGTCAGCTTTTCTGTTCCCACATTCGACGGCCCAGTTGTAATTGCAGTGGTTGTGCACCGCACCTTTACCGTCGAAGAGCAGTCCATTCTCACAAGTCTCCACCGTCAGGGTGCCGTTGGTGCACAGGAAGAACTGGTCGCAGGCCTCTGGGTGAGCGTATGCCTGGAAATTACATAAGTAATGATTAAGTTCTATTAGGCAATTATCTTTGGTATTCGATTTGTTCTGGCTGATGGCTTATTAACTGAAGAAAGCGTTAGCCGAGTTGGTTTTAGGAAAGCAATGTTGGAGATAAGCTCACGACTGTTCAAGTCTCTTTTCCTATATTCCTGTTAAAGGGTGACCCACGGTGGCAAGTGGCCTATTGGGCTATGGCTACCCCTTCGGAGCTTAAGGTGTGCGTTTTTTATTTCAATACATAGTGTAACTTGCATGTGACCTAGCTGTTGTTAAGCGGTAACTCTAGCCCATAACAAATGCAATATCTTGGCATTGCGCCCGTCAGCCTGAGACATAAAGATGAAAAGTCTCATGTGCCTGTTTCACTGGCTCCCATACTCTTCAAACTGGAACACAGTAATTCGAACACTACTCTATAATACTGTCTATTTAAGACAGAAATTAGGTTTTCTACCTACGCCTATTTCTAAAAACTCCGGGGAAGTAAACTCTTCTCCGAGCGACTGCTAGCAAAAGCTTGTAATAGTTATCTATCTTATTTCAATAATAACTACAGCATTTGAGATATTTTTCTTCGAAAAAGAGTTATGGTAAAGTGTTTATTTTCAGCAGTAGATTAGTTTGCTATTCATTTTCAGAGACTATATTTATACTACGGTAAGTTTACTATCCTGTAATAACTCTAAATGATTACCTGAACTCCATATTGCTCTGGACAGGCTGGGGCGTGTTCTAGAAGGATGCCTGCACTAGCTGTAATAGAAAAAAAATATATTATATTATAATATATGTTTAGATTTACAACAAAAGCACTAGTTTTAACACTAAAAACTTTTAGGGTATGCCCATTAGAATTAGCAACATGAAAAATCTTTTCAAAGTCTTCAAAGCTAAAACGCATTGGTTACGCAAATTATGTGTGTAAAAGTACTTTTTACAAGTGACCTCCAACTAGTCATTGTTTTGCAGTCGACCATAACTTTTGGAGGTTGCCTATTGCAGAATGCAGGTCAACATTGTACGATAGCTATCAGCTCTACACTATAGGCTCAATTGTGAAGTAAGTAATAGTGTTCAATTGTTTACGAAATCTACTTAACCTATGAACACTATCTTTTAGGTCTACTAGAAATCAATTTGTTCTACTGATATATATATTTTTTTTAAATCTAACATTAATTTTAGAGATTTGTTGTTTTTCTTAAAACCATAGTTTTCATTATTTAAAAATCTTAATGGCTTTGGAGACTTTGGTGTCGTTTACTTTTTATTTTTTTGATTTCAATATTTAAAAATTAAACAATGATTTTGGAGATTTTGATGATTTTTTTTAAACCATAGTTTTAATTATCTGGTTTTAATTTAAAAAATCTAACAATGGCTTTGGAGACTTCGATGCCATTTACTTATTTTTTTTAAAAACCCTTTATAACCCTTTTCTTAAATTGAATATTTAAAAATCTAACAATAACTTTGGATGTTTTTAAAAAATAAATTAAAAAAAAAACAGATTACTCCTAGGTTTTTGTTAACTGTTGTTGCGGGGCAATGAGCTTACTTGATTATATCAGACTGTTCTTGTAATTATACCTACATACCTACAGTTAATGTGTCTTGGATAATTGACTATTTAAAAACGTAGGGTTCTATTGAGGCTAAACTTTCGAGGCATTAACGTGTGTAATAGGTGTGGTGGTGCGTAACGTTGGGCAACCCAATTCAGGACTCAACCATAATTCAACTATTCTAGTTGTATATAATTCTAGAGTGATTGAAAAGTTTTTTTTTATTGTCTATTTTGACATATTGTTTTACGTGTTTGTTTTGAAATATTAGGATATAAAATGTCGTTAATTGATAAGTAAAATATTGATAGCTGTTTAATAAGATTTATTATGTAATTTTTTGCACGCCTAAAATGGTAGAAATAGTTGGTACTTTTTTATAATTAACATCCTAGTAACCCTATTTGAAGCAAATAAATAATTTGATTGATTGATTGATTGATTTAAAATCTCTACTATAATGCCAGTAAACAGCTCTGAGTAATTTGAAAAATATTATTCAATTCTCTGATGTTCAATTAATTTCCTGTTCTCTGTTGTTTTATGTAGTTACCTCATTGCACGTTTAAAGTAAAGATCATTAGATTCATTGACTTAAATCAGAGGTACTAGCTTCCTATTTAGTACCCTATTCCCTTCTTATAAGGTTTATATCCTTCCATTGAACAGAAACGTGAGTGAAGCAACTAGCAACATCACGACATGGATGTCGGCTATAGTATCAACAACCTCTACTTTTACTTTCTGCTAACAATACGATAGGCATACATCTCCAGATTAGATAAACAATTGAATCTCTACATACAAATAAGGATACGATAAGATCGTAGTTGAGCACAGAAAATGTACAGCGGGCGGTCTTAACGCTAAAAAGTTTATATTCCAGACAAACTTTGGATAGAAATGAACTAAACTTATACGGAGGATTGGTTTGAACATCAGTTTTGTAAAAAATATACAATTGTGTAGCTGCTCTATATTTATGTCATGCCTTATATAAGAACGACATATTAAGTTGTATATTGGTCTCGGCCTAAGAATAGGACTCTGGAGGAGTCCTCCTTTGGATGTCGTAAAAAGGTGACAAAGGGATTATGCCAGGGAATCGACAGTAGCATCCACCAATACTCGATCACCAATTATGTTATGTTATATGTAATAACATGCATGCATGGAGGAGGTTTCTCCAGCAGTGGATGTTTCCCGGCTGATAAAGAAAAAGAAGTAAGATATAGTTTATGAATTGTTTGATTTAATCAGTCCACATGCACAACACGATGTGTCAAAAGGTTCCAGAAAACCACATAAATTCTATTGCTATCGTTAACTAGCGTTCAATGAAATAGGGTCACTTACAAAAACCACAATCATTTTTTGTTTATATATTTTT
Source organism: Epirrita christyi (assembly GCA_951392215.1). Lineage (NCBI taxonomy): Eukaryota > Metazoa > Arthropoda > Insecta > Lepidoptera > Geometridae > Epirrita > Epirrita christyi. The sequence goes on from OX595837.1 coordinate 4,229,588, forward strand.
GATTTAATAAATGTTAAGTAATTTTTTAACGAATTATTGTATTTAACGCCTTATCAAATACATTTTAATATGATTTTTATTATTATTCGATATCTTGCGTAGTTTGGGTGTAGTTTGTCACTACTACAATCCAAAATATATCCGTAGAAGAGCTAAGATGGCTGACATCCACATGTGTGGAACAAAGGTATCAACATTTCGGTGGATTAAAACGATAATTTAGCTAGCCAAGTAGCGTCCTTATTTAGTAAAGATAGCAGTTGATACTCCGGTGGTTTGGACGATTCAAAAATTTCGACTACTTTCCGTTTGGACTATGGCCGCTGGATTGCGCCAAATTTATTTGAATAGTGATCATAATTAGAAATGTTCAAATACATTTGACCATATTAGCTTCATATTAACGGCCAGAGCTAAGCGAAAGTAGCCACTAGTGGCTAGCCTTGAAGCGCCGCGCCATACGTACTCGTACAGTGTAAACTTAACGAGATTAGATCACATGTTTTGTTGTATTAAGTTTTGCAGGCATTTGATAAGCACTTTATACATTATACTGCACACATAATATCTACATTTACACAAACATTTAAACTCGCACACATCCATCTACACTCACACAAACATATGCAATCATTTACAAATGTTACACTAACATCAACATACTTAAACCCTTACCCCAACCAAATTGCTAATCTTGTTTTAATTTTAATTTAATTTACAATTTTTTTTCTTTTATTTTATCCATAGACTATGTTACGGAAGAGCGAAATCTCGTAAAACAGGTATTTAAATACTTAAAAGGAGGTGTCAACTACAGTTAAAACAGTAATGTACAGTTAACTAGTTAGTTAGTTAGTATTGGTGTTACATACTCAGATGGATGCTGCTCCTCATCTCCTGGCGTAATCCCTTGGACGCCTTATAAGACATCCATGGGAGGAGTTGGAGGATTTCTATTATTAGACCAAGACCACCAGAAACCAGTCAGCTGACTTACCAAAACAAAATATAAAAATCTAAAAATAACTGTATTTATTTAGGGTAGTTATTGACACTCATTTATATTTATTCAATTTTGATTATAAGACTTCGAAAAAAGGAGGAGGGTATCAATTCGATTGTATGTTTTTTTCTCTAGGAAGGAGGTAATGGTTTGTTGCATAATAATGTCCTTCATACCAAAAGTGGTATTTTAAAAGGGGAAAACTACCAATTCCTTAACCGAGTAGTTTTTAAAATAACTGTAGCTAAGTACTATTTACACTTGACGTGCGATAGACAATGTACTTAGCCAAAATTGTGCAAAGAAAGTTTGGCGCAGCCGGTTTCAAACAAAAATATTTAAAATTTTATACAAGTTCGGTATCATTTTACAAGAATATTATCATACCAAAATTATAAATGAGAAAGTTTTGATAATTTGTTTGTTTGTACTCAATCACGTTCTTCTACGGGTTTTCTCATTTCAGATTATATCACGTAGTGAAACACCTAGCATAGCTCTTTCGATAGCCTGCAGCTTGCCTTACGTCTCAGTGCCATAAGTCATCACGTGCAATACGCACTGATTATAGACTTTTGTCTATATTTCTTATTTCGTTGGTGAGAACCACCATTACCGACATAGCTCTCTGAACCAGCAACTTAAAGTGGCAATGGGCAGGTCATATTACTCGCAGAACTGACAACCATAATGATGAACATAGATTCTCAAGTGACGTCCACAAACCAGACGACGCAGTGGAGGAAGGTCCTCCTCCCGATGGACTAAAGACATTATATAAACGACGCAGGAATTCGGTGGATCAGAGCGGGTTAAAAACGTTCGTCGTGACATTCTAGGATAGGTCTGTGTCCAGCTGTGGACGTCTTCAGACTGAGGATGATTAAGAATTAGGAAGACTCAATTAATTTTTGCTGATTTTTTGTTAAGTTTATGAATTGAATTATTATTAACTTTTCATCCCGGTATACTAATTGAGCAAAACCGCGGATGAATGCCATAAACAACAAATTGGAGATGTCAAACGTTTCCGCCATCAGTTACGTAAAGGTGAGATGGCAGCAGGTTTCTCCGCACCTTCCGCGGTTTTGCAACAAGAATTGGAAATTTTATCATTCAGAGCTTGACCCGTGGCTTTTCTCTAGATTCGTCTGCATCATGAATCAATTAGAGCCTCTTCCACTATCGGCAGATAAGTAGCTAGCCTACGCGAGAAATTAAATAAAAGTTATGTAGATAGCTAGATCAATCTTTATTTATCGCCATACAAAAATTTGAATTCGCCCTTTAGTCTTTTCCAAGCAAAAGGGTCTTGACAGACAGACAGCCACATAGACGGACAACAAACTGCTCATCTAAGGATTCTGTTAAGCCTACAGAATCCAAACAAACCCTTTTTTTTACTATGCTATGTTTGCTTGCCTAGGCAACGGCCTACGGCCAACTACGACCCAACTGATAGAAAGTATTACCGTAGCCAAATAACACCAGAGGCATCACACGTGCGCTGCCCCGACCCTAAGACATAAAGATGAAGTCACATGTCCTGTAATTTCACTGGCACCCGTACCATTCATACCAAAACATCTATGCGAGCATTACTGCTTGGCGGCTGAAATAAGTACTGTGGTAGAACTTCCCCTGACGAACTTTTTCACTTTTCTTCGGCTAACAAACAAGATATGGTTTCTCTAAAAACATTCTTCCATTCCATTTCAACAAATATTCCATTTCTTCTTAAATTATAAAAGATTTGCAATCTTTTATAATTTCCTTTTTAAAATAAAAATGGATGAAAGATTAATTCCAAGTCTAAAGCTACTAAGTGGCATTTCTGTACACATCATTATTACTCGACATAATGTAACCCGTCAGCCATCTACTAATTTAAACGTTACATACTTGTACACGTTTTGATTAGTGCAGCAATTTGCTGTTAGCCAACTCATATTAGCACCTTAATTTAAGTCATAAAAACTTAAAAATATTGCAGCACTTGTAGCCTTTTATATGCTTACAAAATATGTTATAACTTTTAAAACTGAATAAGGATCAAGTGAACCAACAGTTTTTTTGCGTTATCGATAACCTTGAGTAATTTGTATATGAGTTTTTATGGTAGGTACTTTTATTAAACGGCTAATTTACTAATGATGACAACCATATAATTCTTCTTCTTTTCTTCTTTTTTAGCCTGTTTACGTCCACTACTGGACGAAATTGCCCCCATTGAATACAATGGGGAGATTTGCCATAATCACCACGCTTGTCAGGCGGATTGGTGATCGCAGTATTGGCGTGGATTCTGCTGCCCATCCCCTGATGCAATCTCTTAGTTAATTTTTACGACATCCACAGGAGGAGAAAGAGGGGTCTATATTCAGGCCGCATACATCACGGCACCTTATAATTGATACAATACAACTGAAAAATCAACACAATATTATTTTGTACTCTGGTAAAACTCGTACAAGCTCTTCGAGCGCGTTGATGTCTTATGTATGAAAACTGTATTCATAGAAAAATATAAAAAAAAATATATCACTGAGTGACTGAGTTAAATATCATCAAAAAAACCGCAAATCACTGTTTTTTTAGGAGCTGTACTAGAGGAGGCACTTGTATTGATGTGATAGGTATAAGAATTTTAGTCATCAATGAGTTTCAATCTAGATTAACAGCAATTTTAGTGACGTTTAGTCACTGGATGACATTCAAAAATTGCATCCCTGCAATTCAAAATAGATTAATAGATTTTCATACTTCTTCAGTTATCAAGCGAACAGGCTTCTATTAATAAACTTTAGTCTCAACTCATGAGGAACTTAAAAATAATATAGTTTCCCAACATAAATCACACAAAACCGGCCTAAATAACTTATTATTTTTAAATGTCGCTCGCAGGCTCTTGCCTTGAGTTTCGTTTGGTCTCGATTCCGGCTCCTTTCCAATCGGTTGGGTAACTCAACTACTGGCGGAGGAAATGTTTAAAACAATTATTGTTGAGGTCGATCAATATTAGGTGTTTGATTGTGTTGGTACCTATTTGTATAGTCTAGAATAACGCGTATTGTGTAAGTAATTGAAAATGATTTGATGAGAGAATTACACATGCGGAACGTGGACTGTGAACGCCCCTTTCCAAGGGTGGTAACAAGTGGCGATCACAAAAGGCCTGTATAGCTGCAGTGATAATAAAGCCGCAGAAAGCTAATAAAAAAATACACATACAGACCAGACAATTCCAAAGGAACAAGGGATAATTGAGCCTTGTCTCTATATAGTTAGAAAATCCCATCCCACTGTTATTATAAACGTAAAATTTTGTGAGGATGGCTGGATGGATGTTTGTTAACCAACTAACTATTTGCCCTATTGAAAAGCTCATAGCCGTGCAGCGGGCTATGGAGAGAGCTATGGCAGGAGTTTCACTACGTGATAGAATCCGAAATAAGGAAACCCGTAGAAGAACCAAGGTCACCGACATAGCTCTCAGAATAAGCAAATTGAAGTGGCAATGGGCTGGCGGGTGAGCTATTAGTTATTATTAATTTAATAACACAACAAATACATAACTTAATTAACGCGATTACTGAATATATTATATTACAACAAAATTAGACGCTGGCTACATCAGTACACCATTTTCACTCTAATTAGGCTCTTTTAGCCGTGGTAGTCTCAGCCTAAGAATAGGACACCTCCAAATCCTCCTGGGGATGTCGTAAAAGGCAACTAAAGGATTACGCTAGTGAATGGGCAGCAGCATCCACCTGAGTACTTAACACCAAACTACAATCACCAATCCGCCTGCCAAGCGTGGTGATTATGGCAAATCCCCCTTATTGCATGCAATGGATTGTAAGCTATGCATGCTATGTGGGAGGCCCCATCCACCAGTGGATGTCTGAGCTGATGAAGACGCTTTTGTGTGGCCACAGCTAGAACAAAAAGTAAACACGGCCACAACAAGATCAGTCCACATTTTTCCGGTCCCAGTGTTAATTCTTTTAATAGTATTCAACAAATTGCAGGCTTTTTCTGCTGTTTGCTAATTCTGCTAAGTTCAATTAATATTTCGATACAAATAATTTGAATGGAGCCTACACCCATGTCTTAAAATAGTTGTAACACTATTTCATTCATTACATAATATTCGCAAATAGCATGAATGGATAAATTGCAAGAATGAGTTGTCATAGAGATATCTATAGGCCTTCATAACAACAACCAACTATAAATAACTTGAAACGTAGGTACACAATACTAGCGTAACACGTAAATACTTTGTCAGTTAAATTTTCAAGTCATATAGAAAATTAATCAAACATTAATAGTTTTTTGGTAGCGAGGTGGTATCGGCCTATGGATAGAACTGCTCCAACTCCTACCGTCAAAGCTGGCCAGGGCAGCAGCATCAATTTGAATACTTAACATCAGTCTTGTGAACGATTTTACTCCGAGAACTGCTCTGTACAAAAAAAACTGCTTTAACATGAGTTTGATCATTTATAATATCTTACCTACAAATATCAAGGATCAGCCTTTTATTCGATTTAAAAGTATGTTGCGAGCCTGGTTGCTGGACCAAAGTTTTTACTCGGTGAAAGACTATAAATTTATAGATGTATAATTATTAATTTATTGTAAAATGTATATTCCTTTATTTAACTAGTTTTAATTTTAATTTTTGCATGCTATTTTTCTATATAGCGGAATATGGGTCTTATATTTTAATTGAACAGCCTGTATGTACCTATTTCAAGCAAATAAAGATATTCTTTCTTTCTTTCTTTCAGACAGAGGCCTTCACCGTAGAATGCCACGACAAATGGTCTTGAGCCGCCTCTATCCACCGACTTCCTGCAACGTTAATCATGTCTTTAGTCTATCTAGTAGTAGTTTCTAGTATAGTAGAAGGTGTAGGGCCTTCCTCTACCGCGTCGTCCGGTACACGGCCACTGGAGAACTTTTATTCCCCAACGGTTGTCAGTTCTGCGAGCTATTTGACCTGCCCATTGTCACTTCAATTTGCTGATTCTGAGAGCTATTTTGGTGATCTTGGTTCTTCTACGGATTTTCTTATTTCGGATTCTATCACATAGCATAGTTACGTTCACCCCTAGCATAGTCTCCATAGTCCGCTGCCTGACTTTAAGCTTGTCTAGACGGCCAACAGTTAACGACAACGTCTCAGTGCCGTAAGTATCACTGGCGACACGCACTGAATATAGAATTTCGTCTTGAGGCTCTGCGATATATGTGACGAGAAGACATATATCTAACTAAACAGTTTTCTAGCTACTTTCAATGATAAAGGTGCTATCTGAGGAACTTTACATCTGTAGGTCTGAGGAACCTACAGACCCGGTCTCAACTATCCTAAAGGTCACAATTCAATTTGAATCGAACTATCAGACGTTGCAAAAGTTCGCGAGGTTTTTTATTAGCAGGCCTACGGCTGTTTTCCCAATTTGGATTTTACGTAAGATTGACCCTAAATGGGAATACTTGTGGATTCTTGTTACGTCGACAGATTTTATGGACTAAAGAAAACTTGTTAATCAGGTTTTAATCGCTTGGATGAATTTGATTCGCATGTTATTCTAATATATTTTTTTCATTTTTGAATAGCAAAATTTCGTGTCTTAGCTTATATTAATATGCTTAGAGGTGTTTGATGTAACTTTTAACTAAAACTCATTTTGATGTAGCGGTCATCAATCGCGGTGATTACGCTAAAATGGATACTGTGGTGATACATTTGTTGGAATAATGGCCTAAAATTACTGAAAAATTTAATGTACTGTTAGTATTATTAAGCAGAGTCAAATAACGACTTTGCAAAAGCTGAAAATAATTAGGTACCTATCAAAATGTTGTCGAGGAAGGCAACAATTCAATAAAAACCATTTGTCAAAACCTGTCACGTAGATTCGTGTTCTAGTCATTATTCTAAGATAGATTCGAAGTTTTCAAATGAACATACACATAGACTGCTGATATCATAACCCTCCTTTTGCCTTGCTGTAGTTGGGTAAAAACAACCAAAATGCAACTTAAACAGTGTAAGCGACGACTTGCTTTAGCAGTTCTGACCTTGCTTTTAAATAATGCCGTAATATAACAATGTCTCTTGCAATAAAATACCAACAGACAATATCCAACAGACTTCCTACTTATTTTTAATCTGTTTTAGGAATAATGCGGAGGTTATTAAAATATTTTAGATTGTCAATAGCTTTATCTGTCATCAATAATATATAATCGTTACGAGACTAACTGACTACGCATAGCCTAATCCGTAAGTCATGAAGACTTGAAACTTGGATTGTACATTTATTTTGTGGGTAAGGGATGCAGTTAAAAAGGGTTTTCTAAAATTTTACCCTAATGGAGTGCAGGGTTGTTGGAGTTAGTATTAAAAAACTTCACGCAAACAGTCGTGAGCGTTCTAGTAATAAATACTATTCAGAAAGTATTTAAGATAAAACTAAGGTCATGCGTTCATTACTAATATGTATGTAAGGACTATTAATTCAATCTTATGGAAATGTAAAACATTGTTTAATTAAGATAAGATAAGATAAGATATTTAAAAACAAACACAAGTTGAGCTATAACATCAAACAAAGTGAAATTTACATAAATAAAAATACTTATATTTAATTATTAGTAATTAATTGTTGGTATTTTCTGATTGTTCTCTTTTAAGTAGCGACTAATACAAGTTAGATAATTATAATCTAAGTTGTATTATGGGTATAATTTTGCTTCGTTAAGAGTTGTGAGATTTTTGTCGTAACCAGTTTAATGTCCTACGTCTAATATGTTATTGACATTATAAGCTTGGGTGTGACTTGAATCTAAGCATATTGATTTAAAATGTTGGTGTTCTTGGATATTAATGTGACTGTGAAAGGAACAAAATATTATGTTGTTGTAAAAGGAATCGCGAATGCGATTGAGGTTCGTATATTGAAAAGTATTATGTATACTTATTACGGCTGTCACTAATTCTTAGGAACCCACTTTGACCCACTTGACAGTTCGTAACTGTTATCATAACAAAATCTATTTCATCAGTAAGGTGAAGATTCTGAAAGCTCTAGCTTTGTTAGAGTCATGGTTCCAGCTACAATCAGATCAGATCAGATGGGTCAAGAAATTAAAGGTCAAAAAAAAAATCTTACCGTAAGCGACGCAGGCAGCTAAAATCACGAATCGCGCACACATGTTTGTCTGTTTGTCACGTCTGGCGTCGTTGTCGGCCCGGCAACACTGGCGGGCCGGCCAGCACCCGTCGCTGGTGCGGCTGTAGCCGAATGTGTAGAGGGGCTCGCGGTATCGACATTTGATATAAGGTGTGTCAAAATTTAATAACTAAATTAAAAATGAAGATAGAGATAAAAATATTTATTTGCTACAAAATAACAAGTTTAACAAAAAGGGAAAAGGTAGGTATACAAAAAACTAAACTAAAAAGCAACTAAGCGAATCAAACAAGTAAAGATTTTATAAAACTAGAGTTTTGATTCCCCCCGTGCGTCCCAAATCGCTGCAGCAAATAGGTTTCAGCTTACAGTGCTGAGCCGAATAATTTACCAGCAAAATATCCAGCGCTGAAAATCAAAAATATTTATCAAGCAAATTACAAAAAAAAATACCAATGCTCCAAAATAATGATTAAAAATGATAAATGGATTATTTTAAATTTTGTTGTTCATGTAATATCATCGATGGACAAAAGTCATAATAAAGGTCGCAGGAACTCAGTGAACGGAGTTGGCTCAAGACCGTTCGTCGTGGCATAATTATTCTATGGGAGAGGCCTACGTGCAGCAGTGGACTTCTACAGGCTGATGACAGGATGATGATGAACATCTTTTTAGAATAAAACATTGTTAATAACCGCTGCCCCTTTTGAGGGATAAATTGCCTAAATCAATGGGCAAAACCCTCAAATAAAAAAGTTTTTTTTGGACTATGAATAAGACCCGCGTCACAGTATTGAGTTCAAGTCACTATTACGAAAACGGGCATATACCTATGTACCTACCACATGCGGCATGCTTTGTGTGACAACGCTTTTAACACGCACAGACATAACGAGAAGTGACATAAACAGACATGACATTTTGTTGACACGGTAATCTTGCGCTTGTATACCTTCTTCTTAATTTTAGTCCACATATTGGACTGAAGTTAGGCGCTGTTTGACTGGATTATTATTTAAAACTAGTTTAAATCTGTATCATGATAGGCAGTTAGTTTACCCTTCACCAATTACAAAGTTTCATAGATTTGTTTAATTTATTTATTTTTATTTACTACTTGAAAAACGTTGTCGTCTGAAAATACCACTGTGAGTTGTAACTAGGCGCATACTGTATTGATGAATTAAATAAGGTTTAGAATTACCAGAGTTGCCTCAGGCTTTTTTCTGATAACTCAGGCATTTATTTTCAGACGGCGCGGTTCGATTCCCGCCTCGGAACAAATATTTGTACGATCTGCAGATATTTGTTCAGGGTGTTCTGTGTATTTTCTATGTATAAAAAAAATATCTATGTATGTAATGTATTGTTTTAAGTATATCAGTTATCTAGTAACCATAACACACAAGCTCTGCTTCGCTTGCGGCTAGATAATGTTGTGTAAAATGTCCAGCACTTATTTATTTTAGGTAACATAGACAGGCAACCCTCCATTTTAAAATGGTAACCCTTATACACGGGGTGCTTTAGTATAAGTGCTTACTACTGCAGTCTTTAAAGTTGGATACTATACATACAGCTCTGATATCTAAACAGTATTATGCAATTGATGCCATCGAAGAGAAATTATAAATTCGTAGTCAACATAATTTTATGTAATAGTATTGTTTTCCTAACATTTAAAAAATTAATATTCTAAAGCTCTTTGAGTTTTTAGGGTTCCGTACCCAAAGGGTAAAACGGACCCTATTATTAAGGCTCCGCTGTCCGTCCTTCCGTCTGCCACCAGGCTGTATCTCATGAACCGTGATAGTTAGACAGTTGAAATTTTCACAGATGATGTATTTCTGTTGTCGCTATAACAACAAACAATCAAAAAAGAAAAAAATATATTTAAGTGGGCTCCCATACAACAGTGTTTTTTTTTTGCCGTTTTTATAGATAATGGTACGGAACCCTTCGTGCGCGAGTCCAACTCGCCCTTGGCCTGTTTTAGTATCAGTAAATATTTTTATAACAAACAATGGTGAGGAAATACATAGCTAATCTCATTCTGATTATAGTAATAATTAATATTTCCTACTTACGTTGACATTGAAATCAAGTCCTACTATTGGATATTGATAAAAGATTATTGGAAGCAAGTTGTTACCATTTTATGCTTTATTCAATCAATATCAAGGTGATTATTGCTAGCTTCTAAAAATGTTATACAAGCGCATAGACTTTTATTACGATTATTTTGTTGTATGATTTGATGATGCTAGTGATGTAGCAGTATTGCTCAACTTTAACAAATTCAAATAAGTAGTAGTAATAAAAGTATTTTAAGTACTTATAGTAGCGGAAGGCTTTTAATGATTTTAGGAATTTATCTATTTGTACATAGGTTGGAAAGTCGTCTACTCTTTTTTCTAAATATATCTTGATTCTGTTCAAAGAAGATCCATACTTTGCTAGTTTATTCAATAGAAGGTTCACGAGAGACAAAGTCAAATGCCTTTGACAAGTCAAATAACATTACTGTGATTAGGTTTTTGCCTTCTATGTTATTTATTACATTTTTAACTAAATTAAATCAAGCATTATAGATTTACCGCTTTGAAACCCGAACAGATCAAAAAAATAATAATAAGCGTTTTTGCATTGACGCTTCGAAAATCTTGGATGATACAGGTCTATAATTATCTAATTTAGTTTTGTCTCCTTTTTTAAACAATAGTTTGACAATAGATCTAAGAAAGGATAGGAAATTATCCTTAATTAAGTTAATTTAACTTAGTTTTTGCTTATTTGTTAAATTATCCCAAAAATCATTAAATTTTGTGGCTATATACTCGGAGTCTGTATCGTATAGTCATCGTGAGGCACCTGTAACCGGAAGTGGTATAAATGAGCCAATTGCTTTGGCTTTTTCAATTTTAAGGGATCTGAAGCACATAAGTACCTAGGTGGTGCGCTGCCTCTGAAGGGAGTGCTTGGTGTCCAGTACATTGACTACAATGTTAATTTCTACCTAGTTATTATAAATCTCTTCAGATGCAAGGTTTGTATGCATGGTTTTACGTCAACAAGGTATGTTTGATTATAATTAATAAGGTTTACTTTACTATAACTTTAATTTGTGTTCGGTTGTGTCCGTCTCGGTCTTGATACACTGTATACCTAAAACAACCATCTACTAGCTAGGCACATAGCTACGAGACATGTCTGCGACACCCAATCTTGATGTTAACCACTATTTGAAATGCATTGTGCATTCTACAAGTATCCTTTCGATCTTAATGTTTTAGAAAGTTGTACGCAGTGAGTTTGTTTACAGAACGTATACTTTGAGTAAATTAGCACCATATCATCAGCCTGTAGAAGCCCACTGCTGGACATAGGCCTCCCTCTAGAATGCCACGACAAACGGTCTTGAGCCGTCTCTATCCACCGTCTTTAGTTCATCGAGTGGAGGGCCTTCCTCTACTTCCACCTACTGTTATTAAAAGAGCAAACTCGTTGAGCCTGTTGCTGTTCTGTTTAGATTTTGTTGTAGCTTGAGTCAGAGCTTCATAGATAATAGTAATATAGATAGATAGATGCGGCTTATTTTCAAATCCTAGAAATGTTATTACTTTATTTATATAAGAGTCACAGTGAAATAAATAATTTGACCTCAATGGCTTTGTATTTTCAACTAAATCAAAATCAAAAGTCAAAGTAAAAATGAACGTAGTTGAAACATATGATATATTTTTTTGAGACAAGTACTTAGTATTAAAAAAAAAAAAACTTGTTCTTCATGTCATGTTCTTGTAACTCTTGTTTCTATGATTTTATGAGCTTAAAAATAGCTGTTTTCTGCCTTTATCATGAGTTATTACCAAAGTTGTTTTGCATTATTAGTCAACCTTTTAATTATTATTAGAAGAAATGGTATTCGTAAAATTATATTTCAAAAAAGGCAGGGTATTTTTCAGAAACTATGAAACAAATTGTGTTTGCTTGCAACCATTACACAATTAAAAATCGTATCTTTCAAAAATAACTCCCCGGTATAATCTCCCAAGAAACATTTAATAAAGCAAACACGCACAGTTGCGTGAGAGTTGCATATTACTTAATAAGTAATATGAGTGCTGAAATCAGTGCGGTGAATCGGCTTTTGATAAAAAGTTGACGTTATCTGTTATGTCCACTTGCACTGTTGTAGCAAAGTTGCAACCACACCGAGTGCAACATGGAATTACGAAAATTGCATGTGATATTTAAAAATATACGAAAACTTTAGTATAAAAAAATCTTATGAATAAGTAATATTTAAAAAAACAATGTCTACTTTTAGTAGTAATTTAAAAATTATAGCTTATTATACTTTCATCATCACCAGTCTTTAGACGTCGTTAAACACCACGCGTGGCAGATGGATTGGTGATCGCAGTATTCATGTTGAGTACTCAGGTGGATGCTGATGCCAATCCCCTGGTGTAATCCCTTAGTCGGCTTTTAGGACATCCAAGGGAGGAAAAGAAGGGGTCTATTATTAGGCCAGACACACCACGGCACCTTCTAAAGCCAATCCAGCCTTTTTATTGCCTAACGAACTGATCAAAATCTGATTAAATCGCTTTTGATTACAATTTCATTGTACATTGCGCTGCAAGTACTAGCTTCTTTTCAAAAGCAGAAATATTCAAAACGTACAGAGCAATGTACCTACATATTATAAAAAGTGTCAATCAGTTCCATACGCAATAAGCTTTAAAATATTACAACCCCCACGAGACAATGCCTTATTGCCAAATCTAACAAAATTGATACATAAAGCCATATCATATAACGAATGACAGCTGATTGGCACATGTCATGTTAAAGTTTCTATTACGATATGTACTTGATTAAGCATTGTCTTGTACCAGTCGATCCGGCTTTCTTACATCGATGGTCACGGCGTGTGCGCTTACGCAACCTGCCACAGTTATTATCGGTCTGCAATCCAGTACAGCCTATAGATACTTATCTGCAGGGTCGGATCAGAACCTAGTCTATATTTAGCATTCGTTACAATGACATTTCAATTCGAATTCAATTTCTCTTGAATCGCGAATTGAAATGTTGTTTTTGATGAAAATTATAAGCGCCCCTAGCAGACATGTTGAGAACTCAACAACACCATTTTGTAATTTCATAATTTCATTTGTTTTTCAGTAGATAACATAACATCCAACAATCATAATTATACTGATCCCAGACTAAGATTCTCTTTGTTTTTGGCATGAGAAACTACGTGTACCATGGTACCAGACGAAACTTAGAAAAAATATATTTGCAGTTTGTCCCGCAGCGGGAATCGTTCCGGTACATATTCCGTATCACCCAGGTGCTCGCCCCCGAGCCGCGATAATAGTCAATATGTAGTTAGTTCGGACCAATTGCTTCAGCCCTCATTTAACCAGCCCAACCCCTTGCAACGAACCTGGGTGTTCTGGTTATACTTATAGCGAAATTGCACGTTTTGAGAAACAGCTCTATATGGTGCGATGAACTGAATTGTTGAATGGAAAGGGAGCCGACATGCGACGTGTATGTGCATGACTTTAAAATTTACGAGATTACATTGACGCTAAACTGCCCCCTTTATTCGCTATGACCAAACGTAACATAACGCGGGCTCGTTACGATATCAGCGTGGAATCATCGCTGAAACGTATGGGTGACGTCACACGTTATTGACAAGGAATCTCTTAGGCCATAGCGAATAACCACCCAACATGATACCGGTTGTTTGGTAGTTGGTCAGTAGATCAATTTAAAAGGCTCTCTTCATTAGCTGGACCGCTGGGTAGCTGGTCAGGCCTCCCCATAAAATAGGGGGATTCCCATAATAACCACACTTGGCAGGAGGATTGGTGATCGCAGTATTGGTTTAAGTACTCAGATGGATGCAGCTGCCATCCCTTGGCGCAACCCCTTAGGCGCCTGTTAGGACATCCATGGGAGGAGTTGGAGGAGCCCTATTTTTAGGCCGAGATCACTTAATGTTTGTAATTATATTATATTATTTTAATTTATATTTTAGGTACACCCACACTGAATGCTTACTGAATTGTAAATTGACTGAAAATTGGTATACTGCTCTCTTTAAATAACAATTTAGTCTAGGTACCTACTCTTAAACATTTTTCATAAAACTTTTAAGTCAATTTTGTCAAAACTATTCGGTAGTCACAAACGAAACATTCTAGGATTCCCTGTGTGGTATCAGGAACTACGAGTACCATGACCCCGAACAAATATTTGCAGATGTTGTAGACATTTTTCCCGCAGCGAGAATCGAATTCATATCTCTTGCATCTTAGCCGGCTACTAGCCCACTTGCGCCACGGAATTTGTCAACACATATTTATATTTATTCAGTATTTGAGTTAAACATGGAGACCTGATATTCCTCCAACGTTTTTTTTTTATTATTATTATAATTTTTTTTATTTTATTTTACAACATACAATTATCTACACTCAAAACAAGAACACAAATATATTTCTTTAAGGATAGATACTAAAGTGCAATCAGCCACATCATCCACGAATTGGATATAAAATATGAGGGCCCGATAAATAATAATATAATAACATATTTATTTCAGGCTACATGGGAAATGCACAATAAATTATACCTAAACAATAAGCCCATAAAAGAAATATATACCTTGACTAACATACATACTTTATACCTAAAAACTATAATTTTACATATTTTAGAACCCAAACACAAGCTCTCATGGGGCCCATGGTCAAGAAACCACAATATGGGCTCTTGTCCAGTGCTCCATGAAAACGCAGTCTGTGTCCAGCCTCGCCGCAATAAGTTGTAGCTGTTGGAGCTAACGCGCACCCGCGGATCTTTTGCGCATTATCGCCGCGAAACCGTCTACTCGTGCGTCTGTAAACATCCCTGATGCGCTGCAGAAGCGCGACAGCCCCATCAGCACCCTAAACGCATTGTTATATTGAACGCGCAGAGCATTCCAAGACTTCTGTGTATGCTTGACCCATAGGCTGCAGGCATAAAACGACTGGCAATATGCCCTGAAAAACGTAGTCTTTACCTGTCCAGTATAAAAAACAAAGCTGCATGCTTTGTATTTGTCACGATTGTTTTGAAAAAAAAAATAGCAATTAACAGAGTTATGAATAAGTACCTACATCATTAATATGGTAGGCATATGGTAGGTCTGAAATATTCGACTCTTCATAATTGGTACTCCGTTAGTTTCTGAGGAAGGTTAACTTTAAACATATTAACCTATTTCTGCCGCCAAGCTCTCATTGCTGTCTTTCGGTTTGAAGGATAGGTACGAGTGCCGATGAAATACAGGCACATGAGACTTTTCATCTTTATGTCTCAGGGTCGGTAGCGTGTGATGCCTCTGGTGTTGCAGGCATCCATAAGCTACGGTAACTACTTTTCATTAGGTGGGCCATATGCTTGTTTGCTTACCAAGTAATATTTTTTTTTTAGTAAAAATCACCAAATTAAACTTAGCAAACGAAGACTCGTTGGATTGCTTTAGTGATCGGTTAGGCGGTTAGCAGTAGGTAGGTAGTGCACGTTGTTCCTACTACTTCGTCTACTACAGTGAGTTATTGTATGACGAGATGACGAAGGACTCGAAATTACATAAACAAACCATGATTTATTATTTTTCGTTAGTTTTGTTACTTATTATTATTTATAGTATCATCATCATCATTATCAGGCAGTAGAAGTACACTGCTGGACATTGTCCTCCCCATAGAACGCCATGATAAACGGTCTCGAGCCGCCTCTGCCCACTGACTTCCTGCGACCTTTATAATGACCATTAGACCTTCGAAACCTGGGACCTTCCTTTATTGCTAAAACTTTGATTTACTTATGTCTACCCGCAACGGCGCTCTCCAATTCAAGTCATATTTTGAGTATGTGTGTACTAGTTCATCGAAATCTGTTCATACTGTTATGGCTTAAGGCAGGGTATGATCAATAATTAATTAATTAATAAAGTCTTAATTGGTTTATAAACAGACATCTAAACACCAGAGGCCTTAGACAATGTAAAATGTATGAGATTGACGTAAGCTATCGATATGTCACGTGGTCTTTTGTATTGAATTACGACTGTAGAAATAGAATCGCTTCGAAGCGAATACCGTTTGTCTAGGCCGGCTGAGCATACCAGCTTTATCATTTTTTGAAGTAGAATTGTTAGTTGGCTATCGAAACAGGATGGTTTAAGAAAATAAAATGAACATTTCAAATAAAATTAAGTATAATTTATTATTTTGTATCGAAATACATTAAAAACTAAAATTCTAATTGTATGACACTTCACGCTTTCTTCGGAAATTTGTTCTTCTCTGATGGCTGACCTTCGTAGTAATTTTCACTGAAAATAAATACAGACAAAATTTAAAAAAAAAACAATAAAATTAAGAATGACTTTGCGCATAATAAGACCCGTATTTAAAAATAGAACTGAACTTTAACAGCGATCATTAGTGCGTTCCAATTTCAAAGTTCGTACATTAATTTAGTTCTTTATTTTGTGCATGTAAGTTGCTCTCAGTTTCATACTATTTATTAATTCCATAATAATAAATTTAAGACCATAGACCATAGACAATCTTTTCTTAGAAATATGGGCTTAAGCAGAGCTTGTCAAATGGAATTATCAGGGCTTAAGATTCGTATAACATTAATAATATGACCCATTTCACCAACACTAGTCGCTGCTCTTATCCAACAAACGCGGTTTGCCTACGTTTTGATACAAATTATATAGCGAGAGACGTCAGTCACGCCAAACGCAGTCTGATGCGCCATGGGGCCCTCAAGCAAATTGGTATAACATTTGGCAAGTACCAGCTGGTCCACATTCGGTCTGCTGACCTGTATTTACCTAATTATTCATTCATCAGCCAGTAGATGACCACTCCTGGACCTAGGCTTCCCCCATAATATGCAATGGGGAGATTAATCATACTATTGCCATAATCACCTAGCATGTGGATTGGTGACCATCTGGTGGGATCCCTTAGTCAGCTTTAAATAATCTATGGGAAAAGACTGAGGGGTCTATGCTTAGGGTGGAAAAACCACGGTTTACTGCTGAGTTTTATAGGTTATTTAAAAAAACCTGTCTCTATTCATGTTGCAAAATTGGAGTTCCTGGTTCAATTATCATCATTATTATCAGCTAATTAATTAATTTAACTAAATCAGTGGTTAATACGTACCATCCTTCTACTTTCTCGGGGTTATCGCACATGAAAGTTTCTTCATTGTAGACTTTTCCAGAAGGACAGCTTCCCTTTTGAGGCTGGACTCCGTTACGGCAGATGTAGAATTTCTGGCAGTCCTCAGGGTGGGGGAAGGTAGGGTGGGGGAGGGAGCGGCCGTTAGGTCCCATGACTTCACCGTCGGGGCAGGTGAAACCGTCGTCTAATACATCTGGGGCAAAAAAACTTTTTTATTTTTTATGGTCTATATCAGTCTATGAAGTTCATCATCAGATCAGCCCCCCTATTCCCTAACTGAAAGTTACTCGGTGACTAACGTTTGACAAGTAAAATGACAATCAGTTGTCAATTTTTTATTATTATTTTGAGCAATTGATGGTCATTTTACTTGTCAAACGTTAGTTACCGAGTGAGTTAGGGAATACGGGGGCTGGAATTAAATTAATAAATTCTTTAATTAGAAAAATCCTTGGCGATAAATTACTTTCCTAATTAATTGTAAATACATAGATCTTTCAATCTGAATATTGACTTGCAGTAGTATCATTTTAACAAGTATCTTTTGACAGATTCAATTTTGCCAAGAACTCAATTCAATTTTAGTGACTGAAAAATAGATAAACAGACAACGTATTTCCTCGCTAATTCACATTTTTTGCACTATACCGATGGGATTGATTTGTTGTTTGATTGATTTCCATTAAACCCATATTTTTTTACGAAACTAAATACGACACAGCTATCAAAACTGCCTTGTTAACGACACTAATGTGGCCCAAGCACGAACATCTGTCGTTATCGAGACGCTAGCGAGACCATTGTACCTACATGTAAAATATTAACCAATCAAATTACAAAGATTTTAAGCCACCGCAATGTAATGTCATTGGGCAAAATTTGACATCAACATCAACTATAGTCGATGTTCAACTATATAGCTAGTTGTTTCGATACCGTTAGATACTCATGCTTATAACCACGTACATCAAAACTAGAATTGATTAGTATACATCGTTCTGAATGTTGCTTTGTTATTTTCTTAGAACATTCAAACGATCCATTCAATTTGTGCTTTGTATAAATGTGCTTTAGTTTTATTAGTCTTGGAAATGAAGTCGATTTATCATTCCAACGAAACGTAAAACGTAACGTAATGACTCGTTGCATTTTAAAATATTATGTGGTTTTACATGTTTTCCAGTAAATAGTAGATAACCCGACAAGGAGCAAGCAGGGGACGCTACGGTCACTTAGAAACAAAAGAAAAACTTCAGTGACCGTCGGCAGGGCTGATCAAAAAAGCTGGCGATTACCTATCCCTTTGGTAATTTGTCTCATCTATCAGCCTCTTGGATAACTCCTTGAAATGGAGCCACGCATCAGGGCCTTACGGACCTAAGATTTCTACTGCACAGAAATATGTACCCATCTCCGATAATTGCATATTTCCGCCTCTTGAGGTTTTCTGTTTACCTCGTAAATTATTACGTGATGGAAAATCAAATACCAAACTGGTATGTTTATGTAAATGAATGAAGATGGTATATCCCAGCAATTTTAAACTTACGTATAGTCCCTACCGAAAGTAATGCGATTCGGTAATCTTCGTTCGTAACCGACTTTCGCTTTTTCCATGAAAGTAATAAGTACTACGTACAACGTACTTATTACTCCCATGGGTTTTTTCACACAATTGATATTTCTGTTTGTGCAAAGACGAAGATGACCGAGGCGATGGCGAGGTGTGTTAGTTTGGTAGTAGGTAGCATAATGCAACCACTCCCTGTCTTAGTTAGGGCCGGTTTAGACTATGAGACTTTAGTGTATACACACAATGACGACATCGAGTGTCTGTGTGTGAATACCACTGTCTGCGCTTGCGACATTTATTGCGACATCACACATAATGTCCCGTTCGAGCGCCGTGTGAGCTTATGTCAGAGTTTCTGCGTCAGTTTCCAAGTTTTTGAACTAGCGCCGCAGCGTCGACGGGTTTTTTTTAGACTCTACTTTCAAAGAGTCTTTTACATGGAGCAAAGAACCAAAAATGTTATATTTATATCCTTTTCGGATGGACTGCCTGAGTCTTAGAACAAATCTTGTGCAGATTGTAAAAAATAGAACAGGAGTAATTTTAGTTTATAAGACGATTCAAAATGATCCTTGTGATTTCAATGAATAAAATTATTTTGATTTGATTTGAGATACCTATATAAATTACTTTTCAAACACAAAAACCGAGGTTACTCAAGGTAATAAAGTAGTTTTTTTTAAAGTTTTGTGAACAAGCTCAGACAGTTGTGTAGGAACACCACATATACACTATTTGAGACATCGGAACCTTCTAATGTGTGAACGGTACAGACATTGGTGTCAGACATCGTGATGTTGTCTTTTCAGACCTTTATCAGCTGTACACTATCAATAGCTTTATTTCATCTCTATATTAATATAAACATCAATGTCTCTCTAGTCTATATGAGCGTAAGTAGGTAAGCGCAATTCTTGAGATTGTTTACATACGCAGTTTATTTGAAAGCAAATATTACACCAAAAAAATGCATGTGGATCGAACCTTATCGACAAAGATTATTCAAAAAATTACCCTTAGTGATTTGATCACACTTCCTGTTGACGGCTTCTTTCCAGTCACAGTTGGAGCTATCCTCGTCGAAGTAAAGGCCAGGGGGGCAGGAATGCTCATTGGGGATACCCTCCGCGCAGTACAAGAACTTGTCACAGGCCTGTAATCAAATTAAATACATTTTAGGAAAACGCATACCATCTGTGTGCCGTGGTGTGTTCAGCCTGAGAATAGACCCCCATTTCCTCACGTGGATTTTGCAAAAGCCGACTAACGGATTACACCAGAGGATGGGCAGCAACATACACCTGAGTACATAACACCAACACTGCGATCACCAACTATGTTATCTTATGTGATATGCATGCTATGGACGAGGCCTCTCCAGCAGTGGATTGTCTGATAGAGAAGAAGAAGAAGTGAGATATTCTATTGTTTGATTTAATCAGTCCGCATGCACAGTAAGATGTAGTGAAAAGGTTCCTGAAAACTACATAAGTTCTATTGCTATAAAAAAACTGACTATGGCAAATCTCTCTATTGCATTCTATGTGAGAAGTTTTGTCCGTAGTGAATGTCTATTCGCTAAAGATGATGATAATACCATCAATTAAACAATAAAGTATAATTACTCCAATGATCCTCTATAGTAGATTTAAAATAATATCTAACTTCACAAATTAATAGAATTATCTAGGTTCATGATGGCTACAACGGGCCTTGATGAAGCTTTAATTCCCAGCCCATTACAAATGCAATACCTCTTGAGCATGGATTTAGTAACGTAGTATAAAAGTCCTTGCTCTTGAGTCACTTCGACGTAGGATATATCCTTTTTGATATTGTACTGCGCCCGTTATCTTGGGACATAAAGATACTTGCTTACACGACCCTTCATTCCTTTTAAATTGTTCACTGTCAAAACAGAAAAGTCTGACCTTCCTGCTAATGAAAGCCGTTATGTGATATGATGCGTATTATAGTATAAAGAACGTGTTTATAGTTAGAAACCACAGTTTACGTGGAGGTCGTTGAAGTCACGAACGCCCAAACTCCCAAAATAGCCTGCCAGGATATTACATGAAACTTTGGTAACAGGTTATTTCGAAACCTACCTGAGGGTCGGGATGCACGAAATACCCGTTTTGGCGCGGACAGTCCTTAGTTGGCTTCGGCTCCTCTGAAAATAAAAAGTTATTAATAAGTGATTTCATGAATATATTAAGGGCCTTCAAAATTAAAAATATTATTTGTCATGGCTGGGTGAGGGTCATGACTGGCGCATGCGCCATAAATAGAGATCGGCAAGGAGTTAAGAAAGGCCTTTGGATCAGTATATTTATTATTGTACAATGGACTTTGCATTACAAAAAACAAATCTGGTTTGTAAATAAATTCATAAATAATTTGACATAAATTATAACATAAATACAACATAAATTATGATCCTGGGGGTCAATTCTCGGATTGCAATAATGTCAATACTGCTAAATCTTGTATGTCCTTGTAAAATGGCAATAAATTAAATGGAAATGTTGCATGTGTTAAGTTCGACATTATGTCTACAATCCGAGAATTGGCCCCTGGTTTAACGCAAAAAAAATAGGTGTATAAAACATATAGGTACTTACGAAGTTCTTTTCTTTCATCGCATTCTACGTTTGAGGGGATGTCACAAAGCTCCTTGTTAGGATGTTCATCTGCAAACACTAGCCCATCTGGACATAACTTCGTTTCCGATTTTCCTGTAAATTCACAAAAACTAGTAAAGCAGTTTTATTAGAGCAGTAATATTTTTTCGGGGGAATTCATGGGCACTGTAGTAATTAATGACTCGTGTTATAGGCACATTATTGTATGGCTAAGTACTAAATTCCGTTGTATGTTATCATCGGATATTAACGGAATGTTAATATATTGCAGATTATGCCACTTTGTTTTGAGGCTATTTACGCTATCAACATGGATCTGGTCGTTATTACAAGAATTCAAATTAATTATGTAAAAATTCGAAATTTTCGTCATTGATTGAAATCATAATACAGTTTAGGAGTGTATACAGAAAAATAATCATCGTTGATTTAAATTTTTGGCCAAGTAAATCAAGTAAAAAATTGAAAATACGATATGTATAATGTGTATTGTAATTTCAATGGCTGTCTCTTTTCAAAAACTTATTAGAGCAATATTTTCTCGATAGTAAAAAAACACAAATCTATCTTAAATTTTTGGCTTATTTAGTTTTGTGCTCCAAATTATTATGTCAAAATTAGATTAAATATTGATTGGGGGCTGCCTCTAGAGAGGTAATTTTTTTTAATATTTTTTGAGATATTCAAACAAAATACCCGGTTCAACAGCACGGGCGTTTTTTTCGTTAAGGAGTTTTTCGATTACTTTTTTTCGCCCTTTTTACCATGGTAATTTTATGCATTGTGATCTATTTTGTAGTGTAACGTTTTCTATGACACAAAAATACTTGACGGAACCTATGATTAAGTGAAACGGATTTTTTATTTCGGTTTCCGAATGAAATTGAAACGTAAATTCGAATTTTTATACGAAAAACTATGAATTTTCACGATATTTAGAGTATTATTATTCAATTAGCCTTTCTTCATTTTATTTCAAACTTTAGATGAATTAACAACACAACGAAGCATAGTTAATATGCACCAAAATGCCTTTACCAAAAAGTTCTCATGTATAATATATACGTTAACACCATGACACCTACTCAACCTCAATTTGGCATTTACTATGCAGCAATTCAATGCAATAAATTTATACCTACCAACTGTGACGAACACACTTTCTACTCTACGGCTCAAAACATTTGTCACAACTAATGCTGTTGCATATTTAGGATCCTACTAGCTTCTTCCTTCGGCTTCACCCGTGGCAAAAGAAATAGGCTGGTACATATGGGAATTCTGTTTGTCAAAACTTAATTAGAGCCTGTTCAATATTAATTGCACAGCTAATATTACTCGTCTATCTATGGCACAGCCTGACAAAGTTAACTTCATTAATCAAAAATAACGTTATTATATTAATTACTAACAAATTCAAAGTGGAAGATTTTATCGATTTTGCTCAGTCATGTGTAAATGTACGACATAGTTTACTGTGCTAACGTTGTAACATCTGTGGAAATGCTGGGAATTTTCACACTCTATTTACGGTTGTAATAGCATAAAAGCAGCTACGAAACGTGCAGTAATGACATATTAACAATGAGAAATGTACCTTTAGAAGTAACAAAAAGTTTTGTAACAAAATGTTGATTTCAATTTAAATAACTAACAAAACTACGAAGAAGATAATGTTTGGTCAAAGAAAATAAGGTTGCAGACTAATTAGACTTAGGTGAGCAAAGGTTAAAATCTAAAAAACATAGAGAAAATAAAATGGACTATACGAGCTAACGAGAAGTAGATAGGTTTACCCGTGACAAATCTCTACTAACCCGTTCTGATTACGATCATTTTTAAGGTTCCGTAGCCAAATGGCAATTTCGTACTGTCCGTATATCCGTCCCTCAAAGCCATTTTACACGGAGACTATGGAAACTATAAAGATAAAATTTGGAAGTTTGATGTATTCTATGAACCGCTAACAATTACGTAATGAAAAAATACAAAAAATGGTATGGCACTCCCAGCAGGTAACTGAAGGATGAAAAAAAAATCCTATGAGTTAAATAAGGTTTTCAAAAATAAGATAGAGGTTATGAGTTAAATAAGGTATTTGGTTTTCAAAAATAAGAAAGAGGTTTCAAGATAACTTTTTTTATTTAAGCCGATAGTGAGATTTTTCCCTTTTAAAGTCGTAAAAAATGTGTCCGTCAAATTTTTTAACTGTACGGTAAATTCTGAAACGAAAGTATGTAAAAAGGAAGTAGAACTTACAAAAATATTATCAACGAAAATCGGTTTGAATGAGATATGTTTTTTGAGATATTGGCTACGGAGCCCTAAAAAGGGGATTTCCATTTAAAAGGTTTATTTATTTGACAGTTTGTAACTTTAACGTGTTTCAACAATTTCTAATGTTGTTTTAAGTTGGCACCTAAATGTAAATACCAAATCATTCCCACACACAAAGCACATTACTGAAAATTGCATCACTATAATGATTCTCGTTATATGCAACGCAATATGCTAAGTGCAGTACATGCCTATTCTTAGAACTTTTACGATACATTCTAGAGTCGACCTTTTATACTGATACTTACCATTAGCACATTTGTAATAGAGGTCACATTGGTACGGGTCCGCGTAGAAACCATTCTTTTCTGGGCAGTTGAATTCTTGAGCTGAAACTGGAAAAAATAACATAACATAAAATAACAATATAACATAACACCCAAAAGTCACATACGTAGTCCAGCAGGGCGATTCTAAAACGCCGGAAACGTTTCCGATCGGATTCGTTAGTTTTTCATTTTTATATGGTAAGTAACTAAAACAATTTTATAACAATTTTCTCTAGTAAAACACAATATTTATTGTTTTTTACTGTGTTTTACTAGAGAAAATTGCTTAAGTTACTTACCACATCGAAATGAAAAACTAACGAATCTGATCCCACACTAGGATTCCCTGTGTTGTGGGTATCAAGAAACTTGAGTCAGACGGAACTAAAAAACGTAGTTTTTTACCCCCTGAGGGGGTGAATTACAGCAACTACTTTCTTAGTGCACTGTCTTAGGTTCGTAGACCACTGAAGGAATGTAATCTAAAATTTGTCAAGGTAAGCAGTGTTGTAGATTTAAAAAAAAAACGATTCAAAAAAAAATAATCGCATCATCATCATCATCATCAGTAACCCTTAAGACGTTCACTGATAGACGAAGCCTCCCTCATTAAATACAATGGGAGGGTATTGCCATGATCACAACGCTTTTCAGGCGGATTGGTAATCGCAGTATTCATGTTGAGTTGAGTGTTTGTGGATGCTGGTACCCGTCCCCTGGTGGAATCGCCCAATTAAGCGTAATCAGCCGAGAAGTTTCTATCAGCATTTAAAAACAATTTAAACTAGGTTTAACCAAGGCTATAAAGTATTGAAACCTATTGTGGCTTGCTCGACTTGAATCATAACCCGGTTTTAAACGTGTTGTAGTCGGATACCTTGGTTGAGCAATTTGTTTATTTGCACTTAATAATGTATCTAGGAATTAATTTAAATTAATGAGTAATTTTAGTTGGTTTAATTTTCAAAGGTCGCTTAAACAAGGTTTTGTTATTTTTGGTGCGACGGCCAGACCAATAACGCCTTCTTTAACTTCTCTTTTGGAGGTTTTTATAATAAGCAAACGGGTTTTGATTTTATTTTAAAATATCCAAAAAGAGTTGAAACAATTTTCTTATGTGAGTTTGTTGGTATAAGATCTTGGGCGGTAATCCAATCCCTGTTGAAAGCTCATTGGCTAGAAAATTGTTTGGAAGAGATTTTAAAAAAATCAGCTTAGTTATATTGCACATAATACATTATAATAATTGACATTGTAATTGAGATTATCAGCGTTGCAGAAGAGAGAAGAGAGGGAGAAGTCGGTGAATGGAGGCGGCTCAAGACCGTTCTTCGTGGCATTCGAAGGGGAAGTCCTCGCAGCAGTGCCAGCAGTGGACATCTACAGGTTGATGATGATGATGATGAGTTATATTAATAATACGTGTTAATCCATAATGCACCTTAAAGTAGGTCCAGTTAAGTACTGCCTCATTTATTTTTTAATTCGTTCCGCCAATATTATCGAAATTTCTTTGCTCAACTTTAATGGCTCACTCACATGTAATTTTCTATTTCGAAAATGCTACACGTTCTCGTGACGAGCTTTGATAGCCGATTTGCCCTTGCATCATATTCTATTGAACGAAATCAACGTAGCACTTAGTGGCTACCATTATTTATACGTAAGTAATTGATTAGCAAAGTAAAGATGGCGAGCTTTTGTCGTATAAATACTTTGGTACTTTAGGTTGTGCCGTGGTGTGTCTGGCCTAAAATAAATCCATCATCCCTCTCCTCCCGTGGATATCATAAAAGCCAACTAAGAGATTAAACCAGGTCATGAGCAGCAGCATCCACCTGAGTACTAACAGCAATACTGCGATTAGCAATCCGCCTGCCAAGCGTGGTGATTATGGCATACTACTCATTATGGTTTTGGCCTGAAATTCTGGGGGGGGGGGCTTTGTCCAGCGGTGGACTTCTATACAGGCCGACGATAATGATAATTGCATAAGATGCTGTATGTACATATAATAGGGTAAGTAGGTATCTAATTAGTATTTAAAGCTGAAAAAAAAGTTACGGGGAAAAAAACTATGTGGATTACAAGGAACCCATCATACTGCATAATACGAGCTTTGATGTATTATATTCATCATCATCATCATCATCATCATCATCATCATTACCATTTTAATCTATGGCTTAAATATGATAAAAATATTATAATACATGTTTTCACCAATAAGTGCAGCAACGCAATTATCTGAAACTATTTTCATCAATCAGTCTGCAGAAGTCCACTACTGGACAAAGACCTCTCCTGTAGAATGCCACGACGAACGATTTCGAGCCGCCCCTATCCACTGACTTCTTACGACCTATATGCCCTTGGTACATCGAGAGGGCGACCTTACTGCGTCGTCTGCACTTTTACCCCCAACGGTTGTCAGTTCTGCGAGCTATATGATGCCCATTGCCACTTCAACTTGCTAACTCCGAGAGCTATGTTGGTGGTCTTGGTTCTTCTACGGATCTCCTCATTTCTGATTCTATCACGTACCTAGTGAAACTTCAAGCATAGCTCTCTCCATAACCCACTGCGTGATTGTTAGCTTGTGCACGAAGCCAATAGTCAGCGACCATGTCTCAGTGCCGTAATTAAGGTGTATTTATTACTGTAGTTTAATTCAATGTGTACGAGATTTATTTATTTAAATCTAAAAATTAAATGAGGTGGTAAGGCCTCTAAGCCGTTATTTTATTCCATACCTGAGTGTTGGGACGCGTGAGTGAAAGGAAAATACCAGAATGGGCGCAAGTAGCGTATTGGAATAGTTTGGTAAGCCGACACTCAAACAATGGTAGCTGGTAATATGGCCTTGGTGACATTTCTATTTTATGCTTCTACCAAGACCTAGGAAGTTGGTGGATAGAGGCGACTGAAGACCGTTTGTTGTAGTATTCTGTGGGTAAGGCCTATTAGCAGCAGTGGACCGCTTTATGCTGAGTTACAAAATTTACTCAAATAAAAATAAATAGAGTCTACAACCTAGAAAGTTCACGGTAAGCTAAATCGCAAGAGCTTTTTAACAGACTTCCCAAAAAGGAGGAGTTTTTTTTTATGTTTGTTACCTCATATCTCCGGCGTTTATGAACCGATTCGGAAAATTGATTTTTTATTTGAATAGTTATACTTCCAGAATGGTTCCATTTCAAATCCAGTTCTGATGATGGAATCCATGAGGAATTGAGGGAACTCCTCAAATATTATAGGCATACATATGGCGATTTTGATATTTTCAGCTACAAACCAAGCATTTGCATTCAGAAAGTATCATAATCCTTTCACCACTATGGTTCTTTCATCATTGTTTTTTATTTAAATATTTAGTCGAATACAATGGCTAAATGCGGTTTTTTAAATGAAAAGTTATATTTAATGAAATTTTAACGGTCTTTGCTTTTTTTTAAAAATTACATGCAGGGAGAACGACAGCTAAATAGTACCTACCAATAAGTCATATTTATAAATAAGACGATACGTTTAAGAAGTCAAACTCTGAGTCCCTCATATAAAATGACGCTCTACTTAATAATAATAAAAGTAAAAGTATAAGGTCGTAAATAATCCATAACCAAAACGGCCATTTTCAAACATCAAGGGGTACAATTTTTTAATATCACTAAGTGATTAAATATCATCAAAAAAGCCACAAATCACCGTTTTTCAGGAGATGTACTGAAGAAAGCACTTTGTATTGATATCATAGGTATAAGAAATTTTGTCTTCAATGAGTTTTAATTTACAGAAATTTTGAATGGGGGATTGCACCCCAGCTTTTATCAAGTGCCAAGTAAAAGCAGTAAGAGCGTGCAGTTTTAGACTAGACGCAACCTACGTTCAAGAGGAAAAAAATTGGAAAATCTTTAAAACATTATATCTGAATAACATGAATAAAATATTATTTTATCATTACAACAGATTATCATTACGTAAAGTTATTACGAAATCCTAATATTTGTCTAAATCATGGAGCATACATAAGTGCTTCATTTTCGTTTTTATGATTGTCAATAGAAAATCACAGCGACTTTCTCCCTCAAGTATAACTAACAATGAATGATGGATAAGTGCTAATAAAGTTATCACAAATACAACCTTTTTGAAATAAAACCTTAATTCAAACTTAACTTTAAACTTTTTAGTAAATCACTCACCTATTCCGCTCACAGCAAGGCCCACAACGAATATTAAACTTTTCATTTTTTATTATAATAATAAATACCGATTTAATAACCAAAAGTACGTGCGTTTCCTTCCGAAGGTTGCTCTGTATTGGTTGCTTGTGCCTATTGTGCCCGCGCGCAGCTTATACACCTCGTTCGACTAATGTAGTTGCAATTAGTTTATTTAGTATTGTGAAACTATTGCAATTTCTTTTAAGGTTTCCTATAGTACAGCTTGTCATAAAAAACCGTTTTTTTTATACGAGTGTCCGTTCCTAGTGAAGAAAGATGACTGATAATAAATTGATATGCAAGTCTTATAAATACACTGTTGGATAGTTATTTTTCTTCTAACAACACGATGACGTAACTTTAATGTCATCTTCATGACAGTTTTAAGTATTTTTAATTACAGCCATAAACTTTCTAAATGAAAGAGCAAGAATTTTTTGAAGTACCTACCACAAAAACATTACTTTTTTGAGTAAATCTTTTGAAATTTTGATTTCTTATAGTTAAAGTTCAAATAGTGAGTATAAATACTCGGCCAAGTTTCAACTAAATGTCAAATTTGCTCCAATTGAACATAAATCATACGTATATTCATATTTAAATATATTAATTTATTGCTTTTATTCATATTAGTTATTTTATTGATTTATTTATTTATACTAGGTAGTTAGGGGCTTACACATAAACCCCGTTAGGATGCTGCAATTTTATTAGATTAAATTTAAATTATTAAATTGTATGCATGCATTACTATTTAATTTTCTTCTTACTAACTATATAATTTATATTTAAAGCTGGTATACATGTTGATTTAGCAAGTACCTATATAAAATGATTCAAACTAAGAAGGTCAAAATAGACAAATGTCAAAAACAATGGCAGGGCAAGTTTACGTCTAAATCAAGTTATAAAAAATACAAAAATAATTTAAAACATGGTTAAAACTCAGTTTTGACTCTGCCAAATAATTAATATTAATTTGTTCAGGTTCTCGAGTTTAGACAACGAACTGGAGACGCAAGGATTCGATATAATGATATTGTAACTATCGAGGCTGCTCACAGCCATTCGTCGTGGCATTCTATGGGTGAGGCCGATGTCAGCATAGGATACCAATACCTGTCTGATGATGATGATGATAATTAATTTGATCAATGACGTGCACTCTCATTTAATGAAAGGGTCTAATCGGGTGAGTGTACAATCACCAACAAAAACCGTGTTACAACGTATACGACAACTTTCATACATCCATACATATAACGTGTTAGACTAAGCGAGGTCCTGAGACGACAGCCTCGTTCCACGTCATGGTCAATTTCATGGCATTCAAAGTCGTTCGGTTTATCGATATAAAGCGATGTAAGTACCTACCTAATTATAGCTGTATAAACACTGGCTCCATTGGATAATACGAATTAAATTTGAAGGTCGTAGACTTTCATGTTCTTGCATTCCATTCCTTGTTTACCTATGAGCTGGAGGAATTTGTATAAAATTCTTAGGAGCCAATATATGCTCTCTGTATGTTGAAGTTTTTTTAAAGCTGTTTTTATTACTACTATAACATTGTTTTAACTTGGTCTTATTAGTTAATAATAACTAGTAGCAGGCCGTGGATTTGCTCGCGTGGTACCATGATTAAAAGTTAGTGGTGGTGTTTAGGTCTTAATAAATCTCTACCAAATTTCATCAAAACTGGTTCAGCCGTTATGTCATCTTGAGTTTATAATATCAGTCTTCATCATCACCATCATCAGCCTGTACAATTCCACTACTGCGTCATCCGGTTTCTGGATGCCACTCGAGAACCTTTATTCCCCAGCGGTTGTCAGTTCTACGAGCTATATGACCTGCCCATTGCTTCTTCAACTTGCTAATTCTGAGAGCTATGTCGGTCGGTGATCTTGGTTCTTCTACGGATTAACTAATTTCGGATTCTATCACGTAGTAAAACTTCGAGCATAGCTCTCTCCATAGCCTGATGTGAAACTTTGAGCTTGTATATGAGGCCAATAGTGATCGTCTCAGTGCCGTAATATCATTACTAGCAACAATATATATATGTAATAAATATAATATAAGTAGGATAGTAAGTAGAATTGATCTTCTTCAGAATAATAGGAGAATAGAATATTCCTTAAGTGTAGTGTGGAGTCTAGAACCATGTATTTTTTCTACAGTGTAGAATTTCTTATGAGCTTTTCACTTAGCTTCAACGCATAATGAATTATAAACAGGCAGACACAATAGAAATAACAATTGGGTACTGCTTTACAAAACTGCTCCAATTCACGCCTGAGGAATACTTTGATTGAATATTTACAGTTAGGTTTGACTCTGTTATACAACTGTAGACGTAGCGCTTAAAACCCTTTCCTAGATTCCCTGTTCACCAGGATTAACAACGGAGACCAAAATAATGGACAAAGTTGAAGTCAATAACAAAAGTATTTTTCTTCCAAGTTCCAACTGTACCCTGATTTTTAATTTCAGTCAATTTTTGTAAACAAACAAGTGTCAAGATATGCCACTGTGTGAATAAGTGTCATGTATGTGTGTCATATGTGAATTAACACGTATGCTACACAATCATGACACTTATACTCACAGTGGCATATCTTGACATTTGTTTGTTTACAAAAATTGACTGAAATTAAAAATCAGAGTATACCAAGTAATTTCACAATTGTCACGTGAAACACAAGCACAAAGCAGCACTTATTATAACAAACAGTGCAGAAATCTTTAAAAACAGTGCAGGAATATTATAAGAAAATCCATTAAACACAACCAAAAGTCTGCTTTTAAAAAATGTATTTAGAAACGTCGTATGTTTTCGTCAACGCAATCTAGAATACGGGCATATTTTGCAGCACCATCTAGTTCTTGGTATAGGAAATGCATTTCCCGCACTTCCTATACAAAGAAGTTTTAAAATAGAAATTAGGTACTGGCCGAAAAGAAACATTGGAAAATAGCCGACCGCTATCAGCGAAACGAATTGGCGTGAATCGAGTGAATGGGACTGAATATATAGTAAAGGACAAGTGTGTGAAAATCCATTGTTAGGGTACTGAAGAAAAAGTTTTATGTAAATCGATTGATAAAGTGCTGTTTTTTTTTAATTTTGGGTAATGCCCAGAAACAAAAATTTTTATCACCAAGTCTGTAAAATGATACTGGCCACTTTCTTTTTCTGAACATTAATTTTAAAAAAGAACTAACAAGTAAAAATCACTAAAGGCTGATCTCAAGCTGGTCACTGACCTTAACGCAGTGTGACCAAAAAAGAATCGATGACACGTAGTACTCTTCATTCTTTGCGTACAAATATAATATAATTATGAAATTGCCATAGCTTTAGAAGAAACTGTACCCTAAGTCACAAGTGATTGTGCTACAAGGCTGACATTAATTTATCTAGATAATTACTTCTAGTTCTAAGTTTTAATAAAGTCAAATTAGAATTTAAGCAACGTTACAATAATTATGCAACCTCATAATTATAGTTGGGTAACGAATGCCAAAGAACTGGTCTATATAGACCGCCGCGGGACCCTGGTGCGTGCGTGATTTCAACTCGTTCCTGCTAGCATTGTCTTAGGTAGTAAGTATTTATTATGTAATTTCTAACGTACGTACGTTACGTAATTTTAAGAGGTTCTCGGTGACCACAAACCGGACGTAAAGGGAGGCCCTACTCTTGATGGACTAAAGACATTATAAGCGTCACAGAAATTCGGTGGATGGAGGCGGCTCAAGACCGTTCATCATGGCTATTAGGCGGGAGGTGTATTATCCAGAAGTGGACTTCTACAGGCTGCTGCTGCGGATGATGGTTATGCAATTTCTTGTAATTCAAATTAAACGGTAAAATCATAACATTTGGTCATCTCTGGAGTTTTTCGTACCTCAAGGGTACCAACGGAACCCTATCAATAGTGTATAAATATTATACACTACTGAAACAACTTTTAACCCTGATTTATTCATGTGGGATCATATTTATATTCACACATAGCAAAACAAAGCTGTTTGAATGTCTACAAAATCATTCCAAAGTTATTTCAGCAAGTTTGAAGCTTTGATTGAATTTCAAGATACTATTGTTATAATTGAGGTACCAATCTTAGATAAATATCACGTTACCTATATTGATTTATTGCGTGTAGAGAAAGATCCTTTCCCTTGTCGAGAGGAGCGAGACAACGATCATAGGGACTTTCATTTTGTTAAATAGAGGTTAAAACATCTTATTTGCATTCAACCTCATGTAGGTTTCCCACCGCGTTGTGTGTTCTACGATTTCGGACAGTTTACTATGAAGCTATTTCAATTTCTTATTAATGGCTAATCTCCATCGAAATCTCGGCGAAATCTTCATCAATTTACTCAGAATTTATGTTTTATGATGATGCCATTAAAATAGCCAAATGAAACATAGGTACAGCCAATGAAATTAGGAAGTTTTAATGAAGAATTAGAAAAACATATTTTATATTTTTCTCATTAGTGAGCGTAGTTAGGAAAAAATAGAAAAATTTAATAGTATATACATATAGAATAGTAAATAGGCTAGGAAGTAAAATTTAGGTAAGGTTTCTACTTTAACACCTGCATGATATTTGTAATCAAATCAAATTAATTCAAATCAAAAAGAATTTTATTCATTGAAATCACAAGGATCATTTTTAATCATCATCATCATCACAAGCCTGTAAAAGTCTACTGCTGGACATAGGCCTCCCCCCCCTAGAATGTCACGACAAACGGTCTTGAGCTACCACCATTCACCGACCTTTAAAATGTCGTCGGCCCTTCGTCTTCCTGCACAGCTATGTCCATCATATTATGTGATATCGTATGCATTTTACTGAAATGTTGTTGGCTGAGACGCAAGAGATTCACGCTGCGGGACAAATGTTTCCATGATCTGCAAATATTAGGTCAAGAGGCCTTACCATGAGCTCTTATAGCGATTCAGTACATATAGGTTCGTCGTTGACATTCGTCATCATTGGAATAACTTTAATCGCAGAAGTCTACAGACCTTTTTAGAAAAATTACAACTATACACCACGTACTTTACTATTCTCCTGCTGACGTTTCGTTGACCATTTTGAGGTCCTTCCTCACCGACCGCGACCACGCTCAGAGGTCGTGAGACGGGAACTCTAGACCTATAGTCTATAGACCTTCTGCTACTGTGCCTTTAAATATAGCTGCGGACATCACGGAACCGATATTTTGTACAGAATAGTTTTTGAACTGAATTGCTATAAGAGCTCATGGTAAGGCCTCAGATCTAGGTGTTGTGGTACCATGGTACTCTTAGTTCCTGATACCAACGACACAGATAATCCTACTGTGGGATCAGGACTATGTATAGTTCGTATGTGACTGTTAAAAAAATGTTTTGACCCTCGTGGAACCGCACCTGACCTTCAATGTTCGAAGCAGTTTGCCAATCTTGCCAAGAAACTTGAAATCCTTACAAGTAGATACACAGCCGCATGGCAACGTTTCCTATTATGACGACTTTCGTGGTGCGACGAGTGAGTAGCTGGCTGAGACGCAAGTGGTTCGATTCCCACTGCAGGTCAAATGGTTTAATGATCTGCAAATATTTGTTCCAGGTCTAGGTGTTCTGGTACCATGTGTACTCACAATACAGGGACTCATAGAGTGGGATCAGGATGTTGTGTTGTGTTATGCTAAAATTGAATGCAAATATACAAAATATGTGCAAGTAACTAAGAATATTGTATATGATACATATGTATTAAAATATGTATGGGAAGTAAAGGCTCTAATATCCCGATTGTTGATATACCTCATATTTCCTCACGGAAGTATTCTCAAGGTCTATGATTATTTTTGAAAATTGATAAAACTTTTACCAAGCTTATAATATAATATACTCGCAAGAAAGGTGGCAAGATAGATTCAATCTGTTTTTTTTTCTGTTTTTTACGAACTAGTCTCATTTTTCATAGGACTTACTTGATTGGCACTCAAAATTTCTAGATTATGCTACGTGTACTATTTTTAAATTGTTTGACCTATCATTAAAATCTCATCAGACACATTCGAATCATTTCATTATAAAAAAACTAAACCTGAGGTCTTCCACTTTGCGAGGTGAGTGCGTTTAGAGGCCGAAAACAAAAAAAAACATGCTTAGAATGCGTTCGAGGTTGACGACCTACATAAGTACATACACGTACATACTACTACTGCTCTATGTAGAGCAGTGATATAGTTGACCTATAGTTTCATTTCATTTCATTTATTCAGGAACCATTTTACAATCGTATTTGAAATTTAGGTAAGTACATAAAAAACACAAAAATAAAATAACAATAATAGTGGTCATCAGCTTGTGGAAGTCCACTGCTAAAAATAATAAAAATAATTCATAATGTCATAAAAAAAAAGAATCAGAAATATGTCAAATATCATTAATATTAAAAAATGTCACTTAGATGTAATTAGTACCTATTAAAATTAATTAAAACTTGAACTCATCTATGGAATAGTAGCACCCTTCCAGCAAAAGCTTTTTTAGTTTCCTAATGAATATACCTGGACTATCAATAGTTTTCATATCAACAGGTAGAGAATTATATAATTTGACTGCCTGATACCGACAACCATGCATCGCAATTTTTAATCTAGGGCACACTGGGGCCTCAAGATCTTTTCTTCTTGTGTTTAATCTTTGTACTCTTTGTAACGACGTTTCATACTTAGAGAGATGCCGGATAATATCCACTAGAACCACTAAAATGTAAAGGCTGGGAAGAGTCAAAATTTTTAGGCTCCGAAAGTGATCCATTCATCATGTTGACATTGCTCTCAGAATTATCAAATTAGTTGAAGTGGCAATGGACAGGCCATTATAGCTCGCCAAGCTTACAACCCTTGGAAGATAAGGGTTCTCGAGTAGCAAATATGAACCGGACGATGCAGTGTAGGAAGGCCCTGATGGACCAACTACATTTTCAAGGTCACAGAATGTTCTTGGATGGAGGCGACCCAAGACCGTTCGTCATGGCATTCTATGGAGGTGGCTTATATCCAGCAGTGGACATCTACAGGTTGATGATGATGATGACCTCTATGGCGCGGCGGGTGAAGGTTCGCCTGCGACGCAGGAGGTTGCGGGTTCGATTCCCGCCTCGGAACAAATATTTGTACAATCTGCAGATATTTGTTCAGGGTGTTCTGGGTATTTTTCTATGTATAACAAAAAATATCTATCTATGTAATGTATTGTATTAAGTATATCAGTTATCTTAGTACCCATAACACAAGCTCTGCTTAGCTTGGGGCTAGATAATGCTGTGTGAAATGTCCAGCATTTATTTATTATTATTATTATTTATTTATGGCCATATGCTTTTATTGCTATCCTTCTTCTTGGACCTTTATCCAAATTTTTTATTAGCCAAGAAAATTTATAATTATAAAGTTTATACATTTTTAATACACGTTAAACAGAAACTAAAGAGAATAAAATGAAGTAGGACTTTAGCTATAATACATAACTTTATTAAAAAGCACATAATTATAGAATACAATGAATCATAACATAAGGTTATGAATCAGAATTATGCCTGTAGTTTTGGCTTGCTGCGCGTGTAGTGTATTCTGTAATCCTACCTATCTATTATTTATTATTTGATATGTAATTATTGTAATTTTTTTATTTTTTTGTGATTATTTATGTTTCGATTTTGTATGTTTATTCACTTGTTTATTATTGTAAACTGTAAACGACTTCTTGTATCTATGACTTTCCTAAGTGCATCATGTAATACGTGCCTATTGAGAAAATAAATAATTTGTTTTTTTTTATATAGTGCGTAAGTAGTTAATTTCAATAAATAAATAAGGAATAAATCATTTAAATAGGTACGTAATTTTAAATAATTTTTATTTTACGGAATTAATTTTTTACGTGTTAACTCATGAAGAAATCATCT
The DNA here is from genome assembly GCA_951392215.1 of Epirrita christyi. NCBI lineage: Eukaryota > Metazoa > Arthropoda > Insecta > Lepidoptera > Geometridae > Epirrita > Epirrita christyi. The sequence goes on from OX595837.1 coordinate 4,266,130, forward strand.
TCAAAAAAAATTACAACATGATGTCAATATAAGTTTAGATGACTTGTTTATCGAGGTTTTATCAGACTAAAAGCATTCAAACATTATTTTAACGACAGACGATATTCAAGTTTTGTTACAACATACATTTCTTCAAATTATTTTAAGAGGGTTATGCAATTCAGAAACTTAATTTATTCTTAAGAAAGAAAACTATGGTACTTATTAAGGTTGAAAAACTGGCCTCTTAATCACATTCAACGTCTAGAATATGAAGAAGTCTTTTCACAAACGAATTTACTTCTCCATAAGCTGGTAGACTTCTAGTACTGGACAAGACCTCCCCATAGAATAAGGGTATCTGCCATAATCACCCGCTCAGCGGGCGGATTGATGATTGCAGTATTGGCATTAAGTACTCAGATGGATGCTGCTGTCCATCCCCTGGCGTAATCCCTTAGGCGTATTTTACGACATTCGCGGAAGGAGTTGGAGGAGGCCTTATCTTAGATTGAGGTCACCACGGCCAAGAATACTTTTCATCTAATTTCTTGATCATTTTCAATGAACTGTCATCCCATGGATCTAGTTGGTTGATGCAAATGTTTATATTGTCTCCTGCCTTAATGGCCATTGCAATAGGACAAATTGCAACTAATTTTTACGACTGCTTTCTTCTATATTAATTCAGAATCCTAGGATAAGTAAGAAATTCGAAAAAAATAACTAAGTAGTTCCATTTGAAGACGGTTCAATGGCAATGACAGTTCTGTCAATTCTAAGGCTAAAAAAAGGAGTTTTTTTCTACGAAATATAAGCCCCTACTTCTAATTCTAAGTACCTAACGCTATTCTAATACTATTACATGCTATTAACTATTCTACCTACAACTAGCACACTCGAGAAAGTTACGAGAAGAATATCTTTGTATAATGTTCAGCTTATTCTTTTATTATAGGTACTTGTGTTGTTTTTAAACACCACATTTAATCGGCAATTATAAACGATTTTGGGCCTAGTAAAAAGTAATGTTCAACCATTTCATTTGCATACTCAGATACTTGTGGATTGTGACTGCCTCTAATTGTAGGTTGATAGTGCTTTACGACTGAAGCTTAAATATCATCAATATATATTTGAAGTCGTTGCGTGACTAATTGACTGACTGACTATCAACTCACAATCTTAACCGTAAGTCCTAGAGACCTGAAATTCGGAAGTTACATTCCTTTTGTGGTTCAGGGTTGCACTAAGAAAGGATGTTTCAAAATGTGGGTGCAGGCAGCGGGTTGTAGTATTTATGGAAAAAACCTCCATGATGACGAAGTCGCGGATCAAATAATCTCACTAATACATACGTACTTGATCCCTAGACACTTTTGATATGTGTATTTTAAATGAATACGAATACTTGTTTCCCGTGAAAATTTAAAGAGTTAATAAGGACTTTTATTTAGGTTTTCCTGTAAACTATGTGTAATTCTCAATATTTGATAAAAAAAAAAATAACTCCTCCATAAAATTCTATGGGGGAAGCCTCATCCAATGGTAGACGTCTAAAGGCCGTAGATGATGTTGAAGGTTCCTAAATTGAAAAAACTTGAGTGTGGTGCTGAAACTTGGTGTTTTAAGATCAACCAGTCAACAATAACACCAGAATATCCTCCTCACTGGGCGGGTCTGGTCGGGACAGGTGAACAGATGCCTCAGTAGGTAACAATAGAAGAGAGAAAATCCATCATCTTGATCTTCAATAAATAATAGTAAAAGTGTCGAGTTTGGCCATTTTATATTGTTGTGTTTGTATTGTTGTGTCATTTGATAAACGCTGATAGAGTCAGTAGATACAGGTAATCTTAGATAGATATTTGGCTTCCTTTAGTCATTACTTTAGTCTACTGCACTGCTAACTAAATTATGTTTACAGTCACGTAACATTTTGTATTTCTTAAAACGCTTAGAACGAATAGCAGCACGCAGCAAAGTTGTGGGTTCAGCTATTAACATAACTCCAACTCCATTGCGTTAAAGCAAATTTATCTGATATTTCCTTCGTCAAAGCGGCAAAGTGGCAAATTTGAAGGAATGTGACTACCATCTGGTTACAGTTCAACCTCTCCTAACGCAGATATGGAAAAGCGATAGACTGATGAGGATCACTAGTATATAGGCACTACATTGTCTTACATTATCTTTGTATTTGGATATTAACATTATCTTTGTCCTAGACATCAGACGCAGACTGTTATTATTACATCACATGAACAGTTTAGGTTAAAGGTCATCTTAAAGATCAATTGAAAGTTAGATCCTCTTCAAAATTCAATTTACTTTGTGAGTTATTGCGTTCTATTTACTTAACCAAAGGTTAATGTATCTTGAAGTAGGAAATTAATAAAATTAATAAGTTTAAATGTAACTCGACATAACAAAAACTCTGTTCCAGTGGGTTTCGAACTCGTACTTTGCCTATAATGCGAAATGCCATTGACCAATTAATGAGTAGCTTACACTTCAAAACTAACTGAAAAATTATATGAATAAACCATACAAATATACCAATTAAATGTAGGTATCTGCTTCTATTAAATTATAAAAGTAACAAAATAGGTAACATATTATCTTATCAGCATGGCAGGGCTGTAGACTCTTTAGGATTTTTATATTTCTTCCTGGTGGTTGAATGGGTCTAAAGTGGAGATCCTTCGAGGAGGCTTATACCACCACAGGCGGTCTTTACTTAAAAACTAATTAAATATCAGCATATATTTTTATTTGGAAATAAAGATATTTAATTTTTATGTTAGTACCGTTTGTACCGTTAGACCGTTCATCATGACATTCTAGGGGGGGGGGCTATGCCCAGCAGTGGACTTCTACAGGCTGATGATAATGATGAGTGGTCTGAATAGTCGGACTAAAATAAAGGTTTGAGCCCATTTCGGTTCTGGTACTAGCTGCACGGCATGTTTACTCCGCTTGGCTCTGCTCTTGCGCAATAACGAGCATGGTTTATAGGATGACCACCTGGTTTGTCACAATGCTCCTTGCAACGTATTTCTGAATAACGTTCGGAAGTGAGAGTGTTCCCCACACCTCTCCTCACCTAAATTCCTCCTCACAACATTCTTGAGCCAAGCCTTTCTAATTTCCTAAATTTGTTCTACATTCGATTGTTTCTTTCAGCGTGCTTTTGTCAAAATTAGAACAGGTACCTAGTAACTAAATATTTCACAAATTTAGTTATATTCGTGTTTACTAACAGGGCAAAAATAAAAATTCATTCATTGTTTAACTTAGATTGTATTTAACTTAACAAGTCTTAGTGCTTAAACTATAGTATAATATCACGAAATTTAAGATCTCGATTTGGGTCCTGGTGCCGCCTCATCTGAGTCCTTGTACCAGTCCTCGCTGAAAAGAACAAAATCAATATTTTAAACAAAATTAACACAATTACACAATTCATAATTCTGAGCTATTTCTGAACCCAGCCTAAGCTAGACCTGACGAAAAATCGTAATGAACATCTAGGTATCATGAATAAGGTGTTTTTACGTATAACTAGGAGTGTTTTTAGTGTCAGGTTGAAGCTAATTTTATAAATTAATCAAAACAATAGTACAGATGAATGGTATTACCTATCTGACTTCTTCAAACATACGCTTATCAACAATTTGTCATGGTGCAGATGATTGAATGGTGATGTGGAATGAACTTTTATTCGTCCTGTGGTTTATTTAAGTACACTTCCAAAAGAAGTCTGAACTACTCACCATCCGCGCACGTTCTCAGGGGCATCACACTTCTGTGACTCTTCGTTGTAGACCTCTCCGACCTGGCATCCTAGGTCTCTGGGCTCAACTCCATTCAGGCACACGTAGAATCGCTGGCAGTCGTTGGGGTGGGCGAACTTGGGGTGTGCGACAATCTGGCCTGAGGGGTCAACGATCTGTTCCTTGGGGCACTCAAAACCATCTTTCGTCTTCTCTGTAAATGGAAGTAAACACAAATTGGTGAATTATAATTATAATAGTAAGCGTAGTTTTTTTAATGTAGATTATAAATATACTTAAAATCTTTTTAAGTATGCCTAAAATCTTAATAACCACTTTCAGTTTCTAAAATTTTTGATTAGAACATGGTTTGTTAACTAAATATAAATCGATCAATACGATTTAACATCATCGGCTTTTAGACATCCACTGTTGGACGAGGCCTCTCTCATAGAGTGCAAAGGGAGGACTTGCCGTAATCACCAAGCAATCGTAAGCAGAATGATACTGGTTATTATCGCATTATTAGTATTAAGTACTCAAGGGGATGCTGCTGCCCATCCCCTGGTTAAAACCATAAGTTGGCTTGTACCATATCCACTGGAGAGGGGTATATTTATAGGTTGGACCACGCCATCAGTACAATTGTATTACTTAAATATTTTATTATCTTTACAATTGCGCATTTTTATGCGCCAAAAAAAAGGAGCGCCTATGACAACGTGAAGTACTGTTCATTTTTTAACTTACTATCTTGGACGTTGCATCCCTGTCTGCCAGCAGAATCGGGCCACACACAGGTGCCGGAGTACTCGTCGAAGTGGAGACCAGCTGTGCACTTGACTTCGATAGGCTCTCCCTCGATACAGTTGTAGAAGATATTGCATACTGCGGGGTCAGGGTGGGCGAAGAATCCGTTACGGCGCGGGCACTGACCGTTGGGCTTGGGGGGCTCTGTTGAAGAAAAGTATGTGTTAGACAAGCACACGTGAATTATCATCGATGTAGGAAATTCACGTTCATCGTAACACCAGTTCTTTCTTGGTTATACTCCGTTTATAATATAGTTATTATGTACCTATCAAAGCAATGAAACCCACTTTCAAAATAATAAAATTATTATTTATTTACTATGCCTATAAGTAAGTGAATTAAATCATCGCCAGTGTGGCCTTGAGTTGGACACAGTAACGATTAACTTAGAAATGAGGAACTTAACAGTAGGATATGATAAACGAGTGTTCCAGGAAGTCATTTTATGGTTGTTTTTAGCTGCTAGATCAGTTATATTGATGGGAAGTGATATGTGAGGTATTTGCTTGATATATCGTGACAATATTGTTTCCAACAATTGTTTTTATATTATCTTTTGCGGTTGAGTAATGGTTTTTTTTATATAGTCTTAGACGTGTGGAAAACTAGTAATATTCACTATCTAATTATTTATTACTGAGATCCCTAAATAAAGCCTGCCATACTACTTATTATATCATTGGTACTCTGACTTAACAGCGTGTTATGTTCACAAAAGCTCTATCAAAAATCTAGTCACGTACGGTTGGTTGGGTTGTTGGTTGTATTTAACTTACAACATTCGTCATTTGTATGTAGTATGTATGTGTATGTGTTTTTTATAGGTATTGTTTTACAAACAACGAGTATTCAATAGTTTCTAATGAGCGCCTTCGGCGAATTGCAACCGTATATATTTTCATGCCCACAATATAATCTATATTGCGACAGCTGTGTGCAATAATAATAGCATTTATATTTATTATCTGTTACGTATGTGTCTAAACATAGCAGTTGACCTAGAAAGGCAGTGGTGTGTGCCGACCTAGGTGGTCAAAGGTGTCTAGATACCTTCGCTTACAGGAACTAAAGCGAATGGTCTCAAGGGGATAATAAATCTTAATATTTTTATGGATCTAGCTGTCACTTTCAATGCTATCCTTTAGAATGTTATATGATGGTTGTATGTAATAAAAAGTATTGTCATAAGCATTGCGAGTGAAATATTCACGGTACATACCATTGAAATCATGTTTATCATTAGGTAGGTATTTGTAGATGGGTATTTTTGTCAATAAATTAATAACCATAAAGTTACTTCAGCAGTCAATGCCATACTTGAGTTTGGTATATAATTTAATGTTTCACAGATGCAGTTGTAAAAATATATACCAGTTTCTGTTTTTGTTTGATTTCTGAAATTATCAATCAAATTTATGATGGAGGTTGGTAAATCTAGCTATTTGCCCAGATAGTTCGGTGTATACAAATTCCGATTGGTTACGTGCTCTTATTTACATTTGTAACGTGCTTTCTGAAATAACTGGATACAAAACTAATCTGATGAAATTCACCCATCGATCTCTGTCTGACAAGATGCTCACGAGTTTAGATTAGAAAGTTGGGTTTATTTATCTATTTATCAACATATTACACTTGGGAAGTATGTTGTATAGTAGTTTGCTTAGTTTTACCCACAGCTCTAAATGTTACTGCAAGTCCCTATCTACTATCAGACTATATATTTACGGACTCAATCAGTCTCACTAACGATGAGTATGGCTGTATTTAATGCTCCACTAACGGTACTGACCATCTGTGGAGCCACAAAAAAAGTTATTCCGATCAGACACCGTCGCTCGTCTGTAAATTTAACTGTGCTACTAGTGCAGTACCATAACAAGTGGCAAGAAAAAAAAAACAGATCCCTGCAGTGGGTGAAGTTTGCTGCGGATGCTGATGATTATATACTTACGCAGTTCAGTCCTGTCACCGCAGTCTACGTTGAAGGGCTGGTCGCACTTGTTGATCTTCCTAATGGTGGGGTCAAACACCAGGCCGTCGGGGCACAGTTTTGTGGTAGGGACTCCATCGTTGCATTCGTAGAACTTATCACACTGTCTTTCGTCGTCGTACTGGCTGCCATCCTTGGCGTTTTTGGGGCAGGCAAATTGTGCACCTGGAAGAGAGAGGAAATCAGTTAATAATTCAAGCTTTTCATAAGTCACTTTCATTGTAACTTAAGCATATCTAATAATAAAAACCATGAACAATCTCGCTTTTAAGAGGCGGGCTGAGGAAAATAGAAAGAGTCGGTTTAGGTGGAAGCTGATTTAGATCTCTCGACTGTGTGGGGAACAATCTTTAATTAAAGCAACCGTGTAACCTCTAAGTAGATTGCAGTACTTTTATCAACAGAGCTAAAGTCAGTCAGTTTGGGACCTACTCCTTTACTTTGAATATCATCTGTATTCCTATAAATTTAGAGGCTATTTTTATCGTAGAACCACGTGCACCATGACCGAATTCTAGTAATATAAATAAATTAATGTCCACAATTCGCACCAAGGAAGAAACGCATTGTGGACCTACCAATACCTAAGAATAACATATTCTTGAACACTTTCGTCCATTCAAATTCTAAATACCATTCGATATTACGAGAATAGGCTCTAATCAGGTTTTTACATAACGATGTTACATCAAACATCGTCTTTTAGCATTACATTAACAGAGTAGGCTACGACAGACTTTTAGATACCTGGAGTTGGGTAATTCAGATATAACCTAACTATTAATGAACACGAACTTATAATTTCATATTTTATTCGTAAATTGTAACAACGCGCGTTACTTGTTTCAATTATAATTCAGAAGAAATATAGTATGAATTCTTATTTAAATAAAAATATACTTGCTTCTGAATACCCGTAGGATTTTAAGGATTTAAAAAAGAGCTTAGGATATCTTCAATCCATATAAATATGGAAATTCAAATGTGAGCCCACAAATGTCACTTCACATCCCTTGCTTGAATTGATGGTACCGGTTCAACAAGACAATCACCCTTTAATTTGATATTTTTAAAGGGTAATTTAAACAGTCTGATTGAGTTCGTCTGGTTTAAGCAAAGCTTAACAACGTGTGCCATCAATGAGCTATTGATCAAGCAAAGGATGTGAGGTGACATTTGCAAATAGCAGTTTTTTTGCAATTCTAATAACCAGTCAAGGTCTTACATTTGAACTTTTAGATTTCGTCTAATTTTAAGGTCATGAATATTAATTAGAGTTTTACTATCGGTTACTGTGAATTTTGATTCATTATTTTAGTAAAGAACATGGATAAATTAATTATTGTTTGTCCTATAGATAAGCAAGAACAAATACCTGACCGAAGTATTTAGGAAGACTATAGTGCCTTTTCAGTAGGATGGTAAAATAATTACTAATATTACCTTTTTATATATTCAGTCTGCTTATTAAAACGATAGGCAATCTCACTTAGTGTTTACCTCATCAATAGGTTTACATACGAGTACGTACTTACAGTGTATGACTTATGTACACAACTAACCCAGAAACCTAGTGAAGTATATAACAAGCCTTTTTGTAACGCATTTAACAAAAAATCACAAATACTAACTCTTTAGCCTTTCGTCAAATTCACATAAAATAGTAGGTAATTAGGCATCAATTATTTTACAAAACCTGAGAAAGTATATCGGCCAAAATTGAATCAGTAAGAGGCATTTGTACAAAAACATACCACCACTTGACTTCTCTGTTATGTGTGTCGTGGTGCTCACTAACTAGAACTGAAGCTTACTCCTAAAGAACCGAGCTGATCTCGTATTCGTTTTTGCTATAGAGCTCTAGAATGTGGTGCCCAAATGTATTCCTACATCGTTTATCAAATCGTGTACATTTGTCAACACTCCCATAGGTGCAAGCCTAATACGCCTGATTTTAACCAATGGTATGTCCAATAATAACTAACTAAATAGTTATACCAATGGTATACATTTTATAAAGCATTTGCTCTTGCTCATTTTTACGAAGATTTCGGATCAATTCCAAGTATTGGGATAGTTACACATGATTACAGACGACTTGCGAGCGGTGACTGTGACGCAAGAAGTGAAAGTGAGTCGTGTTACAACACAACACGGTGCATCTGATGCATCAAGGGTCGCCCGACCTGGGGTTCGGTTCGCTATTCACACGATCGGTGTACACCACCTTTGTACTAATTAACTTGCATAGCTGTGAGAATATTTCAAAGCCTACTACGTGAGTTTGAGAAGCTTCTAACATGATGGTTTTTAAGTTAAAGAGGTTTATTCTTAGAAACGTGAGGTATGCACTGTTATAGGTAGAAGTTAGTACTTATCTTAACATCAGGCAAGAAATTAGCTAGTTCCAGAACTTACAAAAATGTCAAGGATTAATTTATACCTACCTATTTTTAGCATCAAACTTATTCTCACACTGCCAGTGAGGCTATTATGAAACCAGTTAGTAAGTTCAAATTATAAATGATAGAAGATTCACTTAATGTTATTAAAAAGTTGAAAACCTTCAAGCAAAGCTGTTATGTAAAATTTTCTGCAAAATATCCTTTCAAGGAATAAAAATATTCAAGTTTTACTCCACTCTCGTTACAGTTTAGTTGGTAGATAATTCTTAAAGTACTTTCTAGGTAGAGACCTAAGTTGACCTTGCCACCAACCAACCATGCTGGCATAGATATTTTTGCTTTGGCCACCTACAAAACCCGCGTTCGTAACCAGATACATTTTTCTTTCTACGTACGTTACCAGTTTCGTACGAACACATTTTATTTTTCATATCTAGTTTTTGGTTTATAGGATAGAGTAGCTCCTAAAATACTTTAAAATCTAACAACCTATTTAAGGACGGATCTATTTCCTATATAGGTTTATCTATTTAAGGAGCTTGGTTCCTCAATTAGTTACGTACGAAGAATAAAATGTATTCTCAGAAAACTGGTAACGTAGAAAGATTCATAAATTTTTGTAGAATACATGTTACGTGGCACTGAATGGAATATTTTATACTATCCTGTTAAATCGCAGAGTACTTGTGAATGCTAAAACCTCATTAATTTAAAATTATGAAATGTAATTAATTTATAATGCCAATCATCATTAACTAACTTCATTGAGTAATAAGCATATTTAAGGTAACAAAAATTAAGTATCTTGGTAGGTTTATTCAAACTTTCAGTTACATTGAAAACTTTACATTGCTTGACAAAGTTGCGAAAGCATTTGCGTAAATTTTAATATCGTGCGGTGTCAACATTTACTAGTGGCTCATGCAACAGTTTGTAGAAATTTCGTATGACTGTATTATAATTTCGTGAAACAGAATTGGAATGCTTTGAATGTCAATGTCTGCGAACTCACTCAAGGGTGAAGCCCGTCAGTTTATTTTTATAAGTACCTGCATTAGTTTTATTTCCTTTGGTTATTTATAGAAACTGACTTTCACGAGACACGGAAATAAATCTTTTATTGTTAAATTGACTATGAAAGTTGTTGTTGCAATCATACTGTCTTCAATGTCATAAACGTAGGTCGTAGACTTAATTATTGGTGCCTACGTAGATATCTCAAATCACTTTCAGTTTATGTTCCTGATGACAACCATCAAAAGTTTGTTAATTTATTAATTTTTTCAAGTCAAACACACGCATTTATATTGCATGTAAGAACATTAGATAGTCATGTGCCGTGCATTATTTCTAAGTAATTTCAAAGGTGACTAACGGTAACCTTGAATCGATGAACCTGGCATTCGTGAAATGAATATATAACTACTTAGGTACTTATAACTCATTATCATTCAAGTGTAAGATTAAAGCAGCTTTAAAGTTCATGACTGTTTTAATACATATGTTAATATATTATGCTCTACAAATTTATAATTTTTATTAGCTTCGTCTAGATATTACTAGAAAAACTACCAATAATTTATTCTACATAAATTTTGTCGATAAGGTTAAAATGATTTTTGTTCTGATATGCAGTTCTCCCCTACATCTATGTTTGACTGAATAAGAGTATGAATTGTGTGTAATCTCTGACATGAAAAAATCTAGATATTCTATTACTTTTTCTTTTAATTATGGCCTCTGAAAAATCTAGATCAATTATCTGTAAGTGCGTAACCTGTGTGACAATTACGTAGTGCGCGTACACTGTCATAACTACCAGCAGCGTGCCAAGTGTTGTGTAACAATTTCGCAATTGTTACACCGCCTGTGGTTACGATCAGAAGCTAATGTGGATCGATATTTTAAATATTTTTATGCAAGTGGGGCATGTATTATGGCGAAATATTGCTTAGATCACCTGCCTAAGAATTGCAACTTTTCGCCATTCACATTTTTCATAAAGCCATGCTGTAAGCATGTTACCTATATAAACCGTAAACTATCTAAATTATGCATGGTATATCAAGAATCAACAAGAAATACTAATTAGTATAAGTACCTACTACAATAAAAGTAAAAATTAGTAGCAAGTCGTATTTTTTGCATGTTTTCGTAGACGTGTTGCGCGTTGAAGTCTTTTGTATGGCGCTATGGGACTACTGGAACTCTACGCTCAAGTCTTACATGTTTAAAAATAAAATACATGTCTACGCAGTATAAATGAATTATGACATCTTATTATTTATATCCAGCCTATTTTAATTGACAAACTAAGCACAATAAGGCAGTTATATTTCATGAATTGGTTAAGGCATTGCCCATTACAGGCGAAGATGCCGGTTTGAGTCCCACTGGATCTGTATTTATGAGTCGCATTTAAATTGATTATTACATGGTTTTCATGGTTACTTAGACACTAGGTATATTCCCTTTTAGGATGATTCTGTAATTAGGGATCAAAATAATCAAAATGGTAAAAACCTTGTGTCACATCCGTATATTGTACGATTTTCTTTTGTTTAAATTTTGTGTCTATTTTAGTTTGAAAGCTAAGAAAAGGTTGTTCAACAACTCAGCTTACCTACTGATTGGCTAATGGGGTGCAATCAGGATAATTTTACTTTTAACGGTAACGGCTTTTAATATGTACTGAAATAGTAACATAAGAGAAACATGAAGTTTTGAATTAATAGATTGTTATTACTTTAAAAACTTTCTCATTTCATTAGATGTTTAGCTTGTAAGTTTAATTTACAATACTTCAATAGCTTCATCATAAAACAATGATTCTGAGAAGATGTTTTTTTAGAAATTGGTAAAAAACGGCGAACAAAATAACTAGATAATAATAAACTTCTATACAAAATTCGTAGAACATATTTAGGGGTGCCATAAGGTGTTTAATTTTGATTCATTTGATCCATGGTAACTAAATCATTGTATATAAAGTAATATAATCAAAAAAGTACTTACTCGCAATGGCGGTGACTGCCGTCAATACTATGAACACTTTCATGGCGACCTTTTTGATAACAAAATATAAAAAAATGTTTTAATGACTAGATATCGGTCCTCACGAACTGTCGACCCTGGCGAGACTGACGGTCGAAGCACCCGCGCGCGCCTTTTCTTCACGTTCACAGCAAACCGGTAAGGAACTTAGGTGTGTTTAAAAAAAAACTTCTAAGAAACAATACTAATATGCTGCATTACGCGATTGCGTTGCTGTCTTCATCAGCCGATGATGATGTTTGACTGGTTGAGTAGAAAGTCAGGTCTTTTATTCTCACGTAAATAATTTTATGGGCTTTTCAGAACAATTATGTAGGTATTTAAGCTGTTGGCTTCCGTATTTAAAATGTCATAGCTTTGAAATTGATCAATACGATAAAGTAGTACTGGATATATTGATGTCATTGTAAATCTTAAAGATGGATCTGGCAGGGACGGTAGATAGGGTAGAGATAAAATATTATTAGATTGATTTGTTTACCCACAAAAGTTAAGGGCGCTGCCACACAGGCGTTGCGGCTGCGCTGCGTTGGCGCTGCGACGACGCAACGCCTATGTGGCATGTCGTTCAGATTTGTATGTAGAACTACGAAGCGTCACCGCTCCTTCGTCGCTGCGTCGTGACAGCGCTTTAAGCTCAGGCTTTAATATTGCTTTCTGTCATGTTAAAGTGACAGTCCATTTATGGAACTTGATAGAATCGTTCATACGTTAAAAACGAATGTAAGCCGTGCCTACTGCAGAGTAATATGGACGTCCATGAAAAGTGCGTTAGTCCTTTCACCACACGTTTTTCATAGTAATGTAATGACCATCTAAAATAAATTATGGTTTATCTCAGAAGAATACCATAGAATCCACTCTTATGAGAAAGAATTCGAATGCGCTTCGTATTACGAAATAGTTCCTTGAGTAAAGCATACAATGGAAATAATTTAAATTCCTTAACTTTGTTCATAGTGTGAGACTTGCAATTTCGCATCCGCATTTTTAATAAAACTGGCCAAGGCGAGCCCCGCCTTACTGAGGGTCCCGAAGTTGTATTACCTCCTTTTAATTGAGTCAGTTAAAAAGTCATCATTATTATCATAAGCCTGTAGAAGTCCACTGCTGGACCTCGCCTCCCTAGAATTCTACGAAGAACGGTCTTGTGGCGCCTCCATCCACCGACTTCCTGCGACCTTTATAATGTGTATAGTCCATTGACAGGGAACCTTCCTCTATACTGCGTCGTCCAGTTTGTGGTCGCCACTCAAAAAAGACAACCTTAAAAGAAACCTTAGAGTTACTGAAAATATTCCATATCTGCAGAACATTTTAACAACATAATCTTATTCAAACTAATTTTTTAAACTTTAACTGAACTAAGAACTTTTAAAAAAGTATTTTTAAAGTACTACCTCCAATTTTTTCAGAGTTTTCCATCCCTTAGTTGACCATTTTAAACCGGACGGACGGACAAACGGACAGGATGAAGTTATAAGGGTTCCGTTTATTGTCATTTGGCTACGGAATCCTAAAAAAGAGCCTAGTTACAACAATAAGATTTTTTTTAATTTTTTTTTTGTACCACGCTTTTATTAAATTAGTGATCGGAACCGTGAGTTGATCAAAATGAGCCCAAACACTGCCAGGCTACTATTATGCATCGAGGAGTTCCGTTGTCCACTTTCCGTTTCCATCATCAGATCGGCTCGTCGTCACCATAATATTGTAATGTCATTTCATCTTGTAACATACAAGATGAAATGACAATACAATAGCCCACAACACCAAGGGAATCCTAGTGGGAGCTAGTGTACAAAGCCCTACTTTGTAATACTGGTACCTACGTAACCATAATATTAGTCATTTATTTTAATGAAAGGTTTTCTGGATCAATATGGTTATTATTATTATTATCTGAACTTGACAGGTATGAAAATTTTCAGCTCAATCGGTTGGGTGGAACTGGTTCAAAATTTAGTTTTAAGATTTGTCCCACACTAACTGACATACCTAAACTACCAGACCAAGTTAAATAAAAGCTTGAAAAAAAAAATACAACCCAATTAAGAACCCCTTCCTTTTTAACCGACTTCCCAAAAAAGGAGGAGGTTCTCAAGGTTTTTTTTTTTTTTTTTTTTTTATGCTACTTGGCAAGCAGACAAGCTTACGGCCCACCAGATGTTATGTTTGTATCTCCGGCGTTTATGAACCGATTTGGAAAATTCGTTTTTTATTTGAATAGATATACTTTCAGATTGGTCCCATTTTTTTCAAAATCCAGTTCTGATGATGGAATCCATGAGGAATTGAAGGAACTCCTCAAATATTGTAGGCATACATATAGCGATTTTGATATTTTCAGCAACAAATCAAGCATTTGCATTCAGAAAGTATGATAACCCTTTCACCACTATGGTTTTTTCATAAATTTTTTATCATCCAGATATTTAGTCGAATTTATTTTGAAGTCGATTAAAAAAGTAAGTTTGACAGGTTACCAACCTACCTAGACTACAGTTAGTTTTGGGAAAGTTTTTTGATGAAGTTTTATCGTTTTATATGATGTTTGTTGCATAAGTAGCTACTCACATCCAAAACCGTTGGTGAGAAAGCCTGTATGCAAAAGGTGCAAGGAGCATTGGCTTATAACCAGGAAAACCCACCTAAAATATAAAATCCAAACCAGCCTACACAGTTCACATCCTCATAAATAAATAAGACTTCTGCAGGCTCCGTGTGTGCAACACATTCTACCAATCAGCGCACACACCTATATATATGTCAATGGCACACACACATGAGTTAAACATGGAGCCCTCAAAGATTTGAGTAATTTATGAATACGAGTTTTGGTATGGTTATAATGCAGCAGATAGGTACAGCTCGCTATATCAATGCTGCATTTGGAGAAAATACGACTAACGAACGCACATACGTTTTTGGTATAATGCTTAGCTTTTGTTGAGGAAACTTCAACTTGGAGAATGAACTACGAGGAAGACCCGGCACTAAGGTAAATAACGATTTATTAAAAGTCATACTTTTGTGAGGAAGCCGATTCTTATCAAACAACCAAGGAAATAGCGTCATGGTTTGACGTTAGTTTACCTACAATATAAGGCAGAAATAAAACCCTGCCTTATTGAAAGGTTTGCTGGAAGCTTTTTCTTCTTTCTTTTTACCTAGGTCAAGTAACGTTGTAAGTAAGTATTAGTAGGTAAATAATAGGTATAACTTAGGACCTAACTAACCTACCTAACTGATTTTTAATCTTGGACAATTTAGTCCGCTGAGTGTATAAGTGTCATGTATGTGCACATACACGTATGATACACAATCATGACACTTATACACACAGTGGCATATCTTGACAGTTGTTTGTTTACAAAAATTTCATTTGGTGTATATTCGCAAATTTTTGCGCTATGTATCCAAGGCAAAATCAACCATGACTCCATCAGAACACAATGTTGTTTGCCTTGGCAAAATAATGCAAACATTTACGCAAATACGCCAAGTGAAGTACCACCATAAGATAAAAAAATCAGAGTATAGAGACATTTTGACATTTATCTACTTGCAAATGTACCAACGAATAGGAGTAAAAAGCTGAAACAAAACACATGTGCATATTATATGCAAGTACCTACTCCATTCAACACACAATAGCGAGTCTAATGAGTAGATGTAACCGCTTACAGTCTACCCACATGTCATGCCAAATCAAAGTTTTGACCTCGGCCTCATAGCAATAAATGTAGGTAAAACTTATAGGTAGAGCTGTTGAAAATTACTCAAGAAGAAAGTCACCATGGAATTAATTGTCAAGGGAGACCCTTCTAACTGTCTACCTGTCCGGTTCATTCAACATCGCTCACAAAGCCCAATTCAGAGCCGCAATACATCAACCTGCTCACTGACCTTACGCAGGGTGACTAAGAATTATATGGGTGCTTAATTTGATCCACACCTCTAGACTTTCGAGAAGAAGAAGAATTCCCTAGACTTTGAGCTAGTTTCAATAAAGAACAAATTTGTTTTTTTTTTCGTTTTAACAGTTCAGATCGTCACTTTTAACGCTATAGCGGCATTTGCAGCAGATCAATTAATAAAATGCCAAAAGGTAAACCAGTGCATTTTTCAGTTCAATGAACGGTACGTTCCCAAATTCTCTACAATGTAACATAGCGTCTTGCATTTTAATATCTCAGTAATAGTGTCCTCACGAAGCCATAGGTGTCCAAAGCCACGTTTTGAGCCATTGTTGTAATATCATGTAGTTCAGACCGACCTACAGAAGTTATAGGGCAATGCTCGAACGGAATACGTTAAAATTCAGTGTCAAAAATTTATTCAAATTTTAACAATAGGAAGAGACTTATGTATGTAACCTTATTTTCAACCCACATATTCTATACGACCTAATAGGTCCAAGCAGGACTCATGTAAACTTATTCTATGATGATTTCAATTGTTTTCTAGCCTGATTTCATGTACCTAATGTAATTCATTATACCTACTAACCTTTTCTATTATCCGTATATCTAAGTAAAACGTGTTGTCTAGTGGGTTCGAATCCTACGATATGAAATTGAGTACTAATCCAGGAATTTTAGAGATATTACCTACATGAAACCCTAAAGGTCCCTTGTAAGTCCGTAAACCATAATTTCAAAGTTTAAAGTTTCAAAGTTGCTAATAGATATTTATTTGAAGGATTCTTGAGAGCTAGAAAATTTTATTCAGGGTTCTACTTAGATTAGAAACAATTATACCTTATTTTATCCGAACCCTTACTATACTAAAACTGGAGCTCGATATTCCCGCCGATGTAGAAGATCTTTGATCCAAATTCTTTGGGTGAAATAGAGTAATTTCTGAAAATAACATTAACTGGGACGTAGGCGCTTTTAGCGGTGACTTTTGACTAAAAAATAGTTTCTAACATCGCAATTTTGGGAATTACAAAATTGCACATTGCAATAAAATCGAAAGCGGAAGATATAAAAATTATTTACCTAACATTAATATCAAACATAAAGGTGTTACCTACATTGCGTAACATGCAAGTGAGTGAGCGCAAGTAACAAAACGTTTCCAACTGGCTTATTGAAGTAACTGTACTTGCAAAGGCTCCATTCGCGTAGAAAGCAGATTGCCGGCGCCTGTCTACTGGTGCGAACTCTCGCACAATGTCAAAAAAGTACTGTGTGCGCAACTTCGTACCTGTACGCGCCACGGTCGCCGCTTCCTACCCTGCTCTAAAGGTAAATGCGCCTAGATAGTACGTAGGTGCCTACCTACTTTTTATTTTATTGACGTATCGATAAAGCATTATCTCAGCGTGTTATTTTTAATTTGATTTTTAGAGACCATCTCCGGTTATGCATCACAAGGTAGAATATTGCTTGCGACAGCTTTCGAAAAATTTAGCTTAACACTAGGTATTTCCATACAAAATGTAGAAAAATATAACTAAGGTAGAAGGTATAGTCCCAGATAATCTTGTTCTAAGCGGCTGAATGACTATTGTTTCGTAGTAAAATCTCTGTGTTGTCTTAAATGTGTCATTGGTATTGTTGTTTCATTGGTTTTCAGTTTTCCAGATTTATAAAATAAATGCTGTCAGTCTCTAACCATAACTGCAGATCTGCAATTTCTTAAAGAACTCTTTATTGGATCTGTATAAAAGTTGAGTGCGCTAGTGAATAACCAACCATTTTTTTTTAAACTCCGATATTTTTCTTTCGTTCAGGCCTGCGAACTAGTGGCAACAACACCCCAAGCCATTCATCAAGAATTGATTCGAATTTACTAGGGATTGTCAGGTATGATCAGATATTATTCAAACATAATTAGGTATATCCATTTGCATCGTCACCTAGAGTGATTAATCACTTTGTGCAGTAATCTCCCCTTGCTTTCTCCGCCGCAGTTCAAGAAACATTAGTGCCGCCGCCCCTGTATGTTCTGGCAAAAGCACAAAATAATTAATTGGCCTTCTGCCAGAGCCTACTAATTTCGGAGTTTTCCTAGACGGGCTGTCATCAGATCAATGCAATAAGAAACCTATCTCCCGGATTTGGTTTCTGCATTTGTCAGTTATAGGCTGACAAAAACATACCTATAGGTACCATCGTAGCATTCGATCGAACAAAGCCTATGGACAGGTCTTTAGAATATATTAATGATATGGACCTTGAAATTAGATCTTCTCTTTGCTGTTCACTTGTATACGAAATAAAAATTTCGCCAGGTTCCGCTTTTTTGAAGTCGTTTCCCGATAGTGTAGAGTATTCTACTTTACGCTCTATCGGGAAACGACTTCAAAAACGGATATTCTACCCACCTATCTTTTTTTTAGATCTAAATTAAATGTTCGATTACAATCTCCTTGACTGCCCTTTTCAGGACATACCTACGACCTCAAATTGAGAATGTTTATCTGTTACGATAAAGGGACCGTGAATACTCTCGATTGGAGTTGAAACTGTCGATGCATTCTGTCTTTATGTAACGAAAGTGATGGTTAAGACAGTGAACTTCTAAAACTTTAAAAGGGGAAGATAGGAAAAGTTCCCCTTTTCTAGTTTCTGAAATGTTGTACATTGCCAAGTCAAGTCTGACAAAATTACCGTCATAGTGCATTCTCCTTTCGTCTTTGCAAAACAAGATCAATCAGTGCTTTTACAAACACCGAAGAGCGAATTTAATAAAGCAAAGCGCACGTGGCAATGACGCATTGATTACGTTACAAATCCAACTTAAACCTTACTGAGCGATTATAGCTAAGTAATTTCATCATAGTCATTTGCATACCTAAATAAAACCGGTCTTAGCTGATAGATCACAGACAATGAAGCTTTGTCAGACAATACTAACTTTCACCTCTTGTCTTGTGACTATCGCTACATGAATTTGATACGCAATCAGAATTGAATTTATTTATTGAGCTAGGCGTTCGCTTGCGTGGGCATGACTGAAGCCAACTTCGGTTTGAGGAAAAGTAGAATTTTTAATGTGTACCTAACCTACACTGCAGTTATATCTTCTTTGCACTGCAGTGGAGAATGGTCATTGGCTGACGCCCGACCTCGGTGGCGCGCCGGGAAAATTGTCGACCAAGACGCAAGAGGGGTTCGATTCCCTCTGCGTGACAAATGTTTTCATGTTCTGCAAGTACCTACCTACATATTTATTCCGGGTCTGGCTGTTGTGGTACTCGTAGTTCCTGACAACTACGATACAGGGAATCCTAGTGTGGGATCAGAACTGTTTGTGACATGGATGTCATATCTAGCTATTCTGGTGAATTGCGCCTGTATACCTATTACATGGTATAGGTACATACATACCGGGTGACGCATAAGTAATGACACTATATAGAAATCGTCTATAGCGTTGGCAGTTGTGTATAGTAAAGAAATCTAAAATATACCACAATGTGAAAAGAACTCCTTTCAGAACCTTTTCAGCATTCGAACTCTAAGCATTAAAACTCATTATGCGTGAGAGCTGTACAGCCAGCCTAACTCCGTCCGTAAATATACCACAATATACATTGACCGCTTTATCTCACAAGGACGCGGAATAATTATTTTGAAGAAAAATCATCCTCATCAAGGTTGAGGTTGATGAGCTCGCTGTACTCCTGACAGGTCCGGTGGTCTGTGGGCAGTAACTGATGCTCGAACTGAGTTTTAGACGGAAATATCTTCAACTCTTCTGCCAAAATACAGTACGTAGATCACCTGGAAATGTCTTATTGCGGGACTTGTTGATCGTGACCTTGCTGATGTTTCAGGACACTTCCACATCCTGGGAAATGGTGGAGAAATATTCGACGAAATTTAAGTTTTGTTTTAATCACAGATTATTTATTCCACATAAACATTGGAATAATTATTCCGTGTTCTTGAGGGGTAAAGTAGTCCATGTTTGATGACAGGGGACGCTATTTGTAACAATTAGAGATAATTTCTATAGTACCATTACTTTTACGCCAACCAGTATAGGTATACTTACATATTACATGTTCCTCCGAAGTACGTGAGCAAAAATACTTACAAGAACAGTTTTAAAATAAAAACATGAAATACTTTACAAATACAACAGTTTATTAGAACACGACTTAATTAGACGCTATACATACCATCTTACTAAAAGGCTTTGCCACAAAACTAAACGTGTTTATTAAAATATATTTATCTGCAACACGTGTGTTCTCGATTAGAACAAAAATTATGAATTCACGGTATTGCTTTAAATTATCATTTATTTAAAAGTTGGTACTGGTGAGCGTACGTTTTTATAGCACGGGCCATGTTTCACGAAACCTACAAGTTACAAGCTACGAGTGTGTAGCCTGTGCGGAAGGAGAATATAGGCAAGGCGAAAAACGGAACTAGCATTAAAATAGATTCGATTTTACATGGCATGTAAGATTCCATCCTTCCTAAGAAAACTGAATGAATTTCGGACTAAAAAGTATGCTATGCTTAAATCTATGTGTACCAAGTTTCATAAAAATTGGCCCAGGCGTTTTGGCGTGAAGGCACGACAAGCCACAATCATCATTCATTTTATTTTTAGTAGGGATTTACCTTTACGTTTAAATTTTCAAGACTATACTAACGAGACATTGGAGATACTAAAAGAAAAACAGTAATCAATCACTGTCACACCTCGCCGGCGCCTATTCTTTTTCCGCAGACTCTAACGCATGTTGTTTCTTGACAAAATTACTACTTAAATAACAAGCGTTACCATAGCAACACACTTGTAATGTGTAGCTTTTAAGCTACGTGAAACAAGCTCCTAGTGGACTTGTAAACACACAATTCGAAGGTGTTTGTTACATTTCAGGCGAGTCTTTCAGTATTCACCATAATCTAGTAGATAGTATCTATACTATACTCTATTTTAATATAAATCTAGATTTATACTACTTAATTTTACTAGGGCCTTTCCCACCAAGCGCTGACTAACAATTTGATGCCTTAGACATCCACTGCTGGATCAGGCCTCCCCCATAGCATGCAACCTATAACGTACAATGGAGCATTTGCCATAATCACCACGCTTGGCAGGCAGATTGGTGATCGCAGTTTGATGGTAAGTACTCAGATGGATGCTGCTGCCCATCCACTGACGTAATCCCTTAGTAGCCTTTCACGATATCCACAGGAGTTCCGAGACTACCACGGCTTTATGCATTCAGTAAGATGTTTTGTATGACACATTGTTAGCCAGCGTTTGATGAGAAAGGCCCGCGTAGCTTTGAAATGTATCAATTATTTCTTATCTTAGCGAGTCGAAGGGCCACATCCTCTAGGTACTTATTTCTGCTCACCAACTCACTGTTATCGTTCGTAAGAGTCTTAACTTTTTCCTTCAAGATCAATATATCTGTGATGTATTGCCCAATTTTGTCCCGTTTCATTTTTTCTTCTTCACTCATTTTATACTTTCCTTTGCGTCTCACATCAGTAAGATACCATATCTTGGTGTTACCCTCCTTACCCTTCTGAGTGGTAGTCATTTTGAACATTGCTTTCTCATTATAGACTCTAGTGAGCATACTTAAGACATCGTTTCGCGTTTTCTTGGCTAACGTGTCGATGTATTTGGGAAAGTTCGCCAGAGTCATGTAGTGGTCTATGTTGTATCTGTGTATGTACTCGTGTTTAGTGTATGTATCACCGTTGACAATCTCTTGAGTGCCGTTCGGAGCTGGGACGTCTGGGATTTCGTTGCCTTCATCGATCAGTTGCGAATCTCTGAAAGTAGATAAGTAGCTCGTTTATCTCGTGATAAACGCCACCTTTTGTAATTTTTAATAAACTTATACCGTATATGAGAATTGCCATTAATAAGTTTTATTTTTTCAAGGTAATAATATTTTGTTTACAGAAAGAATTATACAAATTTAAACAATAATGAACAATTACAAATTAAACAATTGAGCTATGTGCTCCATCCGTCGAAGCCGAATAATTGGGTTATTACCGAAATCCTCTTTGAAGCTGCAAGTTCATTGGCTATTGGTTTAAATTTGTACCTTGTGCCACGAATGCACATGCTGATGGCACAGATTATTGAGATGATGATTCTTAAACTTGGTCATCAATAAGTTTATATACTAAACATTGAAGGCTTAATTAATAAACGAAATGTTTTACGGTATTTAATTTTTATAAAATGCTATAGATGGAATACGAATTTTTCAGGAATTTTACATACTTCAATTATTTATTTGATTATCCATAATATATCTCACACAAAGCCTTTACCGGTAGGTCGATTAGACTGCAAGATTCTCCATACAAAGCAATGAGCAACGCGCCGCCAGCATGCATTTGTTATAAACGGCCTTGTTTAATATTTTTAACATGCTTAGTTATCCTTATATTAAAAATGCGAAAGTTTGTACCTATGTTTGTTAGTCAACACCGCCGCCGCCGCTGCGCTAAAGCCGGAACCGACTTCGATGATAGGTATAGATAGATTATAATCAGATAGATTATAATCTGGTGGCCAATTCTCGGAGTGTCGAACTCTACATTTTTATACAAGATTTGACAGTTCTGGGGGGGGGGGGGGGGGGGTTGGGTTGCCATAATCACCACGCTTGGCAGGCAGATTTTAAAACGTTCGGTAGGGTTTCCGATCGGATTCGTTAGTTTTTCATTTCGATGTGTAACTAAAACAATTTTCAGCAAATTGCAGAAAATTGTTAAATCCGATCAGAAACCCTGTTTCTATTTCAATACGGCGTCATTGGGAAACAAACGAACATCTAAACATCCACACTTGCATTTATAATATTATGTTAGGGAAAAACTACCAACTCCTTTTTTACAGTTTAAAATTTTATCAAGAAGTGAAAGCCGGTAGAATGATATAGAGATGCTTTTGGTTCTTTGTTCAATTTATTAACTAAAAAAAACAAGGATATACAACATTTTAAAAATATAAGTAAGTGAAACAGTTTACCTATCTAAAGACCGTTGCAAAGGATCTAAAGATAGCCCAACTGATCCACACTTCCAGACGGAAGTTTCGCCAAGACGCTGGCTGCATTGCCACGCTGAATGGCAAAACTAAATGCGTTGAGCCAGATAAGAGCCAGCTCTCGGGTCACGTGTCGCTTCGACCAGACGCCTTGAATGAATTTTGAAAACGCAAAGGGCCACCAAACCATTCTCAAACTTATTTACAAGAAATACCTACATAAATATTTTACGAAACCGTATAGAAACGCAAACGTCAAAAAGGAATTGTAAAATGTTCCCTTGCAGGAATAAATAGGATGGAGTCAATTACTTTCGTCAAGGCATACGTCTACCAAAGCAGCAAAGAAAACTTACACGCTGATTGATGATTTTTCTTCCTTACAGATGACAACTACTGATAGTGAGAGTAAAAATAAGAAGATCGTTCACTACTTACTTCTGCACTGTGTCCTCGCGCGTCTGCACCCCCTTCTCCACGCCATCGCCTGACTTTCCAACCTTATCATTCACCACAAACCCCGTAACATTCCCGTTCTTCATATAAACATCGAACACTGGTACGTACGAATGGCCCGGCTTCTGACTGCTGGTCTGGACGGCGACATCGTGGGCATTGCCCTCAGCTTCGTTGGGGTCTACGTAGATTATTTTCTCTCCGTCAAAGTACCCGATGGTTTGCCCATCGGGTGGGGGGTTATTTTCATCTTGCTGCAGAAATACAATCTGTTCGTCGTTCTCACAGTTGATAACGTTACCGAACTCATCTTGTAAGACGACGGTTTGGTACTCGTACTGCTCCTCGTTTTGTGCAGTATCCGAGTTGGTTTCCTGGACGGTCTCACTGACAGTGTAGTCGGCTGAGTTGTAATCATCGTAGGTGTTATCGCATGTGTCGGGGTAGTCCTCTGTATCGTGTTCTACGTTTTCTGTAGACTCTTCAGTGTTGGCAATCGCTGATTCGTCCCAGCCTAGGGTGGAATTTCTGAAACGAAAAGTAAACTTTATAGCCCAGTCTATTATATCAAAATGAATGTATGTTTCTTTGTCCCTTACGCATTCAAACCACTATGCCGATAGTATTGGTGAGATGTTTTCGGCACGCCGGGAAAGGTTTCTGACTACGCGCGGAATACGCGCGGACGAAGTAGCGAGCAGGCCGCTTGTTACTAATAATTATGCAGCTGCAGCAAGGGACAGAGATAACTGAAATTAGGGGAGGGTGGCCTTTGGCCTACAATACGCACACTAAAAATAAATCTATAGGTTTAAATAAATTTCTATGTTCGTTTTTCCCATATGCGTTCCTAAACCACTATGCGGTTAGTAGTAGAACTTCTTGTGAATGAGTTCGTCCGGGGAAATACTGCCACCGTACCTATTTCTAGCGCCAAGCATTAGTGTTCGCATTACTGTGTTTCGGCTTGAAGGGTACGGGTGACGGTGAAGTTACAAGCACATGAGACTTTTCATCTTTACGTCTCAGGGTCGGCAGCGCGCGTGTGATGCCTCTGGGCTACGGTAACTGCTTGCCATCAGGCGAGCCGTATCCTAGCCAAATAGTATTTAAAAAAATGGCAATAGCAATGAAATGCTCGCCGGGGAAATAACGACTACGCGCGGATTACGCTCGAAGCGCCTTCGTACACACTAACTAAAAAAATAAATAACCTTAGAATAGTTACACCGCGATTTACCCCTTTACCCCATTGAAACATTCTTTTGGAAAGTAACTGCCTGTCAATTCAAAAGACAAATCACTGTAAATATTCATGTTTGTAATATAAAATTTTTACGCCTATTGGCTATTGGTTTTCGCGTCGCACCGAACTACGAAATTTCGTGTTTCGTTTCGTGCGATCGGTACTATAATCAAGCGAAAACCCAAACTTCGGCACGAAGTTCGTAGTTTGACACCTCGAGCGTCACGCACACTCTCTCTCTTTCTCCCTCTAGTCTCAGACGCCCAATTCTCTAATTTAAAAACATTCAATTCGCAGTATAATCTCGTCTCAGTCGCACTGTCAGCTGTCACCTATATAGTAACTATTACTTAATCTTCGCATGTATACGCGAAGATTAAGTAATAGTTACTATACGAGACAGTGCGACTGACACGAGATTATATTGTGACTGGAATGTTTTAAAATTAGAGAATTGGGCCTCTGGTCACCGCATGAAAGCGGCCGAACCAAAAGTAAACAAGAGTAACTACAAGTTACGTTTTGCGGTCGTTCTTCGTTCGGAGCCACAACTGCGGATGTATAGAAAAAGAGTAGACCTCCAGATACGCCAAGCGAATAAACTCAGCGCTTAATGAAGAATTAGTAGACTAAGGACTAAAATGCTCACCCTTATTGGTGCAATTGGGCCTTAGGTAGTACATACAGCCCAATAAGTTGGATCTTACCTGCTAGGTCCAGCAGGAACACACTGGTCGTTTACCCACACGCCGTCCTGCGCCTCATTCATACACTCCTCAAGGTTTTCTACACTTTCTATTGTTTCATCCTCGCATGTTGATTCATTATCTTTCTGATGTTTTATTCTTTTTGCTGTATTGTCGCCTTTTAAGGGCTTTGCGCCTAGAAATATAAAATTCTGATTGGTCTAATTTTTAAGAGACCAAGGCGTCACATGTTTTTTTTATAAGATACATTATGTCCTAAGAGCACACTGCAACAGTCACATGCGTAGTCTTGATCCCACACTAGGATTCCCTGTGTCATGGGTATCAGAAACTACGAATTCCATGGTACCATAACACCCAGACCCGGAACAAACATTTGCAGATCATACAAACATTTGTTCCGGGGCGGGAATCGAAACCGCAACCTCCCAGATCTCAGCCGGCTATTCGCCCGCCGCGCCACAGAGCGCGATTAATATTAGTGAGATGAGTATTTAGTGTGATGAATACCCACGTTTGTTTTTAGAGTAGTGAGCTAGATCTTCTGTGTTATCATCATCATCACAGCTAAAGATTTCATCCAGAACTGAAAAAAAAAACAACTAATATATGCAACCCAACGAAAAAAAAACGAACCAGCATCTCTCATTGAATCTGATATCATACAATTTGGTTGTTTTGATTTAATATTATTCATCAAAGGGTGTTTCACACTTTATAACTTAATTTATTTTGAGAATATATCTTCAAATAAATCATAAGATTTATCAAAAGTTGCCCGGTTAATTAGACAGCCAGCATATATCCAAATGCACAGAAGTTCATGCAATTCATTCGTCTCTTCATGCAAAGGGCCAATCGCGCTAGCTTTGAATTAGCATTTTCTTCCAGCTAACCTTTGTAACTAACGTTAACAGCAAAACAAAACCACAACCAAAACCGTTACGTTATGCACATTTCATATCGCGCTAATTATTTGAACAGAAACGAATTAGCTTTATTCTGAAAGGTATATAGGTGAAGCGATCGATCGAACTTTCAATATTTTTTGACAGCGTTTCAAACTACAGTGCCACCAGTATAAGTTGGCGGTGGCGATTTGTGGAACTAAACCGGTCAAAAGGTAAAGTCACTTTGACTTCACACAATGTTACGAGCACAGTGGCGCACACCCGCCCCAAGTTATAGCGGTCGGACTATAAAAGCGTTTCTTTTGGAACGTCTATTCCGCTGTCAAACAAATGTTTTGAGCAATTTTCGCAGTGTTTTGAGTTTTAGTAACATCAACGATTCAATTTAATTACTTACAAGGTAAATACCACCATACTGCGATATCATCTTTTACATCAGCTTAATCAAATACAAAGCAAAACCCGTTTAAACGTTCCGTTCCGTTCGAACTGTTGCGCCATTTAAAAATAGCAAGATTGCTAAGGTAATGATGTCAATACTAACCACTCATCTTATCAGATAGTTCCTTCAATCGTTTGTCTGATATGTGCCGCTCATCATTGTTGAGTTTCATTTTCCTCTCGATATCGTAAAAGAATGCGCGACTCATTTTGACTCCACTTTCCACCTCAACATATTTTCTTATTTTACTTATTTCAACTTCTAGTGATAGTAAGTCCATGATCTGTAAGTCAGAAAAAAAAACAATAAATTTTATTAATTTTTAAAATAAAATTTAAATTTAAAATTAATTTAAATTATAATTATGTATATAGATTAGCACTGCCATCCTCAGATCTCCAAAACTATAAAGTCTGCAAACTATGTATGTATACTATGGGTGAAAATAAAATGTTATTCTATTGAGTTTTTGATTATTATAATAATAATAATAATAATTTATTTATTCATCAGATTTCACACAGAGTAATTCACATGTCATCCATTTTGTTAGCAATTACGTCTTAAAAATAATGTTAGTAAGTATACAAAATTATAATAAATAGCAAACATATTAATTCAAATTCAGTCACATTAAAAGTAGTCAATATATAATGTCAGGTACTTATTGAGTCACAAGCTGGGCGACTGGCTGATGTTTCGAAACCCAGTGAGCTATAATGCCGGAATTAAAATTAAAATGGTCTGCCACAACGGCCAGCATGCTGTTGGAACTATCGCGGACGCGACTCATCATTGATGCAGTTCTGTTGCGTATGATGGCATAGAAGTCATCAACGCGCGCATCAGCGAACTTGCCTGATGCGCTACAGAACCGCGGCAGCCCCATCAGCACCCTGAAACCGTTGTTATACTGGATTCGTCAGCCCTAGGAATTATAATATATAGTATCCATTCATATTTCAAATCTGAACATTGTACTTGATTTTCATAGGTATAATCAAATCTACGATTGGCATTTTGCCATAAATATTGGTACGTCTGAAAACTACTCACAGACGAAATCACGGGCGGGACAGCTAGTACACTATACGAATTGTTACCGGCATGTCGATTCCACGCTACGTCGACTTCTCGTTATAGCGAGCTCTATTACGTCGAGCGCGCTATAACATCGAACATTTTGAAGGCGAGTTTGTTTAAGTCGAATGTTTGAATCGCCGAGTCTCACGAGCGAGCGTTTCGTAGCCTCGAATGGGCTAAATGTCGAGTCTCTTTACCGGGAGTACAGTCCACAAGCTAGTTATGCATTCAGTTGGCAGGCTAGAAACAACATTGAATGTTTGAGACTGCACGATCGGAACTCCGATTGGTAGGAGGAGCGGGAATTTTTTTTCCCATTCCTCCGATTGAGCATCTAATAATCATTGTACAGTCAAAAAGAAAACGTGCAAAATAGATTAAACAAAATTATTATTATTTGATGTATTCATCACTGTATTCACTCAGAACACCCTAAACAAAAATTTCTGCAGATCGTACAAATATTTGTTCCGAGGCGGGAATCGAACCCGCAACCTCTTGCGTCGCAGGCCAACCTTAGCCCGCCGCGCCACAAGGGTCGTCAGGGTCGTCGTTTTTTGTACACAGACAGTTATTACAGAGTTTCTTAACAACGAGTTACTTAGACTAGACCTAACAAGAAACCAATCACGTCTAGCGAAACAGTCCCGTCTGATCAAGATAACAGACAGGACTAGCTAAACAAAAATTAGGTACTTTCTGATCACGCACGACACGATTTGCGTGTTTAATCTAAAATCATCCCGAATGATGAACAAAAAATATTGAATGAAAAATCTCGAACGAATGATCTCGAATGAATGACGAATGAGTTGCCTGATGGAAATCATTTTCCCCATTTTTAAGGCAATTTCCAAAAAGTTGGAAAATCAAAATTCTGATGATGCAGAACCATTCCGAGTACCCCGAGATGCTGCCTGATGGAAATAATTTTCCCCATTTTTAGGGTAATTTCCAAAAAGTTGGAAAATCAAAATTCTGATGATGCAGAACCATTCCGAGTACCCCGAGATGCTGCCTGATGGAAATAATTTTCCCCATTTTTAGGGTAATTTCCAAAAAGTTGGAAAATCAAAATTCTGATGATGCAGAACCATTTCAAGTACCCCAAAATGTTGCCTGATGGAAATAATTTTCCCCATTTTTAGGGAAATTTCCAAAAAGTTGGAAAATCAAAATTCTAATGATGCAGAACCATTTCAAGTACCCCAAAATGTTGCCTGATGGAAATAATTTTCCCCATTTTCAGGGTAATTTCCAAAAAGTTGGAAAATCAAAATTCTGATGATGCAGAACCATTTCAAGTACCCCAAAATGTTAACTGATGGAAATAATTTTCCCCATTTTTAGGGAAATTTCCAAAAAGTTGGAAAATCAAAATTCTGATAATGCAGAACCATTTCAAGTACCCCAAAATGTTGCCTGATGGAAATAATTTTCCCCATTTTTAAGGTAATTTCCAAAAAGTTGGAAAATCAAAATTCTAATGATGCAGAACCATTTCAAGTACCCCAAAATGTTGCCTAATGGAAATAATTTTCCCCATTTTCAGGGTAATTTCCAAAAAGTTGGAAAATCAAAATTCTGATGATGCAGAACCATTTCAAGTACCCCAAAATGTTGCCTGATGGAAATAATTTTCCCCATTTTTAGGGAAATTTCCAAAAAGTTGGAAAATCAAAATTCTGATAATGCAGAACCATTTCAAGTACCCCAAAATGTTGCCTGATGGAAATAATTTTCCCCATTTTTAGGGTAATTACCAAAAAGTTGGAAAATCAAAATTCTAATGATGCAGAACCATTTCAAGTACCCCAAAATGTTGCCTGATGGAAATAATTTTCCCCATTTTCAGGGTAATTTCCAAAAAGTTGGAAAATCAAAATTCTGATGACGCAGAACCTTTTCAAGTACCCCAAAATGTTGCCTGATGGAAATAATTTACCCCATTTTTAGAGTAATTTCCAAAAAGTTCGAAAATCTAAATTCTGATGTATGAGTTATAAAACATATCACTACCCTAAAATCATTACCCTTAAAATGTGGAAATTTTATTTGACCAGGCAACACTTCAGGATACTGGTAACAGTTCTTTATAAACAGAATTTCGACATACCAACCAACATTTGGGGAAATTACCCTAAAAATGGGGATTTTTTTACCAGGCAGCATCTCGGGGTAGGTACTCGAAATGGTTCTGCATCATCAGAATTTTGATTTTCCAACTTTTTGGAAATTACCCTAAAAATGGGGAAAATTATTTCCATCAGGCAACATTTTGGGGTACTTGAAATGGTTCTGCATCATTAGAATTTTGATTTTCCAACTTTTTGGAAATTACCTTAAAAATGGGGAAAATTATTTCCATCAGGCAACATTTTGGGGTACTCGAAATGGTTTTGCATCATCAGAATTTTGATTTTCCAACTTTTTGGAAATTATCCTAAAAATGGGGAAAATTATTTCCATCAGGCAATATTTTGGGGTACTCGAAATGGTTCTGCATCATCAGAATTTTGATTTTCCATTTTTTTGGAAATTACCCTAAAAATGGGGAAAAATTATTGGATCAGGCAACACCTCAGGATACTTGCTATGGTCCTGTATAAACAGAATTTTGATATGCTAACTTTTGTGAAATTACCTTAAAAATGAGAAACTTACTCCTAGGTCCTTGCCAGCTAAACAATCAAAAAAGACAAATTTCTTTGTACGGACGGAGACACTGCTCAATCGCGATTTTTCATTCGAGATTTTTCATTCGTGATCGTTTATTCATTCATTTCATTGTTGTGTGTTAATATTATCCATTTTGCTTTTTATTTGATCCAATGGCCGCGACGGTCAAGATTCTTGACCGTCGCATCTTGACTCAAGATGATATAATATGTAAGTAGGTATCAGTCAGGAAGTAACTACCTAATAAAAATTAATAATTATATTTCACTGTACCTACTTTACTCACGGTAGGTAGTTGTTGAAGGAACAAAACTGGGCGAAAATCCAAATTCCAATCTGTCCGACAAGTTAGGCTAACAGTTTGGAGTAATATTGTTCAAACAGTTTGATCATCAAACTGTTGGTAGGACAGTTTAGAATAAACTAAAAATACAGTATATGGCATTGACTGTACTTTTGGCGAAATAAACTAAGTGATAAAAACAAAAACCATTCAATCGGAGGAACGGGAAAAAAAATTCCCGCTCCTCCTACCAATCGGAGTTCCGATCGGAGGACTGGGAATAACCCCATTCTAGTAACTGCCGGATGGACGCTTATCGCTTACCACCCACGCATCTTGTGCCTTTGTGCCTTAAGTTAGTAAGATGATTTGATTCATTCATGTAGAGAATAAGCTTTGTCTCACATGTGTCATTTTTAATTAAATTAATTTAAGAATTTTATTAAAGTAATTTTAAATTTAGTTTTTAAAAACTTAAACAACGTTCCCGTATCCTTTACTAGCTACATGGTTTAAAGTTTTTGTTATAGGAAATCAAAAACTTGGATAACTGGATTTTAAAACAATAAAATACTCAAATAAAATCAATAAAAAACAACAAAAAAAAAATTATATTGGTGTAGCGGTTTTTTGGTCATTGTAAGTGGACTGTAATTTGAAATGTCTTTCCCAAGGGGTAGGCAGAGGTCGTTATAATCTCTAATAATCTTGAAAGATCGAGAAGCCGAGCTAGTGGTAGCATTAGCTAGAGCTAACTCTACCTCTAGCTCGGCTGAAGTACCAGGATACCATAACTATGACAGAAGTTTAATCTAGTCTAAATATTTCGTTAAAATACTTATGAAATACTGTAGGCAGGTAAGCACCACCTGACGAACGTAGGACTCTGCGATGATTATTACAGGTTTTGACCAACATTGGATTTGACGAATGCATTTCATTGCAATATTTGCTTGTCCATCCTCCCATCTTAGAAAGAAACCACTCTGCTATCTTATGCTATCCTGGTACTTTCGAAATCCACACGATTTTCATAGGGAGGGTCGTTTATTCACGTTTTAATGTAACGAGTAAAAAAGTTGGTTTAAAAAGTGGAAATTTTGGTAAATGATAATTATCCAACGAATGTGCTGCCCATGAAAAAAATAAAGGTATTTGCTAATAAAATAGAGAAACTTTACGAAAACACCAAAAGTAAACAAAACTTTGAATGAACATACAGTTTGTAGGTAAGGTTATGAGCATTATGTCAATGGTTATGTATGAGCTATATTGTATGAGAGTTGTTGAGATATTGGCCTTTTAAGAATGGGTAAAAAAATCGGCGTTTGTAGTATAATATAGCTAATTTCGACATTTTCTACAACTACTTCGTGGCGCGATGGTATCAGTAGTGGATTATCATTTGAAGTGTATGGAGTTCGAATCTTCGTAATGATGTATGTTTTTGTTAACTTTTTTTTTTATCTTTTGGTTTTATATGATCAACTTGTTTAAAAAATGAAATAAACTTTATTTGACTATTATTGATTTCTGTTAGCAGATGAAGTAGGTAGGTATGGGAGGGTAAGGGAATGTTTTTATTTCTTCTGAAACAGAAGAAATAAACCGCTCTGTGGCGCGGCGGCTGAGATGCAAGAGGTTTTGTGGGTTCGATTTCCGCCGCGGGACAAATGTTTGTACGTTTTGCAAATATTTGTTCCGGTGCTGGGTGTTATGGAAGGTCCAGTTTATTCCTGAAATTCTTATGGTACTTCGCAGTTCCTTGATACCCACGAGTGCTCACGACACAGGGAATCCTAGTGTGGGATCAAAACTACTTATATGAATGTTGGGAGCTATGTTGTCTTATACTTAAGAAAGCTCAGTTTGGTTCAAATTATTCTCTCCAACTGCAAGCAGTAGGTAGTAGAACTTCTGGGTTCTTGTGAAAAAGTTCGTCCGGGGAATTACTACCGCCGTACCTATTTCTGCCGCCAAGCAGTAGTGCTCGCATGTTGTGTTTCGGTTTGAAGGGTACGGGTGCTGGTAAAATTACTGGAACTTGAGACTTCTCAGGGTCGACAGCGCGTGTGTGATGCCTTTGGTGTTGCAGGCGTCTGTAGGCTACGGCAACTACTTTCCATCAGGTGAGCCGCTGGGCCGTATATATTATGCTTGTTTGCTTACCAAGTAGTATAAAAAAAGCAGTCTGAAAGTTGTATGAATGAGATCATCTGAGCCTAGGTAAAAGTGCCCAAACCTAGTGCCGGTTGTAGGGAGCTTTGGGTACCCCTGAGTGGGGTGAGTTAGGTTCCTAAGACCCCATTATTTATTTACTGGCCCCGAAAAAGACTACGAATGCAGTCAATTTTACTAGGTTATCAGGGAAACAAATAGGTTAGGAATTAGATATTAGTACCTACAGCTCATCCCTTGATATTTCCAACTTTTAAGATGTAAGGTTTACTTTTATTTCAAGGGACTGGGTCGCTGAAAAATAGATACGGTCAGCAGCCTAAGCCAGCAAAAAAATAATTTGGTCTGCATAATTATGTTATTGTCCACAAAAATTAAAGATGGGCATACAATTTCGATTACTATCAGCTGGAAAATCAATGTGGGCAACTGAATTAGCTATTTGCGCAGCAAAATCAGTTTTATGTCTGTTTTTTATTCAAAAATACAATACGGCATACCAAAATTTTACTAAATGTGACTCATGATTTGGTTATAAACAAATTTTAGAGTCAAAAAATGTTTATTTTATTTTATTTTATCAATTTTTGGAAAACTTACAGCTAAGTAAACAAACAAACAAGTAAATGTAATATAGAGAGCTAATTACAAGTTTCCACACACAGTACCTGATTTGCTGACTATTGTTAATCCTTTTTGCTGCTCAAAAGTATTAAGGCCTGGTTATCGTTAAAAGCTAGCGTTTGGGATAAAATAAAAACACTGGACACTGGAGTTTAAACAAACTAAACTTAACAGAATAGATTTCTTATCATAAAAATATTATAAACCCGCTAATTGATCTTAAAAGTGGTAAACGTGAGCTTACACAATGTCTTAAAAAACTCAGTTCGTAATAAAATAAAATCGTAGATTACTTATTTTTATATCTTTTTAAGCAAAACGAAGTTTTATCACATGTCGCTTGAGTCATCTCCTCTGACGCAAGGACGTGCGCTCGCTTGTCGCAAAAAATACGAAAAAAAAATATAAATTTTTATTAGGTACGTACTTATTAACTGATACCTACTTACATTATCCTCTTGAACTTCACGGCCATTGGATCAAAAAAAATGGATAATATATGGATAAACACACAACAATGAAAAATAAAGTCCCACCGGTACCACCAGAGCTAAGGCCAGGTGTACGGTAAAAATGTCATTTTAATTTTTTGTTTGGCAACCAGAGTCAGTTCCTCATTTTTAGGGTAATTTCATCAAAGTTGGCATATACAAATTCTGTTTACATAGAACCGTTGCAAGTCTCCTAATGTGTAGCCTGTTCAAATAATTTTTTCTCATTTTGAGGGTAATTTCACCAAAGTTGCATCAACGTTTTTTTAATGAATTTTTCCCTATTTTTGAAATACGTCACGATACCTGGCATTGGTTCAGTAAAAAGTTAAAAACTTTGATATGTCAACTTTTGTGAAATTATCCTCAGAATGAGAAAAAATTATTTGACCAGGCAACATCCTAGCAATGGTTTAGTATAAACAGAAAATTGCATTTTTAAATGAGGAAAATTAAATTTCAAATACAATAATTTCAAACATAATAATTACAGTCTTTATGCACATGCCATCGAAATAAATTTTAAAAATTACATTACGATACAGCTCTTCTATGGACAACTGTATTAAAATATATGTATATATTTTTTTTCTATAACGATGCATCTTCACTTGGACCAAGGAGGTTGCATTGCAGTTTTTCTATACATAATCTGTGGACGCGGCGCAACACACTCGCGCGTATGGATTTTGGCGCTGAACATTTACAAATGAATGCAAATATAAGCAGTAATTTTACGCAACTTTAATTGTCAAATTAGTTTTTGTTTTAAAAAATGACTGAAAACGACAGTAGCGATACTGAAGAAAATTTTGCACCACCGGACATTCTCGAAGCTCGAAAAAATGAACCTCTTACCGGCGAAATCTAGAAGGTATTGTTACCAAGACTTTAAATATAATATTACCTATTTCATGAGATTAGATAAAGTAGTGTATGAAACTGCACATAATTTGGTCTTAAAACACTCGCGTGATGACTCGCCTCCTCACTCGTTTTTTAGTATTTGTTGTTATAGCGGCAACAGAAATACATGATCTGTGAAAAATTCAACTGTCTAACTATCACGGTTCATGAGATACAGCCTGGCGACAGACGGACGGATGGACAGCGGAGCCTTTAGTAATAGGGTCCGTTTTACCCTATGGTTACGGAACCCTAAAAAAGAATATCCTACTACCTATCTATTGTACAGGATATCGTTGCGTATATTTTTCTTATCTTACTAATATGCTCACTACTTATAAGTAGGTACCTAGATTGCATGTCTGACTGTACTTCATAAAAACAGACTCTACAAAACGACGCTCGATTTAAAAAAACTCGACTCTTTGAGACTCGGCGTCGCAAGAACTCGCCTTAAACAGAACTCGACGTTATAGTGCTCGATGTTATGGGGTGTTCGACGTAAAATATTCGATGTTATAGCGCGCTCGACGTAATAGAGCTCGCTATAACGAGAAGTCGACGTAGCGGGAATCGACATGCCGGTAACAATTCCACTATACTTACAACTTCTTTCAAATAAGGTGACAGTTTTTTGTTAGTTTGCAACTTATTGAAACTTTCTTCGGACAGGTCATGGTCGTGATGATTGCACACAAAGACAATAGACAAGCCTTCATTGGGCTTCCGTTTCAGTTTTATTTTGCAAGGACAGTCCGTTTTGAAGTTATGCCTGCAATTAAACAAATTTTACATCACTATAAGCTTTGTACATCACTATTAAAAAGTGGCAATGGGCTTGCCACCAGTGAGATGCTATGTAGTAGTATAAAAGTGAGCATGTGCCAAGCACTTTGGTCTACCCTATAGTGGGATATCCACAGATACCCCACTATATAAACTTTTCGCTCAAGAAGGCGATCGAAGATAACGTATGCACGCGAAGATTAGTATAATAATAATAATAATACCGTGAATTTAATGTTTGTTAATTACATGGAAGAATAAATATTAATTACGAGAAACAGGGCTCTCAACTGTCACGTCTGTCACTGCGTGCGTAGACGTAGTAACAATTACTTAATCTTAGCATGCATACGTTTTCTTTCTCGCTCTAACGAACGCCTTCCT
Organism: Epirrita christyi; assembly: GCA_951392215.1. Classification (NCBI taxonomy): domain Eukaryota; kingdom Metazoa; phylum Arthropoda; class Insecta; order Lepidoptera; family Geometridae; genus Epirrita; species Epirrita christyi. Next base: position 4,302,327 of record OX595837.1, read on the forward strand.
GAACGACAGAAAGGTTAGTAATTAATGAAAAGATGAGCGAGATGAGATTACATTGTGAATTCAATGTCAATTAATTACGAGAATTGCCTTCCTGTGTATAAGATATTGGTATTTATTTATTCATCCATTGACATATTTCCTTTATTCATTCATTTATTCATTTACAAACATGGGTAAATAGTAAAAGGTGACAAATAATATTTTTGTCTCTGAACCTGTCTTATGAGCAACACATATTAATTTTTAACCGACTTTTAAAAAAGGAGGAGGTTCTTAATTAGGTTGTTTTTTATGTTTGTTATTTCATATCTCTCTCATGTTGTTTATGAAGCGATTTGACAAATTATTTTTTTATTTTATGGATATATTTTTACCTTCTTTTGATAGATTTCTTCTTGTAATCTCTATTTTTCAAATAGACACAGTGGTATGTATATGCTTCATTCTCTGTATCTGTATTTTGTGATTCAGTACATTTGTAGTAGAAGCACCATCTGTTGGCATTGCTGCTTATATACTGCACAAAGTCTTGGTGTGTTTTGAAGCTGTCACCGATCTTTGGGAGATTGTCATCTTGATGTAGAAACATATCAATATGTTCCATGCAGTATTTACTTTTGTTACTGCCACTTAGAATCTGCCAATCTGTATAAATAATGTTTAAATATGAAGTGTATGCTTTCCAGGAGTACATTTCTATATGCCTATGCACATGGCATATTTTATCAGCGCAACTCAAGCACGATTAAGGAATGTAAGTATTTATTATGTTACAAATTAAAGGAATATACAAACGCGTGTCTGTATCGCGTTCAACGCGCGTTCGTTTCGCGCTTGTATACGCCGTGAACGTAGGCTCTTATTAGAATCAAATATAGTGATTAAAACATGTTGCAATCACCTAGTTTACTTTGAACCACAGTCTTAGATGGTGAATGTTTTATTTCTGGATTTTTACACTCAAAGAAAACTTACCTCCATCAGGATTCACTTTCAATATAATGTCTCCTTCCATTATGTCTTCCATCTCGCTGTAAGATTGAATAAAACTGTTGTGGTTAGTCTCCAGCTATTTTCATATTTCCTTTGTTTTTGAACATCATGGTAGTGAAAACCATTACTAAGATTAAGACAGCGAAAGAGAGAATAAATACATCAAGATGTTCATCGTCCCTGGTTTCTGCTTGGTCGTACTGCATTAAGGCAGTGACCAGGTTGAGAGGTAGAGTTTGAATGTGGAAAAGGGAGTTCTTTAACATTAACATTGACCCGGTTGAGATATGGTGGGGGAATGTAATGTATCCATAATTTTAACTAATATAGCACCAATTATACTACTACACTACAAATAAACCAATTGACTATCAAAAATAGTAATTGCATATCAAATGAATGCAGGCCACTTCCTACATCAACTTTTATGTGCTATTAATTAGGGGTCAATCCCAGTAGTCTCTAGGCAAGTTGTTAGGTTTTTCTAAATTAGATAATTATGACCGTTAAATTGGTGTATCGTTTCGAATTAGGTTTGTCTATTATTTTGACATCTTTTGGTATTCATATTAGTAATTTTGAAAGAACACTAGTTTACTAGTGTATTTTTTTGTTCTAAAAACAAAATTTGTGTGGTTAACTAGTACACAATATGGTGGACTTAATAAGGGCCTTGAGACCGATGGTGAAAGAACCAGGGTGATAACAGGATTCAGTGCATGTGATAACAGCATCCTAACAATCAAATTCAAACAAACTTGTCCATATTTTCCAAGGGTTCAAAGGGATAACATAGATAGGATGGACACCGTTTTGGCGCGGAACCGTCTGTAAATGCTATAAGTGTTAATAAATCTATACAATTCAAAATCTACATCATTCATGATGCAAAGTTGATAAACTTATGATGCTTTGTTTGTTTAGTAAAAAGAGGTCAAGCAGCTTCTGATAATATAAAGGGACAGAAGAGGGTGTCGTCTCTTAGTGGTGCACCCACCTAATCATGAAAAAACATTAGGTATCAAGCGAGAAGGGAAAATTAATAGTGTAAGTTGTAAGTACCTTAGTTCCTGCTTCACCATAGAAATATCGCATGCTCCTTGAAAGACGGCTTCTTCAATGACTTCCACCTTCATATCACCACTAGAGTTTTCATCCGCAGATGGTTTTTGGTGACGCTTATCTAATCCCATAGCAAGAAACCAAGTTTTCGATATTTATTTGATATCTCCCTCGCATTTATTTTGATGTTAGTTTGGTTAAAATTTCACAAAATTACTTAACCGTCAGTTGTCAAAAAATCAAAATGTCGTCAATTCAGCTTCAATCAAATTCATCGTCGAAATCAAAATGTCTGCCAGTGCCATTACATTTTGTTGTTTGTTTAATTTCATTCCACAGACAAGGGAGAGTACTACGCACATGGAATTATTACTACGCACAACTACGCAGTCGTAGACAGAGAAACCAGTGCGCGGTATACGTTTTTTGTTTCATTCTTTCGTTCGTCATCAAATCAAAAGCTGCAAAGTTGAGAGTGCCATGGTCCCACAGCCAATAAAATCTACATTTCGGCCAGTGATGCCAGCTCTTCAAAATCATAGCGAAAACGTGCTGTCAGACCTACAAAATAGTTCTCAAGTACTAACATTTGCAAAATATGCACTAAATTTGGTAATAAAATAATATGTGTTCTAAGAGCATGGTACCAGCATCGGCTGTCGAACGACCCTTGGTAAATCCTAAAAATTAATGATTTTGATGGATGTTGAAGTTTAACAATAATTAAATAAGAATAAGTTTCTTAGATATTTTACTTAACGCAGGCAATAGGTAAATAGGTTTGGGACTTTGGAACTTTATTTTTTGCGATTGACTGCCGGCAACATTGGTTGCATAGAGTGATTACTTATTTACATGCTCGCCTCGCTCAGATGCTTAGATGCTTACTTACACTCAGTGACATAAATATATAATTCTAATCGAATAGATCCTCTTTGAGTGCTTCATTCGATCGAATTGAAAATAACCTCTTGCCTCTTTGTTTGGTAAGTAATAACAAATATCATGCAATCAAAGAAATGAAAACTCGCCGATCTATCTAGGCCGCGCTGAATTTAACTGCTGCGCAATCATTTTTCTAGGAACTTAATGGCTGGCTGTTGCGTTGGCCAGCAGCTAACTTCAGGGCTTCGGGGCGTCCTAATATCGGCCGTACCGTATACACCGTATTATTGTGACCTACTCTAACCGTTGTGGTCTGGCTTTATTGATTTGTGACTGCTGGGGAATAAAGGTTCTCGAGTTGTGATAACAAACGGTAGACCATGGATATACTTACGAGGATTATACAGTACATATTTAGAATAGAACAAAATTTAATAAGTACATACTTACACTTATATACATTTCATCAAGGTTTATTATCTATAAAACTTTTTTAAGCAGAAAACCAAGCCATTTGAGATATTATCTAGTAGTGGGGGGTTGGGAGTGTGTCCTTGTCTAACATCTAAATGCTTAGTTGCCTTAGTGATAATGGAATACCATATTTAATAAATCATAGGACTAGCTATGGTGAGACGCATGTTCCTTGAAAGTATTTTATTTGCAAGCAAAAATGCCAGCCCTAGCGCTACGGTGTTGAGCATAGGTAATTGATCAACTAAAGGAGCTAGCCTTTCTGTACTTAGACATTTTGTGCTATTATCACTTATTTAAGTATATTCATCATCACCAGCCTGTTTACCTTTACTGCTGGACAAGGCCTCTCCATTGAATACAATGGGGGGATTTGCCATAATCACCATGCCACACCACGTGATAAGTACTCAGATGGATGCTGCTGCCCATCGCCTGGTGTATCCCTTAGTAAGGCTTTTACTACATCTACAGGAGAAGGAGAGGTCTATTTCTTAGGCCTGACACACCACGACACGATTATATTGTGACAACTTTAATTAGGAGCAAATTTTATTTGGAGACCCTAGTAGACAGAGACAAAACCCCCTTTTGATGGCTCTCGCTTGGCTCGTTTTTAGTAACATACTGCACAACCCTCTTTAGGTACTATATCCATGCAAAGACACTGTAGCTCTCGTTCGAGAGTATTATGTTCCTTGCAGTGTAGGCCCCATCTCCACTATGGACCAACAACATTGTATAATGCAGACCATTAGTTGGACATTCTAGGAGGAAGGTCTATGTCTAGCAGTGAAAATCATTGTGGATATTTACTAATATCTTTTGTGTGAATGCAGATTTAAGTTATGGAAAAGGACACTTTCTCATAAGAGTTCAAAATAATTATATCAATGGAGGCATCTTCTGGCGATATTGAAACAAGTACACCAAAAAAACCACTATTGATTATTAAAAGGGGCAGCATATTCAAACATAATTCTCCATTATTATTGAAAACAGCGATAAAAAGGTGAGCTATATGCTGATGTTGTAGTAAATAGTAAGACCTCTGTGGCATAGCGGGCAAGTAACCAGCTTAGACATGAGAGTAACGAGTTTAATTCCTGCCACAGGACAAATGTTTGCAAGACTGCCAATATAGTCCAGGTGTTGTGGTACTAAAGTACTTACTCGTAGTTCCTGATGCCCACGTCACATGAAACCCTCAAGTGGAAACTATGTATGCGACTATAAATAGTCCCCACTCCCCACAGGTGTTATTTATTTGATTTATCTAAGACTATGGGTTTGAGTACCGGTATGTAGACTTTTCTACTCAAATAATGTACCTATGTGCGCAAAGCTACGTACAAACGGTGAGGAAAATCATTGTGACTTATTTGGCATTTTCTAGAACCAAAAATTTAGAGAGATCTGAATAAAAGGGTCATCTGTGAGGCACACTGAATCCTTTGAATACACTTGTTTTCATTATGATTAACAAGTCTCTTAAAAAAGGGTCTCAACCAGCCCCCCCCCCTATTGCCTATAAAACTGGTAATCGCTTTGACTACAATTTTGCAGTACATTGCGCCCCGTGTGCTAGCTTCTGTTCCAAGAGCAGAAATATTTGAAACATAAAGCGCAATGTACCGTAAAATAGTATTCAAAAGCGGTTAACAGTTTGATAGTAATAGCAGTTTAATTATTAAGTTAAACCTTAGCTTGGGGCTAGCCCAAGCTAAGCAGAATGGCTTCATCATAAAAACTAGATTGTTAGAAAGTCAATTTCCTCAGGAATTTGGCAAAAATTGCCTAGAAAATAACTACTAAACTACAAAAAATCGTGGAACATACATGGGGGTCACTTTAGGTACCCCTGGGGGTGTGCTACCTCTAGACTTTAGCTTGACGGCGTTTTCTGGGACGGCCTGTATACATAACACATATCGTAGACACTCTTACCAAAAACAGCAGGGCCCATCAATGTATATTACAATGTCTGTTTCATGCTGTTTTACTGTAGGTACTTACTTTGTCTTTTGAAACTTTTGTATGTCATGACATAACATAACACCCGTCAGTTACATACATAGTCCTGTGGTGCGATTACGTAATTCTGTTGCTATTGGTTTCAATCGATTTCAATGCTGTTTCTATCCAAAATGACGCTCTTGCGATTACCCAAGTTACGCATTTTGCTTACAAATATTAATTGCAACAATACTGTATAAATTAGGTTATCGCATAAACACAACTTCAAAAAACAACATTGAAATCGATTGAAATCAATAGCAACAGAATTACGTAATCACCACTCTGATCCCACACTAGGATTCCCTGTGTTGTGGGTACCATGCATGTGGGTATGTACGTACACCCAGACCCAGAACAAATATTTCCAGATCATACAAATATTTTTCCCGCAGCGGGAATCGAACCCGCATCCTCTCGCATCTCAGCCGGCTACTCGCCCGCCGCGCCACAGTGGTCGTCAAGTTATTTACGTAGAAAAAAACATTAACTAGTCAAAGGAGGTTAATATTTTAAATTTTTGATACTATATTTTTCTTTTATCAAAGGGTTACCTAGGCGTACCTTTTCCGTTGTTATTACATTCAAATTACATTTTTATTTGTTTACCGTGTTTTAGACCCATCAGTGATGTTGGATCGGCTGTCCAGATTGATAATCCGAATGCAAAGAAAACATGTCTTGCATCAGATGTACAATCTACACCACAAGATGTTTCCATGTAAGTCTTAAATAGAAAGGGTAAAATTATTTTTTAAGTTACACTGGCAGTTAGAAACGGCCTAATTGCAACAAAATTTGCGTTAATCAGTAGCCTTTAGACATCCACTGCTGGACGCAGTCTCCCATAAATTACAATGCTGAAAATCAACCATGTGTTAGGGTTACCTACAGGTGAAATTGGTTTTAGCCAACAGGTCATGTGGAGTGAACCACATGTCTGTTCAATGATTAGCCTGGTGCCATTACTCTTGTCTTCTCATCTTGTGTCATTGGTTCCTTCTTAGTCACTATCTGAGATTGGCTGAGGGTGACTCATCTTTACAGTTTGAGAGCATTGTGGATACGGGAGATGCCAATTTGAATGGCTGTGTCAAAGCACTTGTAGTTAGTGCCAGTTTGTGTTGTAATGCTGCTGCCCAATTCCCTGGTGTCCCTTAGTCGGCTTTTACGAAATCCCCGGGAAGAGACAGAGGGGTATATTCTTAGGCCGGACACACTATGGCCTCAAACATACATAAAATTATTACAAGTGATCTACTATGTAAAATTCAGAATATTTTTTTATTTACAGTTATAATAAATTTTCTACAATATAACGTAATAACGTATTTTCCTTCAATTTGGGACCGCTTGTCGCAAAGTTACAATTTTGCACGGACTTGCGTTTATCGAAAACATCGGTACAGAGAGCTGATTCTGAGTTTTGACAAGCCGTTGACACGGACGTATGGTGTAGTATAATACGTACCTATTTGTGTATGGAAAATGAGGTTCACAGAGTGTATGTTAGGGGCGCTCATCGGTGTCACCATACAAAATTCTTGTTACACTACACCATACGTCCGTGTCAATTGTGTGCTAAAAACTTGGAATCAGCTCTCTGCAAGCGAATTTTTTCGTTATTATTTATAGATCGGTGGTTTACGATCGGATATACCTATGTCGAGACATGTGCACTGATCGTATCTTATGTAAATGTTACAGAAAAACAGAGAAAAAAGCTAAAACAATAATAGCAACTAACACAAACAATGCAACTGATCAACTGACAAGCAATGCAACTTCCTCTTTACAAAAAAGTACTATACTCGAAACAACAGGGGAAACTAAAGGACCGAAAATAGGAAGCAAAACGAAAAAAAACAAAAGCTATCATATACTGAAAACTAAATGCGAAAAACATGGAACTTTACCGAATCATCAGGCAGAAGGCTTAGTGGAAGTAGGGGATGTATTCAATTCCTTAGAAGAATTCACAGACTACGCCGCGGGACATGCACAGCAATGGTTTTTCTATTATTTGCGCTTTCAAAGTCGTAATATGAAGACATCGTCTAGATACAACAGTAAAAAGCCAATGTTCTGCTTATATCAATGCAGATTCGGTAAAAAACGTTACAAATCCCAAAGCAAAGGAATTCGGAAAACAAGGTAAGTACCTACCTACTTACTACTAGTAGTAGGCTTTCCCCATGTACCTAATCATCATCATCATCAACCTGTAGAAGTCCACGGCTGAAAATAGGCCTCCCCCTAGAATGCCACGACGAACGGTTTTGAGCCACCTCCATTTACCAACTTTCTGCAACGTTTATAATGTCTTTTGTCTATCGAGTGGAGGGCCTTCGTCTACCGCGTCGTCCGGTTTGTGGTCGCCACTCGAGAACCTTCTTCTGGGCTTTCCCCATGTAAGTAATTATTTATTTATTGCCCGACTACTTTAGTGAGGCATATGAAAGCAATGTCTCGCTTCAGAAGGAAAGGGGATGAGCTCCTCAAATAGACAGGTACCGGTGGGACAAAGCTGAAGTAGGATCTTATTTTGTCAGCGTTAGATGATAGCGCGATTAGATTTTCTGGCTGTACTCTGCAGCTGACGCACCACGGGTCTAGATATTAGTGTACTGATTATGTGTACAAAACATGGAGTTTGATGAAAATAATAGCCTATAAATTTTCATTTAAAAAACCGACTTCCGCCATTGTATTCGACTAAATATTTGGATGAAAAAAAAATTATGAAAGAACCATAGTGGTGAAAGGATTATGATACTTTTTAAATGCAAATGCTTGGTTTGTTGCTGAAAATATCAAAATAATAGAGTTGAAGTTATCGTGGCTTGGTATCATTTTAGCAAAATTACGACTATACACCTCGTACCCCTGTCGTTGGGTTCTCGTCGCACGACCTTTGAGCGTGGTCGTAGCCTATAAATTTTCATTTAAAAAACCGACTTCCGCCATTGTATTCGACTAAATATTTGGATGTGAAAAAAAATATGAAAGAACCATAGTGGTGAAAGGATTATGATACTTTTTGAATGCAAATGCGTGGTTTGTTGCTGAAAATATCAAAATAATAGAATTGAAGTTATCGTGGCTTGGTATCATTTTAGAAAAATTACGACTATACACCACGTACCCCTGTCGTTGGGTTCTCGTCGCACGACCTTAGAGCGTGGTCGCGGTCGGTGCTCATGAGGAAGGACCTCAAAATGGTCAACGAAACGTCAGCAGGAGAATAGTAAAGTACGTAGTGTATAGTCGTAATTTTTCTAAAATATCAAAATACATAGTATGCCTACAATATTTGAGGAGTTCCCTCAATTCCTCATGGATTCCATCATCAGAACTGGATTCTGAACCAATCTGGAAGTGTATCTATTCAAATAAAAAAAGAATTTTCCAAATCGGTTCATAAACGCCGGAGACATGAGGTAACAAACACAAAAAAAAAAAAAAAACATCTGAATTGAGAACCTCCTCCTTTTTTGGGAAGTCGGTTAAAATAGAAGCAAACTTCGTAACTTCTTAAAATGAAACCTCTAATTTTGCAGGCCGTTAGCGACAGTAGAATGCCCAGCCAGCGTCACCTTAATTTGTGATCCCGATACAGATTATTTTGTAGTGAGGGATGTGTGTCACCACCATAGCCATGACTTGTCGGTCGAGATGTTCAGCCAACAGCCACACGGCTACAGGCTTCCTCAGCATATAAAGGAGGAGGTAAATCTAACAATATGGGTCAAATTAATAATTTTTTGAGGTGCAACTTTACTTCAACTTTCACAATTCGCAATTGTTTGCGTTATTTATCCAAGGCAAAATCAACCATAACTCCATCAGAACACAATGTTGTTTGCCTTGGCAAAATAATGCAAACATTTACGCAAATACGCCAAGTGAAGTGCCACCATAACACGACACGTGTATGTGACATACACCTGCGGCCGTCGTCGTCACAGCTTGTTCGCTCCTGTCACGCCTCGCGAACTAAACACGCGAGCAACGCGTCAACACAACACTGAGGGCGCTAACTATTTTTAACGCATTCGTACACGAGCTCTAACATATAGATATTTTTAATAATAGCCTGTGTTCTATTTTAAAAGCTTTTATTTAACTTGCAATGTATGTATGTTTGTCCAGGTGGAATCTTGCAAATGAATTTTAAATCAGTTATTTTTAACCGATTGAGCTGAATTTTTTTCATACCTGTCAAGTTCAGATTACAATACAATATTATGGTGACGGCGAGCTGATGTGATGATGGAGACGGAAGGTGGACAACGGAACTCCTCGATGATTAATAGTAGCCTGGCAGTATTTGGGCTCATGTTGATCAGCTCACGGTTCCAATCACTAATTTAATAAAAGCTTGTTATGAAAAATTCATTTTTTTAAACTTATTTAATTCATTAAGAGTATATTTAAGTTATAATTAAGATGATTAGCATTTTGGTGTATACTGTTAGCTTACTGTCTGAAATAAATAATTCAAATAATTGTAATTCAAATTTTTAGCTAACTTCTAAAATGTCCAAAATAAAAGTGTTTTGCAATAAAAATAATTAATTTTGCAGATTCGAGACCTGGCACGTTTTAATTTAGACTCTGGGCTTGTGCGACAATACGTGGAATCTAAAAAGCCTGGGTTAAAACTCAATAAAACGATTTATAATCAGTTTAAAAAAGTAAGGGGCCAGGGTTCAAAAGATAACATGTCCGCTGAAAGAATAAAGGAGATGATAGAAAAGATAAGATGTAAGTACATACCTAGTATACTAAACCACAGAATAAATATTAGACTAAACTTCTTATCACCGATTCATTCCAGGGGTGCGATTTTTGAAAGTACAGTAAGTTTTGTAAGTCACTGAGTGACTAAATTTCATGAAAAAATGCCGCAAATCACCGTTTTACTGGAGGAGGCACTTGTATTGATGTCATAGAAATAAGAATTTTAGTCATCAATAAGTTTCAATGTACATAAATTTGGAAATCGGGGAATAACGGCAATTTTACTGACGTTTAGTCACTCGTGAAATTCAAAAATCGCACCCCTGAGGGCCTAGCCAAACGGCATTCGCTTCGAAGCGATTCCATTTCTACAGTCGTAATTCAATACAAAAGACCACGTGATATATCGATAGCTAACGTCAATCACATACATTTTGGACTTTTCTACTGGCGTCATCGCTATTAGAATGTTACTTTGTCTACGGCCTCTGGTCGCACTGCCTTGGTCAGAGACCAAAGGGCCTAGTGACCAATGGAGAAAGAACCAGTGTGGTGAAAGGATTTAGTGCGCCTCGCAGAGGCACCTCAAATGAACATGTTACATGTCTCCGAATTTTTGTTTTAAGCCTTTTCAAGTTTCTCTCAGTGTTTTCCTTCACCGTTTGAGAACACGTAATATGCGAACACAAATTTTTAGATCATTTTCGAACCCGCGTTGATCCAATCGTCATGAAATTTGGTAGATAAATTGGTGAAACCAAATACATTTGACAAGTTTGTATATGAGTTTAAGAGCCGGTATACAAAATCGCGCTCGGCAAGATTCGCCGATCGGCGGTACCTACATCTTATTCTGTGGCAATAGTTACTTGGAACATTGATACGCGATGTATTACGGCGCGTCAGTTTCGGACTAATTACTTTGATACTTTTTCCTAAGATTGATTTATTCTGAGCAAACGGCAATTATTTCACTAATAGAAAGATACGGACATAGGCTATGTTTTATTAGCATTCGCCCGCGCCTACGCTCGCGTTATGTTGAGTTTCACTCAACTCCGATACCTTTGAGGTGTTTTTGATAATATTTGGTGTGTTGATGTATGCCGTTTATTCCAATCTTTCCTACCAACAGTTCGATAATCTAACTGTTTGAACAAAATTATTCCAAACTGTTAGCTGACTAGTCGGACAGATTAGAATTTGGATTTTCACTCAGTTTTATTCCATATAGTACTACCGCAAGTGAAATACATTGAAATCAAAAATAAAAAACTTAGATAAATTATTATCAATTTATTCTTTTATTCCATCCAGTCCAACGAAAATTCTAACTTTTACTAGTCGAAAGTAGATTTTGTACAGTAAGAATGACGAGCGCTCCTTGCGGTATTGTTGACAAACTCTGTAATATCCATACAAAAAAAAATATAGAGTTTCGAGACGATATTTTTTTTTTGTATGGTATTGCAGAGTTTCTCAACGAGTGCTTTCTGATGATGCAGAACCATTTCGAGTACCTACCCCAAAATGTTGCCTGATGGAAATAGTTTTCGCCATTTTTTAGGGTAATTTCCAAAAATATGGAAAATTAAAACTCTGATGATGCAGAACCATTTCGAGTACCCCAAAATGTTGCCTCATTTTTAGGGTAATTTCCAAAAAGTTAGAAAATCAAAACTCTGATGATGCAGAACCATTTCGAGTACCCCAAAACGTTGCCTGATGGAAATAATTTTCCCCATTTTTAGGGTAATTTCCGAAAAGTTGGTAAATCAAAATTCTGATGATGCAAAACCATTTCGAGTACCTACCCTAAAATTTTGCCTGATTTAAATAATTTTCCCCCTTTTTAGGGTAATTTCACCAAAGTTGGCATATAAAAATTCTGTTTATACAGAATCGTTGCCAGTATTCTGAGGTACCCCAAAAATAAGGTTTTTTTTGACTAGCCAACACCTCTAATGAGTGCTTTTCATATTCTATATTAAAATAGTAGTTTGAATTGGTTCAATAGATGACGTTGACTTAACTGTAGCTGTCAACTACCCAACTGCGCTAATCATACGAGGTTTTTGTGTTTATTAATGGTTTCTAATGTACTTGAAAACTTTACTAAAATCATTCCCCTAAAAATGGGGAAATATATACATATAATGTACTTGAAAACTTTACGAAAATCATTACCCTAAAAATGGGGAAATTTTATTTGATTAGGCAACACCTCAGGATACTGGTAACAGTTCTGTATAAACAGAATTTTGATATGCCGACTTTGGTGAAATTACCCTAAAATGGGGTATTTTGTAACAGGCAGCATCTCGGGGTACTCGAAACGGTTCTGTATAGGCTGAATTTTGATTTTCCAACTTTTCGGAAACTACCCTAAAAATGTGGAAAATTATTTCCATCAGGCAACATCTTGGCGTACTCGAAATGGTTCTGCATCATACAAATTTTGACTTTCCAACTTTTTGGAAATTACCCTAAAAATGGGGAAAATTATTTTCTCCATACGACACCACTGGGTACTGGAAACTGTTCCGTGAAATCAAAATTTTGATTTTCCAACCTTTTTGAAATTACCCTAAAATTGGGGAAATTTATAATGACCAAGCAACACCTCGGGGTACTCAAAACAGTTTTTTAGCATCAAAATTTTGATTTTCCAACATTTTTGAATTTTGATTTTTATTACTCAAAAAAATGGGGAAAATCATTTTGACCAGAGAATGTAAATAGGTATCAGTTAGTAAGTACCTACCTCATAAAAATTGATAATCATTTATCTTATTTTTGATTTCACTGTACCTACTTCACTTGCGGTAGTACTATATGGAACAAAACTGAGCGAAAATCCAAATTCCAATCTGTTTGTCTGTAGTCAGGCTAACAGTTTGGAAAATTTTGTCCAAACAGTTAGACTATCGAACTGTTGGTAGGAAAGATTGGAATAAATTATGTATGCTGGGAGCAACGGGGGGAGGAGGACTGCTTTTTATGAACAAGTCAAAAGTATCTAAAGGCAGCGCGCCGTTTTCTGCGTCCTGACTGACTGCCTGACATATAGATATAGCACAGCCTATTTATTTTGATATATTGGTTAGCTATAAAGGTATCCTGAAAAAAATATCACAAGTTAGGTGATTTGAGAAGTTTGTCACATGTAAGAAATTCGTGTACTTATGCCCTTTCTCATCACAAGAAACCGATCACGTCTGATCACGATACCAGACAGGACGGAGGGTTCCCAACGAGTAAAACTACACTCGAGAGCAATGAATCCGGGTCACTTAAAGAATGTTAAAAATCTCGGAAACTAAAAATGATAGATTAATGCAATAAATTGTATTTAATAGACAATGTAATACTCCTTAAATGAAGGTAAAAAAAATATGAGTCACCATACATTTTATTAACACAAAATTACATAAAGAAAAAAACTGCTGATCTCTCCTTAAAACAAAAATAGGAAACATGAAATTTTTTAACTTTATTACGATTTTCTTGAATTTTAATACTTCGTATTGCCTCCTCGTGCTTCCATTACTGCGTTTACGCAGAAAAAAAACAACAAAAAAACAGAAATCAAACAATGATAAATGACAGATTACAAACAAAAGCAAAACCAAATGCTGTAATTTCGTAGTTCCATCTTCGAAAGTGGCCCTTTTTCAAATTTGATTTTTTTATGATATAACTTTACAATAACTAAGAAGTTTTAATACCTTCATTTAAGGAGTATTACATTGTCTATTAAATACAATTTATTGCATTAACCTAGCATTTTTAGTTTCCGAGATTTTTAGGATTCTTTAAGTGACCCGGATTCATTGCTCTCGAGTGTATAACCAAAATTACCACCAGGCATCACCTCAGCATACTGGCAACGGTTCTGTGTAAACAGAATTGTGATATACCAACTTTGGTGAACTTTTTTTTTCTGACAGCAAATTCTTGTTCTGTGATCACAGGGATCCTCAGATATCGATTTTGAAAGCAATCGATTCGGTAAGAAAAATGTTCAAAATGGAGGCCGCTTTTTAATTTCTGACAGCTGATTCGTTCAGTGAGCACAGGGATCCTCAGATATCGATTTTGAAAGCAATCGGTCGAGTAACAAAAAAATTTAAAATGACGGCCACTTTTTTTTATTTCTGACAGCTGATTCTTGTTCAGCGATCACAGGGATCCTCAGATATCGATTTTGAAAGCAATCGGTCCAGTAACAAAAAAGTTCAAAATGGCGGCCACTTTTTTAATTTCTGACAGCTGATTCTTGTTCAGTGATCACAGGGATCCTCAGATATCGATTTTGAAAGCAATCGGTTCGGTAACAAAAAAGTTCAAAATGGCGGCCACTTTTTTAATTTCTGACAGCTGATTCTTGTTCAGTGATCACTGGGATCCTCAGATATCGATTTTGAAAGCAATCGGTCGAGTAACAAAAAAGTTTAAAACGGCAGCCATTTTTTTTAAATTTCTGACAGCTGATTCTTGCTCAGTGATCACTGGGATCCTCAAATATCGATTTTGAAAGCAATCGGTCCAGAAACAAAAAAAAACAAAATGGCGGCCACTTTTTTTAATTTCTGACAGCTGATTCTTGTTCTGTGATCACAGGGATCCTCAGATATCGATTTTGAAAGCAATCGGTCGAGTAACAAAAAAGTTCAAAATGGCGGCCACTTTTTTTATTTCTGACAGCTGATTCTTGTTCAGTGATCACAGGGATTCTCAGATATCGATTTTGAAAGCAATCGGTTCGGTAACAAAAAAGTTCAAAATGGCGGCCACTTTTTTAATTTCTGACAGCTGATTCTTGTTCAGTGATCACAGGGATTCTCAGATATCGATTTTGAAAGCAATCGGTTCGGTAACAAAAAAGTTCAAAATGGCGGCCACTTTATTAATTTCTGACAGCTGATTCTTGCGCAGTGATCACTGGGATCCTCAGATATCGATTTTGAAAGCAATCGGTCGAGTAACAAAAAAATTTAAAATGACGGCCACTTTTTTTTATTTCTGACAGCTGATTCTTGTTCAGCGATCACAGGGATCCTCAGATATCGATTTTGAAAGCAATCGGTCCAGTAACAAAAAAGTTCAAAATGGCGGCCACTTTTTTAATTTCTGACAGCTGATTCTTGTTCAGTGATCACAGGGATCCTCAGATATCGATTTTGAAAGCAATCGGTTCAGTAACAAAAAAGTTCAAAATGGCGGCCACTTTTTTAATTTCTGACAGCTGATTCTTGTTCAGTGATCACAGGGATCCTCAGATATCAATTTTGAAAGCAATCGGTCGAGTAACAAAAAAGTTGTGAAAATACCGGGGAAAATTTGTTTGACCTGGCAACAACTCAGGATACTGGCAACGGCATGTACACAAGATCGTCGCCTTACCCAAAAATACGTAGAAGTAGGTAGTAACATAACAACTAAAAAATAAAATAAAGTAAGTAGGTACTAGGATACTTTCATATAGGTAGGTTAGGTTAGGTTACCTATATGAAAGTATCAAATACGTGCGGTCGTGCTATGAAATTCGTCACACACAAGCGGTTAGCAGCGTCTGGCGAGAGCGAGTGGGATGCCATATGACGAGCGAAAGACATAGAAGCTCGCGAACGCGTCGACACAGGTCCTACCTCGATGGGCGCTCGCGCCGTACTGAACCTGTCGCGCTTGTACAATGCAATTTATTGTAAATTTAGAGCAATGCTAAGTATTTTTTTGTCAATAATCAAACAAAGGGATTATCAATAAAAAATCAGAATCTGATTTATCAATGAACTAACTTTATTTTGATATAATATTTTGTTTAGAATTACGCTTTATTCCACACAATAAATCGTGGTAAAGTGCCGGTATAATTCGTGTAAATTGGCGGAAGTTTTTTTTTTATTTCTTTTAATGCGTTTTAGTAATTGATATTGTGGTACATTATGTGTCAACAAGGATTATTTTCCTGAAATATAGTATTTTTTTTTCAGTCAATTTGATGCATATTTGTTAGAGAATTAGGAGGCTGAAGTTGACTCTTCTTCTAACTTTCAGTAAAACTAGGTGCGGGAGATTGGTTACTACAAAAAAAATAAACTAGTGTTTGTAAATGTTCTACATTATCAATCAACACAATAGATTGTTCTATATTTAGCACTTATTTAACTGTGTTAAACCCTTTCCTATCATGGTAAATTAGGCGCTTAAAATCCACATAAAACCGTAAACGTCCTCTTAATCTGTAAAAGATTCTTTGGTGTATCAAAACTACGCGAGGTCTCAGTTCGGGTCGTACTACTAATATGTATCAGGTTAATTTAATAATTAGTTAATTCTCGTTTTAGGGGTAGAAATGTGAAAACTCGTTTAATTAATTAATTTTGGAGTTTCCGTGTTGTAAAAAATAGTTTTTAATGTAAAAGCAAATCCATTTCCTTGACTAACTTCAAAAATATCATCTTGGTAGCAAAATGATAAGGTTTGCAACACACTTTCGTTTATTATCGCTCTTTCCGGTCGCTACTTGTGTAAGTGGCAGGAGCTACTTTTGTCAGTTTTTCGGATAGTATATAAATTTCAGTCGATATATTTGGGTTTTCTAATTTTTCAGATATAAAAGCAAATTTTGACCCCGTTTTAAAAGGTCCTACTCCGAAGATTGACAAAAAACCAAAAAAAGGTCTTCGCCCAAAGGATGAACCAAGAAAAAGTTCTAGTTCAAAGGTATCGAACGAACCAAGGGGAAAACCTCCAAAAAGTATGAATGTTGTTTTCTGTTTATATGTCATCCAACTTAGCATAACTATAAATTGTACCGTGTAC
Source organism: Epirrita christyi (assembly GCA_951392215.1). NCBI lineage: Eukaryota > Metazoa > Arthropoda > Insecta > Lepidoptera > Geometridae > Epirrita > Epirrita christyi. Next base: position 4,319,328 of record OX595837.1, read on the forward strand.
GTGATGTCCAAAAGATTGTATCTCCTTTATTTCATTTGGCGGCTCTAGACCGTTCGTCATGGCATTCTAGGGGGAGGCCTATGTCCAGCAGTGGACTTCCACATGCTGATGATGATGAGATGGAAATTATAATTAATTTGGGTAAAAATGGTTCTATCAAATGCGAAGTTTGGTATTTCTGGTTCCTTCTGCAGTAACGGCTGAGCTGAACGGATGTGGATGTTTGGTATCGATTTGCAGTATAATTAATATCCCAAATAAAACGCGCAAGTGCGAGCGACATTTGTGCCCTTAGGGTTCCGATCCGTAAATTGGTAGAAAATCGTCTAAACCAAGTTTCAAAAAAAATAAATCATATTCACGATTTCCATACAAATTCCATATCTCCTTAATGCATTGAGTTAAGCTTGCTACACTATAAGCTCACCGGCCCTATATTGCTTATTATTATTGCTGGTAGATATAAATTTCAAGTTGATACCTTAGCCGTTCCTGCGAAAAACAGAGTCTTGACAGACAGACAACAAAGTGATCCTTTAGGGGTCCCGTTTTTCTTGTTTACGTACGGAACCCTAAAAACGAAATGGTATGCTAATTATATCATCATGATCATCAGCTGGAAGCCTTCTACTGCAAAATATAACTCAGGCCTTCAATTCAACTATTCTAGATGTTTGCCAGAGCTACAATGATGTCTCTGACGAGAATATCAACAACGACTGCCTAAGTGATGTACAGTGTGATCAAAATTTCATCCAGAGCATAGAACAACAAAAGCTGGCGTGTGAGACCCAACTAAACCCGTGGGAAGAGGCATCGTCTAATGACAGTGACACCGACACTGATATTATGTAAGTTGAAGTAGTTTGCCTGTTTGAGGTTCATGCCTGTCCGATGCTGGCATAGCCAACTGAACAGTCGACATATAACATTGGGTAAGAGGGTCTTGATAAACTAGCGGTTCGTCCGAACCGAGTCTTCGCGAATACTCGAGAAAAGATAATGAGTTGCGATATTTGGGAGCTTGGGCAGATTAGGTATCGAAAAAGTGCACTTTCAAGTGCATCCTGATACCAACATTGAAGGAAAAATATAGACAAAATTGTAAAGTTTAGTATATCGTAGTTAACGCCCAACATAAACTGAACGTCAACCAAATTCCAACAAAAGAGCTTTTAACTTTTACTATTGTTTATGCGTGCTATTAATAAACGCGGAATATCCTTGGAATAACTACACCGTGTTATGTCTCTCTCGATCGAATTTAAACCTGCCTGTCAATGCACAAGACAAAAACACGGTGTAGCTATTCCAAGGATATTCCGCGTTTATTAATAGCACGCTATGTGTTTACCTGTGTGTAATAAAGAATCTTACTAATATAGGGTTTTTCAATAGAAACTTGACACTTTTGATCCAGTTGTCAAGTTCTTATTGAAAAACCCGATATTATAAAAATGAAAAAGTTTGTGAAGATGGATACAGATCCATAACACATATACAGATGGATAAGTTTGTTACTCCTTCACGCAAAAACTACTGAACGGATTTTGATGAAACTTCACAGTATTAAAGCTTATACATTAGAACAGCTATAATTAATAATAATTTACAACAGAGGTTCCACGAGGGCGGAACCAATAGAGATTCCACGCGAGTGAAGCCACGAGCAAATGATAGTAAAGAATAAAGAGCTCATGTTATTGACCGGACGAAGCGAGGTCTCATTGTTCCCTCGAGAGGAATTCGGAGGCAATCGTATGAATGTGGGTACAGGTGCCACTACGATATTAATGCGCCTCAGCAATAATCTTCGTTCTTGAGTAAACTGTCGCTTTTTCAATCCTAGTGCTGATGCGAAATAACTTTTAATTTAAAGAACCGACTTCCGCCATTGTATTCGACTAAACATTTGGATGAAAAAAAAAATTATGAAAGAACCATAGTGGTGAAAGGATTATGATACTTTCTGAATGCAAATGCTTGGTTTGTTGCTGAAACTATCAAAATCGCCATACGTATGCCTACAATATTTGAGGAGTTCCCTCAATTCCTCATGGACTTTGACATGGATTTTGAAAAAACGGGACCAATCTGGAAGTATATCTATTCAAATAAAAAAAGAATTTTCCAAATCGGTTCATAAACGCTGGAGATATGAGGTAAAAATACCTTTTTGTGAAGTCTGTTAAAAACAAAGATTGTCGAGGCGCATTACTTTCGTTATAGTAGCTTCTGTGGGCATTTATTGATGGTAGGTTAGTTAGCCGTGGTGTGTCCGGCCTAAGAATAGACCCCTCCTTCCTCTCCCATGGATGTAGTAAAAGCCTTACTAAGGGATAACACCAGGGGATGGGCAGCAGCATCCACCTGAGTACTTAACATCAAACTGCGATCAACAATCCGTCTGCTAAGCGTGATGATTATGGCAAATCCCCCCATTGCATTCTATGGGGGAGGCGTCGTCAAGCAGTGGACGGCTGAAGGCTGTTGAAGAAGAAAGTTGGTAGTTGGTGATACCTATGCAATTGGTAAGTTCATATGAGCTTAATCGGTAAAGGATTCGTTGAGGGTGAATATCAATTGTCTTACTTTTTTTTTGTCCCTCTTGGACCCCAATATCTCAACAACCCTTGACTGATTTAGCTCATACAAATACAAATTGTACCAGTACTATCTGTTTTTTTCGGATTATTGTCAGGCGCACCGAAAAGACTCGACAACCCCGCCGGCGTGTTCGGTGTATCGGTAGAATGTTTGCTGTCGTGATTGAATGACATCACCACCGTATTAGCTGCAGTGATTACCTCATCAGGGTAACCAATAACATGTCTTGGTCTACGGAGGGTGTGATCAGAGGGTGGCTTTATAGGGTAGTCGGGGATAGAAGGTAATACAATGGCAACTGGATAGTATAAATAAGCTGTGTTACTCTTGGGAGTGGAAGACCTAGTTATTTTTTTGGCTCATGTTACCCACCTTCCAAATTTCATGAAGATCGGATTAACGATTCGAAAGTTATCCACACACTAACATACATACATAAAATCGCCGATTCGCCCAAGTTGACTGAACCCGCTTCGCTCGTTCAATTAAGCAATATTTCATTTGTAATTTATTCCTTGAATTTAATTAATTTGCAGTAAGTACGAGACGGAATATGAAATCTCAATAGAAGCTGGTACATATGATGCAACTGAAGATTTCGATGATTCTAATGAATACATCATAGAAAACCCAGAAACCGTCATTCTTGGTACACAAATGCCTAAAGTCGAACCAGAAACCGGCATTTCTGATGAACAAATACGCATAGTCAACCCAACAACCGGAATTCTTGATGAACTGCTTATAGTCGTACCAGAAAGCGGCATTTCTGATGAACGAATACGCATAGTAAACCCAACAACCGGAATTCTCGATGAACAAATGTCTATAGTTGAACCAGAACTCGTTCCGTCTGATCAACAAGCTGTCGAATCAACACACATGTCTGTCAAGGCTTACATGATAGGCGATTTAACCATTGAAACTGTAGAAACCGTAGATGACTCGGGCATAGCCACTGTTGTGCTCCATCAGATCAAATCGAACAAGGATTTAACAGAGAGACATCTTATCGATGAGTTATCGAAAGTGGAGCGCTCTATTACTGAGCCTAATCCAGAGCCAATTAAAAGTTATACCAAAAACACAGAAGCAAGCGTAGCACCGGCAGCAGTGCCAGTAGCATTGATATCTGGCAAGAAGAAGGCACGAGCGCTCACACATTCACATTTGAGATGTCAGATGAGACATAGCGAAATGCCTGAATATCGAGCTGAGGGTTTGATAAAGGTACATGTCTTATCGTTATCCGGCCTTCGCAAATGTATAGGGATGATATAAGTGCTTCTGCTCATATGCTTTAATCCTCTTCAATATTCTGTTTTCTCCCTCCGCTTCTTCTTACCTCAAGGAACGATTTGAGTTACTAAATTATTCACACTCTTTCCTTACGCAAAGTACAAAAAGTTTTTGGAATGACGTCGCCCAGACTAATTTTATTTTTTTTATCTTCCTGGCTATGCATCCCACTTGGTAATTGGGTCAGCCTTGTAATATCTATCTTCCTCCAGCCCCCCTATTCCCTAACTGAAAGTCACTCGGTGACTAACTTTTTGACAAGTAAAATGACCATCAATTGACAATTCTTAATGATAATTTTGAGCAAAATTGATAGTTTTACTTGTCAAAGTTAGTCACCGAATGACTTTCAGTTAGGGAATAGGGGGGCTGTTCGCTATATCCTCGACATCTTCCTCGGAAACATTGTATGCCATCAAATCTTTACGCAACACATCTTAGAAATAAGTTATTTATAAAGCTATCGTTATTTAATTTCCAGGTTAGAGACACCTTTTCTTCAATGGAACAATTCAGTCGTTACTCCGCAGCGCATGCATTGAAATGGTTCTTCTATTACTACGTCAATGATAGTCGTAATGTCAAGACTTCCATCAGATATAACAGTAAAAAGACAACTTGGTACAATTTTTCCTGCAGATTTAATAAAGGGGGGTATGTAAGTCAAAGTACAGGCGCTAGAAAAATTAAGTAAGTATCAAAACTAAACTTTTATAGGCTTTACAGATTCCATGCTACTTTTCACGTAATAAGTTTAAGTTGTGCCTTAGATGCATTATTTTTTAATCTTTTCTGCTGACAAAGTAACAGCAATAGCCATGTCCCTTTTACACAGACACGTGTGGACAGTCAGCGTCATAGGTTCATTCAAAATGACTACTAGATACTTTGACTAGGCTACGTCAAAGAGCTTCTTTGATCAAAAATCTGCTAGTAGCTTAAATATTTGGAGCTTAAATAGTTAGTCAACTTATGACGCTGCCTGACTACATTATTTATTTTTAAATGATTTCTTTCTAGACAGAAAACAATACAATGCCCGGCAACAGTTAGCATGCGATGTAAACCCGGTGAGGATTTGTTCACAGTGACGTATGTGTGCCACCACCACTCACATGAGTTGTCGCTGAACATGTTCAGTCAAGAGGCGCACGGACACAGGCTTTCTCCGGAATGGAAGGATGAGGTAAGCTTTAACTGTACAATGCTTAAACTATACTATTGTTTGGGTCAATCTATTGTGTCATATGGAATAATGCATGGGGAGGCGCGCGAAAAACAACTCGAAAGACGACAAGCTAAAACTCGAAAGAGCTTTTGTGTTAAATCTCTTATTCTCTGGGGGTATAGGAAGATAGTGCTAGGAGCCGAACTTCGCGATGAGGTGTATAGTTTTTTTTTGTCATTTTTGAGTCACATTTAAATTTACGTTAGAAATGTTTGACAAATCTCTCAGGATTAGGCAAGTGGCAATGGGCAGGTCATATAGCTCGAAGGACTGATAACCGTTGGAGAATTAAGGTTCTCGAGTGGCAACCACATACTGGACGACGCGGTAGAGGAAGGCCCTCCACTCGATGGACTAAAGACATTATAAACGTCGCAGGAAGTCGGTGGATGAAGGCGGCTCAAGACCGTTCTTCGTGGCATTCTAAGGGGGAGGCCTATGTCCAGCAGTGGACTTCTACAGGCTGATGATGATAGCTAGCTGCGGTTTTTTGAAACGTTTTCTTTTTTCACGCTCACTGACCTGACATCTATATGGGCTATTTATTTATTTGAGCCTTTTTATTTCCCAATATTTCAAAAAACAGCTATTAAGAACATTATTTACATAAAAACATTTACATATAGGTAGATACAATTATTATAACATTATTATTTTTATATTATTTTTTTATGTTATTATTATATTCTTATTTTATATTATTATTATATAAAAGTACCTATGTTAAACTATGTTATCATTTTTATCTATTTTCAATGTATTATGTTTGTGGGGGCGCCCCTTTGCGGGCAAAGGCCTCCTCCAATATGGGCTATACTAAACTGAATTTAACCAAACATCTTACTTTCTTCTTGTCATGTTATGCGATGCCCACTATTGAAGGTTCAATAGAATTCTTAAACGTTTTCAGATTCGAGAGCTGGCGTGGTTTCAATTGGACGTAAAGCTTATAAGGCAATACTTAAATGCAAAAACTGGATTCGACTTGACAAAAACAATTAAAAATGTTATATGCAAAATGAAAAGAGAAAGACAGAAAATAAATGTGTCGCCTGAAAAAGAAAAGGAGATTTTAGAAAAGATAGAAGGCAAGGAGATTTAAAAGTAGCACCACACCTAAAGTGATCAAATACAACATTACACTAAAGCATCATATTCCAGAACTAAACTTAAATTTAATCGAGACTAGAGTATAGATTTTTGCAGATTAAAATAAAAAATACGTGTAAAGGTCGCATTTGCGCACTGGCTGTATAGTTCGTAATAGCAATTTTGAGTGTGAAGTTGCGTGATCACATCCTTGTTAATCTATGTACTTCTGCTATTACTTCTTTTGCCTTATTTTGTGTAGTGATGTAAAGTTGTAAAATACATACCTTTTATTTTTCAGATATAAAGCAAAAGTTTTTCATCCCAAAGCGTGCGTCTCCAGGATCCAAAGATACAAAACACACACCACAGGATACAAAAGGTAAGCCACAAAATTAATTCTTTAATTCGCATCGACGACAGCTCCAACAGACTGTAAAAATTTGGTTTTATACCATCCCGTAATTTTTTACTGAAAGCGTATTGACTTTTTGAGGTTTTGGGACGAGAAAATGACCAAGAGCTGTGTTGATCTAGGAGGAAACTATCAAGATAGCTTGATCTAGGAGAAAACGATCAAGCTGGTTTAATCTAGGAGGAAATTTTCAAAACTTTTTGTGAAATAGTTCGTCCGGGGAAGTACTACCACCGTACCTATTTCTGCCGCCAAGCAGTAGTGCTCGCATTGCTACGGGTGCCGGTGAAATTACAGGCACATGAGACTTTTCATCTTTATGTCTCAACGCGCGTGTGATGCCCTGGTGTTGCAGGCGTCCATCGGCTACGGTAACTACTTTCCATCGGGTGGGCCGTATGCGTGTTTGCTTGCCAAATAGTATAAAAAAATGTTCAAGCTAGGTTGATCTAGGAAACGATGAAGCTGTAGAGTGTAGATGAAGCTGTCAGTGCTCAATGTGTGCAGTCAGCGTACATAATTAATATTATAACATTTGTAGAACCTTCGGAGAGCGACGATGAAGGAAACAAGAGCCGAGTAGAAGCTCGCTTGAACAACATATTATACGACCAGGAGCTCATACAGAGCGTGAAGGAATTGCAAGAAACTACGGGGTGCGAGATACAGATAAACACTTTGGGAGAAGTAAATGTCATCGAGAACGGCATTTCAGACGTGTAAGTTGAAATGTTATTGCTTCTTGGCTAAGACGTGAGAGGTGCGGGTTCGATTCCTGTGGCAGGACACGAGTTTTAAAGTTTCTGTCCTAGTGCATGATCTGCAAATGTTTGGACGAACGAAGCGAGTTCTCCGAGTCAACTTGGACGAATCGGAGTTGTACGTATGTATGTATGTTGGTCTGAGCTGGGGATAACTTTTCGATCCAATCTTCAAATGAATGCTCTTTGTATCTGTAATAAAAAAAAAACTGCGTTCGCTAAGGCTTCATATACACGAGCGGCACGATTTCAACTACAGAGGCAACTGCACCCGTCGGCGGCAGCTGTTGACGCGTCGGCGGCAGCCATTGACAGCTGCTAAAACAACAGCAAGCGTCGCTATAGATCGACGGCTGCCGCCGACGGGTGCAGTTGCCTCTGTAGTTGAAATCGTGCTGCTCGTGTAGAAGAGCACTAAAAAATAGTGTAACCGAAATTATCCCAATTATATCTAAAACGGGCCTGAAATTTCTAGCAGTGAACTTCTGTAGACTGATCATGATGATGATGATGATGATGAATATTAATTTTGTCTGTATCCAAATTATTTTTTCTGCCGAACGTGTCCGAATAATGTACGTGTCCCAAAAGAATTGTCTTTAAAAAATATTATGCAACTATGAATTAAACAATTTACTCTTCATTTTATGGTCATTATTATTCACAGGCAAGCTGGATTGATAGAAGACACCGGATTCAAGGATCTTCATCATGCCAATGATAATAACGACAATGACAGTCAGATTGAAGTTGATCAAGAACTTTACAGCATGGATGATAACGTACGATACATTATACCATCTGATCAATCTAGATCTGGAACGAATATCTTTGGGGTGAACGATTATGTGGATAAAACCGCTAAAGAATGTGATGAAAAAGTTATGGAATCAAAGGAAGAAATAGAATCCATTGACAGTCAAAATGAATATCAAACAATGTATCAATACACCGATGATGATGAAGACTCTAATACTAAAAAGGAGAGCAGTGAACACTTTAATTATGTGCAACAATACAGCAAAGAAACCTATAATAGTAGAGATATAGGAGTGCAAGCCGATTTAGAAATCATCGAACTTGAAAGGTAAGCAATAACACCAATGGATGGATATAAAAAAACAACTCTTTGTCACCCACTTCTAGGTGTCCAAACGACTTACTTTAAAAATTGTAAATTTTACTAAATTTTTTTGTAAATTTACTTGTTTTTTGAAAACTTTCTGATAACTTATCTGGGTTCTTTTTTATGTTACAGAGATTGTGAAAAAATTCAAAAAATAGAATCAACCATTCTTAGTAAAGTTTTAGAAAAAAGTGCACACTCCTGTAGCTCCAGGGGCCGACCTAAAAGTGTCTTGGAGGAGGGTATCATTAACAGATTTAACATAGAGTTGTATATAGGCCTTCATAGTATCACGCCATGCTTGGAAAATCTCGCCATCAGTATGGGTTCATCTGTGCTTTACTTATTGAAGAAGCTATACCAAGGCAAAGCTGTATTCAAAATGTCTTTAGGAAGATCTGGCAAACTAAACCGTAAAACAGTACAGCTGTCATACGTTCCGCTAAACATAGCATTCCCATTTGAAAAATTCAAATATATGAACGCCTTGCAAGAATATAAAACGATGTGTTCTAAATACTCAAATGTGGTGATAAAGTTAGAGACTACCGTTGAAAATATGTCCAGTGAGCTAAATGCTACGAAGATAAAATTGGAAAATGCTGAATCACAAAATCAGCAATTATTAAACAAGATGGAGAGTGATAAAAATTTACTAAATACTCAAGCTCGAACTGAACAGGCACTGAAAAAGTGCCAAGAAGATCTAGCAGAAGCTCGAGCTGCGAACAATGCATCGTCATTAAAGAACAAAATAGATCTACAACTAGCTAGAGAGCAGAACGAGGTGTTGTTAAAGAAGATTAAGGATCTAGAAGACCTCCAGTTATCATCACGATTAAAAGATGCTGAGATACTGAAACAAGTCTTACAACCAACGTTTGAACGTTATAAATCAAATAAAGCGAGGACAGAAAATAAGTTTTTGCGCGAGAGAATTAAGGAGCTTGAGGAAAAATCACCAGTTAATGTAAGGCTTACTGAAAAGATTAAGGTGTTGGAACAGACGATCGAGATATCAGACGCCGATACCAAACGCCATAAAGAAAAGATTAGAAAACTTGAAGAACTCTATTTATCTGATAGTCAACATTTACTTGACAAGATTAAGATGCTCGAAGATGAACTCAGTGCATTGAAAACAGAGTTAAGCTATACAAAGAAAACTGAAAACCCCTCGACAAATATAATCAGATTCACTGACTCGGAAAATAGAAGACTACTCAAAGAGGTCAAGGATCTTAAAAAACTCAAAACATCCGATAATAAAATATTAATTGAGAAAATTAAAAGGCTAAACGATGCGGTCAGTTCATTGAAAAAACGATTAAATGAACAGAAAAAGAAGATATAACGTCTTCACAAAAAATAATGGTGATCAAAAATAAAATTTCTACAGTCATTGATTTATAAATCAAGTACTTATATAGATATAATTATACTACTTCGAATTTTAATTCGCTGCTGTGAACTGACAGCTTTTATGTAGTCAGGTATAATTTTTTTTTAGACCAATATCATACCGACTAAAATATACAGTCAAATGTGTTTTGAGTACAGAAAGGACTGTATGAAAGATACTCAAAAATATCGTAGATAACCGAACCGTAATCACCGAACACTAATCTGTTGTCACAGTTAAAAATAAAACGGCAAGTGCGAGCAAAACTCGCGCCATCGGTCAACAAATCCACAAATTATTTCGAAATTGTTAAAACGTTTTCTCAATTTTAGACTTTCCTTTATTTGCGATACAAAGCCTCCTAGCATTCTAAAAAAATCCGCCATTTGAACGTTTTATTTAGTAGAACGGCCCACTAAATAAATAAATTAACTACCTACCCACGCTTCGCCACAGAAGCGGCCAAGTTGGCGGCTGAGAGGATTGGTTGATTCCCGCTGTGGGACAAATTTTTGCAATAATTTTTCGGGTCTGGTAAATTTATAAATATTGGTGGTTTGAGGTGAAGACAAAATATTATTCTTCTCAAGAACAATGCTTTTTTTACGTTTTGATGGGAGTAGTGGTGTCAGGAGGAACAGGACACCGATCTCCCCGCCTGCCAAACTTTTAAATTTTAACCTATCCTCACCAACCACTTGTAATTTCCTTCGGTGACTATTTTGAATTTGCCTGTGCTATGAAATAAAAATATGTAAACAAGTATCTGTAGTTGAGTTTTTCATAAAACCACTGAGAAATAAAATAGCTTTTTAAATTAAAAAGCAGCCAAGAGCGTGTCAGACCATGCATAGTGAAGGCTTCCAATGTCAGCGGTAAGTCCAAATAAATAATAATCCAAGTCTTAATCTATCTGTTTACCAAATTTCATCGAAATCTGTTCAGCCTTTAAAAAAAGACAGAAGAAAGCAACTCGACCAATAATCTCATAATCTCACTTGTGAATCCTTAGAATAGACCTAATCCTTATTCTAGGTGTGAATCATAGCAATGAAAAAGTCACAGTTTGGCACTTAGAGAATTTTACTATAAATTCTCTAAGGTTTGGCCTAATTGCGGTAATGGGAAGTTTTCAGGGAGGCAATTAAAAAGAAAAAATAGTTCTTAAAAATCCGGTAGATGGCGATGACTCGACATGGTTCTGTCTTCTAAAGATTTTGCGAAAGCACCACAGACAATAAATTCTTTTTGCAGAGAACGAAGAAGCATACGTAGCACTAACAAATATCAACTTTTTACGCAGTTATTTCACCAACGAACGCGTACGAGCATGAGCGAGTGAAGTCAGTGACACTGACAGTTGGGGCTGACCGATAAAATTTAGAGAACTAAATCTGGACAGGCGCCATCTATGCATGGATTTATAACTATTTTCTTTTAGCTGTCAGAAAACATCCCATTAGAGCCACTTTATGAGCAAGTGTGTTGAAAAATAAATAATTTTAAGTCAGTCTGTGGGGACACTTCACCCCATCTTCACCCTTCGCTGGCACTTCACTTGATGTATATTCGCAAATGTTTGCGTTATTTTGCCAAGGAAAACAACATCATGTACAGATAGACTCATGGTTGATTTTACCTTGGAAAAATAAAGCAAACATTTGCGAACATACACCAAGTGAAGTGGCAGCATCAATAATGACAATTCAAAGTAGGTACCTACCATGGAAATAATAAGTACTACGTAGTACTTATTACTTCCATGGTACCTACCTATCTAGGAACATAATACTCTTTAACGAGAGGGGTACCCTATGGCTAGTTTTTAACAAGCCAGTACATACGTAGTACCTATACGTACATGTGTATGTGAAACTAAGTATCTAGTGAGATCGAATAACTGCAATTTGCTATTCATCAGTTGCAGACCACAGATGTGTTAATTTTGGATATATTATCGGAACTCTACAGTCATATTACAAAAGACAGTAGGTAATTAGCAGAATCAACTAAGAACAAGCCTTTGAATGATTTTAAAAGCTTTATCTATATTGCTGCCGTACCGTGGCGTGTCTGGCTTAAGAATAAACCATTATTACACATAGACGTCTACGGGAGATGCCCGTGGATGTCGCGTATAAAAGCCGACTGAGGAACAAGGGATGGGCTGCACCATCCATGCATGCATGCAGTTGTGCCTTGGGTCCGGAGGCACCTGAGTATTACCAATCCACCTGCCAAGCGTGGTGATTTTTTCCAGCATTGGACTGTAGGTTTCTGCTGCTGATGATGATGATTTAAGTTGCTTTGTTCTAAGTCTGTCTCCGGTGCATTCGTACTTTCTTTCTGGTTAAAATCTTCCAGCACTTTGGCATCTGATTGAGCTGAAATTCCAAATAGAATATAAATCACTACATTTACTGAAATTCGGCCTATGTAGGTAGGTCGTCGCTAAGCTCAGAAAGACAGGCATATTAGGCATGGAAGAGGAAATACATTGATATTCTCAGAAGAAATAGGGTAGTTATTTCCTCTGATGGACCAAGTCATGGACCTAATGTATAAAAAAATCTTGGACGTAGGCATAGGCTCAGTAATGACATCTTTAGTATTTTTTAAACTCTCGCGATTATAACACAAAGCATCTGTATTCTGAGGGCATAGGTCCCCTTGCTCCAAGGCATAGGTACCTACGTGACTGTTGACTCAATAACTCTGTCAAGCAATGTCTTGGAGCAAGGAACATAGCAGTGTTCACGCTTCCAAGCATCTTAGCGGTCTTGTATACGAGCGGCAAATTGTCAACGGCAGAGGCAACTGTAGCCGTCGACATCTGTCGGCAGCAGCAGCCGTCAACGCATCGGCGGCAGCCGTCAATCTATAGCGCTGCCGTTGGTAACAACTTCTAAGCTTCAACAACTTGTTGAAGCAGCTTGATGGCTGACGCAGAACTTCGATGTTGACAAGTCGACGGATGCAGCTGCCTCTGCCCGTTGACATCGTGCTGCTCGTGTATTGACATCGTGTCGCCCGTGTACATGAAGCCCTTGGAGCAAGGAACAAAAATGAAGCCTTACTCGTAGGAAAGAAAACTGACAGTCGTCCAAGGTTATTGGCTTGGCTGTCACTTCTGTCAAGTACTGTCACAAAAGAACACAAAAACGAATAAAACAATCCAACCAAAACCAAAACAAAAACATGTGAGCATCATGGAGTGGACGTTGTCGAATTTGATATTACCATTTCTTGGAAAATAAATACAAAACTTTACTTAATACAAATCACAACGTAAACCATGATCATCACTCTGCAGACACTTATTTTCTTTCGGGAATCTCTGCTAAAAGCTTTGGATCGCATACTTCGTCCATATTACAACAAGCTTACGCTGACATTTGGCAGAACCGGAGCTGTTGCTGATGATGAGGAATTGGATGAGCAGGTCTTTGCAGAGTTCGATGAGGAGAAGGGCGTGGTGTTCTACCCTCCGGTGTACCTGCAGCGCTATGCCGCGGTCAGCGACTGTCTCATGGACGAGCGATGGAGCGGGAAGTTAGGCAAGGTGGGTTGTAGTCTTTTAGAATTAATTCTGTCCTGTATTTACAATTAATGAAGTTGATCTTCTCTCAGAACATCTTTCTCTGGCATTTTTTAATACTGCATTTGTTAATGTGCATAATACAGCATTATGTTAAGGCAACTTTTAGGATTAATCCCACTCTGACATTACTTTTGCTGTGTCAATTGTTGGCTAGACATTTTATGAATGTATTATTAGTTACATAAGGCTAAGCTAAGGTCTAGAAGTACTTATGTAAGCATATGTACCCTGTAGGGTGCTAACAACAAGACTGCTAAGCTTCTGCGCTCTGTGAATTCAGTTCTTTTTTGTTTCCAGTACTCATTCAAACATTTGTAACTGTTTTAGGTGGTAGACCTCGGATACCATGATATGAGTTTCATAAAGTACCTGAAGGAGGTATCTGGTATCCGGTGTATCCTGGGAGTGGATATAGAAAGCATCCCGCTCCGCTGTTCATCTGATCTGATGGACTGTGATGACTATGGGCCAAAGAGAGAAACCCCACTGCAAGTTACTGTAGGTTTTGTTTTAAATATTTGTCAGTTTTGTGGAAAATTCACAAGTCTAATTATGATAAAATTTTGCACTTTTGCAAAATATCTCTCATTCTTAAATTGGAAACACTGGGGTCTGTTGCATGTTGTTGTTGTCAGCACAAAAATTATTGACTTGTATTTTTGTTTACAATTAACCTCTGGACTGATTGATTTGGGTTTATGGCACTTGTCCCCCCGCCAACAAAGAAGTCACTGGCGATCTTGCTCAAGAAACATACACACAATCAAAATCTTCCATTTTTGAAATTTTGATTCTGTGTAAATAAAATGTTCAATAATCAAATGTTTTATTTAAAAGAGATAATATGTGAATAGTTGATTGCTGACTGTTCACATTCAATTTAAATTTCAAAGGTCTTCATAATAGGTTTTGTTGTTTCATAATAGGTGTCAAAGACCAAATTCCAGTGGTAGGTATCCTAGAACAATATTTTGAAGACTATGTTGTTCAACATGAAATTAAAAACTTATGAAAGGCTTTAAAATTTATAAAAATAACATTATTAACAATTTTATAGCAGTACATAGGTACCTATCTAAAATTTGATTTAACTGTAAGGAACATGCCAGCTTTGCAAAGCGTTACATTTGTGACAAGATTTAATTTGTATTTTAAATATAAAAAAAAATATAAATATGATAAAAAACAAAACAAAAGTATGCATTTATAAAATTTCTAGTGCAATTTAGTTAATGTAATACTAATTAAACGTGGGGTAATAAGATATACACTGTCATCATGAATTGTAGTGTATTGTGCATTATCGCCCTGCTAACTAATATTCTGCCATAATCCCCTAAATAACCTGATCGCATGTCCCCCTGCTGACCTGGCTATATCTTTACAGCTATTCCAAGGCAATGCTGCTGATCCAGACTACAGGCTTATCGGCTGCGATGCCGTAGTAGCAATAGAGATGATAGAACACATGCTACCACAGGACCTGGACAGATTACTCCACACCGTGTTTGGGTTTATCAAACCTTGGGTCGCAATTTTTACCACTCCAAATGGAAGCTTCAATGTACTGTTCAAAGCCATGGAAAAAAATGGCCTTAGGAGATTGGACCACTTTTTTGAATGGTCTAGAGAGCAGTTTCATGATTGGTAGACATTTTTTTATTTTACTGATTAAGTAAACATGTTGTGTTGAGGTGGTGAATTCCTCATTCTATGAAATAGTAAAGAATGCATGTTTCTTGCATGGTGATGCAAGAAAACCAGTAACCCAAAGTTGTGGATTAGGGCATTTTCGTAACCAGAGTGTTGTTTTCGGCCTAAAAATACGGGGTTTTCCCCGTGTACCCACTGCTATGACCCACTGGTGGGACCACGTGGATTTTATTTCCCCTTGGTCCCACCGCGCTAGAGATGGAATTAAAAAACAAAACTATTGTAGCGCACTAGCTAAAATAAATTTGAGACGAAACTTTTGCACTTAGATTGCATTAAATTGATATGTTATAATTACAACCTATTTTCCTATATATTATTAAAAATTTCTTGAATACAATCAAAAAGTAGATAGTTTTAATGGTTTTATCTGACTAGTCAGTGTAAAAGTTTCGTCTCATATTTATTTTAGCTAGCGCGCTACAATAGTTTTGTTTTTGAATTCCATCTCTAGCGCGGTGGGACCACGGGGAAATAAAATTCTCCGTGGTCCCACCAGTGGGTCATAGCAGTGGGTCCACGGGGAAAAACCCGAATAAATTAGCAATACATATCCCACATTACTCCCAAGTAATGTAGTCCTAAAAGGCGACTAAGGGATTACGACATGAGATGGGCAGCAGCATACATCTGAGTTCTTAACACCAACACTGGGATCACCAATCCGTCTGCCAAGCATGGTAATTATGACAAAATCCCTCTATTCTATGAGCAGGCCTTGTCCTGCAGTGGAGTTCTACCAGCTGATTAAGAACCAGAGCATTTCCCATGAATTGAATGGAATCTATAAAATCCGTGCGATGCTTAAAAAAACCAGTAACGTTCTATTGATGTTCCAGGTGCAGTAACATAGTGGTCCGCTACCCAGAATACACAGTGTCATGTAAAGGAATTGGACCCGGACCCCCCGGCACTCTGCATCTCGGCTGCTGTAGTCAAATGGCAGTCTTCATATCCAAGGATTACCACAAGCAACAGGATCTGAATCTCGATAGCTTAGCACTTGTTGCTAGTAAGTATTGATCCTAAGTATACAACGTCATGTAAGAACGATGCTCTATTTATCATTGTGACATTATGATAGCGTTTTTAGAAATATAAATATTTTATTGACCATAATAATCGTGAGAAATGTGGAAATCCGTAGAAGAACCAAGATCTCAGACTTTGCTTTCAGAATTAGCAATTTGAAGTGGCAATGGGCATATCGCTCGCAGAACTGACAACAGTTGGGGAATAAAGATTCTAGAGAGGCGACCACAAGCCGCACGACGCAGTAAAGAAAGGCCTCCTCTAGATAGACTACAGACATTATAAAGGTCGCAGGAAGTCGGTGGATGGAGGTGGCACAAAACCGTTTGTCGTGGCATTCTAGGGGATAGGTATCTATGTAGTTTTAGGTATAAAATATGTACCTATGTTAGTCTATAACGTATATATTTCTATGGGTTAACATATAATTTATTGTACATTTTATACAAAGATTGAACCACAGCTTGGTGTTCCCACTACACAGACTCGCTAGTCTTCGTGGTCCCCTTGATCGGACTACAGAGACTAATCCGTGGTCCGAAAACACGGTCGGACGGTCTTCACGCGCAACAAGAGCGTGCGTGAAAGCGTCACTACATCACGTCACGTCACAGGCTACATCCACCAACTTCCTGCGAGTGTTAGGTACACTGTGTGTTTCGGTTCGTTATCGCTACTAAACGAACGAACGTTCGAAACAGAACAGAACGTTTGTTTTTAAGCGGTTGTCGGTTCTATATGGCCTAACCATTGCAATTTCCACATGATTTTGCAAAAAATATGATAAGCCTAAATCCTATGACTTTTTCCAAAAACATAAAGTGACCCAAAAGTGATCTGTCTACAGATGCGCCAAACCCGTACAATATAAGCGAACTGATTGGCACCTGGGATACCTCAGAGGAACCTGACGAAAACAACATGATCTGCCCTCTAAACAAGTAAGGACCCATCGTTATTTTATTCTATAAACAATAATCAATTCATTTAGGTTAAGTGTGTAAAGGATTAACTGTTTTGTTAAATAAGGAATTTATCTTGATCTGCGTCCCATACCTAAAAATGCTATAAAATACTGTTTTAATTGCTTGGGCTTTAAGCCACAGTCAAAGTCCAGTCGGACAAAGTGCATTTTATGACTACTTGAACGCTACTTTGATCGTGGCAACAGCGATCAAAGCTTACTTGGACGTCAGCGTTCATGAAATGTGAGCAGACTGATCCAAGTGAACTATGACGTGTCGAGTCGGACTTTGACTCTGTCCTCGCTGCTTTACGCTAATGGCGCCAAAATTTCCCCAGTATAACCTCAAATTCCTACCAATCCTATCCCATTTCCTTCCCTTTCAGCGTGGAATCATACACCGAACTCTACTCCGAAAAGCAGTCTTGCGTAACGATCCTTATTACCTCTCAGCTTACCCAAAAATCACAGTATACCAATGATACGGAGTCCTTGCTACGCAGTACTGCAACGCGGCTCGCTGCATTCGAACATCATGACAAGGGTTCACAGTGTAACCTTGATATTGAGGCTGGAAGGAACTATATGATGTTTGACTACGAAGAGATGTGCTTTGACGTGGTTGTGCCGAGACGCAAGATAGATAACCGGGTGTATATGATCGAGGATGTTACTAGCAGGTTCTGTTTAAATGTATCCTCTAGCTGGCAATACTTGAATAGCAAGTAGTGGAGACTTCCCATGCTTAGGTCGCTGCGGACAGCGATTTATCTATTATAGATCATCGACAGATCGAGATTTACATACCTTGCTAGTAGTTTTTCTAGTGGTATAGCTCCTTGTGAAAGAGTTCGTACGGGGGTGCCACATAGGGCGCGTCCTAGGTGGAAGTGACCTAAGAGGTATTGTATTTGTAATGCTTAATGTTTTAATGTTAACATCGTGGACCAAAAGCTAGATCGGTCATTTATAAAAAAAAAAACACCATGCCGTCTGCCAAACGTGGTGTTTGGGGATATCAATAGGGGAGGCCTCATCCAGCAGTGGACGTAAACAAGCTGGTGATGATAATAATGATGATAGACGTTGGTGACAATAAAACCTGAAGCTTAACTCTCGTAATTATAAGTTATTCGATTCACAGTATAATCTCATCTCAGTCCACTGCCACGGCTGTTACTGCGTGCGTAGGCGTTGTAACTATTACTTAATCTTGGTATGCATACGTTACCTTTCTCGCTCTAACGAACGCCTTCCTGAGCGACAGAAAGGTTGAATCGAAAGATGATTGAAATGAGATTATATTGTGAATTTAATGACAAATAATTACGAGAAATGGGTCTCTGATTACATAATTAGAAGATTGAAAAGGGATAGGGTGATGATTATAAAATGTTATCAGTTTCTCGATTCTATTTTCTACCAAAACTCATTCAACATTTCTACTGTTAGACGTGGACTCCCCATAGAATGCAATGACTGAAACGAAGTCGTTGGATGGAGGCGGGTCAAGACCGTTCGTCGTGCCATTCTACAGGGGAGACCTATCTCCATATCTATTTCTATTTTTTCTGTTTAACTGTCATTAATCCCTTTCTGTGCACTACCGACACATTTTTTTCCACAATACACCAAGGTTATCTGGAAGAGAATGCTTTTTAGCATTAAGTTTGCCTTTGTACTTCTTTTATGTGCAATAAAGAATTTTCTATCTATCTATCTATCTCCAGCAGTGGACTACTACAGGCTGATGATGATGATGATGATGATCACAGGGACAGTTGTAAGCATTAGTACGTGCTAAGTAGCCACTATTTATCTCGGCCTGAGACTTCAACTAACATTAAGTAACACTTCTGTTTCAGACTTAATTGTACAACACTACAAGTCAATAAATTCTCGAAAACTTCACAAAATCTGATCGCCAAAAACAAAGTGGACTCTCTTGTGCACACTCGAGAGGTGGTCGACGAAATCAGACATCTCACTAAGATGCTAAACTTTGATAAGAATAGTATGAACCAGCCCCTTGAAAATGGTCTGCATATCTGGTGTAATATCAACTGGGGTGATAACGCACCTTACTGGAACCAATACTTCAAGGTTGTTAAGGAGTATAACCCACCTTACGAGGTAAGTTAATGTTGTAGGGTTCCGTGCCTCAACACAAAAACGAGACCCTTATAGGACCACTTTCAGGTAAAAAATAAAGAGTGGACTAACAAAGATAATAATTGCATAACAACGAAGTATGGACACGTTAAACTAAATAGTTACGTATATTTTTTGTAACTCAAATGAAGTAAAATGTCGTAATGTGTAACACTGTAACTAGTTGGGTTTTTTCCCATCGAGTAATACTGTTACACTTGGTGTAACTCGTTGGGAATAGTCCTGAAAAAAAGGTGCATCGAGTAACACTGTTACTCGTTGGGAATAAAATCCCATCGAGTAACATTGGGGGATGTATGGGTGTTACTTGTTGGAAACTCTCCAGATTTTCAGTCGAGAATACGTTGCTTGTGGGTTTAATTTTTTTGGGATATTTAATTTACTTATTTTTCCAGTCAAAATCTGAAGAAAATCGTATAACAGATCTAATTTCCGATGAGATCAACCGACTGATAGACAATCAGTTCGATGACGACTTCTCAGTGGATTTGAACCGGCTGGAGATTCCCATCGAGCGTCTGATGTACGTCGTCCAGCATATCACTACTGATCTGGAAAAAGTCAAGTAAGTAGTGCGTCTAAGTAAGTAGTACCCTATCTACTTTTGTCTTTAGAGTTAATGGAATTACTTAGAGGCATTTTTACTTTCGTCTTAAAGATCTGCGCTGTCTGTGGCGAGATATGACTATATGATATTGATGGTGATGAAATTATAAGCTAGAAGCATTCTCTTATTTACTATAGAATTAGGTTGCTGTTCTGAAAAGGGCCTTGTGGGGAAAGAACAAGTGTGGTGAACGGATTCAGTGGGAAAGGTGTGAAATGGAAAATGTGATAAGTGGGAGGACACAGCTCACAACCCTTGACCACCAGGATTTTTCATATTTTGACATTGTTGCAGAGATCTATTGGAGTGGGACGGTTACGAGATAGTGGACAATGTGGTGATACATTCTCGGCTATTGGTCGACAACACGTCTACTCTCGGCACGCAAGAAGACGACTGGCCGGACAATGACACGTTCTCAGATGTAAAGAAATACTATTAATCTACATACTACTTAGACTACTCGATGTTTTCGTGAGTAGTGACGAGCATTTTAGAGTAAGCTCTATTTCGGATTTGTCTGGGATTTCCAAATATATTTTTCTGTACAGAGTCGCGTGTATGGCTCAAAAAGCTAGTTAGAGTAAGTTTTTTACTTATTATCACAATTTAAATATTAAGAAATTACATGAAGATCAGAAGAGCCACTTCGTTTCCAATTTAATTTCAATTAGTGTAAGTTTTGGACCAAATATTTAGCACGTATGGGCGCGTCTTTCATTCCATATATTGGGAGCGTGTCTTGTATGAGATGACGTTTGAATGTCGCACGCGCGTTCCTGATGACATTCTATGTGATGTTAAGAGACTTTTCAGTATAGGCGTAGTAATGTTGCATGCCCATAGATATAGTCCAACCTTAAGTCGAGAGCATTATTTTTTTTATCGATATAACCCTGGTTATATTCTACTAAGCTAATATTAAAAAGTTAAAAAACTAAACTGTTTTCCTATTTTAGGCTATAACTCCAGACTCCGTCATTAAAGTGGAATGTTTCGTAAGTGGCGCGAAATGCAAATTTTATTGTGTTTTTTGCTCATCACCATTTGTGATAGCAAAAACGAAGAGACCTTAGTTTTCGCAAAATTAGTTTTCGCCATCATAAGGAGTATTGATGAGCTGTGATGAGCAAAAAACACGATAAATTTTTTAATTTGAACTTCTCGCTACTTGCGAAACGTTCCACCTTTAGAATACTTTTCGTAACATTTTTTCAAATTAAATTATTCATTTAGCTTACTTTGTATTGCAGTGGGATTCGACAGACGTTCGTTCCTTATCTGACGGAAGTACTATAGTCCAGGACTACCATGGTTTGAATTAAAATATAATATACACTTCCCATAAAGTATATGTTTCGTTATCAATGCATTACGAGTAGTTTTTTAACCATGCGTTGTAGTAGAGCTCTTTGTAAGAGTTCGTCCGGGGGGAAGTACTATCACCATGACTATGACTAAGTAAAAAAAAACGAGTTTATTACATAATTACAATTTATTTTTATAATCTACCGAACATTATCGTTGATTAAAGTCAAAATATTTTTTTATTTAATTATCAGCCTTGTTCGTAGAAAAGTTTATCTTTGTTCCTCGTCTTATAATTTTGTGATTGACATAATTTTTAGTAATTTTCTCGTAGCGAAACGAATGTATAAGTTAATTAAATCAAGTTTCTTAAATGTACACATAAGTTTGTGGTCGCCACTCGAAATCCGTTATTCCCGAACAGTTGTCGGTTCTGCGAGCTAATATGGCCTGCCCATTGCAACTTCAACTTGATAATTCTGGAGCTATTTGGCTCCCCCCTTCTATATTCCCAACGAGTAACATCTAGGGCATAGTGTTACTCGATGGGAAAAAATCCCAACGAGTAACAGTGTTACTGGTTTGTGTGTTACTCGTTGGGAACCCTCCTTCTCGATGGACCGTAAAAATCGCAGATATTCGAGGCATTCCGTGGGGTAGGACTTGTGGACAGTGGACTTCTACAGGCTGATGATGAAACCTTCCAACATTGTGTTGCTTGTCTACAAACTGATATAAGCCTCGTTTACTTATCGCTTATCTATGGCAGCGCGTTGTCTTCGTCGCGCCCTTGACCAGAAAGTGCGCAAACTTCGCACCATGCTAACTGCTGACGAAGACATCACAACGGAACTGGATCGAGTTGTCTGCAGGCTCATGAAGCTAGCCCTCCAGACCAGTAGAGGGCGCCGTGCGCCTCCGCCTACCAGGTTTATAATTATCTCCCTCTTTCCCTAGTCTTTCCCTAATAACATAAAACTGCCAGTTTGACATTTATTAAGTGTCACTAGTGAAAATTAAACTATAATAAATATGATCTAGGGATCTATTTCACTGAATGATTACGGTACCTAAGTATACCTGGGTGGTTATTCGCTATGACCTAAGAGATTCCTTGTCAATAACGTGTGACGTCACCCATACGATTCAGCGATTATTCCTCGCAGGTATCGTAACGTGCCCGCGTTATGTTACGTTTGGTCATAACGAATAAGGGGAGATAAGAATCTCTTAATACTTACACATGTCAAATCTGACAGTTTTTCAAAGAAACCTGTCAATTTAAAATGCCTAAGCTTCCCGTAAATTAAGTATTGACCGGTAAATATGGGTTGTAAAGTAACCTACTCATATGAGTAGCAACTATAGTTTATGTCAAGTTTATCTGAGATAAACGAGCCTGAGTTGTCTAAAGATAGTTTTCCCGTGAGGAACACAAGAGATTTCTTTCGCTCATGATTAAGTAAAACATTGTAGCCCTATGAATATCTGTCAAAAGGATGTTTTAAATAATTGTCATTTATTATTCTCTGGATTATGACGAAGTGACATTGCACACATAATTCCTAGAGCTAAAAAAAATTAATGAGAGAGATAAAGAAAATGTTTTTTCCATTTTTTTCTTCTAGGTGGATGCAGTGCAAGCTACTAGACTTGCTTACATTGACAGAAAAGGCGATTGATAGACGAAAGAGATATTTTATTGAAAACTATCCTTTGACGTCGATCAGGAATGGTTAGTTTGATCAGCTTTTTATCTTTCCTATCTACGCTGAAGGCCTGTTCTGTCTTTGCGTCTTGGCAAATAACCATAAATATGATCTTGATCGGTTCTTATGTGACGACCACATACCGGACGACGCAGTAGAGGAAGGTCTTCTCGATGGACTAAAAACATTAAGGTCGCAGGAAGTCGGTTGATGGAGATGGCTCAAGAGCATTCGTCGTGGCATTCTACGGGAAAGGCATAAGCCAGCAGTGGACTTCTAAAGGCTGATGATGATGACTGGCCCTTGAAGTATATTTATTGTGAAGTTAGTAAAGAAGATCGTAGTTTTGAAGTTGTAATAAATATTTTTTTCTCTAGACGTTCCCTCTGAGAAGTCACAAGACATGATTGCATTGGAGAAAATTAGGAGAGACGATACGGGGTTAGTATTTTATTTAAAAATGCGGGCTGAATCAGAACCTACTATTTCTTTTACATGGTTTTATTTATTTTGTTTTCAGTATGAAAATTGTAGACAAATACCGTCATTTAGTTCAACCAGGTACTTATACCAACATTTATAAGCTCTTCTATCTGTATGGTACCTTGATATGTTATAAACTGTCAATTCGTTTTAGAAAAAACTGGTGTTTTAGAAGAATCTCGTGCCCAATACCGCTTTATAGATTTAAAGCTAGAAGACGATCTTAGCGTGACAAGTGCTGAATTCTTGAAGGGTATGTCAAATTTCCATTATCTCTTTTTACCTTCTACTCACGATAATCATTCTTCCATTGATTCTACATTTTCAGACTATGAATACATAGACAGACATTCTCCAAGTCTGTACGAACCGGAGCCTACTCTAACCGACATGGCATTATTCAATCCAGCCGACGAAAAGATGAAACTGGAACGAACCCAAGCCTGGCTTGAAGTTGACCTTGAAGTGATTCCAAATTCCGAACATGACATAAACATTGATAACGACATACTGGTGGACAGTACTGGTGATACCGAACACAGCACGTCGCTTACTAAGTACTATAAAAAGTGCTTCAAAAGATACAAGCCCAAGAAACATTGTATTGAACTCAAATGCGTTATTTGCAAGAGATCTCATTCTAAATGTTTCAAACAAGAAAATAAAAAAGATAAGAAAGTTAAAGATAACTCTAGCAAAACTCGAATTATCAAGAAAGTTTCGCGAAAGAAGTCAAGTTACAGCAATTTGTTCAAAGAAAAACCTCGAAGGAATGAATGCAAATTTTTTCAGCCAACTGCTTCTAAGCCAGTAAGTTTTTCTCTTCTGTATTTGTCTGTGTCAGCAGTGGCACAACATTGACGTAGAAAAGTGAGAGTAATAGGATTTACACCTTGCCAATTGCGTTTTCGTTTGCTGTATGCGCTAATAATAACTAAGGCTGAGTTTTAACAAGCTATTGACACGGTTGTATGATGCAGGTAGTAATGTAAAACGGAGTTTGAATGGATACACGGCAAACGCCGCTAGCGGACATTTATGCTTAAATCCATGTTACAATACACTATACGTCCTAAAACTTAAGACTCGTAGCTCTAACTAACGCCATATCAATACTGGTCAGACATGCCATTGCTTTCGGCCCTGTGTTATGCGTCATCAATGCAAATGAAAATGGAATGAGGTTTGCATCAATGTCCTTACAGGTCTGTCCTATTATAGGATGACCTATAAATACATTGACATCTATTATAGATGGGTACCTACCATAGCTATCCAAACATTTTGTCATTGTAATGTAACTGTTGTAGGTAGTAAGTACCTAATGTTATTAGCAATAAATCTCAATTTCAATTTACACCTACTGAGAATGCTATATTTTTCTTATTCGTAATGTGCAGATACCGGAAACTCTTACTAAACTCTGTCAACCAGAGGTAATGATAGAAAACAACACGGAAACGTACAAAGAACACATCACCAACTTTACAAGAGATGATGAAATTATACAATTCAACCAAACAAGCGGCTGCATTTCTGCTACAAAGAATAGTCTACTTATTGACATTGTAATGGATGATAAACAAGAGACCATCGCTATGAGAAGAACTATAGGAACAGATGCCGAAGAAGACCCCATGGGCTATGAAAATGAGACTTTGATACGTAGTGTTAGCAACACAGTCATATACGAAGATAACTTTTTCGACAAACATGACGTTGGGATTGAGAATGATATAACAATTTTCTTGAACGGTATTGAAATTGGTCTAGCTTTATCAAATTTAAATTATGTAGTTTGTTCCCGAAGTAAGGACTAATGCTAGATGCGAACGCCTGACCCGAGAACATGCCTGCACACACATTTTCCGAAAAGTAGGTATTATGCTAGAAACATAATGTGAACACCCGACCCGACCGACGTTTCACGTTTTCTAAGGGACTAGTTTTTATGGAAGCGTGCATACTGACCCGACGCGTACTTTCGGGTCGCGTGTTCAATAACTCTGGCATTAGTTTCTATAGAGGTGTGCATACTACGAATACCCGGTAATCGTCGTGCCATTCTGCACGCCTCCGTATAAACGATTAGTATCCTACTTTAGAAAACGTGATTATTCTGAACGTCTGGTTGGGTCTACAACATACGGGATCACTCTACCACTATTTCCAGACAGATGCGAGCACCAAAGTAAACTGTTTAAATGTAAATATATAAATAAAAAGATGTCGGGGAGCTGAATCTATCGCAATTACATTTTACATTTTAAAGTTTTCTAAACTCGCGGTACTCTATTAAGTACTCCTTCTTTTGTATGGAAATTATGGTCATGTGGTATAAAGTGCAACCTGCGGGACAAATGTTAGCATGATCTGCAAATATTTGTTTCGGCTCTGGGTGTTATAGTACCATGGTACTCGTAGTTCCTGATACCCACGACAAAGAATTCTATATGGTAGTCATTTACCCCTTCCACTTATATACCATTGTGCAAGAGAGAGAAGTAGTGTTTTATGGCTTATCTCTGGCACACATGACTGGCGTATATTCTTGCTCCACGAACGAACTATTGTGTTTATTTCTAAATTGTTTTTTATTTCCTAGATATCAATGAGCCTTCCACATCTAAAGGTATTCGCCATGTGAGCATGGACGTCCAATGCGGAACAGACGCTTTGGCACCCGATTATTCGATATTGTCTGCGACGACATCGATTACTAGAATGTCAAGCATTTTCACAGCGGGAATCAAAATTGGAGATCCTTGTACTGACACGACAATGAAATGCATACATTGTTGCACAAACCCTCAACTGCAGAAGATGTCTACGGATTGCTGCACTTCGACCAACGATGGTAAAACTATTTATAAAACAATAGAACCTAGAGAAAGAGCCATTGGTATTAAAATAAAAGAGTCCATTCCGAATAATAGTGAACGGATGGAATGCTCGACTGTGACGCAAGAACAAGAGTCTTTGACTCAGCAAGAACAAGATTCTTTGACTCTGCAAGAACAAGAGTTGACTCGGCAAGAACAAGAGTTGACTATGACGCAAGAACAAGAGTTAACTATGACGCAAGAACAAGAGTCGACTGTACAAGAACAAGGGCAGAATATGATGCGAGAGCAAGAATCGCCTATTATGCAAGAACAAGGGTCTGATCGGGCAGTCACTTCCTTGCTACTTAACGCGGACTTCTCTACAGAGACAACGTGTCTGAAATCAATACCAAGTGGCATGAAAATTGAAGATTCTGGCTCCGATTTCTGCAGCAGCATTGCAAGTATACCAAAAATGCCGCAAAGCTTAGCCAATTGCTTAACTAGCGATTTGAAGATCATATCTTCTATTAGAACAGACGTTGGAGTAACAAAAATGTTGACTAGGTACGTTCAGCCAAAACTGTGCTGCGGTGGAGTCCAAGTCCACAGTTACAGAGACAAACAAATATCTGAGGATACAGTGTATCACGGAGAGTGGCAAAACCACAGACCTAAAGTTCTCACAAAGAAGAAAATTTTTAATCAAATTATTGTGAAGAGAACCACAGACTCGATTATAAAGAAAAAAGTTAGGTCGAAAGAAAATATACCATCAAAGAGTTTTGTGAAAAGAGATATCAAAGCTCCAGAACAAAAATTGCCACAAAAACTAAATGTTGAACCAACGAAATTAAAGCCAAATGAAGAAAAGAAAAATGATCGAATAAGTACTTTTGTTTCAAAGTGTGTGGCCAAAGGGAATATGCCTATTTTAACTGTCACTAAGGTAAAAATAAACTAATTTACTTATGGTTAAAGAGAGCGGTTTTAACGAAATAAAACAGGCCTTGTCAAGCCCTGGCTCGGCCAAACTGGAATCGAGTTAATAATGTGTATGCTTTTCAGGTGGCGTCTAAACGAATGCTGAGGTATGTTTATACATAATTTTAGCTGACAATCCAGATGGCAATGGCAAATATGTAATACCGATTTGTGACTGTTTCAGTTCTACGCCCTCCAAAAATACAAAATCCGCCTTTATTACGAAAAAACTCCCAATAACATTTGTTACCCCGACTAAGGATGTCCCAGAACCAATTAGAACTATAAATAAAATATATTTACCCTGTTATTTGAGGAAAAATGCTCTAAAACCTTTGACGAACGGTAAAAAGAATTTAAACTATAGCGTTGATTCCGCCAAAACAAATATCTGTATGAAAATAAACGGTCCAAAACCCTTAGTCCGTTCAAGAACTGAAGATATCAAGCGGGATTTGCTAAAGTTTCAAAGTAAGGTACCAGTGGCAAACTATGTAATTTTACGTAATGAAGTAGAAAATAAAAATAGTGCTAATGATGGACAGCCAGCAAAGACGACTGCTGACAGCGGGAAAAGAAGAGGTGATGCTCCTACCAAGCGTCCAATAAGCCCGCAATCTCAGAACAGCTCGACTTGTTCATCTCCCAACAGCATAGCCACTGTCAGAGCAGTATCCATCAGACCTAAGAATGTAAGCAGCCGAAGACATTCCACGTCATCCTACAAAACTAGCACAGCAAACAGTGAATCAGAAAATACCACTCCTAACAGAAACAAGAAATTTACAAAACGGTCTAAGAGCGCAAAGATGTCCAATGAAAAAACATTCGACAACAAAGAAAACATTCCACAAACATCAAGACAATCCAACATTATTGGCAAAGGAAGTGGCAAAATCGCCAAAGGAACTTTCTTGGGGCAAAAGAAGGTCTTCATTGCGCAGTTAAAAGAAAGCCCTCCTTTACAATCTACAGCCAACAAGAAACATAAATCTAACATGAATACACCAAAGACAGACAGCATAGTTAAGAAAATATCCACTAACACTTCAGTTTCCAAAAATTCCTCTTTTAAATTCGATGATTGGACAGAAAATGGGAATTCTGTGTCTGCAAGTACTGAGATTTCGAACATGGTTATAGTATTAGATCCACTACGAGATGACCCATATAAACACATATCGGATCCTCCAGCAGACACAAGTGACACTATCAATATTCTCAACAATCGTCTAATAACAGAATGGATGGATAATTCCAGTATAAGTATCGATAAGAGTCAGAGCAGCAACATATACACCGCTATGAGGATGTTAGTGGAAGAAACCTTGGATTTCATCGAAGTGCCTTATGATAACAACTGCTCAATAGATTCCGAGACTGTGATTTTGAGTCGTGAAAACCTCAATAATGCAGCTGTTGATCTAAGCTCTTCACCAATAAGTTTCAAAACGGTAATCACGAATGAAAATAATTCACTTCAAAGCGATTTAGAGCAAGCTTTGAATCGTTCTTTCGATACGACACTCGGCAATGAGTCAATCTTTAGTCTGAACGATACGAAGTTAACGGTAACAGAATTAGATTTGCTCTCGTTCAAGTCTGTTACTTCAGTGTCGAAATATTCTGAATATTTGTCGGCTGGTAGTTCTCAAATGAAACTGCCTGTACAATCTATACATGCGACTTCCATGAAAGATATTTATGGAAGAAAAGATCAGCCTTTCATTCCCGTAAGTGATATTCACTACCTTCTTTATTTCTATTTCCAATCTTGCTTCTATTTATCTATTAATATCGTCTACGTTTGAAGGTTCCGCAGAACAACGCTGGTGCCATAGCTAATCAAGCTTTTAGTGGTTTCACGATCAACGGCGAGTTGATAGCTGGCGATAAGCCTGAGCCCGTCAATTTCATCGACTCGGAGACTGGAAGTATGGATGTTTCTAGACAAGCTGTAAGTCAAATGTAAATGCAAGTACAGCCGTATTCATGAACGGTTACTTTGTTGTTGTGGCCCCTTTATGTCTTAGCACATTTCTAATCTACATCAGCCAGTAAACATCCACTGCTGGAAGAGGCCTCCCCAATAGCATGCATAGCCTAAAACCCATAGCGTGCAATGGGGGGATTAGCCATGATCACCACGCTTGGCAGGCGGATTGGTGATCGCAGAACTGGTGTTAAGTATTCAGGTGGATGCTGCCGCCCATTCCCTGGCGTAATCCAGATGAGTAGTTGGAGGAGTCCTATTCTTAGGCCGAGACCACCACGGCTTCAACACATTTCTAGTATGACAGAAAATCACAAGAGCCGTTCTCGAATACGGCTGATGTTGTAGGTATTGTTGTGTGATTTGAATCAATTCCAATAAATCTTTTGTTCAGAATTCAGAGGAACTATTCATATCGGGAGTTTCTTCAGATAGTTTTGAATCTTGTTTGTTAGATGAAGACGCAGTCGTTCCCAGTTGGTTGTTTCAAATCATAAGTCGACAACAAGAGGTAAGAAAACAAATTTTATCTAAAAGTTTTTTTTACCCGAGTGCCCCAAAAAGGAGGTCTATGTATCCTTTGGCGCTTTCTGTAGCCTAACCGGTTTGGTAGATTTTGATAAATGAGGTAGTTGTCTTCTCTACCTTGAGAAATATAGGAAAAAAGTGTAAAAAAAAACACAAAATGCAGTGATGGTCATATAACTAGAAACACCTATAGTCATGTAGTAGGGTATAATATTTCAACTGCAATTCATTGGAGCTCAGACTTATTTCCTAAATCACAGCGCACTCTCATAGCATTTAGTTTAATAACAAGCAATAATAATGGATGACGAATGTATTGATACAAGTGGTTCGCCCCGAACTGAGATCTCGCGAATACACGCGATGTAGGAAACCTATTTTCTTTACCTTTCTACTAAAACAACTTCAAAAAACATCTAGGCACATAAAATTTTCACAAGACCTCTTTGAGGTCGTCGAGGTCATTCCCTAAACAACATCAAAAAAACCATTTGAATCTGACTAAGACTAATCAACGATAAACTGGACGACGCAGTAATGGATCTCTCGATGAACCAAGGACATTATAAAGGTCGCAGGAAGTCGGTGGATGGAGGAGGCTCAAGACCATACGTCGTGGTATTCTATGTCCAGCAGTGGGCTTCTGAAGGCTAAAGATGATGAATCAATGGTTTGTAAAAACTACACATATGGTATGTTCCTACATGTAGTCTGAGCCCAAATCCTCGATTTTTATTTAAAAAAAGACTGAATATGCATATAAATTAAGTTAAAGGCGTTTACGATAGAATCGTGGATTTGGTCTTCCTCTACAATATTACCATTTTCCACTACACCATACGTCCGTGTCAATTAATTGGTTGCAAAAAACTTAGACCGGTAATTTCACCGGCACAGATCACCATTCCTAAAATGATAGTATAATAATGATGACACGATGAAGTCTTGATGAGTGTCGCCACGTAAAAACCTGAACAAGTCCGTGTTGGACCACGCAAGGAATATAATGAACAACACAGTGGTGGATTTACATATTTCCCAAGCATATAGGCTGTTATGTTTTTGCCGCCCACACCTCTACAACTGTCAGTTTCTAGATTATTTTTACAATCCAACAATTTGGTTCAACAATTTGGTTGTAAACAAAATTACCCAGAGAATGAGAGCGCGGCACGTTAGAACATTGTGCGAAGTTATGTGAAATCAGGTATAAGCATCAATGGTTTTCTATTTCCAGGCTGAAGATGAAATGAACGCAGCTCAGCCACTAATAATCCCTTTACCAATGCCAGATGATCCGATTTATGATGTCAACGGAAACAATTTGGAAGGATTAGGATTGGGAGCAGGCGCGGGGGATGGACGAGGCATGCACAGTGACCAATCGCAGGATAGCTCAGGGCACGGAACTTCGCTCAGCTCTAGTGCCACCTCATCTGGAGCACAGAGCGAGGTAACTAGTAACTACTAACTCTTGCAGGAGATTTGTGATGTCAGCAACATTTAGAAGGTACCTATAGGATTGCCGTGGTGTGTCCTTCATCCCGTGGATGTCTTAAAAGCCGACAGGGATCACACTAGGGGATGGGCAGCAGCATCCAACTGAGTACTCAACACCAATACTGCGATCACCAAACCGCCTGCCAAGCGTGGTGATCATGGCAAATCCCACTCATTGTATTTGATGGGATAAGCCTCGTCTAGCGGTGGACGTCTAAAGGCTGCTGATGATGATAAGGAATGGACGAGGCATGTAATGCGGCTAATCGCAGGTCAGCTGAGGACGTACTTTGCTCCGCTCGAGTGCCACGTCATCCGAAGCATAAAGCGAGGTATCTTCTTACTAGTACAATGGATCTGTGACATCATATCGACGTCTAGAAGGCATAGGATTGGCCGCGGGCGCGGACGACAGACGAGGCATGCACCATAGCGACCATCACAAGATAACTTAGGCGCTGGAACTCGCTCAGCTCTAGTGCCATTTAACAACCATTTTGCGAACAAACACGCGCACTGACCTGAAGAAATTCAGAATTTTTTTAGACCGGCGCTTGTATCGTATTTATTTATGTAAATGCACTGGGATGAACAGTGTAAACGGCCTGCGACTTTGTGGTTGTTGCTAGTAGAAATCCCTGAAGTGTCTACCGATTACTTTAAGAAAAGTCTGATGGAAATGTTTTTTCAGCAGGCCATCCTTATCGATCCGTTATCATTCGTGGCTCAATTCGAAGGTGTTCCCTTGCAAGACTCCGAAAACCGTTCATTTGTAATGGTGCGAGTCAATAATGAAGACAATGAATTGGGAGCTGCTCAAGGTAAAGAAATTATTAACACACGAGTACCGAATATGGGTTTGCTAGATCTGGCAAGCACAGCCTTTAAACTCGGTTCTTCTAGTTGCAGTGGAGTCCTCACTAGACAGTGATGGTCAGTGAAGAAACGAATGTGAATGTGTGAATGTAAATGAAAGTGTAAGGGGATGATGTAGACAGTGACATTGCGTGGTCTCATGTTTGCTATTCGTTTTTAGGGTTCCGTACCTAAACAGGAAAAAACGGAACCTTTATAGGGCCTGTTATCCATCTGTCTGTTTGTATCAACTTGAAATATTTGCTATGAGCTTGTAGTGCCGTAAAATAACCAAGCTTCTAATTCGATGCATTAAAAAGATATGGCAATTATTTTTTTGAATTTTTGTTTGAAATTTTTGAAAATAATAAACCTCTCAGGGACTTCCAATGACCTCCGAATGAATTCTGAAATTTGGAATGTTTTTGTGATGGCTTTGTGACACAAATTTAGGAAATAGTCTAAAATTGAGGAGGTTTGACTTGTTTACCTCTTTCATGTTTTAAGGAAAACATACAGTCGAATTGAGAACCTCGTTCTTTTTTGAAGTCGGTTAAAAAGTGGATGAAACTAGACGATTTCATAGTAATTTACGGATCGAAACCCTCAGGGTGCGAGTTTCACTGGCACTTGTCCATTTTATTTGTGTCTGACAACTGTCTAGGAAGGTGACAATACCTACTCATACCCATTGTGAAGATATCTATAAATTCTAGGTGCGAGTACGATGCCGCCTGACTCCCAAAACTTCAGTCACGGTGAATCCACCAGAAGGAATCCTCGTGTGCAAGATAACGCAGCCAGTGATGTCGACGCTGACGTCAGCTCTTTAGAAACTGACGTGCCAGACTTATCCGACAACTGACGAAAAGACTGACAAGTAAGATTTGTCTTTTTAATGAAGTTTATCTGGTCTAAATCAACAGTGTGCGCGGCAGCGTATTGATGTTATTTGAAAAGCGGTCCCAATAAATTATTTGCAACTTTTAAAAATTGTTTTTGTAATATTTTATTGAATTATACCATTTTCAAGGCCCCTTCTACTTGGAATGTTCTTGAATGGTCAAAGGCATGAGATACTGTCTCGACTACAATAATTTTATTCTTATACTTTAAAAACTAGATATTCAATTAAATATCTAGTTTGCAATGTGAAAATCACAAAATGCTAAATCATAATTCTGCCCTTTTTACGCCATGACCATTCTCTCCTGACTCTACTGGGTTAACGTCAGTCATGGTTTTTGGGATACTATAAAATGTTATAATTTTAGTAGGTGTTCCAATGGTAAGGTTGTTCAAAAAGTAACACGTTGAAATCGAGGAAATTTCTTTTTTGCATTTATTCGTATTGTACAATCTTATAATGATTCATTCTGCAAAATTTTACAGGCGAGCAAGAATTTATATATAAAACATTAGCTCTTTCGTATTGTACATAACCATTTTACCAGTATAGGTGAAAACATGCGTATAGTTTTTTTTAGTTTTAGGATAATAAATTACTTAAATACTAATCAAGTTTGGTTCTTTATTAATACAATATCAATAGGATTGCACTATCCTGTAAAGTTTGGAACATACCAAAAACATACTATGGTGCTCTCTCGACGCCGATGAACTTTCTATGCTAAATATACAATTATTATAACTTTAGATACAAAATATGAACGTGAAGCGAATATTACATTGATGCAAGGCAGGCATGATTAAATTATTGGATTCAGACTTTCTCATCTCGCTTCAATAGTTTATACTTGACACGTTAAAGTAGCTTTAGAGCGTTCTTGCACTATAAAATATACTGAAGCCTTATATTTGCGTCGCAACGGGACCCGGCAGAGACCTGGCAAGGCTCGTCTGCATCGCTCTAAGTAACTAAGTGAGCTAAGAGAGTGAACAATAAAAACTTACTAATTTTATATTCAGATTAGTAATAAATGCTGCTGTTATTATTAACTGTGTATTGTTATCAAAATAGAAAAATCAATGACAAAAGATTCGATTCATTATACCGCTACGAAAGTAGGGTAGTGACGTGAAAAATCTTGTAAGAATAATTGCAATGCCACTTATCGGTAGTAGTTAACGTAACTATTACACACATTATTCATTATTATTTAAGGCAGTGAAACACCCAACTTAAATTCAAGGACAGTTGGGGACGAGATTACCTAGCTAACATTAACTAGTAACATATAACTAGACATTTTCACAGGCGACCTCTACACGGCCGCGATATAATGTACAATATTTACAATTCTTATAACCGAATACGAATCGTCTGTCGCATCTGTACGATACACGGGGGTCACAAACACTGAAGCGGGACGCACTCTCTTACTCTATACCACTCAGTCATCGAAAGTCCATCGGCTTATTGTATCATCCTAACACCTCGAATGCAAATGACGAAACGAAAATACTCATACGTCTATACAATAACAATAATATAAATGTCTTCATGAGTAAATCTCGTTAAATTATAGAACTACATAGAAGAAATCTATCAATCTGAGATTAAGGACAACAACTTTATATCTGTGAAACGCGTCGAATCATTCCGAACGCTTTAAAAAACAATGTATTTAAGTTACGACTAGATTATCTTTGCCATTTTAACATTAATAATATCAATTATTCCAAACGACCGATTCATATACGTTAGGTGTTGATAACGGAATCAGGAAATAAGGCATTTTAACAAACGTGTTATCTGTTTAATAAATGGCCAAAACGACGAGAGTTGCATTCCAGCTTAGACGTTTTTGCACCTACTAATATTTAATCAATAACAAAGGTAAAGTATATAAAGCTATAACCTTTCCTGCCCTTCGCAATGAACAACAACGATCAAAATATTGAAGAGAATAATGTAATATCAGATTCCACTAGAATTACCTACTCCACCATGATTTTGCGAAGGAATCTGTTTCCAACTTACTGTTTCTGTTTTCGTAATTATGAATTGTTCGTTTATAAATTAAAATTCAGGTAGGTGTCAATTTCCTTAAATTAACATAACATCACATGATTGAATAAGGGCCACAAAATAGGAAGGAAAAATATAATTTAGCTTATCACTACAAAATACGAAATTAATTTATACATACGCAAGTCACAGTTCCTTCCCAAACACGCGGTGATTTTAAGACAAAAGAACAACTTTCGTTTGCAATCACACTGTTCTATTCTCATTTTCCTCATGTTATCACAGAAAATTATGTACTTATTTACAATTTTGTCATCTAAGTGACGACCGTAGTCGCCGTTATTCTTGCCTCGCAACAAATTTACCCCATGATACTGAACATTACAAAAAAATCTAAATCGACTTTTGCGCTTCATCTGTGAAGTATAAAAGTATCTAATTTGCAAAATGATGTAATTTGAAACCATATGGTTTTGCGAGACTCTTGTTTTTGTAATTCAGTCATTGTAGGTTATAAAATTGTTCATGTAGTAACTGGTTTCTTATTTCGTATTGGAAATTATCGCCTGTTTTATGAAGCACAACAGTCGCAAGTGGGGCCAACTAACAGGTGACTAATGAATTAATGACATAAAATATGAAACTAGATTATGAATCTTAACGGACGTTGGTTTGAATAGCTGCCAGCAAAATCGGTTAATGCCCTCAAAATATCTACATCCACTGATTGATATATACCTATTAGAGCTTTGTAATAGAGCAATGTGTGCTATTTCTCAATTATAGCAGGTGCTAGGCAACCTAGCTCCAGCAGGCAGTATCTGTAGGTATAATATACTGAAAATTATATTATGCCGATTCTCTTGCAGATTTTACATAACCGGATTTTGTGCCTGGTAACGGATATGCCTTATTTTAATTTCGAACTAATTTGAAACATATTCGTTGTTTGTAACCCAGTGTTGGGCGCCAGTTTTGCAACACTGGCGCACAACGTGGGCAACATCTTTTTGAAAATCACTGAGCTCACTATGTTCCTGCTTATATATTGTTCATATTGTCCGTTATTTAAAAAGTCTAACCTGTTTGCTATGTCCACGACTGGATTTACGTACAGGTTTATTTTTGTAGAATATTTTTAATAAATACCCCCGAAGGGGTTGGCAGAGCCTCAAAGGACCTCTTTTCACCTCCTTTTTTTTTAAATCTGATAACAATAAAATATGGTTAAGTACTTGTAAGGTAAAATACATTTCTTTTGAAATAGGTATATTTTATGAATGTAATGAGTACCTTGTTAGAAACTATTTAAGAAATTTAAATTAAAAAAAAACCTTTTAATGACAACAGGCACGATAATATTAAGGTACAATTTCATAATGATCGATTTTATAAAACTACCTACATTTATTTGTTAGTGAAACCAGGCGATAAAATGTAACCAATAATAATGTATAATGTTTAACAACTGGGGTAGTCATTTAATTTTATGCAGAAATATACTTTAAAGTTTACATGTAATTCATTTTATTTAGTTAATCGTATTTAAATTTAAAATGTAACGTATTATATTATATTATAACGTAGGTATAAAGCACTTGGGGGAAGGACAGCAAATTCAATAAAAAATGATTTTTATTTAGTACAATATTAACTAAGTAAAAATTATTCACTAAGTAAATATTTTATACAATACTAGTATTAATTTGTCCGACGATGATTCGCTAGTGTTCTCTCAACGTCTATGTAAATATGAAACGGTGTCGAGTGCGGCGAGGAGGCGCCGCGCGAGCCTGCGCACCGGCCCGCGCCACACGCGCCCTCGCCCTCAAGAGGCAATATTATGTAACTTTATTAGTGCAAATTTAATATAGAAAGTTAACTTTTACGATACAGACTAATAATTTCATTTATGTAAAAATCCTAGCGCAAACGATTCGCCTGGCACCGTTTCATACTTCGATCATCTTAACCGTAATATAAATCAAAGAGTAAAATTTTAGCGAATTAAAAATTAAATTTTCCAAAACTTTGTAAACACTAGAATGGACACAGCTCTCGGAGTCGAAACGCACGCGGGCTTCGCGTCGCGCTCTCTCCGGGAGGCACTTCCAAAATCCTGAGCAACGATTGTCGTCTATTTACACACGTTCGCCGAGTAAAAAACAATATCGTCCGAGGCGCGAGGGCCGGCGTTCGAGACACTGTTAGATGGTGTTCGCGTTTGAGTCGGCGGGTGGCGCGCGCACGTCCCTCTGGGAGCGCGCGCGGCGGCGCCGCTAGCACCAGTCGTCCTCGTCGGAGTCAGAGTGGCGCACACGTGGCTTGTACCCGTTGGGCACTCGCGCCGGCGCCGGCGAGGGCAGCGCACGCGCCATGGCGCAGCCCCGCCCCATCGCCAGCGCCGCCTCGTAGCTCAGCGGAGCCTCGTAAGGTCGGGACGCTCGCTCTGAACCCTCGTAGCCCCCCCTTCCGCGTCTGCAACGACATAAATCTATTATAACTTCAAGCACTAAATTCTGTACTCAATTCACAAAAACTACCTCTTTTCCACAAAAACGGAAACGGCGATTATACTGTAGCGCTATTTGTCGAAAACATAATTTGAGTGTCGGCTTCTCTACGTCGTAGGAGGTCTACGCCGTAGACCTAGGCAAATGCAAAGGCATCGAGTACACGCGTTTTAAGAGAGCAGTGCATGAAGATGACATGCATGGATTCAAAAACCAATGGCAGAAAAATAAATAGTAAATTCAACTTGCCTTTCTCTAGATCTATAGTCTCGGTGTATCAGTCTTTCAACTTCTCGGCCGTACTCGTACTCGTCGTGCAGAGGTTCCACGGGTTCGCGTAACGCGTGGGTATGCCTCAGTGATAACTGAAATACCAATAATGTTGACTCAGCTCTACTCTTGGTCATCATAACCATCAAGCAGTCTGGCCTAGGACAATACGAAAAACACAAGTTTAAAGGCTCGGATCTCGTAAAGACGGATATCGAGATACTGGATCAGAAAAAAAACGATTTTTCATTAGAGTTATCAACGTCTTCCGTCAATTTCTGCTAGCTATCAACTTTGACGATCTCTGTGGCGCGGCGGGCGAAAGTTTGCCTGCGACGCAGGAGGTTGCGGGTCCGATTCGCACCTCTGAACAAATTTTTGTACGATCTGCAGATAATTATTCAGGATGTTCTGGTTTTTCTATGTATAATAAAAAAATATCTATCTATATAATGTATTGTATTAAGTATATCAGTTATCTAGTACCCATAACACAAGCTCTGCTTAGTTTGGGGCTAGATAATGTTGTGTGAAATGTCCAGCATTTATTATTATTATTTCTGGTTTTATCATTTATCATTGAAGTTGCCATTTCGTTGTTGAAAAGAGAGATAACTGTCCTAAAATCGGCTAACTCGTAACGTCGTGGATTGATTTATGCAACTATTTTAATACGACCCACATACACACATACATTCACATTCACACACATATTCTGTTACACTTTCCGATAAAATGCAATAATTATTCAAAAACAGAGCTCAGTACTAACGTGCGAGGGACTGTGGCTGATTCTGGTGAAGGGAGGTTGCTGCTTCACGTGCAGCGTGGACGGCTTGGTGGGGGTGGGGGGCAGCTGGCGCCCTCGGCCGCGGCGCGCGTGCTCGCGCTCCCACGACCGGTCGCGCCACTCCCGCCAGTCACGATCCCGGTCGCCACCTGTGTGGATCCAAACTGTATCTTGAATGATTTTGAAATTCCATCTGCTGTCGTTCTTGCTGATAAAGCGTTTTTACTCACCACTTTTGAACTAAATCACAACGGTGGCAGCACTGGGCACTGACTACTGGGCCTGTTGTAATTTTATGAATTACCCCACTACAACGCTCAACGTTTGGTAGATCAATGACTTACGAAACAAAAGGCGCCGGCGAGTATAGCAAGTGGATAAGAAGAGCTTAACGTCGAGCTCAGTGACGCGTATTAGAAGCGGCCTATGCCCAGCTGAAGGACTAATGTAGCCTGATGCTGATGACAGCGCTCCAGTCGGGTGGTCCCAGTGGGTATAGTTCAATTCATTCAAATTCAAAATGGGGGAGATAAGATCTGCACTGACTACCCGCAATGGGGTGTATTGTGCATTGTCCCCCTGCTAACCCTATGTCATAGCTGGGTATAATTTTAGGCCGATGTCTAAAAAGCTTATACCTTGCTATGCCTGACAGAGTTGTGGCAGGTATATTAACAAAATAATGTTAAGTAGTTTACAACAGAAACTGAAGTCACACTTGGAGATTTGAGTAAACAAAATATGATACCTACCCGACGTTGGCCGGTCAGCGGGGTTCCCACAAGATATTTTTTGTAAGCTCACTAATTGGAAAGCGCGTGCAATACCCGATTTCAAATACACGCTGTCAAACGTCACTTTTCTCATACAAAAGTTACCGTTTGACAGCAATGGTCGCACAATTTACGCCTGTTGCAAACTTATCGCGAAATAGAGAATACGGGGGCCGCTACCGATCGCAATCTGAATCGTGTCTCAATGGGTTTCACTTTGGGCCTCAACAATTAAGCGTTCAAGATGTATCACTGGCGCGGCCTCTGACTTCGCCCGAGTTGTAGCAGGTTATAAAACGTAAATACGCTTTGCGATAACCACAACGTCACCGTGAGCAAAGCTTTGTGATGTGGTTCAAAAGTGGTAATTATCAAAACATCTGCGGAAATCGCATATCAACATCACAATAAAATGAAGGAAAACAAATTAAAGGAAAGAATAAGGGCTCCAAAAAAAGCAAATAAATATTCGCTGTATTGTATACCAACAGATGTGCAAACAATTTTCTCTGTCTAAGCGTCTGGCTTTGTTGCTTAGGCAAAACCAATATCACATAATTTAACAATCGTGTTTATAAGCATTCGCGTTGTTCCTATGAGTATTGCAATTGCTTATTCCCTGTGCCGCAACAAAGGTTTCTACTTAAGCACAGATTGTAAAAATATGTTGTTTCGATTCAGACTTTACAATTTGAACAAAATAACTCGATGCAGCATTAAAATATTATGAGTCTCCAGCTTTACATTTGTTGTAATGATCTCCATTTATCTGCAAGATTTTTTCTTACGATTTGGAAGTTTATAGTTAGCAAGAGCTTTCGAAATACTTTACGTCTACGGCATTAGGTGATGTTGGCCTGTGTCTGTGCGTCCGTAGTGTGTGGCGAGTGAGTCTCACCGTAGGTGTGGTGGTGTGGACGATGTGGCGGGGTGGGCGACCTCGAGGGATAGCTCAGGATGGTCGTAGGATAGCCCGTCCGCCACGGCTTCTCTCCTGTCAGGAATACCTTCACATGTACCTTCTATTAGCCTAACCACGTCGTGTAATCAACGTCTTTCTTTCATTATGGAAACTTTAGTATCGTGTTAACAATTTTTTTTGACATTTCAATTCTATCAATTAATGATATTTAAATTTTTGGAAAGTAAATTTGAAATAAACATTCTTACAATGAAATTTCGCTAAAAAACATTTCAATATAATTTGGTAGTCACAAGTGCTCTTAAGTCATAGGCATAGGCATAGGTAATATACATTTAGATATAAAAAAAAGTATGGCACAAAAGTTTTTTAAGCTTTTGCATGCTGCATGGTTCATTGTGGTGACATTATGAAGTGCAAGCGATCAAACACTCCTGTGACACAGTGAGACCCCTGTGATGCAAGGAACCTATTAGGCCTCAACCCAAGGGTTTAGCAGTTTAATTTTGTGCAATAAAGTTCAATTGGGCATTGAAATTAGGCATGCAGCATGCAAAATGAAATAACCGTTTTATTATACATTAAAACATCGCTAATTATAAATATTCAAGAGTTTTTTATTATTATTAAAATTCTTTAAAAAAACATGAGCTTAAATTGGTTGAAAACTAGTTTTTTCAACAATATAATCATCTATGTCTCTAAAGATGAATGATATTTAGGAATATGCTCAAATTGCTCAATCATACATTTGTTATGACTACGATGTAGTCACTACTTCTACAGATCATGAGTAGATAATCCTACAACTAAATAAAGCTATTATTTATTTGCAACTTCACACAAATCATTTAACGAATATTTATGGGAAGAAAAATGTTTGCAAAACTGTTCCGAATATAAGACCAGGTATAAGTGTTGGTTTATTTAAAAATAATAACTAGACTACAGAATAAACTAATGAAAAATAAATAAAGGCTCTTGAAATGCTACAGTAGTTTTTAACACTATTGTTATTTCGCGATGGTTTCTAGCCATCTCAAATACTATAGTACAAGTAACCTACTGATAATAAACTAATGGAATACCTGATTGAAAATAAAATGGATGACTAAATTATCTACTTTTAGGAAAATGATAAGGCTTTCTTCTTAAATAGTCACACGCAGAAAGGGTTTTACGGAAAGTAAAGAGGGCAGTGACATGTGACTGCATAAATCGAAAACAATACTTACCTTGCGGATGGTACTGATGTGGCCCTCTATGCGGTCGTCCGTGCCTCTGATGTTCGTGCTTCACTATCTCAACGACATTACTGACGGTGTCTGAGAACCCGATGTCGTGGTGATAGCCCGGGGGATAGTGATGGTGACCTCTCCGTCGAGGGCTAGGCGTTCGTCTGGAAACCATCACATCTACATTAAAATTTAAAATAACCAAGCAGATCCATCCTCCATGCCAATTACACAACGTGCGACAATAAGGGGAGAAAAAGAAAGGTTAAGAAAAGAGATCCGATGAATACACATTTTGGTTAGTAGTTCAGGAAAATCACGTGCATGGTGGACATACCAGTTTTGACTACGATAACTTTGAGATCAATCTCTTCATCGATGACGCTATAAAATAAAGAGGAAATAACAAAAACTAATAAATAAACCAAAAACATTGTATGCTTTATGATACGTTCGGTACCTACCTTAAACTTGAAGATCTGCCTTGATGGCCGTTTTGATAAGCTACATGTGGCGGTTGTAAGTGTCCTCGCTCATCCAAGGACTCCATGGAGGCGTGTTGTGATCCTTGTAGTTCCAAAACCTACAATAGGTTTTAATTTTAGAAATCCATTTTCAAAAACAAAATTGGCTTTCTTTTGTTTTAGTAGAGTAGCGTATTTGCTGTCCCATATTTACAAAATATCTATCAAATCATGCACACTTCTGACGTGCATGTAATTGCAATTCATGCGACAAACCGTGCTTCGTGTACTGATCAAACATTTTATACTCACCAAGTTCCGATACTATATCATCTATCATGCTCTTTTTGTAAACATGCTAAGGTTACTAAATAAGGAAATTTACGGTAGAGATTGTTGGCAGGGTAGATAGTTTGGTGTCATGTAAATGTCTGGTTTATCATGTTCGTGTATTGGTTGAGTGAGAGTGCTAATGGGTTAGGAAAAGTAGACCAGTATACCTAACTGTTTACAAATAAATACATTCCCTCTGTTATCTCGAGATAAAAATACGGACAAAAAAACTACGGTACCTATTAAAACAACTATTACTCAAAATGAACAACCATCTGTAAACTTAAAAACGTTTACGATTAATACTCGTAGAACAACACAGTCAAATCGATAAAAACTAGTTTATGAGCCTAAGGCCCTAATTTACATGTTACCAGAACGTCACCTAAAACAGATATCAATCTAAGTTTAAACAACAGAATCGAAATAGTTATCACATGTCCTCGACAGTAAACACTCAAACAAAGCTTACAATATCAATTATCTATTTACGAGTACATTGATGTTATCGGTTACTAAAGGGGCAAACCCAGTAGCGTAGACACGGGCATAGGTTAGTACCAACATCACATCTGACTTTTAAAAAATCGCCAATTGATTAAACTAATCTTTATAAATTGTCTCAAATAATTTTGGTTGCGGAATGATATTGGTGGGTACGAATGCACTAGACAATAGCTATGGCTCGGTTGATTGGGTTTACGACAATGATTTCATCAAATTTTCACCGTTCTGGTGGTATTCACCTTTTTATTGTTCCTGTAACAATAGAAAACTTACTTTTAACAATATCGCTCTTATTGTACACGCAAGTGTCGAAATTAATATTAAAGAAAAATAACTCTCAAATAAGTTTAATATCCAGATCCCAATACTTCAGTCATCCAAATAATTTGCTCTTATATTTTGGTGAAGATCGAAGTTCCTTCAACTCAGATAAAATGAAGCTATTACCAGTTTTTGGATCAAGTTGTTGGACTCGTATGGTATGGTCGTATTCGCAGGCCTTAGTGAGCCCGTCACTAAACGTAAGAGAAGGTCTGCGAGTCCAGCGACTAAACATTGCAAAGTTTAAATGTTTGTTTGAGTCTCCGTTTGGTTAAAATATTTCAAAAGGATTACTCACTTGAGCGATTTTCTGTTGCCGCGTCTCGCGAGATTGGCTAAAAGGTGCGGGTCCTCTGGATGGGCGTCGGTGGCGGAGACGGCGACTGGCTCGTGGCTGAGCGAGCCGGCACGCGAGCCCGTCGGACCCAATCCCGCAGCCACGTCCATCAAGCAGTTAAAGATGGACGCCTTCTGTACCATGCACCCCGGTTCACGTACTCGCCCCGCACACGCACACTTGCGCATGCTCATGTCACACGTCCGAAGGACTCCATACTAACGGCTAAAGCCTACATGAGTTTGCGCAAACCCCATACTTTTATCCATGCTCGAATTCTTTAGTGTGAATCAAAGTGTGTTTATGTGTATCAAGAAATCCAACGAATGAACAATAATCCTGGTGACCCAGTCAATGTATTTGTGTTGGTTTTGAACGTAAATGCGGCTACATAAATCTGAGGATAGCTATTAGACGGAAGATGTATAAGAGTGGTATTTATGTTTAGTTTATGCCGAATGTTTGCAGATCAGGATCACATAATAAATGGCAAAACGGCTGTAAATAACAAAGCTTGTTTTATCAGAAAATGTGCTATATATAAAATCTTGTGCTACATAT
The DNA here is from genome assembly GCA_951392215.1 of Epirrita christyi. Classification (NCBI taxonomy): domain Eukaryota; kingdom Metazoa; phylum Arthropoda; class Insecta; order Lepidoptera; family Geometridae; genus Epirrita; species Epirrita christyi. The sequence goes on from OX595837.1 coordinate 4,363,487, forward strand.
AAAATTGAAGCCAGAGGCATAAAATAGTTGGTCATAGATTTAAAGTTTATTGACTCGGAGTTAATCAAAAAGTAAATTTGCTTTTCAGCATGCGCAGACTTGAGAAACATGTCTTCCCTCGTCAAATGGTATAATTACATGAGGTAGTTAGTAGGCAAATAAATGACAAGCTTTTATTATTCTTGTCGCAGGCTTCAAACTAATATTTATTTATTGAGCCAGAATGTAATAACACTCAAAAGCCAAAGACAGAGAAACAAGTTTTCATATTGAACTCATGCAGAATAGAAACAAGTCAACTGTAAGAAAAAAATACGAGTTAGGGTCAAAGAAATCAATACAAAGTGTAAAAGTTGAATAGAAATACTACAAAATAGTGGACAAGGAATACATAAATGACGCAAATTGAGACGACACAAATCTACAAGAGGATGTAACAATTTCTACGAGACAATGAATCAATGGTAACACAAGGCACAATCGACTACTTTTTATTTTGCAACTATAGGACAGGTCACTGTTTGTGGTTTACGAAGCCCTGACGAACACTTGATAAGCAAAAGTGTGTCCTGACTCGCACAAGTTAGCCTAAACTAATATAATACATCATCAAGTGCGTCACTATCATCTAAACTATTTTATCAATCTCAAATCACTATACTACTTTTTACTGGGTGATCAATTTAAGATTTCTTCTTTAATTGATCATTATCAAAATAGGTTTGATTTTTTATTAAACGTTTTTTATTTATTGTTTTAAAACACGATGCAAAATTTATGATTAACAAAAAATACTCTAGAGTAGTGCAAGAAAAAGTATTTAAAGTATCGTTCCGTAAAATATATTAATACTACCGGCTGAATGGCCGTAGGGCTATTCTCGTTGAATGCCTGAAAAGTAAACCACCAATGTAGTCGACTCGTTTGAGTCGATTTCTACTTAAGTGACTCTGTATTGTTGTAAATGCATCGTTCTTTTCGTTAAATTGAGCCAATCATTATCAAAATATAATTTGAACTAGAACGTTTACAGGAATACATGTTACACGGGTCATTGAACACAACAATACATCCACAGGACGTAGACAACACAATCAAATCTATATACTAACTAGAACATTTTATTTACTCTAATGTGGGGATCATAAGGGGCCATCAACAATACTGCTAAACGTGTATTACCTAACCACGTAACTGTTACATTTGGCTCAAAGATACAGACAAGTATATACAAATCGGGCTTATGCGCCACAGACTTACTCTGGCTTCATTTGAATCTACTTCAATAGAAAAGTATTTGACTGACAAAGATACACGTGTTATTGCAATAAAATTTGTGCATAAGATTAAATGGTAAAATGAACTCACCGGAACGCCGGCCGGTGCATTTGTGCCGAATCTAGTTGATCTCCAACTTTCTAAGAGCAAAAGGCCTGCGTATATCTTCCCCACTGTCAGTTTTCCTGCATTTAAAACGTCGTTTCGAGGCACCAGCAAGTCTAGCATTTTCTTCGCTTGTAGTGGCCATATGTGTGTTATCGTTTCTCTTAGTTCCCGATCTGCTTGGTCCATTTCTTCCGCTGTAAGCAACGTCAACAAGTTAAGTTTTGAACTGCCAAATAGGAACAAGATTTTTTGTAAAGCAATCTTACCAGATCTCATCTTGATGTTTAAATTTTCCCGAATTAAGGCAAACAGTGTAGTAGTAAAATTAACTTTTCCTTCATCATCTAGCGGCATATTCATCCTAATTAATTTCTTATACGCTAGCCTATTTGGACATTTGTTTCCAAACCCCAAAGGTGGATCCATATTCTTCAACATATCATACATTTCTGAGAAATGGATCTTTCCCCTGAAAAGAGTATTAAATTATCATTATGAATACTGCTTGATAATTATAAGTCATGTTTAAATCTTTTGAAAATACTCACGTGGCGTTAGGGTCATACTCTGCCCATATTCTAACAAATTCATCGAGATGATGTGCGCCTAAAATGGACGAGTCTCTCGTTAGGTAATCAAAATTATCCATAATGACAGCAACGAATAAATTCAACATCTGAAACAAAACAGTATTCATTAATTCCCATCTGTCATCCAATAAATATGACCCATTGATAGTATAATAATAGTATAAACTTACAAGAAAGGAACAAAAGAAAATAAAAGACACGAAGTAGGCATAGGCGAGTGTGCTTCCGCACTCTTCACCGGGTGGCTTCCCGGCATCCTTGTCGCATTTTGCTGGCTTGATACAAGCCAACATGATGTTTGGCCACGACTCGCCGGTTGCACATCTAAAGAAATTAAAACATTAATGTTATTTTTTTCATCGTCTTGGAAGTACACGTAAATTGGCTCGTACCTACCTTGTAGAAGTCTACATGATATATACGTGACGTAGGCCGCTACGAATCAGTAACGAAAATCAATGAGTACTCCACGAAGTATCTACGAACAGCATGTAGATCTCTTCAAAGTAGCTACGAGCAGCATCTAGGCCCATACGAGGTGCTACTGATAGCTTAAGTGGTAGCAAAGTGGCTGTAAGCTGCACGTAAATAATAAATTATTGCTTGTAATAAACTTACCGAAACAACAACATGAGCGCTTGAATAAAGCTTTGAAAATTGTTATGCCTGTTCATGTCTGGTGATTCTGATAAATCTATATTGCCAAACACCTGTGGAAAAAGATTATGGTAATTTAACGTATAGTTCATTGTCATAAATAATATAAAAGTCAGAATTAAAACTAACCTGCATCCCAATGATGGCATAGATGAAAAATAGCATCGCGATGAGAAGGCACACGTAGGGTAAGGCTTTGAAACTCTGTACGAACGTCCACAATAATATTCGAATGGTGTACCCCTGTCTGAGTAGCTTGATCAGTCGCGCGGCTCGAAACAGGCGAAGGAAACCGACGTTGAATGTGTTTTCCTAGAAAATTTTAAATCACTTTAACCCACATAAATTAAGAAATAAATAAAGATAGAAAAGTACGGCAAAAACATTCTAATGAAAAACACAAACACACAAAAGTTACATTACAATTATTTATCGAGGCTAATCCTAAAACACTTTACTAATATAAAAATACAATCTAACAATAATGATAGTACTCCTAAATCTTATTATAGGAAATACAAAAACTAGATTGAAAAAGATTGTAAACTAAAGAAAAATTATAAAAATACTGAAAAGTACGGGACTTTTTGTTTCTCGAGTCTGCTACAACGAATACATTCATAACTTTTCTCAAAATAACCAACTTTAATGTTAGACACACTTAAATATCTAGCAAGTTACAAATTACATCTAGGATCGGTACAAAATTTTAAATACTTATCTATTAACTTTAGTTTCAATTTTTATTCCGTTTTTACAGTAGGTATATGTAAGTATTTATAGTTTAGCATACATTTCATCTCGAAATCGATCTACGAATCTTCTATCTATCATAATTTAATCTAAATGTTCTAGCAATACTACTGGTTTTACCTTAATTTACCAAAACCACGAACAATTAACAAACCCAATGTTTAGTTACAAAAATCTAAAATTCCTAGCAATGAAATTAGTTTATATGTTACCTGCTGACAGGATATGTCAGCACAGTTTTCACCAAGGTCAGTCTGTAATCAGGATTAACCCTTTATCGTTTCTGGATAAATAACCAATAGCAAAGAATACAAGGAAGTAATATGAGATTAAGGTTATTGGAAGATAAATAAAATCAAATAGTAATAAAGTCGTATATATAAGGCTATACTTACACCAAACTCCATGATTAGGGCGTCAATAATACTTCCAATGACCGTTATGAAATCAAATGTGTTCCAAGGATCTTTGAAAAAATTCTGGAAACAGACAAAAAGGTTTTGTTTTTGCCTAAAAAATAGATTTTCTTGTTTGGTATTGAAATAGTTCAAACATTTTTACTTTTGAGAAAATATTTGACAAAGTTTAACAATTCCAACACTTGATTACGCAACGAAGTATTTATTCGTCCACTATGAAAAACTGGAATGTCTTCTAAATAAAAAAATCTTAAATATAATAAAAAACTCTTAACGTAACCAGTTGTTCGTATCGTTAAAAGAATACCATTTGTAGTATACAAATTTAAATGTACACTTTCTATTTCATTGACTGTTCACACAAAGGACAATTTGAATAGGAGTAGGATGGGGGACTCTCTCAAAAAGTTTCAAAAATCTATAAAATGCTATTAAAACTTTATCTCATATCAAAAAGCGTAAATCTTTAAAGTCTATTCAAATGATTTCTAATTTTAAACATATTCAAGTCAGTATTGAATATTAAATGCAAATCTAATTTATTTCCAGTAAATGAAAGTGTCATGTATCAAACGCAAATATTTAAACGTTTTTAAAATCGAGACTTAGAATATAACTAATCATTTTTGGATGCGACATATAAGATCATATAAACAAAAAAAAATATTTGCGTCTGTGTACATGACTCTTAACTATGCAAATATTTTCTAATATAATTTCAAAAATCATTACTCAAAAACTTATTAGCTTTTAATGTTAATCTATTAAAAATAATGTGAATTCTTACCGTACACCCGAAGGCGATCATCTTCAATACGGTCTCGAGTAAGAAGAAGATCGTAAAGACGAGGTTCATGAATGTTAACGTGTCCATGAGTGGCAGTGGAGCCTCGTGAAACTACCACAAAATATATACCAATTTTTCATTATTTGAAATTTTTATCAATAATAACAGAAGCCAAATGCGAGATCGTTATTCATAGAGACCAGAATTTAAATTGATAAGTCTCATCGAAATTTCATTCTGCATTTAACTTTGAATGATATTATAAAAAATATTTTTTTGTCGCTACTATATAATGATACATTTTTATCAGTTAATTATATATTACAGACAGGTGAGTGTTTGTGTGTGTGTCGGTACTGTTCACCTGTGATCGAGCTGCTTTTCGATGGCATGGTCATGTTTCAGTAGATGTGTAGCAAGGTGCTTGTGCTTGCATGCAGATCACAATGTACAGTCATGCATTTCTGCCATCACAGTTTTACAACAGTTAACTTCATATACAATAGTGCTTCTCGCAAAAGATAAAAGTCCACTTACCGCTGCTAGCAGAGCGCTGGAACCACATTATAGTTTCATATTGTAGGTACTTACATTCAGGTTCGGAAGGTGGAAGGGCCTGACAGTGAAAAAAGACAACATACACACAGACAAGTGAGTTAAAGTTTACAATTAGTTACATGCCGCGGGTACTGAAAGCCATGCTCGACAGCTATTTGCAAATAAATATCAGATATCAGAGAGAAGATACTATCGGGTACTTGGGCAGGGTAGATATTAATTCGGCTGCAAAAAATTCCATTCAGTCATGTAAAACAAACAACCAAGTCGTCAGCAATAGAAAGAGTACATTTGTTCGCATTTTAGATGATCAATATAATACCAAAGTGTACTGTTTGTGTACTTACTTTGACACCATAAGCGACGATTTTCAACACGGTTTCCACGGAAAACATTCCAGTAAACCCCATATTCGAATACTTGAGGATATCCGCGTAGAGGTCATTTTGATTATAGTACTGCCATAGTGCCATATAGTTGTGTTGAAGTGCCGGGGGGTTATGGATAAACCCATGGCAATGAAAATATATATATTTGTTATTTTACACAAAACTAAAATCATTTATAACAGAGGCGCATAAAATAGGGCGTTATCTCGTAACTCTTCAAAACGCTACCGATTTTTTTGTAGATAATAAATGTTATAAATAATTGTCGTTTTTTTTAAAAAGGTGTGTGATTCAATATAAAATTAAGAAATTAAATATCAAGAATGTCGAAACGTACATTGAAGTGAGATGATGAACATCAACATACTTTGTGATGACATGGCTCACAAAACCATAAATAACTTGTTATAAAAGAATTAAAATAGAAACATCAAATGCCAGACATTTGATTCTCTTTTCTACATATTAAATCCTATTCTTTGATTTTTTGTATGGAATGCCACATTATACAAATCATCGGCTTTGTAGGAGCAATTTTTAACCAATCAATGTGGCTTTTTATCTCATTGATGACTGCCGTTTTCAGATCTCCAAAAGTGGTCTCATAATTATGTTTTAACAGCAAATTATTTATTTTTGATTTAGATTATTTGCTCTCAAGCTCTCAAGAGTATAGTTCGGCTTGACTAAATGAACATATTAGTGAAATAGCTGCAATTTATTATTTACGTGTATAAATGTAGCCATTTTTCAGTATCGTTTCCAGGAGAACAAGCCTAGAACTTCAATACAAAAAATGCTGTTGTAATTTATTCTAATTGTTGTTGTTTATTACCTACATATCAAAATCGGATGAGTTTTGATGGGTTTCCAAGATAAAAATGTTACGGTCTCCTACTTTAAGAAAACAATTAGAGTAATGTGATGTAAGGTATGATTGAAGCTATGTCATCATTCAAATGAATGAATTTAAAAAAGATTATATTCGGCTTTTGTAAACATCTAATTGTTAAAGAGGGATCAGGAGGTGATTTAAGACATGGTGGGGATCTGTGCTGAATAGCATATAAACTTAAAAACGGGTCACAATAAAATAAAATATTGTCATGTTATATATTATTTGTTAGGTAAGTAGGTATTCAGGAGTAAGTATTCAGTATATCAAGGAACAGAATAAAACGGAACAAAAATGCCTACAAGAAATATAATTTTGTGTTATTTTACTTTTTATGCATTAGTTTTTGGACTTAGATTGATTTCCAATATAAATATTACAAAGCAGCCAATAGCCACATCATGTTTACGCCTGGCAGTAGGCCATTCCACCAAGCATGCAGAATTTCCACATAGAGACAATTTAGGAGTAGGACTTAAATTAGAACATGCAACACGAACGACATATATGGCTCATGCCACGTCCTAACAGATTCCAGAGACATTGTGCATTCACAAGCACGAACGGCTGAATAAAATGTTGGTGTAACTTGTGCCATAAATGTGCTGGAAGGACAGGTATACCGTGCATTAGACAGTGATACATATACATATAAAATAACGATCAGCAAGCGAGGAGTCACGGAAGGAGGAACAAAATATAGGATAAATTAAAATAATACGGCGGTACACTTGACAGGAAGGCTCAGTTGTATGAAATACGGCGCATTCCGATGCAGTGTATACTGACGCCGAATACAGTGGGCAAAATTTTTGTATGTATGTGTTGTTGTGTTCGTGTAATGTAATCTTATATTCTAGGCAGTACTAATATACATTTCGTTGAAAAATAGACCAATAAAACAGATAAGCAGAAATCAAATTAAAAAAATTATATGAACTTTTCCCTTAATTAAAATTACTGATAGGATGCCAAAAGACAATACTTACACACGATACTTTATCGTAAGATGTAATTATATGGGTATAGTTATTTGTTTTTAAAGTGTTAACCCACACTTATGGGAAATACTAAGATTTTAAAATATCATATACGGAGACTCGTTGACCACTACGTTACTGATCGTCTCGTCTCGTGGTCAAAGAGACGGTAGCGGGTTCAATCTTCACCTGGTTGGTAATTTTTGGGATATAATAAAATCTTAATATGGATATAGTTAAACTAGAGAGCAGTCATAATATAATAATTATATATTTGGAAATATTGGATAGCTCTCTAATGTGGTTTAGTGCAGGCTTCAGCGAAGTTCAAGGACATGGCTAATCTAGTTTGTCGTTTTTAAGTGCCTCGTGAATTTGGCTAATATTTTCAACAGCTACCTCAAATCTGTGATCGTTCGAAATCTGTGTCTACTTTCACATTTATGGTGCTTCGTTTTTTGTAATGTAGTGATCTCATAAATAATGTGTATATTTTCGACTATGATCAATGATATACTCAGGGAAAGTCACTGAGGTATGAATACTTACCTACGTAGTAATACCTCAGTGGGTATTGTTTCGATATGATAGGACTTAATCTAACATATAAAAGCATGTGATACGTACCTTCATCATGAGCAACAATGTGTTAAGGACAATAAGGGTCATGATGAAGTACTCGAAAGGCGTGGAGACAACTATTCTCCACACTTTGTACTTAAAACTTGCCCTTTTACTTGGCATATACCTCTCCAGAGGTCGCGCTTCTATCGTGAAGTCTATACATGATTTCTGAAAATAAAAACTTGATCTGAACTACACTGCACCTATCTTCCAATAATTTCGGTCCAAATTTTGTAAAATACCTGATTCTTATCAATTTCACCGTCTTGTAATTCGGCTTCACCTTGCTCTTGAAACGTGATAATAATCAGAGCTACGAATATGTTAACGAAGAAGAACGGAAACACCACAAAGTAAACTATATAAAATATGGACATTTCTATTCGAAAATTTTGTATGGGTCCCCTGTCTTCGTAAGTGGCGGCCATCGAATTTTGTAATACTCTGGAAAAGAAGGGGTGCACCAAATTATTGGAATAATGCATATGGAATATATTTTATATAAAATAATCTATCGATAACATGTGCCTTCGGATTCAAAGTATTTGAACTTGCTATTAGAAAACTTGGTTTTCGTCGTCACAAGATCTTCAAGCTACTCCTATTAGACCTAAGTCTAATGAATATTCTATATGAAAAATACTTACTGTGGCCACCCTTCTCCCGTCTGCACGGCAAACAGCGTGAGCATGGCGGAGGCGACGTTGTCGTAGTGGAAATTTTGGGTGTTCCACAGACGCTTCTGTACCTTCGGCATCAGGCTATTGGCCTCGTAGACGAAATACGACCCCCTGTAATTAGAAATAAAAGTTGGTTAACCCCAAACCAATCAAAAGCTATGAATCCAATCGAATTGTATCAAGGGGATTTGTACAGGAAGCCGTTATTCTTCCAATTCCTGAATTTGATAATGTTTTTCAAGATTCTGCGTTGCATCACCATCAACGGCGAATACACACACACGCCTTAGATTTGCTGATGGTGTATAATCTTGGCAGAATCACTGGAAAGCCTTGGCACATTTCTCCACGAAGACCAGTCGTCGTGGTATTCTATAGAGGTGGTATTTCCAGCTGTGCCAGGACTTCTACGGCTGCTGATGATGATGAAAAACTATGAAGAGTTAGTGCATCACAGATTATAAATAAAAATAAAGTTCTAAAGTTTCGAAAATCATCAGTAGCTAGGGGTCCAGTCCAGTTGAGACAATTGTTCAAAATTGTGTCAATAAAATCCCTATTGATATAAATTAAGTTCAAATACTACTCTTATTCTAACAGCTACCTTGTTGATGAAATAGAGAAATATATACTCACTGGCAGTCTTGAAAAGTGTTCTTACTGCTATCCGTGCAGTGAAAAAATTTACCATTAAATAGTTGAACAGCAATTACAGCGAATATGAATTGAAATAATATGTACACTATGAGAATGTTTATGACATTTTTCAAAGAGTTCACTACACAGTCAAACACTGCTTTTAATTTTGGAACTCGTTTTATAGTTTTCAAGGGTCTGAGCACTCTTAACACTCTTAACGATTTAATTGTGGACAAGTTGCTCGCCCCCGCACTCTTTTTGAGACCTCTGAAACAAAGAAGAGCCACGTTAGTGTTTTGTGCCTCCTTATTTGATAATTTAATAACAAGTGCTACAATAGCACTTATATATATTAGTACACTGAATTTGCAAGGCTTTCGACAGAGTTAGTCACGAAATCCATCTTTACAAGCTATTTTCGCATGTTGTCGTTTAATATTTGATCTGTCGGTGTGGCTCGTATTTTCGTGATATAGAAGTGAATAATGCGGTGAGCTATGGCAAGTCTAGAGCTTTTGTTGCGTGGTAGGTATACCTTAAGGACTATACCGCGGCCCATTACTCTTCAATATTTTTATAAATAACATTTATAAAATAGCTTCCATCACTCAAAATATAATTTCACAAACTTTATCTACAGTCAGATTTAGACTTCTAAATGTTGAATACAAAATGCAGTAAGACAGACGAATCAGACTTTAAAACTTACCCGATCTCAAAACCGAAGCTGACGAGTGCGCATATGACGACGGCGGCATCCATGATGTTCCAAAGGTCGCGGAGATACGCGCCCGGGTGCAACAGGATGCCGAGATCGACGATCTTCAACATCATTTCTACGGTGAACACACCGGTGAACGCGTAGTCGAAGTAGTTTAGGATTTGGTTCCTGTGAATGAACACGTCTTAAATACCTACGTACTTAATAAAATAAAATAAAAATAATAAGACTTTATTTCAGACCACTATATCCGTAATTTGCTTAGTAAACACAGCACTTATGACGTTATTGTTAGAAAAACCTAAAACTAAGAAACAAACAGCTTAATTTCTCTTACAACTACTGGGTCAAAATGCACTCAGTGTGTTAATACTTATAATGTCATGTGTATGTACGTCTTTGACCGCTATGGAAAACATAATAAACTTTGGGGTATAAATCAGTTATGTTTTTGGAAAAGGAAATATTATGGTGAATTGTTAAACAACGTGAGCGAGTGTTCGCAAAATTAACTTACCAATTACTTTCTTCGACTACGGGGTCTTCAGCTGCTAAAGCTGCAGAACTCAAACAAATAACTACCATGATAAAAAAATCAAAATATTTTAAATTTACAACCCAATGTGCACCGCGCCTTATTCTGAAACAATAAAGACATACATAAAATAATATCAATCATCAATTTTTAATATAATTACATGAAATCTACAAATGATGATTTTTTTTATAATTTTAGGTCGATTCGTGTAGGTATTTCAAAGTTATTTTTTTTTTTAATTTGAATAAGTGCTGGAACCAGCAGTTGCCCTCTTGATGTTAAGCGCAAATTTTTGCCTATAAGAATGCATTATCTCATAGGCCAAGTCCACCTAGGTCGCGCCTACGTGCGCATGGCGCTGCGCCCGCCACCCTGAGAGTTGTTAAGTCTCATGCCTGTAATTTCACCGTGTTCACATTTCACGAGTAACCTTCAAACCGGAACACAGCAATGCGAGCACTGCTTGGCGGGAGAAATATATATGGTTCTCCTTGGTCATTACTACGACCGCTCGTGACCCATTTTAAATCTCCGCGTTTAATAACTTGTAACATCTAGCTAGTATATTGTGTATAACTAGATAGATAGGTACTTACGGATTTGTTGGGGACAAAATAAACATGCACGAATATGGCAGCATTGGTTTTGGTCCATCTGGTTGATCCTCTTCTTCTTTTTTGGCTTCTTCTTTCTTTTTGTTCTGAAATCCATCTCATTTTTGTTGAACTTATTGTGACTAGACTATAATTATTATAGCAATGAAAACACTAAATAAAAATACTAGGACTATTATAAGAAGGTTAAATTCATTGAATGATTATAAAATAGGTAGGTTGAAAAGTCATGAAATTGGCTCGTAATAAAATGATGTCAGATGTATATTTATTGCAAACCAAAGTTATGAAATGAGTTTAGCTGTTTAGATTACAAACAATAGAGTGCTAGCGTGCATTGTACTCGTACAAATAAGTGTTTCAATCGAGTATTCTGTTACTATGAAAATGTAAGCTGAAAAACATTACATGAGAAACAAGTGTAGTTGTTTGTCATCATTCAATAATACCTGCGATCTCATGTTTTACTCACTTTACTATGTAATTGTTTGAACATATATAAATTAGCCAACTATGGATAAAACGCAGATAATTTTGGTATAAAACACCTACTTATAACCCACAGAAGCGACATTGATTCATATAACTATCGGCTTTAAAATATTGTTGATATCCTTGAAGTAGAAGATGGCGAAGGACAGATAGACGTAGCGTGCAAAAGTTCATGCAGTGAATAGAAGCTTTAGAAGGGGTTACAGGGAGCTTTGTATCAACGATATTTTGTACCGATACAGATGCACACGACGAAGCGTAGCTTAATACCACACCGCCGAGCATAGTTTTACCTTCCTACTCGTAGGCGACGAGGGACTTAGATCTACCCGCGTTGGGGTCCCGTCCACAGCGTGTAATGCACCCATCTCTTTCTCCAATTCCTAATTTGTCGGAAAATTTCATGAAATATAGGACTCCAATTGAAAGATGCTCGTGGGAAAGTGGAGCATGCTGTGACACAAAATGTGATTCTAAACAGAAAGCATCAAATGATTTGGACCAAAAGTCCAAACACTTACTTGCAACTGCTTTTCTTTGTCCTCCTCGACTGCTTCCTCCTCCGCCGCTGTCAGTTCCTGGAATGTCAAATGCACATTTACACGAGAAGCGGCGTCCAATTTACAGATCAGCGTCGACGAAGACACACAGCATAGTCCAGTTAGCATTTGCTATCTTTGTACACGAGACCGATTTACGGTAGCAGATCCTCAAATCTTAACATGCATTTAATTTTGAATCTATTTTTTTTCTGGAGAACTTCCACTTGACCTTAAGGATTAGCTACCGTATAATCATCATAGCTGCACTGACCTGGGCGTTAGCCAAGTTGTCGACAGCGATGGCAAGAAAGACGTTCAGCAGCGTGTAGTTGCCAAACAACACGAGGATGACGAAGTAAAGCGAGTACAGCATGCCTCTCTGGATGCCACCCTGAGATTGGATGCCATCGTACATGACTTCATTCCAATCTTCACCAGTGAGGATCTGAGAAAAAGTTATCGTAACTCGTAATATTATTATGATTAAGTTATAATGCGGTTTTAAACCCTGGCGATACCACGGAACTTGCAACGCCGCCAAAATGCAAATCTCAGGCATTTCTGGCAAGCGACGCAAGCTGCTCAAACTATGTTTGATGAGCGAAGGTCCTTTAACTAGCAGCAAAGTGATCCGGTTTATTACTTCAAGACCCCGTTTGAATAATAAAACAAAAGAGTAATTTTTGATGTCACAAATGGAATATAAAACTTTTATTCACCTTCGTTCGTTTGTCGTGTCACTGGTTCTCCTGCATTAGAACCGTGACCATTATTTCTCGTGCATTAGGTGGTGTAATACCTTAGTATGGTGCCTCTAAAAAGGGCTTTGGGACCGGTGGTGAATGAACTAGTATGGTGAGAAGATTCAGCGCCTCTCAAAAGGCTTATTGCCTGTACAATTTGTACATCTTCGAATTTTTTATTTAAGAGCATGCCGGTTTCTTCACGATGTATTCCGTCACCGTTTGAAAGCACGTAGAAACGCCGTTTTTTTTTGGTTTCTTTACCTGGAAGACCGTAAGCAACGCGATGGGGAAAGTATTGAAGTTGGTGGGTGGAGTGCCGTCCTCAAAGTTGAACTGGCCGCCGAATAGCTGCATACCGAGAAGTGCGAAGATAAGAATGAACAGAAACAGCAGGAACAACAGAGAGATGATGGATCTCATGGAACTGAGGAGAGATATCACCAAGTTGCGGAGCGATGACCAATATTTCGTGACCTGGAATTAAAAGAAAAAAAAAACAGTTATTATAATTTGTGATATCATTGATGGATAGCTCCTGGATTCGTGTATCAAAGGACCAAGAAAAAACCCATGTAAGAAGGGAAACCTATACAAATGTATAGGGTTCCCTTCTAACATGCGTTTTTCATAAACATAACTCACAACTAACATAACTATTATAACTAAATCACACAACTGTGACAGGAGTAATTTTAGTTCATAAGACGATTCAAAAGATTCTTGTGATTTCAATGAATTGAATTCATTTGATTTGATTTGAACTAACACCACTAACTAACTAACTATTATCTTATCATCTATAGGAATAATTACTCCTATATAGATGGTAAGATAATAGTTATGCCGACAAATCCATGAGTTGTGGTTATCCATAAATGGGGCTGACTCTTTGTTATGTAATACTAATTGGAAATAGTATTTGGTTTGACGAACTCCTCTAATGGAGAAAAGTGCACTTGTACTAACGAAAATGTAAGCTCCTTTACATAAAACAGAACTATAAATAGTGAATGGATTCACCCTAAAAGTGAGTAAAACCTGTATCACACACACTTTATGTCAATGTCCTGGATCAGTTTGTCTAATCCAGGATATTGAAATAAAGTGTGTGTGGTGAAGGTGATATCTTTACTGACCTTGAATATCCTCAGCAGCCTCAAAGCTCTCAACACAGACAACCCAAATGATCCTCCTTTCACCTCCGACCAGACTACTTCGAAGATCGAGCCCGATATGACCACGCAGTCGAACCGGTTGAACGAAGACTCGAAGTATATCCGCGGACCTAGTGCGTACATCTTCACCCACATCTCCATCATGAAGAGGCCGAGGAACACAAATTCGGCGTAGTCTGGAATAAAGGAAATAAAGGTTTTTGAAATGTTGTATAGAAATCACTAGAATCGTGAATTATGATATCATTGGTCAAAAAGTTGCATTGTGTAATGGATGCCAGTTAATGTAACCATCTTTTGAAAAGTTTTAGCTAGCAGTTAGTGAAGTTTTTAATACCTATACGATTTATAGCTGAATTCTGCAGTATAAAAGGTCCTAGTGAGACCAATCCATGTTCGGATCCACAAGTAAACAATACTCGTTGACGTCATATTCCCAATATACGGGAAGAGGTCTTATCGCAACTATATGGTGCAATTGGTACAAGTAGATTACGTCTTGAAATTTCTGTAGATCATTGAGAAAACATTGATAATGCTACTTACATAAAAATGAGGTAAGCCAAGGTGGCTGGTTATAGTGCTCCACAGCGACGCATATCGTGTTGAATAGCACCAATACTATGACGAACCAGTAGAACCACTGGGTCTTCACCGTGTGCCGAATCCAGAAGCGAAACCTCTTTTCCGCTCGCCAGAAATTCGCGTGCTTCCCCGCTGTTCTGGATTTGCTCTTCAGAAAACCTAAAATGAACCAAAATTTTATAATATCTGCTTACAAAGAAACTAAACTCGTCCGTAACGTCACCACAATACAGACATCAAACATTGTTAGGTGAGAAAGGTTTTGAAATGGCATGTAGAGCTCTGTTCCACCCTCACAGCCCACAACATGGAGCTTGTGTCTCGCCGAATTTAGTCAAGGTTTCATAGTGTCCTTACTGCTTGACATTTGTATTGTGGAGCTACAAACAAAATCGCTGCAAGATCGACTTTCTAATCATATTGGGAACCGTAGCTTACACAGCATTTTAGAATGGGTTTCATGAGACAGCGAAAAATGGTTGTCATATTGAAATTCATTCCCATTGTTGTTTCTTTTAGCGACAGGGAGGAGCGGGTTCACATTCAACTATTACAACTAGCATTTACAGCATACTAACACAGGAATTTATTAAATATATTTTCCATCCAAGTATCGGATTTTATCCAGCACATTATTATCACCCACAGGTCACATATATTATTATGTCTAGGCAAGTCACGTTATATAAGTCACGGTAACTTTATACAATAGAGGGGACCCAAGCGTCAGGTTAGGATATAGGGTGACCTGAAGGTAAAAGAACAGCTTTTGGTTAAGGGGGTTACAATCACGTCTGTACGCTTTCTGATAAACAGTTTTCCATTATGTACAAGTATACCAACACACGTTAGGGGTTTTCCCATTTTGTGTTTTTGAAATGACACTAGCGTACAGGCGTCTGACTTTTACAGGATCGGACAGGGGTACAACTATTCCTAAATCTATGACTAGACTATTTTGTCTACTTAGATGAAAAGGAATATTCTACCAGAATCACGCTTGATCCCATACCTTGCTTTTTCTTTGGAACTGTAAACAACCAACACACAAATAGAGTACGAATACAAAATGGATAAAAATGAATTGATAGTCATCATGCAACATTCGAAAACCAAATTTTAGTAAAAATATGTGTCTACGACTTTGTTAATTGGATAATATTCAAAACAGAAAATTCTTACTGACATAAAAAGTAACATGAAACAAAAGTCATGCTTCTAAGAATTTTTTATCGAATTTGATTTAAATGATGGTAGGTACAACACACAAATAAATACACTTATGATAGAAATGGTACATCAGTATACTGACCGTCGTCCCCGCAGTCTTCGTCTTGCTCTTCTTCTTCTGTATCTGTGCTTTTACTTTTCCCCAAGTTTTTTAACTTCTTTTTTGCTGCTGCTCTTCTTCGAGCTAAAAAGCAAGATTTTGTAAGAAAATAGGAACTCTGAAGACATGGAAATGTCTTCAGAGTTTTAATATACTGTACAAAGCTTCGCTGTATCTAGTCGATTCCTTACCAATGTTTCTTATCCCTTTCAAGCCGAGTCGATGAATAGAGCAAAGTCAGTTTGAAAAGAATAACTTTTTTCGGCATTGGTTCGGTGAAATTAATAAGCACTAGGCGTAGTAGTAAAGAAGGGTACACGTACTTTTCTTACCTTCTATTATGTGCATTTTTTCTTCTTCTGTCGTTCTTTCTTCTGCTAATATTACTTCCTCTGCAAATCAATATTCATGATCAGTTTCAGCTGCGCTCAGTTTTATATCAAAAACAAATACCAAGTTTGATAATTTTTTTGATTGCTCATTGTGTCATATGTTGCATATTGTTTGATTTTTTTGAAAAAAATGAAGCATTTCAATTTATTAATTTTTATACAAATTCCCTGTGAAGAGTTTGCATAAAAACCAATAAATCTGTAGCATGCGTGTTATTCTGCATGGTAGTACTTACCAGCTTTACATATCCACTCAACATAACCATTGAGTTCTTTCTCTAGCTGCTGCTGTCGTCTTAATTTAAGAAATTCTTGTCTATTTTCTACTTTCTCTCTTTCTTTAGCGAATTCACTGCAAACATACATGATAGCCATACACAATCTAGCATCTACAATTAAATTTTCAAGTACATTATTTCTTCAGAAAGGAATGTAACTATTTAGCATACATACGGAAATTATGTGAAGTGAGCAAGTTGATTTTATTTTAGTAAAAAAAAATTGTTCTTGTGCTTTGCCGTTTTTTATTTACATTAGCAGGAAACGATATCTTGTTAACTGTTTACCTTATAAATACTAGTCAGGAGCAGAATTCAATTCAGACATTGATCTCTAAGAAATGGCGAACAAATTAGGATCTTGTTCACATGGCACAAAGTATAGAATGAACGTGTTACATCAACATTACTTTATGTCATGAATGCTTTGCTAGCAAAATTTCCTAGCGTGTGGTTAAGGCACTTAGCAATACTTTTATCTATAACAATTTATTAGCCTCGCTTGGGTTTTCATACAAAATGCACGCCTTGAATTTTGATGCTTGTGTTAGTTTTAAAAGGATGTTTTGTTTAGCCTAAATACACCTGCTTCCGTGATCCAGTTTAAGTAGCCAGTGAAATCCTCATTAAATAGCCGTTCTGTCCTCTCTTTTAGGAATTGAGCTCTTTTTTCTACTCTGCCTCTCTCGTTAGAGAACTCTCTAAATGGTAGAATAAATAATCAGACGAAAGTTTGATAGTTTGATGCTTAGTAGTCGTATGAGCATTACCATTAATTTGTTCATAGACTACTAAAATCATATTATATTAAAGGCCAAAGCACACCGGATGCGTATGCAGCACGTAACGTAGACACGCGCGTCTCTACACCGTAGTGACGCGTGTGGACCCCACATGTCACGTGGATATCACACCGGGTTACGCATACGTCCACGCCTATGCGTTTGTTTGTTGTGACGTCCAATGGGTAATGTAATTGAATACAACGTCATCAATGCCGCGTAAACGTTCCGCTCTGCGTAGGGTACGCCGTCTGTTTGTCTCATGGGAGCTGCAATGCGTAACTGCACGCGTTGCGTCTACGTCCACGTGCACGTCACGCAAGTGGTGTGCCATGTCTCATACAGATCCATACATTACAACGTAATGGTACGTCGACGTGCACGTTTACGACTACGCGTACGCAGCCGGTGTGCTATGGCCTTAAACCAGAACACACAGACAAATAGAACTGAACAGAAGACAAATATAATAAAACAGAATCCAAATATTAATAGTTGACTTACCCGCTAAGGACACCAAGAACTAAGTTGAGCATGAAGAATGAACCCAATACTATGAGAGGCACAAAATATATCCAATTGAACGCACTACCTAGCGCGTCATTTGTCTGAAAACAATAAAACAAATGACTATAGCCTACAGACCAACTTAACTGCCAAACGTATGGGGTAGGCTTGGCCCAGGGATTGATCAACAGACTACTGTTATCGTTTGGTTTTCTCTCAAAACTAAGATTATCTTTCCATATAAATTGGCTCCAAAGGTGAAATTAATGGTATGGTTCGTTCATTCGTTCATCGTGTCACTAATTCATTTTTGGTCACTCTTTACGCTCTATGTCAGTGACTAGTTTGAAAAAGGTCTTGTGACCGGTGGTTAAAGACCCAATGCGGTGAATGGATTCACCGCAGGACTAGGAGAGGCACCTTTCATGTACATGTTTTTGAACTTTTAACTACAGGACAGGCCGGTTTCCTTTACCGTTTGAGAAAACTTACTAATAGTGTAGCCCACATCATTATTTCGACTGGAAAAATCCATTCATGCACTACCAAGATTACTCATGACCATGATGGTGTGGTAGAGTGTCTTACCCAATAGAGGATGGCAGTCCAGCCCTCCATAGTGATGCACTGGAAGACGGTGAGCATGGCGAAGCCGATGTTATCGAAGGAGGTTATCCCCCGATTCGGTCCCTCCCACTTCTCCAAGCACGTGCTGCTCGTGCGGTTACACACGTTGGCCCCGAATGGTGCCACGGCTTTATCGTCCGCGTTGCAAGGCGTTGGACTTTCACCTTCAGTTAATGGTTCACCTGAAAACAAATAGTTACTACAACATTTGCCTGAAGGGGATGACTTAGATAGCATAAGGTAATTACATAATAGTGTCATAAAGTCTTGATTATAGGGCTCAAAATTTTAGTGATAAAAAGCCTATTCATTTCATAGGATCGGCCTAGATCATGTTTAGATTAGACCGACACAGGCACAATTATTTTTAACAATGTTAAAGTTAACGTATAATTACGAAAGATTTAAGAACGCTGCAAAGTAGTTTCGATGTAGCAGCTGCAATCGCATATAATTACTTCAACGATTTTTTGTAGTCGTAATAATGGGGTCAGCACGAATAATTTACGTTACCAAGACGCTAACGAGACGATCGCAAATGTCAAATATTGGCCAATGACATCATGGTAACTTGAAATCTTAGTAAGTTGATTGGTTCTTATTTGACGTTTACTATCGTCTCGCTAGCGTCTCGGTAACGTTAGATATTCGTGCTGGGGCCTCTACTTGGGCCTCAGTATTACATTTCACTTTAGAAATTGTTTATAATTTTTACAAAAATCGTCTCTGTCATCTTGACATTTGTAGTTCTGTCGTAAACAAAAGTAAAATATGCCACAATAAACTTGGACCGCTTTACTCTTCTATTGTTGTATATTTTATATTTGTTTAAGCACAATTCAAGATGATTTTGCGTTAACGTTGTTTTGATTTGACGCTATTTGTATAAATTATAGACAATTACTATAGTGCCATTACTTTTGCGCCACCCTATATTATAAAACCTAAACTGCCTAAACTCTTGCAAGCAAAAATAGATATAAATAGATTTTTGCAATTATTATAAAACTATTGGCATTGTTTTCCAACATCGTACCTAGAGCGAATTAAGATTAAGGTAAATCAATTTTAGGATTAACTACATTATCAATCCCAAAATTGAAAATATACTTGGCTTTGACGCTTGTTATGACAATTATTTTTCGCCCCCTGGGAAAACAAAAAGCCCTCTAGGACATAGACTAGGTACGTGGTAATGACACAAAAGGAGCGGGTTCAATTTCCACTGCGGGACAAATGTTTGCTTGATCTGAAAATATTTTTTCGGGGTCTGGGTGTTGTCCCACGACACAGGAAATCCTAGTGTGGGATTAGGACAATATTTGTTACTGTTGCGCGTCATGTTAGATGTTATTGAATTTCGTTACCTAAGGACTTCATGCATTTTCCACGTCTTTTATATGGGTGTATAGAACGGTAAGTATGAATACTGCGAAGTAATGTTGTGAGTGTTATAAACATAAATTATCCGGAAGTCTTATTTGTTATGTAAATAATAGAATAGAAAAATACTCACTAATATCTTCTAAATTATAACAAGTCTTATGTAACGCCCCCGAATAGAACTCGAGGCCGATTATGGCGAAGATGACTATAGCGAAAAGCACCAAAAGGCCGATCTGTAGCAACGGGGCCATCGCCTTGATGATCGACTTCAATACAACTTGTAGACCTACATGGAAAAATTACACTTATTACACACGCATAACGTTCAGAATATAGTAGTATCATCATTCAAATACAAAAGTTAAAATAAAAGTTTCGAAAGTTCAAATAAAGGACAAGAAATTGCCAATGATAAATATGAATTCACAGAGCTTTGAGATATTTTATGATGAATCAAAAGTTGTTTTAGAAGCTCTAGATTTAAATTAGTTTTTACAATTTGAAAACTATTTGACTGGTCAATCATATTGAAGACTGCTTTTGATCTTAGTTTAAAATCAAATAGTTGGTAATATGTACTTCTTATTATAACAAGGATTATAGGCTCATATTTAAAATACAATATTTAAATACGAACTAAATGCAAATTATCTATATAAGAAGGAAGTAATTTACCTATTACTTTAGGTTTATCAATGAAACATGATACAGAACAAAATAAATACAGAAAGTAAACGTGCAGAGAAAATTAAAATACCTACCGTTGCATATTTTTAAATTCAAATCTCTAATTCTTGCACGGCTGGAAAAATGGAAAAAACAAATGACAATTGCATGCGCCCTTTTTATGCTGACGGCCAGTGCAAAGTTCTTAACTTTTTAATTTGGCCTCAGTTTTTTTTAAAGTATCAAATATTAACGTTTACAAAGTTTTTATGTATAATTGAGTGATCCATAAATAAAACATTTTACAATAAAAGAAGGATTTAAAGTTGGCTCAGGCTCTAGTAAGATAATATGCAACGGTATGGTCTAGTTGCACTACAATTACTAACTAAAAATGTTCTAGAACTCACTAGGAACGCCCGAAACTAATTTAAGGGGCCTCAGCACCCTAATGGCACGCAAGGTCCTGAAGTCGACGTCGGGCGCGACCGGCAGCTGCGTGATGATACTGCCAAACACATATCACTCGATACTATAGCTTGAACTAGCAACTAGCTTAGAAACAACTACGTAGGACTGTGCTATTCGAACTTCAAAGTAGTAAACATTCCAACTGGCCAGGGTTCTTCTATTTAAAATGGTCAGGATTAGTCAGGATTATAAAAGTTTTTTATATAAAAGTTTTTCGACAGAGCACAGTCCCTGTCAATGTTATTCAAAAGTTAATTAGCTACAGTCTAAATCACATCATTATTAACTAATCATATTAAATTATACACATTTTAATCTAGTATACCAGTTATTCACACCTAGTCTTCATTAGCTAAGTTCTTACTTATTAGCTTTCGTATTTGAAGTACCTACATGTTACATAAAAACAAATGTTAACTATTATGCAAAAATGTAGCCGTCAAAAAATACATTAAACATTTTCCATAAAATCACATTAAGTCACACACATTTTTAATTTTACAAAAAAATCTAGTTAAAAAATCGAGAATACGATGCTACATAACATTGTTGTTACTAAATGAAAGATTTAAAAATACTATTGTTCGATAGTCTAGCGTTATTTATCTACTGTTTAAAAAAACTTTAAAATTGGAAAACATCTAGCGAGAACGTTCTATTACAAATAAGGTTAGGTAATATGTGAACTTTTCGCCTATTACTGTGAATTACTTGGTATCCGCGAGACGAGCTTGAGCGGGCGCAGCACTCTGAATGAGCGCAGCATCCGCAGGTCAAAGTCCACGTTGGATTCGGCGAATAACGTCATCGACCTAGTTTTTGTTAGCGCATAATCAATATGGCACTTCCACCAGCACAATCTTCTTACATTACAGTACCTCTACCATGTGTTTTGAGTTGTCAAACGAATGATACATATGTACAAGTTTTTAGTTCTCAACGTAATCGCTAAAGGCGCTGATCATCTGATCAACTTTTCATACCAATAACTACACCAACCAAGCTTTTAAACTTGAGTAAACTCCTGGTAGAGGCACAGACATCCTATTTTCTACAGATAATAGACTGGCCTGTTTTTAATATTTTTGGTTTTGTAACGTTAACAAGGCTGTCTCGAGAATAAATCCAATTGTTTTTAAAACTACAATAAAATAATAACATGGAAACAGCCATCTAGGATAATGCTTAAATAAATAATTAAAAACGGTTACTATATCAAAAGATATATTAATTTAAATACTTAATTACAAAATACACGGATAGTCCTGCAACATTTATCGAAATCCAGAAAAGCTTATAGAAAACGATAAATACTGATTATTTGTCGTAATCATCCTTATCCGTTTATTTCATAGCAACCGTTCAATTAAACTACCTACAATAAAACAATGAATAAAATATCACTTACCCAGTTACTACTACGAAAAAATCCATGATGTTCCAAATGTTTCTAAGATACGATCCCTTGTGTAAAACCAAACCTAATGCTAAAATTTTTAACGACGCTTCTACACAAAATATTCCTAAAAAGTATGATTCGGTCTTTTCCTGAAACAAAAGAAAAAACATCAATTAGTTTTATATACGTACTTAGAGCAATAATACAGTTAAACGCACACGTACCAGTCTGTCTAAAATCACAAAGGAATAAATCTCCAGTACTATGAAAGATCAGAGGCCCAATTCTCCTAATTATTTAAAAACTACACTGAAAGTTGACCGAATCGACACTGAATTGTGAATTGACAGAAAGTTGGTATTCTGGTCCCTTATAATAGCAATTTAGTCTACTTTCGATTCACGGTGACTACCTACCATAAGAGTAGGATAGTTATATATATCACTTCAACTTGCTTGTACTGAGAGCTATGTCGGTTATCTTAGTTCTTCCATGGATTTCCTCATTGCGGATTGTATCACCTAGTGAAACTCCTAGCATAGCTCTCCCCATAGCCCGCTGCGTGACTTTGAGCTTGTCTATACAGCCAATATATAGTTAGCAACCACGCAATAAGGTACACATGCAGCCTTTAGACATCCACTGTTGGACGAGGCCTCCCAATAGAACGCAATGAGGGGATTTGCCATAATCACCACGCTTGGCAGGCGAAAAGGTGATCCCAGTATTGGTGTTGAGTACTCAGGTGGATGCTGTTGCCCATCCCCTGGTGTAATTCCGTAGTAGGCTTATACGATATCCACAGGAGGAGAGGGAGGTGTCTATTCTTATGGCGGACACACCACAGCAATACATACCAACACCGGCACACATAGTTAAACACTAATTAAATATATTATTATAATTAACAAAATTAAGGTGACATTAGGCTAGTTATTATGAGCACGCTCTTTTGAATGGCTTGGGCACATGGTACTTACAATGAATCAAAATAGCGCGAATGATTTGATGACAAAAAGCATTACCACAATATTTTTGTCAGTATTGTGTAGAAATCTCTAAAGTAAACTGCACTAAAAGTGTTGCCAACCCTTTTAAACTGATTAAAATGAGCGCATTAATTTTAGGTTTGTCAAATTATGTTAGCTTTAGAGAACAAAATCGGCAACACTATCTGCTAGAATTGGCAGCTATATCCAATCTGGTAACTGGCAATCCAATCCTTAGAGATAGCTTAGTATCTAAGTAGAAACTAGCTGTTTGTGTTCTATAATAAACAGAATAAAGTTGAACATACCAAATTCTTTGCTAAGATGGTCTTATCGCCGTTGGGCAAATGCTCCTCCAACGCCAGCACCACGCAGTTGGCGATGATGGTAAGCAGCACCGCGTACTCGAAGGGTGGCCACTCAATAATGAACTTTGTATACCTGGAATTAAATAAGATTTTCCATAGAGTAAGAGAATTCAGCAGGAAGTCGGCAAGATGGAGGCGGCTCAAGACCGTTCGTTGTGGCATTCTAGGGAGGTCTATGTCTAGCATTGGACTTCTACAGACTGATGATGATGATGCTGAAGGTAATTCACATTAATTTGGGATACGTATAAACTCAAATCTTGGTTGAACGGTTAATTCGCGAAACATACTCTTATTTGTATTCACAACAGATGGCTGCGCGAGCGCGCGCCGCCGCCCCGCCTTGCTCTGCCAGCCAATATTTAGAACAAACTTACTCAAATTTGCCCCAATGTCACACGCCATCCGTTTAGTTAATGTTCTTTCGGAGAACAATGTTGACATTTTTCATCACAACTTGCCGAAACTCATGGAGATAGCGCAGCTTGTTTTGGAGAAAGTTGAACAGTAGTGGTGCCTATTAGTAATATTATAAGTACTCCCCAGTAGGTACCTGCTTATTTTTAAGCTTGGTTCTTTGTTTTTATTTTATATAATCATGTGCATATAACATCGCTTTAGGTCCTACTCTGTTAAGGTATTATAATAATTTTTTAATAAATAAATAAACAGCGCTTTTTTGCTTGATTTAGGGCAATTGAAATGATTTTGATTCCTCAAATGTGAGCTAGGCTACAAAATGACATGACAGTCATGTTTAAGCAATTAGTTTTTTAGTAAATATTAACCACCTTATTCATAATCATTCTTCAAACCTTTTTTACTTAAAACAGCTTCTGTTTTGTTCTCTCTGATGTAAAATGACATACGTCAAAACGAGACAAAAGCTATTTTAGCTATCAAAGGTTTAAAAATTGATTATGAATAACAGGGTTAGTATTTACGTACCTAATCGGCCACTTCAGGCGATGCACGTCAGGTGTCTGCTATATAGCTGCGTATACGTTGGTATTAGCACGAGTGTTGATATAGGCTACTAAACGCGCCGACCCGCTGGCACAGCTTATGGAAATGCTCATTTAGTCACTTCATATAAGTGGCTACGCTCAAGCTGAGTTTTAGACCAGTGTTTTTTACATTTATTCCATCTCTAACGTCAGTCTACACAGTGTCTACGAGATACTACGTGCTGTCTACGAGAGTCTACGAAAGTCTACGCGGTGTCTACGACAGTCTACGTTACTACAAGAACACACACGAGTTTTAACAAAAAAATTACACGAACGTATGGTTTAGTGTAGTGATAGTAGTGAAGTAGCTTAGTAGTAGTAGTAGCGGATTGTTTTTTGGGAAATGTGGTTCACAGAGAACCCACCACCGATAAGCGCTAGGGGCGCTTATCGGCTTAGCGCTTGGTGTGCCGTGGTGTATCCCGGCCTATGAATAGACCCATCCTTCTCATCCCGTGGATGTAGTAAAAGCTTTACTAAGGGATTACACCAGAGACCACCACGGAGAGATCCGCCTTTCAAGCGTGGTGATTATGGAAAATCCCCCCATTATATTCCATATATTCAATGGGAGAGGCCTCGTCCGGCAGTGGACTTAAACAGGCCGATGATGATGAGTAGCCAAGCCAGGACAATGGTCAGCAGGTATTTCATTGGTTAACAGACCCATTGAACGTTTTATTCTAGGCCTGTCAACCAATGAAATGCTACTAAATACATGTAAATCGAACATTAGGCAAACTGTTTTCGTATCCATACCCACTGACGTAAAATTGTAGACCCATTATAATTTAACAAATGTACGTGTGAAAATAACAGCTCGTTTATTTACGAATGTGTGTTAATTACAGCATGAGTGCAATCATGTGGCTTAATGTTCCGTAAAATGAGCTAACTGTCCTCTATAAGCTTTGCGATGTGTGTCAGCGAAGCCAATATATTACCATCCACTTTGTAAGCATACGTAACATGATGACGTTTTAATTTATTCTGCTCTCCGGTGGCATTCTGCTCTAGATTATATCGCTTAATATGCTCTTTTATCCCACTTATCAACTATGTAAAATTATAACACCCTGCCCATGTTGTTTTTTTTTCGAAAAGCTTATCAAAATTTGTCACAGGATAATTGCTTGAAAATGCTTCACTAACTCAGTAGTGTAACAGTAGTATAGTAGAATGAATGAATTAATGAATGAATGAATGAATGAATGAATGAATGAATGAATGAATGAATGAATGATTTATTTCGCAGAAAAAGGGTTTACAAATTGTTCTTAAATAATATTAGCCAGTTCCACTAATTCAACCTATAAAAAGTATGCGAATTTTAATGATTTTACATAGTAAAATCAAGTAGTAATAAAGTAGTGTAGTACTGTTGCGTTTTCTTGTTTTTGTTTTTAATTTATAATTTTATGCAACTTCTTAGAGAAGTAGTTAATATGAGGGTAAAATGTTTTTGGGTTCTGTCTCGTAAAACCCTTTCATTTAATAACAAACACACTATATTTATAGTAATTATATTTTTTTCGAGGTTGGTAAATTGCGTTTTATTTCCGCCATATTTAATTTAGTGTGACGCCACGGGGAATGTTAAAACACTTCGTATAATACCTCATTTGTTAAAATGCGTCAAGTAGCTAATCTCTTGGAGCTTGAAAATCAAGATTCTAAGTCAATGCATTAAAAAGCTTCTAAGTCAATGCATTATGGTTATTAATATCTATTTTTTTGTATGGAAATCGCGAAAATGAAAAACCTCTAGGGTACTCATCCCCCTACCACCTCACAATTCTAAAATTTGGAATGCTAGGAGTCATGCTATGCCACATATAAAAAAAAGAAAAAGGAAAAAGTCTAAAATTAAGGTATTTCAACTTTGTTACCCCATAAATGGGAAGGAGAAGTTAGTATGGAAAGTGGCTAAAACTTAAAAAGGAACGATTTCGATATAATTTACGGATCGGAACCCCTCACGAGTGTGACTCTCGCACTTGTCCGTTTAATTTTAAACTTTCGCGCTCAAAACACATCATTATTGATAGGAAAGAAGAAATAGATATGGAAGAGTCGTTATATTAATATTCTAATAACACTTCGTATGATGATGTAAATTACTCACTCCTCCCTGCTGTTTTGAGCTTAATTATCTTTCGATAAGGTCGCTTATTATCCTAGTATCGATATTAATTGGTGATCGATCGAAGATAATGCATAAAACAGAGTTTAGTAGTCTAGTCTATGATAGGTGTAGGTGCCTATTATTTGTGAACGAGCTCGTTAGAGTAAGATTACTACTATGCTAGAGTAGATAGATATTCTTCGATGAATAGCCCTCTCCTCCTGACTACTATTTTCAATGGTAGGTATTTCAAAGACGCTAAAGTGAAGTAAGATGCGGGTGATTATCGTAGATCGCTACACAAAATGTGAAATAAATTAGTTTTTAATTACCTTGTTACATAAGAGTTGATAGTATAAACGGAAACTTTAGAGTCGCTTCTAAAGCGTTTTTTTCCTGACTATTTGCAAAGCGCATTTAGATGCAAAGTATTTTAAACTTTTAACACCACTTTTACATCCAATTAAGCACCAAAGATTACAGTTATAAAAATAGCAGTGCCATGTAGCAGATTTTTCTTATTTCATACCTTATTATATATTTTCCTACTAAATTAAAAGGATTAAAAAAAATTAAAGGGGGAAAGTTCAAGCTATTCACAATTTGTTGCAGAACAATTTTCTGTATTGGCATTTCACTCGTTTCTCGACCCAAGTTCCTGATGATCTTAACAGGTGCAAACTGTCAGAAGTATGTATGTAATGGGATGATTTTCGAAAACGGATATCGGAGTTTGGATAATTCGGAGTCGGAGCGGAGATGATGGTGATTTTTAAACAACTTCACAAAAAGGAGTTTTAAATTTTTTCACTTTGAACTTTTTTTTTTTTGCTCATAAATAATCGGCTTTTCTCGTCTATTAATACCTATTTTATCATCATAAATGCTATCAGCCTGTAGAAGTCCCTGTTGGACATATGCCTCTCCCTGAATGTCACGACGCCTTTTCTATATCAATGCACAGTATGAGAAAAGTTATGAAAAATTACATAATATAAATTGAATTAGTTAAAAGGAAATAACCGTTCAATATTTTGTATATCTTCCAAACTACAATTTAAACCCACAGGTAGGTAAGATTACGTTGAATTCAAATCCACAGCATCCGATACTAGATAGTAGTGCACTAGGCCTTAATTCCTTGGATTTGGGCTTGGTAGTAAAAACCTCTCTATTCTACAAAATATTGGTTTGCTGCATTCAGCTAATAATATTCTCCTGACCCGTTCTATATACATAATTTAAACCTTCCATTACGAAGTACTTCGTGACGACACGAAAATATTTAAATTGCGGATTCTCCAAATAAAACCCTCGCAGTCAAAGCTTTTATCTTGTAAGATCGTCGGGAATCGATTTCTTGTAGTCTTTTATTAAAACGAAACATTATTATATTATTCTTGTAGTCTTTTATTACAACGAAACATTATTATATTCAAATGAGTAAATTAAAATATATATACACCATCATCATCATCAGCCAGTAGAAGTCTACTGCTGGACATAAACCTTCCCCATAGAATGCCACGACGAAAACTCCTGAGCCGGCTCCATCCACCGACTTCTAGCGACCCCTATAATATCCTTGTTCCATCGAGAGGACGACCTTACTACACTGTGGTCGCCACTCACAGCATAAAGGTTCTCCTTTATGCTCCAACGGTTGTCAGTTCTGCGAGCACTAATACATCATTCACCATTTTCAAAAAATTATCCTCTTGGTCTACAAAGTGTTGTGGCATATGTTACAATATTATTATATGTTTGTTGATATGATATTCCCAAGTAACTTACTTGCTAAATAAATACTTATGTTTTCATACTTGGCTTATTATTAAACTTGGTACGAGCTGTTCTTCTATCTATGGCACGAGTAAGTAAATCTAATTCACCTCTCTAAAACACTGCGAGCTTTTACATCTCAAACACAAGACACGGGTTAGGGTGCAGAAGAAATATTAGTACCTACTTTACCAACTAAATTTTCACTCCAGACGACTCCAACTGACTCCGACTGACTTCATGTTTGATTCCCTGCCACGCACGCGATCAATATTGAATATTAAACTCGGCGTGTGATAGCTCAATTCCATTTGGCGAAATAGCGCATCACTTCATTCACTCACCAGAGCGATTCAACCAAATTCTCGAGATTCTTATTGTTCGGCATATTGAATCTTAACTCAGCGCAGTAAAGCTGATTTCATATTCAGAGCCGATTCGGAGTGATACAAGCCTGGTTAGGGTGCTTGTTTACAAAATGCATAAGGGGGCAAACAAGGTGCGCGTTTAATATTTATAAGGAGGCAATAGTCGGGCTCCTCCGCAAATGACTCGGGCTGAAACCCTGCAACTATCTTGTATTTGGACACAAAAATTTGGAAACACCAGTTTCACATGTAACTCGCGTGAACACATATGAACTGTTATTTATCGCCCGTAACTGTCGGAAAGTTAGACAATTTCTACAGTAAGAAATACGTGGTCCTCTGGAAACTGGAATCTATAAAGGAAATAAACAACTTTTTCACTAAACTCGCGTGGATGATCCTCGTCTTGGCTCTAGTTCCATAAATATACGCCAATCAATATTGCCATAACAAGAGAACACATCAAAAATGCCAAAAAAAACAGCTATTAATTTTATAAAGAGCTTGGTCCAAGTTTTACCAATCATAAATTGACTTTTTTTGTGAGCTAGAGTAAAAATTTGCAAAAAAATAAACTTGTGTCCGGAGATACAACGTCATGTCGGGCACAATTTAACGTTGGGTAAGCGTTCTTTGTTTTTCTGCGATGTTTGTCCTATTGATATGTTCGGATATCGCATTCAATTCTTGCATTGTGAGTGAGTAGTACCAAGTTGATATTTCATCAACTAGGAACAACATCATAATTAGTCCTAATGTGGGATAATGATGATGATCATGCTCTATCCACCGCCATAACTAAAAGAATTTGTGGGAAAATTACTTGAAAATCAAGTTCTTGAAACCAAGTCACTGCACTGCAAAATAATTTTATTAATTTTGCTAGGGTTCAACCAATTTGAAAAAATAGCAAGTTTACTAGTTTTCTTTGAACTCATTTATTGGCTAGTGTTGGCAACCAACCTTTCACAACACTTACCAGGCCAGTCTCCTTTAAGAACTTAAGGAGGCTGGCTGGTAAAGAATTATAAACATTTAAATATTAAGTTCCTTTTTTACTTTTTTGATTAATTTTCTTGTTCTTTCTTGTCAGTCTTGTATAAACCTTGGATGAAATGGTTGTCTTTTTTTTTGCTTTTTGAAATAAGTCCTTGCTTGTTCTCAACAGCTAGCTACAGTAAAAATCATCAGCTGATAGAAGGTCACTGCTGGACGAGGCCTACCCATGCTTGGCAGATGGATTGGTAAACGCAGTATTTGTGTAAAGTACTCAGGTGGATGCTGCTGCCCATCCCCTGGCGTAATCTCTTAGTCACCTCTTACGAGATCCACGGGAAGAGTTGGAGGAGTTTTATTCTTAGACCGAGACCACCACGGCTACAGTAAAGCCAGGTGGTATTCCATTTTAATTTCTAAGCAGATGGTGTGTGGTCCGTTGGAATTACACACCAAATAAAAGTAATGTACTAACCTAAACTAACCATGTTAGTATAGATACTCACGTACGTACGCATAATGACACGCTAAGTTAAATAAGCAAGTTTTTAAATTATACCTCGAAACAGTAGCTATGTTGAAAAATATTGGCATACATCTTAGACTTAGAACGACGACGGTTCTAGTATATTTATCGATTGATTGATTAATGTTGATTGTGTAGGTGGGGTACAAGTAGCGGCACGAAACTCTTGCGCTGACTGTTACTGAGCAGAAGTCAACAGTAAGGTATCTTGGGCTCTATCTCTATCTGTCTTATACTAATTGTATTGCTTGCGCGACAGTAAACATCCTGAGCGGATTTGCACTACGTCCGATTCGAACCCGTGAAAATACGGACCGGAGTAGTCGTAGAACTATTTCTATGGTAGTTTACGCATATCCTTACACTCTTCTGAAACCCTTCAATTGAAAACTCCTGCTCATACCTCAAAGTGCTACAGTAGTTCTTTCACACTGCAGGCTGCTAAACTTTGGAATGCATTACCTGTTTCGATCCGACATGCTAAATCTCTTCCTATTTTCAAAAGCATGGTCATTCAACATTATCTGTCATCACTCTGTACGTCATCTTGACATTCTTCTAATATCACCATTATGTATGATTATTG
Source organism: Epirrita christyi (assembly GCA_951392215.1). Lineage (NCBI taxonomy): Eukaryota > Metazoa > Arthropoda > Insecta > Lepidoptera > Geometridae > Epirrita > Epirrita christyi. The sequence goes on from OX595837.1 coordinate 4,394,845, forward strand.
TATGTATACCTATTATAAATAAATAATATTTATGTAGGTATATAATTGTGTATTATATGATACTGGTAGAATATATTTATATATATTTATTATTTTGTTTTTTTAAATCAATTTGTTTTACTGTAGGTACTTGTCATTTTGTGATTATACTAAGATATACGCCACCGTCCTTATTTGTTAAATAGTTTCTGTCCATCCAAAGGTTGTCTGGAAGAAATCGATTTTAAGCGATAAGACCGCCTATTGTACCTCTGATTTGAAACTTAGTATCCTTATTTTTTGTTGTTTTTTGTTTATGGTGTACAATAAAGTTATAATCTATCTATCTATCTACGCACTAGATCCGGCTTCCGTCATCCGATTACTCCGAATCCGATCCGAATTTTCACGGATACGGATCGGACGTAGTGCGAAACCGCTCTTAGTGTATGTTTAGATGCTCACCTCCGAATATAATTCTCGTCGGAAAATACAAAGAGTGAGCTGGGCCCTGGAGTAGCGGGCTGTTGCGCGCCGCCCATGGTATCAGCTGGCGCCGCGCGAGCCTGCGCGCCCGCCGCCTCCTGCGCTGCCGCCAACCTGGAATTACAAACGAAATACATTTTAGAGGAGGCTCACTCGCATTTGTCGGTTTTTGACAGGACGACTGTGACGGACGGTGCGACTGACACAAGATTATATTGTGATTGGAATGTTTTTAAAATTAGAGAATTGGGCTTCAGAAATATGGTTTGCTAACTAATGCTGGTATGGGCTAGAACTACATTTATTGGTATCTTGTTGACGACCTCTGTGGCGCGGCGGGCAAGTAGCCGGCTGAGAAGGTTGCGGGTTCGATTCCCGCTGCGAGACAAATGTTTGTATGAACAGCAAATATTTGTTTCGTGTCTGTGCTATGGTATCGTAGTTCCTGATAACCACGACACAGGGAATCCTAGTGTGGGATCAGGACTATGTATGTTACTGTTGGGTGTTATATTATGTATGTTAGTATGATTAGAGCGCTTGATAGTTCGGTCGGCCATCAAAACCGACATCGTTTGATAGTTCCACCATGATAAGCTTTGCGTTTTTCTCAACGACTGTTGGCAATGCAAGTTAGCAAAGACTTGTACTGCCAACGGCCTCTGCAAGTTGTCTCATCATAACAAATAGATACTTAAAAACATCAATTTGATAAGTAAATTGGATTGAATACCGGATGCTATGGCGTGTCACAAACACATTAAACTTTCTGCATGCCAGAAGGCTTAGCAGTTAATATCATTACCAATTAAGCTTTAATGTCCCTGCTAAATACACGAAACTGTGTTTCTATTAAAATTAGTCTGCAATAAGTGTGTAGGAAAATATTTTTGAATGATTACCCTGACATCGTTCAGTCACAAACGAATATCTTCATAGAATAAATAAAATGGACAAGTTCGAGTGAGATTCCCGCCCTGAGTGTTCCAATTCGTAAATTATTTCGAAATCGTCAGTGCCTTTCCGATTTTCAGCTACTTTTTTCTACAAATTTCACATTTAAGGGATTCGAAATTCTTTGAATTTAGAATATTCCCTTTATTTGTATTATACAGCTTCATAATATTCCAAATTTCACAATTGTGAGAACCTAGTGGTTTTTTATTTTCGGTATTCATACAAAAATTAGACGTTAATTGTAATATCTTTTTAAGTGCATCACACACATAGCAGATGCGGTAATATTTTATATGCGTATAAAAAATTATCGTATCTAAAGGTATCACACACGTAGCAGATACGGTAATATACGAAAATGATACAACAAAATATAAAATATCGTATCTATCTACACACGTAGCAGATACGATAGAAATGATAGATTCACGTGGAAACCTGCAAACTGTATTGTATTTCAATTTGTATACACAGATATCATCTGTCCATCTTTTGATATTATGTCGGTGCCTACAGATGCTTGACGGTACCCTAATAAACGTACACTACTGCGCTCGAAAAATGCATTTTATTACAATTTACATATTCCCTAACTTGTATTTATGTGATTTATGAGGTAATAATTTACATACCAAATATTGAAAACAAAACGAAAACAGCCTCGGAATTATGATGCAAATTTTTATTTTCAATTTCATACTTGTTTTATTCAGTTAAAATTTAAATCTGAAATTGGCGTTTTGCTTTGTACCCCCTCTGAAAGGTCATTGGAATCATCTTTAGTGTGCAAAAAATAAAACTGGCCAAGGCGAGCCACGCCTCAATGAGGGTCCCGAAGTTGCATTTTATTTACGTAAGTTGGCTAAAAGTAAAACCGAAAATATCCCATGCCTCAAAAACTATAATACAACATAATATCTTATTGAACCAAACTTTGATGAAGGCGTTTTTAAAGTTCTTAAATTTTTTCAGAATTTTCCTTCTCATAGTAGAAAAGTTACAAGGCGTGTACACATACTTTTTATGACTTTAGAAGAGGATATCTCACCAAGTTTTGACTTCAGTAAAAAAAGTCACTACGAAATCTCCATACAATTTTTAATCCTATGTACACGCTAATGTAAACTTGATTTGTTGTTGCAGTTACATGTAGGTCGTGTATGGAGGACCACGTCAATTTTTGTTTCATAATTTCCTTTTGCAGTTTTAAAACCTATCTCTGGCACCAGTCTCATCACAAAACAGTTGACGTTGTAGTTTTTAAACGCGTTTGATAACAAATAGTGTTAACTGTACCTACTTTTAGAAACTTTTTGTGAAATGAAAATAATCGATGATGATGACGAAATCCGAACATTAGAGTTGTAGTAAAACACTGGTGCTCTGGTGATCAGATGATCACGCGAAACCGACCACGTCCCATCTGATCATGCGAAAAAATCCCATCTGATCGCGTGGTCAATCAAAAAATAATATTTATAAGGTGAATGAAAGGACCTATACAATAAAGATATAGACAAGTCGGACTTATTGGGCAATTTTCGTTGGTATAAGATTTTTCCTGGCTGCTGGCTTATTAAGGAGTGTGTTACTACGGTAAGAAAGCGTTAGCCGAGTTGGTCGTGGAAAGCAATGGCGGCTATGAGTTCACCACTTGTCACGTCTATATTCCTGCGACTGTGCAACCCACAGTGAAAAGAGGCCCTTTGACGCTCTGCCAACCCCTTCAGGGAAAAAGGCGTGTGTTAATCTATGTATGTACGTAAAATGTAGGTCAATGCTTCTCACCACGTGAATAATATTGAAACCAAAGGGCGTATCTACAAAGCAGTGCATTAGATTAATTAATTCTGACTTCGATACCATTCACAAACACATTATATATGTATCATATATCTAGGTTTTTTATTATGACCCTATTAGGACAGGATTATGGCCTGTGAGGAACTTTCTTCAATTTTGCCTGTAATTAGTGAAATTTTTTATTTTTAATAAAATTAGGTCAAGTCGTTAAATTCTCATTCAAGTTATGTTCTAGTAAACCGGCGGCAGTTTTACTAGAATGTTCGTGGACAATTTCCACCCATTTGAAAAGACACGCAATACACTTATAATTAAATTTAGTACCATATGCTCTTTAAATAAGCTACACCGGTTAAAATGCCACCAAAATTACACGATATTACTAAAAAACACTAGAAATTGAAATAAAATATAAATAGACGACGTCTCTCTCAGAAAAAGTGGAAAAGTCCTTTACATCTAGGCTTAGTTTATCGTGTTACGTTCTATTTGAGAAAGGGCTGTACACAAACTATAATGCAGTGTAACCCAACCCCAAAACGGGATAGTAGCCAAACCCCGCTCAGGAACATGCATCATGCTTACTTAATGCTCTGGTTACGAGGTTTGTGAATATGGTCCTTCATTTTCAAAGCTTATTGTCCATATCCTAGTGCTATGTTGAAATGGCACAAAAATGATTGGAAGCTTCATCATCATCAAGTAAGTTCATCCTAAGTATAATAATATGACTCACAAACAATTTTGCACGCCTGCGTGCAGGCTGAATACAGTGACTAAATTAGTTATAAGACCTGACATTTTAAAATAAGTATTCTTGCAAATAAATGATTGATTTGATTTGATTTCATCATCATCATCATTTATACGTCCACTGCTAGACGAGGCCTCCCCCATCTAATGCAATGGGGGATTTGCCATAACCGCCACGCTTGGCAGGTGGATTGCTGAATGCAGTATTGGTGTTGAGTACTCCGGTAGATACTGCTGCCCGTCTCCTGGTGTAATCCCTTAGTCAGTTTTCACGACATCCATGGGAGGAAACGGATGGGCACTTTTGGAAGCTTACAACAATGAAATAAAAATATGCACACCACCTACTTTGGCCCACACACTGTGGCGTTCAGCCAATATTGATATTATTAAAAGTAAACACTTATAAGTAGACTAAATAAATCAGTACCAGTTGTACCATCAATGGTACAACTCAATGGTACATCTGGGACGGGGGGTAAATTAGTTCCAAGTTGTGCGATTTTCAATCTACCTATGAAAATTTTACATTTTACTAGGATAGACAAAAAAATCTTAAACACCATAGAACATGACCTAATGTTAAATTACTTTCATCTAATTGAAAGCCATCTCGGTTTAAAGAACAGAAAAACTTATAACTTATACCATTTCAAATGAATGCAGTCCCGCCCTCACAAACAGCACTGCCCTATTTCGCTATCATACATTCCTATACATATCTGTTTAAGTAGGTATTGGGCTACGAATACAGATGATGCTATAATACATACATACAGTCACAAGCTTATGTGGCTTTACAACTCATGTGACGAATAAAGCTCGAAATTACCTGAACTCAAAATCACCCAAAACGCCCAATGCCCATGTTCTGTACATTCAAACGTTATTATAATATTTTATTTAACTTGCCCTTTACGTATGTAGAGTATGTTTGTGTATTTGGGTCAAATCTTTATAAATCTTTAATCCAATTGTGTTGAAATTTTGCATACCTACCTGTATATTCGATAAGAGTACAATATTATGTCGACAGCAAGCTGATCTGAATGGAGACAACGGAGCTCCTCGACAGATAGTAGTAAAAATACAGAGTTTGGGCTTATTTTGATAAGCTACAAAATTTTTTTTACATACAATTTTTTATCAATTTGTGATTGCGCTGAAAATATGCTTTTGACTTGCTGGCGCGATGTGCACACACAATTAAGTAACAACTGCACTATGCAGTATGCACTACTTGTAAAGTATACCAACTTTTGCAATAGCATGTCAATAATTTTAATGGTAATTTGAGTGTCAAGGTTGTTTTTGTCAACTAGTTGTAAGGCACTTCTTGACAGCATGTGAGTAGATAGGTATAAGTATGGCTGGTATCAAAAAAACCTGCCAATGTCGGTATCAATAGCTCACCGAAGCGGGAGCGTCTCGGTTAGATTCGGCGACACGGTGTAACTGACCCTTGAATCTTTAGATCTAGGTTATTGGAGCACATACCGAAAAGTATAGACGACTTCATTCCGTGATGTCTTAATTGGTATAATAATTAAACCGGGTGAGAAGCTTACGGATTTAGGTATGCGGTGAAATAATTTTAGGAAATTCGTTGAACGTATTTTTTGTTAAATTAGTTCTGTTTAAAGGTATGGTGGACTAGCCTAATTTGCACCACCGTTTTTTATCTCGAATAAGTCAAAATGATACGGCAAATCGAAAAACTTGTGTCCAATAGATTTGCACAGGTAATATAAATTAAATTAGTTGTACAAGGGGGCCTTTTTAGTCATCATTAGCATCATCAGCAAACTTTAGACATCCACTGCAGGATATTGCATTTTTATGAAGTCAAAAAGACTTCAAAAACGTTTTATGAAGCGTCGTTTTAATTTGCGGTCGATATTAAATTATACTGTAAATCTACGTTTGACTACAAAATCGTAACAAAAACAGAAACAGCTGAAATTAGTACAAGAAAATAAACGCCTGAGTTAATAGAACATCGAACTGTTTATATCATAATTAAGCATATCATGCATGTCGATACTTACTATGGTACATTTTCTTAAAGCAAAAATTACACTCTTTCGTCACGAGATTAATAAAGTATGTCTATAGTTTAAAACAGGTTTAAGATCGGTATTTTGATAATGTATAATGTACAATTGTATTATATAAAAAAATAACCTCCTATTATGTATGCCTGGTGTAAAATAAAGTGTTAATCTATCTCACCTCGTGCTACTGAAAGAAAGCGTTACCAGGGTTAGTCGTGTGAAAGTTAATGGCTGCGATGAGCTCACCACTGGTCATGTCTGTATTTTTAGGATTGTGCAACCCACAGTCAAAACAGGGGCATTGAAGCTCTGCCTACCTCTTCGGGAAATAAGGCGTTTATGTATGTATGTATGTAATTATAGATTAGAATAGAAACTGCCCACCTCATAAAAAATATGTAAATTTTTATGCAAAGTACAATTTGCGGTCTTAATCGTTTAAAAGTGATCTTTTCCAGACAACACTTGGATGGAGAGAATTCTATGAGATTGAAAGAATAGCCGGGAATTAAAAAATGAGTAAGCATTATTAAATCGGCAAGAACCATTTAGCAAAGCGAAACCGATTACTGAAAACCAAACGCTCAATGGCAAGCAGATTATAACTGAGTAAAATAATTTCGATGAAAGAATATGCTCCTGAAAATCAGCACACAAAGGGCCGAGGGGTAGCTAAGGGTGCGGTTGGGTGAAGGGTTGCCCCCACTAGGGGGAGGTAGGTCGAGTGATCGGCCGAGGCTAAGGACATCGGCGCATCTTGCCCTTGCCAGCCTCATTAGCTAAACGACTCGAGTTTATGTCGCTTAGATACGAGAACGGCTTAAATATTATAATACAGTCAATATTATTCTTTTTCATCAGCCGGTATACATCCACTGCTGGATGAGGCCTCCCCCAGAGCATGCATAGTGTACAACACATAGCGTGCAATGAGATTTGCCATAATCATCACGCTTGGCAGTGGTTTGGTGAACGCAGTTTGGTTTTAAGTACTTAAGTGAATGCTGCTACCACTGAACATGAACATAAACGGCTTGAAAAAGCTTGAACTAAACAAAAAACTCACATGATATCCATCCTTCGCTCATTTGCACACTAAACTGAATGTCACAATATTAAAACCACACCACAAACTATGTTTCAACCACAGATGTATACTTGCTGTGGTTTCAACTATAATATCATTGTTTACATTCCTGGATATCTGTAATCAATATTGTATTGAATGTATCGTAAGTAATTCATTTGTGTATCTATTATGACTATCTTGGGACCGTCAGCGTCACTTTACTAACATTTCTAACGATCTGACGTTACTATTATTTTGTGTCTAATCTACCCTCAATTTAACACAACATCCAATAGTCACATATATGCTATATGGAGGACAAGTACTTTAAATGTTGAAGTTAGGAAGTTTTACATAATGAGACTGTCATTAATTTTTTAAAGTCAGTAATACTGTATTCAAGAATATTAAAAAATTCACTTTCCTAAGCCGGGTCTCGAATCCGCTAAATTACAAAAAACAATCACTCTGTATTTTTATAATACCGATTTTCCCCTCGGATTTACTCAGATTACTCAGATTTACCCCTTCAATTTACTCTTTTTTTTTTTTTAGATTTACTCCTTCTCTTCCCGTGGATGTAGTAAAAGTCTTACTAAGGAATTGCACCCATTCGTGGTGTAATTGCTTAGTGCAGCAGCATCCGCCTGAGTACACCAAACTGTAATCACCAAATCCACCTGCCAAGCGTGGTGGTTATGGCAAATCCCCCCTTTGTATTCAATGGACGAGGCCTCGTCCAGCAGTGTATTTAAACTGCCTGGTGATGATGATTACTTATGTGAAGTTGTTAAGGTCGCATCTAGTCACCGTCCGGTACACAATTAAGCATTTTGAAGTACTTATCTACCGAATAAATTCTCGTATTAACGTGAAATAAAAGTACTAGGATAAAGCAAAAAACTTGACCTTATGCCTTGAATAACGTGGCATTCTATTATAATTGTGAACCCTATATAGTTATATATTTAGTTATACGCAAAGACAGTATAGCGCCCTTCGCATTCAGTATAATAACGCATTCAGGGTGCTGGTGGGGCTGCCCCGGTTCTGTAGCGCATCGGGGATGTTCGCCGTGGCGCGTGTGGACTGCTTCTACACCACCATGCGTAAGCGATGCACGTCCCTGTGCGTAGGGTCCGGGCCAGCTCCAACAGCATACTGAAGGCTTTTTCAGTCAGGTTTGACTGTGCGTACCTCAGCCACTGTTCTATGATTCATTTTAATAAGGAACTAAATTATTTATTCTAATTCTATTTATTTAATGACATTACAATTTTGACATTTAATAACCAAATTATGACATACTTCATTCAAATTCAATTCAATTCTCAGGATAACAACTAAAGCAAGTGTTTTATGATTGTGTAAATTCTTTTTGTTTTTTTTTTGACCTTTAACTAATATCAATAAATAATTTGAATTTAGAACAAATTGCTTTCCGTGTTCGAATGGTATGGCATGACTTTGTTGCGGCAAATGGCGCTTCTTAGAAAAATGTATGGGAATGGTTTTTTTTAATTATTTCAAAAACTTACGATTCGATTTGGTATGTTACTTTGGGAAAAGTGTTCCTGGTTAGAAATAGAGTCGATTAAGACCAACTTGTTTTTTTTGACAAATGTAATTTTTTGGGTGAACCGTACTTTTTTTCAAAAATCTAAAAATGACAATTTTTTTTTCTTCAAAATAAAACAGAAGGTTTCTAAGAACAAAACCTTCTAACTACAAAAGAAAAGGTAGCTACCCTTAAGGGGCCAAAAATTTGCCCCATCCTGTATAGTCCTATTCATCCAGTAATGGCCGTCTCTTGCAGCTGATTATGGTAATAATGAAAATTAACCCAAAACTAGTAACCGATGTCCTACATAAATAGATAGATACCTACTCGTATGGGTACATGTAGGCATGTACCTTTACATTTTCTTTCGCGTGCATTATCTTCAAAGGTAATAGATTTCCGCATTCAAGGGAAAACAATCAATCTCTCAAACGAATTTAACGCCAAGTTCATTGAACTGAAACACCGCGATACCTGACTGAACTCCACTGGAACAATGTCCCACAATTTGTTTCTCAGTATACCGACGTGTTTCATTCGCTCATTCATTCATTGACCGAGCGAGCGAAGTCCTTGCAATAACTGGCAAAATTTGCATTTATCTGTCCGGATGTATGTATGTTGGTACTTGCATACAGTCCATATTTTTCAATGAGTTTTTTCAATAAAACTCAGGTGGTTTATGTTTCTTTTTTCCATTTGCTTTGCGCCTTTGTATATTATGCCAGGATTTACCAACTTAGTTGCAATTTTTTTAATGGAAAAATTAAACTTTTTTGTTGGTTGGTACCTACACACACAGCCTGATTTCTACCACTATATTGTAATTATTTACCGGTTTTCGATTTATTTCCCAAAAACGGTCATATAGCATTTGCCAACTTCTAACGTACACGGTAAAACTAAGGGCACTGGATTGTGTTTAATAAATAAAATAAAATAAAAACAACCAAGAAAGGTATTTTTAAATAAAACTCCTAATCTAACCAAACAATGTTGTTATTACCAACTTAAGAACAGCAAAAAAATGACCTATAGCGGGACGACATTGACAAATTACGAGAGTACCTACATAGGGTTTCCCCAGTTATGTCCCATTAACATAACAGCCTGTTTGACCTCGCTGTATCAATAGGCAAAAACTCTGGGTGAGTTCCAAGAGGCTTTTTTGAGGAAGCTGGGCAGACTAGACGGCGCCGCTACCGGCTGCCAGGCGCCACTGGATGACGCGGGACACCGCCCTACTTGTTTTACCGTGCCGTTTGGACTGGGATTGTAGGGATGATAATAAGAATTATGGGAATAGGTAATTTAGGCGATGAAAACTCTAAGCATGGGTGTACAGGGGTGCAATTTTTGAATGTCCCTGAGTGACAAAATATCATCAAAAATGCTGCAAATCACCATTTTTAAGGGGATTTATTGGAGGAGGCACTTGTATATCATAGGCATAAGAATTTTAGGCATCGATGAGTTTCAGATGTATAGAAATTTGAAAATCGTAGAATAAACGGCAATCTAACTGACGTGTTCAAAGAACCCTAGAACTATTTTATCAAGAAAGCCAAGACGGGAAAGGGTTGATGAAAATCGATGAAAACTTTGACCCGAAAAGAGCTTTACAATATTTGCATTCATTGTACGGTTATAAGATAACATGACATAATACCCAAAGGTCACATACATAGTCCTGACCCCACTCTAGGATGCCCTGTGTCGTGGTTATCAAGAAAACATTTATCCCGCAGCGGGAATCAATCCCGCAACTCTTATGTCCCATGCCAGTTAAGCCGACTACTCGCCCACCGCGCCACGGAGGTCGTCCGGGGGTAATAAAGGTGTAGCAGCGAAGTCGGGGTCTCAGTTGATAAGAGTCAGTAGAGAATCGGGATTAGTGGCACACTTTGAAATAGAAGTCTGTCCAGATTAAATACCGTTGGCATGATGTACACAATATTGAAGATAAATTAATCTCACTAATCTCGCTTCTCACTTATCCTATCCTACTTGTATTATAAACGCGAAAGTTTATGAGTATGGATGGATGTTTGTTACTCTTTCACGTAAAAACTACTGAATGGATTTGAGTGAAATTTGGAATGGAGATACTTTACGCCCTGGATTAACACATAGGCTACTTTTCATCATCATCATCATCATCATCAATTTGTATCATTATTCACGCGGGTGAAACCGCGGGGCGCAACTAGTAATATTATAAATGCGAAAGTTTGTTTAGATGGATGGATGTTTGTTACTCTTTCACGCAAAAACTACTTAACGGATTTTGATGAAACTAAACACTAGTATTACTTATACATCCAAATAGCCTATAGGCTATAATTTATTTACGACTTATTGACTGGACCACGCGAACAAAGTTGCGAGCGGGCCGCTAGTAATTAATAGGTAGAAATTAATATCTACAAGATCTTTTAGTGAAACTCAGCTTAACTCTACTTAGCTCTAAATTATTTGACGACCTCCGTGGTACAGCGGGCGAGTGGTCGGCTGAGACGTAAAAGGTACGGGTACGATTCCCGCTACGGGACAAATGTTTGCATGATTTGCAAATATTTGTTCCGGGTCTGGGTATTGTGGCACCATAGTACTCGTAGTTCCTGATACCCACGAAACAGGGAATCCTAGTATGGGATCAAGACTATGTATGTGACTTTTGAGTGTTGTTATGTTATAACTAAACGGTATTTCAGTTGGTTGTAAATCCGTTATTCCAAGTAAATAATCAAATTAATTGCTTACATATTAAACTAATGTATAGTGGTTACGTCACTTTCACCCCAATTTTATACTGGCACACCCGTTTATAGGGGAATCTTACGAACGACATAAGCCTGTTTTCTAGAAATTGGCAACTGTATGTGACGCATGCTTCCAGCGTGGGTGTTTCATTGGAGGTGGTTATATATCTTAGCAGCCAGTTAAAGTATTTGCCATCAATAGCTTGGTTACATTAATTTTAACAGGTTTAACTTACGTAGATTAAACCGGTTAAAATCTATGTTATCATGAATACCAATTACGATTTTTTTTATAAAAAATTGCTTTCTCAAATAATAGGTGCTCTTTTTATCCTCTGGATAGAACAACCTAGCCACATAAATAAGTAATGTATCCCTACCCTAATGGCCCATGGAGTTTATTTGATAAAAACACGAATTACCTGAACCTAAATTACATTTTGAAATATCTATCAATTAACTCCTTACCTACAAAAACCTTACCCTCGTAATGTAGTTTGGTAGTATCGTGGGTAATGCTTCGATTGACAGTTTAATTTTCGAAAACAAATAATTAAGTCGGTACGTAGTTGCATTTACATAATTTTGTTTGTTTTTCATGCCATTGGTTCTTTCTTGGTGACCCTGCGTTAGCTCTGAGTCCCGTTTTAGGTATGGTGGCATTGAAAAGGGCCTAGTGACCAATGGTGAAGGAATCAGTATGTTGAAAGGATTCTGCACGTTTCGGTCTGCGCAGAGGGTCCTTCCATTAACATTTTCATAATTAACTGCTGCTTTTCAAAATACCATTGTCTAAAAAATTTGCATCTAAATATGACGCATTTTTTCAACATAGAACTCGTGAATTACTGCAATCTATACAATCCTACAAATATTATAAATGTAAAAAGTGAGGGTAGATATATGTTTGTTATTCACGCAAAAACTACTGAACGGATTTTGATAGAACTTAACAGTATTTATTTATTTTATTTATTTATTGGGAAACCAACAGCGGTATTAAGTATAGCTTATACATCAAAATAGCATATAATTGAATAGGCTATATTTTATAATTATTTTACAGCAGAGGCTCAACGCGGGCGGAGCCGCGATTAAATGCTAGTAAAGAATGAAAAAAAATTCTCGTCGTTTATTATCTCGGATCATTCTTACGAATGATAAAATTACCAAATGAATGATAAATGTACTACCATACTGTTGGTTTTCATATTGCATGCAAAGGTCACAAGAGACAATAAGAACAAAGCGGGGTCAAAAATGGAAGCTAGGATAATAGATAATAAGCTAGTGAGATCGACAACTGACACCGGAACGCCAGCGGCGTAGGGGCAGACCAAAAAAAAAAAAAAAGTTCATTTATTTCGTGATGACCTCGGTGGCTCGGCGGGCGAGTAGCCGGCTGAGACGCAAGAGGTGCGGGTTCGATTCCCGCTGCGAGACAAATGTTTGCATGATAAATATTTGTTCCGGGTCTGGGTGTCGTGGTACTCGTAGTTCCTGATACCCACGACAGGTAATTCTAGTCTGGGATCAGAGGCCCAATTCTCTAAGTTATTTTAAAACTACACTGAAAGTTGACTGAATCGAGACTGAATTGTAAATTGACTGAAAGTTGAATTTCTAGTCCCTCATAAATAACAATTTAGTCTACTTTCAATTCATGGTGACCACCATTAGAGTAGGATAGCTATATATAGAATTGGAAAGAGTAAAGAGAGACTCCATCTACTTATGCTAAAATTATCGAAAAAACTTTGAATCGTTCAAGTTTCGGTCACATTTCGATATAATCACATTACAGTGTTGTATTTTATGGCAGGAGAATACCATTTCTGACATTTATGACATCGACACAAGATCGAAACATGATCCGAAGTCTATTTTAACTATTTTTTTAGTTAGTGAATTGGGCCTCTGGAGTATGTATGTGACTGGTGGGTGTTACACTTACCTATAAAGCTAGATATCCAAATTGGCTTAAATGTAAATACAAAAGGGTAAAAGAATTGAAATTATCGTAGCATGGGTATCATTTTAGAAAAATTACGTCTATACACCACGTATGGTCAACGAAACGTCAGCAAGAGAATAGTATGGTCATAATTTTTCTAAAACAAAAGGGTAAGTTGTATTTATTTAGGCAAGTATGTTCAGATAATAAAGGGGTGGTTATAGTAGCCATGTTATAATCAACCTCTCTTACTTACATTTTACTCGTTTACGCGATTATCTATTTTGATATGAATGAAAGAAGTTATTAATGAAGTTACAGAACAGATCTGTAGTTGGCTGGATTGTCGCCAGAGACGCGTCCTTCAGATCCTTAAGTCGCCAGCGTGGCGCCAGGATTACACAACATGGAGTTACGACTGTTTGGAGGTCATCCGGGACAATTGCTTGGCTACCGAATAGATAACAGCCGATGTAATAATATTAATAAGAGATATAAAGTCAGATTTATTACGAGAATAGTAACGGTAGAGATCTTAAGTGATGGAAAATGAAATATGGTTTATGTAAGTACTTATGGAGGATGAAATATGTAATTTTCTACGCTAGTCAATTATTTGTTTTATGTATTTATTATTCAGCCAATTTTTCTTCAAGTAGATGGATAAAATCGATCATAAAAATTGTACAACGAAACATACGAAATGATTATGAGTTGGGATGTCACGTGTTACATGCGTGATGCTGGCGCATCCAGACGTCATCCTATCAGTGACGGATTAAGACTACTTGATGCCCTAAGCAATCCACACCTGTGGGCCCCCCTATCCGTATGTCAACTAGAATCGGTCTTTAAACCTTTACCCCCTTAAAACATTAGTTGTTTGTAAAATAAGATGATGAGATGTAACGTACCTTAGAAGTGGAGTAGGTGCGACAACAATACAAACCAAAGCATAATTTATTTATTTATTGAAATGCGCCTTGCGGCTTTTCCGGGCATTGAATTCATGCAAGATAGTATTAACGTCTAAGGTTTTTAACATATCGGACTCTATGTATAATATTGATAAATTATCGAGCCTTTCTTGTATCATCTTTGTCCTTTTTTAATTTTTTAATATTTTTGTTACTTTTTTGTGCTTCTTCTGGTGACGTGATGCCCTAGGCAATTGCTTAATTTGATTATGGGTTAATCCGTCACTGCATCCTATATAAAACACGTAATTTAGGAGATGAAAGCCGCGCGCTGCTAATGCGTTTTTACTGATGTGGTTCAACCCTTATTTGGCAATTAAAACTATGTTAAATTAAAAAATATATTAATGAGTTTTACATATTGGTGAAGCTTTAAAAACTGTTGTGAAATCCTGACACCGGTACACCCATAGTAAACATCGATGTTGCGAATACTTATCGATCATCCCTAAAGCACTGACGTGTTGTCCGGCAGGGCGTGTAAGCGAGTTATGGAGCCGTTCCCCTGTATTTATAGATGGGGTCGAGTATTTTTATACACCTGATTGTATTAGCGGTAAAAATTACTCACTTAGCCGAGAGGGATTATGAACAGTAGGTACAACATGCAGTTTAAAAACTAAAACACAACCACGTAAAAGCTAAAATGTTGTAAAGGAAGGCCAAATCCACGATGCTATGGTAAAGGCCTTTGGCCTTTTAAAGGACTTAATTTATAGGTATAGTCGGAGGAAAAATCCACGATTTTAATTTCGAAAAGCCTCCGCTACAACTATTAATTAAGTTGAAGGCATCGCATTTTTATGCTGATTTCAGCTATTGCGTAATTGGATTTTAGTTACTTATAACTTTTATTCAACTTTTTAGTCAATTAGTTAATTAATTATATATTTGTAAAGTCAATACATTTATATTTATGTTTTTCGAAGATGGAAAATTGCGTTTTATTTCCGTCATTATGAATTTAGTATCTATAACACTCGGTATGTTGTGCAATGCTGATCCCAACTAAGTGGGATAAGGGCAGGGAGATGATTATGATGATGATGAACATGCGGAACGTCAAAACCCTTCATATGATACCTAATTTATTGAAATCCATCAAGTAATTTCGGAGCTAAAAAGAGAAGAAACCAGTTACCAACTGTAATCAATTCGAGGCAACCTCTTATTTTTTTATAAAATTTGAGGTAATGTTAGACCTAATTCATTCAAACAATTTGCATTTATTAAATTATCCTGTACTATCTGCAATTCCAACAAAATGAGGCTAAAAACGTTGAATCTTGCATCGGTATCGGCGTGTTTACAAGCGCACTGCGTGTTACGGAGCCATAAGCAGCCATAAGCAACACGGAGCAGCTTGTACTTACGTCCATTCACTAATGGCGTATGACAACTATATGCCAACATATGGGACTATCTCGCTCTAAGAATTTACCTCTCCATATCCTCCAGTGGATGTCGTAAAATCCAACTAAGCAATAGATCGATTTGGGAAAGAATTCCACATACCCATTTCTGCCGCCAAGCAGTAGTGTTTGCTGTGTTTTAGGTTTGAAGGGTATGAGTGCCGGTGAAATTTCAGGCACATCAGACTTTTTATCAATAAGTCGCAGGATGACGGGCATTGCAATGTTAAGTAGAGCGTGTCCTAGGTGGACGCAAACTAAGAGATATTTGATTTGTGAGTGGCAGGGGCTACCACTTCAAATAAGATGGGCCATAAGCAATTTCTGTCATTTATTCAAATAAAAAAAACAACCAATTCACCTGGCAAGCTTGGTGATTATGGTTATTCCCCCAATTGTATTTTATGGGAAAGGCCTCGTCTAGCAGTGGACGTCTAAAAGCTTCTGATAATGAGGGACAGTCCCGTTGTTTAGTTTTCATCTAGTAAAAAATAGCAATCAGTCTGAGGCAAAAAATTCTCTAATTTAAAAAACATTTCAGTCATAATATAATCTCGTGTCAGTCGCACTGTCACGTAGTATGCGAAGATTAAGTAATAGTTACTACGTGAAAATGTGACGGACACAAGATTATATTGTGATTTAATCGTTTTTTAAATAAATTCTCGGGCCTCAGATTTATACCAATGCTATCGATATTTATGTTTTTCTAGCGTCCAGTAGCGATGCCTGACGATAAAACCTATCTACGGACCTTGCAATACGTTTGCATTAAAATTGGCTAACCAGAGATAATTTTCAACCGACAAATATTCATAACTGTGCGCATGCTGTTAGCACGCATACCTTCCGGGGACAAAAATAGGCTTTTTCACTTCAAACTTCTACCTCCAATCCTCAGTATCATATTTAGCTTACACCACCCGGCCAGCTATCAACAAACTGTTACAGCAAAAACCAAATTCAATACTAACTACAATATAAATCCCACTGCAGTACAAATACCGTATTGATGGACAGAGCTCTCGTCGAAAGCATCGGATATAGGCCAATTTCCCGGCAAAAATGACCGGCACAGAGCCGTCAGCGATACCGCCAGCGGCCCGTCGCAGCCACTCAAATCAGCATTTGAATCTGATTATTGAGCTGTATAGAAAGCAGTATTTATGCCTAACTTTATGCGCTGGTGAGTAGGAAGTGATTTTTGATGGACTGCATAGCGGGTTCTCTTATTTATCAACGCCATCCGGTGGCGCCGACAACGTGTTAATATCTTGATATCATGGTACTCGTAATTCCTTATACCCACGACACGGGGATGCACAATATACCCCACAGCGGGACGTCAGTGCAGGTCTTAACACCCCCACTTAGAATTAGACACATGGAATCCTAGCGTGGAACTATTTATCTGACTGTTGGGTGTTAAAAAAATATTTTTCATCCCACCATCTCGGAAAGAGTATTTTTGCTATTCGATACCTGAGTGGAAAAGCCGTTTTTAGAGGATAAAGTAACATTGAATTTAGAACATCGTGTGCACTAAGTTTGTTCATTAAACCTATTTACTTCTACCTCCATGGTGCCGAATTTATTATACAACTTTTTATAATTTGTTAAAAACTCGGACTCGGAACCTTCTTGGTGTATTACTTTTTTTTAATTTGCTTTACGTGCGAAATTTTCTTTTCACGTCATATTGTTAAAACCTTAGGTTAAAAACTAGAAACTTGAAAACAAGTGAAAAACCTAAAATGAGTGATTCTAGCGACGAGGAAGTTTATTTGACGGCAACAGAATTGACTGAAACCGTTAAAAATGAGCAAATGTTTTTTTTGCATTTTGTCATTTCCTCGCTGAGGTGGGATGAAAAGTTACGTGTTGCACTCGAGTGCAAAGATTTTTTACCTCGTGCTCTTTTGATTCCCTCGCTAACGCTCAGAATTCTAACTTTTAAAACCTCGCTACGCTCGTGATTAAATTTTAGAATCCTTCGCTTGCTCGGTCATCAAAATTGAGCACGCGGTTAAAAAGCAACTTTGCACTCTTGTATAACTATTTTGGTTCTCTCTGAATGTCACACTCTTTGAATAACAGTGACTGTGGCTAGTCATGTATTACAACTTACGGTTTGAACGGAAGCAACTTAAAAGTATGATATTTCAACGATGTTTAGATATGATTTTTAGAATTCCGTACCTCAAC
The DNA here is from genome assembly GCA_951392215.1 of Epirrita christyi. Lineage (NCBI taxonomy): Eukaryota > Metazoa > Arthropoda > Insecta > Lepidoptera > Geometridae > Epirrita > Epirrita christyi. The sequence continues at coordinate 4,412,817 of OX595837.1, forward strand.
AGCAAAAAACGATACCCTTATAGGATCCCTTTATTGTCCGTCTGTCTGCCAGTATATTTGTCTATCAAGACCCCTTTTCCCTGGAACGGCTGAAGGTATCGACTTGAAACTTGCACAAATAAAGGAAAAAGTGTACAATTGAGGATCTCTGACTTTTCCCCCCCAAGAATGGGATGGTGAACTTTGTGAGAACAATTGGCTGAAAAACACAAGAAATTGAAATAAAATAAAATAGACACTGTCTTTTTTCGAAAAAGGCGGAAAGAGCCCGGAAAAAGACAGTAACATGAAAAGGAAGCTGCCGATTTCGAAATAATTTACCCTCGGAACTCTCAGAGTATATACGAGTCTCACTCGCACTTGTCTGCTTTATTTTAAATGGTCTTAATTATTCACCAATTTCGTAGTGCGTTTCTACTTAATAATGTAAACAGTAGCAGTAAGTATTGTGAAATTGAGACTAAATTATATGTATCCGTTTAATACAATTCCAGTAACCATAATAGATGTTAGTAGTAGAACTTCTTGTGGAAGAGTTTGTCTGGGGAAGTACTACCACCGTACTTATTTCTGCCGCCAAGCAGTAGTGTTCGCATGGCTGTGTTTCGGTTTGAAGGGTACGGGTGCCGGTGAAATTACAGGCACATGAGATTTTTCATCTTTATGTCTCAGGGTCGGCAGCGCGCGTGTGATGCCTCTGGTGTTACAGGTGTTCATAGGCTACGGTAACTGCTTTCCATCTGGTGGGCCGTAAGCTTGTCTGCTTGACAAGAAAAGATGTTTGTGGTTTTTAAACTGTTACAAGTTGCAATAGTAAGAACATGGATGTTCTTAAGTAAGCTGATCAAAGGTCAGGAGAGCAAGTTACCACGCAGCAGCAAAGTGAAGACAATGGCGTCTCCGAACTCTTGTCAATTTATAGAGGAGGCCTATGTTAAGAAGTGGACATCTTTCGTCTGATGATAGTGATGGCACCTCTGTAGTCTAATAAGATTATGGAGGTTCAAAAGTCAGCTGTTCAACGTACAGTAGAGCAGGTTACCGAGCGGTGGTAAAGTGGATTAGCGGAGACTATGGCACCTCCACAGACTAACAACGCGTAGGTCACGTCACAACGAAGTAACGAGATGTGGAAAGCCTAGTCGACTCAACGGTCAGAGAACGTAAAGTTCGTTTTTCCTTGAACACGACTCAACCATTTTATCGTTCACAGCTCAAATTTGTAAAGGTATTCTGTGTCTGGGTAAGTTGAGGAAGCCCTTGGAAAATGAAATGTACATATCCCATACATCTTTACAATGCTAATTTATCAGAAAGTATATAAAAATATTGTTTTAAATGTAGCATTATATTTTTAAATTTTGATCAGAGTCAATATTAAAATTTATGGCTGTGACCTTTGCTTTTTGTTAGTGTTACCGAGCGAAAAATTTTGTTTCGAATGTCTGAGGTTTCTGATTGTTGGCTACGATTTTGGACAAATTACTATACACAAGCGAGTTATAAATGTCACGGTACAACTGGACCTAAAATAAAGTATAGAGGCCATACTAAGAGATTTTAATTGAGTAAGTGTTGAAAAAAAAAACATTTTCCTCCGATACAGCAATTCAACTATTTCTAAGTTAAATAATATTTCTTTGCAAGCAATAGAGGTGACGCGCTGGCACCACGTGTTCAGGCCCGAGCGGTTGCGTTAAAATAAATATTAGTAGCGTATTTCGGAACGCAGTTTCCACTGAGGTAGCGGACCCATGCGTGCGAGCGGGACGAAGCACCCCGATGTCCCAAGCAAGAGCGGGATGTGACGAGCTTATCCGATCGATAGCCGCAGCCGCAGAGTGCCGCTCGTGTGACGTCACGCGCCCGTCTCGTCATCTTTGACTCTGTTCAAGGAATTGTCACTGTATTTTGTATATAACCAACATTATCGGTGACTAGCCAGCTACCTGCCCGCACGTTCGGCCTTCAACGATACCGCAACGCAACGATAATTACGTTTTTACATCGCAAATACGGTGATTTGAAAATAAATCACTTGGTTACATGGTAAAAAGTGTATCATTTAAATAAAAATATCATAACTCAAGCCTAATATGAGAGATGTGTCACATCTACATGTTACTGGCTATCAAGAAGCTCTTTACATCGATTCAGTTTCTGCACTCAACTATCAGCTTTACGAAAAAAGGGAAAATACAGAAAATGGGTTCGCGTCTGTGCATTGCACTCGGAAGTGATTCCGTGTCGATGAACACCAATAATATACCAGCACAGTAACGGGGTTGATCTTTACGCTACGAATAATCGTACCGGTCTACGAGCTACGCTATCGAGCTACGTGGTTTTTTCGTGTATCAGACAGAGGAATAATTTATACCTTTGCCGCTTCCAAGTGTATTAATTGTGGGTATAGTTGGGTTTTTTTTGCTACCTACACAGATTAAGGTAAAAAAGTATACCTTAATCGCTTTATACCTATTGTTTAAAACATCAACCAAGGTGATTTTAATAAAAAAATGATGGCAAGTAATTTTTGTAGTTTTTTCAGCATAATTTAACAAATACTTACACAAAAATGTTTAAAATTCACAGTCAATGTCACATAATAAGAAATAAAATGAAATTGTTTATTATTATTATTATTATGAGCTACACAACATTTTTAGTTAGTTCAAACTAAAAGAGCGGCACAAATACAACGACTCACGAATTGACTAAGGCCAATTTCACATAAAATATGTTATTTGAAGCTTTATTGCTCAGTTCAGAAGCAAATTTCAGAATGATACTGGAAATGTTTGATACAAAATTATGAGTGCAATTCCTGAAAAACACTGGCATGATGATTTCATACTAAAATTGAATCATTAAAAAATTCACGTTTTTTGTTCTAAGGCATGCAAGATGGTGATTTTGCCTTAGTGATAGGCAATGCGTTTGCATTGCATTTAAGCCCGGCTCCAATTAGAGTCACTTACCGACGTGACAACTCGTTTTCCTTTGCTCAAAACATGGACGTACCATGGCTCCAAAGTATAGATATTTGATTGAACTGACAAACAAGTCGTTGTCTCTGAACGCCTCTTGGAACCAGTGGAATAAGCACGAATATCTAACGGTATCGAGACACTAGCGAGATGATAGTCAATGACAAATATTGACTAATGACATCGCGGTGGCTCGAGATCTTTGTAATTCGTGCTTGGGGATTGTGCTGTTTTTCACCCAACTCCATAAATACCAGAATCTTGGACGCATTCAATTTTACGTTAGCAGGCACCCAATTTCATCCAGTATTACCGATCCTGTGCTGTTGTCTCATGATCTCGATAAATCTCAAGCTGGTCATTTTCAAACATAAATTATGTAAAAAAACTTTCAGTGCTAGTGTAATAGGTAGCCTATAAATGCTAATCAAAGACACATTTCATCGAAATGAAATAGGCAAAATAATTTTCACGTTTATTATGCTGTTGTGATGGAAAAAACTCGACTAAATCTTGGTTTCATTTGTTGTGCAAGTGGGGCTAATAGTCAAAGATTTTAACCGTATTGTGTTACCTTGATAATAAATATTGCAAGCTGTAGGTATGGAGCCCTAAACGGCACTTCGAAGGGTCAGTGTATATTATATAAAAGGTTATATCACTGGATGAATTTTTCACCACGTCCGGCCCTCCCTGTAACCGTAAATGTGGTCACATTCAGGTAGAAACAGTTTGTTGGCGCCTGCATGTCTACCAGTGTGAATCAGCTTATTAGCTACCTGTAATGTTATATGTGGTATCTGTTAAGTACCGGCGGACATCGTATCAATTGCTTGTATGCCTTTCTTATGTGTAAAAGAATTAAAAGAAGCAGAGTGAAGACGTATCGATTTTCTTCGTAAAGCTGCTGGCTGAATGTATATTTTTTTTTAGGGACGGAGCTCCTGCTTTTTATATGAATGAGGCCTTAGAGGGCCACCGCACATTTTAATTGGAGCATGTAAATATTAGGCACAGTGTAATTTTGCTTTTGTGTTGGCGATTGCTTGTCCAAACAGCATTTGTAATTTTTGAAGAATTGTGATAGATGTATGATGACAAAATTTCAGTGCAAAAGCTAACTACTAATTTTGAACTAAATTCCAAATTTAATAATTTGTGGGCAAAACGGTGAAAGTAGAACGATGATCTCCACTCCTATAACGAGCAAGAATGGCCCACTACAAAATAATATGTAATGGAAAGTGACCAAAAAGGGCGTTGGACTCGTGCTAGTTCAAAAGATAATAATATAATATAATATTGATGCCCTTTTATTTTAGCCAGTTAGGTCCTTAAAACAAATCCCCACGTGTCTTCCGTCTCCTTCGTCATAAAAGCCAATCAAGGGATTACATCGGGGCATAGACAGCATCATCCACCTGAGTACTTCTCACTACTGCGATCACCAATTCGCCTGTCACGCGTAGTGATTATGGCAAATTATTACATTACATAACGTGGGGGAGGATGTTGTTGATGTTGTATCTTGTTGATGTTGGCTGATGATGATGAAATTAATTAATTTGACCTAATCAGAATGTTGCAACATAATTTTAATTAAAATACTTTCATGAATTATGCTGTTAAGTGTTAATGTACGCTAAATGAAACAACTTACACAAAATGAGAATTAGGTCAATCATATTAAATGTCAAAAATCAGGAACATTCATGAACCAACTTGTGCTTTCACAATAAAGAAAGGCGATTATACAAGAAGCGCTGTAAAAATACATTTTTTTTCGTGAGTGTGACACGTAAGGCCGCTCCTTCATTCGTCGATTCGATATCGGTTTGCTTAGTATTGAAAACTAAGCTGCTATTAAAGAGGTACAAGAAGGATTCGCGGCGCCGCGTTGGCTCCGGTAGCTCAGTATTCCTGCCTCTTCTTGTGTAATAAAATGTAGGCAAATAAAGAGAGTGTGTGAAAGAGAGAGATGCGAGACTGTCCTCAAGCAATGGATTTAGGTAGGTTCCAACACTGTAAAGTGTGAAAAATAAGGTAATATTGGTATCGTCTCAGTAAATTACACAGCACTGAAAGGTGAAGTCTTCTTGTGTAGTAAAATGTAGGCAAATAAAGAGCGTGTGAAAGAGAGTGATCCGAGACTGTCCTCAGGTAATGGATTTAGGTAGATTCCAACACTGTAAAGTGTGAAAAATAAGGTAATATTGGTATCGTCTCAGTAAATTACACAGCACTGAAAGGTGAGGTCTTCTTGTGTATTAAAATGTAGGCAAATAAAGAGCGTGTGAAAGAGAGAGATGCGAGACTGTCCTCAAGCAATAGATTTAGGTAGATTCCAACACTGTAAAGTGTGAAAAATAAGGTAATATTGGTATCGTCTCAGTAAATTACACAGCACTGAAAGGTGAAGTCTTCTTGTGTATTAAAATGTAGGCAAATAAAGAGCGTGTGAAAGAGAGTGATCCGAGACTGTCCTCAGGTAATGGATTTAGGTAGATTCCAACACTGTAAAGTGTGAAAAATAAGGTAATATTGGTATCGTCTCAGTAAATTACACAGCACTGAAAGGTGAAGTCTTTTTGTGTATTAAAATGTAGGCAAATAAAGAGCGTGTGAAAGAGAGAGATGCGAGACTGTCCTCAAGCAATGGATTTAGGTAGATTCCAACACTGTAAAGTGTGAAAAATAAGGTAATATTGGTATCGTCTCAGTAAATTACACAGCACTGAAAGGTGAAGTCTTCTTGTGTAGTAAAATGTAGGCAAATAAAGAGCGTGTCAAAAAGAGAGATGCGAGACTGTCCTCAGGTAATAGATTTGGGTAGATTCCAACACTGTTAAGTGTGAAAAACAAGGTAATATCGGTATCATTTCAGTAAGTTACACAGCACTGAAAGGTGAAATCTTCTTGTGTAGTAAAATGTAGGCAAATAAAGAGAGTGTGTGAAAGAGAGAGATGCGAGACTGTCCTCAAGCAATGGATTTAGGTAGATTCCAACACTGTTAAGTGTGAAAAACAAGGTAAATATCGGTATCATTTCAGTAAGTTACACAGCACTGAAAGGTAAAATCTTCTTGTGTAGTAAAATGTAGGCAAATAAAGAGAGTGTGTGAAAGAGAGAGATGCGAGACTGTTCTCAAGCAATGGATTTAGGTAGATTCCAACACTGTTAAGTGTGAAAAATAAGGTAATATCGGTATCGTTTCAGTAAATTACACAGCACTGAAAAGTTAAGGTGGGGCCTTACAATGACCTTTGTGCCTAAACAAGCCCGTTCATAAGGAAATAAGTAAAGCGTTTTTCAAGGAGTGCTGTTTATAAAACTATTTCCTTGTTCTAAGTAGAGACGGAGTGACCACGCAATCGCATGACGACGGCTACTTCGAATTTGGACATTAAAAATATCCAAGATAAGCGTTTACTTAAATGTTTTGTGTCAGGTGTAAACCAAACATATTTATTTGGTAATAAATCAAAATTAATATATTTTGGAATCGCATTAGGAAATAGTTATTGACTACAATGTACACGCGATACAATAATAGTGACAACAATATAGCGATATTTAATTTCGTTTTACAACTATTTCGGGGTTTTGGTGCTAGCAATATGAAAGAGTGTTTTTCATAATTATTTTGAAATTTTCAGGTCATGTTACGCACAGGACCAACCACCGCTGTGGGTGAACCAGACGACGCAATGTAGGCTTATTTCCGAAAGATAGATTTAGAGGTATTATATAGTCACGGGAAAAAGTTGTCTCAATATTGTTCGTCGTGGGATTCTATAGGAATAGCTTATCCAGCCATGGACATCAATCGGGTGACGATGGTTAAGATGTAAATATTACCATCATATTATACAATATTACATTTATAAGTTATGCATTGACAACGGCGCTAACTGCACATTATACCAGCTTATTTTTAAACGCATTTAAGTTTTTGTTTATAATAATACTGTTGTTTTTAAACACAGACTGACGACGATGGTTGAATATAATTTATAGTAAACAGTACGTAAAAATAATAAATAAGGTAATTAACTCATAGACACGTGTCGTATTCAGTTAGAAAAACCACAGTAGCTCTCAAACTATGCAGGATATCGAATTGAATAAAAATTATATATAAATATATTTCATACGGCATTAAATACAAAAACTGTTTGTAAAAAGTAACTTAACATTTATTAAATTAAAATTAAATAAACAAAAAAATCGTTTGTGAGGTATTGTGGTTTTTTAGTGACCCTTTTTGATTGCACACCAGTTTATTACTACTGTCTATACAAAGTTCTATATACACTTGAATTAAATAATTTAGCTAATGGTTTAATAAAATCAAATCTTAATTTTTATGCTGTTTATTAGAGAAGGCTCTAGCACTCGATGTGACATTTAATACCCAGCGGCAATTCGTCCTACTTTTTATTCCTAATTGTGTCCGTCGGGAAACGTTGAACAGTTACTGTACGTATGTTGCGAAGGAGATTCATACGTAGTAACTATCATTCGATCTGTGGTCAAAGCTGCGTAGCATATGCCGTAGCTCCGTAGCTAGTTCTTTTAATTGAAATTCAGATGCAAATAGATCATAATTCAGTTTTAGATTTACATTCAGCAGCAGTCATCATCATAATCAGCCTGTAGAAGTCCACTGCTAGACATAGGCCTCCACCCTAGAATGCCACGACAAACGGACTCGAGCCGCCTCCATCTAGGGCGATGGCCCTAGATAGAGGCGGCTCGAGTCCGTTTGTCGTTTTTCATAAATCGTATTTTAAGAGTGTGCCAAAAGTCACATACACTATATGGTCCTATCATCATAGGACCATATAGTGTATGTGACTTTTGGGTGTTAGGTTATGTTACCTTTGGAGTATTGATCCGTTTTTAATAATATACTTCATTTTTTTATCTTTCACACTCTTAAAATACGATTTATGAAGAGTTTATATTTCTTAATAGTATTTTAGCTATAAAATAAGTTTAGAACCTAAAATCTGACTACGAAAAAGCTATAAACAACTATCAATTTTTCGTAGAGGAAGGCCAAAACCACGATTCTACAGTAAAGTCCTTCAACTTAATTAAATTTAAATAAATTTAAATTTAAATAAAGAACCTATTAAAGATGGATCAATACTCCGAAGAAAACATAATCTAATACCCAAAAATCACATACACTATGTAGTCCTATGATGGCCCCTTGATGGAGGCGGCTCAGGACCGTTCGTCGTGGCATTCTATGGGAGATGGGCTGATGATCATGATGGTGATGACATAGTCCTAGTAGTGTGGAATTAGGATTTTCATGGGTATCAGGAACTACGAGTACCAAATATTTGCAGTCATGTATATTTGCAGTTTGTTCAGCAGCGGGAATTAAACCAATACTCTTGTAACTCAGCCTCTCGCGTGCCACGCCAAGAATGGCGTCAAAATGAATAAAGTAAGAGAACTAAAAAGTAGCAGTATCTGTCGGTATCCCGCATAGTGAAGAGTGCCAAAGTCAGGATGAACGTTCACGGTTAAAATTTAAAGTTAATAACAGCGTGTGCTTTGTCTTTTTGCGTTTAAATTATTATCAACGCGTTTGAAGTTTAATCTTTAAACACGCAGCAAGATAACCAATTCATGATGACATAACGAAGAAACTGTTAATGAATAAGTAACTGTAACTGACACTTTTTGGTTGTTACTATCAAGGTGAATGATTTTAACTAATAAATAACCAATCAATATCCCCACATTCAGCAAACAGAAGCGTACTTTAAATTTTTTAATAAATTACCAACTTCAAGTGGCATCAAGTGGCCTTGATACCAGACGATAACGTTACGTCTCGATGATATTAATTGCTATACATTGACGTTGGGACGTGACGTCCATGCGCCACCAACGTCAACAGACAAGCAATAAAAATTATACATACATTTTGTGCCGTTAAAATCAATTAGCGTGTCTGTTATCACTCTACCACAAGGGGATGGTATTGTCATAAGTTATGGCAGTAGTCAAGGCTTTATTTGGAATTTAAACCTGGGTTACACTGTAGCAGCTTGTTACGAGGGTGTTGAAATCTGATTTTATCTAGGGTAACTGTCGTTACACCTTTTAATCTTCAACAAACTAAATTGTGAAAATCCCGATAAATTTATATGAAAAAAAAATATTTGGTTTTAATTGTGGTTTACACAAAAGTACATAAATACTCCATTATGATTACAAGGAATTACTCTACCAAAAACACGATAGGACAATATTTTCTCGATAGAAAAAAAACACAAAGTTACCTCTAGCTTTTGGCTAGATTCGATTCTCTCAATAAGGTGCAGATCATTGGATAAAAATTAGATCAATAACATTTATACAATAAAACCGAAGACTTGAGAGGGTTTTGGAAAATTATCTATATATTACGAGATATTCAATTAAAATGCTTTTTTCGAGCGGCTTGGTGCGTTTTCTCTATGAAGTTTTCTGTTTACGTTAGGCGCAGCCCTATAAGAGTAATTAAAAAATCGTTAAGGCACTGTCTCTTATCACATAGCTGGTACTGTAAAGTACAATATTAATAGCTGTTATCAGGCTAAGTACACGTGCACGCGTTGTATTTCACGTAGGTAGGGGCTACTTATCAATGCGTTACATTATTATAATCTATATCTACGAGTCTTTAAACGAAAATAAAACTAAATCATACTCAGATTTCCAAAAGTATGAAGCCTAGCTTTGAATTTGATAAGATAACATAAGATAAAATAAAAATATATTTGTTTATACAAACTGTACACAACAACATAATAGCATAATAACATCTACACTATACGCTTATTAAAAATACACAATAGGAAAACAAGTGTATGCGCATGAGGAACGCTGCCATGTACAGGGTGGTACGAAAATCTCTGAGCTCAGCATGTGGTTTGAATAAATTTAAACACTAATTTTGAGCACAAGGCTCAGGTGGCGCTCGAACAAAATTAAATAGTAAAAATAAAAGTTATTAATACAAAGAGAACCCACAATGTAAAAATAAGCAGTATGTAATAAATAAAATAATTAGGTAAGTATATTATGAGATGTATATATAGAAAGTACCATACAAGATCAGGATGAGGAGGTAGGGTGCGTCTAAATTTATTTATTTATTTATTTACTTTAACTAGAACGGCAAGGTAACCAATTACACTAATTAAACACAATCAAACAATATAAAACAATAGAAATATAATAAAAATAACATTAGTCAAAACAACAGAAAAAACAGAATAATAAAAATAAAAAAAAATATATAAAAACAATGTCAAAAAATAACGTAAAGCATAATGTCAAAAATAATGTCAAACAGCAACTTTCACACATTCTTCTCACAGAACGCCAGGCACTCCGACAGAATCATCTTCCATCCATCCACAAACACATCAAATTCAGAACTCGCATCCAGGAGAGCATTGAGCACAGAGAGGGTACGCGGGATTGGCGACTGGGCACGCGCTACTGTACGGCAAAACGGCTCCGAGAACAATTTGTGACTCCTGCCTCTACTATAGTTATTGGGGACGTACAATCGCGTTAGCTCATCATGGATGTCAGGGGCATCAATTTTTCCACGAAGAACCTTAAACATGGTTATTAGCTGGCCATTGGCTCTCTTCACCTCCAAACTGTTATAACCTAAGCAGCCAAGGAGGAACTTTGTAGGGTACATGTATGGATAATAGCCATATAAGCGCTTATAGAGGAAGCGAAGAAAAGCCTTTTGCACCTTCTCAAGCAAAAGCGCATAACTGCTTTCATGTGGGTGCCATACACAAGAGCTGGCTTCAAGCTTGCTGCGGACTAGGCCACTAAAAATTAACTTTATGACATGATCACTCCGAAAGTCTCTACAATTCCTTAGGACAAAGCCTAGCCTACGGAAAGATTCCTTGGCTACCGCGGCAATATGGTCGTGGAAAGTTAGCTTTCGGTCGAACGTGACACCCAGGTCTTTAGCTTTAATAGATCTCGTAATAGGATTGCAATCCAACTTATACTGAAATCGATAGGGTGCCATACGACCAAAAGTCATGGCACAGCACTTTGAGAAGTTAAACTCCATTCTATTTGTCACACCCCAGTCATAAACCGCGTCCACATCACGCTGGAGGTTCAGACAGTTACCTACAGACTTTATTTCTGAGACCAACTTCAAATCATCCGCATACAGGAGACACTTCGCATGCTTTATGAAAGATGGAATATCGTTGATCATCAGAATGAAGAGAAGAGGTCCGAGAATAGACCCCTGACTGACCCCTGAACGCGTGTGATACGGGGGAGACTCATAGACACCCAGCCTCACATATTGCTGCCGATCCCGCAGATAGTCCGCAATTAACCGAAGTAACCCTGAAGCAAAACCCAAAATGCTTAATTTCGCAAGAAGAATATCATTATTGACTCGGTCGAAAGCTTTGCGGAAATCAAAGTAGAGAACGTCTACCTGACCACTGCGATCCATCCTTGCCGATATGAAGTCAACAACAGTCAGTGAATTTGTGTTGACTGACCTCATTTTCCTAAAGCCATGCTGTTCATTGCATAGATACTGCTCCACTTGCCTGTAGATCTCTTTATGAACAATGCGCTCAAAAACTTTCGCTGGCGAAGACAGTATTGCAATCGGCCTATATTCCTCAACAGATGTTTTTTTGCTACTCTTAGGAATAGGTGTCACCCTAGACAACTTCCATTGCGCCGGATATACTCCAGTGGCTAGAGCCAAATTAAAATTATGGCAAAGTGGGTGAACAAGAAACTCTAAACCCTGTTTTAAAAACCACGATGGAAGGTTATCCGGCCAAATAGAGCATAGTATAGTCTAGTCTAAAACTGCACGGCTCTCTACCGTTTTTAAGGTATGGCCAAACCAACGCTTTCAGCCCGCGTCCGCTGTGGCGTGCATGGTGACGTTTCATACTAAACATCAGCCCCCAATTACAGTAGCAAATGGAAATGAGGAACGCAACAATGGGGATCATTTTGGCAGCCTAAGCGCTATCTTAATCTTATGAAACTTATATAGGGGTTACTTATTGACCTAAATATTCCTCCTTTGAAGTTTTAATAGATTTGGTCAGCGCTGAGGTTGCCAAAATGATCCCCATTATTGCGTTCTCCATTGCCATTTGCTACTGTTATTGTGGGGCTGATCGCCACCGTGCACGCCACAGCAGACGCGAGTTGAACGCGTTAGTTTGGTCATAGCTTTACTTGGCACTTAACACAAGCTTTGAGCAAGACGTTTGAAAACGGTCCTTGTGTAAACGGACTAAGGAATATTTTAGTTTGATGTAATGGAATAGTGTAGTTCAGTTTTAGATTAGACGCACTCCACCCACATTTGGACAGTTTTTTTCTTTTCTTAGGTCACGAAGTAAACCTTCAACAAAATACCACAAGTATATTGCAATTAAGGCAAAAGCACACAGAATTCGTATGCAGCACGTAACGTAGACACGCGCGTCTCTACGCATGTAAACGCTTGCGTGCACGTCACGCAAGCGGTGTGCCATGTCTCATACAGTTCCATAAATTACAATGAATGAATGAATGAATGAATGATTTATTTCGCAGAAAAAGGGTTTACAAATTGTTCTTAAATAATATTAGCCAGTTCCACTAATTCAACCTATAAAAAGTATGCAAATTTTAATGATTTTACATAGTATATAACTTATATTATTGATTATTTATTTATTAATTGATTAGATTAACATCAGTATAAAATACGAAGATAGGTATGTCAAATAAATTTCAGGAATAATGTCAAAGTCAGTAGTGACTTATTTAGTTTAGTATAAAAACTCATTTACTGAATAAAAAGAATTTAACAAAAGCCATCTATGTAATGCGGTTTTAAATCTATTTATTGGCATATCTGTTAAGTCTTTAGACAGCTTATTGTAAATTTTGACCGCCATTATGTATACATTACGTTTATAAAGTTCTAGTTTGCACAACCTCATGATACGTCGATGGGCACGTATACGTCTACGCGTACGCGGCCGGTGTGCTGTGGCCTTTAGCATGCATGTTCCTTTTGTCTCGTGATTACTAAGAAATGATAAAACTTGACAACCCTTATGCGTATCAGAACGAATGGATAGAACAAGACAATGTTGCACTGACTGATACGAAACTTATCGATTTTTATTCGCTTTCAGTGAACGCATAAATTGATAAACAGCTAGTTACGTACGCAAAGCTTTATTATTCAACAATAAATCAAAATATTTTCTTCTATAAAAAGTAGCAAAAGGTACTATCCATCAATTTTTTCACCTACAAACATTTTAATTGTTATCATTATCACTTAACTAAAACCTTTTGTAACATGTTAAGACATTTATAACCGACTTCAAAAAAAGGAGGAGGTTCTCAATTCGACCCGTATGTTTTTTTTTTTACTTACTAAAAAGTGAAACAGTTGAACTATTTAAAGACCGTGAGGTCGATCGAGGCCATAGTTGAAACCGAGTAGTTTGGCTATTGGTTTAAATTTGTGCCTTGTGCTGCGAATGCACATGCTGCTAGCACGGATTATTAAGATGATGATTCTTGATTTGAGTACCTACGCCTAATGACCTATCCCAGCGATGGCAGCTCAATCCCGTGGCCCGTCAGGCATAAGAATAGACCTCCACTTCTCTTCCCGCGGATATCGTAAAAGCTGACTTAGGGATTACACCAGGAGATGGACAGCAGCATCCACCTGAGTACTCAACATGAATACTGTGATAACCAAACCGCCTGCCAAGCGTGATTGTTATGGCAATTCCCTCTTGTATTTTGTGGGGGAGGCTTCGTCCAGCAATGGACGTCTAAATGCAGATGATGATGATGATGATGTTAAATTCAATCATAGTAAATTAGTTAAAAGCAATTAAGATATTTGTCAGTGCACGCTACAAGTTGCGATTGCTACACTATAGTAGATTACTCACAATAGTACGTTTAGTTTACGATAATAGTGCCATAACGACGACAATATAGTCCATTCTCTATAATTATTGTAAATTGTGACGCTGAACTAAATAGCAAATAGACATAAATACATACATAACATACATAACGCCCAACAGTCACATATATATTCCTGATTCCACACTAGGATTCCCTATGTTGTGGGTATCAGGAACTACGAGTACCATGGTACCACAACACCCAGATCTGGAAAAAATATTTGCAGATCATGCAAACATTTGTCTTGCAGCGGGAATCAAACTCGCTGATCTTGCATCTCAGCCATACGAACATGTACATTTTCCTCTCAACAGCTTAAGCTATCCAGTGTGGGAAACCCAAGTCGCATGATAGACAGCATAAACACTCCATACATTTAGCAAGAAGATTGGTTTTCCTATTTCCAGTCAATTCGTAAATATATAATCATGACTGCGACTTTTAAAGATTTGAACATTTTAGTTCAGCAAACGAGTAGCTATACAATCATCGGTGCATCTGCCTCGACTGCTCGAATCGAAACAGCGATTTGTGTAAATTCCATTCATTCCAAGCAACTCTACCAACTCTCAATAGATTGGGTGCCCCGAAGTTTTGTAGTCCCAATAACTGCTGCCAGTCGATCATCTAGCTACCAGCTGCCATCCTGTTTACATTGAATGGAATGCTTGGATGAATATATCTCGATAAATATTGGATCGGATTAAAAAATAAATTTCGGAGATCGAAACAGCGTAGACAGTTAGTTGTTGTTTAACAATAGGATTCCCTTTCGACATGCCCTTATACATGATGCCAGTTATTTGTGTACTGAATTTTACTTAAATCAAATTATAAAATGAATTAATTAATTAATATATCAAATACGAATTATATTAGGTTTATTAGTTCGAATTATTTTGTAGTTATTACCGGAGTTTTCGTCTGTTCATTATTTGAACTCAACTGTTTGCTTGTGTTTCTGTTCTTGTTATTTTATAATGGCGACTAACTGACTAGTTGAGACTTTATCTTGTGAAAGTTTCAGTTCCTATTGAAGACTCTTTGTAAATCTAACGAGCGTTTCTCGTTTAATATCAATGCCGAAATAAATTTTAAAAATTCTACTTTAATTTTGTTATCCATCTTACGTTGTAAGCTTTTTTCTTGTCCACATATTGGTAAATTCAGTGTTTCAATGCGATTCTCTCTTCAGATCAATGATATTTATTTTGAATTTGACAGATGAGCATTTGATGTTTGGTTCGGTGATCATACGAGAAACGTATAATTTTAGATCTTTTGCTTTAACGATTATAGTATATTGTATACTAAGAAAACAATAGTACCTACATTTTAACATAGAATACAGAGAACACGAGGTACTTGGCTTATATTTTTGCGCTTTTTCACTAAAATAAGACAGTAGAACATTTTCTAAAAAGGAGGCGCATTTTTCTTGCTTTTTCACCGTAAATAATCATATGCGTATATACACATATGCTTAAACACACAGTGGCATATATTTCTTTATTTACAAAAATTGTCTAAGATTCAAAATCAGAGTATAGACGGTATTTCGAAGTAGATAGTAGACACAAATTGAAAATACTACATATAAATAAGACGAAAAAGAGCGCAGCGCGCAATTTTCACTTGTTAGTTTTTTTTTAATGAATGTTCAGAAAAAGTAAGTGGCCAGTATCATTTTGCGGACTTGGTGATAAAAACTTTTTGTATTTGACCATTATCCAAAATTAAAAATAAAACAGCGCGTTATTAATGGATTTACATTATAATTTTTCTTCTCACTTAGCACGTTACAATGGATTTTCATACACTTTTTTTGCGCACATTTGTACAACAGTAATGTTATAAATAAAATAAATAATTATATGTTTTTTTTTATTTGACAGATGAACGTTCGATGTTTGATACGATAATTATACGAAAAACGTAAAATTTTAGTTCAATGTGGCGCATTCTTTTATTTCAACGATAGAAAGCTTACACAATTGCACACCTGCCTCTTTCATGTCAAGAAATTATCAAGTAAAGCTCCATGATGAATATGGCTGATTAGCAATTAACATTGCATAATCTTTATCTTGATCATACGTTTACGTTGCTAATACGCTTCATAATCTGAGTTCTAAATGGACTGAACCATTGAACAAAGCACCCGTAGCTGCGGGGCAAATCGATTCACCGGCAGTCAGTATGACGAAGGTCTGAGCAAAATCTACGCTTCATAGGGTAATTAACTAAGCAATTAGTGCACAGTCAAATGCACCTGTGTACCTTTACAGTGCATAACGTGTTGTGAGTGAACTGTATATAAATCGAACAGGTAACTCGAGGGTAGATATGCGCCAGCGAAACATAAGCGCTCTTGTTGGTCAAATTTAATGTTACTGAAATGGATGAAAACATCTGCATGGTAAGGTAACGGTATCATCGTTATCCACCAGATTACTAGTGTAACATTAATTTATCCTAAAGAATCTGGAAAATAAAAGAACCGATTTACCCTACACGAAGATCGATGTGGTGGTAGTAGTGTGTGCATTAGAAATAAGAGCAGCGATGTTATTTTTAGATTGCTTATTGTGATGGCTAACATCCAACAACCGTTGGGTAAATGAGTTCTTGGGTAGAGACCACGTCTAGTCAAACGTAGTGCCCACACTACGCGCCCCCAGCTAGGTTGAGCGAAGGTGGCGGGTAAAAAGTGGATTAGAATGGCCGAACATTGGGCTCAGTGGCGCTTATTGGTAGAGGCATATGTTCAGCATTGGACTAATGTAAGCTAATGATGATAATGATCGTGTGAAGACTAAACGGTACTATCCGACGGTATTATCTATCTATTTAATAATTTATTGAGTGCAGAGTAGATTTTGCTTAAAACTCTACTTTGTTATTCATTTTGTCCACGCGAATGTAGATTTTTCTCAGATGTTTGTCGTTACTCCAACTGCGCCGATCAATCGTTTTACCCCAATACGAGTGCATTGTTCTGCGATCTGCATACACTTTGGCATTCGAGAAACTGAATTCAAAATCAGTAAAACGGTTCCCGACTGGATTGTGGACGAAATCTGTGTAATCCACATGGTTATGTGAAGTAATATATGAACAATAAATTAGGTGTTTCATTCACACATCAGAAACAAAAGAGCCTTGTCTTGAAACAATTATTTTGATATACTAAAACAAGAGAGCAACGAATTTGTGTGGATGTACCTTCAAAATGATCTAGTCATTGGATCGCCCACACCACTAGTATCTATCAACTTTCTTTACCTTTCAAACAGACTTCAAAAAAAATTTAGATTACATTTCCACGTGACCACTTTGTGATCATTCCCTACACAGCGACAAAACAACCATTTGAATTGGACAAACCAACGAAGCGTAAATATTACATACCTAATAGTAGGTATATATTGCTGACGAATTAATTGATTACCTAAGTGTATGACAGTGTTGCAGGAAAACTATAGGCATCATTGTAAAATTTAGTATATAGAAATAGTGTCCAACCTACCTGAACTACGATGACATTCAACTTCCAACAAATGGGAGGTCAACAATGGATGTTACATTGGATTTTCATTTGATTGGTAGATATGGCAAAGTTGTTCAATTTTGGACCTGTACGAACATACTTACATACAAACCCCAATTTATCCAAACTGACTCAGAGAACTCACTTCGCTCATTTGAAAGCACGTAAAGCTGTCGGGCTTATACATAACCATTAGTAAATATAAGTTATGCATGACATAGACTTTCAGTAAATTGTATGTTTAACTAACTACTTATACAACTGATGACGCGTACAGAAAGTTGCATGAGATGAACTCAGTATTCTATAGGGTAACAAAGCAATTAAGAAGAGTATGCCGCTGGCCATCTACAAACAAACAAACTTTGTTCCTGTTTTGGATATACTCAATTAAATTTTGTAACTCAACGATCATTAGCCTGTCTGTTTTTTTTGACAACACTCCTTATTTTTAACCGACTTCAAAAAAAGGAGGATGTTCTCTATTCGGTTGTATTTTTTAACAATGTTCCGACCTAAGAAAAGACCCCTTGATCTCCTCCCGTGGATGTCGTAAAAGCCGACTAAAGGACTAAGTATACTAGGGGATGGACAGTAGTACCCACCTGAGCACTCAACACGAATACAGCGATCACCAATTCGCCTGCCAAGCATGGTGATTATGGCAATTCATCCCATTGTATTTATGGTGGAGGCCTCATCTAGTCATCACCATAATTAACATGGTGGATTTCCCCTTGCCGGAGAAGTACGAGTAATTTACGACTACACTCGAGAGCAATGAATCCGGGTCACTAAAGAATGTTAAAAATCTCGGAAACTAAAAATGATAGATTAATGCAATAAATTGTATTTAATAGACAATGTAATACTCCTTAAATGAAGGTAAAAAAAATATGAGTCACCATACATTTTATTAACACAAAATTACATAAAGAAAAAAACTGCTGATCTCTCCTTAAAACAAAAATAGGAAACATGAAATTTTTGAACTTTATTACGATTTGCTTGAATTTTAATACTTCGTATTGCCTCCTCGTGCTTCCATTACTGCGTTTACGCAGAAAAAAAACAACAAAAAAACAGAAATCAAACAATGATAAATGACAGATTACAAACAAAAGCAAAACCAAATGCTGTAATTTCGTAGTTCCATCTTCGAAAGTGGCCCTGTTTCAAATTTGATTTTTTTATGATATAACTTTACAATAACTAAGAAGTTTTAATACCTTCATTTAAGGAGTATTACATTGTCTATTAAATACAATTTATTGCATTAACCTAGCATTTTTAGTTTCCGAGATTTTTAGGATTCTTTAAGTGACCCGGATTCATTGCTCTCGAGTGTACTAAATTCTCAGGTCATATCAATTGCAACGTACCTACGAGACGGTCTCAGTTTGTTAGCCCTCCATTAATCAATCAACTACAAACGAGCCGCCTAACACGTGAATGATAAGTACGATCGTACTCTGCAATGATTGTTGGCATCCGCCTCTTGCGCAAACTGTTTAGTGCTGAGCCGAAACCAAGCATGTAATGTGAGTTGCGCAAGAGTAGGTACCTATCGTATTTAATGACCTCTGTGACGAGGATGAGAGGCCCATCTAGAAATGATACGGGTTCGTAAAGTTTCCAGAGGTCCATTACCCTATAGGACTATTGCTTACAAGGTCTACAAATATTTTCTTAGCCTGGTGCGTTGACGTATTGTGATAGAATGCGTTCTTGTCAAAACTGATATACGAGTATGCAGTGGCTGGAAAACTTTTTCTGCTCTTTCGAAAGGAGACGTCGTCCGTTCAATTTCTAGTGTTTTTTTTTAGTTATATCGTGTAATTTTGGTGGCATTTTAACCGGTGTAGCTTATAAAGAGCACATGGTAGTGAATTTAGATAAAATAAGTGTATTGCGTGTCTTTTCGAAGAGGTGGAAATTGACCAGGAATACTCTAGTAAACTGTCCATCGTTTTACTAGAAAATGACTTGACAGAGGACTTGCGATTTGGCATTATTTGAATAAATCTATGCTACTTGACATTGGCAAAATTGAGTATATACTCAGATGCCATTCAAAAAAAAGTGGCTGGTAACTGCGCGTGTGGTTCAACATACTAAAAAAACAATCACAGGTTTGTTTGTTATTTGTTAGCAAATCAAACCAGTTAGCTGGTGCCTGCTTTTCGCAAGTCAGAAGGAATCTAGTTGAGTGGCTATGTAGAAATTGTGTTGTGTTATTTAATTTGATGATGATACTTTACTACTGCCTGAGTAACTAGACTAAAGTATCAACGTTGCTTCTAGGATAAACAACGTCAAAAGCAGATAAACCAATTAATGATGATTTCTTGACATACAAAACAGTGTCGTAGACATCGTAGAGGTAGCTACGAGCCCTACGCCACTCTAACCAAAAAATCATGAAAGCGGCCGAAGGGTGAGAACCATACAGAAAAGCAAAAATTAAGGCTCATCAAAAATCCTTTTAACAAGAAAACATTCTAAAAGACATCAAAGAAATGCCTAAATAGCTAAACGCATTTCGTGACAATACCACGAACAATACAGCACTTGACTGACCTAATTTCAAAAGGTTGCATCTTGTCCTGATTTCAAAGCGGCCTAAATAAATGATTGATTCTAAGGCTCACATTATCTTACACAGAAACAAGTGGTTATTGTTATATCATGATCAAATGTTCTTTGAAAATACCAAGAAAGCATTGGTTAGACTTAACAGCTGCAAACCGCTGTTTCTATAGCATTGGTAATAAATATGACCATTTTTAAACCCCAGCCTAAGTAGGGTGTTTTTAGTTCAAAGCAATGATCTATCCATTTGTTTGTCTGTGGTATTATGCGCTTTGATGTCATTGCGGTAGATTTGTAGCGAACCTGATATTTGCAAAAGCTCTTCGCCATATTCAGCCGTTTCAAAATATTCAAGGTTTCATTTAATTTTGTAAATGTGTGTTAAATGACCAATTCAATTCAATTCAATTTCATTTATTATCCTTTGGAACGCAAAGGTACACTTGGATTTGTCATATTACAGTTTTTCAGTCCCTCTAGTGAAATTATAGGCGTTAGAGAGTTACTTACTCTGATTGAGAAAGTTCCATGATCATCCTGAGCATCGATGGTTATATTTATTTTGACTTTCAATCCTATTTGATTCGTATTTTATACAAGAAACGTCAAATTTCACAACGATGTGTATTAAAAGTGTAGGAGTTTTCAAAGTTTTCAGTAGATCTGAAAAATCTATAACACATAGTAAGAGATTCGAATTTTATACAAGAAACGTGAAATTTCACAACGATGTGTTTAGAAGTGTGGTAGTTTTCAAAGTTTTCAGTGTATAGATCTGAAAAATCTATAACACATAGTAAGAGATTCGGATTTTATACAAGAAACGTGAAATTTCACAACGATGTGTTTAAAAGTGTGGTAGTTTTCAAAGTTTTCAGTGTATAGATTTGAAAAATCTATAACACATAGTAAGAGATCCAATTAGAAAAAAGAGATGTCTGCAGTCACACGGATTTCAATTAGTTAAAACTTATTAGCGAAATATGATTCTGAAACTTTGATAGAGCACTGCGAATTTTGAACAGTCAATCTTATTTGACCCCCTTCAAATCAATCGTTCATGACCAAAGTCCAATCCATTGTCAGCTAGTAGTTAAATTTCTATCAATGGCTTTAATTTATATTGGCTCAAAGTTAAGACTGATTCAATAGGTATGTTTATTGAGTCGAAATTTAGTTATTATTAAGAGGCAAAACTGAACCAACAATATCTTCATCGAGTGTATTCAAGAGTGTAGTGATCCCAAAATTCGCTCTACATAGAGTAGCTAGTTTGACGTAGCCTTGCGCAGACTCAGACCAGACTAAGTAGGATTTTGGTTCACAGAAAACTCTTGGTACAAAGCGAATTAGAGATTTTATAATTCAGTAAAAATCACTGCATATGTGCATGTTAATATTAAATTAAACATCCTTTTGTTATGAATAAATTCACTGGTTTACTTAAACTGATAATGACTTCACTTATTTAACAGCTATTAATGATAATCGTATGGTAAAGTTCTCGGTCAGATGGCCGTTTATTATTAAGATAAGTTGCATAATTGTAAGGCTGATCAAAATCAATGACGTTTATATATAGTAGGTACCGATGATGGCTAACAACATCAACAGGGGCATTGTTACACAACATTGTAACTCGATTCAACAGTAAATATTTGTGTCATCTGTATTTACGTTCTATGTATTGGAACTTCAAAGTTATTGGCTTAAAGTAATAGAAAACACCTACGCGGAGCTTCTCGTGAAAATGGCACGCTACGAAGCCTTACAAGCTAGCACTCACCCGACTTAGGGGCATGGGCGCGGCGCGGCTCACGACGCACTCCTACTAAATGAATCCTTGACTATTTATAACATAGGTCCGAACCATTCTCCTGATATTACCACAAAACATTTCAACAATTACTAAAAACTAAAACCGTCTTCCGTCACCGTCGTTGTTGCTAGGTGCAGATCAATCGTCAGCCCTTGTAGGTTACATGAATGAAACCTACACATTTTCGGTGCGTCATAGCTGTCACTTTGCTACCGAGTGCTTCCGAACACAACTTTTACACAATTTTTTTTTAAATTCGTCTACTTTATAAAACATTACTGAATTTAATTCTGGGTAAATTTTATTTCAGCAATAAATTTTGGCACGTCAGAGGGGCGGAGCGTTGGTGTATAATCTGACGTGTCAGTGTGGTGTAGCGAGGGAGACGTAGACGGTGGCGGAGAAGGTCGGGGAAGCCGGCTCCGGCCGAAAGCCCGGGCTCCGCTGACGTCAGCGACGGCTCGGCGCCGACGGCGGGGCTCACCACCGGCCTGCCGATTATTATTTTATGTAAGTACATAAACGGCGCGAAACAAAAAGCGGCGACGACTACGGAGGTGGGGGTGCGGGCGGAGACCTCACCGCAGGAACGACACCGAACGCCATCTAGCGTGGCGCGCGGCACCCACTCGCGCCTACTCTCTCGGTCTGCAGACGATCGAATCGAGACGAACTTCTGCGCCGACCGACCCTCGCCGGCCGAGAGTGGACGCTGGAAACACTGTCACTGAACGAGAGCTCCGTTGTGCGGCCCCGGTTGAGAAAGGCACCTCGGGCTCCAATGCAGTTGCTATGGGTGATGTTGAGTCACGGATGCATACCGTCGTCAGAGCGTGGCTGCGTGTGATGGTGGCGGTCGGGTAGGCCATGCTGTCAGGCTGCGCGGGAGAGGCGCGGGCCGGGCATGGCGGGCTTCTGCTCGACACTGCGGTGCGGGCGTCCGCGGCGCTCGCTGCACGCCACTGAGTCGCGCACCGCCCGCGCCCGCCTCCGCTGCGAGCGAGCGCACTGCGCGCGCACCCCCGCAACTTGCGCGTCGCACTCTACCAAGCTGGAGTTGGAGTCTACTCGGCCTGCAGCCTGCACCTTATCACCAGCTTCACAACATCACTACCCACGCAACACAGCATTTCTATCGATTGCACTGTTTGCTCTTGGCGACTGCTTCCGCGACAACATTACATGCACAAAAATTTCATAGTACTAAAATGTTAACAATAGACAGATGCAACTGACAACGTAGATTTGTAACTTTATCACGATTATAATGTTATATTTTGAGAAGACAAAACTAAAACTAACTTTATAGTTACATCGATCAACTCCATCAAACTAGTTGATGCGACTTTGAGCTTGTTAGATGGAAGTTTTCCAAATTGTCCCGACCTTACTTAAGGTGTTTATCTGTTGTTATGTGCATTCTGCATTGCTCCCGGTATGTGTCGCGAATGGAGTCGTCAACATTTTACGACTTTCACCCCGGACGGCGACGTGTCCTCAACACATTCGATCTTCATCAAACGTTCGTCGCCTGCACGCTTCACTCGCTACCACTTAATCCATATTAACTTTTTGGGTGTATTTTTTATTTGCTTGAAACGGTTTCTAAGAGATAACTAAAAAACATCGTTTGAAATACTAAAAAATTCCTACCTTATTATAACTGTCTTGGTTTTTTAAATAAAACACTTAATTTGTTGCATAACTTGGGTTCAACCAAGCAATTATATTAACTTGGGTTTTTAATAGTATCGAAAAGAACCATGAAATTTTACCTTTAACTTAAGATACTATTGTTGCTCCATATTATGTTCTATGTTGTAATGGTTCTCCAGTGGCGACCACACAAGACAACGCGGTCGAAGAAGGCCCAAAGGGCCCAAGGGGGGACTCGATGGACTACAGATGGTGGATGGGGGCGGCTCTAGACCACTCGCCGTGGCATTCTAGGAGGGAGGCCTATGTCTATATGTAAAAATACAGTATGTTTTTTTTCTTATTTCAAACTGGTCAACGGTTTGAGTCATGGATCAAACAAGTGTCTTTTAAAAATCTTTGAATGCAGTATCTTTATTATATATTAAAATTAAGGTAAATTTTAAATAAAATAAAGATTCTGTAAAACTTCCTATCGTCAATATTTAAAGTACTTGCCCGCCATATGGCATAGACATGGGATGTATAAGTTTGAGTACCAACTGATTAAAACTACTGAATGTAGATTTGGATAGATTCATGAATTCCCGTAATCAGGATTGGTATTCAGTTTCATGTTCATTTTCAAGAGCCTACGTCTATTTTTTTGGATATTATGAACTGGTAATATTCACACCCTTAGCTAGGTCTCACCTATCAATATACATGACACATAATTTCTAGAGAAACATACTTAATAAGTAACACTTTTACAGCGACACATAAAACCACGTTTTACTGCACGAGTTGATATTCTAAGAAAAGTGAATCGATTAATCGCATTGAATACTGAGTTAGTTGCGTCTAAAAGTGTGCTACCAATTTAATTAAAATAATTAGTGCCGGGTACGGAACTCACGTTTTAAGTAATTATAACTTATGCGACTGGCATGGATAGGTACGGGCCAGAACTCTGAAACAGGTTCCACATTCAAGATTCAACAATATTTCTGAATCTTGAATGGGTTTTGGTATTGGGGTACCATGATACTCGTAGTTCCTGATACCCGCGGTACAGGGAATCTTAGTGTGGGATCAGGACTGTTAGCTGTTTATGTTATGTTATTTTATGAGATACAAACATATATGCGTCTTTTTCCCTGAAGGGGTAGGCAGAGCTTTAAAGGGTTTCTTTTCACCGTGACTAGCACAACCAAAGGAATATAGCTCATTGCCGCCATTGCTTTTCCACGCCCAACTTGGCTAACGCTTTCTTCCAGTATCACAGCTAAGATATGGGGCCCTATTTATCGAAAAACTCTAAATGTACATTCAACACACGGTTTATTTCACACGTACTGAATATCGTGCCTGACGCACAAGTAACAATACCGATATCACAACTTTGTAGCGCTTTTGAATCGACTACGTCTCCGTCGCATTTATCACCTCACCTTATAAGTACGTAGATATGACTTCAAATCATTAAAATGGTATATTGACAAATTTGATAGCGTTACATACTTGTGTGAAGGGTACTGAAATCAGAGCCACAAATTGGTTAAGTCATCGTTGAAACAAATAACAGCATGACATCAAACTAAAAATTTACGTTTCTTGTATGAAATCCAAATCAAGAACGTTTATCTTTCAAATTAAAATCAAAATAAATCTCAAAATCGCATTATTCTTCTTCTTTAACATCCTTTAGACGTCCACTGCTGAGCCCCATGAGCCCAATGAGGGGAATTGATATAATCACCACACTTGGCAGGCGGATTGGATCGCAGTTTAGTGTTAAGTACACAGGTGGATGCTGCTGCCCATCCCCTGATGTAATCCATTAGTCAGTTTTTACGACATCCACGGGAGGAAATGGATGAGTATATTTTTAGGCCGGCCACATTGCATATTGCTGAACCAATAATGATTTTTCCCAATATCTACTTCATTGTAGGTTTACTGTCACTCTTCTCCAAATATTACTACAATATCTAACAACAACCCAAACAAAACAAAAAACTTTAAGACCTTTTTGGTCCACCTTTTTAATTTTATGCGATTATGTTGTTAATGTGATTATATTATTCAGGTGTGAACATTTAAAAGCAGTATCAAGTCATGCTGGTTATTTAAGAGTATATTATGCTCCCCTGGCAAATAATTATACCGACTCGACCCGGTTACCAGAATGCATTGTAGGTGGTTGAACTGAAGATGCTGCAATACAGTCTTGGCTACTATTTTATACAATAGTGTTGAGTGTAACTAAGCTAATTATTAAATCAAAGATGTATGTAGACGTGTGAAAAACTTTAAATGTGGGAATCAATTACAATGATTGTATGCTGCGAAGACAATTTTTGTGAGTAACACTGTGCTACTAACAAATTACGCAGAATATCCTTGAAATGTTACACCGAGTTTTGTTCGATCGAATTTGAAACGGTTTTTTAGTGCAAAAGACAAAACACTGTGTATTCCAAGGGTAATCAAAGTAATTTACTTAATGTAATATTTTATTTATTTATTGCATTGTAGGTATGTGCTACATTGTTGAGTGGCTCAGGCCTAAATTCGTATTGGTAGTAGGTAAGTACATGTACCAATACTGTAATCGACCATGTAAGCACATGTACTGTAATCGAATAAATTAATTTAATGAATGTAGCCAGCATCTTGAGGACGCGTTCTGGTAGTAATTTGAATCAGTTGAGCTAACTTTTGATTGTTGGCAACGATCTTTAGATAGCTTCACTGTTTCTTTTGTATATACTTGTAGTTATCTAATTAATCATAATCTAATTATCTAAATCATATTAGTTCATGAGTTTAATATTTTATTAAATATCTAATTGTTATAGGTACAAGCCGGTACATTATTTAATTAGTCATCATAATCATTTTAGCCGGCTGACGTCCACTGTTTGACATAGAGCTCTCGTGTAGAATGCCAGGATAAACAAACAGCTTGAACCGCCTCCATCCACCGGCTAACCACAATGTAGTCTTTACAACTTCGTCATTCCATCGAGTGAGAGGCCATCCACTTCATCCACTCAAGAACCTTTATTCCCCAGTGGGTGTAAGTAAATGTCACATTCTGTACGTGAAAGAGCTACGCTAACGAAGCTGGTGGGTTTCACAAGGGGGCAAAGTAGAACGGGTCGCGAGACAGGCGAGCGCGCGATTAAAAAGGCTAGCGCTGTTTACAAGACATGTCATCACATCTATACGTATTGTGTAGGTACCGTCTACTGCTGGGCCAGTGAGGTTGGAATTTAGTCATAACACACGATGTGCAAGCTGTTTCGAAAGAAAACTACAAATCAGTGATCTGCACTCTGTGATGTTTTGTTTTGCGTGCTTGTCGATCCTGTGAGCTTGTCCATTGCTACTTATACTTAGTTATTCTGAGAATTATGTTAAAGAAATAAAAACAAATTCTTTTCAGAAGAATTTTAATGCGAATTCTATTTTTTATAAATATTATTT
Organism: Epirrita christyi; assembly: GCA_951392215.1. Classification (NCBI taxonomy): domain Eukaryota; kingdom Metazoa; phylum Arthropoda; class Insecta; order Lepidoptera; family Geometridae; genus Epirrita; species Epirrita christyi. The sequence goes on from OX595837.1 coordinate 4,439,921, forward strand.
ATTCGTTTACACACAGTAAACGAATAAATAATATTTCGGTCTCACTATGAAATGCTGAGAAAATATATAATACATAGAAAAAACGAGCCCAGCATGGCAAACTTCTTAAAGTTTCAACAGAAATAGAATTTTTCCATGTTAAAATGCTCTTTTTTCCAGCCATGTCCAAAGTTATGCATACATCGTCGAGTTGCGAACTCTTTGTCCATGTAGGCCGCTATCAGGCAGTTCATTTCGCATTTCTTCCGCAAGTGTGTCGCTGCACATATCTGTTTGTAAAATGTACAGCTAGAACATTGTTCTCTTTAGGCTTAAGGCACTTTACAAAACGAAAATAGGAGCAACATAGAAACTGCAAATTTTAAAATCATTGGTTAAATTTAAAACTTGTAAAATTTCACGAGTTCCTCAAATTCCTCAACGTCTAGTTTATATAGAGCTAAAATCTGAAACCCTTAAACGTGGTTTTCGTAGCACGTGTGCTACGTATGTGCTACGAGTCTTATTTTGACTTTGGTGCATCCTTTTCCAATGACTTACGGTACTTAGCCGGTAATTACTTACGGTATTTAGCCCAAGATAGGTCTATATTTGACGACTTCTGTGGCGCGGCGGGCGAAGGTTCGCCTGTGACGCAGGAGGTTGCGGGTTCGATTCCCGCCTCGCAAAAAATATGTGTACGATCTGCAGATATTTGTTCAGGGTTTCCTAGGTATTTTTCTATGTATTATAAAAAAATATCTATCTATGTAATTTATTGTATTAAATATAGCACCAGTACCCATAACACAATTTCTGCTTAGCTTGGGGCAAGATAATGTTGTGTGAAATGTCCAGCGTTTATTTATTTATTTATTTTTAGATGCATTCTCTTTTTATCCACTTATTATTTAATATGTATGACTACGTATGTAGCTGTTGGGTGGTATGTTATTAAATATAGATTTACACAACAAACAAAAGTTCTTATGTATACTAAAAACTATTAATTTGTATGATAATTTTTGCATTCTTATTTAAAGTATGGGTGAAAAATAATAAATTACACTATTTTCAATAAATAAAAATAATATTTTTTTTTGAGCAAGTTTTCTTAAAAAAATGAGATTGCATAAATATTGAAATTTGTGTGTCCAAACGTGTTCATTTATCCTTACTAAACTGACACAAAATTAAAGTCAAACTGTCTTCTTGCTTTCCTGCTAGCCTGCATTTAATCTATATTGCTTTGGATAACCCAATTTGTCGATGATAGACTGCAGCAGCGGTTTACGTGTCATCACCTACATCACCTATGCTATGGTCTATGATGAGTTTAAGCTGGTTCTGGTTTGTTTCATGATGCCTTAAGCATATTCTATAAGATACATGCTGGTCATTGCAATTGTTTGAATTCCCAGTCCCCATTACGTAGTCATTAAGACAAAGAGTGGTATGTGAGCACGCATTAACTTGCAGCTAAAAAGCATTGAACCAAAAAAAAATATTGATAACACTAAGGGATGGGCAGTAGCATCCAACAGGGTACTTAACACCGAACTGCGATCACCAATCTGCTTACCAAGCGTGGCAAATCCTACCATTGTATTCAATGGGGGAGGCCTTTTTCAGCAATGGACGTAAACAGGCTGGTGATGATGATGATGATATTAGGTAGGATAATATTGTAGCTATCTTCTGTAGGTAATGCAGTGCATTGTACTTAGTGTATAGAACGCCTAACCCAGTAATACCGTTATATTGGCTTGCTGCAAAATGTGGGCGCAGTGTTTGCTTTTACATTGGCAAACACAGCTCGCTGGCAATGGCTACTTATTGTATATGAGCTTGTAATAGATCGGTTTTAGGTACAGACGCCTGTATACAGCTAAGCTAGAGTTATGAACTTTATAAGAACCTCGGTAGTCCTTCGAGAGTCACCTCTGCCTTCTGCTCTAAAGGTTTTAAAACCGGAGGGTGAACGCCGCTACCATAAAACTTTTTACGGTGACATAATTACGGAGATCTTCTAAGATAACATGGTTTGTAACACTTAAAGATGTACTGGAGTGGTGGGGCAGGCTATGTCAAAATCTTATGCATGCAACCATTTTCACATTTCACCTGCATGAATGGTGACCCCATGAACAATCTGTAAAACAAGTAACCAATTTGAATTAACTGAAGAGCCTGACATGAAAATTGAATTGAAATTTGGATAAGTCCCATTTTAAATTGTCTCATAAGACCTTTCTATAGACATATCGCTGAGTTTGGTAAAAAAAAAAACAACATGAAAAGCAATTTATGGCTTGGAGGCTGCTATGTTATTTGTTTTTTGATACTTCATCTTCTTATCTTATAATGCTAGCAGAATCAACTCAAGTCTCATGACACCTTATTAATTAAAATCAAACGAGCCATTTGGGTGCTGCGAGATAGTAAAGAATCCCACATACGAATGAAAATCATGAACCTCCTATGACAGTTGGGTAATTAAATTAGATTTGGAGACATCATGCAATTTATTCGGGAGTGTATCGATTGAATCAATTTGGAAAAGGCGAGAACAGCACTTAGCTACTAATGACGTGTGGAACCACATTACAACAAAACCGTCTATACCTATTGCAGAAATTGATTTTAGAATAGGTATTTTACATTTTGAGGTTACATACCTTACTTACAAATGATCCCTGATAACCACTCCAGTCTACTGAAGTCTTGAGTGAATGGACACATTCTTACATAAGGCAGCCAAAACTAAACCATTTTTCATAAGCGAATGCGTTTGGTTGTTACACTGTTACCTACTGGTTTTTTTTGAGGCCTCATCTCAGAACATCTTTACTGATGCGATTGATTTTCTATAATATTATTTCACCAAAAGACTAATGATGATTTTTCTAAAACAAACAATGGTGACAGTACGTAAACTAATACATAGCATATACATTTTTTCATTGTATGTGTACCTACTGTATAAGAATAATCAAACATAATATATGGTCTTCATATCCTAATAACTAGTGCCTCGCCTCGAATTATGAGACCTCGCGAATACATGCAATTTATGAAAAACAATATCTTTCAAACCAACTTCATGAAACATTTAGATAAAAGAAGTTTATTTAGTTATAGGGTACAAATGTCTAAGTGTTTCAGTTTTGGACTTTTCCCTGTACTTATTTGTGTCACAAAAACTATTAGCATTCCAACCATGCAATGTGGGATTACTCGAAGTATCGTAGTTTTTTTCATTTTTGCTCATACCATAAAAACTACTAAGTCCAAAATAAAATTCAAAATAATTTTGTAATGTCCAAACAAAGTTCTTTCATATGACACCCCACTTGACCTGATTGTCTCACATTTATTTTTTTACCCGCTACTGGACCCCAATATCTCAAGAACCCCTGACCGATTTAGCTCATAACCTTACTTGCAAATTGAACCAATACCACTATCCACTTACAAAATTTTATGATGGTTGTATCAACGGTTCAAAAGCTGTCCTCAGGCATCCATACAAACATCATACATACAAACACCTATTCGTCGAAGCTAACTCTCGCTTCGTTCGTTCAATAATCATTTTGCATACGTCACCAATATCAATCCATTAGCAACAAGAACATTAGCGTTAACCCTCTCACGGGACTTCCAGTGAGGCTATTGTCACGCAATAGACCAGGAGCTAACGATGATTGGTTTATCTTATGACATTGGTTTGCAAACGTATGCCTCGGAGAAGTCTCGATTCTTCACCCAATATCCGGTAGGTGTGTAACATCAAAACGAAAAACATAAAAATTGTTTTAATGCCTTCAGTAATCCAGGACTTACCCGATTTACAGAATATATTGGAGTGACGCCAAGATGAAATAAGTACAGACACATATATACTTTAAGCATAAATGGTAGTTTGTGTTCGCAGTCAAACCAGAGTAAAGAATATAAGCTAGAGGAGTGCTGAAGAAGATGATGACTTGATTGATAAGATATCTACTATAGATATTTCTAGTAAGGAACAGCGTCATTTCACCAAGTTCATTAGATAATAATGTATTTAGTCCATCAAGTGGTGCGCTTCATTCAACCGCATCGTCCGGTTTGTGGTCGCAGGAAGTCGGTGGATGGAGGTGGCTCAAGACCGTTCGTTGTGGCATTCTAATGGGGAGGCCTATGTTCAGCAGTGGGCTTCTACAGGCTGATGATGATGATGATGATGATTAGATAAATAAAATTTGTGTTTAAATAAGAAACAATTTTGAATTCGTATTGCAGAACCAACCTTCAATAATCTTGAAATATGGCCACATGGAACTAATTCGTTCAGTTTTGTGTTTCTTTATTTTGACACACCACAATGGACCTACCTACCTTAGTAGTATGACATAAGAAAAATACTACTAGCTTATGATCTACAATTGCACATATATTGTACATTGTACAATTCAACATTATGCAAATTATGCCCAGTAGGTATATTATATTATAAACTATATAGGTTAACCCGGATAGCGTACATTTATAATAAGATTATGTAAATGTTCTAAAGAAATGATAGAGTATAGAGTACAGTAACTTAAATAGAACATTAAATACTTCATGAGAATTAGAAAACTACGTCATGAAGCTGACAGTATACGTTACTGCTCCACATTAATTTATTAGATAACCATAAAAACAGTTTATAAGTTAAATCAGTTTTTTAACATGGTAAATAGGTATGTCGTAAAATCGAAACTAATCATGATAATGATAATGATAAACTTTATTATTCTTTTGACACTTGCATGCACTTAGATACGTCAAATACAAGAAACAATTGATAAAATCTAATATGACAAAATTAAATAACAATAATAACAACATTTATAAGTAATAATTTACATCGTAATTTTGTAAATCCAACATAATTCTAAACGAATGAATCAGTGCTTTTCTTTTCAATATAACAAAATATGGATGACAACCGAAACTCAGTCGTCGAGAGCACGTCTAATAATCAACCGTGGAAATGGTGATGGCGATGAATACGATTATTTAGTTGTGCTGAAATTATGAAAATATTGTTAAAGTTGTAAAAAAAAACAAGTGGACCGTGTTCCACCAGTATGTGCCTTGCTGGGGCAAAATGGAAGTACCCGATTCATCATCAAAGTTATTTTCTGCTAAAGGAGTTGTTTCACAATGTATGAAACCTAGCCCTTGTCAGTGTTCACTTGTATAAACGTGGCTTAATATATGTAAAACCTTTTGCCACTGTAATTTTTGTATTATTTCGCTTCATTTAATGCAATTTCCTAAAATAACGTTCTCACGGAGAGCAACACAAAACATAACAAAATGGCGGGGCGGATACAATATACTCTGTGGTAAATTGTTTTGACAGCAGTTGCCAACTGTAAAGACTATACAAACACGAGAGAAACACAACGTTTGTAAACACACCTCCCAACAAACAAATGAAGCAAGCAACCACAGAGCAACAAACGCGACATTCACTGTCATGGCGGCCAAGGAAAATATGTTACCATTGTAAAAATTCTTCGAATTTCAAACATTTTTGTGCAGAGCTTCAAATTAGAGTAAGAGTATTTTTTCGAAAATCAAAGTTTTTTTCGTCATTCTCTGTCTGGTGGAAATAGACATAGGCCATTTTGGAACAACTCCTTTCATCGTAGATTAGGATTTTGTGTTATTAGGTATCAAAACAATGTAATGAAATAAAGTCAAAGTCAAAAGAATTTCAGTCATTGAAATCACAAGAATCATTTTGAATCGTCTTATAAACTAAAATTACTCCTGTTCCAACGCGACCAAGCCTAGAAGAATCAGGCAACAAACACGGCTTGGCTTACATAAATGGTCCGTCTTACCACTAGGTGAGAAGCGCCTGTGTGGTGCCTCGGAGCAAGGAGTTGCTGATACATAGTAAATGAGAACTTAAAAACCTTAGGAAGGCAGTCAAAAGTGAATAAACATCAGCAAAAATATGCAAGACAGCACACGCTACGCTTGTTATAATACAAATTAGTACCAATACCAATTTCTGAGAAAATCATAATTACCTAAGTTTTAATGGCCATACAACCAAGTTCCTTTACAGAGTGCGTTAAATGCAGAGTTCAAGTGTAGTTAGCGCATCGTGCTGCGACGACCTACTGACCGAGCACCGAGGTCGTCGCCCCATGCACCCCGGGCGCAGCCTTACGAACATACAACTACTGGACGTAGCTAAACAAACTACAAGTTCTCCTAAAAAGTGCGTTAAATACAAGCGTTCAGGTATAGTTAGCACATCGTGCTAAGACTTATATGTTCAAGGCCACAGCACACCGGCTGCGTACACGTGCACTTCGACGTACCATGTCGTTGTAATGTATGTAACTGCATGAGACATGGCACACCGCTTGCGTGACGTGCACGCAAGCGTTTACATACGTACGTACGTTACGTGCTGCATACGCATCGGGTGTGCTTTGGCCTTAACAGTTTTTGATGGTCCATTGTACAATCGAGAAATAGCGAATGTAACAGCGAGCAAAAAATCGCTTTCAGAAAAAAAAACATTTTCTCTTCATGTGACAGTAATTAAGTGAATGACGGAACTAGCATGTGGCCCACCTGACGTTAAGCTGTAAATCCAGCCCATAACAAATAAAATACTTCTTAGGTCATGCCCATCTAGGATGCTCCCTACGTGACATTGCACTGCACCCGTCACCCTGAGACATAGAAAGAAAAGTCTCTTGCCTGTATGTGCCTGTAATTCCACCGGCACCCATATCCTTCAAACCGGAACACAACAACGCTAGCATTACTGCTTAGCGGTAGAAATAGGTATAGTGGTAGTTCTTCCCTGGACGAAATCTTCCAGAAGAAGTTCTAGTACTAACAAATACAAACTGAATTTGATAGAAAAACAATGTTTGATTCGAATTTTACATATAAAGCGTCAGTCGAAAAGTGTTAGTTCAATTTGCACTTGTAAATATATACTAGGGTCTTATTCATAATATTTTTTTTAACTTATTTTAGTTAAAATAGCGTTTGTTTTGTTCTCTCTGATGTAAAATGTGATAAAACAAGACAAAACTTATTTTAACTAAAATAGGTTTATGAAATGATTATGAATAAGGAGATTAATATCTGTCTCATGTATTTCTCCATATATAAAGCATTACAAAAATATTTAAAATTGAACTTTTGGACACGCTGTACCATCACTGTACCGGTCTCTTGTAGTACGATACGGTCCGGCTAATGTTAAAAACCGTTGATTTTCATCAAGATCATTGAAAATGCAATGGAGTTCAAGTGAAGGTAGAATTTTGCATGCTGCGACGACCTAGTGACCGAGCGCTGAGTTCATTGTCCGATGGTTCACCCGGGGCGGATTTGATCTCACATATGGGGGCACTAAAAAAAAACACTTGCACCTCCTCCACAAAATGGGGGTTGAATGGGCGACATACTCTACAATAATATAGAAAACCTCGATTAAGCAAACAAAGCAGCAATGCCAATTGACAACCAAAATTTCTAATACCAGAAGTAAGATAAGTTGGATTTAAATCTCGCTCAACAACCCTTTGAAGTACATTCACCAAAGTTGTCAGGGTCACTTGATTTGTCGTATTCGGTATTATTGATATAAACACTTTTTTGTCAATGTTCTCAATGGTCAATGGTAAATAATTAGGGTAATGGACGTTTATCGAAAAAAAAATTTTTTTCTATGCTAATTTGCAATTGTGTCGTACAGCCTTTGCAAAGCCTTTTTTTATTTTGTTTCTTGTAAAATTTTGTTTCAACGAGTGTATATAGTGTATATTTGTTTGTTAACAGAAAATTTCAAAAACGGATCTAATGATATTTATGTACTTCACTGCATAGGTAGGTAATTTTGGGATAAAAACGAAAAACCGAGCATAACCCGTCACCTAAAACCCCAGTTTTTTTAATACGAAAACAGCATGATTCTCTCAGTCGGATGATCGTGCTCACTTCCCTGTATAGGTAACTATTACCTTATTATATTATATTATTGTTAAAGACAATATAAACGTCGCAGGAAGTCTGTGGATAATGGCGGCTCAATACCGTGCGTCGTGGCATTCTAAGGGGGAGGCCTATGTCTGGAAGTGGACTTCTACAGGCTGATGATGATGATGATTTAATTACAGGGAATCCTAGTGTGGTAGTCTTGATCCCACACTAGGATTTCCTGGGTCGTGGGTATCAGGAATTACGAGTACCATGGTACCTGAACACCCAGACTCGTTACAAATATTTGCAGATCATACAAATATTTATTCCGCAGCGGGAATCGAACCCACAACCTCTCGCATCTCAGCCGGCTGCTCTCCTGCCGCGCTAAGGTCGTATTTTATTATTACATTAAGTACCTCTTATTCAGGTAGGTATGCCAAACACAACTGAAACAAACTGATACTTTTAGGAGCTGCTAAAGAAAGACTTGCTGTACAATTCTGAAAACTGCATGTTAACAATCATAATACCAGCAATTAACAAACTCGTTAAAACCGTTTAATTACAGTGCAGTAATTGCAACCTGAGACGTCCTCAATTACACCGTAATGACGGTGTAACTGTCGTACTGTCCCCGTTCTGCGCCCCAATGGTTGGTGAAATTACCGACATTTTTAACACAAAAGTACACGAATCGAATGAGCCTATTACATTTCCTGCAATGGGTTTTATTAAAACCCAATCTAATCGTACGTATACCTACCATTTTTTTCCTATGAGTTGGTTTCAGCGGCCGACTCAGCTGAGGATCTCAAAATTGTTTCAGGGCGTCTGGTCGAAGCGACGTGTGACCAGAGAACTGGCGTGTATCTGGCTGAACACATTAGTGTTGCCATTCAGCGTGGCAATGCAGCCAGTGTCTTAGGGGCGCTTGGAAGTGATTTGGATCAGTTGGGCTATCTTCAGATCATTTGCAATGGTTTTTAGATAGCTCAACTGTTACATTGGATTTTTTTAATATTGTGTATACCGAATTATTCATAAAAACATAATATGTTTTATTAAACTGGTTTTATTTTTGTACCAAGCTTCAGTCGGTACCGATTCAATAGAAGATATTGAGCCCGGACATATAAGATCATAATCAACGCACGTAGCATCTCACACCAAAGCCCCACCTACCTCCCACGGAACAAGAGTCATGCCGTCAGGCCGCTTACCACCATCATGTAGCAGACCGTTTGGCTCAAAAATGTCTGGAATGTTGACGCCGGTAAGGGCCCGGAAAATGATATCAATAAAGCGTGGCGGTAAACCCTACCAAATGCACAATAATCTGTGGCAACCAAGTTGTAGCCACAGTACCTCACTTGCATTGATGAGGAGCACAGCACCGCGCACCCAATCGTGGAGAAGTTGAAGTGTAACAGGATCCATTAAATTACTAGTATTGTGAGAGAAAAGTACTTGCAACCAAAGTCTGCAACCATTTAGAAATGGCTAGGAGACAAGCCCAATCCATGGAGCTTAAGCACTTTGTAACAAACAAGTTAATGTAGCTTTGCGAAGCCGGGGCAATTTGCTAGAATTATTTTTTGTGACCCTACAGTATCAATCAATTTGCTGAAACGTAAAATTCAATAAAAGTAACTATGTACGGACCTTTTGTTCGTGCAAATAGCAAATTCCCTGGGATTTCGTGGAAGCGAGCGTAGATAAGGGATATAACACCTTTATAAACCTTGGCCAGCTGCAGAGCTGATTGCATATTTCCAGCCAGAATGAAGCATTAATTTAATTAAAATTGAAATATTTCAACGAACATGAAATAAGACGTATTTTTGAAATAAGTAATTATATTTTTTTCCCAATGATATTTTGTACAGAATAACTGGAAATAACTGAAACTTTATTTTACCTCATCCTTACTTAGGACCGCAAGACCGTGAGGGAGAGTAGGAACTGCACAGGTGGTTCTACAAGGCTTTCATCGATGTGGATCTGCTCGCTTCGGCGAACTGGCTATATTTTGGTGACCTTTTTGGGGAAACCAAAAGTTTTGTTTGTGCGATAATGTATGAAGTTGTCAAGACAAATAACTATCGGAAGTACATCATGAAGGACGGGACGGTTGACATCTTTAGAGCATGGCAGCGTCCCGGAGAGTCCCTCAGGCATGTGCTTTCGGGTTGTTCGCATATTGCTAACTGCGAGTATTTGCACAGACATAATCAAGTAGCCAAGATCATCCACCAGCAATTTAATCTCCGACACGACCTTCTCAGACCTGAGATACCGTACTTTAAGTACGTAGCGCAGCCGGTTCTTGAGAATGGCCATGCCACGCTCTACTGGGACCGATTTATCATCACGGACAGGACTATTGTCGCCAATACGCCTGATATTGTGCAGGTAGACCGGTCGGAACGCCGGGCGATACTTATTGACGTCACTATCCTATATGATGCTAATCTCGTGAAGGGCGAGAAGGACAAGTTAAGCAAGTACCTTGACTTGGTCCACGAGATTACAGCCATGTGGGATGTGGATTTAACGATTTTCGTCCCGATAATTGTGACTGGACAGATAGCGAAGAGACTTGACCAGTACCTTGAGAGGCTATTACTAAATGGTTGGATCAAGGGTCAGATTCAGAAGGCTGTACTCCAGGACTCAGAATGGATAGTTAGGAGGTTCCTCTCTCTGCAGCCCTAGCCTCCAATCGCTGGGGACTTTCTCCGAGGCCGGAGGTTTCCCTTTTTGTTGTATATTGTTTCCTATAATCCCCTTAATATAATTTTCTTCCTCTATCTGCCAGGACAACACTGGTGAATGCGCAGCTTCTCCCTCTGTTGGATTATGCTGATGTCGCCTTCTCTGATGCCACTGAGGTGCAACTGAATAGACTGGAACGGTTGCAAAATCTTTGTATACGCTTCATACATGGTCTTCGTAAATATGACCATGTATCTACTTTCCGCGCACAGCTGAAGTGGCTGGAGATCAGAGAGCGTCGGAAAACATTCACATATTAAGTCTTCTTTTCAATATCTTGCATGATCCCTTATCACCTCAATACCTTAAAGAACGTTTTCCCCTTCTGCACGGTGCGGACTGTTCTGTGCGCCCTCAACAGCAACTTCAATTGAAAACCCCAATCCACAATTCGGCTTGTTATTCGGACTCTTTCACCATTACTGCGATTCGGTTATGGAATAGTATCCCTTACCATATTCGAGATGTCTCCTCTATCGGTTCCTTCAGAGTTGGAGTGTATAATCGTTTTTTGACTGAGATGATTAACTCGTATAAAGTGAGCGGTATCATAAAATGCTAATTTGTAGTTTATTTAGTTATAGATATATACATATATATATATATATATATATATATATATATATATATATATATATATATATATATGTATATTTTGATTGGTAGGTATGTATATATTATAATATTGTAAGTTAGGGTTATGTTTGTTTATGCATATTATGTATTGTAAGTACCTAATATATGTATTTATTTATTGTTAGTGTGTACCTAGTATAATATTGTTCATGTATGTTTACTTAACTTTTAAATGTATTATTGTGAAACTATACCTTAGTACTTGAAGTACTATCTAATTCTTTTCAACGTATTATGCACCACCTACATAAATTTATCCGCATTACACAAAAGTTAGCTGGTAGCGAATGCTTCCTAGCATTAAGTTCGCCTATGTACATGATTTGTTTTTTGTGCAATAGAGAATTAAGGAAGAATTCTATTCTATTCTATAATGTATTTCATGCTAAATATATGTTATTGGAAATAGTATTTCTTAATAGTTAAAAATTTATTATTAACTAAATTTCAAATAAATTAGTAGAATAATAATATTATAATACCAAGCACCAAAGTAAAATTTAAATAAGCTTCAATGCACAAATTGTATCCCATGCAATTGTTTAACATGCAAAATAAATCTCTTCGTTACATTTGAATATCGAGAACCTGACAATTCAAGAGCTTATATTGTAATCCGCAAAGTGCAAGCCACAGTTACATTGTAAAGTCAGTGGCTGAACTTCCGAAAGAGTTGGCTATTGTGCGCTGCGTCCAATGGCAACGCACTAGGGGTAACGCAGGGTAAGCGTTGCTATTGTGTAACTTACTGTGGTACCACTGTATAATACTACCTACAGTATTTTATCTTCCAAGCGTAGTTGTTGCTTACAACGGAGGTTTTAACTTAGGTAATCTTTATGAATCTGTGAAGTTGACAAACGATTGCGATACCTACTTAGGTATTTAAGCCGCTTCACCACAAACTGCAATCTGCATGTACAGGCACGGATAAAATATAAGTTACGTAAAGTTAACGCTGAGTAAGGTATGGTGGCACTGGCGTCCGACGAAATGGTCACAGAGACACTGACGCGGCACCAAAACAACACTATACAAATCATTCATTGATATTCGTAGCTAAACTAATAACATTTATGAGATACAATCAATTAAAATATGTGTGTTAGCTATTTCCCGCAAAATCAGTGTTCGCTATCTCAAGAAGATTTATTTTTTTGTAATGAGCAAAAAACTCAATAAAATTTGAATTTTGCACCACTTTGCTAGACGTTCTGCCGCATTGACTCCACAGACTCGACTCGAAAGAGCTTGACTCGAAAGTCTACCTAAAAAGTAAAAAAAGTCTAGTCTAAAGTAACCTTAGTCTTTTTCCGGAGTTGATCACTGTAGTGTTATAGAAACCTCTATTGTCATAATAATAAAATATTAACCGTAGCGTTTTGTGACGATCCATTTTTATGTAAAAAATACTTATAGGCTCATTTCAAATACCAATTTAAATGACGATGGAGACAATTCTTTATTCATATTTCTTCAATATACTAAACTTTGCAAAGTTACCTAGTATTCCTACAATACTGCCATCTTGAAATGCTTAATTGTTTTTTTTTTCATTGTTTCTATGCGATATAGGCATTTTCTCAAGGTCTGAGACCTCAAGAAAATATATCAATAATTGGGGTGGTTTAAATGACAATTCAAAGAAATGTATGAAATAAATGCCTACAAAAATGCTAGATAGACTAAAAGATAAATCTGCTAACTTTATTATAGTGGTTTAGAACTAATACTATTTTTATTTTTTAATAAAATATCAATAAGTATACTTGCCGTGGTGTGTCCAGTCTAAAAATAGACCCCTCCATTTACTCCCGTAGATGTAATAAAAGTCGACAACATCAGGGGATGGGCAGCAGCATCCACCAGAGTACTCAACACCATTACTGCGATCACCAATCTGCTTGCTAAGCGTGGTGATTATGGCAAATCACCCAATTACATACTATGAGGAAGAAGAAGTATACTTCATGCGTCAAGAGCACATAGATAGGTACTATGAATACCTGATGCTCCTAGATCTCAAAGTAGTACAGTTTGAAGTGTGCATTTAGACTCCGCCCTGTGCCAGTGAGGACAAAGCAGAATCGTGATGGCCTACAAACGAACACCGAGCTATTGTTCCGCGCATTTAATTATTTTAAGCACAGCTAACTTTGAGTTCGCGATAACTACTGAGTGAAATAAGATGTTTAAGCTAGTGCAGCAATAATTAATGGGTTAACTTTGTACAGGGCCTGAGATTTATTACATGGCTTTTTTATTTTGAATTTTTGAGATCTCGCTTTGAAATCCTAAAAGATCTTTTAATTGTAAGTACTGAGTTTAATAAACAGTGTGAAACACTGTTTGGAAATATGACAAACTATTTGGAGGTCATCATCATCATCTATTGCCGCTACGTTGCTACAACGGGCGCTACGTTGCTACGCCACCACTATAAATGCTACGCGCTGACTGTCTCGCTACGTTGCTACGCCACCACTATATAAATGCTACGCGTCGACTATTTCGCTACGTTGCTACTGTTTTACGCCGGTCGTAAATTTACCTTTAGAAAGTTAAAATAAGGTCTTCATTTACCATTACTTTGCTTTGCTTTGAACTTCCTACTTTTTTGGAAGTCAGTTAAAAATAAAGTTTAATATAAAAATCGGCATCACAACCATGTATGAATTTTAGTCTGCTTACAGATTATTATTCACTAGCTTCTCTTCTGTTGAACATAAATATAAGTATAAATAGCCCAATTAGCAAGCGCTGAGCCAACGAATTCATACGTAAGCCACAAGTAAGCCGGTACATTGCAGATGCTTCCTATGCTACTGAACCTCGCTTCAATCCTTTGATTTATTCAACACTAGCTACCCACCTGACTTTGCTTGGGTTCAAGTTATACACCTATAAACTTCACCAAATCTATCAATTTTCCCACAAACCAGACGAATACTCACTGACACTATCCTAGTAATATTATATATGTAAAAGTTTGTGAGGATGGATGGATGGATGTTTGTTACTCTTTCACGCAAAAACTACCGAACGGATTTTGATGAAAATTTACAGTATTATAGCTTATACATCAGAATAACATATAGGCTATAATTTATACTAGAGGTTTCACGTGGGCGGAGTCAATTTAGAGGTCCCACGCGGGCGGAGCCGCGAGCAAATACTAGTTTGGTATATTTTGACTTTGTTCATTTCTAGGTAGGTATAACTACTTAACTAATCGTAATGAATTTTTGACTGTTAGGTGTATGTAACCCCGCACTAATCATTGGCCATTTTGGCTTTCGTATAGTTTAAAGAGAATAAAAGGTTTATCTAACACCTCATTCATCGTATAATTGATATTAACGATATCATAAATTATAAGAAACAGACTGAAAAAAACTGAAAGGAATAATGTTTTACAGCACTGTAATGAATTAAATATTTTGAATGCAGTTCCAAACTACGGCGAGTATTTAATGATTTATTTATTAATTAAATTTGAAAGGTTGCTCACAGGCGCCACAATAGAACACGAGAAGACAAAATGAATGCTCGTACATTATTTGTGTTGTTTGAAAAACTAATACAAATTAATTAATTTTATATAATGACTGAACTTGCCAGTGTCTTGGGGACGCTCCCGTCAGGTAGTGATTTTAACTACTTATCTTTAGATTATTTGCAACGGTCTTTAGATAGCTAAACTGTTAAATTAATATTTTTAATTTTGTATGTAATTGTTTTAGTTGTTTGCTTTCTTTGTTGTATGTTACCTAAAATTATGGTCCAATTGTCGTAAGCCGAAAGTTGGTCTTCCTTGTATGTAGGTACCTAAATTTTCTTGGGAAAACATATACAATTGGTAATTTTTAAGTACCTATCTGTAATAAGAAATGTTATGTAATGAACCATTTACACTTTTTATTGGGTTCATAGCCCTGAAATATTCGTTGATAAAAATCTTATGGGCCTCTATTACTTTTGGTACACCAGACCACCAGATAAAGGACAATGTGGTACTTTCAATTAGTTGTTCCTATTACGTATAAATAATTAATTGTACAAATAGGTTAACGTTCCAAACAAATATGGAATGGTAAATGTGGTATGCTTGCAATAATAGCCCATTAATGCAGTCATACCACCGCTTAGATTACATCGCGTCGACGGAACTTTTCACCTAATTACTTAGGCTGTATTAAATATAGGGAAAGCGGTATAAAAATGGGTCATATATTGGCGGATGAGGGAGACAGAAAATAGTGCAACAAATTGTGGTATCGCGCTATCTCGTTCTGCCGCCGGAAATCAATAGAATAGCCACGTGGAGAAAACGGAGCGTTCCATTTACACCGAGCGAATGTCGCGGACAGACGTTGGACTGCTCTCCATTATTAGATATTGAATTTGGCCGATTTGCTTCGACTCGGTTTGCGGATGAATATACTTGAAGTGGTTTACATACTGCCTGCCGTATTACCGAATTACTTTAGCCGAAACTGATTATACCGAAAAGCTTTCGCCAAATTTATGTACCTACATAAATAGCAATAGCTGTAATTTCTTTTACTCGTTTAGCCAAATGTTTGGTTAGGCAATAATTATTTCGCAGATTTATGTTTAGCCAAGTAGGTATTTGTTTGGCATATGCATTATTTGGACGAACAACCTTTGCCGGAAGCTTACTTGGCCGAACAACTTATTGCTGACGACGAAACTTACTTCGCCGAACAATCTATGGCCAAATGCACGCCAAGCTACGCTGGGAGCACCATTTAGCCGTTGCATGCCCCTACCGCAACTTCATCCCTCCCATAAATCGAATGAAATTTTATTCGGCTTAATGTTATTGGTGGTATCTTTTCGGTGAAATGTGATTTGGTGAAATTTTTACCGGCAAAAGTAGGTATGCAACGTGAAATAATATTCGGTGAAATGTTGTTATGTTTTCGGCACCACCTGCGTTTAGTGAGGACGCCTGTGGTGTGACAGGCACTGCCGGTGACATGCTGCGAGCGTCATAGCTGTTATATGCTCTTACTGCTATTACCCCTCTAATAAACCGAATGAAATGTTATTCAAAAATATTCGTTGAAATGTAGGTGAATGCAACGTGAAATTATTATTCGGCAAAATAATTATTCTGCCTATCGAATATTCGGCCATATGAAATTAGAGGGATGGATTTTGCCTAAATGGGTTGTTTGATCAAAATGACGACTTGAATTTTAAGCACTATTGATCTTATAGGTTGAGATTGTTGCAGATTGAAGATAACAATAAATAAATGCCTCATAATTTGGGTCACAAGGTTACAACCTGCAGACCCTAAAAAGTCCAACCTAATTCAAAATATTTGCCTTGGTTGTACTAACAAACTTTTGAATTTGGCATTTATTTTAAAAACTTTATACATATTTGTATTTATTTAAATTTATTGTTACCAAAATCCCACTAACTAGGACCTATTACTATCGCACGAAAATAGTATACGAATCTCTAAAATATATTGACTACTAGCGACCTCTATACTTGTACTCCTAAAAGCAACTTAAAAAAGGGTAATTTTTCTATCTTCCGAAACCATCTATAAGTAAAACTTTCACAGCTCTACTTGAATAGATGGTACCTACCCAATGGCTCCAAAATTTTTATAACCTTTTCTTAGTGTTTCTAGTTCCCAACGTATGCGGTAGATGCCGCTATCAACCAAAACATGGTTATTATTGTGCGGCGTAGCCATCGTTCAACTTTTGAAAGCCTGTCCAATGTTGGTTTCAAATTGGTTTCACCAATGTGAAGACTTTTCATACGAATCCAATAGATGGCTTTCAGAAGGATTTTAGCTAACTTGCTAAAATCTAAAATGTAAGGAATCTAATAGATGGCGTTCGTATCCAAAACCGTTTCATGTTCGAGTGCCGCTTTGGAGGCAGAACTTGGGAGAGAAGTTACACGATATAGTTTCAATCTTTCCCACCGAGATGGCGCCACATTTCATAATATTTAGGTTTACCAAAGGTTTGCCACATCAAGATTTGAAAATGCTGATAATATGAGATAGAAAAAGCTGCAAAGACATTTTTGTCTTGCAATAAAGTTAGGTACAAAGTCAAATTTAATACTTTTGTGCATTTTCTTCCAGCTAACATTTGTGCATTATAGAGTATAGTTAAATGGCGTAATTTTGCTATTCAATTAATAAAACGGAGTGAAATTGTTTTCAAACTTTATAAAGTGATGTGGACTTTATTGAAATCAAAGTTGGATGTTTTGTTAATGAATATTTACATACTCCTTTTCCTCATAACATGCCAAACATAACATCCAACAGTCACATATTAATAGTCCTGATCCCACACTTTAGGATTCCCTGTATCGTGGGCATCAGGAACTACGAGTACCATGGTACTATAACACCCAAACCCTAAACAAATTATTTCCAGACCACTCAAACATTTGTCCTGCAACGGGAATTGAACCCGCATCTCTTGCATTTCAACCGGCTACTCACCCATTATAACACGGAGGTCAGAGAAGGAAGCCTCAAACTTTCTTGTGAGTATAATGATACGTTTTTAAATACCTACTGCGTCATCATCAGCCATTAGTCATCTACTGCTCGAGGGAGCCTCCCCTAAAGAATACAATTGGGTGATTTGCCATAATCACCACCGCTTGACCGCTTGGCAGGTGGATTGCTTAATGCAGAATTAGTGTTAAGTACCTCCTCAAGTGGATGCTGCTGCCGATACCCTGGTGTAAACTCTTAGTCAGCTTATACAACATCCATGAGAGGAGATGGAGGGTCTATTCAGGCTCAGGCTTGGTCACACCGCAGCTAATACAGCGTCAATAAAGCCAGAGATTTTAGGTTAATTACTCACATGATGTCCCCCAGCTTAAGCCTGGTGTGTATGAGCGCACAGGTCTTGTGGTCGGCGGACGAGACGGCTGCGCGACGCCTACGGGTCGGGCGCGGGGAGGGAGGAGAGTCGTCAGCGGCGGCAGCTGCTGCCGCCGCCGCCAGCCGCCGCACACCGGGCGAGCTGCCGCGTCGCCGCATCGAGGCAGCCCGCCCTCCCACGCCACCCAGCATCCTGGAGACAATACGAAAATGCTTTAATAAAAAGTAGCCTATATCCAGTCAATCGGTTCAAGTTCAGTCCAGGATAATCTATCTTTATAACAAGTTTTATCAAAATCGGTTTCGTAGTTACTATAATGTGACGTGTGATTATGTAACAAACAAATATTTAAACATCCAAATTTTCGCATTTTTATTTTGTTAGGACGTTAGGTCTCATTACACCGTATCATACCATGACCGTGCTATGAACGTGTCAGACACGAAAATAATACGACACGGTCTACCTTGCCCACTGTACGGATCGACGGCGTTCTGTACCCGTTTGTAAAGCGTATGATGACGGAACGGTCTAATGAGCATAGTCCCATACTTTTCAATACAAAGAATACTTTTTTGCCTGATACGTTCATAGCACGGTCATGGTATGATACGGTGTAATGGGTAGAGACCTTTAATGTAAAAAAAACAAAGTTTTTTTTCTTTAGCAATATGTTGAACACTTATTTCTTAGAACGCACAAGAACTGTGACTTCACGACGAATAGCCAAAACGGTAAATTTTTACCATAATTTTTACCTAAATCTGCAAGGTAAGCTGAATTTCTGAAGTCGTAGAACAAATGTTGCCTATTCACCGTGCAAATAGTCATTACCTATGTGTAAAATGACTATTTGCATGCTTATTTTAGAACAACCTGTATTATGGGCGAGCAGGGGTCATCATCAACAGCCTACTGCACGAGGCCTACCCCATAAAATGCAATGGGGGATTTGCGATCACCACGTTGGCAGGTGGATTGCAGTAGTAGTTCACGATATCTACGGGAAAAGTGATCAGGGATTTTGAATTGATATTATTAGCTGAAATGTAAATAATGATTTTAAATTTTCATAGAGTTAAGGAGTGGTTCTGCCCTCCATATTCATCCTGGTTACGCCTCTTACTAAGTTCAGAAAATAAAACTGAAATTAGAGCTCGGTCTCCGTCAGTATTAAAACCTTATTTTGAAATTGAAACTGGAATTACCTTCAAGTTAAATTGTTTCTTATTTTACTGTGAATTTGAGACAATTTGTAATGAATACGACCCACGATGGATGGAAGGTTCATTATACAAAGTATGTTGATAGGAAATTAAATAGAAACAAGAACGTGTGTACCACTTTATAGGAGGGAAATTTAACTTAGAGATACTTACACACAATTTAAGGTTCTCACGTATACCTAATACGTGGTAAATAAGAACATCGCTATAACTAGTTAATTACTAGTGGTTCGCTCTTAACTGAGACCTCGCGAATACACGCGATGTTGGAAACATCATATTGTTGACCTTTCTACTTAATGGATTTCAAAAAACAATTTTCACGAGACCACCTTAAGATCATAAACAGCATAGAAGAAACTATTTGAATCGGACTAATCAACGGTGAAAACCGAACGACGGAGTAAGTTAAGGAAAGCCCCTCTATCGGTGGGCCAAGGACATTACAAACGTCGTAGGAAGTCGGTGGATGGAGGAGGCCAAATGCCAAGCGTGCTGTTGATTGATGATTACGGCAAATCCCCCCCTCCCCATTGCACGTTATGCATGCTATAGGGAAGCCTCATCCAGCACTTGATGTCTATCGGCGATGAATCGGATAAGACTTATGAAGGTACAACGTGTTCCAGACTTTTTAAATAAACCTTAAAAAAAATTAAGCCTGAGGTGTACCTACGTGAGAACCTTAAGTTTCTATGAGTTTGTGTTCATCCCAAAATACCTTCTATAAGGGTTATCTTGCGTTACCTAACAACTACATTTAACTCTGAAAACTAGGTAGGTACAAAAAGTACCATTCTCTGTAGAAAGATAAACTCACATACAAAGACGAAATAAAATAGAATTAACTTTTCAAGCCGATGGTCCTAATAAATAATGTTTATATACTTCGTTCGCTAAGTAGGTACGTGGAGGCCTGGACTGATTCGCGCTCTATTACATTTCTTCTCTGAGGAGGTTCCCTAATAATTAGGGTCATCCGCTGATCCGATTCAAGAGTAATCAGCCGAGGCTCACCCGCGTCGGCCACTTCATAAGTTTTATAATTTTAGCTTGCACCGCTGCCGCTCGTGAAAAATTATACAATTTTAGTCGTGAAATAAATTATTATGGTTAAAAAATGATAAATAACTTCGTGATAAGCGTTTATATTAATCTTGGTAGTGGTCAAATGTTTTGAATGTATATCACGTGTGCATGAGTTACTACGAAAGCGTATAGCAGTTTTAGTTAACCATCGAAATGAATTTCTTGCGGTATACCTACAATCATTTAATCTCATATGTTTGTATGTATGTTGTATGTTTTATTATGTTGGGTGTAATGTTATGTATGTTATGTTATTTTTGAATCTGACTGGCTGAATGCAATACAGTGGACGAGCGAATAACGGAGACAGAGTTCTTTAAGACCCATCGCAAAAATAGAACCCAGAAACTCTCAGAGCACACTCTAAATCTCATGGCAGAGCGAAGCGAAATGAGACTGCAATATTCAGTGGATGTGTGAAAATACTGCTCAATAAAGATATTTCCAAGTCTATCCGACACAATTTGCGTCATTTTAATAATAATTGTATTAAAACCGCAATAGAGCACAATTATGGCTCCAAAGAGATCGCAAGAGATCTGTTTGTTGATGAAACTGAAGACCGACAGTGACAATATCACCACCCCCCATTACAGTAGCAAATGGCAACGGGGAACGCAACAACGGGAATCATTTTGGCAGCCTTAGCGCTGTCCAAATCTTTTGAAACTTGAAAGGAGCAATATTAAGGTCAAAAAGTTTCCCCTATTCAAGTTTCATAAGATTTAGATAGCGCTAAGGCTGCCAAAATTATTCCAATTGTTGCGTTCTCCATTGCCATTTCTTCTATAATTGCCACCGAACTACAGTAAAAATGCTCCTGAAATGGCTAGCCATGTAAGAGAGTTTTTAAATTAATTGAACTATACGATCTAACCTTGCAATACAAAGGATTTTGTCGACTTGTAACTGAGCTTTCGCTCATAGCTAGTAGTTTTCTTAGTGCGTTGCTGGTCTTTGCTGCCAAGAACAAATAAACAAAAAATGCCACGTAACATTTTTATACCAAAAACCAATTCATTAAATTGCTCTAATGAATCGACTGAATAATAAAATTAATCGGTTTCTCACCGATAGCAAGGCGCTGACATCATGAATTTAATTAAAATGTGTCAGTTTACAATGAAATACGTCAAGAGCAGCTTAGCTGAGGTGGCAAGGAAAGAGGAAGTTTTAGTAAATTTTCTCGCTTTATTGTTGAAACATGAAATTATGTTTTGGTGTAGGATATATTTACTATTTTGTTTCCATCATAAAATTGTTGATTATAAAATAACATAACATAACAACAACACAACAATCACATACGTAGTCCTAATCCCACACTAGGATTCCCTTTATCGTGGGTATCAGAAACTACGAGTAATATGGTATTATGGTACCATAACACCCAAACTCGGAATAAAAATTTGCAGATCATACAAACATTTGTCCCGCAGCGGGAATCAAACCCGCAACCACTCACATCTCAGCCGGCTATTTGCCTGCTATTTATCATATTAAAATATGTTATATTTTATTCAAAATTTCATAGGAAACAGAGCTGAGTAAAATAAGAATTAGGTAATATAAAATTAATTAGCTGTAAGGTAGAATATCCATACTTAACTATTGATAACCTCACACACAAGGTCAAAATCATGTAGCAGGCTATTAAGAGAGCTGTGCTTGGAGTGTCACTGCGACCAGAATCAGAATCACTGTCACGGGAATAAAGTGTCGACTGCAAACAGGACGATGCAGTGTAGGAAGGCCTCGCTTTCGATGGACCGACGACATTTTAAAGGCAACGCAGGAAGTCGGTGGAAACAACCGGATAAGACCGTTAGTCGTGGCGTTCTATTGGAGAAGCCAATGTCCAGCAGTGATCTTCTGCAGACTGTTGATGATGATGATGATGATGCACCATACTGATGGGACCGAAACGTCCCAAAAGCAAAGAGATTTTGTCAAAACAATGGGGGGCTTATAATATGTATAGTTTTGACAAAATCTCTTTGCTTTACGTACATAGCAACTAATTTGGTGCTGGTTTTCCGGAGAGTTTTTGAACAAGAGACACTCGTAGGTAGGTAGTTGCTTTGATTAGTCACGAAAACTCATTAACTCTACACAGCGTTGAACCCTTGAACCTTAAGATCGGCTACAATCTACCACAGCTACGTGATGTATTGTGATACATCATGGGATTGTCTATAAGCCATGATTCTTCATCTCTCCGATTCAATAGAATCATGCAGTATCCGATATTTTTATGCTAATGCTATGTGCATATAAACAAAATACAAAGCTTGTCAGAAATTTTCCGGAAAGTAAAGTATTATGGAAGCTTTAGAAGCAACAGGTTGGAAAGAACTTAAGAGATATAGAAGTGCTGTAGTAGCAAAAATTTTCTTTGTTTGAATACGTAGGTATTTTAAGTTGTGACCGAAGAACACGACGTATTCTAAGTTGTGTTATTCTTTATTCTACGCCGGGTATTCATTAGGCAAATTTTATTAATAAACAATGTTTATAAACAGTGTTTCACTATGTTTCATCATCTCTGTAAACAGTTTATAAATAATGGTGTTGAAACATTGTTTATTAAACATGTTGTCGCGTTCCCCACTTAGAGTGGAGAGCAAGACGAAACATCTAGTTTATAAGCAAAAGTCAACAGGTGTGGACGTGTGTTGCGCGAGTTTATAAACATGGAGGTAGTGTGGTCCAACAACCAGGTTTCGATGCTCATAGAGCTTTATCAACAGTGTAATATTCTTTGGGATGCCTCAAATAAAGAATATAAAGATAAATTCAAAAAAAATAATGCTTGGGCCTATATTGCTTCGGAATTGAATATGTCGCAAAAGGAAGTGGAAACAAAGATGCATATTCTACGTTCACAATTTTCTCGTGAAAAGAAAAAACGTAAGTCATCAAAAAGAACTGGAAACGGTGCCGAGGAAGTGATTAAAAGCAGATGGCAGTGGTATGATCCGCTACAATTTTTATTACGTGGTGCAACGACGCCTGGAACATTAGACACAATGGGAACAGTGAGTATATTTTAATATTATTTTCAAAGTTGATAATAGTAATGTAATTTGTTCATCTTCTGACCACATATTAAATTACTCTCAGTACATCTAACGTAGATCATTTTTTTTATCGACTACCTACCTACGGTTTAGTTTTAAATGAAACACAATACTCAATATTATAATCAGAACTTTATTTTGAAAAAATAGTTACATAGGTACCTATAGAATTAAATAAATAAATAATTAAATAATGCTGGATATTTCACAACATTATCTAGCCCCAAGCTAAGCAGAGCTTGTGTTATGGGTACCAGATAACTGATATACTTATTACACAATAACATAACATAGATAGATATTTTTTATTATACATAGAAAAATACCCAGAACACCCTGAACAAATATCTGCAGATCGTACAAATATTTGTTCCGAGGCAGAAATCGAACCCAACCTGCTGCGTCGCAGAGGTTGTCAATTGAAACTTTCGTAGTTGGGAATCATTTTCAACTGAAAACAAACGGCTAATTACCACTGTTTTTCGTCACTTTTGCTGACGTTTCAAGACTGAGTTCTATGCACAGATTTATAAGTATAGTACTAAAGTTATATGGTGCTTCAATAACAATAATGTTTTCCATCAATGGACCCGAAACAATGAGGGAAATTCCATAATAATCCAAACTGGCAGGCCTTGTTTTTCCATTCTTGTTAAATACTTGGAACCTGTAACAAATAAAAAAAACAATAATTTACAGGATGGCAGGGTCTCAACGCAGCCGTCAAATACACCGCTATCTGTGCCACCGCTGCCGCCGCCACTGCTGCTTCTTCCACAGTCAAACAATTCCATAAAGAGGAAGTGTTACGAGAACCTTAATGAAGCATATGAAATTATGAAAAGTGCCAAAAAGAAGATGAAGGAACCAAAAAACGAATTTGAAATTTATGCCCAGTATGTGGCATCTGAATTGAAAAATGTGAAAAACCAAAGAGCATTTTTACATGCCAAATATCACATAAATAATATATTGCTACAAGCGAGAATGAGCAATTTTGATAATAATTATTTTGATGAATATCATGACTATGGCTACGGATACCGTACCACATCTTCAACGTCGACTTATGCCGATGCAGTTACCCCATCGCAGACACCGGAACCCCAAGTCCATACTGCAACTGATGACGAGTTGCAATTTAGTAATATTGACTAGTTTCCCAGTTGAAAGATGACACACAGTATTTTATGTGATTTGATTTAAATATTTGATAAATACTTGAGTGATTTGAATTTATTTTACTCACTATATACTTATATGTTTTTTTATACTTAAACTTAACTTACTTGCAAAGTTAGGTGCCTACATGGTGTCTAGACACTAGACAGGTACAGCGAGGAGAGGCTGCCGATTTATTAATTTATTTTTTCAGGTTAAAAGAAAAAGTTAACAATATAGATAAATAATGAACTGATAAATAGAGTAAGCATTGACAGAACAGAGGCCCAATTCTCTGACCAAAAAATAGTTCAAATAGAGTTCGGATGTTTGAACATTACACATATTTGTTATAAAATGTTAAATTCATTTCATCCGTATTCCAAATATTTTTTTCCATGTTCTTATATTAGTTTTACCCTCCACTCGGTGGACTAAAGACATTATAAACGTTGCAGGAAGTCAGTAGATGGAGGTGGCTCAAGACCGTTAGTCGTGGCATTCTAAGGGGGAGGCCAATGTCCAGCAGTGGACTTCTGATGATGATAATATTAGTTTACGTGCAAAAACATTAATTTCTGATTGAGAAAAAAAATAAATAATCATTTTGTATTTTGATATTGAATGACTGAGCAACTACGCCGACTCCACTGGCTGTTTCATAGTTAACTTACTAAGTACATCGCTGTAGGATCAGTTCGTATGGCATCAAAAAATAAACCAAATCAGTTAGGCACGTTGAGCCAGTGCAGGAAACCGAAAAAAAAAATCATTTTCCAGAATCGAAACAACATTAACTACGAGACTACGCCCCAACCCCAACGCATAAACCTTAAACGCCCATCCCTTTTAAAAAAGGCTGAATGAAACCTCGAGACGCTGGCCCAATTCAGAATAAAAATTAATAAATACCTCGATAGCTTGATCAACTGGAGATTCGTATCAAATAGTAAATAACGAATAACGTACAATTATAAATATAGCGATTGCTCGTTGAGTCGTTTGCTTAGTGGTACACCCATCATAATACACTCGAGAGCAATGAATCCGGGTCACTTAAAGAATCCTAAAAATCTCGGAAACTAAAAATGCTAGGTTAATGCAATAAATTGTATTTAATAGACAATGCAATACTCCTTAAATGAAGGTATTAAAACTTCTTAGTTATTGTAAAGTTATATCATAAAAAAATCAAATTTGAAAAAGGGCCACTTTCGAAGATGGAACTACGAAATTACAGCATTTGGTTTTGCTTTTGTTTGTAATCTGTCATTTATCATTGTTTGATTTCTGTTTTTTTGTTGTTTTTTTTCTGCGTAAACGCAGTAATGGAAGCACGAGGAGGCAATACGAAGTATTAAAATTCAAGAAAATCGTAATAAAGTTCAAAAATTTCATGTTTCCTATTTTTGTTTTAAGGAGAGATCAGCAGTTTTTTTCTTTATGTAATTTTGTGTTAATAAAATGTATGGTGACTCATATTTTTTTACCTTCATTTAAGGATTTATTTACAACAATTTATTGCATTAATCTATCATTTTTAGTTTCCGAGATTTTTAACATTCTTTAAGTGACCCGGATTCATTGCTCTCGAGTGTAGATGAAAAAGGTTCACTGTTCTAAACTACCTGTTCTAACCTACTGTTATCATCATCTTCATCACCAGTGTTTGATGTCCACTGCTGGATAAGTCATCCCCCGTAAAATGCAATGGCCATAATCACCATGCTTGGCAGGCGGGTTCGTGATCGTAGTATTGGTGTTATATAAGAGCTCTGGTGAACGCTACTGCCCATCAGCTGGTGTTAACCCTTAGTCGGCTTTTATCTCGTGGTCTATTATTGGACACGCCAAACCACCTATTGTATTATCACAATTATCATTTTAGTCACTGTGTTAGGTCAGGGACCAGGATGAGGTAGACGGCCCTAAGAAGGGCCTTACCAGCTGTTGGTGAAATAACCAAGGTTTTAAACGACGCCTCGCAAAGGTGACAAAGCAAAAAACAACAGTAACCCCTAGTAAAGTCCAAGCACGTGCCATACAAATTTAAACTAATTTAACTTGATCTAATACTGAGCCGACCCGTCCTGCCGTCATAGCAAATTCCTACCCGATAAATAATTTGTACCTATCACACGGGTTCGATTTATAGTGGGTAGTCTTAAATAAAATATACGTCTTTGCTAGCCGTTAGAAGAAAAATTGCTTTTTTATAGCATCCCGAGGGACCACTTAGTAGGGAAACTGAAAAAAGGAAAATGGAATAGTGATACTTGAGGTTAGTAAATACAGGTCCAGATAACTTTACAGCATGTGCATCGAGCATGACAATGTGCAAGTGGTAATGGAAGCTGTCAATAATTATATTTATAAATCTTCTACCATAATGAATAAATAAATAAATAAATAAAATAAAAGGGCATTTATTCACATACACTAATCTTAGTTACAAGGGTACAATTATAATAAACTTTAATAGTTAGTGTACGAGAAAAGGACGAGGGCTCAGCCACGCTGTTCTTCAGCCTCACCTTAGAATGCTGCTGTCGTCACAGCAGCCATGTACTCGGAAGCTATCTGCTGTTTCAGCAAAGGAAACAGCAAAATAATAATGCATGCAATAATGCAAGCTTTCTTAAAGCAGGCTATCATCCTAAAATCCAAACATCCAAAAAAACAAAAAAATTATCCACTTTTTTACTACACTAACATTATTTTAATCCATCACGTCGCACTGGGCGTTCAAAATACTACTTTTGAGATCAGTCCTTGTCTTAACTTTGCTCTCTAATTGCTTTTCAATATAGTGACGGCGTATTTAAAGATTATGTATGGAGGTCTCTATGAGGTATAGTCGATTCTTCATTTGAATATTTTTTGACCATGCTTTGTAAATGTCATATCTACTCTATCCCGTTTATCTCTAAGCACAAGCAACAAGTTGGAAAACTCGTAAACTCAGAAAGATTTCCCAAGTTTTAATAACATGCTATGGAAACGGTACCCGCTTTATCTTTTTGAATTAGTTTATGTTTTGTCATTACCAACTTTTGGACAATTGATGTACAAATAATACATCTACTTAAATTCCAAGCTGTGAACTTTTTATTCTCACTTTTTGGCTTTGCGTTAAAAAAAAAGTAAAAGTATTCTTAAATAGAGCTATAACAACTCTACTGAAATGTCACATTACGTATCTATTTGCCGATTTAAAAAAAATTGAAGTTTTCTTAAATAGAGCTATAACAACTTTACTGAAATGGAACATTACGTATCTATTTGCCGATTAAAAAAAAATTAAAGTTTTCTTAAATAGAGCTATAACAACTTTACTGAAATGGCACATTACGTATCTATTTGCCGATTTAAAAAAAATTAAAGTTTTCTTAAATAGAGCTATAGCAACTTTACTGAAATGGCACATTACGTATCTATTTGCCGATTAACTAGGTATAGCATTAAAATAAGATTTAACAAAAAACTTTAAGTAGGTATATCTAAAAACGAAACAAAAACTATACCTAGGTACTAGCCGACACTCGACGACAGCGTGCCCAGAATATTTTCTACGTGCATGTCTACGTTTAATGGTGATGCTTATAATTTGAGAAATAAAATAGAAAATGAGCAAGATTGGAAATTAATCAATAACGAAACAGAAAATTAAAATTAATTAAAATTGATCTGTTTATCTTGTAATAAACAGATCAATTTTAACATAAACAAATATTTATCTAAAAATATTGAGGTCACGAATGCTTTTAATAGGTTTTACTCTAGTTTAGGTACCTAATATTGTGACAGTCTTATCAATATTGCTCCGTATTTGACCTACATTTTCAATAGATGTGTTGACGAAGGAGTCTGTCCTGATCTTATGAAGTATAGTAAATTAATTATTAAGAATTAAATAAGAGTACAAGGAGAACAGTCTATACTGCTTTGGATGCCTTGAGAGGCAACACACAGGCGCTTCCCAAGATTCCCAATCTAATAAGAAGTAACAAGGATCATCAAATCAAGTCAAGCCGTGTTTGTTATATGATTCTTCTAGATTTGGCACGTTGGACCAGGATTAATTTTAGTTTATCAGATGATTCAGAATGATACGTGTGATTTCAATGAATAAAATACCTTTGACTTTTAATTTTTTTTTTCAGATTTTTTCAGACTGACTTCATAAACCGATTACCTTATTGACTGCTGCAAATTAATTGATTTCAAGACAAGTTGATGCCAAAACTAACCCAAAATCATGAACTATGTGTTATACTGTAGGTATTCTAGAATCTCACCTATAGATAACCGAGACAATAATATTCCAATTCAGTATGGGCGTCGCGTGAACAACGGGTTGGAATTCAAAATGCGTCCCGGGCATTCTTGAGGCAGCGATAAATATAGTGGTTGAAAGTCGAGTGGGACACTTTGCAATGTTTGTATGGCGTAGAACCATCAAGATAGATAGATAGATAGATTATAACTTTATTGTACACCATAAACAAAAATTCAACAAAAATAAAGATACAATGTTTCAAATCAGAGGTACAATGGGCGGTCTTATCGCTTAAGAGCGATCTCTTCCAGACAACCTTTGAATGGACAGAAACTATTTAACAAATAAGGACGGTGGCGTACATCATAGTATAATCACAAAAAGACAAGTACCTAGTAAAACAACATCAAGGTAAGTTGACTTACCCTTACGCGTCAAAAATATAATTACAAGAGTTACTAGGCGGCGGTATCTACTACTCAGTTGGAGGTTGAGTGCTCAGGTGGATGCTGCTGCCCATCATCCTCTGGTGTAATCCCTTATTCGGCTTTTACGATATCCACGGGAGGAGATGGAGGGGTCTTTTCTTAGGCGGGACACACCACAACAGTTTAAAATGCAACTATAACTAGTAATTGATTTTTATAAATATTTATTGTTGTATCCTTATTGGTGTGTCCTTTTTTTGAGCGAGGTAACAATATTCTATTGAAATTTAAAAGCCGGCTAAGTGTGCCGAAGCCCCTGTGAATGGAAAAAGGTTTTGTCCCAAAATAGGCGAAAACAATATACCCTTATGTCTATTCATATTATAGCGCAGATATTTATTTTGCACGAACGAAAAGTGAAATCCAATATTGTGCGAGATAAAATAAATTGAACTATTGGTTTTTAAAGTGCATTTCGTCGTTGTGGCCTAATTTACTGATGTGGCGTGTGTGTTACTACTTTAAAACACATGGAGTCTCATGTCATATCTCATGGGAATACGTGAAATCGATGGACAATCATATTTCTTTAATTTTTAATTATTTTATCTTTTATTTTTATTTATTTCATGAAAATGTTTTGGAACTTCTTGAACTTCCTGGTTGGTGGTTCTTCTTCTTTGTCGTGACACTGGTTTTTCTTAGTCACTCAGATTTAGGTAAGATGCCCAGCCTGAGGTATGATGTCCTTGAAAAGGGTTTTGTGACCCATAGTGGCAAAAACCAGTGTGGTGAAAGGGTTCACAGCGCCATACACATAATTGGTGATGACAATTCCAGCCATCGTGTACATCACATAACCAAGACCATCTAGTAGTAGTTTTTGCTAGTGGTAGAGCTTTTTTGGGAAAGAGTTTGCCCGGTAGTAATTATTTCTGCCGCCAAGCCGTAATGCTCGCATTACTGTGTTCCGATTTGAAAGGGTGTCGAAAAAATTACAGCCACATGAGACTTTTCATCTTTATGTCTCAGGATGATGGGCGTAGTGCAATGCCGCGGAAGGTACGTATAATTGTACACTTATATATAAATATATCTATAATATGTTTTGAGATCTCTAAGCGATTTCGATGAAATTTTCTATATGGGGTTTTTGGGGGCAAAAAATCGATCTAACTAGGTTTCATCTCTGGGAAAACGTGTTTTTTCAAGTTTTCCAAACTAAGTATTCTATTTCGATCACCCACTTACTGCATTGTTATAGACAGAAGTTAGCGTTTAACATTAGGTGGGCCACCAACTGCTTATATCTGGTAAATATTCGAAAAAAAAATAAAAAAATAATAAACAAAAAACAATATTTTACTTTATCAGCCTAAACATCCACTGCCAGACGAGGCCCCCACGGGGGAATTTGCCATAATCACCACGCTTGGCAAAGATAATTCAGGTGGATGCTGCAGACGGCTACAGCATCCATGGGAGGAGACGGAGGAGTCTATTCATAGGCTGGACACGCTACGGCAAACCACGGTATTTTACTTACTCAACTGAAACCCCACAACATTTTAACAAAAGACCGGTCTGTCCTACTCTTCGTTATTGGATTGATTACTTGTACGTATTGTGCCTTTTGATGTCCCAAAGTTAAGAGTGGATAATCTTTTGGGCCCGCTATTAGGTACCTCTGCTTTGTCATCGCAAAATATAAACTTTTTAGAACCTTTAAAAGGTATGAGTATCAAATGTGTGTTTTGGGACCTTTTGAAAAAAGCTTTTCATTTAAAAGCTCTTGAAAATATCATGATTTTTTGAAAAAAAATAGTTGTAATACAGTGCCACATTGGTAACCTAACATTTTATAATTGTTTACTTATCAGAACGAATTGATACAAGAGCTTACTTGATTTTGTATAAATCTGACAAATGTTAAGTTAATCATTAAATTTAAATAAGGTTTGAGGGTGTATTTAATGATAAACTACAAACGAATTTGATAATAATTATCTGACTTCGTGGAAGAGGAAGGTTTCTCCACTCGATGAGAGACATTATAAACGTCGCAGGAAGTCGGTAGATGGAGGCGGCTCAAGACCGTTTGTTGTGGCATTCTTAGGGGGAGTCCTATGCCCAGCAGTGGACTTCTACAGGCTGATGATGATGATGATGATGATGGTGATCCGATTTCAATCGCGACACTCAGAGACATTTCATTTTTGCATTTTAATTTTTAAACTCACTGAGGGGTAACTCTTGCTGCAGAAACGTCTCTTTCAGACCAATAACAATTTACTCTTACTGCGAAAATAATTTTACGAAGATTTCAAATTCCCTATCGGTGAACATGAAATCTTCCGTCTGGTGAAGCTTTTTAATAAGAATAGCAACGATCCTAAAACAGCTACCAGACTTTAATTAAGTAGTTATCTTGCAAAGATTTCTCGGAACTCCTTCAACTCCAACAGGTATCGGACTTGTAACAACTGATAAACTTTTAATGGCAAGTAATAGAAATGAGTGGAAAGAGGGCATCAAGGTTACATTTAATTCCTAGGGTTGCTGTTTTATACTTATCAATTTTAATTAACCGACTCGAAAAGGAGGAGGTTCTCAATGCGGTTGTATTTTTTTTTTTTATGTTTGTTACCGCATATCTCCGCCTTTTATGCACCGATTTGGAAAATTCTTTTTTTATTTGAATAGATATACTACCAGATTGGTCACATTTTTTCAGAATTTTTTTCAGAATCCAGGTCTGATGATGAAATCCATGAGGAATCAAGGGAACTCCTCAAATATTGTAGGCATACATATGGCGATTTTGATATTTTCAGCAACAAACCAAGCATTTGCATTCAAAAAGTATCATAATCCTTTCACCACTATGGTTCTTTCATAATTTTTTTTCATCCAAATATTTAGTCGAATACTATGGCGGAAGTCGGTTTTTTCAATGAAAAGTTATTATATTTAACTGTCACAATATATTGTTTTTGAAAAAATAATGACTATAGACCACGTACTTTACAATTCACCTGCTGACGTTTCGTTGACCATTTGGAGGCTTTTCCTCATGACCACCGACCGCGACCACGCTCGAAGGTTGTGAGACGGGTAACTCAACGGGGACCTTCGGTCGGTGCTCATGAGGATATTTGTGACCATTACCACTTCAACTTGCTAATTCTGAAGTCTTGATCTGCCTCTGATCTTGGTTCTTCTAATTAAGGATTTCCTCACTTCGGATTCTCTGTAGTGAAACTCCGAGTCTCTTTATAACCCACTGCGTAACTTTGATGAGCTTGTGTATAAAAGTGACAACAGGTGGGAAATCAAGGTTCTCGAAAGATGGACAAAGGTCGCAGGAAGGCAATGGATGGAGGTTGCTCAAAACTTGACGACCCCTGTGGCGCGAAGGTTCGCCTGCGACACAGGAGGTTGCGGGTTCGATTCCCGCCTCTGAACAAATATTTGTACGATCTGCAGATAATTGTTCAGGGTGTTTTGGGTATTTTCTATGTATAATAAAAAATATGTATCTATGTTATGTATTGTTATCAGTTATCTAGTACCCATAACACAAACTCTGCTTATCTTGGGGCTAGATAATGTTGTGTGAAATGTCCAGCATTATTATTATGACACTGATTTATTTAAAAACTCGTTATAAATACATTTTTTACTATAAAGGCATACCTACTAGTTATCTATAAAAACAAATAGTATATAAAAAACAGTATAGTAAAAAATATATTACAAAACGGTAAACCACCGACCGCGGAGCAAAGGCCCAAGCGGTCGGAGGCTAGGGCTGCAGAGAGAGGAACCTCCTGACTATGCGTGCCGAGTCCAGGTATTATTATTATTATTACTATTCCTCGTCACATTCTATAAGGGAGGCCTATGTCAAGCAGTGGATTTCTACAGGCTGATGATGATGTTGGTGCATAAGTCTAATAAATACCTTTGCTGTTACACAAACCGAAATTCGTTTTACACCAGACACAAGTTAAGCTCCCCCAAACACTCAGAAAATAACCACTTACTAAAGCAGGCACTGTTATTATAACCTCGTCGGCAGAACAACGGATTTACATTATCTGTTCCAACTATTTGACAGTTCTCAATGCCTGTCAAACTATTGTCTACGAAACCTTATACAAACAATACTTAGCTAAGTACCTACCTATGCTTGAAGGGCCAGAGGTGTCACCGTAGATACTGATGACGGATTTGACAAGGGTCAAACTGTGTCTTCGGATTCATACAGTTCAATGATAAATGTATAGGTCCGACTAGGCCTTTTTAGGATGGTCCTTCATCAGATAGATGATACCTTCGAAAGAAAACATACCTAGACATCCATTCTTTTTAATATCATGGTTATGAATATAATTATCACTAGAAACGGGATATTTAACATGATTTTTGAGCTTTGTTAATCCTCGATATTTTGGCACAGTTGCATGCGCCATGATCACGGGTAAACTGAAGTCTTTGCGAGTGCAACTGTGCCAAAATATCGAAAATTAACAAAGCTCAAAAAACATGGTAAATATCCTGTTTCTAGTGATAATTATGTTTTTTTTTTGTATAAAGAGAAACAATGATCTTTCAACGCAGCGATAGTTTTATAGATATGAAAATATTTCATTTTGATTCTACAAATACGTGTTCCTGAAACTGTTTACACGCTTATTGAATAGAATAAAGGAATGATTCTAAAGTGGTACAGTGAAGTTGATAAAGTTACCGTACGTAAAAATTCCCGTTTATACAAAATGAATAGTTATATGTCATCGAGCATGTGTGATGTGTGGTATATGAGAAGGACCAACACTAGCACTCACAGCCCCCAAATTTTTTGAATAGTTAATAAAATTGCTTTATATGAACTACGTCTATAATTTGCTTTAGTTTAGAAACCATTCCTCTCAACCCTCAGCAGATTTGCAGATACCCGCAAACTTATTTTTCTCTAAAACATTTTATTAAATTTAATTCTGTGAACTGATTTGTAATTTATAATAACACGATTTATTATTCATGAATCTATTAATAATTAATTAATTAACCCTTATGTAGCTAAATGCTTAACTATAATTAAATATTTATTAACTGTTCGCAAAATTGGTCCCAATCCGGGACACTTGAAGGTGCTTAAGAGATAAAGAATCTTGTTAATGGGATTAATGTGAATTGTGTGAATTAAGTGAAGTCTCTGAGTATCGACATATTGCTATGCTATTTCAGTCATTGCTAGAATAACTCAAAGGCCCATGATTACTTCCATTTTCAATCCAGTGATAGTAGTCATGATAATTACCTAATTCCAATTTAGATTTCCCTTTGAATCAAAGCAGTTCAACGAACAGTGAAATATGAATAGAGTAATGTAATTAATCTCTTACTATGTACACGTTACCTTTCTTGTAATGGTACTATTGACATCTTATTAATCGATAATCGTATTAATTAAGACTAAACTCGAAAATTGCGAACAGTCGATCATAACCAAAAAATTTAGTACCTATACAAAAACAAAAGTGGTACAATTTAAAATGCACCAAAGAACACGCCTAAGCCTTAACACATTGACAAATAAGCTTAACATTGAGGAACAAAACAAATACACTAATTTAGGAACAACCTTAGAAACGAATTTAAATTTGAAAAACAATTAGGAAACACTACAATAAAATTCTCGAAAATTATATACGCACTGAGTACCTCCGAATGCCATTGTGTATCCGGCCTAAGAATAGACCCTTCCGTCTCTTCCCTTGGATGGCGTTAAAGCCAACTTAGTAATTACACCAGGGGATGGGCAGCATCATCCACCTGAGTACTCAACACCAATACTGCGATCACCAATCCGCCTGCCGAGCGTGGTGGTTATAGAAGTTCCACCCATTGCTTATAACGGTGAAGACCTCGTCCAGCGGTGGACGTCTGACGGCAGAATGATCATGATGATAAGTAACAACATTAAATTATATCGATTCCCTGCGTAATGAAGCGATGAGGTTGCGTAGTATGCAGATTACGCCCATGCAGCCTCGTCGTTTAATTACGGAATTATTTTATGGAGCGAAAATGTAAAGTTCAACCAGCTTTTCGTAATGCAAAAAATTGCATCAAATCCTTGTTGACATCCCACACTATAAAAGCAATTATAAAAACTGCAATTTATTTAAAAATTAATACTTACTTTTCCGTGTTTCTATCTACATTCTGAAAGTAGCGGTATTTGTTATTTGTGGCATATTTTTGAACGTAGAACTGAACATAACCTACGTAAAGTGCAATTAAAATAAATTGAATTAAAACAAATTTATTTCAACTAACTAATAAACAAACAAAATTCAGACTTATAAAGATTTTTAATAAAATACCTGAGAAACTAAAATTGGAAACAAAGGACCAGTTGTACTATAACAAGCTGAAATAAGAGTTTAAACTCTTTAATAAATGATATAAGTCCTAATTATTTTTGACTTGCCTACATCGATTAGATTAGGTGCTTTGATTTTTTATACTAACCTACATTGACCTATTATTTACAATGTTAACATACCTACATATCGTAAGCAATAAAAAAATACAATACTATAATGTAAAATTAGTGTCAAAACATCACCATACTTTATGAAAAAGTAGGTTTGTACCTATCTACATTGTCTCTAATTTTATTAACGTCGCAGTCGTTTAGCCCTTATAATACCAGTTTCAAGAATATCTAACTTACCTACTAAAGATACAGGACTGAGGCAAAGTAAAAAAAAACTTATAATAAATCCTTCCCCAGAAGACTTTAATTAAGATAAGAAAAACAGATAGATTCCTAAAGCCTAACTTCCTCAAACCTTCTTTTGGAGCATAAGGATAAACAAGTAACAGTTGAAATTCCGAGACAATACAAATATATAGCTCTAGCTAGTGACCTAGCCAGGTTCCCTTGAACCTAGCTAGGTCACTCTACACAAACGGCAGTAGCGTACGTCTAGTCTAAATCTGGACGCCCTTCTTTTACTTTACTTGGCACTTGATACAAAGACGTGGTTTCGGATTATGGAATATTTCATTTTGGCGTAATGGAATAGTGGGGCATTTAGTTTTAGACTAGACGCACTCTACCTAGAAACGAGTTTTTAAAGTTAGATGAACTCTTAACTCTAAAAATTGCTTTTTAATTACAAAAAATTCTCACGACTGACAAGTTGAAGAACTTGGCCAACACCAAGAGAGGTAGTCCATAGTAGTAATTATAAACAGCATCAAAAATGAAGCCCGCCTGAATTCAAAATTACGTTCATTGCTGGATGAGGCTTC
Source organism: Epirrita christyi (assembly GCA_951392215.1). Taxonomy (NCBI): domain Eukaryota; kingdom Metazoa; phylum Arthropoda; class Insecta; order Lepidoptera; family Geometridae; genus Epirrita; species Epirrita christyi. Next base: position 4,476,812 of record OX595837.1, read on the forward strand.
CCTCATATAAGAGTATTCGCCGTAATCACCATGCTTGGCAGGCTGATTGCTGATGCTATTTATGTACCCAGGTGGATGCTGCTGCCCATCGTGAGGTATAATCCGTTAACCGATGTTAATGATATCCACGGGAGGAGATGGAGAGGTGTTCATAGGCCGGATACACTCATTGAATATGCTTGACTGAGCAGATAGCCTGAAGCTACGTTTGTAAAGTGCTCAAATTGCGATACAACCATACCTCGGTGGATCTCGCCGTCAAAAGTAGGGCACTCCATTCACGATACTTTGCAAAGAGACGGAACCGGCCCGCTTGCAACTTTGATGAGTTCCAAGTACGCCTCCTAGGATACAGATTGTTGCCAAATAATATAATGAGATTCAGTGTCAAATTAATTCGTTTACAATGCAAAACAAACTTTTGGTTGCGGAGTTTTGGTTTGAAGAGATGATTTACCACGCGTATCAAATATTTATTCCGGTGACACTACATCTAAATATTTGCTTTTTATGACGGCGATTAGGCGTTCAACGTGGCTATAAGTTGAATTTCAGCTCAAACTCTGTGTTTGCTAATTAAAGTGTTTTAATTAATGTGTTTAATAATGGTTCAGAACGTCGACAGATAATTATGAATATAATTTGGTAGAATACATTTTAATTTTATAAAAAAACCGCCAAGATTATAATGACGTCAATTAGGAAGAAATCTTCTGCAAAAAAATTATATGAATTCATTTCTGAATTGGTCATCTTATATTATGTTGCTTCAATAACAAACTTAGTTAAAGATACCAGTTCCCTCTGGCCAGTTATACTTTGCAGAAATCCATTCTGAAATATTGAATACATATTATTACACGAAGCAGTAAGTATTCCGCCAATTTCTTCATGAGTCAAATGAAACCATGCAAATTTTTATTGTTGCACTTTCATTTCAAAATCATGTTGTACTTCACATGGCGTTATTAATAGTAGATTATGCACTAAGGGAATAAAGCTGTGTCTTATGTCGCGGGCAGCATATTGAACCCTGAGCGTAATGAGGGACTCTAAAGTTATATAGAGTAAAGTTTGGAGTAAAATCACTATCGTTTGTAATTTTTTACCAACATGAATATTGCAATAAAATTTACTGAAAATCACAGCACCAAACACGTGCACAGCGTATAGCGTGTTTTATTGCAATATCATGTTAATAAAAAATATAATGTGAAACAAAAGAATCTTTTGTTTCACATTCTTTGTAAACGCACCTTTTTCTTTTTTTTTTTGAGTTCTGCTTATGGTGGCCAGTTCGATTTTCGAACAAACCTCTTTACAATACCATATGGGCCAATTTTTACTTAGAGTTTTCCACGAGTCTCCACACGAATTTGACGTTCCAAATTCAAATCACTTTAATCCCTAGGGAGTTTCATACAACTTTATATCCCTAGAGAGACAATGCTTTACTTTACGTTGAGATTGCATGATTTGTAATTGGACATTGTCGAGCAGGTGGTGTGAAAACATAATTTAAGCTATTTGTTCAACACAAAATCAACTATGTAATGTGTAAACGGTTTTTTCTTTATTTTATACTACATGGCAAGTAACCAAGCATACGGCCCACCAGATGGAAAGTAATAATTTATATTATGTAAATGTAGGTATTTTGTTATTTTTTAAAGGCATTTTTTTGTTTTTTTTTCCTAGAACTGTGCTGTTCTGTAGGTACATAGAGTTAATCTATGTATCTATAAGTCTTCATAGTGATCTAATAATCAGCAAAATACCAACCGGAATATTTTGTAAACGTATGAATACCGAGCCGGAAGGGATCAGATGAGTGATATTTCCGATGATATTTATGACAGGAATCCTTTGTAATATGACGCATTATTGAGGTTTTAATTAACCCCTGGAACCACGAGCTCTAGGGAAGAAAGAGCCGATCGAGATGACTCAGTACTAAATCGTTAATTGTGGCTTAATTACTAAAAAGCTGGCATAGCTATACATAAAGCTTCATTACATTATCGAAAGTGAACGTAAAGGATTGATTTGCTTTGGAAATTGGCAAACGTATTGGATGAAACATTTGGAAACAGACCTGTTTTTAAAATTCGTAAATCAATTTGTATTCTGGATCGACTAGGTGATTACAGACTTGTTTTTCATACACAATTCAGTTAAACAATATAATACTTTATTGTTAAGTAAGGTAAAATTATTAATTAAATTAGATGAAATTTAACTTAATTCCTAAATTAATGAATAATTTTATGTTCATTAATTTAGGAATTAAGTTAACTATTTACCTATTTTGTGAAGCTGACGATCACAGTAGTTTTTTTACCATTTGGTCACCAAGGCCTAGCTTTATATGTAGCTAGCATTTATAATAATTACTTTGAGATTTCATCACCCCTGGCCACCCGAGGTGAAGGAATATAATTAATTTACGAAGGAACCCATACTACGTGAAAGTTATTTCGGGCAACGTTGAGTTTTATGATACGATCCTACCTCATTTAAACGTTTTAAGCAAAAATATCGGTTTAGCATTTTCCATAATACCTCCTACGTGTACTTAAGTCAGAGTTACTTAAAGACGCGGCGACCTTTATCATGACGGCAGTAATATAGCGATGCATGCATCATCATCATCGTGAGCCTGTAGAAGTCCATTGCTGGACATAGGCCTCACCCATAGAAAGCCACGACGAACGGTCCTGAGTCACCTCCATGATTTTGAAAGTAACGTTTAGTAAATAATTTAAGTAATTCGCATCTCCACCAACAGCCGTCATATTATTATGACGGCCACTGCTTTGTAGAAATCCTAGCTTTATAGATGAGTAGGCGCTGTGTGTTTTGATAAAAGTGTTCTTAAACTGTCCTGCCCTTAATACTGTCTGGATTTAACAAGATTTATTTTTAAACTAGTAGATTACACGTGCTTCATTACGGTGAAGCCGATATACCTACTTGCATAAGGATCAAATGAAAGGCAAAATGTATACTACTATGAGTAACTTTTTCAACACGTTTCCAACAAAAAAACGCTTAAAAGAAGCTGTCTTTAAACTTATCTCTTACTAATTTTAGTTTATTTTCATATTATGACTTCATAATTAAATCTTGAACGCTTCCTGAGATACTCTAAAATCACAAATTATATTTCACGAGCTTCGAAAGCATGCTAGGTTGCCTACTGAAGCTACTTTCAAATGCTACAAATTTGCGGGTGTGTATATGAATAAAATTATATGTAAAAAAAATACATAACATACCCACCAGCAGTCACATACATGTTCTAAACCCTGACTAGGATTCCATGTGTAGTGGTATCAAGAACTAACGAGTGCAATTGTACCACAACGCACAGACCAGGACAAATGTTTTCATGATCTGCAAATGTTTATAAATAGTATTATATAATATATTATAAATTGATAATTATATGTAAATATATGCATGTATGTAAAGTGTAATATTTAGCTTTGTTAGTTTTATGGTTTTATTTATATTTTTAGATTTTGTCTTTGTATTTCTCTTCCTGTTTTTATACACTTACTACCAATTATATCACCTTCTCTCTAGCCTCAAAGGTTTGCTAGGAAAAAACCCTTTAAGAATTGAAGGTCCACCTTTCTACATTTTTTTCATTATTACTTGATTGTAAATATTTTCTGTGTGCAATAAAGACTTATAGATATTTGTCCTGGGTCAGCGGGAATCAAACTCGTACCTTTCACAATGCTTTCACATCTCAACATTCAATACGCGGCGAGTGAATAGATGTCATCTTTGAATTGCAGGTTTACAATTCACAATTGGGTTTACTGAACAAACGTGGAACTGCACTCGCCGCGTCGACGTTGTCACACACAAGAAGTTTCTGTACAAAGTTCAAATGAGAGTTCATAGAAGTCGTACATACTCACACGGACAAACTAACCTCTGGACTCTACTGTGCTTTACAAAACGACCTGCAACACAAGCAGATATGCTTTCAGAATTAAAATCTTACGTTCGTTCCTGTCGAGCGTGGTCGATGGATGCGAGAATTTTGAAACGGTCAACGAAACGTCAGTCATCATCACCAGCCTGCTTACGCCCACTTCTGGACGTGGCCTCCATTGAATACAATTTCGATGGATTTGCCATAATCAGCACGCTTGGTAGCCGTATTGGTAATCCCAGTTTGGTTTAAAGTACTCAGGTACATATTGCTGCCCATCGCTTAGTGTAATCCCTCAGTAAGACTTTTACTACATCCCCACGGATGGAGACGGAGGAGTATATTTTTAGGCCAGATACACCACGGCACTAGTCGGCAAACGTCAAAGTATATGGTTTATATTAATAAAAGGATAGGTAGGTAATTATCAGGTTAACTGAATAACTGTGCTAGCTGCATTTTCACACATAAGCAGTTTCAATAAAAAATGGATTGGTTTATTGAAAAGTTCATAGGCAATCGGAAGGTGGGATCATACTCTGGTGGTGTAGTGACTAACTACACCACCAGAGTATGAGCAGTAGATGAACAGTGCACAAATAGCACTACGCCTAAAAAATATCTAATACTCACTTATACCTACACTCACTTATACACACTCTTTTTAGGGTTAAGCTCGCCTTTGTACATGTCCTTTAGTTCTGTCTTGTGTTCTTATTATGTATATGTGTGTACAATAAAGAATAAATAAATTATATTCTAGCGTCCAGACGTTCGCTCGTCCAAGGCATATGACCCAACAAGTATTTTCTGAAAATTATTATCAGTCACAAAGACCGTAGCTTTTCAACTGCTCGCTTCAATATTTCGCAATGCATTTAACACAAAGGCATAGTTTGCTTTCAGTCGCTCTCTCCAAGGTTTTGAAAGTCATTGGCTGGAAAAGCTTTGATTCGACAATTTTGTACTACCTTTCAACTTAATATATAGAGGACTTAATGTTGCCAATCAGGGTGGCAATGCATGCAGCCAGCGTCTATAAGCGATTTGGATCAGTTGAGCTATCTTCACATCGTTTGCAACATTATATAGATAGATCAACTGTTTGATTTGTATTTTTAATTTTCTGTTTACTTGTATTATTATTTCTGTAAATAATAATCATTATTTATAAAATGAGCTTGGTAGTGAAGCTTGAACATAAATTAATTAAATTAAATGTGGCTGTCATCGGAATCAGCCAATCCATTTTATTGATAAACAAGGTTTAGCCTCGCTATATTTGAGATTCGATTTAGCTGTCTTTGTCTCTTTCAAATAACAGACAGGGAGAAATACAGCTTAACTTAGCTAAAGAGTATATTACAAACTATATACCTAATATTCCAAAATCGGGCTCCAAATAGTTTTTCGTTTGTGACTATTATTAGTATTTAAGGTCTAGGAGCGTTGGAGGATGAGCATGATGATGATTGTATAATGTGACTCTTTAAGGAGGTAGCCAGAGGTAAGTCCATAGGTAATATTATTTAATTGTTTTGAAAATTAACCCATGTAAGTTCTTTCTAACCCATGACAATGTTCTGGCTTGTTTTGAAAGATATTATGATACGGAAACAAAACATTTCCAATTGGAAAACAGATGTGTCTCCGTCAAGCCCGTGACAGCATTAGAATGATGTGTAATTGTCTTGGAAGAATGGAAATGTCTACTTTCACACGTGTTATCACGTTATATTTTCAGCGTGGTTTGCCGGAAAACTGTATTTACAGTTTTCCGGCAAACCACGTGAGTGTTTATGCAGCTCGGGCTCATTTCTCTATTTAAAATATAATTAATTTAACAATAATCATTTTAAATCTTCTAGCGCTCTGAAAATAATCCATAACTACCATCGGACGATATGTGGCGCCCACAAACCGGACGACGCGGATGAGGAAGCCTCGATGAACTAAAGACATTATAAACATCGCAGAAAAACGGTGGATGGAGGTGGCTCAAGACCATTTGTCGTGGCATTTTAAGGGGAAGGACTATGTCCAGTAGTGGATTACAGGCTGATGAAAAATGATGATGATGATTCCATATGTTCTCTTGACTCTACTTGGACTAAACAGGATAAACATAAACATAAAAACACACAAACACAAAAACGCGTTTTTATGTACGTATATTTTTGTCTAAGGTCTACTTTCGAACCGTTAATCCGATCGTCATAAAATTTGGGGGTGTGTAGATAGTATTAGTAGATTTTTTTACCAGCAGTGTATTTCTAAAGATGAAACAACAATATGAATGGTGTGCTAAAATAATTATCAAAAGCGGGCTATTCACAACCCAACTGACAGACAGCTACTGTGACACTATACAACATGCTCCATAGAGGCTCGGAGGCTTCATAGATAAGTACATGCCAATTGTGCTTGATAGCTCTTGAGGCTTTGTTCAGATATTATTCGATATTCCTGTTACCTTTGTGTTTTGAGTCTATTCTAAGGTAATATGGTTGAAATTTCTGAGAAATCACAACAGATTTCATCTTTTAATACCTTTCTGTTGTTTTATATTTGAATTTCCTATAATATTCGAAAACTCTAATGATTTATATTCAACTAGTTGCGCCCCGCGGTTTCACCCGCGTGAATAATGATGAAAATTTATGATGATGAAAAGTAGCCTATGTGTTAATCCAGGGCGTAAAGTATCTCCATTCCAAATTTCACTCAAATCCATTCAGTAGTTTTTACGTGAAAGAGTAACAAACATCCATACTCACAAACTTTCGCGTTTATAATATTAGTAGGATAAAATTAAGTTGAGTTTAAAATTATTCTTCTTAAAAAATACTTATTTTTATTGTAAAAAAGGCACAAAAAATAGGTATAGTAATCATTTAAAAAATTAATGATAGGTAACCAATTAATGCAAACCAGATTAATACAGCAGAGAGCCAAATCCACGATTGTAGATTTACTAGAATTATGGATTTGGTCTTGCTCTACAACATTTTGATACTTATTTTCAACATTTGCTTAGCGAGAATTTAAAATTTTTATTTTTATTTACTGGAATATTTACATACTGCTGTCGTCTGGTGTCTGGCGTCCGTATACTCGTAGTTTGCAATCCTTCATTAGTCTTTTCAGAGTTGAAGAGCAAAAAGATTTGTTCTGTCAAAGGATACAAAGTGCGCCCTGCTCAAATTACGCGTATTAAGTTAATAGTCACGTATTGAGTTTATTCTGTGTTGCCCACATTCAAGTGTGTTACGTTGGTTAAATTAAGTTTTGGTTTAGTTTATTTTATTTCTGTACCACGGACGTAGCTACAAATAAAAATCGATGTGGCGTGGTGGGCAAGTAGCCGGCTGAGATGCAAGAGGTTGCGGGTCCAATTCCCGCTGCGGGACAAATGTTCGTATGATTTGCAATTATTTGTTCCGGGTCTGGGTGTTATGGTACCATGGTGCTCGTAGTTCCTGATACCCACAACACAGGGTATCCTAGTGTGGCATCAAGATTATGTGACTGTTGGGTGTTATGTTATGTATGGTATGTTCTATTGGTCCGTGGTTACTTTGATTAATGTGAGTATTGCATAAGTATTGTGCATAAGGTAGGCAAAGTTGTGTTAATACATCTATGGTAACTACTGGCGTTAGTTCTCTAGCAACCGCTTGCATTTTGCAAATGTAGTCGAGACAATTAACGAAGCCGTCTAAGCGCTAGAAGCACAAAACGTCTACGAACGTGCTACGAAAGTGCTACACGCGTCTACGATTAAAATATATCTATAGCAAGTATGTATTTAGGTTACTGAGAGAGTATGTTTGCGAAATTCGCTGGTCCAAACTGTTTTTACCTTCTTGTTTCAAAACTTTTGCAACTGTTTTAGAATGGGTTATTTTCGCATAAGTTGAGTAAAGGTATAGTGGAGTAATAATAATTTATATTACTTTCCACTGAAATACTGAATAATAATAATAATAGTACTGAAAAGAAGGATAAAACGTATCTAGCGACTTATTGCTTTGTTTGTTTCTTTTTTCACTCAAAACATTTCACTCGAGTAACAATTTAATAAGATTTAAACTATCAGCCAAGTAAAATAATATTTATTTAACACTTTCATCAAGATAAAATGATGTGATTGTCCCAAAGAAATTACGAAAATGTCAGTTCCACTATAAATATTTTATTTTAACAAATTACAGAGAAGCAATTAAAAAAAAGCTAGCCTGTGCCTCGTTCTATTTAGTTTAGTAACTAACAATGAGACTACTTTCCTCCTTTTGCCTCCTTTTCTCTTCAGTTGGCTTGATAAATCAGTTTTAAATTATACAACGTGTTTTGTGATAAACAATTTGTATACCAAAAAAAAATTTTTTTTTGTCCTCTATAAGGTTATGAAAAGACAATGTAAGAAGGGTCCCGTAATTGCATTTCTTCCATCATCATAAAATGGATAGAGGTGAGTTTAAAGACAATTGGATAGGACAACCGAAGCGGTTGCACAATAAACTAGTTTCGTGCAATGTCAGTTTCGCTTCTTGAAAGGCTACGGAAGCAACCGAATATTAAAAATGTTTCTGGTCGGCTTTACCAATACAGTCAAACAAGGGCAGATCCGTGTTTTTTTTGGGAAAAAGGTCAAGGACAAGGTGCGGACTGGTAAAAAAAAAATCAACAATAACTGTTAGAAATAAACTTGAAGTATCTTAGTATACTTCAATTCGCAATTTCAGCCAAAAATATACAAGATTTTCACTCATGTTCTTTCTGTTATTTTATTCATATATTTTAACAACTCTGATAATTTTATTTGCTTCTAAGTATGTTCTGTGATGGAATCTCCAGGGGGGGCACGTGCCCCCGTGCCCCCCTGGAGATTCCATCACAGTACATACTTAAATCGCCCTTAAATCCCCCCTATCCGCCTTTGCAGTCAAATGTAAGCATAGGTTATTTTACGTAATTAATAATATTAACGATAAATAGTATGCATTTGTATAAAAAACCGGTCAAGTGGGAGTCGGATTCGCATGGAGAGGGTTCCGTAGGTTACCGTAGTCCAGTAGTAGTACAAGTAGTACTAGATCATTTAAAAAAATTCATTTAAATTTCCTTCGAAATCAGAATTCGTTTATTTACGCTATGCGTCCGTGATTGGATCCCCTCATCATCATCATCACCAGCCTGTTTACATCCACTGCTGGAGGAGGCCTCCTCCATTGAATACAGGGGATTCGCCATAATCAACATCGGATCAGTGATCGCAGTTTGATGTTGAGTACTCAGGCGGATGATGCTACCCATCCCCTGATGTAATCCCTTAGTAAGACTTTTACTACATCCACGGGAGTAGAAAGAGGGGTCTATTCTTAGACTGGACACACCATGGCACACGGTACCTATTGAGGTACGGAACCCTAATTACAACAATTTAGCCAGCCAGTTTGTAATACCCACCCTTTGCCCGTTTCATATAGTAATTGAAATGTTTCAGTACCTAATTGTCAAGACAGCCAGTTGACCAACTATGACTTTATTAATAAACGAGAACTTACTGAATCAGTCCACTGGTCACCACAACTTATACATAACTAAAGTTCGTGATAAGTTGATGTGAGTTTCTTTCTTTGGAACAATTAATTTACTTAGTGGGAGTTGGTGATCTCATTTATCACACGTATTACGGACTTGAGAGTAATATTACTCAAACTATATAAGTTATCAAAAACCTGTTTTAATGGTATGGGAATGAACTTATTAGAATCTCTAAAATAATACTCATTTAGGAGTGTGATAATACTGGAAGAAAGTGTTAGCCGAGTTGGTCGTGGAAAGCAATGGCGATGATGAGCTCACCACATGTCACGTCTATATTCCTGTGACTGTGCAACCCACGGTTAAAATAGGCCCTTCGAGGCTCTGCCTACCCCTTCAGGGAAAGCGTGTGTTTATTTATGTATGAATGTATGTAAAATAATACTAAAATTAATCACAAAAATGTAATAGTGAGCACAAAAAACGAAAACCTGAATATTGATTTTATCAATTTTACTAGCTGTAGTGAAATATCGATTTAATAGCTATATGTATCAAAATCTCCTATTCATCCCACATTTTAGTTTCATGTGTCAAAATCAAAAGCCTTTGTGACATTTAGACAGGTAATTCCACTTGCCTTTTCCGTTTCAAGTACAGAACTCCAAAGCTCACGCCACTCATACTCACGAATTCAATTGGTGAAAAGTTAGAAGCGAACGCTGTGATGAAAATGTATGCAACGATCATATCGGGTCCTCGTTTGCACAGGCAGGACTCATTTTATTTTTTGGTTGGATCTAGTGCCTTTTTTTAGAAGAAAATTATGTTTATTTATTATATTGTCACGGGTATTTATCGCGTGTTACCTTATACTTGTGTTAGTTGTGCTATTTATGTGATTTGTGTTGTTGTGTTGTTCAATATATATATATTATTTCAATATAATAAATGTGTTTTAATCGCGAGAGTTTAAAAAACACTAAAATTATGTTTACCTTTTTCTATAAGCTTAATGAAAAGTGCGTTTATGAGTATAATGAATGAATGAAAAACTTTTATTGTTACACTTTACTAACTAGTTAAGAATTACACATGTCAATAAAATAAAATGTAATGTGCAGTTTCGGTCTTATCGCTAAAAAGTGCTCTCTTACAGACAACCTTAAAAATACTTTCATGTGTTTGTAATGTAAATATAGACTGTTTGAATGAAAGGGTTTTACTAACGTGATAAGTAATAACGTACTTATATCGTATTCCAAACAAGGGTGCTGCTTTGAAATACAAGATTCACAGAACCATTAGTCTAAGTTTCGCATTTTTTTTTTATACTTATTCGAAATTTAAAATTCAAAAGTTATATTACAGCTTTACGCGGACGACGCGGTATAGGAAAGCCCTCCACTCAATGGACTAAAGACATTATAAGCGTCTCAGAAAGTCGGTAGATGGAGGAGGCTCAAGACCAAGGCATTTTGGGGGGTCTATGTCCAGCAGTGGACTTCTACAGGCTGATGATGAATTTAGTTTTATTAATTGAAATCACAAAGTCCATTATTAATCGTCAATTACTTAACTAACTTAATTAAACTAATTAATTAACTTACCTAACAATTATGGCTTGGCTTGATTTGATGGTTCTTACTACTAGGTGGGTAGTGCCTGGGTGGTGCAACGAAAATTGTATTTGAAAACAACTCAATAAATATATCAATTGACTTATATAGCCCTGGCTTTTAATTTCAGATAATTTAAGAGTCAGAATCATAACACGAGCGCAAAAGAACTTCAAAGCTGTCATGTGCCCGTGTCCGAAGCATCCGGTCGCAGGAATCGGAGCCTTGGAAGGGTTTTTAATTCTGTAATACAAAACCTGTCAAAGCAGACTTTTAAAAATAAATCTGTCAGAAGTTAAAGTATTGCCATATCTTACCACTGGATAATGACAAACAGTGACAGGGCTAATTTAAATAACTTTTTTGTAAAAGGGTGTTTAAATTGATTGTCATATGAAGTACTTCGTATAAATAAATAAATAAATGCTGGACATTTCACACAACATTATCTAGCCCCAAGCTAAGCAGAGCTTGTGTTATGGGTATTAGATAACTGATATACTAAATACAAGACATTACATAGATAGATATTTTTTTATTATACATAGAAAATACCCAGAACAGCCTTAACAAATATCTGCAGACTTTACAAATATTTGTTCCAAGGCGGAAATTGAACCCGCAACCTCCTGCATCGCAGGCGACCCTTCGCCTGCCGCGTCTGTGGCGCGGCAGGCGAAGGTCGTCAATCAAACCTGTCGTGAGATAGAGAATACGGCTGCGGGGTAGCTTAGAATATTTGTAATTTGATTGGGTTATTGACTCGCTATCTACTAACGTTGCCTGCGCTAGCCGTACAGTTTATAGGCATTGGTCAATACTAATTTACATTTATATTGCAAAACTTTCAATCAACTGACGGTTGATTGGGGTGTATAAGGACACAAAAACAAGTATATTTTCTAAATAAAACAATTTTTAAAACGTGATCTGCAAAGTTTATCAAAGGATATCAATATTGGTTTAAAAAATTCGTAGCAATGTTGACGGCAAGGTCCGCCAACCGTCACAATGTTAGTACTCGACTGCTCTACCAAGCTATACAGGTAATTTAATCGTGATTGCGTGTATCCGCAGGTATCCTATATTACCATAACATATGCGTGTATTTTGTATTGCAATCAATTAAAGAAACTGAAGTTAATAAATTAGTACCACTATTTAAGTAAAATACCTACTTATTAAGCAGTAACTCTCGCAGACTACTAAAGATACTACTCACACGCGCGTTGCATTCAGAATTACATATCTATACACAAGGGGTTCTATCGCTACTAATTAAAACTAGGAACTCGAGCATTCAAAAGTGGTTTAAGGCTTGTTAACTGTGCACTGCTGTTTACACAAACAGCTCAATGAAAGCAGCTTGCTCACATGAACCTAACAACTATTCTGACTAAGCCTTCATCACTCCAGCCAAAATGTGTTCAAAACATGAAATCATCATCATCATTATGTCTGTAGAAATTAACTGCTGGGCATAGTCCACCCCACTGTTTTTTTTTTATTTATTTAGCTACAATATTTCTTACAGTACTTATAATAATATTGTACTTTATAAATCTCCAAAGGTTTGACTAGGTACTCATATTGGTCACAGTAAATAGGTAAGTACGCACACACAATCTCATAAAAAAACAAAATCTGTCTGTATAGGTAGGTATAAGTATCACAATCCGTAAAACAGCTGATTAGCACTCATAGTACGGCTGTGTTACGTACAAACATTAAGGTGGATCGTCTCACATGTGTTGAATGCCAAGACAAACAGTCTTGAGCTGCCTCCATCAACCAATTTCCTGTTACCTTTAAAATGTAATTAACCATCGAGAGGGTGAACCTTCCTACACTGCGTCATCTAGTTCGTGGTTATGCAGCAAAACAATTATATTTATTCCAACTTTTTTAACACTGAAGCAAATACAAAAAGATACCGGCATTCTAAAGCCCATATGCATATTATGTAGATCAATTAAGACATTTATCTATACCTACTTACATGACGCAGCGATTACTGTTGATGTTCTGCCTTGACACTGTTATTAATGTTTGATCACGCAAATAAGTAATAATAAGAAAAAAATTACTAGCCATTTTGGTAGCAGTATTGAGCCAGCAGTTTCTCTGTACGCTGTGTCTGAACTGAGTCCATACTGTAAAGCAAACCTTTCGTTGCCAATTAAGGTGCGACTTGCGAGCATAACGCACTACTGAATTTTGTGTTGATCTATTTATCAATTTGGGAATGAAAGAAGGTAGGCGACATTTGAACCAGGTAAAAAAAATTAACCAGGTCCTCTTCACGGAAGCAATTAGCATTATTCTAAATAATATTTTTGTAATTTTGTGTCAGTAAATGCTGCCTTAGAAAGTCTTTTTTAGGGTTCCGTACCTAATAGGTGCCAAACGGGACCCTATTACTAAGCCTACGTCCATCCGTCTGTCTGTCTGTCTGTATTCTGTCACAGGGGTATATCTTGGCAGCTGTAAGAGGTCGCCAGTTGAAATTTCCATAGATTTTGTGTTTGTTGGGCTTAGACCCTATACAAATAATTAAATACAAAATGCCTTAGGGGTTCCCATATCCAACCATGGAATAAAACCGACCGCGCGTCCTAATCCACTAATAACGACATCTAGACTGAGTCGTAAACTGAGTAAACCTCAGAACCCTTCATTTTACGTGGTTCGAGACGCATGCCTCCCGGCTATTGTGGAATAAATAATTAAAATATTTATTGTAAAAATAACTAGGAAATGGTAGTGCGAGGGTTTTAATAAATAATTATCTTAAACAGCTTCCTATATTAGAGCTGCTGTCATGTTAGATGCAAGATAGCAATTTCTTGCCTTTGGGAACTGCCTCGTCACTAAACATGAGTTATATAATATTGCTGAGTTAAGCCTTGTCTTAAGATCAGTCATCATCAGACAGTAACAGTATATAAATAGTTCTAATCCACATGCCCGATCCTGAATCAACAATACAAACTTACAGTTGGATGGACCGACTAATGATCGTGTAGGATGTTTGCTCTTGTCATGCTGAATACTCAGGGAAATTTAAATATTTATTTGTAAAATGAAAGTCGCAAGTTGCGTCTCCCTCCGAGAAAAGTTAAATTTCCGGTTTTAAATAAAGTATGAGGTGTACAATCAAGAAAGATAAGATAGGTACCTTTCGTACGTATCGTTCGTTTCCATGTGAAAAATATAGCTAAGTTCTAAAGTATACCGTTATTAAAAATTTCAGAGTGAGCTAATAATATGTTTGATCGGGCAACTTAAAAGCATTAAAACAAACATGTTATACAAAACTAGTGCTTGCTTCCTCAGAGGTCAATGTATACAAATATATATAAAGATATTAGAAATATATTATCTCTTATACCAACCTAATCTGTATGTATAATTATGAATATAAGTCACGTCTAATTGAACGCCCCGAATGAATGCCAAGCTTAAGCAATTAACCTATGATTACCCCTCGGGCTACCTTTGTTGTGAACCGTACACGTAGAAACCGAAACATGATTTGCAAGAGGATTAGCCTGAAGTTCACTAGCTTCGAGATATATACACGGGTGGTTAACGGCTGTTTAAACGTACAAATTCTTTTAGACAGATATTTTTATGCATTATCTATTATAACTTTGTTACAGTAACCGCCTGTTTAAGTGTTAGTGAACATGTGTCAGTAATTACAATACAGTGATACTGCAGTTTTTAAAACAATTTAGAAACAGGCACAAAACAGTTCATATAAAAAAACTCTGCAACTTCACCGTATTATACCGCTTAGCAGGCAGATATTTACAGGCTTCTGTTTCTTTTAAAAGCCGCAGAGTTCTATCTTGATCTCTCTGTGTCTGACAGCTGATTCTATATTGACAAGCAATTGTCACGGACGTGACAGTGTCGTGTAATACGGATTTTTGTATGGAAAGTGAGGTTCCCAGAGTGTACGCTAGGGGCGCTCATCGGTGTCGCCATATAAAAATCCACACTACACTACACCAGACTTCCGTGTCAATTGTGTGCAAAATACTTAGAGCCTTAATCATAATTATTTTTAAAACCTATTTTAGTTAAAATAGCTTTTGTCTTGTTCTCTCCGATGTAAAATATCATACGTCAAAACAAGACAAAAGCTATTTTAACTAAAATAGGTTTTAAAAATAATTATGAATAAAGGGGTTAGAATCAGCTCTCTGCTTAGGAATAGTCTAAGGTACGGTGTCTCTGCAAAGGGCCTGAAGCACACTGAACTTTCACTATGGGTTACAACCCATAGTGACAGTTCAGTGTGCTTCGCAGTTATTGGTTCAATGTCTTTCTGGTTTAACTACTATGTTTTCATTCACTGTTTGAGTGGAAAAATTAATTGCTGTACGACCGTCGAACTCATGACCATAGAATCGAAAGGAACAATAACTACTATTTGCTCTTTAGCTGCAAACGGAAGTCAATAGGTAACTACTTTTATAAAAGCCTTTTTGGTTTGAGTTAAAAAAATGGGCCGTATTCACAAACAACACAAAGAGAACCCAGTAATAACAGTGACCCAGTGATCTCACAATCCAGTGTTTGGTCAATTGTAATTTTTCGAACAAACTTGATGATTTTAGCAAAATCCTAAATTTTTCCCGGCTTATTAACTTTAAAATGTTTCTAAAATAAAGCAAGAATTTCCTGAAGGTGTTATGGTACCTAATATCACGCACGCATTGTCTTATCTTGTAGCAAAAATACCCAGTGTTCGTGATTACACCAATTTGTAGAAGGCTGTTTTCGATTACGTACATTCTATTCACACAACCAATAACCGTGGACGCATATGTCGTGATAGTTTTAAACGTGCTGCTATTGGCCGAAAAAGATATTGTACCTTGCCCTTGCCCCTCGATCTTTGTACTGATTCTAATGAATTACAAGCCTCATGTTGTAAACGAAAAAACATCTTTAATTGCAAATATCCATAAAACAGGAGAGACGAACCCAGTAACTAAGGTATCCAGTGCAATCTCGTGTACCTATCGCTAATTTGGTACATATTTGGTCCTTCGAGCCGGATACTTAACCAGCATCCTGTGGAATTCGTGGCCGCCTGGTGGCCGCCGTTACTGGACAAATAACTACGCAATACCAATACGCAATACATAATCTATTTGGACCGAAGACTACCTGGAGGCAAAGCGCAAATTGGAATTGAAGTTGGATTGGCATCTCATCATACTTCATACGCAATCGGGTGGGACCAATCATTCTTTCATTTTCCTATCACCTCCTTGTTCTCTTTGTGATACTTGTGATTAAACTGATTTCAGTGTTAAACCAGTGCGAAAGATAGTCAAGACGAAGCTTGTGACGTTGCTATCACTGCTGACGTTATTATATTGAAGCTATCAAATCGTAAGTACTCCTGTTTTCACTGACCACCAAAATGTCTACTGACAAAACTCCTGCTTCATTATACGTAGAAAACGCCAATTTAGGCCAGGAAAGGTCTAAATCTCGCGAAAGATCTCCTAATATTCTATGTAGTGAGAATCCTAATTTGGTTCGCGAGCTAGTTAGAAAACGCGGAATCGTAAAAGGCCGATTAACTAAATTTGCTAACTACTTACAATCACTAGTAAATGACACTCTGGTTTCTTCCTCTCGTGATCGTATAGATTTAAAGTTACGCATTAAAGGAGCCACTGGTTTATTTGTCGAGTTCAACGACATTCAAACCAAAATCGAAGAGTGTGTAGATGATAGCGAGATATCTGATCAGTTGAGTAACAGAGAATCATTTGAAAACCATTATTATAGTACATTAGCCTTAGCGGAATCTATGCTAATAGGTGATGAGGTTACTGACTGTTCTAACAAGTCCTGCGGCATGCCACTATCAGTGAAATTGCCCACTATTTCTATGCCCACCTTTGATGGTTCGTATGAGCACTGGCTTGAGTTTAGGGACACCTATTTGTCATTAGTTCATAACTCTAAGCAAATAAGTAGTATTCAGAAATTTCATTACTTAAAGTCATCGCTAAAAGGTAATGCCTTATTGGTTATAGAATCAATAGAATTCTCATCTGATAACTATTCTGTTGCATGGGAATTGTTATTGAATAGGTACAACAACAATAGACTTTTGATTCATAACCACGTAAAGGCATTGTTTACCATAAATGCATTGACTAAAGAATCGTCCGTTTGCATGAGAAAGCTAATTGACACAATATTAAAAAATTTACGCGCACTTAAAATCCTAGGTGAACCTACCGACTCCTGGGACACACTCATTAATTACATAATTGTATCTAAGCTAGATAAAACGACCGAACGCGAGTGGGAGACATATAAGTGCACATTATTACCGAGCGATAATATTTCTAAACGACTGATTAAATTGAGCGACTTGATTGGATTTTTAAGCGACAGGGCTGATATGCTAGAAACTTTGCAGCTGTCACATAACAAAGCACAAAATTCACAACCTGATTATAAAAAACAAGGTTTATTTTCGCGGAACATATCACACTGCAATGTTTCTACCAAGAAGCCAAACGACAGTCAGTCTCGCTCTTACAAGTCCTGCATAAAATGCAATGGAGCACATCCACTTTATTCATGTCATAAGTTTATTGAAAGTAATTTAGAATCGAAGTTGAAGTTGGTACGCGAGAATAAACTTTGCGAAAATTGTTTACGCATGGGACATGCGTCCGATATGTGTAGATTTGGGCCATGCAGGAAATGCAACCAAAAACATAATTCATTAATTCACAATGATAACACCAGTACTTCGGTAGCATTTCATTCGAGTGTCGCGGCTGAGCGGTCGGACGCAAGTGAGGGCGCAGCAAACTGTGCCTCGTCTGCCCGTGCCGAGGACTCGCGGTAAATTTGTCGAATCACGGCTCCACCTCGAAAGTGCTCCAAATTTTTTTCTATCGTTTTTTACCACTAATATGGAGTATCCCGAGTAATATTGAGGAGGCGCATGGCTTCGGACCCGTAAAAAAAATTAAAAAAGTCATAACCAAGTAGTCGTACCGTCAAGTATACATGCTAGGAAAATGGGACTTAGGTTTATTTTTTAATAGACAATGTCAACATGACCCCCCTTTTTTATCACGGAAATAAATAGAAGGGATCGAGAGGAACGACGTTTTTATAGACCATTTTTATCTTAAACCTTCCCTCGTCACTCCAGAAATTTTTGAAAGTTAAAATTAATATTCCTTTATCGTGTTGGGGGGGGGAAATGAGAGGCAGAACCGACACGGAGCACCCCGACTCCACGTGGTCTTGTGCGTCACGCCCCTAGAGTGTATATAAAAACGCGGAGCCAGTAGCTCGCGTGGGAGGTCCTGAGTGGAGTAAGCCCGCGAGGCCGAGCAGAGCGAAGGGGGGAGGTGGCGAGCGAAGCAAGCCGGCGACCTCCGTAGTGTAGCGAAGGTCGAGTGGGTGAAGCGACACTCAGGGGCGACTGCGCGAGAGTACTGGCGAGAGCCCATACTGAAGTCCGACACTTCCAATTTTAAAAGTTCATAGGTTTTCAGGTTTAGGTTTTTTTTTATGAACAACCGGAAATCCTTCCTTTGACAGAACTACCCAGTTAACAGTAGGTTAAGGTTTTTTTTTTATGAACAACCGGAAACCCTTCCTTTGACAGAACTACTCGGTTAACAGTAGGTTAAGGTTTTTTTTTTATAAACAACCGGAAACCCTTCCTTTGACAGAACTACTCGGTTAACAGTAGGTTAAGGTTTTTTTTTTATAAACAACCGGAAACCCTTCCTTTGACAGAACTACTTGGTTAACAGTAGGTTAAGGTTTTTTTTTTATAAACAACCGAAAACCCTTCCTTTGACAGAACTACCCGGTTAACAGTAGGTTAAGGTTTTTTTTTATAAACAACCGGAAACCCTTCCTTTGACAGAACTACTCGGTTAACAGTAGGTTAAGGTTTTTTTTTTATACACAACCGGAAACCCTTCTTTTGACAGAACTACTCGGTTAACAGTAGGTTAAGGTTTTTTTTTTTATAAACAACCGGAAACCCTTCCTTTGACAGAACTACTCGGTTAACAGTAGGTTAAGGTTTTTTTTTATGAATAATCGGAAACCCTTCTTTTGACAGAACTAGTTTTTTTATTTTTTATTTTTTTTTTT
The DNA here is from genome assembly GCA_951392215.1 of Epirrita christyi. Lineage (NCBI taxonomy): Eukaryota > Metazoa > Arthropoda > Insecta > Lepidoptera > Geometridae > Epirrita > Epirrita christyi. The sequence goes on from OX595837.1 coordinate 4,496,099, forward strand.
TTTATGAACAACCTAACCTAACCTAACTTTAACCTAACTTAACCTTAACCTAACCTAACTTAACCTTAACCTAACCTAACCTTAACCTAACCTAACCTAACCTTAACCTAACCTAACCTTAACCTAACCTAACTTTAACCTAACCTTAACCTAACCTAACCTAACCTTAACCCAACCTAACCTTAACCTAACCTAACCTTAACCTAACCTAACCTAACCTTAACCTAACCTAACCTTAACCTAACCTAACCTAACCTAACCTAACCTTAACCTAACCTAACCTAACCTTAACCTAACCTAACCTTAACCTTAACCTAACCTAACCTTAACCTAACCTAACCTTAACCCAACCTAATCTTAACCTAACCTAACCTTAACCGAACCTAACCTAACCTTAACCTAACCTAACCTTAACCTAACCTAACCTTAACCTAACCTAACCTTAACCTAACCTAACCTTAACCTAACCTAACTTAACCTTAACCTAACCTAACCTAACCTAACCCTAACCTAACCTTAACTTAACCTAACCTAACCTAACTCAGGGCAAAGGTCAAAGGTCAAGGTCAAAGGTCACTCCAAGGTCAAAGGTCAAGTCCCAAGGTCACTCAAGGTCAAAGGTCACTGTCAAGGTCACCGGTTCCGCGTGTTCCCCCCACCCTAATACTCCCACATCCCCCCGGTCCCGAATGTATGTTTTGGCATTTTTTTTTTTTTTTTTTTTTTTTTTTTTGCGTGGAGCCGTGATTCGACAAATTTACCGGACTCGCTCCCAATCTTTGTAAATAAGGCGCATATACAAACTCGATGCGCTAAATCTGTAGGTATGCACACCGTTCTATTGTCAACAGCTATGGTCGAGGTAGCCGACTCTCAGGGCGCTTATCACCAGGCGCGCGTGCTGCTTGACAGTGGAAGCCAGCGATGTTTTATTTCTAAATCATTTTGCAATTTAATTAACGCGCCATTATTACAGTCCATTCATGAAGTTAGAGGTGTAGGTAATTCAGTGATACAATGTTCGGAAACATGTAGCATTGAAATTAAATCGCATGTCGATAATACATTCACTACACGCATTAATTGTTTTGTGTTATCGCAAATAACGTCAACGATGCCGGCCTTATGTCAATTAAGCGCGCAGTTCTGTATTCCAGACAACATAAGGTTGGCAGATCCGCAGTTTTTAGATGGTAAAAACGTTGATATATTAATAGGCGCTGATAGGTTTTGGGACCTCTTAGGGGAAGGTAAATTTAGACTTCCTAGTGGCCCCTACTTACAAAATACTAAACTAGGGTGGATTATTTCCGGTCCTATTGATTTTCCAATGCGGAATTCGACGCGCATTCAATGTAATTTTAGTAGTACACTAGATACGCAATTACGTATGTTTTGGGAAGTTGAAGAGCTTTCCAAGCCTAGGGATACACAGACCGAGGAAGAACGCACATGTGAAGAACATTTTATTCGCACTACTACGCGCGATAGCGAAGGAAGGTTCTCTGTGCGTATTCCTTTTAAAGAGTCACCTGACGTTTTAGGTGAATCATATACTCAAGCCGAACGGCGTTTTAACGCATTAGAAAAACGTTTACTGCGTTCGCCTGACTATAAATTACTTTACGCAAATTTTATGAAAGAATACGAAGACTTAGGTCATATGAGCCAGATAAGCTCTTATGAAAGTCCATGCTATTTCATGCCACATCACGGCGTATACCGGGAGCATAGCACCACGACTAAGTTGCGTGTGGTTTTTGACGCTAGCGCCACGACTACTTCCGGTAAGTCGCTTAATGACCTGCAATTAGTTGGTCCACCGATACAGGGTGACTTAATTTCTATTCTTCTTCGCTTTAGACAGCATAAATATGTCGCATGTGCTGATGTCAGCAAAATGTTTCGAAATTGTTTAATAGATAAAGATTTACGTAAACTGCAATTGATTTTATGGCGCGATGATCCATCGAAAGCCTTACGCATTTTTCAGTTAAATACCGTTACTTACGGAACAGCCTCTGCGCCGTTCTTGAGTATAAGGTGCTTGAAGCAGTTAGGGGTCGTATCATCAAACCCTGACGTTCAAAGGGTAGTCAGGGATGATTTTTACGTCGACGACCTGTTAACGGGACTTAACAATAAAGGCAGCTTACTAAAGCTATGCGTGGACGTCAGCGACGCACTACAGTCTGGTTGTTTCCCACTTCGTAAGTGGATGTACAATTTTAAATGCGATGATGTAGATAATGATTTGTCTAACCAATCAAAGGAAATTAAGTGCAACGAAAACATAAGTTCTAAAACTCTAGGCTTAGGCTGGAATAATTTAAGTGATGAATTCTATTTCAACACACAATTTCAGAATGACGATAAGCCAGTCACAAAACGATGTATTTTGTCAAACATTTCGCAAATTTTTGACCCTCTTGGTTTGTTAAGCCCTACAATCATTATAGCAAAGGTATTATTGCAACAATTATGGCTTCTTAAAATAGGTTGGGATGACATAGTTCCATCTAACGTAGCGCGAACGTGGAACCGGTTTGTTATCTCACTACAAAGGCTCGATACTATTCGCATTCCTCGTCACGCTATAGGTAGCCAACCAAGTTATATAGAACTGCATGTTTTTAGTGACGCATCGCAAACTGCGTACGGCGCCTGTATTTATGCTCGCACAATTAATCAGGATCAAACGTTATCAGTAAGATTACTTTTTTCCAAAGCCAAAGTGGCGCCTTTAAAGCCAATGAGTATACCGCGGCTTGAGCTGTGTGGTGCGTTACTGGGTGCTAAACTGCTAGATAAGGTTCGCAGTTCGTTAACTTGCAAGTTCAACAGTGTTGTGTTTTGGACGGACTCAACCATAGTATTAGGCTGGTTACACATGGCTCCAAATAAACTAAAAACATTTGTTCAAAATAGAACTTCAGAAATTCATGAAATAACGAAAGATGTTCTTTGGCGTCATGTGAGTGGTAAGGAAAACCCTGCTGATCTCGCGTCACGAGGATCAAGCTTAGAAGAACTTTCTTCTTCCACTTTATGGTGGGAGGGTCCTGAATTTTTACGAAGCGCTAGTTTCTCATTGGACAATTATAGGGTCATGGAAACGTCTGAGAGCCTTCCTGAGCTTAAGTCACCGCCTATTTCTTCCTTTGTGACACATGATTCTGCTGACTTGTCATTATTTCCGTATGAGAGGTTTTCACAGTTCAGACGGATGAAGCGTGCGGTAGCCTTTATGTTACGGTTCATACACAACATTCGCTATAAAAATAAAAGGAACACAGGCGTACTTACTGTTGATGAGTTGAATGAATCTGAGAATACGTTGGTTCGTTGGTCTCAAATGGAAAGTTATCCTAGTGAATATCAATTATTAAATAAAAATGCGAGCATTAAAAACAATTTAAGACAATTAAGTTTATTTTTAGATAAAAATAAAATAATGCGAGTAGGTGGGCGATTAGGCAACTCGGATGAGTTTAGTTATGATAAAATGCATCCAATCTTAGTGTCTAGTAAACATTATTTTACTAAGTTATTGTTTAGTCACGAACATCTGCAGCTCCTCCACGCTGGAACCCAAGCATTACTTTGTCATTTGCGCGAAAAGTGGTGGCCTTTAGGTGGTAGGAACCTTGCTAAATACACAGTGAACGCTTGTGTTAAATGTACTCGCATGAAGGGTAGAATACTTACGCCTTACATGGGCAATTTGCCCAAGGAAAGAATAACTCCCACTTTTCCATTTAACCGATGCGGAGTAGACTACTGTGGGCCGGTTCTCGTACTTAACCGTAAAGGTAGAGGCGCTAAAACTTCAAAGGCATACATTTGCTTGTTTGTGTGCTTTGTGACGCGTGCTGTACATTTGGAGTTAGTCAGTGATCTCACCACTGAGGCTTACTTATTAGCTTTGAATAGATTTATTTCAAGGCGAGGTAAACCACAAGAAATATTCTCTGATAACGGCCGTAACTTTGTAGGGTTAATGAATGATTTCTCGAACTTTTTACGCAAATGTCCTTCAGATATAATTGAATATGCTACTAGTCAGCAAATAAAATTTAGGTTCATTCCGCCCTATGCGGCTCATTTCGGTGGTCTGTGGGAGGCAGGAGTAAAGTCATGTAAGCATCATTTACGACGAGTAGTAGGAAACGCGCACCTCACTTTCGAAGAGTTTAGCACAGTTTTAACACAAGTAGAAGCTGTGCTAAATTCCCGACCACTTTCACCTCTTTCTCCAGACCCCACCGACCTTACTCCTCTGACTCCAGCTCACTTTTTGGTTGGTCGACCGCTCACTACACCTGCCAGAGACAACATCAGTGACACTCCTGTGCATCGGTTGAGCCGTTATCAAAGAGTGGAGCAAATACGCCAACACTTTTGGACCCGATGGTCCAAAGAATATGTGTCTGAGTTGCAGATGCGTAGAAAATGGAACAAGCAGACAGCGGAGTTAAAGGCTAATACACTTGTCCTAATCAAAGACAACAATCTTCCACCACTTAAATGGCACATGGGTCGTGTACTTGCAACTATACCAGGCAAGGATGGTATTTCTAGAATAGCGGACATTCAAACGGCTTCTGGCGTTGTTCGACGAGCCTACGCGAAAATTTGTCCTCTTGTTCAAGATACAAATGATGAGGAGTCTACGAAGCATCAAGAACATTGAAAGCTGCTCCTTCCAAGGCCGGGGGCATGTTCGTGATTACACCAATTTGTAGAAGGCTGTTTTCGATTACGTACATTCTATTCACACAACCAATAACCGTGGACGCATATGTCGTGATAGTTTTAAACGTGCTGCTATTGGCCGAAAAAGATATTGTACCTTGCCCTTGCCCCTCGATCTTTGTACTGATTCTAATGAATTACAAGCCTCATGTTGTAAACGAAAAAACATCTTTAATTGCAAATATCCATAAAACAGGAGAGACGAACCCAGTAACTAAGGTATCCAGTGCAATCTCGTGTACCTATCGCTAATTTGGTACACCCAGAAACAATATTTTTTTTCCCTAGCATTGCCACTAAATTCCATTCAGCCATCGTTAATATTTGAACAAAGACTTTTATTTAGAAAGCTTTGTATCTTATTTTTTTTGTGATAGTCCGCCGTATACAAAGTAGCCATAATTTAAGACAAAAGATACGAATTCTAAAGCGATGCTTTTTTTATGGGAAACACATGTTAGAAACCCGAGTTGTCTGAGACTGAACTGACCATGGGAACGCATCTATGTTAGGAGGTTGATAAGAATAAATAAACTAATATTACAGACAGATAATACAATACATGAATTTACCTAAATAAAACACAACAACTGGTCATGTGATACAAGGCGCCGTATGATATGACAAGTTTATATGTGTAATTAATAATTGACGAAGTCTAAGAAACTATTTATTGTATTATCTGAATATGGTTGGATCTTTCAGATATAATGAACCATGTGTCTTTGGACATCATGAGATGACAAGGGAACTGTAATTGTGTCATGTAAATACACAAATTGTATGTTTATTTTCATATGAACGAGACTCATGGCGACATCTGTCCGTGGGACTGCGGCAGCCCAAAACGTCCTTATTCAAATTACGTCTGGAGAAACAAAGGACTTGCTTTGACCATGAAAGGCGTGGTTTCTGCGCTTGACATGGGGGTATGGAAAGGGATCGCCCCTCCGCGCGGAAGCAAGAAGGATTCCTTTGCTAGCGCCCGAATTAGATGGTCGCACGCTTAAAGCTTCCAAAATTCAGTGTCTTTGCGATGGCGTTTCTTTTTCACAGTCATATAGTACTGAGTGATGTATAAAGGGGAAATCGCTAACTTCAGTGAATATATAAATATATAAAGAGAGGGTCTCGATAATGTCAGTGTGGTGTAGCGAGTTCGCTGATTCGAGAATAAAGCTAAGTTTTATTGTACCGTTGCCAAGGTTCGATTGATCGAAAGTACCTCTTCTCCAGAGATAAAATCCTTAAAAACTAGGTATACCTAAATACCTTTAGTAATCGATCAATCAAGCTGAGTCCAACATTTACCCTGTGTATATCTAAATATATATATGTTTTGACCGCCTAAGTTGAGGCCAGAATTCCCCACTTGCATTTCAAGACCTCTTTTAGGTCTGGCAGTCAAACGTACTACCATTAATAATAATAATATCCCGGGATTGTCGTGTAGGGAAATCCAGGGCTGGACAGCTTTTGATTTCTTGAGGCCACGCATTTTAGCGACATGGGAAGCTTAGACGGATAATTTACCTGTAATACAGGTAAATCATCTTTCGCTGACAGGGTGGGACAATCCCGACAAAAATCACATTTACCTAGATGTATAACAAGTTCAGACCCTAAGTCAAACAAGGCCATTGTTAAAGCTGACACTCCCTCAAGACATATATGTATAGATCTGTCTTAGGCTAACCAACCTACGTGTTAAATCTTTGTGTGATTTAATTCGCCTACTGTATTTCTTTATTGTATAACATTCGTGTCGTGTGTTCAGATGATTAAACAAATACTGAATTTCCATATAAATCTAGTTTTTACTTGAAAACATCAATCCTTGAGCAGGAATCGTTCACAATTTGATAAGGAACTTTAAATCATTTTAGATTTTATGCAGACAACTAATCATCAAGGTACGTCAGTCGAATAAGCTAAGCCTAGCTAATTATGCTACTAAATCAGTAAAAGACTCAAAATATCTCTTACAGTGACATACCACGATAACGTGAAGTGACTTAAGCGCTATATAAATACTTATTCTTTTTATAACAATTCAACAGACAATATTCATATAAATTTCATTCATTGTCTAATTACCAAGAGCAGGGTCTCGATAAAGATTTATCAGCCACCCCAGTTGTATCTTGAAGTATATAAATACAGGATCTCGATAGCGATATCAGCACTCCAGTTGTATTTTGAAACAAAGGCCCAGGAACTCCTACATGATAGAGCACTCCACTTGGACCTAGGTCACTGTGCCAGGATCTGGTCTCCAGCTCTCCAGTTGGCGCTTACACTAGAGTAAGGATTTTAGAGTCAGTTTTATCTTCCAGAGAGATAGGTTCTTAAAGACGTACGCAACGCTTTTCTAGACAATAATTTATCACCACCAAGAACTTATCTTTTCAGAAATAAGACTTGTATATAACAATCGACTGACTATCCTTTCAACAAAAGCCATAAAGAGATAATCTCACCAAGTCCAGACAGGTCCACATACAGAGAAATTCTTATAATTGTGTTTCTATTTTGCATAAGCAGGTCATATTTAAATCCGTTCTGTGTAGGCCAAATTTTGATCAGCTCATCTGGCGAGTTACGATCAGGTAATCTATCTAGGAAGTAGAGAAGACGAGACGCCTCATCAGACAATCCATACAGGATATCTTTCAAGCAGAAAGGAACCGTCACATTTGATGCCGGTGACACCAGGATCTAGTTTTAAAGAGTATTGCCAAAGGCTTTACCACTAGAAAAAAATATCTGGATTTTAATCGATTGATTTCATAAAAATAATCACAACGTAGGGTCAATTTCGATTAATTATTACAAATAAATAAATTAAAACAGAACGTAACTTCAACTAATTTTTATAACGACCATAGAAACAACATTTCAACATTTCAGAGACCTTTAAATAAAATAAGTATTTAATTACTTACTCATTTAATTCAAGTAATACGAATTATAAACATACTAAGACCTTATCTTAAGTGAACGAATTTTGTTTTAATAACAATAATTGAGTAATTCAGTATTTGGTTTAATTTGTGCATGATAACTATAATAGCTTGGGTATATTATGTGTTTCCACGGTTCGAAGAGAGGTCTCAGACAAGGTACAATCATACATTTACCTCCAGAGGTACCTAAAGCAAAAATAAATCGCTCATCAAAAACTCATCACGCAGATGTATCAAGCGAATCAGGTTTTCAGATGTTTGGAAATAGATTGAATGTAATTGTACGAGTTGCGAGAACGTGCAAGCGAGATGACATGCTCAACGGACAGTACCAACTTAGCTCTGTCTGGTTCGCAGGTAAAACTGTTAAGAGGGCACTATACTACAATTCAGGCTCCCTCTTTAACGCACGCGATAGCTCACGCGCCATCTCATTCACACTAGCGAGCGTCGTGCACGAAAATGCAGTTTTATGTTTAATAATAATGCGAAAATAACGTGTTTATCAAAAATAACTGATTTTAGCATTAGAATAAATAATTATTATCTACTTGGTGTAGTAAAATTTATCTTAAAACACCGTTAAGTTCCTGAGATCACATTCAAAACGTGTGCGAAACAAGCGTTTTTCATTGAATAAAACTATCGAGGCTCTTCTTGCACATCGTGTTTTTCGACGTTACATAACGAAAAATGTAAGAATATAAAATTTTCATATTCCAAAACTCGTAGAACCCGTACATACTGAGTTTTAGATCGATTTTGTTAGGCAAAATCATATATTACGCATTTTTAACACCACAAACCGTAGGTATGGTAGAAGCTTCCGTACAAACAGTACAGTCTGTAGCTTCTAGTTCGAGTCCAGAAATTACTTATATTATGCACCCAGCAGTTGATAAGCCTATTTTTCATGGAAGAATTTTTCGGTTCAAATCCGAAGAAGTACATACAAAAACTAAAAAGATACATTTATTCAACAAATGGTCAAAATCATGTGTTTGACATAGCAATCGAATGGCTGGCTAGGTCTTTGTTAAAATTACGACAGGTATTTAGTGATAAATGCAGCTCTTTAGCAGATTTTGAGCGTGATTTCAAAACAGTATATTGGAGTAATTCACAGCAAGAAAAAGCAAAATACTGATTAATTTATTCATATTTGAGTTTTAAATCACAAATAACTATGAACGAGCATTTTACGGGGCATACTGGCTTGGTTCGACTCCTAACAATCCCGTTAAGCGAAAGTGATATGGACACTTTCATTTTCAATATTTTATTATGGGACATTTTCAGTAGAAACACAACGACTGTGGTTCACTTGAAAAGGCGCTTTTAGTACTCTTATAGCAGCCTAGTTTCTTCGTGATGTTGAGAAGAACATCGTTGTTAGAATAAATTAACAAATTGGCAGTTAATACCAACTTAATGAGTGCGAAGGTAGAGGTTATTTTAGACGTGTTAATTCTCTGAATATATTATTATTTTAGAGTTACAACAACTGTGGTTCATTTTAGAGGAAAATAGAACAATTTTATTAGTGGCAGAATTCCGTCGTGGTATGGAACAGAAATTTGAGTCAGGAAAATGAATCCGTTTCCAGTGATATAGTCACAATAATTCGATAACAGTACCTGCGTAGGAGGCTTAAATAATAATATTGGCGCAATTTTAGGACCATTATGTTAGAACGAAATCAGGTGCCGATATTGTAGCATATAAATGTATGCTTAAGACTAAAGTCTAGGTGAATTTGAAAATGAATTAAAAATTCCTTAGGTAATACCATTTGTTCAAATAGCTACAACATAGAGACAAGCTTAGGCAAAAATAAATATCATTAAAAATATTATTTTTATCATGCAAAGATAATGGCGAAATTCTTTTGTGCCAAAGCTGTACAGAATTTTTAATGATTCAACTTTTATGAAGATGAGAACGCAGGTCATAGCTTATCTAGTTTGCCTAAGGTAACTTTAATAGTTAATTAACTCAATGTAGTCACGATAGAGTTCAAATTGATACACCCGTAATCATTTTAAAGAGGCTTCCGTATCCGATGATATTGGGTCATTGTCATGTGGTCAACACATGTGGTCCTGGGAAAGATTTTAAGTAGGTATAGAGCATCTTGGCATCAGAACTCAAAATAGGATTGGATCGGATTACGAAAGTCTAGATTGAGAGCAAAAACTAAATTGTTTAAAGAAAACAATAACTTTCAACGCGTTTGAGAGCGATAAGCCATTACCAGTACAGCAGTATGTTCAGAGCGTTGCCTAATATTCGAGCCGAACATAGTAGGTATGCAGGTGCATAAAGCGAACGAACGTTGAAAACAGTAAAGTTCTATTGTTACAACCGGGGCTAGAGATAAGGAAGTGGTAATTTTTATACAATAGACCAAAAGTGAAAGTCATAACTGTTTAAAGGGATGGTTACGTCTCCATGCTCCCTGAATAACTTATAAGCACTGACTAACTTGGTAACTGATTTAACAAATTTACCAAGAAGCGACTGGTATCGCAATTATCGATGAATGTCGTGAAACCAAACCTAAATAAGAAATTAACATATATACGACGATTGATGATTAATTAAAATAAGCAGTTTGATGTATAAACTAACCAGCGCGATGACAAATTGGTTGATGGTTAATTAAAATATACAGGTTGATACAGAGATAAGCCAACGCTATGATTATTGATTGATGCTATAAAATAAGCGAGTTGACTGAGAAACAACCAGTGGTACGATTGACTTATTGATGTAGTTAAGAAGCAGTTTGATACATAAATAAATCAGTGCTATGATGAGGATTGGTTAATTAAAATAATCGGTTTGATGTAGAAATAAGCCAGCACTATGGAAATTGGTTGATAAGAGGCTGTCTGCACGTGCAAAGTATCGCGCTATGGCTACGCACTTAAGCCAGGACTACCTGAGCTGACGACCTTTTCAAGAAATTTGAGTCTTGGTGTCCAATTTAAGTAAATCTTTAAACGCGGCGTAATAATATAACTCTGAGTAATCACCACGAGTTATGCCAAAGTTTAACATCTAGTAGTTTAGCCTTGTAGGTTGCTATTAGCATCGAAGGCAATACTAATAATTTTCGCAGACAAGTACGCACCTTGCGAACACGTACACCGAATTGAAGAGTGTTACAATAACGTAATACATTCGAGTACAAATCTTTCTCCTTTAGAGTTGATAAAATGACTATTGAATAAATTGACGATTGATGCATACTCTAAGAGATTTATTACAGGAAACGTAGAGTAGTGTAGAGTTAATGCGCGAACATGCTATAGAGAATAGATAGATGATAGATAGCATTAACACGTAATTGGCATTAAAAATTTATTAAAATTAGCAGTAAAATGAGCGGCCTTATCACTGAGAGCGATTTCTTCCAGGCAACCTTGCATAGATATAACAAAGGTAGACTGTGGCTGTACGAGTAATAACTAATCGTAACGTAACGTAATGTAATAAATTAAGTACATAATTGTAAGTACATAAATTTTAATCTAAATATCGATGATTAAATTGAGGATATTACCTAAGTATGACAAGAGCCAGAGACTAACGAACAAGTTTACACTGTTATACGAAGGGCCCTTCGCTGTAATGTGCAAATGTGTATACGTTGGTTAATGATGAATGTCACGTACGAGGTAATTACAATGCAATTTATTTGTCACGATATTACGGAAACAAAACAATCACGTGCTAATTAGAATATCGGAAGAGGCAAAGATAAAATAAAATTTAAATTTAGATAAATTCATTTTAAATAAAAAAAAAAATAAAGAAATAGAAACGGTAGCTGACATACAACTAAGGTTTGGGGGTGGTTGATGACCACTTTATTTATTGCTATTTGCAAATAATACGGTTCGACCTAGCTTGGTCTGAGGGTGGCTATAGAGCGGTAATAACAAAGTAGGTCATACTTTTTTTGATACTGTATGATACACAGTATAATTGAGACTTATATTATATGGATGAAAAGTTAAAAACTTGAATTCTCTTCGTGTTCAATTTTCAGAGGGTGGAATGTTATGGTACCTAATATCACGCACGCATTGTCTTATCTTGTAGCAAAAATACCCAGAAACAATATTTTTTTTCCCTAGCATTGCCACTAAATTCCATTCAGCCATCGTTAATATTTGAACAAAGACTTTTATTTAGAAAGCTTTGTATCTTATTTTTTTTGTGATAGTCCGCCGTATACAAAGTAGCCATAATTTAAGACAAAAGATACGAATTCTAAAGCGATGCTTTTTTTATGGGAAACACATGTTAGAAACCCGAGTTGTCTGAGACTGAACTGACCATGGGAACGCATCTATGTTAGGAGGTTGATAAGAATAAATAAACTAATATTACAGACAGATAATACAATACATGAATTTACCTAAATAAAACACAACAACTGGTCATGTGATACAAGGCGCCGTATGATATGACAAGTTTATATGTGTAATTAATAATTGACGAAGTCTAAGAAACTATTTATTGTATTATCTGAATATGGTTGGATCTTTCAGATATAATGAACCATGTGTCTTTGGACATCATGAGATGACAAGGGAACTGTAATTGTGTCATGTAAATACACAAATTGTATGTTTATTTTCATATGAACGAGACTCATGGCGACATCTGTCCGTGGGACTGCGGCAGCCCAAAACGTCCTTATTCAAATTACGTCTGGAGAAACAAAGGACTTGCTTTGACCATGAAAGGCGTGGTTTCTGCGCTTGACATGGGGGTATGGAAAGGGATCGCCCCTCCGCGCGGAAGCAAGAAGGATTCCTTTGCTAGCGCCCGAATTAGATGGTCGCACGCTTAAAGCTTCCAAAATTCAGTGTCTTTGCGATGGCGTTTCTTTTTCACAGTCATATAGTACTGAGTGATGTATAAAGGGGAAATCGCTAACTTCAGTGAATATATAAATATATAAAGAGAGGGTCTCGATAATGTCAGTGTGGTGTAGCGAGTTCGCTGATTCGAGAATAAAGCTAAGTTTTATTGTACCGTTGCCAAGGTTCGATTGATCGAAAGTACCTCTTCTCCAGAGATAAAATCCTTAAAAACTAGGTATACCTAAATACCTTTAGTAATCGATCAATCAAGCTGAGTCCAACATTTACCCTGTGTATATCTAAATATATATATGTTTTGACCGCCTAAGTTGAGGCCAGAATTCCCCACTTGCATTTCAAGACCTCTTTTAGGTCTGGCAGTCAAACGTACTACCATTAATAATAATAATATCCCGGGATTGTCGTGTAGGGAAATCCAGGGCTGGACAGCTTTTGATTTCTTGAGGCCACGCATTTTAGCGACATGGGAAGCTTAGACGGATAATTTACCTGTAATACAGGTAAATCATCTTTCGCTGACAGGGTGGGACAATCCCGACAAAAATCACATTTACCTAGATGTATAACAAGTTCAGACCCTAAGTCAAACAAGGCCATTGTTAAAGCTGACACTCCCTCAAGACATATATGTATAGATCTGTCTTAGGCTAACCAACCTACGTGTTAAATCTTTGTGTGATTTAATTCGCCTACTGTATTTCTTTATTGTATAACATTCGTGTCGTGTGTTCAGATGATTAAACAAATACTGAATTTCCATATAAATCTAGTTTTTACTTGAAAACATCAATCCTTGAGCAGGAATCGTTCACAATTTGATAAGGAACTTTAAATCATTTTAGATTTTATGCAGACAACTAATCATCAAGGTACGTCAGTCGAATAAGCTAAGCCTAGCTAATTATGCTACTAAATCAGTAAAAGACTCAAAATATCTCTTACAGTGACATACCACGATAACGTGAAGTGACTTAAGCGCTATATAAATACTTATTCTTTTTATAACAATTCAACAGACAATATTCATATAAATTTCATTCATTGTCTAATTACCAAGAGCAGGGTCTCGATAAAGATTTATCAGCCACCCCAGTTGTATCTTGAAGTATATAAATACAGGATCTCGATAGCGATATCAGCACTCCAGTTGTATTTTGAAACAAAGGCCCAGGAACTCCTACATGATAGAGCACTCCACTTGGACCTAGGTCACTGTGCCAGGATCTGGTCTCCAGCTCTCCAGTTGGCGCTTACACTAGAGTAAGGATTTTAGAGTCAGTTTTATCTTCCAGAGAGATAGGTTCTTAAAGACGTACGCAACGCTTTTCTAGACAATAATTTATCACCACCAAGAACTTATCTTTTCAGAAATAAGACTTGTATATAACAATCGACTGACTATCCTTTCAACAAAAGCCATAAAGAGATAATCTCACCAAGTCCAGACAGGTCCACATACAGAGAAATTCTTATAATTGTGTTTCTATTTTGCATAAGCAGGTCATATTTAAATCCGTTCTGTGTAGGCCAAATTTTGATCAGCTCATCTGGCGAGTTACGATCAGGTAATCTATCTAGGAAGTAGAGAAGACGAGACGCCTCATCAGACAATCCATACAGGATATCTTTCAAGCAGAAAGGAACCGTCACAAAGGTACTTGGTTTACGTTGCTTAGTTTTTATTTATTATTATCGTACCTGTTGCCTCCTCACGGGAACCGAGATCTCTTATTTGAAAATCTTCTTTATCTCCTCGGTTTTAAGATTGAAAATTGTATGTGTTGATGTTGATGCTGAAATCCAGTTTAAATGAAACATTGAGGGTAAACTCAATTTCGGGGATGCGTCAAACGATATTACTTATTCTATATTGGAGGCAGTGACATTCATGTCTGAATTTTTAAGTAGGCTTTTGGGGCCTAATTAAAATGGGATAAAATAAGATAAAGAGACTGAAATATAGAATTGTGTGGCCGAAAACAGGCTTCGTATACCTATTGGATATTTGTAATTGAAATATGGAGATTTGCCCAATATTATTATTTTTTTATTAGGGGAGAAAAGATGCCAATATGACATAATAAGTATCAATATGAATTGCGTTGTCTCAACGCCGTTTTGTCTCCATGTAAAACGGAGTGGGAATCGAAAAGAGCTTCTATTGTTTTTATGCAGATTAAGGTACACAGGTGACTTCTGATCAGCATAAATATGAAGCTACAGTTCAGGTCGAGTAGACACGGGTTTGTATTGGTGGTCATCACTATGACGACCCGGCGCTGACCGGAAACAGCTTTACGATCACTTTATTGTTCCTAATGTCAAAAGTGCCGACAATCGTGACACGTCGAACACACTTGTCAAGTGTTTATGAGGTCGTGTAAAATGAGTTTGCATTAGCACTATCAAGCATTAAGTGGAAAGTTATCAGCAATAAGATAGACGGTATTAAATTGAGCATAGTAAAAGTAGTAGTAGTAGTTTCTCTGTTATTATGATATGGAAAATTTATTTAAGGTGGATCGTCTCGTAAGTGGTGCGAAATTTATTCGAGTTTTTGCTCATCACAGCTCATTAACTCTTTTTGTGGTAGCAAAAACTGATTTTGCGAAAATTAGGAGACCATACACATGTTATCATATCATATAATATCTCATAAAGATAATTTTTTTAGCTACGAATATTGTTCAATGATTTGTACAGTGTTTTTTTGGTTCAAGGATATCCGTAGCTTAACTAAGGATATTTATGAGATACTATCAATTAAAACATACGTGTTGGGTCTCTTAGTTTTCGCAAAACCTGTTTTCGCTACATCAAGAAGTTTTGATGAGCTGTGACGAGCAAAAACACAATAAAATTTAAATAACGCGCCTCATGCGACACGATCCACCTTAACAGAAGAACACAAAACAAATAACGGTCATTACTTTGCCAAATTACAGATGAGACAGAAGATCGGCTTTGTTTGCAAAGTATTCGCCAAGACAATCTTCTCTCTCTCTTTATATGCTCATGTGCCAGACTAGCACTTTCCAACCAAGTACAATATATTTACAAAAACAGAAACACTTAGTCAAAACAGATTCTTATTTCAATCACTGCTAGATAATTTGCCTGTTTGTTATGTTTTAACTTTCACTCGCCTTAACAACTTTAAAGATCTGAATCAAATATTTCTTCTTCTTCATGAGCCAGTTGACATCTACTGCTGGATGAAGCCTCCCCCATAGCATGCATAACATGCAATGGGGGGATTTGCCATAATCTCCACAGGTGGATGCTGAATGTATGTCAAATACTTACTTCTATGAAAAACATCCTATTATAGCCACTGATAAACTTTTCTACCTTCATAACTATTTGACTGACATAATTTTTATTCAGTCCTGACATAATTTAAATAAAACCCTGAGATAAAACCCTTATAAAACGTCCCGTAAAGCCCTGAAATAACAACGCTTTCCACTCACAGTTTATTGTTTCGTAGTTTTAACGCAGGTTTCAGCTTTTATAGGACAACACTTTTGTAACATCCATATGTAATGATACGACTTCACAGAAATAAACAAGTCTTAAGTCGTGTTTATATGAGAGAAGTCGTGACAGGTTAAAACGCGACATAGAGATCAAATACACACATCAACATTGTCTAGGGATATTTCATTTCGAAATGATTTGCTTGCAAACTATTTGCTTTTTAGAAAAAGTTTAATATGGAATTAAAACTCTTTTGTTCCCTTTTCAAAATTTAAAAAAAATAAAAAAAATAGAACGCAACAAACAAAAGATAGAATGGGGACTCCGATTTAAATTAAACAACGTTAATTTTGCCTAAGATAAATTAACCTTTTGTTAGTTATTAATAAGTGATATCCAAGTCATTTTTAATTTTAACGAATCTTGTGATATTCGTAATGTCATGGAACGTCGACATTTAAGCAAAGAAGAAATGATAAGAGCGATAGGCATGTTACAAGCCGGTGCTATCCAACGCGTGGTTGCCAATACCCTAAACACCAATCAAAACGTAATTTCTCGATTGTGGTCACGTTATCGTATTACTGGGGATGTAAGAGAGCGCCACACTGGAAAAATACGAGCAACCACCCCTAGACAGGATCGTTTTCTCCAAAATTCCGCCAGGAGGGAACGCAATCTCACAGCAAAGCAGCTAGTGCAAAGGCTTCAGTCAGACCATCAGCTGTCAGTCAGCGACCAAACCGTCAGAAGAAGGCTACATGAAGTCGACCTTCATTCTCGTAGGCCGCTTCGTGTGCCAGCTGTACGACGAGGCAATCGCGGAAGGCGACTTCTTTGGGCTCAAGAACATTTGTTATGGAACAATGGCCATTGGACAATGGTTCTTTTTACTGATGAGTCTCGGTTTGGATTCCACCCCGATTCACGAAGAACACGTGTTTGGAGAGTTCCAGGCAGAGAAAGTCGCCTCCAGCATCCACAAGAGGTCCATTCGTACCGAGGTGGGACAATCATGGTTTGGGCGGGAATTCGTATAGGCGCGCGAACCGAGCTCATTTGGATAAGAGGCAGCATGACTGCAGTAAAATACAGGAACGAGGTTATAGAACCTGTGATCATCCCTCACAGAGTTCAAATTGGCCAGGAATTTCAGCTCATGCATGATAATGCCCCTCCACACACGGCGCGATTGGTGTCAGCTGCCCTTCAGGAACACGATGTCACGGTTTTTACCTGGCCTGCACAGTCACCCGACTTAAACCCAATTGAACACGCTTGGGACATGTTGCAGCGAAGAGCTTTCAGCAATTTGCCGTCAAATTTGACCACAGAAGACCAACTTTTTTGCCATTTAAAAAGAACATGGGATCGCATACCCCAGCGAGACTTTGACACCCTAATTTTGAGTATGAATAACCGGTGCAGATGTGTTATCAACGTCAGGGGAGGCAACACCGATTATTAAATTGTTAAAAGGCAATTTTATAAAGTCATGGCAACGCAAAAATAGTTATAACACAATTTACCGAACCTTGTAAATTTTCAGATTTTTCGAGATTTTGTTCCTACTTTAATTTTTAATAAAAAATAATATCAAACAGTTGTATTTTATTATTATTAATAAACAACACAAAATAAAGATTCTTGCCATACCTAGTTTTACTAAGAAATTATTTTCAGTTTTTGTAAAAATCAACAAAATTTTGAATATCCCTAGACAATGTTGATGTGTGTAGGCGTTGAAAGCGAAGCATAATAATGTAATAATAATAATATAATAGAATAATAATTTTAAGCTTCAGACTCGCACATAAAACCTATGATAATTTTTAGGCACGCGGAGACAAACTGTTGATACCAAACACCGTAGTTAAAGATAGTCTTAAAGATAGACTAAAAGTGATCTGTGCCATAGACAATACATATCGCCATTACCAAGGCGAGTACTATAACTACTACTAACAGACCACAGAGTACTTTAATATTATATTTTGTTGATAACTGTGTAGTATAACTACTTCTTTATATTTTAGTTTGCTGATGAATTAATTATTTATTTACATAATATATTTAGTATATTCGTCTTCAACGTTTGTGATGTCACTCGGGCAGGCCCTGTCTGAAAATCAGCGCCGCGCCGTATCTACTTGTAGGTCCGGTGTAGCTGTATGCTGAGACAGGGACCTATTTGACCCCCACACAACATGCATTACGCCATTTGGTGTTTATTTTTATTTTTTTAGTTTTTGTAAAGTTACCTACTACTTAGGTAGGTAGGTACCTATTGTTGTTTTTATTTTGTTTCTTTTAAGTGGGGACAAATAAACGTGTTTTCTTTTTTTCTTTCTTTCTTTCTTTCTTTCTTGGAAAAGACTTCATCGTTATTTTTTGGACGCTTCTACGTCTCTATGCAACGCTATGAAAGGATGCTACGAGCTACGCTGTGGTAGACAGAAAGCTTTTGAAAATTAAATATACTTCGATCATGGCCAGCTTTAGGTAAATTAGTTTTTTCTTTGCGTACGTAATAGTAATTTACCCTATTATCATTAAAAACTAGGTAATAAGGCAGGCTAATAAGTAATTTTAACATTGACCTATATTTATAAAACACACCATACTAAAGAATGTGTCCATTAACACTCTTCTTACTTTTCGTTCTTTTGTATCTACCTATGTCCGTTTTGTCGAGAAGCTGGATTGCCTCAACGTTGACATTATGATAAAGTCTACGTTAGTGAGCTTCTGATTTTTTTTATGACTCTTTAAGCGAGCTGTATACTAAGGTGCCGGTGGCGATCATCGTTTCTGTCATAGCAGGGTGCATTTACTATTCCCCTGAGTACTTTATTTGGGAATTGTTGGATTATTTATATGTTTTCTTCTTGGTACAGCCTCACAGCTGTATACCATGGTATACAGGCATAGGTCCATCTTCTAGAGTAGAATGTCTTCCATGCGTTCACGGATATCATAGATATATTATAGTAGGTATATAACCTTTAATTATTTTTTCACACCACCTGCTCGACAATGTCCAATTACAAATCATGCAACCTCAACGTAAAGTCGCATTGTGTCTCTAGGGATATAAAGTTGTAAGAAACTCCCTAGGGATTAAAGTGATTTGAATTTGGAATGTCAAATTCGTATGGAGACTTGTGGAAAACTCAAAGTAAAAAAATGTCCATATGGCATTGTAAAGAGGTTTGTTCGAAAATCGAACTGGCCACCATAAATAGAACTCAAGAAAAAAGAAAAAGGTGCGTTTACAAAGAATGTGAAACAAAAGATTCTGGTGGTTTCATTAGTGCTGTGATTTTCAGTAAGTTTTATTGCAATATTCATGTTAATTGTCATTATACAAACGATTGTGATTCTACTCCAAAGTTTATCAAAACAGACGCTTTAGAGATTTTTGATAATCTACTACCGCAAAAATCAAAACAAACCCTGGCTTTTTATAGTCTCGCAGAAAGTGTGAAAAGTAGAGTATGCTCGTCTGGAATAAAGCATGCCTTCGTCTTGGGCAGCTTGAACCCCTCGCTTCACTCAGGACTCTATATATAACTAGAGTTCCTCGTTACGCTCAGGGTTCATATAGAAAAAAGATTCGCCCGCCGGACCTCGCGCCGGCCACACGTCTCTGCGCTCCGCTCCCGCCGAGCGCCTTCCGCTGCGCCGCCCCCGCTGCGCCGCCCCCGCCGCGCCGCCCCCGCGCGCTGCGCTCGCGATTGGCATCCGCCAGTCCGCACTTTACAGTGCGACGTGCCTTCAGTCTCAACGGACGTTGGCCTTTTTAGGGCAAAATCCTTGTTTCTGAGGCATAAATTAGTAAAATCCACGCTTAGTGGTCGACCAGGGATACCTAACGGTGCCATACGAACTGGTCGGGCGTGGACCCGGAACGCCTGCTTTCCTCCTTCCGAGGAACGCAAAATCCGGTTGGGTCTGGAACCACCGGCCTTGGGGGCTTCCCTAGTCGACTCCAGATATCGGTTAGGACACACCCCTTTTGCTCCGTAAGAGCGGCATAAGGGACACACAATTAGGTAGGACACCTAGGACACACCCCCGCCCTGCCTATCCCGGCAGGGAGGGTTACACACACTCACACCTGGCGGCTACTCCCGCCGCCATGGACGTCTCGAATCTGAGTAGGGATTCCCTTCGGGCCCTATTGTTAAGCGTTTTATCGCAGGACCCGACCCTCTTCCAGGAGGTCCTTTCGGCCTCGCAGCCCTCTGCTGAGCCGAAATGTAAGCCCGCCCAACCTCGCGCTCCCGCCCCTCAGGCCCCCACGGTCCGCGAAACCGTTGAGTCCGCCTGCGATCAGGTCTTAAAAACCTCTGTCCCCATCCCCGACTTTCCGGACTCTCCGGATGCGTCCCCCGCGCACCCGTCTCCTGTCGACGACGACATGGAGATCGATCTCGGTGCCCGCGCCCAGTTCGAGTCCTCTGCGTCCTCCTCCTCGGACTCTGAGGGTTACACCCTTGTCCAAGGAGGTAAGAGGAAGAAGAAGTCTTCTTCTTCAAAGAAGGCTTCGTCCGCTCCCCCCGCGAAGACCGCAATCCCGCCTGCGGCAGCCCGTCCCACTACTCCGGTCTCTCCTACTCCGGTGGTCT
Organism: Epirrita christyi; assembly: GCA_951392215.1. Taxonomy (NCBI): domain Eukaryota; kingdom Metazoa; phylum Arthropoda; class Insecta; order Lepidoptera; family Geometridae; genus Epirrita; species Epirrita christyi. The sequence goes on from OX595837.1 coordinate 4,516,832, forward strand.
CGGGTACCGCCAAGAAGGAGAGACCCCCTCCGCCCCTTTTCCTTCGCGAGAAGGAAAAGTGGGATAATGTCTCCTCTCTCCTCAGAGAGAGGAATATACCATTCACGAGTGCTCGGAGCACTAAGGATGGTATTAAAGTCCAACTTACGTCTTCCGCCGATCACCGGAAACTAACGGCCCTCCTTCGCCTCGAGAAAATAGGTTATCACACCTATGCTCTCGAGGATGAACGCCTCCTCCGCGTTGTGATCCGTGGCCTCCCCGCCGAACACAACATGGACGCGATCAAAGCCGATTTACAGACGCAGAACTTCCCAGTTCGGGAAGTTCATCGTATGTACAGCGGCCGAACGAAGGTCCCTTACGATCTGGTGCTAGTGATCCTCAATCACTCGCCGGAAGGCAAAGCCATCTTTGGCTTAAAGTCCGTTAATGGCCTCTCAGGCCTCCGCGTCGAGACTCCCTTCAGGAACGGCACTCCTAGCCAGTGCCATAGATGTCAGCTCTATGGCCACTCGGCTAAGAACTGTTACGCGCGCGCTCGCTGCGTCAAGTGCCTGGGTGACCATGGCACCGCTGACTGCACACGCACCAAGGGCACCTCTGTGCCACCCAGTTGCGTGCTTTGTCGTGCCGAGGGACACACCGCGAACTATCGCGGTTGCCCCATGGCCCCCAAAGTCACCAACAAAAGGGTGGCAAAGAGGTTCCCGGATCGAATCCCGCAACCTCAACCTCAATACACCAAAGTAGCTCCGAAGCTAGCGATGGTCCCCCAGAGAGCGCCTCTGCCCACTGTTTCGGCATGGGCAAAGGCTCTCCCATTCACAAGTCAAGCCCATCAGGCTAAACCAGCCGCCCCCCCTCGTTTTCCCCAGGGGCCTCCCCCCGCCCCCTCAGGGCCCTACAAAGCCCCCTCAGGGCCCTCAAAGATGAGCCAGTCGGACCTCGCCGCCGACTTGGCCTTCATCACGTCCTTTAATCTTCCCCAAATTCGCGTGCTGGCACGCGAACTTAGGGAAGCGAAATCAGCGGTTGAAAGAGTTTTCCTCCTCGAGGCAAACTCTGCCCTGATCGAAGCCCTCAGCACCCCCCCCCAACGGTACTAATATGTATGTACAACCGGAAAGATTCAAACCCCGCTCCGTCTCGTTAGCGTTCTTCAACGCTAACGGACTCTCTAAACAACGCGTTACAGTCCAAGACTTTTTAATTAAACATCAAATCGACGTTATGCTAGTGCAGGAGACCTTTTTAGACCCCGGCCACCGCAATCCTAGGATAGCGAATTTCCAGATGGTTCGGAATGACAGACCGGGCGCGAAAGGCGGTACTGTCATATACTACAAGAGGTCCCTGCACTGCATGCCGCTTGATACTCCTCCCTTGATCGACTTAGAAGCTTCTGTTTGTAGACTTGCGATGACCGGTCATCCTTCAATCATTATCGCTTCTTGCTATCTCCCTCCCAGTAAAACTATACTTAAAAGCGATCTTGAAGCCCTCTTAAATCTCGGTAGCTCAGTCATTCTGGCGGGCGACTTTAACTCTAAAAATACCCTTTGGAATTGCGTTGCCAACAACCCTAATGGAATCAAACTCGACAGACTAGTTGACACTCTAAATTTTGATATCATCCCTCCCATGGCCCCGACTCACTACCCTTTTAACGTAGCGCACCGACCCGATATATTAGACTTTGCCCTTCTAAAGAACACAGCCCTCAGGTTGCGTTCTATAGAAGTTCTCCACGAGCTTGACTCTGATCATCGTCCCGTTCTCTTGAAGCTAGGCCCCCCTTCCGACACCTCCCCTCCCACCAAGACAGTGGTTGAGTGGCATAAGCTCGAGAAAGCTCTCAAGTCTATACACTCGCCTGACTTGGACCGTATCCCCGACGACATCAGGTCCCCTCTCGATGTCGCTACCGCGATCGACTCCCTGACCAGCCATGTCACCGCCGCTGTTAGCGCTTCATCGAAGCAGGTCCCTGTGGCGGCTGACCGCCGCTCGGCCCTGCCAGATGAGGTGAGACGGCTGCTCACGGAGTCGAACGCAGCGACCCGTCACTATAGCTCCTGGCCCACCGAGGAGAACCGTGTCAGGATGCGCTCCCTCCACCGCGAGGTAAGGAAGCGCATCCATGAACATCGCGATCGAGAATGGGACAGTCTGCTCTCGGGGATCGAGCCAAGTCACCTGGCTTACTGGAACTTGGCTCGATCCATGAAATCAGACGAGGTCGCAACCATGCCCCCTCTCTCCCGCCCCAACTTACCCCCTGCGTTCGATGACGATGACAAAGCCAATTGCTTAGCCGAAACCCTCGAAGCCCAATGCTCTCCCAGTCTTGAGCCGATCGATCCTGTTCACCTCGACATGGTGAACAGCGAAGTCGAGAGGCTAGTCTCTCAACCGCCCTCTGCGCCAGCTCTCCCCCTGATTAAAGCCTCGGAGGTTCTAGCGATTATCAAGGATCTCCATCCGCGCAAATCTCCCGGTGATGACGGAATCAGCAACAGAGTACTCAAGCAGTTCTCTGTTGCGCTCATCTACCTCCTGGTCAGCATCTTCAATGCGGCTATGGCCACTTGCACTTTCCCCGACACCTGGAAGGAAGCCATCGTCATTGGCATTCGTAAACCAGGCAAGAATCAATCCGAACCCTCTAGCTACCGCCCTATTAGCCTCCTCAGCTCCCTTGGCAAGATTTATGAGCGACTCCTTCTGAGTCGCCTCTGGTCTCATGTCAACGAACTCAAGCTGCTCCCGAATGAGCAGTTCGGGTTCCGTGCTAGGCACTCGTGTCCCCAACAGGTGCTCCGCATCACGGAGCATGTCTTATCCAAATTCAATCATACCTGGCCGGCAGGTACGGGAGCTATCTTCCTCGATGTAGCGAAAGCCTTCGAGCTACCGCCCTATTAGCCTCCTCAGCTCCCTTGGCAAGATTTATGAGCGACTCCTTCTGAGTCGCCTCTGGTCTCATGTCAACGAACTCAAGCTGCTCCCGAATGAGCAGTTCGGGTTCCGTGCTAGGCACTCGTGTCCCCAACAGGTGCTCCGCATCACGGAGCATGTCTTATCCAAATTCAATCATACCTGGCCGGCAGGTACGGGAGCTATCTTCCTCGATGTAGCGAAAGCCTTCGACAAAGTCTGGCACAACGGCTTGATCTACAAGCTGTTCAAATTCGGAGTGCCAGATAGACTCGTGCTCATTCTACGAGACTATCTTCAACATCGTAGCTTTCGCTATCGCGTGGAAGGTACGCTCTCTAGCCCCCATCCTATCAGGGCCGGAGTCCCTCAGGGCTCCGTCCTCGCCCCGCTACTATTCACTTTGTATACTAGCGATATGCCCCGCGCCCACCACCAAGTAGAAATCGCCCTATTCGCTGACGACACAGCCTTGTACACATCGGACTGGAATTCCAGTCGGGTGTGTATAAGGCTGCAAGAAGCTCTTACCGCGTTAGGTGAGTGGTTCCGCAAATGGCGCATTGAAGTCAACCCCGAGAAAAGCGCAGCAGTGTACTTTTCTCGGGGTCGACCCAATCCCAAAGCGGTCTCACTCTTCGGCAAACCCATCCCATGGGTTAAGTCAGCCCGTTACTTAGGAGTCATCCTTGATAGTCGCTTGACCTTCCTACCTCACATTAAAAAAGTTAGTAACCACGCTAAATTCATACTCGGTCGTCTCACCCCTCTTATATGCAAGAAAAGTAAAATGTCCCTTAGAAATAAGGTGACACTTTACAAGGCTTGCATACGTCCCATTATGACATACGCCTCCGTGGCGTTTGCCCATTCAAATCATGTTCGTAAACTTCAAATCGTTCAAAACCGGTTCTTGCGTAAGGCCACGGGGTCTCCGTGGTTCGTTCGTAACGCAGATCTCCACCGCGATTTAGATCTCGAGTCCATAGCCCTCTTCATGAAGCACGCCTCACAGCGGCATTATGAAAGGGCTACGGACCACCCAAACCCGCTGATAGCTTCCGTCCCTGACTACCCCATAGAGCCACCCGCGCTTCAATCCCTTCGTCGACCAAGACACGTTCTTGGTGACCCGGATGACGAAATCACCGCCGCGAATGCGGGGGCGTCGTCATCCAATCACGACAGAGTAAACACTACACAAATACAGCGACCCCGCCGGCGGGGTCGAAGACTTTAAGTACCATCAGTACCACACGCCTAAACCGGTACAAGCATGTTCCGGGGCGTTTGCTCTTATCCTCCAGTCTTTTCAGTACCTTCTGTACCACACGCCTAAACCGTTACAAGCATGTTCCGGGGCGTTTTCCTATTCCTCCCAACCTGGCAACGGCCCAAGCCGAGGTCCGTACCTAAGTGGTGCCCTTGCGCTAGTTGCCCCAACCTAATTTTAAGGTCGAGCGCCTTCCGCGCTCACCAAAAGTCCGGTAACGCAGCATCGGCCGTCTGAGGCCAACTGCATTATGTCCTTCAGAAAAAAAAAAAAAAAAAAACGCTCAGGGTTCAATATGCCGCCCGCGACATAAGACACTGCTTTATTCCCTTAGTGCATAATCTACTATTATTTCAGAGAAGATGGAGGGGTCTTTTCTCAGGTCTGACATACCACGAAAACCTAACACCTAAGAATAATATTCATCTATATTTCGTACATACTCTTAGTCTAAATTGTGCATAGAAAAACACTCCATTAATAAAAGCCTTGAATCAAACGAAATCAATTCAACGATAATTGGATTCTATTGTTGAGTGACTCTACATTTGCAAATCAAAATGTGAGTAATGGCAATTGGCTCACTGAATTACAATATTTTTAGAGCATATTTGTTTTATTCAGAACCTTTTATTGGTACTATGGATTCTAAAAATACCTGGACCTATAAAACAAGGTGATAAAATAGCATTAATAGTAGAACAATCATCATTATCATCAACACATTCCAATAATTCATAGGTTATCTATGTCTAGTCATCAACATTAAAATCCATAACATCTCTGCTATCATAAAATTTCATTTTTAGGTGCTGTTTAAAAAAAACGGCCAAGTGCGAGTCGGACTCGCGCACGAAGGGTTCCGTACCATTATCCTATAAAAACGTCAAAAAAATCACGTTTGTTGTATGGGAGTCCTCTTAAATATTTATTTTATTCTGGTTTTATTTTTTGTTACAACATAAATACATCATCTGTGAAAATTTCAATTGCCTAACTATGACGGTTCATGAGATACAGCCTGGTGACAGACGGACGAGCGGACGGACAGCGGAGCCTTAGTAATAGGGTCCATTTTACCCTTTGGGTACGGAACCCTAAAAAACAGTAAAGATACCGTAACTATTATTTTTATAAGCAGTACCAGATCAGTTTACTAACGTGAAACGCAGTTTTCACTCAAGAAGCTGTTCATTGAACCCAATTTTGGTTCAATGAACACCATCTTGAACGTGGTACAGAGACGTGGGGTGGAAAATGAAAACCTATTTTTTTTAATTAAAATAACACACATACTACATAAACTACACACGTTTACAACATTTAACATTTAATCTGTGATTTTATAAATAATATCCTTTCGCTAATGAATGATGATGTGATAAAACAATGCTTGTAGGTGTGCACTTAGCTGCTTTCATGTCAAGTAATGGAATGATTGAACGCGGTCATTCATCAAAAGCAGTTGACATCATTTAATTTTTATGTTATAATGTCATGGAATTTAATTCTACTGTTTTATCATAAAACATTGATTAAGATTTTAGAAACAATACAAGTAAAGCCGTATGACTCTGTCAAACGAATAGAATTGATTAACAGCTGGTTGGAATAACATTGGTTTCAATTAATCTATACTATAATAAAAAATACAACCGATTTGAGAACCTCCTCCTTTTTGTGAAGTCGGTTAAAGAGATAGAACTCTGTGTGTCAGTACATTGAAGAAAAGTAATAAAAATAGAAGTAAAAAAGAATAACAGAACAAAAATTGTCAGTCTGTTTTTTTGATCGCGCACATCTCCAAAACTACTGAATGAACTTTTATGTAGTTTTGGAGATGTGGACAGATTTTTTTATGGATAAGAATATACGCTCGGATGCTGGAAATTTATTTATCGTTATTTAAAATTTTTTGGAATTTACTTTTGATTTACTCAACAAGTAATTCTTATACATGGCCTACGAGTTTGAAATTTAGCATGAATGATCCTTTCGGCTCTAGGTGCTCACTAAGAAAGGATTTTACAAAATTCAACCCCTAGGGGGATAAAAGGGGGTGTTTTATATTTGTATGTAACATTAAAAAGTTAACTAAATTGAACCTAACACCAACGTCCAATTTTTATTTGTCCTCAGACAAATAAAAATGAGAGTCGTCGTGAAATAAACAAGGTGAATTTAGTGAGGCCAATCATTTATCAATGTGTGCGTGACGCAGTGTACGATACGTGACATGCGCATGAGCTCAAGTAGGATGCTGACAGCTGAATTAGGTCAAATTGCGGTAAAACGCAGTTTTTTACTAATTCGGATATTTTATTTGATTTGAAGCGAATAATTTCCGTTTCCCGTGGGAATTTAAAACTTTGGATTGGATAACATAGTTGGAGCAATGTATCCGTTATTTTTAACATTTTACAGGCTCAGTAGTTTCGAAATAAGGGAATTAGTGATGTTAGTTTTCCGTATATTTATTTTATATGTGAAAGGGGTGGGGTTCGGTTGTTTAGTTAGGGAATGCAACTACAATAAAAGAAAACAACAAGTAGAATTTTAAACCATAGGTTTTTTTTTATGCTAGATACTTGGCAAGCAGGCAAGCATACGGCCCACCTGATGGAAAGCAGTTACCGTAGCCTATGGACGCCTGCAACACCAAAGGCATCACAAGCGCGCTGCCGACCCTGAGACATAAAGATGAAAAGACTCATGTGCCTGTAATTCCACCGGCACCCGTACCCTTCAAACCGAAACACAGCAATGCGAACACTACTGCTTGGCGGCAGAAATAGGTACGGTGGTAGGTACATTAATTCTATAAATAAATATAAGCGACGACCTCTGTGGCGCGGCGGGCGAAAGTTCGCCTGCGACGCAGGAGGTTGCGGGTTCGATTCCCGCCTCGGAACAAATATTTGTAAAATCTGCAGATATTTGTTCAGGATGTTCTGGGTATTTTTCTATGTATAATAAGAAATATCTATCTATGTAATGTATTGTATTAAATATATCAGTTATTATCTAGTACCCATAACACAAGCTCTGCTTAGCTTGGAGCTAGATAATGTTGTGTGAAATATCCAGAATTTATTTATTAAGTATTTATTATTTATAAATAAAAAAAAATTATGCTTGTTTTGTTTGTAGTAGAACTTTTTGTGAAAGAGTTCGTCCAGGAAAGTACTACCCCCGTACCTATTCCTGCCGCCAAGCAGTAGTGCTCGGATTACTGTGTTTCGGTTTGAAGGGTACGGGTGCCGGTGAAATTACAGGCACATGAGACTTTTCATCTTTATGTCTCAGGGTCGGCAGCGCGGGTGATGCCTCTGGTGTTGCAGGCGTCCATAGGCTACGGTAACTGCTTTTCATCAGGTGGGCCGTATGCTTGTTTGCTTGCCAAGTAGTATAAAAAAAATTGTATAAGTATATAATTTAATGAAAGTTTATTTAGTTAGTCATAGCAGATAGGACACTCCAACATCAAAATGTATTCGCTCAAGCGCAGTGTCCCATCTCGGTGTAGTCACAATCTATTACGGCTCCGAAACCGTTTATCTCAAATTCCGCGTCGGTCACGATTGCTGGATTACTCTACTGATCCCGAAATCTAAAGCTTGGAGGATGTTTTAGGGCTGTTTCATACTAAGTACAGTTATTAATTATTTTCAATGATAAATTGCATGCTATTGAATATTCATCATCATTATCATTAGCCTGTAGAATGCCATGACGGGTGGTTTTGAGCCGCCTCCAACAAACCAATTATTTGCATTCAGAAAGTATCATAATCCTTTCACCACTATGGTTCTTTCATAAATTTTTTTGCATCCAAAATTATTTAGTCGAATACAATGGCGGAAGTCGGTTTTTTAAATGAAAAGTTATTATCACTATGCTAACTATAAAAACTAACTTCTTAAAAAGAACAATTCATCAAATTCAAACCATAAACAATCATCATCATCATCATCTCCAGCCTGTTTACGTCCACTGCTGGAAGAGGCCTCCTCTATTGAATATAATGGGGGAATTCGCCATAATCAGCACGATTAGTGATCACAGTTTGGTGTTTTAGTACTTAGACATACGAAGACTCTGCTGCCTATCCCCTGGTGTAGTCCCCTTAGTAAGGCTTTTATTATCACTGGAAGAGAAGTAGAGGTATATTCTTAGGCCGGACATACCGCGGCAGAAACAATAACATCTACTCATTTGATTGTAGGCACTATAGCCACTTCAACTATTAAATTTACTCTGAATTCACATGCCTTTGATCTCAATGTGAATATCAACTATGCGTGAGTACCTATACGTGAATAGGTATATCTCTTCTAAGTGGTTTCAGGCATCTGTGCCAGCTTTCAACGTTCTTAATAGAATTCCATACCACTCTGCTCCTATTGCACTAGAATATTCCTATAATCAACTAGGTATATGCACTCTCATGCCATTTTTATTAGCAAAACACTCAAATGAATGCAAATAAAGTTACGTTCCCTATTAAACATTATCTATTCAGAAGAACGAGAAATAGCAAAGGTACTTTGGTTAATGGAAATATCTCTTTTTTGATAAAATTGGTTACTTACCATTTCAAAAACACATGCGTAGGTAGAAATTATTTTTGCGGAGTCATTTTATGAAACAGCATTCTAAAATCAGTATGCAAGCAAGGAAATAGCCACCTTAACGACATTTTCTCTATGAGGTGATTAATAAAATTATTATGAAAAATTATTTTGTAGGTTTATTGTTATTTTTCCATTGTATCATTGCCATAACGCAAACAACTCATCATGTGCAAAGGTGGGCCACATGCCAGTACCGTCATTTACTGATATAAAAGAAAAAAACCTCTGCCGTTGTCTTAGGTTCTATTCTAGAACTAAACTCAAACTGAATCGAGACTCAAGTACTCTAACAGATTTCAATGAAATCTATGTTTAAATTAGAATTAGAATTAAAAGACAGTACGCGTGAAGTTTGAGTCTCGATTCACGCTTGAGCATAGTTTCGGAACACGGGCCTTAATCGACATATAGTCGCGAAGATTCAATAATTTTTCATTTAAAAAACCGACTTCCGCCATTGTATTCGACTAAATAATTTTGGATGAAAATTTTTTTATGAAAGAACCATAGTGGTGAAAGGTTTATGATACTTTCTGAATGAAAATGCTTGGTGTCTTGCTGAAAATATCAAAATCGCCATATGTATGCCTACAATATTCCCATTATTAATATATATATATATTATTATATATAAGGCGTTCCCTCAATTCCTCATGGATCCCATCATCAGAACTGGATTCTGAAAAAAATGGGACCAATCTGGAAGTATATCTATTCAAAACAAAAAAAGAATTTTCCAAATCGGTACATAAACGCCGGAGATATGCGGTAACAAACATTAAAAAAGTGCAGTTTTAGTTTAGCTGTAATGTAATCACCTTAATTCAGAAAAGGGGGCATTTTTACAATCACTTTGAAAGTTAAAAAGTTAGAAGAGGCTTTCTCCTATTACTTATAATTGTCAAAGAAGTTGCATTATTTACACAGATCACTTTTTAAATATTTTTTTTAAATATTCTTTTTGGTTTTAAAAATATTGATAGAGATGAGGATACCACTTGCGTACGATACGTAACTTAACTTGTCCAATATCAAAACTCATAAATCTATTGATATAATATCAATTACGAAGAATAACAATACGTCTCTAACAGAAAATAAGTGCCCATTGAAGCATGAGTGAAGAAAGTTAGTTTTTAGTTTTTACAATGAACATTAAAACTTTACATACTAACATAATTTTATTAAGACAGCTGACAGCGTAGCGTACTATTATGATATCATATTATGATATATTAGGGTTTTCACCTATTTTTTAATGTTTAGGAGAAATTATCAAGGAAATATAAAACGGAGGACTAAAGGTTGCTAAAGGTTGCTTTCGCGAAAAATTTCTCTGAATTATGAAACAGTGAAAGAAAATGGATCGAGAAAGTCGTGTTTGTTGAAGTTTCACAAGTCGATAGAAAATACTTACTGAACTCGGAATAGAGGGAAATACTTGGTGGGCTACGATTCATGTTTTGACGTGAATATAACATAACACCCAACAATTACATACATAGTCCTGAACACACACTATCATTTTCTGTATCGAGGGAATTAGGAACTACGAGTACCATGGCACAACTGCAAGCCCTCCACCGCTTTTACTTGGCACTTGACACAAGCTTGACGTTCGAAAACGGTGCTTGTTACGGATAATGAAATATTTTATTTTGACGTAATGGACGTGGGCCGTTAAGTTTTAGATTAGACGCACTCTTTCACAACATCCCAACTCGTAACAAATATTTGCAGATCATGCAAACATTTTTCCCAAAGTGGTAGTCGAACCCACACCTCTCACATCTCAGTCGGCTATTCGCCCACCGCGAGGGAAGCCACCAATTTAGTTTGTGCTTTAGAATTGCATGTTATTTGTAGGATTGGACTATGGAGTAAAATAATTGACTTCACAAAGTACTTTAGTGGTGCGGAAAAACGACTATTATTATAAAAAAAATACAGGGTGTTTTTTTTGAAATTACTTACCAATTGTATGATAAAACATTTTATTAAATTTTACTAACTTCTGCTGCTCAGATTTTTTTCTTCCGATACAATGAAACAATGCTTACAAGAAACTGAGTCGATGCGCATTCAAAAAAAATTTGATCAAAACCACTCATTTTTATGGAGAACTCACGTTTGACCAAAAAATAACTATGCCAAAATCGTTTTCATACAAAATGAGCAAATGGTTTCAAAGACAGTTTTCCCGTATCTCTTATGGATTCGGATATCCCCATACCGTCCTATTTCAAAAAAACATCCTGTATATCTTGACTGAGGGTCAAAATGAGTTGACCCCAAACCATATAGAAAAGCAAAGTGGTTACGGAGATATAAGGGATTACATCAGGGGATGGGCAGCAGCATCCACCAGCGTACTCAACACCAAAACTGCAATCACCAAACCACCTGCAAAGCGTGGTGATTATGGCAAATCCCCACATTACATTCGATGGGGGAGGCCTCATCCAGCAGTGGACAATGGTTGATGATGATGATAAAGATATCTGAGTTTTGAATACCTGGATCAGCAGTCCGGGCCATGTTATCGTAGAAGTCTACAACTGATCCAGCCATTACGCGTAAACAAGTCACGTAGCGTAGTAAAGTGAAATGTCTCACGGACCTCAGGGGTGCCTCAGACCGACCCGTGCCCGCTGGAAGAACCATTAAAGCTGGCTCGCAATTTATCATATTACTACCAATCGATCACTCTACATTTTGACTAGCTTTTCAAAGTTGCACCGACAATGCGAGTATTTAAAATTTACAAGATGGCGGTCGCCCATTGAAATAAAATTCTGACCGCGTTGAACGTTGCTTGCCAGCCAGGAAACAAATTCATATTGCAGATTCATATTTTGTACGATGACGAAAAAACATTGTTACTTCTTTGTTGAATTAAAAAATTGTAACTTTACCGTATAAAGTTGATTTTAACCATTAAATTCGGGCATTTACCCGTGGCCCAGTGGGTCAAACCATTAATAAGTCAACACGTTGTTTTATATACCCGTAGACTAGTGACACTAGAGATTACAATTCTATTATATCTTGTTAACAGGCAATATCATCTAATTGTATGAGCAAGGTAACAACAACTTATTCGCTTCCAAGCCAGTACTTGAATTACGTCACAAAACGTATATTTGAAGTCGTGGCATAAATTCGTCGGATGGCCGCACGCTAAATCCTTGATAACCTTCATAAACACAGCATTAGCTCACTGACCCAACATAGTAAAAAAACAAAAATTTGGAGTATTTGACTGCAAACTACAATGGGAAGTTTTCAGGGAGGCAATAAAAAATTAAAAAATCGTAGAATAGATGGCGGTGACTCGACATGGTTGTGTCTTCTGAAGATTTTGCAATTAAGCACCACAGAGAACAAATTCTCTTTGTTTTCTCTTTTTTTCCTCGCAGTTTCACGTTGCAATTCCGAAGCTCGTTTGTCAAGTCTACTATAGACCGGTCTACTTGGTCCGGCTTCAACAATAACAACAAAAAATTATAACAATAACGTAACACTAACAAATATATCAGAATTTCAACAAAAACTTTACGTAGATACTTACTTTACTTCACCAACGAACAGCATGAGCGAGTGAAGTCAGTGACACTGACAGTTGGTGGCTGACCGACAAAAAATTAGACAACCATATCTGGACTGTGCCATCTATGATTATGGATTTAGAACTATTTTCCTTCAGCTGTCAGAAAACTTCCCATTGTTCCGAATTTCAATCGAGTACCTAAGTAAAAAACGGTTGTCTGTAAAGTCGGTTTACTGACGATAGTTCAACGTGTCAACGTCGTTATTGTGCTTCTTTGTCGCTCGTTCCGCGCTCGCGCGCATGCGGCGTTAGCGCATGCGCATATATATATATATATATATATAGCATATATAGCGCATGTGCTACGCGCATGTGCATGCGGCGTTAGCGCATGCGCTTCGCGCATGCGCATATATATATATATAGCATATATAGCGCATGCGGCGTTAGCGCATGCGCATATATATATAGCATATATAGCGCATGCGCATATATATATATATAGCATATATAGCGCATGCGCATATATATATATAGCATATATAGCGCATGCGCATATATATATATATATATATAGCATATATAGCGCATGCGCATGCGGCGTTAGCGCATGCGCTTCGCGCATGCGCATATATATATATATATAGCATATATAGGGCATGCGCTACGCGCATGCGCATGCGGCGTTAGCGCATGCGCATGCGGCGTTAGCGCATGCGCTTCGCGCATGTGCATATATATATATATATATATATAGCATATATAGCGCATGCGCTGAGCGCATGCGCATGCGGCGTTAGCGCATGCGCTTCGCGCATGCGTATATATATATATAGCATATATAGCGCATGTGCATATATATATATATATATAGCGCATGCGCATATATATATATATACATGCGTTTTGCGAGGTGACGCATGACGAGGTAACGACGTATGACGAGGTAACGACGCATTAGTCATGTTTTTTCGAGCGTGCAGCCGGCTCCATCGATTTATAAGACGTTAACACGTCAAAAAACTCTTGACAAAAAACGTGACAGACACCGAGGTATTCCAAAAGTGGTCCGTTCTGCCGATTTAAATCAACAGCCTAAACTCAAAGTAACGACAGCAGCGTATTACCGAACGCCACAAATTTCCAAGTGTTCATAAAATGACGTTAAGAGGATCTCAGAGCCAATCCCAGCCTGTTTACGACCCGCCATTTTTATTATCTGAAATGATTACCGTGGAACAATAACTCAATCTGTGCTGATAAATGAAGGCCTAACTTGACGGTAATCACTACAAAATTTGTTTCATTGTTGAATTATGACTTTAGAGAGTGATTTGGAGTGGTATGGATCATTACGATGACTAAATCAACTTCTGGATACTTGTGACTTAACACAAGACACAAGACTTCACAAATAAAAACTCTCAAATTAAAAATCTCGAATGAATATTATTATTTATTCAAGATGCTTCAGATTTCAATTACAAAAACTTTTTACAGATAAACAAGTTCATAATTGTAATTATTCTTTATTAACATTGCCTAAGAGCATTTAACGTGCTCTAAGAAACATTGCAAGTATAAACACACCTACTCGATGTAGGTTATAGCTCGCAAACAACCCATAAACTAGACCACACACCATAAAATATGAACGTGATTTCACATAATTAAACGGAAAAAGATGGTTCCAATTCATGTAGAATTATTTTATCTGTCTCATCCCAGCTTATCTATTGCGTATGAAATTAAAATCTCTTCCATACATTTGCTAAAAACCAGCCTAAATTATCCCATTAGCGATATATATCTGATATTTTCAGTACAATTTATAATGATACCGAAATTTAAGCCACCTACCTCTTAGTGTTATTGTGATATATATCTGTAAAATACAGCCAGACAGATAGAGAGATGGACAAAGTGGGCTTATTAATAGGTTCCCTTTGGAAACTTTTAAGTACGAAACCCTAAAAACCCGTTCCACACGAAAAAGCAAAGCAGAATACAATGAGTAACTAAGGACCTAATCATAATTGAAATAAACTGAATCACCCAAAGACACACCTTACAAACTTGAGTCAACTCCAAAAGGTCAAACAAACAAACCTTTCATTTTAATAATTGAAGACGCTTTCGAAATCTCAAAAAATAAAAGCTAAATTAAAAATCCATCTGTTGATTTTACTGAAGCAAACATTTTGAGTTCGCTTCCCTTCGTTTATGTTTGCCCTTTTCTGATTGTCTTCCAATAAGTTCTTTGTCAAACAGAATGAAGGACGACGCGCAACAAAAGCGGCACGCTGCAGCCACTTACTAGCTAACTGACTGATCGCGGTGTATGAAAGGGATAGCCGTAGTATCCATACTGCGAATATAACGTCTCACTCACACAACGCGGGCAAGTTGGGCCGCAGTTATCGGCACAAACCAGTTTTTTTATCGCGTACGTACGCTTACGGTTACGGCACACAAAACGACAATGTATGGATCCTGGAGTAATTCTCAGGTTGTAGACGTAATGTTAAACTAGACATTTTAATGTTGCTAGTAACCGTCCCCTAGGTGTAGGGTACTAGGTTTCCCCTAACCTTCAACCTGTGTCGAAAGAGGTGACATGGATCTTGATTCAGTAGGTTAATTTAAAAATATTAATAGTGTTGATCTTCATCAGTTGTTATATCAGTCTCAGAACAGTGACAAAACTATCAGTGTCAAAACAGTGACAAAATTCTCAGTGATAAGTTTCGAGTACGATTCTCAGTGACGAGCGTGTGATGCACGAGGATATGTGAGTGGTATGTACATGTGTTTATAGAACCTTTATCATAACATCAAGATACATAGCGTGTATTGTAGGTTTAGTTCCAAGCAAGATCTCATGATTTATATCAGTGTCAGAACAGTGACAAAACTATCAGTGTCGAAACAGTGTCAAAATTCTCAGTGATAAGTTTCGAGTACGATTCTCAGTGACGAGCGTGTGATGCACGAGGATATGTGAGTGGTATGTACATGTGTTTATAGAACCTTTATCATAACATCAAGATACATAGCGTGTATTGTAGGTTTAGTTCCAAGCTTGATCTTTATTGGTTATATCAGTGTCAGAACAGTGACAAAACTATCAGTGTTGAAATAGTGTCCAAATTCTCAGTGATAAGTTTCGAGTAGTAACATATCTCAGTGACGAGTGTCGAGTGATGCACAATGATTTGTGAGTAGTAGTTATAGAACCTACATCTTAACAGCAAAATACATGGCGTGTATTGTAGGTTTAGTTCCAAGCTTATATTATCAGTTCAAAGTAGAGAGACAACTATAACAACAGAAGCAGAACTGCAATCCCTTGTAATTCAATATCCATGAACTGGCTCAGTCATCGCCAACATAAAATGAAAGTTTATAATGGACAGTGAGTGGGGAGTTTGATAGTTTGATGAGCTCACATTTAGCCTTTATTAAAAGTTTTCCCATTACTTGTTGTAGAAAAACTAAAACTGTCAGTAGCGCAACTTTGGTGCATCGTGTAAAACCGTGTTAGGAAATCGGAAATTCTACTACATGCTATGTAAAGCTGCGCATTGTCCGGCCCTCATAGAATTGTTGCTATTAACTTCCGTCTCTATTTTCACAGCTGTGTAGTCCCCGCGCGCGCGCATGCCTGACTACTGTCACGGGGTTTGGTGACAGATAGTCAGATAGATATTCAGATAGTCATCTATTCATACAAAAGGTACACGTCAAAAAATTAAAAAATAACCACAAACGGCGTAGAAAGTAGGTACACACCGTACCTAGTTGTAATAGTACTTGTTTACAAAATAAAAATACAAAACACAACAAAAAAAACATTAACAAACAATACCAGAATTACCTCGGCGACTACGCGAAAATGTCCAAAGATACAAAATTTTGTTGTAAAATAACTTTTTCTTCATAAAACCTTAAAAAAATTATGATCGAATCTACGTTTATTTAACCTTCTGTGAGCAATGGTCACAATTAACATTTTCATATAGTTGAAGCAATATAAACAAAAAAGTCATAGAGAATAATGAATTACTGTAATCGCAAATACACACTGGGTTTGTGGAGGAAGTCGTGGGGGCATCAACAGGTTTTCGCATAGCAACCGAAGTAAACCTCTACTCAGCTTTGCTTGGTAATCTCTGGCAATCGAGTTTCCTTTTACTTAATTTGTGAAGCTCTAGAAAAATAACAAAGTGTTATTGTTGTTTGAGCTCTACCATTGTTATTTTATCATTGTTCATGTCTATTATAGAATCCATTTGAAGGGTGCACTTGCAATGTAATAAAATCCACTGTGTACAACCTAGGTACTTTGAGTTCTTGTTTAATGCAAAGAAAATAAATGTATTGTTTCGCTTATGACTTTTAAATAATCTGCTGTCCGTATTTTCAATTAACTGATGAATCATAATCCTACTAATAATATAATAAGTGCGACAGTTTAGTTAGACTAATTGTTACTCAATCACGCCGAAACGACTGAACGAGTTCTTTGGTATACACAGACAAATCATATGCTGGATTTAGAAATAGGATTACAAAATAAGTTAAATAAATAATCATTGTCCGAAAACTAATCAAGAAACGCAACACGCCTATTTCTGACTTTTTTTCTTTTTTTTGTGTGGATGATGGTACTGGCACATGCCACCCTGATGTTAAGTGTTAACCCCAGCCCGTAACAAATGGTATACCTCTTAAGGCCACCGTGCACCTAGGACGCGCCCTACGTGATATTGCAATGTAAAAAGATGATAATTGCCTGTAATTACACCGAGAATAATAATTTCTGACAAGATACCAAATCATATTGAAACTTGAATTACGAACACCAAAATGTTCCAAAAACAGTTCCAAGAATATTATTTTCTCGTCTGTACCTGTTCCTTGTAACGAAGCAACAAATAGGTTTACAATCACATCCAAAAGTTTCCCTAAGCCCAGTTTATAACTTCATATGATACTTACGTATCGAGAACTTCAGTAAAAGTAGTGACAACTTTTGTGCGTCGATCTAAAGACTGTCCACATTGTTACGGGATGGAAACAGGACGGAGTGGTCGATCGATAACAGCTTGAATGAAAAACTGTTTCATAAAACACATGGATGAAAATGAGTCTTCATGACAAGACAATTTGTGTGTGTAGGGTCTGAGTGTTGTGGTACCATGGTGTACTCCTAGTTCCCACAACACAGGGAATACTAGTGAGGGCTAAGTACGTGACTGTTGGGTGTTATGTGTTATTATGTTATTATTAGTTGCTCAATTTTTTTAATTTTTAACTTTGAAAACATTACTACGATGTTATTAGGTAATTTTTGCACGGTATCGTATCAGTCTCTTTGCGTTGGCTTTAAAAATACCTTTACTTGACTCAGTTAAGGGGATAGACGGTTCCGAGCTGCACTAACAAGGTAAGAACTTGCGAGAAATGTTATGGTTCATAAATAATGCAACTTTTATAGATCTATTTCTTGTCAGGTTTCCGCGGCTTTATGACCGATTAGAGATAACTTGAACATTTTATGAGTTGGCACTATTTGTATCTAGAAGCTCGAACTGATATATATTTTTTTGTTTTATTTTGGTGCTGTTTTGTTTGATTACGAGAAGATCATTTCATTTCATTTATTCAGGTACAATTTTTTTACAAATCGTATATGAACTTACTTACTAATAATTATGTCTACTTATTCTATAATCTTATTACACATAAATATCAAATTGTAAAAATTAAAATAACACACAACAATTTATTACAACTAAAATACAGATTTAAAAATATAAATGTCACAAATTTAAATTTCATAATAAATTCTGTGTCATTAATTCATTAACAGAGTAAAAATACCCCTCCAACAAAAGTTTTCTTAATTTGTTTTTAGATATTATATGATTCTTTCATCTCGGTATAGCAGAGCACCGCCTGATGATACCGACAGCCATGCCTAGCCACACTTAAAATCGAACACAAAGGGGCCTCTAGGTCCAAAGGTCTATTTGTCTGTACGAACTTAATTTGATTTCTGTAATGTTACTGGTTAAGAACCGAAGCGGTGAATGTATTTAGGGTGATGCTATGTAGATAGAGAACTTTCATGCAACTGGCTTTGTTAAATATGAATATTATAGGTACTCAGTGCTCAGCATTTTTATATTAAAACTTCTTTTACCTGCAGCTTTTGTCATAGAAAATGTAATATCACAAAATATGATTTTCTATGCAATATAAAATGTGCATCGACGTTGGCTAACAATGTTGGCAGCACGCTTTCCCAGAGCCATTTCTATAGCGTTCTTACACAGATGCCATAGCTGTTTTTATTTTCAAACAAAGCCAAAAAGTTAGTTTTTCTTGGTCAGCGGTTCTGGTGACTCGCTGCATGATATAAATTAACTTTGCTATCTATATATTCTCAGAAAACATTGCAACAACATACCGCACAAAAAAAAACTGAAGAAGTTGAGGAATTTTCCTCTTCATGAGCTGTTAGACTGTTAGACGTCCACTATTGAACGAGGCGTCCCTCATAGTATACAATGGGGGGATGTGCCATAGTCACCACGCTTGGCAGACTTTGCAACGCTTGGCAAATTGGTGATCGAAGTGTTGGTGTTGTGTACTTATATGGATTCTGCTGCCAATCCCATAGTGTAATCCCTTTGTCGAATTGTAAATCCACGGAGGAGACGGAGGGATCTATTAATATGCCGTACTCACCACGGCAGTGAAAGCTCCTTGAATGAGAGGCTTCATCCTCTCTCACGGAAAAATCTACAAAATGCTAAAACCCTAGAAACTACCAAGGCTAAAATAGCGGTAAACAAGCCTGAGGGCGTGAGTTCTACTGACACATGCCCCTATTTATTTAGAACCCTAAAACTATTGAATATACATTTATTTATTCACTCGAAGGCATTGAGTTAAAAACTACTTAGTAACATAACATATCGATTCATGTAGGTGTCCATTTTCAGTGCCATTGTATGTCCAGCCGAGACTGTTCAGAATAGACTTCCTGTCTCGTCTCTTAGCGTAAAAGCCTATTAAAAAACTACACCAGGAGATTGGCAGTAGCATCCATCTGAGTACATAGCACCAATACTACAACCAATCGGACTGCTAAACGTGGTGATTAATTAATATGTCAGAAATCCCCCAATTAATTCTATGGGGAGGCCTCTCCAAGCAGTGCCCGTTTACTGTTTGATGATGATGATCCATTTTCAAAGATTTCTAGCTCTGCGTTTTCTGCTCACAGATGGCAGTATAGACTGCTTATCACAAATAAAGATGGAGAAAGAGTATTGAAGAATAAAATGATACACAATCATGTTGTACTTTGCTACGCTTTTTGGTCATAACAAAATCAACCATATGTAATGTGTACAAGGTTGTTTTTTTTCTCGTAATTTTTTACCTTATTATCTACAAAGATGAACGCAGGCTGTAATCATTCTACGTCGTAAATGAGAATTAATTGCGCAATTTCGTGACGGCAAGAGTTTGACGTGAGCATTGTGTTTCTTAATTATATAACAAATTAAAATATATCGGAGAAGTCGATAGAAAGAGAGATCTTCTAATGAAAAATAATTAGATATTTCTTATAAATCCTAGAAGAGTATGTTTATCATGAGCCGAACCTACGGTGGATTAAAAATTAATTAAATTGTAAAAAAATAATTAACTTAATTTAGATATCACACAAACAAACAAAAAACAACAACAAACATACTCACAAACTTTCGCATTTATTATAATATTAGTATGATAGTGATTATTTTTGTTACTTAAATATACCCCTCCGTCTACATCTACAGTGTGGAGTAGATGACATAAAATGTGACTAAAAAATTATAGCAGGGGATGGGCAGCAACATCCACCTCCAATATTGTGATCACCAATCCGCCTGCCAAGCGTGGTGACTATGGTGAATCCCCCCCATTGCATTCTACTAGGGGGAGACTCATCTTACAGTGGAAGATAACGGCTAACGGCTAATGATGATGATGAATCTACTTTTTATCTAAGTACCACGCAAGTAAAGTGGCGGGCAGATGCTTGTATTTGTATATCCGATGAGATCCCCTCTTTTGAATCTTATTACCATAATGCAATGTCGGAAAGTAATGTTATTTTGACTTCAGAATGGATTTTCCTTTAATATTCATCATGTTTATTAAAGGTTAGAAAAATGAAATATCTGGGTGTTTTTCTTATATTGAGTTATGTTATGAAAATTAATTAAATTTATAGGCTCCTGTATTCCATGAAATGTTTATACACAAATGATATACATAGTAGAGTTATTCTAGTGTAGGTAGTGATTCATGTCTGTCTCGTCTCTAGCATATGCACAGATGCAAATGTTTACATGAATATTATAGTTCAAATGCTGGAAACAAAAGTAGCGAATGCGTCACGGCAAAAAGTTTCACAAAAAATAGGACATAAATCTTGTAGACGGGCTATTTTCAAACACTATTTTGAAAACAGGCATAAATAGAATAGTGTAGAGTGCGTATAATCTAAAACTGAACGCCCCGCTATTCTATTAAGTAAGTAAAAATAAAATATTCCATAATTGTATGGCTAACACAGGCTGACTAACGCTAGTAATGATAGCGAGACGTTAGTAAATGACAAATATTAACCAATCAAATTAGAAAGATTTCAAGCCCCGATGTCATTGGCCAATTGACATTTGAGGTAGTCTTGGTAACGTTAAGGCCGGTTTCCACCGGGGCACAGAGGAGAGGAGACGAGAGGAGATGTGTGTGAGTAAACCAATCCGATTTCGTTATTTCCACATCTCTTCTCCGCTTAGCTTTGGTGGAAATGGAGAGGAGAGGAGATGTCTCATTTTTCTATAGAATTTTGTGTGGCGAGCGAGCAAGCGGCGTGGCAGAGCGGAGAAGTGTCTAGTCGGGCGGCCGGGCGGCGCACCCCGTACCCCGCTGCCTTCTCCTCGCGCCTCGCACACCTGAAAGCGTCATTCAAGCTCACATCTCCACTACACTTCTCCTCTCCGCTTTGGTGGAAATAACCTGCCAGCTTCGCAGCACATATCCTCTCGTCTCCTCTCCTCTCCACCCCGGTGGAAACCGGCCCTTAGTCAGCTTATGCTAGTCACCACAAGGACCGTTTCCGAACTCAAGCTTGTGTCAAATGTCAAGTAAAAGTAGTGGAGGGGCGTTCATTTTTAGACTAGACGCACCTCACTTGACTTGTCAAAACGATACAGCAATTTAGGCTAAATTAACTAAAGTATCGCATTAGATCATCATCATCATCAGCTTATAGAAGACCACTACTAAACATAGGCCTCCCCCCTAGAATGCCTCGAGGAACGGTCCAAAGCTGCCTCCATCCACTAACTTCCTGCTACCTTTATAATATGCCAGGTCTATCGAGAGAAAGGCCTTATTTATACACTGCATCATCCGGTTTGTGGTTGCCACTGGAGAATCTTTATTCCCCAACGGTTGTCAGTCCCGCGGATTCGCTAATAGATTAAATTATCGGATCGCAAATTTAATTTTTCAAAGTAACTAAATACAAAAGTATTTGTCAATAAAAAACGACAATTATAGATATTTACAGTAAACATCTCATTTTATGAAGCTATAACTTTTCGCTTTGAACAATATACGGCTTTGATAGGTTATTGATTGACAATGCCCAGTTCAATTTCAATCAATATGATCCAGGCATTACTGGCGAAAATCAGAACTGAAGTGGTATAAATCCATGTTTGATTTGTATACGACTACTAGGTACTGCCATTTTACTTGTTCAACACGCCTGTAGTGTGTACGGCGGAGCTTTAAGATTTCTTTAAAGTAAGTTCGCAGTTTGTAAGTATGTAGGCATTATTTTATTGTGCTAAGTATAGTAGTAGTTTTTTGTGGCAGAGTTCTTCCGGGGAAGTACTGCCACTTTAATCTATTTCTGCAACCAAGCAATAATAACGCTCGCATTTAGATTTTACATGAGGTTTGCATCTCTATACCATAGGTCATATGCTAGACCTGGCAAATACTAAAAAAAACCGAGAAAAATGGATTTCGGGATAAAATTATCCAATTTTTTTAAACTCTTTTGTATTCCTAGAGGCCTCGTTCAGCAGTGGAAATAAACAGGCTGGAGATGATGATGATGTTTTACAACTAAATCGTTTTTTAGTTAGTATTTTTATCATAAAATGTAACTACACTTGAAAAATACCGTCTGTAACAATTTATCAGAAACGAACCTTTTATCCATCAGTTGATAATTCCCACCGCTCCATATAAAATACCTCGATAATATTCTCTTTCTCTTCAATTGTTACTCTATGAAGAAAAGTCACGTATTGCATTTACACCTTTACGTTTATACGTACTTATTTCTTTTAAAAACATGAATTTTAACAAGCACTCCAACAACACGGTATCTCCTTCAGTAAAGATATGAAAATATTTTTTGTACCGTGTCTTTGTGTAACGTTTTGTGTTGTTGTCATTCTAGAATTAAGATTATTTCATATGTTTCCAAACAAGCTTGAATATTCATACATTATTTTGAGAACCTTCTTCGAGATAAATCGACCTTGCCAGCCTAAGCCGGCAATGTAGGTATGGAAATCAATATTTGTCGTGTTATCACAAAGGCAATTTCACTTCATCAAATCAACTGTCATGTACTGAGTATATCGCATGGATATAGCGGTACGTGGTATACAAATTCCTTGGTATATCGCAGCTTGTTTGAACGTTTGCTAATTGCTTGAGAAAAGAACTATACAAGACTTGGCCGCAATTAGGCGTTCAAGACTCGCGCTCACGTTCGTTCATCTACATCTAATTTGCTGATCGCGCCAAATGTACTATTTTAACAAACTTTTATTTAACTTGAACTGTTAGTATGTATGTTAGTTAGTGTAGGATAAATATTGAAACTGATTTTGAACCAGTTCGACCCAACATTGAGCTGAAATTTTTCATACCTGTCAAGTTTAGATAACAATACAATATTATGGTGACAGCGAGCTGTCTTGGTGGAAACGGAAGGTGGACAACGGAACTCCGTGATGATTAACAGTAAGCTAGCAATGTTAAGGCTCATTTTGATCAGCTCATGGTTCCGATAACTAATTTAATAAAAGCTTATTTAAATTAAAATAAAACATAGGTATCTGGTTTTATGTTGCCCGCTTTGACGTGAACTACTGACTTAATATTATTGTAGTTTAAAGAAATATTTTCTGATCCAGAAAATTTACCTCACCTTGTATAACATGAAACTCGAAATCACGCACTGGTCAGCACGAAAAACTTTCTTAAGGAGTAATTGAGGATACATCTCTGAGCATTGTGTACCCTAACAAGGACATAAAGACGGGTCTTTGAGTCCGTCACGTCTCTTGTATCCGGTACGCCTCAGACTTATTTGAGTTTGGCATGAATACATTATCTGTAATGAATGAATTGACGCTGCTAAACATTTTACCTTGGATACCTTTTATTTAATAGAAAGTAAAATTTTATTTCATTTATTTAGAGCCTGTTATATCTTAGTTAGAATAATTCTGGGTGTATATTGTATTCTAATGATATTGCACATAGGACGACAAATGATCAGTAAAAAAAAACTATGTAGTTTCAGAAATAAATTATTTTAAATAGTTTTATACTTTGAATGTTTACTTTTAAATCCTGAGACTGAGCTGCTTAGCCAGGAAGACCAAAAGATATACTATTACTATTGCATCGCAGAAATGGATGGAGGAATGGTGTGGATGGAGGTGGCTCAAGACCGTTCGCCGTGGCATTCTAGGGGGGAGGCCTATGTCCAGCAGTGGACTTCTACAGACTTCTACTTCTTCAGATGATGATGATGATTATTTATTTATTTATTTAGACTTAATTTACATAAACTTCATTCACCAGTTGCGAAAAAGTCGAAAAAGTACCTCTATTTGTCAGAGCTCTACCTCTACGAAAACAAAACGTGTCGTGCGGCCTCTACGTCGTAGAGGTCTACGGAAAAGTCCATGCTTACTTAATTATATGGGTTGAAATTAAAACTATTCGTCTAAGTTAACCTTTCTACTCGTTTTGTATAGTCACAAGTCAAAACTTTCAGTATCAACTCGTTCAACCTGTGTCCTGGGCAAGTTTAATAAAATAAGCTGCAATCAACGGTTTATCGTTGATAGACGCTCAACTTTGCTGGTTTCTGGGGAGTAAGTGACTGAGTTATCTTGTTTAATTAACCTTACTTCACGTAGGGTGCATATAGGAATAAATAATTGTTCACATACATTTTATGATTGAAAATAAATGTCTACATTGGAGTCAACCGGGAATTTTTGAAAGACGTATAGTCCTTCCCTGAGGAAGAATTAGTATCACCAAAATATGTGCTTGGACGGTGATCCTCATGACGATATCCCTGCAACCTATGTGGTGGTGATGTAATCCAATAACGACAGAGCAAACACTCAATACCGCCGATCCCACTGGTGGGGTCGGCGAGTCTCTTCAGTACCTTCAGTACCACACGACTACAACCAGTGCAAGTGTTTTTCTCCTATCCCTCCCAATCTGGCAACGGCCCAAGGTGAGGACCATACCTATGTAGTACCCTTACGCTGGTTGCCCGAACTTAGCTTTTAACCAGTTGAGCGAATTTTGCGCTCGACAAAAGCTCGGTAAAGCAGCATCGACCACTTGTGGTCAACTGCACATCTTCTCTTCTTCATCAGCCGGTATACATCCACTGCTGGATGAGGCCTCCCTCATAGCTTGCATAACGTGTAATCAATGGGGGGATTTACACACGCTTGGAAGGCGGATTGGTGATCGCAGTATTGGTTTTAAGCACAAGGTGGAAACTGCTGCCTGTACCCTGGTGCAATCCCTTAGTCGGCGTTCACGACATTCACGGGAGGAGACGGAGGGGTTTTTTTTACTCGGGATAAACTACGACACATAAAAATGTATGTACATATCACACTAAGATACACAATACATACTAATACTACTGGATATGCATACTAATGTTAACATATATTACCTCGGTCAAAATGAAGGAAAGAGGAGTCAAGAAATTATTATTATTTGTAACAGTAATTAAATCTCATTATAATTAAATGAAAAGCCCGGAAAAGATTCCATTGTTCAACATCTTGTTTACTCATTTGACTAAGTAACGAACATTCATTTAAAATGTAGAGACATTAAAACCAGCCAACATAACTGATTCTTTGATAGAGAACTGACTTAATCCACTGCGAGTAACGTTCTTCCAAGTCTAGACTTCAACATCCTAGTAGAATTTACGAAGCGTAAACCCCCATATTAGTCTCCGCTTTCAGACCACTAACATCTTAGGAGGGGGGAAGTCACCCTCTTTGGAACGGGAAATCGGAGATCTCTAGGCAACAGGTGCCCGTTGCCAGGGATCCCTCCCACTAAATCAACCTCAAAGTTTCCTATTCTCCGTGATTTAGCACATCGATCGCTGTGTACAAACGCTATCTCATTCGCCCCAGTCACAGACGGCAATAGATACAAAATGATGCAATGTTGCTGTTGGCGAATTTTTATGAGCCTCATTAAGTTAATGTTTTTTTTGTAAATGAGCTGTAAATTGTATTATTATCTGAATTACAGCGTCCGGTTATTTATTTCATAGTTAATAAAAGTTATTAGACTGATTTTGTTATTTGAAATTGTGGTAAAGTAGCCATTGAGTTCAAAGAGAACTTTTGTTAATTAGTTATACTACTTTGTATCGAGATAGGACGAGCAGGCAGTATTTACTTGTTTAATGTGGGTGTACCGTATGTTTAGCAACTACTTATTTACAATTTGGAGTGTTGATAGGGGAACTGAGGTTAAAGCAATTCATTTGTTTGAATGACCCTCTGGAATCTCCGGAATTGTTTGCACGATTGTAATTAGTTTGGAAGTCTGTTACAAATTGATGCCTTTGTAGATGCGTTTTTCTAGTAGTTAATTTTCATAAATAATTAGTTAATAATTTATTTTGAAAGCACAACCTCCTCTTTGCACGCACTTTCGCGTGCCCCTTTTCCTCACATTACAAAGGTAAGAAGAAATAAACTAAGCATAATGTTCGCTTATGAATTTCATTGTTTTGATTAATTTGATATCTATTTATCAAATCAGGTTCACAATCAGATCCTGGAAATTACAGACCGATTTCAGTTTTACCCATACTATCAAAAGTCCTAGAAAAAATTCTGTATAAACGACTAGAAACCTACTTAAATTCAATAAATTTTATTTATGAAAAACAGTTCGGGTTTAGACCCAAAAGTAACACCCTATCAGCAACCTAGTAACAAAGATTAAATCAAACATAGATAATAGGAAAATTGTTCTTGGCATATTTATTGATCTAAAAAAAGCCTTTGATACCGTTAGCCATAGATTGTTAATAAAAAAACTAGAAACAATAGGTATCAAGGGTACAGCTCTAAACATGTTCAAATCATATTTAACGAATAGAGTCCAGGTAGTTAAAATCGATAATGCTCAAAGTAAAACAGCACCTATAACATGTGGAGTCCCCCAAGGTTCCATATTGGGACCACTTCTCTTCTTAATTTACATTAATAATATCCACGAAATAGGTTTGCATGGCCACATAACATTATACGCAGACGACACGTGTTTGTTTTACTTTGGATCAGCAATAAATGACATAATTCCGCAAGCTCAGTCAGATCTGAACACTCTCTTCTCTTGGTTACAGCACAACCTGTTAACAATTAATGTATTGAAGACATGTTACACCATCTTTAGGGCAAAAAATAAAATAATTGTACCATTAAAATTAATAATATACCTGTACAAGAAAAAAGTTACGAAAAATATCTTGGTTTAAGAATGGATAGCGACTTGTCGTGGAACGCGCAGATTGAACACATTAAAACTAAACTTTCGTCACTCACTGGTTCACTCCGTAATATCGTTCGTTGTGTCCCACACCGAGTTCGCTATACCATCTATAATTCCTTGATAAAACCACACCTGATATATTTAATTGAAGTCTGGGGCAATGCAGTCAAAACGAAATTAGCGGAACTTCAAATTATTCAAAACAAAATTATTAAATTATTATTTCATTACCCTTACTTATCACCAACCAAACAAATATATAAAGATACTAAATTAATGAACATCAAACAGTTATATATTTACAGCACATGCATACTTGTTCGTAAAATTTTAAAAGGCTGTCTCCATACTAGCCTATCATTTAAAACAGTGCGTCAAGTATCCAAGCAAAACACTCGTCGAGCCAGTTTTCTGGTTCTACCCAAGACGCGAACGAACTACGGTAAAAAAATGTTTACTTGTGAAGGCGCACAGCTTTATAACCAAATACCGTCAGATATTAAAAATGTAAACTCATTCAATGCATTTAAAACAAAACTTACGCAATACGTTGTTGATAAATACGTTTAATCTTATACCTAATTATTTAAGAGATGCATTGAATGGGTCATAACTTAGTTTTATACAGCAATGTACCTACTTACTACCTACCTACTTATTAACTCGAACGACCTACTGTTATGTTATAAATACTTTAAGTTATATGTTTTTCTCATGTAAGTGACATACTTTTTTGTCTTTTTGAGAATAAATTTCATTAAACCGATTTATCTACTTTCTACAATCTATATTGAGTTTTTTTGTATACAATGCCACATGAACACATGCATTTAAAAGCAACCAAAATTATTTATCCACTAATATACCGTCTCCAAATTTTTAATAAAGTTTGGACTTAGGAATAATCTTGCAACAATAGACATGGAATGAAAAGGAATATTAACTTACTAGTTGCGCCCCGCGGTTTCACCCGCGTGAATAATGATGAAAATTGATGATGATGATGATGATGATGATGATGATGATGAAAAGTAGCCTATGTGTTAATCCAGGGCGTAAAGTATCTCCATTCCAAATTTCACTCAAATCCATTCAGTAGTTTTTACGTGAAAGAGTAACAAACATCCATCCATACTCACAAACTTTCGCGTTTGATGATGATGATGATGATGAAAAGTAGCCTATGTGGTAATCCAGGGCGTAAGGTATCTCCATTCCAAATTTCACTCAAATCCATTCAGTAGTTTTTACGTGAAAGAGTAACAAACATCCATCCATACTCACAAACTTTCGCGTTTGATGATGATGATGATGATGAAAAGTAGCCTATGTGTTAATCCAGGGCGTAAAGTATCTCCATTCCAAATTTCACTCAAATCCATTCAGTAGTTTTTACGTGAAAGAGTAACAAACATCCATCCATACTCACAAACTTTCGCGTTTGATGATGATGATGATGAAAAGTAGCCTATGTGTTAATCCAGGGCGTAAAGTATCTCCATTCCAAATTTCACTCAAATCCATTCAGTAGTTTTTACGTGAAAGAGTAACAAACATCCATCCATACTCACAAACTTTCGCGTTTGATGATGATGATGATGATGAAAAGTAGCCTATGTGTTAATTCAGGGCGTAAAGTATCTCCATTCCAAATTTCATTCAAATCCATTCAGTAGTTTTTACGTGAAAGAGTAACAAACATCCATCCATACTCACAAACTTTCGCGTTTGATGATGATGATGATGAAAAGTAGCCTATGTGTTAATCCAGGGCGTAAAGTATCTCCATTCCAAATTTCACTCAAATCCATTCAGTAGTTTTTACGTGAAAGAGTAACAAACATCCATACTCACAAACTTTCGCGTTTATAATATTATAGTAGGATTGCTATGAAAGCTGTGCAAGCATATTTGTTATATAAAATTATATGCAGAGATCCAAGTCAAATCAAATACTCTTGTATGTATACCTATCATAGGTAAATGTTATTGTCTAACGAGGGTGGTTTGGTCTCACAGTAGGTATATTATGCTTGTGCAGTAATGCACAAGCACAAAAGCGTGAAGACAATTGTCTCCCGCCAACCTCTATCAAAGCCATACAGTTTGTTTGCTGTTTAATGAGGTGAATATTAGAGATAAATTGACTCAATAAATCTAAGGTAAGGTATTTGTTTTTTATGTGTCAAGGAAGAAAACTTTCTCTAAGAGCACTCTCAGAAACAGTGTTCATACTTTTGTACACGGGTATACCGAGGTTACTATCACGATAGTCGCGATATTCATGAATGGCACTCTATGCCGCCGGAGCGCAATTATCGCCAGATAGTTGCAGAGCTGGAT
Source organism: Epirrita christyi (assembly GCA_951392215.1). NCBI lineage: Eukaryota > Metazoa > Arthropoda > Insecta > Lepidoptera > Geometridae > Epirrita > Epirrita christyi. The sequence continues at coordinate 4,546,524 of OX595837.1, forward strand.
TACTATGCACTATGGAATATAAGCCAGAGCCATGCTCTTTAGTTAATGCAATGAGGCATCAACAAGGGATTTACAGGGTTATGCCAGGATGTCTGATTAAATTTTATTTGGACAACATGATAGACAAACCATGACAATAAAGTCGGAATAGTATTACTAACTTGAGCTTTTATTTTTTGTAAATAATTAGAAGAAACTATGCGAAAAAATATTGTTTCATAAAGATCTTGAAAACGCACTATCAATAACTCGATGTAATAGACAGACGAATAGTAGGTTGACAGAAAGTTTCTTATTGCCCCTCAGCGAAGGCTCCAAAAACATGAGCGCAACATGAAGTCATAGTCAGTCAAAGTAGGTATATACAAAAAAGAAAAAATTAACAAAATAATAAAAACGTTAGAATATAATTTCGTATATCGTATGAACTGTAATTACAAAAGAAACAACCAGTGGCTCATTTAAATTCACTATTACTATTATAAGTATCAAAAAAGGATTATAATATGTCAGCCCTCAGCATACAACTCACATCAGTCTACATCGCTCACACTCCGACAGCTCTAGGCGTACATAATTTGCAACATACCGTGTCTTTGTTCGGGGAAACCGTAGGTCTAAATTGATACCTAGAGGAAGTGATCTTATAAAAATTGTTACGAACTTAGAAATAACCAGATAGCACTCTAAAATATTCCTATTTGCCCCCTTGCCAGTCTTTGGCTCCAGCAAAGTTCAAAACTCTTTGTATGTTGCTCGAAGGCAGTATACTAGAAATCAAATTAACAGGTTCGAAATAGTCTCCCAGAACACAAATCGTGGACTTTGGGCAACTAGTGGGAAAATTAAAAACGGACTTGAGGTCACGTCTGCTGTATGTCAGATAAAATATGGGCAAAGGATGCTAAGGGATGGAAACCAAGAAACAGAAGACGAGCACGCGGCGATGGAGAGACGAGCTAGACTCCTTTAGGTGGGACTGGTCAACAAAGGCACTCAATAGAGAGGAGTGGAAGAAAGGAAGGGAGGTCTTTGCCCTGCAGTGGGGTATTACAGGCCCATAATAAACAATAACAATAAATACTACAGTAACAAGCCTAATAAATATGCCTTATATTTTGAAGGAGAACTCTTAACCTTAACTTATATGGTCCGTAAAAATAACTGTTCTGTTTCGTTGGTAAAGTTATTTTTCTTTGTAAAGTACCTACAGCAATATTCTTTGAAAAACTTTATCAAACTCTATCAACACAAATTATCAAGCTTCGACAATACGTCTACGTGATGTATTTCTTTTCAACTACAGTGCCATGGGGGATTATAATATATTTTGCCCTGTTAAGTAAGAACACGTATTACAATAAATCATATCGGATAGTTTGACACAGTGGGTCGTAAGCAGTCTCACAGGACCGCAACGGACTCGTTCTTCCTGCGGTCCCAAAGGCCCCCCTTTTGGGACAAAAAGCAACCCTTCGTTGATTTCGCATTCGCCGGTTGTATTTTTCATACAGTTGTTGAAAAACCTGATGGATTATGCGAGAAACTTTGAAAAAGGGTTCGATAAAGTAAAATTAGGAATTATTATCTTTTTTGTACGTGTCCAGGTATTTTTTGCGGCTGCTGCGAGGACTTTATAACTTTTATCAGCTGATTTAATTAGAATATTTTTTTTGTACCTTGGGTTGTCTTGTTTTAGAATAGACCACTTCTTCTCCTGTGGATTTTGTAAAAGCCGACGAAGGGATTACACCAGGTGATGGGCAGCAGCATCCACCTGAGTACTCAACACGAATACTGCAATCACCAATCCACCTGCCAAGCGTGGCAAATCCCTCCATTATATTTTATGGGAAGCCCTCGTCCAGCACGGACGTCTAAAGACTGCTGATGATGATGATGAAATAAAACCATAGCGACTTTCTGAGTTTCTTTTGATAAATGAAATCACGGAATACATTTTGTCTGGAAAATGTTTATCAGATTTGCAATATCGTTGGTAGGCATTTTGTGAAGGATGTTTTAGCGAATTGCATAGCGTCTGCTACTCAGGATGATTCTAGAAAACGTCAATAGTAACGTGATTAGTTCGATAGTTTTTCTTTTAGTAGGTATAGGTAGGTACTCAGCAATGCAGGTAAAAACAACTTCACTAGTGAGTGCAAACCTATTCTGGAACTACAGGCATAAAATTTCCATCAAAAAGTTTTACGTTCCATAAAATCGGTGGCACAGAAGTTCATATTTTCAGCGAAAAGCCACATGGCAGACTTTTAATAAATTCCGTGGTAAAAAAAAATAACTGAGAGAAGGATAAATCAGGTCACGTATGCTGAAAATTGGTCGTAATCGTCTTCAATGTTGTCTTTTGGAACTGCATGTAAAAAACTGTACCTTCTTAATTTGGTGGCAGAGATCGCTTAGTCGATTAGTGATTAGTCGTACATACAACTTCAAATTATTTTTGTTTACCTTCATGTTGTGATCAATAAACCGACTCAATAAAGGTGGACCCCATCACGTTGGACTAAGGACATTTTAAAGGTCGCAGAAAGTCGGTGGATTGAGGCGGCTCGACACCGTTTCTCGTGGCATTCTATGGAGGAGGCTTATGTCCAGCGGTGGACTTTTACAGGCTGAAAAAGTTTTCTATCTATATAGAAACATCACTTGGAATAAATATGTAAATTAGTTGCTCATCGTTTTGTTTCTTACCTTTTGTATTTTTTTCGTGAAATTCAATGACTTAACAGTTTGGTCGTTCGTCGTTTTCCCCAGGAAACCCTGCGTTACAGTGTCAGATTCCTTATTCGAAATCATTTACTTACTTTGAATTCGATTTGGAACTTCGAGGGAACTTGACGAGGATACGTTTATTTGCATGAAAATGTATTTAGTTAGTTCTGTAGTCTGTATCTTTGGTTGGTTAAGTAAATACATTCAAAATTATTCATGTGATTTCAATGAATAAAACACTATCGTCTATTGTTTCAAGTTGTTGACATACGGATTGTATGGACGTTTATAACTATAAAGTAAATAAATGACAAGTATATGAAATATATTTATAGATTTATAAGACGATTCAAAATGATCCTTGTGATTTCAATGAATAAAGTTCTTTTGACTTTGACTTTAGTTATAGGCTCTTGAGTGGCGACCACAAATTGGATGACGCGGTAGAGGAAGGTCCTCCACTCGGGACTAAAGACATTATAAGCGTCACAGGGTGGATGATAACAAGCTCAAGACCGTTTGTCGTGGCATTCTAGGGGGTAGGCCTATATCCAGCAATGGACTTTTATAGGCAGATGATGATGACGAAATGAAATATACACAAATAGTTTCTTATACTAATACCTACAATTATCAAATGAGTATTACGGATGGCACAGATATACAAAACCAGTTTGCAGAAAGTGTCGAAGCTCCAAGTATAAACTAATAACCGAATATGTACCTATAAGGATAAAACGAATAGGTACTAATATCTGAATCTCATAGTAAATGTTATGATTAATTACTTAGAAACGAGAGCTTATTTTCAGTTTTTCAAAGGATTTATTGCAATATATCGGAGCATTATTCTCAGAGCGTGTATATTCAAAAGAATATTACGACGATGAATCAATAAGTATAGCTCTCAAAGTAAACAGGCAATATTGTAAGGTTTTCTCTATATCGTCCCACGTTCATGGTTTATCAAACATTTGCCACAGTGTAAGCGATTTTCTCGGACCAATAGAAATCTAGTTTTGGTACTACTAAGTATCTTCATTTACATGAAGAATAATACAACTAATTCAAGTCTATACAAAATAATAAAATGCAAATTAAACAGTTGAGTTATCAAAAGACCGTTGCAAATGATCTAAAGATAGCTAATCCAAATCACAACTAGACAGAAGTGCCCCAAAGACGCTAGCAGCATTGCCACGCTAAATGGCAACACTAAAGCGTTGAGCCAGATAAGACCCAGTTTCGAGTCACGTGTTGCTTCATTCAACTCCCTGAAATAATTCTGAAAACACGAAGAGCCCCGGTTTTTCACGAACCCAGAGTCTCAAACACAAAAGGCTCAAATATGGAAACTCTGTCAAGATTTGATATGCGTCTTTAGATCCTCAGCCGATTCGGCCGCTGCACAGCTCTCTGAGCTCTAACTGATGGCCCGGGCAGATTAGATGGCGCAAGGGTCTCAAGGCACGTAGCGTCCCATACCAAAGGCCTACCCTTCTCCCATGGAACCAGAGTTATGCCATCAGGCCACTTACCATCGTCACGCATCACACGATGGTATTCTACCGCAAGGGTGTTGCATTGCATGCGTTTCAGGTAAATAAAAACTCAATTTTTTTTAATCAAGAAAATTGTGTTTCAGAAACAGATTGTTTTTCCATTCTAGGCCACTAAATGTCAATATCACCTCGTTGTGCCAGGGCTTCACTAAATGTATACGAAAGCACAGTTTGAACAAATACTATACCAACTATGACTATTACCTACTTGTATTAAGCATTATGTTATTATAATCGTCTCTCTAAAAGTGTCGCTAAATATTTACATTATTTAAATTCCTTGAAAGTTTTGTTTATGAAATTTGGAGATCGCTTTCACTGTGGCAAGCGTTTCATTGCTATGATGGTAAGTGCTGTGATCATGTACGCGCGTAGTTTTAATTAGATTGCCGAGGATTACGTGTGAATTACAGAGAGGGCCTATTAAGACAATTATTACGTGAGCTTTAATTACACGAATCGAGTATTTAGTGGGTTTCAACTTTGATTTTCATGAAGTGAATATTTATTGGGTTTCAGTGACTTTTGTACGAAACGCAAACTTAACATATATAAATACATAAACACACATCTTTTGTCCCCAAGGGGTAGGCAGAGCCTCAAAGGGCCTCTTTTCACCGTGGGTTGGACAATCGCAGGATATATCGCCGCTATAGCTTTCCACGACCTACTCGACTTCAATTAAAAGTAAAATCGCATTGCGTCCTTCAACAAAGCTAAAAACTATTATATATTATTAAGATTGCTCAATATATAAGAGCAATGCACTAAAACTATTAACGTTTATCACATCATTACGCATACCACAAGTTACTCATGGTCTATACACAGCACAAGCTATTATCGTTAAGGATTATGTAAATTATGGCAGAGCGACCACCCATAAAAACTAACCTAACAGTCAAGAAAGAACAGAAAAATGGTACTTACAAGTTCTTTTTATGCCAAAATGATAGTTTGGCGCAGTCATGACTAAAATATCACGGGACATCTACGAAAATGCTACGAGAACGCTACGTCACTTCTACGACATTACCGAAACATTGTAATGTAAATAACTTTTCATTTAAAAAACCGACTTCCACCAATTGTACTCGACTAAATATATAGATGAAAAAAAATTATGAAAAAACCATAGTGGTGAAAGGGTTATGATACTTTCTGAATGCAAATGCTTGATTTGTTGCTGAAAATATCAAAACCGCTATATGAATGCTTACAATATTTGAGGAGTTCCCTCAATTCCTCATGCATTCCATCATCAGAACTGGATTCTAAAAAATAGGACCAATCTGGAAGTATATCTATTAAAATAAAAAAAGAATTTTTCAAATCAGTTTATAAACGACGGATATATGACGTAACAAACATAAAAAAAAAGAAAAAAAGAACAGGCGATTGGTTATAAATTACCCCGTCGTGTGATTGTTTCGCTGGAAGTATTATGAGATGTAATATAGACTTAGATAACCTTAAATCGTTAGCCGTGGTAGTCTCGGCCTAAGAATAGGACTACTCCAACTCCTCTTATGGATGTCGTAAAAGGCGACTAAGGGATTACACCAGGGGATGGACAGCAGCATTCACCTGAGTACTTAATATCAAACTGCTATCACCAATCCACCTGCCAAGCGTGGTGATTATGGCAAATCCTCCCCATATTATGCATGCTATGAGGGAGGCCTTATCCAGCAGGAGATATCTACCGTTTAATGAAGAACCTAAAAACTAGTCTTTAGGATCTCATGGTGAGTTTGTTTTTGTCATAGTTTCATGACATCTGCTGTACCATAACCGGATATTTTATGATTCTATAATTTTACCGTTTTCGTCGTAGCGTGCCATGTCATGACGATGCCGTCATACCCGACCGCAAGAAGGGTTATATGTTTATGGTTATGTTATGTTGTCTTGTAATAAGGCCGTAAAGGTTTCATTATTATAATTTCGACACTTTCTGCTATGTATACAACACTAAGACAAGAGCTTCCCGCTTAACGATGGGCAGTAAACGATGTCCCGATTTATAGTTCCTTAAGAAATAGTTTTTATGGCTTTCTATAACGGAATTATACTTTTCAGCTGGGCTACCATGAACTCTTATAGGCATTCAGTTCAAAAAACATTCTGTACAAAATATCTTGTTAGGGTTAGTTTCCCATAATATACGGGCAATGATATTGTTCAATTATAACTTAAACGTACTTAAAACTTTTAAATTTTGAAGGATTATGTTAGATTCAATTCTATTTTTTTATATTAATGAATAGCAAAACTTACAATGGTGTTCAGGTATTTTTCTTCAGACTTCATCTTCAGATCAGGGGATATTACCATTAAAATCATTTATAGCCAGAGTGCATCTCATGATAATTTCAATAAGCCCAAACACGGCTAGGATACATTGATTTTTGACGGAGGTCTGAGGCCCAATTCACTAACTAAAAAATAGTTAAAATAGAGTTTGGATCATGTTTCGATCTTGTGTCGATGTCTTAAATGTCAGAAATGGTATTCTCCTGACATAAAATACAACACTGTAATGTGATTATATCGAAATGTGACCGAAACTTCAACGATTCAAAGTTTTTTCGTTAATTTTAGCATAATTAGATGGAGTCTCTCTTTACTCTTTCCAATTATATAATATATCTATCCTACTCTAATGGTGGTCACCATGAATTGAAAGTAGACTAAATTGTTATTTATGAGGGACTAGAAATTCAACTTTCAGTCAATTTACAATTCAGTCTCGATTCGGTCAACTTTCAGTGTAGTTTTAAAATAACTTAGAGAATTGGGCCTCTGGTGCCTACCTTCCAGTTCGATGGTACCATTTTCATCAGAATTAGTTATTTAAATTTGCTTCATATAGTCGCCTAACTATCTTAATCAATATATCTTATCACCACTCTTGTAATACTTATCATTGAGGATTTCCGGTTGCCATTTGTGGTCTTCTTCATCAGTACCACTTCACCAAATGATACTTTCTAAATGGAAATGCATAAATTGTTGCTGAAAATATCAAAATGACTATAGATATGAATGCCTGTAATATTTGAGGAGTTCCCTCAATGCCTAATGGATTCCATCATCAGAACTGGATTTTGAAATTAATGGGACCAATCTAGAAATACTTTATACGATTTATATTTGATATTTTTTTACGTTTTATTTTTTTGGAAACTTAAATACATTTAAGTTAACAAAAAAAATACAACTGAAATCAGTTTTATTTTTTTTGTTAATTTAAATGTATTTAAGTTTTAAAAAAGGAGGTTCTCAAATGAGAACCTCCTTTTTTTGAAGTCAGTTAAAAATTACAAGTTTCATGTGCCTGTAATTTGACTGTTTGGCGGCAGAAATAGGTATGGTGGTAACATTATTCCATAAAAGCTGAATTCGTGTATTTGCATGTTAAGGGTTTCATTAGTCCTTATTAATTTCTATAGAACAATTGTGAGTATATGCTACTTCAGAGAGATTCCTAGAATATAATTAGCATAGCGAAGTCGTACAATAGCCTGCTTTCATTAAAAGATAAAAGTTTTTCGTTGAATTTTCCTAGCCACCATCATCATCATCAGCAGCCTGTTTCAGTCCACTGCTGGACGAGACCTCCCCATTAAATACAATGGAGGGATTTGCCATAATCACCACGCTTGGCAGGCGGTCTTTAGATAGCTCAACTGCATCATTTGTATTATTTAAATTTTGTTCATACTTAAAATAAAATAAATAAATAATGCTGGACATTTCACACAACATTTTCTAGCCCCATGCTAAGCAGAGCTTGTGTTATGGTACTAGATAACTGATATACTTTATACAATACATTACATAGATAGATATTTTTTACAATACATAGAAAGTACCCAGAACACCCGGAACAATTATCTGCAGATCACACAAATATTTGTTCCGAGGTGGGGATCGAACCCGCAACCTCCTGCGTCGCAGGCGAACCTTCACTCGCCGCACTACTACGCGATACTTGTAGTAGTTGTATTATTCTCTCTGTAAATAATGATTATAAACTTCGCAGGATGTTGACGGATGGAGGCAGCTCAAGAACGTGCGCCGAGCATTCTAAGGGAGACGCCTATGTCCGGCAGTGGACTTTTACAGGCTGATGATGATGATCATCAGCCAAATAGGTAATACAGTGTGACCATGCGAAATACTATTTTAAAATCTTGAATAGACTAATAAATATTTAGTACTAACTACTATGGCCTTATTACAGAACATGATCTAAATCTGAATTTAGTCCAGGTGTTCTAGTCTAGGCTTAAATATCGACATCAGGCATGTAAATACTATTTTAAAATCTTGAATAGACTAATAAATATTTAGTACTAACTACTATGGCCTTATTACAGAACATGATCTAAATCTGAATTTAGTCCAGGTGTTCTAGTCTAGGCTTAAATATCGACATCAGGCATGTACGACTTTAATACGAAAGCAAATTTTTACTTTAAGCGAAGACTTAAAAGCGAAAGATAGTTTGTTTTTCAAAATCAATTCTAGCGCTACTACACAAATTTCCAAACTGACGGATTGTGTCACATCAAAATTGAGATGTCGAAATTCTTACCTCCAACAAGCAATCAACTGCTAATTTGTAGACCATTGCTAAACTAGGGGGCTGCATGGTTTTAGAAAAACAAGAGATAGTCCAAGCTTAAGTAATTTTTGGCATAAGCTCGGACTATCTAGCTCGAAAGTGGCTTCTGGAAAACAAATCTGCTTTTGTATTACAGTCGTATATACCAAAGGTCAATATTTAAGCCTAGACTGGTAGTCCTGGTTTAAACTCAGACTTAGGCTATGTTTAGTAATAACACCCCTATTGTTTACTTATGGGTAAAAATACTTAACTCAAAATTTTCACACCCAATACTAGTAATCCAACGGATACTCTGGCGTGAGTGGCTCTGAGGAGAAATCGAACTACATATTTGTTCCGGCTTACGGAATCGCGCCAAAGGTGTATTCACGCCTACTTCATATATTCTAAGCCAAGTTTGAGCGTGAGGTATGCAAATCCGACTTCACTACGCCTTTTGAGCCTTCACAACCTACCCAAGATTATTGACTTTTGTTCGTTTATTGACATTTAGAATGCAAGTTCCTTCGTATTTAATTTTTTTAAAGATTTTCAGTAACACTACGGTTTGCGTAATTATGTATGCATGGAACGTACTCCACATTCTGGTAAAGTTGACACGAAGTTCTACGTCATCATCATTATCATCAGCCCACAATAGCCCACTGCTGGGCAATACGCGCCACTGAGTCCAGTGCTTTTCTCATCCTCTTTCTGGTAGCTGCCTTTCGTAACTCATCGCTCCACCTAGCCTGGGGGTGCCCCACGCTACATTTACTCGCTCTTTACTTACTTTGCACACCTTAACTTTACCTTAACCTTAACTTGCAGTTGTCACCGTCATTCAACGGTTTTTTTGTGGCTGTTGTCAATCTTGAAGTCACTGATTTTTGCATTATCATTGATAGCTCATAATAGTATCAATATCAATAGAATAATCTTACCTGTGTAGCGATTACCCGTGTGGCGTGAGACGCGGCCGGCCGCCGCTGTCAACTCGGTGGCATGGTGCCCGCGGCGGCCGGCGTCAATCCTGAACACCCTCACTGCGGATCCCTTCACTGCACATCACTGAACTTTGCACTATTCACTGAATACTTCCATTTATTTCACACTGCACTTTTTATCTGAAACAAGGATATAATTTCATTATTGCACAAGATTATTTTGCAAGAGCAATGTTATTATTGAAGCTGCTAGCGTCTTGTTGTGAGAATTTACTTTGCTTCGGGGAATGAAAATAACTCAGCTAAGGCTTTTTAAATTAAATTTTCTGCGGCTTATCACCTGTCTCGCGGCCTGTGTAGTTTTATTCAAATTTAATTTAAAATACAAAATAAGTAAAAGAAAACATCAAGCATAAACCAGCTTATTCTAGACTGTATCACAAAATCTGAGACATAAATGGCAGTCACAATTTAATATGTTGGTGAAAATGGTCAATATTTTTTAAGGCACAAGTTAACCAATACACAAACAGGTGGCCATATATAGAGATATTGTATGAGCATCACATCATTATTGTCACAAAGAATTGATGAGGGTAAACAGCCACTAAACAGCCTTTAACCGAACATTTATCGTGTGTCCGTAATTTAGAGTAACCCTGCGACCAATAGTGAAACCAGATAAAAAATAAAGTGTATGAGGCAAAACCAGTTATAAAATAAATAAATAAAACCTGAAGTTATACAAAATAATCTACACGTGAAACCACTCAACTTTTATTTCATCCAACGAAAAGCCACGTGGCTCTACGCATAATGAAATCGAATTACAGCCAAATAAAAGCCGCAGTTGTCCCATACGTGTCTCGTAAAAACACATTTGCCAGCAAAAACGTGTCACCTGACATCATAAATGGTTTGTAATCATAAAACACTCAAATGGTACGAGATAGGGCCAGTTTGAATGACAAGAACTTAAGAGTAGCAGTATCTATTTCGAGCTGGCTGTTCCAAGAGCATTAAAGCGTTCCTTAGATTATTTGAACTCAACACTAAGGTTATGACATCACCCAAGCCATAATGGTTTATATTCGGCGAAAGGTCTAACAATTATTAATTCAGGGCCCCCAAATTCTACTAAACAAATTGTGATTGAATTGTTAATAAATTATCTCAAAATGGTAATTTTTGACACTTTTTGTATAGCAAAAGTGTCAAAAATTACCATTTTGATAGTTTTTTAAGCTCTCCTACATATAGACCTACTTTTGACCGGACCGCAACCTGGGCCCCAATTCTACTAAACAAATTGTGATTGAATTGTTACTGAATTATCTCAAAATGGTAATTTTTGACACTTTTTCTATAGCAAAAGTGTCAAAAATTACCATTTTGAGATAATTCATTAACAATTACCACTACTAATAATTACTATCCAAGTGTGTATTTGTACATTTAAGTTTCCATAGATATATTGCGATTTCTATCTGTGAGAATGTTTATTTTTTGAAATTACCCATTTATTTTAGTTTAAGTTACTATGACCCAATCAAGAACTCGTGATAGTGATTCATTACCATAATCGTAAAAAGCTTTAGATGTCAGCTTTAAAAATTAAAGAAGTATCGTCAGCAAATAGAACTATTTCACATACTTATGTCTTTTACAAAAAACTGAGATCGTGAATGAAAATCGGAGAGAATGGTACTAGCATCGACTGTCGGTCGACAAAAATAAATCCAAGTTGATAACTATGAAGAAGCCCGTGAAGATTGGCTTTTAAAAAAATGTTTGAATTTTTTTTAGTATCTTAGGGATGCTTCCTTCTGGAATTTGGATCTGTTGACCTATTTTTAGATTGTTTTCAGCGATCTTTAGATAATTCAAATTTTGTATGTATTTAAATTAGTTGTATTATTCTTTCTGTAAATAAAGATTTGAACAATTATATAGGTACTTCGGTACATCAAGTTTACGTTATTATTTTAACTTCTAATGCGAACGCAAACAGATAAGACCAAAAATGTGGTGGAACTTGTATTACTTTCTCGGGCGACTTTTCATCTTAAGTTTCTTCAGCGAGCGATGAAAGTTTTGCTCAATACGCTTTGGTAGAGGCGGAGTTTCTTTTTGCGCCTAGGCACGACTAAATCTGTAATTCACAAAAAAAACAATGCATTAAAATGTTGTTCGACTTTGGTGCAGTTATTAATAAAAATAGTTATATCAGTATTAACTGACGTGATATATAAACTTCTGCTGTGTCTTTTTCCCAGTATGTCAGAAAAAAGGAGAAAGATACTTATAGCTGTTATACCAAAGCTAACCACATCAGGATAAAATAAATTGTAATAATAGATCGAAAAACTATACTCAAATGCTTTTTTAAATCAAAAGGTAGGTACTAATTGCATATATCATAAATTAGCATTGCATGCATATAAAACACATATGACTAAACTGATTTATGATTCAATAATCTGTATAATGACGTTTCTAGATGAGCTAAGAATATTCGTTAAGATGCTCTTCGAGCTTCCTCACAAACGGCGGGACACGATTGGCTACCCATGAATAGGCGAAGTAAATGTAGGCCCGAGTTCTAACAAATCGCCCACGCAAGTGCTATGGACCATGGTATGTAATGGTGTTACAAATACATTTTTAGGTACGTATATAATCATAATAACGAGAGGACACATTTTCACACTTGCCACCAAAATGCTGGTCGTTGCGAATAATTTTAGAAAATACGTCAAAACGACACCGGTCGTGGCTCTCTTAGGGGTGGTCGTTGGGAATAAACCATTTCTGAGTATCCATAGACACCAATATAATAAACAAATGTTTGTACAAACAGCCAATTATAAAATAGATCGACTCAAATAAACAAGTTCAAAACATCCATGCAAAATACACAATTTTTTTCCCTTTAGATGAAACGAAACATTCGGACTATCCTATCCTCCGTAAACAAATAACTTTATTTACGCCAAATAAATATTACTCTCGAGGTATCAGTTTCAAAAAGAAAACAAAAACGTCCCACCGTAAATATTTATTCACATACGAACCGGTAATTGGTAACAGTAGCCGCGGTCATCAGCTAACGGAGTTCCGAGAAATTCAAATAAATGGTTAAAATTGTGGGTAAAGCGTAACATCGATGAAAAGATTTTGATATTATTTCCTCACGTTTCATAGTTAAATGTAAAAGTATGATGAAGGGGTTAAAAACTTTCGTTCATATAATTTGAGAATTTTTGTGCATGGGTCCCATTAGTTATTGCACAAAATTACGTTATAATAAGAGTGATTCTAACAACTGCTTCTAATAAAAGTGCCAAATTGCAGAACCATTCATACAATGAATGGGTTGAAAAGTTTCACTCATATTTGAGCCACTTCATTACGAAAGCAATGTAACGTGACAAAGTTCTAACTTACCACCTACAAAAGTACAAAACTAATAAATTTAACTTGGTAAAGTTGCTATCTGAAATCGTGACATCGCACGCACTCGATATCACCTTATCACCGCAACATTAACTCGGATTGCAAACGCAGTGTTTTACAGTTGTGCGTCAGTGTAACAGATTTATGTACACTCTAGATAAGAAGTCAATTAAGCTTTTTATCGGGAAGCGTAAAACCCCAATAATAGCTGATAAGTTTGGTTTTTTGATTAAACTATGAAAACCATGGTCAGCAGGACGTTTTGGTAAGAAATTATGAATGAGAAAATCAGTGATGTAATAGTTGAGTCGATGTTAGGCCTAAAAAGCCCGATATTGAAGGCAAAAAAACTTAGAGAATTTAAAAACATCTTGCTTTTCTGTCGTTTCACTAACTAAAGTGTCCTTTTGCATTTATGTCGCTTTAATAAGGAGGCAATATGGCAAGTTGTATGAGCAGGACCAGTCTATTTTCCGAAAAAATAAAAACCGTTTTCGGAAAAGAAAAAATGTTTTCGTTTTTCTTTTCCTTTTGGAAAAGTCGCAAAATGAAATGAAACTAGATAGCGTCCAATGAAAGCAAACATTGTTAAGTGAAATAAGTTACAATGATATCACAAAAATAACTGACTATTGCAGCTCAGTGCTGAATGTACCATGGAGTCAAATAATTAGCTAACATAGCTAATCTATTTTATATACTATGAAAAATTATGTATTTGTTATTTAGTTAGGAAACAAAAGCTATTTTAACTAAAACAAATTTCAAAAATTATATGTTTATTGATATGATCTATTCATAGTTAAGCGAACGAATACATTCCACTACACTCAACTGTGGTCTCTCGCAGTGTGTTTTGGTAGAGTAATAAAAGCTTTTTATATGTGATGTTAGAAGCTGGGGTGATGTAACCAGCTTATTGACAGACTCACGAAGTTCAGCATATATATATGTTGTTTGAGAGCAATGCAGTACATATAAAGTAATGGCGATCACTTTTACAACGATCCGTGCAAAGTAGAGGTCTGTCCCTGTCTGTTTGGCAAAGGCTTTATTCCGAGAAACTGAAACGTCTAATTACTTAATTATTTTTGAATGGGAAATGTATATCTGCCCTCATAATTAAGCAGTAGAGCCACGAAACAGTGGAATGTACATGTACACAATGTAAATTGCACCCTAATTCTTTGGATTTTCAATGAGTAAAGTGTAGAGCTAAGATTCGCAAATCTAATCATACGTGTATGGAGCAAAATAAGGAAAAATAAACTGTTATGATGATTCTAGTTTTGGTTCTATCAGATTTTCCTGAATAAACTAAAGTGTGAGGCGAACTTGCTGGCGAGGCTGTGTGGTCCTAATAATAGGACCAATATGGTAGGTCCATGCAGACCAGAGATCGTGGTCTTGAGCGAATAGAGATTAGGAGTCGCTTTTGGTGTGTGTGGTCCCACCATAGAACAGATAAACTCTGCTCTCTAGAAGTGTTACGTACTACTCATTGTGTGTGCCACGATGCCGTCGAGATAAATACCTACTTCCCCTACGCTCCCCGACGCCCCGCGCTCGCCCGCAGCGACCGACAGGGTTGTCCTCCGTCATGTTGTCCTACCAACTTTCAATCATTATTAGTAAGTAACTTAACTAACTGACGTAGGTTGATTAGGTTAGGTACAATTGCCTTCATAATGAGATGGAGTAAAAATAATGATAATTCAAGCATAGTTTAATGCATAATAAGTAACAGAAAAGAGTTTGTTACTTATACAATAAACCACGCCGCGTGCCAGCCCGCCCTGGTTAGCAGACTTAGTATGCGTGAGTAAGTAGTATATTTAACGCGGCTTTGAGTGCGACACTAGCGCCAGTATCATTTCAACTTAGGTTATTAGGTATTAGTTATTATGATTCTACGATATTGGCCCACTTGCTATTGATTGATTATAGAAAAAAGAATTAATAATTGATGTTGGACCACAGAAAACATAGACTTATCAGTTTAGAATTATCAGCTTAAAACTTTATTAGTTTTAAACTGATAATTCTGAACAAGAAATACATTAAACAAAAACAATTTTAACTGTTTCTTGACAAGAAATAGTTAAAATTGTATCACAGAGTGATGAGTAATAATCTCTTCATACAACAACACTTACAACTTTCTGGCAGCTGTATTAAAATAAACTTTTAGACTACAAAAAAATGATTCAATAGTAATGGTTAAAAACTATCAGAATAGTGTTAATAATTAAATAATAAAAAAATATGAGCATTAAGAGTAATGCAGTGTTACAGAATCCAATACATAATTTTTTTTTTTTTTTTTACAAAATCCGCATATTACATTCCATTTAAAAGTCATTAAAAAGTGTGTAAAGTTAGCATAAAGTTTACGCATAGTTAAGTAGATTTGTTATAATAATGTTCATAACATAAATTAGGATTTCATTTTGGTATAAGATAGAAATATGATTGTTTTCAGTTCACAGTTAGTACCTGCCTACACATTTTTATGTGCTTATAAAACGGTGATTCAGTTTATGGTGACGCCGAATGAGCTATTGTTCTCAAACGAAAGTGCTTCATAAACTCGTTAGACGTCAATTTTATTCGAAAATCAATACAAATATTTTACAAGAGGAAAATCAGAGCTTTTGAAGCTGTGCTACTGTAACTGTATTTTTTATTGCAGTCGATCCATGAAAGAATACACTACTTATGCACGTCATACATTAGACAATACATATAACATACTACAAAGACATCTATATAATAGGTAGATTCTTGTAATTTTACATCCTTACCAACAAAATTATCTTCCGAATTCAAACTCGCACTTCACCGAAAACACAGCACTGGCCGCTAAGAATGTTTGAGCAAATACAACCACAAAACGTTCCTTGTTTGAATGTCCCGCTGAGAGATTGAGTAAAGAGATCGTAACGCGGTTGCCAACCTCACGTCAACAGGTCGCATCCCACACTGGCTGTATGGCTTGTGCCCGGCCGATCGCGCTCGCGCCAAAAATAATACTCTCAGAAGGACATTGTAGGTTTTCAATGACCCTGTTGCTATTGGAAAATGGCTTTCTCTAGTACCCTATTGTTGGTTGGCAGCTCAGTGGGTAAGCATTGATTTATTACCATGCATTTAAGTATTTGTAGGTAGCTTGTAGGTAATAGAAAGGAATATCTGAAAACATTCCCAGTACCTACCTATACTTTTTGGTCACTTTTTGCTGCTAATTCAAATGAAGTCGGAAAAGTTTGAATCAACCGAGGGATTTGTTGCCATAACACATAACACAACATCACAAAATGAACATTTTAACCAAAACAATAGGCATAGGGCAGTGAAAAACGCGAAATTTCTCTATTTGTCAAATTGTCAAGAAACTTTTTTTAATTTTTCCTGTAAAATATACTTTTTTTTTTTTTTTTCTTTATTGAAATTTAAACTCGGTATTTTTTTACACTACCACAATTATTTCCAGCTTTAATTAACACAAAAAATTGTTTTTACAAATGTTAAGAATACCTTTTTTATATAAAATTGATATTTATACTACCCCACTTGACCTGGTTGGTTTCTTTGAGATCCAAGCAAAGATTTAAATCTGTGGATCCAAGCCCCTTGATGAAAACCTTGGAGCAAGGAACAAAATGGAGCGGCAGTAACATTTATTTTGTATGAAAATTGCCCACCATTAGCTTACCATTCAACCATTCATTTAATACTCTGTGACCTTTGATTGCCTTCATTCAAAGTTTTGTTTAATTTTTGTGTTTTCGTAAATTTTCACTATTTTATTAGCAAATACCTTTATTTTTTACTACACAAGTTGGATTTCACAATGCCTAAGTCTAATATTGTGCATTGTGGTACGAGGCAAAGCCAGTATCGGCCTGGGCTGACTTTACACAAGTGCTTCAACAGTTTTCATTGAAATTGTAGTTTTGCTTCATTATTTTGTTCTAAATGTATGTTTCGTTAGTGAGCTTTAGAGTAAGCATAAGGACATTAGTGCCATTGTTGTGTAAAATATCATTATTTCATAGTAATTCATGTATTGCTTACAAGATTGTTTACAACTAGGGCTCGGTC
Organism: Epirrita christyi; assembly: GCA_951392215.1. NCBI lineage: Eukaryota > Metazoa > Arthropoda > Insecta > Lepidoptera > Geometridae > Epirrita > Epirrita christyi. Next base: position 4,563,944 of record OX595837.1, read on the forward strand.
GGGCAAATAGCCGACCCAGTCCGACCCAAAAACCGAGCACGCCTTATTCATCAGAACAACCGCCCTGTGATGAAAACAACCTTATTTTCTGACAGTTGTAGTATCGATTTACTAGAACATGACATGACAGAGTACTTGACGACTGGACATTGTTTGTAATTATCTATGCTACTTGACATTGGCAAAATTGAGAAAATCCTCAGAAGCCATTTAAAAAAAAAAAAAAAAACCTAAATACACACCACACACACACACACTCCTCACAGATACACAGACAGATGGACACCGAACCATATAACCATATATTTATTTGAGGTACCTAACGAAATCCTAAAAAGTTTCTTCTGGCAAATGCACAAGCAGAGCGATTTCTCCAAAAAAATCGTCTAGCCAAGTATCTTATTTACTCTAGAAATAACTATATACTTTTTTAAAAGCTTCTTGAATGATTTTTTGATTACACTAGATTTAGTTTAGATTTTTTTGGGTAGAGAAAAGATATTCGCTAGAGGTATTGGTACGAAATAGTCAACCAAAAAACTATAGATCGAAGCCCATAGGTAAGCTAATGTCTTGACTAGTGAAACAGTGACGTACACGTCCAACTAACTGTTCTGCCTACACATATAGAGGCTTTAGTTATGAACTCTTTAGGCTTTAGTTATTCGGGGAATCTATTTAAGTTCAGAAAGGTTTTGTTTATCATTCAACTTTCACACTTTTGTACGCAGATTTTGTTTGATAAACAAAACTCGCTGCAGTGAGGTGAAAAATTGTGCGTTTCGCTCTGGCAGCAAGTTATTTTGCGTCTCGTACCTTTCAAACCCTCTCTACTCTCAGTTTAAAAACAACTTTACCGCCTTGTTTAGCAAATAACTATTACTATGTTTACAGTAGGCGTTGATGGGACGATCTCGAGGCTTACGAGAAAGAGTGGTGGGAAGCCCGCCAAAAACCGGATGAATGGAAGAATTTAGGGACACCTTTGCTCAGTAGTGTGTTAAATAAAAAACGTAATAAATATATCCTGAAAATTTTGCTGAGGTGGTTTTGTGACAATTTTATTGTTGTTTCCTGTAGTGCATTCCACGTCTGTTACCATAGCTCATAGTGGATAGAGTTGTTTTAGCGCCTTCATCGTAAATTTAATTGTACTGTGTGTCATTTAGAAAACTTTTATAAATCCTGTAAGTACCTCCTCGAAGATACGTACTTTATAAAATCCATAAAAACTCAAAAAAAGCTTTACACCGCGGTTTATTGGATAGCAAGCTTTAGGATCTGTAATAAAAAATCTATTGTCCAACCTTAGTATCCAGGGAATCTAACGAAGTCACAGCCTAGTCCCACAGCAAGAACTCTTCGTTTCTTACTTGCTCTTTTTCTCTTTGTGCGTATGTTGTTTGTTAAACATGACTTATTTTCTAAAAGCTTGCTTTCTTTCATAAAAAGGCTTTGTTTTGCAATGAACCTTTTTGCGTTTGTAAGATACGAAGGTTGTAGTTTGATAAGGCACGAAAATAAAATTCCATCTATAACTTAAAAAACTCTGTCAAAGAACATCGTCATACTTTTGAGAATTCATTAGAAACATCGCGAAGTTTCATATCAATTGCAAACTTCTACACGATGTCATCATTTTAAATCTCTCCACCCGTGAATTCCCTTTGGTCTTAATTATTTCCTTCATTTAAAAGCAAGAACGTTTTTAATTACCAAAACAAGAAAATAAAGTAATTACAAACTCTTATATTTCCTTCGCAGGAAAACGATACCGAACTTTTGGGCAGCGAAGTAAATCAAGAACGTGAGTAATTAGACAACTTAACTAATGGAACTAAGGAAAAAAACATGCTTATCTTATAGATAGTAATGATTATAGTAAAATGTTTTATACAGATGGTCTCCGAATTGTATGCAACTCAATTACAGTCACTATACACATAAAACCATAATGGGTAACATCTTTTGTTATGTGACTTTTGGAATATCAAATTGGTTAAAATCTGCTCTTTTAAGCAAGAAGAACAGTTTTGACAGTTTTGAGAGTTTAGTTAACAGTTTTGGTGTCTACAAGAAAAATTTATATTCTCACAAAACTGCTTCTTTGCACCGTTCGATCATCTTAGTACTAGTGAAGAAACGTCTAAGAGGCGTTAACTGTAGTCAAGGTACTACAAGTCTTAGAAAACCTACATTTTACTATTACTATCCCTATAGGGATAGTTTTCATGGAACGTTTTGTTGTGGTTACAACTGCCCTTCCTGCCTCATTTAATTTCTACTTTCCATCCTGTATGTAAATTCAATCTAATCTATTAATTACCTTCAATCTAATCTGTTATTCTTGTGGTACCATGGTACTCGTAGTTACTGGTACCCACAACACAGGGAATTAAGAACTATGTGTATGTTATATTATGCTATGAATTAAACCCATAATACCCATATCAAACGCTCAAAAGAGTTGCTCATCAATAACAAAGGGTTCTCTAAAAAACTGAAGGTGAAGGGGCGACACCAATCACATTGGGTTGAAAAATCGTGAAACACTTTCAGGCCCAGAGCATAGAGTAAGGTTAATAGCTGCTTAATTTCTCGCAAACATTAGTAACCTGTCGTATAGTAAGTGTATGTAAGTTGGATAAGTTAGTTACACTGGTCAGTGCCATGGCGTGTCCGGTCTAACCGCTCCATCTTCTCCTGTGAATATCATAAAAGCCAACTAAGAGATTAAACCAGGGGATGGGCAACAGCATTCACCTGAGTGCTTAACACTAAACTGCGATCACTACTCTGCCTGCCAAGCGTTATGGTTAGGGCAAATCCCTCCATTGCATTCTATGGGTGCGGCCACGACTAGAAGTGGACGTCTAAAGGCTGCAGATGATGATGATGATGCGTTAAAAATTATCTCTAGAAGATATATATATTATATCTTAACAAAACTGTATATTTATTTTGACTACGCCGCGATGGTAGGTCCAATTTAAATGGTGGTCTTTAATGATTCCGATGTGGATTCATGAATATCGCATCCAATCAGATAAGTCATGATCATCATCAGCCTAAAGAGGTCCACTGCTGGGCAAAGGCTTTTCCATAGAATACCACGACGAACGGTCTTGCCGAAGAGCGACCTCCAACTAACTTGTACCTTTAAAATATCGTCGGTCCATCCTTTTATCCGGTTCGTGACGCCGATAACCTTTAGTTACCAACGGTTATCAATAGGATTTTATTTTCCGAAAATCAGGAAAATCTACACAACTACATTCGATGTTATCAACTATCAACACGATAAGAATTTGGATAGGGAACCGGCTAACGTTCTTTTGAGCGGATTATTTTTAATTTTTATTTTCATTGATTCGAAACGTCGTGTAATAGTGGTTTAGTGGTGAGTAAATGCCAGTTTTTAGTTGAAAACTAATAGTGATCCATCTGTTATTTTATTCACTGTGTCCAAGGACTTGATTGATTGCCTCTCCCCACGTTATTGTAACGGTCCAATTGAATAATGTGACTTCTGCGTACAAAAGTTCAATTGGTTTAACAGTTACAAAGAACTGCAATCAGGCTCGATTCAATCAAGATTAAGCTCAGTTTTTTTTGTAATAAATGCTATGAGAAAACTTACACTAGGGTTAGGTTAATAAATAAGCCGCTTTTGACAGCTGCGTTTCTATGGAATTAAAACATCTTCCATATAATGGTATATTTAACAATTATTTTATCACGAAACTTTTATTGGTTTTTAGTTTTCAAGATGAATCTATTAGTACAGTCAAATTAGGTGATTTTCTGCAAAAGTGTGGAACTAATTAGATGTAGTCATGAAAACTTTTCTAATTGTTTTGTATGGCTTAAAAATCACCTCTAATAATAAGCATCAGTAATTTCACCCTACGGAACAGGGTGAAATAGGGTGAAAACCTTAAAATATCCGTAACTTAATGGGGGAAATAGAAGTAGTCGGTGCAATTTGGCATAGACTTTGAACCGTTATGATCTACATTTTCACCAAGTATTTTTTAAATCCGACATACGGAACATACAAAAAAAAACATTTACAAAAAAAACTTTTTGTGGTTATTACGGCTCCGGGAAAATTAAGGTAGTCGGTGCAAATTGATATACATATCAGAAAAATGTTCGAAATACATTACCAGGTTTGCACCATGGTGCGTCTCACGGAAGGCACTTTTCCATATTTTATTGTCGCTCTACTTCGGGGAAAATTAATGTAGTTCTGGAAATTGACTTAAACTTATTCATTTATTTAGTACTCAATCCGTCGGAAGTTTTATACTTGTTTTTTTTTTACGGAAGATGCATTTGTTCAACACTGTGTTCCCTAGATGCACGTGGTTTTTATTAAAATCATAATGCACTAAGACAGTCTCTCTATACGTAATTTAACTTGCATCAAGTAATTTCTTTCTATTTTAAAATTTACGGCCTTTTTAAGTTTGTACCTAATATTTAAAAGGGTTCCGTAAGCGCCAGAAACGGTGCAAACCTAGGATAAGCTTCTTTTCGTGTCATCTAACGTTTTCATAAGAATCCACGACTACACGACTTAGGCCGTTTGTCCACCACCGCCGTCACCGTCACGTCACCGAGAACGAGATTATTTTGGGTCGAGTCGGTGGACACGCGGCTATGGTAAATGTATGTATCGCTACTTCGGCGCCGTCATCTCGTTCTCGGTGACGTGACGGTGACGGCGGTGGTGGACAAACGGCATTAGGTCCACACTTTTTGCTAATTTGCCTGTACTATATGTCAAAAACTCATTTGTTAGTACTCATGTGACTGTGATTTTCCACGCTGCCTTTCAAAATTGTATTGCTGAAATTCAGCAAAGTATTCCTGCAGAAAAGTCGTTGAACTATATGTTAAAATACATGCATACATAGGGTCACGGTAGGGTTAGCATAGGGGGCAATGCACAATAAACCCCACAGCGGGACGTCAGTGCAAGTCTTAAGGTTCCCACGTACACCTCGTCGCATTTTTAAAGTAAGTTACACCATCAATTACATTGTAAATTTTATGCAGTCCATTTAATCCAAAGATTGTCGGGTAGAAATCGCTACAAAGCGATAAGGCCATCCATTGTATAACATTTTTTTTATTTGAAAATTGTATCTACAGAATGTAGATATAATTTTCTCTACATATTTGGCTCTAGTTTTCTTTTAATCTAAAATTTACAAGTCAGCTCTTTATATAAGTTTGTAGATGTAGGTAGTTAAATAGGACTTATAGGAAAATGTAATTATATTTCTAGAACAATAAACCAGAAATAACTAAGAGAGTTGAAACTTATTCAGGCAAAAAAAAATACAAGGCCACCTCACCTTAACACCCCCATACAGAATTAAGGTCACGACGTTAATCCTCATGGAAAATACCCTTAGATCTCCTTCAAGTCTGTGAGTATATTTTCTTCTAGGGGGTAGTCAGAGGTCAGCCAATTTTTTATTTGGCACATGTTCACTTTTTTATAGGAATACTAACAGTAACCCATCTGTCTATTTAAAGCCATTCCAAACAATACCAGCCAAGAAAAGGATCTTACTCTACTAACGATCAAAATAATTCAACAGAACATACAGTTAACATGCTTATCTATAGACACAAACAGCGCATATGAGTTTTTGATAATATATCAACTTTTATTTCATCTTATGCCACTAATGGTTTCTCTATTGGCACCTACAGCTAAATGGGTTATTATACCAAACATTGTTGATTAAATTGAGTAAGCTATATATCGAAGTAGGTAAAACAAATGATGACCTCAATCTTCGATCGAAGATAGATATACCTACTAATTGGACCAACAGTACAATTAGTTATAGGTATCTAGTCTGTAAAAAAGCTATCAATATAATTTTGTAGTTTAGGAGAGATTATTGTTTTTTTTTTTAATATTGGCATCGTGATTATATAAGTACTCAATTTTGACAATGTCAAGTAGCATAGATAATTACCAAACAATGTCCAGATTTGAGTATGAAAATTTATTAGTTACATACGTACTTAGAATAAGGACCAATCACGTTACATAGGTACGCGTATGGTATCATTAACTCGATTCAAATGTGACAGATTGAAGTGCTACTTCAGCTAAAAAAAAAATATTCTGAAACGTCATATGAACCTTATTAAAATCCCGAGTCATCATCAGCCCGTAGAAGTCCACTGTTGGGCATAGGTCTCCCCCTTAGAATGCCATGACGAACGGTCTTGAGCCGCCTCCATCCACTAATATCCTGCGACGTTTATAATGTCTTTAGTCCATCGAGTTGAGGGTCTTCCTCTACCGCGTCGTCCGGTTTGTGGTCGGCACTCGAGAAACTTTATTCCCAACGGCTAAAAGTACTTCGAGCTATATGACCTGCCCATTGCCACTTCAACTTGCTAATTCTGAGAGCTATGTCGGTGACCTTAGTTCTACGGATTCCCTCAATTCGGATTCTATCACGTAGTGAAGCTATATATTATTATTTATATCTCCGTTAATTGATGGTATATAAATTAAAGGTATTATGTACATATAGCTTTATTCTGTAACACACTTATTTGCGTCCATTATAACGCACCCCCCAGAGTTACGTTTTCGCTTAGGCATACATACAACTTCCCACAAACACGTAATCCCCTTTCAAAGTAAAATCCTACATCAAAAAGTTCACCTTATTACGTCATCAAAGTTGTATTCCGTATTTATATTTATTTACATTCGATGAAAAGATTCGAACACTCAGAGAAAGAATATATTAGAGCACGATGAAGTATGAACTGCAGAAGCACTCTCAGTCAATGACAGAGCGTCTTTTAAGATAGATCAACAAAAAAATAGCGCACCAGGCAACAAGCCTGATTCTTTAAGGCTTGGTTGTGAAGAACAGACGTAAATTCTAATAAGTCTATACATTCTCATGAGCTTATTGTGCCGTGGTGTGTCTAGCCTAAGAATAGACACCTCCATCTCCTCCCGTGGATGTTGTAAAAGCCGACTTATCCTAGGCTGCAGCGTCCACCTGAGTACTCAACACCCGCCCAATCCGCCTGCCAAGCTTGGTGATTATGGCATCATCCTCCATTGTATTATATGGGGGAGGCTTCGTCCAGCAGTGGCTGATGATTGGCTTACTCCAACCGTCACACAGACTCAATTTGGGTTATGCCATGTCATCTCATCGTAGCCCTGCAGGTTATTTATTTTCATCTATTTTGGTTTTTTAAAGACGATTAAAATTAACCCAAATAATATTTTTGGAATAAAGCTAGCCTTCCAAGATGCCTTGCAGATCGCAAACTGCAACAGCAAACTACAAGCGACACCAACAGCTGCAGGCCGCAGTGTTGCCGCGCTCGGAATCAATTTCATAGGGATAGAGAACCAGTGGAGTGACACCACTGGTTTCTATGAATCTCTATGAAATTGATTCCGAGCGCGATTGCGATTGCAGTTTGCTGTTGCAATTTGCGGTCTGCAGCCCATCTCGAAAGGCTAGCTTTAATCATACAGTGTTACCGATATGTGTTGATGTTTTTCCTCTTCGGTCACACACATCCATTCATCGCTTCCCGACGCGGATTTAAAAATGCCCTTGTCGAATAATAAATGACGGTTGCTCATTTTCGGAGAGACTCGTATGGAAAAAAGCAATTTGTCGAGATTCGGTATAATGTAACACATTTATGCACATACATACTTTTACATAAAGTATAGCTTCAGAAGTGATGATAGGAAATCAATTATTCTTTATGATGAAATATCGTGTTTTTCCTATAAATGGTTAGAATACCTTATGAACATCGTCTTTGCGGTTTTGCAATACAACATTCTAAAGTGTACACTACTACTAGACTCTAGTAGACGAATATACCAAAATTATAACAACAAACAAGATTGTGAAGAGCTTTCGTGTAGATTTGTATCAAGATGAGATCAAAAGTAGAACTTTCAACTAAAACTAAGCTTTACAAACGATTTAAAACTTTCTATTCATTAATTTCCTTGTTAAAGTATTAATAATAACTAACCCGATTACACGCTTGACACGATATATAAAATTACACGTTTTTCATAGTGTGGTTATAATGGTTGCGTATTTCAATCTTCAATATTATTGCGTGGCTTCCAGTCATAGTGGGGATTGGAGCGACCCTATTCTGAATTTAGAAGAAATTGCTGGATCAACTTTTGGAAAAAAAGTGACAACATCGTAGTACAACCTTAGTGCGTCGCACATTAACGTAGATGATAAGAGAATTTGCTTGATTTGTTTAAAAATCGTTACATACGAGACATACTGAGATATTGTAGGTAGACCAACCTCATGTGTCTGATCGGCGCCCTTCAAACTGGAATATAGCTACTGTTTGGTGGCAGAAAGAGGTTAGGTACAAATTATACTGCCCTGGACGAGCTCTCTACAAGGAGCTCTACTTCAACATATCATAGCTCAATTTTAATATTGTAACCAAAGAAGTATCTACGAGGGAAGGTTGAAAAGTTTTGGTTTATAGTTTTTAAGTTATTTGGTGAACCTCTGAAATTGAGACTGTCTCTTTTCAACGAAGGGAATCGAGTGGTAAAGTGAGAAGGGGGCATGGGGTTTGTTGTCCCTGTTGTTTGTGCTGAAGAGTTAATTAAACCGGAGTAATAAAAAAAACAGAAAAATCTTCTACTCTTGTGTCACTGTGTAGCCGTGTGGTCCTTTTAGGCATGCACCGTTGTGAGCAAGTTTTGACACATATTTATGTTGACCAGAACTTCAGAATAGGGATCCGCGAGGTGAGTCGCTGGCTATCGGGACTATCGCACGGAAATTGCGCCCCCAAGGAAAGGGGCGAAAGGGGCGATCTAATCTAACCGTCGCGTGTACCGCTCGCCGTCATTAGCGCTATCCACTGATAGTTCCACCTTTCTTTACTTTCTCACATTTATAGTGAACGAACTGTCTGTTTTCAGCTTTCGTAGTGGCGTTTTAGTGTCTAGTGGTAGCCTATGAATTGTCTGTAGACGCATTTGCGCGCAAACAAATCTTACGTACGGGCATAGATAAATCATATGATTTATCTATGGTACGGGTAACCTAACACATGTCAAATCGGTATGAAAAGCTCCTAAAGTAACAAAATGGTTGCGTTAAGACATACGCTAAGAATTCGATGGATGCTTAGAAAATTAGAAAAATAGGTTGTTGGTAGCCCACGTTGATAACAACCGTAGCGGAGCCAACGACGCGACAGGATGATTAGGGTAGCCGTATTTTATATAAAAAAATTATAACAAAGCATTTATCTCTATTTTCGTACTTTTTACTTTATGAAGACAATAAAGCACGCGGAAGTACTTTTTTTATGAATCTGAAACTCAGAATGATGACTAAAGCATTCTAAGGTAGACAAGCTAACACCATACTTCACCGTAGTATTTACCCAAGTAATATCTAACAAAAGTGTAGAGCAGATACTCATAGAGTACGAAAAAATCCTTTCACGTAGTATTTTCTCTCTGAGCTCTCCAAAGAGCAATATTTTCTTGTTCATTTCATTTCATAATGGCTATGTAGGTACTACAATAGTTCAGTTTAGAGCGGAACTCGTTTTTAACTAACTACTGTTTCTATAAAGTATTTTAAAATTTAAATTTGATCATTATCATGGTACTACAATGTCGGGAAGCAACCCTACACACATTTAGACCATGAAGGTAAAAGACGACCCATGGAGGTTTTGCCTATCTCTACGAAAATCAGGCAAGAATTCAAGTTTAAGAATATTACAAGTAATCTAAAATTCTGTCAACCTGTTTATGCCATATTTCTGTTTAAATAACATAAACAAGAAACCGACATAAAAATATAGAGGTAGTTTATAAATCATAAAAAAGTTCGTTCGAATAATTCACTTTCCTTCGTACAAATTGCGGCGAGCCAGACTTCATTAGATTCACGCGACCATGATTTAACGCTAGAGAAAAAATTTGAATTTCAGCATTTGTTAAACTGCGTTACATGGAGTGGAAACTTCCTATGTTTACTGCCTATGTAGGTAGCATGCGTAGAAGCTGCTGTTATTTAATGGGCTTGGAATATTCAAACGGGAAATGGAAACTTTTACGACTTTCACTTGTACCTATGTTGTTTAACTGTAAAAAAAAATATGAAACTATTTTTTTACCCTCTAAATATTTTATGAACAAGGGTTAAACTCCTCAATCTCCTCAACCACTAGGATTGGCTTTGAAAGAGTGTGTAATACAAAACGAGAGTAAATTTCACACGCGTTAAACAAAAAGCTTTACATTGGTACACAATTCAAATCAATTTCTCTGTCACCTTTCACGTGCCCTTCACAAATCTTCTGATCCCAGGAGAGCCTGAACCCTTTCACCTACGCCGTCGATAATAATGGTTGAATTACTCAAATGTAACCAAATCTTCTGAACAAACACTATACCACCACTATCCTACTTCCTACTAATCCTACTAATATTATAAACGCGAAAGTTTGTGACTATGGATGTTTGTTACTCTTTCACGTAAAAACTACTGAATGGATTTGAGTAAAATTTGGAATGGAGATACTTTACGCCCTGGATTAACACATAGGCTACTTTTCATCATCATCATCATCATTATCATCAATTTTCATCATTATTCACGCGGGTGAAACCGCGGGGCGCAACTAGTATTATAAACGCTAAAGTTTGTGAGTATGGATGGATGTTTGTTACTCCTTCACGTAAAAACTACTGAATGGATTTGAGTGAAATTTGGATTGGAGATACTTTACGCCCTGGATTAACACATAGGCTACTTTTCATCATCATCATCATCATCATCATCATCAATTTTCATCATTATTCACGCGGGTGAAACCGCGGGGCGCAACTAGTACTTAATAATGTTGTTCGCGTGACCCTGCCACGTTCTAACCTGTCAAGGATTTGCCCGAATGGAATTGAAAACATGATAGGTGATTAATACAATAGTTCAAAAAGTATGCATCGCCTAATTTCTCAGCGTTTTGCGACGATAATCCTCCGACGACGTCTGTGGCGTGGCGGGCGAAGGTTCACCTGCGACGCAGGAGGATGGGGGTTCGATTCCCGCCTCCGAACAAATATTTGTACGATCTGCAAATAATTGTTCAAGGTGTTCTGGGTATTTTCTATGTATAATCAAAAATATCTATCTATGTAATGTATTGTATTAAGTATATCAGTTATCTAGTACTCATAACACAAGCTCTGCTTAGCTTGGGGCTAGATTATGCTGTGTGAAATGTCCAGTATTTATTTATTTATTTTATTTTATTTTAGTATACTTGTAGCTTCACACCGCAGCATCTCGAACCGTGACGGAATTAGCTATCACATCGCCTATTCAAGGCGAAGATGAAGATTTGAATTCCGCCAGTTTATTCGATTACTAAATTTTTAATTATAGTTATAGAAAGTTATAAAACAACATTTTTTGTGATCCACGACGTCATCGCGTCGATTTAAGCTACTTTCATTCACATCAATAACAAATATAATAAAAGGTGAACGCAATAACTGAGTAAGCCAACTCTATACACTATCAACACCATTAATTTGGTAGGATTGTTTTTACTCATAGATGCTTTGCGATAAGTATTGTAACCACTATCACACATGCGCCGAAACCCACCAGCGTGAAAGTGGTTGCTCATTAGTCTGTAATAATATCCTTGGATTGAAACTAAAAGGGTCATACTATGGATTCACGGAAAAAATTAAGGGTTGTGACAAATAATTGCTTTCCTAATGCCCCTATTAACAAACTTATAGATACTATAAAGAGGGAGGATTGCTTTGACAACAACACCACTCTGTTAGTACAATTAGGTGAGAGTAGTGGTGTAACGCGTTTGGATATTATTAAGTTAGTTGAGACTTTGTTACAAAAGCTAGATTCAGGACTGGGAAAATTAATTTTATGTGCTTTCCCTTACTCAAAATGTTTGAGTACTAAAGAAAATCAAAAAATTTGGAATCTTAATTTAATGCTGTATAATTTGACATGTCGTCATAGAGACGTTTTGTATTTTGATACTAATCATTTTATTAGTAATTTTATTTTGACACAAGATACTATGTATTTGAGTAGACATAGTAAATTAATAATTGCTAAATTGTTAGCATTTAATATTTTTGATCCCGTTATAAGTACTATAACGCAGTTCACCGACAAGCCCGTAGTTAGTAGTAGTACTAATGAGGGCAAACAAGTAGGAGTAGCTGACAGTCATTTAAACTGACGAGTTCGACAATGAGACAGCCGGGCACATTACATGTAGTACATCAAAATGTGCAAGGCCTTCCCAGCAAAATCTTAGAATTAGAATTATTTTTAAATCGTTTTAATGTTGATATTATGTGTGTAACTGAACACTGGATGTTACAATTTGATTTACTCCCTTATTATGAGAATTATAATATTGTAAGTTCATACAAACGCAAAAACGCCATACGTGGGGGTTCCTTAATTGTTGTTCGAAATACTTTAAAATGCAAGGAACGTAAAGATGTTGCAAATCTCACTATTGAGAGGACTATTGAGCTATCTTGTGTTGAGCTAGAGCGGCATATCATTGTGAGCGTTTACCGTCCCCCTGACGCAGACTTCGCATTATTTGAATCCACTATGGAAGAAGCATTGCTTAAAACTTTTGTTTGTAATAAAATGCTAATAGTCTGCGGAGATTTCAATATAGATATTCCGGTTAATCCTCTATCTGAGAGGCTGCTTAATTTATTTAAATGCTTTAACTTAAATCACCTCTTCGAAGAACCTACAAGGGTGACACTAACAACATCCACCTGTTTAGATAATATTTATTGCAGTAGTGTTCCAATTGATAAATCAGTAATTAAACATTTCACCTCAGATCACTATGGTCACAGTGCTATATTTACTTGTAATTTTGTAGATGAACCTAAGGAATTCACTTATCGGCCTATCACAGAAAGTCGCATTAAGAAGTTCCAGGGCAGTATTGAACTTAAAATGCCCCTTGTACCGTGCGTAGATGATCCGAATGACCTTTTTACTAGTTTGTTTAAGTTGATATGTGAGGAACATAGTGAGATATTTAAGTTAAAAAAATGTAAAGCTAGAGCTAATGTCGGGTTAGCTGATTGGGCTACAACCGGTATTTATAGAAGTAGGAATAAATTATATGAACTCTATGCGGCTAGAGAATCAATGTTGCACGATCCAACGTTTATCTTGTACATAAAGAACTATTCCAAGACCTTCAAAAAAGTTTGTCATGCAGCAAAATCATTGCATTTGAGAAATAAAATAGAAAAATCAACAAATAAAATTAAGACAACTTGGAAATTAATAAATAATAAAACAGGTAAAGCTAAACCTCGTAGTAAACAAATTAATTTAAACGTAAACAATACAATATTATCAAATAATATTGAGGTCGCAAATGCCTTTGATAGTTTTTTCTCTAGTATACCTAATATTGTGACTCAATCTTTAAAATCAACTGCCTCTGGAGCATCTACTTTATTGGAATTAAGTGTTGATAAGTGTGAGGTCGCGTTTAGTTTCAGATACGTTAATGCCATTGATATTGTTAAGACATTTAAGTCACTTAATATTAAAAATACTGAAGACCTTTGGGGAATATCTACAAAGGTGTTAGGTGTTATAATTATTGATATTGCGCCGTGTATGGCCTATATTTTCAATGGATGTGTTGACGAGGGAGTCTTTCCTGATCTTATGAAACATAGTAAATTAATTCCTTTGTTCAAGTCTGGTAATGAAAAAGATCCAGGTAATTATAGGCCAATTTCTATATTGCCTGCGTTAAGTAAAATCTTTGAGAAACTTATTCTTACTCAGTTATTGTCACACTTCAACCTCCACGGACTTCTTCATAGTCATCAATTTGGATTTACTAAGGGTCGTTCGACAGCCGATGCTGGTACCATGCTCTTAGAACACATATTTGAAGCATGGGAGAACTCGCAGGACGCGATCGGAGTTTTCTGCGACCTGTCCAAAGCTTTTGACTGCGTGAGGCATGATACTTTAATTTCCAAGTTAAAACATTATGGCATACAAAATCAGGCAATTAATCTTGTAAATTCTTACTTATCCAATAGAGTCCAAAAAGTTGATGTTGGTGGTGAAAGGTCTTCAGGATCGACTATTGTCATGGGGGTGCCACAGGGTTCAATACTAGGCCCATTTTTATTCCTAGTTTACATTAACGATCTCCCTTTTTTTGTGAAAGATATATGTGACATAGTTCTGTTTGCTGACGATACTTCTTTGATTTTCAAAGTTGATAGATCTAAATCTAATTACGATGATGTAAATGATTCACTATCGCGTGTTCTTGAGTGGTTCACAGTTAATAATCTTTTGCTTAATGCTAAAAAAACTAAATGCATCAAATTCACATTGCCAAATGTAAAACATTATCCAACTAATATTAAAATAAATGGGGAGACACTTGATCTTGTCAAGTCTACTATTTTCTTAGGGCTTAATATTGATGCGGGCTTGCAGTGGGCACCACAAATTGTGGCTCTTGCTGGTAGACTTAGTTCCGCTGCATATGCAGTTCGTATAATAAGGCAGCTTACTGATGAAGCTACAGCTAGGCTTGTTTATTTTAGCTACTTCCATAGTGTTATGTCATATGGTATCATACTGTGGGGTAAAGCAGCAGATATCCAAGCTATTTTTGTCTTGCAAAAACGGGCAATACGTGCCATTTATAAAATGAAGTCGCGTGACTCCTTGAGAGAGCGTTTCAAAGAAATCAATATTCTTACAGTAATATCGCAATATATCTATGAAATATTATTACATACACATAAACACTTGGATAGTTTTATGATAAAAAGTGACGTGCATGGTATTAACACGAGAAATAAACACAAACTAAATATACCAAAATTTCGATTAAAGAAAGTAAGTGGATCTTTTATGGGGAATTCTGTACGGTTCTATAATAAACTTCCAGAAGGTGCATTTAAACTTCCTATTCGAAGATTTAAATCCTACATAAAGATGAATCTAATTAAAAAAGCGTATTACACTCTTGATGACTATATTAATGATAAAGCCGCGTGGCCTGATGTCGCTCTGCCCCTCGACTGCTAAAATGGAAATTTGCAATATCTGTACTTACCTATTTACATGTTTGTATTAGATTATTATTTATAAGTATAACAAGCGTAGCGTGTGCTGTCTTGCATATTTTTGCTGATGTTTATTTACTTTTGACTACCTTCCTAAGGTTTTTAAGTTCTCATTTACTATGTATC
Source organism: Epirrita christyi (assembly GCA_951392215.1). Lineage (NCBI taxonomy): Eukaryota > Metazoa > Arthropoda > Insecta > Lepidoptera > Geometridae > Epirrita > Epirrita christyi. Next base: position 4,579,299 of record OX595837.1, read on the forward strand.
AGCAACTCCTTGCTCCAGGCACCACACAGGCGCTTCTCACCTAGTGGTAAGACGGACCATTTATGTAAGCCAAGCCGAGTTTGTTGCCTGATTCTTCTAGGCTTGGTCGCGTTGGAACAGGAGTAATTTAATTTTATATAAGACGATTCAAAATGATCCTTGTGATTTCAATGAATAAAGTTCTTTTTGACTTTGACTTTGACTTTGGTTAGGCTGATACCTATAGGTGTATGATACAAAACTTATAAATATACTCGGACTACCTAGGCCCATATTAATAAATCAAACTTGACTCTCTTAAGTGCATTCAGTTTCTTATTTCCCATGTGCCTTCAGTTTGTTCTCGGGGTTAGAATATTGCGGGCCCGATTAGGTAACCGATTCACTATTGTGCTATTGCTAATACCACAATATACTAATACTACTAATATAGCTCCTTCATTCGCGCGGTCATTGCACTTATCAGTATAATCTTGTTACTACAAACTTGTAAACGGAGCTAACTATAAGTATAGGTACTTAAAGTGCACACGTTAGGAATCATTTCCCCTCATGTAGACAGAAATACTACACATCATAAAATAAGTTTTTGTTAGCAAATTTGTTTTTCAAAACATGCTTTTATGACGTTTTATGATTATGTTAAGGAACATAACATAACATCCAACAACCACATACATAGTCCTGATCCCTGTGTTGTGAGCATCAGGAATTACGAGTACAATTTTACCACAGCACCTAGACCCGGAACAAATATTTGCAGATTATGAAATAGTAGATTGTATCATAAGGGAGCAAAATAATATTTTTACGGCGAGGGCGCTTTTTTGAATCCAGAGTGAAGTGAGGGATTCTGATTCTTTAGGGATTCAAAGTGCGTCGCCCGAGCCAAAAATATATTTTGCGCCCGAGTGTTACACTCTACTTTTCATCACCCACTATGAGAAAATAAAAGGCGCCTCATATTATATTTCAAAACAAAACCATGAATTTCTAACAATCCGTGAATAACTTTTCATTTAAAAAACAGACTTCCGCCATTGTATTCGACTAAATATTTGGATGAAAAAAATTTATGAAAGAACCATAGTGGTGAAAGGATTATGATACTTTCTGAATGCAAATGCTTGGTTTGTTGCTGAAAATATCAAAATCGCCATATGTGTGCCTACAATATTTGAGGAGTTCCCTCAATTCCTCATGGATTCCAACATCAGAACTGGATTCTGAAAAAATGGGACCAATCTGTAAGTATATCTATTCAAATAAAAAAAGAATTTTCCAAATCGGTTCATAAACGCCGGAGATATGAGGTAACAAACATTAAAAAAAAAAAAAACGAATTGAGAACCTCCTCCTTTTTGTAAAGTCGGTTAGGCGCGACTATGGGCCGTCGTACCAGCCAGTATTTATTTAAACAATATTTGCGTTCGACTTCTTTGGCGCTGAACACTAAGATATTCCAAATTTAAAAAGGGCGCGGCAAAGATATTTGCGGCGCACTTATTTGTGTTTGATTCTTTTCAAGATGTTCCAAATTCAAAAAGTGCGCGTAAAAGATAATTGCGGCGCACTTATTTGAGTTCGATATGTTCTAAATTTAAAAAGTGCGCGGCAAAGATAATTGCAGCGCAGTTATAGAAGCTTCATACAGAAAACACCACCTTTGGGTGCACTTAAAGGCGAACCAAGTCGTCCTTTTCGAATAGATGGGATGAAAACATTTTGCCGCAGTAGGAATTAAAACCCGCACCTCTTGTGTCTTAACCGGCTACTCACCCAACAAGCATCATCAGATCATCATCACTCATCAACCATCACCATATCATGATCAAGAAGTCATCATTTGATCCATAATATTAGTAAACATAATAAATGTCATGTTTCTACAGGATTGAAATGGGATTGTTTACACACGACGACTTTTATCAGTGATGCAGCAGCAATTGAGTGTATGTTTAGCTTGATTCAAAGAATTTGTGACTCGATTCAGTCGCGCAACATGAACGATTGAAACGTTCAAACGCACTGCAAAAAGTAGCCGTGTGTAAACAGCTACTGAAAATTCTTAATAATTATGTTTCTTTTTCTTTTTACTGAAAATTCTTAATAATTATGTTTCTTTATCTACGTGTAAAGTTTCTGTTATCGTTATTATTCTGTATCCAGGCTAATATGCGTATGAAAGAAGTGTTTGTAGAATCTACAATTAGCTTTACCGTGAATAGGTACGCCAGAAGCTATGGATTACCAGACTGGTACACATGATTTCAGGCAACATCAACATGCTTTTATTGAAGTAAGTAATTTTTTTAAATTATTATTTTGGCTGAGTTCTTAGAAACATTTAACACAAAATAAATCTGCATAGTACACTTATATCGATGTTATACTAAATAACTTTTCATTTAAAAAACCGACTTCCGCCATTGTATTCGACTAAATATTTGGATGAAAAAAAATGATGAAAGAACCATAGTGGTGAAAGGATTATGATACTTTTTGAATGCAAATGCTTGTTTTGTTGCTGAAAATATCAAATTCGCCATATGTATGCCTACAATATTTGAGGAGTTCCCTCAATTCCTCATGGATTCCATCATCAGAACTGGGATTTAAAAAAAATGGGACCAATCTGGAAGTATTCAAACAAAAAAAAATTTTCCATATCGGTTCATATACGCCGGAGATATGCGGTAACAAACATAACCGAATTGAGAACTTCCTCCTTTTTTGGGAAGTCGGTTAAAAAACATGAAACCATTTTGTTTCCATTTTTCAAAACTGATTTTCACGTTGTATTCTTTTTAACTATTATATAAAATAGTGTAAATTGCGGAAAATTATAACTGAATGTCAATTAATGAATTCGTAACTGAGTTCAGTTATGAAGTTCCGTACCAATTTCTAGAAGAATAAACTCAATATTGCAAAATTCTATTCGAACAATGCCACGTTAAGGTCTGTCGCAATATCTTTTTAACTCTAGAATTCTTTAAAAATCACGTTGCTTTTACCGCCTTACCTGGGTACAATCAGTGGCATAAGTTAACTTGAAATTTTAGTTATTAATGAAATTTTAGTTACGTTAAGGTCTGTCGCAATATCTTTTTAACTCTAGAATTCTTTAAAAATCACGTTGCTTTTACCGCCTTCCCTGGGTACAATCAGTGGCATAAGTTAACTTGAAATTTTAGTTATTAATGAAATTTTAGTTACGTTAAGGTCTGTCGCAATATCTTTTTAACTCTAGAATTCTTTAAAAATCACGTTGCTTTTACCGCCTTACCTGGGTACAATCAGTGGCATAAGTTAACTTGAAATTTTAGTTATTAATGAAATTTTAGTTACTTTAAGGTCTATCGCAATATTTTTTTAACTCTAGAATTCTTTAAAAATCACGTTGCTTTTACCGCCTTACCTGGGTACAATCAGTGGCATAAGTTAACTTGAAATTTTAGTTATTAATGAAATTTTAGTTACGTTAAGGTCTGTCGCAATATTTTTTTGACTCTAGAATTCTTTAAAAATCACGTTGCTTTTACCGCCTTACCTGGTTACAATCAGTGGCATAAGTTAACTTGAAATTTTAGTTATTAATGAAATTTTAGTTACGTTAAGGTCTGTCGCAATATTTTTTGAACTCTAGAATTCTTTAAAAATCATGTTGCTTTTACCGCCTTACCTGGGTACAATCAGTGGTATAAGTAAACTTTAAATTTTAGTTATTAATGTTATTTTTGGATGAAAAAGAGTAATTTTGCCAGATATGATATCTATGTATCTTCCAATCCACCCAAAAAAAAAACAATTATGAGCTAGTTACAGAAATATTCGGGTTTTTAAAGCTTGAATTGTTAATCAACTTATGATACTGATTGTACTTACGTTTAGTGCTGGTTGTAGATGTCTATTCCATTTTCCCTTTCAGAGTTTCCACCATGTTTTTTTCGTTTCTAGATCGAAGACAAGCGCTTGAGAGAAAATAAAGTCCAATCGTGACCGGTAATACTGAAACTGAATTTATAATCAATTCACTGGATCTTTGATAGGTTATGAAAAAACTTTTAGCCATCGCGATATTTCATTATGAATTTATTACCAGTGGCTCGTCGCAAACTGAAACTTTTGCATACCTACTTTTATAACCTAAAACCGTGTTTCGCGGGAACACCTCGAGATGTTCCCCTACACAATAATAAAGGAACCATTTGAACCTGACTAAGAGCTTGTCCAGATGAGGCGTTTTACGCGCGATTCGACTCGCGTGATTGTGAAATACTAGAGCTTCATACATTCCGTCCACATGCAGTCGCGCGTTTTGCCACTCGCGCGAGCGCAAAACGCGCATCAATTGCGCGTAAATTGCCTCATCTGGACAAGCTCTAACCAACGAGGCGTAAAAACTATAAACTGGATGTAATACAGAGGCCCAAGCACGAACAATTTACGTCATCGAGACGCTAGCGACACGATTGTAAACGTCAACGTACAACGTTGGCGTTGAAAAAAAAGATTTCAAACCACCTTAATGTTATTGGTCAATATTTGGCATTGGCGATCGTCTCGATAACGTTAAATATTCGTGCTTAGCCCACTGGTTTATCATTTTATACAGTACATACAAATGTCGAAATTCTTTATTTTTTTACTTTTCCCTTTTTTGTTGTGTCAGAAAAGATACTAGCATGCAAAATTTCAACACTGTGGTATAACCCTAGAATTTTTTTACATTTTTGCTTTGAGTAACCTACGGTGAAAACAGGCCTTTGAGGCCTAAAAAATGTGTGTGTATTTGTCTCAAAAACTTTAGTGTTTGAAATTAAATTAATAAATAGTTATAAAATGTCCAAAAAAAGTTCTTTTATATGACATCACAGGAATCTGATTGTCTCTTTTTTTTTAGTCTCTTTTGGATCCTAATATCTCAAAAAACTCCCACGAGACCGATTTAGCTAATAACCTTACTTAGAAATTTTACCAATACTATCTTACACACCCAAAGTTATCCTCAGACAAACATTTATATACATATATTACAGCAGAGGGTATGAACCACATTCTGATCCATTTTCATAAGCCAAAATGAGAATAGTCCAACAAAATGTGCCATGTCCTCACCCTATCGTATTGTAAAGCTTGGGGCCACACCTCGGGTGAGCCATTCACCATTTACTTGGGCCGACACTCTTTCGCTACGTCAATCACCATTAGATGTTATTAGTGCAGCGATAGAAGATTACAGGGTAACGTTACCCTAGTTACCACAATAGAGAAAAAAACAATATCATGAACGACACCTTAATACATCATAAGTGACAGTTTTGGTATGTTATCGTCTGTTATCGTACAAGTAAGGGTAGGGTGAAGCAAGCGATAAATTTCATTTATGAGCAAGTAGAAATTTTGTGGCCAGATATCATAAAACAAGCGCAATACGTAGTTCTGATCCCACACTAGAATTCCCTGTGTCCATGTGGTACCATAACACCCAGCCTCGGAACAAATATTTGCAGATCATACAAACATTACTCCCGCAGCGGGAATCAAACCCGCAACCTCGCAATATATAGATAAATAAGGACATTTATTTGAATTTTTTTTATAATATGTCTATAAAAATATATAGTAAACTAGTTGCGCCCCACGGTTTCACCCGCGTGAATAATGATGAAAATTGATGATGATGATGATGATGAAAAGTAGCCTATGTGTTAATCCAGGGCGTAAAGTATCTCCATTCCAAATTTCACTCAAATCCATTCAGTAGTTTTTACGTGAAAGAGTAACAAACATCCATCCATACTCACAAACTTTCGCGTTTGATGATGATGATGATGATGAAAAGTAGCCTATGTGTTAATCCAGGGCGTAAAGTATCTCCGTTCCAAATTTCACTCAAATCCATTCAGTAGTTTTTACGTGAAAGAGTAACAAACATCCATCCATACTCACAAACTTTCGCGTTTATAATATTAGTAGGATAGTAAGTTAGCTGAAGAACTGAAAGTATTGAGTGGAAGTATATTTGAAAAAACACTCTTTGGCTACTAAATAACTGTTTTTATAGTAAAAGGGATTTTTTTAATAAATAATTTCGTAATTAATTTGACATTTATATATTTTTATTCAGGCTGAATACATTGACTAGCATAAAAATAGACCTCAAAGTGTAAAATTAAGTATTCTAGCAAATAAACGATTGAAATAAAAATTTCAATAAAAAAACAGCCTGAGTTTATGCGCTCGTATAGAAAAATTGATTTATTCATACATATATTTGAAACTCATCTATAAATAAAAAACAGAGTTCAGGTCACCAACCGCAGGCAGGGTAGCCAAAAGGCTGTGACGCCCGACGTTACCTTGTTGGATGGCAATACTATTTTTTTTCTGACCGAGGTCAGCGCCAGCCCTTTGATCATTGAATATCATTTACTAGTATAAACCCTATTTGATTTTTAATATCAATATCAGAGTTTTTTTGAATACTTTTACTTATTTTTTACTTTAAAAAACGATAAATTCACACAAGCGTAACATTAGCGTAGGCGTACTCTCGTAGGCTCTACGACGTAGCAGCTGTGCTACGTAAGCGTCGCTACCATGAAATAAATTACTTCCGAATTCCATAGTATATGACTAACAATAATAATTGTTAGTCTATGACTAACAACAATAACCTAATAAGCGCAAAGTTAACTAATTAGGGTAACTAGTTAGGGTAACATTTCCAATCGTAGCAAGATAGGTTTAACTAATCACTAACTCTCGTGGTACAAATCGTTTTTTTTTTCCTTTTTCGTTTTTTGTAGCGTCAAGTTTGGGTGGAGACACTGAAACAACAAAATATCAAGGTCTACTTAATTAGTAGACTCTCGAATTATTTCGAGAGATATGATTTTGATGTGGATGATATTGCGTACGCCTAAAATTATAATTAAGTTTGATGGGTCGGATTTATAATTGTGTACAGTTATTACATTCATTAATGAATTTGGAATTAACAGTGATGAGAGAGGAATTACAAATTAGCAGTTGAACAGCTCCAGTTAAGAACATTATTTATGTATGTACCTATGTTATATAAATTAATTTATAAAAAAAACATATTCGGTAATTATTTTTAGGGATCAAAAGTTCTAAAAAACTTAAAAATAGTAAAAAGGTGCATAGGTAATATTGTTGTAAAAGGAAACGCGATAACATGCATCGAACTTATGTAGGGCACCGGGTGTCATACGGAATAAAGGCAAAATTATCTTAGTATTGTAGGTACCCAAAATAGGAAGCTGCAACTAGCAAGCTGGACAATCAAAGCACAGGATTGTCATGTCATGGGAGCGTTTCCATGGTGTCAGTTGACTTCATTTTTGCCATGTTTAATTATCAAGCAATGTAACACATTATTAAGTGGTTTTGGTGTATGTTCTAAATTGACGACTGTCTCTTCTCAATGTGATATATTAGGATTTATTTTAAATATTTAATTTTTTCTCTAGTAAACTGGAAAAGGACCAGTGACTCGAGAAAAATGATAGAGGATCACTTTAAGTTACTTATAGTCATATGGAATTCCATATTGAAGTCATTCGTGGTGGCGTTTTTTCGTGGTGTAGTGGAGTTATTTCGTGGTGGCGTTATTCATATGGTTTCATGGCTCGAGGTGGCAATACCGACTTATTTTTATTTCCTATATTTTACTAGGTAATAGGATAATTTATAAGTATTAGTAGGTATGTATTGTAATCAGTGCATGTTGCCAGTGATGACTGATCACAGTGATGCACTGAAAAGTGGTCGCTAACTATTGACCATATATACAAGCTCTGCGGGCTAGGCAGAGAGCTATGCTAGGGATTTCACTACATGATAGAATCTGGAATGAGAAAATCCGCAGAAGAACCAAGATCAACGATATAGCTCTCAGAATTAGCAAATTAAAGTGGCAATGGGCATGTCATATAGCACGCAAAACTGACAACTGGGGGCTTAGTACAGGTTTTGATAGTTTACGAAACTATATGAAGTTTCGTTTCCTTCCATACATTTACTTGCAGCGCCCCTAGCGAAAACGAGAAGAAAACTAAGGACGCTGTCAGTAAATGTATTGGATGGAAACGAAACTTCATATAGTTTCGTAAACTATCAAAATCCGTACTAAGCCCCCTGTTGGGAAAGGAGGCGGTTCAAGACTGTTTGTCGTAGCATTCTAAGGGGGAGGCCTATGTCCAGCAGTGGACTTCTACGAGTTGATGATGATGATGATAATGAGTAGGTATGCATTGGCATTAAATACCTGTACTATACATTCCAGATATTCACCATGATTTATCAACAGGTTGGAATGTATTGCGAATAGTACACGCATGTTATGGGTTTAGGTAAATTATTCAAGTGTGATACAATTAAAATACCTTAAAATATAACCTGAAAAGTATTCATGAAATAAAATTCTATTTCGAGAGAACTTTACAATGTACAAAATGAACTTTTTTGTAGAAAATCATAGATCAAATTGCTACCATTTCGAGATGCCGCGCAAAATATTGAATATACAGAGTCTACTTTGAAAAATAATTCAATCGAGGAAATTGTATATAGTCGTGTTTTCCTTTAGCGAGGTTTTTGTAATATACTTCTATTTTTCATCCTCATTAATTTTTCATGTAGAAACACTGCTCTTATTGAACAATCACGTTCATTAAAACGAAAATGTGATAAATCTGACTGAATTGATAAACGACAGTCATAAAATATGGAAGTTGTTTAATATTCATTTAGACTCAACTTTATATCAGGGAATCGCAAATTAATTTCAAAGATGGGTAATTTGAATTTATGTAAAAGATGCTGGTAGATTGAGAAATAGCTATTTAGATATATGGAGGCACCTACAATACTGTTCAGGGTTCATGCTTTTTGATATAGACTGGTATATAAGAACTCAGATAACTACGTCTCTAGTGGCCGATCCCAGAGATACTCAGACTTCAATTAGCTTACCTAAATTGTAGCAATATTTAATAACGAACTTTATGGTCATTAATTTAAGATCAACAATAACTTTTAATTGTGATAAAGATGATACTTTTAAACCTTTTTCTTAATACTAGAAGCAGTTTATTCCCTACATTATCAAAGCACTCTTCATCTATTGTGCAACAGGTATCTGTAACTTTACTCTCTAGAATTACTATGTAGATAAAACTCAAGTTTCACGGTTCTATATGGTTATGTGGTTTCTATATGGGAGTCAGGACTTTGGATGCAAACACTTCCCTTCACAATACTGGTACTTTAATGGTTCCTGTTACATTTCGCCCTGCAACTTCTCTACGTTTGGGTACGCAGCGCTGTGCCCCTCATCAGTGTCAATGCGGTGCAGTTGAACAGCTTAGTCACCATGGATTATCATATATCGGACATAGTGGCATGTGTTGAGTGATGCAAAAGCTCAGTTGTTGAATAATGTGTGATGATAGATCTTCTATTCGGGAAGTGACACACACACACACAGACACATACACACACACATACACACACACACATACACACACACATACACACACTTGCACACAGCTTGACGATGTGCAAGCGGCAATACAAGTGCACCAGGGACTCTGATACGATTTCACGCAGCGCTAGTCATCTGCTACGTGACGATAGTAAGAGATCTTTTAAACGACTAGGCAATCATATGGCTCACCTAAAGTAAAGTAGTTACCGTAGCCTATGGACGCCTGCAAGAGGCATCACACGCGCGCTGCCGACCCTGAGACATAATGATGAAAAGTCTGAAATTGCAGGCACATGACCCTTCAACACACACACAATGCGAGTACTACTGCTTGGCGGCAGAAAAAAGTATGGTGGTAGTACGTCCCCGAACGAATGCTTTCACAAGAAGCTCTACTACTACTAAATGGCAATGGCTACCATGGTCAGACGGCATGACTCTTGTTCCGTGGGAGAAGGGTAGATCAGTGTTGCGGGCTACGTCTTGCGCCTTCTTATCAGTGGCTGACTAGGCCACTTAAAAGGCGCAAATATGCAAGTCTCGATAGAGCTTACATATTTAAGACTCTGGTCCAAGGAGTATCGCGGCCCTTCGCGTTTTCAAAATTATTTCAGGGCGTCTGGTCGAAGCAACGTATTACCCGAGAGCTGACTCTTATCTGGCTCAACGCATTAGTGTTGCCATTCAGCGTAGCATTGCAGGCAGCGTCTTGGGGACGCTTTCGTCTGGTAGTGATTTAGATCAGTTGAGCTATCCTTAGATCGTTTGGAACGGTCTTTAGATAGCTCAAATGTTTTATTTGTATTTTTTTAATGTTGTATATATACTTGTATTATAGATGTATTGTTCTTCCTGTAAAAAAAGAGAGTAGATAGTATGTACGTATTGCAATTTCAAGGCTTTAGAAGCTTATCCCGCTTGCATGGGGGCCGGGAGAATCCATTAGTACCGCATTATCAGCCTCTTTGTTTTGTCACACTGTTTTACAGAGAGTTGAGAAAATGAGTAGTGTAGTGATGGCCATCATTGTACCTACTGTAGGTACCTCCTTTTTTATTACCACTTTGTTACTGAAGAACGACGCAAACTTACAATATTAGGTATTATGAAAAAAACTCTCAATACCGTGACCAAATAACCAAATGGTTAGGCTAAGACTCAAAGAAATTATTGGATTAATCGTAGGAATTTTGGTGATGAGGTAAGAGGGGGATGTTGCTTTCACTTCCTGAAAACTATTCAGATTAACAGCAAATAGGTTGCCAGGAGCGTAGCGATGAGCATTGTTAGAAAGCTGACCATCCTCCTGAACCGAAGTGGACCCAATTAACCCATAGGTATTTCAACCATTTTAGTATGACACTAAAGTATTACAACTTCACGATTTTTTTTAAATTAACTATGCTTTCGTCCTATTAAATACATAAAGTACAAATAACTAATCTATAAAAAAACAACTCTCGAGTTCTAAAGCCATTCCAAGGATTTATTTTGCCACCACAAAGTCACTTCCGCTATCTTTCGTATTCCGTGGCTTAGCACTCACAACATCTTGAAATAATGGATTCAGAGAATCAAAAGAATAATTTCCAAATACGTTATTCTTTGTTGAAATTAAAATTCAATGAGTTGTTCCAGATTATGTTTATTGTGATTCCATTTGAATATGAATTGAAAACATTATTTGACACGACAAAAAAACAACAAATTGCTTTCTTCAGAATAAAAAGAAAGTCTAACCTTAATTTCAGTAAAATTTTCATATCAAATCTTGCATTTTCACTCAGAAAGCGTAGTTTATAATTTGTTCCGAAACTTTCACTAACTTATAAACAAAAAGAAAAACACATTGAAAAGTTGGAGGCCATCAATTTTCCTGCCACAGTCTGTATTTACCTAAAACCTCTCAGAAAGAATACTTAACAGTTCTTTCGCCCTACAACTGAATAAAGTTGACAACTTTTATTTATTTTCGTAATCAAAAGTAATAGTGATAAAGAATAGATTCTATATGAAAAAAAAAATTAACTCTTCTTTGTTATTGTTTTTTTTTTATATAGTTGTGCCAAGACTTGGGTACTCTCGTTCGGCGTTATTAGATAGATAGATAGATTAACACTTTATTGTACACCAGGAATACATAACAGGATTTATTAAATTGAAAAAAACGGCTAATTACCACTGTTTTCCTGTATTCGCCGGTCTACCGTCGAACGCGGTCGCGGGCGGTGCTCATGATGAAGAGGCTTCTGAACTCAGTCTCGAAACGTCAGCAAAAGTGACGGAAAACAGTGGTAATTAGCCGTTTTTTCAATTTTAAAATGATTCCCAACCACGAAAGTTTCAATTCTAGGATTTATTAAAATGATCAGTACAAATAGACGACCTTATTGCTGAAAGTGATTTCTTCCAAGCAACCTTTGGATGAACTGTAATAGCGAAGCAGTAAAGGACGGCAGTGCACAGAGTAATAAATAATAATTATTATTAGAGGCCGTAGTCAGAGTTTTAACAAGCAATTAACTCGGACGTATGGTGTGTAACACGGACTTTTTTATATGGAAACTGAGCTTCCCAAAATGTTCGCTACTACTCATCGGTGTTGCCATACAAAATCCGTGTGTACTTACAATGTAATTCACGGGATCGTCGTATTCGTCATCGTTGCGACAGTTACTGCAAAACTCTGACTACGGCTTCGGAAGCAGTCTATGTATCACTTAAGGCAAAGTTATTGGGGCACATTGAGCAGCCCCAATATATTGAGTGTGCTGTTGTTTAAGGATCGGTTCCACCCACATGCACAATTTGCCGCCACCGTCGCGTCGTCTCCTCGCCCCTACAAGTTTATACCCTGCTATTTTCATGATTCAAAATAATTGAACATTGTTATTTTCAAAGTGGTATTTTTGCCGCCCTTCAAATGTAGCGTCAGATGGCTGGCAAAACCGTCAACCCACACAAAATCAACATTTTTATTTTATTTATTAATTTAAAAAATTAACACAAAATTTGTTTTTATTCAATTAACTCATAAAGCCCTTATGGGTTTGTTCCAACTATATACAATCAACTCTAGTTACAATTTGGCTGTCAGCACGTCGGAAGCTCCATTACTCGTAGCATGAACAAAAGCTAAAGTCATGCGTGCGAATCCCAGCTTATCGGCATTTTGGGAAATATTGAGTTAACTCCGTTATAATTATAACCAAATCCCAATGTTTATGGAAGTAGGTATACGATAATATTTGTTCTGTCGATCCAACGTACATCAAATACCAACATAGCGCATAAAGTTCATCGATCGATTTTCAAAAACATGGCTACCAAACTCTTTTATTTTTATGTATATTGAGCTGTAAAGTTTGAATTGCAGGGCATCGAAAAACAAACAATAAAGGTAGTCCAATATTGAGAGTTCTCCATTGAGCCATGCCTGCATATTGCTTTTCGGAGAAAATCCTGGAACGTGAGGGATATCCATGATTTCTCTCGTGAACTGGTTTACATACACTAACGCATATTCAGTTTGAATTTCTAACCTGCTCTCATAGTATTGTTTATTGTAATAGCTACATATCGATCATTAGTTGATCACTATTTGGAACTTCGAAATATTTAACACTCAGTGAAAAAGATACTGCAATTTTTAAAGTGTTTATTTTTCATTCCAGTTTCATAGTTATTTTAAACAATTACTTTTTATAATAATAGTATTATAAAGGTACTTCAAAAAAATTACAGGTGCCAGTGTTCTAAATAGCTTGGACTTGTATACCTACTTTAATTAATTAAAATAAGCATTGTGCTGTAATTTTTTACTTGATTTATATCTTGACTCCAAATTGCAGCGCCCTAATGGGGTCCATGTACATACCAGACTAACAGTAGAAAAATAAGACTAACAATATTGTACGTACATGTAAGCAATAAATAAATACAAATACAAATATATGTCACATATATTTATTTAAGCATCTTTTGATGAGGAAACTGAAAACTGTGTTAACTTATTACTTATGTTACAGTTAGATAAAATTAAATAAAAACAATTATGAAACCATAAAATGGATTTGTAAATTATTAAAATATAAACACAGATGTTTTTTTTTTAATGTTGATTCTTTTGTTAGTTGTATTTATTATTTCCGTTAATAAAAATGTTAATGGTGGTCTAAAATACATACCTATACCAGCACATAAACAGCACCAGCAATCCCAAACAAAAACACACCAACTTCGAAATAGGTACCCAACTACCGTCACTGTTGCCAATTCGAATTTCAAATACTGTTTAAAAAGTAATTTGAAAAGGAGGTAGAACACCAACGGTTTCTTTTTAATTTTCGCGGTTGATTTCAGCCAGCGCTTCGAGAGGAGGCGTCCAAACGATGATGGATCCCGGCGCTCACTGACGCCGTCCGGGCGCATTCGTACGAGTAAAGGCTCTAGGAACAGACCAAGTAGCATCTGTTGCTTTGCTTTGACGCCCAGATTAAAACCAGCCTTTGACGATATTGCCTAGGGGAGTAGATCAGTGAAGCAAAGGCATGATACTGTAGGTAATTATTATGTAGTATTCATCACCATCATCATCATCAGCACCCTTTAGCCGTCCAATGAAGGACGAGGGCTCCCCCATAAAATAAAATGGGGGGAATTGCCATGCACGCGGATTGGTGTTCGCAGTATTAATGTTGAGTACTCCGGTGGATGCTGCTGCCCATCCCCTGGTGATTACACCAAAAAACCCTTAGTAGGCTTGAGACTACATTGACCTACTGACATCTATGGAGACTCTACAATGTCAATTGTAAATCAGAACATGCTAGTTCTTTACTTTTCTTTAGTAAACTATTGTGTTGAAAATGTACTACCTATAATGTTTTCAGTTGAATGGTTAACTAATTTTATGCAAGTTTAAGCGCGTACACTAGAAAGATGTCAACACGATTAATGTCAGGTTCAGTGCACTTGAACGCACTCATGAAATAAATTCATAGATTTTTTCCCTGTAAAATCTCAGATGATAAACAAAGTCACGTCCACGTTGAACTGCTAGCACGAGTAAGAGAGAGTGCATCACACACGCAGCAGACGCGGTTATATTTTATATGCGTATAAAAACTTATCGCATCTGAAGGTATCACACACGTAGCAGATACGATAATATACGAAAATGATACATTCACGCGGAAACCTTCAAACTGTATTGTATTTCAATTTGTATACGCAGATATGATCTATATATCATGCCCCCCCCCCCCCACCCCCCAAATCACGTTGACAAACCTCCTAAAAATAGTCAATTTACATGTTTTTTAATAAATTATGGACTTCCTGCTTAAAACGTAAATACATAGGTACATAATTAAATCAAAAATATATTTTTGATTTATTTTGTTTTAGTTATTCAAAATAATCTAGAAAAATGCGCGAAACACGTTATACCTAGCACGTTGGCACTAATCGGCGCAGTAAGATTGACTGGTAAGTAAACAATGTAGGTAGCCTGTTATTATTTTGAGGTCACCTCGTTGGTTCTGATACATTGTATCGTAAATAGGGCCCAGGTGTGGCGCAGTATCGAGTGCTACGAACCACTTGGCTTTCGTTATGATTAATGACCGTCGAAAAGAATTACTGACCGCGGCCCAATGAATCACAAGTGATTTACATAAACATGCCTTGTTTTTGGTTTCGATACGCAGGAAAGATAAAACAATAAAAATGTGAATGACCCCTATTTGCCCCATGTATAAGTTGCATCCGTTTATATGTTGATGAGTTAGGAGTTAGTTAAGGTGGAACGTTAGCAAAGTGGCCCGAAGTTTAAATTTAAATACTATTTTTTGCTCATTACATCTCTTCGTTGGTTCATCGACATTCTTAGCTAAACTAATGATATTATTTATGAGATACCTACAAAATCACTGATTCCCGCAAAATCAGTGTTCGATATCTCAAGAATTTTGATGGGCTGTAATGAGCAAAAAACACGATAAAATTAGAATTTCGTGGCTCTTTGCTAACGTTCCACCTCAAGCTATCAGTAGTTATGTATGCTTCCGCACTGTGGAACTAAAGACTAGTGACAAGGATAAACTTATAAAATCCATTTACAAAGTTTAATAAAATTTATTTGAATACCTTTCCCCAGCAAAGACTGAAATTGACCAATCTTATTACTTATCGAGAAACTGTCAAGAACTTTTGCAAGCGGAATGTCTCAAGGGGCTAAAGTTATTGTATTAAGGATCTTTGAATAGGATTTTATGGATCGGGATAGGGTTAAAATAAGAAAATAACGCTCGGTTCATATAGAGAGAGATAGTAAGACCCAATACCTGTAAGTCTAGTACGGGTTTTGATAGTTTTCGAAACTATATGAAGTTTCGTTTCCTTCCATACACTACTGACAGCGTCTTTAGTTTTCTTCTCATGTTCGCTAAGGTCGCTGCAAGTAAATGTATGGAAGGAAACGAAACTTCATATAGTTTCGAAAACTGTCAAAACTCGTACTAAGCCCCCTGGCTGCTGGTTTTTTTGGAATGGTTATAGATGCGAAGAGTGATTTGTCAATTAGTACCTACTTGGACTAAAAATAAAATAAAGTTCTAGAATACACCCCCACAGCAAGGTGAATTTAGGAGGAGGCATAAGTCCATGTTGCAGACAAGGAGTTCAGTTGCTCACATATTTTTCCTTTCTTTAGCACCCAACTCATACGTTTTCTAGAGCAGCACAGCAACCGTTTGAATTAAAAATCAGCCTACAAAATACGAGACCGGAGATACCGTACCTTTTTCAGGTGTCATTTGGCATTGTGTTTATCTTTTGGTAAAACAGGTATATTTGGGTACCATTCATTTTTATAGTTTTTGGGTAGCACGAGTGAAGCATGAATGAAGCCTGAGCGTAGTTTTAGGTTAGCCAAGCCATTCTCTTGGTGTAGCACTAGCGTAGTAATGGTGCCACACTAGCGTAATGCTAACGTAGCACTGGCGTAGCACTAGCGTAGCACGAGCGTAAGCTTAAGCTACGCTCCCATAGAATGTATTGTCCCGATTTTCCATAACCACCAAGCTTGCAGGCGGATTGATGATCGCTGTATTGGTGTTAAGTACTCAGGTGGATGCTGCTGCGCATCCTTGTGTAATTCTAATAGATTTTTACAAAATCCGCGGCAAAATCTTTTCTTAGGGAGGACAAACCACGACATAACTTTGCACTTACTTACCTGCTAGAAATTATGGATCCGCAGTAGGTACTTTATTAAAAATCGTTTTTACAATATTATGTGTAAGAAAATACCATAACGCAAGAAATTAAAGACAATGGCGAAGCACTTACCATGCACTTACCATAAATAAATATTTTTATGAGTATGTAGGTACCCAAGATATTAAATGGCAGTTTATTGAAACAGCTCCAACACGCAAATGCGATTGGATAGAAACAACTTACGCGCCGCGTCGGAACTGTTAACTCGTGCGATTAACACAATTTATTTTTATATCCGCTAGATATATAGGTATATGCCCCATGAATATCTTATGGAATACCATCGGTTTTATGTGTTGACCTACAAAGACACCTTGTTCAGGTTTCAAGTTTCAGAGTTGTAGAATTGAGCAGAAATGAGTACAAAGTAAACTTTAATACCGTACCGTGGTAGTGTCGGTCTAAGAATAGGACTCCTCCAACTCCTGCTGATGTCGTAAAAGACGACTAAGGGATTACGCCAGGGGCTGGGCAGCAGCGTCCACCAAGCCTGGTGATTATGGCAAATCCCCCCATTGCACGCTATGAATGCTATGGAGGAAGCCTCATCCAGCAATGGATGACTACCGGCTGATGGAGAAACTTTAATAAATTGCCTCATAATGTTGGCTATTAAAACCGTAAGTATGTTTTGTGTTTACCATTTTTTTTTATGCTATTTGGCAAGCAGACAAGCTTACGGCCCACCAGATGGAAATTAAGCAGTTACCGTAGCCTATGAACGCCTGTAACACCAGAGGCATCACACGCGCGCTGCCGCCCCTGAGACAAAGATGAAAAGTCTCATGTGCCTGTAATTTCACCGGCACTCGTACCCTTCAAACCGAAACACAGCAATGCGAATACTACTGCTTGGCGGCAGAAATAGGTACGGTGGTAGTACTTCCCCGGACGAACTCTTTCACAAGAAGTTCTACTACTAACAAAAATGTTTTAATTACAAGCTTACTTGCTTAAATGATGTAGATTGTAGAACAATGTCCTGATTAACGTGACTAGTAGGTAGGTAGGATAGATACATACATACATACACAAACACACGCCTTTTCCCCCGTAGGGATAGGCAGAGCCTCAAAGGGCCTCTTTTCACTGTGATTTGCACAATCGCAGGAATACAGACGTGACAAGTGGTGAGCTCATCGCCGCCATAGCTTTCCACGACCAACTCAGCTAACGCTTTCTTCCAGTATAAAGGCCCAGGGTATTGAAATTTCTGAAGCCTAATGCTAGAATTATGCTCTAAATTTCTGGCTATAGTATAAACCTCTATCCTAGACCGCTTGCCCATACCGCGTGAGGCAGCAGGCGTCACGTATCACCAGCTAGCTACGCAGTTAATGGCTCATAGCATCATGTTTATTTGGCACTTAAATTCGGTAGGCTGTGAATATTTTCCTTAATCTAACCCACAGCAGCTAGTTGTATTAGTTTATAAGTCGAATCCCGAGCGGGGGCCAGATAACTAGTTAGCGTAGATAACCTATTACGTTATCTGGTGCAGCAAACTGGGTCAGATGCGTCTCCCAGGAGAGGAATCGGATGATAAGGTTTATTTGGCGCAAATTATATTTTTACCAACTATGGAAAACTCTACATAACAATACTTACCCTAAACATTTTCGATTTATTATTTTGTCATTATCGACGTCGCTCGCAGCGTTGTTTTTCAAATCATCGAACCCGCGACCTTCTGCGTAACAGCCAGAATTCTAGCATTCAAAATAATATAAGAATTGGACTAGACTCGTCCGCACGTATGAACATTTTCCCGGAACTCTCACTTTCTGCCCCTCAGAATCATCATTCGCTAGAGCGAGCAAGACTGCTTGCACGCACCAGCACTCTTCAGGGGAAGGTCGATTCTATTCCGATTGCGTTGTCGTGAACGATCTTCTGAGTGACGAGAAAGGGAGACTTACAGAAAAATACTGTTCCGTGCGAACAAGTCTGGTCCAACCCTATGGCCGTGTGCACGCAATGTTTACCACAGAATACTAAAAGCGCGCCGCCTTTAGGTAAATTGTGTGTTTTCCGAATCGCCTATCTATTTGACGACCTCTGTGGCGCGGCGGGCGAAGGTTCGCCTGTGACGCAGGTTTGCGTGTTCGATTCCCGCCTCGGAACAGATATTTGTATGATCTGCAGATATTTGTTCAGGGTGTTCTGGGTATTTTCTATGTATAATAAAAAATATCTATATATCTAATGTATTGTATTAGTATATCAGTTATCTAGTACCCATAACACAAGCTCTACTTAGCTTGGGGCTAGATAATGTTGTGTGAAATGTCCAGCATTTATTTCTTTTTTTATTTATACCTACTTCTTTCAGTGTCACTCGTTCGTAACCGTTATTTCGTTAGGTCCAAATAATTGTTTAAAAAACCTTATTTTAATAGTTAGGTCTGTGTGGTTGAGGTATGCTCCATATCAAGGTAGCAAGGTTTTTGAAAACCTACAGGGATACCTGACACCTATAACACAAATCAAAATACACTTTTACAACTACTATATTTTAATTGCATCCAACAAGTTATTCTTAAGCAGGATTCTTAAACTCAATCTTAACTAAAACATATGTAATAGCTAAAAACATTTCATATCTTCCTTAGTTTCATGTCATATTAGAAAAATATGTATAATCTTATAACAACCGAAAATGCACACATACATCTGTGATTTACAAAATTAAAGTAAAGTAATACACTCTTCTCAAGTCCAAAATACCAAACACTGGTATCCTTTTAAAAAATATTCACAAGCCAGTGGCATTTCGGCTTTCAATATGAAGCCGCAGTATACAGATCGCTGAACGCTGTCTGCTTGGGAATCTGCAACAAATAGTAGATGAATTTACCACCTCCATGATGCAATGCATGTTTTATGGACATGTATAGACAAAACGAGTTGCCGTTACGGACCGCCAGGGGCGCTGTTTCAGTTTCCTTCCAGACAAAAAAACAAGTAGCACGCTCAAGGGGCTCATGTTATAAATCGAACTTGACTTTTGAGAACGATTTTGAGTGTGTTCCAATTTTAAAGTTAAAAAATTGTGGTGTTCTCAAGTTCATTCTCAGAATTTAGTTCGGTCTATTAAGGTGAATGCTCTCGTTGCCTTGCCCATACAAAATAATTTAAGTATTTTTTCAATCCACAGATTGTCGTTCTTTATATCGTATTTTTTTTTCGATTTTCTAATGATTATCGTACTCGCAAATGGTTGTTTCAAATAAAAATTTACTAAGGGTAATTTTTAAAATTAGTTTGAAATACGACCAATTTTACGTATGTGTGAGTGTTTTTAATGTCCATTTTGAGTCGCCACCTACCATCGAAGCGTGATATTTTTACGCAGAGCACCCTGTTTTGTTTAATTTGACAGAGATGGCGGTTAAATGGACCTCGAGCACCGAGTTTTGAGAAAGATAGTGAAAGATGGCGCTAAATAAATAAAAGTATGCCTCGCGTTATTTTCGGGTCTGTCACCAAAATTGCGAAACACGACGTTGCCAGGCAACGCTACGTCACAAGTTTAGTGCTTGCTAGTCACCCGTAATTATTAGGCTTTATGAGCTGGCTCTGATAGGGTTGCCAACCGTTCGTTATAATCATAGTTTACAAAGTTATTTGCGGCTATGTTCTTTATACTTTGCAATATCAACAAAGTAGGTACCTTCGAGAAAATACTTTATTGTAACGTACTTTATTGAAACTCAAGTTTCAGTTTTATAAAATAAAAATAAAACAACGAAAGAATATGTAAAAACTATACTTTCGTAACTTCATTCGCAGCAATAAAAAAACATTATTATTAGTCATTGACCGAGCGAGCAAAGCAAGGTAAGTCCTTGCAATATAATATGGCAAAATTTGCTATCGTCTGTTCGGATGTATGTACCTATGTACGTAAGTACTCGCGTACGTCGCATTTTTCAATTAATCTTGATGAAACTTGATATATGTACTTACTTATATATTTATTTTACAATATAGTTTTTGAGAAAAAATAAAAAGGAAAACCAATATTACGTGAGCTCTCATTTGTTAGAGTTTCAACGACTTGTGGTTCAAGTAAGATTGGGTATATGCTAGATCGGACTATGGATGCGATTTTTAAACTTTATCGCAAAACAAGATAGTTTGTGCTCTTGAGGTATTCTGTTCGCAAAACTACTAGTTTTTATAATCCGACCGTGAATCGTGCTGTGATTCAGAAACTCGGTGTAGCAACCCTGATAATATATCAATATCAAAGTGTAGTATGAAGTTGTCATCTCGCTCCTTAAATGCAAAAGAGCCACAAGTCGAAAATTCATTTTTTTACTGGAAAGCCTATCAAAGTTTTGATAGTAGTTTTTTTTGTATTACTTTATAAATCTTTTTTTTCTACATATATGTATGGTATATTATAAGATGCGTATTTTGAACCTTACACTACCTTGAAATTTACATTGAGATCAATGTAATTAAATGCGGAAGAAACTTATCCATAACTATCACCTCTTCATCTAGCAATATTACAAAATAAAATACTCCATAAATCTTTGACTTACTAGTAGTAACGATGAGATCTACGATCAATAATATCTAAGTCATCGCAGTAATCTCATTAAGTGTTTCATTATTATACATAAAAATCCTTTAGCTTAAATAATCAATTTTAAAATAAGTAAGTATAAAAAGTTTAACATTACTTTGGGATCACATCCTTTTCAATCAGTTTTAGGATGCTTTGTTTTTTGTCTCAGCAACTTGTAGCTTTTTGATATTATTTTATTTTATTTACTTGGGAAAAATCTGTATCCTGAGAAGTTTTGTATAAAAATATATTTTAATGTTGTTGATCAGTTTTAATAACTTTGAGGTCTGCTCTTTACGACTCTTCCTTTGGAAATCTATGTCAAGAGGCTGAACACTAGGAAGTACTGAATCAACTGATTGGTAATCAATCATCTGTACTGCTGTCTGAGCTTGAAGATGAGGATTCACTTGAGTATATCTGAATCGCTGTCTGTACTTTCCTCAATAACTAAATTTATTCATTGCTCTGGACTTCAAAAATCAGATAATGTTTTCATCAAGTAACGATAGGCTAGGATTGTGTTGGCTGTCTGTCTGGTATGGAATTTGTACCATTTTTGATGAAGCGATTAAGATAGAGACTCCAGTAAATCCTCATCTATAAGCTCAGACAGCAGTACAGACGATTGATTACCAATCAGTTATGATTCAGAACCTCTTAGTGTTCAGCCTCTTGGCAAAGATTTTCAAAGGAAGAGTCGTAAAGGCATACCTTAAAGTTATTAAAACTGATCAACAACATAAAAATATATTTTTGTACAAAACTTCTCAGGATACAGATTTTTCCCAAGTAAATAAAATAAAATAATATCAAAAAGCTACAAGTTGCTGAGACAAAAAACAAGGCATCCAAAAACTGATTGAAAAGGATGTGATCCCAAAGTAATTTTAATAATCTTAAAAGTGATTATTTATTTCAAAGGATACTTATGTATGATAATGAAACACTGTATTTTAAGACTGATTGTACGGACTGATTGTAATAACAGTCATTTAACAAATATTGCATGTTTGTTTAAACAATTACAACCATAATCACGGTAATCTTATATGCAAAACAGACACATTTCCAAGTACTGCGGGTTCGTTTTAATAAAATAGTAATCAAACTTATTGAACTTTCATTCAAAAGAAACGCATTCCAAAACCTGACACTTTTATGTTTCGTAATAAAATTATTATTATTATTATTAACTGGAAAGATGGCTGCTTTGCTGTGAAGTTAGTCATCAAAGTCTCAAAATGCTAAATGGGTAGTTGTGTGATTGAACTATTTTTAACGCTAAAACCATGGGTGTCTTTTTCGAATATAAAAATTGGAATCATCTATATGCCATTTTTGCATTAAAAACGATATTGTTTTTTTTTGATTTGTGGCTCTTTTGAATTTAAGGTGTTCTGTTTGTCTGTGGTTACCTAGCCTAGTGCACTTATTTCTCCCTATATGTTCCTTGACTTTTTTCTCTATGGTCCTTGTCTATGGTGCACTGTGGGTGTCATGCGATTAATTTTCTTTGGGGCGGTGTCTTTGAAACGAGTGCAAGCCAGGATATAACGGTTTCACGGTGAAATTTCGTAAGTAAACAGATATTTACATAATTTTAATGTGTTACCTACTAGTAGAGTAGTACTATTATAGAAGATGCCTGCCCTTTGTTTGAAGCCTTCGTTGTTGTTGTTGTTGGACATAGGCCTTCCCCTTAGAATGCCACGACGAACGGTATTGAGCCGCCTCCATCCACCGACTCCCCGCGACGTTTATAATGTCTTTATTCCATCGAGTGGAGAGCTTTCCTCTAACGCGTCGTCCGGTTTGTGGTCGCCACTCGAGAACCTTTATTCTCCAACGGTTATCACTTCTTCGAGCTATATGACCTGCCCACTGCCACTAATTCTGAGAGCTATGTCGGTGACCTTGGTTCTTCTACGGATTTCCTCATTTCGGATTCTATCACGTGGTGAAACTCCTAGCATAGCTCTCTCCATAGCCCGTTGCGCAACTTTGAGCTTGTCTATACGGCCAATAGTTAGCGACCACGTCTCAGTGCCGTAAGTCAACACTGGCGTGTAGACTTTCGTCTTGAGGCTCTGCGGTATCGGCGACGAGAAGATTTTTTTTTATGCTACTTGGCAAGCAGACAAGCATACGGCCCACCTGATGGAAAGCAGTTACCGTAGCCTATGGACGCCTGCAACACCAAAGGCATCACAAGCGCGCTGCCGACCCTGAGACATAATGTGAAAAGTCTCATGTGCCTGTAATTTCACTGGCACCCGTACCCTTCAAACCGAAACAGAGCAATGCGAACACTACTGCTTGGTGGCAGAAATAGGTACGGTGGTAGTACTTCCCCGGACGAACTCTTTCACAAGAAGTTTTCACAAAACCAACAAACTAGATATGGCGTAGTTTCCCGAACGCTGCCCATCCGAGTTGGATTCGTCGGTTGACCTCTTCATCTCATCACATCACACTAATATTATAAATGCGAAAGTTTATAAGTATGTTTGTTACTTCTTCACGCCCAAACGGCTGAACGGATTTGAGTGAAATTTGGAATGAAGATACCTAATAATAATAATAATAATAATAAGCAAGCAAGTACCTTGACTTGGCCCACGAGATTACCGCCATGTGGGATGTGGATTCGACGATTATCGTCCCGATAGTTGTTTCTGTGAATGGACATATAGCAAAGAGCCTCGACCAATACCTTGAGAGGCTCTCACTAAATGGTTGGATCAAGGGTCAGATTCTGAAGGCAGTACTCCTGGACTCGGCACGCATAGTCAGGAGGTTCCTCTCTCTGCAGCCCTAGCCTCCGACCGCTTGGGCCTTTGCTCCGCGGTCGGTAGTTTACCGTTTTGTAATATATTTTTTACTATAATGTTTTTATATACTATTTGTTTTTATAGATAAGTAGTATTTATTTATAGTGAAAAATGTATTTTATAACGAGTTTTAAAATAAATCAACGTCATAATAATAATATCATGGTTCACGCGGGTGAACCCGCGAGGCGCAGCTCGATATTTATATTACTTAAAAAATATCTTTAAAAATTTAATGAATGAAAATGTAATAAGTAAATATGTTATGTTTTCAGATCTTATCTAACACCAAATTGTTGCAAAACGTGCAAATATATCACTACGTTTTAGATTGAACACAGAACAAATATCTCGTAAAGTATAATATTAGAACTTTGGAAGGAAACATGTCTGCCCCGCCGCCGACTGATCGGGCGGCGTATAAACGCCACACATACTCCGGCCCACGGAAGTCTTTGAAACGAGTGCAAGCCGGCTTGAAACGGTTTCACGGTGAAATTTCGTAAGTAAACAGATATTTACTAGTGTGTTAGTAGAATAGTAATATAATAAACAAGATGCCTGCCCTTTGAAGCCTTCGTTTGTTTCGTTGGTAATTATTTTCATAAATTTTTATTGCAGTCGCGCGGTTGTATGGCGAAAAGAAGGCAAGGAGAATAGCTCGCCGAATGTAAACGTTGTCCATGACCATGATGAATCAAAGTAGGTATAAAATTAAACGTATATATAGATATAGCTCATAACCTTACCTACAAATTGTACCAATACTATCTACCCCCATACCAAATTTCATGAAGATCGGATTAACGGTTTGGAAGTTTTCATCGGACAAACATACATACATACATACATACATACATACATCCATACATACATACATACATACAACGCCGATTCTTCCAACTTGACTCAGAGAACTCGCTTCGCTCGTTCAATTATCGTGGCTGTAGCTTATGAAGATAAAATATTTACTTACTTATATAACATCATCATCAGCCTGTAGAAGTCCACTGCTGGACATAGACCTTCCCCTTAGAATGCCACGACGAACGGTCTTGAGCTGCCTCCATCCACCGACTCCCCGCGACGTTTATAATATCTTTAGTCCATTGAGTGGCGGGCCTTCCTCTACCGCGTCGTCTGGTTTGTGGTCGCCACTCTAGAACCTTTATTCCCCAACGGTTATCAGTTCTTCGAGCTAAGTATATGACCTGCCCATTGCCACTTCAACTTGCTAATTCTGAGAGCTATGTCGGTGATCATGGTTCTTCATGAATCAAAGGTTTTCTCGTAGTCCACCAACGCTAGACATAGCGGCTGATTATACTCTTCAGTCTTCTGTATAATCTGCCTGAGCGTGTGGATGTGGTCTACGGTACTAAAGCCTTTTCGGAACCCAACTTGTTCGGGGGGCTGGAAGTCGTCGAACATTGGTAACTACTCTCAAAAACAGCTTATAAACACATGTATTATCTTAGATAGGTATAAAGAATTCTTTCTTTTCCAGATCTCAGGATACTCCAAAAATTAAAACATATGAGCGAAAAAGACCTAAATTTAGACTGGAATCTGAATTCTCTGCACCTAGTACCAGCACAACTGAAACTTTGACAGAGCCTCAGCCTATTGAGATCAATTGGCCTCAACCTGATCCAGAAACTGAAAACTTTCAATTGACTGTAGAAGTAGATTCAAAAGATTGTTTATCTGGGATATCTGGGTACCGCATTGTAGACCTGAAGAAGGTCATTCAATGGGCTTTTCTACTGGAAAGGCACAGAAATGTATGCGAGTCATCACAAATTGAGTTTGTGAGTGAAAATCGAAATGGATTTCATAGTGACATTACATTCAAATGCAGCATGTGTGACAAAACGTGGAAACATAGCACTGAAGATAATAATAAAATAAATACATCATTTGTGTGGGCGACTGTGACTGCTGGCAGTTATTATTCTCAAGCAGCTCATATTACTAGCCTTATGGATATACCAACAATGACATCCAATAAATTTCGTGCCATTGAAAAGGAATTGGGCAATGTGTGGCACAGTCATTTGACAAAAGTTATAAAGGATGCTGGTGAACTAGAAAAATCGATTGCCATTCAAAAAGGACACGTTGCCCCAGATGGTGTTCCGTATATCTCAGTATATGTCGATGGTGGATGGCTAAAACGTTCATATGGACACAACTTTGATTCATCATCGGGAATGATAAGTTCTTGTATTATAAATTATAATATGACCTTCGTTGGGTGGCAGGCGAGTAGCCGACTGAGACGCAAGAGGTGCGGGTTCGATTCCTGCTGTGGGACAAATGTTTGCAGGATCTGCAAATATTAAAAAAAATTACCAAACCTAAGAGACAATATTTCAACTAAATTTTAACACTGTTGACGTAACCACATCAGCGAAAGCTGCTCGTCTATAAATAAATAATAATAATAATAATTTGTTTTGGGTGTGGGTGTTGGAGCACCATGGTGCTCATACTTCCTGATACCCACAACAGAGGGACTATCTATTTACTGCTGAACATGCTGCTAGCAAGCTTTTTGTTTTGTTTTAATATTTAAAAATTTTGTTTCCAAGCCTGCATTATTGGAAAAGAAACAAAGAAATGTTTATATCTTGGTGTCCGGAATAAATACTGTTACACATGTCAATATTATGAGAAAAAAAATACCGATGTAAAAGCACATCAATGTTGTAAAAATTACACTGGATCATCTACAGCGATGGAATCTGAAATGATTGTCGAAGGCTTTCAAAAGAGCGAGGAACTACATGGACTCCGCTATTTGAATTTTATTGGAGATGGAGATTCTTCAGTTTTTGCAAAATTAAAAGACAAAGTCTCTTACGGGCAACATATAAAAAAAAATGAATGCAAAAATCACGTGATTAAAAACTATACTGGTGCACTTTACAAGGTAAATAAACACATTTATAATATATTATTATTGTCATCACATCATCAGCCTGTAGAAGTCCACTGCTGGACATAGACCTTCCCCTTAGAATGCCACGACGAACGGTCTTGTGCTGCCTCCATCCACCGACTCCCCGCGACGTTTATAATGTCTTTAGTCCATCGAGTGGAGGGCCTTCCTCTACCGCGTCGTCCGGTTTGTGGTCGCCACTCGAGAACCTTTATTCCCCAACGGTTATCAGTTCTTCGAGCTAAGTATATGACCTGCCCATAGCCACTTAAACTTGCTAATTCTGAGGGTTTATTTGGTGACCTTCTTCGGTGGTCTTCTTCTACGGATTTCCTCATTTCGTATTCTATCACGTAGTGAACTCCTAGCATAGCTCTCTCCATAGGCCGCTGCGCTACTTTGAGCTTGTCCATACGGCCAATAGTTAGCGACCACATCAGTGCCATAAGTTATCATATCACTGGCAACACGCACTGATTATAGACTTTCGTCTTGAGGCTCTGCGGTATCTGTGTCGAGAAGATATGGCGTAGTTTCCCGAAAGCTGCCCATCCAAGTTGGATTCGGCGGTTGACCTCTTCATCTCATCAGATCACACTAATATTATAAATGCGAAAGTTTTTGAGTATGTTTGTTACTTCTTACACCCAAACGGCTGAACAGATTTGAGTGAAATTTAGAATGAAGATACCTTATAATAATAATAACAGTGCCATTGTTCACGCGGATTAAACCGCGAGGCGCAGCTAGTTATTTATATAACTAGAAACATCTTTAAAAATTGAATGAATGAAAATGTAATAAATATGTAATGTTTCAGATCTTAGCTAATACCAAGCTCCCATTTTATGGACGAAACATTTTGAAGCCGAAATTGACGAAGCTGACTCTGGTTGCACGAAAGATAATAATGCACAACAGTAGTCAGCCTAGTTTGATGGCAGAAGATTTGAGAAATGGTCCACAACATGTATTTGGAAAACATGACAAATGCAAGCAATATTATTGCAAATTCAAAAATAATTCAACCGATGAAGACAAAAATGAAAATGTGGTTGATAATTTGAAAAAAAAAGCGCCAGAAGTTTGGGCTCTGATTTATGCAGCCAATGAGAGGATTGCTCTGAAAGCTGGACGTTTGACTAATGAGACAACGAATGTCGCTGAAAATTTGATGAGTGTGATCAACAAATTTAACTGTGGTAAACGACTAAACCTTGGAAAAGGTGGCTCTTACCAACGGCGAGTGCATGTGGCTGGTAAAAATAAATCCAAAATTTTATTTACTTATTTATTGTGAATATTGTGATGCAAATATAACAACAATTCTTTACAACATCAGACATAGAACCAAAAATTAGCATTGTTTCCCATATTTTCAGGATTATCCCACACAGCTGGATATAAATGGCATGCTCCTGCGTGGAAGAAACATACCACACAAAGCCCAGGACTGCATTTCATGAAGTACCTACAGCGTAGGGAGAAGAGCAGATTGCGACAAAAATTAGTGATAAGGAAACGACTTTTTACTGCAAGAGAGAAAAAACACGACAAGGACTACGGCCCTGATGCTTGTGACCCGGTTGACATTGATGTGTTGGAGCTAAAAAAACTTTGCAAATACAGATTATTGGAATACCAAAAATCTCCAGAGGACATAGCTTCTATTGAAGTGGCTACCGTGGGACAGCATGAAAATGAATTATACGTTACTCACAGATCGGATCGTCTGACTGCGAGTCAATTTGGAATGGTGAGAGGGGCAGATTGTTGATTGTTTATCCAATATCATACATTTTTAACACAGTAAGTAATATTTGTACACTTTTAGGTTTGCAAACGCCGTATCACCACACCATGTCATAACCATGTAAAAGCTGTGCTTTATAAAAATAATATTACTACCAAAGACATGTTGCATGGACAGCAAAATGAGACTGTCGCAAAGAGTCTATTCATGCAACAATGCAATAAAACTGTTAGGCCTGCCGGTCTTTTTATTGATGAAGAATTCGGATTCATGGCTGCTAGCCCTGACGGTAAATATTTTATTTACTTATTTCTAGAAAATCTTAATTATTTTGGCAGTAATGTACAATACTTATGTACAACTTCTGAAATTATCATGGTTATTAACATAATTATCACTAGAAACGGGATATTTACCATGATTTTTGAGCATTATTCATTCCCGATATTCCCCCCGAAACAACGAACGGGATATTTTTTTTCCCCGTGATCATGGCGCATGAAATTGTGCCGAAATATCGGGAAACAATAATGCTCAAAAATCATGGTAAATATCCCGTTTCTAGTGATAATTATGTTCATACTTATGTACATTTACAGGTATTATAGAAGAAGAAAATGCTATTGTAGAGATAAAGTGCTTTCCTTCATTATTGAGAAAATCTCAAAGCCTCAATACTGCAGCAAAAGAAAACAGATCTTTTTCTTTACAACTGCAGAATAATGTCTTGGTTATGAATAAAAAACATAATTATTATTATCAAGTCAGTCGATCAATAATGTTGCTGCAATTATTTTATTTTTCCGACTGATCTATTTATTTTCTAATCAATTGCTTTTTATTTCAGGTTCAGGGTCAATTACGCGTTACCAAAATGCACAAATGTTATTTTGTTTGCTTCACATCAGTCTCAGCACCAGTAACTGTCATAGAGGTTTGCCGTGATGATGAGTTTATCAGCAGCATGATGCCAAAGCTGGTAGCATTTTTCAAAAATGCGATTTTACCGGAAATTATATTGAGACGTGTTCGGAAAAATGCAAAGTGCATAGATCTCAATGAAATGACATCATGTAGGTTATTTTTTTATAAAAATCCCTTACAATATTGTCTAAAACAAAACTATATCAAGAAATGTATTTTTTCTAGCCACTGATGATCAACCATAATTAGCAAGTTGAAGTGGCAATGGGAAGGTGATATAGCTCGCAGAACTGATAACCGTTGGAGAATAAAGGTTCTCGAGTGGCGACCGAAAAACGGACGAGGCTGTAGAGGAAGGCCCTCCACTCGATGGACTAAAGGCATTATGAACGTCACAGGAAATCTGTGGATGTAGGCGGCTCAAGACCGTTCGTCGTGGCACTCTAGGGGACACCTAAGTGGACTTCTAAAGGCTGATGATGATGATGATCAACTACATCTAATGATGATGAAGATGATGATCTACATTGGCTTGAAGTCAAAGTGGTTTTTAACCGACTTCACAATAAAGGAGGAGGTTCTCAATTCGGTTGTATTTTATGTTTGTTACCTCATATCTCCGGCGTTTATGAACCGATTTAGAAAATTCTTTTTTTATTTGAATAGATATACTTCAGATTGATCCCATTTTTTTCAGAATCCTGTTCTGATGATGGAATCCATGAGGAATTGAGGGAACTCCTCAAATATTTTACGCATACATATGGCGTTTTTGATATTTTCAGCAACAAACCAAGCATTTGCATTCAGAAAGTATCATAATCCTTTCACCACTATGGTTCTTTCATAATTTTTTTTTCATCCTAATATTTAGTCGAATGCAATGGCGGAAGTCGGTTTTTTAAATGAAAAGTTATATTTAGAAGAGATGCAATGGGTACTAATGGTAACAATGAATACAAAATACGAAGGCATAATGTGCAGTTGCACTGATCGCTTACCTATTGATGAGTATTTGTTGACAGTGTATGATATTTCTAGTGGAAAATACTTGTAATTATAAAC
This sequence comes from Epirrita christyi, assembly GCA_951392215.1. NCBI lineage: Eukaryota > Metazoa > Arthropoda > Insecta > Lepidoptera > Geometridae > Epirrita > Epirrita christyi. The sequence goes on from OX595837.1 coordinate 4,610,202, forward strand.
CAATAAAAATACTCGATCTGTTTATTTTTTCTTTTTATTCATTTCTGTAAAGACATTAATTTTTGTGGGGGTGTTTGCCATAATTACCACCCTTGGCAGGCTGATTGATGATTGCAGTATCGGTTACTCAGATGGATGCTGCTGCCCATGCCCTGGTGTAAACCCTTAGTCGGCTTTTCCGACATCCACGGGAGGAGGATTATAGATTCTACGCCGCACACCACGGCACTTTTTATAGGATGGCAGGAAGTCGGTGGATGGTGGCGGCTCAATCCTTCTAACAATCAATATCGAGATACCTTATAAACATTTTTTTAACGCCATCTATATAACATCTGGGGATAATGACTACGCCATCTAGTGAAAAACAAAACAGTGAATGTAGAAGTGTGCGTGCGTGTAATTACATGAGGCAAATTGACAGATCTTATTTATAGTGAATTTGAAATTTCTAACGACTCTTTAACGAAAATTCATCCAGCATCAAATTCTATGACCTACACCGTGCTCGCAAACGGTAAAATTACTCACCAAAGACGCTCGAGTTTTGAATAAAAAATAAAAAAGTCAATATCTGTTTTTCCACGCCATCTAGCGTGAAACGAGCTTTAAGTAATCGAAAGCATCCCCCTTAATAGTGTAAGCAGCGAGCAAGACTTACAATAGGGCCTCTGTGCACGGTTGTGCAGATTTATCATCATCATCATATTCAGCCCATACCCACCCGCTGCTGAGCATAGGCATTACCGTCGGCGTACTCCAATTTCTGTCAATAATCTCTGCCCTGAGCAGACCCTATCCAGTTCTATCTTAAATAGAGACACAATTTCGTTCTTAACAATAGTTTGCTTAGCTAAGCGGCTAACTACAGGTTGGCAGTCCTACATAACACAACACTCAACATACATAGACACCCCCTCTCCCTCCCTTACTTGCTATGACCAAACGTAACATAACGCGGGCTCGTTACGATACCTGCGTGGAATCATCGCTGTATCGTATGGGTGACGTCACACGTTATTGACAAGGAATCTCTTAGGTCATAGCGAATAACCACCCAGCGTCTTTATTAACGAATTGATAATGGCTTTCGATTACAATTTCAAAGTACATTGCACTCTCTAAATATATCTGCTTTTTAAAATAAGCCAAAGCACACGGCGCGCTGTACTGTGAAATCATCAACGAAAGCGATTATCTGTTTGTTAGGCAATAAGGGAGCTGGGCCCATAGGCACTGGTCCCACCGCCGCCGAGTAAGCGATGAGCTATCGGAGATTTTCTCGCCCAAGTAACGAACAAAAGATAATCGCTCCCGTGTAAATAAAAAAGAGAGATTATATATTTATAGTTAATCGCTGGCTGTTCACACTGCCGCTCAGCTGTACTCTATAAACTACTCGATCTACAAAACTATCGAAACTACACACTCGCTTCTCGCCGCTCGCCCACTAGTTTCTAGTTTCTAGTTCTACTCGTTTATCGTTCTTCTCAGGTAAATCTTGCCCACGAGATGACGTCCATACAAAATTATTTATTTCAAACTTTCAGAATTTTTTTACCGTGAGTGTTTAAGTGTCGCTCTTCCAAAGCTTGATAGTCTTGTCGTTTTCGAGCGCGGCGGACGCGATGATGTTCTCTGTGGGATGGCACGCGGTACACAGAACGGTGTCCGTGTGACCCGACAGTCGCTGTACGATTTCCTTAGATTGCAGATTCCAGATGTACACAAGGTTGTCTTCCGAGCCCGATACTATCCACTGCAAACAGAGATTAGGGTCAATCCAGAGAATAGGAAATAGGGGTTATTGGAAACAGGAGTAAACTCATATCAGATATGCAACAATTAGCATATTTTTATGTGCAATGTTTTCAATTACCCCTGTTTACAACTACCCGAAGAATAATTGAGAGTTCGTCCAGCCAAGTACTACCACCGTACCTATTTCTGCCGCCAAGCAGTAGTGTTCGCATTGCTGTGTTTCGGTTTGAAGGGTATGGGTGCTGGTGAAATTACAGGCTCATGAGACTTTTCATCTTTATGTCCCAGGGTCGGCAGCGCGCGTGTGATGCATTTGGTGTTGCAGGCGTCCATGGGCTACGGTAACTACTTTCCATCAGGTGGGTTGAATGCTTGTTTGCATGCCAAGTAGTATAAAAAAAAGTAAAATAAAAACCCGGGATAACAATACCTGCATTTTATCTACCTACTTAATCTATCTAATAACTTCATTTTATGGTCAGTTTGGAGCTGGCTCCCGTGTTCAGAGGCCATAGTCTAGTTTTTTTTGCAAATAATTTACAAGGATGTATGGTGTGTAACACGGATTTTGAATAGAGACACTGATGTGCACCCCTAGTGGACACTTTCACTTTGAGTAACTCAATTTCCATCCAAAAATCTGTGTTACACTACACCATACGACTGTGTCAATGTACGGCCTCTGACAAGTAAGAAGTAAAAAAAACATTTTTTTCATGGTGTCATTACAAGAAATAAGTGATTTCTGCTCAATACAATGAGAGTTTTAAGAGCTTGTTATGAGGAACAAATGATAATGTATTTTTATACTTTTAAAATGCATAGAAATAAAAAAGATATATATAAAGCCAGATAACAATATTAAAAATGTTTTAACGGAAAATATTCGTAATGCTTATAAAATGTGTTGATTGACTAATAAGTTTCATTGGTCTAGCTAGTGTTTACTATGGTAGCCTCCTTTTACAGAACCCTTTCCACGCGATTCTGACTCGCACTAGACCGGTTTTTATGTAAGCGTATTAGATTTTGACATACCTTTCCACCAGTTACGCTGAAGTTGGCAAAGATGCAATACTTTTCGTTTTTATGTCCCGTGTATGTCTTGAGGCACTTGCCCCGACTGTAGTCCCATAGCTTTAGCGTGTTGTCGAGTGTGGCCGCCAGGATGTACTTGCCGTTGGGTGAGAATTTGACAAAGGACACTGGCGGGTTGTCATCGTCTATGAGAGTTTTTAGACATTGGCCGGAGGCTGTGTCCCAGATTCGACTGAAACAAAAAGTTTTGATTTTAATATACACACATGTATATACAACTGAAACATGTAGTTCCAAGGGATTCATGTTAATGTTAAAGAACTCCCTTTTCCGCATTCGAACTCTAAATGGACCATTATGTGTGAGAGTTATCTAGCTAGATAGTTAGCCAGCCTAACTCCTTCCAGAAGCACAGAAGTTTCCTGGGGTTTTCGCAGGCTTCGCGGAGTGACCTCAGGTTGTTGAGGATTTGTTCACGTTGAGCTGCTACTCCTATGCATTCCAGGACTACGTGGGCGGCCGATTCTTCTTTGGTCAGACACCCCCTGCAGAATGGGCTGTCTGTGGCTCCGATGTTGTAGAGGTGTTTGTTCAGGAATTCCAAGTTCCAATGGATTTTAAAGAACCCCAAGCAACACAAAGCGGGTGAAGAGTAGCCATATAATAGACAGTGTGCTATAATGAGGGAAGAAGGACTGACGAGTCCAGATCCCAAACGCTAGGAAAACATCCAATCATCCACCTATAGCCCACCAAGTCCAAATGAAAGCCGACAAAGAAATAATAAACTGCTGGATAATGATAAAGTTAAATAATTACACTTACCATAATCCATCATAACTTGAAGATACAATAAGACTGCCATCTCTATTGAAATGTACAGCTGATACGGGGTCAGAGTGTGCTGGTAGTGTCTTCAAACATTTGCCTGGTGTGAAAAAGAAAACACCTCTATTATGACTCTTCTTAAACCCTGCGTCACTACGGAAGATGGTTAAAACCAAGTCTAAGCAAAACCCAGGGTGATATTGTATCCCATCACTTTTAATGTAACATAACAGTACTAATACTTTACTGTTGTGTTGTTGTAACAGTAAATTTTACTGTTGTAGTTTGTACTATTGTAGTGTCACCGATTATAACATGATCCTGGTTGAGACCAGCTTAAGGTAATGTGGCTCTACTGATAATAGTCAAGTGACCAATGGTGAAATGAACAGTGTGGTGAAAGGACTCTGTGCACCTTGCAGAGGCTCTTTTCATGCAATAATTTAATAAGAGATGGGGATATTTTAACCTGGGTTTACTTAGACCACCATGGGACCCAACCCATGCCTGCCTGATTACTAGACTAGATTTAGAGGTCACTGACTAGACACTGTCAGTGACGGTAGAAGCCCACAAACAAGAATATAATGAATCCTGGTCTTTTAACAAGATCAGAAGGACTGATGAGTCTGGATCTCAAACGTCAAGGACCTTTCACCCATCCGCCTATAGCCCACCAGCACATTGCAGATATCAAAGAAAACAACACAAAAAAATATTTTAAAAAATTGTAATGTTATTGTTAATCGGTAAAAAGTGAATAGTTGAAGTGTTAACGCAGGAAGCAATCTCTATTCAACAAGGTATATTTTGACTTGGGTGTGAGAACATGCCTTCAATGTCCAACTGACATACTTTCTTTAATTATGAAATTTATCAAGTAGGTGTGAAATTTTGAATAAGTGGCTTAGGTGGAAAACTTGTATTGCTTCCTAATAAAAGTATTATAGAAATGCTTTTGAATGACTTAAAAATATCATGGCAAGCGCCTTACGAGATAATCATCAGCATCCGTAAATTTTTTACTAACTAAACTGTACATGTGAGCACTATGGTCGCTGTTACGCACTGCGTTTTTGTAGCATCCATTTTCATCAGTGGATACATACCTGTTCTTACATCCCATATTCTGACACTCTCATCGAAGCTGCCTGATACAATAAGATTGCTTTGAGGGTTGAAATTACAGCAAAACACGTAATTGCTGTGTCCTTTTAGTGTTTTCAAACATTTGCCTGAACTGAGTTCCCAAACCTGGAATAGAAGAAAGTTTTAAATTAATGAAAGTGTCAAACCTTTTAGCTCTAGCTAGGGCCTTACAAACAAACCTGGAATATTTAATGGAGTTTGGAGCAAATACAAATACTCATCAGTTGATATGCACTGAGGCAAAATAGGTACGAATTTCAGAACTCTTCATTCTGATACTTCTCAGCATTAATCTTTCAGTTAACATAAACCAACAGAAAGGAAAATACTTACTATTGAACATTTCAAACCAACAATGATGAACAAATTCTTGTTGATGTGTTTAGTAAGTGAGTTAGGTAGGTAACTAACGATATTATGTATCTTTTACCTAGCAACAGTAAATTAGCATAAAAATACAATCTTCATGCTATGATGAAATTAGTTAAAAGTTTACTGTCATATTTTGAAACACCTATAAAAATCTCATTTACATTTTATGACATCCGAAAAAGAAAACCCATTTAGAGAAATAAAAAGGAACTACTCTGTGTTTTGCAATGCTACTATGAAGAATAAAGAAATTATTTATAAAATACAAATGGCCTTTTCTGAAATATATTTCTGACTGATGATAAAATTAGTAATCGAAATGTGAGCAGATCAAAATGAGCTAAACACAACTTTTTTCCATCAAGGAGTTCCGTTGTCCAACTTTTAGACCATCATAGCTCGTTGTCACTGTAATATTGTATTGTCATTGGAACTTGACAGGTGTGCATAACTTTTGCTATACCAAAAGTGTCAAAAGTGACCATTTTGAGATAATTCATTAACAATTCAAACACAATTTGTTTAGAAGAATTGGGGCCCAGCTCATTTGGTTGGATGGAACTGGTTTAAAAAAAGTTGCAAGACTTGACCACATACTAAGAGGTGAAGTAAAATAAAAGCTTATAAAAAAGTAATTCTTTTCAGAGTGTAAGGAGCGTGGTTTTTAAATCACAAACATGCCACTCCTTATCTAATCATAGTTGATAAGGGCAGCAGAGGAGCGTGAGAAATATTGTCAACTAAGATAGATTTCATGGCACAAACAAACAATGATAAGCTGAGAAATTAATGATTAACTGATTAGCTTAACCTGAATTCCATTTTAGAAATAGATCTATCACTTTACAAGGGCCTCTTCCACCATCTGCAAATAAATGGTGGCCACCCACCACTATTTGCAGATGGTGGAAGGGGCCCCTTAGCAAAAAGAGCTTCTGAGCATACACATTCAAACACACAATTTTAAATACTCATGATAAAGGGAGTTTGCTGAAAACATTTTATAGGTACATACTTCAATTCAAATTCATCAGGATAATCCCAAAAAATGCAACATTGTCAATGTGTTAAGGCATAATTAAGCTCATAAAGCTGGCCTGGCTGGAATAAGCACAGGTTCACAAATCCACAGGAGGACTTGAGTGCAGGTCCCACATGAATTAGAATCAGAGGCCTTACCATGAGCAAGAGCTCATGGATCGCGATTCAGTTCAAAAACTATTCAGTACAGAATATCAGTGTGTCAATGTTAATGTTAAAGAACTCCCTTTTCCGCATTCAAACTCTATGGATGGTCCATTATGCGTGAGGGTATATATCAGTGCGTTGTTGACATCAGTCATCATTGAATAACTTTAATCGCAGAAGTTTATAAACCTTCTGTTACTGTGTCTTTAAATATAGTTGCGGACATTACAGACCCATTATTTTGAACTAAATAGTTTATGAACTGAATCGCTATAAGAGCTCATGGTAAGGCCTCAGGTCATAGAAATATGTAGGTAGATGTAACTCACCTTTAAAGTTTTGTCATCACTTGCACTGACTATGAGCCTGCTATCTGAGGACCATGCAACATCACTGATTCCCATCTTGTGTCCCGATATTGTCTTCTCAAACTTGCCATCATAAGCACCCCACACCTTAATAAGTTTGTCAGCAGCTGAAATAAAGGAGTTACAATCAAGAGTTTGAAATATAAATAAGCCAGTGAGTCGTTTTATTTTAACGGTTGCTAGGAAGTGTTTTTTAGTCAACAAGTCATACAATTTTTTTTACTTATACTATAGTTATTTTTTGTTGCCTTCAACTAATTATGGTGGTCTTGACTGGCCACCAATATTCCCACTGTGGTGACTTAGGCCTAATCTCAACGAGTGAGCTAGAGTAATCCACATGCCATTAGAATTTTCATGTGATTATCAAATAAATAATTTTGATTTGTTAGGAGGATATCTTGAAGTATCTGAAGGAGATGCTATGATATCCTCAATAATGCCATGAGCCTGTATGTACATACTAGAATATTTCTTACCATTTAGAAAGATTCTAATAAGTTTTCTGTTGAAAAATACTTTTATTAAATTGGTTATTGGAAATGTGTGTTTGATCAACAAGGAGTTCCATTATTCCCCTTCCATCTCCATCATCAGATAAGCTCGCTGGCATCATAATTTTGTATTGTTATTGGAACTTAAATTGAATTGACAGGTATGCCAAATTTCAGCTCAATCAGATGCCAGCAAGTTCTTGAAAACTGGGTTACAAATTTTGAACCAGAAAACAAACCAATCAAATTAAATCAAATCTTTTAAAAATACATATTATACCACCTAAGTTTGTAATCATTTTGTTTGAAAAATAAATAAATGTAAATAGTTTACTTTTAATCATCTAAACATACACCAGTTGCACTTACTATGTGTAATATCAGTCATTGACCTGACACCATTGTTTAACACAAATACCTAGTTCACATTATCCATTTAAAATTAATTACTAGTTACATATAAATTCATACTCTAGAGTTCTGAATTTTTGACATTGTATTAATTCTACAAGACAGCTGCTATGCCAACTCTGTGTGTGGCCATTATGAGATTGAACCCCAATAATAACTTGATAATATATGGGTTAAAGAGTGCAAGTAAATAAATCATATACCCAACCTGGCTGTTACTACAAGATAGATAACATGTAATCTAAAGATCTCAAAACAATTGATGCACTAGGTAGGTATCAGACCTAATTGTTTGAGTATATTGTAAGATAAACCAAATAACTTTTGTTTTATTTTTAAACAATTTTTTTTTTGAGTGAAAAATTTGTGTCTATTATACATCAAATGGCATATGTTTGGAATGTGGAATGTGTCAAGGAAATGGAATAATACTAGGCATGTCAGCATTAGCTTAATGCTGCATCTATTCCATTATCACCTTTATTCCCTAGTGATAAGGTTGATTATGGTATTGAACTAAATTTAGCCTTCAGTACAAAACTATGGTCAAATTTGTATTACGTTTCCTGGTTGATTTGAAGACTTGATTATCTGGTAGTATTATTGTTTCAAGTATTACCAAGGGCGGAACGGAGCCCATTCTTTTTGTATCAATGCCCAAAATATAAATAAATAGCAATAAGGACAGCTAATGTATTCATCAATATTGTATGAAACGGTATACTCACAGGAGCTGGCCAGCCATTCTCCGTTTGGACTGAATTTGACCGATGATACCGCCTTCGTGTGGCCAGCAAGGGTGAATTTGAGCGTGTAGTTTGGCTTCTGGAAACCGATATCAAAATTAGCGCCAAATCGCACGTGCTCGTACAAAGTTGTAGTTACATAAACATGTGCCGCCCGCCAGACTGACGCAAACTGAACAAATACAATGCAAGCACTTTACTCACCGCTGCCGAAGACTTGTTAGATTGTGGGGTTGATTGTGAGAGTGAATTTGGGCCGGAAAGAGTGGTGGAAGCACCACCATGAGTTTGGTGTGCAGCAGGGTGGCCTGGCCCGGGACCTAGCGGCACCATGTTTCAACTTTCGACGCACTACGCTTCGCGTTATTCGTCACCCTACACAGTCACAAATACACTCAAAACAAGTATGTAAACTGAACTTTGAAACTCGTAGTACACGTAATTTGTCACGCACTCGCGATTTTTCATAAAATTCAACGTAGATTTTCAAAGAACATTCCAAATCCAGGCGTCCTGCGTGCATTTCGCGAACAATCATTCACTCAAGTCAAAAAGTCTGTGTCTGTGGTCGACACAATACTACCAACATTTCACGGAAAAATCCCACCCGCGATCGATCGCGTCTTTTGTCTTTGGGTATACCTTGGAGCAAGGAACTTAACCCTGTGGGGTATACACACGCAAAGTAGAGTGGGTAAGTTGCAATGTAAATCCAAGGATTCCAAAATGTGAATACACGATTGTATAAATTGAATAAAAAAAACTTCACTTTTTGTATATAAGTAAATGTTTGCGTTATTTATCCAAAGCAAAATCAACCATGAATCCATCAGAACACAATGTTGTTTTGTTTGCCTTGGCAAAATAATGCAAACATTTACGCAAATACGCCATGTGATGTGCCACCATAAGATGAATCGTCTCGCATGTGGCGCGAAATTCAAATCTTATTGTGTTTTTTGCTCGTCACAACTCATAAACACTTTTTGAGATAGCGAAAACAGGTTTTGTGGAAACTAGGACACCAACGATAGTATCACATAAATATCAATGGTTAAGGCTACGGATATTCCTGAACCAAAAAAACACTGTAAAAATCATTGAACAATATTCGTAGCTAAACTAATTTATCTTTATGAGACACTATCAACTAAAACATTGTGTTAGGTCTCCTAGTTTTTGCAAAATCAGTTTTCACTATCACAAGTGTAAATGAGCTGTGATGATGATGAGCAAAAAACATGAATAAACTTGAATTTCGTGCCAATTGCTAGTACCTATAGATTCAACATTACAATCATTGTAATATAATTTCACTGCCATCGAACTTAGTTTCAATAAGCTCTAAGCGTGTGCTCTAATCTAAGCCATCACAATGACGAACGATTGCCATTTCACCACAGATTTATAAGTATAGTATAGTATAGTACATTTCACAAAGCACATAGACAATAAGCGTCTTCACCATTCTTCACAAGTCAGTTTGAGTGAGTTTGAGTGATTTGACCTCTGTGATATTTTGACATTCCAAGGTCAAATTATTTTGTAGTTTTTGATCTTGCTTGCTTGCCCCGGTACTGGCCGAGTCGAGATTTTAGGGAATAATATTGGTTTGGATATAAATTAAAAACCCTCAGAATGGCTTTAAATAAACTGGCTATTGATGCCCTCAACTTGTCTGGAAAGCGTGTGTTGATAAGGTAAGTAATTTATATGTAATTACCTGATTTAACCTTTGGCAATAACTCCACTAAGAATTTACTACTTATTATAATTTCTAATGTTTTAGAGTGGATTTCAACGTCCCACTAAAAGAAGGCGTAATCACGAACAACCAACGTATCGTAGCTGCTCTAGATACTGTGAAATATGCCCTTGAGAAAGGGGCTAAGTCCGTCGTCCTCATGTCTCACTTGGGCAGGCCTGACGGACAGGCAAATCTAAAATACACACTGAAACCTGTCGCAGAAGAGCTGAAGAAACTCTTGAGCAGGTAGTGTAACTCTTTCACTGAAACAGTTTCGTTCGTAAGAGGGTAACATTAAAAAAAAAACTAGGCAATGGAGGCTTAAAATTGCTATTTTACTGACTGACTGCACAGTTTTTGAAAGAAAGCTTACTTATTTAATATAGGGTTGCACTGTAAAAGGATTTTCCGAAAATCAACTCCTGAGGGGGTGAAATGGGTTACTGAATGTAGTTTGTATGAAAACAGCACACCTCACAAGGTTTATGTTTATACTGCTTGTCATCTGAATTGTATTTTTCTAGAGATATCACATTCCTTGCTGATTGCGTGGGGGCTGAAGTTGAGGCAGCTTGTGCGGACCCACCAGTGGGCTCAGTGATCCTGTTAGAAAACCTTCGTTTCCATGTAGAAGAGGAAGGCAAGGGTATTGATGCCAGCGGAGCTAAAGTGAAAGCTGACCCCGAGAAGGTCAAGGCATTTCGGGCTAGCCTGAGAAAGCTTGGAGACTATTACATCAATGATGCTTTTGGTAAGACATTACATTATCGGAGCAACTAACTTACTATGTTCAAGTTTGAGACCGTGTACTTAAACTGTGAGCATAGTAAACTGGGATCTCCTAGAACCAGAAACAACAGTCAGTGACATGTGCATGAAAGGAGCCTGCCAAGGCGCACTGAAACCTTTCACCACACTGGTTCTTTCACCATCAGCCACTAGAGCCCATTACTGGGTCATCACAATTGAGGCCCATTTCTCTTATTTAAAAAAACATTAAAGTCACAATCAGTCGCACTGTCACGTAGTACCTAACACTTAACTTTTAGTAGTACTTAATCTTTGCATTTGCATGTGAAGATTAAGTAATAGTTACTAAGATAGATTATATTGTGGCTTGAATGTTTTTTAAATAAAAGAATTGGGAATCTGAACCTTGTCACTGACGTGATCAATAGGGGACAGGACCTGCAAAATTCAACCTACTAACCATATCAGGGACTCAATTCTCGTAATTATTTGACATTTAATTCACAATCTAATCTCACCTTTAATCAACTTGTCTTTCTGTCTCTCCAGAAGGCGTTTGTTAGAGCGAGAAAGATAATGGATGCATGCGGTGAGGATTAAGTAATAGTTACTATGCCTACGCACGTAATGGCAGATGTGACAGTTAACTGAAATTAGATTATACTGTGAATTGAATGTTTTATAAATAAGCAAATTGAGGTTCAGGTTTTTTATATAATAAAATCATTTTTTATTTAGCATTTGAAATTCTGACCAATCAAATGATCCCTTCAAGTTGTGTAATATAAAGTTATATCAAAAAAAAATATAATGAATAGACAATTTATGTTTCTAGGCACAGCCCACAGAGCTCACAGCTCAATGATGGGAGAAGGCTTCGAGCAGAGAGCCAGTGGATTCCTGCTAAAGAAAGAGCTTCAATACTTTGCCAAGGCTCTGCATGAACCTGAAAGGTATTCTTTTTGTTAAATTAATATGTATGTGTTACATATACATTACATTACATTCGCATGCGCGAAACGGATGCGCTAACGCCGCATGCGCGCGAGCGCGGAACGAGCGACAAAGAAGCACAATAACGACGTTGACACGTTGAACTATCGTCAGTAAACCGACTTTACAGACAACCGTTTTTTCATACGAAACGAGATTCGAATATCCGAATACCTTTGCATACCTGCCTTATTTCATATTGTGATTGACGAAATAACCCTAAAACCGAAAAAAAAAAACGAAAATACAACCCTCCTAAATAACCTTATAACCCCAAAAACAGCTATATAATCAAGCCCATTTAACCTATATTTTTGGCTGGTATTGAACGATGTAGGTAGGTATTGTTTGTTTGGAATCAGGTTTTTTTTTACAGTTTTGAGATCGTTTTTTCGGCCTGAAAACTCCCTATCCTGTTAATTTCATAAAACTCGTTGCAGCCTCTTTCGTTCATTCATTCGTTCGTTGTTTTCACATCACTTGTCCCCGTACCAAGAAATTACGTATCGTTATTTCTGTCGTAAGCTTGCAGTAAGAAAATATATTTTAAAATATTTTTTTTTTTATTTTTTTATATTTTTTTATTCTGGTGAAATTAATGGCTTAATTGTGTGGTCAATTACTTAAATGTGATAAGAAACTCCATATTTTGTTTAATTTTATGTTTCCGACCGCCATTTACACGAAACCACAGCACAACCAACCATTTTTAGGAGCTCCGTACAGCGACAGGTATGAACGCAGAATGGCGAACGATCGTGGCTAAACTAGTTTTTATAAACTGACACGAACGACCGTCCATGTACTTCGGCAGAGGGGAAAGCGTATGCTTGCCATCTCCCTACTATAAATACTCTAAGCATTTAGGTATTGTTACTACTTATTTTTCAAGTTTTGTTAAGAAATTTAATATTTACAATAGCAGTTTATATTAAGCCTATTTAAGTAAAACTTGTTGTTTCCAGACCGTTCCTTGCAATTCTCGGAGGAGCTAAAGTGGCCGACAAAATCTTGTTGATCGAGAACCTGCTGGACAAAGTCAACGAGATGATCATTGGAGGTGGCATGGCCTACACCTTCTTGAAGGAAACCAAGGGAATGCCTGTAAGTCAACATTGTAAATGCAAAAGCTTGGATGTTTGGTTTGTTTGTTACTGAACCAAGCCGTAACAGCTGTACCGGTTCTTATGAATTTTGATCTCTACGGAATTCATACTCTATCTAGCTAGAGCAAGGGACCACAACCCCAGGCCCGCCAACACCACCACAGAAGGTACGCCTCGCGTGGAACAGAAGATTTTTAAAAACAGATCCGCGCGCTCTTTCACTCTCATTTCAATTCATTCTTAGTTTAGTGAGCATTAAGCTCACAAAAAAAATTAAAACAACAAATAGTTATAACATTACATTGAGAATTAATCTCAATTCTTAGTTACGTTGCTAGGCCGAGAGATAGTCCGCTTTGAGCAAGATCTCAGTAATTAAATTGTGGAGGGTAATGAATCCGCGTAAAATGAGACCACAGCCCCTGTTTGGTTTTTTTAATTTGATGTGCTTTTACTATCGATTTTAATAATTTTTCAGATTGGCACATCCCTGTATGACGCTGAGGGCGCCAAGATTGTCACTAAGCTCATGGAGAAAGCTGCCAAGAACAATGTAAAGGTCCACCTTCCGGTAGACTTTATCACCGCCGACAAGTTTGATGAGAACGCACAGGTAAACAATAAAATATCTTATATCAATTGACGTAAAGCTTAGATTACTCTACTCTCTGTGAATTTAGTGAACTATCTAATCTAAGGCTGGTGTTGGTGGCCAACCTGATGATAAGTGGTAACCCCGTTACAAATGCGATACCTCTTAGTTCGCGTCCGCCTAGGACGCGCTCTACGTGGCATTGCACTGTGCCCGTCATCCAAGTCATAAAGATGACACCGTATGAACACCATAGAAGAGACACTGGTGCTACAGTCGCTCATTCGCGCATACCAAGCCTACTAGTTAATGAGGGCCGGCAGCGCAAAGCACGTGCACGCGCCGTGCCCTCGCGATGCCCGCTGTTTCTGTTCGGTTTCCGAAAGCCATGATTTTTTTTGCTCTATCTTTGTTATTGTTCCTACCTACTTATGGTTAGATTCCTATTTCACTCTGTGCTACCTTAGAAATTAAAGTAATATACTAATGATTGTAAGTATGTACAACAACATGACAATGATGACAAATCTGTCGGTCGCCTTCAGCGATCAGGTGATTTGTCATGTTTGTTTGGCGGGGCGTCGGGGAGCGTAGGGAGGAAATAGGTATTTATCTCTGAGGCATCGGGACATGCACAAAGAGGAGTACCTACGCAAGTGGCCATTCTACTTGGTTATTAGTTGCTCTTATGCCAGAACACAGAAATGCTCACATTACTGCTTCGCAGCAGAAATAGGTATGGTGGTAGTACTTCCCCGAGCGAACTCTTTCACAAGAAGTTCTACTACTACTAAAAGATTATCTGCAAGAAATACGATACCCTAATGCAATAAAGATAAGATACATTTTTTCTAATCAAATTTTTGTTTAGGTTGGGGAATCAACTGTTGAATCAGGCATCCCAGAAGGCTGGATGGGTCTTGATGTTGGACCTAAATCCAGGGAACTTTTTGCTGATCCCATTTCAAGGGCTAAAGTTATTGTATGGAATGGGTATGTATTAATAATTAAATAACGTTTATTGATGTATGTTTAACTAACATACATAAATAAACGTTATAATTTATGTTTTGATGATGATGACTCGCTAAGAATACTTTGGTCTTTGCTGTAGTTATTTCAGAGTGTAATTTTCCTCGCAGGCCTGCTGGAGTATTTGAATTTGAGAAGTTCGCTGGAGGCACCAGGGCTCTAATGGACGGCGTTGTGACGGCAACAGCCAACGGAACAATCTCAATTATTGGTAAGATTTGATAAAATAATATTTTTTTTGAACTTTTCAATTGCAAAATTTAATTAGAATCAATATTCTGTAAAATGAATATACATCGGGGGTTTTTAGGGTATTCAGGGGTTGATAGGGTTTTTGAAATGTTTTAAGAGTCCTATGGATTATTAGGGATATTTAGGAATTTTTAGGGGTTATTAGGTGTTGTAGGATTATATTAGGGTGTGGTGTTTTAAGGGTTGTAAGAGTGTCTAGGAGTTTTTAGGATTTGTAGGAGTTTCTAGGGGTTGTACGAGTTTGTAGGGGTTTTAGGGGTTGTAGGGGATTTTGGGAGTTTCTAGGAGTTTTTTAGGGGTTGTACGAGTTCGTAGGGGTTTTAAGGGGTTGTGGAAGTTTCTAGGGGTTGTTGTGGTTTGTAGGGGTTGTAGGAGTTTAAGAGGTTTGTTCCCAGTTCCCGAGAAAAGCTCGGTTGTTCACTAGTATGTTAATTAACTTGATTAAATCTCTACAGGAGGCGGAGACACAGCCACGTGCTGCGCCAAATGGGGCACGGAGGACAAAGTGTCGCATGTGTCCACGGGGGGCGGCGCCTCGCTCGAATTACTCGAGGGTGAGTACATTCACTCTATTCTAAATTCATCTCACAAACACATGCCTTAGTCACAGACTTAAAACATTGTTTCATACAATCGGGCGACCGACGTTGGCGTATTGTGCGAGCATTATGCATTACGGTTCAAAATAATTCATTTGATTTCGATTTATAAAACACTATTGATTTTAGCAATCCTGCTAGAAAAGAGCCTAGTGTTCGCATAGTAATTGAGGCCGTAAAAACTATGAATTTTATTAGTAGTTATTTTGTTAGTAGTAGGACTTCTTGTGAAAGAATTCGTCCGGGGAAATACTACCACCGTACCTATTTCTGCCGCCAAGCAGTAGTGCTCACATTGCTGTGTTTCGGTTTGAAGGGTACAGGTGCCGGTGAAATTACAGGCACATGAGATTTCATCTTTATGTCTCTGGGTCGGCAGGGTGCGTGTGATGCCTCTGGTGTTGCGGACGTAGGTATAGGCCACGTTAACTACTTTCCATCAGGTGGGCCGTAAGCTTGTTTGCTTGACCAAGTAGTATAAAAAAAGGATAATTTTTACACTATGTTTTGTTACGTATTCTTTACTTATAAAAATCTGTCAAAAGTTAGATATGCGTATTCCCATCTCTTACCACTGGATGGATAAACAGTGACATGGCCAGTTTTAAATAGTGCTATTTTAAATATAGATTTAATAAATAAGGGTATCTAGTCTAGACTGGAATATTTTTGTTGAAAACAATATTTTTTTAGGACATTGTAGGCATGCATAATCGGAAAACTGCAGAAGAATTTTCAGCTGAAAAACGTTTCTTCATAATGTGTTCCATTATATTTTAAACAATTAAATAAGTTCCTAATATTCGTGATATTTTGAAAAAAGAAGTTGAAGTTTATGAAGAAAGAAACCATTCCATTTGAGACCTTATTTTACTCGTGGAAGATGTTTGATTAAGTATTTTTCTTTACTTTGTCTATTTTACACTTATGTTTTTTGGAAATAGTTAGATTTTTAACCATATTTTTTGTTATTAATTTTTTCCGTTTTCTTAAACAACCCATTGCCTGTCATGTTCGTTAATTGGAACATTATTACTTTCTTGGTAAGAGGGACAAATACCTCTAGGGTGAATATGGTAAGCATGTCCTAGAAAGACTTGAGCTCCTCTTTGCGCTGCGTTTTTTTGAGAATATGAACGTTAAATTCAATGATCAGTGATTGGGACTTTTGAAGTTTTATTTAATGCTAAATCTGCAATAACTTGATAGAAAAGTCTACAGTGGGGCCTATTAAGAGTTTTGCATTGTAAAAACCGGAATGCGAAACGTATGCATTCAACGTCACTTACGTAGTAATTATTCAATACTAATCTACTCATTGCGACCAGTCTACTATTATCCATCGGGGAGATCCGTTGTCCAAATTCAGCCTCCATCATCAGATCGGCTTGCTGCCACAATTATTGTCATCGAAACAACACGCAATATGCAAAGTTTCAACTCAATCGGTTAACGGAAACTGGGTGAAAATTCAAGAATTAGATTTAATTGTAACCTAATAAAAATACCTAGTTAGACCGCTGTGAAATAAAAAGATTGTAATAACGTACCTACTATTTTTAATGTTTGTTTACAGGTAAAGTCCTTCCTGGCGTGGCTGCACTCTCGGACGCATAAAATAAATAGTATTTATAAAATAAGACAAAGATATATACCCACAAGTAGTTCCTAGTTTACTATTCCTTAGTAAAATGTGAAAATCAAGAAATTATCACAGGCCTTACCATGAGCTCTTATAGCGATTCAGTTCAAAAACTATTCAGTACAAAATATCGATTCCGTGATGTCCGTAGCTATATTTAAAGGCACAGTAGCAGAAGGTCTATAGACTTCTGCGATTAAAGTTATTCAATGATGACGAATGTCAACGACGAACCGATATTTTGTACTGCATAGTTTTTGAACTGAATCGCTATAAGAGCTCATGGTAACCTCCCCAGTGCATAGTGAGATGTATTGTGTATAGCTTTTTAGAAAAGTTGTGTCATAATGTGTATCGAATATCTTATTTATTAATGCGAATATAACACTTGTTGATGACTGTTCTATTTTTTTTTTGCGTCGTTAAACCTACTGTACACTGTACAGCTACAGTAGTACTAGTACTGTAGTACTGTTGTGTGTGTACCGGCAAGCTACTGTGTCCGTTTTGGTAGCTGCACTTTTGTCAAATTCTGTAAATCACGGGATTTTATTGGCTGTTAGTAACTAGAGAAAAGTGTAACTAAGAAACGGTTACCGGTATGGCGCTTACGCCTCTTTGTTCGTGAACGAAGTTGCTTCTATTTTGGCTATATTTCATCAAACTCCGTGAAATTTTGTACACATGCAGGGCGATTCTAAAACGTCGGAAACGTTTCCGATCGGATTCGTTAGTTTTTCATTTCGATGTGGTAAGTAACTAAAACAAATTTCTCTAGTAAAACACAGTAAAAAACAATAAATATTGTATGTTACTGTGTTTTACTAGAAAAAATTGTTAAAAAATTGTTTTAGTTACCACATCGAAATGATAAACTAACGAATCCGATTGGAAACGTTTCCGACGTTTTAGAATCACCCTGATGATCAGTACACTAATATCTAAAACTGTGGTGCGTCAGTTTAAAAAAAATAGTTTTGTTTTATTTATGATTTGGTAACCACAGAATTTTATAAGAAACTAACGCACCACGGGTCCAGATATATCATGTGTTCAAAGTTTCGTGGAGTTTGAAGAAATAATAGCCAATTTAGAAGCAAACTTACTGCACTGTAGATTTTACCGAACAAGCCCTATTTAAATCAGAACTAGTGACCTAGACCAAAGCGGCTTTTAATCTGAAGTCTGTTTTGCCTAGACTAGACCAAACTTGATTAAAGTCTTAACTAGTTTTACCTATTACAAACCCGATATCAATCCGAACTAGTTTTGCTTAGACCAAACTAGTCTACGTTAACTTCGTCAAATGTCTTTTTTACGCATGGTCAAGCATGGTATATCATGGGAACAAAAAATTTATGGAAAAAATACTAACAACGTATTCTAGTGACTCTAATATTGTTATCAGAGTGGCTATAACGTAATTCTGTTGCTATTGATTTCAATCGATTTCAATGTTGTTTGTATTTGAAATTACATTTATGCGATTACCTAATTTACGCAGTCTTGCTGCAATTAACATTTGTAAGCAAAATGCGTAAATTATATCCATCCATCCAAACAAACTTTCGCGTTTATAATATATTAATGAGATGAAATTAAAACTAGCGTCCATTGATTAAATAAATAATATGGATAAGCCACGTAAAAAATACATTTGGCAAATTGTGGTGTCTGGTGTACCCACTGACCCGTTAAGGTACACAAAAATGAGGAAGGGTAAGGGTGCAATTCCCTTTTCATTTCTACACCACCCCTTGTAACTCGTATGGCAAAATTAATCTGAACTTTATTGACATTATACTTACTAAACTGGTAAACAGTTTGTTTTGCTTCCGCAATGTACTTTATCCCATTGTTTCTAGAGCTCATTAGAAAATCATTTTGAACCTAAACATATTTGTTTAAGGTAGCATTTACAACAAAGAAATACACCTGTAGAAAGCAAAGTGGACTATCGATCGTATTTAGGCGCAAGCGTAACATAGACTGTTTCCCAAAACTAATTCCTTTGAAGTCTTATGAAATAAAAATCATGACAAATTGATGTGACGACAAGGATAATTCTCCTCAATATCTTATTCATCGTGATTAAGGTACCTTAACAACTCAATATTGTCCCTATAAATTTCCAATTCAGGTGTCTGAACTTTGATCCAATTGGCGAGGATTCGCGCATGCCCAGCTAACCTCTAGCTATACGCGGCTATAACTCCTATATAACCAGTGATGTGAAGAATATCGCCGCCCGGTGTGACCCCGGCACGGCGAATGGCGAAAAAATTATAGAAAAATAATATTATATATCTACATAAACCTTAGATAAGTTAGCGATCTTGTTTTAAAGTCAATTGTATAGTGCTTAATAGTTGTCTTAGAAAGTTCGTGTTTAGAGGTGAGTTCTTTCTCATTCATGATTTTGTTATGTGTATTTGTTTTTAAAGTGTCAGCGGTATGAATGATTCAATTCACGTCGACACAGTTTTTTTTATAAGCTAATGCTACACTTGTTTCATTCAACTGCTTTGTTTAAGGCTTGTGCATGCACTTTTGTTTCATTAAACTTTAATTGAAGGAAGCTTGTGAATATTATCACTTGCGTGCGTTTTCTGTCCACTTATCGACGATCAAATCAATAGTGGGACGTACCCCTGAAAGTACTTATAATTATATGTTTGCTCGTAGATTACTAGATTTCCTATTGACCTGTTGGACCAATCACCTTTGTTTTTCATCGAATGAACATTGAATTTTTTGGGTTAGACTCCAATTAGGAGATGCTTTACAAATTGGAGTGTTTACCAAGGTTTACGCAATCTGGTCAAAATGAGCTGAGTGAAGTACGTTGGGGATTTCGATTGACCTTCAAATTGACAGATTACACCAGGGTATGGGCAGCAGCACCTATCAGAGTACTCAGCACCAAGGCTGCGATCACCAATCCACCTGCCAAGCGTGCTGATTATGGCAAATAACTGCATTTTTCGGCACCATGGAACTCGTAGTTCCTGATACCCACGACACAGGGAATCCTAGTGTGGGATCAGGCTATGTATGTGACTGTTGGTATGTTTTTTGGAGGAGCTCTCGTTCAGCGGTGGACGTTTAAAAGCTTCTGATGATGATGATGATACTACTTCATCAGTAGGAATACTTCGTTGATGAGTTCGATTGACTTCCTTCGTCATTTGTGATCATGATCAAAATAGACGACTCTACCTTTTGGTAGATACCTCAAGTTCGATGCTATCTTTCAAAAACAATTTAAAAACATGGCTTGTGGATCAGACAATTTATCAATATCAGGATTTATTTCAAATGAATCATATTAATTATTTGTCATTTTTTTTTTTTTTAATAATAATAATAATAATGACCTGTAACCGTTTTCGTTATCAATAAACTACTATGTCTATGACTAGGTACTTATCTAAGTTGACACTTATTTAATTTATCTATTTACCTTCCTAAACTACCAAAAGGTTTTGTATGAAAATTATCATAATATAAAATCACTAAACGTTAGTCATGTAAATAAACTGAGTAGGTAATGTTACAGCAAAAAGTTAGTTAACTGTTAACTATACAATCTGTTTCGTATTTGTTCCTCGCCAGCGAAAAGCTACAACAGCCTAAAATAACCTGTCAAATTTCAGCTACGGTTTCAGTAGTCTTGTTTCAAAGCTAACTTCCCAGTTACCCGTGCTTTGATAAATTGAAACATTCTGTTAAGAGCAATATTGAAATATCCAAGGACTAAATCTGATCTATGGAAACAACTATACTTTGAGCTTTGATTATGATCTGTTAAATTGCTTAAAGTTCAGAACTGCGAAATCGGTTAAACCTATTTCATTTAACATATCTAAAACAATTTCTCTTTTACGATGTTGAATTATCATTATCATAATATCATCCGGCTCCTGCATCTGATTTTGACCATCAAAAAAAGACAACTGTTCTTTAGGTAGAGACGTAACCTATGTGGCCCTAAAATCTGTCTTACACTCCACAGTTCCCTTCCATCAGTTTATAAGCTCTGTGTCCAAATTCACTCAAAATTCAGGCACTGCGAAAGCTTTACAATAGGTAAAATGTAACAAGTACAGCTTGATCTTAAACACATAACTTTTGCCTATTATTCCGGACTGGGCTAGTAAAAGTCGTCAGCCTTGCAGGGTCAGCAATTTTCACTAACAATAGACTACCAACATAATTTCATGGAGGTTACATGCATTGTGCATTTCGTGTTGTAAAATGAGACACGCGAATTGTGCAGGTCACGGGCGTATAGGGGGCAACTGGGCGAGCCACCCTCTTAATACCCCGTAGATTTATGTCTCGCTCGGAGGCTGTGAACGCTTATTTGATTTGTTGCTCGTAATTTTGAATTGTTGAGCGGTTATGTTAGCAGGCTTTTTGTAAATTGCTCTTGGTTTATTGATAAATGTTACCAATGTTGCATGAACCCTTCATTAATTAATGACCACATCAACTCATCCTTCTATCTCTGCAGTGCCGGTGTGTAAAGTATTGCATTATTTAGTTAACATAAAACCCAACAGTCACATATACAACAATACATAACATAGATATTTGACAACCTCGGTGGCGCAGGAGTAGAAAGCTGAGATACGAGAGGTTGCGGGTTCGATTCCCGCTGGAGGACAAATGTTTGTATGATCTGCAAATATTTGCTCCGGATTTGGGTGTTGTTGTACCATGGTACTCGTAGTACCTGATACCCACGACAAATGGAATCCTAGTGATGTATAACATAACATAACACCCAACAGTCACATACGTAGTCCTGCAGGGCGATTCTAAAACGTGGGAAACGTTTCCGATCGGATTCGTTAGATTTTCATTTCGATGTGGTAAGTAACTAAAACTAACAATTTTCTCTAGTAAAACACAGTAATATACAATATTTATTGTTTTTTTACTGTGTTTTACTAGAGAAAACTGTATTAGTTACTTACCACATCGAAATGAAAAACTAACGAATCCGATCGGAAACGTTTCCGACGTTTTAGAATTGCCATGCTGATCACATACTATAGGATTCCTTGTGTCGTGGCTCGTGGGTATCGGGAACTACGAGTAACATCTCACCATAACACCCAGACCCGGAACAAATATTTGCAGATCATACAAACATTTGTCCCGCAGCGGGAATCGGGTCTGCACCTCTTGCGTCTCAGCCGGCTACTGTCCGCCGCACCACGGAGGTTGTCAAAGTTTTTGTCCAGTTATTTGTTGGAATAATACCTTCATCTTACAAACCACTTAAGTAGCATAAACTGTAGCTGAACTATTTAGCGTAGGTACAAATACATAACTAGGTACTTAGAGCGAGTTTAATATTTTGATTTTTCGTTCACCAGTACAAAAACTATAGAAACCAACCATGCCGGACTGGCCATGGCTCGTGCTAGCTGCGGTGTTCGGAGCGCTCTCAGCGCTAGCAGTACCACTGGCGCTCTTCCTGTATTACATACAAGTGTTTGACAAGAAGACCAAGTTTGAAAACGAGTTCAGTTTGCCGGTCACTTTACCGCCGGTAAGTTTAAACTACAGAAACTTCTAGAACTAGTGCAGCTGGCCATTTGACTGCGAATTCCCAGGCAACTTTAAGCTCCTATTTGGCAAGAGTTTTGAGATTGATGGCGAAGACGCGCTAGTTTAATGCGGAAAGTGCATTTTCCTACATGCATATTCAGACTGTATAGTTCAAAGTCACTTAGAATGCAAGAACTGCCGTTCAATGTGATAGCGAGCAGTATCTTTGATTACAGAAGAAATACCTACTTGTACCTCGTATAGGTACTTCAGATTAGTCTGAGCAATAAAGGTCTGCACTCGCATTGTTGTTGCAACCGCTAATTCTAATATATTACATAAGGTAGGTAACTACTATTCCGTAGAGTGCGGTCGGTTGAGCTATATAAATTCTACTTACGATCGGCGCAGTTATTGATGGCAAGTTCATACGTGTAGTAAATTTGATGTTATTACTACACTGGTATGTAGGTAAAAAGCACGGTTACAAAGTAAGACTTAAAATATGCACGCAAACATGAAGTGATCTATCTATCCAGCTTTTACCCTAACATTACCTATTTTTGTTTCAAGTTGATTTGTCTTGTTGAACGACCTTTATAGATCGCCCTCTCACGAATACGTGGTAGTATTTCCTAACTATATAGCTGTAGTAGGTAAGAAGTTACCTACCCACCATTTTATGTAGATGAAACTAAATGATGTGCCATCCGTTTTACGAGCAGAAAAATTGCAAAAATATGTAAAATACACATCATAAAAATGTATGTCCTTTGTATAGTTACTGAAGATCGTTAGTAGTAAAAATTTGTATCGCGCGAAGTTTTCACTGTTTGAACAATGAATTGCATATTCGATCTTACAAAAGGTTATGTAATATAGGTAATATGACTTTGTTAGAAAAATAACAATTACATAAGTACATAAATAACAATTTTGTCAAACTTTTTGACGAACATCATGTCAAATTACCATGTCGCACCTATGCCGGTAGTACACGTTGGGAACGATATTGTCAAAGTTGTTGACCACTACTCGGATCAGACGATTCAACTAGGAAGGTCCAATTTCGACAAAGAGAAGAGAGAAATCAGACTCGGGCGTCAGGAAACTACGCCATATCTTCTCGTCACAGGATTCCGCAGAGCCTCATGACGAAGGTGCGTAGGTGTAATCAGTGCGTGTTGCCAGTGATGATTTACGGCTCTGAGACGTGGTTGCTTCTATATTGGCCGTATAGACAAGCTCTAAGTCGTGCAGCGGGCTATGGAGAGAGCTATGCTTGGAGTTTCACTACTTCTGTTCAGAGATTCAGAGTTCAGAATCTAAAATGAGGAAATCCGTAGAAGAACCAAGATCACCGACATAGCTCTCTGAATTAGCAAGTAGAAGTGGCAATGTCCAGGCCATATATAGCTCGCAGACCTGACAACCGTTGGTAATAAAGGTTTTCGAGTGGTGACCACAAACCGGACGACGCAGTAGAGGATATTGTAATTTTCTTGGCCATTTAATCGCCTGTTTCCATTCTACCGAGCTAAGTCAAATATTTGTTGACAAAACCATTAGTATCCCTGGGGAAACTTGGTTACACCGGACAGGCCTGCCCTAAATTGAGCCCTTTAATCACTTCATTGCCGCAATTCCGTCACAAATATAATTAAATAGAACGTAGTTAAACGTCCTTTGATAGCGTGTTCAATTAATCAATTCCGTCCGGCAATGTTTCTTCAATAAAATGCGGAAAAGATAAATGCGTTTGATAAAATGCCAATAGGTATTCGAACACGTTACGAGTTTGGGTCTTTATTTAATATCTTTGATGCTGGTTCATTTTCGCGTAGGATATGTAAGCTATGAGCCATAGGTAAGCCGTTATGTGTGTTTATCTCCAAACAGTTATTAGGTATCGTGCTCTGCATATAGAATGGGGAGTCTAGATCAACAATGGTAGATCACCATTTTTACTTTCCATAATTAAATTTATCACAGTTTCGGGGAGTGTAACAATCTACATACAACTATATACTGCGTCGGCGAATAACTTGGCGATGTGGTATTTCCCATGAGACGAAGCAGGCAAGCTTCTCTGCATAGTCTTCATTGAAACTGTGTTATAAAAACGTTACATCTATTAAAACAGGAAGTTCTGAACGAGCTCACAAAAGGAGCCGGCAGCACGCCAGAGGGAGCCCTAAATGCAATGCTGCAATTCATATTCCAACAAAGCACAGCCGACACACGTTGGCTGAGGCGGCGTATGGCTACGGAACTATCAGAGTTGCTGGCCAAGACTTCTTCTGGAAAGATATTTGAATCTCTAACGGTAAGAATACAGCTTTATTCATCAACATCTGCCGCACAAATATTCACTAATTTGTGATCGTGACCTGCCCCATGTTGGGCGCCAAATCAGACAAGTGTGTTCTCGTAATCAATATGTGTTCCACAAATAATGATTCTAAAACAAAAACAAAATATCTGCGCATAAAGATGCCTAAAAACTTTTAACAGTAACTGTTTTGTATTGTACTGTGAGCAACCACATGTTAGCTCCAAATCGTTTATGTACATACCAAGTTTTAGCACCTAACACCGAACTGATTGCACAGAAGATGGCGCCCAACGCGAGACGCCATATTATAAGTAACAGCCACTGAGTCATTTATGTGGCTAAATTGAATCTCTCAAAGATACAGTTTAATCAACTGCTCATTGGTGTAGAACAATATGCTGTAGCAGTAAAACAACGAACCTTAGCTTATGTGGTGTGCCAAAATTAATATTGCGAACTCTAGACTTCCAAAACGGGGCTTTTTGCTCAAATAATGGCCCCCAATATATAATAGATTAGAGAAACCATTAAGTGTGAGACTACATCAAGTCACGATTGAATACCCGCACATTTGCAATTAATCATCTGTTATTGGTGCAGAAGGACACCCTGTTTAGACTCATGACCATTCATGATCCTCGAAAGAAACCTTTAAATGAATATGGGTGTTCCTTGTTCTTAGAGAGGTAATTACTCCTTTATCAAAGTCCCTCTGTACAATTTACAACAAAGATACGTTGTTGCGAAACTTTGAAGGATCAAACATAACATTGTTCCGTTACAAAACCTATATATTATAATAATCTATACTCATAACTTTGCATGTTTAAAGTTGAAGTTCTCTGGGATTATGAAGTTTTCGATATGAATATAATTTAATTAATCTGGCTTAGCTTCAACATCAAACAATATCAAATTCGTAAAATAACCTCAGTTGGTATGTGTAACAAATATTCAGGTTTGAAATGCTCCAATTAGTGTGGTGTTAATCAGCGTTTGTGGATTGTGGTTAATCGGCTTATGGTTCACGGGCTCACAGCCATTGGAGCGGAAACGATGTAAACAGCAAAATATACTGATTCATTAGACCGGGTGGTGGGAATCAAATAAAACTCTAATACTTGAAAAAAATCGTAAGAGTATTGTATGAAAACACCACCAAAGCATATGAACCACCTCTGAGCACATGCCTGGGTACAGGCCTACAGCAGCTCATCGTTAGCCAAAAGACGTCTATTGCTGGGCATTGGCCTCCTCGAGTCTGAAGCTGCCTTTGTCCACTGTCTTCCCACTACCAATAAAATGTCATTGGTTCATCGGCCGTCCAAAATTGCGTCTTTCTGAGGATTCAATCAGCATGTTTTGTTTACACTTGGCTTGTTGAAGAAGCTCTTTCAGCTCTTTGTACCATGCCTAATCGCCTAATGAAGCAAAATACTTGAAAAGAAAAATGATATATGAAAACATAAATTCAAAATGGCGTAGCCAATTTCGCTGTAATCGAAATTGAGGAATGTATTAGAGTTCGTTATGTTTCTGTGATTTCTTTCGTTTCGTATTACAACATATGAAAATTACTCTTCGTTTTATATTATTTCGAACGCGTAATTACAATATATATCCTCAATAGTTACATGTTTTGAATTTGAACCTTCGGTAACCTAATAACAGAGATTGTGTTTATGCTTTTGGGTGTGGGGTCGGTCATACGTTTGGCGCCTGCCATTTTGAGCTCATTTGACACGTTCCTCCGTCTTCGCAAAAGAAACAAGGGTAAAAATGTAATGGACACGAAGACATATTTAGCAAGGGAAGATAGTGAGATGGAAGATGATCTTTACTATTAAGTATACATGGGACTTCCCCGCCCCTCCAATAGCAAATGAAGAGGAAAAGTGAGAAAAGGGAGGCCATTGCCCTCCAGTAGGACTATTCATACTAAAGTAAATACCTTTCTTTTGGTAGACAGACTCTTATTTGAACCTCCTTTACTCTAGCTTCGCTCCTTAGAAGTAGGCACGGAATTCCCAAGCATCACAAACCTTCGTCTCCTAAGTGGTGAGTTGGAAGACGACGGAGCACGACTGAGGTCGCTTGACCTGAACTTTGACCTGGCGTATGACGGCAACTTCAGGATCGATGTCGACGCTGTGATGCTGCTAGGAAAGATTGCCAATATTTCTATAACAGGTACTTCCCTTCATATTTTCCATTTTCTTTCAAACTATAACTCGTAATGTACTTAATAGAGACAGGGATTTTCTGGAAGACAACGTGAATGACATGAATAAAGTTGCTCGAACTGAACTTCTAACTAACTTCAGGATTTATGTAGACGCTGTTATATTGCCAGGGAAGATACACATATATTTATATTACTTTCCCTGCAATAAAAATGTGAAGATTGTGTATTTACCTGGGGTAATTTGGCTGACTTATTTCTAGCCAAAAGCTAGAAATAAGTACTTACTTAAGTTTGTTATATTAGTTTTAAGGTCTGCTTGAGACTGTATTGTGCCTACAATACTCTGAAACATAAATATCAGTATACAAACCCCATTGTTAATCATATTGCACGGTTTTATCATCGCAATAACCAGTCTCTAGATTTATGCTTTAGTTTCCTTCACAGTGGAAAGCCTAAGCGGCAACGTTCGTGTGATGTTTCGACGGAATCCATACACACACTGGGCCATAGCCTTCGAAACACTGCCTAAGCTTGAGCTCCAAGTGCGGGGAAGATTCCAAGGGAGGCAGCTCAAACCCAGGCTAGCTTCACTAGTCGCAGCGCACATTAGAAGGGCAGTCGCACAAAGGCATACTTTGCCAAACTATAAAATACGGTAAGGCACTAGGAATTGAGTTTAAATTGCAATAGGTTCTTTCTTGCAGTGTTGAATATTGCAGATTATACATTCAAAATTCAACTTTATCTCATTCCAGTTACAAACCGTTCTTCCCCAAATCTGAGCCTGGTAGCACGGACGGTGAAGACGGGCCAACTCCTCAAGGGAAACTCACTGTTCGACTGGTGGAAATAACGAGGCTGCAGTGTTCGGGTGCCGTAGGAACTGTGCGTGCTGCTATGGCTGTGGATTCACATGGATGGGTGAGAGAAAAACCAACGTTATTTCCTTCAATTGAAGTAATTCTTTACTCAAATTAGAGTCTGAAAGCGCAGGTGTTAAAAGCTGGCTCTAAGAATAGCTCCGTGGAGCGGTGGACCGACAGAGACGCCAGAGCTTGGGTTTGATTCCCGCTGCAGGACAAATTGATGTTTGCATGGTCTACAAATTGTTTGTTCCGGGTCTGTGTTGTGCTACCATAGGGCCAAGAACATGCTAGTGACAGTTTTAAAAAAACAAGTTCCTGGAGACCTTTTGTCTAGTGATCGAACACAAAGCTTTGTAGTACATGTCGCTTCTAGGGCTAATGTGATGCTCAGGAACGGGTGAAAATCACCTACCTTGCCATAAGTTATACGGCCCCCCATCATGCATAAACATGCATGGGGTGTTAGACCCCTCCATGTCTTCCCGCGGATGTCGTAAAAGCCGACATTACAGTGGCGAGGGATTACGCCAGAGCATGGACAGCAGCATCCACCTGAGTACTCAACACAAATACTGCGATCACTAATCCAAGCATGGTGATTATGGCAATTCCCTCTATTGTATTTTATGGGGGAGGCTTCGTCTAGCAGTGGACGTCTAATGGCTGCTGATGTAGTGTTACTGGGCCCATAACCTATTTTCAAAATTACTTTTACTTTTCCAGGTTTCACTAAGGAGAGGCGTGCTAGTACTTGATATGGTACTACCTGCAGTATGCGGTTCGCTTGGATTAGTTTGCTGCCAAGGAGTTGGAGCGGTACTTGTCGATACAGTGGTGCCAATGTCACCGGCGTACCGGGCCGATATACGGAGGGATGACGTTGTGCTGGCTATAGATAATAAACCTATCAATAACGTGGCTCAGGTGAGATCATCATGAGATATTGTCGTCATTTGTTTGTCATTTGTTGATCTTAATTTTTTCTAAAAGAGTCTGTTGCTTGAATGACATCGCTTGAGGCCGCCCATAAGTATCACTGATTTCAAAATTTTATATTTTTTCTGTTTCTTTTTTATTAGGGTTCCATACCCAAAGGGTAAAACGGACCCTATAACTAAGGCTCCGCTGTCCATCCGTCTGTCACCATGCTGTATCTCATGAACCGTGATAGTTAGACCGTTGAAATATTTACAGATGATGTATTTCTGTTGCCGCTATAACAACAAATAATCAAAAAAAGAATAAAATAAATATTCAAGGGGGCTCCCATACAACAAACGTTTGCCGTTTTTATAGATAATGGTACGGAACCCTTCGTGCGCGAGTCCGACTCGCACTTGACCGGTTTTTTGTACAACAAAGATATACCTAGTCTATCCGTCTTTATCGACCTCGTTGGTTTATCAGGTGGGTAAACTCCTTCGTTCCGTTGAACGTCGGTCCGTGACGGTGCGCGTGCGGCGTGGCGGCGCCGGCGCCGGCGCTTGCAGTACGTCTCGGAGGGACGAGTTAACGACCGAACCTAAGAAGATGAAAACTAATTTCTCATTCAGACGGGTTTCTGAAGTTATGGAGGGTGTTCGATTGCAGAGCATGCGAGCGACCGCTTCTAAAACTAATCAGGTATGTGATATTTCACCCTAGAGGTGCTAGTTTACAAACTTTTTTTATTTCCCCTGTCACCCCTCCGTCTCCATGGATGTCGTAAAAGCCGACCAAGGGGTGGACAGCAGCATCATCTTGAGTACTTAACACCAATACTGCCATCACCATCTGCCTGCCAAGCGTGGTGATTATGGCAAATCCATTGCATTCTATGGGAGAGGCCTCGTCCAAACTTCGTACAGACTTTCCAAAAATAAATACGAATGAACTTTTTAATTTATCTCGGAAGGAGGTTGTTCTAATCGAATTGCGTAGTGACATTATTCACGAAAATCCAGTTCGCCTGAATTTCCAGATTGTATCTTATCATAATACTTTGTTACCAGTCCTCTGATGCGGACTCACCGTCGAAAACAGTAGAAACTCCCGAACCAGTGGAATCACCGCCCAAACACAAAACTGAATCCAGACAATCTAAAAACAGCGAATCCTCTCCATCCAATTTCGGTCTTCGAAAACGCCGCTGTTCAGTCGAAAATAAGTCTTCCGATAGTTCTGCTGGAAGTACTCCACCCGCGTCCGGTGCCAGCACACCTTCGCGTCAAGCGAATGTCATCAACAAAACTGTCAAACATGACATACCCATCATACGAACCGACTCGTCCGAATGTAAGGAGAAATTCGAATCTATAGTCGACGAACAAGAACAGATATTCGAAACGGGCGGCCCACGACAGACTGAACATGTAGAAATATGCCAAATGTATTGGACGAAAGGCATACATCTTAAACCTATCATACAATTCGACGAGGAAACAGAGTTCAAATTGAACGAAAATCATAAGTATTTGAACATCAATGTATGGGTGACGGTTCCGGGCGAGAGAGAGGAGGTTTTGTTGGGGTACCTGAATATACCGCTGGCGGCCTTGCTGGCCGAATGTCAGGACTCGACGGTGCCGCATCATATGAAGAGGTACCAGTTTCTGCCGCCAGATGTCGATATTAAATTTAGGTAAGCTTTTCATGCCTTCAATTTAATTCTTGCGAATAACTACGCCGCCTTGAAGTTAGCCGTTTGTTAGGACAATTAAGTTACTAGAAAACATGTTGTATAGCCAAAAAGCTAACTCCTTGAACTACTACTAACAGACCACAGAGTACTTTTATATTATATTTTGTTGATAACTGTGTAGTATAACTACTTCTTTATATTTTAGTTTGCTGATGAATTAATTATTTATTTACATAATATATTTAGTATATTCGTCTTCAACGTTCGTGATGTCACTCGGGCAGGCCCTGTCTGAAAATCAGCGCCGCGCCGTATCTACTTGTAGGTCCGGTGTAGCTGTATGCTGAGACAGGGACCTATTTGACCCCCACCCAACATGCATTACGCCATTTGGTGTTTATTTTTATTTTTTTAGTTTTTGTAAAGTTGCCTACTACTTAGGTAGGTAGGTACCTATTGTTGTTTTTATTTTTTGTCTTTTCAGTGGGGACAAATAAACTGTTTTCTTTCTTTCTTTCTTCTTCTAGAAGTTCTAGTTCGGTCTAGTTTTATCGGCCGTACTGTAAGGGTTGGATCAGACTGGTCCGCATGGAACAGCATTTTACCATAACTATCCATATTTATAGCTAGAGTGAAAAAGATTGCTTGAAAGCGCCCGCACTCAGGCATCGGCGGGTCGGTTCCGTTCTCGCTCTAGCAAACGGTATTTCTGAGCGGCAGAAAGGGATGGTGTTACAGGAAAATACTGTTACGTGCGGACAAATCTGGTCAAACCCAAAGTACAACTGACGTAATCCAATCTGTCTGACTACTTCACTCTAAAAATGCGAGAAGAGACGTTAAAAAGAATTTAAAATTATTATTGATTCTCTGCTGCCTTGCCATGATGTGCTTCATGACTTATACATAGGCCTTGAGTTTTATAAATGTTAAGGTTCAAAGTTTAGTTAATTTCAAACTAGATGGCGCTAGTTATGTCGTATATGTACTATGAAATGGAAAAATAGACGTCTGTTTTCGAAAAAGGCGGTAAGAGAAAAGATAATTGGGCATGTGGAGGCCTAATTTTCTTATTTCAAAAAATATTCCAGGCAATATCATAATAAATTATCATCAATAGTCAATTCGCATGCATACGCGAAGATTAAGTAATAGTTACTACGTGACAGTGCGACTGACACGAGATCCTATTGTGACTAGAATGTTTTTAAAATTAGAGAATTGGGCCTCAGAACCATGGTTATTATAGGTTATTACCAATTGGTCTTGATTAGATTCATCTCTTTCAGCAAAAGCCACAAGCTATCAGCTCACGCGGGCTTCGAACCATGCCTCTGTTTCGGCGACGCACTAGTCTGGTGGGAGTGGGAAGGAGTGGGAGGGCTCAGATCTGTTCCGCGAGCAACGATTAGTGCTGACAAAGCGCCTGCGAAACCGCCGAAGCCCAGCCGAGCGAGCCACGACTTTGTACGAACGCACTTCCACAGATCCACGCAATGTGACTTTTGTAATAAAAAGGTTAGTTTCTTCAATCAATTAAATCATCATCATCATCCATTAGCCGTCCACTGCTGGAAAAAGGCCTCATAACATAACATAACACCCAACAGTCACATACATACGTCACGTATAGTAACTATTACTTAATCTTCGCATATATGCGAATTTTAAGTAACAATTACTATACGTGACAGTGCGACTGACACGAGATTATATTGAGACTGGAATGTTTTTAAATTAGAGAATTGGGCCTCTGATCTTAACCTAGGGTTCCCTGTGTCGTGGGTATCAGGAACTACGAGTACCATGGTACCATAACACCCAGACCCGGAACAAATATTTGCAGATCATACAAACATATGTCCCGCAGCGGGAATCGAACCCGCAACCTCTCGCATCTCAGCCGGCTGCTCGCCCGCCGCGCCACGGAGGTCATCACACACACACCCACACACAACACACGCACACACAACACACACGCAGACTGATTACATAAGTCAATTACATGAATTACAAGATGACGGACGTTTGATCGATAGTTAGTTAAAGCCTTCTTGTTTTAGATATGGTTGAAGGACGCGATGCAGTGCAGGAACTGCGGCCTGTGCTGTCACAAGAAGTGTGTTACCAAATGCCAGGAGTCCTCGCCCTGTGCGCCGAAGGATCGAGGTAAGACAACCTCATTTTTAACCCCCGAGTAAAAAAAGGATTATGTTATAACACTAATATATGCTAATGCTGGTCATCATCAGACACTGGAGCCTGAATTCTAGCCTGATTTTGTCTAAACTAACATTTTGAGCTCAAAATTAAGGTTCTAGCTAGGGCATCGAAACCCAGTCCAATTTTAAAAACCCGAGTTTTTGGGTTTAGGTATAATGAAAACCCGGGGTAACCGGGTTTTTTGAGCTTTGCGGTCTTTTTGTTATAATTTAAAAAAAATACGAAGAAACTGAATTCAAATATCGATTTTCTACAATGACTAAAATATAATAAGGGAAAAGGAAGAAATAATATAAATTAAACAATAAATTCCAAATCAAAAATATATTTTGAATATTACAAAAACTCTTTTAGACAAATGAGCCCCTTGTTCAAATCAAAACATCTATCAAAATACAAAATTATATTATAGTTTACTTTTTTAATCACTATCAATCAATCTATGATACACGCGCGTACCGCGTACCACTGCTTGCTTTGCTTGATTGGTTGTGAAGTTCGCAGCAATAGCGTTACTTTTTATGCAATAATGTATCAAAACTAACGTAAGTTCTAGTCTTTAACGCATTCGACTCGGCTGCATAACAAATAACGACAAGAAAACGATTTTGAAAAAACCCGATGTTAGCTCGGGTTTTTTTTTCGACCCGAAAACCCGAAAAAACCGGGCTCGATGCCCTAGTTCTAGCTGTAAAAATGATTTGAACGGCCGTACTACTTTCCACCAAACTCAACTCAGGATCATCTCGCAGACACCATTTTGCATACTAAAAAACTGCAGTGAAATCAGAACTCATTCTGGAGTTATGAGGCTACATACAATTAGACATAGGTACATGCGAACCCAGCTATGGCCTCTTCAGACTTATGGACTACTAGATGCGCGGTTTCACCCGCATGAACAATCATGAAAATTGATAACGATGATGATGAATAGTAGCCTAAGTGTTAATCCAGCGTATAAGATATCTCCATTCCAAATTTCACTTAAATCCGTTCAGCCGTTTTAGCGTGAAGAAGTAAAACATACTCACAAACTTTCGCATTTATAATATTAGTGTGATTCAATTCACAATCTAATGTCATCTCTAATGTTCTTTTGATTAATTAGCAACCTTTCTGTCTCTCAGGTACGCCTCGTTAGAGTGAGAAAGATAAACGTGTGCATGCGAAGATTAAAATAGTTTCTACGTCTACTCACGCAGTGACAGACGTGACAGTTGACTGAGATGAGATTAGATTGTGAAATAAATTTTCAATAATTACGAGAAACAGTACTCAATTCCCAATTTTTTTTGGGTTTAGGCCCAATTCTCTTGTTTAAAGAACATTCCAGTCATATTATAATCTCGTGTCAGTCGCACTGTCACGTAGTAACTATTACATAATCTTCGCGTTCGCATGCGAAGATTAAGTAATAGTTACTACGTGACAGTGCGACTGACACGAGACTATAATTGTGACTAAATCGTTTTTTAAAATATAAATATGAGCCTCTGATCAAAATCTTAAAAATAAAATAAAGCTCTTATATCCTGAGTGATATTAAGACCGTTTAAATTTCAAAATTCCATTTGGTTCACACAACATCACTCTCCGAGTTAGGTTCAATAGATCAATTGTTTTGGGCCTTATTAATTATACATACAAAATTGAATGACGGGAACTGGATCAAATATGACTTGCAAGATTGAACCACACATGCAAATATACATACTTTCGTTTATTGAGATGTGATAACATAACATAACACGTAGCACGTACGTAGTCCTGATCCCACACTAGGATTCCCTGTGTCGTGGTATCGAGACTACGAGTACCATGGTACCATAACACCCAGACTCAAAGTCAAAGTATATCTATTGCTGAATTACATGTTTATATAAGATGTCATAATATTTATTATAATAGATACAAAGTAAACTACCCAAATAAATCTAGTATTTAATCTACCAAATATTTGTAGATCATACAAACATTTGTCCCGCAGCGGGAATCGAACCCGCAACAAGAAGGCTGCAAGTACGCAGGACTCGATTCGATAAATTTGATATTAAAATTCGACAAAACTACTACTAGACTACGGACTATGTAGAGTTAATAGTCTCGTTTTGTCGAATTTTAATGTAAAATTTGTCGCATCGAGTCCTACGTACTTGCATTGCTCAGACGGCTACTCACCCGCTGCGCCACATAGGTCGTCAATGATGTTTCTAGGAAGTTTATTACTGTAACCTTAAATCTGAAGTGTTCACGAAACATTCTGTTTTCAACTGCCAAGACTCACGTGAGTTATGTGACGTTTCCTAAAACTGTGCAAAATCGGCGTATAACCTTAGTGAAGGTCTTGGATCTGTATCCTTGCTCCATATGAACAAAGCTATGTTTTAAACAAATTATTGAAAATATATTCGACTAGTTGCGCCCCGCGGTTTCATCCGCGTGAATAATGATGAAAATTGATGATGATGATGATGAAAAGTAGTCTATGTGTTAATCCAGGGTATAAGGTATCTCCACTTTAAATTTCACTCAAATTCGTTCAGCTGTTTGAGCGTGAAGAAGTAACAAACACAATAGGTAACAAACTTTCGCGCTTATATTATAACACACACATGTGTATATATTATACATAATATTATACACATTTTGGCCGTAATGGCTTACACATAAGATATAGATATATACTGTGGCGGGCTTTTTTGTAGGACTATTTAAGATAAACATTTCGGGTTATTCCCGCTCGTCCCAACGTCTCGTCCCCACTACCATTTGAATGGGGACGAGCGGGAAGTTTTTTTCCCGCTCGTCCCCAAATGCTTCAAGTTCACTTCACACTTATACCAAAAGTGAATATCTTAAGGTGATTCAGTATTTACTTATTTACAAAGTTTTTTATGTGTAAGCACTTTTTTTTACTTTTTAGATAGATAGATAGATTAGTTACTTTTTGTGTAGTTTTTTGGTTTTAAGTATTATTTACACTTATTTACAAGGTTTTCACACTGCTATATATTTTTTTGAATTTTTCTGTTTTATATAAATTAACACTTACAAGGTATATACTTAGGTACGTACCTACTCTGACTTTTGATATTCGCCAATTATGAAAACAAATCGCTGATGATTAGGTTCGAAATCGCTGCTTGAAGTATGTTACCATTGTAATTTTTTTTCGAATTTTAAACATTTTTCATTGGACAAACATACATACATACATACAAATGCCGATTCTTCAAAGTTGAAAATAAATAAATAAAATAAAATAAATAAAATAAATAAAATAAAAAAATAAATAAAATAAACAAAATAAACAAAAAAGACAAAATAAACAAAATAAACATAATAAATAAAAATAAATAAATAAAATAAACAAAATAAACAAAATAAATAAAATAAACAAAATAAACAAAATAAACATAATAAACATAATAAAAAAAAATAAACAAAATAAACATAATAAACAAAATAAAATAAACAAAATAAATAAAATAAACAAAATAAACATAATAAACAAAATAAAATAAATAAACAAAATAAAATAAACAAAATAAATAAAATAAACAAAATAAACATAATAAACAAAATAAAATAAATAAAATAAACAAAATAAATAAAATAAACAAATTAAACAAAATAAATAAAATAAACATAATAAACAAAATAAAATAAATAAAATAAACAAAATAAAATAAATAAAATAAACAAAATAAAATAAACAAAATAAACATAATAAACAAAATAAAATAAACAAAATAAACAAAATAAAATAAACAAAATAAAATAAACAAAATAAACATAATAAACAAAATAAAATAAACAAAATAAACATAATAAACAAAATAAAATAAATAAAATA
The DNA here is from genome assembly GCA_951392215.1 of Epirrita christyi. NCBI lineage: Eukaryota > Metazoa > Arthropoda > Insecta > Lepidoptera > Geometridae > Epirrita > Epirrita christyi. Next base: position 4,646,923 of record OX595837.1, read on the forward strand.
AACAAAATAAACATAATAAAATAAATAAAATAAACAAAATAAACAAAATAAACATAATAAACATAATAAAATAAATAAAATAAACAAAATAATCAAAATAAACAAAATATATAAAATAAACAAAATAAACATAATAAACAAAATAAAATAAACATAATAATTTATTATATATTAATAATAAACAAAATAAAATAAATAAAATAAACAAAATAAAATAAATAAAATAAACAAAATAAACATAATAAACAAAATAAAATAAATAAAATAATCAAAATAAACATAATAAACAAAATAAAATAAACAAAATAAACAAAATAAAAAAAATAAAATAAACAAAATAAATAAAATAAACAAAATAAACATAATAAACATAATAAAAAAAAAAAAAAAAACAAAATAAACATAATAAACAAAATAAACAAAATAAAATAAACAAAATAAATAAAATAAACAAAATAGACAAAATAAACAAAATAAACATAATAAACAAAATAAAATAAATAAACAAAATAAACAAAATAAAATAAACAAAATAAATAAAATAAACAAAATAAACATAATAAACAAAATAAAATAAATAAAATAAACAAAATAAACAAAATAAAATAAACAAAATAAACAAAATAAAATAAATAAAATAAACAAAGTAAAATAAACATAATAAACAAAATAAAATAAACATAATAAACAAAATAAACATAATAATTTATTATATATTAATAATAAACAAACTAAAATAAATAAAATAAACAAAATAAACAAAATAAACATAATAAAATAAATAAAATTAACAAAATAAACAAAATAAACAAAATAAACATAATTAACATAATAAACAATAAAATAAATAAACAAAATAAACAAAATAAAATAAACAAAATAAACAAAAAAACAAAATAAAATAAACAAAATAAACAAAATAAACATAATAAACAAAATAAAATAAATAAAATAAACATCATAAACAAAATAAAATAAATAAAATAAACAAAATAAAATAAACAAAATAAACATAATAAACAAAATAAAATAAACAAAATAAACATAATAAACAAAATAAAATAAACAAAATAAACAAATTAAAATAAATAAAATAAACAAAATAAACATAATAAACATAATAAAATAAATAAAATTAAACAAAATAAACAAAATTAACATAATAAACATAATAAAATAAATAAAATAAACAAAATAATCAAAATAAACAAAATAAACAAAATAAACATAATAAAATAAACATAATAAAATAAACATAATAAACAAAATAAACATTATAATTTATTATATATTAATAATAAACAAAATAAAATAAATAAAATAAACAAAATAAACAAAATAAAATAAATAAAATAAACAAAATAAACATAATAAACATAATTAACATAATAAACAAAATAAAATAAATAAAATAAACAAAATAAACATAATAAACATAATAAACAAAATAAACAAAATAAACATAATAAACAAAATAAAATAAATAAAATAAACAAAATAAACAAAATAAATAAAATAAATAAAATAAATAAAATAAATAAAATAAATAAAATAAATAAAATAAATAAAATAAATAAAATAAATAAAATAAATAAAATAAATAAAATAAATAAAATAAATAAAATAAATAAAATAAATAAAATAAAATAAATAAAATAAATAAATTAATAAAATGACTTAAGTGACTAAAATGAATAAAGTCAAATCAATAAACAGTTAATTGTAGGTTATTCTAGGTATTTATTGTGGTTTAATTAAAAAATAGCCCTCTTAATATCGTAGTGGGGACGATCGCTACTAAAACCTTCCCGCTCGCCCCTTCGGGGACGAGCGGGAAAAAACTTCCCGCTCGTCCCCAGTGGGGACGAGACGTGGGGACGAGCGGGAATAACCCAACATTTCTATCATACATTACATATTATGTGTAACTCTAGCGGTTTTGGCAGCGCACGCCAGAATAGCTCTTATCGTCATATTATGGACAATTCATACAATATCTTTATAAATTGAAGCCTATGTGTTATTCTGATGTATAAGCTATATTATTGTAAAGTTTCATTAAAATCCATTTAGTTGTTTTTACGTGAAAGAGTAACAAACATTCATCCATCCATACTCACAAACTTTCGCGTTTATAATATTAGTAGGATTTTATAGATTAGAATAAAATCTTATGGCCGTGGTGTGTCCGGCCTAAGAATAGAACCCTCCGTCTCCTCCCGTGGATACCGTAAAAGTCGACTAAGAGATTAAACCAGAGAATGGGTTGCAGCATCCACTTGAGACTTAACACTAATAGATACTGCGATCACCATCCGCCTGCCAAGCGTGGTATAGCAAGTCCTTCCATTGTATTCTAAGGGGGAGGCCTCGTCCTACGTATAACAGAGTCGATGAAGAAGAAGGGCAGAATTTCTTACAATATTAAGTTTCCAGAGCTCATGACTAGAGACGACTACAGTCTTAACTAGTCTAAACTACAGTCTTAGCTAGTCTAAACTACAGCTTTAACTAGTCTAAACTACAGTCTTAACTAGTCTAACTACAGCTTTAACTAGTCTAAACTACAGTCTTAACTAGTCTAAACTACAGTCTTAACTAGTCTAAACTACAGTCTTAACTAGTCTAAACTACAGTCTTAACTAGCCTAAACTATAGTTTGTAGAACAGAGCTGGCGGGTTTATGATCAGCGGGGAAAACGGCACTCAAAGTAAACTATATATATTTTTATTAGTGGAACGCCCCTGACTTTACCTGCGTGGAATTTTTCCATTGAATCTTCAACACCGTACTTCACCTCCTTATAAGGGTGAATTTCGGAAATTCCTTTCTTAGTGCACCCCTAGACCAAAAAAGGAATGTACCCTACAACTTCCTTGTCTCTAGGACTTTAATAGTCAGTTGGTCACACAACGATATTGATGATGATTTAAAACCAAAATATATAAACGTTTTATGTAAAAACTAGACTTAAAAATTCTAGACTCTATCCTCTTTACTGCTCTTGGTTCAAAATAAAGTACAAAGTAGGTACTTATATTGTATTGAATTGATTTCAATTCGATGCTTTCTCGATAGTAGGTATAGTGTACATCAGTATCTATTAGTAATTAATGACATCCATAAAAAGAAACCAATTAATTCATCGACCCCCCAGTGTCGATGAATTAATTGGTGGTCCCAAAGTCGTGTATTTTTAAACGTTCCAAATTCTTTTGTCTGATATATGAGTTTAATGTTCGTTTTATATACTTCAAAAGGAATTAAATTTATTTTTATACTTACTTTCGACGAGATCTTGAAATCGCGCCAAATTATTATGACGCCGAACTGTGCTAACGGCCAATACGGTCGGTGACCTTCGCTATAATAATATTTTCACGCTTATTATTGAAATCATTATATGTAATGTATATATATTTGTAGTACGAAATGCTACTACCAAGGCATGTGTTGTAACAAACGTAGCAAGGTAGGTATGACTATTATGAAGTGCGTCTGTGTTGATTGATGCCATATTTATAGTAGGTACGTTTTACGTAATAACGTATTATGTAGGTGCTACTTTAGTTCTCGATAGAAAACTGTTGGCACTTTTTAGTAAACAGCGAAATTGGTCGCGATTCCTGTGTGTGTTCTATGATTAGTGCCATAGAGTTCAGAACACTTTTGAATTGGCATTTTGTAATAGACTTTAAAATTGAGAGTTCATTATAACGCGGACATCTCGAATAAAAAATCTAGAACGCAAAATAGCGAATGAAAAATCCCGAATGAAAAATCACGAATGAAAAATCTCGTATACCAAATATCGAATGGAAATTCATACATATCATGCATAAACTATTCAAAAATAGTACGAATCATAACTTATAATTTAGTACCTTCTTAGTTAGATAATAAATTAAATACCTACAGACGAGCCTTGTGCAGACACTTGTGCTTTCAAAAAGGGGTTAAATTATGAAAATGCAGTTTTATATAAAAAAAAATCAAACACTTGTTTTTGTAAGAAAAAAAAATTATATAAGTATACATATATATAATCGGTATCTCTTTGAGTGGTTCCGCAAGCTGCAAGCTAACGACTCAGGTACGTAATGTACTCACCATCGTTTTACGTACGTCCGGCCTGGGTGGGGCTATCTATATAACCAGCTTTCACTGCCTAACCCCTTCCTCAAACTTCTTCGAAGTCTTCTTCTTTAGGCGTTTCTTTTTAGCAACTTCCACTTCACTTCAGTTTTCACACTTCATTTTGCGTTGCGATAGAAACTTTTCGCAAAAATACGTAGGTATACCTTAATTAATTACTTGAAAATTTTAAATTTTAAATTGACACTGACTGACTGACTGACCATAGACTAAAAGTGCTCTGTGCCATAGACAATACAAATCGCCATTACCAAGGAGAGTACTATAACTACTACTAACAGACCACAGAGTATTTTTATATTATATTTTGTTGATAACTGTGTAGTATAACTACTTCTTTATATTTTAGTTTGCTGATTTATTTACATAATATATTTAGTATATTCGTCTTCAACGTTCGTGATGTCACTCGGGCAGGCCCTGTCTGAAAATCAGCGCCTCGCCGTATCTACTTGTAGGTCCGGTGTAGCTGTATGCTGAGACAGGGACCTATTTGACCCCCACACAACATGCATTACCTACGCCATTTGGTGTTGATTTTTTATTTTTTTAGTTTTTGTAAAGTTACCTACCTACTACTCAGGTAGGTAGGTATCTATTGTTGTTTTTATTTTGTTTCTTATATTCTCTTCTTATCTTGTGGGGACAAATGAACGTGTTTTCTTTCTTCTTCTTTCTTTCTTCTTCTAATCGAAGTATTTTCCCCAAACTATCACTACATCTCGTGGTGGTGCCGTGTCGTGGTACATCCAGCCTAATTGAGCCCTCCAAATACTCCCGTACTCCCGTGGATGACGTAAAAGCCAACTAAGGAATTACACCAGGGGATGGGCAGCAACAGAGGCTAGCACTCAACACCGATGCTGCGATCACCAATCCGCCTGCCAAGCGTGGTTATTATAGCAATTCCCCCCATTGTGGGCGATGGGGGATGATTCGTTAGTTTTTTCCTCTCCAAATGCTGCATTAATATTGTGAGCTATCTGCTGAGTAAAAACCACGTCGAAACTTTTATTCGAAAATTACTTTAATTGTTGAGATCTCCACGGTCAACTCAAATACTGAATGTAAAAACAATTGAAAGTAAAACAATAGAATATCATCAAAAAAAATTTGAATGTCTAATCACTCTAATCAAGAATCTTGGACCATGCTGGTTTTAATTTTAATTTTAAGTGGCCAGTACGTTAAAACGGCAACTTTATATTTAAACCTCTATAAGAATCGACATTCTAACAGTATTGCAATTTTATTGTAGGTCTAATAACTCTGACAAAGAAACATTATTATAATAGAAATAGATTTATTGCGTGGAGTTGCGAATGTGAACGCGGAAGAACAGTGCTCTACTTTTTCACAACCGAGAACAACATTTGAACTCGTGATTTGTTTTGTTAACATACGATTTCTGCTATTACGTTCCGCAATAGGGTATAATTTGTAGCATTGGTAAAGTTAATTAGACTGTAAGGAAATGAAGATGAAATCGGATAGTGAAACCGGAAAGATTATTTATATTTTATTGCGAAACATTAACTGTGATTTTATGGACTATGAAATAATATGATTTGATTTAAAAATCAAGGTAGGAACAGTTATGGGGATTTTCTCTTATTAGGCAGTCGCCATTCCATGATAACTTTTATAACATAACATAATGTTGGTAAGACAATATGCTGGTACCATTGGTGGTAATTGCTTAACATTCTTCGAATATTGAATGAACCTTATTTGTTGTTATTTACCTACATAGTTGTTGATACCCAGAATTGTTAGGAATTTTTTGGATTGTATAAAGATTTGTCCTGGGGTAGCTTGCAATAGGAATGGGCTTAGGATTAACTAACTGGAAGAGAAAAAGCAATGGCGGCGATGAGCTCACTACCAGTCACGAGTATATTCTTACGATTGTGCAACTCACTGTAAAAGGAGGCCCGTTGAGGATATGCCTACCCCTTCGGGACTTCGAAAAAAAAAGGCGTGCGTCTTTGTCTAGTAGTTGCAAATTACCTCATGTCTAAGTACTTAATCTCACCTAAAACAGTGATTATTGTGTACTTTTGATTTAAATTATGATTGGAGACAAAGCGATCGAGATTGCTGAGTTATTGCTTTGTTCCGCATGTTTCTGATCGTATGAATGTTGTTTTCAATCTTCTATAAATGTTGCGCTAGCGATTTATTCCTCCAATGATTTTATATGTCGTCTGCGGACAGTCAAAACAATTTTTATGTCATTTTATTTTAAAAACATGTAAACAGGGCATAAGATAATATTATGCCATTGTAAATGGAGCGTAGATGATTTTGTATAATACGCAATTTTTTTATTGAGTTTGCCAAAAGCTAAAACTTTGTTTGTCTCGTCTTGCTAAACATTGTAAACATTATGAAAAACACAGAACGTCTTCCAGGAAGTTTAAATACAATGGGGGGAATTTCCACAATCACCACGCTTGGCAGGTGAATTGGTGATCGCAGTTTGGTGTTGAGTACTCAGGCGGATGCTACTGCCCATTCCCTGGTGACTGCCTATCATCTGGTGCTAAACTTGATGTTTTTCCATAGATCAGGCTGGTGGTTTGAACTGCCCGCCACCGGAGCTGACAATGACTGAAGCCGACTCCATAGTGGACCCTGACTCCGACGATGAACCAACAGAGAGAAAAGACTCCCTTGATGTACACGAAGAAGGTGAGCAAACGACGTAAACACTAAATAGTCTGCTCCCTATGAAAATAGAAAATAAATCACAAAAAACTTCTTCTGGTTCCAATGATTTATCTGGCCTTAGATTTAGAGCTCTAATAAAAAATCTGTACTATTTATAACTGTCACAAAAAGATTGGAAAATTTAGCTCAATCCTATTTATAGAACTCTTCCTATGTGACTCTGCATTATTCATAATCAATTTTTATACCTTTGATAGCTAAAATAGCTTTTGTCTTGTTTTGGCTTTTGTTATTTTACATCAGATAGAACAAAACAAAAGCTATTTTAACTAAAATAGTAGGTTTAAAAAATGATTATGAATAACGGGGTTAAAGTATAAGTAAAAGTATTCCAAAATTTTGTTGATACACTCCCCTTTGTGTAGGTATTCAAATACACAAACGCTTGTAACTAATTATCAAATTAAAAACATGAGCTTCTACATCTACAGTGAAGTATTTCTCGTTATTCGTTTGTGGTTGTCACTTTTATTTATACAAACAGATTCACTCACGATTACAAATTTTCTTTGTACAGACGATTTATACAAATGCTGACGAAAGGAAGCTTATAACTCATCCGGAAATACCCGACACATACAGGTTTTTCAGTTTGAATATAATGTTTGTTTTTGTGATAGTTCTGTCCGAGTCAACCTCTGTCCAACTTCCTAGTTTGTTCATTGTTGTCTGTTCCTTCGAAGTTTGGAATCTTCTTTATTGTTTTAAGAATACGCTACCATTTTAGATGCTTGTTCTACCTTGGACCTATGCTTGGCTCGATGATTTTTATATATTCTTCGCGCAAAACTTATGCACATGGAAACAAAAACTTATGAGTCACTTGATGAGGAAATGAGGAAAAATACATCAAGCGAATATCTGAAACATAAATGCAACAACTTTCATTATTGCGTGATACTAATAATCCTACAAGGTATATATGTGTCAGCTTGGGATTATGAGATTACCAACATTAAACCTAATGAAATACCCAAAACTTTTCTGGAGTCTAAAAATATTGAAAATCGCTCTTCTGAATGGCCTTTTAATGAATGATGAATATCTAGCTAGCGTATGGCCTTATTGCATACATTAAACATTATTTTAAACTTAGAACTACAAAACCTATCTTCATTCCTTCCACGTTTAGCAACCACTGTCCTTTAACGCTCTGGTTCCCCCCAAGGATTGCAAAGATGGCTCTTTCGAAAACCACGCAATGTCTCTAAACTATTAATAACTTAATTGAAGACATCGCTAATTAGTGATCTTCGTAATGTTTTGTAAATTTAATGCTTTGAAATGTTTGATGCAATATAGAAAGGCATTCAAATAATTCAAAGTTACGCGAAACATGGAATTTGTCGGGGTTTCTATCAGTTTGTGTCCAAAATTTCCTTTTATGTCATGTTTATTCTTAGCTCTTTTTCCAAGAAGTCATTCCTAATTTCCCGACCCTCTTAATATGTGTTGTTCCTACTGTCTGGCTTTATGGACTGTTGATTTTACCACCACATCATGACAGACCTTTCACATATCAATTGTGATGGGAGTTGGTCGTTACTAGGTGGTGGACCCATGAGCGCCTTAGTGGCGGGACTCCGTCGCGCCGGCTCTGCGCATTCCTTATCTGCTCCCAGAACTTGCGCCTCGTCCAGGTCCTTGCCACCTTCGCCAAGCCACACGCCTAGGTATGTACAGAAGTATACTTACTATTTCAGCATAGCATAGTAACAAACATTTTGAAAGCCAATGTTGCCAGCTGACTCACTCATACAATTAATTCACCTTTTATAGAATAAATCAAAGGAGGTTATCTCCGAGCGTTGAATAGCTTCCTCTACGCCGACCCCGAGTCTTTACATTTATAGAGATACAACTCTCTGACCCTAGTGTAACTAGATACCTACGGCTAATGACGAACAGTTGTAGGCCACAAGAATTACTTGTTTGGTGTTAAAGTCCATGTTTTGTTGTAAAATTGACGTGTCGTGTAAAGTTCGGTCATGTACCTTGTCGATGAAACTTACATTTTCAGGAACCTTGATATATCTGGGTACTCGAATATCCAAGGCTTTTATTTATCTAACAGCCAAGAGAATAGAGTTTTTGTTTAGATCAACATTTGAACTTTGCAAAGTTTGCTAGTAGGTAATATAGGTCATGTGTCCCTCGTTTCCTACCAATGTGGGTCAGAGTAGATGCTAAAACAAAAACAACAACAGCTAAAGTAGGGCAAACATAACATGCAACAAGTTGCTATACGAGTTATTCATTTTATGACGAGATATTAATTTTCTGATAGTCATTAGCAGGAATATCAAGTTTAATTTCTAAAGTAGAGCAAAGTTGAAAAAGTCTTGTTGCAAGCTGGTTGACCTTGATTTATGTGATTTGCTTGAAAAATTCATAATTCGTACACAAGGCTCACGCGAGGATATCACCACCAGATTATACAAGCGTTAAAATACCTGACAAGGTTTATCACTTACCTGAAAGTTGGCCGCATATTGGAGAAAGAATATCTGCTGAAATTTTCTGGCACGTTCGAATGAATAGCTGAATAGCTTGGCTAGGAGGACCCCTTGTGTGTGTTAACCTTTATACATCAGACGCTAAGAGCCTGCCCTATCCAGGCCTTATCACGTTTCACGATCAGTTTGCATACCATAAAGGAAGCAGTCTTTGGAGCCGGTGGGGAACCCGTTCGCGGGGTGCGGCGTGACGTGGTTGGCGCACGGGGGGGTGGGCGCTGCGCTGCAGCCGGCGCTGGGCAGCGCGCTACCGCCCGACGCGCTGCTGGCCTGCGCGCGCGACTCGGCGCCCGACCTTGCCGCAAGGCTCTCCATACAACAGATACATGAGATGGTGAGTGAGCTCCTATCACTCCACTCGTGTCTAGGGTAAATAAGAAACGTAATCTTCGCCAACGCTCCTTATCCTAGATTTAACGTAGAGGAAAAATAAGCACCAGCTGCGTTACAAAATTTTAGTTCCGTGATATAACTATATTTAAAGGCACAGTCGCAGAAGGTCTGTAGACTTCTGCGATTAAAGTTATTCAATGATGGGAAATGTCAACGACGAACCGATATTTTATACAGAATAGTTTTTGTACTGAATAGTTTTTGAACTGAATGGCTATAAGAGCACATGTTAACCTGCTTCCCGTCTAACGGTTGCATACTTGAGATGGCAAGTTAGCTCATAGAGGTCTTATTTATCTTAAGGCACGGTGGTGTAATGGCTAATTAAATAAATACCTCATTGTAAAGTACATGATCATATTATTAGTTGAGGCAACTTCGAAAATAAATTAAAGCTTGTAATAAAAACGACATAATACTTATCTGGCATCTAATAATACTCCTAGTGATTTATCACCGGTGGCAGAGTTAATTTGACTATATCAAACGCATGTTTGTTTCATAAAAATAAATAAGTAATCGATTGGCAGTGGTCCAGCGAATGTCATACGCTAGACGCATGTTGATGTAACTGCGAGTTACACGTGCCTCTAATTTCACTTGCATTTCCGTCATGGAACGCAAAACGAAAAGCTTTCTTCTCTAACCAGAAATCTAGCGAGTGAAGCAAGCCGCTAAAATTCAAGACAACGTGTACCCTGTGCCGATTAGTTAAATGTCGTTCAAGGACACGTTTTTGGCCCTAAAAGATCCATGCTTATGCTCCACTCTTCGAATCTCGTGTAGATATAGACGTTCTACGATATCATGGCCAGCCTTTCTTCCCTACTGGTATGCTGATCCAGTGCCAGATGTAGGAAGACCTTTAAAGTAAACATTGCAATAGAGGAGCCAGTTAGCGTTGAATGTTTTCTTGTATCTCAGCTTCTTAGCATCAGCTACCTTCGCCAAAACTACCTAGTGAACGAAGAGAATCCTTGGGAATTTGACAATGATTACAAATTGTTTAATACATCTAGAGGTGCTAGTGCTATGTCATCATCATCAGGCAGAAGTCGTCCACTGCTGGCTTCCATTACGAATGGTCTTGAGCCGCCTCCATTCAACGACTTCCTGTCTTACCTTAAGTCTTCGTCGGCCTATAGAGTTCGGCCGTCTACAGTGCGGCTTCCTTTATTCCCAAGCGGTGCTCTATGTGGTATAAATGGCGTATCGTTGCCATAATCAATTATTTATTTCCAGTTGCAAGCAGTCCGCGAAGAGCTGTCAGCTGATGACGCAACCAACGGCGAGGGGGGCGAGGGCCGCGCGTGCGCACTCACTGCGCTTATGCTGCACTGCTGCGCAGCGGCTCAGCTCGCGCAACAAAAAGCGGACGCTGCCTCACCCACTTGATGCTAATATACTGTTATTAATTGTACTAACACGTGTTTTATTATTTCTAATAACAGTCAGCCCTTTCGTTGCTGCCACAGCTACACAATGGATTGGCTAAGCTCTCTATTAAACTACGACGATTAATCACCATAACAGACCTCAGAACGTTGAATTTTAGCAGCTCGCTTTTCTTGCTATAACGCAATATAGGTATACGTTGGTAGACCTACGCTGCTTCCACCTACTAGATTTTAGTGACTTGCGTCTTGTGTGTTGCAGACGTTGGTGTTAGGAATGGTTAAGATTTTTTTTGTTAGATTGTAACTTGGATCTGCGTAGTCGCTATATTCAAACACGTGTAGAATATAAAGAAAGGAAAATAACTACGTTTCAAGCGCTTCGTTCTGAAAGTTGTTGGCTCAAATTTTTTAGCAACAGTGCTGGATTTACGGTCGGTACGCCGAAATCATTCCAATTAAAACAGCAGGTGCTGTTATTCGCGCAGTGACAATATCCCCATCTAGATTTTGTCTATAAACAAAGAAAATGCGTCTTCAGGATTTGAAACAGCAATAACATGGAAAATTCAAACAGCATTTCCAACATTATTGAGAGGTGTTTAGGTCTTTTTTGGAGTAGCAAGATTCCAAGATCAAAGAACCTTAGGCGTGTTGAACTGCGTCGAAGTTCGCCTGGCTCGCGTCCAGGTTCTCCTGAAATAGCACAAAGGATCGACCTCAGCTTTCGGTGAAAAAACTTCTGCGAAATGGCAGCGGACGGGCCGGAAAACTTTGTGCGTCATGCGTGCGCGCCTGGGTTTCAAGAGGGCTTCTGTTTACTAACAAAATGATGATTTGGTGTGTTTAGGTTAAGGATTTGATGTGTACCACATTTTTTTTATTCGTTTTTTTTAGAATACTTAGTTTTACTAGGTTAGGATCTTTGGAGCACGATTTAGGCATAGAGGTGTGGTTTGTTGTTTAACTCATTTTCCCAATTATATTGCCGAAGAAGTTACATCTTTGAATATTCTGTCAGCGATATGTGAATCACTGACCCGATTGCGCAACATTTCCGGTAAACGAAGCAGATGTGGCCAAGTGGCCGTCCACTTTTAGCTCGTGATTCCAAAGCTCTTAAAAGCTTTCTTGTCATCCTGATGAATCTGGATTGATTAAATCAGAACATTGCTCCAATCTGCCTCATAACACCTCAAAAGAGATGACCTCGCAGAACATTGGGTAGGTACAAAAGTAGGTGAACAAGAAATTTTCCACAAACTAATCGTAAATACTATAAATCTCTTAATAAATATACGCATATACTCAAAAAACCGGGTCAAGCAAGAAGGAAATGAAGACTCGAGGTTGCCGCATTCAAATTTAGACTAAAAAGTACCTACCTATAGTTACAATATTATAAGCCTAATGTTTAAGGAAAACGAAAGCAGGGACTTTGGAAAGGACAAAAGTGTTGCTTTTTGAATTCGATCCAAAAACAGAACAATGCATAAATGTAGAGCAATGACACTGACCCAAATAATTTGAGAAAAACAGGAAGGTAAATAAACAACAGGAATAAAATCTTAACAAGGTTGATGGAGATCTAGGTATTGTACTGGCTTCCACATTTCACCTACCTAGGTTACCTACCTGTGTGTCACACAAGTTACGTTAGCTCGATTCTTGCTTCAACTAGGTGGTTGTTCCGACGATGTTGGAATTTATTATCTGATAGGAGTTATCAGTTTTTGTAACCTATGCGTCACCTTTGTTTGTAATTTGTTTCGTCATAATAATATATAATAACCTAGTTAATAACTTAAACTTGGTTAGGAAATTCAACTTTCACACGATAATTTATCATACAAAGTCGTCAAGTCATTAGGTTAGTGTTCTATGGTCTGCGAGAGGAGAGGCTACGGGCCCCTGTTTATTTCGTTTCTTCAAAACAAACCTGTCAAATCGAAAGAAAAACTCATGGATACTTTTGGTGTTCCTTATTTATTTTAAAAGATTGGTAAACATTCATCTGAACACGAAAGCCACGAATAGGTATATTCGTTTGGCGGCCGTTCAAGGTTCTTGGCTGATGAAAATCTACGTCTCTCTTTGGCCGAAGCAGTTAATGTTTGCGTTGAATGGAAGCGCTTATGGACGTCAGAACTTATTTTTTGGCGCAGATGTTTTTTTTTATAATCTTAGGTAGCAATATTTGAAGCAATATTTATGTACGGACAGTATTATTTTTGATTCCTAACATTACACCCAACTCCAACAGTCGCATACATAGTCCTGATCCTACACTAGGATTCCCTGTGTCGTGGGTATCAGGAACTACGAGTACTATGGTACCACAACACCCAGACACTGAGGCGAGTGATAGACATTTGTCTTGTAGTTCGAAGACTTAACTATACCTACTTATCTAAGATAAGTTTGTCAGTATCGATTTTTCTTAGAGATATTATAAAAGCGTCTCTATCTGAAACAGCGGAAGTGTGTGTCTTCTAATAGGTATATCCTTGATCGTGAGCAGTCTTGCTAATTTAGTTATCCAACTAAATATCTAAACACTTTCTGTCTCTAGAACTGGTTTCAGTCACGGTTTGCTTAGCGACTCTATAATTCTTGATCAAGGCCGTTCGTTGGCACGAAGTGATCTTGTCACCCAAAAACTGATTTCCGTTTCAAAAAGAATGCCGAGTTTTGGAGACCGCTATTTACCCATCGTCATCATCATCATCCGACCGGAATCACCCACGATTGGGCATAGAAATATCCCTATACAATTATATGTTTACCCTTTAGTAACTAATATAGAGGTGAGGTGGTGGTCCCCCACTACCTGGTTTATTTCCAGCAGTGGACTTCTACAGGCTGATGATGATGATGATGACCTAATATAGACCCAAATATATATTAGAATAGAATAATTGATTGAATAACCAAGATCATCGACATAGCTCTCAGATTAGCAAGTTGAAGTGGCAATGGGCGGGTCATATAGCTCGCGGAACTGACAACCGTTGTGCTATTAAGTTCTGAGGTATTAAGGTTCTCGAGTGGTGACCACAAACCGGACGACCGACTCAGTGTAGGAAGGCTAAATAAAAGTCAGTGGATCGAGGTGGCTCAGGACCGTTCGTCGTGCCTAGATTGACAATAATAATTTTAATAATAAATAAATAAATGCTGGAATTTTCACACAATATTATCTAGCCCCAAGCTAAGCAGAGCTTGTGTTATGGGTACAAAATAACTGATATACTTAATACAATACATTATATAGATAGATATTTGTTTTATTATACATAGAAAACTACCCAGAACACCCTGAACAAATATCTGCAGATAGTACAAGTATTTGTTCCGTGGCGGGAAACGAACCCGCAACCTCCTGCTTCGCAGGCCAACATTCGCCCGCCGCGCCACGGAGGTCGTCAAAAAAAGTCTATGGGGAAGGCCTATATCCAGGAGTGGACTTCTACAGGCTGATGATGATGATGGCCTAATATAAACATCAATGCCTGGTACCAGTCAAATCAAAATCTGTTTTAAATCAAGGCTACACATGTTTCCGCAATAATTTGCAAAACATGTGCTCATGATAAATGGTGCATTGTGAATTAGGCTGGAAAACGAGCACGGCCCAGCCTTTCACATTGATCAACGAGCATGCATTCAACCGATTATTCAAACAAACAAAGGCGATCTGATAACGGGATTTGGAGGAAACACAATGCACATTGAAAACGTGACAATGCATCCTAAAACCAAAATCACCCGTGCTTATTCAAGTGGGAAACAGAACCTTTGTGATTTCTGGGATGTTTCAGTGAGAGATTATTCCCCTGGATTTTCATTTGAGTTATTTACCGCGTGCTTCCTGAACAACTGCGCAGCAGACAGTGCGAGCGAGAGCCACGTTTGTTATTGTTGCCGCCCCGCTCACGCACCACGCTTCTTTGTTTAGAAACGATATAAAGGCAGGGTGCAGACGCTGAGCTCGAATTTTTGCAGAGTGCTGCCGTGAACCCAGGCGCATTGCGTTTCGGAGCGGTTGTAGATGAAACACGATAATCAACTAGTGAAAGACTTATCATAAATTAGTGGAAGCCTAGTGAAGGTAGAAGAAAGAAACGATTGATCAAGTGCAGTGATAGTTCAAGTGCAGTGATGCGTCCCCCAGCGGATTGTGATGGAGGAGCGAGGTTCCCTGCGGAGGCAGAGGAAGGAGACCCCCGAGCGGCGCCGATGATGATCTGTGCGCGGCTCGCTGGCCGAGCCATCATCAGGGTCGTGGCCAGGTGTGAGGAGGCGCAGGAGAACAGCCAGCTAGGTAAGCTCACATGCAACTTTTCTTGATGCTGAAGAAAATCTAGTTCTAAAAAAATAAATAAATGCTGGACATTTCACACAACATTATCTAGCCCCAAGCTAAGCAGAGCGTGTGTTATGGGTACTACATAACTGATATACTTAATAAAATACATTACATAGATATTTTTTTTTTATTATACATAGAAAATACCTAGAACTCCCGATCACGGTAGATCGTACAAATATTTGTTCCGAGGCGGGAATCAAACCCGAAACCTCCTGCGTTGCAGGCGAACCTTCGCCCGCCGCGCCACAGAGGTCGTCTAATCTTGCATTGCATGAATAAATCAAACTTAATCGTTAAGAAATAAAGCGTAGATAAACTCATGTGAATCATTAAGTACTTACCTACTTATTATTGTTTAGGTAGAACATAACGATGATAAATACCGTCGAATAAGCAATTAAAATAAATTAACAGTTTTAATTAGGCCAAAATTACGCCATCTAACAAAGGATGAGATTATGAGCTGTA
This sequence comes from Epirrita christyi, assembly GCA_951392215.1. Taxonomy (NCBI): domain Eukaryota; kingdom Metazoa; phylum Arthropoda; class Insecta; order Lepidoptera; family Geometridae; genus Epirrita; species Epirrita christyi. The sequence continues at coordinate 4,662,955 of OX595837.1, forward strand.
TCCTAAAAACCTAGATTTATGTATCCTATTGCCTAGAAATGAAGATAGAAAACTTTATTTTGTTTGTATGTAGGTACCTATGTATAATACGTACTTAGCTCCTTTATCTTATCAACATCACAATTGCGTTGTTTGATTGTAATGAGACAGAAACTCAGCATAGGAAGTGGATCAATGTATCCACTATCTTTAATTTATTGAAATAAGGTTGGCTCAGTATCGGACTGTATCGGTATTAGAAATACCTAACTTAATATGTAGGTGTGTGTGCTACTTTGCTTAACTAAACCTCTCTGATGTACGTCTGTATCTTACGTCATCCCACTTCTGAAATTAAATTATAAAGGAGCATGTGCGATCTTTTAGCCTTACAAAAAGTTATAAGAATTTTTTAGCCTATTAAAAAGTTTTTTAATTTATACGGTAAATATCAAAAAGATAATTAAAGTAATTACTCGTAGCTAAACTGTAACTTCCGCTCCTCTAGTTAATTCAATGTTTAACCGCCTACACATTGGCCATGAAATGAATAGAGTGACCGTGAACGATAGATGGAAATATAATTTAGGACAAATCCATAACATAAATAGATTCTAAAACATATTTTTCGGAGAGCAGTTTTCTTGTACCTTAGTAAGGTCAGAGAAGCAAAAATACCTACCTAGTACTAAAATGTCTGAACGCGTACGTACATTATAATATAACGGCACACCGGGGAATCACAAGAATCATTTTTAATCATCATACTTACCTATATAAACAAAAATTACTACTGTTCCAACGCGATCGGGCTTAGAAAAATCAGGGCAATAAAGCCGTAAGCGGCTTGATTTGATGAGAACTTTAAAAACCTTATAGGTAGTAAGGTAGGTAGTAAAAAATTTAAAGAGAATCTGCCAAAATTCACAAGACAGCACACGCTACGCTTGATATACTTATAAATAATAACCTAATAATACACAGATTTTTAAAATTGTAATTTTAGCAGTCGAGGCTCAGAGCGACATCAGGCCACGCGGCTTTATAATTAATCAATAATAATAACTTTCTGGAGTATAATACAATACATTCTTTATTTACCTACCTAGTAGTCTAAAAGCGTACATACAAAAAATAATATAAAGTAAAAAAATATAATATATATTATATAATATAAGTATAAAGGTGTCCGCGGAGTTCTCGGAGTTGATTTGTATCGTTCCCCTTTCTTTGCAAATAGGGATGCTACGACGACATCCTCCGCGTAGGCCCGCGACTACGAAGTGCTACGATGAGTGCTGTCAGGGTCATTCGCCCATATTACAAAACTTAACTAGGTATATAACTAGATTATATTCGTAACATAAAACTGTGACAAACATGTCATTAGACTCGTTTCCTCAGTCTCATTTTCCGGTTTCCGCATAACAGTATTCGACGTAACATCAACTCCTAGTTAAAGTTTTTGTCAGTTCAGTTATACGGTTGCTCGCCTTGTTAGCTGCTTTCTGTAAGCAAAGTAATTATTTTGTTGTTTTTAGGGTTCTGTACCTACCCAAAGGGTGACAACGGGACTCTACCACTAAGCTTACGCCGTCCGTTTGTATGCGTGCCTGGATTCTGTTACAATATAGGTATATCGTCAGTCCAAAAAAACACATACTGCCTCTTATACATACTCTTCCGCTTAGCAAGCGCAGTGATTATGGCAATTTGTGATTTTCATCAAAAAATTATCTCGTATTTCCTGTAATTTATACTTTTTGAGTTTGGTGGGACCACTGACATATTTGTGAGAGCGACTGTGAATTTACTGCGGAACCCTACACTATGGTTCGAGACGCGTTTAGCCGGTGTATTGAAGACTATTATGCGATTCGCTTTGGTAGCGGTATAATGACTCTACCTTTTGTAGAGATAGGAAGGAGAGGTAAAGTTGCGATGATCGTGATTCGATCGTAGAGCATGTTTATGTAAATCAGACTCTATTCTTTATGACATAACGCCTAAAAGTAAAGATATCTCGGGTGAACAAGTAATCACGAGAACTATTTTTCGTTTCGCAACGTTAACTAGGTAGGCAGCTTGAATAAGAGTTAACTACATTCCATTTTCGTAAACGAAGATATAGTGTATAAATTGTGAAACTAACCGAGGCCACTGTCTCTACGGCCTTTGGATGCATTCACGTACAAAGCAGATGGTCTACAAGCGTTAACCGGCACGAAGCAGCGCAATACCGAGTAAACCACTGGCGAGACCAACAAACGCATCCTCTATCTATTCTTGCTAATATTGTTCAATATACCTAGCGGGTGATTACGTAACCATGTTGCTATTGGTTTCAATCGATTTCAATGCTGTTTCTATTCGAAATAACGCTCTTGCGATTACCAACTTAACGCATTTTGTTTACAAAGGTAACTTAGATTTGGACTGCGTAAATTAGGTAATCACAAAAACGTTATTTCCAATAGAAACAAGAATTACGTAATCACCCGCACAGTAAGTAGGTACCTAGGTACGTAGCCTACCCACTAGACACCAAGCGCGTCTGTGTACAGCCACGCCGCGCCGATAGGCGCCGGCATTCTGCTTTCTACGTAATTGCAGCCTTTGTTGCGAATTCATTTTAAAACTCAAACTATTCCTCTGATAAACAATCGCTTTACAAAACAATAGAAACGTAATACGTGCTAGTAAGTTTATGATGTGTGCTAAAAAATGTAAAACTTCTTGGTGCAACAATGCAAATTCTGCAAGGTCCGCAAGTCACTTTTAGATACAGGGGCCTATTTGTATTCAAACGTTCGAACCATGTTCGAACGCATAGCATGGATATAGGTACATAGTATAAAAAATCCTTGCGGTCCTTGTCTTTACGAGGAATATTTTATTTTAACTAATGAAATAGTGGGACGTGCAGTTTTAGACTGGACGCTCTCTACCCAGATACCAATTGTCACCAACAAAGAACACGACTCTACCAGAATAAAAATTGGCAGTTCATAAAAATTACAGCTCTCAGACAATAGGCGATACCGACCAATTTACTCAATTATTTCGCCAAAATCATCCCAGTTGCTATGCGATTATTGATTAATTTATGTAATCTCATTGTATACCTACTGAATTTGAAACCTTTTTTATGGTTGAGGAAAGTTTAACCAATTTTAACTAATCCATATCGGTTCCCGGAAGGCGCACCACAACGTATAAATAGATACATAAGTGCGCTAACATGCGGAAGACGCACACGCACATGGTTCCATTCCGCACGTTATTACCACTTCCAACAAAACATTATTCTATTCGTATCGACAACGAGCAGGCGATTTACGAAGACAATTCACTAGCCTCAACTGAGAAACTCTGGAGTTCGCATGTGTCCAACATGATAAAGGTATATCTACCCAATTTAATTCCGCTAATAATAACGCTGAAGTAAGGCAACAAAAACTGACTTTTTGCTTCTTTCTTTATGCCCAAAACACTACACACTTTTTATTTTTTTGCTCACGAAAATATGTCTACTGCAGACGCCCTCATGTTATTATATTCAGGATTCATAAGAAACCGTGACTTTAAATAACCCTATAGAAAGAAGTCTAGGGCGCGCGGGCGGTCAAATCGGGTGATCTTGAGAGCCAATGCAAATAGCCTAAACGTGATATCAGATGACCGGAAAAAGCTTAGAAAATATATAAATTATCTGAAGGGAAAAGCCTGCTTTGGAGAGTCTGTTGTGGTTCGTGAAGTATGCGCCACATTGCTCCGTCCTGATGGAACCACGTGTATGTAAGTAATTGAGGAATTCAAAATGCATTGATCATGGGGTTGGGGTGTAGATAAGGGGGCGCTGAGGAAAAAAGACTGACAAAATATTGCAAAAAAAAAGACTTAGAAGAATCTCGCTCAAATTTTGCCCCCTTATCTACACGCAGTCTTTTTTCCTCAGCGCCCCGTTATCGACACTCCGACCGATCATGGCTCAGAGAGCTGATTCTACGTTTTGACAAGCAGTTGGCACGGACGTCTCGTGTAGTGTAGTGTGGATTTTTGTATGGAGACACTGATGAGCGCCCCTAGCGTACGCTCTATGAACCTCATTTTCCATACAAAAATCCGTGTTACACTACACCTGACGCCCGTGCCAATTGCTTGTCAAAACGTAGAATCAGCTCTCTGTAGCGTCCACAAACGACAGGCACGCACCTTTCTCAAACAAAACACTGACGAATTGTTCGTCAAAAACATCGTGACGTTTGTTCCGCGTTCTTCAGGAGCATAGCGTTCCATTTCATTGCCTTGCCGTGCCCCTAGGCACACAAATAATTTGCTTTTAATCTTAGCTAATAATTCTGTTTGCTTCACAAAATGTCAGAACTGAATTGACATTTGACGTCATTTGTAAAATCTATGGCACTGTGTGGCCGATGGGGCTACACAGGGCTACACAATGGCCCACTGTATAAAAAATCCTTGGGCCCACCTTACTTACTAGCCCTATAGGGCTGAGGTGGCTGCGGGCAGCTCAACCCGTAAATCAACTTAAATCAATTGGCTGGCTACGAACAAAGATTAACGCTTGGTGTGGTAGATCTATCACACAAGTTGACCTTAACCAGCCAATTTTATTCCTTAAACGAACTAAGCCTAGTAGGTATGTCGTACGTACGATACACTTCCTTGTAGGATATCAATTAAGCTACGTATGAGTAACGTTTGTGTTGAGGCTATGTAGGTAAGTATATTACTACTCTATAATATTATTTACTATTATTATCAAGGGGATAAAGCAGGAGGCGTGCAGTCTCATTCAGTCTCATTAGAAAGAGAATAGGCGTAGCGACAAATGGTCACTCGTAACTTCGTCCGCGTCATCCGCGTGTAGATACCTACCTACTACCGTAGTGAACCTGTTTGTACCTACCAAGGTTTTGTATCATTTATGTATCCTTGTCAGATCGCTACAGAAAACTCATGCAGAAAACTAACAAGCTTCCTAGTGACTTCTGATATAAGTCCATGCTTCTGATGGACCTTAGAATAAGGACTGAAGCTACTTATAAGTGATGGACACTCGATCTAATCATCATCATCATCATCATCAGCCTGTAGGAGTCCACTGCTGAACATACCTGGATACCTTATTAGGTAGGTAGGTACCTACTAGATGCGTTCGAGAGGTGGCCTTAGTATAAAAGTAAAAAAAAATACTTTTTCCCTTTAGGGGTAGTATAGAAAAAATCCTAAACTTCTTGCATTATCTTCTTCGGACAGTAATAGGTATTTAAACCAAGTTTGGAGTTAACCACACCACGCGTTAAGATTCTCTCTATAGGTAAACTTTGACACCTTGATGCAACCTCTTTTAGGGGTAGTTTTGGCAAACCCTCAAATACCTACATAGCCATTGGTTTTTAAGAATATTTTTACCGAGTTTAGTTTTGGCTAATCGCCCCCACGTTAATCATAAAATACAACCATTCATACCCCGTTATAATTATTAACTACCGCTTTCACCCCCAAAAGGGATGATTTTTGGTTAGGTTGCTATACTTGCTATACACGATCCTAGGCCGCTAGACGCCCGAAAACCATGGCGTCCGTAGCTACCCCGAAAAGTTCTGGGCGCCCTCGACTTCCCATTATTTATAGGAGCCAAGTTGGAGTGGCGCCATCATGAGTTCTACGCAAAAGCCACTGATGGACTGAAGCCAGGAAGGCATCTAGGTAATAAAATATCCCGTGGTAAGGCTTAGCTTCCAGCAAAGAAGCTAGGCTAAATAGCGCTAGCTAATCGCAGCAAAGAGCTGCTGATTAGTCAACCAGTCCTAAAGATGATTGTGCAGTACCTACATATTTTTGATTGTTGAAAATTACACCTAAATACATACATTGCATCAAGATATATTTTCTTTAAAACTTTTCTAAAAACGAGCCATGTGCGAGCGCACCTATATTACTAGGGGAGTTGTGTCCTTCTCTAACATTGTATATAGGCCAATAGTGTTACAGTAGTACCTTATTGCATGAAGTCGTAGGACAAGCTATCATGGTAAGACGTATAGTATTTTCTTTGCGGGCAAAGGTGCCAGGCTAGCACTACGGTCGAGCGTAGGTAAATAAAATTATTATTATATATAACATAACACCCAACAATATCTAGTCCTGATCCCACACTAGGATTCCCTGTGTCGTGGGTATCAGGAACTACGAGTACCATGGTACCACAACACCCAGACCCGGAACAAATATTTGTAGATCATGCAAACATTTGTCCTGCAACGAGAATCGAACCCGCACCTTGCGGGTCAACTGCCCAATAAGAAGCATTAGGTTTGAAAAAATCCATGAAATTAAATTTTATTTTGACACCCTAGTAGACAGAGATAAAGCTCCTTCTCAACGCCTCTCGTTCGGCTCCACGCCCCGCAATGTTCCTAACTAATGACTTGACCGTACAGAATGGTGTATAATCTGTGGTGCAAACTTAGATTTTGACAATTTACTGCTATTAATCCTAATCTGTGTCAGCAGTATTGGCTGCCATTTTGTTTCCTTCCTTCAGTTTCCTTTAGTACTCTCCTTAGTCTGTGGTTTCCTTCGTGTTACTTTGGCGTGTTGATAGTTTTTGATATTCAAATTATTTGGGTGTTTTTTTCTGTTTAATTCGGATGAAAGAGGATTCAGTGGATTTTAGCAGGTTTTAATTCACTTTGTTCATACATACCTATCACGCACGGCTCGAATACCTACCAAAAATGTTTCGCCAGTGTTGTGTTCCCAAATGTTGTAGCCAACGACAGGACGTTAGATTACATAGATTTCCTGTAAGAAAGGAAGATCGGGATCAGTGGTTACAGTATATTAATTGCGAAAAACTGAAAAGGATGGACAGTTTGATCAACAAAGCCTTTGTTTGTCATAAACACTTTGAAAAACGGTTTATTTCAACTACAACTACTCGTCTAAGAATTGGTGCATATCCAGCTTTGTTTACTGACTTGGAAATTTCATCTGGAAACCCATCAAGCAGTTCTTCGGAATCAGGTAAAACAACACACACACACATTATTACACTGTTCTCCTCTAATTAGAAAACGCAACATCTGTACCCGTAGCTGTCCTGTATGTACATATCTCTGGTGTGGTTCTATTAGGATGAATTCATCAGATAAGGTTTTTATAGTTATGTAGGGTAGGTATATAACTATGAAAGTTTCAGTATATTTATAACTTTTTATTAAGTACTTAGTTTGATTGTAATTTTTAAGCTTTATTATGTGATTTTTGTATGTTGAAAATCATTTGCATAGTCCAGTACTTGGATGAGTTTCTGGGCTCAACCACTTTTTGGGTGTAAAATTATTTTTATGTAGTTTTTAACCACCAATATGCTAGCAGGTAAAGGAAAATCATTGACTAAAATATTATACCCTATTTTTCAGCACTAAAACAAATGCCATCATCATACAACCGCAGCCTTGATGATCATGCATATTTGAGGCAGCCTCACTGTGATCATTCTTATTGCGCTCCAGTGAGCAGCGGAGTATTAATTCCAGGCATGTATCTTTTCTATAAATAATATTTTTCATACAAAAGTATAGACTTACATGTATCCAGTGGAGGGCCATGCTAAATAAGGCCTCTCCAGTGGAATGCTCTGGGAGATTTCCCATAACAAATACGCTTGGCAGGTGGATTGGTGATTGCAGCATTATTGCAGTGTTCAGTACAGGTGGATGCGGCTGCCCTGGTTTAATCTTAGGCCAGACACATACTTAACATTTTTATTGATATACAATTTTCAGAGTTAACCACCACTGTGACTACTGAGCAGCAAGAAATCTCAAACCAAGAAAAGCCAGAGAGAACCACCACTGTGACAACTGAGCAGCAAGAAATTTCAAACCAAGAAAAGCCAGGTCAGTTGCAGAGTTTTATGCTTACCAAGTTTAGGATTAATAGCAGTATACACATTAGGACTAAGTATAATTATTCAAGTATTTATTGCTGATTTTGAAATGTAAAATAGGCACATAGATATTTAAGTATAATTTGAAGTCATGCTTGCTTAGATTACATACACAATATGCTGATTTATATGAAAATAGAAGTCCAGAAAATGAAATTAGTTATTGTCTGTTTTGAATTTGTTCTGAGGCTCGCTGTTGACAATTTATAAAGTACCTACAAAAGCTAAGATATAAGAAGCATGTTGAGTTAGATTGACAAATGCTTGTTTTGTTAATATTCTATCACTCAAAAAGTATTTATTGCTCAGTGTATGTACCGCTCAATCATTTTGAGTTAGAGTTTAGAGTATCAACACATGGTTATTTTGAACGCTAAAAATGCTAATCAATTGCCTCTCAGTTAATTATCACACATATTTATTTGTAATTTTTTTTTTTCAGATCGCACACCTTGTAGATTCAGCAAAAAGAGGTTGATCAGAGATGTTAAATCATTGACTCCAAAATGCAAGCTTTTGTACAAAGAGTTTCAAAAAGCTAAGCGCCAAAGGGATTTTCAATGTAGGGCCAAAAGGGCAATTGATTTTAGCAAAGAGACGTCATTTCAAGAACTGACGAAAAAAATGAATCCATTGGCAAAAAATCTTCTTTGGATGTAAGTCAAACTCTGCACGAAAAATAAAAGAGCTAGAAGATTCACAATGGATGAAAAATTGATTGGACTGGCAATTTATAAACAAAGCCCAAAATCATATAAATTTCTCAAAAAAATATTTATTTTGCCTTCCAACACTACATTGAAGAAAATGATAAGCCATTTAAACATAGAGGCTGGCATCAATCCACAAATTTTTGGACTTGTAAAAGAACAGGTAAAATTATATTAGTAAACAATATTATTTAAGGTCCATAATCTTCATCAACATAAGTTCACTGCTGGACATAAGCCTGCTCATAGAATGGTTGTGTTGTATGCATTTTTACCATAGGGGGCACCTTGGACAGCAGATTGGTGATTGCAGTATTGGTGTTATGTTCTCTGGTGGGTACTGCTGCCCACCCCTTGTGTTATCTCTTAGTTTATATATTAGGTAAATTTATAAATACCCTAATCTCCTTTATCATTTTAGGTAAAAGACTGGAATGAACAAAAGAAGTTATGCACAATTATGTTCGATGAAATGGCCCTGGAACCTGCAGTAACATATTCTTCCAATAAAGATACAATTGACGGTTTTGTACATTTGAATGAAAAAATAAGCCAGTTTGCAGACCATGCCCTTGTGTTTATGATACGTGGAGCAGTTCATAAATGGCAACAGCCAATTGCCTTCTATTTCTGCGAAGGGCAGACAAAAAGTTTACAACTCAAAGCCATCATTAAAGATATAGTAGCTGCCGTAACAGAAACAGGACTCCAGCCCATTGCACTTGTCTCCGATCAAGGTTCTAGTTTTCAATGTGCAATGAATGACCTTCTGGAAGACACAAAAAGAGACCAGTTGTGTGCAGGGGAAAATGTTGGTTAGTGCTCTTGATATGATATAATAATCAATAATCAATAAATGCTGGACACATTTCACACAACATCTAGCCCCAAGCTAAGCAGAGCTTGTGTTATGGGTACTCGGTAATTGATATAATTAATACAATACATTGCATAGATAGATATTTTTTTATTATACATAGAAAAATACCCAGAACACCCTGAACAATTATCTGCAGATCGTACAAAGATTTGTTCATAGGTGGGAATCGAACCCGCAACCTCCTGCGTCGCAGGCGAACCTTCGCCCGCCGCGCCACAGAGGTCGTCATATATGATGAGGATATGGTACTACCTATATAAAAAATAAAAGCAAATAGGTATATAAAATAAAATGTTTATTTGGATAATTGTCGTGCTGGTTGTGGTTTCACGCGAAATCGGTTGAGCCAATTTATATGAAATTTACAATACTTTTAACCCGTAATTCAGTTTCCTTGGGAGAACAATGGCGATAAAACCGCAGGCTACTAGATGGCATAAAAGAAGGGTTTGCTTTAATTTATGTACTATTCACGTTTATTTATTTCTTCATATTGGTATTACAGTAAAATCGTCTGCAATATGAGCCAGGATGATGATCTAGCTAGGGAACTACAATATTATAATTAACAATAACTTTTCATTTAAAAAACCGACTTCCGCCATTGTTATACGACTAAAAAATTTTGGATGAAATTTTTTTGATGAAAGAACCATAGTGGTGAAAGGATTATGATACTTTCTGAATGCAAATGCTTGGTGTCTTGCTGAAAATATCAAAATCGCCATATGTATGCCTACAATATTTGAGGAGTTCCCTCAATTCCTCATGGATCCCATCATCAGAACTGGATTCTGAAAAAAATGGGACCAATCTGGAAGTATATCTAATCAAATAAAAAAAGAATTTTCCAAACCGGAACACATTTGCAGATCATACAAACATTTGTCCTGCATACCATACTCATGTGATTTAGAGGCAATCATTGTAATTCGGAAGCTAAATAATAGTTGATGTGTGGACAGAGAATAGGTGCGGGAGATAAGGAGAATTAAGTGCTTAATTTAAATTCGTTTGTTAATAATTTTCAGGTCAAGAACTGCGTGCGTGTCTTTAGTAAAACAGTTGCAGCTGCTTTATCCTACACTGCTCAGTTTCGTAAGTAGAAGTTCGATATAATATTAGACGGCGCGGCGCGCAGCCGCGTCAGGGTTGATTTTGCATGAATGGAGAAATGAAAGTTACAATTTACAATTATCAAAGACTTTACAATTACAATTTAACGGTAACTTTTGTATGAGAAAAGCATTGACATATATGTGGAGAAAAGTGGCGATTGAGAGCAATGATTGCACAATTTACAATTAGGTACAATACAATTTACAGTGAGATTGAGTAACAAACATCTAATTATTCAAACTTTCGCATTTATAATAGTGGGATTATTTTATCTATTCCCGAAGTTATTAATGATTCTCGCATGTTTGGATTCAGACATTTAAGCTTAGTTTTATATCAGATACTCATGGCATTTTTATTTTTCAGCTTTATATCCTAATGGGAAGCCAGTAAGCCCGACGCTGAGGAATACATCGGATTTAGTATCATTTATGGATGATTTATTCGATAGTGCCAATGGAGCTGGCGGTCTAGATAATAAAACGAAATCAAAGGATCTTCGGCGGGCTGTGACGTCAAAATCAAAGCACCACAGTTTTTGGACAGATGCCATCAAAAAATTGAATAAGATAGCATTTATAACTAAAGACAAAAAAAAGAAAAGTGTTCCGTCACTAAAAAATTGGGTTGTTACTCTTAAAAGCTTGAAAAGGGTCTGGAAATACCTAAGTGAGAAGAAAAATGTAAAAATAATGAGACCTCGCTATTTCAATTCAGACCCAGTAGAAAACTTTTTTGGCCAAGTCAGGGCATACAACTATAGGAGTAATGACCCAAGTGTTAGTGCGTTCAAACACACTTTCAAATCACTGCTGATAACGAGATTTATAAATTTCCATTCAAATACTTTTAACTGCGAGGATGATACAGGCAAGGAATTACTGTCAATTCAGTCACTGTTCAAAACATTTAATAATGATAACAATGCGCCAAATAATGATACCAATGAGATTGAACAAACCAATGAAGACCAACATTCGGTTACTGTTGAAAATATTCAGGTCCAAGCAAGACGAGAGAGATTAAACGTACACTCCAGAGCATACACCGTTGGATGGGTTACTAGAAAACTTTTACAAAAAATTAAATGCAACAAATGCAAAGAAAATTTGGTTACAACTGACGAAGAAACCAATGTCCACGATTGGATAAAAGCACGGGAATATTTGTCGATAAAAAGAAGAAAATTAGCCTATCCAACCGAATATGCCGTGAGGAATTTCGGTATCATAACAAAGGTGACAAATGAATATTTAGAACAAAAAGCATACCAAAACAATATTTGCAAAAATATTAAACAAAAAGTATTGTCTGAATGTTCCTTTGATTTCCTCGATTGTGAATCTCATAAAGAAATTGTACTTGAATACTTTCTAAGTATATCAGTAAAACTATTCATATTTAATTGGTGCAATGTAATTAATAAAATTTTAAAAGGAGTTGACATAATTCGCCTTGAAAGATCATCTTTGCCGCCAATGCAATGTAAGGCATTACATAAATACAAAAAGAAATAAAAAAATAAAAAACTTAATAAATAATTTGCTTATTAAGCGTATTACACTCTTGATGACTATATTAATGATAAAGCCGCGTGGCCTGATGTCGCTCTGCCCCTCGACTGCTAAAATGGAAATTTGCAATATCTGTACTTACCTATTTACATGTTTGTATTAGATTATTATTTATAAGTATAACAAGCGTAGCGTGTGCTGTCTTGCATATTTTTGCTGATGTTTATTTACTTTTGACTACCTTCCTAAGGTTTTTAAGTTCTCATTTACTATGTATCAGCAACTCCTTGCTCCGAGGCACCACACAGGCGCTTCTCACCTAGTGGTAAGACGGACCATTTATGTAAGCCAAGCCGAGTTTGTTGCCTGATTCTTCTCGGCTTGGTCGCGTTGGAACAGGAGTAATTTAATTTTATATAAGACGATTCAAAATGATCCTTGTGATTTCAATGAATAAAGTTCTTTTTGACTTTGACTTTGCTTGTTTCTGTTCATAAATTTTAATTGAGGGTTTACTATAAATCATGCCTGAGCACAACTTCTTTTTAAATTCTCGTTTAGCAAGCTATGGTTTCATCCATTATTCTACTAGTTACTAATAATATATCGCCACAGACAATATAGCGCAGCAAACGATTGATCGAAAAAAACAAAAAAACCATTGTCATCGTCGAAGTTTGCAACGGTATAGTGTCGATAGAGGTCACATTACCGTCTGTACGTAGTACTCTCCTTAGTCTGTGATCACTAAACAACAAAAAACCAATGGATGTTTTCATATTTTATCGTATAAACACATCTGTTTATATGACTGTATTTATTTGTATGTATCAGTATTTATCAAGCAAGGAATTAATGAAAATCGCATAGGTTTGATAATTAATAATAAAGAATAAACATGAGTAAATAAATAATCTTAGGCCTATATATTCAGAGATAATTTTCCACGCACGAATACTCGTAAAATGTACCAGCAAGTTCCGCGGTCTATTTGTGGCTCCTCTAAACTGAGATTTATAAATAGCGAGCGCATGTTCTATGTAAATTGTAACTGCACAGAGCGTGCGAGGTTTCTGCGTAATACGCGTGATTGAAGTATTGTGGGTGAAACAATGGCTCGGGCTGTAACGCGAGTGATTTTGCAGTGCGAGGAAGCTCAGGAGTCGCAAGCATTAGGTAGGACTAAACTTGTAGAAACTACTCCATAAATACCCATACTGTAGCACACAAATTTATGTATCATGACGTAATTTTGATGTACAATGTATGTTCTAAGTGTTAATGTAAAGCTTGGAGAAAGGAACATAAGGCGTATATGAATGTTTCTGCTCTGAAGTTTATATATTTTAACTTATACTACCCTTCCTAGACCCCATAAACTTATTCTTTGCCCGAAGTTTAACTGAACTGAATAAGTTTCCACAGAAATTCACCTGAATTCAACAGATTATAAAACTCAAATTAAAGTTTGTATTGTAATTTTTTCTCATTACATTATTCTACAAATTGTATATTTTTATTTCAGATTTATCGGAATGTCAGCTAATGCAAGTCCCCGATGCAGTTTACCACCTGATGCGACACACGGAACTCAAGAGCTGTGATCTCAGCGGGAATGTCATCTCCAAAATACCACCTAAGCTTGCAGTCAAGTTTAGTTTAATTACAGGTACCTATAATTCCAGTTAACGTCAGTACTTAATGTTAATGAACTCCCTTTTCATGCTTTCAAACTCTTATAACTATCGATTGTGCGTGAGATACGTCGGTACTTAAACTAATTAAACCTCAGAGAATAAGCTACTGTAAACCGGGTTACTTTAACCCTAAGAGGTAACTTTGGCCCAAATCGGGAAAAGTTTGATTTCACACGAATCGTGACAGATTCATGTGAAATCATTCCGGGGAGTGCACCGGACCTGCCTTCTGTCAATTTAAGTAGAAACTAGGAGCAGAAATTACGCTCACACCTCAGGGCGGGAATTCCCGATTTGGGCCAAAGCTACCTCTTAGGGTTAAAGTAACCCAGTTTTACGGTATCTAATATGATTTGGAGATCATTCTCCTTGTAACCCAAACAGCAGTGCATGCATACCTTTATTTATCAGCAAGGGAAAAAAAACACAAACTAAAATTATATGACCATTGCTTTTGAATTATATTTATCTACAAAGTAATATTTTCTTCCAGATTTAAACTTATCCAATAACCAAATTGCAAAGCTGCCCGACGAGATGTGTACCCTGGCCTGCTTAGAAAGGCTGGACATCTCACACAACACATTTGTGGCGCTCCCTCACATTGCGTTCCAGTGTCCTGTGCTACATACACTGCTGGCACACCACAATCAGATTATTGGTAAGTACTTGACTTTGTTATGTTTTGTAAGTTAATTCAACAAGGTTTTCTTATTGTAGTTATAGACAAAATTAAATTTAGTATTGAGATCTATACTAGTGAGTGATGGTTGAAGTATGTCTCACTGCTACTGAGGCATCAAAAAGCGATGCCTTTGTGACTACTCAAAGGCTAGGTAGGATCCTTAAATTGCTAATTCAATACTATCACTGCTAAACCCTTGTTTTATTAATTCTGTAAGGCCCAATTGTGCCATCCAGGATTAGCATTCTAACCCCTAGATTCGCTGGTGATGGATCTGATCTAGATTAAGATGTACAAAATAACTGCACAGAAAATATATATCCTTACAAATAATTAAAAGTGTAACATTGTCTTTCATATCAAAACGGATGGGCCAGATTTGATGACATTCAGAACACATATAAATCAAAACCTGAGGCCCAAGCATGAACAGCTAACGTTACCGAGACGCTAGCGAGACGATACTAAACGTCAAAAATTAACCAATCAACTTACAAAGATTTCAAGCCACCGCGATGTCATTGGCCAGTATTTGACTTCAACTATTGTCTCGCTAGCGTCTTGATAACGTTAGTTATTCGTGCTGACCCCACTGTATTAATTAAAACATTTTTTATCCTGAAATTAAGTTCCTGGATGATTATCGCGCTCGGGTTTTTAGCTTTAGCTAATAAGACAATAACTAAAGTTCCCTAAATTTAATTTCCAGAAGTGGACGTGGACCGAATGGCGCGGTCCCGTGCGCTCGAGTATGTGGACCTCAGCGACAACCCCCTCCCCCCGCGCACGCACGACGAGCTCAAGCGGGTCTCGCGCCCCGCGGTCACCATCTCAGAGAGACAGAAAGAAGACTGGGAAGAGGATATCTTAGATATGTAGACTGGAAACCTTCTCTATATATACCCATTGCCCTGTTATGTAGGCGACAAGAACAATCGGCGAAATTTTAACACCACTAGATTGGTAGCTAAACTATTGTACTAGTAAACTGAAATGAATAAAGTAAAAACAATTAGGCGAGCTTATCGCTACGAGCGATCTTTTCCAGGCACAAGCCCCAGCTAATGGCAACAAAGTTGTCCAATCGGAAACGGACTTTGGATCCCGTGTCTGGCGCTGTCTTCAAATAGCTCCTGTACTGTCACTAAACAAAGTCCTACGAAGTCGCGATTCTGCGCGCAGCTTAGGTATGAATGGTGTAGCTTCTTGTCGTCTACGTAAGATAGGGGGTAAGTCATTTATTTAAGCCAATTTATTATAAGGCTGGTTATAGGACAATTTAGAAAAAGGCCGGTTTTGCTCCAACCAAAGGTTGAGATTAATTTTAGCGGCACATCGACGATCATGTTATGGCAGCCCTATGACGTCATTATGACAAACTGCGGCCATTGGTCAAATGTGTCGCTAGTGTAGTTTAGTGTCGCCGGTCCTCTTCCACCGATTTTTTTTGACAATAGTTTTTCTTTTGTTTCTTCGCGTGGGATTTGACTGGTAGTTTTGTATTTTCTTGTTGGGTTGGTGCAATAGCTCATTGCTGGTCCTAGCTAAGCTGTGATCTATTTTTGTAAATAGGAGACAGTGTCTTGATGAGTTAGTTCTATATGAATGTGATGAATTTATGATGGTAAAATTGTCTAGGCTTTTATTTACAAGAGAAAGTATTTTCACCTTTTGATATGCTCAAAAGTATTGCAATCGGATTTGATAACTAATTTAAGGTATTTTATGATATTATTGTAATAAGGCGACTAACAAAATGAATTGTTTTAAAGGACTTTTACAGATAGCGTATGTTTTGTATGATTTGATGGTATCATGCTGTTGTATTAATACTAGTCCTTCTTAATTTTTATCAAAAAGGTAATTAAAATTTATTTTACACACCTGATTATATGTACTTTGCATATTATTTTGTGTGCAAAGAACCCCAAAACTTTACATAATACTTGTACTTAATAAGTTTGTATGTATCTACTTAAAGCAGGGTGTTCACTTTTTTAAAACTCGGAAGTTCATTATGATCAGGGAAATTAAGAGAGGTGATAAGAATCAAGAATCACATTGAATTTTTTCCGTTTTTCCTCTTGAAATCTGTCACTCCTATCCTAAAGATGCCGATATGATGAGAAAATATATAAAAAAGATATATTCACATGACAGAGTTGTATTTTTAGTACTTAAGTAAATGTGATGTTTTTTAGGAAACTGATTGTAAGTTTATAAGTAAAATTAATTATCACAGGCTTTTGGTTTTATTTTTACATTGGTACCTATATTTACCTAAGATCATTGAAAAGAGTAAAAGGGCGGGTGATTTGTAAGGTCATGTTGTTCCCTCCTAGGGTGGCTAATGCACGATTTCATCAAATGAATGCATTACAAATTGTCAGGTTTATTAAGTATCTCGTAAGCACTTATGTTCAGATAAATAGAACGTACTTCACGGTGACTAAGTCTAAGCCTTACTTTGAAATCATCCGTCTCTCTAATACGCGTGTTTTAACATTTGTGTGACAGTGACGAGACGATTTCAAAGTAAGGCTTAGACTTACTCATCGTGTAGCAGGTATGTTCTATTTATCTAGAGTAGACCTAAGAATCCGTGGTGTGTCCGGCCTAATCCGTGGTGTGTCCCGGCCTAAGAATAATCCGTGGTGTGTCCGGCCTAACAATAGAGCCACATCCACGAGAGGAGCTCGTGGATGTAGCAAAAGCCTTACTAAAGGATTACACCAGAGGGCAGCAGTATCCACCTTAGTACTTAACACCAAACTGCGATCACCAATCCGCCTGCCAAACACAAAAGTTACAAATGAAGCTAAAAAACCAGAATTTTCATGAGAGCAAAAAACAAACTCTCTCCTACACACTATACCGGCGGGTATTCTGTGTACCCCGTTCCCCCCGCCCCCCGACGTGTATCGGCATACCCGCGCGGCAAAAAGCCGCCGACAGTGTGTAGGAGCCATTAGACCTACTGTACCTACTTATTTATTTTGTACTAGACCCTTAGAGAATTTATTTTCTAAGACTAGACCGGTGCATTTGTGAGCAGTCGCAGTTTCTGTAGGAGGTAGGTACATAGGTACCTATATACAGACTTCCAAATTTTAAACCTGACCGGAATCTATCGAGTTTCTTGTTAAACTACATTTGATTTACTGGATAGTTCAAGAGAAGATTTTTTTAGTAGTGAATTAGCAGCAAGCCGGTATTTTAATTTTATTATCTCGATAATGAACACTTTAAAGGTCGCAGGAAGTCGGTGGATGGAGGTGGCTCAAGACAGTTCGTCGTGGCATTCTTTGGGGGAAGCATAATATGCCCAGCAGCGTACTTCTACTGGCTGATTATGATGATGATGATGATCTCATGGTCATTATAAGTACCTATGTGATATGGGATTTACGTTCTATGTACCTACTTATATTAGTCTTGTTTAGGCGTATCTACTAGATATGCGCAGCGCAAGCCCATAAGTATTATGTAGGTACGTACTTTCTTATATTCTTTCTAGCCTAGACTGAATTTTCGAGTTTGCAGATCTATGCTCCTCCTGTGTCGTGGCCCACGACCACGCACGACTCGTGGGTATCCAGTGGTATCCTGGAACTACGAGTACCATGGTACCACAACACCCAGACCTGCAATTATTTTGTCCCGCAGCGGGAATCGAACCCGCACCTCTAGCGTCGCAGCCGGCTTGACTTGACTTCTTGATTTATGGCTTTTGTGGCTTGTTGACTCGCCCACCGCGCTACGGAGGTCGAAAGTCTCGTATTTCTCTTAGAATAATGACTACATTATTCTAAGGTATTTCTCTAGGTATTTCTCCGTACAAAAATGGTAAGGTCTAAAAAAATTTTTACGTCCGAGGGCTTGACCAATATAAAATAAGGTCATATGTACTGTCCTGTCAACATAACAGTGATTACATTCTCTTTTACAGAGAGGACCGTCTAGGTCTAGTGTCTTTCTCATTGACATTCGTTTTGAAGCAACTGTTTGCCCTAAATTTTTCGATCGTTTATCAAATTTTTATGTTTTTGCTATGGCAGGCCATGGTGTAGAAGATGATCCCAGTTTAAAGGGTATAAGTCGGTATTTTAACAGCCAAACAAACAGGGGTCGTGCCAACGTAAGTTTTCCATCAATTTTTTTAGAGACGTACCTTCCCTTTCCTGTGGTTTCATCAATGATCAGAGCCGAACCTTAGGTCGCCCCTGAGTGTCAGACTTCGGGCGGGCATCCTTCGTGTCGCTCCACCAGAAGCTCATATGGAAAATCAAATTTCATGACTCCCACGTCCCTCCCCTTCGCACTGCTACTGGGTCCCCCCAGTGGCGTTCCGAGGGAGAGGATTCTCTCCCTCCCGAGAGGGACGTGGGGGTCATGAAATTTGATTTTCCATACAACGTGGTCGACACGCTTAGTACAGAACCAAATTATTATTTTTGCAGCGTTAGTTTTTCAAATATTGAGATCCTACTAATATTATAAACGCGAAAGTTTGTGAGTATGGATGTTTGTTACTCTTTCACGTAAAAACTACTGAATGGATTTGAGTGAAATTTGGAATGGAGATACTTTACGCCCCGAATTAACACATAGGCTACTTTTCATCATCATCATCATCATCAATTTTCATCATTATTCACGCGGGTGAAACCGCGGGGCGCAACTAGTTGAAAATAAAAACAATTGCTGACCATGGTCTGAATAAATGAACTAGTCTGAAATCTGAACACAATAACGAAACAATCGGGAAATCATCGACAAAAAAAATTATGGTGTTTAAATACTGAAACCATTCCTCGCTAACATTGCAGGAATTCATCACGATTATGATTACTTACAGACATCAAAAGTAACAATGGCATTGTGTGCTGTTTACTATGTGTATCACAAGCTATTCAAGGCGAAATCCAAACCAATAGAGAAAAAGAAGTGATATGGCCCAAGGTAAGACAGAAATGTTTATCATGGCATAATTGCAATTCTCGAAGTAAAGGCTTTCCTTCAAGACAGTAATACACAAAGTATTACTTTATAATTTGCTTAGCACATTTTGAATTTCGCGGGTTTATATTGAAATCCGGTCAAAACCTTTAACCGATACTGCCGTAAAACTGAAAAAGAAATATTATATATACTGCGATGGCAACATTTAAATTAGTAGTAGCGTTCCAAGTTAATCTTATTTCTGTTTTCCTATTTTAGGCATGACAGAAAAGTATTCTATTTTGTTCGCTCTTGATGTATTTGTATCGTACTATCCTGTTTTCCGCCACAAAACCAACCGATGCTATCATATCTTCAAAAATTAAAAGTCAAGCCGCGTTGCCGCACGCAGCAATTCGAGTCTGACAGAAATTCTACTTGCTGTTTTAGCTTTACGTAACTTCTTCGTAAAATTTCAGGTAAATAAGTTTTTTTTTCATGTTTTACCTATAAATCCTTTATCCTGTGATTTCAAATCCTATTTTAACAAACACCTACCTATCCTTTTGTCTTTTATCTCTTCAGAATGGCCGGAGACTCCAGTGTAGATGAATCCCAGCTGAAGGGACTGTCGAAGTACTTCAACAGCCAGACCAACAGAGGCAGAGCTAACGTGAGTCCTTAATTCGCTTCTATTAATATCGTCCGTTTAGAATATTTAAATTAAAACGCAGTAACCTACTTGTCCTATAGGTTATTTCGATGTTGTTTCTATCAAACCTGCCACAAAAATAGCCGGACTATCTGTTCTGAATTGATTCTAAGGCTCATATCAAGGCGCAATTATAAACTATGCCATTCCGATACTTTCATGAAAAATAATCAAATAAATACTTGGACTTTGTTGGGAAGATACTACCCCAGTTTTGAAGTCATCCTAAACAATTTTTTTTTATTTCAGACGGCCAAGGCAACTTACGCAGTCATGGGAGTATTCATCTTATATCTGACGTTGAAACCTAAATCAAAGAAGTAAAAAATGTTGTGATTTTAGTTTGTTACAAAAACTTCATGGTGAACTCTTTCCATAAGTGCAATTTTTAAGTTATTTAGTAAATACATCATGTGAATACAATGTTTTGTTTGATTTTGTCCAAAAATATTTACTGAAGTACCTACAAGTGTTGTGGTATAGATACAAAAGCTAAGGAATCATTCAACCAAGAAAAATAAAACAAGTCTTGAAATAAATACTATATTATATTGAAGTTATTATACTTATATGCATCTAAAAAAATAAATAATGCTGCACAGGGATCATTCCCAAAAACCCCAACCAGCAAAATCCCACAAGTGGGGGTTTTTAGTACAGATCATAATAAAATAGCATTTCAATTTCAGATCTTAAAGTGTACCAAAGATTTAAATACAATACATTGATCTTACAATATTCTTTGGTGTTAAAATATATGGATAATAATCATAATGGTAATGTGATAAAAAATTAATCACCAGCTTTTCATGATTGAGTAGGAGAGATTTATTATTGAAGCCCTAAATCAGCAAAATAGTATAATCGTCATTTTCTATACTTGAATCAAAGATTAAATCTATGACTTGAATAGGCACATAACCCAAGTAAAATCTGGAGTTATAATCTCTATCAACATTAATTTTAACCTCTAGCTCGTAGAGCCTCACTTCCTCAGTAGTGGGTAAAGGGGTTGGATACCCTTTCCTGGCGCGTATGTGATTAGGGGTTGATCGGGCCATCAGTAAAAATGCCATGCCAATGTTCCGTTGAAAGAATAAATTGTATAAACTGAGGCCCAATTCTCTAATTTTAAAACATTCCAGTCACAATATAATCTCGTGTCTGTCGCACTGTATCGTATAGTAACTACTACTTAATCTTCGCGTATGCATGCGAAGATTAAGTAATAGTTACTATATAGGTGACAGCTGACAGTGCGACTGAGACGAGATTATACTGTGAATTGAATGTTTTTAAATTAGAGAATTGGGCCTCAGGTTACAACTTGCAACAATACAACTTCATACTTGGTATTTTTTTCACAGTGAAATTCATGTGATGTTTGATCTTTTTTTTTTACTATGAAGATTTATAAACATTTAATACAGCAAGAGTCGTTATTTCTAAAACAGTAGTCCAATCGTCTTGGTTGTTATGTGCCTTCAGTTAACAATCTTTTAATCTTCTCGGTTGTCACCACCGATGACTAACCCCAATAAAAAAAAACTTCTCATTTGCCACTCACGTGGGTGACAACTGGGTTTTTACTCTATTGTCACCAGTGGGGATGGAACTAGTAGCGACGACTAGGAATAGACGATCATGATCATGTGCACTAACTTTTGGTACAAAATTTTACACTATTCTAAAATAGCGTAGTTCTAGCACCAATAGGTACTCTAGTAATAAGCAACGATTTAATAATTACATTTGACATTGCATAATAACTTATATTACAATATGTGGCTGACAGTATTGAACCTGCAAAATCTTCAAGCCTTTTTTGCACTATCCGATCCGATAACGATATTGGATCGGAGAGTATGAAAAAGATCTGACACATAGTTCACAAGCTTAAAATTTGATGCTATTAATTGTAGTCAATCGTTGTTCGTGGGTGGGTACACACTCGCAAGTCGTTAGGCCCGATTTGCACGAGATTTTAAAAAAGCGTTGCGTTAGCACTTTCTAGCAAAACACGCGGTAAAAAGGCGAGTTCATGTGAATACATATGTATAGGTAGCTGATCATTTAAGTTTGTTTTATTAGAACGCTTTTTTAACGAATGTTGTAAAAGCTCTTTGACCTTAATCTTTCGTCAAACATGGCCCTGTATTTGGTTTGTCTGGTTGCATAATTGTTGCTCATTTCTCATTTATTTCAAATCAGCATATTTCCGCGACTGGGCCCGCTTAAAATCTACACATGTTTTATACACCTTTCCTAGATAAATATTCTACATGACAGTGAAAACTGAAATCAAAATTAAAGTTATATTATAAAACAGACAAGACAAATTGCCGTTTATAAAATACTAGCTGAATCCCCGCAGGGATAGTATAGCTTTCTGTTAGAGAAATAATTTTTGGAATCAGTCAAGTAGATCCAGCCATTACCCTCTACAAACAAACCAACTCTTTATAATATTAGTGTAGATAGACATGAATAAAAATCAACAATCAAAGTATGTTTTCGAATACGGCCGTAACAGTCCGAAATTATACTGCCGTGCAATTAAATAGGGTCACTTAAAAGTTATTGTATTCAATGCCGAGTAAAATATGTTTGAATATGATTTTTATTTCATTTCTTTATCTTGCATAGTTTGGGAGGTATTGTGGTTTTTCTAAGTGACCCCATTTCATTGCACGCCAGTTTGTTTCCATTGAGTAAAAGAAGAAACATTCCATTCCATTACTAATCCATAAACTCCCCTTACTCAATCATCCTTATCTCTACTGCAATATGACTAGTCTTACTGTTTGTTCTGGAATGATACACAATTTTGTAATATATCATTTCACCCATTTATATTCTCACCACGCACATTGCACAAGTAAATACTACAGAGACTGTCTCAGTCATATTCCACAGAAGTCTATGGAATTAAAATTCTATACTCTGATTTTTAATCTTAAGACAATTTTTGTAAACAAAGAAATGTCAAGATATGCCACTGTGTGTATAAGTGTCATGATTGTGTATCATACGAGTATATACACAGATATGATACACATACGTGACGCTTGTACACACAGTGACATTTCTTTGTTTATAACTTAGAATAAGGACTAAGTTTACAAAAATTATCTTAAGATTAAAAATCAGAGTATAGTAAAGTTGCAAGTCTATGCTCAGGATAGAATAAGATTACCAAATTCTAGATAATGGTAGGTTACTAATATAACTGCTTGAATTGATTTAATAGCTTCCAATCATCTCATAATACATTACATGGCAGTGATCCCCTTCGTTGTATTAATTTACTAATTATATATCTAAGTCAACGTACATTACATACACTAAACGTTTGGCTTAGGGGCATTGAAAATAAACGCGGAATAGTTACACCATGCTTTGTCTCTTTCGATTGAATTTGAAACTGCCTATCAATGAAAGAGACAAAACTAACTATTCCAAGGATATTCCGTTGTAGAAGCCCTAAAATAGTAAATTACAATTAATTTAAGTCATGGAAGTCCAATTCTAGGATCTTTGTCTACCGAATGTACTTTGTGATGTTGTCTCACTAGCACTATGGATGGAATGCTATGGAATAAGAGCGAATACGCCGTTATATCAAATTTTGACAATAATGGAAGTCTTATGATTACTTACATAACTTCAATAGAAAAATATGTGCTTACGATTTTCTAGTGAGAATAATGGTGAGTACTTTATAGAAACTAACAAAGCAATAACATCTCAAAAGAGAAGAGATCGAATAGAATACCTTTTGCTAAACTTTCGTACAAGTAGGCCGAAGCATCTGCTAAATTGTATGTTATTGCAACGGCATACGGTCAGTTTTAGACTGAAGAGTGCTAGGGCCACTGTATCCGAGGAACAACTTATTCCGAATAGCAATCGTGTCTAAATCTACGTTAAAACTATTTTAGAGTGTAATTAGGTGTTTGAATTTCGGATAAATCGTAAAAATGCGAGCTATTTATTGCAAGTACAACCAATTATGTAAAATCATTAGAATATTTTCTTAATTTATACGTTATCCATGCACCTGATCCCTAAGTTATAAAGAGGACAGAACATTCATAATACTTACTCATATCTAATTCGTTAAGTGATTTTCCATAATACAAAGCAAAGCTACAACCATTTACATACACTCGTTGCATTCAAAAATTACAAATCTGTTTTACATACATACAATCATAAAGGGCATTGGACACTGACCATTGTTTGTTCATCCTGACAAGACTAATGTTATTTATCGTTAATTTTAGCAAAATACACATTTATATTGCTACGTGTAGACGCAACTTTAGAATGGTAGTTGCTTTTAAATTTTTCATACGTCATCAAGGGAGCTGGATTTGTTACTTGCAAGGGCAGAACTGTTAACAATTAAGTTTTTTGCTCATTGATTAGGTCATTGTCCGTTGTTCTATTCATTTTCTGGGGGGTTTAACCCCTCTGGGCTCTTGAACTAGGGCTCAAATCCAGGTGGGTGGTCTGGTGAGTGAGTACAGTGTGGACGGGGCGCTGGCACCGGGCGTGGCCGCGTCCGCGTCCGAGTCGGACTCCTCCGAGGACACGCGTTCTGCTGCACTGAGTGCTACCCTCGCGTATTCATCGGTGTCTATGCTCTTGCAGAAGTGGATCGCATATCTAGAAGGAAGAAAGAATTTTGAAATTGGCTAAAAGGATCTCGACAAACAGGTGCCCAATTGCCCAATTGCAATTGCCCAATTGCAATTGCCAGGGCTTAAAGAAATTGTGTTTGAATTGTTGATGAATTATCAGAAAATTGAAATTTTTGTCACTTTTTGTATAGCAAAAGTGTCAAAAGTGACCATTTTGAGATGACAGATGTGAGGGATGCTGGTTCGATTCCCGCGTTGTAATCCCATGGTACTCTTCCTGACACTGTTGACACGGACATATGGTGGACTGTAACACGGAATTTCGTATGGATATTGAGGTCCGCAAAGTGTACGCTAGGGGCGCTTATCAGGTTTCCATACAAAATCCGTGTTACGCTATAACACACGTCCGTGTCAATTGATGGAACCTATCTAGATCGATTTTTTAACCCCAAAAACCTCCATATAGTAAATTTTATCGAAATCTTTAGAGCCGTTTTCGAGTTTCCATTTTCGTCTAAAAACATGTATACACACCAATATTGCTCGATTAATCATATCTTAAAGTAAGATTTCAGAAAGATTCAATAGATGAAGAGATAATGGTTTTAATAGATTTACAATCACCTTAATTTCTCTCGTAACACAGTCTTGCATGAATATCTTGGCATTTTGAGAAGGAAGAAACATGTGTAGCTCTCGGGTAAGAAGTGGTCTGGGGGCTGGTATTTGTCCAAAACCTGAAAAAAAATACAAATTACAAAACCCAATGGACCAATTAATAATTACAACCGATTTTTCTGATTTGTGGGTCATCCACAACTCGCTTTGTGTGTTTGCCAGAGAGCTGCAGGGGGGTGTAGTTAAATGACCCATTGCCCTGGCCTCCACTCTGGGGAACTAAGATTCCCTTCTCTGGGCTAAGTTTTTAGCGTCTCGCTAGCGATTCACTATCGTTACTAAAGTAAGTCAGCCTGTGGCGATAGTCAAATATTAACTAATCAACTTACAAAGATTTCAAGTTACCCTGATGTCATTGGCCAATATTTTACAATTACTATCGTCTCGCTATTGTTACTAACGGTTATCAGCCTATGTTAGCCGTACTGGTGACCTAGTCCTCGGATAACCTACTTAACCAAAGCACAGAATAAATATTAGTACAAGTACAAAGCTTAGCATAATTTTTGTTGATATCAAAATTGAGTCTTATCAAACCAAGAATAAGGTGCATTACCTGTAGCACAAAATCCCGCTGTCTCGGATCCTGTGGAGCGCGCGGCAGCCTAGTCCGTCCCCACACGAAGCGAAGGAACAAAGCGCGTTCACTTCCGGATAGTTCCTCCATTACCTCCCAGAACCATTGCACAAGAGGAGCGTTGGGCTCTACACCTGTTGAAAACAATCACAAAAATCAATATATTATAAAATCGTTCTGCGACTGACTGACTCGCTCACTGACTGACTATCAACGCACAGCCTAAACCGTAAGTCTTAGGTCCAGATAAATACAACGTACTTCACGGTGACTAAGTCTACGCCTTACTTTGAAATCGTCCGTCTCTCTCTAATACGCGTGTTTTAACATTTGTGTGACAGTGACGGACGATTTCAAAGTAAGGCTTAGACTTAGTCACCGTGAAGTACGTTCTATTTATCTGGATATTAGCGACCTGAAATTAGGAGGGTAAATTTTTTTTTTGTGGTCTGGGTGTGCACCTAAAAGGTATTTGCGCTTTATTGAAACGCGCTGATAAAAAAGCCGTGTACATTGGTTGTTCCAAGCTGTCTCTTGCCATTTTCCACGCCAAGCTCTTCGTTGCAGTGCCGCCATTAATTTATTACATATTTGATCGCCATTCATCATTATCATCAGCCGTTTACGTCCACTGCTGGGTAAGGCCTCCCTTTTACCGTATGCCATAATCATCACGCTTGGCCGACGGATTGGTGGTCGTAGTTTGGTTTAGTACTCAGGCGGATGCTGCTGCCCATCCTCAGGCGAGGCTTCGTGAGGCTTTTACTACATCCACGGGAGGAGAAGGGGGGGGGGGGTCAGGCCGGACATACCACGGCATTGAGAACCGGTTCATAGGAAACGCTTACTACAATTTTATACTTCAGGTGAGAAGGTCCCCAAGATATTAAGAATGAATCCAACTTTTTAGAATTCAAAAATATTTTAAAAGCATACCTAATAATAAAAAGTTAATTTAAGACTGTAGTACTCTGTAAAGTAGGTAGTAATTCTAAACATTTTTAGGTATAAAAAATTGTAGCAAATAATTATTACCACCTGGAATTCATGTTCCATATTGCAGTGCCCAACCCGGGCTCATGTTGAAGCTGTAACTTATCGATAAGATCTTAACTTGTACAACATGAACGCAATAAAACATTTTGATTTGATTTGATTTTGATTAGGCCGGATCTTTACCCTTATATGTAGCGGAGGCTTTCAGCGCCTGAATGGGAATGTCTGGCGATCCACAGACCAGCGTTTCCAGCTCCGCAGCGGTGAACAAAGCCAGCATAGGAGCGGGAACCACTCGCGACATACCATCGCGCACCGCACGGATTTGTTCGTCAAACTCGTGCAACCTGTATGTGAAAAATAGATTAGTTACAAACAAGAATTTATTTAAGACTAGCTGCACCACACGGTTCCACCCAAATAAGGCTCGATCCGAAGGGAATATCGGGATAAAAGACATGTATTAATTCAGGGTGTAAGCTATTTCCGTTCCAAATTTCAACCAAATCGTTCCAGCTGTTTCAGCGTGAAGGAGTAACAAAGATACTCACAAACGTTCGCATTTATAATATTAGTAAGATTTTTATGATATCCTAAAAATTAACGACCAGTGATCGAATCCACGACATTCTCCTTGATACGGAGATGTGTTAAACCCTGCGTCCAGCAGTCCTCTATTCCATAGCTGAAAGTCACTCGGTGACATTTGACAAGTAAAATTACCATCAATTGGTCAAAATTATCACGAAGAATTGTCAATTGATGGTCATTCTACTTGTCAAACGTTAGTCACCGAGTGACTTTCAGTTAGGGAATAGAGGGGCTGGTCGTCTGACCGACGTATTTCGCAGTATAACTGCGGGGGTTTTAGAGTGAAACCCCTAGCACGTCTCAGTACCGTAAGTCATTACAACACGCACTGATTATAGAGTTTCGTCTTGAGGCTCTGCAGTGCAAGGAGTACTAAAACTGCAAACTAAGTTAGTTACCTGTAATGCAAAGCCAATTGCACGTACTCCTCCTTGTTGTCCGGAGTGACTCGCTTATGCCGCGAGGACAGCGGCACTTCGTGGCCGGCCGCTGATGGTATTGAGAACGGAAGCTCGAGATTTTGCAATTCCTGAAAATATTCATGCCATCATGACGTGTAGACATCGACTGCTGGATGAGCCCATGGAATGCAATGAGGGGATTTGTCACAGGCACCACGGTTGGTACGCGGATTGTCGTTCAGTACTCTGGTGGATGCTGCTGCCTATCAAATTCAAAGTCACAGAGACCAACCTGATGTAAATGCATATGGTATGTGGCCCTGTAAAGGGCCTGAATCTCTCGGCCTCCGCGAGTCGAATAATACTCTACCTTATTATGAGGTGTCATGTCCCGTATACAAAGCAGTGCCGGCAAGAAGTCTTTGTCAACTTCGGCCAAGTCTTGCGGCCTCAATGGCTGCCCTGCTAGCTGCCGCCACACGCCTTCAGCTAGCGATAATGAGAGCGGTGATCCCGTACGGATCGCAATACCCATAAGTACACCTAGTTAGAGGAAAAACGGATGAGTCACTATATATAAAGATTAAAAATGTAATTTTCAAAACAAGCTTTAATTCAGTTAGTGATCGGAACCGTGAGCTAATCAAAATAAGCCACAAATACCATGCCAGGCAAGGAGGCATTAATCATCGAGGAGTTCCGTTGTCTCCATCATCAGATCAGCTCGGCGTCACCATAATATTGTATTGTCATCTGAACGTGTCAGGTATGAAAAATTTCAGCTCAATCGGTTGGCAGGAACTTGTTCAAAATTCAGTTTCAAGATTTGTCCACGCTAACTAACATACTAACAGGTCCAGTAAAAAAAAACTTGTAATAAAACAAACAGTTGCGATTAGACAAAGTAAAAGTCATGGGCTGACTCCTAAGACGATATCCTAAGATCTCGTTAAGATCCTACTTGGGGTTGGTCAGAGGCAAGTCATGTACAATCAAGAGATTCACGTTTTTTTTTTGTTTTTTTTTGTACCTTTCAACTTTTTGCATACGTGTTAGCATTTCGTACGTGACAGAAAAAGCTTATCAATGCTAAGTCAAGAGAGAGAGAGAGTCTTCTATTCTAGACAGACAGCCATTCCAAACTTAACCAAAGACAGGTATCGGATCTTACTATCTCTAACAATTTAGAAACCAGGCGTAAAATATCAGTTTTTGTTAAAAAACAAACTTACCTAGGAATCGGAAACAGTTGAGATGCAACGGTGTGGCGGCAGTGGGGTTCAGTAGGAAGGCATCACGTGACGCGCCGGCGTCGCCCCGACCATTGGGCGTTGCCATCAGTAGAGGGAGAGAACCGTTCTGTAGCTCTTCACACATCTCTGCTATGCTCTCACTGTAGCCACCGCCACAGTCGTCTACACTTTCACCTGTAAAATATCCGTCTTTTTGTATTTTGAACACGGAGACGCACTTTTGTTCCTGTTAAGCGATACACGCAGAACCAGCTAGTTCTAAACCACTTTTCTTTACACAGAACAATATCGTTAGTCATCATATGACGATAGAACTCCATTGCTGGACATTCCCCAACGGTTATCTACGAGCTATATGGCTTAACCATTGCCACTTAAACTTGCTAATTCTGAGAGCTATGTCGGAGCTGTCTCATAGTAATACTATGAGACTATGATAGTGTAGTCGAGTAAACCACAGGAACTTACCAACAAACTTAACCTTCCACACCCTATGCGGAAGAGCTAGAGCGTCTTGAGTGAGTACGGGTAATCTTGCTACCATTTGACCGAAAACTGATCTCATGCCTGCTGGTCCTGCTAACCCTGATCCACCCTTCCTTGCCCGTCTCGCTCCCACTCGGGATAACTCCACGACAGGGCCGTGTTGTCTCTCTCGCACCATCGTAGCCATTATTGCCTAGGAAAAATTTAACAAAATACTTATTATTTGAGCCTGAGATTTTGGGTAAAACAAAACAAATAAATTAACAGCCAAGAACTTTATGTGGGAAAAGCTTACAATGAGAATAACTAAACTCAGAAATAGCACTGTTTTGAAAACCGCGTTTGTGACACTGGAAAGCCACTACAAGTATTTAAAAATACCTTTCGGTCTAACCATACGCAAAGCCAACACATAGAGTCTCTTACCTTTCTGAACGCAGCTTCTTTCACGCTATAGAACAGCAATGTCCTCAGCTGATCTAGAGGTCCGTCCAGTATTAGCAAAGGCAAATTCGGGCACACCAACTCTGAGAATTGATGTAGTAACACCTGAGAAGCAAAATTCATGTCTAAAATAGTTGGATCTGAAAATAGATACATCAAACAGACGCAATGCACGTCACAATGACAATAAATTCAGTAAAATGGATGGAGGCTAGCATTTGCGCAACAATAAGACAGTCCATCTTGACCTCTCTATTAATATACTTACCAGTCTGTTACAAATCAGCTGTGTGGTCATATCTCTCAGTAAATGGCATTCGAGGGGTGGCGTTGGAGGCGGTCTTGGTGCTCTTGGCGCTTCCACACACAACGCTACTGTGTGAGCACTGCCACACGCCACTTTGGTGACCCTTTTACCCTAGAACAGTAAGTTACAATCAACACGTAGAAGTATTGCAAGTGCTACAGCGGGAATGCTATGTAGGCAACTCTTCCTCCCATGGTTGAACCAACAGTCAAGTACCTGTAATGCCATCAATAGCCTCGGTCTCTGCGCCGCGAGTGTGGTCCCGTCTCCTAGTTGTCCTTCATCGTTGTCTCCCCACGTGTACACTTCACCCGTATCCGTACACGCTACGCAGTGTAAGCTCCCTGCATATGGAAAATACTATTCATGGGATGTTCTTGTAAATAAAATACCTCATGTTAATGGGCTTGAAAGTAAATTGTTATTTATAATTCCAGTCCATCCCAAGGTCACTGAATCCCTGATCTAGAAGAGATCAATCATAGCGATAAGACCGCCGATTGTACTTCAACGACTATTTGTGTTTAATTTTAATTTTGAAGTGGTTTATTATCTTTGTTATCAGCCTTTTTTTATTTATTTGAGTGAGAGCCTGAGTAAGCAGATGGCCCGCCTGATGCACTAACTTTAGCCTATAACAATGCGTATACCTCGTTATCTATCTTAATGTGCATGAAAAGAGTCTCTGCGAAGTGCACTGAATCTATCCACACCACACTGGTTCTTTCAGGGCGACCATACCTCAAGAAAGAACCGATGTCACGAAGTAGTAGTACTTAGTAGTACTATCTATGATTTCAGCTCTATACAAGACATAAATGTTAAGATAATAATATTCAATAACTTTACCTGTGGCAATAGAAACTATGAGCTTTCCCTGCATTCCCGTTACACGCATCGGCCTTCTTACGTGTTCGTAGCTCCCGTGGCCTAGTCTATGGTAGTCTCCTTTGCCCCTGAAGTAATCAAAACAATTGAATTTCGGACTCCTGAACGACATTGCTGGTAACTCCTCAATGGAACTAGGTACCTGGTGTGTCTGTCTGTAGGTAATTATTTATATCGTTTCATTGCTTTTTTAAACTTTTGCGTTAAGTTTTTGCTGGCTAAATACTTTTCAAAACAAATAAAATAGACAAGGCGTTTAAAAAATAAAAATATGCGATTAGAAGTTTGCGAAATAAAATTTTTGGAAACAGCTTTCGCCGAAATTACAGCTTACCATTATTATTTTTCATATTTCATTATATTATTCTAGAACTTATATGACTCTAGTCAGTAGTTTTATTTAGCCAAATTATGGCCCACTTGTATAATCAGGGTGTGAAGAAATAGCTTACCAAGTATAAACACTTCCACACTGGCAAAGCGCGACGGAGAACTGAGATCCGCACTCAACTTTTACAACACGAAGACCCTTTAAGCAGTCTATCCTCATAGGCAGTTTACATCCTTCTGAACCACCTCGACCTATAAAGAAAACATTGTGCGATAGCGATACGCCATTGATCATTTAAAAGTTATTTTATTTGCGCAAGATCTTCAGGAAGGATTTTTCTACCAATCCATTGCTTTCCATAGGCAAGATGGCGAAGTTTCCCCTCGAGGCCATGCGATCTCGACAGTTAGCTCAATTTGTAAAATTTGATTGTCTTAGCCTTCCTTGTCATACAATTTAAACTTTTACTATGACCTTTCAAACGGTGATGGTAATCATTTTGACACTGGCGTGTCCTGGAACCATAATTGGATAGTCTCAGCCTTAGAATCGGACTCCTCCAACTCCTCCTGTTGATGTTATAGAAGGCGACTAAGGGATTACGCCAGGGATGGGCAGCAGCATTCACCTGAATACTTAACACCAAAATGCGATCACCAATCCGTCTGCCAAGCGTGGTTATTAGGGCAAATCCCCCTATTAAACGATATGCATGCTATGGAGAGGCCTCATCCAGCAATGGATGTCTACCGGCTGATGAAGAATGTGATAGATGTTCTTGATTCTCCTTTATATGGGCACGTTATGTGAAATGAGGAAATACATAGAAGAACCAAGGTCACCGACATAGCTCTCAGAATTAGCAAGTTGAAGTGGCAATGGGCAGGTCATATATCTCGAAGAACTGATAACCGTTGGGGAATAAAAAAAGGAAGGCCCTCCACTCGATGGACTAAAGACATTATAAACGTCGCGGGAAGTCGGTGGATGGAGGCGGCTCAAGAGCGTTCGTCGTGGCATTCTAAGGGGGAGGCCTATGTCTAGCAGAGGACATCTACAGGCTGATGATGTTGTGAAATGATGATTTCGTACACTGTTTACCTAGTTTCCCGTAGTCGCCGTCACCCCACGACCATACGTTGTCGTCGTCGGTGATGCAGAGGGTTTGCGCGTCGCCCGACCCGCACGCCACGTCTATCACTCGATACATTTGAAGGGCATCCACCTAAAAGTTATGAAATTAAATACATTTATTTGACAACACACATACACAAAACAAACACGTAGAATAAAGGAAAAAGTAAAAGTAAAAGATCAGTAAATAACTCCTTCCTAATAGTGCCTTCCCTCGCCATCACAAAATGTCGACTAATCGAAAGATTTTTTTCAGAACTGGCTTTTGGCCCACCTGATGTTAAGCGCTTGCCCCTGCCCATAACAAATGCAATACCTCTTAGGTCACATCCACACAGGACATGCCCTTTATGCTATTGCACTGCGCTCGACATCCTTAGACAAAGATGAAGTTTCATATACTTGTAATTTCACCGGCACCCATACCTTTCTAACACAGCAATGCTAACATTACTGCTAGGAACGGTGGAAGTACTTCCCCGGACGAACTCTTTCACAAAGAGCTCAACTACTAGGTGCTTTCGCTACAAATTCTGAGATCTTAAAATAACATACCAACTTCGGCACAAGTTGGTCCTCGGAATCGCCATGTCCTAACCGGCCGTATCTCCCTTTCCCCCACGTGTAGATGCGTCCCCGTGACGTCAAACACGCGGAATGTGCTCCCCCACACGCAATAGCCGCAACTTCTAATCCAGAAAGCGATGAAATTAACTTTGGTCGATCGTAGCTCCTGTAACAAACACGACAAGGATTAGAGAAGGATTTTATTTTATGGACAACTAAGTGTCGTGTTGTGTCCGGCCTAAGGATAGACCCCTCAATCTCCTCCCGTGGATGTCATAAAAGCCGATTAAGGTATTACACAAGGAGATGGGCAGCAGCATCCACCTGAGTACTCAACACCAATGCAATTATGGCAAATCCCCCATATCATTCTATGGTGGAGGCCTCGTTTCGTGGGTACATTCCTTTTGTTGTCTGGGGGTGCATTAAGAAAGGAAATTCCAAAATTCACCTCCTAAGGAGTTGCGGTGTGTTGAAGTTAGCATAGAAAAAACTCCACGCTGCCGAAGTCACGGGCGTTCCACTAGTTGGGAATAAAAATGATGTCGTATATCGGACTGCCCAAGTACTTTTGAAGCAGAGTTTTATACTCACACTCTATTTCCATGTCCAAGTTTCCCATCTTCACCTTCGCCCCAGCTGTACACATCTCCTTCAGCCGACAGCGCCAAGCAGTGTTTTCCTCCAGAATTGCACGCCACCTGAACAAACAAACATTATCATTGATTACTCACTGCACAATTTTGTATTGAACTGTTTTGACTCAAATTGTCATACCTTCGTAATGAATATGTGTTGTAGCGATGCTAGTAATGTAGGCTGTGATACGGAATCGATGCCGCCAATGCCTAGGCGACCTCCAGCTCCGTAACCTGTTAACATTTGTTAATTATTATTGACTGCATTGCGAACGCAGGTTGTTGAGGCCGTGATTGGGCGTTCTTCTCGTAACGCAGCAAACAGCTCCAATAAAAGAATATGTTTCTTCAATGGTTTTAATCTTTGAAAGTGATTTATAGAATTACATGAGAACGATCTTGCACTTGCACACGCAGCCATAATGTCATAACAAGAAAAACGCACAGACTAAAAAGTGACAATCATAAAGTTGTCTGTCGCGCTGCGACACATGTGATGAAAGACCGGACATTTTATCTTAACTACCCTCGGAGCGTTCTAATTGTAATTCAAAATGGGGGAGATAAGATCTGCACTGACATCTCGCATGGGGGTGTGTTGTGCATTGCCCCCCTGCTAACCCTAGCCCAGCCAGCCCAACTCCTTAAAATAACGCAAAAGGACTCTGGGCTGATGGCAGCACTGTTACAGTGTCCCCGAGGAAGTTATAGAAGAAGTGAAACAGGACTTGATCAGCTCCTGGAGTCCGGATTTTCCCTGACTTCGTTTGTGGCTGTGTAGTGTAATATCACATGCCCTCAGAGCGTTTGTCCACGTTCCGATACGAGCTCGGATGACGGACGCATCGACGGGAGTTCTTAACAAGCCTGATATCTAATTGTCTACGAATCATTAAGCTGCAGAGATGAAAGTGACGGAAAGGTAATGCCCGGCGAGTATTGGAGTCTGTAGTAAAAACTACAGACTCAGACAGACAGATGATTGACGGTCCGAAGTTCCAGCAATAAAAATATTGCTGGAACTTCGGACCGTCACTCATCCGTCAAAAAGTCCGGTCCTACGAAGTGGGAGACCAGAAAATCATGATTTTGTATTGGCGCCACCCGAGATATGGAGTCAACTCGTAATACAAGATATTTCCGAGAATCCCCACCCTGCTCAAGCTAAATTCTCGGAGTATGTCATGCATCTCGAATGACGGACGTCCGTTACAGACGTTCCGTCGTGAGGAGGAAAGGGGTGGATAAATGGCCTGAGTGTTCATAAAATACCACGTATAAGCGAAAAATCTTACCAGTAGCATAAACTTTTCCATCGGGCGTGACAGCGAACAGCGTTTGTTCTCCACCGACTAATTGAACAGGGTTCAACGCAGCCAGTGCCAGACACGGCGTCGGGGCCCTCACTTTTGCGCCGTCAACGCCGCCCAGCTGGCCGCGGTGGTTGTGGCCCCATCCGTAGACCACGCAGCCGCGGGACCCACCGCCCCACCAGCCGGCCCAGTCTTCTGGACGCCTAGTAATGATTAATCAATGTTAGTGACTATAATTGAAATCGAATGTAGAAATATTAATTATTATACACAGGGTGCCCTGGACTTGCGGTAAAACTCTGTAGAAGTATGTAGTTATCGTTGCGTGGAAATCATCACCATCATCAGCCTTTAGACGTCCAGTGTAGGACGAGGCCTCCTTATCCCCATATACGCCAATGCAATGGAGGGATTCGCTATAATTACCACGCTTGGCAGGCAGATTGGTGATCGCAGTATTGGTGTTGAGCACTCAGCTGGATGATGCTGCCCACGCCATGGTGTGTCGTGCATCCACGATAGGAAACGGAGGGGTCTATCCTTAGGCCGGACAAACCACGGCAAAAAAACTTGCGCATAATATTTATAGTTTTTTCTATCTCCGCCTGTATCGCTCTAATTACGGAAGGTAATTAGGTTCCGTAAATAAAGTGCGAGTATGTGAGCGAGAAGAAAGAGAATAAGAAAACAAATTATACAGAATGTCCCAGATATGGCATGCTATTTCAAATTCTGCGCATGTAGGAGAAAAAAATTTGTTCTACTACTTTTAGGTTTTCGGCTTGTTTTCTCTAAAGTTAAGCAAGTATAGTAGTTTTAATTTCAAGAAACAGCCGATTTTAGAGTTGCCATGTAAAATTATAAAAAAAACGTGGTCACAAATGTTTTTTGGGTATCATTTGTTACGTTGTTGGTTGATAGATTCATCCGTTTTCGGGTTGGCGTACCGGTTTCGGACTTTTGTAGAAATATTAAGAAGAGAGCGTTCTATTTCAAACATAATCGTACTACGAGGCGAACACTTGAACTATCTAAAACTTACTTTTGCACCCAATGCAGTAACTGCTCATCGTGCTGCTTCGTGAACTTGGTATTATCCTCCCACGAATACTGATTGTCACTGCCGCTCGCTTCCTCCGTATTATAAACTCCCAGATCCGCCAGTCTCTTCCTCACTTCCGCTAGGAACGGCGTGGGTATCACTTGTCTACGGATGAGAGCGTCGGCGGTGCGGATGGTGAGGCAGTAGCGTTTGAACCAAAACCATCGCGCGGAGTCGGGGCCAGTGCACACCTTGGAGTCCACGCGTAGCCCGCACGCGAGCCAGGCTAGTTCCTTTGAAGGTGTGTTAGTAGCAGTTAATCGGACATTACAGCAATATGCATACATACATAGACCCCCGTAGGGATAGGCAGAGTTTTATTTGGTCTGCTTTCATCGTGGTTTGCAAAACCATAGGGCGTAATAGTAATGTCTTCAAAAGTTAACATTATGAATACTTAAGTGACAACCGAAGGAAGGTATCAAAAACCATAACACAGGTATTTTAACCTATTTTGGTTTTTTGATGCACCCTCAATCATGTTTTTGTTTAAATAACTACTAAGTAATAGAAGTTTTTAGATATATATCCTTATACCTAGTAAATATGTAACAGACGTTTGGCATCAATAAAAATATTCTTATTCTTATTCTTATTCTTATAGGGCGTGATTAGTGGTGAGCTTATAGGTTCCATTGCTTTCCCACGTCTAAGCATGTCTGCTGTCAGACGCTGTCTTTAGAAATAACACATGCCTAAATAAGCCAGGACAAATCTTATACCAACGAGACATATATCACTAAGATGAATGGATGGATATAGTTTGATTTTGTCTGTTTTGTTTTTTTTTATCATAGGGGCAGCAAAACTTCTTCCGTACCATGTCCGGCGTCTGTGTTTCCTGAATCCTGTCCTAAACTACTGTTGGCTGTCATGTTATCTTACCTTCATATAATGCGTATGTAACAGATGCGTGCCAGTTCGTAAAGCCGGCTCCTCGTGTTCGTACTGAGCTTGTAATAACTTCGGTAGGTGTTGTAGTGCGGGCGGCGTGCCCACGCGCTCACCGTGACGGACCACGCCACGCAAGCGACGCACGCACCATACCCGGGCTCGCCATGCTGTACAGGGAAAACTTGTGTTCGTGACTGTACTATGGATGAGGGTTTTTTCAGAGAGCTTGGACGGTTTTGTCGATTCTAATTTAGATAGTATTTTTTTATTTTTTATTTTAAACTGTCGCGATTAGAACACATATTTATTATATTGTCACGGGTATTTATCGCGTGTTACCTTATTATTTATTATTCCCGACGTTTCGAATGCGTTACAGCAATCATGGTCGCGGGCTGACTGAACGTCGGGAATAATAAGTAATAAGGTAACACGCGATAAATACCCGTGACAATATAACAAATATGTGTTCTAATTTAGATCTTCGATGTTAACTAAATTATGTTACATTAGTGCCCCAAGTGGTTTTAAAGCGATATCAAATTGTTTATAAATTCAAAACTGGATGGCACCGTTATGGCGAAATGTCTTGGAAATACTATAGACTCTGACAGTGCTACTAATAAACGCGGAACATCCTTGGAATTACACCGTGTTTTGTCTCTCGAGTGAATTTGAAACTGCTTGTCAATGCAAAAGACAACACTCAGTGTAACTTTTCTAAGGATACTACTCCGAGTGGTGATAGTTTAACTCAAATATTTTTTGTACTTCCCCCGCGAACTCTTTCACAAGAAGTTATACTACTAACAAAATCTACAAGATCTACTATACTTATATCGTGAAAACCAATAATAACAGTACTTACAGAGTGTAGGCATTTGTGCACATATCGCCAAGGCCTGGGCCAACCTTGGCGCTAGTTGGTGGTCGTTGGACAGTGACGCCAACAACGGACCGTCGAGTAGCCGCCACGCTAGCTCGACCGACGGACAAGCGAGCACGTAGCGGTCTGAACCACTATCCTGTACAAAGAAACAATACTTAAACGGACTCTATTGTCAAAACGATTTGATTTAATTTAGATCATGGATCTAGGAATGACCTTTGAACCTCAATCAACTTGATCACGTCATGTTATCCAACTTGGCCCAAGCTCTCGAACACAAACGTGCGGTTACCGTAACAACAGGCCAAGGTGACCGATAATGTACTAGACTAGAACATCAGACAAAACTAATCAGAGTTGGTGAACAGTGACCTTATGCAGAGGTGGTCGTCTTAATTTAGGAATACTTACAACAACAGATTCAGACGGTAGTATCGGATGCACCGTAAACCTCCAGCCCCAACCATTAACAGATCCATCGCTTGTGAACCTCCACCTTATTTCATCACCTGCAAAAAGGTACAGCTTTAACTTAACCTTATACTTACATTCTTTGACAGTTTTCAATGTCGAACTGTCAAAAAAACAAAGCTTGAGACTCAATTCAGTTTCAGTTCAGAGGGCCTAGCCAAACGGCAATCGCTTCGAAGCGATTCCATTTCTACAGTCGTAATTCAATACAATAGACCACGTGACATATCGATAGCTAATCCCATACATTTTGGACTTTCTACTGGCGTCATCGCTAATAGAATGTTACTTTGTCTAAGGGCTCTGGAATACCATAAAATGCCCAGACCGGATAGCAGGACAATAGCAACAGCGATCTCTCGTCATCATCGGCCGTAAAACGTTCACTGCTGGACAAGGCCACCCCCATTGAATGCTATGGCCATGATTATGCTATTCGCCATAATCATCACGCTAACACGGAAACGGAGAGGTCTATTCTTAGACAGACACACCACTCCACTGTTTTTCAGGTAAAGTTTGTGAATTTAAGGTGAAACGCTTCGCAAGTGGCGCGAAATTCAAATTTTATTGAGTTTTTTGCACATTACAGCTTATCAACACTTCTTGTGACAGCGAACACTGGTTTTGCGGGAATCAGGAGGCCTAACACACATATTTTAATTGAAAGTATGTCATAAATATCATTAGTTTAGCTACGAATGTCAATGAACCAAAATAACACTATATAAATCATTCATTGACATTCGTAGCTAAACTAATCATATTTATGAGATACTTTTAATTAAAATATGTGTGTTAGGCCTCCTGATTCCCGCAAAACTAGTGTTCGCTATCTCAAGAAGTGTTGATGAGCTGTGATCTTCAAAAAACACAATAAAATTTGAATTTCGCGCCACATACGAAACGTTTCACCTTAACTGAGCTCACATACATAATACATACACTTTTTTTCCCCGAAGCGGTAGTCAGACCCTCAATGGGCCTGTTTTTACCGTGAGTCGCACAATCGTAGGAATATAGACGTGACTAGTGATGAGCTCATAGCCGCCATTGCTTCTTTTTCATCAGCAGCCGTTAGACATCCACTGTTGGACGAGGAATCCCTCATAGTATGCAAATCATCACCACGGTTGGGCTACGGATTTGTGATCGCAGTATTGGTGTTGAGTACTCAGGTGGATGCTGCTGCCCATCCGCTGGTATAATTGATGGCCATTGCTTACTATGTATACTTACAATTAGCTATAATCTCTTGTGCCCAATCAGCGGGTTCCCTACCCGACCTCGTGGCTAGAACTCGTCCGGTGCCGTCCAGTACCGTTAGCGGGTCGTTCCGTCGCTCCGTTGAACAACCCTGTTCGAATACCACTCGGAGTGAGGTCGCGCCGGGGATTTTCACTACACCTATGAAATAAAAGAGTGACCATGAAAGAACGTGTCACTAGACACGGCAGAAGAATACATATTTGGCTCTCCCGACCAAATATGTATTTGGCTTTATAAGTGCAAATATGTATTTGGCTTTATAAGTGCAAATGCTGCATAGCATTAATAAAAAAAAAAATGTTAAGTAAATTCTAGGTCACGAGGAGGAACCCGTGCCATAGCCTGCCGACATTCTTAGCTGAATTTTACTAAACCGTAAGTTAAGATAAAATTACTTTGTATCTTTTAAGGGTACCACTACCTGGCGGCCATCGCGGGTATGCCGCCGTTATTATAGAGCCACCGTTTCAATTCACTATCGTAGGCAAGATTATAAACATGCCACCGGCATAATGTATAGGAGTATTATAAAAAACCTGCAGAACTCGGGAAGCTTTATTCTCGGACTGTTAATTGTTGACCTCTCTGGTATGAGTAAAAGTATCGTTACCTGATATGTCCGTATCATCAGCGTATGGATGTGGACTGTCGACAGTGATAGGCTGAGGGGGGACGCGCCCCCCGCCCGCCGCCGCTTCCTCCAACTCACAGACGCATACTTCGACAACCATATCAGCAACTCCCGGTTTACTGGCACATAAAGCTGAAAAGTTACATAGTTTTTTTATTAGTTACGTTATAACCTACAAGTTCTCTAATAAACACTAAATGTGCTGTATGGATAAGTTTTATTGAAAGAACGCAAAAACGAATAAAGAGTTTTTGCGAGGCGCGTTGAATCATTTCACCACACTAGTTATTTCATCATCGATCTCAAGGCACGAACAACCAAAGTTTATAACAAAATCCAAAAGTATTTTATTCATTGGTTACACAAGGGTCATTTTTGAATCGTCTTATAAACTAAAATTACTCCGTTCTAACGCGACCAAGCCTAGAAGAATCAGTGCTACAAACACGGCTTGGCTTAATTTGATGATCCATCTTACTACTACGTGGGAAGCGCTTGTGTTGTGCTTCAGAGCATAGAAAATCCCTTTCGGAACAGAACTTTAAAAACCTTAGGTAGTTAGTCTAAAGTAAAGACAACCAGCAAAAGATTATAAGACGGCACATGCTACGCTTGATATACATGTAAATCACACTTCTTTGTATAATCTCTTAAATACTATTCAACTCTATTTGAACTGTATAAGGACGATATTTATGTGTGGGAAAATGCTTGAGTAGTTTGTTGCTAGGTCTGAGCTTACCTAACGCAGAATGAGCAAGAAAGAACTAGTCACATGACAAATGAATGGGTATGGGCAAGACAGAATATTGCAACTGAAACTCACCCATCAGAACATCAGTGATGATCTTCACTGCATTATTCGAGTCCGGCATCCTTCCGGCCGCAGCTAACTTCAACAGATCCACCAACGCTCTCGCGTCCGACTCGCCAAGTTGTGAAGTAAAATCATCAAGTGCCATCTACATAAACAATATACAAAAAATCATTGCGTAACTTACTGACTATAAACGCACAGCCATTTTCATTCATTCAATTCTACATAACATAATCATAATTTGAACAACACAGTGAGGGCTCCAGAATAGAGCTGATGCTGGAAGTGTACCTTTGGAGCTTCAGCCTGTTGAACAGTCATGGTGGCGGCTGCGACTGAAACAGCGCTCGATGACATCACGGCGGAGTGTCTCGATGATATCGACCCACTGAGCGGACTGCTTGCGCCACTCTGCAAGAGTTGTCAAACATTACCACTATGAATGTCATGCAAACTCTGTTTTTTTTTTTTAAATTTTGCATCAGACCTCTTCGCCAGAGACAGTTGAATAAATTAAATAGTTTTTTATGCTTATTGCAACGTTACACTTTGGAGAATCAGTTACATTTTAGTAAACCGGTGGCATAATTACTATAACTTGTGGAAACTTTTAATTAGCATTTGTTTACCACTTTGTCTTCATCAAAACTTGTACTAGCAGTAAGTTTTACTAAAACTGTAAAATAAAATAAACTTTTATAAGCACCATAACATACATAGCATAGAACTCAGCGTGCAAAGTGTAGATTTGCCATAATCACCACGATTGGCAGGCGGATTGGTGATTGCAGTGAACTGCAATCAGTTCAGTGTTAAGTAATCAGGTGAATGCTGCTGTCCATCCCCTGGCGTAATCCCTTAGTCGCTTTTTACGACATTCACAGAAGGAGTTGGAGAAGTCCTATTCTTAGACCGAAACTACCACGGCTTATTTGTAACATACATAACATAACACCAAACAGTCACAAACGTAGTCATGATTCCCACACTAGGCTTTCCTGTGTCGTTGGTCGGTTGGAATTACGAATACCATGGTACCATACATATTTGTACGATCTGCAGATAATTGTTCAGGGTGTTCTGGGTATTTTTCTATGTATAATAAAAAATATATCTTTATCTATGTAATGTATTGTATTAAGTATATCAGTTATCTAATACTCATAACACAAGCTCTGCTTAGCTTGGGGCTAGATAATGTTGTGTGAAATGTCCAGCATTTATTTATTTATTTAATACCCATATAATCATAAATATATGTGGTTATTGTTGCCATTGGGGATGATTTTCGCGTTTTTGGAAAACTGCTTTAAGTGGAGGTTTAGTTGTTACCGGTAGAGTAGTTCTGTCAGCGGGCGCTTCACCGCCGCCAGTACGCGCGTCGCCTTCCACGTCCGAGTCCTCCGTGTCGATGATGACTGGCGCCACGATCGCCGCAGAACAAGCTTCATGCGCCTTCAAAGCCTCCACTAGAAGGCTGCGAGCCTGGTGAAATACATCTCGCAATCAGTGAACACACACAAATATGCGAGAAGAGAGCTTACACAGGAGGAAGATAAACTTTATCTAGCTAGATAAAGGCTTTCTTTTTCCAAAACATCTGCAAAGTTCGTAGGTAATTGGGCCTTTAAGGCCAAAGCACACCGGATGCGTGTGCAGCACGTATCTTAGACACGCGCGTCTCTACGTGACGTACACGCAAGCGGTGTGCTATGTCTCATACAGTTACATACATTACAACGTCATGGTTGTGCCTTTGTTGTGGCCTTTATCAAAACTTATCTAGCCTAGATAACTGAGTTTAGTTTTAGCAGTGATAGGCTCGTAAAATATTGACGTCCCTTACCTGTGTGATGTGTAATGCGAGTAAGACCAATGACAGCGCGTGTTGGACGGCTGCTGGCGGCTCCAAGGACAGGGCTGCGGCGGCTATGGACGGGCGCGGCCCGTGTGTCTCCTCTATCGTTGTTTCTTCAGAGTAGAGACCTATTAATGGTGTTGCAGTTAGATCATTTACGACCGATACCATTAAACTGCTTCGAAGAGAACTTCGCGTAGACTAATGACGAACGAACTGGGGTGAAAGAACTCGGTAAGTGCCGGAGAAAAGGGTTGTTTCTACAGTCCGATCACAGAAGTGAAGCGTGAGCAATTATAATTATGAAGGAATAAGAGCGAAGCATCCTTATTACGGTCAGTGTATAGCGAGCAAAGCGAGCCTGTATTGAAGGCATATAATATATGTAGTTAGACTGTTTGTATCAAGTGGGTCTTTTAGTGCGAGGAATGGCAGTGGCGATAATATATGAAGTTCGTTAGGCACCCACGCGGCGTAGTGCGAGCAGCCTGCCACCACTCTGTGCTCGCCCTCCACACCCGCTATTATAATACACATAGACCGTAGTTTGTACTCTACCAAGTACACATAGACCGTAGTTTGTACTCTACCTAGTGCAAATATACCGTAATTTGTACTCTACCTAGTACACATAGACCGTAGTTTGTACTCTACCTAGTACACATAGACCGTAGTTTGTACTCTACCTAGTACACATAGACCGTAGTTTGTACTCTACCTAGTACACTAAGACCGTAGTTTGTACTCTACCTAGTACGAATAGATCGTAGTTTGTATCTACCTAGACTGTTGGCTCCGAGCGGGTCCTTGAGCGCAGGGAACGGTAGAGGCGACAGATGCGGCTCGCTGGGGAGCGGAGAGGTAGCGGCGGGCAGCGCCCACGCAGCGGAGTGCGAGGAGCCGGCAGCCACCCTGTGCACACCTTCCACGCCGGCCACGAGCGCGGGCCGCCGGTTCACGTACACCGTGCCGTTGCCTTGCTGTCCATGGTCGTTGT
Organism: Epirrita christyi; assembly: GCA_951392215.1. Classification (NCBI taxonomy): domain Eukaryota; kingdom Metazoa; phylum Arthropoda; class Insecta; order Lepidoptera; family Geometridae; genus Epirrita; species Epirrita christyi. The sequence continues at coordinate 4,707,357 of OX595837.1, forward strand.
CACCCCATGCCCATACCTACAACCATGGATTTATAATAAAAAGATCGCTCACTGGCCCCAAAACTGCACCTAAACCAGAAAATTTACTCGCGATCGATGAGGGGCATGTAGAATTAAAGTTTCGCTCATTAAAAGTTTTTTCATACATTTTTAAAACCTCTATTTTGTTGCTGCATCAATTGGAATAAGTAATATAAAGTATTTTTGGAGCTTGGCGCTTCTGTGCAAGACACGAGTCTACGAACATACCTGATGCTCCGCCGTGACAGCGATGCAATGCAAGGCGCCGACGGCGACGTGTATCACGCGCATGCCTCGAAGCGCTTCCACTAATGTCGGTCGCCGCACGTGCGAGTCACAACCGTGGCCTAGGCGGAAGTAATCGCCTTTGCCCCATGTCCACACCTGAGAATTGAAGAGACAATAGGACTTAATCGAAATGGATCAGAATGTGCACATTACGGACAAAAGTGGCCCCCATTTCCATACAAATAGAAGTACTAGATAGGCTAACACTTTGGTCTTAGCTTTAAATGTAACTTATGATACATTCAGCTCTCCAATAGGTCATTTATGACCTATTGGAGAGCTGAATGTAATGAATGTTTTTGTTAAATCTTTTTTATAAAGTTTTTGTTTTTTTAATATTGTTTGGACAATATTAAAAAAACAAAAACTTTATAAAAAAGATTTAACAAAAACATTCATTACATTCAGCTCCAGTTTCCAAAAACTGGACACTTTTCACCAACCAATACCTGAAGGCAAACTATAGCACACTATGTCAGAAAAGTGGCAGGTTTCTATAAAAAAACTATATTAAAAAGTTACAAAACCGTATTATGTGACAAGTCTATGGAGCGTTGGGTGAAATCTGGCATAAATGGTTTACTTTCAAACCGCACTTACAACAGTTGTGAAGCAACAAAGAGAATAAGCCCTTTATTGCACGTGCTCCTACCGCACTGGTCTTATAACAGAACCAGAGAGACAATCGATACTCTGTGGTCCTATCAAATGAAAGCGATACACACCTCACCATCTCTCGAAAGCGCCATACTGAACTGCGCGCCGCATTCGACTTGGATCACTCCCAACGTGTTCAACCGTTCTATGTTCATTGGGATGGCGCAGCCGTCGGATCCTCCACGGCCTGATTTACAACAAAACATTCATAATTATGACATTTATGAGCGTAAATAATATTTCGTAATAAATGGGGGGTACTGAAACGAAACCTTTTTTTTTGTGAATTAATGGAACAATAAAGACCTTCCGGAGGTTGATACCGAGGCAGGCCAAAAAACCAAGTCTTTAGTAAGCGTCGTGATGTATTAGACGTTTTCCTTAGTGGTGGGCAGGATAAGGACATGATAACTGAACGGAAACGGAGGCTTTTACCCAGTATTGTCACAGTTTATGCTAAGATTTTTTTTAAATACGTACCAAGTTTCCCGAAATCGCCGTCTCCCCAAGAGAAGACCTTGCCACACGCGGTGAGCGCCAAAGTTTGTGCGTCCCGCGACCCACACGCCACTTGCACCACTCTGTAGCTTGCTAGGGCCACCACCTAAAAACAAATTATCATTCCCGCGTCGAAACGTAGCCCGTATGTGTTTGGCGTAAAAGGTTGTTTGTTTGTTAGTATGTTTGTTTGTAAACATTTATCTCCAAGACAACAATGCTGTTTTTTGGTTATTTGACTAAGTTCAAGGAAGCTTCTCAGATAGGTTTGTTCTTTTTTTAAACTCTTGAAAAGAAATTCACGTTCAGCCTTTATAATTATAAATGTCGTATGTACCTAAAAACACATTATTAATTTATTTATTATTGTCATGTTGGAAATTGTTGGCGTGCGTCTAGAAAAGAACCAATGTACGTATTACAGTAACACAGTACAGTAGTTAGTACAGTAACTTGCGTACGTTGTTTACGTACGTAGTGCAGTGAGCAAGTTATTTTTTTTTATGCTACTTGGCAAGCAAATAAGCATACGGCCCACCTGATGGAAAGCAGTTACCGTAGCCTATGGACGCCTGCAACACCAGAGGCATCACACGCGCGCTGCCGACCCTGAGACATAAAGATGAAAAGTCGCATGTGCCTGTAATTTCACCGGCACCCGTACCCTTCAAACCGAAACACAGTAATGCGAGCACTACTGCTTGGCGGCAGAAATAGGTACGGTGGTAGTACTTCCCCGGACGAACTCTTTTACAAGAAGTTCTACTACTAACAAAACACACACAGGACAGGACAGTAGGAGAAAAGTAACATATTATAGGTACTTTAACTAAATTTTTACTTACCATCTTAGGCTGCATTTGCATGATGCAGTCTCCGTGTCCGAGCCGCCCGTACTCTCCCGATCCCCATGTGTACAGCTGTCCGCGCGCCGAGATGCACGCGCTGTGCGCTGAACCACACGCAATGAAAACAATGCGCTCGCCAGAGAGATTCTCTATCAGACGAGGCGACTCCAGAGTCGTTTTGTTGCCGTGACCTAGCTTGCCGTCTTCACCTTCACCCCATGAGTAAACCTGTCAATTTAAAAGATCTATAAATAACTTTCGAGAATTATATTTAGATCCTCGTACCGATATGTGCGAGGAGAGATGTGGAGAGTGTAGCGCGGATCGCGCTCACCCTGACGAAGACCCTCGATTAGGGTCGAAACCTGTTGGTGCCTCCACCAACAGAAAAATTTCCTTTTTACGAAATGAATCTACAAATCAGTGGCTATTCTTTATAATTTCGCATTAAACAAAAGCAGAGTTTCTGCACTCCTTGCAAAAGATTTTGTCTGAAATGTTCGCTTTTCACCCAACAGCGTTTGATCAACCGTGACGTCATCACAATAAACATTCGGGAAAGTAACAATACCTATTTCTGCCGCCAAGCCAAAACCACAGTTGTGTTCCGGTTTAAAGTGTATGGGTGCCGTTAAAATTACAGGCACATGAGACTTTTTTTTTGTCTCGCAGAATAGTGGCATGGCAATGCCACGCAGGGTGCGTCCTTGATTTACGTGGCCTAAGACGCATCGCAATTGTAATGAGCAAAGGTTACTTAACATCAGCTGGAACACATGTACCTAACTCAGAAGAAAAAACCACAAGCTTTTTCTTCCTTCTTCATCATACGGTAGACATCCACTGCTGGATGAGGCGTCCCCATATCATGCATAACGTGCAAGATCCGCAGTTTTGTAAGTACTCAGGTGAATGCTGCTGCCCATCTCCTAGCGTAATCCCTTAGTCGCCTTTTACGACATCCACTGGAGGAGTTGGAGGAGACTTTAGGACTACCACGGCACAAGCCTTGCCACGGCCTTTTCTTCCTACATTAAATTAAATGCAACTTACCTTCCCATCAGCAGTAAGCGCCAATGCATGTTTGCCGCCCGAATGGACAGCAACTCTTCGCACCAGCACGTGAGAGAGGTATGGATTGGCGCGCGGCGTTGATATGTTGTTGGTGTGGCCCAAACCGAGACGACCGTTCGTGCCTTCGCCACATACGTAAAGCTGTAACAAAAGAAGTATAAGTTTCTTGTTCATTGATTCATTTTTCAAAACAAGCTTTTATTAAATTAGTGATCGGAACCGTGAGCTGATCAAAATGAGCCCAAACACTGTCAGGCTGCTATTAATCATCGAGTTCCGTTGTCCACCTTCTAGCTCCATCATCAAATCAGCTCGCCGTCATCATAATATTGTATTGTCATCTGAACTTGACAGGTATGAAAAAAAACCAGTTGTATTTTGTTCATTCGTCGTGTCGCTGGTTTTTCTTTGTCACTTTGTGTTAAGTCAGTGACCAATACGGCTAGCACAGGCTGACTACGTTACGAAGACGCAAGCGAGACGAGCGCAAATGTTAATATTGGCCAACTTCGTGCAACACGGAAGGGAGTAGCCATTCGCAGCGTTCCCCTCTGTCAAACTACACGCCAAAGTAGGCATATGCGTTTAATAAAACTAGTTGTTATTCTGTGCAAGGTTTGTTAGTGTGAGTGTCGTCATTACAGTGTTGTATTTGGATGTGTATATGCGGAATTGCGCTTGTGTGCACATTTCCCCCCGCAAAAATTGACAGAATTATTTGAATGGTAATAGATCGCTAAGGCTACTCCCTTCCGGCCCGCGGCAGGAAGTCCGTGTTGCTCGAAGTTGGCCAATGATATCAGGGTAGCTTGAAAACTTTGTAATTTGACTAACGTTAGTCAGCTTGTACTAGCCGTACAGGAAGGTATGTAAGTATGAAGGCTTTGTGTGACTGATGGTATAAGAACATGTATGACGTTGATTGCTCAAGATTCTTAATTGTTACCAGCACAAATTTTCGTCTCTCGCCAGTCTTAACAATTTAAACTTTTTAAACTTACTTTTCCATCATGAGAAACAATGAACAGCGTTTTCGAGCCACCCGCTATATGGACTGGTCGTAAGGCACTCAATACGGGCGAGAACACAGGCACTTTAACTTTAGATCCTTTTACACCGCATAGCTGATCTTTATCGTTCAAACCCCATACGTAAACCTGCAAAGGAATATCGACTTTAATACTTGCACAAACGGTAGACAATCCACTGTTCTAAAATAGTCAAAACGTACTCTGGGATAGTCGTTAGGTAACGTCGGTAGATTGTTATCAACGGGCACAGAGTTATTTGGAGTGTCTTTCTCCATCCAATCTTCGGCGATGAAATTCATACTCTGTAACAAAACCGCCAATCAAAAGCTGATCTTAGAAGCTACATCATAAGGTTGAAACTAGTTTTCTTACCATCAAAACGTCCGAGTAAAGTGGGTTGGGTCTAAAACCAGTGATGTAAAGGCCGTGTACGCGGCAATCGGCGTTGACGTTGCGATTCTGTTTGATGCCAATTTCTATGCACGGGTAATACTGAAAGAAAGCGTCACAAAATCTCAAACTAGTATAAGTACATTGAATTGACATAATGTTAATGTTAAAGAACTCCCTTTTCCGCATTCGAACTCTATGGATGGTCCATTATGCGTGAATTGAATTGACATATAAAACAGATAAGTGATTTGACCATCAAAAGTTAGACAGCGCGGTACTTGAACTGCCGCACAGTAAGACTCATGTCATTATGGGATCCGGATGAAGCCAGAACTCGCTTTGTTGTAGATACGAAGTTTCGATCGATTCAAAGTGTTTGATAGATTCGCGTCTCTACTTTCTAATCACAAAATGTATCTGGTAACAGCTAGCAGTTGTATCTATACTATATAGCACAGATACAACCGCTAGCTGATTGTAAATATTCATCGTATCTACGATAGCGGACGTTCTGCCATTGACGCTAAGGTCAGTTCTTCCAGTGCTACCAGGGACTTCTGAAAGTTGCGCCGAGACCAATGCCACGTAAACTATATTTAACCTGTGCCCAAGAGACAGATTCGCACGCCAAATCGTATTTCAACGCCATAGACAGAGTAACCAATAGACAACTAGATAACTTCCATCGCATTCATACAAGAGGACAACTTATGCATACGTCATGTAAAGAAATGGGACAGAATGATAAGATTTTTCGCCGCATGTTGCGTGCCGGTTTTTTTAAGGTTTAGGTGTGCTAAACAGTTCTGTATATATTGTGTGAAAAATATGTTTTAAAATAAATTGTGAGTACGGAAATACACGTTGAATTAGTTGTGAATAACAAATTCGTATAACGAATATCCTTCGAAAAATTCGTGTTCAGTGTAGTGTACTCGGATATAAAAGTTATCTATAATTCTATCTCACATGTGGCACGACAACCATTTGTCTATTGATTACTCTATGTTCAACACAGATCAATAAATAAATAAATGTTGGTCATTTTACACAGCATAATCTAGCCCCAAGCTAAACAGAGCTTGTGTTATGGGTACTAGATAACTGATATACTTAATACAAATACATTACATAGATAGATATTTTTTATTATACATAGAAAAATACCCAGAACACCCTGAACAATTATCTGCAGATCGTACAAATATTTGTTCAGAGGCGGGAATCGAACCCGCAACCTCCTGCGTCGCAGGCGAACCTTCGCCCGCCGCGCCACAGAGGTTCTCAACGAAACTGACGTCTATCAGACGCTCTTTTGTTTGCAAACATACCTGTTTACAGTCAGCTAGCAGTTGTATCTGCGTGAGATGCGATAGAGGACGTTCTTTGTTCGAGGGCGCAGGCGCACAAGGCACCGCTGCTATAGAAGCCAAAGCAGCCTCTTCAAAACTCGTTCCGCCCCGAACAGTCAATGTGGCTGGTCCGTGAATGCTATTGGGCACGCCTAGTCCAAGACGGCGGATTCGAACGCCACATCGCATTTCGACACGGATCCAGTGCTGAAATTAAATTATTTGAGGTTTTGTAGCAGGTTTTCTTACAGCCGCATTCTAGAAACTTACTTGACAATTACTTGAGCATTTCTTGTGCAAGTAACTGTATCATAGTTCTGCCGTGTCAGAATCGTATTACGGTTTTCGTCATACATTTCTGACAATACGATTTTACAGAATCTTGGCAAATGTTCATTAGATACCATTATGGGTTCTAGAATACGGCTGTGAAGTATACTTAAGGGGATTTCAATAGGGACGCTCGAAATTTTTAGGTTATAGCAGCCATGTTTTTAAGGTGGATCGTCCCGCAATTGGTGCGTAACTCGAAATTTATTGTTTTTTTGCTCGTTACAGCTCATCAACACTTCTTGAGATAGCGAAAACTGATTTTGTGAAATCTGGGAGACCCAACTTACATGTTCTAACTTACAGTATCTCATAAATATCATTAGCTACGAATGTTCCTGAACAAAAAAAAAACAGTGTAAAAATTGACGGACATTTGTAGCTAAACTAATCAACTAAAACATGTATGTTTGGTCTCCTAGTTTTCGCAAAATCAGCTTTCGCTATAACAAGAAGTGTTGATGAACTGTGATCAGCAAAAAACACATTAAAAAAATTATTTCGCGCCATTTGCATAACGTTTCACCTTAAAGTTATTGACGCATTTTAATATAAACCGTTGGCATGTTCGTTCCCAAATGGTAATGTTGATTCGATTTTTATTTTCGAGCATCAAACAGGATAAATACGAAGTTCAGGATATGAAAAACCGTTCAGTATTTACGTAACATAAACAAAAATTCTAGTACATTACCTGACCAGTGCCACTCGCGCTCTGCCAATACGTATGAGGTAGGCAGTCTATCAGACGCCTGGCACCGGCTCCCGGTCGACAAGATGAAACTCTCACGGCCCTTATAGAACCACGCCATCCAACCGTCGCTCCACCAGCACCTTCGCCCCATTCAGCTTTACACACAATTTATGACGTTAATATAGGCCAAAGAGATAAATCATAGTTATTTATTGGTAGAGTCTGTTCAGGAAGAGACCCGTCGTGGGATTTGAGGACGCTGCTGTGCCTAATTACCTTTTGTTTAGCGGGCAATACCATAGCGCGTCCGTTCCATTTTGATCCTATTACAACCGTAACTATTTCTTTAGTCAAAATGCCGACAGAAAGTAGGAGCTTAGGAAGTTAGGAGCTGGTCTAATTATGGTTGTAACATGTAGTTCGTAACGTTAGTTCACAATTTGGCCACGACGGCTCTCTTGCTGAACAGACTCTTAAATAATATTACAAGGCAGTTTTTACATTAAATACGATTGGTACAGTACATTAACCCCCTTACCAAATGTTATTGAAATTTAGGCATTGCTTAAAATTAGTCCTGTTACTGTTTGACATTATGCAATAGAAAGAGATGGCAATATTTTAGCATTATTTATCTTTTGATAATTTTTTTTAAAGTAAGGCCAATTAGTGATGACGCTAAAGCATATTTTTTACGCATAGTAACAATGAACAGTATAAATATAATGAGGGAACATACATGAATCTGTGACTAGTTCCATCTCGCTGACTTGCCCAGTCCATCCAGGTTGTGTTGGGTAGTCGACAGTCAAATCACGACCATTGCTTGATATTGCTGAAACAAAAGAACACGATAAATCATCAAAAAGATGTATTACCTAATGAAAAACAAAAGACGATCAACGCATGAAAAATATTCCAGGAGACGTAGCATTTTCCGGACAAATGCAGTCGTGCGTTTTTATCATCATCATTAACCTGTAGAATATTCCTAGAATGCCACGACGAACGGTCTTGAGACGCCTCCATCCTGCGACGTTTATAATGTGTTTAGGCGTGCGTTATAGTGTCTTTTGTCGAGCGTTTTACCTCCTATTAATTCTACACACCTTTGACGGTGCCAACGCTGCTATGGTCGATGCAGCCCCATTTGTATCGTGGCTGAGTAACAGCGGCTCGCACCCTCACTTTATCGCCAACACCGAATGGCGGCGCTCCTGATACAACTTCAGCGTGGACCGCTCTTACGCCTGAAATGCGTCCAAGACCTCGCCATTCAACCTGTAAAAAAAAGTTGTTAGTCAGAAAAACAATGATAGTGTAAAATTATGGTTGTAATATGTAGTTCACAACGTTAGTTAACAATTTGACCTTTTTTCTGAACAGACTCTACACATTGGTAAATGGGTTTCACTAGACCAAACACTAAACTGAACCAAACTGACTAGACTGGACTAAAGGGTCACAAATCAACAAAAGCTCTTTGAAAGAATGGGTAAAAGGCAAAAACCTTTAACCTAGAGTCACTATTTCGATCCCTATCTACTACTGGGCCGATCGGTAATGGAATGGCTGCATTTTATGTGAATATGCTATTCGGCAGTTGGGAAATCCATTTACAAGCCCATCAATCATTTATACACAATATAGTACAATAATGAACAGTAATAGAAAAAATAGTTCACTTACATGTAAATACACATTCTGCTTGATGTCGCGTTCAACTTTTTGCACTTGACCAACATCACCTAAAGCCACCTGCAAACAAGCCATAATTTAGTGAGAGGGTTCTCACAAAAACAAATCGATCAATCTTCTCTATAGAAACAATACTTACGCTTTCAAAAGCCTTACAGCACCGTACAGTCATCCCCGGAGTGATAACATCCGACAAGTACTGAGCATACTCGTCTTCGGATGCAAAGCAACTGCGCCAACGGTACGGAGTCTGTTTCTTCTCCTGTTTTGGGGGTTTCACTTCTATCACGGAATCATCCATGCCTTGTTGTGGCAGCTCCAGTAAATGTGCCACTAGTGATTCGACAGAGGGCATACTGTTTCCACCTGGAGAAACATGAACTTTATTATACTACCAGACTACGGTTTAAAGTTGCAGTCTATAGGAAATTTTACACTAAGAAGACTATTTCAGAGAATGGAGAGAAAAAAAGACAGTACACACTCACCTATTGTTTGTATAGCACCGTATACAGCGGTTCGCGAGAATCCCATTTCGATAACTTGCTGTACTTGTGAAGAGTTCGTCCACGTGTTGAGGTCTTTACGTGCTAAAAACAAATGACAAATGAAATTTACGCGCTAAAAGAAACAAATCCAATTAAATTCGAATCAAAATGCAGCGGTATACATCCAAAACTTACATAGCGATGAGCTGTTGTTTGTGATCGTTTCGGCGGATATTTGCAAAATGTTGCTTTTGTCTATCAATGGCATTTCTGGAGGTATTTCGTGCTCCTTTTCGTCTCCTAAAATAAATCAAACTTTATCTACTAACATCAAAATTAATAAAATTGGGCAATGCAGTGTTATAATGAATATCATCAGCATCATTGATGCTACAATATTAATTATAACACTATTTTTCGACGCTATGTTCGTGGCCGATTACATGTATCACCGTTTAGATAAACAATCAGCGACTGTAGTATTTATTGTTTAATTCGGGCAAAGCAAAGAATCTTTGCCATGCAGCCACAGACTTTTGAGGGTTCATGTAGTTAGCATACGTTCCTCCTCCTCACCAGCCTGTTTACGTCTATTGCTGGACGAGACCCCTCCTATTGAATACAATGGGGGTATTTGCCATAATCACCATGCTTGCCAGGCGGATTGGTGATCACAGATGGTGATAGTACTTAGATGGATGCTGCTGCCCATCCCCTGGAAAATAAGGCTTTTACTGCATCCACGGGAGGAGGGGTCTATTCTTAAGCCGGATACACCACGGCACGTTCACTGAGCATACGTTCATGCTGCCTCAAATGCTCCCACAGATCATAAATTTAATAAAATGTGTTTGTTTCAATTGTATATTTATGGTCGTAGATGAAATATCGTGTGAAACGAAATATAATTGGCCATTAGGACACTCGTGCAGCTTATTATAACTAACGTCTCCTTCACACTGCCCAGCCACACTGACGTATATTGATCTTTATGTCGGTTCTAATAAATGTGATTTACCATTGAGATGAGCGGCTAGTCGGTGCAACAGTGCCACGGAGGCGGTCGCTAGTTCTCTTGTTGTGTGCGATGCAGCTAACGGGCTCGGTCGAGTCGCTACTCCTAATAGTCGACGAAGTAGTGTACCCTCTGTTCCTAGTCTTATAGTTGTTCTTTCTAGAGTACCTAAAAAACCGTGAAGCACAAGAAAAATTACACTTAAAATTGTATGTTTATGAATACCTAAACGAGCGGTTACAGTCACCAGCGGACAAAGTGACAGATAATGTATAACATCTGTCAAACTGAAAAGTTAGGCTAAATAACTGCTTTACCCGCCCGTTTAGTTGTTGGTGAACAGTGGTCTTATTGTTTATGGATTTAAGGTTTCACTTAACATTATCACGTGACCGTTATTTCCATACAAACAAAGAAGTACTTATGCTAGTACTGCGAGTTTAGCTTAAAAACGTAACTTGTGATAGATTCAGCTTCCTAATATCTTGCGTCTGATGACGATGAACTACAATATTTGGGAAGAAAAATCATTTAAAATTCATTTTAATCCTTACTTGAGTTGTCAGGGGGTTGCATTAGAACTTTTCTGAGTCGAGTTCGCGTTGTCAAAAGCCCTTTCACAGCACACAACGTCAGTAATTCCATTTGCTGCTTTCTTAAACCGTATACGTCTAAATCAGCTGCAAAAAAACAAATGAACGTGCAAATAGAAGACCAAATAATATTATTGTAATTTTGTGGCTCATGTGAGCCATGTGTGCAGAGACGACCAATCAAGTTAGTGTCAATTTGTGACTTATGGAGCCAACGATAAAGTTGAAAATGTCATACCAGGTAAGTGATGCGGATGCATTGGCGACGCTTGCGGACCAGCCCCGAGTAACGCCGCGCAAACGCGTAGGGCACTTTCACCGCCACCTAGCGGATGGATGAGGCGATCGCTCTCAGCACTTAGGATACCACTGAGTTCGCTCTGGAATAAAATTGTAAATTCTTTTTTTTTTGTTTGAGTATTTGCCGTATCGAGCAGATGGCCCGCCTGCTGTTAATTACCTCAGACCACATACACCTAGGACGCGCCCTACGTGGCATCGCACTGCGCCCACCCCTGCGAGCAATACTGCGTCCATTGCTGGACATAAGCCTCGCTCATAGAATGCCACAATTTCTATAATGATTTGAAACCCCACTAATTATTTGTTTTTAGGCCAACACATTTCAGTGACTGATAGATATCTAAATCAAATCTTCTCCACTGCACATCCATGCATACATAACATTTATAACTGTTATATGAAGGATATTTTATATGAAACCATACTTACTTTGGTTTGTGTATTGTCATCATATATCAAAGAAATCTTCGCCCTAGGGGTAAGTTGCGTGACAATAGCATTTCTAGGAGGTGATCCTACGGACACTCGATGACCGAGCCGTATACGCCATTCTACTCCACCCACAACACCTAGCGCCCCCGCTGAAAGCAAGAACACATTCTAAGATTATAGGTACAACGTTCAATTTTGTTTGTAAGGGATTTGACGTGACATGATACTATGTCCAAACATAAATCATAATGCTACATACCAATAAGACAAGTGTCCAAGCTGGGTGGCGCCGGCTTCATAGTTTGTGTCATTTCCTGGCTGGCTTGGGGCCACCAATGCCAATCACTGGTAACCTAAAATATACAAAAAAGCTAGAAAAAAGATTAGAAGCTAGAAGAAAGACTATGTAGCTGTATGTTGGCTGAGGTGTGTCCGGTTAAAAATAGACAAATTAATAGAAAATAGTGGATGTCGTAAAAGTCGGGGATTACACCAGGGGATGGACAGCAGCATCCACCTGAGTACTAGAAACCAAACTGCGATCACCAATCCGCCTGCCAAGCGTGGTGATTATGGCAATTCCCCCCATTATATTTTATGGGGGATGCTTCGTCCAGCAGTGGACGTAAACAGGCTGGTGATGATGATGATGATGAATACCATTTGAGCAGCCAACTGCAGTTTTTCCAGCAGCAGTGTAGATATCGGTCCGTGCCACTGCGCCGCCGAATGCAGCTGTCGAACTAGCTGCACGAGTGCCGCGCAACTCGCGCCCGTGTAGCCAGCCGTCGCCGGAGCGCGCCAACGGTTATCTGAAATGTACAACTACATTAGTTGTATACTTTGTGCTGTGCTCAGATAGACTAGGAACTTGAGCCCGTATTCTCGAATAATCATCAACGAGATGACGTCACATCATGTACACTAGATTTGATCTGAGTGTTTTTTTTTATTTAATAAATCATCGAAGAATTGCACTAGATTTTGTAGAGAATCTTGGCAAATGGCTGTAATTGTGTTCATGCAAATGATTTATTTACAGAAACCATACAAAAAATATTTTCTAAGCAAAACAGTCAGACACCATGATGTCGTACAGTTGTAATAAAAATAGTAAACTTCTTGTGAAAGAGTTCGTCCGGGTAAGTACTACCACCGTACTTATTTCTGCCGCCAAGCAGTAGTGCTCGCATTGCTGTGGTACGGTTTGAAGGGTACGGGTGCCGGTGACATTACAGGCACATGAGACTTTTCATCTTTATGTCTCAGGGTCAGCAGCGCGCGTGTGATGCCTCGTGTTGCAGACGTCCATAGGCTACGGTAACTATTTTTCATCCGCCGTGGGCCGTATGCTTGTATGATTGCTAAGTACGTAGTATAAAAAAAAGCCATTGCGCCAACCAGGGTTAGCATTATAACCATCTATTTCAACGATGGCGCAGTATAAAATAACTACTCAGTAAATTAACTCTCTCAGGACTAAAGATACTGTATTTGCAAACGTATTATTTGGTGAAACCTTATCAGCCATTGACGCCAATTTAGCTTACCAATTTCTTCTTCTTCGGCATTGATAGCGATCGTGGTGTGGTTCACTTTCAACGCTGGATCTTGGGAGTGCGTTTCCAGCCACAGTCGGCCAATAAGCGCTAGTAATTGAGCGCATACTGTATGCCTCCAGTCGATGGGCCCTCTGTGTTCGACTAGGACACGACGAAGTAGCCATAGAGATTGGATCTAGGGATAAAAGGGGAGATTAGAATAGTGCAGTCTAAGCAAATCAATGATGTTTTGAAAAATGGCCGGGTTTCCAACAATATGTTGAGTATGGCATGCAGAACAACGGGATAGGAATGTTTTCGATACTGGTGGTCGATACTGTCTGGGTACATGATGAAATATGATATGTTTGTAACGCTTGTTTACAAAAGATTATTACGGGTATGTTTTCGAACTTACTTGTAAATAAATGTGATCCTGAGTTATTGGCTTGTCCGTACAAGAAATAATACTGTAGCATAGTTCGAACCATGGGTCTGTGCATAGAGCTGCCCGCATTTCTGGGGTCTGTGCGCTAGCTAAAACAAAAACATGAAACATTAAGTACTTTTTAAGTATTTGGAACTTTCACAAGACCATTTTTGATTGCTAAAACCCAACATGGAGTATGAAAATACTCCTCCTCGCACAACTATTCAGTGGACTGGCGAATTGTCTCTCTGCATGCCACGCTGATTTTCCTTTATCGCAAATCGGCGTGGATTACAATTTCGTAATAAGAGATAAAAATAGAAAGGAGGGATATATAACACAACATAACATACATAACCCAACAGTCACATACAGTCCTGATACAGTCCCACACTACGATTCCCTGTCTCATGGTTATCAGGATCCACGAGTACTATGGTACCATAACACCCAGAACAAATATTTGCAGATCAAAACAAACATTTGTCCCGCAGCGGGAATCGAACCCGTAACCTCTCGCATCTCAGCCGGCTCTATAAAGGTTATATACCCAACTAACCTCTCAACAAAGCCAAAGCCGTGTGATAATGCGTCGCGAACGCAGTGGGCGGAGGTGTAGCGTGCGCGTGAGCTAACGCCAATAGTCTTCTTTGTAAAGCTGCCACGTTTCTTCGGGCTACGGTGCCTCTTTCTCCTTTTATAGCGCCAATGCCTGCACAAAGAGCACGGATAGCGCCCGTACAAGAGGCGCGCACTTCGCTCACTGGCCAACATTCAGTATTGTGTTCTACCACTGTAAAACAAAAATCAAGACCAAACATTAAAAAGTTTGTCATTGACAAATTCATAAACTTATCACTGAAAACTAATACTTTGATAAATACATCATGGAAAACTAAGATTTATCGAAATTTGTTGATAACTCTTTCTTGAGATTCTTTTTTTAATACACTTTCTAGAGTCCTGTGTACATTTATTAATTTATTAATTTTGTTGTCCTACATTAACCGTCAACAATCTAGAAGTATCAAGTTTGTATATTTGCCAAACTTTATGCAAGTTGGTCCCTCCTGCGCCTGCGCTCTACCCAACCGACTTGTTGTCACTTCCGACCCAACCGTCTTAGCTACCATTTTCTCACCAATCACGCGACCTTCAATCTAACGACATTAAAGTGCAATGTACGCTCACCTCCACTCACTCCGTGAAGGGTCTCGTCGACCGAAGGCGGTGGAGACGGCGACCGCGCTAATTTGAGATCATATTTCCCTTCCTTGCCCATTCTATAAGAATTGGTTCCTCCGGCATCCCACGCCACTCGGACCCAGCCGTCTTCGCCTAGCTCACCGATCACGCGACCTTCGCCGCCTGGTAGTCCATCCTAGAAGGAAATAAGAGTTATTTTTACCTGACACCCACTACACTACATTTGTTTTTATGGTGAAACTGGTAACTTACCTGATCACCCCATTTCCAATCCCGCCCTCGTACAACTCTAGTGCCAATTTTCATTAGAGAAGCGAGTTCGGGACCCGATAATGACGTACCACGAGCTCGGGCGCCTAATCTTTCATCCTCATAGATCACCAGACAATCAGCTGCAAAGTAATTCAAATAATAATAATGGACCTTTCACACAACATTTTCTAGCCCCAAGCTAAGCAGAGCTTGTGGTTTCGGTACTAGATAACTGATATACTTAATACAATAATATTACATAGATAGATATTTTTTTATTATGCATAGAAAAATACCCAGAACACCCTGAACAAATATCTGCATATTGTACAAATATTTGTTCCGAGGCGCGAATCGAACCCTGCGTCGCAGGCGAACCTTCGCCCGCCGCGCCACAGAGGTCGTCAAATTATACATAACTAGCTGAATCCCGCAACTTTATCCGCGTGAAGTAGCACTCAGGGATAGCAGTGGGGAAGCCGCGGATAACGTAGCTTCCGATTAGTGAAAGACTTTTCAGAATCGGATAACTAGTTCCGGAAATTACATCCTACATCCAAACTCACAAACTTTACCTGTTTATAATATAAGTATGAGACTCAATAACTTAAGTGCCGTGGTGTGTCCGGCCTATGAATAGACCCCTCCTCCCGTAGATGTAGTAAAAGCCTTACTAGGGGATTACACCAGGGGATGGGAAGCAGCATCCGCCTAAGTACTCAACACCATACTGCGCGATCACCAATCCGCCTGCCAAGCGTCGTGATTATGGCATAATCCGTGATTATGGATTATGGAGGCCTCGTCCAGTAGTGGACGTAAATAGGCTATAGATATAGAAAGTATGAATTTAACACAATGCAATTCGGTAAAAATTGCATTGGTGAATACATTGTACTTGCATTTTGCCTTCAAATTATTGCAAATTAACGACGAATATTGAGATGTATCTCCTCCAATTTGTTTCAGTAAGCTCAAACATGAGCTAAGGGCTCCACCGTTTATAAGCTGTTCCAATTCTGGACCTCGACTGCCTTCCATTAAAAGCGACAGTAGCGCTATTAGGAACCTAAAATACCAAAATAGAGATGCTATAAAATAAGTCTTATATCTGTCAAAATAAGATTGATTTTTAAGGTACTAACCTCGCTCGAGAAGGTCGATTCAGTAACGCATGTGCCCCATAATTCGCACTCATCTTTAACGGTAAGCTTTGCGTCGGTTCTCCTTCCACGACTCTCGTCTTTAACTCTATCAGGATAAAGTCTATTAACTTAGATCTTTCTAGCAGTACCATGTATTTAGTATGCGGTATCACAGATTCAATGCCGTTTAGAGGCGGGGTTAGTGGAATGGTGGGTTTGACAGGTACGTAAGGTACTGAGTCCGCCATTGACGCTCCGAGTAGGCCTGTCAATGCAGCGTATTTTACGCTATCGGACATCGTTTGGGACGAATGTAGAATACTGTTTATCATGCTATATCCAGTCTTTCTTATCTCCGCTCTTTGAACCTGAAAATTAACCGTATTTTCATCGGGTTACACACAGTAGGTTGTAATTAACTACAAACACAGTAAACAATAAAGAAGGCACTAACCTGACAGTACAAAGCGCGACGTAAAATATCAATATCACAGGGTTGTTCAGTTATCACAAAATCTATTATAGCAGCTGCCAAACTTTGCTGTTCCGGTGTCACTTCTTCTAGCAGCCAATATAAGTCTGAAACAAATATAATTCCACTGTATAATCAACTGTATTACAATTAAAATAAGAGTCTAGCTAGGATACAACCCCTCGTGTAAGGCACTAAAATGAAAACTCGGTAAGAAGTTGGGTCACACGTCCACGTTTTCGGACCACATCCTGTATCCGGTCAAAGCTAAAGAAGGATACCTAATGGTGACCGAAACGCCAACGCTTACTTAAGCCGAGAATAATAACGTGATCAGTAACCACGATGAAATGAGGTTTGTTTCAATATAAGTACCTTTCTCATCACAGGCGAGCCTAGACACCCAGGCGTTGACGAACTTGTTTCTCTCCGAAGTATCATCGTCTTTTTCCTCATCAGCCGTTATGAGATCAGTCTTGAAGTCATCGGCGAGCATCCGGACTTGTTTCTCGCTTTCCAATGATTCCCTTAGAACTAGTGGCTCAGTCATGTCAGTAGGTTCATTAGTAGGTGTCTTATCTCTATCCGCTATTTGTTTTACACTGTGTTTCTGTACTCTGAGACGAATTTTTTCAGGGCGTCCTTCTTTTCGCATTTCAACTTTGTTTGACGCATCGACTTTATTTGATGCGTTTTTCATCTCCTTTTCCAGCGGTCTAGGCTTAATTTTCAATTGTTTGATTCGGATTCTCGTTTGTGGTATCAAGATTCCTTTATCGTCCTCGTCGTCTTCACTGTATCGGTCTTGTTCGAATGTAGGTGGTACTCTTGGAGGTTGTGATATCCTCAAAGTTTGTGAAACTCTCGCCGGTTGCAAAACTGCCGTAGCTCCCGAAGATTGTGAAAGAACCGCATGTTGTGCAACTTTAGGGGGTTGTGATTGTACAGTTGGTTGTGAAACTCTTGAAAGTAGTGATAGTACGGCATGTTGTGGCACTTTCGGAGGTTGGTAATGAGTCGCATGTTGAAGGACTTTCGGAGGTTGTGAAGTGACCGTTGATTGTGGATATTTGGGAGGTTGTGAAACCGTGGCATGTGAAAGTACCACTGATTGTGAAACCTTCGCAGGTAGTGAAATTACCGTTGATTCTGGAATCCTTGGCGGTTGTGAATTTACCGGGGGTTGCGGTAATTGAGAAGGACGAGGAAGTATCGTTACTTGGGGAACTTTTGAAGGTTGTGAAGTCATTGCAAATTGCTGAACTTTCGGGGAGTGAGAAATTTTCAAAGATTGTGTCATCTTTGCAGCTTTCAAAGCTTGAGACACTTTCGAAGAATGTGACACCCTCAACGTCTGTGAAACTTTTGGAGATATTATTTTTAGGTTTTGTGAAACTTGCGGAGTTTGTAATACTTTAGGATGTTGTAGAACATTTGGAGGTTGTGACTCTTTAGGATGCTTTGAAGCTTTCAAAGAGCCTGTTGTATGTTGAGTAATTTTTTTCGTTGGTTGTTGACACTTAGGAGCTAGTACTATCTTCGATGGCTGGGATCCTTTCGGCTGCGAACCATTCAAAGGAACAATCACTATATTCGGTAGCTCATCAGGGGTTTTGTTAGACGCGTTGGCTATAGTAGATTTGATAACAAGCGCGTCGCCTTGTAAGAGACTTCCAGACACTTTAAATATACTTTTGCTCAGACTGTTTTGTCTATTTCGGAGTTCCTTTGTTGTTTCGGCAGTGAAGCGTCTTTTGAAGCTGGGTGTCTTGACAGCTCGTGTAACCTTTTGGAATATTCTTTTCGCCGTGGGCGGGCGAACGTATGGCGGTCGTTTGTGTAGCGCGTTTACAGCTGCTGAAATTGCTGGTCTTATTTCATGTAAAAGGAACCTTGCTCGATCTAAGGGTGCGGCGCAAACCTAGAATACAAATGCTCCTTAGCAACTTATTATGACATTAGACACTCGAAAATTCAGTACAATTTGGTTACGCCTTTGATTAATATCTTAGTTTCAATAAAGTTGTTACCTCTTTGTATCCACGAGATAGCTGCTGTCTCGCTCTCATTAGAGTCCACTTGCATTGTTGTACCATTTTCACGATTTCAGACATTGCGGGTGAAAGTTTTACTTCACCTTTATCTTTTTCTGAAACAAAATAATTTTCTAAAAACCTTTCCTAATGTCATCGCTTGAGTGCTTTACAAAATAACTAGTCACGATACATAAGGTTTCACGATAAATAATAATAGGATAATAATTGCATTGGTGACTAGAGGTTATCAAACATACCAGCTGTTGCCGTAGCCAAGGCATGTTCCTTCAATCCCGTGTGGTACAGCAAAGCAGCCAATAACGCTCTCCTCAGTTCTTCCAAAGGATGTTCTGGTGGGAAGTGCGGCGCGCAGCCCTCGCGGCGCTCGCACGCCCACCAGAAGTGTAGTGCTAGGGGATCCTGTTAAATTACCTTAAATTATTGGTCCGATTGTTATCAAATACACTAAACATCGGCAAATACCAGCGTTCTACATAAAGGAATTCACAGACATATTATAGATTTATAGGCTCAAGTCGTTCACTGGTAGACATAGGCCTTCCCCATAGAACTCGACGACAAACGGTCTTGAGTCATTTGTATTCACTGACTTCCTGCAAGCGATACAATGTGGTCGGTAATTATAATAATAATAAATAATAATAATCGAGTAGTAAATCAATGAACGAAAATCAATATAAAAAAAAACTAGTACAATGAATGAGACTCATACTTTGCCGATTCGATGGCAGCTTTCTCCAGGTTTTTGTTTACAGTTTTCTAATCAAGTAAGCTTACGTGTAACTTTGGTTCAGCCAGTGCGTGTAACAATGCATCAGCGCGAGCCGTCGACTTGACGTAGTTCTTCAAGATGCGCGTCGGTGGTCGGATTGCACGGGACGGCAACGGTATCTCGGTAGCTGGACTGTTACCGCCGGTAGAGGACCCACTACGAGCTTCGGCTTTTTCTTCTTCAAAGGGGTTTGGCAGTTGAGTCGACTAAAAAGAAAGAGTTTGTTTTGGATAAAAAATCTGACTTGTAAGTAAGGGAGACCAATAGGGCCACTGACTTCAAGTCCAACGCTCTCCAGGTTCAGAGGAATTACAAGGATGAGCTCCTTGATCAGGATTTCTGGTCAGCCGGCATTGTTTAGCGACGCTATATGGAAGCGGTTTTGAAACGAAATTCCTCAAAAGATGGAAAAATATATATTTTATTCTATAAGGTATATACATATTTCTATGTGTTTATTTAAGGTATGATTTATTATACATTTCCCATGTAGCCTGAAATAAATATATTATTATTTATAAGTTATTAGTGGGGCTTCTTGCCAATGGCAACAAAGTCTCCTTATAAGGTGACTTTGAAGGGGATTTGTACAAAAGTCAGGGACATACCAGTAAACCACCTCTGAGGAAGACAGCTGAAGCGTGAGGAGACGCTTCCTTCTCTGCTTGTTGGACGGGTAAGGAGCGCGCGAGTCGAGTGCCGCTTTGCGATACACCCAGAGCACACTGGAAAGCACTCGATGATAGGATGTGGTACGCACGGAGGGTCGCTGTACTTTCCTATACAAGACATAAACACCAATAAGTTGAACCGCGGTTTGAAATGTACAGGCTTAGTTATTGCAAATATTACCTGCCTGATTATTCTAAGATATTACTTGACAAGTTAAAGTCTCATCTTATATATCTTATAAATCTTAGAATAATCAGGCAATAACTGTGATTGTTGTCGAGTAACACTGTTGTTGCTGTCCCTGTCATTCTAGAATTGAATGACCGTACCAGCTACTACAGTTTGACAGTCAATTGACGAGTAATGCTCGAGTAAAGGTCAAGTAACGTCCTGAAATATGGCTCTAAGCCTATCAGTGAGAACAAAGCAATGTGATAAATGTACAAAATCTCTGATATTCAAAGAATTTGTACACAATTTCACTCCCTGATACTTGAAGATCACATTATAATGCAAAACGTTTACATCGCCTATAAAACCCAATGGACAAATCTTAAGTATAACTACTCCCGAAAACTGAAACAGTGCATACAGACCATGATTCTGAAAATATATAAGCTGAAAAAACATGAAAAAAAATGCTCACTCTTAAGCCGCTTTTTTCGTGTTTTCTTTATGAATATCCCTAAAACATCATAGAAGGAACACAAAAACCTAATTTCCATCATTAAAAACACGTTAATTAATAAAAACTTCAAAACAAGCAATGAAACCCACATAACAAATATTGGCGCTGCGCGTCGATCAGCTGACCGGGAGCGTTGAACTCGCGCGGCCGGTGAACTCCGTGAACTCGCCGATGTTTTATATAGATATGGCATAGGTAGCTTTACCGGTACCTTCAGTATTCGGCAGCCGTCCTTTTACACTCTGTATATACTCACATTACAACTATGACTATAAATCTGGTCGGCGAACATCCCAACACACTTGTCAGTAATCCTCGATAAAAACGCCGCGTGTGGAGGCACGCTCAGAGCCGACGTCGCGTCACTTCCTTTCAACTTTCGCACCAACTCCACTGTGCTTGCGTTTTCACACTCGAAGTTTTTTACGTCGTAAACGAAGCCAGATACGACGATCCACGCACCGCCCTCTCTGATTTTGTTTACTATGTCGCATCTGTAAATATGCAATCAGTTGTAGAAGTTTCGTTTCATTGGATTCTGTCCTGATCTCCGCTATTCAAAACATGCAATAGTGCTGCTATTATCCTAAAGTCCTGCTCTGATGTTTCAGAGGTAGGATTTTTATGCTAATGGGAAACAATAATACGTACTTCCTCAAAATAGCGTTGCTAAGCTGGTTCCGTTTCGTCACTAGCCCCGGCCATCCAAGCAAATCAGCATCTAGCTTCGTAGTCGAAGGCAGAACTTTCGCCGCGTCGTCACACGAGCGAGATATCTTAACGATTGAGTGCGTACAATCGGCAAGAACGCTAGGTGAACGAGCCGCGCATGCGCACAGCCAAGCGCTTAGTTCTGTTATCACACGACCTGTAAACAAAAAGTACGACTAGCAGAATTGTACCGTTGGGCGATACCATGATAAAAGCATTTGAGAAGTGATCAAACAGACACAGAAACTGCTGCATGTTTTCGTTTAGGCCAACAATATTTGGTTCATGGATACAATATTGTGCAAGTTCTATTGGATTGGACTGTCTCTCCACATGAATGTGAAAGTCGAATTCTTCTTACCAACAATATCGACAGAGAGCAGATCGCACAGCGCCGCTAGCTGCGTACTATCCGCTCGTCTCACGGCTCGTTTGAAAGATACTAGCGTAGAATGAACGTGCTCCGCTAGTAATGACGTATACTGGTTGAGAAGCACTCTGACACCGCCACGCGAAGCTCTACCTCCTCGAATCCACATCGCTTCGCAAAATAGTAGCCTGTAAAAGTAATAGTATTCATTTAACACCAGTTAAGTGAATAGCATGTAATAAAATTGATAACGGGGTAGGTCTGGAGGTGATCTGCCTTGAACAGAATGGAATAACATCAACTGAAACAATATGGCAAGTTTTAGACAGTCGGAAACGGATATATGAGCATTGTAGTGGCTCAAGACCGGTTGTCGGGGCATTCTATGGGGGAAGCCTATGTCCAGTAGTGGACTTCTACAGACTGCTGATGATAATGATGATAAATGTATTGAAGTGGTCAAATTCTATATGAATACAGAGTTAATGTACCAGCCATTGAAAATATAGAAGAATAAGCCACCACTTTGGATGATGTGGGGCACAACATACCTTTGGAACCGTATAAGTAGGTCACAGCTAGGGCTGACCGTATCGTGACCCTTCGGGTCATCAGTTTTGCTTTTATCGCCATGTATTATCGCATTTATTTGCAATCGCGTCTGACAACTCGTGTTTTTGATCAGGTGTTTCACCTGTAAATGGACGTAATAAATTTATTATAATACCGTTTGGTTTGAAAATTGCGCCAAAGTTTATTCTGAAGTCTTGTAAAAGATTTTAGAATGTTTTCTACTCACTAAATGCATGAGAGGTACTGAAGCACCCTTTTCTGGTGTCGTGTTGTTCAACTGATATTCTTCTGTGCAGACTAAAACATCATCCAAAATTAGGAAAATATTACATTACATGGATACATTTTATACAAAGACATTTTCGTACATACCAGTGTCAACATCTTCACCCGTTGTTTTGTTTTGCGTACCGCGCTGTCCTGTTATTATATCGACTTGATCATAGCTCCTGGAATAATAACCTTTTTTGAAATACGATCACATAACTATGAATTGGCGAAAAATACTACACAACAATAAATTTATCACAAGGAAAATCCGAAAAAAATGTACTAGAATGTCAAACTTACGCATCTAATTGTAAATGGTTGTATGTGTCCGCGGCATGGGCCTGTAATGCAGTTCGTAGCGCGTCACGCAATCCGCCGCCCCCGAGTAACGACCATACAAGCAACTCTGTCATAAACCGGGCCCCTGTGCTGGCAGGCGCTGATCCTGTTAAATTTAGGGATGCTATGAATGGAGCTTCCGAATAAAATATGTTATTAATGCTTAGAGAAGCTTCTAGAGCGAATTATTTACAAAGTACATGAGGATATAGTGGCCTTAAATAGGCCAAGTGACCGATTGTGAATGAATCAGTCTGGATTCAAAAACACACCACTAACACTTGTTACTCGTGAGCGAAAACCACAACCCAGTGGTTTACGCTCACGAGGAGGTTGAGTAGGGTAACTAACACAAAATAAAGGATAAAGTGAGGAAATGGCGAGTTCATTGAACCGCTGAACTCCTTTGCTTCCGTTGTTTTGCCTGGTTTCGTAAGTAGCATCTGTACGGATTGCTTACCTTGAGGCAGTAAGGCGATGAGATGGTGCGCGCGAATTTGAGGAGTTGGTAGCAGTAACGGCCAAGCAGCGGCCAGCGCTCTGCGCGCCGCGACGGCAGCTGCCACGCCGGCCCTGCCCTCCACTAACGCCACGAGTGCACTGTGGACACCGGCACTCCATGACCGCTCCTCGCTTTCGCTGTCGTCTAGTTCTAAGCCGCGGGCGCACTGCCATGCATGCACCTGTCAAGTATCAAGTAAGAACATTGAGAAATCTTAGATCTTTATTATTATTCCCCCTGATTGGGTAGGAAAGCCCAGGATTGTTATCGTCGGGATTGTCACCGGTCACTGCTCGCTTAACAAACATCTATTTACACTGGGTATAATAGACAGCCTCCTATGTAGAGGCTGTGTAGAAGTGTGCTCCTGGAGTGCAGCAGCGTGGTGTCTCAAATGAGAACTTTCCTCGGGAGGGCTCCCGAACAGGCCTGCGCCGGCATCAGTAACCTTCCTGGAGGGCATCGGGTGGCTGGACTAGCAGCCTCTACTGCCACGCAAAAAGGGCCCACTGGCGGCCTAGTTACGGAAAAGAGTCTGCGCTACAAGTACAAGTGGGTAGAGAGCCATATCAGCAAGAACGAGCATTTTATGCTTGATCGCTTTTGACCGAGACACATACACACACAGTACGTTTTGCGTATGTGTTCTATCAGTGTGAGACAGAGTGAGTTTGCAAATGTGGCAGAAAATATCTTTGTGATTATTAATAGTGTCAATTGTTTCGACCGTGATCATAATGTTGTTAGGTGTTGGAAGTATACTAACATGGTACAAAGAAATTACAGTAAATTCTAGGTAATATTTTAGAAAACTTACTTGTAGGCGCAGTAGATTCAGACATGCGATGGCAATACACTCGTTCTCTCTCATAGGAGCTGTAGCACATTGTTCAACTACTAATTTTAGCAGCCTTTCTAGAAATCTGTAACAAACAAACATATAACATTTCACCTTTTGTCCTGTTCAAAGAAATCTGACACCTAATGCATCCACATTAAGGTACTTACTTAAATGTACTATCAGAGAGATCTATAACAAATGGCATACAAGAAGGGAGATCTCTCGGGTTCTCCTCGCTCCAAACAAAGATGTGAGAAGCACCACTTGTGACACCTGAAACAATTAGCCAAAGTATTCAAAGAAACATCATGCTGGTATCCAAAATTAAACAATTATTACGGATTTATCGCAGTTTATTTATTTTTATTATTTCTGACTGTTCAAATGCTTCATAGCTTCCGTGGTCGCAGGTAGACTAAGGGCCTAAAATCCGTTAAAAATAGTTTAATCACAATAATAATGTTTAATGTTTAGCAATAGTAAAACCTAACTCCCTTATTCATAATCGTTTTTTAAACTTTTTTTAGTTCAAATAGCTTTTGTTTTGTTCTCTCTGATGTAAAATGGCATACGCCAAAACAAGACAAAAGCTATCAAAGGTTCAAAAATTAATTTTTCATCCCATCTATTCGAAAAGGACGCCTTGGTTCGCCTTTAAATGCGCCCAAAGGTGGTGTTTTCTGTATGAAACTTCTAAAAGTGCGCCGCAATTATCTTTGCCGCGCACTTTTTGAATTTGGAACATATCAAACTCAAATAAGTGCGCCGCAATTAACTTTGCGGCCCTTTTTTTGAATTTGGAACATCTTACTGTTTGAACACAAATATTGTTTGAATAAATACTGGCTGGTATACGACCGCCCATAGTCGCGCCCCGTCCCGCGCCGGCTGAATAAAAAAAACAAATAAAAAACGCGTTTTCGTAAAATTTCACAAATTGTTAGAAATTCATGGTTTTGTTTTGAAACTAGTGGTTCACCCCGAACTGAGACCTCGTGATGATACTTTAATCAGCCCGACTATTTAAGTACCTACTTAAGTCATAACATATTTTCCATTATTATTATTTTTTTAAATCACCTCGTGGTAATTTCCTACACATCATCGAAATAACCTTTAAATAGGACTAAGCAACGGGCGTAATACTATATACCTGTTAGTATATCAAGTACCTGACGAATCAATTGATAACGTCCTTTTGACGAAACATAGAACTCCAACATCATTCAAATTCCTAGAAATGGGACGTCAACAATGGATTTTATATTGGTTATTGTTTTATGGAGTACAAGTTTCTAAATTCTTCAATTTCAGACTTTTTCCTGTATTTGTGCCACAAAAGCTACCAGCATACCAAATTTCAGCATTGTGGGATTGCTGGAAGTACCCTACAATTTTCGATTTTTACTTTTTTGTTTTTCCCTAATATCTCAAAAACTATATTGTCTAAATACTTATTAAAAACAGTTTTGAAATGTCCAATTGAAGCGCTTTCATTAGACATCCCACTTGATCTGACTGTCTCACTTTTATTATTTTTACCCCCTCTTGGAACCCAATATCTCATCAACCCCCCAGCCGATATAGCTCATAACCTTACCTACAAATTGTATTAATACTATCTACCCCTATACTAAATTTCATGAAGATCGAATTAACGGTTAGGAAGTTTTCATCGGACAAACATACATACATACATACAAACGCCGATTCTTCCAACTTGACTCAGAGAACTCGCTTCGCTCGTTCAATAAAATATGAGGCGCCTTTTATTTCCTCATAGTGGGTGATGAAAAGTAGAGTGTAACACTCGGGCGCAAAATATATTTTTGGCTCGGGCGACGTACTTTGAATCCCTCGCTACGTTCGGGATTCTACTCTAGAATCCCTCACTTCGCTCTGGATTCAAAAAAGCGCCCTCGCCGTAAAAATATTGTTTTGCTCCCTTATGATACAATCTACTAATGAATAAGAGGGTAAGTCATAACTCTTATTAATGATTATATAATTAAAAAGATTATTTAATTTAAGAGATCGGTCATAGATCTCCAAGTGATCTAATGAAGACGCAATGGGCATGCCATATAGCTAGGAGCAACAACAACCACTGAGGTGTAAAGGTTCGCGAATGGCGATGACGAACCAAAAAACTCAGTGTTAGACGGCGCGCTTCCAAAGGACCGATGTAATTGTAACAATCGTTTTAGAGCGTCGTGTTTAAAGGCGGCTTAAGACAGTCTGGCACTCTGTGGGAGGTCTATATTCATGTACATCTATCAGCTGACCATGATGATACCTTACCATTAGCTTTGAAAGACGGGCTGAGCACTTGCAGTAGCTGAGGAACCGGTCTGGTTATTTGAGTTCGTTCATGAGTCCCCCACGCGTACAACGCGCCTTCTGATGTCAAAGCAATACCGTGCGACGCTCCCAAAGACAGCTCTATGATTTTTATACCTGTTAAATAAAAAACAGTTTTATTACTGAACACATAAAGTTTTAAGTAAAATGAAAGTTAATTATTTAGAAAGTTTTACCTCGTAATCCTTCAACAGTTTTCGGTATCTTGACGCTTTCTGTACTACCGTGACCGAGCCGATAGCCGTCTCCTTTACCCCAAGTGTACACATGACCACTGAAAATAAAAGATGTAAGACATAGCAGTCGAAATTAAATGAGTGTTCAGAAAGAGAGCCGTCGTGGCCAAATTGTGAACTAATGTTGTGAACTACATATTAAAAACATAATTAGGAACTGGTTTCTTTCTGTCGGCATTTTGAATCATAAACTAAAGAAATAGTAACAGTTGTAATAGGATCAAAACGGAACAGATGCGCTATTGTATTGCCAGCTAAACAAAAAAGCACTAATTAATCACAGCATTAAAAGTAAGTAAGTAATTAAGCACAGCAGCGCCCTCCAAACCCACGACAGGTCTCTCGCTGAACAGACTCTACTTATAATAATTAATAATTTATTTATTTATTCAGATAATTAAAATCCGAATATTAATAATTTAAATCAGAAAAATGATCAAGACTCGGACAAAAGCCTACATTACTGGCAGGTCATAACGATCAGGAATGACCTGCAGGATACCTACAGGACCTTATAGATAGAGCTGAAACTTACTTGTCAGTAAGAGCCGCGTGCCAATGCTCGCCAGTGTACACTTTGGTGATCCGCAATACTGATAGAGAAGTGATTGTTCGCGGCACACCCGCCTCGCTGTCACCAAATACTTGTACCGCACCTTCCCAAGTACAGCAAATGGTTTGGCTTTCACCCCAACCTACAATACCAACATTCATCAAGAATTCATAAAATACAGAGAGCAATACGAAAGCGGGGAAGTGAAGTATTGAAAAAAAAAGTCATATAGAAGACATAGCATAACATATGACATAACACCCATGGTGTGTATGTCAGTAATGAAACAACCGTTTGGCTCCGTAGCTAGTTTATTACTGACGGGGGTACAACATTACATGTCAGATATAGTCCATCCCTCCAACATTAATTTGGAAACCTGTAACAATGGACAAGGCTGATATAGGTAGGTACCTAAACTACATAAAACTTATGATGCTACTTACTAGAAATATTTCTTATAACTAACAGGTTTTCTGAGCCTCTTAGAACTCTCGACCGGTCTGGAGTTCTCGCTACTTGGATTACTATCCATATTTGGCTTAGCCTCTTCTTCCATCACCTCGCATGCCTCCGTCCACTCCTCAACGTCCGCATTCCTCTGTTCCACTATGATTACGTTATCAGTTTTATTTTCTAAACTATTCCCATCACTATCGGTCGCAACCCGCCTCTCTCTCTCCTCCACCGCGGTAGCCGATGAAGACGGCGAAGGATAAACCTGAGGCGGCGTCGCTGGGGACTGCCCGATTGGCTGCACTGCGGGGAACGGTTGGTGTGGCGGGGACGGCGGCAGTGGCGGTGACTCACTCGGCGTCGGCGGCAATGATGAGCTGCCGGAATAGGACATCCAGACCGGACCATTATCATTCTCACTATCAGTTACATCAGTGTTTACCATTGTATTGGTAAACTTTCTCATCTGATCTACGTGTCTGTTACAATTAGTATGATAATCCTTAAAATGAATTTCAAACATTCTAGTGCCTTTAATTTTGTTTACAATTCCTACACTCCAAATACTTTTTTTTGCAATAAACCACTTAGCCCATACAGTTTCACCTACTTGAAAACATCTGTTACGTTTTAATTTTAATGGCGCTGGTTTATTGTGATTATCGACAGTTTTATTTTGTGGTAAAACCAAATCCAACCTACACCTCAAATTCCGACCTAACATTAGCATAGCCGGCGTGGAACCAGTGGCACAGTGAACTGTATTCCTAAAATTAAACAGAAAACCCTGTAACTTCTCAAGTATATCTTTCTGACAATTACCTTCTGCAAACAGACATTTTATCATTTTTTTACAAGTTTTTACCGAGTTTTCTGCTTGCCCGTTGCTGGCCGCGTGATAAATCGGCGATGTGAGATGCTCAATAGCATTGACTCGACAAAATGTATGAAATTCCGCAGAGCTAATTTTTACATCATTATCTGATACAATAACATTCGGCACGCCGAACCTAGAAAACATTTCTTTCAGTTTGTGAATAAGTGCATGTGTAGAAGTGCCACGGTCCATGTGAATACATTCCAGCCATTTGGAAAACGCATCCACTACAATCAGGTACACCGCCTGTCCTATAGACATGTAGTCTACGTGGATGCGGTGCCACGGGGTGGGGGGACGAGGCCAGGGCGCAGGGGGAGCGCTCGGTGGCGCGCTGCGCACGGCGGCGCACGCGGCGCACGCACCCACCCACCGCTCGATGTCCGCGTCTATACCCGGCCACCACATTCTACTGCGAGCTGCGCTTTTTGTTTTTACGATGCCAAAATGAGCCGAATGCAATTCTTTTAACATTCTGTCTCTGTAGACAGTCGGAATCACAATCCTATGGCCGCGAAATAAACAACCATCTATCACTTCTAAATCGGTTTTGCATTGGTAATATGGCGCTATCGATTTACAACTTATTTTCCTAGGCCAACCATTATTCATGTATTTGATTACCGTCTTCAACACATTGTCGGTTGCGATCGCACGTTTGATATCCCGGAATAAAACCGGTTCTAAGCTTGCCTCTAAGAAAAGAAAATACCTAGAACTTGCTTCCCCCTGCTCATCATAATCACTGACTGCGACCGATAATGGTGATCGAGAAAAATAATCCGCCACCTCATTATTTTTGCCATCTATGTACTTTGCCGTATAGTTGTATGCCGATAAAATGATTGCATATCTCTGAAGCCGTAAGGCGGCCGTCACAGATATGCCATTACCCTTACCAAAAATCGACAGCAAAGGCCGGTGGTCCGTTTTCAAGATAAAAGGTTCTTGACGACCATACAAGTATTGGTGGAAATGTTTGACCCCGAAAATAATAGCCGTCGCTTCTTTTTGAATTTGGCTATAGTTTTTCTCACTTGCCGATAAAGAACGTGAGGCGAACGCTATCGGACGCTCGCGTCCGTCGTCATCTCGGTGCGCCAGAACGGCGCCGAGACCGAATGGACCCGCGTCTACCGTCAACACCAGTGGCGCGTCCGGGTCGAAATGCGCCAGCACTCGATCGCTGGCCAGCACGCGCTTCACGCTGTCGAACGCCGCCTGATGGCGCTCGCGCCACTGCCACTCAGCGCCCGCGCGTAGTAGTTCGTGTAGTGGATTCAGTAATGCTGATGCACTAGGAATAAAATTCCTGTAATAATTCACTACCCCTAGGAACCTTTTAACTCCTAATACGTCACTGGGCGCAGGTGCGCCGAGGATTGCCTCAACCTTAGTCGGACATGTCTTTAATCCACTCTTATCAATTACGTAACCTAAATAGGTCACGCTCTCTTCAAAAAAAACACACTTGTCTTTTTGTAGGCGTAAGCCTGCATCTTGCAGTCTACATAAAACTTCCCGCAACCTTGACAAATGTATTTCTTTTGTAGGCCCCGTTACGCAAATATCATCAAGCCACACACTGACTCCATCTAATCCTGCTAACAAGGTTTCCATCGCCTTTTGAAAAATGGCCGGTGCACATGCTAAGCCATACACGAGACGTGTATATGAAAATAAACCTTTGTGCGTATTAATGGTGGTCAGCTTTTGAGATGATTTCGCTAATTTAAATTGATTGTAGGCATTACTCAAGTCTATTTTTGAATATTTTTCTCCTCCCCCTATCTTGGAAAATACCTCCTCTATTCGTGGCAAGGGGTACTTATCAATTTCTAAATCTTTATTCAAAGTACATGAAAAATCACCCGCAATTTTTAACTTTCCATTTTCTTTTAAAACTGGAACTATTGGCGTGGCGTATTCAGAATAACTAACCGGTTTTAGAATACCTAAACTAACTAGCCTATCCAGTTCTTCACTGACTTTGTCCTTTAGAGCAAAAGGTACCGTACGCGGCTTAAAAAACTTCGGTGTTGCATTTTCTTTCAATTGTAACTCGACTTCGAACTTAGAAAAACATCCTAACTCATCCTTCCAAACGTCTGGATAATGTTTCAATAGACGTTGCACTTCTACACTGCTTTTATTCGTACAAGTTATATTGTTATTTGTTGCTGCAAAATAGATTTTAAACTTTGACATGAAATCACGGCCCAGCAGGGGTGGTCCACCGTTTTGTAAAACATATATTTTAATATTTTCACATAAGTTAGAATATGTCACTTTTGCTACAAAATATCCTAGGGGCGTGATTTTATGACCATTGTAAAGACACATTTTTAAATCACTTTTAAGCAACTTTTGATCAGAAAAACTATGTAAAAACAACTTTTCCGAAATAACGGTGCTTCCTGACCCAGTATCTAACTCCATGCATGTATCAACATTATTCACCCTAACAATAATTTTAATAGGATTACAGTCAACATACCTCAAGTTATAAAGTTCACACTCACTGCAACCACCTTCTTGAGACGTATCCGTCTCCTCCGTGCCGATGTTATGTAAATTAGACTTTCTAGCCGTACACAACTTTTTAAGATGACCTTTCTGTCCACAAACTAAACACTTGTAGTTCTTATACCTACACCTAGCTGCATTGTGGTTTTTTAACCCACACACTGTACAACGCGATTGCTCGCAGCCGCCATCATCCGTTTTGCGAGCCGCAGCGCTGGCCTCGCCTGAACCTGTAGCCTGGTGGCTAGCGGCGCTGCGTGCGGCACCGCCCGCGCCAGCACGCACGTAGAACACCGGCTCCTCCTTCACGACGACGGCGCCCGCGCTGACGGTGCCCAAACCACCAGCGCGTGCCTGTCGCGCACACGACGCCTTCTGTGCCACCTCCAGCGCCTCAGCGAGCGTCAGGGTCTTGGAGTCGCATTCGAAAAGCTTATCACGCTCATGTCCCGTTCTGAAGCCTAGCACGAAACGATCGCGCAGAAGCGTGTCCAGCTCCGTGCCAAAATTGCAATACACGGCTAGCCCTCGCAGCCGTGCCGCCCATTCCTCGATGGTTTCACCGTCGGACCTTATCGCTTCGTAGAACTTCGCCCTATCGGCGAATGTCGACCTTTTTGGCGTGAAATGTTTGTTGAGTACTGTAACTAGCTCAGTGTACGTTCTCTCTTCGAGATTGTTCGGATGCACGAGGTTCCGAATCAGACGGTAGGATTCATCCGACAGATGCGTTAACAACACTGCACTTTGATTAGTTATTGAAATGGCGTTTAACTTTATAAACTGTGTTAGTTTGCCGTAGAAAACTTCCCACTCGTGGATTTTATAATCGAAAACGGTTAAATTCCCGAGAAAATTCGCCATTTTCTAAAATACGCGGGTAGATCGCGCCCTCGTCGTCAGATGGTGTGTATGTCAGTAATGAAACAACCGTTTGGCTCCGTAGCTAGTTTATTACTGACGGGGGTACAACATTACATGTCAGATATAGTCCAACCCAACAGTCACATACGTAGTCATGATCCTGCACTAGGATTCCCTGTATAGTGGATATCAGGAACAACGAGTACCATGGTACCATATCACCCAGACCCGGAACAAATATTTGCAGATCATACAAACATTTTTCAAGCGGGAATCCAACCCGCTTTAAAAAAGCCTTTACGGCGTGTTTGAGAAACAAAAAACACTTTCGCATATAACATTAGCAATGTGTGGTAAGTAAGATGAAGTGTAAGAGGAGTAAGAATGACAAAAAAGACTAGAGTAGGTGGGATAAAGCGGCTAGACAGAGAGAAACATATGAGCGAAATGAAAAAGTAAGTCTGGATTAAAATTGAGTGAAAGAGATAATAAACTTACCGAGTGCAACGTCAATAACACGTTCGATATTGTGCGCATTGAATGAGACGGGCTGTGGCGTCAGACAATTTTCTATTGTGCCGTGCCCTAAGCGGCCATGTAACCCTCGGCCCCACGTGTAGAGCGCACCTCTAGATGTTATCACCGCACTGAAAAGAACAACTTGAAATTGATATGGCGCAGCAGGCTGGATTCAACATCCACAAGTATTCATCATCAGCCCATGAAAAGTCTACGCTGGGCATTTTTCACAATACGGTCTTGAGCTGCATTCAACCAACGACCTGTCGCAACCACGACAACTTGGCTTTGGTGAGCTAGGCCATTCTCTTTGCTCACCACCGCCTCTTCAGCGCGTCTTCCAACCCTTAATGATAAAGAATTCCCTTTTCCGCATTCGAACTCTATGGATGGTCCATTATGCGTGAGAACCCTTTCAACCCTTATTCCCCAGCGGTTGTCAGTTTGCAAGAAATGAATCATCATCATCAGCCTATTGAAGTCCAGTAGTGGCTGGACATAGGGCTCGTCCATATAACGCCACGACAAAAATCTCTTGCACCGCCTCCATCCACCGACTTCCTACGATCTTAAAAATGTAATCGGGCCATTAAGAGGGAAGTCTTTCTATACTGCGTCATATTCTTATCTAACCTGCAAGCCACTCCAGCCGACACTTTGATGACCTCATGGTGATGCAGGTGATGTATAGAAGCAGGTGTGTCTCTTGGCGCCGTATCTCCATGACCCAGTCTACCATCGTCGCCCAGACCCCATGACCAGACGCCGCCGCAAGACGACGAGCAAAGGAAATGTCGACCGGCCGGGTGGGAGGACACTTGGGTTATTATTCTGTTTTCGAGACCTGAAATATAAGTAAGTACAGTTATTTCGAGCAAGAGATGACGTCAAATTTCGCATGAAAACCAAAGTATGGGCGTCAAACTAGATGTGACATCATAAGGTAAACGTTATTTTTCCGAAAATACGGGCCCTATTCGTGCTATCCAGGCTGTCTTGAAGTAAGCCGTTTGGCTGCGCAATAGATTTTATAGCAACAAATTTGTCCATTCCTGTCAACACAGCAACTTCAGAAACTTTTCAGTTCAGAGAGGAAACTGGCGCCACTAATAATAACTGGTAAAATTACCTACTACTACCTACTTTACTGTAACACTGGTCTATTTATGTGTTTTTTATAGTACTAGAGCAAGCAAACAATCATACGGCCCACCTGATGAAGTAGTTACCGTAGCCTATGGACGCCTGCAACACTAGAGGCATCAACACGCGCGCTGCCGACCCTGAGACATATAGATGAAAAGTCTCATGTGAAGTCAATGTTGCCTGGGAGAAATCGCTTTCAGCTATAAGGCCACCCATTTTACTTTCCTAATTATGACAACTTTTTTGTCATAATTTATTCTAGTGAACAATAAATTTCATCTATCTAATCTATTATATTCAATAAGATTGACCTGGGACTAGATGCGGTGTCATTGTATCATAAGGCAGGGTGTAGATAGCACCATCGTGTGTCAACAGTAGTGCTAATTTTTCAGCGCAAGCCACCTGTTGTATCCTCAGCATACCCAACGATATTGATCCAACACCAACTGACACTACTTCTTGAGCTGATTCTGTACACTGAAAACACAAAAAATGTTCTTACATACTTCAGACTTATTTGTTATTGAACCGTTGGGGTATAAAGGTTATCGAGTGGCGACCACGAACTAGACGACGTAGTGTAGGAAGACCTCGATGGACCAACGACATTATGAAGATCGCAAGAAGTCGATGGATGGAGACGGCTCAAGACTGGTCATCGTGGCATTCTATGGGGGAAGCCTATGTCCAGCAGTGGACTTCTAGAGAGTAAATTTATATTTTAAAATTTGTGAAAGTTGTTATTCCTTTGCCAGTATTCTTTTCTCCGTTTTCAGTTACTTATCATGACTGCGCCAATTTCAATGGAATTTCGCACAAAAATAGACGTGTGTCATTATGACTTACACCCTGTTTTTTTTTGTTAGCAAAGAAATGTCAATTTATGCCACTGTGTGTATAAGTGTCAAATATGTGTAGCCAGGAGGTTGATATTGGCATTAAAACGGTATCTTCTGGACGGAATGGTTGTTATTATTGTGAATTATGTAAAAACAAATTATAGTGATTTCTACATCTACATTGTTAATTTTATTACTTAACTTTCCTATAAGACCTTAGTAACAAAGAAGTAAGAATCTCCTACTTAGGACAGTATAGTGATTACTTACAGTGACAAATCCTTTCAGTGGAGGTAAGAGAGGGGTTCCGAGGCGGTCCAAGTGGCATAGTAAAGCTATGCCTGCTTTTCGCACACTCATAAGGCCATCCCCGCTGGGTATGTTAAGCTCTCTGAAATACAAAATTGAAATTAGAAAAAAAAACACGTTTGTTCATCTGAGGAAAACGGATAACAAGTTTATTGACTAATGAGGAGCGGTTTCAGTTACGCTATTCAGCTTTGAACCAATAAGTGGAAAGGATACTGATATCGTCACTTTCTTATGAAAGCAAAACTTCTTATGTACTTTCTTATGTTAAGACAAATCGATTACGTCAGCTTGTTATGTTGAAAACGAAATTATGTACTCACTTTAGGTATGTCGCTGTCGGTTTAGGATCTGTAGTTGGTTCATTGTTTATTATGGGGTTAGGCGCCGGTACTTTTGCCATTCTTCGTAGAAAGGGACCCAGTGGTGCAGTGCAATCCTCTAATGTTATCCTGTACAAAATAACTTACGCTAATCAAATGAATTCAATGGACTGGAGTGATATATAACATAACATAACACTCAACAGTCATATACAATATACATAGTCCTGATCCCACACTACAAGGATTGCCTGTATCGTCGGTATCAGGAACTATGTGTACCATGGTACCACAACACCCAGACCCGAAACAAATATTTTCAGATCATGTAAACATTTGTCCTGCAGCAAGAATTGAATCTACACCTCTTGCGTCTCAGCCGGCTACTCGACCACTGCGCCACGAAGCTAGAGTTTGCACGCTCATACAAATAATTCATTTAAGATGTTTTTGTTACGTTACACCTGAAGAAAATACTAATGATTAGCATTGAGTCTTATACTATAAACCATTTTCTATATATCTAGGAGGTAAGTATGTCTCACCTATTATCTGGCTGTCGTTTCTGCTTAGGAGGTAACGTGACTAGAACATCAGCGGCTTTCAACAGCGCGGGTAACTCGGCTCTTCGAGCGCAGAGTTCCACCCACACGCATATTGACGTCCGCCAATCGCCGAGCGGGACGTTGCAGCCCAGTTCACTATTCAAAAGAATTTAAACGTTATTAAAACAACATGAGATACAATTTTGAATACAATATTGTAATGATGTAATTACCCTACGACCACAGAGGTTCGTAATATCACTTGCAGGCTGCAACAGGCCTTATTCTTACCAACAGATGAACTGGAGAAACAGTCTAGCAAACTTATACGTCTTAACCTATGAGCCATCAGGCACAGGAAATTCTCACAAAAATTATTTAGGTTTAGAGTTTAAATCTGATACAGAAGACAACCTGCCCAGCTAAAACTTGGTTCAGAAACTTAGCAGCACTATCGACGAGACCCTTTTCAGCACACAACGTATCGTCAACATAGGTCGCGCAACGAGTTATGAGCGCTCGGCGAAAGTGGTGGGGTTGATTGCGCATGTGTACATGTGTGCGAGTCTGTATCTAGGGAGCGCGAGACGCGAGTGTGGGGGGAAGGCATCTGATCAACCAATACGCGCCAGCGCTGGCCGCCTCTCTCTCTCTCTCTCCCCACGCTAAACAGACCCAAAAAATTACTACTGCGCAATCAAGGTCAGCGCTCATAACTCGTTGCTCATAACCTGTACGCCCGTACTGCGTAGTAACGCGGATAAATATCACCTCTATCATTTACACAATAAGACACATAATACATACCCAGCTACAACTTGGTTCAGGAACTTGGCAGCACTGTCTACAACTTCGGCCCATATCCGCTGGGATTTTGGCGTGTTCGCCGCCCCGGCCCCTGCGTATAATGCCGCATCGGGTAGAGCTCGAACTGCGTCTAATGCGTCTTGAAGCAAGGCGGAGCACACGTCCGCGTCTTCGCCGCAACGCCACGCGCGACGGACCAGGGAGAGAGCAAGGCGGAGCGCCGCGCGAGCGCCAACTCGAGCCAATCCGAGAGAGCTGTAATAAATAATAGACCTTGAGTTTTCAATAAGCTATGAACTCAATACTAGCTGCTGTGCCACAGAGTACTTTTATATTGTGCTGTGCTATGTTCTAGCATCCAGGCAAAACTTCACAAACACAAACGGGTGGTTAACGTAAACGGGTGGTACCAGTTAACCATCGGTCAAGGTGACATAATGTATGAAAATATCTGTCTAAAATTATTGATTACAACATAATTTTAAAAAAAACAAGGGCCCATATTGTGGTTTCTTGACCCCATGAAAACGTGTGTTAGATTTTATGATTATTATTTGTGTTCTGTATTCGTGATCCACTGAGAGTCTAGGCATATCGGCACTGCACAAACTTCACAAAAGACAGACGTTTAATAAAAATCATACAATCAAAAAGATGTGATGGAAATGTTTCTTTTCATTTACCTATATTTGTTTTTTCTCAACATACATGGTACATAGCATAGAAAATTTCATATAGACTAGACTTGCAGTACGACCTTCTGCTTACACATATAGTAAAGTGTCACATATTCCCTCAAGACTAAATCCCAATGGATAACATTGTCATATCTCAGACCTGTAAGGGTGGGTATGTGCCCAATGTTTGGTCTTACCTCTGACTACCTTCAAGTAGGATATATCGTCAAAATTTACGCACGCATGTCAATAAAAATTGGGAGAATTTTCACACAGATATCATGGTGATTACCTATGACATGTGTGTGTCTCAAAATAACGTTCTTTTTGTGTAGGTACCTTTCCATATCATCAGGAATTGGCTCCTCTCCATCCTCTTGGCTGTCAGTGCTCCGTTCCACTGATTTATTCAAAGAACTAACTACATTGCTCAGCGCTCTGTTACTGATGGTGTGGGGTGGTTTCTTTTCTATTTTTATTTTCCTGGTTTCTCTATGGTGGCTTTGATCCCTGAAAAATTTAATAGTGTTAAAATTATTATACAGGTAGTTTTACCACCTTTTTTTTATTGGCATTATGCTGCTATAGTTCATTGCTGCCATGTGATCGGCACTTGTTACATACCGCCCTGGATAGGGAGGGGTTCATAGATCTCTCTATACCATTTCTAATGAACATAGCTTTAAAGATTTTCAACTTTTCACCACACTATTTACACTAGTTATTTTTCCATCGGTCAACACTGGGTGACCATTAAATCAATGAAGAACTATTGAAATGAATAAGTGTTTGGATAAGTTTTTTTTTTAGTTAGCCTGTAATATTTTCCTACATAGGTAACCAATGTATATTATTAGTTGGGTAAATTTATCTGTTTTTTTTTTGCGTGCTTATCAATAAAATGTCTAAATTAAAACAATACCTAATAACAGCAACTAGATGTCTATTGCAGAGTACTATCAAGCGACGAATTTGTGATATGATTGGACAAGTGACCGCAGTATTGATGGCTCGCACACGCTGCTCCCACACCAGGGAATCCATGAGACTCTGCAGGCATTCTGGACCTATGGTTAAAGAAAACTACAGTAAAAA
This sequence comes from Epirrita christyi, assembly GCA_951392215.1. NCBI lineage: Eukaryota > Metazoa > Arthropoda > Insecta > Lepidoptera > Geometridae > Epirrita > Epirrita christyi. The sequence continues at coordinate 4,746,049 of OX595837.1, forward strand.
CTATGATCTTTGGAAAATTTGGAAAAATACAGCAGCATTGGAATAAGAATAAATAAAATTTTCAAACAAATTCATCTGGAACCCGCCATTTTGCATTGAATTGGGTATGCTTCTGGCTATTTCTGGTATATAATACCAGAAATTATAAGAACCCAAATAACAAAAATATACTAGCTAAAAAAATTTGCAAATTTTTCATGTTTTAAGACGATTATATTATAATAACTTCGAAAAGAGAACACAATAAATACTGAGTGCAAAAAGACAGCTCCCGAAAACCGAAGGCACAGGTATGTAGTTTCTCAGGCCATGAGGCAAAATCCCCTGAGACAATTGACATTTTACATTACTTGATGGCTTTGAAAGACAGCTCCCGAAAACCGAAGGCACAGGTATGTAGTTTCTCAGGCCATGAGGCAAAATCCCCTGAGACAAGTGACATTTTACATTACTTGATGGCTTTGATGCTATCTAACTCATAATTCAATGGTTTAAACTACTTTCAACCATAAAAACAATAAGAAACATGCATGCAACAAAGTGCAGTAGGTAAGAGGTTCTTGTAAAACATGATCTATTAATAATTAGGTAGGTACGTACTAGGGCATGAAAATTACATTTGTATGATGGGAAATAGAGAAATAAACAAACAATTACAATGAGAGCACATATAGGAAAATTATCGTACCAGGATCCAGTTTCCATTTGAGATCATCGATAACTTGAGAAGCGGGTGGTGGTGCAATGAGTTGGTTTTGTAAAGAGATACGATGTTCCTCCTCAGCTGATAAGGCAGTGCATGGAGAGCAAGCACATCCCGAGTGTGGGCCACATAGACCATCACAGCAAGTGCATGTTAGGATCTGTAAAACCAATTTTTTTTTCTCATTATTAATTTATTTGTTATGGTTGTAAAAAATCAAGTCTGCCAGATTCTTATCAGCTTCTTTCAGTTTCTTGTAGAGTATAAAATATTACTTACTCTAAGCCCACAGTAATATTTGCCACTGTCACCAAGTTTAGCGGTAATTCCAGCAGCATTAACAAGTCCATTTCCGGCCTCAAAATAGATTTCTCTATCCTGCAAGAGGCTGTTGAACAAGGTGCACAGAGCTTCCGGACTATGCAGTGCGTTTTGTATGTCAGGATTTAACCATTTTGCATCCAAATGATGTTGCGGGCGAAATATGAAATCGTCCTGCTCGTCAGGGCCAGACATTTTCGCAACCGGCGCGCCTTCTTCACTTTCATTAGCTAGTTTTACTTACTCACGGAACATATTAAAATATAACTGATTAGCACTGAAACATTAATTAAATTTGTTTATTATAGGTCATCTCAAGTCAAATGAATCAAAACGAAGAAAACTCGCTGACTGAAACAAACAATTAGGAATTACAAGATTTACAAGAAAGAAAAGAAATCAATCAATCGAAGTCTCGAACGAACTCGAAGTAGGTACATTTTTGGCTTTGACAACTTTGAAGTTTGACAACAAAACCAAGGCTGCCAACTCCTAAAAAAGATTTCCCTAGGAACAAGTCATTATAATATCCATCCCAACTTTACCAGGGCTACCAGACAGATAAAAGTCCGGAGAAAAAGCCTGATAATTCCATTGAAAAATCCTGAGATTTTCTCGAATTTTGCGAACTCTCTCACAAACGTAGTTTTAAGCGTAACAAAACAAAAGGCATCATCGTAAAACAAAATATATATGATAAAACTGATGATTAGAATAAGCTTTATAGATTTTAAGTGGTGATTTTATTAGTGCAATACACATGACCAAAGTTGATTTTTAAATTAGTCTCTATACAAAGAAGATTATTATTTGTTTTATTAATAAAAAAGATCTGAAAAGTCTATTCTATTTTATTGAAAATTCTAAAAATCCTGATATTTCGAAAATCCGGCCGCAATCCTGGGAAGAGACTAAAAATCCTGAGATCTCAAGACAAATCCTATGTTGACCCCACCACCTATCCCAATTTCGGTCTATGCTGGTACGGCCCTTTTCAGCGAAAATGTGAATTGGCGATTTCTCAAAAAGTTTTAAAGATAGGTGAATGTTTGTTTATACAATATACAAACATAACAGCTGCATGCCACCAATAACAAAGCTATGTACTATAACAGTACTTTTTAATGCTCTGTCTGAATATTGAATACTAGCTGCACCCCCGCTGTTTTACCCGCGTGAACAATGATGAAAACTGATGATGATGATGATAAAAAGTAGCTTATGGTAATTATGATATCTCCATTCAAAATTTCACCCAAATACGTTCAGCCGTTTGAGCATGAAAATGAAAATAGTTGATTTGCCCTATGTTATATTATCTGAACGAAATTTTGTAAGGTAAAATTATTATTCATGTGCTTTTAATATTTCCTGTTCAATTTACCATAAGGCATTTGTTCTTTAACTAACTAGTTAATAAGTTGGATCAGTTGAGCTTTCTATAGACAGTTTACAATGGTCTTTAGATAGCCCAACTGTTAAGTGTGTTGTTTTTAAATTTTGTATACCTAACTAATAAGTTAGTACCTAGCTTAGAATATAATATTTTTCTTTTGTTCAATAAACCATTTTATTACTTCGATGCATAAGATGCACATTGCACGTCTGAAATGGTCAAGCTGTGTAAACCTGTACTTGTTACCTGTAATTTTATATGTAACAAAACACACAAAATTACAATTATTTTACTGCACAAAAATTTTACCATGCCCTAAAATATTTCTGATTCTGAGGTACCTACATACATTTTCAATGATGGTTGCGTAGAACATAAGATCTTTTAATTCTATCGATATAAATACTCCGATGGTTCCCAATGTTCCCATCTTTGCGGGGGACCATCCCGAAAAACGGTCGTTTTGGTTTTCTGATCTGGCAGCATTGTGCCTGTGTGGTCAGTCAGATCTGACACTGTCAGAACATCTGCAGTGCTGCTGTCAGTGTCATGTCATGTCATGTCAGTAAAAAATATTGATTTCATTTGAGTGCTCGTTCGCCTGTTCGGTGTTTTCATGTTTTGCGACGAATTTAGTTTATTGTCTGGAAAGCTGAGTGTTTAATGGATTCTGTTTGGCCGTTCCGATGGATGTGGATCAAGATCTAATTGACAACAAGCACGGTTTCGGTAAATCCGGCAAAACATTGTCACAAATAAGCTCCGGCGGACACAATAACATTTTGCTAATTTGCTGCACAAATGTTATTGACCCGTTGTGTTGTTCGCACGTGTCCTTGTGTATACTTTCGGTTTAAACTATGCAAATAATTTCCACGCAACACGATTAAAACAAGCAAACAAATTCTTCACTTATAACCATCTGTTTGCTCACCAATAAAATGTCTATCTTCACTGATATCACGAGATAACCCTTTTTTACATTTTAGGTGAGGATTTCTTAGAGCAACTGGCTCAGGATTATCACTGGTCTTCTTTATTGGATGGTGCTGATGCATCTCCGAGTGAAATCCTAGCGGATGCAACACCGCTGCTGGTGCCACCAATATCTCCAATCTTGAGTGTCAACTCTTCCAGTAGCAGCCTATCAGATTCCGGCAGTGAAGATGATTCTAAAAAGTAAATTATTCATATATTAATGTAGATTTAACTAATACACATAAAAGTGTGTACAAAATTGCCAAAATACATAGAAAACAGGAAACAGTACAAAGGTTTAGTCATTAAACAAAATAATCTATAGTTGCTGCAGGATGGTAGCATCCCTTAGACACTGGCTGCATTGCCACACTGAATGTCAATCCAAATAACAGGCAGCTCTCAGGTCACTCATCTCTATGATTAAGTTATGCTTGAATTTTTTATCCCAATATATTTTACTTGCGTCAGTATTTTCCCCTCTCATTGGTCATGCTATCTACCTACACTCTGCCATGTTATTGCTTGTAACTTGGCTTCCTTTATGGCTTTATTTGAATTTGATTGAATAGAAACAATGTTATTGCACACCTTAATATAAAACTAAAAAAAAAAACAATTAAAAGTACAATGGACAGTCTTATCGTCTTAGAAGCGATTTCTTCCAGACAACCTAGCCCACATTGAGAAGTTTTTAGGGATCTACACCTCAAAAGGTACCAAGGGATTTAGGATTTTCTCTAAATTTACCTTAAACCCTTTACCTTAAGTTAAGTAGGCTTATTTAACAGACGTTTAGTGTAAATAAACGAATTCTAATTTTGGGATAGACAAGAAAATTATCTGACAATGTGTGCTAAGTGGCGTTGCGCTTTGCCTGTTACCTTCTTAAAGACGAAAAGTCTCATGTGCCTGTAATTTCATTTAAACAGAACACAGCAATACGAGTATTACTGCTTGGCGGCATAAATAGTTATGGTGGTAGTACTACCCTAAATAAACTCTTTCTCATGGAGCTCTACTACTTAATATCTCTAATTCTAATTCAAAATGGGGGAGATAAGATCTGCACTGACTTCCCGCATTGGGGTGTATTGTGCATTGTCCCCCTGCTAACCCAAGCCCAGCCAGCCCAACTCCTTAAAATAATGGAGAAGTCAAACAGGACTCCGGTTTTTGTCCTGGTTGCATTTTTTTTTTCATTTTTTTTTTGTTGCATTTTTTTTTTTTCTTTTAATTAGAATTTTTTGTAGCAGTAGCTGCAGTGCCTCGGCCAGACAATCATCCCAGTCACCCTTTGATTGGATGTCTGGTTTTGATGAGCCATCCTATGACCTTAAACTGGAAGATGTTGAGCTGTTCTTACAAAAATCAGGTAAGCATAGAAAAGTCCATACAAAACATTCAAAGCCCTGATGAATTCTTCTGGAATCAGAAGACAGTGTAAGACCCCCCCCCCCACTTGGTGGACTGATGATATTGTAAATAATAATGATTATAATAATACTAGCTAGTGCCCGCGATTTCGTCTGCGCAGGATTAGTATTTCGAGTAGCTTATATTAGCGTGGCGTAGAAAAGAACTAATATTTTACTTTTTAGTAGGACTATTAAGATAAACATTTCCATCTTACATTACATATGTGTAACTCTAGCGGTTTTGGCAGCGCAAGCCAGAATAGCTCGCAGATGGTAGATTTTTTCCTACTTACTTGACACTTATCGTCATATTATGGACAATTCACACAATATCTTTATAAATATAATATATATATATATGCCTATGTTTTATTCTGATGTATAAGCTATATTATTGTAAGGTTTCATTAAAATCCATTTAGTAGTTTTTACATGAAAGAGTATCAAACATCCTTCCATCCATACTTATAAACTTTCGCGTTTATAATATTAGTAGGATTTACCTAAGCAATAAGCCCATAGAAATTATATACCTTATAGACTAGCATACATATTTTATAAGTACCTACAAAACTATCACATGAACATCTTTTGAGGGATTTTGTTTCAAAAACGCTTCCCTGTAGCGTCTGTAAACAATGCCAGCTGGCCAGAAATCCGGATCAAGAAGCACATCCTTGTATTTCGCCTAAACCTGGAGAGCGTAAGTCAGTGGCCCTGTTGGTATCCAGCCTCTAAAGAGAGAGTCGAAACGTCCCCTGAATCTCACTGATGTTGTCTCACTTATTCGGGAGAGGTCTGCATGCAGTGCCGTCGACTCTGTCGGTATCTTGCCGGTGCCACGTTGTATAAGTTGCTGGAAGTGTGAAGCTAAATGGAGGCAGCTCAAGACCATTCATAGTAACTTTCTATTGGAGAGGCCTATGTCCAGCAGGGGATGACCACTGGCTGGTAATGATGATATGGTCATCCAGACCATCACAATGTCATCATCATCATCATCAGCCTCAAGCCATCCACTGTTTGACGAGGTCTCCCCCATAGAATGCAATGAGCCATCCCTCATACATTCTATGTTCATGCTTGCCAGGCGGATTGATGATCGCAGCATTGGTGGTGAGTCTGAGTACTCAGGTGGATGCTTCTGCCCATATCTGGTGTTACCCTTAATTGGCTTTTACAACATCTACAGGAGGAGACTGAGGAATATATTCTTAAGCTAGACATGGTACAAGCACAGAATAAATATTGTACAAGCATGAATTTTCTAAATGAAAGTCAATAATTTTTTAATCCCTGATTTTACTTCAGGTCCGCCCCCAGATATCCTTCTACAAGAGCCAAAAATTACTAATCTTTTAAGAAAAGGACCAGTAATGTCTATTGAAAATGGAGTTATTGAAGTAAGTTATTTACCCACCGTTGGCTTGATCTGTACTATACATGTGCCTCATCTATCATCAATATATAATATAAAATCGCTGAGTGACCGACTGATTGACTTTCAACGCACAGCCTAAACAAAATTTAAATACCAAAAAAAATTAAAGGAATTTCCGAAATTCACCTTCTAAGAGGGTGAAGTTGGGTGTTGAAGTTTCTATGGAAGAAACTCCACGCGGACGAAGTCGTGGGTGTGTTTTCCACTAGTCAATATATATAAAACCATTATGTGACTGACTGACTAAATATCAACGCACAGCTTTAACCGTAAGTCTTAGAGACTTGTAATTTGGAGGGTACATTCCTTTTGTAGTGCACTAAGAAAGGATTTTCCGAAATTAATCCCCTGAGGGGGCGCAGCAGGGTCGTTAAAGTTTAAATAGTTAATTAGTTTAAGGTTTAAAAAAATAAACGTTTGTTATTTCTTTCAGGGTATTAAGTTCAAAACCAAAAACTGTGATAGATTTTCTCCTCAGTCTCAAACACCCAAAGGTAAAACATGTTTTCATAAACCATTCATCCAGACCATCATTGAACTGGACAATGGATTCATTCAGAATGATACGAAAAAAAAGATGTGGGATAATTCTTGAATAATATTTGTAATTCTTATTATTTCGTCCAGGTAATGGTTACATGCAGAATTCTTTCTACAAAATAGAAAACGAACACTCAAACTTAAATGTCAAAGACGAGAAGCCTGTTCTAAGCCAAAACATAAAACTTATTGAACCAAAAAATATACCTAGCATACTTAAAAGGTCACAGAATGCAGCCAATTCACCTATTTTAATAACGGAGAATATGAATGGAAGAAAAATTGCTCTAAGTCCACTCCCTCAAAGTAATGGTGTCACTGATATTCATAGAGTAAGTATTCTTATCAAACTAAAAGAGTACTAAATAGTTTTAAGTAATTCGGAAAAATCTAGTAAAGAAGCTAACTATGACTCTAAACAACCAGGAAAATGGTTGCCAGAAAACTCTTTAGAACCTAGCAAGGTCCCGTTTGTCTATCCCTTTCTGTCGCTCATATAGACAGAAAGGGATAGAATTACGGGAAACTGCGATTCGCCGCGGGCAGATGTGGCCAAACCCTTGCGCCATTCAGAGACTACCAATAAAATGAGTAGGGGAACGTGCTGAAAACGAATTATGAAACTAATTGATGAATTTGGCCTTTCAATTCTGCATTCTGATAGGGAATTATTAAGTATTTTTCTGATCTAGATTATAACCTTTTAACTATATTTTTTCTGTTTTTTAAGGTATCACCACCCAGAAACAATAATATAGTCATAAATACAGCCAACACACCTCAACACATTCCAACAAGCCCTGTACAAAATGGTGTCATACCCAAATCGGAAATCATTGACGGTGTGGACATTTCAAATTGCAGTGAAGCCGAAATAAGAGCTTTAAAGAAACAACAGCGAATGATAAAAAACCGGTAAGGCCACTGATATTTAATCAAACATTTAAATTCAATTGAATTTTAATTTGATCAGAAAAACAAAAATGTTTTAGTAACAAGCTGATTAGCAAATTGAATTACAAGGTCGGTATGGTTTGTTTTGAGTTTAGTTCAAAATATCATACTTTTAATTATAATAATAAGACCTCCGTGGCGAGTAAGACGGCTGAGGCGCGAGGTGAGGGTTTGATTCTTGCTGCGGGACAAATATTTTTACAAGCTAGATCGTCTTATCTTCCTAAAAACATTTTGTAAATCAATATACAGTGTCCTACGCCTATGTCACATAAAGGGCAAATATTGAAGATACTTTCTATTTAATTCTTTTTACTTTTTTATAATAAAAAAAATACTGCATTTAAATATTTTTTATTGTGGCTTGTTATGTATTGTCATTGGGTTTGAATTCGTGTGCGAAGTTACATAAGAGTCGTTTAAGTAACTAGAAGCAGGTAGTTGAAAATTAGGTCGCATATTGATGAATTCATCTCTGAAGACTAGAGATTTACTTACTTATCTTATACTTAACAGGCGTACATTTTGAAGATAACAAGATTAAGATTGATTTTCATAATAACTTGGGGGTCATGCAAGGACTTCTTCATGGCCTCATTATTTTTGATGACTCACTTACTCGTTAACCTTTGAATACTAATTCTCATCATTACAAGATAGTACAATTTCCGTAAATCCGTCAATCCGTGAGGACCATTAATTGGCTTTTCCGACGCCTATTTTTGTTAGCATAGATTGTTTTTAAATTAAGCTGTTGGTCTTCCTTAAATAAATCAATACTTTTTTCAGTATTTGTTAAGTACGTTATATTCCGTCTATAGCGGTATTTGAGGTGGCGTGGGGAGGATGCATACTACCCAGTCACGCCATCAGTATTGTTCAGTATAACATCTGGTTGCTCTTAGCACATATTTTTTTGAAACTAAGTACAATTATGTATGATTCTTAAACATGCTGTGGCGTGACGGCGAAGTCCACACATTTCACGACCTCTGTGACGCTGTGGGCGAGTAGCCGACTGTGATGCGAGAGGTTGCGGGTTAGATTCCCGCTGCGAGACAAATGTTTGTATTATCTGCAAATCTTTGTTCCGGGTCTGGGTGTTATGGTACCATGGTACTCGTAGTTCTTGATACCCACGACATATGGAATCCTAGTGTAAGATTATGACTATGTATGTGACTGTTGGATGTTATGTTATCTTAATTCTTTCTAGCTAACATAGTATCACGATTACTATTAAATTGTACATTCCATTTAAAATGTTATTCGAAATATTAGCCTTTTACTTATGACCTTCGTGCTTCTAACAATTATCTATTCTATTAATTATCTTTAGCTTTAAGTATGTACGCTTATACTGTTTTTCTTATTTTAAGATATAAATGATAAATTGATAAGTAAATGTATTGTATTGTGCATCGCTGTTGTGAGCTAATAAGGAGGTTAATTAAAGGTACTAAACTAATGTTACTTAGAAATAATTGTGATCCTTTTAATTGACCGTTTCGATCAGTACCATAAAAAACATTTTTTTTAGGTCAGAGACCAGCTTGAGGTGACCCTGGAAAGGGCCTTATGATAAAAGAACCAGTGTGGTGATAATATCCAGCTCGCCTCGAAGCTTCTCCTTTCATGCTCATGAGTATTTATAATTGCAGTGAATCGGCCTGTCAGTCTCGGCAAAAGAAGAAGGAATACGTATCAGCATTGGAGCAGCAACTACTGGAGGCGCAGCAAGAGATCGCGAGGCTACGGCTCGAAAATAAACTATTAAGAGACCAGCTCGATACTGGTGGAAGAGGGCGAAAGGTAAATTTTAAGAAATAATTTGTGAAATAATTGGTACTTTCGGAAGGATATGACGAATTTAGTAAGGGTCTATAGCAGAGGTTCCCAAACTTATTTTGTCTACTGCCCACTTTGAGAATAAATTATTTTTTAGCGCCCCCATTTTTTCACCTACTTAAAGACCACTATAACTTCAAATGAAATAAATTATTGTGATATCCTATATTAGCTGAGAGTTAAACATTAATTCTAAACGAGACTTTTACTATAACCCGCAAGAGTTAACTTGAGACCTGTGCGCACCGACCTTTTTTTTTCTGGGTCTCTTACTGCCCCCCTTTAGGCCTGCAGCGCCCACAAGGAGGCGTTATCGCCCACTTTGGGAAAGGCTGGTCTATAGCTATTCGCATTATCCCGTAACTCTATCCCTTTCTATTGTTCAGAAACACCGTTTCCTAGAACAAAAAAGGGTGGTAGGGCGTGCCATCACTCTTCTGCATCGTTCCATTCCGATTCCGCTCTCTATCTAGCTAACGATGTTTCTCAATATTTGAACGCCTAAGTGTCTTGGATCACTACTTAGAAACTGATAGCACTTTGACACGTTAAACATCATGCAAAAGTGTTCATTCCTTTGCAGGAATCGGACTCACGACCTTTCGCATCTCAATCACGGCAGTTTTGTGAAATTATTCCATCCCAACTGTTTATACCCAGGGGAAAATACAGTCACAAGCAATTTTTTACGATCATCTTTAAAAGATGTAAAAACGAAAGTTAAATTAGGTGAAATTACAAAATGGCTTATTAGCATTATTTACACAATTGTAATACACGCCATGTGGGTTATTATGTGAATGAAAAATGTATTGTTATGTTGACCTTGTTTCATTACAATGCGCTTCATTCAAAGTGTCATTACTGTATAGTAAACATTTATGTATTATGTATTGTTTGCAGATTCCACGACTGGATACATCACTGTTTATACCTAAGAAGAACATTGCAGTACTCTTTGCGATGGTTTTCATGGTATCGCTGAATTTTAATGTTTTAGGGTAAGTAACGAACATCATATTAGATAAACATTACAACGTAAGTAATATAGTATATCTACATCGCGGTGTGTCCTGCCTAAGTAGTAATAGACCCGTCCGTCTCTTCCCGTGGATGTCGTAAAAGCTAAGGGATTACACCAGGGGATGGGCAGCAGCATCCACTTGTTAAAACTCAGACTTTGGCCTCTGGGCATATTATTATATTCTCAACACACGTCGCTATGACACGTGACATCGTTCTCACGACTCGTGGTGCAACTGTACTGTTAGCTTATTGAATTCTAATACCATTTCAGATGGAATTCCAAGCCATTTGTTGGACCTTCAGTGCCGCACAGTAATACGAGGCATCTGCTATGGACAGAAGAAAATGCTATCGGCATTGAATCAGGTTGGATTTCATTTACAGTTTCAAATTTGACTATAGCAACAGTGGAACTCCCGCGATTTCGTCCGCGTGGAGTTTTTAGCTCTTACTAATAATGTTTTTTAAATTTAAGCGTTGCTTAAAACCAGGCCTGTCACTGTTTGGCATTATCCAATTGTAAGGGATGGTAATAGTAGAATGGTGGTTGAAAAGGGCCTAATTGGTTCACTGAAATATTGTTATTTTAACATATCATTATTTAGAGATTATTGTTATTTCGACCATATCGTTATCTAGAGCATAATATTGCTATTTCGAGCATATCGTGATTAAGAGATTATTGTTATGTTTAGCATATTGTTATTAAGAGATTAATGTTATTTCGACCATATTGTTATTTAGAGCATAATTGTTACACAATATAAAATAGACGAACAAATATATATAGTAACAATTCCGACTCCTTAAAATAACGGAGAAGGACTCTGGGTTGATGGCAGCACTGTTCCAGTGTCCCCGAATGAGTAACGGATGAAGTTAAACAGGTCTCTATCAGCTCCTGGAGTCCGGTTTTTTTCCTGGCGTCATTTGTGGCTGTGCAGTACAATATAACATGCTCCACTGTCTCCTCGTCCTGAAGACAGCCACGACATAGCCCACTGTCCGTAGCTCCTATCTTCAGTAGATGATGGTTGAGATCACAGTGTCCCGTGATGATGCCCACCATCATCCGTAGGTCTTCGCGTTTCATCTTCAACAATGTGTTTGTTATCCTTTTGTTTTTAACTGGAAGCATTTCCTTTGTTTGCTTACAGTCCAGTCTACGTTCCCATATTTTTTGATTTTCCCTTTCGGAGTTTAGTTTCAGCTTTCTTTCTGGCATATTGTTATTTAGATCATATCGTTATTTCAAGACGGGCCTCGTTAACATGTATTTTCCATCAACAGGGAGTGAAGAAATCACAAACGCTACTTATGGAGGTGACTGCCAGAACGCGACAACGAAAGCGAATGAACTACGGATAAACCAAACGGAGAGTATAAGGATTGCTGGAGAGTTGAAGAGATGGATCGGAGGCGGCGAAAACGTAAACTGGACGTACGATGCTCCCAGGAGGAAACGACACGTCACCATGAATGAAGATAAGATTAATAGTAAGTTTTATGGAAGTACATACATAACATAATATAACATAACACCCAACGGTCACATACGTAGTCCTAATCCCACACTAGGATTCCCCGTGTCGTTGGTATCAGGAACTACGAGTACCGTAATGGTACCATACCACCCAGACCCGGGACAATTGTTTGCAGATCATACAAACATTTGTCCCATAGCGGGAATCGAACCCGCAACCTCTCGCATCTAAGCCGGCTACACACCCGCCGCGCCACAGAGGTCGTCAAATACTTAATATGCTATATAGGTTCTCGAGTGGCGACCACAAACTAGACGACGCGGTATATGAAGGCCCTCCAATGGACTAAGGTCTAAACGTAGCAGGAAGTCGGTGGATGTAGGCGGCTTAAGACCGTACGACGTAGCATTCTAAGGGCGAGGCCTATGTCCAGCAGTGGACTTCGGATGATGATATATATAATATATGCTGTGGTGGTCTCCGCCTAACAACAGGAGTCCTCCAACCCCACTCCAATCCACCCGCGTGGATGTCGTAAAAGGCGACTATGGGATTACGCTAGGGGATGGGCAGCAGCATCCATCTGAGTACTTTACAACAATACTGCTATCACCAATCCACTTGCCAAGCGTGGTGATCATACATGAAAATACATTCATATGATTATCACTATACATGGGCGCGTATTCCCAGACAAATCTTGTATATGTTGTAACGTCACATCTCGAGCAAGAGATTTTTCTGAGAATCTCCCAAATCTGGCTGCAGGTTTTGTTTAGAATGGTTTTCGCTGGACAGACAGGTAACAAGAATGTTATTGGCATACAAACGGTAATGTTTGCAATAACATACTACCACGAAGATTATAACATAAGCATTGTCCGACGCAAGATCCGTAGAAATCACTGACATTGTCAGTTCTCTCAGAATTAGCAGAAGTTAAAGTGGCAATGGGCGTTTTCCCAGAGATGAAACCTAGCTAGATCAATTTTTTGCCCCCAAACCCCCCTATAGCAAATTTCATCGAAAGAGCCGTTTTCGAGATCTTAAAACATATAAAATGCAAATATTTATTTTTTATTTATTTATTTATTTATAGTGGAAATCCCGCAACTTCGTCCGCGTGTAGTTTTTTCTATTCAACACCCCTCTTTAAGGGGTATCAGATACAGGGGGTTCAGATATTTATTTCTTAGTGCGCCTCTATAGACCACAAAGAAACAATTACTTGCAGATCATACAAACATTTGTCCAGCAGCGGGAATCAAACCCGCAACCATCATGCATCCCAGCCGGCTACGCACCCGCCGCGCCACAGGGGTCGTCAAAAATAATACTATAAATCTCTAAGGCGTATTCCAAAACTATGGTACAGTGTGAATCGAGACGTGATTTGTTAGGTTTAGGTTTTTTGTTAGTATTAGAACTTCTTGAGAAAGAGTTCGTCCGGGGAAGTACTACCACCGTACCTATTTCTGCCGCCAAGCAGTAGTGTTCGCATTGCTGTGTTTCGGTTTGAAGGATAACGGATGCCGGTGAAATTGCAGGCACATGAGACTTTTCATCTTTATGTCTCAGGGTCGGCAGCGCGCGTGTGATGCCTCTGGTGTTACAGGCGCTCATAGGCTACGGTAACTGCTTTCCATCTGGTGGGCCGTAAGCTTGTCTGCTTGCCAATGGCGTAGTAAATGTATTATTATAGGCAGAGATTACCGCTTAACACACCGCTTAACGCTTGTCTTTTCTGCACGGCATTTGTAATAACTATATAGATTGCTCGGAACTGTTGTCTGAAATATTACGCTTTTGCGCCCCAAGAACTCGAACTAGGCATACTAACCTATTTGCTGTTAAACATACCGGCACAAATTATGCACAAAACTCGCTTGTTAGTCGGCTACATAGGAGTTATAACCAAAAATTTGTACTAGCTGATATCTTTCACAGTAGCAAGGATGTCTTTAAACGAGACATCCTTAAAATACTAGAAGACTCATGAGTGTCTATCCAAGTATCCATATTGTATGGTGTATATAAATATTTAAGTATATGTTAACGTGCTTTATAGTATTTAATATATATTATTCAAAAAGTATTTTTATTTATTTATATTTAATTTAATTTTTATGTTTACACAGATTTAAGTAAGTATCATACTTTCACACAACACAACATACCGCACATACCTTTTTAATGGTTTTGTATAAGTTAAGTCATCTAGTGACAGTCGTATCTAATGTTAAAAAATGTAAATCCGTTATTGGCTTTAGGTAAGGGTTGTTAGATTTAGCATGTACAATTTAAGAGCTGTGGATTTTGTGAAATAAATAAAATAAAATAAAATAAAACATCGGGTGGGCCACCAGCATGTTCCGTAATTTAATTTAAAAAAAATAGTGATTCGAAGTGATGAACAGTAGTGATTTTATATATATATTGTTATTCTAACCATTACGTAATTTACCTTTCAGACGGCCTGCTGGAATCATACCGATTATTCAACAACCTTAATCTAGACAACTTAGTGGAAATCCCCAGCATTAAGAACCAAGCTCGCAACGCCCGCGACAAGTCGCGTCTCCGCCGATTACGACGCAAAGACATCGACTTCCCTGAAAACGCCGTCCTAAACTATGAAACGTTGTATAGGAAGCCTCTGAGAAAGTCCGCAGACTTTATTGATGATCTCGGCGAATGGAACGCATTACTTGAAGCCCTACACAGGAGAGATGATACGTTCTACGTGGTTGGTGTGGGGAAAGGACAGCATTTGTTGCTGCCGGCAGTGTCGCATAATATTACAAGGCCGCCGAAAATGGCGTTGATTTTGCCAGCTAGAAGCGGAAATGGTATGCCTCTTTAATTTATTCTATAAAGTTATAGTTATTTCTCGAAAGTTATAAGTTAACGAGTTCTAACAGTAGTATAGCCATGGTTACGCTTAATTTTCCTTCACTAAATAATAATGTAATTGCGAATACATTCGTAATTTGTATTTTATAAGCTTCGAGAAATAGGTCCCAGTGCGGTTAGCACAAATAAGTAACGTTACTGAGACAATCGCAAATGTCAAATATTAGCCAATACATTGGGGTAGCTTGAAATTTTTGTAATTTGATTGGCTAATATTTGACAAATTGCCGTGATGTGTTCGGCCTGAGAGTAGATCCTTCCATCTCCTCCCGTGAATATCGTAAAATCCCACTAAGACCAGGGGATGGCCAGCAGCATCCAACTAAGCACTCAATTTCAATACTGCAATCACCAATCCGCCTGCTAAGCGTGGTGATTATGGCAAATCCCCCTATTGCATTCTATGTGAGAGGCTTCGTCCAAAAGTGGATAACTAACGGCTGGTGATTTGTAAAACCATTTATATTTTCAGATTCAACAATGAGCGACCACGTGACGCTTATGCAGATAGATTGCTCCGTTGTCAACACAACGATAGTCCAGCTCAAATCGGACGCGCTCCCTGAAAGCTTGCGACAAAAGACTGAAGAAGTCAAAGCGCCTGTCTATGACAATCCTAAACCAAAACCAAGCAAACAAACTAATAAAGATACCGTTGATCCTAGTTTACCTGTCCCACACAACACTAGCTATAATAATTCTAAATATCCTAACAGTAAACCTATAAAAAATGTAGATACAGGACATGGAGATGTATTTGCCAGTTACATATTCGCTAAATACGAAGGCGTGAAAAACGGTGCTGTCAAAAATAAGAGAAAAAACGAGACGGTCAGTCAAAAACACACAAATGGTACAAAAGCCCCATAGAATAGTAGTAAGTCTTATTAATAAATGTAGATAATTCTGGCAATTTTGGAGTGATGTTGTTATTGTACGCTTTATTAATTAAGTTATTTCAATGTATTTATTAATTAACCATTCCACGACAAACAAAATTATGTTAAGTAGTTACTATATTTTTGTGTTAAAAAAATACATCTTGCTTATTTTAAATTTTGAATTGTATCAGATAAATTATTTTTTATTTATAATCAAGTTATCACAAGCTCTATGCAAGATCTCTTATATGTGTGTTTTTATAGGCATTCAAGGAAGCTCTTTCTTTTTTTGGTAATCTTCTATTGGTCAAAATCAATGGTTTGAATTTATTTTTATTTGTCCTAGTGTAAGCTACTTATTCAGACTAAATCATGGACGTAATATACTAAGTTAGTTAGAAAATATTTTAGCTAAAGTTTCGGCAACACATAAACCGGCTGCTAGCTGTACCTAACCATCAGTGATAATGTGTTGTGTTGACAGATACCTAATGTATGAAAACATCTTTTAAAAATAATTAGTGGGGCTAAACGACCGAACTGTGTTGGTGAACTTTGGGCTTAGTGTACCTTTGCCGAATGGCTGTGTTATAATTTAAATTCGTGTAATACCCTTCTACTTAAACTAAAATCAACCTAAGGGAAAGGTAAACTATTCCTGTTTAACAGCCACACACGCGAATTGTAGTAAGATAAATAGGCGTAAATGTTGAAAAAGCAATATCTTGTAGATTTTGTATGACTTATACAGTAATTAATAAATTATTACCTATAAGTTACAATGGGTTATCAATAACACAAAAGTTATTGTTTATGTTGATTATTTAAATAGTTTTATATTAAATTCTTAAGAAATTGGGTCTTATTATATTTACATACTTCTAATAAAATGTTATAAGTACTTACCAGTAAACGCTAAAACATTTTATTTTCCATCCCATTATTTGTTACCAACATCCACCTGTTACCGATATCCACAACTATAGAAAACAAGGAATTAAAAAAAAATATCGGAATTTAAAAGTTTCACACCTCTACAAGAATTCATCATGAGGAAACTTTGAAAAAGCATCCAGATTCCCCAAAAAGGAATTTTATGGACGATTGTTAGTAATTCTATCACGATCCCTTTTAATTCAAGGTCGTGGCAGTGGTACATGCTGGACAGAATCACTATCGGTAGGTACGGTAAGGATAGCAGCCGAAGAAGTTCCTTCTCACATTACGTCTTTCATGGCTTGACAAAGAGCTCTCGGTTGTGTGTTCCTTGCTAAGGTTACTTGCTTCAGAGTGAACTGCGATGTGGGTAGGATAGAAAACTAAAAATGCGCGTACAATTTATTAGAAATAACTCGTTTTGTTCGTTCAGAAACATCAAAGGACTGAACCAAGCTTTCCTTTGAAGTTGCAGATGATTGCGAATCTGCAACTTACAAATACTTATTGTTGAACGAAACTATAAATGTCAGACAGAATCAGCTGTTTTGTTTTTCAAGACAACAACGATTACGTATAATATAAATAACCTCAATTATCAAAGAATCTAACGAGATTTTTTAAGAAAAAAGCTAAAACTACACCTCTAAAATAGATTTCCCACAATGAATTGTATACGGTTACTTCGACTAGCGGAAAGGCAAACCGCCAACGTTTTCAAAATCACCTCAGTGAAGGCTATTTCTGGTCATCATATAAAATTCACAGAGACACAAGATAGATGGAGAATTAGAGATGGTTTATCAAAGGAGTGGCAGTTAATATATAAAGCGCCTATGGAAGACGTCCTCAAATATGTGACCACATACTTATCATTTTCAACAGTAACAGTGGGCCTAAGTAGTCTGTACTATGGGATTTTTAAGTATGATGCTGCCAACTGGAACAACCCTATAATGCTCGGTGACAATGTTGTATTAGCGAACAACGGCACAGAATGCTTTGTATACCTTGGAACATTTATAGCTTTCCATATTGCTGTGAAGATAGTCCTCTCGAAATATGTTATTCGGCTTTATCAAAACGGTGATGAGTATCTGGCTATATTTCGAGGTAACATTTATAACTCCATAAGAAAACACAACTTTCATTTGAAGGAATTCAAGAAATTAAATCCAACATTTGTTGTTTCATGGGGAGATGCAAGATATAGCTTAGGAAAAAAACATGGTATTCTTCTCGAGAACTACTTCAAAACATCTGAATATTTGAATCGTTTATTGCATGGTAATAAAGCACTTCATGAAAGTGAAGATTGAAGTAGTTAAGGTTTTAATGTGATTAAATAGTTTGTTTAAATCTAATAAAAAATTGAGAAATACCTAGTACATCATTTGTTTCATTTCAGTAGGTAGGTACTTAGTAAGGGCAATCAGGAGTCTTTGGACATCCCAAGCTGGATGAGGCCCACCCAAATCATAGAATGCAAGGGATTTTCCAGATTGGTGATTGCAATAAGGGCTCTTATAAAGGGTTATTATTATTACAAAAGCATCTAATTTTGCAGTCATCTGTATACCACTGAGTACCAGAGACAATGGTGACCTAGCCAAATAATTATTCCTGTCATTTTCTAATAGACTGAAATGTTTCACAGAATTATTACTATTGTGGTAAGTACAGCTATAGTGAAACTCCTCGCTCATGACCTGCCTAGCTGCCTTACCTATACATATACATTAGTTTTGCTTTGTAGGTACACCGCAGTTCATTATAGCGTTGCTCATTTCGTTCCATCCAAAGGTTGCCTGGAAGAGATCGCTGAAAGACCCCCCATTGTATTGCCTTTCAATATAAAATTACTTATTTATTGTTTCTGTGTGGTGATCAATAGTGTTAATCTATCTATCATACCTAGGCCTCTTTTTGAGGGAGTTAAATAGTGTACACAATTGATATCTTCATCATCACCGTCAGCAGCCTTTAGTTGTCCACTGATGGATGACCTCTCCCATAGAATGCAATGGGGGGATTTCCCATCATCACTACACTTGGCAGGCAGGTTGGTGATTGCAGTATTGAGTATTGGTGTTGATTGATAAACAGAGGCAACTACCTATTCCTTGGTTGCTTTTACAACATCCACAGGAGACGGAGGGGTCTATTCTTAGGATGGACATGAAATTAATTTTATGGAATTAATATCTTACAACATGTTTATTCTATAACTATTTAACATTACACTACATTTAAAATATTCCAGATGTATCCCATTTATGTCTAGAATCCCTCTTTATAGTTGTTGAGTCCATTTTCTTTGCATCAGCATCAAATTTATCCAGGGCTTCAATCTGCATCTCCTGTGGTTCCAGTTTTTTTACAACTAAACACTCTCCGTTTTCTCTCAAAACTGTATACTTGATGTCATCTTTGGTTGGTTCTCCGTATGGAAATATGATTGGAGTAATTTTGACCAAGTGTTTTACTTTCCACAGCATTGAATTAACTTCAGGAATATTTTTTACGATAGCCACACGATTCTGAAACAGTCAAAAGAATTTAAATATGACAGATCAGTAAAGGAACATTTGAATATTGTAAAGTCAAATCTTGGCCAGTGGTCTCAGTGTCAATAAGGTGGCACTGAGGAAAAAAGACTTTAATTTTGATTAACGCCTTTCTTGATACGAGCAAAATTTTTGAATATCTGATTGAAAATCTATTACTAAAATATCTGAAAATAATAATTCTTTGAATAAGTTTTTGGAGGTCCCACTTTATAACAAGTATTCTTCAAGATTCTCATTACCTCTTCAAGAATATTCAGCTCTTGTAGAATATTCTTTTGCCAAAAGGGATGGTGTCTTGTAGATTTGATTCTCTCTACTCTAAATAGCTTTGAAGGTGTCACTTCAGGATCCTTTTCATCTGGAAATCTTACCAAATAAATAAAGTCAATAATTTAATTAACTGCAGCACTATGCCAAAGCAGGAATATCGCAGGAATTTTAATTTTTACCTGGGATGGTAGACAATGCCGCCAGGGTAGCGAATGGCTCCAGGATGTTTATAACCTTTGGATCGAGCAACTGAAAATAAAGGCTTGAAAACTTTGAGTAGTTGCCTATTCATTTTGGTACAATAATTTCCTCAAATTCATGGAAAACTAGTCTAATATATTCTTATAACCTCAATTCAGTTTCAATAAACATCTGATCTGTGGTTTGCACAGATTTATAATGAATATTTGATGTCAGTCATTGACTGACACTGACATTACAATTTGTCCTGCACATCGTAGAAGTCTTTATTCTGAGTCGTAGATCTCTACTATTTTCTCTATGGATCTCACATCATCATATTACTATTACCCATGGAAGTAATAAGTACTGTTGCGTAGTACTTATTACTTCCATGCTATTACCATCATACTGCACGATCTTGCACGATCATGGAAGATTGACATTCATTATTCCGTGTGCACGATCCTTTTCGTTTCAGTCTGGCTGGTCATAGAGAAAATAAATACTGGGTGGGTGTACGCCACGGAAGAATGATTGGATTTCTTCTTCCATGGTGTACGCCGTGTGCGGTGTTGTGACTTTGTGACTTGTGTTAAGTTGTGTTTGTTTCAGTTTGTTTGGTTCGTTTCGCGGGTTGTGAAAAATATTAGTTTTGTAATTTGTTTAATTTATTAGAAATTACCTACCAGACGTATTAAACATTCGTGAATTTAGTTGACGATTGAGCGTAAACTAGAAATATTCTGATTTGGCCCTGTGTCACACACCATTTAGATTCCCTAAGGAGGAGAATCGTCAATCTTTCGCTGTGTTGTTTGAAAATAACGTACTTCATGAAGAAGGTGCGCTTTGAGACTCCAACAACTGCAGATCATTTCGGAATGAGTGAGTCTGAGTGCCATTCTCCGCGTCCTTTTATGGAGAGGCGGACAAATGCTGAACCCTCCTACGATTTCGCAAGAGTTCTGCCATACAGTAATGATCCTGTGATAAGGTACGAATGCAGTAACAGTAATCCCTACCCATCGGTAAATAAAATACGTACTGGTTTCCCGGAACAGGAACCTAGTTGGAAACCTTCAGACGATCTAGACCTGAGTCTACTTGATGCTTCAGGCCATGAAACTAGTCAGACATACCCAAAGAGTATATTTGAAAAGAGAATGTGTGGCATTAATGGTCATACTGATTTGCAACCTAAGAGGCTACATGTATTATCATCAATTGAAAACAACACTGCTATGCCTCCTAATGTTCTGGTTAAAGACAGCAGTTTCTTTATAAGACGTGATAACTTAGACAAGTACCACTTCAAATCGATTGTCAATCCATTGCACAACCAATTCAACCATCTAAATATTGGAAAAGAAAACAATCCATTCATACAAAAAGCTGAGATCATGAAGAACGGTAATTTTCAGCAATTCCCTGCTACTGCAAATCCTTGTCACATTGAACCCGTAGCAATTAAACCTATTATAAAGTCAAGTTACCAAGTAGAACCACCTAAGTTTATGAAACCTGTAGAAGAAAACCATTGCCAATGTCACCATTGTGTCAAAGCAGTTGTAAATATACCTCAAAACTCACCCTTAGTTCATAAAGACCCACAAAGATATAACTTACCTTTAGCCTTGAAACAGGGGCAAATGCCTGCTGTACAAAACATTTCAGGACACAACAATTGCCCATGCTCTCAACAGCCTAAAGCCTGTTCTCATTGCATTGAACCCCAACCAGTTCAACAAAACTTTCACCAATCGTGTACCTGCCAGAGACCAGAAATTCAATTCTCAAATGTACCTCAGAATGCAGTAGACAAAAAAACCTGGGCCATAGAAAAGTTTGAGCAGAGAAAACAATCCGAGTGTATGGAGGTTGAAAAACAAACCAATGTTTCTAAAGAGAAGAGAGAGCCTACAGTTGCGGACCTGTTTAAAATAATTAAACTACAAAATGAACAGTTACAATTACTCCAAAATAAGGTAGATAAGTTTATATCAGCAAGCCAACAAAACACACCCACAATATCCTGCTCAACCGAACATGTGTCTGTCACTGAAAACGATCAGCTAAAAATGTCCATCGGAGTAATGACTAGCTTTGAAATTCGCACTTCAACTGTAATAAATAAAGAAGTACAGAATAAACAGACTAACAAAAACGCTCAGATACAGTGCAACAGGTCACAGATTAGTATCAAAGAAGTAGTATCAAAACCTGCCAATTTGAATTTCCTTGATGGAATAATGCCAGTAAATAATTCGCCAAACAACATGAAACAGCAAACGGAGAATGGAACTGAGAAGACCCTGAATGAGCTAAGCCTGTACAATGTACAGGTAGACAATGCCACCACACCAAATTTATCACCAGAACAGACTTTGTATCTGGATGTGAGAGATTACAGCGAGTAAGTTTCCATTTCTATATCAAGGCTAAAGCAAAATGCCAATTGTAGATTTGATTTTCACTTAAGTAAATCAAATATTTAGATTTAAAATTGGCATGAATACTATAATTATAATTCAGAGGGCTGACTAATCAAAAACTATAGAATATAATTTTTCTCTATAAAAAAATCACAATCAGTTAAATTTTCGATTTGATTATAAAATTATCTGAAAACATGCATCATGTTTTTAGGTATTTTTTTATATGTAAGTACATATAATATGCAATCGCTTATTAATTATTGAGAGCTGACTTCTAAAATTTGGTATATTTTACGAGATATTCAAATAAAACACCTTTTTGGGAAGTGGCCAATAGTATTGAATGGTATTCAATGGTAATCCATTGAATACCATTCAATACTATTAAAACCATTAGGTTTTCATGGTATTGATTTAATTAATGGTATGAATATTTTCGGTCCCAATAACTTCTAAGTGTATGGCCATTACCATGCACTGGGACAATATTGGCTAAAAATAAAAGTAATACCTACTAATATTCTTTTTGCAGATCAGATGCAAGCAGCAATAATGACCAGTCCAATGTTGGATGGACTTACTACAATAAAGTTATGGTGAGTCTCACTGTTTAGACTTATTTATCACTGGTTTTGGCGTAAATCATACAAAAAGTGCTAACATTTTGTGTGTGGTAGCAGCAGAGTGCTGCTTACTATTTAAGAGCCCGGCGGCCATATTTATTATCTCGCGACGGTATTCAACAGGCGTAAATTGTGCCATCATTGCTGTCAAACGTCACTTTTCTCATACAAAAGTTACCGTTTGACAGCAATGATCGCACAATAGAGATATAACATACACTTCGAGCAACACGGAAGGGAGTAGCCATTCGCAGCGTTCCCCTCTGTCAAACTACAAGCCAAAGTAGGCATATGCGTTTAATAAAACTAGTTGTTATTCTGAGGAGGTGTGCAAGGTTTGTTTGTGTGAGTGTCGTCATTACAGTGTTGTATTTGGATGTGTATATGCGGAATTGCGCTTGTGTGCACATATCTCCCCGCAAAAAAAACTATTTGAATGGTAATATATCGCTAAGGCTACTCCCTTCCGGCCCGCGGCAGGAAGTCCGTGTTGCTCGAAGAACATACATGATAGAGATCAGACCTCCGGGTGTCCCCCTTGAAAGGGTCTCGCTAGCTATGCCACAGACTGGTACGGAAAGTCACGAGAAACCATAATAAACAACACGAGTCTCTACAAGTTCCGTCTATTTCAGACCCATGTGAATGGAATGCTCCAAGACTCCGAGATGCCGTCGTCAGCGAGTGCCATGTTCCGCAACATGCGCCAACAGTGCGTGCAGATGCAGATTGACAAGTCCAATATTAGCGTCACTAAAAGGTAGAATCGATACCATGTCATGGTGCAACTTCACTTGGTGTATATTCGCAAATGTTTGCGTTATTTATCCAAAGCAAAATCAACTATGACTCCGTTAGAACACAATGTTGTTTGCCTTGTTTCTTTTGTTTTTCTTTGTTTATCCTGTTTTTCGGAACTTTTTGCAAAAGTGACGAAAAACAGTGGTACTAAATAACCGTTTTTTTTTAATTTAAAATAATACAGAATATCTCTGCAATACTTATGTTTGTTAATTTAGAAACCTTTTAAAAATCACCATAATTTTCTAATTCAAGAGTGAAATTCGGTGACGATCCTCTCGGTATTCACCAGCCGCACCTCTACGCGTCCAGCGACACCAGTTTGAAGATGAACCAGCTCGCAGCCAAGTACCTGAAGAATGCTCCCGCGCCCGCGCCCCCTCCACAGTGTATAATACAGAAGTCGACGGCGCCTATTGACATGTCCTTCGCGACTAGAAACTATATGGAGAGACATAAGCTGTTGCGAGGTTTGAAACTCAGTATGCTATAGTTTATTTTTAATACAAGTGTATTAACCTCCTACACAAGAATTCCCTGTGTCGTGCGTGGGTATCGAAAACTACGAGTACTACAACACACAGATCCGGAATAAATATTTGCTGATAATAATAACCACACCGCAACAGTCACAAACATATTCCTAATCCCACATTAAGATTCCCTGGAACTATGTGTACAATGATACCATAACACCTAGATCCAGAAGATATTTGCAGATCATGCTAACATTTTGTCCCGCAGCGGAAATCGAACACGCACCTCGCATCTCAGCCGGCTTCTCACCCACCGCGCCACGCAGGTTGTACATATTCATTTCACGCCTTTTCACGCTTCAGGAACGCTTCTTTATCCAAAAAAGAAATGATAATGGTATCAGTATGTGTAAATGTATGTGTGTGTGTGTGGGTGTGTGTGTTTGGGTGTGTGTGAGAGTGGGTGTGTATTGTTGTTGGCTTTCCATGTCAACAATTTGAATGTGAACTAATACTTTGTATTCTTTGTTTCAGGTATACCTTCACCGTCTAAATCGCCACAAGCATATGAAATTCCAAGATTTTTAGACATAACAGCGTTGAAACAGCAACCTAAATTCTTATAAACTGTAAGTTTTTTATTTTATTCGTTCTTAGTCGAGATGTATACATAATTATTTTGTAGGCATGTTGAAATACGTATTTTTTAATAATATTAAATTAATATAGACAATTGTTAACTTTTCTCTTAATAGTTTTTATTTGAATAACTCATTTAAATCCAAAGTACCCAGGGTAACCGAACTTTGCTCGGAAAACTCGGAAAAATGCTTTTCTCAGAGATGAAAACTAGTAGATCGATTATTTGCCCTGAAACCCCTGAAGCAAATTTTATCGAAAATAGAGCCGCTTTCGAGATCTCAAAACATATATATAGTAGGTATATATACATAATATATGTTTTGATAACGAGCAATATTTGCATTTTCATTTATAGGTACATACACATTAGGGTGGTCCTTATTCCTAAGAAAAAAAAAAAAATCTTGTATTTTACGCACCACATAGAATAGAATAGAATAGAATAGAAAAACACTTTATTGCACACCACATTAATATTAAAGCAATCATAATTAAAATTATACGTATGGAAGTACAATGGGCGGTCTTATCGCTGAGAGCGATCTCTTCCAGACAACCTTGGGATGGACTGGAATTGATGAGAACACATAATTCGATTATATACCCCAAAAAACTTTTATAGTTACTTTTAAGGGTTGCTACCACGGTTTGAAATTTAAATAAAAACTTAAAATGACTTCGTATGTTGGAATTTTTTATTCATAAGACTGAACATTAAAAATGTAAAATTATTGTTAATATTACATAAAAATATATTATTGAAATATTAAAATCAATTATTATTAAGGTACAAGGATGGTTTGTAAGTATTAGGGTACTATTTCTTACACTCTTTCACCCAACAAAAGCAAACATTGCTTTTGTTCTTCATCGGTTGTAATCAATTTATTATATTCCTAAAATAACGCAACACTACGCTCATCTGTATTGTTCATAATATCAGCGTCATCGTTCCAAGTTCCCATGTCATCATTCTAAAACTTTGATGAGATACCTAAATCTCGAAAAATCGTAAGAAGTTGCTAGTCACGAACATCAATGTTTTTTTTGTTTCTGGAAAATCTTCCGTCTTCCTTCTTGGACCTTCGATTTTTAGTGCATCTTCCATTTTTTCTGTAGATCTTGTACTGAAAGTTCGTTGTCGAAAAATGCAAAAGACACTAACTCTTCCGAAAAATATCACAAATGGCCCAGATTTTTTTTCAAGGCAGCAGTAGCTATTTTGGTCAAAACTGAAAGGTCTTTCAATAACTGTAAGTCGTTTCTTGGTGCTAACCACCCGGTAGTCGCTTGAAACCAATACTTTATATACACTCGAGAGCAATGAATCCGGGTCACTTAAAGAATCCTAAAAATCTCGGAAACTAAAAATGCTAGGTTAATGCAATAAATTGTATTTAATAGACAATGTAATACTCCTTAAATGAAGGTATTAAAACTTCTTAGTTATTGTAAAGTTATATCATAAAAAAATCAAATTTGAAAAAGGGCCACTTTCGAAGATGGAACTACGAAATTACAGCATTTGGTTTTGCTTTTGTTTGTAATCTGTCATTTATCATTGTTTGATTTCTGTTTTTTTGTTGTTTTTTTTTCTGCGTAAACGCAGTAATGGAAGCACGAGGAGGCAATACGAAGTATTAAAATTCAAGAAAATCGTAATAAAGTTCAAAAATTTCATGTTTCCTATTTTTGTTTTAAGGAGAGATCAGCAGTTTTTTTCTTTATGTAATTTTGTGTTAATAAAATGTATGGTGACTCATATTTTTTTTACCTTCATTTAAGGAGTATTACATTGTCTATTAAATACAATTTATTGCATTAATCTATCATTTTTAGTTTCCGAGATTTTAACATTCTTTAAGTGACCCGGATTCATTGCTCTCGAGTGTATTTAATCACTGTGAAAATGCATATTTCTCTCACAGCTCTCTCGCCCTTTATTGTCAGTTAAAACAGTCGTTTAAACAGAAAGTTTCAAGCAGTAAAAGGCTTTTTCAATCTATCTAGATCGGTGTAGACCAGCAGGTCTCCTAAATGAAGCACCTTTATCGGGAACTCCACATAAGAAAATTATCTTGAGATTCTAAAATTACCTGTATTCATCTCGAAGTTGATATGCTTTTAGTAGTTTTTCCGCAAAAGAAATCCTGTCTGCGGCTACTTCTACAAGGACGCTTGACTCGGCGTCATCAATTATTGTTTTATAATCGCTTTGGTCAATGTTGTCCCAATTGTTCTTAAATTTTTTAAATAATTGTATATCAGGACCACTAGACGGACCAAGCGATTGATCCACTTCATCTGATAACATAATTTGTGATAGGGAAAGGGGGGATAGGGGGGGGGGTGCATATATGTGGGGGGTCTCTGTATCTTTTACTTACTTAAATAACGCAACATAATCACTTATCTGAATCAATAAGTGAGACTCCTAGTTGAAGTGGCCATACAATGTTTTTGTTAATGTTTGACAACTGGTAGCGACATCTAAATATTGTCCAAAAAAAAAAAACTTTCTTTTTTTTATAGTAGAGAACCGTATGACAACGTGCCGCGGTAATATTTCAAAAGTCGAAAAATAAGGACCACCCTAATACACATATTGCTCGTTTAATAGTATAGGATTCACGTTCTACATCGCTGTAACAACACGAAATACATATTTACAAAACGATTTAATAATTAAATACTTCTCTGCGTGTTCTACAACCTCCACATCGGAATACAACGCATTGGATTTTCGTTTTGGGTGTTTCTGTTTTATGAGTAAAGCTCTTTATTCTGTATTTATTTCCCAAATTTTCGTTACCTGTGGTTTTGGCTTGGTAGTTTAGTGATCCTCATAACGAGTCCTTTCATTTGTTACGTCAAATGACGCATTTGCCAAAAGATTTTTATTTAAGGTGATTCGTCTAGCATGTGGCGCGAAATTCAAATTTTATTGCGTTTTTGCTCATTACAGCTCATCAACACTTCTTGAGATAGTAAAAACTGATTTTGCGAAAACTAGGAGACCTAACACACATGTTTTAGTTTATAGTTTCACATATAGATCATTACTTCAGCTACGAATATTCTTCAATGATTTTTTCAGTGTTTTTTTGGTTTAAAGATATTCGTAGCTTAACTAATGACATTTATGAGATACTATCAATTAAAACATGTGTGCTAGGTCTCCTAGTTTTCGCAAAACCTGTTTTCTCTATCTCAAGAAGTGTTGATGAGCTGTCATTTACAAAAAACACAATAAAATTTGAATTTCGCGCCACATGCAAGACGAATCACCTTAATTTTCTAGTTTGCCCCCCCCCCCCCCCAAATTCTGAATTCGTTTATTATGGCACTGGTCCCACGCTGGCGAAGAGCGATAAACGAGTAGAACGTAGTACGTAAAACGAGAAGCCAGCGATGAACCATAAATATAATCTCTCTCTTTTATTTACACGGGAGCGATTATCGTTGTTCGTTTCTTGGGCGAGAAAATCGGCGGTGGGACCAGTGCCTTCCGCTATACGTCCGTGATTGGGTCACCTAACTTGTACATGAACCGAAATATAACTTTTTCCTCCTATTGAAGGAAAAACCAGCCGCGACCCGTCCACCCACCAGCTTCACCCACCAGTGGGACCACGGGGAAAAACATTTAGGATTTTAAATTTGATGATTTTGGGGGGTTTCTGAGAAAATAGGTTATGACAGATAGACACCAGAGTGATCCTCTTAATGGTACCTACGTTAATACGTTTTAAGGTACGAAATCGCAAAAACATATTTTGAACAAAGTTGTTATATAAGATTTAAATTAAAACACCAATTTTGAACAGACATTTATTTAAACTTCAAAGAAAATAACATTACACCCCTATTTCTTTTATAAGTATTACATACAAATGTTCTTGGAACAGTGACTTTATAGTTTGCAAACATCTACCATTTTACCCGACTGATGGAGGGTTTTTATAATAATCTCTTTTCATTTCATGAAATATACTCTCGATCGCTTTTGTAGGCATAGGTACTTTTACATTATCACATTTGAAACTAAAGGAATGCCAGGCCTATTCGCAAAAAAATACATATCTCTTTCGTAAATATATTCTTTGTAATACATAGGATTATTTATATTCCTTTTAGGTATTTGAGACTATCTCACATGTACTTGTACTTCTATAACATTTTGGTGTCTACAGTATATTTTATTCATATAATTTATTACAGTATTTATTTAATTTTATAGCTATCAAAAACAAATACTTTCAAACATCAGATATTTTATCATGTTTTTCGAATAATATATGGATATGTACTTATACCTCAGGCCCAAGCACGAATATCCAACGCTATTGAGAGATTGTAAACGTCAAATACAATTTTAATTGAACATATTAATATGAATGTATAATTAAAATTTCAAGCCAATATTTAATGTCATTGGTCAATATTTGAAATTGGCGATCGTCTCGCTAGCGTCTCGATAACTTTAGGTATTCGTGCTTACCCCACAGGGCAAGCACAATTGATCTATCTTGTATGTACAAGTATATCATGGCATGTATGCATGTTTTATTTCTAATACTATTACAAAAAAAAACATAATTATGGGTACTCTTTACCTATAATTAAGTGTTCAACAACAACTTGACTTTTATAATTAAACACCTATAATTGATTCCTGAAACAATCTACGTTAATTTTAAAAGCAATACGTATGCTTATTTATACCACTTATTTACAAGAAATTCATTTGAGAAGATTTTTTGCGCCTAATATTTTATTATACTTTGTGGCTTTCTAACGATTTCGTAGCACGATGCATACCACCGGGAATAATTAATTTTAATATTTTGCACCATGGATAAACTGGGATCGTTAGTTTATCTGTGCTAATTACTTAACCATTACTTATGTCTATCAGTTTGGTTCTTTTTCTTTGGTTTAAGAGTTCGACCACAACATTGGTAGCGATTCTGTGCAGAATTATCTAAATTTAATGTGCGTTAAAATTATCGCGCGCCCTTTCTAATAGACTGATATAAAAGGGACCGCGATAATTATAGCGCACTTTCAATTTAGAGAATGATGCATAGAATAGATTACAACTTATAATTAACACGAAATTTTAGTTGGTTGTGTATTACCTCATCAGACGTTAGACGTATTTTTAACGAGGCCTCCACCTACCACATAGAATGCAATGGGGAGGTTTTCTATAATCACCACGCTTGACAGGCGGATTGGTGATCGCAGTATTGGTGTTGAGTACTCAGGTGGATGCTGCTGCCCTGAGAGCTGATTCTAAGTTTTTTGCAAACAATTGACACGGACGTTTGGTGTAGTTTAACAAGGATTTTGTATGGCGATACCGATGAGCGCCCCTAGCGTACACTCTGTGAACGTCATTTTCCCAACAAAAT
This sequence comes from Epirrita christyi, assembly GCA_951392215.1. NCBI lineage: Eukaryota > Metazoa > Arthropoda > Insecta > Lepidoptera > Geometridae > Epirrita > Epirrita christyi. Next base: position 4,776,305 of record OX595837.1, read on the forward strand.
TTCGTGTTACACTACACCAAACGTCCGTGTCAAGTGCTTGCAAACAACTTAGAATCAGCTCTCTGGTCCCTTTGTCGGCTAATACGACACCTACGGGAAGAGACGGTGGGGTCTATTCTTGGGTCATTATTCATCAGAAGTCATAATTATTTTTTAAATTATAGAATTTATGTACAGTGAAGATTAATCTTGTATTAACACCTAACTAAATAAGATTTCAATTCTCTTGCATCGCAAAGTATTACAGTAGTACATATAATTTCTAGAAAGATAATAATTTTTGGATGGCACTTCTTTCCTGGTGTCCCGTTGAAGAATAATTATAATTAGGAATTAAAAGTTGATGATTCTTATAATTAGTAACTATATGTTTGTATTTATAACTATTTTACATCACTTTTTTGTCTTACAAGTCACACATTATAATCATGTGACTAGATTACATAGGTTATTCATATGAGATTCAGTTATATTTTTAAAGTTTCACACTCAAATGTTTTATTTTCAAATACTTCGACCAAATAATCGAAGGATTAAATCTCTTAACACAGATATCTAATGTCTAATCCTCCTTGTGATTATTTGGTGTATTTCTAATGTAAAAATACTAAATTTTTTTAAATCACAATATCTTTGACTTTTCTTATAACATTTTAACACCAATCAATCTACTATATTATTTAGTGAAACTTTAGGTACTTACTTAAATGCACAAAAAAAACAAAAAAATTTGGTAAAAATTTACCATTTATAATTTTGAGCATAATTTTGTGCACTCTATTTCATACATCTACCAATTATTTTAAGCTTTTGATACAAGCTTGATTTATAGCTAAATATGGAAATCTAATATTTCAATTCATGCAGTATCCAGTATTATAATATCCATTTATAATTTTGAGTAGGTCTTCTATCAGTAATTTTTTTCTACTAGCACATTGATAATCTGCTAATTTAAATACTTAATTATACCACTGTGAGGCCTAAAATGCCCTGTGCAGATCTTTTCTTTATCGGCGCAGTTCCTGTACCTGTTCTCGTCTTCTGGTGTTTATTCACCAAATAACTCATATTTATGTAGGTACTTACATACATCTAGTATTTTATTACTATTTACATCTTTTGTCATCTTTATGTATAACATTATATATGTTATATATGTATACATTAACTACGTTTTAACGACTAATAAATGTAGATAATTTATTTAATGGTAATGCTGTCGATTCAGAATTCTCTAAAGTTAAACCGCGCCACAGAATATTATAATAGTAGAAGACGTCTAAAACTGAACGCGGCACAATTTCATTGCATCTAAATAAAATATTCCTTAATACGTAACCACAAGAACTGTTTTGGAACATCAAGCTTGTGTCAAGTACACCGCTTTTACTTGGGTAAAAGCGGTGCAGGGGCGTTAAGTTTTAGACTAGACGCACCCTTCTAACATACAAAAATTGCCACTCTCCGCCCCGCGCAATCGCGTCCCCGCACCCCACCCCCGCAGCTCGGATACAAGCGGGTTGTCTTTTGTTTTGGTCGCACACAGCTTGTGTAAGAGTTTATATTAGATAACAGTTTATAAACGCTGTTGTATGCAGTGTCCGGGGTCGAATATATAGGCGGAATTAAAGGGACCGCAAATAACTTTTTCATCCCATCTATTCGAAAAGGACGACTTGGTTCGCCTTTAAGTGCACCCAAAGGTGGTGTTTTCTGTATGAAGCTTCTATAAGTGCGCCGCAATTATCTTTGCCGCGCACTTTTTAAATTTGGAATATATCGAACTCAAATAAGTGCGCCGCTATTATCTTTTACGGCCCTTTTTGAATTTGGAACATCTTGAAAAGAATCAAACACAAATAAGTGCGCCGCAATTATCTTTTCCGCGCCCTTTTTAAATTTGGATCATCTTAGTGTTCAGCGCCAAAGAAGGCGAACGCAAATATTGTTTAAATAAATACTGGCTGGTACGACGGCCCATAGTCGCGCCACCGGCTGAATAAAAAAAAACAAATTAGAAACGACGGCCAGCGATTTCGTCATTTTTAACCGACTTTACAAAAAGGAGGAGGTTCTAAATTCGGTTGTATTTTTTTTTAATGTTACCTCATATCTCCGGCGTTTATGAACCGATTTGGAAAATTCTTTTTTTATTTTAATAGATATACTTCCAGATTGGTCCCATTTTTTTCAGAATCCAGTTCTGATGATGGAATCCACGAGGAATTGAGGGAACTCCTCAAATATTGTAGGCAATATATATGGCGATTTTGATATTTTCAGCAACAAACCAAGCATTTGCATTCAGAAAGTATCATAATCCTTTCACCACTATGGTTCTTTCATAATTTTTTTTTCATCCAAATATTTAGTCGAATACAACGGCGGAAGTCTTTTTTTTAAATGATAAGTTATTCACGGATTGTTAGAAATTCATGGTTTTGTTTTGAAATAAAATATGAGGCGCCTTTTATTTTCTCATATTGGGTGATGAAAAGTAGAGTGTAACACTCGGGCGCAAAATATATTTTTGGCTCGGGCGACGTACTCTAGAATCCCTCACTTCGTTCTGGATTCAAAAAAGCGCCCTCGCCGTAAAAATATTATTTTGCTCCCTTATGATACAATCTACTTTAGCGCGGTTTAGCTTTAAAGAATGCTGCACAAAAACGCCACAATCATGTTTTCTCTCATTCGAATAATGTCTGTAAATATTTAAAATTGTGCATTCATATTCGATTTATAACTTCGTCCGTCGTTCATAAGTACCTTAGAACGCTGCAGTTTGCAAGGTATTTTTTTATCAAAAGACTACACCATTAGTTTTCTCTTTCGCGATATCTTTTTCTCCATCCATACAAACTCTTTCCACGGAAACTACCGTGTTCAAACTACTTCGAAATTTTCGATATTTCAATCAAATTTCATCTTTGTGTTTTTACAAGGTCTCGTCTTCGCCCCCTCCTCTCGATTTGCTGTCCAGCCTTAGTTCAGCCAGTCGCTGCCTCATGCTATTTGGCCTGGAAAACCAGTTGGCGGAAATACAAAAATTACTAAATAATTATGTATGAGACATTCAATAGTCTCGATAGCTTTGTGCTGGGACATTTGAAAGCTTGGGGCTACTAGGTTTCAGTGACGAAGGGCGAATTGAGAAGTCTACCGATCTCTACCTCTCCAGAAGGCTCAATTTACTTTGATCTGTACAAGGGCTTCTACTAGAATTTTTTAAAGAATTCTTCGGCTTCTTAAGGCTTCCATAACAGGATCTGTGACATAAATATAACACGTAAAATACTAATTTTAGTCTTCAGAGTTTACTCGTTGTTATCAGTACTCTATAGACTGAGATAGGTAGAGAGCGCGGTTCCATTCTTTACTATCTAGAACAGAAAAGAATTGATACCATAGCTAGAATGCAATACAAAATGTACCACTCGTCACATAACTACAGACCCGAACCGGCAAGAACGACCGGTCAGCAAGCAACCGTCCGCATCGCCGAACAGCAGGGCTACTGTTGACGCTCTACTCGATCCTCATTCAGGATTAAGTGTCATTTGTCATCAGAAAGAACTTGATTCCTTGGTCATTTGGTACTCTTGAATTCAATCAACTAGCGCACAATTTGGAGTGGAATTTTATGGAACTAAGTGAAATCGACTTTCTGTCTCTGTTGTTCTTCACGCAAAGTCAATCGCGTGCTCTATCTCGATTTGGTTCAAGAGTGCCAAACAAGCGTTGAAACTGGATTGCGATTAGAACTGGATTGCGATTGGAACTGTTTTCAAAAGTAGTCCCACAGACCGTTCTGGTAGTTCAGAAAGAGCCTTATATCGTCACACACGAGTGCTAGATTACGACAGCGCCGATCAAGAATGCCCGGTGCCCAGTGTGTGACGATGAACCCGGTTTCAATTCTGTTTGCTGTTCTAGGTAATAGAATTGGCAGGTCTGTGACTGTCATTATTGAAAGGCTTGATTGAGTTAGAATTAACACTTACCTATCAGGAAAGTAAGAACTGACTACTTGGTCTGCTGATACCGATTGGCGCTGGTATGTCCCAGCGCTGAGGTTGCTTTGGGGAATCCTGTAGATTCGCACGCAACGCCCGCTATTCTCCGGTAGCACTAAAATAGATTATTGCTAAAATTAGTGCTAAAAAAATGGACTGGTCTTTTTCATGATTTTTACGACATGGCTAATGCCGGTTCTTCTTGCTCATTAAACTTAGACTGTCGCAACGATAAGCACCTGAACTTAATTGATGTTTCTGTGTACCTTGCGGAGAAGTAGGCGGCGACACTGGCCCCATCCTCTGCAAAGGCGGCCTCATGTTCTCCTGCTCCGATGATATGGAACTGCTTCTACTCGATGTTGAGTTATTCTCAGAAATTGTACGGTTATTTTGGCAGTTTTCACCCCTGAGAAATTGAACCCTAATTAGTCCTGTTCTGTACAACAACAACAGATTAGTAGCAACATTTCGTAATTTTGAGAGGAAATCGTTCGGAAAAGTACTAATTCCTAATTCTGCCACCAAGCAGTAATGCTCGCGTTGCTGAGTTCCGGCTTGAAGGGTATGGGTGTCGGTCAAATTACAGGCGCAAGAGACTTATATTTTACTTTATATTTACGTTTCAGGATGATAGGCGCAATGCAATGCCACGTAGGGTCCTAGGTGGACGTGACCTAAGAGGTAATGCTTTTTTTATGGGCTGGAGTTATAGCTTAACATCAGGTGCCACATGCCAGACCCATCATTTACACAAATCAATTAAAAAATAAGTATTCTTAAAGCGCAAGTGCATCTGCTTGTAAAGCCGGGTCTGCTACGCCAAATTTTCGAACAAACCATGTTAGCAAACATGTTATATGGTTGTAAAACATCAAAACATGGGCACTCACTCACAGACTCGGCTTTACACTGTCAAAAGGTCCTTTAATCATAAATGAAATGCAGTAGATTCTGAAAATTGCTTACTTGTTTTCATTGTTCTCGTCCTCATCCACCGAGTAAGGCCCGCCTTGCTTGCTCATCTGCCTCATCAGCTCGTAATCGTGCAAAGTCAGGCATGGGTCTATTTCCCGGCCAAGTGGGATGTACTCCGGAGCGCACGCCACATAGAATATATCCTGAAATTTGTGAAATTTCAGCTGTACTGTGGTATATAATTTGAAAGGTCTTTCAAATTCAATACGAGGTTTCTTTGATAATTTTGCAATTTTTAAAAGTCCTATTTAAAAAACTCGTTTTTACAATAAATGAGTGGGTAGCGTATACAGCTAGCACAGGCTGACTTAAGTTAAGTAACGATAGCGAGTCGCTAGCGAGACGATAGTAGATATCAAATATTAACCAATGAAATTACAAAGATTTCAAACAACCCTGATGTAACTGGACAAAATTAACATTTGCGGTCGTTTCGCTAGCGTCTTGGTAACGATAGGTAGCCTGTGCTAGCAGTACCTACCGAATTACTTACTTTTCGCCCACAAAGCAGCTTCAGTCCAGGTATGCAAGCAGCGTGGACTAGTGACCCATTTGCGACCAAACGTATTTCTAATAGATCTTCGGCAAAAGCCATTATGTATGGGAACGCGCACACTGAAACGGAAGTATTTAACGACATTTTGATGATTGTTATGAAGAAAATACGTAGATACGGAAAAATCGGGTTATTCCCGCTCGTCCCCACGTCTCGTCCCCACTGGGGACGAGCGGGAAGTTTTTTACTAAAACCTTCCCGCTCGTCCCCGAAGGGGCGAGCGGTAAGGTTTTAGTAGCCATCGTCCCCACTACGATATTAAGATGGCTATTTTTTAATAATAATAATAATAATAATAAATGCTGGACATTTTCACACAACATTATCTAGCCCCAAGCTAAGCAGAGCTTGTGTTATGGGTACTAGAAACTTAATTAAACCACAATAAATACCTAGAATAACCTACAATTAACTGTTTATTTATTTGACTTTATTAATTTTAGTCATTTTAGTCACTTAAGTAATTTTAGTCATTTAGTTCATTTTATTCATTATTCATTTTATTTATTTATTTATTTATTTTATTAATTTATTTATTTATTTTATTTTATTTATTTTATTTATTTTATTTATTTTATTTATTTTATTTATTTTATTTATTTTATTTATTTTATTTATTTTATTTATTTTATTTGACTTTATTAATTTTAGTCATTTTAGTCACTTAAGTAATTTTAGTCATTTAGTTCATTTTATTCATTATTCATTTTATTTATTTTATTTATTTTATTTATTTTATTTATTTTATTTATTTTATTTATTTTATTTATTTATTTTATTTATTTTATTTATTTTATTTATTTTATTTATTTTATTTATTTTATTTATTTTATTTATTTTATTTATTTTATTTATTTTATTTATTTTATTTATTTTATTTATTTTATTTATTTTATTTATTTTATTTATTTTATTTATTTTATTTATTTTATTTATTTTATTTATTTTATTTATTTTATTTATTTTATTTATTTTATTTATTTTATTTATTTTATTTATTTTATTTATTTTATTTATTTTCAACTTCGAAGAAGTGAAGAATCGGCATTTGTATGTATGTATGTATGTTTGTCCGATGAAAACTTCCCAACCGTTTATCCGATCTTTATGAAATTTAGTATGGCGGTAGATAGTATTAGTACAATTTGTAGGTAAGGTTATGAGCTATATCAGTCGGGGGGTTGGTGAGAAATTGGGGTCCAAGAGGGGATCAAAAAAATAAAAGTCTCACTTTTATTTTTTTTCATCAAGGATCAAGTGGGATGTCTAATGAAAGAGCTGTGGCTGGACATTTCAAAACTGTTCTTAATTAGTATTTAGACTTAGTAGTTTCTGAGATATTAGGGAAAAGGGGTACGACGATACCCGCCAGACTCGATACCCGCCAAAAACGATACCCGCCGGACTCGGTACGAAACGAAGTGCTACCGAGCCCGCGCGAGCGAGTGAAATAGGAATACTTCAAGCTGAGCCATTTCTAACCTAATCATCAGCGATTTGTTTTCATAATTGGCGAATATCAAAAGTCAGGGTAGGTACGTACCTAAGTATATACCTTGTAAGTGTTAATTTACATAAAACAGAAAAATTCAAAAAAAATATATAGCAGTGTAAAAACCTTGTAAATAAGTGTAAATAATACTTAAAACAAAAAAACTACGCAAAAAGTAACTAATCTATCTATCTAAAAAGGAAAAAAAAGTGCTTACACATAAAAAACTTTCTAAATAAGTAAATACTGAATCACCTTAAGATATTCACTTTTGGTATAAGTGTGAAGTGAACTTGAAGCATTTGGGGACGAGCGGAAAAAAAACTTCCCGCTCGTCCCCATTCAAATGGTAGTGGGGACGAGCGGGAAGGTTTTAGTAAAAAACTTCCCGCTCGTCCCCAGTGGGGACGAGACGTGGGGACGAGCGGGAATAACCCGAAAAATCAATCATGGTATAGCTTAATGGAGTGTGTAGCAGATTTCATTCTGATCCAAAGATCGTCAGCTCAACTCCTGTACTGGAATGATAATTGAACACTTGCTCATACTGAAGAAAAATATCACGTCAGCATACCTTCAAGATTCAATAAACAGTAGGTACTTAAGGTGGTCATCAACACTGATTTTGCGGGAATCAGGATTAAAACATGATTAGATTATAATATATGATTGTTTGTGTACATACTTAACTTGTTAGTGTATTTCTGTCTACTTTTAAATTCTTTTTTTTTTTTCTTTTTTTTTTTTTATATTAGGAACAACAAACAATTACACCAAAAAACAAGAATACAAATAATTCTTTAAAGATAGGTACTAAAAGTGCAATCAGCCCCGTCGTCCACGAATTTGATAAAAAAAGATATGAGGGCGCAACTTTGTTTCTGTTACGTTCTTAATTTTTTGTTTGTCAGAAACTGTGTGTGGAAACTTGTAATTAGCTCTATATTACATTTATTTGTTTTTTTTGTTCACCTAGCTGTAATATTTCCTAATTTTGATAAAATAAAATATGGGGGGATTTGCCATAATCATGCACCACGCTTGGCAGGCGGATTGGTGATCGCAGTATTGGTGTTAAGTACTCAGGTGGATGCTGCTGCCTATTCCGGGCGTAATCCCGTCTCTTTTTACGACATCTATGGGAGGAGTTGGAGGAAAGGCCGAGATTACCACGGCCATGTTACGATATATTCACATTTTTGCGTTGAGTTGTCAGTTGAGATCATTTGTAACATGACATCGACACAAGATCGGAACATGATCCGATCTATATTTTTAACCGACTTAAAAAAAGTAGGTTCTCAATTCGGTTGTATTTGATTTTTTTGAGTTGTCTATTTCTTATTACGAGATAAAATAAGAGGGTTCTGTAAAATCTCACGATGTTGAATAGTATATTTGATATTAGTTTCTTACCGACAGCAGCGGGCACAGTTGTCCAATGGAAATCGTATTCCCCATCGCTTTCTAATCCTTTACTTGTTAGTCTTTCGAAATGGCATGTATCTGTAAAACAGAAAGAAAAATTAACAAAAACTCGCACACTGCACACGTCTAAGCAATATAGACAAAGGTCCTCCGGAAGGCCAATAAAAGCAAGTCTCATTTAAAAGTGAAGCGACAACATGCACAATAGGTAATTGAGGAGTAAAAACAGAAGGAAGAAAACTAAGTTCTATATAAGTATCGTTAGTTAAGACCTGGTACTTATCTATCATCATCATCATCATCACTAGCCTGTTTACGTCCACTGCTGGACGAAGCCTCCTCCATTGAATACAATGGTGGGATTTGGCAGGAGGATTGGTGATCGCAGTTTGCTGTTAAGTAAACAGGTGGATGCTGCTGCCCATCCCCTGGTGCCATCCGTTAGTAAGTTAAGTAGTAAGGCTTTAACTACAACCACGGCAGGATAAGGATGGGTCTATTTTCAGGCCGAATACACCACGGCAAATACGGCACTTATCTGTACACGCACAATGTTTAAAACTTACGATTATAACATAAAACTATTTGGCCGTCCCTCTCGTCTCCTATACGTAACGCGTTCACTAGAGTTCCGCGACGAACGCCTGTATCTTCGGAATTTTCCGCTCTTTTTACTACCTGGAGAAAACGAAATCATTGCATTGTAATGTCTGAAATCCAACACTACTTCACAATACATGTGGAGGAGCATTGTGATGATATGCACTGAAGGGCAATTCACGTAATTATTTTAAAATCACACTAAAAGTTGACTAAATCGAGACTGGATTGTGAATTGACTGAAAGTTGGTATTCTGTTCCATCAAAATACAAACACAATAAAGCACAATTTAGTCTTAAAAATTGAGAAAGATTGAATTTCATGTTGATACTGTCAGTGCCTACACCGACATAACAGTTCGTGAAAAATTCCAGTTTTTACAAAATTTATTAAGTTTTATAGAAAAAAAATCGTATATTTTTGATCAACATTTTAATTGAATTGTGATGAAAAATTCATGGAGATGATGTTAGGTTAGAGTACGAAAGTGTCTTCATCAGTGGATCAGCGGATAATCACTCTGTGCTAGCATATACCCTAGGTTAAGATCTAAAACAATGATGGCGCATTCAAAAATAACTGCGCTGTTGACGAAAGCCCGACTTAGCCTGCCCTTGTATGAATTGAATACGTTGATTATATGTTGGTGTTTTTGTGTAAGAGTACCTGTCCATTACTAGATTCTAACACCTCCCAATGATGCTTGTAGCCGACCACCATTATCCCGACTTCTCCATCCATTAACTTGATTAACACTGGTGTTTCACTGAGTTGAATATCCTGTAAACAACATTAGAAACTCATTCAATCATTCATTTTATTACCATCCGACATGAGAACCGTTTGTTTTCAAAAGGTCCCTTAAAAAAAAGAGCGATTGTGTTTTAATTGGTCTTATAATATCTATACCTTGATATGTGTGTACTCGAATCCCATTTCATTATCAGTCTTTGATTCTTCAAGCAGCAACATCACACGCCTACCAATGGCTACAGCTAATAATGTTTTTCCTTCCCCTAAAACATAAAATGATTAGATTAGAACAATCATGGCACTTTCTGTGTTAATTTAAGCTAGAACTATAAAGCTATATTAACAACATAACATAACACGCAACAAAGGTCGTAAAAGTTTCTAGGGCAAAGTTTAAGTACTAGGTCAGCCAGACAGAAGATATTTGAATTTAACTTGTCACGATTCCTTAAAGTGACCTTGTTATCTTATCACAACGAAAGGAATACAATCCCTGTTTGTTGTTCTTGTAATTATTTTAAAACCACGCCGCCACACTGAATCGTGTCTGAATTGTGAATTGACTGTTTTTTTATTCTACGCTCTCATAACATTAGTCAGCTTGTAGGTACTAATTTAGAACCTTATTTATTTATTTATTTTAGGAAAACCATCGGCACATAAAAACAAAATGGAAACTTATATAGTGATTTAGAGGCCATTTAAAGGTCTCCACTTGTAGAAACATAATACTTATTACTATTTAAATAACTATATACACAAAAAAACGCTAAGTAATACCTATGGGTCATTCACAATCCCGATAAAATTTTACTAGGTAATCAATTTTGAGCTAGGTAATCGAAACAGTACATAGCGAAATATGTTTTGTTTACGGATTAAACTGTTCAAAGAAAGTGTTATTCAGTCTCTTTCTTAAAGTAGAAACACTACAGCCGAAAGGGTCAAGGTCATGGTATTTACTCAATCGGTTAAACATCCTACTTGCACGGTAGACAAAAGCATTCTTGCGATAGTTAGTGGATACTAAGGGAAGATAAAACAGTTGGTGTTTCCTAGATGTCCGTGAGGGCGCATAAAATTGGATCAAATTTAGAAGTGGCGGACAATCAATGGCTGAACTATCAATGGCTGAACTAATAATACGCGATAGATATACAATATCCGCAAACTCACGTCTCAGATAAAGGGGAAGGAGGTGCTGGCTGGCACAGTTAAGTAGATAGTCTGAGTGATAACTCCTCATTTTAAAATTAAGAAACCGCAAAAATTGTAAGTATGTAGTTTAGTCTACATTCGATCGACTTTCAAACTTAATTTTGACGTGCTTATGCACGTCAAAATCGTCGTTATGTCGTTTTACGTCGGCCTCATGGCCGAGAATACCAAGTTTTTTGAATTTTTTATATAGGTACTACTTGACAAGCAAACAAGCATACGGCCCACCTAATGGAAAGTAGTTACCGTAGCCTATGGACGCCTGCAACACCAGAGGCATCACACGCGCGCTGCCGACCCTGAGCTGAGACATAAAGATGAAAAGTCTCATGTGTCTGTAATTTCACTGGCACCCGTACCCTTCAAACCGAAACACAGCAATGCGAGGACTACTGCTTGGCGGCAGAAATAGATACGGTGTTAGTACTTCCCCGGACGAACTCTTTCACAAAAAGTTCTACTACTAACACAAACTATGAAAAGATTGCTTTAGCTTCGTTTTAGTTCCGGTTATATATATTCACATTTCCGCGTTGTATTTTCAGCTAAGGAGTCACATACATATATGGCTAACATCAGCTGTGTTTGTCATTTAGCTGAGCCATAGCGAGACGTTTTCGAGTTGCGAAAACGCTTCGCTATGGCTTGTTTTCTATTCTTACCGTTTTCCAATAAGTCGAAGTAAAGCGCAGTCTTAGTTCTTGGCAGCCTCGCATGCTTGCAGTCTTGCAGTGGCCTCATTGCCCAAGCGCCAGCACACAGCTCCTGAATGGGCAAAGCGTATAGACCAGCGCCGCCAGCCCCTCCGGTCGTTGACCCTCCTCCAACTGTGACTCTTGGTCCTACTCGGAAGAGACCAGCTCGTTCGCCAACCCTGGCAGCACGCACACAGCCTTCCCATCGGAGTACTACACGGGTTGTGCCACTTTCTAAAAGAATAATGCCCACGGTGAAAAGGCCCTTTGAGGCTCTGTCTACCCCTTCGGGGCAAAAGGCGTGAGTTTATGTATGTATGTATGTAATGATAATTATGATTAAAGTTTATTTATATAAAGAATAATACGACTAATAAAAGTACAAAATTTAAAAACAACAAATGGATCTGTTGTTCTATCTAAAGACCGTTGCAAACGATCTAAAGATAGCTCAATTGATCCAAATCACTACCATACGGAAGCGTCTCTAAGATGCCGGCTGCATTACCACGTTGAATGGCAATACAAATGCGTTGAGTTAGATGATTGATTAGATAATGTTACAGGAATGAAGAGATACAGGCTCTACCATTTTGACTTTAATAAAAAGATACGATTAATGACGTATTCACGTCAAAAATGTACTTTACTCAAGAGGACGAGTATTACCTTCTAAAATATACGTGTTGGAAGTCGTGGACAGTAGAAGTCGCCCCTCAGTCATTTGCTCCGCGCAAACCGGCGCGGCAGGCAGCGGTGCCGAGCGCCACACTCGACCTTCCCAAGGGGCTCGACGGGAACCGCCACAACCTATGAAAAGTAAGTTCATTTTTTTTATTTTTTTTATTCATATTTAAGGACCTTTATAATTTTCTTATATGCCGGTCCTGTAGAGTGTACAATTACTTAAATCTAAACAAGATATATAACACAAACATATATACAGGTAGCTAGTTATATAAGGTATTTAATACGTATAATTTTTCACTTGTGATGACTCACAGCTATGAACACAGCTATTGCTGCCTCAGAAGTTGGTTCAGATAAAACTCTGTTAAACACACCTACATCATACATATTCAGGCTGTGAGTCATCACAAGTGCTTGTCTTTCTTGCTGAAAGCGAACACACTCAACCAATACGTGGTGAACGTCCTCCACTACTCCACATGTATCACAATTGGGTGTGTCCGCTTTCCGCATTAAAAATGCAAATTTTTTTAAAGGCATGTGTCCTGTTCTTAGCCTGTGCGCTGTAATAATAAGTCTTACCATTTTTAGAAGGAAATTGTTCTCTTAAATTTGTAAAAAGTTTTAGATCGAATATACATATATATCAAACTTTTGACTAGGTACTTTCTAGTTTTACTATACGTTGATTTTTTATTTTAGACAATTTTTGTAAATACACATATGATACACAATGTATAATTATTACTGTATAAGTGTGTACTTATATGTGTATAAGTGGCATGTATATGCCACTTATACACACAGTGGCATAACTTTTTTTTAAAAAAAATCTATAATTAAAAATCAGGGTATAGTTACTTTTTACTTTTACTTTTTGGATAATTACAACTATAGTTATTATTGATTTAAAAAAGTGTGCAAACTAAAAGTTTGTTGAGTGATGCATGGATGGATGTTTGTTACTCTTTCACACAAAAACTACTGAACGGATTTTGATGAAACTTTACAGTATGATAGCTCATACATCAGCTAAAGAAAATTATAAAAAACATTGTACAAACAAAATTAAGATATGTGTGGTATTATGAGACTTATTATAGGTTTTATATTTGGGAGGCTCCTAAAAGAAGAAACAAGCAAAACTTCTTACCCATTGACACCAAGCTAGTAGGCGCGTCGCCTCGCAACACTGCGTCGAGCTTGAGGGCTTGCCCCACGTGAAGAAATCGTTCGGTACGAGCTGCGCCGGCGCCGCCTGCTCCCGCGCCCCCAGACCACACGTCCGAGAGAGCTCGTCTCGAAAGCATTGGCTATATCAAAGTAAAAAAAAAACAGAAGTTAAAAACACAAGGAGCCTACTTAATTTGCTGTTGAATAGAATAATCAGCCGAGTATTTCATAAAAAAAAAATCATTTAGCTTCTTCCTGAGCAAGTTATCTTAAAAACACTGATATGATTTTAAACGAAAGTCAGGTAAACCATTCATTGTCAGCAACCTATAGACGCCCATTGATCGACGAGGCCTTCCCCATAAAATAGAATGGAATCGAATGGAATGGGAATCGCCATAATCACCACGCTTGGCAGGTGAAATGGTGATCGCAGTATTCGCGTTAACTACTCAGGTGGATGCTGCTGCTAATCCCCGGTGTAATCCCTTAGTAGCCTTTTACGACATCCACGGGAGGAAATAGAGGGGTACACACACCACGGCAAACGAGTGCGAAAAAAAAGCGCACGGCACGAGTAGAGTAGATAGTAGAGTCTATTCACTTGTCACAAACTAGACTAAACTTAACTAAAATTTAGTTTAATTTAGTTCTGTCAAGCGATGTTTCCAATTTACGCATCGACTAAAATTACAAGATTAAACTAAATCTACACCTGACAGGACTAAAATTAGCTTAGTTACTAAGTAAACTTAGTTTTAGGTGATCTTATTTTTCGTTCTGTAGGGGGGAGGCCTTTGTCAAGCAGTGGACTTCTACACGCTGATGATGATGATGATGATGATGATGATGATGATATTTCCGTTGTGGTAGATATTAATACTATTCAATTTCAAAGCTTCAATATTCATACTAACTTCTGGTTCAAGAGTCAACCTTGCAAAGTCGTACATCGTCCACGCTCCTACGAATTCAAAATGAAGGAAGTTTCAAAGTAAGGTATAGTCGTAGCGGAGCTAGGCTCATGTAGAGCTACTCGTTGATAAGTTTACGCTTCGCACTAGTACGCTTTCTAACGCGACCTTAATTTGTCTTTTCTTCATCAGCCGGTAGACATCCACTGCTGGATAAGGCCTCTATGCATAGCATGCATAGCGCGCAATGGGGGATTTGCCATAATCACTACGCTTGGCAGGCGGATTAGTAATCGCAGTTTATTGTTTAGAGTGTGCTCCGAAAATATAATATGTATATATGCGTATGAATCGCCTTTTAGACGCAAATACTAACGGGATAAGATTGAATATCGCACGACCGTATCTTTCACAGAAGTAAAGTCTCAATTCTTATTTAATTTATTATGAGAATACTCCTCTTAGTCTAGGTAAATTTTGGTTTGGTCACGGATAATAAACTATATATTTTCCTTCCGTGAGTATTTATTTTGGATATGTGACTGAAGTTGTTTCCTAGAAATTTCAAAAAATCTAGTTTAAAGGCATAACTTTCAAATAAATAAAGTATCGAGTAAATGTCTACTAATTGTGTTTGGCTTGGTCACGGATAGAAAAAACCTTGAAAAATCACCTATTTCAGTTATTATCAGTGACGAATTAACACTACTTGATGCCCTAAGCAATCTACGCCTGTGGGCCCCCCTATCTGTATATCAACTGGAATCGGTCTTTAAACCTTTACCCCCTAAAAACATTAGTTGTTTGTAATATAAGTGGAGTAGGTGCCCACAATAAAAACCAAAGCATAATTTATTTATTGAAATGCGCCTTGCGGCTTTTCCTGGCATTGTATTAACGTCTAACGTTTTTATCATATCGGACTCTATGTATAATATCGATAAATTATCGAGCCTTTCTTGTATCATCTTTGTCCTTTTTTCATTTTTTTATATTTTTGTTATTTTTTTGTGCTTCTTCTGGTGCCCCCCGTGACGTGATGCCCTAGGCAATTGCTTAATTTCTTAATTTGGGTTAATCCGTCACTGGTTATTATATTGATGTGATATCTGGTTTACTCACAATAGCTAGGCAAATCAGCATTATATTTTCGGAGCGCACCCTTAAGTACTCAGGTGGATGCTGCTGGCGTAATCCCTTGGTACAGGAGGAGTTGGAGGAGTCCTATTCTTAGGCCGAGACTACCAGCACGGTTAGCCTTTATTCACCTTCATTTATGCGACGCAATATCACAGACGGCTTTGTCGAAGAACTAATTAATATCTGCACTGAAGGAATGCGAAATGTTTCAAACTTACCACTTTATGATCGGAGCAGTGCTCGGCGTATATGTCCCGTATTAGTGTGTCGAGAGTCCTTTGTCGTTTGAGAGCGAACGTCGGAGTCTGAAATGCTGCTTTCTCTCCGTTCATCAGTTTTACCTGAAAACAGGATAAGTTATTTTTTTCGTACGTTTATTTCCGCTGGTCAAATTGGATTTTTGTTAGTGACAGAAACAATTTGGGGAGGCTTTTGTGGTTTTGATGAACATTTATATAGTTATTTTGGGCAAAAAACAGCAGTGTTCTGTGCAATACTGTAAAAACATTATAAAATGTATTTTTTAAGGTTCCGTACAGCAATAGGTACCAAAAGAACCATTATAGGATCACTCTGGTGTCTGTCTGTCTCTGCTTATTTTCTCTGACTCTAGCCGATGAAAAAAGTTGAAATTTAGTTACATATATAGAGTACTGTGTTCACGGACGTATATAGCGTAGGTAAATAAACGAATTCTGATTTCGGGGGTAGATTTTAAGGGGGCATTGTTAAAAAACACCTGTGGCAAATGCATTATCGTGAAAGGGAAATGTTAGGCGTTATGGGAAACAAATTTTTTGCTTACAATATTAAATGATATTATAGATACTATACGAAAATTGAGCATTCCCCCTCCCTTATCACCAAAACTACTGAGTCTCAAAAAATACTGGAGCACTTATAGTTTACAGGAAAACTAAAACGAAAATCATAAGCCTTTAAATTCCCACGGGGAACGGTAAATATTCGTGAAAAGAAAATGCGTACAAAATGTGTTGACTGACTAATAACTCCAATTGGTCTAGTGGTTAATATAATAGCCTTCTTGTTCGGTACCCTCTCCATGTGCGTCCGACTCTCACTTGACCGGTTTTTATGATCTGGGTCCTCAGTTGGGTGCAAAGTATGTTGCGGGCCTGGTTACTGGATCAAAGTTTTTACTCGGTAAAAGACTATGAATTTATAGATGTACAATCATTGAATTATTTCAAAATGTCTATTCCTTTATTTAACAGTTTTAATTTTAATTTTTGCATGCTATCTTTCTATATAGCGGAATATGGGTCTTATATTTTAATTGAACAGCCTGTATGTACCTATTTCAAGCAAATAAGGATATTCTTAATTTCTTTCAGTGATGATAATCTTTTAAATGATTCTCCCATTACTGGGTCTGGAGCATAACTTCTCAATAAGACGGTAAGGCTTATAAAGTACTTACCTTATCTACCAGGCTGCTTCGGTAAGGCAAAATCCGTAGGTAACACGTCCGTAGGACTTAGGTAGGTACTTGTGTTACTCAATTTTTCATTCGCCCTTGACCTATGAATATAGCCGAAGCCGAAATACGTACTTACCCAGTTTGAATGAACCTCAACTCGTGACCTTAAATTGATGTGAAATATTACCAGTAGGAATTCCCTGAAGAGCTGAGGATCGTTAAAGACAGCCGGGCACGGGAGCGAAGGCCCGAAAGGGGGTACTGTGTCGTCGCTGTACACACTTAGTCGGTACCCCTCACCGTCTACTTCAGATACTACTGCGAATATGTCTGATAAAATATTTCAAAGAAATTATTATTAAACGAGGAGGTAGAACCAGTTAAAATTACTCGTAACAAGTGGACATTTACAGAAGCTAATAGCCCGTCTACAGTGAAACATAACATAACAATGTTATCTGTAATAATGTTGGGCACTTTTCCCAACCCAGATATCAGACACTCATTGGGCCAACCATGTGAGTATCTATGTAGATACTTATCTAAATAACTACGACAGTTACTCCAAAATTCAGAAAGACTTAGTGTCGCGCCACACCTGCGTAGCGTACCGCGCCGAAAGTTCAGCGGCTAAAGTTTTCGTACTGACGTAATTTCGGCTGATGTGTCATAGGGAACTTGAAAAACACTGCGAGCGTATTGAACCGATCGTTCCGCAGGTGTGGCGCTACACTTAGATTATGACATCGCTTGCAATGGACACCTCAGCTTTCGAAAATTGAGAAATTTCTGAATGTCCAAAGGTTTTGACCTACTTATATTTAAAATGGGAATCTGATGAAAACAACACTTTTTATTCTAATACAATATGCAAACTTCAGATCGTTAGAGCATTGTTACAAATGTACAATTAAAAGGATACGCGTGAAGTGACTCTTGACACATTGCGGATTGAAGGTATTGTGGACAGAGTCGTCGGTGAACACAATGTTTACGATGTCATTACCGATGTGCCGTTTCCTCTCCAACTATTGAACAAAACATTCAATAAGTAAAGCTACACAGAAACACGGACCAAGTAAATGAATAAAGCTACGGAGAAATATCCAGTTTACACTCTATAGAAGCTCTTGCTAACAATTTAGTCGTAAAGTGATGTAAAAACGGACACTTAAAAGAGTCGATCGATACCCCACTCTGAGACGAACGACACTCAGTCGATAAACAAAATAAGTTGTTTACGGTGAGTTCTTTCGTATGTTCGACGCTTACCCTGAACATAATGGGCTAACTTTTGTCATTTATAGTTTACAAACAGGAAAACACGTTAAATTTATGGGGTGTAATAAGAACAAACCTGTTGCTTATTGTCTTTTGAGAACGGTAGCAATGTTGAGACGTGAAACATTATTTCGTGGCCTTGGTGCATCGTGTAAATGGAATGGCTGCCTGTCATGTCGCCTGGAATATGAATGCAATATGATCAGAGAAGATAGTGAAAGTATTCAAAAATTCTGTTCACGATTTCATATTGTAGCCGTTTCGAGATTTTTTTTTTACTTATTTTACCTTTGACGTCTAGTCCGCCTCTGAAGCGATTCCATCCTCGTAATCGAATTTTGTCTCCCAAAAGTGAAATAAATCGGTCCCATTTCTCGTCGCCTTTCTCTGAAAGATTTCGACACTTTTAAAAGCCTATACAAAACTCTTCTCATATTTTAGGTAAAATGCTTACCATTTGAAAGCATTTCATCGTCGGTCTTCTGGCATGGTTTCATTAGCATAACTCCAATCTTGAAGTTCACAGAGCCCTCTTGTTCCTCAAGTAGGAGCACGTCCTTTTGTAATTCAGCGCACGTGATCTAAACGACAGGAATTATCGTAGAAATGGATATAAAGAGGATATTAGTTACTATTAGCTTATATTAGCTTTTGGCTACACTGAATGCCTCCTACAAACTTAAATTTTAGATAAGTTGTGGTTTATGATCTGTAGAAATTAGTGATTATTGAATCGACATAAAATTCTCAAAAAAAAACTCATAAAACTCTACAAACAGTTGAAAAATGTATGGGGGAATGTATAATCTGTTAAATTCAAAGTGCATTCTTACCTCCCTTGGCATTTTATCAACGCGTTCTATAGCAGAAAATTGTGCCAAAATCTGTTTGACCGTAGGCCTCGTTGGCGTTTGCCCCCCACCACCCGCCCAAGCGCTGGGCGGTAAGTATATTTTGTGAGCGCCCTGGAACAGTCCAAATATATTGCAACATGAACAAACATTATTCTATCATATCTTGAATGCACATAATATTTGCCAACAGCTTGTGCACGCTACAATACACTAGTACACTTAGGTAGGTACCAAAGTTCGCAAAGCTTTGAAACCAAAACCGTGTATATTCCAGTAATAATTTTAATATAATTTTCGTATACATATTTTTGTTACTAACGACACTCAACAATACAACAAAGAAAAAGTATTATGAAACTTGGTTTGAATCTATTTGCTTAATACGTCTCCAAAACATCCAACCCGCGGCTCTACTGGCGTAGTAACTTACAAGTTCATCACAGCTACTTGTTATACATAACAAGTAGCTGTGATGTGTCAATCAAGCCTTTCAAGCATGGATTTATCGAATTTGACGACTGTTAATAAGAATCGCATGAAACTATCCGCAAAAACGTAGATTGAAAGCTTTATTTTTTCGAAATCTTATCGATTTTACTCAGATTTTATCAAGTATTTTTGCATAATCTATCTCTCTTCCTTTCAAAAGAAATCGACTGAGCGTTCAGCCGTCGAGATTCAATCGCTACATCATTCTTGAGTAACAAACAAATAACTAATCTAAACTTTCGCGTTAATAATATTAGTAGGATTTAAAGGTATGCCTTTTATTTGAACTCTGATTCTAAGGCCACTGTTCACCAACACATAAACATATCGTTAAACGACTGTTTAGCCTAACCAATTGTTTTTGATAGATGCTTTCATACATTATCTGTCACCTTAACCAATGGTTAGGGTAAACGCCCGTTTATTTGTTCGTGAACATGGGCCTAAGCAGTTCAAAGGCGAAATAAATTGAGTTATTTGAGACATTGTTATGACTGTCAATTGTTAGCTGTATTAGTTTGTTTTATACCATTTTGTTGAAGAGTATGGCTCGTAGAAGTCCAGCTCCACCTTCTTGCACCACGCTCAGAAGATAGGGTTCTCTGGAGCCGTCTACTCCAATGTAATTCTGATGCACTGTAACAAACATGGAAGCTTAAAAATCGTACCATTTTAAGGGCAATTGGGTAATGCTTAAAAAACTTGGTACACGAACAAAAAATCTAAAGAGAAACTCTGTGCTGCGAAACAATAGCAACATCTAAATATAGAATCTATTGGAATTTGCAAATTAATTTAAATAGATAATGTTGGAACTTATGAATAAAGGGATGCTATACCACAAAGTCAACAAAAGAGATGCTTGATTTAACAAGCAATACTTTCGGCGGATTCTATCAACAAAACAAACTTTGTCTAGGACCAAGTAAACAATTTACGAGAGTGCTATACAGTTCGCACGTCTTCACATAATAAGCACATACCCTTATGGCTTGGCCACGAAAACTCGCTCCGGAAAAGCACTCATAGAGTTAGCTCTATCTATAGTTGTTGAATGGGTCGCAGAGTGAATTCGTTCGTAGAGTTTGTTTCGTGGCCCACCCGTTACATAACCAAGGTCTGTTATTGTTATCGTCTGTTTGTGCAAGCTAACAGGTATGATTTAATTCGTTACAGTAATCATCCCCAATGCTCGTAAGAGATGCTTTTCATGAATAATGTTTTTTTTCACACCTCTGCTCGTTTGTATGACCTTGTTTACCAAGACCAACCTCTTTCGGCAATGTAGCTATGAGTATCTTCTATAATGAATTGTAATTCAATGTTAACAAAGTCACTGCAGCTTTAGTATTTCTTAGTTTTTAACCGACTTCACAAAAAGGAGGAGGTTATCAATTCGGTTGTATTTTTTTTTGTGTTTTTTACCTCATTTCTCCGGTGTTTATGAACCGATTTGGAAAATTATTTTTTTATTTGAATAGATATACTTCCAGATTTGTCCCATTCAGAATCCAGTTCTGATGATGGAATCCATGAGGAATTGAGGGAACTCCTCAAATATTGTAGGCATACATATGGCGATTTTGATATTTTCAGCAACAAACCAAGCATTTGCATTCAGAAAGTATCATAATCCTTTCACCACTATGGTTCTATCATCATTTTTTTTTTCATCCAGAGATTTAGTCGAGTACAATGGTGGAAGTCGGTTTTTTAAATGAAAAGTTATACTTTGTAATTTTTGCTTTACTTATGTTCTACCTCTAGAGCAGAATTTTAAATAAAATTAAATATGGGAGAGAGTAAATTCCCTGCCACTCAACTGTTCATCATCATCATCATCATCATCATCAGCCTGTAGAAGTCCACTGCTGGAAATAGGCCTCTGCCACGACAAACTGTCTTGATTTTTATTTATTGTACGCGTAGTTATAGTTATTATATATTTATATATTTTTATGCACACGCGTATGCGTATACTTTTACTGATTTTACACCACCATTTATCATTCTCGTCAATTCCAGACAATCTCAAGGTTGTCTGGAAGAGATCTTTCTTAGCGATAATACCGCTCATTGTTCTTTATTCTTATATTTTGATTAATTTAATATGTTATTTTTTTAAGTAGTGTGTTAGTGTTTTCAATCTATCTACTTACTGACATAATACATTCATTTAGATCGCAACAACCCCGGTACAACATTAAGTTCCAGCTGAAGTGATTACAGCTTTAATTAAATGTATATTGTTCTTGTATTTACATTCATCAGAGGCCAACAAACTTTCTAATTAAATTAAGATGTCTTCCAGCTCGAACTTTATAGAACTTGAAATACCAATAAACATGGTAGGCACTCTTAAATTTTCAAACGGTTTACTTTGAAATTAGAATAAGAAATAAGTAGAACGGAAAAGATTGCGGGATCTTTCTAGATGGGTGCGATTTCTGAATGTCATCGAGAGACTTAGGCCCGTATTCTAGAACTAAATTCAAACTAAATCGAGACTCAAGCATAGTTTTTTTGACAGATTTCAATGAAAACCTATCACCAAATCTATGCTTGAGTCTTGATTGACGCTTGAGCATAGTTCTGGAATACGGGCCTAAGCGTCAGTAAAATTGCCGTTAATTCCCAATTTCCAAATTTCTATACAGAGCGTAAAAAGACTACTCCCGAAAACTTAAACAGTGCATTCAGACCATGCCTCTGAAAATATTAAAGCTGAAAAAACACGAAACACGGGCCGCTTTTTTCGTGTTTCCTTTATAAATATCGTTAAAGGAACACAAAAATCTTATTTCCATCATTAAAAACACGTTAATAAATAAAAACGTCAAAAAAGCTATGAAAACCACATAACGAAGTATTGGCGCTACTGGTCGATCAGCTGACTGGGAGCGTTGAACTCACGCGGCCGGAATAAATGCGTACATTGTTGGCTGACAAATACGATACGAAACGAAAAAAAGTGTTTTCTTCGGTATGAATCACCTCAGGCGAAAGCTATTTTATAAAGCTATGATATAGGTAGCTTTACCGGTACTTTCAGTATTCGGGAGCCGTCCTTTTACACGCTATATATATAAAACTCAGTGATGACTAAAACTCTTATACAATGTCGCCCATGCGCATGTGACCGCCCGTAATATTCTGAATATTCATGAAAAAATGTCGAAAATAAACTTCAAAAGGGGGGGTCTATCTACACTCGAGAGCAATGAATCCGGGTCACTTAAAGAATCCTAAAAATCTCGGAAACTAAAAATGCTAGGTTAATGCAATAAATTGTATTTAATAGACAATGTAATACTCCTTAAATGAAGGTATTAAAACTTCTTAGTTATTGTAAAGTTATATCATAAAAAAATCAAATTTGAAAAAGGGCCACTTTCGAAGATGGAACTACGAAATTACAGCATTTGGTTTTGCTTTTGTTTGTAATCTGTAATTTATGTGGGTACATAAACCATGTTGATAGTGCTCTATATTCATTATATGGAAGCACGAGGAGGCAATACGAAGTATTAAAATTCAAGAAAATCGTAATAAAGTTCAAAAATTTCATGTTTCCTATTTTTGTTTTAAGGAGAGATCAGCAGTTTTTTTCTTTATGTAATTTTGTGTTAATAAAATGTATGGTGACTCATATTTCTTTTACCTTCATTTAAGGAGTATTACATTGTCTATTAAATACAATTTATTGCATTAATCTATCATTTTTAGTTTCCGAGATTTTTAACATTCTTTAAGTGACCCGGATTCATTGCTCTCGAGTGTATAACATTTTTCATGTTATTCAATTTTTAATTTTTTAAGTAGAGTTTGTAGGTTTGCTTTTTATTTTTTGACACATCTCCGAAGTTTATGGGTCGATTTGGATTCTGTTTATTATTTCCAAAAGCTTATGAGTTATTTTAACAGGTTAATTAACATTTTTACTAAAAATTATCGACTACGAAAAAAAAGACGGA